>CAJGYO010000002.1:63628429-66295096 GCA_904845875.1 Miscanthus lutarioriparius
CGCGCCGCCATCCTCCTGCCGTGCCCTGTCCTACGCCGTACTTCGCTCCCGTCTTATCTCATCTCCTCAGCAACATTGGCTTTACCGTTACAACATATGCAATATACATTTGAAACATAACCATATAGTCAGTGTAACACATGCAACATTCAGATATATATACTTTTACAACATCGTGATGAAACACTCATAAAACACGTGGTTTCACCGCAACATCTAATTGTTGCATTAACGAATGGAAGCTTGTCGGCATGCAAAGCCTGACGCCGGTACAGAGCTCGATCAACGCCGGTGCGGACTGACGGGGAGGGGGGGGTGCGCGCGGCGGCAGGTAAAAAGTGCTCGTGGTGGGCTGGTGCGTGCGGTGCCCACAGCGCGATGGTCGTGCGCTGGAGAACGGCGGCGGCGGACGGGTGCGGTGCCCGCGGCGTGACGCCCTTGCGCTGGAGAAAGGCCATGACGGATGGGCTGCGGTGCCCACAGCGAGCTGGTGCGGTGGAATCGGCCGGAGTGGGCGAATAGAAAAGAGAAACGTCCAGATTTTGTTTTAAATAGAGAAGCCACGAGGGGAGTTGGACCGGTCGGACCTGGTCCGCAGGCCACGAACGCGCGCGTCCGGCCGGATGGACGATCGGCAGAGAGCATTACCGGTTTTTTAAGCAAGCAGGTCATGGGCCACTGTGGCTGTAAAGAAGCTTCGCCGCCGCTAGTTTGGATGCGTCTGCGTCCGACGAAACGAGGAATCTTGTTCTTTTGATTTGATTTGATGTCTGCTACTAGGAGTGCCAGTATGCTACGTGTAGTAGCTAATTTGATCCGGCCGCAGCATAGAGTTTGGATCTCCTTTTTCTTTGAAATGTTCAACAATAGTAATAATAATTAACGATAACAAAAGATGAGTGCCTCCGCTCCGGGCGCCGGGCCGGGAAGGCCCTCCCTTGGATGCAAATGCGCATATATAGCAAGAAATAGCAATAGCATGCAGCTGATGAGATAGATTGTGGAAACAAGTGTGAAACGTGGGTTAACATAAGCAAAACACACACACAGGTGACGGGATCATTATTGGACAACGGATGTTTTGGTTTCCTGGAACTGACACCGCGGATGCTCAGCACTTTCGTTTCGTGGAGTTGGCAATCTACTAGTTCAGGCTCCACCTGCGGCGAGGGGATTGAACAAGTATACGAAGACCAAATAAAATACAGTACAAATTAGGCCAAAGCAATTTTCGAATGGTCCCTTCTTTCTACGATGGAAGTACGTATCCCAGGCAGCATGCATGCATTTCTCTCTATAAAAGCCTCGTCATTGCACATGGATCGGATCATCCATCTCAAAAGTCACCACAGCTCCAACGATAGACAAGCAAGCAAGCAGACATGGAGCTCGCATCATCTTTCCTCGTCGCCCTGCTGCTGCTGCTCCTGGCCTGCTTCCTCCTGCTCTCCCATGCCAACAGCCGCCGCCTGCCTCCGGGTCCGGCCGTCGTGCCCGTGCTCGGCAACCTTCTGTGGTTCAGGCACCAGGGGATGGACGTCCTGCGCGCCACGGCCCGCTCATCGCGCTCCGCATGGGCTCCCGCCTCCAGGTCACCGTCTCAGACCGCCGCCTCGCGCACGTCGCGCTCGTCCAGCGCGGTGCCGCCATGGCCGACCGCCCGGAATTCGCGTCGCGGGAGTTCCTGGGCCTCGAAGCCTCCGCCATCACCACCTCCAGCTATGGCCCGCTGTGGCGCCTTCTCCGCCGCAACTTCGTCGCCGAGGTCGCGCACCCGGCGCGCCTCCGGTTGTTTGCGCCAGCTCGGGCAGCGGTGCTCGCCGAGCTCACGGACATGCTGCGGCGCCGCGACGACGTCCACGGGCTTGGCACTGCCGCTGCCTCTGCCTCAATCGTGGTCATGGACACGTTCCAGTACGCCATGTTCTCCCTCCTCGTGGCCATGTGCTTCGGCGAGCGCCTCCATGAGCGCGACGTGCGCGACATTGCCGAAGCGCAGCGCGACCTGCTGCTCTACATCAGCAAGCTCGGTGTCTTCGCCGTCCTTCCGGCCATCACGACGCGCCTCTTCAAGGGTCGCCTGCAGGCATTGCTCACCAAGCGCCAACGCCTCAAGGACATGTTCATGCCCCTCATCGACGCGCGCAGGGAGCGCAAGAAGCTCGGAGCCGCCACCGGACCCCATGCTCCGCTTGCGTCAGCGCCGCAGGACCAGCAGACAACGACCACGACGACGTTGCCGCACTCTTACGTCGACACGCTGCTGGACATCCAGCTCAACGACGACGGCGGCCGCGCGCTGACCGACGACGAGATGGTCGCGATGTGCTCCGAGTTCCTCAACGCCAGCACAGACACCACGTCCACGGCACTGCAGTGGATCATGGCGGAGCTTGTCAAGAACCCGGACATCCAGGACAAGCTCCATGACGAGATCAAAGCCACCATGGCCACCACCGGTTCGGATCATATCTCCGAGGACGACGTGAACAGGATGCCGTACCTCAAAGCCGCCGTGCTGGAGGGCCTCCGGCGCCACCCGCCGGCGCACATGGTGCTGCCGCACGCAACGGCAGAGGACATGGAGCTTGGCGGGTACGTGATCCCCAAGGGCACAACGGTGAACTTTATGGTGTCAGACATGGGCATGGACGAGCAAGCATGGGAGCGGCCGGCAGAGTTCGCTCCTGAGCGCTTCCTCCCGGGCGGCGACGGCGAGGGAACGGACATCACGGGGACGAGGGAGATCAGGATGATGCCGTTCGGGGCTGGCCGGAGGATCTGCCCCGGGCTCAATGTCGCCACGCTGCACCTCGAGTACTTCGTGGCCAACATGGTGCGCGCGTTCGAGTGGCGTGCGGCTGACGGGGAGGAGGTCGATGTCGACGGCGAGAAGGCCGAGTTCACCGTCGTCATGGCCAACCCGCTCCGCGCGCGGCTCGCTCCCAGAGAGGTGGCTTTAGTGTGACTGGGACAGATTGTGTTCTGTAATTTTACTGTACGTGTGCATGTATAGTAGGTAAATAAGTGGTCTGTAACTTTGGTCTGTAATAATGGCCTGTTCGCTTGTCTTAAAAATAACTTGTTCGGCTTCTTTTTTCAGCCGGAACAGTGTTTTTCTCTCATAATAATTCAGCCGGAACAGTGTTTTTCAGCCAGTTTTAGCCAAATTTTAGACCAGCGAACGGACCAATAACGCTAAGTATTTTGTCGTTGGTCTAATAAT
This sequence comes from Miscanthus lutarioriparius, assembly GCA_904845875.1. NCBI lineage: Eukaryota > Viridiplantae > Streptophyta > Magnoliopsida > Poales > Poaceae > Miscanthus > Miscanthus lutarioriparius. The sequence goes on from CAJGYO010000002.1 coordinate 63,631,656, forward strand.
TTTCCGGGCTTCCTGTGTTTCTCTTGTTTCGTCTGTAACTTTCTTGTTAAGTTTTAATAAAATTCTAATAGGGTCCCGACCCTTCCTGTTCCCTAAAAAAACTCAAAAACTACTCTTCACTAGTTAAAGCTCATTATTAGGGTCCGTTTAGCAGAGCTGTGCTCCCTGATTATCTGGTGAAGTGATTCTGAGGCTGTCGATAAAAGATGCTCGGCGGTCCTTTGAGAGGTTTTTCACGAAGGTAGATTGATCGGCAGAGGTGCGTATAATCAAGAACAAGAATGCAATAGAGACACAAGAGTTAGACATGTTTGGACCGTCAGCACAATGTAATACCCTACTCCTGTGGTCTGTTGGTTTGTATTGGCTATCGTATGATATTGCGTATGTTTTGAGCGGGTCCCCTACCCGCCTTATATAGCTGGGGGGAAAGGTTACAAGTCGGTTAGATATAGGAGATAACTAGTAAGTAATAACAGATTACAGCAATCATGAGATTGAACTTATCCTAACAGATCTCATAGCATCTTCAGGATATCGCCCTTGATGTCTTGTGGTACACGCCGAGCAGTACTGTGCACCATAAGCCTTCGTCTTGTGGGCTGGACCACCCCTGGCAGCGCAACCCATGTAGTCTGCCGTGGATATCCGGGGTCGTACCCCCCACAGCTAGTCCCCAAGCACCTTATATCCGCTGTGCAATGCTACCTTGAGCTTGTCCGAGCAGGTGTAAACAAAGACGAGCAATCAGACTCATAGTCCGGCCACTCTAATGAGTCACCGAGCAGTTGTGGACCATGACCGACCAACTTAACTGTCCGGCCGAGCACGAGCTTACCCAAGTAAGACATGCCAGAAGGATGTAAGGAGCTCAAGTTCAAAATAAAAAATTTCCTCGCAGTAGACCAAGTGTGCCCACTTAGAGTCCGACCACGAGAAAGGGAGATGATCTTCTTCAACTTCAGGAGGCACGGAGTCTTCCAGATTAAAGAAAACACACTCACCGCAAGGTGAAGTGTGCCCACTTAGTCCCCGAGCCTGACAGTAGGTGACGTGGTCACGTGGTGCTAGGGTCAGAAACAACAGTAACCAAAAAAGTCCCTAGTATGGTGAGAGACCAAATCATAATAATGACGTAGTCCCCGAGCCATAAGTGGAAATCTTGGATAAATCAAGAAGGGCCGATTACGTAATCGTGGAGAAAAAACTAGAGTAATGGCTGTACAGTAGAAATTACTGAGCCTTGATGACATTGCGGAGAAGTCGGCAAATATTTGGTGTGTAGTATCAAGTTGCGTCGAAAAATGGGTGATATGGGCCGCAGTTTCGCGGAAGCCTAGATAACGGTCCAGCACGCCGCTTTGGGGAATTCAGAAGGGCGCAAATCAGCATGGTGCGGTTTCCCAAAAACCGTTGAATGCAAAAAGTAGGGAGGGTGTCTTTATAACTGCGTCGCCGCACTCCGCGCTCCCACCTTTGCCATTCGGCCACTTCATCTTCCTCCTCACCCTCCCCCATTCGCATTCACACGTGGTCCGCCGCTAGAGCTAGAAAGCTTGCGAAAAAAGGCTAGTTCCGATCCAGATCTAAGGGATGGCGCCGAAGAGGGGAGGTGGTAACGCGAAGAAGGTGGCCATCGGGGCAAGCCATGACAAGGAGTGGGTACCATCACTCATGGGGGAGACAGAGCTCAACGAGATGGTGGAGGCAGGCGTTCTTCCTGACCGTGTCACCGTCGGATGGCGTCCGGCCGATGGTGAGCCCTATCCGATGCCACACACCGACGAACTTATTGTATTCAAAGATTATTTCTGGCGTGGATTAGGACTTCCGGTACATCCTTTCTTGCAGGATCTGTTGGAGTATTGGGGAGTAAGCTTGTGTAATCTCCATCCAAACACTATTTTGCACATTTCTGTGTTTATCCACTTCTGTGAGGTCTATCTTGGCATTTTCCCCATTTCATTCTCTTCCGACACCTTTTCTAGCTCAAGAAGAAAGGAGGGGGCGGTTCCAAAGTGGTCGGCAGTGTGTATCTACAGCTCCGCGATGGCATGGCAGGCGAATACATTACTGTGCCGCTGAATGCCTCACTGAAGGGGTGGAATGCCAGGTGGTTCTACATAAAGAAAAGTCATCTTGCCATCCGATGCGACGTCGACCAGATTTCAGAGAATCGAAGGAGCTGGTCGGAGAAACTGACCAGTGCCGATATGGAGCAGGTGAAGGAGCTCCTCAAGCTAATAAGGGGCATGAAGGTGAATGGAGTGGTGGTGGCGGTGAACTTCATAATGCGCCGCGTCTAGCCCTACAAGGAGAGGGCTCATCTGGGCTTTGACTTCAAGGGAGATACTGACGACACCCGGGAGAGGATGGAGAGACTGACGAAGGAGGCTGTGCTACACCGGGCCACTGAACTATTCGCTCCAAACATGTCGTTTAGTGTGCCAGGGCAGCCAAAAACCTTCAACTGCACAAACCCACCTCCTCGGGTAAAATTCTCGACTGTTGTTCCTGATACTTTTTATCCCGTGCCAGCGCCGAGCAGTGGACTGATTCTCTTGTGGAAAGATCCATTTGTAGGAACGAGCGGCGTACTTCTCGGGCGTGCCGAGGAGCGATTGGCTAAAGGCAGTGGAGACCGAGGCCGACCACTCAACCAGAGGAAGGTGCTATCAGCGCCTCATCCAAATCCGAAGGCGAAGGTGCTGGTCGGACAGAGAGTCCCCCTGGTATCGGAGAAAGTTCGAGGGAAAAGGGCGGCAAAAGATGAGCCGGCCCAAAAGAAGAGAAGAACGGCGGATGTAGCTCCCCGCAAGCCGGGCGGCATCTCACTTGGTGGCGATCGGACCGCTCGGATGCAGAGCGCGGCGATATCCAAGTGGTCGGATGACGACGAGGCTCTAGTAGCTCCCCCTCCGAGCACTAAAGCGTCATCGCGCAACACACGCGCAGAGTTGCAATTGGAGGGAGGGGAAGGAGTCCCCGAGCAGCAGGCAGAGAAGACGCCGACGGCGGGGGCCACAAGACCTCTAGCCCAGGCCACGTGGGTTGAACCCAGAGTAGTGCCTGGGTGCTCGGGGAGGCAGCGCTGGTTTAGAACCATCTACCGGGAAGTTGATGTGTAAGTATCTTTGCCTTGGGATCGGTAGCTATCTGATTTTTATAGTTGCAGTGACTGATGAGCTGATCTGATGCAGAACGGGGCGCACAGAGGATCTAAATCCTTCAGGCAAGACTGGCGAGCAGCCAGGGGCTGGTCCTAGGGTAGAGTCATTGCGAATGGACTCCGTCCCAGAGTCCCTGGGCGCTTGTTAGTTTGCGGAGGAGTCGACCACCACTGCTGATGGAGTTGGAGGTGGAGAGCGGTTGGCGACAACGGTAGACAATTCGGTGGAGATGCCAGGAGCAATGGCGAGGGCCGCTGAGTCTTCAGAGGCAGAGGCAGGAGCTGCCGAAGCCATGCTGGAGTCTGGGGCGTAGAGGTCGGCAGCGTTGGAGGAGCAAGCGGTGCCCCCTGAGATGCCGTAGGGCGTGGTCGGTCGCTCTGTGCGGCCACCGAGCCCCAGAGAGCGCCACCGGCTATGGAGGAAGAGGACGAGGTTAAGGAGATTGAGCGTGAAGGATCAGGATCTCAAACCGTCTGCATCTTCTACAAAGCGAGGTGATGAAGTTGTGGTCGTGGAAGAGGAGGACACCACCCGGGAGGTGAAGAGGCTATGGTCCACCCTTTCCACATCTATGAAGCAAATTGAGGTTAGTATTGCATCAGCGGTGTCCGTCTTTGGTGTTGGAGACTATGGTCTTTTATAATCTTGGTGCTTTGCAGGGCATAGCGCAAACTGCCGTACAACGGTAGCAGTTGATCAAAAGGATGGAGCCCCTTACCGAGGAGAACGAGAAGCTAAAGGAGGCGATGAAGCTAATGGAGAAGAACATCTAGAGGGCCCAGCATGAAAGGGATCTTGCTGAATCAAACGCGAGGGACCTAGAGTACCAAAAGGGGACCTTATCCGAGCAGTTGAAGATCATCTCCGAGCAGCTGGGGCGCACCTCCTAGCAGCTGGAGCGCACCTCCGAGCAGCTGAAAAACACCTCTGAATAGAAGAAAGGTATTGTGGATAGGTGAATTTGTTCTTCCATTGCCGAACAGTCTTGATGTTGCCATCGACCGTTACGTTTGTAGAGCAAGATACGGAGCTTGGTCGGTTGCGTCAGGTCATCGGCCAACTCCAAGAGGAGAAGGAGAAGGTGTCGGGTTCATAAACCCGGGGTCCCTCATGGACCAGCTTCCCAACAAAGGCTGGGCCCAGCAAACAACATTACAAACGACGCACAACTCCTGGGCCGGCCCAAAAACCTAAACGACAGACTGGAAGGGCAATCCAAGTCTCCGACCGGAAGGCCTGGCTGAGGAGGAACGACGCCCGCTTCCGACTCTGGCCCGCCTATCCGATCGGAAGGCCTCGCTTCCAAACTCCGGCCCGCCTCCGGACGGCCTCTCCGACCGGAAGGCCTGGCCAAACACCACTTCCGAGTCTGACTCGCGTCTTCAACTAGGGATGCGCCAAACCCCTGCTCACTGCTCTTCTCCAACTGGAGCAATCAGAGCTGACTAGGACCAACCGATCGGGGACGCCCGCTCGGTGAGGACTAGGAAACGGATGGAGAAAATAAGGCAGGGCACTCAAGTCAACCGCAATACTGAGGACCGTACCCTGTGCACCTGCATGATAGTACCCTACGACCTCCCAAGCAAGACATAACCCAAGCAGTGTTGTAGGCACCGACATTTCCCCTACAGTGTTGTGGGCGCCGACATTTACCATACCAGGTGAACATGGTAAAACCCCTTGCATGCCTCTGGGTATCAATAGTGTGGCAGGAATCGACGTCTGACATACCTGAAGAAGACGATGCAACCTCCCACGTGCATCTGACATTAAACAGTATTGTGGGCACCTACCATCATCTTTGTACCCGCCGGCGTGGGCAACAAGACTTAGCAGCATACGTACTCTCTCCCTCTCACTTGTAAGGCCATCCCCTTTATCTATAAAAGGGGATGAGCTCTCTCCCAACGAAGAGATCGATCAGTTCACTAGTACACAAAAACAAAACCACCAGGTTCAAACCACAAGCACATGCTTGAACACTTAGCACATAGTGGAGCTCCCGTCACTCTCGGCCCCTCTTACCAAAGTTTGACCAGACCTCTTGTACCCCCCATCTTTCTCCTTCTCGTTTGTAACCCCACTGCAAACTTTGAGCACCTGGGCTCAGGAATAAAGTCACCCACCGACTCAAACTGGACATAGGGCACGTTGCCTGAGCCAGTATCAACCCTGTGTCATTGAGTGCTAGGCCACATCCGATCACAACGTACGGCAAAACTACAAATATTTACGTGGTCGTCACTTTTTGCACCGACAGTTAGCGCCGTCCGTGGGGAAGACGCTGTATGTTCACACTTTTTGGTCATCAGATGGCCCACTTTTCCACCACCTTCGCCATGGCGAGCTCAAGCGATACGACTCGCTTCAGCTCACTGGAGTTTCCCGCACTCCCACCTGTTGGGATGTGGGTTCCACTCGTCTTCGAGCCGTCCTAGGCCTTCCTCTTCAAAAGCCTAGACTTCATCGCCGACCGGCTTGGCGTACTACACCTCCGCGAGGAGGCACTTGTTCCGGCGCCCATCAGAGGGGCGCCCTCCATCGGCTCTAGGATGCACGATGACTTCAATGATGAGGCGCATGCACTTCATTTCGAGCAAACTCTCTGCTCAAACCCCGCTGTGAGTAATATGCATACTGTTATTTACTCTCTATTTACTATCTCCTGCTGATTATCCGGAGGGACCGTATTGTCCGCACCGCAAACACCGTTCGACCGGTTCCCCGGGCAGACGTGTGTGCTCGGGGGCTCCGAAGGACGCTGGCGCTGTCCCCTCTCACACCTGAATTCGTGGGAATGGCAAGCTATGCTCCCACCACTTTCCACGAACTCCTGGATGACGAGGTTGAGAGTGATGGCTCCAGCATCGGTGACATGGCACCTAGCCACCGTCCGTCCCGGGAGTGCGCTATGGCGGATGCTCTGGGGTAGTTGTCGGTGGTTGCGGAGTCTATACAGACTCATAGCCCTCTGGACCCACGTGTGGGGGGCCTCACGCTTGCACAAGAGCACACCGAGGAGCTACGACGACGGTGGCAGAACCAGCCGCCGCCTGCGTCGGTGCGCTCGGTGCAACACGTTGCGCCCCATGCGCATGGCCCGGCGGGCAGCACCCGGGGTCACGCCCACCAAGTCCAACATGACATCATGAATGAGGGGAACGACCACCCATAGTTCGCTCGGGCTAGCTAGAACATCGCCGCTGCGGCAATGCTTCTACGTGGCGTTCCCGAGCCCGTCGACCCCCAGGAGCGGGCGGTCTACCGGAACCTCTGGGTGCTGGTAGAAGCTGCCGCCATTCAACAGGCGGATAGCTCCACATCATGACTCCGACACGCGCCCTCTCTCCCCACTGGGGGAGTGGGGACGCACCAGATGGATTGCTCCATCCACTCACCGCTACAGCCGCCAAGCGTGGCTCGGGAGCCACGGCTGTGCGTGTGGTCTGACCTGGCGCTGGCCCCACACCGACCGCCAGCACACGAATGGCTCGGTCCTCACCAAGATGCTCACAACATCATCAGCAACCGGCATCAGGCCCAGCGTGATGATGACGTCCACCGGGCGGTGATGAGGGTAGGTGACATGGGTCCTGGCCGAACCATTGAGGGGAGTGGTGAAACATGCCCCAGGCATGGTCACCGGCCAAACGACCGGAGTCCCAGCCTTGAGGGCCCGGGACCACGGGCCTTTGACCGGCATATCCGGAAAGTGCCGTTCCCACAGCGCTTCCGATCGCCCACCAACATCGCCAAGTACACTAGGGAGAAGAACCCCTGTCGAGCCGGAGGGGTGGATGATGACCTTTTCATCATTCAATATCTCCTGATCTGCGTCAGGGAACATGTTCAGGCATGGCTTGAATTCCTCCCGTACGACAGCATCCGTGACTGGGCGGACCTCAAGAGGGTCTTCATCGGAAATTTCCAGGGGACGTATGTCTGCCCTGGTAACTCCTGGGATCTCAAGAGCTACCAGCAGGAGCCCAGTGAGTCCCTGTGGGATTACATCCACAGGTTCTCCCAACGATGCAACTCCCTCCCTGATGTTGTCGATGCGGACGTCATCAGTGCATTCCTCTCTAAGACGACCAGCAAGTCCCTAATCCACAAGCTTGGCTGCCTGAAGCCCCGTACCACCCGTGACCTGCTCGACGTCGCCACTAACCACGCCTCCAGTGAGGAGGCGGTCGGAGTAGTCTTCAACAGAGGCTAGGACAAAGGCAAGGCCAAGCGCGTGGACCAAGACGAGGGCCCCTCCACACAGAGGGGCAAGAAGAACAAAAAGGATCGGCGCTGACCGGACAACACCGGCGGCAGCTAAGAAAGGAGGCGCGACGGGCAAAGATGGGGATGGCTTCCCCGACCTTGAGGAGTGCATCATGATCTTTGGTGGGTCCGATGCCATCTGGTCCAAGCGCCAGCACAAGGTGCGCTATAGGGAGGCATGCGCTGCCGAGACGGCCGTCCCCTCCTTCCTCTGGTCAGAATCTCCGATCACCTTCGATTAGAGGGACCATCCCTCCCACGTCGTGAGACTGGGATGCTACTCGCTCGTCATCGACCCCATCGTCCGCAAGAAGCACCTCACCAAGGTGCTGATGGACGGAGGCAGTGGCCTCAACATCCTCTACGTCGACACCCTCGATGCCATGTGCATCCCCCGGTCAGAACTCCGCCTAGCGGGCCCTCCCTTCCACGGGGTGATCCCAAGAGCGCAGGCATACCCACTCAGGTAGATCGACCTACCCGTCATGTTTGGCAACCGAGCCATCTTCCGCTCGGAGGTCCTCACCTTCGAAGTGGTGGACTTCCCAGGGTCCTACCACGCCATCTTGGGGCAGTCATGCTATGCCAAATTCATGGCAATCCCCAACTACACCTACCTCAAGATGAAGATGCCAGGACCGAACGGCATCATCACCGTGAGCAGCGCCTTCTCACATGCCTTCACGTGTGACCACGAGCATTTTGAACTCGCCACCGTGGTCATCAACTCGTCCAAGCTCCTGCGGCTCGGGGAGTCGTCGACCCTAGCAGTCCTAGACTGCAACAAATCAACCTCCTCGATGGCCTTCCACCCGCTCGAGGAAACCAAGGCGGTGGGGATCGACCCCACTTACCCAACCAAGACGGTGTGGATCAGGACCTAGCTCCCGGCCAAATAGGAATGCGAGCTCATCGACTTCCTACGTGCCAATCGTGATGTCTTCACATGGAAGCCATCTGACATGCCGGGCATACCGTGGGACGTCGCCGAGCACATGCTACGCCTCATCCTAGGCTCTAAGCCCGCTAAGCAATGCCTGCATTGCTTCGACGATGAGAGGCACAGGGCCATAGGTGAAGAGATCACCAAACTCCTAGCAGCCAGATTCATCAGGGAGGTATTCCACTCTGACTGGCTTGCCAATCCCGTTCTTGTGAAAAAGAAGACCGAGAAATGGAGAATGTGCAATGATTATACTGGCCTCAACAAAGTGTGTCCAAAGGATCACTTTCCTTTGCCGCGCATAGACCAGATAGTCGACTCCACCTTGGGTTGTAAGATCCTCTCCTTTCTGGATGCCTACTCGGGCTATCACCAAATCGTGATGAAAGAGTCTGATCAGCTCACAACCTCGTTCATCACCCCATATGGTTCGTATTGCTACGTAACCATGCCTTTCGGCCTAAAGAACACTGGCGCTACCTACCAAAGGTGCATGCGGCAATGCTTCACCGACCAAATCGACCCACTCGATCAGCCTGATCAAGCCGAGCAGCCGAAACCAACAATCACCGTCTATGTTGATGACATAGTGGTCAAAACGGCTCAAGCTTGCGACCTGATCGCAAACTTGGCCGCAACGTTCGCGAACCTCCGAAGGTTCAACATCAGATTGAATCCTAAGAAATGTGTTTTTGGGGTTCCAAAGGGGAAGCTACTAGGATACATTGTGAACCAGCGTGGCATCGAGGCCAACCCCGAAAAGATCACGACCATTTCCAACATGGGCCCTATACGCAACGTCAAGGGCGTGCAAAGGCTCACTGGCTGTCTGGCTACCCTGAGCTAATTCATCTCCTGGCTCGGCGAATGGGGGATGCCACTCTACATGCTCCTCAAAAAGACGGACACCTTCATCTGGACCGAGGAAGCTCAGCAGGCTCTAGAGAGCCTCAAAGCATCCCTGACATTGGCCCCAATCCTCGTCGCTCCCGAACGGGGAGAACCCCTCCATCTCTACGTTGCGGCAAGCAACCATGTTGTGAGCGCCGCCCTAATCGTCGAAAGGGAGGAGCCGGGACACGACCTTAATTTCTAGCAGCCCATGTACTTTGTTGGGGAGGTACTCACCGACCCCAAGGTCTAGTACCCCTAGGTGCAGAAACTCCTATACACCGTGTTAATGGCAACTCAGAAACTCCTGCACTACTTCACCGACCACGAAGTCATGGTCGTCACTTCATACCCGCTCGGGGACATCATCCGCAATCGCGACGCCGTAGGATGGATCTCTGAGTGGGCACTCGAACTCATGGGCCACGACATCATGTATATCCCCCGTACTGCTATTAAATCTCAGGCTCTCACGGATTTTGTCACCGAATGGATGGAGGTGCAGCTACTGACCCCAGATGTCACCCATGAGTACTGGACAATGTACTTCGATGGGTCCGTAATGGCGCCCAGCTCAGGGGCTAGAGTGGTTCTGGTCTCCCCGAACAGGAGTAGGCTCCGCTACGCTATCCGCCTCCATTTCTTGACCTCAAACAATGCCGCGGAATACGAGGCCCTCTTCAACGGGCTACGCATCGCCATCGAGCTCGACGCTACATGACTCTATGTCCGTGGTGACTCAGAGTTGGTCATTGACAAAGTCATGAAGGAGTCCTCCTGCAAAAGCCCTCCCATGGTGGCATACTACCAGAAGGTGTGTAAGCTCAAGGACAAATTCTAGGGAATCGAGCTGCATCACATCCCCCGAAAGGACAACGATGTCGCCTATTTTCTCGCAAAATTGGCTACCAGGCGGGATCCATCTCCAAGTGGGGTCTTCGTCAACGATGTCCATGAGCCATCCGCCCGCATCCTGGAAGGTCCAATCCAGACACACCCCAACACCAAGCCGGCGCTCGGGGGCTCTGACCTCGACGCGAAGCTGGCGCTCGGGGGCTCCGACCCCATTGCCTCCATGACGATGTTGCCATGTTGGCACTCGATCAAACCAACTAGCGAGCACCGCTACTCGCCTACCTCCTCGAGGAGGTTCTCCCCCCTGAAAGGACTGAAGCCCGATGGATCACTCGACACGCCAAGACCTTCATCACGCTCGGTGATGAACTGTACAAACGGAGTCCATCGGGGGTGCTCATGAAGTGCAACCCTACCAACCAGGGGAAGCAACTCCTCGAGGTCCATGCCGGGATCTGCAGACATCACACGGCCCCAAGGTCGCTGGTCGAAAAAGCCTTTCACCAAGGTTTTTACTGGCCCACCGCACTACGAGATGCAGAGGAGGTCATCCGTAGGTGTGAGGGATGCCAATTCTATGCTCGGCAAAGTCATTTGCCGGTATAGGAGCTTCAAACCATCCCCATTACCTAGCCATTCACGATCTGGGGCCTCGACATGGTAGGACCCCTCAAAAAGGGCCTGGGCGGCTTCACTCACCTGCTCGTAGCAGTGGACAAGTTCACCAAGTGGATAGAGGCTAAGCCCATCACCAACATTCGCTCGGAAGAGGCGGTCGAATTCTTCCTCGACATCATCTACCGGTTCGGTGTTCCTAACTACATCATCACTAACCATGGGACTAACTTCAGCGGGAAGAAGTTCCTGGACTTTAGTGATGGATATGGCATCAGGATCGACTAGGCCTCAGTCAGACACCCACGTACTAACGGTCAGGTCGAGCGTGCCAACGGCATGGTCCTCCAAGGACTTAAGCCACGCATCTTCGACCGACTCAACAAGTATGCCGGGCGATGGGTTATAGAGGTCCCAGCGATCCTCTAGAGCCTAAGAACGACCCCGAACCGATCCACAGGGTTCACACCCTTCTTCTTGACCTATGGAGCTGAAGCAGTGCTGCCCTCCGACCTCGACCATGACTCCCCAAGAGTAAAGGCTTTCGACCATGACCGAGCCACATAGGCTCAGCAAGACGTAGTCGACTTGCTCAAGGAGGCCCATGAGATGACCGTCATCCGCTCCGCTCACTACCAGCAAATGCTCCACTAGTACCATGAAAGGAAGATCAGGGGGAGGATCCTCGAAGTCGGTGATCTCGTGCTCTGGAGGACCCAATCAACGAAGGAGAAACATAAACTCTCTCCACCATGGAAAGGACCCTATACGGTGACCGAAGTGATTCGACCGGGCGCCTACCGACTGAAGGACGACAACGGCAACGTTCTCAGCAACACTTGGAATATTGAACAACTACGTCATTTCCCCCTAAATACGGTCTTACCACTTTTTATTCAAACACTTGCTCCTATAAAGCACCCCGACCTGAACACTTTCAGCCTGAGTCGCTCGGGGGCTCCATGAGGGTACAATACTAAATACTACCTCTCTTTTTTACTATCACATGGTAAAAAAACTTTTTGTCCGAACGAAAGCGCATTCCATTCCTTTGATTACCCTATGTGACTTTGTTCTTATTCCCAACCGAACGCACCCCGCCACGACCTACGGTTACGAGTAGCCGAGCCCCATGGGCCATGCCCAGGTTCTTAAAAGTTGCAGCCTATGGAATGAACGGGCAGGTGCAAAAAAGAAAGGATAAAAACAAAGCTATGCTAGGATAAAAAACAAGGAATGAATAGTGATTCTATCACAAAAACAGAATTAATGTATTCATTGATACAAAAACTGTTCACACGGGGGCTCCCCCACAAACTTAACGATTACATTTGATGACTACTTCTACTCCAAATACTACTGTGGCCGCTCGGCAGCATCAGCTGATGCCAAAGGAGAGGCCACGACACATGTCGCCGGACATAACCACTGCCGCAAGGGCCCCACCTGGTTCCACTCCCTCGACTTCGGCGAGCGCAATGGGTACCTCAAGGACCCCGCCCGGTTCTGCTCCCTCGACTTCGGGGAGCGCAACGGGTACCTCAAGGGCGTCACACCCATAGATAATTAGTAGAAGAACATGGAGCTCTTGACCTTCTCATGCAGTCGAGGCAGCTCCTAGGTAGGGACGCTGCCTGCCGAGGTATGGCCACCATGGCTAGAAGATATCTCATCAAACTTTATGAACTAGCCAACCTGAGCAGCTGCAAGGGCGAAACCTCCCACCGGTGTAGTCCTAAGCGTCTTCCTCTCCGACAAGGCTCACCCGAAGAAGACTCGCTGGAAGGAGTCCACGTACGGCTCCATCCCAATGAAAGCCTCGTAGACGGTGACGAAGCCGGCGACGTACGGCACCCTCCAGTGCACCACCTCCTTCGGTGGAACCAGCCCCTTCTTGGTGAAGGTGGCCAGCACCATCTCATCTACACTGGAGGACCTCCAACTCGACATCACGCTCCAGAATCATGAACGGGTCTGTGAGTTCTCTTATCTTTCTCCCTTCCCCTATTTAAAGAAAAGGCGGAGCAATTGAGGAAAGGCGAAAGGATTGGGGCGAGAAACCCTCTCCCTTCCCCCATTCAATGCGGATGGGAAACGATAGGACGCGCCTTGACTGATGGGACACACCCCGCCTGATGGAACGGTGCCTGGTCAGACGGGACGTGGCCTAGGTATGGCCCACCACTACCGCACGACCGGGCATGAGAAAAAAGCACCACCACGCGCAGGCGGCCCTCTGCCTTCCCAGGCGGGACTTAGAAAGGCCCAACTACGAGATCTCTGCCCAAGAGAGACCATCGGGCTTCCTAAGTCAATCGAACGACTCACAAAAACATCGAGAGATAGGTAAGGAGCAAAGGGACGCCCCATGTGGGCCATGCCGGTTCCGTCATGAACGATGAGCACAGATCTCGGTCGGACATTTCCGATTGGAGCTCTTCAAACCCCGTCACTCGAGTCATCAAGAGAACATTACCAACCCCGACTATTTCTTTATATAACCATTCATACATCCATACACGCATTCATTCCATACACCCGCGCCCCCGGACGATTCTACCCGAATCGCACAGGGGCTCGAGGGTTAAAGCATTGCATATGCAGTCAAATGCGTCACAACGCTCTATGTTACGTCACGAAGCGGCAGTTGCCTCATTCAACACGAGCAATGACTGACCGGAGTTCGAAGGCTGGCCCACTAAGGGCTCAAGGCCGCCTCACGTCAAATAGAGCTAGGGGAGCAAATGCAGATGAGCCCTGAGCGGCCCTCGCCCAGTCTGCCCCAAAGTAGACAGGGTCATCTCAACCTTCTCTTTCGATCCTAAACCTCGCCAAACCCATAGAATCTCCATCGAGGAGAGGCCAGTGGGCCACCCGGGTCAGTCTCTAGAACAACCTAGGCATCTGCCGGGTTGCAAGTTAAGGAGCAGTGGAGTGCCAAATGAGGGCTATGCCAACCCTGTCACGAACGACGGACCCGGACTTCACTTGATCATACCCGTTAGCGAGCTCACCGAGCGCGTCACTTGAGCCCGAGCCATTGGGCAAGCAACGTTAGCTTAGCCCCTCCGGTTGTGAGAAACCGAGGACGGGGTAACGCACAAAACTCAAACCGACCCCTACCAAGCCCAATGGGGCTAAAGGGCTCAAGACACCCAAAAAATGCCTCGGCTGCGCCTGGGTCCACGACTCTGACTCGCCCAAAATCCCTCAGCGTGCCCGACGCCTAGATCCATGAATCCATCTCAGCCCCCCGACGCCTGGATCCACGAGTCCGTTTCAATCCCTTGGCTACGCCCGACGTCAGGATCCGCGAGCTTCGTCTCGCCCGATCCCTAAGAAACCGCCTCGGCTGCGCATGACACCTTGGTTGACGACTCTGTCTTGACTAAAATGCATGCACACACGCCCGCTGACAAAACCCCCCAGGCAATTCTGCCCGAATCGCCCGGGAGCTCGGGGGCTACACCCGCGGGTGCGCTCGCGCGCACCCGCTGACGAAACGGAACTTCCCCCGCTGGCAACACGAAAACCCCCCAGATGATTCTACCCGAATTGCCCGGGGGCTCGGGGGCCACACCCGCGGGTGCGCTCGTGTGCACCCGCCGACAAGACAAAAATCCCCTAAAGGACTCTACCCGAATCGCCCGGGGGCTCGGGAGCTCCTATCGGGTTCATAAACCCAGGGTCCCACATGGACCAGCTTCCCAACAAAGGCTCGGCCCAACAGACAACGTTGCAAACGATGCACAACTCCTGGGCCAGCCCAAAAACCTAAACGACAGACCAAAAGGGCGATCCAAGTCTCCGACCGAAAGGCCTAGCTGAGGAGGAACGGTGCCCGCTTCTGACTCTGGCCCGCCTCTCCGACCGGAAGGCCTGGCCAAACACCACTTCTGACTCCGACCCGCATCTCCGACTATGGATGCGCCAAACCCCTGCTCACTGCTCTTCTCCAACTGGCGCAATTAGAGCCGACTAGGACCAACCGACCGGGGATGCCCGCTCGGTAAGGACCAAGAAATGGACCAAGAAAATAAGACAGGGCACTCAAGTCAACCGCAATACTGAGGACCGTACCCTGTGCACCTGCAGGACAGTACCCTATGACCTCCCTGGCAAGATAGAACCCAAGCAGTGTTGTAGGCGCCAACATTTCCCCTACAGTGTTGTGGGCGCCATCAATTCCCATACCAGACAAAAATGATAAGGCTCCCCCACGTGCCTCTAAGGCATCAATAGTGTTGTGGGCACCGGCATTTACCATACCGGACGAACATGGTAAAACCCCTTGCATGCCTCTGGGTATCAACAGTGTGGTAGGCACCGACGTCTACCATACCTGAAGATGACGATGCAACCTCCCACGTACATCTAACATTAAACAGTATTATGGGCGCCTACCATCATCTTGTACCCGCCGGCATGGGCAGCAAGATTTAGAAGCATACGTACTCTCTCCCTCTCACTTGTAAGGCCATCCCCTTTATCTATAAAAGGGGATGAGCTCTCTCCCAACGAAGAGATCGATCAGTTCACTAGTACACAACAATAGAACCACCAGGTTCAAACCATAAGCACACGCTCAAACACTTAGCACATAGTGAAGCTCCCATCACTCTCGGCCCCTCTAACCAGAGTCCGACCAGACCTCTTGTATCCCCCATCTTTCTTCTTCTCCTTTGTAACCCCACTGCAAACTTTGAGCACCTGGGCTCAGGAATAAAGTCACCAACTGACTCAAACTAGACGTAGGGCACGTTGCCTGAACCAGTATAAACCCTTTTTCATTGAGTGCTAGGCCACATCCGATCACAACGTATGACAAAACTACAAATATTTATATGTTGGTCACTTTCTGCACTGACAGAAGGCATCTGGGCGAGTGGAGAAACTGGCTGAGGATCTGGAAGGTGAGTAGTTCGTGGTTGGAGTTATTGGTGGAATGATTTCTTCATTTGACAAATCCCTTTGGTGTCTGCAGAATACCGTCGAAGAACCAGGGCGCAGTTTGACGTGTTGGAGCTGGAGGCCAAAATCTAGAGGGGAAAACTTGACGCCGTGGTGGCTAGAGTCAGGCCGGTGCTCAATTGTATCGACATGGAGGTAGCGCCTTAGCCCGACGACAGGTCGCCCCATCTGGACGCCATCATTGACAAGTGCAAGGCGGCGTGGGAGAACTTCAAAGGCTTCAACCGAGACACCGCTATCTTCGTCATGACGCATGCCCTGGCGGTGGTCTAGTCTCATTACCCTGCCATCAATCTTCGAGCCATAGTGGCTAGATTCGCTAGAGGGACGGGTGAAAGCTCTAGTTTGGTTTTGGTTAATTGATGAAACCCTAAGTGCTAACTTAGTTTATCAAAGTGATTATGAGATAGGTAGCACTACTCCAAGTGATGAAGCAATGGCGAAGATCATGACGATGGTGATGGCATGGTGATGACCAAATGCTTGAACTTGGAAAAGAAGAAAGAGAAAAACAAAAGGCTCAAGGCAAATGTATAAATAGTAGGAGCCATTTTGTTTTAGTGATCAAGACACTTAGCGGGTGTGATCACATTTAGGATCAATAGCCATACTATTAAGAGGGGTGAAACTCGTATTGAAATGCGGTTATCAAAGTGCCACTAGATGCTCTAACTCATTGCATATGCATTTAGGATCTAGTGGAGTGCTAACACCCTTGAAAATGTTTGTTTAAATAAGCTAACACATGTGCACAAGGTGATACACTTGGTGGTTAGCACATTTGAGCAAGGGTAGGAAACTTCACCGGCGGAGTGTCCGCCCGTAGAGTGCGGACAGTCTGACGATGCCACCGGCACTCTTTACAGAAAAGACGAAGGTCACTAAAAGTGACCGGACGCTGGTCTCGGTTGGACCGGCGCGTCCGATCAGTGGTAGCAGAGGGCGCGTGTTTTGGTCTTCGACCGAACGCTGGCACTAAAAGTGACCAGACGCTGGCAGGGTGCGTTTGGTCAATGCTGATGTACGCTGATGTGAGGTGCACAGAGGAAACGTTGAGTGACCGGACGCAGGGTGTGTCCGGTCGAGCATGATCGGACGCGTCCGGTCATGAAAATTCACGTTTGGAACCTTACTGGAAACGACCGGACGCTGACGTCCAGCGTTCGGTCACTTTCTAACTGGCGCGTCCAGACATCACTTGACCGTTGAAATTGGGCGATCGGCGTTTGAAGCCGATGACACGTGGCGCACATCGCACGACCGGACGCTGAGGTCCAGCGTCCGGTCAATCTGATCGGAGCGTCCGGTCGGCTCGTGTTCAGTGCAGTGAGGAGCCCAATGGCTCTATTTCGTGGGGGCTTCTATTTAAGCCCCATGGCTGGCTCAAGCTCACTCTCTTGGCCATGTGCATTGACATAGCAACCTTGTGAGCTTAGCCAAAGCCCTCCCACTCATCTCCATCATTGATTCATCATCTTTGTGAGATTGGGAGAGAATCCAAGTGCATTGCTTGAGTGATTGCGTCTTGAGGCACTTGGTATTCGTGTTTTGCTGCGGATTTCGATTGTTTCTCTTGGTGGTTGCCTCCACCTAGACAGCTTGGTGTAGCGATGGAGGATTGGCATGAGTTGGTGATTGTTCGTGGCCATCTCCGGTGATTGTGAGGGGATTCGTACCTTCCTCGGTGGAGCGCCGAAAGGTAACTCTAGTGGATTGCTCGTGTCATTGAGTTACCTCACTTGTGGGTAGGTTCTTGCGGTGTCCAATCGTGTGGACGAGGTTTGTGCAACACCTCTTAGCCGCCGAACCACCAAGTGTTGGTCGACACAACGGGGACGTAGCGTGTTGGCAAGCACGTGAACCTCGGGGAAAATCGGTTGTCTCTTGCCATTTGGCATTCTCTCGGTGATTGATTTCATCTTCATCTTGTGATTGGTTCATCCCTCTACACGACGGTATAATCACCCTACTCACTCTTCTATATTCTTGCAAACTAGTTATGGCAAGCTCTTTAGTGTAATTAGAATTGAGAGCTTGTTTTGTTATTTAAGTTCATCTAGTGGAGCTCTTTAGTGTAGCAAGATTGAGAGCTCTTAGTGAGTAGTATCATAGCAAGTTGTGTGTCTAGTAATCATTGCAACTAGAATTGTTGGATAGGTGGCTTGCAACCCTCGTAGAGCTAGAGCAAGTTTGCATTTCGCTATTTGTCTTACTAATCAAATTGCTCTAGTTGATTTGTAGAATTTTAAATAGGCTATTCACCCCCCCTCTAGCCATATTAGGACCTTTCAACGGGTGAGACAAAGCAGGAGCAGCTGAAAGATGAGGTGGAGGACGCGGCGAAGAGGCTGGCCAGCGACGTCGATCTATTCTGTGAGGTAGATGGTGAGGGCCAAGCTCAATAACCTGAGTGGAGAGGAACCTATATAGGACAACTGGAAAGGGAGTTAGATGCACAAGGGCCTAAGCAAACATTTATGTATTTGTATAAATGTTGTAAGCAGACGTCATATGCGTGTTTAGGGAAAGGCAATTTGCTAGCATTTGAGGTGAAAAAGAGACGTGTTGTTAACCCTAATGCGATTATACGTGGTATAAGTAGCATTCGAGCAGTTAGTTTGTTACTGGGCTCTTGGCCTTGGCTATCCCGTATTCCATAACATCGAACGCTAGAGCCCGTGCATGTGTAGGAGGAACAGACGTGACCGAGGAACCACAGCCGACCACCCATAACGTAGAGCGCTGAAGGCCATAGCACGTGTAGGGAGAGATCAGAGATAGGGTTTTCTCCAAAGAACATAGAGCGAAACGTGTGCTGCTCGATGGTTGGCGGAATATCTCAAAGATATTTTAGTATGGAGAAACGGGGCGAAGCACTTATGGAGATCACGTATAATTGTCGGAGTTTGTTAAGGAGTAGCGTCGAGGTGGTGATCGTAAATGAAGATTAAACTAGAGTGGAGAAATAATGGAGATAAATTATGGCGATAAAAACTTCATTCATTATGGAGTGAAGAGTATATATCTGGAGCGCTTCAAGGATAGAAACGTATAAGTTGCTCGATGTGCCACGAATTGGGGATATCGACTCCCTCCATGTCACATAGCCTGTAAGACCCTAGTCGGGTAACCTCCTTAACCATGTAAGGCCCTTCCCAGGGGGAGCAGAGCTTGTGCATCCCTTCGGTTTTCTACTTTCTATGGAGAACAAGGTCGCCAACCCAAATGAATGACCTTTGATATTGCAATTGTAGTATCTTCGTAGGCCTTCTAAGTATTTGGCTATGCAGATGCAAGTGATCAGGCGCTCTTCTTCAGCCCTGTCAATGTCCTCTATCCGAACAGCTGCGGCTTGCTCTTCATTATAATGTTCCACCCTAGGTGCTCGGAAGGCAATGTCCATGGGAAGTACGGCCTCTGAGTCATAGACCAAAAAATATGGAGACACACCGGTGTTGCGACTAGCTTGAGTACGAAGTCCCTAGACCACAGCTGGGAGCTCTTTGAACCATCTGCCAAGATGCTTTTCCTCTTTCTGGTATAGTCTCTTTTTGAGGGCATCGAGGATCATGCCATTCGCCTGTTCGACCTAGCCATTGGATCTAGGATGGGCAACAGAGATGTATTTGATGAAGATGCATCGGTCTTCGCAGAAGTCCCAAAAATGGTGACCAGTGAATGTAGTTCTGAGGTCGGTGATAATGCTGTTCAGGAGACCAAATCTATGGATGATATCTTTGAAGAGCTCGACTGCCTTCTTTGTAGTGACCGAAACAAGTGGCTTGTATTCGATCCACTTGGAGAACTTGTCAATGGTGACGTATACGTACCGAAAACCGCCTGACGTAGGCTTGAAAGGCCCGATCATGTCTAGTCCCCAGCATGCAAAAGGCCAAGAAGCTAGGATGGTCTACAGTTCCTGCGGTGGCATGTGTATTTGCTTGGCGAAAAACTAACATCCTTCATAATGTCGGACGAGGTCTTCTGTGTCAGAGATGGCAGTGGGCTAGTAAAAACCAGCTTGGAAAGCTTTGTCGACCAGATTTCTAGAGGCCACATGATTGTCGCAGGAGCCAGAGTGAATTTCAAGAAGTAACTTCACTCCCTCTTCTTGGGTGATGCATTTCTACAGTATCCCTTCCTTGGCGCTTTTCCTCATCAACTTCCCATCCACCAACACATAATGCTTGCTACGACAGATGAGTTGTTCAGTTTTAGTCTTGTCGGTGGGTACGTCGATGCTGGTTAGGTACTTGACAAACTGTTCCCTCCAATCTACGGCCAGCGAAGGTACTGCAAGTACCAGCTGCTCGGCGGGGGGCATTTCTTGAACTTCCTTCTCTTCCTTAATAGACAACGTAAAGAGGTCTTGAACAAAGACCCTAGGCAGAACCGTGGCATGAGAAGAGCCTATCTTAGATAGGTGGTCGATGAGCTAATTTTGGTCTCGTACCATGTGGTGGTACTCGATACCGTAGAACTTTCCTTCGAGTTTCCTGATCTCGGCGCAGTATGCATCCATCTTCTCACTGGAACAAGACCAATCTTTGTTGACCTGGTTGATGACCAGCGTGGAGTCTCCGTATACCATGAGGCATTTGACACCGAGCTCGACGGCTATACGAAGTCCGTGGAGACATGATTCATACTCCGCGGCATTGTTGGAAGCTGGAAAATGAATTCGGAGGACGTAACAGAGCTTGTCCTTAGTTGGAGTAATGAATAAAATGCCAGCACTAGCACCATTGATGTTGAGGGCACCATCAAAATACATCACCCAGTGTTCAGGGCAAGTAGCGGGGATGGGCTCTTGGATCTCGGTCCACTCAGCGACGAAGTCAGCCAACGCCTATGACTTAATGGTAGGCCTGCTTCTAAATTCTATGGAATAAGTGCCGAGCTCCACTACCCACTTGATGATGCGGCCATTGGCCTCTTTGTTATGGAGGATGTCCCCTAGAGGGAACTCGGTGACCACGGTGATCTTGTAGTACTTGAAGTAATGGCTGAGCTTGCGCGACGTTACTAGAATGGCATATAATAGCTTCTGAACCTGAGGGTAACGAGTTTTGGACTCATTAAGAACCTCACTGATGAAGTAGACCGGACATTGTACCTTATAGGCGTGTCCAACTTCCTCACACTCGACGACGATAGCTGTGCTAACGACGCAAGAAGTGGCGGCGATGTAGATCAATAGGGTTTCATCTGGTTGAGGCACCGTCATGATCGGAGGCTTCATTAAAAACAACTTGAGCTGTTCGAAGGCTGTATCAGCCTCCTCCGACTAGGAGAAACACTCAAAGGCCTTGAGTAGTTTGAAGAATGGTAGTCTCATTTCACCGAGGCGTGATATAAAGCAGCTGAGAGCAGCCATGCACCCTGTGAGCTTCTGTATATCCTTTACGTAGGTTGGCCATTTTATATTGGTAATGATGGAAACCTTATCGGGGTTGGGTTCGATACCACGGGTGCTAATGATGTAGCCCAGGAGTATGCCGGATGGAACTCCAAAGATGCACTTTGAAGGGTTCAACTTTGTATCTTTTCAGGTTGGCGAACGTTTCTACGAGGTCGGCGATGAGATTGACGGTGGTTTTGGACTTGACAACCACATCATCGATGTAAGCTTTGATGTTGCACCCTATCTGTTGATCAAGGAACATCTGGATGACCCTTTGGTAGGTCACCCCGGCGTTTTTGAGTCCGAAGGACATGGTGATATAGCAATACACACCGAAAGGCGTGATGAATGATGTTTTGATCTGGTCATCCTCTTTGAGGGATATCTGGTGATAGCTGGATTAACAGTCGAGGAAGGAGAGGAGTTCACAGTCGGTGGTGGAGTCTACAACCTCATCTATCTGAGGCAGACCGAAGAGGTCTTTAGGGCAATGTTTGTTGAGATCGGTGTAATCAACGCACATTCTTCATTCTTTATTCTTCTTTTGAACAAGGACTGGGTTTGCCAGCCACTCAGGATAATACACTTCTTTAATAAATCCAGCTGCTAGGAGCCATTTTATTTCTACCCTAATAGCCTCCTTCTTGTCTGGCATGAATTGTCAGAGTTTCTGCTTGATCGGTTTGGCGGTCGGCGAGACATTCAAGGAGTGCTCGATCTTCTCCCATGGTACCCCTAGCATGTCTGCAGGTTTCCAAGCAAACACATCAGTGTTGGCACGTAGGAAGGAGACAAGCGCGCTTTCCTATTTGGGGTCGAGATGAACCCCAATCTTGATGGTCTTGGTGGGGTCATCGAGGCCGAGGCCGACCTCCTTCATTTCCTTAGACTTGGCGAAGGCACATGGAGGCTCCAGCACTGGGATCTCTAGGTCATCAGCGGGCACTGTCTTGGCATCGTTGACCATGCTGGCCATCTAGATGGAGAGGTCGGTGGCTTCGGCGAGGGAGAGACTCTCTGTTTCGTAGGCGATGGAGAGGTTGGCCCGCAGGGCCAAAACTCCTATAAGCGAAGGCATCTTCAATACTAGATAGCCATAGTGTGGTATGGCCATGGACTTGGCCAGAGCTGGCCGACCAAGTATGGCATGGTAGGCAGTGTTGAAGTCGGCGACGTAGAAGTTGATGTGCTTGATATGGAAGTTGCTAGCTGTGCTGAATTGTACTGAGAGGGTGATCTCTCCAAGCGGTTTGGATGCCCTACCAGGTACGACACCCCAGAAGGAGGAGTCGGAGGGAGTGAGGTCTTCTATTCCAAGGCCCAGCTCCTTTAGGGCTCCGGCAAAGAGGAGGTTCAGAGCACTTCCATCGTCGATGAGTACCTTCCTAAAGAGTACTTTCTTGATGGTTGCATCAAGAATGAGGGGGAAATGCCCTATATAAGGGTTGTCTGCCCACTGGTCGGCCCTGCTGAAGGTGATGGGGACCTCAGACTAGGGGCGATAGCTAGGGTTGGCGATAGCGTCTTGTGTGTCGACGGCGAGCACCCGGCGAGCGGTGAGTTTTCGATCTCTTCTGCTCTCGGCAGTGGCGAGGCCCCAAAGATAGTGGCGACCACTTTGTCATGATCCTGGAAGGCATTGTTGTTGTCCCTAGGTGGTCAACGACCTCTGGCTCCGTCGTCGTTGTCGTCGTCCTTCTTTTTGGTCTAGAACTCCTTAGCCAAGCCAAGGCAGTCATTTATCTTGTGCTTGCTGTTCTTGTGGAGGGGGCACGGGCCTTTGAGGATTTTCTTGTACTGCTCGTCGTAGTGACCCTTGGCGCGAGGTTCGTCAATCAGTGTTGACGACGTTGTCTAGTTGGTGGTGGTGATATTGACCAGCTTTGGACCCTTCTGGCTGATCACGACCACTGTCCTGATGGTGGCCACGATCGTCGTAGCGGCGGTCACTGTGGCGTCGTTCGTTGGGGCGCTCGTCGCTGCGGCAAGTTGGGCGGTGAGTGCCCGCATCCTCGTTGAAGTGAACTTTGGCCTCTTCAGCATCGGCGTGCTGATCAGTGGTCGTGATTATCTCACCAATCCACTTTGGTGGCTTATGATTGAATTTGGAGCAGAGGTCGTGGTGATGGAGTCCTCTGACAAAGGCAGTGATGACCTCTGCTTCCGTGATGTTGGGAATATAATTCCTCATCTCTAAAAATCGCCTAATGTAAGTATGGAGGAGCTCGGACAGTTTCTGATAGGTTCAATTCAGATCATGCTTGGTGCCCGGCCAAGTACACGTAACCATATAATTGTCGGTGAAGACCTTCTTCAACTGTTCCCAAGATCCGATGGAATTCGGGACGAGGCTCATGAGCCAGTTCATTATGGTTGGTGTGAGCATGATGGGAAGATAGTTTGCCATGACACTAGTATCTCCCTCGGCGGCGCGCACAGCAGTGGCATAAGCCTATAGCCACTATGTGGGGTTCATCCGCCCCTCGTAGGGCTGGACCTTGGCGATTTTGAAACCATGGGGCCACCAGAGTGTTCAGAGTGCTCTCGTGAATGCTTAGGGCCCTTTGGGATCATCACCGTCGGGATCTGCAGCATTGCCGACGTTAAGTGGCTGGAGGGCTGCATCCAGATTACCATACTCTTGCTCATATTCTTGATGTCGGCGCACTTCCTCTTCATGTCAAGAGAAACGGCGCCCATTGATATGACGTTGCGCATCTCGGAGATTGTTGACGTGCGCTCGAATATCTTGGTCGACTTCTTGGTCATGTTGGCGAGGGTAGTCAATACAGTTTCCCCTAGCTCCCCCTAGAGGGGTCGTCCATCATCATGATGCTGGTCGGTGAAACGGCTTCTGCTGGGGCGGTGATTGGATCTTGGTGTGGTGGATCGGCGATTCGAGCTTGTCGAGTAGGAAGGTCCCTGTTCCTGGTGGATCTCGTTGACCTGGTAGTGCGCAGCTTTAAGCATTGAGGCGACCTTGGCAACTTCTAGCATTTGCTCGAGCCGAGCGAGCTCATTAGCAGCCACGGCCAAGTTGGCGCTTGGGGTCTTGTAGACATCGTGGCCGTCGACGTGGACGAATTCGTCGTCGAGGTTGCGGCGGAGTGGGCGTGGCCTCCTTTGCGAGTCGAGTTGTTCTCCGTTGCGAGTAGCCTCGACTAACACAATGTCGGTCTCATTTGCTCAGTGCTGCGTGAGGTTGGCATTTCTGTTGATGCGAGCTGCGCGGTCCTCGTTGGTTTCCCCATCCCGCGGAGGGCTGTCGATGCTAACATTAAAAATCTTGCCTCCTCGGAATGGTGGGAAAGGAGGTTGGATGGCGGCGGTTTCGACGACAGTCTCCGTAGAGCCCTAGGACTCAGAGTCTGGACTTTCCTCCAGGATGGTGTGGAGGGATGCTTCGAGGCGTCGGCTGATTTGCAGCATATTGACAGTTGACGAGAGCTGGTCGGCGATTGGGTCAGCAAGAGGATAGATGTCTCCCAAATGGTCGGCAAATTTGCCCCTTAGGGCATCTTGATTTATGGCGGCCATAACCCCTAGAGTTTCTTGATCAGCCTCCGATAGATCGGAATCGGAGGGTGGTCGGCGCTGAACCAGAGTGGTTAGTGCCGATTCCACGATGGAGAGGTAGTCAGCGAGCTTCTGGCCAACCTGATCGATGGATGTGATCAAATCATCGTTGTCGATCTGCTTCCTCGGGTAGCGGGGGAGCAGGCGGCGAGTTATTGGTGAAGATGACCTCGGAGGTGGTTTCGAGATCGTATCTACTGTTGCAGGTGCTGGTGTGGTCGGCGCAGAATTGATCTGCACCGGCTCGATGATCTCTCCATCTCTGTCAGCATCAATGACCCAAGAGATCGATCCGACTGTAAAGATCTAGCTAGGCTTTGGAGAGGACGAAGAGCCTACAAAACGTACCATTTTGTTCGTCATAGAAACAGAACGCACACCCCTACCTGGCGCCAACTGTCGACAAAAGATGCTCGGTAGTCCTCCAAGGGGTTTCCCATGAAGCTAGATTGATCGACAGAGGTGCGCGTAATCAAGAACAAGAAGGCAACAGAGACACAAGAGTTAGACAGGTTCAGGCCATCAGCACGACGTAATACCCTACTCCTGTGGTCTGTTGGTTTGTATTGGCTATCGTATGATATTGCGTGTGTTTTGAGGGGGTCCCCTACCCACCTTATATAGCTGGAGGGTAGGGTTACAAGTCGGTTAGATCTAGAAGATAACCGGTAAGTAATAACATATTATAGGAATCATGGGATCGAACATATCCTAACAGATCTCGTAGCATCTTCAGGATATCGCCCTTGATGTCTTGCGGTACACGCCGAGTAGTACCATGCAGCGTAAGCCTTCGTCTTGTGGGCTGGACCGCCCCTGGCAGCGTAGCCCATGTAGTCTGCAGTGGGTATCCAGGGTCGTACCCCGCACAGAGGCTGAAAATGTTTCTTTTTGATTCTTTAGCATAAACTCTTAAAATCACTATGGAGAATCACTTCACAGAATCAGGAGATGCTACTTTTTTCAGCTCTCAGCCTCTTAGTTCATTTCAAAGAATCACTTCACAGAATCAGTAGAGAATCACTTCACTCCGAAAAAGCCATTTGGCAGCTGGGGAGTGATTCTCTTTGAGAATCTGCTCCATGGAGCGCTCCCAAACACACCCTTACTGAGGGCCTATTTGGATTCACCCATAACTACTACAGAAAACATCTTTAGAAAACATCTTCCCTTACTTCTGATGCATTTGTACCTTCCATGTTGCCTGCTTCTGTAAGTCTCTCACCATGATGATCCCAAATCTCGTAGTTCTCTGTGAAACCCCTTCTTACCAAGTGTGACCTTATCGTATTTGATCTCGGCATACTATACGGTTCCGACAGTCAAAATAGGGATAATATATATCCTTTGTCTGCTTAATCAAAGCGTGCCTTTTAGTTGCTTCAATAAAACCATTCACATCTTGTATGTAGAAAGCTTCATGTCTTCGTTTCGTGTACATCCATGATCTGTCCATATGTGCCCTTAAAAAATAAAAGGTATATTTGCATCAAGGTATTATTCGCATTTAAATGTTAAAGCAATTGATGTCTATTTTTTATACAAATATTATATTATTCTAGACCTAAAGCTTAAAAAATGATATAAAAAAGCTATGTACTAAAATGAAAAAGTAAATATAAAAATTAAATAGAGTTCGTGTGAGCCAAGTAAGTTGGGCAAAAATGAGTCTAAATTGCTAGGAAAAATAAAAAAAAAATCAAACATTATGCATGGCTCTCTCTAGATCTCTAAGGGAAATAAATTAGTGAAATAAATGTATATGTAAAGTTTGAAAAGAGCTCAGGGATGCCACGGTCTCACCTCTCAAATCCAACTCCTTCAAAGCTTCAAAGGGCAAAACCTACCCCTCTATTTTTGCTATTTCTCGCCTCCAAATGAGCTCAACAATGGTGCTCAGCAGCACTGTCGCAAGGAGAAAGATGGCCATTTACGTGGGTTATTTTTAGGGGCGGTTCACTAAAGAAAACCGTCTCGTTAATCATCTATAGGGGCGGTTCTCTTAAAGAATTGTCTTTGAAAATAGGTCTCTATTAGAGACGGTTTTGTAAAGAGAACCGCCTCTGAAAATATATTTTCAGGGGTGGTTCTCTTAACACAACCGCCTCTAAAAATAGACCTATTTCTAGAGGTGGTTTTCCTAATGGAACCGTCCCTGAAAATTGATCTTCAGAGGCGGTCATGAAGCTACAGTGCTCCCCTGCGCGGTTAGCGACGGCGTGCTAGGTGAACCGCCTCTGATTGAAAAGGGGGCGTCGCTAAAAATCATTTCTGTACTAGTGCATTTAAACTTTAGATCTCTAAGCTTTTTTAAAGTTAAAGTCTCTAAACACGTGGCCTAAAGTTGGCTCTAAGTTTAGTCCGTCTCACGTTAGAGCTTTAGAGCATAAAACTGAAATAAAGTGCTCTAAAGAGCTCTAAAGTTTAGAAGAGATTATGAGAACAGACCCTATATATTAGAAAAACACACATGTAGTTCCCTAGCTACAACTGATGAGTCAACACAGTGACTCAAACAAAGGTACTAAAAAACAAGATACACCGAGATATTCGAGTGATTTAACCACTTCCGTCACGAATTTTGCATCGTGAGATCTTTGAATCTGGCGCTGGATTCTTCTCTTCATGGCTCTCAATCTTAGTGGGACGTACGTGGCGACATTTGAGCACCTCTGCAACTCTGCTGTGGAGTGTGACTGTAGCGTGCGGTGGGGAGTACTCCTACGTGGAGATGAAAAGGTCGAGAGCTCCTTGTCAGTGTCAGAGCGTGTGGGACTGCTAGCCCTATTGCTCAATGTTGATTTCATACCTTCCATTGGTTTTCGCATCAATTAGCTGCATGTTTTGATAAGCTAGCTAGAGTTTTACCCAAAAATTAGCTAGCTAGTAACCAAGTACCACATATCCAAACGAGGCCTTACACTATACTTATATTAGTGCCTAGTTTGGCTCTGCGTCACTTTATTAATGAGGCCGTTATTTTTGCTTTCAGCTCCATAAACAACTCCATCGGTGAGATTAGAGTCGTTTTGGTAAATCGTTTGACAAAACAGCTTCACGTATAGAGCTCCT
The DNA here is from genome assembly GCA_904845875.1 of Miscanthus lutarioriparius. Lineage (NCBI taxonomy): Eukaryota > Viridiplantae > Streptophyta > Magnoliopsida > Poales > Poaceae > Miscanthus > Miscanthus lutarioriparius. Next base: position 63,659,425 of record CAJGYO010000002.1, read on the forward strand.
TAAAGCATGTTCTCACAAAACTCTATACAAAGCCCACCAAGGAGAGGTGAAGCCGGGTGAGGCCACTATTTTTTACTCCACTCTCTGCATATCCTTTATGAGAGCATCTCTGAGAGTACCATAAAAAATACTTAAAAAATTAGTTTTCCAAACTTCCTAAAACATATTGGGAGGCGCAAAAAAGCTGTAACTCCAACAGTTCCCCCAACATCATATTCCAAAACTTCATCTTCTCCTGATCTGCTCGTCGTTGGGCACCACTTGTCGGCTGGTTCGACAATTGCTGCTGACGCCGCTAGCCGAGCTGCGTCGGCTGCATGCGCCACTCCAGGGCGCTAAGAACTCAATGGTCACCTGCTTGATGACGGCGCCGTCCTCCTCAAGCTCCGGGATGCTCTCTTCCTCCCGCACCTCTCGCCCTGCCTGCGTGTCCATGTCCTTGCGCTTGGCAGGCCGGGGACGGTAATGACGAGGTGGAGCGCCGCGACGACTGACATGAGCTTCCTCCACGACGTGCAACCAGATCAGAATGATAACGAAAATGAAGAAGAATGAAGCTGCATTTTGTAACCAGGTCAGGATGAGAAGATGACCAAACTCAAACCAAGATCAATCTGCATGCAGCTCCGACGACCGTCCACCGGCCTTGGTTCCTCCCAAGGCCTTGCACGTGGTTCCTCCCAAGACCATCCATTACTCAAGGCAAAAAAGCGACGGTCGCCATAAAGAAAAGAGCGAAGGGCACGTACCTAGCAGGCGGCGGTGCTGATAACGACTGCGACGACGCTCGACAGCCACGGCAAGCCCATCGCAGACAACATCCGCAGAGGTGGTGCCGGCCTCGTCCATCCGCAGCAGGCGCTCGACCCGGGCTAGTCTACAATGCCGCGGAGCGGGACTACGTTGACTCCCGGAGAAAACCAGCGCGAGGAGGGATACACGCGACAGGGAGTACGCGTAAAGTTACGCGCGATTGGGGAGTGTTTCCCAAGTGCTAAAAGACTGGAAGGATGGATTAGGAGTTGTTGGAGAAGGTTTTTCCAATCTTGCTAAAAAACAAGGATTATGAGGAGATTTATGATACTCTTGGAGATGCCCTAAGAGCACAATTTAAGGGGCTCCTTAAGTGAAGTCGTTTAGTTTTAACCCATTTAGCACAAAAAAGGCTTCAAACGCCTTCAGGAGCCGGTGATGAAGCCGTGCCGAACGAGTTCTAAATTTACAATGATTATTTTGATGTAATTTATTGATAGAATTATTGTAACTAGAGACTATCCTTTGTTTTGTTTCAAGCAATGTTGTTATATGTTTGTATGTATGTCTAATTTTGAACCTATATGGAGATCTTTTCATCTGCAATTTATCGACATGCAATTTGTTTTTTAATGGTTTTGTCTATATTTCTATTTTTGAATCATTTAGAGATCTTTCACTCACTGGCGGAGCCACCGCCCAGCCACACCGGACAGCTGGCCAGGCTCCTCGTCAAAGTTTAAAAGGAATTTTTCTTAAGATCCAAGTAGAATTCTATAATTTTATAGCTAAATATTTTTGCATAATGAGAATCACCCGGGCTCCTAAAAGCTTCTAGCTCCGCTACTGCTTTCACTCGCAATTTATAGAAAATATCTGATTTATTTGATTATCTATATTTTTAATTTATTTGTTTTTAATCCAATGATCATGACAATCAAATGTTTTATGGATTAAAACACTTGATTTTGTTTCTGTTCTCAATCGGGTGTTTAGGTGACATCCAAAACTCGGGTGTCAGATGCCCCTAAAACTTGGATCTAAAAAATATCAGATATTTCTCTTCTGCTATAGCAAACAAAGGTATGGATCGAAACGGTGGGAAACGATCAGGAAAACCCTCTAATAACTTTCGATTTCATATTTTTACATGGACACTGAAACAGAATCGGAAATGCTTTCCGGAAAATGGAAACAGGAAATATAGAAAATCGAGAACAATATAATACAGTAGGATGCATGTCGATGACGGTGAGAACCGATAATTTAAATGGGAAAGATCATCATACCGAGCCATACATAAAACAATTATGATTATCACAGTTACGTATTTCGTGCATGAGTGTACGATTTTAATAAACTTCATGTGGCATCTACAGGAAACAAACATCAAATTTTATTTTTTAATTGCTACAAAATATTTAGAAATAAACCAAGTGCAGAAAATGTAAAGAAAAAATAAAAAAGAAATTCAAATCTGTTGTATTTTTGGTCCACGGTACACAGCGCCACTGGCTCTAGTCAAGGCATGCGGCATGCCCTCGTAGTGGCTCTAAGCGGGCAAACAGCAGTGCGTTGTACAACTAAAACATCAGTTGGTTGTGTTACTTGTGGTATCCAGTTTAAGTTCTCGATTTTACATGGGTATTTGTACTTTTCTGATTTTTTTTTAGATTTAACGACGCTATGCTTTCAGTGGTAGGCGACGTCCCTGTCGACAGCAAGGCGCCTGTGGTGACTTCGTGAATCTTAAGATCTGCCGGTTCAGTTCTTCGGAGGTGCTTATAGGGATAGAGTTTGCGTACGTGTGTTCATATATGTGAGTGTTAAGGCGTGTTGTGATCGTACGTTGTACTTTGTGATTCTTAAAAAAAAAAAAAGTCGCACGGCAGTGCTGAGTCCCACCCTGGCAAGGCAACAAGTATAGTCGCCCAGGTGAACTATAGGGCTTGTTTAGAATCCTAGACTAGGGTGGCCTATGACCTGCATGGCCCATCCCAGCCAGGACCACCAAGACATGGTTCCCAATGGCCAAATAGCCATGTTTGTTTCTCTGGCGGAGTTGGGCCTGCCCCGTCCAATCCTCTATTTGTTTGCCTGAGCCACGAAAGGGCCAAGGGCGAACTACCATAACTAACTGAAGGAGGTCTTGTTTGTTTCTCAAGGTGTGGTCATCACCAACGGCATGCAGCTACAAAGGCCTTTGCCAACAACAAACAGCACATAAACAAGGCTAACAATGGCATGTTTACCAGCTAATTTAAATGACACTGACAGCTTAGGTTCATCAATAAGCACCTAAACAGTATTACTACTAATAAAGCCTTAACAAATATAAGATGAGGTGGTTAATAGCTTGTAAAATAGCACTTAAACAAGGAGGGCAAGGAGATCAATGACTACATCTTTTCCACATAACATAACAGGTTTTGGAGTAGAAACTGATGTACAGATAATTTCAGCACTTGTACAAACTGGTTTTGAGTTGTTCCTCGAGTTGAACTCAAACAATGCCTCTTCATAACTTTTGAACTTGCAGTACACACTGAATACTGATGCACTAGATCCTGGAATCAGCCCACCTGGAGTAAACTCTAGGTTTGCGGCCCTTGAAAACGACATACCAACCAGCCATTTGCAACTATACCTCAGTGTCTTAGTTCATAGTAAGGGAAATATGTAACATATTTAACATATCATTGGCATCCATTGCAAAAGTACATGTTGCATCAGTCATTTAGATGGAGAACATCAAGCAAAGTGTTTGCTTAGGATGCCTTTACCTTGTTTGCAACATGAAGAAATACACTTGTTGCTAACAAGGAGAAGACACAGGAAGCAAACATCGGCAGCTGCTTGTTCAAGCATACACCAACAATTTTGACATCATAGGTTAAAGAATGTGGCCTCAGAAAGTAATGAGCTTTATATAACTGGACTCATTGGTGGCACTAGTGCTACAAAATGAATAACACAAAACCAAGTGGGCTAAGTAGATGAAGATCAAAGTATTGTGGTCTCAAGAGCTAATAAGATTGAACATTGGAACGATTCAATGGTGGTAGCAAAAAATGAAAGTAATTATATAGTACTGGTCAACCAAAAATAGATGTGGAGGGCCTGTCTGTTTCCCTATTGCACTAGAAGATGACAGAAACAACAATTAGAAACCAAGAATGCAAAAGAACATAAAGAACCAGCTAACACTAGTGCCACCCCATCCTATCAAAGTCATTATCACTGGCCAAGAGTTACCAGAAATTGTAGAACACAATAGTGTCAAGTTATGGAGCGCAATATGTACCTAGCAACCTCATCACTGCAAACTTGCCATCATAGGCCTAGAAGACAGGAAGAAAATATGTGAAGTCCACAAAGAGGGACAACGAAGTAAGAAATGAAGTAATAGGAGTTACAAACCTAAAATGGTATATGGTTCATAACCATGGGACACATCCCTACATTACCACCACAGAAATGATAATGATGGCAAAGAAGGGACGTGTCCCATTGAACTAGACCAACAACCAACAAGACATGAAAACTGCAAGTACACAGATCTAGAAATAAAACAGTAACTTAGACCCATTGAACCATAACAGTAGCATCACATAATTTACAAGCACTGACCTGCATCAGGCATGCTTGGCACACAAGGTGCCTCAAATAGTCTTAGGACAGATCCATACAACTACTGGTAGCAAGGCAGTAGCAGGCCATCACATACATCAACCACCATCTAGTTAGCCACCCCCAGATGAGAGAACCGAACAAACCCCAAAAGGATAGGTGCAAGTCAACTTCGTACCGAGCATGTAGTAGTGCTTGGCTAGGGATGGAGAGTGGTTAAGGAGGGTGGAGACAGTATTGAGCTCAACTACTTCCCTCCTCTAAGTAGCTATATAGAAGCTACCTACATGTAGTAGTGCTTGGCTAGGAAAGTCATAAGCCAAAGAACCATGTGGTTGTGTTCCATGCTCACATACCCCTACCCTAGGACTTGTTGCCTAATAGGTGGTTGAAGGCCACAATGAGGGCCTCCTCTGAGGGCATGTCAATAACTGCATGGTATAGATCACCGTCAACATGTGCTGGCCCAGTATCCCTCAAGGCATTAGCAACATTGTTCACAACATTAGTCATATTGGTCATGAGAAGGATCTCATCCTCACTGAAATAGGTCCTCTTTCTCTTACCACCAATAGAGGAGGTGAGGATCTCTGTTGGCTTGCTGCTCTCCCCATGATCAGCCTTGTCCTCACCCATTTGGCCCCCAAGATCCCCACCATCTTCCCAGCAGCACTGTTAGACTAGGTGCTATTGACCCCAAGAGGCTCGTTAGACCCAAGAGCAAACCGACCAGTAGCATAAGCCCCACCAAAGATGGTCCCCATTTGCTCATAGAACCTAAGTAGGGTATTGAGGTACTCAGCATCCTTGGGATGATCCTGCAACCATAGAACAAAGCAAACAGAAATGAGTTAGTATTGGCCAGCAATTCAAAGAAACAGATAGCAACAGAAGTATGGCAAGTGTAGGCTGCAAATTGAATTTACCTTGCCATGACCAGCATAGTGGTCCTGGTCAAGCATGATGGCCTTTGTGTCTTCATCCCAAAGAGCCCCACTCAAGTCCTTGAGCTTGCAAATCTTTCCCCACTTTTGCCTCCACTTCCTAAGGTGGTTATACACCTGGGTTGCTGACATGTCCTCCCCACCATACTCCTTAAGGGCCTTGGCTACTTGGTTGACATTCTTCTCTTTGAAGCCCTTGTCATCCCTAGCCCTAGTGTGGATGAGTTGGCTCATCCTACGTAGCACAAAGGCACTAGTGTTGTTGGTCCAGCTATATGGTGGCCTAGCACCAACAGGGGCCTCAGCTGCAACAGCTAATGCAGGAGGCGAACATTTGCAGCAGCCCCAACAACTAACCCAACCCCAGCAGAAGACCCATTGCCCACAACAGTAGCAGCAACACCAGCAGACCCACCACCATTGGGCAGCCGGGAGGAGGCATTCACAAAACCAGGAGCTGCTACATCAATACCAGCCATCCTATATTTTTGGAACCATCAGGTACAATATATGAAGGATAGATCATAGGAGAAATGAAAAATGACAACAATGAAGCAAAAACAATAGGAAGAGAACATATTTGTCTCAACTTACAGCCCACATCAAGATTATTGTCATAAGTACTGAAACATGGCACCATACTAGCCAGCTTATGTTCTCAAATAAGTACAAGTTCAAGATTACATAAATACATCAAGTCCTAGAAGTCTACCTATTTGCCCACATGGATTCAGAGATTGCATCTCTCATAGCTACCATTCCAGTTGACCCTTGGGTTTTAATTTTAGGGACAGATTGGCTAGGGTCAGCACTAGGTTTGGTTTCCTACCCCTGAAGGTAGCCTACATGTGCCTAGGAACCTTGGCTAGAACATGGGTTCCATCTATAGCACCAACACAGTCCTAAAGTGAAAGAACAGTGCCCATAAGAATAGTGTTGCATGATGATTTAGGCCTACAAAAGGTACCATGCATGTTGTAACAACCCAGGTTTTCCAATAACCAAAAATCCCAACTTAAAATTTTTTCTAACAAGACCCATGCATGGTGAGTGTGCTTACTAGGAAATCACCCTTGTAGTTGCTTCTTCTTGATTTCATGTGATGAAATAAACCAACTTAACTTTTATAAATAACTTGGTGTGTGTGTGAGTTGCCGACCCTTGGCTTGGACCCTAATACCCTAATTGACCCCAAGTGGACCCCATAAGGATGTGTACATGCTTGGCAACACATGTATACATGCATAGGTGCCCAAGGTGTAAATAGAAATGGGAAATAGAAATAGAAAGAGATTTAGAAAAGGAGGGAAATGGGAAAGGCCAAAGCAGACCGACCAGCCCAAGCCACCGAGCTAGCCCAGCTCGTGGCCTAGCCATGTGCGTCCATAGATCGCCGCTACCGGACCAGCTCCCTCCCACGCGTGCCCACGCCCATGCGTGGCTGAGCCGGCCCAACAGGCAGCCCATGCCGTGCCCCGCGTTGCGACGAGCCGCTGTCATCGCCTCCCACTGCCGCTAACACGCGGACCTTGCCTGTCATCCCCCTCATTTCCCCCCTCCTCTGCTTTTCCCACCGCCGAGTAGAGCACCTACCAGAGCGGGCATCCGACGCCTCGCCTCGCCTATCCATCGGCCGATCTCGAGCCATTGGGCACCGACACACGGACGGACGCCACGTCCATGATCCGTGGCTCACCAGCTCACCCCAGCGTGCGCCCACGCCACGCTGATGTCACCGCCATGGCCCCGAGGCTAACGCCACCGTGACCACCTTTTTGACTACCAATTTCTGGATTTGAGAGCACGAAACTGCCCTCGATCCCGTGCCGCGCGCTAAACCCTAGCCTAGAGGCCGTATCCGCCCTCCACATACCCTACCCATCCATCCATCGTCCTCCACCGAGCTCGGGCTATAAAAGCCTCAAGCCGGTGCCCTAGCGCCCTTCCTACACCCCGCCGCCACTCTGTGGCAACCCACGAACCACCGCAACACCCTAGAGGAGGAGAAGGAGAAAGGAGAAGGAGGGAGGGAAGGAGTTGGGCCCGCCGGAGCCACCCGAGCTCGCTAGAGAAGAAGATGGCGCCCCAATTGTCTTCCTCGCCATAGCGGTTCGGCATAACACTGCTACCTCTCACCATAGCCTTGACTCGCTACCGCACCACCATCCTACCTACCTCGCCACCACGGTGAGCCCCCAATGATGCTCTCCCATGCTCACCGCCATGGACATGCCATGGCCGCGCCGCCGTGTTCTCCCCCTTGGGAGGTCCAAAGGCCGGTCTTTTTCACTGTTGTGGTGCACCTCACACACGCACACACGCACATGAGCCAAGACTCAGCCTTGCTGAGCCACAGGGGCTTGAGAATGCTACCGCCCATCATGTCACGCCCGCCGTGCTCGCCATGACCAGACCTCGCCATGGTACAGCCGTGTTTCGACCACCTCAGGCCGGTAGAGGTAGAACGAGCACCTCAGCAAGCTTCGCCTCGCCGAGGACGCGTCATGCGCTAGATGGGAGAAGAAGAGAAGCCCCAGGGGCCACTGGTCGCGTCTGCCTCACCAGACCACCATGTGCCCATGTAGCCACCGTGCCGGGAACGATCTAGCCAACTCCAGCCACCTCACGTGACGAGATCTGGCCATCGAGCTTTGCCGAGACCCCGCGCATCTCACCATGTAGCTGGCTGGACAAAAAACCCCCGCCTTGCCACTAGTAGGTCGATTAGCCTCCCCACGACCCCAATTGAAGGAAAGGAGCCATCTTTGGCTTTAACCATGGCTGTAGCCACCTCGCCACAGACCGCCGCCACTATCGAGCCACTGCCGCCGTGGCCAACTTCATCGGAGCCCTTAGAGCTTCGCCTAGTCCTTTTAGGGCTGTGACGACTTCCCTATTAGGGCTATGATGACGTCCCTAGCACCCTCACCATCAAACCACGCCACCATCGTCTGCCATGATGCCTATGTCAGGCGCCATAGCCACCAAGGTGCCACCTTTCGCCCATCGATGAACTCCCCATGGCCCCACGATGCCGTAGAACCCCATAGAAGCCTCGTCGAGCCACCACAGTGCGAGAACACGTGAGCTCGCCACCGGCGAGGAGCACCACCTCGAGCGAGAGAGGAGGGAGCCACCGCGCTTAAGCCGCTCGATGCACCCGACGCACCATGAGCCAGAGGGTGAAGAGGGAGAGATGGACGCAGTCCACCGCGGACCTTCCCTGCGGTCCATGGACCCGCACCGTGCTATCCATCGTGAGCCATGCATGTGGACCCAAGCCCGTTAGGACCCTAGCCAGGCCACATGGCTAGCCCCGCACCTGACATGTGTCCGGGCCTGGCCCGGTTCAGACCGGCCCAACCCGGTCCGTTATCTGGCCCGCTAAGCCCTGTCCGATCTTGGTCAATGTTGACCGTTGACCAGTCAACGCTATCTGTTGACCTGGTCCCACCTGCCAGTACCCGTAACCATCTCGCCCAATCAGATTGCGCCACGTGTCAGCTCCTAGATTTTCCATTTCTTTTTCTTTTTTAGAAAATGATTTAAACTTAGAAAATTCGTACGACTTCAGAAAAATATGAAACCAGTGTCCAAATTTTTCTAAAAATGAGCTCTACGTCATAGGCTTCTGTTTGAGTGCATTTGGATCTTTTGAATTTCTATTGCTTCCTTGTGATCATCTAGAGGAGTCGTTTATCGCGGATATATGTCTCGTTTGGCAGACCCGGAGGAGCCGCAGATTGAGGAGCATGACCCTTACTACACTGAGGAGCTTGGAGATGACCAGCCAGGTACCACGTCCCACCCAACCTCGTAGAATCCTATTATACATGCTATAATGTAGATGCTAGTGCTTTACTTTTATGCAAATGATCTGTGATAGGTTGCATGGTAGAATTGCTTGTGAGCCATTACCTTGTCGCAACCTATACCCTTGCACACCCGTTGTTAGGCTAGACGCTCGCTTACTTACTTGCTACTACTTCCACTACGCATTATATCTGTGATGTGATGCCTGGCAGAGGGATGTTTGTGAGTGGTTAAGGCACTTAGTGCCGATAATGTGGTAACAACCGGGGAGATCTTGGCGTGCGTCTTGGGTGTATGGTGAGGGTTGTGTTGATCGGGTAGGATCTTATGACAAGTCATTGGACGAGTCTTGCTGGGGGGTGCGACCTAGGCATTCCCTATGAGAGGTACCTGTGGCGGGTGCATGTGAGATGAGGTGATCCCGGAGTGGAGTGTCTTTGTGGGATGAAGACCTAGGATGGAGGTGTCATCGAGGCACGGGTGTTGGTTATCCCCTTTGAGAAAATATCATATCCGGTCCCCCTAAGGACTAGTATGTCGAGAGAACCAGATCATAGGACCCTACGTGCACGCCACTCGTTCCTGAATGGGTGGGGGACGGATGCTGACCAGCTAGGACGGTGCCACTACTACTAGGTTGGAAGTGGATAGTGTAGGGAGGTACGGGCGTGTGGCCCACACCCTCCTAAGATAGTGTAGTGACCTCTGGGGCCTGGTACTACGTCTCACAGTCTCAGCGTTTCAGTGGACTTCGGGGTGGCTCAGGGCTGAGTGGTAGGGTGGCATCGCACTGGTTGGAAGGTAGCCCGATATCATCCTAGGCGGGGCACCACCGATGATGGTGATCTTGTGGTTCTAGGTGTACACGCTCTATAGAGTTGATCAATCTATACGTATAGCCACGTCCTCGGATATGGACATTCCTATGACCTACGCTTCCCTTGATTAGTGAGTGGAGTCCTTTCTTCTCTCCCCTGGGTTCTTGTGTTGGATTCCGGCTTGGGACGATGAGGCAATGCACAAGAGGGAGTCGTCCTTATTACCTAGAGAGTGTGAGAGTGGTGAGATGTGTGTGATGGGATGGGAGAACGTGTGGATGAGATGGGTCAAAACTTGATGAATTATTACTAAAACTTGACATACTCGCATAGGAAACTATAGCCACAAATAGATCTTTTTCTCTACCCTTGCATTCTACTACCACAAAGCAAACGCAAAGCATAGGGTGGGAGCCAGTGACCAGTACAAATCATATTGATAATTGTTTGGCAGGTTCCGATTCTGAGTACGACTACCAGGGAGATGGTTGGGAGGATTAGAGGTCTTGTTCCTGCGCTCAAGTTTGGTTCGTAAAGATGGAGTCGATGCCCGCTGCCATTCTACTTGATTCTATTCTAGTTGCTGCATGCTCTAAGTGATTCCGCCAAGTGGCGATGTAATAATGAGTAAACCTTGCTATTTGTACTCTCTTTAAGATAGGTATTCGATGTATGACTGTGATATCGACTGTTGTTTGATAATGTGATGGGATGAACACCTGGGACTATCACGTACTTTGAATTTGTGGATTTTCCTTTGTGGAAATCAGGATCGTTTCACATGTGATAGTTACCTTGAAATAAGGGTTCCATCTTTGGCTACCCAAGATTTTGGGGTGCACAACATTGCTTGGACCCCTAATCATTTCATCTCTCAATTCTCCCACAGCATACAAGACTTGGTGGAAGCAGCAGCTACTTGTTTCTATGGACCTCTTAAAGCTGTGATGGATGACCCTAAATCTTTGGTTATGGCCAACAACATGGAGGAACATAGAAACTTGTTCCTCAACACTAGCATTGATGTTGTCCTAAACCAAACCCCTCTACCTAAAAAGGTTACAAAAGGAAAAGAAAGGTGATCTAGTCATCCTTAGCATTGCCAAACACTATGTCAGTTGAGTTGTAAATCAACTTGAGGTTCTTTTATCTATACTCATCAGCAGCTAGTCTAGGACCAAACAATGTAGGTTTTGCATCCCTCTTAATCCTCTTCATCCTGGTGGACAGAAAAGCTATCATAACAACCACCAAAGCTACAGTTTGTGAGGCCATAGCAGACCTAATCTCATCCGCATCCATCTACATGAACCTTTGAAATGTACAAATGTTAGAACACATGCATAAATTGATGTATATCTTTGCCACATTTTATAGATTTCTCAGAAGTAAATAAAGGTAGCTGTAAAATCTTAGAATCATCAACTTCAGACAACATGAAAATGACACTTATTTGTGAGTAGAGTGAGGGTGTCAACATCTTTGAACATCAAGTTGCATGTAACCTAACCATCGAATCTAGTCGGTAATCAATATTTGAAGGTCACACGTTCCTAGTATTCTAGTACATGGACCTTTGTATTTAACTGAGACAGGGTCAGATCCATGATTTCAAACAAGGAATCTTTATTGTCCGTCCGAGGTCCAGTTTCTTTTTTTTCTTTTATCTTTTTTTGACTCATCGAGTGAGGTCCTGTTTGGTACACAGAAATACATAGACTGTTGGAATTTAGATGGGCTTAGCCCATATAAGAAATTCCTAAAACTTCCTAAGAAATCTCAAAGGCCCATTCATGTGTGCAAAGAGGGGATGTAGGAACTCTTTAGTCACACCTTATTTGTGGAACTGGAGGTAGCCATACTTGAATGAGTCATCTTCACTTCCTCAAGTCTAGTGTGAGGAGTGTAACGACCCAACCATCGTTCTAAGGAGAATCTGGAACTGAGCGATTAAAGACCTCTACCTTAGCTTGTGGTTTGTTCACTTAAGAGAACCCCATCCACCTTGGACATGTACGAACCCTGCGATGTCACACCCCAAAATTTCTAATTTTGGGTTGTGCATAGAAAACACTAATTAAAATAAATGTTTTGATATTTGGATAAAAAATTTCAAGTTTAGTTTAGGATAGCGTCAATCAGTTATAGGAAAATGTGAATCTTTAGACTTTTCTGAACAAATTTGATGGGCTATTGCTTGATGTGATGTTTGCTTGTTGCTTCTTTGTGTGTTGAGAGTGAGCAAAGTCTTTAAAATGCGTTTAGTAGGTTGATTTTTCTTCTCCGACACACCTTTATCTTTTCTCCAATCAAATTTTTTGTTTCTCAGCTTAAGTTTTCATTGGAAGCTTTCTAAAATCTTTTCTTTGTAACGCAAATCACTCCTTTCAGTTCCTCGTCCGTCAATCAATCTTTGCAAACTTCTCGGGAATTTTTCCAGCTTTTTCTGGAACTTGTTCCTACTTATCTATGAGCATAATTTAATTTTTAGATGCTCCAAATTATCTTATCATGAGATCCAAATACTTTATTTGGGTTCCTCATATTGCATAATGTCTCTGAGATTTTTTTCTGAATTTTCAGAGCTTTCGGAGTATTTTTCACGGCTTAAATAATAATTCTAGACTTTTCTGAAATTATTTTATCCATGAAATTAATTAATTTCAAAAATAATAAATCTCCCATTTTCCCCACGCTCAAAGCCCATGTGCAATAATCCTAATAAATCCTAAAGGCACATGTCTTTATTTACTAATGGGTTTTAATAATTAATTAGGCCTATTAGTAAAGATGGAAGGTGCAACATCAATTAGTACCATATTGCTAATTGATGTAGATGTGGGAAGTTCTTCTCCCTATATATATGTACCAATTCCTTGGGAAAAACACACTAAAACTACTATAAGGGGAGCCTCTAGTATAGAAAATCCCTCATGTAGTAAATTAGATTTTTTCTCTCCTCCTTCTCTTGCTGCCGTCCACCGGTCCGCCGCCATCCCGGTCTGTTCCCCTCTTGCCAGCCAGGGCCCTACCCTGTTGATCGGCCATGGCATGGAGGCCCTCATGTTCTGTACTGTCATGCACAAGGTTGAAGACCAGGTAATTACGAGTTTGCCACTGGTTCGTATTATCTCTGTCGTTTCTTCGTTTTAATTCCGATTCGGTTCGTTTAAGTTGCGTTAGATTTGTGTTGATGCACTCTATGCAGAAATGCTAATGTTTTTTTATGTCACTTGTTTTTCCATATATAGTTAAATATTAAAATGATTTAATGTTAATGCAACTAGTTTTATAATTAAAATCAATATAGGTTTTCTTCTGCGTTGTTTTATATACAAATATTAATATGATTATTAATTGCTAATATAAATATGATTTTCAATTATAAATGTTCTTAGCTTAAACACGCATCATGTACAGCTTGTCTAGATGTTCTCATATATTTATTTATTTTGCAAAGTTAAAGTTTAACTTGCTTAATAAATTATGTGATAATATTTATAAAATAAAATATGGTCAGCTTCAACTCGATTTTATGTATAAATATGATTTGTTTAAACTGAATTAATGACTCTTCAATGTTCTTGTTTAACTAAAATAAATCAAGCTTTTAGTTGTAGGCTTTTTCTTTTATATAATATAAACTCCCGGTAGTCGTTTGTTTTTAAGATAGTTTCGGTTCTGGCATTTCTTGTGATCTCGTAGCACTAGCTCTCTTCTAGTATGTTGTTTTATCTCATGTGGTGTACTGCTCTTAGTTGTCTTCTTATATGTGTGCTTGGTGTGCTACGATCTGCGAGTAGAAGAAGAGCTGTCCGAAAGCGTTGGAGACTGAAAGAACAAACGATTGAAGGTTCTACGAGGAGTTGATCATTAGTTGTAAAACAAATGAAAGGCAAGTATAGCATGGGATCTTTCTTGTTGTCCTATACACCTTTAATCATTTAATTCATGCTGCATGCGTGAAAGGGTCGAGATGGCGACTAGAGAGGGGGCGAATAGTCTTTTCTAAAACTTAATCGCGTCGGCTAACCGATACAAATGCGGAATTAAAACTATTGGTCTAGCCAAAACTATACCGCACTATATATGTTCACTAGCACCTTGCTAAGATATCAATTATGCAACTAAGGTGTCGGGCTAGCTAGAGCTCTCCTAAACAATTCTAAGAGCAAGGTTACACAAACCTATGCCACTAGTATTTTAAGCAACAAGAGAGCTCCTACACATGCTAGTAAGCAAAAGCACAAAGCTAACTATGCTCACTAGCAATGTTCAATAACAAGGCAACCAATGCCTAATTAGAAAGCGCAAGTACTTAGCTACACAAACTAAGCAATGTGACTAACAAGGTTACTAAAACCAAATTAGCCACGCAAGGGAGCTACTTCTATGCTACACAAGCAAGAAGGTAATTAGCAAGCTACACAAGCTATCTAATTACAAGAGCAACTACACAAGCTTAATATGTATAAAAGTAATTGCAAGCTTGTGTAATGGGGATGCAAACCAATGGAAAGAACAAGGTTGACACGATGATTTTTCTCCCAAGGTTCACGTGTTTGCCAACACACTAGTCCCCGTTGTGTCGACCGCTCACTTGGTGGTTCGGCGGCTAATTAGCATCACCCGCTAAGCCCGCACGTCGGGCGCTGCAAGAACCCACCCCGATAGTGAGGGTAGCTCAATGACACGCTTTACTAAAGTTGCTCTTCACGACTCCCACGGGGCGAGCACAAGTACCCCTCACAAGCACTTCTCCAGAGCGCCGCATAAGCTTCTGCGCGCTTCGACAGAGACCACCACCAAGCCGTCTAGGAGGTGGCAACCTCCAAGAGTAACAAGCACCACTGGCTTGCAACTCGATCACCTAGTGCCACTCGATGCAACCTCATGATGCAATCGCACTAGAATCGCTCTCTCACACTATCGGATGATCACTATCATGTAAGTGTGAGATGGAGGGCTCCCAAGCACTACCACATAAGCCACCAAGGCTCTAGTGTGCTCAGCTGCCGGCCCTAGGCCGACCATGGCTTCTATTTATAACCCCACGAACAAATAGAGCCGTTACCCCTTCACTAGGCAAAAGTCAGGACAACCGGACGTTGGACCTCAGCATCCGGTCATGCGATACTCGCCACGTGTCTCCTCCTTCAAATGATGTTCTTCCGATCTCAACGGTCATCTGACGACCGGATGCAGCAGCTTCAACTGACCGAACGCTGAGCCTCCAGTGTCCGGTCGTTTCTAGTAAGGTTTTAGAAACAATATTTCACGACCGGACGCGTCCGGTCGATCGTGATCGGACGCCGCACCAGCGTCCGGTCACTCTCCAGCTTCTGCTCTGCCTGCGTCACCATATGTTAGCTCTGACCGGACACAGGACCCTAGCATCCGGTCACTATGCGACCAGCATCCGGTCCACTCTGTGAGACCCAATCTTTTCTATCTAGGGCGCCGGTGGCACCATCGGACTGTCTGCACTCTACGGGCGGACACTCTGCTAGTGGAGTTCCTAACCCTTCTCGCCTCCGTTTCATCGCCGAGTTGATCCATATCAACTCCAACTTCATCTCCTTTATAAATGTGTCAACACCACCAAGTGTACACCATCATGTGTATGTGTGTTAGCATTTTCACAATCATTTTCCAAAGGATTAGCCACTCAACTTGCCATGCCACTCAATCCTAGCGACGATGCAAAGTTAGATCACTCGAGTGGCACTAGATGACCGATATGCAAACAAGTTTGCCCCTCTTGATAGTACGACCATCTATCCTAAACCCGGTTATCAACTTCTTTACACACCTATGACTGGTGAAATGAAATGCCCTAGGTTATACCTTTGCCTTGCGCATTCCATTCCATCTTCTCCAACGTCGATGCAACACATGCACCAACACGATCAACAATGATATGATCCACTTCATATCATCACATGATCATATTGGTTCATCGATCTTGACTTCACTTGCTCTTCACCGTTGCCATTGTCCATCGGCGCCAAGTCTTGCTCAAGCTTCACCGCCACGCGGTCCATCACTCCAAAGCCTCCGACTTGCCCTTCACGCTTGCAACCGGTCCATCAAGCCAGGTCTTGTCTTGATCTTCTCCACCTTGATCACATGACTCAATGTCATGTCTCATGTGCAACAAGCTCCTTCATCATCACATGTGTGAGCTTTACAACATATCTAAGCCATTTTCACCTTCATGGCATATGTTGCTTACACACATGTACCTGTGGACTAATCACCTGTGTATCTCACATAAACACAATTAGTCCACCTAAGTTGTCACTTAATTACCAAAACCAAACAAGGACCTTTCAATCTCCCCCTTTTTGGTAATTGATGACAACTCTACAAAGATATGGAAATTAAGCTCTTTTGGATTCATGTTGCTTGCCCAAGCAATTTTACCATGTGTAAATGATTTTGGACAAGTACCACAAACCCGAAATGTTAGTATTAGCTCCCCCTACATATGTGCTAGAGTGTTTGATTTGAAGCTCGCACATATGCATAGATTAAAATTATGGGAGAGTAATTACTACCGAATGATGCTAAGGTGTATAGAATAAACCTTTGAAGCGTGTACCAATCGGAGTTGTACCTTTAAGTTCATCCTTAGCACCATGGTTAGCTAGATATCACTTGGACATAAAAGCACTAGATACCTCATGAGATCAACATTAGAAGCAAGGTACTAGCATTACTTTGAAAAACATACCAAGTGTCTAGCTATCATCCTATGCATGCTAGTTATTAAATCATCATTCAAGTTTTGTAACTAGCATACAACACACAAGCATGCATATTGAATATAAGAACTTATGCAATGCAAGCAAGCACATGAATATGCACATATCAAATGCAATCAATCAAAGTTCATGAGCTTGCTCCCCCTACTTGTATGCTTCTCTTGTCCAAGAATTTTGATCCATCTCTTTTCTTCAATGTTGCTCCCTCTTTGTCCATATTCATGTTCAACCTCTTAAGCTTTCATATCTTATCTCTCCCCTTACACAATTTATCTCTCCCCCTTATAAAGGCTTTCATATCTTTGTCCAATCTCTCCCCCTTTGTCATCAATTTCCATAAAAGGTGTGTTTCTCATTGATGCAAATGTATGCATTTGGGGTAGATGGTTGAGGATTGAATCTTGTATTTTTGATGGACATCACTTGATTGTTGGAATGACACCACTTGTAGATACCACTTGTAACTTGTATTGTGTGGGGCTTCTTAAGATACCACACTTAGGATTTTTGATCTTGATATTAATTTGTTACACTTGAGCTCTTGTAGGTGAGGGATGCATTCTTCATTTGATGATCACTTAAAGTTGAGGATCACTTGTGGAACCATCGTCTTGTGTGCTCAGCTGCCGGCCCAAATAAGGACCTTTCAATGTGTCTACCTTGACTACCACTAAGGATTTCCTAGTACTTTTTTACCTTGTACCTTGATTCCTATGAGTTTATGCATTTGGGTAGTATGATGCTAGCGCTCAATTAAATAACCATGATCTTGTAACTTGACTAATGGTATATGCAATAAACACTAAAAGATGCTTTTTAGCAACATGGCTCAAGAGAGCTAGAGCATTAGGTTGTTATTATGGTGCTCTAGATTCCTCTCCTTGAGGACTTATCTGTAAGTGGTCAATCGGGACTTATAGTACAACCATGAGTGCCACATGGCTCTGGCTTTAGTCAAGTATGAGGACCTTTTCTAACTTATAAGTGGTTACCTTCAAGGAGCAAAAGGGGCTTGCTGAATCGGGTATAGTGCAGCCTTTGTCTTTATGTGTATAGCCTGCGCGGAATGTACCATTTGGAAGGGGAGCTCTATATCTGTTTGTCATTTGGAAACCTAGCAGACCTAACTTGTTAGACGAACCTTTGAAAGACTTCATAGTGATCCCTGCCTATTCACCTTGGAAGTGTTTTGGGAGTAATTAACCCGGGCATATGGGTATCACGGCTCATGGTAAAAGTGTACAGCCTCTGCAATGTAAAACTGGTATATCAGTCGTGCTCACGGTCACGAGTGGCCTTAGAACTCTTACGGAATAGATGCTTATTAATGGATAACTAATTGTTTATGCTATTCATTTTTTATGTTTACCTGATCATGTGTTTATATGGGCTTACGATAAATTTGATGCTACTCAATTGTTAAAATTATGACTTACTAAAAGTTAATCGCAGTAAACTAGTGTCAACCTTTTGAGCCTCATGGACCCCATGTTATATTTGCTGAGTACGACATGTGCTCACCCTTGCTATTTCCCTCATACCTCAGTCTGTAGTAAAGTTGCTTAGAAGATTGATGAGGACACAAAGGAGTTCCTAGAAGATTGATAGGAGTGCTAGGCGTATGTTACCCCCAGTCAGCCATCCCTGTGAAGAATAGAGTCTGAAGATTAGTTACCATTCTATGATACTCTGATGTAAGTGTTAATATAGCTATGTATACGTTATTTAATAGCATTGTTTCTGATACTATTTATTCTGTTGTTGTATGTGTAGACTTCCTAGGCACACATATGGCGAACCTGGTTTTGTCTTTAAAACTGGGTGTGACAGATATCGCCAAGTAGCCCCAAACAAGCATCTTCCATCGCACATGATCAGGTTTGCAATTGATGACAACCACGACTGGTAATCTCATCAAGGAACCACCCTTGACGTCATCAACATCATATTATGGCAAGAATTTACATTGGAAACCGGTATCTTTGGACCATATCATGAAGAATGCCACTTGGAAGATCAAGTCAGCAAAGACAGAGAACTACCGGACCATCCGTCGGATTCACTGGACCGTCCGTCGGAACACTGGACCATGAGGATAAGTGGGAAATGAGCTATTTTTTCATTTAAGTGCATGGACCCACATGTCAGCACGACAAGGAGTACTTCACCAGCAGAAATCACTCCATCTCACTCACTCTCTCACCCACTCACTCATTTACAACACTCTCCCTCTCTCTACACTCAAGAACAAGGATAAACCCTAGAACTAGAGAGAGAAGGGATTGGAGAGGGATTTGGAGAAGGAGAAGAAGAGGAAGAGAAGCATCAACACCCTCTCATGCATCTCCTCGACACCTTCCATTTCACCCATGGTGAGCTCAAGAGAATACTTCTCATTTCTTGGAATTTTCTTCAAAAACCTAATTCATGGTTTTGGATGCTAGATCTTGAGCCTCTTACTGGTGGTGGATCATCATTTGTAGAGTAAGTTAAAGGAATCATTACAAAAGATAAAACACATATATAAAATCAACAACAAAACAAAAACTAATCTTAGCGGACAAAGGAAGAAAAACTTCAATTTTGGACTTCGAAGAACTTTGAATTCGCAACAAAGTCGACTTCATGTCACTGAAAAATTTCAGCAGCACCTCCCCGCCTTTGACAAAATGATGAATACAGGGGGAGCGCAGTATATATTAGTGACTTCGGGTCAAACATGACGATTTGACTTCTGCCAGTCAAAATCGACCGTTACAATTTAAAAACTCAATTGTTCACAGTCTAACGGATATAAACGGCCAACTCCATAATTCGGGATGGCGTTTTCTGTCTTCGTTTTCAAATCAAAACTTCGCGAGATTCAAACCTTTGGAGTGGGCCTTCGCCCACGAGGGGCTGCTGTTGGGGATTTGACTTCGCCAAAAAGCACAGCCCCAGAACTTTGAAGTCTACCTCTGATTATTACAACAAAGTTTGCTTGTAGAAAATGACAAGCAAAGGTGAAACTTCAACTTCGCTACGGCCAAACAGAAAGATATAGAAGGTTCAAGGGCGAAGATAACTTTTGACTTCGCTCGACATGCGAAGTCAAAAGAATCTGGTGCAAGAATTCTCAAGACAAAGATGTGAAGACAGTACCAGTCGATATGATCTTGAAGAATGGCAGAACAACATGCAGAATGAAGACTGCGAAGAGTAAAAGGACAACTTCACCCCTGTAGTTTGAAGGGGTTGTATAGATTGAGAGGGGTATAATAGTCATTTGTATATAAATTACGAAGGCTATGACCTCTATAAATATCCCCTCTGACATGTACGGTACAATCATGAAATGAATATAACTTTACACTTGTGTTCAAAATGGATGTTTGTGTGACTGTTTTACCCAACACCAAGCTCCTCGTCAAGGGATGTGATCGGTCAGCACTGTGGCAAGTCATTGCGGAGATACAGGATGTTGGGAGCTAGTTGGGTAAGCTGGAGATATTCAAGATCAGTAGAGATCAGAAAAATGTGGCACACGAGTTGGCACAGGATGCTATTAGGTCTAGGACATGTCAGTGTTTTTTTTCTTGTTTTCCAGATTTCCCTCTTTTGTAATTTTTAGTAAGGCCTTGTTTAGATCCCATCAAAATTCCAAGTTTTTTCACTCTCTCTGCATTACATTAATTTTTGGACACATGTATGGAGTATTAAATGTAGGTAAAAAAAATAATTAATTGCACAGTTTGGTTGTAAATCACAAGACGAATTTTTTGAGCCTAGTTAGTCCATGATCGGACAAAGTTTGTCAAATACAAACGAAACGTGCTACAGTGTCCGGATTGTAAAAATTTGCAATCTAAACGAGGCCTACTTTCGCAAAAAAAAGTCATCAGGTGTGTAAGCACTGATCGGATGTATGCTCAGAAGCTTCGTTTCCTTCCCGTCGAAGCACACACAATATAATCAAAGCAAAGTCAAAGCGCGTTTTATTTTGGAAAAATCAAACTGTACTAGTCCTGAATCCTGATCAACGACAGTCACGCTAAAATGTATGTGGTGCACAGAAGTTGTACACATAGATCAGCATATACTTTGCTCTCCTACGTGTTCGATAAAAAAATACTTCCTATTTATGTTTTTCGCACTGGTTTTTCAGCTCAAAGTGATATACAGTCTGTTCGGCAGGCCGTAAACGATCGTGGATTATTTACTACTGACTGGTTTGGTGTGAGAGAAAAATACTGTTCTAGCTTATAATCTACAATCGTATACGAGCAAACGAACAGGCTGATATTTGATGCAGAACCAATGGTCAAAACCGAGTCCGAGGGCACAATAAAACATGCCCTGTACTATATATTGAACGCATGGAATGGTACTCCATCGACCCT
Organism: Miscanthus lutarioriparius; assembly: GCA_904845875.1. Classification (NCBI taxonomy): domain Eukaryota; kingdom Viridiplantae; phylum Streptophyta; class Magnoliopsida; order Poales; family Poaceae; genus Miscanthus; species Miscanthus lutarioriparius. The sequence continues at coordinate 63,680,529 of CAJGYO010000002.1, forward strand.
CAATTAATTCTTGCTAGGTTTGGCTCCGGTTGTCTAAACATCTGAAAGATCCAATATTCATATTTGTTTTAGCATTAATATAGATATGAAGATATATGTACTCGTATTCGATTTTAATATAGATGCTGAACAGATGTTTCAAATCCGTTTTTACGATTCTTTCTCTAATTGATTCCAAATCCATATTAAAAAATATGAAATATCTGACATTATCTATATTCGTAAATAACATCTAAAACTTATATTTATGAATAATTACAATGTGAATGATAATTACTTAATGTTGCTCATTTAAATTATTTAAAAGTTATCTATATGGCTAATCATAAAGGTTAAATTTAATTTATGATGATTTTAAAACTTATATTTATGATAATTTGAAAACTTATATTTATGATAATTTAAACTATTAGAACCTTATATTTATGATAATTATATAACTAAGATATATAACGCTTAAGTTTAATTAACTTTAATATGACTAATCATATTATTTTAAATTACTTTAGTTTATTATATATTTATGAAATTTTATATAGATATAAAATTTATTTATAGATAAATATTTATGCGTATTCAAATATTTATCCACACTTTTGTTGTTTTTATATATTTGATTATTGATTTTTTTATTAATATTTACATGTTATCCACACTAATATTTGAAAGGATCTAGATGGCTAAGGTGTGGTGAATATCCTATAAAAAATTCTCCTTCAAAAATAAACACACTCGACAAAGGCAATTAGTATAAAAGGCAATTCTAATAGTCACTACTTTGTCTAGCCTAATTCACTCAAAGCAAGTCCCTAAACAAGTATAGTAGGAAGGGTTTCAACTAAACTGGAGCATAGACAAGACACCGAGGCAAGCAACCTTACCGAGCTACAAAAGTAAAACAACTAAATGGACTAAGCTACTTGACTACAAGAGCTACAACTAAACAAGCAACTATAACTGCACAAGCACATGTATAGGAATGTAAATTCACAAGTGTAGAGAGGTAAACCAATGGGCAAGAGAGACACAAGATTTATCCCTAAGGTTTAGTTGCTTGTCGGCAACCTACGTTCTCATTGAGGCAACTCCTTCGATTGTTCTTCGCACGCTAAGGAAGCTACTCAAGCTTGACCCTTAACGTGGGTGCCGCAACAAGCTAACCAATCGAAGTACTCCAACTAGCCTCTATGATTTCACTAGAGTTGCCCTTCACGATCTCTCGTGGGGTGAGCACAAAACTCCTCACAATTTCTTGATCGGAGCCACTAAATAATCACCAACAAGGTGCTCAACTATCCAACCAGCTCCAAGTCATCTAGGTAGCGACAACCACTAAGAGTAACAAGAAAACCTAGGCCGCCATGCTTCTGTAGTGCCACAAGATGCAAATTAGTTATGCAAATGCACTAGAACACTCAATCCCACTTAAATGTGTTCTTTTATGAGCAAAGTGAGTGGAGTGTGTTTCTCAAGCTCTAATGGGTGTGGGCATCACCAAGGAGGTACAAGAGAGTAACCAAGGCTAGTCACAAGTCCTATTTATGGCCCCCACCAAAGAGCCAACTGTTATGCACTTCATGTGCTATGTGTGTGCACCAGATACCTGTGATGGTGCACCGAAGTATGCCCAATAGCTAGTTTCCAACGACTTAAAAACTATCCACTGCTATCTAGAACCTACGGTGCTATCTTCGGTGAGGCACCAGAGAGATCTAGTGAGCATTAAGTTCTGAAGTGCTGAAATACAACCTCTCTGTACCAAAGGTCTAGTGCAAGCTACAGTGAGCGCACCGAACGTATTCGGTGAGTCACTTTGAAAAACTGTGCTCCCGTTACCTTTTCGGTGGGCACCGGATATGAAGGTGCGTGCATTATTTTTTCAACCGAGTTTAGACATTGTTAGAAAGCTCCAATGCACCTCTCCAGTGACCACTACAACACTCCGGTGAGTGCCAAAATGCCTCACCAAGTATTGCTTCAAACACCTGCCACCTAGACGGCCACGAGCCCTTCATGAAGATGCTTCACCTTGACGCAAGACTCTAGTGATGCCACATGCCACCCCGAGATCCTTCCCCGGGTTTTGAGGACCAAACCCGGCAAACCACCCATGGTTTTGAGGCCCAAACCGCCAACCCACTTGGAGTCGCATAGTCGCTATGCCTTCTCCACGATGTCGACCCATGTCCCACTTGTCCTTGACCGTCCGATCACTAAGTGGTCACCCGCCTGCCTTGACTTGGTCCGATCATCGTCTTGACTTTGGTTAACACCGTCTTCACCACCATCCTAGTATGTACATTTGCTTGTCAACGTGTCCAAGTGCTAGCTATCCACAATCCATCCTCTGGCCCTCAGTCCAAGCCTTCGTGTTCACCCTTCACCGCTCCCGGTCCATCGTAGACAGACTGCTCGCTTGACCTTCTCCATCGACTTCGATCGTCAAACACTCAACACCTACACATCACAAGAAAAGAGACATGTGGAGACACACAAATCATGCCATGGTTAGTCTCAACACACTAAACCAAAGCTTTGATCATCTCTTCATAATCACTCATCACTCACACATGGGCACATATCAACATATGTTCGCACATATTTGTAGAGGCTGTTGTGATTTACATTCGTCTCTAAATCAATTTTAGAAGAGATTGTTATTCCTAGCCGCCCGACTGTTGTTCCTAGCCTCCTCAAGAAATCCAATTTCTAGGGGCATTGGTGAAAGGTCCTAATGGCTAGAGGGGGTGAATAGCCTATTAAAAATTCTACAACAACACTAAGCCAAGTGGTTAGACAAATATGAGGCGAAGCGAATGTTGCGCTATCCTACTAAAAATGCAAGCCACCTATCCTCAATTCTAGTTGCTATGATCTCTATTCCACACAAGAGGCTAAGTCACTACTCTCTAAGTTAGTGAGCTCTCAAAGACTAACTAAAGAGCCTTAGTAACCAAACTAACAAGATACAAGCTAGCTCTCAAAACTAGTTACACTAAAGAGCATAGCTACACTAGGAAAGTAAATGCAAGAGAGGTAGTGAAGTTTATATCGTCGTGGCAAGAGATAATCAAACAATCACAATGAGAATCCTGGAGACAAGATGACACAATGATTTATCCCCGAGGTTCACTTGCTTGCCAGTAAGCTACGTCCTCATTGTAGTGATTCACCCACTTGGAGGTTCACGCTCTAATAGGCATCAGACACCTAACCCGCAATCGGGTGCCGCACAACCAACACAGGATGGGGATCCACAAGCTACGAGCAATCCACTAGAGTACCTTTTGGCTCTCCACCGGGGAAAGGTCAAGAACCCCTCACAATCACCACGATCGGAGCCGGAGACAAGCACCTTCCTCCACACGACGATCCTCGCCCGTCTAGGCGGCGGCAACCACCAAGAGTAACAAGCGAAATCCACAGCAAAACACAATCACCAAGTGCCTCTAGATGCAATCACTCAAAGTAATGCACTTGGATGCTCTCCAATCTCACCAAATGATGAATCAATCAAGGAAGATGAGTGAGAGAGGATTGGCTAGGCTCACTAGGGTGTATTCTCAATAGAAATGGCCAAGAGCGTGAGCCATGGCCGACCAACCCCCTTTTATAGAGCCCCCAACGAAATAGAGCCGTTGGGCTCAAGGGGCAGCCCACTGCGTGCTGACCGGACGTGCCGGTCAGGTTGACCGGACGTGCCGGTCAGGTTGACCAGACGCACCAGCCTCAGCGTCCGATCGCTGTGATGCGACCACGTGTCCCCCCGTGTTTAACTGTGTTCGTTGATGTGACAGAACCGTCCAATTTATAAGAGGACAAGTACAATGATAGCCTGCGAAGCAGTCGCACTATCATACTTGAGCCTAGATAAACCTGGTAGTCCATCGAGTACCACGAAGGGTCTCAATTAATCGTCAACATATAACCAAGATCGTACATGATTCAACATACATGCCACATGTTATATAAAGTTCACAAAACATTGCCATGCATCAGAGTATGATTAAAGTTATTACAACTCAAGTTCAAATAAAGTAGCAGCGAAAGCAAATATAGTTTGAAACTAACATCTCACACTGTTGTTCAAATACTTTGCCAGTTTATGATCACAACCCACAAAAGCATGATAGAGGAGTTAATGAGAAGCGCCTTGCCTAGGGCCTACTCCTCATCCACGGCGAGATAGAAGTAGTTCTTACAATATCCATGATACACTGTGTTATCTGCAACAAGTGGGAAATAAATCATGAGTATAAGAAGGTACTCAGCTAGACTTACCCATCATAAACCAAAAATAAAGTGACTCCAAGGATCATGCAAGGCTTTATAAGTGGAGCTAGCTTGACAACATTTTGCATAAAAGCCACTAGTTGAGCTATACATTTTGTAATTCAGTAACCAAGTTGATTATAGTTATTCATCTCTAGATTAGCAACTAACCTGTGCCAAACATGTGGGATATCATTAGTAACATATAATAGTAACCATAGCCGGTGTAATATTTTCCATGTTCATCATAACCATCACATTCCATAGTCCAATTACTACGATGAAGGGGCTCCACCAAGTTTCTCACTATCCGGAAGAGACGGTGATTCGAATCGATTGCAACCAGCTGGGCAGTTATTCCTAACACAAACCTAGGTCTACTAGCCACAATAGCCTTAGGTCACCTTTGGTACAACTTAGGTACATATTTTGCGGGTTCGATCAACGCCGCACCCTCAGGGACACTACCGGATGCTAGGTCGATCAGGACTCTAACCTGCCCTTGGCCTCACATCGGCTCCCCGCACATCCTTACTACCTCTAGTGTGCGCACTTTGACAAAACGAGGCCCAGCCTGAGTTGAGCTACTCGGCTTCATGGTCGGAACGAGTTATCCGGCCAGCTAAGTGAGAGGCATGCGTTCAAAATGACAAGAGGGACTCCAATGATGCGGTCCTTAATCGGCACAGACGGAATCACATGAGTCAACCTACACATAGACTCCGCCCGGCCTTCAGTTACATTATCCCATGGTTCTTTTCCGCGATAGCAAATATAGCCAACCGTGCTCCGGTATCCACCTATATCTCGCAGGTGACAGGAAATCACCCGACTTCTACCGTTCTAAGCATGGGTAAGCATATATTCGATCCTATACCTACACAGGGTTTAAAGTATATATTTAGACAAGGTAGTTCTATGCATCAAGTGTTTCCAAATCAACTCTTATAACCTGATGCATCAAACATAAAGGACTCAAGTGATATTTTATAAAACATAGGAGGCTTAAAATGCTACGGGGCTTGCCTTTCAGGACAGAGGTGGGTCAGTGATCAGGGCACTTTGGAAGTTCATCAGTGGCCAGCTCCTCTCCTTTGGGAGCTGCAGGTTGGGGTGTCCCTTGATTGTCCTCCACCTCTTCTTAGAATCCCAGTAGGGTTACTCCTTCGGGCGAGCCTATATGCATGATCTTGAAATAAGATATCAAGGATGCATAGATAATGATATGGATGATATGATATGATGAAATGCATATTTCCTAAATGTCCATGGCAGCAAGTTATTAAGGTGATAACAAAATTAACTTTCTTTTACTGAGTGGGTGCATATCTCCTCTCTAGTAATTTAAACAACTCCCATAAAAAGCATTTTCTAGACTGCAAGACAGCAGCCACATGTTTTGACCATAACTGGAGTTATACGCATCCAAACAATATGGTTCTAAACTTTTTAGAAAGCTTATGAAATTTCCTAAAACTCTCTTTTAATCATCTTAAGGTGATTCAGTAGCTATATAGGTCAAACAATTAAATCTTCCAGATCTATCCAGAGGATAAGCAAATCTGACAGTAGACTTCTAACAGCTATAATTCTTAAACCATTAATCCCATGACCATGAAATTTTAGGAAAATCAAGATGAGTAAGTTATCTTCAACTTTGTTATTAACAAGTTTAACAAGAAAAGTCACTATCATCATGAATTTGTCAACACAACAGAAACTACTCATGCAACAATCTAGTTGAATTATAAAGCAATGATTAAGTAGCTGCCTATAACCAATCAATTCCAAGCACAACTACTAGGGGAGAAAGAGGTAGGAGGAGCAGCGGATAGGGCTGGCCACTATGAGCTTGGAGCTCGGCGGCGGTTTGTGGCCATGGCGGTGACGGCGACGCGCAATGTGGCCTTACCCTTGCTCGAATGGTGGTGCTAGCGACTCGGTGAGGTGGAGCACGTCAAAACGGAGCTGTGGACGAGATGGATTGGATGGTGGAGCGGTGAGAACGGCGTGCGAGCACGGTGGTGGTGTGGCGGTGATGATGGTGGCGCGGCAATGGCGAGGGCAAGAGCAAGAGAGGCAGGGCGAGAGAGTGGGAATGGGAGAGAGCAGTAGTTGTGCCTTCCTTTACTCCCTCTGCTAGCCAGACCGGCCGGGCCAACGCCAGCGAGCGGCAGCCACACAGCACGCACGGCCTGGCAGCGGTCAGCCACGACGTGCTCGGACGGCTGATTCAAATCGGCCGTCAGGCCAACTAACATCCCAACTTCGTACCACTGTTTCTCCTAATCCGTGCAGAATTAGCAAAAACTGTATTAGTGAAGGTTGTAGAGCTATGTGAGTACTACAACTTTGCTTTAAGAAGAATTGCCAAATTCTCACTAGTTTACAAAATGCAAAGCTCCAAAGTAGGTCACATTGAAACTGAAAACAGCTTCTAGACTTGGCAAAAATTCTCAAAACAGCATTTTGTTGATTCTTGTGGGCCCTTTTTTACCATGTTAGGCACTAAATTAGCTTATGACCCTTAAATAAAGTTTGTTACCCATGTCAAGAACTACAACTTTTATTAAGGGTTCACTGCCATGCAAACCCTCTATGCTATAGTTCAACTCTAGTCAAAGTAGTATCATGAGAAATGAAATTTTGAGTAAACTATGACTTAGAAGCAAATTTGGCCCATGTCATGGATACAAACATTATTCTATTTTTCATCCTAGATGTGTTTAAGGTGTTTGTGTGACCTCACAACCATCTCTTGCATTGGTCACACATGATCACAAGCATATGCATGTATAAAATCAACATCACATGTGTAATATGCAAAGAATAAGATGAAATTCCATATGCTCATGCTCATGAATGCTTGGATGATGCTTGTGCTCATGAAATGCAAGTGCCAAATGCAATGCTTAACACTAGGGTGTTACAGCTAATTTCCAATGGTTGGTTTCACCCACACTTGCGCTCAAGTGACGATTAGACGCGCCCGAAGGACGACCGGACTCGACGCCCCTGCGTCCGGTCTTTGTGCACCCGCGCGCCCAGAGCTGATGATCGGACTCACTGTTAGACAACCGAACTCCACAGCAGAGCGCATCAGGTCATTTCCAGTAAGCTTCTAGAGACGCATTTTAACGACCGGACGCGTCAGATCAGGCATGACCGGACACGCCCCTGCGTTCAATCCCCTCTGGCTCAATAGCCGACCCTACGTCAGCCATGACCGGACTCATCCTATGTGCGTCCAGTCAGCTCCTTCCTTCAGGGTCTGGTCGAAGACTGAGAGCTCGCCCTTCTCTGCTCTACTGACCGGACGTGCACATCCAGCGTCCGTTTGTAGGAAACATCGCCTCCTCAACTCCAACTCCTCCACCCTTGCTCAAATGTGCTAACCACCAAGTGTATCACCTTGTGCACGTGTGTTAGCAACATTTCACAAACATTTTCAAGGGTGTTAGCACTCACTAGAATCTAAATGCATATGCAATGAGTTAGAACATCTAGTGGCACTTTGATAACCGTATTTCATGACGAGTTTCACCCCTCTTAATAGTATAGCTATCTATCCTAAATGTGATCTCACTCACTAAGTGTCTTGATCACCAAAACAAAATGGCCCTATCAAATATACCTTTGCCTTGCGTCCATTTTGTTTTTCTCTTTCTTCTTTTCCAAGTCTCTGGAGCTTGATCATCATCATGTGTCCAACACCATCACCATGGACTTCAATTGCTCCACCACTTGGATTGATACTAACCTATCTCATATACACTTAGAGCCAAAGGTTAGCACCTAGGGTTTCATCAATTCACCAAAACCAAACTAGAGCTTTCAATCTCCCCCTTTTTGGTAATTGATGACAACCCTTTCACAAAGATATGAATTAAAATCATTTTGAGTCCATGTTGTTTGCCCAAGTATTTTTACCATGTGTAAAGGATTTTGACAAGTTTCATGAACCCAAATTGGTAGCATTAGCTCCCCCTACATATGTGCTAAGAGTTTGGATAGAAGCTTGCACAAATGCATGGATTAGAGTTATGGGAGTAATGTCTACCAAATGATGCTAAGGTGTAAGAGATGGACCTTCGAAGCGTGGTACCAATCGGAGTGCACCAATAATACCATCCTTAGCACCATGGTTAGTTAGATAGCACTTGCAAAACACAAACACTAGATATCTCATGAGATCAACAGTATATGCAAGGCTCTAGTACCACTTGAAAATAAGCAAGGCATATCTAACTATCATCCTATGCATGCTAGTATTTCATTTCATCAATCAAACCTACAACTAGCATACACCACACAAGCATGGAATTTTAAATTTAAACTTGACAAATGCAAGCAAGCATATGTGAATGCACATTCAAATGCATCAAACAAGTTTATGAGTGTGCTCCCACTACTTGTGTGCTCAAATTTTAATTGATCCATTTACTTTGTTATATCTCTCCCCCTATGTCAATTATCTCCCCCTATCACTTATATATTTGTTCTTCTCCCTCTTTGTCATCATTGACCACAAAGGTCCAATTTTAGATAGGTTAAGATTATCAATGTCAAATAATGGGGTGAGGATCATTTTCCCAATTTTGGTTCAATCTAGAACACTTGCCAAAGATATTTAATTCAGTTTGATCCAAGGACAAGCTTCTTCACACCTCATTTCAAGGGTTATCTTAACCATGTTGAGTTAAACACTTATAGTTCGTTTTCTAGATCAAACACTAGGTTCACAAGCCCACAAATATATCATATGCTACCACTAGATCAAGTCAAGCATAGAAACAATAGTGGTACCATACAAGCATCAAATTCATTTGATTTTCATGAATGAGCCTAAGACATGATAGAAATGACTAGAAGCACTAAACATGTTCTTAGCAAAGGATGTATGCCATGCCAATCAATTTTACCTTGGTTTGCTCGAATGAGAGTAATATCATATTAGTGGGGGTGCATCAACACATATTTGAGAAATCCAATATGTTCAACTCATTCCTTAGCTTGCAAAACCTCTTCTCATCAAGTGGCTTGGTGAATATATCCGCAAGTTATCTTCGGTGCCCACACTCTCAATGCAAATGTCCCCTTTTTGTTGACGATCTCTAATGAAATGGTGGCGGACATCAATGTGCTTTGTTCTTGCATGTTGAACCAGATTGTTGGTGAGCTTGATAGCACTCTCATTATCACACAGCAATGGCACTTGTTTGAACTTGATTCTAAAATCATTCAAGGTGGTCTTCATCCAAAGAATTTGTGCACAACAACTACCGACAGATATGTATTTGGCTTCGGTGGTTGATAATGCAACACTATTTTGCTTCTTTGATGACCAAGAAACAAGTGATCTTCCCAACAATTGACAAGTGCCCAATGTGCTCTTTCTTTCCACTTTGTATCCTGCATAATCGGAGTCCAAATATCCACGTAACACAAATTTTTCTCCTTTGGGATACCACAAACCAACATTTTGTGTGTGCTTCAAGTACCTCAATATTCTCTTTGTAGCCTTCAAATGACTCTCTTGGTGAGGCTTGGAATCTTGCACACACTAAACATGACATCCAGCCTTGATGTGGTCACATAGAGTAGGCTTCCAATCATAGACCGATACAACTTTTGATCCACCATGTTGCCACTTGCATCACTATCCAAATTGCCATTTGTTCCCATTGGTGTACTAATTGGCTTTGCTTCATTCATGCCAAACTTCTTGAGCATGTCTTTGATGTACTTGCCTTGACTCACAAATGTACCATTCTTCATTTGCTTGATTTGAAGACCAAGGAAGTAACTCAACTCTCTAATCATAGCCATCTCAAACTCATTAGCCATCATCTTCCTAAACTCTTCACAAAAGTCTTGATTGGTTGATCCAAATATGATGTCATCCACATAGATTTGCAACACAAACAAGTCCTTTCCAATCTTCTTAGTGAAAAGAGTGGTGTCAACCTTTCCCATGATGAACCCTTTAGAGAGCAGAAAGTCCCTCAATCTCTCATACCATGATCTAGGTGCTTGCTTCAATCCATACAATGCCTTCTTCAACTTGTACACATGGTTGGACTTCTTGTCATCTTCAAAACCGGGAGGTTGCTCAACATATACTTCTTCATTGATGTAGCCATTGCGAAATACACTCTTGACATTCATTTGATAGAGCTTGATGTTGTGGGCACAAGCATAGGCTAGCAAGATTCTAATTGCTTCTAATCTAGCAACCGGGGCATATGTTTCTCCAAAGTCAAGACCCTCTGCTTGAGTGTAATCTTGTGCTACCAATCTTGCTTTGTTCCTTACAACTATCCCATCTTGATCTTGCTTGTTGCGAAAGACCCATTTGGTTCCAATCACATTATGGTTCTTTGGTCTCTCAACTAATTCCCATACTTGATTTCTAGTGAAGTTATTCAACTCTTCATGCATAGCATTCACCCAATCAACATCCTTCAATGCCTCTTCTATCTTGTTTGGTTCAATGGATGATACAAATGAGAAATGCTCATAAAATGAAGCCAATCTTGTTCTTATTTGTACACCTCTAGAAATATCTCCAATTATGATGTCCAATGGATGATCTTTTGCAATATTAGTTGGTCAGAGTATTGGAACTTGATTGCTTGCACTCGCTTGCTTATTTGGTTGAGATGATGAACTAGCCACTTGATCTTCCAAATTATCATGAGAGCCACTTGTACTTACTTGATTAATATTATCTTGCACATTTGAGTTAGAGAGCACTTGCACTTGATCATCTTATTCATCTATCACTTGTCTGGGCCTCAAGTCACCAACATCCATGTTCTTCATGGCATTTGTCAATTGAATACCTCTAACATCATCAAGATTCTCATTCTCATCTTGGGAACCCTTGGTTTCATCAAATTCAACATCATGAACTTCCTCAAGAGTACCACTTGCCAAATTCCAAACTCTATATGCTTTGCTAGTGGTTGAGTATCCAAGCAAGAATCCTTCATCATATTTTTTTGTCAAACTTGCTCAATCTAGTGCCTTTCTTCAATATGTAACATTTGCAACCAAAAACCCAAAAATATACAGTGTTGGGCTTTCTACCATTCAAGAGCTCATAAGGTGTTTTCTCCTTCAAAGGATGACAATAGTCGGTTGCTACAATACCAAGCTGTGTTGATTGCTTCAGCCCAAAAGGATTGACTCACATTGTACTCACTAAGCATAGACCTTGCTATGTCAATAAGTGTTCTATTCTTCCTCTCAACAAGGCCATTTGATTGTGGAGTGTACTTGACCGAGAATTGATGTCTAATTCCAAATTCATCACACAAATCATCAATTATAGTGTTCTTGAACTCACTACCATTGTCACTTCTAACTCTCTTGATGGTTGTTCCAAACTTATTGTGAATGCCCTTGACAAATGATTTGAAAGTTGCAAACACATCACTCTTGTCCACTAGGAAGAATGCCCAAGTGTATCTAGTGTAGTCATCCACTATCATAAAGCCATGTTTGTTTCCATCGATGCTAGTGTATTGTGTTGGCCCAAACAAATCCATGTGCAATAACTCAAATGCCTTGCTAGTGCTCATCATGCTTTTATTAGGATGGGTATTTTCTACTTATTTTCTAGCTTGACAAGAGCTACAAAGCTTATCCTTCTCAACTACCATATCTTTCAAGCCTCTAACTAGATCATGTTTAACCAATCTATTCTATTGTTTTATTCCAACATGACAAAGCCTTCTATGCCATAACCAACCCATACTAGACTTAGTGAACAAACATGTTGACGATTGAGCTTCACTAGCATTGAAATCAACCAAGTATAGATTCTCATATCTAAAGCTTTTGAAGATCAAATTAGAGCCATCTACACCTATGATCTCTACATCATCTACTCCAAATATGCACTTAAATCCAAGATCACACAATTGAGCCATGGATAACAAATTAAAGTTTAAGCTCTCAACTAACAACACATTAGAAATGCTCAAGTCATTGGATATTGCAATCTTACCAAGCCTCTTGACCTTGTCATTGCCATTGTCACCAAATGTGATATTATCAAACCCATTGCTATCATTGGTGTTGATTGAATTGAACATCCTTGCATCATCGGTCATGTGTTGAGTGCACCCACTATCAAGAACTCAATGCCTTCCTCTAGCTTTGTAATTGACCTACAAAAGAAGATCAATTCTTTTTAGGTACCCAAACTTACTTGGATCCTTGAAGGTTAGTGACCAAGCTCTTTGGCATCCAAATGGCTTTATTTTTTGAGCCCACAATTGGTGTACCAACAAACTTAGCCTTCACTCCAATCACATCCTTGGTAAGTAAATAACAAGAATCAAACTTAATTGAGGATACATTTGGTTGCTTGTTCTTGTTCTTGCAATATTGCTCTACATGCCCAACTTCCTTGCATCTATTGAAAAATCGACCATTATTCTTCATAAAACTAGCCTTGTGAGGAGCAAAGGCCACCTTGCCTTTCTTGGGGGTATAGCCCAATCCCTCTTTGTTGAGAGAAAACCTTTGGCTACCCAAGCACTTTAGCAAGCGGGCCTCACCACCATAGGCATTGCCTAAGGCGTGAGTGAGCTCGTTGACCTCCTTCTTTAAGGTCTCATTCTCAACCATAAGTGAGGTGTCACAAGTGAAACCATCACTCATAGGTGAAGTAGTCGTGGAAGTGCTAGATGAGCTATAAGAAGGGTTAGCGAGAGCAACAATAATAGGCTTATAGAAAGATTCATCAATTATGCCACAAGTTAAGCCTACGTCACATGTTGCAATTACTTTCTCATTTTGCTCAACAAGAGTGGAATGAGCCTTTTCAAGCTTCTTGTGAGCTTTGTCAAGCTTCTCATGGGCTTCCCCTAGCCTCTCATGAGATGCATTGAGCTCATCAAAGGCTTGCTTAAGGGCTTTTAGTTCCTTACGCAAGTCTTTGCATTCCCTTCTCTTGATGTCAAAGTGAGTTTTAGCATCTTCTAACATGTCAATTAGTTCATCTTTAGTTGGTTCATCATCATCATCACTATCACTTTCATTTTCACCATTGTTCTCATCACACTCATCATCGGATTGTACCTTAGTGGCCTTAGCCATGAAGCATGTCGATGGAGTGTCAAAGAGAGAAGGCTTCTCATTTATGGTAATGCTTGCAAGAGCCTTCTTCTTGGTGATCTTGTCATCATCACCATCATTATCACTTGAGGAAGCATCACTATCCTAAGTGACCATATATGAACCACACTTCTTCTTCTTGAAGGTCATCTTGTCCTTATTTTCTTTCTTCTCCTTATTGTCCTTCTTCTTGCTCTTCTTGTTATCATCATCATTATCACTATTGTATGGACAATCGGCAATGAGATGATCCTTGCTATTGCACTTTAAGCACTTCCTTGGTTCAACCTTGTTCCTTGATGATGACTTCTTCCTTCTAGCACAGTAGCCCTTTTTCATCATGAATTTGCTAAACCTCTTCACAAAGAGAGCTATCTTCTCATCATCAAGTTCATCAAAGCTTGAGCATTTATCTTCACTTGATGTTTCTTGCTTTGCCTTGCCCTTGGAGGATGATGCGGTCTTGAATGCCACACTCTTCTCCTTCTCATCCTTCTTCTCATCTTTCTTCTCCTTGTTCTTCTCTTCTTTCTCATCATCATCTCCATAGGTGTCATCGGTCATCACATCTCCCAACACTTGGTTTGGTGTCATGGTGTCCAAACCACTCATCACTAGAATGGTGACCAATGTGCCAAATCTTGATGGTAAGCATCTCAAGAACTTGTGAGAAAAGTCCTTGTCATTCACTTCTTCACCAAGTGCTTTGAGATCATTGATAAGCACTTGTAGCCTATTGAACATCTCTGGCACAATCTCATCATCCTTCATCTTAAAACTTGCAAACTTCTCCTTGAGAATGTATGCCTTGGCACCCTTCACCGCTTGAGTGCCATCAAATGATTCCTCCAACTTCTTTCATGCCTCATGAGCCATATCAATGTTCTTGATTTGCTCAAATGTCCTCTCATCCAAAGCATCATGAATGGCACTAAGAGCAATGTCATTATTTTGGAGCAACATTTCTTCGACCGCAGTGGGAGTCTCCGGATTGGCTACCTTAATCTTGGTCTCCACCACCTTCCACACCTTTTTATTGATTGACTTGATATAGGTGGTCATCTTTTCCTTCCAATATGGATAATTTGAGCCATCAAATTTGGGTGGCTTCTTGGTGTTGTTGATTTGAGCCATTTTGACACCAAAGGTTGTTGAGCCTCAAATCACAGTGACCACGGCTCTGATACCACTTGAAATGTCCTAATGGCTAGAGGGGGGTGAATAACCTATTAAAAATTCTACAACAATACTAAGCCAAGTGGTTAGACAAATATGAGGCAAAGCGAATGCTGCGCTATCCTACTAAAAATGCAAGCCACCTATCCTCAATTCTAGTTGCTATGATCTCTATTCCACACAAGAGGCTATGTCACTACTCACTACTCTCTAAGTTAGTGAGCTCTCAAAGACTAACTAAAGAGCCTCACTAACCAAACTAACAAGACACAAGCCAGCTCTCAAAACTAGTTACACTAAAGAGCTTAGCTACACTAGAAAAGTAAATGCAAGAGAGGTAGTGATGTTTATATCGCCGTGGCAAGAGATAATCAAACAATCACAATGAGAATCCTAGAGACAAGATAACACAATGATTTATCCCCGAGGTTCACTTGCTTGCCAGCAAGCTACGTCCTCATTGTAGCGATTCACCCACTTGGAGGTTCACGCGCTAATAGGCATCACACACCTAACCCGCAATCGGGTACCACACAACCAACACAAGATGGGGATCCACAAGCTACGAGCAATCCATTATAGTACCTTTTGGCTCTCCTCCGGGGAAAGGTCAAGAACCCCTCACAATCACCATGATTGGAGCTAGAGACAAGCACCTCCCTCCGCTCGACGATCCTCGCTGCACCACGTCATCTAGGTGATGGCAATCACCAAGAGTAATAAGTGAAATCCATAGCGAAACACAATCATCAAGTGTCTCTAGATGCAATCACTCAAAGTAATGCACTTGGATGCTCTCCAATCTCAACAAATGATGAATCAATCAAGGAAGATGAGTGAGAGAGGATTGGCTAGGCTCACTAGGGTGTATTCTCTATAGAAATGGCCAAGAGCGTGAGCCATGGCTGGCCAACCCCCTTTTATAGAGCCCCCAACGAAATAGAGCCGTTGGGCTCAAGGGGCGGCCCGCTGTATGCTGACCGGACGCACCGGTCGAGTTGACCGGACGCACCAGCCTCAGTATCTGGTCGCTACGATGTGACCATGTGTCCCCCATGTTTAACTGTGTTCATTGATTTCCAACGGTTGGTTTCACCCGCACTCGCGCTCAAGTGACGATCAGACGTGCCCGAAGGACGATCGGACTCAGCGCCCTGCGTCTGGTCCTTGCGCACCCGCGTGCCCAGAGCTGACGATTAGACTCACTGTTAGACGACCGGACTCCATAGCAGAGCATGTCAGGTCATTTCCAGTAAGCATCCAGAGACGCATTTTAGCGACCGGATGCGTCAGATCAGGCATGACCAGACACGCCCCTGCGTCCGATCACCTCTGGCTCAACAGCCGAGCTTACGTCAGCGTACATCAATCATGATCGTACTCACCCTCTGTGTGTCTGGTTAGCTCCTTCCTTCAGGGTCTGGTCGAAGACCAAGAGCTCACCCTTCTCTTCTCTACTGACCGGATGCGCACGTCCAGTGTCCGGTCCTACGTCCATTCGCAGGAAACAGCGCCTCCTCAACTCCAACTCCTCCACCCTTGCTCAAATGTGCTAACCACCAAGTGTATCACCTTGTGCACGTGTGTTAGCAACATTTCACAAACATTTTCAAGGGTGTTAGCACTCACTAGAATCTAAATGCATATGCAATGAGTTAGAACATCTAGTGGCACTTTGATAACCGCATTTCACGACGAGTTTCACCCCTCTTAATAGTATGGCTATCTATCCTAAATGTGATCTCACTCACTAAGTCTCCGGTGATGGCACGGCCAGGTGAGCGCGGCTATAGCTTCTACAAACCCTAGCGGAGCTCAACGGTGCGGATCGAGCCACGGTGAAGCGGCGGTGAGCTCCGGCCACATGCATGGCGGCACGGCGGTGCACAGCGTATGCGGCAGCGCTTGTCGTTCTAACAAGATAGTTGTTGGTGGTGGGTCTCCATCTTTGGTGATGGTGCTAGGGTTCAAAGCCATGCAGAAACACACTCTAGAGGGGGACAACGGGGTCTAGTCGGTGCTAGACGTGGCGAGCTTGCGCTAACGGCCATGGCGGCGTGCGCGGTGCGGTCGCACGTTCCCGCGCGGTGGCAGCGGTAGTGGCTAAACTGACTATGACGTGAGCTATTGGGACCTAAGACTATGATGAACCAGGGGAGAAAGAGGTAGGAGGAGCAGCGGATAGGGTAGGCCACAGTGAGCTTAGAGCTCGGCGGCGCTCCGTGTCCATGGCGGCGATGGCGACGCGCAATGTGGCCTTACCCTTGCTCGAATGGCGGTGCTAGCGACTCGGTGAGGTGGAGCACGTCAAAGCGGAGCTGTGGACGAGATGGATTGGACGGTGGTGCGATGAGAACGACATGCGAGCACGGCGGTGGCGACGGCGGCGTGGCCATGGCGAGGGCAAGAGCGAGAGAGGCAGGGCAAGAGAGTGGGAATGGGAGAGAGCAGTAGTTGTGCCTCCCTTTACTCCCTCCGCTGGCCAGACTGGCCGGGCCGACGCCGGTGAGCGGCAGCCACGTGGCGCGCGCGACCTGGCAGCGGTCGTCCATGACGCGCTCGGCTGGCCGATTCAAATCGGCCGTCAGGCCGACTAACATCCCAACTTCGTACCACTGTTACTCCTAATCCGTGCAGAATTAGGAAAAACTGTATTAGTGAAGGTTGTAGAGCTATGTGAGTACTACAACTTTGCTTTAAGAAGCATTGCCAAATTCTCACTGGTTTACAAAATGCAAAGCTCCAAAGTAGGTCATATTAAAACTGAAAACAGCTTCTAGACCTAGCAAAATGTCTTAAAATAGCATTTTGTTGATTGTTGTGGGCCCTTTTTGACCATGTTAGGCACTGAATTAGCTCATGACCCTTTAATAAAGTTTGTTACCCATGTCAAGAACTACAACTTTTATTAAGGGTGCACTGCCATGCAAACCCTCTATGTTATAGTTCAACTCTAGTCAAAGTGGTATCATGAGAAATGAAATTTTGAGTAAACTATGACTTACAAGCAAATTTGGCCCATGTCATGAATACAAAAATTATTCCATTTTCCATCCTAGATGTGTATAAGGTGTTTTTGTGACCTGACAACCATCTCTTGCATTGGTCACACATGATCACAAGCATATGTATGTATATAATCAACATCACATGTGTAATATTCAAAGAATAAGATGAAATTCCATATGCTCATGCTCATGAATGTTTGGATGATGCTTATGCTCATGAAATGCAAGTGACAATTGCAATGCTTAACACTAGGGTGTTACAGCTGATTTCCAACGGTTGGTTTCACCCGCACTCGCGCTCAAGTGATGATCAGACACGCCCGAAGGACGACCGGACTCGGCGCCCCTGCGTCCGGTGCTTGCGCACCCGCGCGCCCAGAGCTGACGATCGGACTCGCTATTAGACGACCGAACTCCATAGCAGAGCGTGCCAGGTCGTTTCTAGTAAGCATCTAGAGACACATTTTAGCGACCGGATGCGTCAAATCAGGCATGACCGGACACGCCCCTGCGTCTGATCCCCTCTGGCTCAACAGCTGAGCCTACGTCAGCGTATCATGACCGGACTCATCATCTGTGCGTCCGGTCAGCTCCTTCCTTCAGGGTCCGGTCAAAGACCGAGAGCTCGCCCTTCTCTGCTCTACTGACCGGACGTGCACGTCCAGCGTCCGGTCCTGCGTCCGTTCGTAGGAAACAGCGCCTCCTCAACTCCAACTCCTCCACCCTTGCTCAAATGTGCTAACCACCAAGTGTATCACCTTATGCATGTGTGTTAGCAATATTTCACAAACATTTTCAAGGGTGTTAGCACTCACTAGAATCTAAATGCATATGCAATAAGTTAGAACATCTAGTAGCACTTTAATAACCGCATTTCACGACGAGTTTCACCCATCTTAATAGTACGGCTATCTATCCTAAATGTGATCTCACTCACTAAGTGTCTTGATCACCAAAACAAAATGGCTCTGTCAAATATACCTTTGCTTTGAGTCCATTTTGTTTTTCTCTTTCTTCTTTTCCAAGTCTAGAGCTTGATCATCATCATGTGTCCAACACCATCACCATGGACTTCAATTGCTCCACCACTTGGATTGGTACTAACTCATCTCATATAAACTTAGAGCCAAAGGTTAGCACCTAGAGTTTCATCAATTCACGAAAACCAAACTAGAGCTTTCAATTGGCCAGCTGCCTCTACAAATTGCTGATTTCTTGAGGTGGAAACTTAGAGCAGCCGGGCCAACCACCTTTATAGATGCTTCCCAGCCGCCTCTAAAGATCCTGGCTGTAGTACTGCTATTTTTGCACAGAAGTACTATCAATGTATTCATGTTTGAAACTATGAATATCAGATTGTTGCTAGAAACATTCTAGCATAACCTTGAAGACCAAGTTGAGTGAATCAGCACCTTATAAGTACTAATCTTCAGCTTAGCTCTACGTATGAGAAGTCACACCAAAGAGCCAAAGAATAATCTCCTACACTAATCCCTTCTCTATCTTATGGAGCAAGTAGAATAGTCATCATTTCTCTTCTTTATAAGCAGAATTTGGCATGATTTTGGTAGATTGACAATCAAATTGACTAGACATAATTTCTTAGTTATGTAGTAATGGTGCATTTGAAAACTCTCCATTCTTTTTACAAAAGAAAAAAGAGATGAAATCTTCTCTTGGGGAAGGGAACAATCCATTTGATGCTCCTCCAATACTTTAGTTCGGTGATTTGGGACAGCAGAGGCAAGAACAAGAAGCAGCACCAGCGCCTCAGATAGATTAATTGGAACCCCAAAGGCAAGAAGATGCAAAACACACACTCTTGTTTTTAAATTCGTTTGCCTTATAATTTGCTTCACCCTCCACCACTAGAATCGAGGGCTCCATTGGTGCATTGCCAAATAGGGCTTCAATGATTATGAGTGAAAGGTGCTGTAGAATTTATTCATTCATCTGTTTTCCAATCTTTATCTTTTTCTTTGGAGTAATTATTATTATTATTATCATCACCATCATCATCATCATTGTTTTTGTAGTTATTATTGTTTAATTGTTTTGAAGAGACTTTAGATTTTCAAGGTGGAAAAAATGGGGAAATAAAGCATTCAATGCATTTAATTTTCAATTGCATGTTCCAATAATACCTAGCTGGGATGAGAACAGAAGACACTTGGAGATATAGCTTGAATTCAGATTCCTATTCTTTAAAAAAAGCTTATGCTCAGCTGCAACGTAATTTGATAACTTCGCCTTTGTTCTCTTGGCTTTTGGTTGCCAGTAACCTGGGTAAACATAAATTTTCTTCTCGTTACTACTCAGAGATAGGCTGAACAACAGAAATCTGCTGAGAGGAAGAACAAAGACTTAGAGGATTACAATTGTGTGCTTCGTAATACTAACTGTGAAGACCAGCTTTCACCTCTTCTTTGAATGCCCTTTTAGCTTTGCCTGCTGGAATTCCGTATCTATGCACGGGAACCTGAATCTGCAACCCTTGGATATCTCAGCCGGAACAACCTTTGGCAATCCCATTTTCAGAGATCTCATAATCACAACTTGTAAGGAGAAGATTACAACCTCTGTCGTTGGAAGTTCAGTTTTAAGGAGGAGCTTGGTTTGGTTTATATCAAAGCCATGCAAGATACGAAAGTACAACTAGAGCTTTGACGCGAGAATTTCTCATGGAATATATCTTTTTCTCTTTTTTAGAGCTTTGAAAGAAGCTCTGTATCTTGTACATATTGGCCCTGTTCGTTTATTTTATAATCCGTCTTTTCAGCTTTTTTCAGCCGGAACAGTGTTTTTCTCTCATAACAAATCAGCCGGAATAGTGTTTCGACTTGTTTTTTTCAGCGAAGCGAACGGGGCCCTTGTTACCCTTTTAGTACAATCCTATAGGTAGGGGTCTCCCCTGTTGAGGGTTTCAAAATAAAATACCTAAACACTAACTATGGTTATTTGTTTATCAACGCTAGGTTTCTATGATGTTGAGCAATGATGAACATGGATGAACACTACTACTTCAGTTTTATTTTCTAGTACCCTTTGAAAACTTCATAGAAAACATGAAGTTGGCCTCCAACTTTAATTTTTTTTCTTAGAATAAAGTTTATGAAGTTGTCGCGTGTTAGATTGCAGCAGATCAGTGCCCAATGAGACCCATAAGTACTAATCTACAGCTAGCTCTACGCGTGAAAAGGCACATCAAAGAGGCAAAGAATAATCTCCGAGATTAATCCCTTCTCTATCTAATGGAGTAAGCAGAATAGTCCTCATTTCTCTTCTCTATAAAACCTCACCATCAGATACGATCTCTAAAATAAAATCACAGCGTCATCGACACTAAAACAAATGGAGCTCGCCTGGCCTCTCCTCGCTGCTCTCCTCCTTCCTCTCTCCTTCCTGCTGCTCTACCACGCCAAGAACGGCGGCAAGGCCAGCCGCCGCCTGCCCCCCGGGCCAGCCGCCGTGCCGGTCCTCGGGAACTTGTTCTGGGTGAGGCTCCATGGGATCGAGATCCTGCGTGCCATCCGCCGCTTCCACGCGCGCCATGGCCCGCTGCTCACGCTCCGCATGGGCTCCCACCTCGAGGTCACCATCTCCGACCGCCGCCTCGCGCACCTGGCGCTCGTCGAGCGCGGCGGCTCTCTGGCCGACCGCCCGGCGTCCGCGTCCCGGGACCTCCTGGGACTGAACGCCTCCACCATCTCCACCTCCAGCTACGGTCCGCTGTGGCGGATGTTCCGGCGCAACTTCGTGGCCGAGGTCGCGAACCCGGCGCGGCTCCGGTTGTTTGCGCCGGCTCGGGCGGCGGTGCTCGCCGAGCTCACCGACAAGCTACGCCACCGGCAGAAAGGGGACGGCACCATAGTGCAAACGTTCCAGTACGCCATGTTCCGGCTCCTCGTGTCCATGTGCTTCGGCGAGCGGCTCGACGAGCGCGCCGTGCGCGACATCGCCGCAGCGCAGCGTGACCTGCTGCTATATTCGTCAACCAAGATGAGGGTCTTCGCCTTCCTGCCCGCTGTCACGAGGCGACTCTTCCGCGGCCGACTGCAGGCCATGATCGCGATGCGCCAACGGCTCAAGGACATGTACATGCCGCTGATTGACGCGCGTAGGCAGCGCAAGAATAATCTGAGAGTGGGAGCCGCCACTAATCGCGACGTGGTAGAAGATGAAGCGACACAAACAACGCTGCCGCACTCGTACGTTGACACGCTGCTTGACATCCGGCTCGACGACGACGGCGGCCGCGCGCTGACGGACGACGAGATGATCGCGCTGTGCTCCGAGTTCCTCAATGGTGGCACGGACACGACGTCCACAGCGCTGCAGTGGATCATGGCGGAGATGGTCAAGAACCCGGGCATCCAGGACAAGCTCCACGATGAGATCAAAGCCACCATGGCGACCAGCGGCGGCTCGGATCACATCTCCGAGGAGGACGTGCAGAGGATGCCGTACCTGAAAGCGGTGGTTCTGGAAGGCCTCCGGCGGCACCCGGCAGGGCACATGGTGCTGCCGCACGCGCCCGCCGAGGACATCGAGGTGGGCGGGTACGTGATCCCCAAGGGCACGACGGTGAACTTCTTGGTGGTGGACATGGGCATGGACGAGCGTGCGTGGGAGCGACCGGCGGAGTTCGCGCCGGAGCGGTTCCTGTCGGGCGGCGACGGCGAGGGCGTGGACATTACGGGCACTAGGGAGATCAGGATGATGCCGTTCGGGGCTGGGCGGAGGATCTGCCCGGGCCTCAACGTCGCGACGCTGCACCTCGAGTTCTTCGTGGCCAACCTGGTGCGCGAGTTCGAGTGGCGGCAGGTGGAGGGGGAGGAGGTGGACGTGGAAGGCGAGAAGGCCGAGTTCACCATCGTCATGGCCAACCCGCTCCAGGCGCGCCTCGTCCCCAGAGCAACAGACTAGAGGCTGCAGGCGAGGAGGTTCCTGTTTACGCGCTTGCTTCATTGGTTGGACTGTGTCGTGTGTATGGTAGCTTATCTGTGTCTGTATATTGGTAAACTAATTACTGCTAGTGCCTCTATCGGGAAAAAAAAAGGCAATTATATTGTAGGTTTGGTCAAAGTCAAAGAATAATATCAGTATGAGAATGTGTAACTCTAAATAGATACTGTATATATTATGAAAATATACTTCATAAAAATATAAGGTAATGACTTAATTACGGCCCGTTGTTTTTTTCGTCCGCACGGCCACTCCGTTATCTCCCTCTCCACTTCCTCTCTCTCTCAAAAATTCATGGCGGCCTCCTCCCTGTCGACCTCCTCAGCGGCCGTGCCCACGCCCACAGCCACACCCCAACCACGTCCCACCCCCTTCTTCCTCACTCTGGCGGGCTTAGAAGAAGAGGTCGAGAGAGGAAGGCCTACCAAGCGGTGGGAACGACGGCTGGGCAGTTTAAGGGCCCTGCCGTCAGTGGGGTCACAGCGGTGCTGGCCTGTGAGCATGGCCGGTCAGACATTGTTGGGACATTATTTAATTATAAGGAGTTCCATGAACAAGATAAGGTATTGGAAGATTTGATTATGGTGTGAGCATATACTTCAGAGTATGTTCTTCAATGCGGTTATCACTTCACGACAACATATACTATATGTCAATGTCGTGAATAACTGTGAATATGCATCGTTTCAAATAAAATTTAAAACTTCAAGATATATATTTCAAAACGGCTTCGACGATTGCACTCAAGGAGCGGTTTGACCCATATATTTTGCATGGCTACTGACACCCCAGACGTAGTCACGTGGATGGATGCAACATACTGCTGCAGTGCTGCACGGCTGCTGGACCATCGGAGAAGAGAAAGGATTTGTTAAGATCAGGTTGACACACACCTGCTCATCTCTACTGCCGTAGCTCTGTCTCTCCGCAAATTAGTGTCGAAATTACAGGGGCAATTATGTACAAGGCTGTCGTTCAAATCGAGCTCACTAAATTGTTCAAACTAACCAAGCAGCTCTCAGTAATTCCAAGAATGTACAACAGAAAAATACACTGGATGCGGCGAGGCTTTTCATGTCTGCTGATTCGCCTTGTTCCCTGCCAGGATGAGGGAGATCTCCAGGCCACGACTAAACGCTTGATTGAAAAGGAAGCGTGACTGGAATGTTGACACAAAGGGGAACCATGAGAAGAAGACGATGGGCACAAAGATGATGGCGCCCATTCCTGCATCGTACATCCTTGCAATCTCACGGACTGAATCCCATAGCCCAAGGGCTTTCACTACCCTCTTCCATGTGATGGCCAGCTGACATCATGACAAGGAAAATTTTGGTGAGGCATGCGTCACCAGGCAAGTTACCAGTCATTAACTTGGCACTTGTAATATTCCAAATTTGCTTCAATTAAGTAGCAGATATAATGCAAGTATTTCTCAAACAAAATAAGGATGTTGTACTTACACATAAGACACACCAGACAGTTGCTATAAAAGCAAGTGCACTTGCAAATAAATCAGCAACAGTGAACGAAGTGAGCACGATAAGAAGAGCAATTCCTGCAATTATCCCAATAGCAAGGACGCCCTGCAGAAATCGAATAAAAGTTGGCAAGGCTGTCGACTTCTTCGGAGTTGCAGTAAAAAGCTGAAAGACAACAGGACAAAGCTTAGCTTAGAGTTCATCCATATATAATTTTAAAACATGCAGCATTTGAATGTTCAAAGAATTAACATGATAAACCTTGAAAAGAAGAACCATAACAATGAGTACAATCCATGAGAAGCCATAAACCTGCACAGTGACAGATAGACAGAACAAACAAAACTCGGTTGGTGATAGGATCCCAAGTTAAATATAACATCCAAACGGTTGGTTATTAATGTTTTTATGTTGCTTAAATTGAACATTTGAGTTACAAATATCTACTTCAAGACCAAAATCCATAATAAAATTACTTGGAAAAAATGAGGTATAATAACATCATTCAACAAGGAAAAATCATACATTGTATTTCACATTATAAATGAAATACAAGAATGTTTTGTGTTACACATTGTTGATAAACAGGGTTGAATTCTTTTAGGGCCTGGAAAAGGTGAAGTTAAAGGATTCCTACAACAATCAGATCTTTAATTTCCTATGGAGGAAAAGTGATGCCCTATACTACTCCCTTCCCTCAAACAGAAAAGCTACCGATGATCAGCTTCATCAACATTGAAGAGATGAGACGTGAAAACAAGATATATGCATGATATACGAAAATCACAATAAAGATTTTATACTGATGAATAGTTAGTTAGAAGAAGACCAATTGAAGATCTTAAAGTCCAAGGACGAGAGACAGCACAACTTACTGCAAGGGAAGTATTATGATCTGCAATTTTAAGCTTGAACACAATGCCATACTGAAATATGAGAAATCTAAGGCTCAGGATTGTCTCAAGAATACGTCCTCTGAATGTCTGGATATGCTCCTGTATATACATATTGAGAGAGATATAATTAAACAGTGTTAGTTTTAAGTGAAAGGAACAAACCACCCAGGTTAAAACATAATAATAGTTGAAACACAGGTAAATTGCTACTGACCTGCTCCTCATCCCACCAAGATTCCCAACTGCTGTCGCCCTTTACACCAACTCCACCTTTATAAAGTAACCAGTTTGTCCAGTCATCGAAGTCCTCAACAGTCCTGGGAGAGGGGACAAAGTACATGAGTATTATGAAAAAATACACTATGCAGCATCCAAGTATTTTACTGATCACTCTTGATTGAATCAATGGTGATGCATATACTTCTACCTATATTTCCCCACGACATGAAAGAAAATTAAACTCTCAATTTTACCAAAGGTCATCTTGCTTGAATACCAACGAACAACAACAACAACAACATAGCCTTTCAGTCTCAAGCAAGTTGAGGTAGGCTAAAGGAAAATAATTTAAGGATAGGGGTGTAAACATACTTTTGCCACTCGAAACCAGAAGGGTTGAATATGTAAGGCGCGAAAAGCCAGGACATAACGAGGAACCAACTACTGATAGTAATCAGAATAAATGAAGATGAACCACCCTTCGTGTATCCATATGCAATGTAAACGATGAGGAGGAGAGCAACCTCAAGCCTGCAATAAGGATGTCTTTCAGATGGCTTATCAAGTAATGCCAGCAAGTACAATTAACTAGAACTAAGGATTCCATTTGCTGTGCCAGATCCATGTAATGTCTAGGAAAACATATATCCAGTATTCCCAGGTATGATTCTGAATGCTATATACATAAACCAGAGTTTCCTCACCAAAGTCAAAACATTAGTTATGGCAAAGTTTAGATTTCATGTTTCAAAAGCATCGATACATTATGATCACTCTAAATGATAAATTCTTCCTCATGACTCCAATAGGCATGTGGTACAGTAATATAAGATAGGGGAATTCTCATCCATACAGCCATTTGAGGGAGACTTCATTTATAACAAGCTAGTGAATGACAAATGGGGTGTGGTCCCACATGTCATTTACATAGACTGATGGGGTAGACAAATATGCATCTCATAATGATGCTGAACAAGAAAATATTCCACCAAGCCATACGATTGACATTACAACACTCATACCCATTCAAGGAAGATATGCTAGTGCAAACATTAGTAGTATATGTCAACTTCCTGTAACAATTTATCTGCTTTTTGATAAGTAACAACTTACGCTTTGACAAAGTGACTTCGAGAATAGAGCCTATAATTTTCAGCAAACTTTATGTGCCGAACAACAAAACCTCTTCCAGTAGCTTTATACTGCATAAAGGAAAATGTCAACAAAATTCAGGAAGTAACAATAGTAACGATTATTATGACTGTTTTGTACCTTTGCACCACCATGAAGGATTGTTCTACCAAAGTAATGTGTCCTTGTTCCAAGTGAAAAGGTGAAAAACACCGAACAGAACTGGAGCTGCATTGTAATAAAACTAAAAACAGCCTGCACAAGATTGAAAATTTTGACATGATTGCAAAATCCTGTAAATAGCATAAACCATTCTCCCAAAAGAAAAGGAACAAAGATAGCTCACCTTCATCAGCCCCAGCTCCAAAATGAAACCCATTATCATCGGTACTGCTGTAAAAATACCAATCTGGACCAAAAATTGAGCATTCAAAGCAGCATCTAGTGCAGTGTTCCCCAAAAACCTAGCTTGGCGAGATATTGAGTAGTCAAGGCCAGAGAGTGCCTGAAAATTACAACAGACTGTCTCAAGTCAAATCATACAAAATGGAAAAGAAACACTAAGATAAAAATTCCTCAAACAGGAGCATAAACAATTGAAAAATTCAAAGTACTCACCAGATATACCCTTCCGTACAAGAAGATATACACAGTTAGAACAGTCATCTGCATGGATAAATGAACAAACAAGCTAAAAGACTGGTAGTATACAACAATATGGAAGGAGTACATGATACATAAACTACATTATTTTACATAAACATGTCCAAAACCAGTCAAGATACCTGGCAAAACCAAAGGCATAGTACTAACTTGCAGAATAAGTTCCCTATACAAAAAGTCCTAATGCAAGGTCACACCACAGTACAGATTGGCCCAACAAACCAGTTTTTAGGGCCAGGTCCAGGGAATGAGAAGACACAACCAGTTTCCAATTTGTAACAATGTTGAGAATTAAGAAAAATCAAAAGGTAATTTGCACTAAAACGTTGAGAATAAAGACTTTTCAAAATGTGCAGACCAACAAGCTTTGCATTTGAGCTCAACAGCTGAAGTAGTCAAGCAAGAATCCTTGCAAGTTCATCTCAACTTTTTCTGCCAAACAGCCATCTGGTACTTTCAAAGAAGATGAGTTTCTATTTTAGTACTCCTCCAAAGAGCTAATATATAAGTTTTTTTTTTTTTTTGAAAATGCAGGAGAGCGGCGTTTCAATGTATTATAGAGATGAAAAAACGAGGGGGTCTCCCCAACAGGATCCTCACTCATTAGGGGACCAAATATGAGTGAGGCAATTACACAGCCTTATGGTTTAAACACATAGAGGACAATACGACTCGACCTTAGCTCAAAAAGACCTAGTCTGCAAGCGTGAGACCTAACCCCTGTAATTTTCTTGCCCCAGCCATGCACCAGAGGCTGTGCTCATTCTTCAGCTCACTCCAAATCATGTTAAGCGACGGAGAAGCCCACTCAAAAACACATGCATTCCTATGCTTCCAAATAATCCAGGCCCCTAAAATAACTAAAGTGTTCACTCCTTTTCTGTGCTCCTTGCTAACTCTGCTCATCGTCGTGCGCCACCAGTCAGCAAAGCTCAGTACATTTTGATTAGTTTTTTAGAGAAGCCAAAGTGCAATGTGCATGCAGAACGCATCATTACTGTAACAGTTCCTAGCTACACCAACACTGAAGTTTCAGGTTTTTAATAATTGTAACTAAAGATGCCATGAAAGAGCTCAGCAGACACATAAGATGCTACAGAAAGAACCCAGGAACCACAAAGTACAAACCATATGAAAAGGGAGCAAGGGAGGGAGGTAGGGGAGTACCATCGTGCAGACATAATAACCAACTGTGGTGAAAAAGAAGGTTAGCATCCGGAAGAAGTCAAATAACTGCCCCAGACGGTACACATCTCGGCTGAGAACTTGCTCGCCGTTGCCTCCAGCAACTTTCCCCTCAAATAGTGCAATTTGGTTCAAGCCAACATCACGCCCCTTCCCCACCTGAAACAAAGGATACTTTTATATTCCCTTTTGGAGATAAAACAAAGGATACTTTTATATTCCCTTTTGGTGATAAACTTCAGGTAATTGCAGATGTGGCATAATGGTAATGCACCCATTGGAACTTTGTGGGTACGAAGGTCATCACATTTGCACTATACATAACTTAAGAATCAAATACTGATCTATTGTCTACCTTTGTTTTCTGAACACATGACTGTGTATCTTTGTATTAAGACCCATACAAAAAGACAACCCCCCCCCCGATATATATATATATATATATATATATATATATATATATATATATATATATTCTATTGTGGATCCTCCATGGTCTTATTTCTTCCATTCTTGCTTGAGCCGGATGATGAAAAATTCTCATGTCCAATTCCTTTGGGGGATGGATTTTAAAGAATTCACCTATCCCAATAACAAAGAAATCTGACTAAGATGATCCTGCATTAAGAGCAAAAATAGCTAAACACACACACGAACGCACTCCTACCAATACAAGAAACCAGGATGTCCTATAGTATATTTAGTTTCACCTGTCTTATAAATTGCAAACGCACATATTAACATGTTATATGTTATTATAAAGTGCAAAGTTATGCAATCGTGCATGGCCTACTGAGCTAAATAACCATGCGTATTTTGGAATCTTCGAGGAAGTTCTCATGTGTAAACCATAATGGGTGCAAATGCACAGTGCATAGTATCCCTGTCTTGCAGTTTTGTAGTAACAAAATGACATAAATACTAACCTGGATATATTCATGGTGTGTGATGTTCCCTTGGCGCAAAGTCGAATTGAACCCTGCAGAATGATTAGCAATTAAAATGGTGAAATTCGAAAGGTACGAGTCTCCCGTATGAGAAAGTGACTCAAACAAAAGTTATCAATGACTTATGACTCCCAGCGTCTAGTATCATACAAATATAAAAGAAATGAAATACCAAGAATTATAGTAAGTCTGGTCTACATCACTCATACCAAGAATTATAGTAACTCTGATCTACTTCAATAGTATAACTGTGTGATAATACATTCTGGCTATTTCGTGAAAATAATCTATCCAGAACATTTGAATAACAAGGCAATTTTTAGTAACAGCAACAGGCCACTCCCAGACACACAAAAAGATGAAATACAAATTCCTAATTCCTAAACAAAAAGAAAAGGAAGATAAGGGGCAGAAGAAATGGTGTTTTGCAAGGAAAATCTCCCAGTTCTGTGCCATTAGTATTTTCGAATTCTAACTGCTTTTTGAAAGAACCAGAAAATCTCAGTTTTAAGCAACAAAGACAACTACACATCCATGAGTGTGTCCAAGGTTGCCAACAACCACTACCAACACCAAGTCAAACTCATAATGAAACTCCAGTGTAAAGAATACAATCTACCCACCGGCATATATATCTTCGCTTATATTAATCACTCGGGACGCCTTGCTAATGCCACCTCGGGTTATGTGAAATATCCGATCAAAAACATCAGGATGTCCATAGTGCATTCGAACTCTGGACAAGGATAGTATACCACCAGGAAGTTTGCTCAGTTCTCAATTATTGTCAAATATTTCATAATAAAATGAATGCAGTATAAGAGAGTGCAATGGAACATATTCCCTACAGCATGCTACCATATGGTTGCTAAAATTTACTCACTTGAGGTAAGCAAGAACACGTTGCCCCAAAGTAACAAAACTAGTCTCCTGTTTCGACATAAATGACGCCAGCGAAGAGACACTATTAAAGATTACAGGTCAATACAGAAAAATATAATATAATCGAGCAAAGAACTAATGAATGAGATTAGTTAAATAATAACCTCCCCGTGAAAACATGCTCCCTCACACCTAGGATTGTGGGCTTCCGTATGCCATGGTTTCCATGAACATTATGAAACTCTTCAAGTAAATTTCTCATTTTCATTGCTTCCTCCAAGTAGTTATCCTACATGGGAACTTTGTCAGTTAAGGTTGCACAGGGACATCTCAAACTTTTCAAATGTCATTCTGAAATAAATATATACTTTCTGACATGTACATGGCTAAGGAAAATGCCCAGCCCAGTTCAGGATCAGTGCTCATACATACTTTGTCTGGACCACGTTGGACGAGATAATATGAGCACAATACATTAAGTGAAAATTGAGGTGGGTATCTCATTTCCTATCCTTTTGAGGAAGTTAGGGCTGGTTTGGTTTGAGGCCCCAAGAGGCCAAGCCAAAAACCTGTCCATGCTAAAACTGGAACAAACAAAATAGCATGGTTCACGATCAAGCCAAATGGCCAGACAAAATCAGGGCAACAGAGGCCAAATTTCCTGGACATGGCCAAAATTTGTCTTGGCTCACTGGGGGCATAAACCAAACATGCCATGATCCTCACACCAGCACTTTGAATCTAAACTGCACACATGGCCACATTCCATGTGGAGGACATTATATTAGCACCTAAATATGTCTTTGCTTTACAGGTTTCACACATGAGAAACACAAGGTAAAAAGTAGACTAGCATTCTTCATGGGAGATCATGGGAAAATTTACCGAGCATGAACAGATCCTAACACGTCCTTGTTAAGATCACCATTAAGGAAGTTCAAAAGAAATAAGGTTGATAAATCTAAATTCTACCACCTTAGAAGAATTAACACATAATAGTTTATGAAAATACATTCTGTGTGGAGATGAAGCTACCAATGGAAAGGTTACTTTAGCATTTGTGTGTGGGTGTGTGTGTGTGTGTGTGTGTGTGTGGGGTGGGGGGGGGGGGGGGGGGGGGGGGGGGGGGAGAGGGGAGAGAGCGTAAACCTGATTCATATCGATCGTCTGAACTGCATCTCCTCGAGTGAAGATTATAGCATGGTTTTGGTTCTCAGGTTTGCCTTCGCCAAGCTTGGGGTTCCCAGGCAGTTTAATGCAGTATATTTCCTATTTATGTAACAGGATGGCAAAATAAAGAGCAAGATGTTAAGGCAAAGCAACATCAATAAACTGCAGTATGTGTGGCTAGATCACAGCAAATAAAATTATGCTTGCTGTAAAAATAATAAATAAATCAGTCGCACATAAATTTGAGGTACAATATATACATTAGCCTAATTTCAACATAAGTTTGAGAGTATACAGTAATTCAAACTACATGATCTTTTTCTGAAGTTAAAAGTTCCAAATTTAACCATTATAACACATGAAGAGTACTTTAGTGAATTTTAAGAAGTTGCCCACCTATAAAAATGCCTCAGCTTGTTGAATTCTACTCAGCAACGCTTTTGTAAAAATAAGGATGAAATGGTTGGTATATACTATATGGCAGTGCGCTGAGGCCAGAGAACCAGTACGGTGGTAGCCGGGTGGTTACTGTCAACCAATTCTACTGGTATGGACTACTATATACAATATAACGGCCAGCGCAAAGTGATTTCATACCAATTGTAGTGCTAATGATTACAGAAGACCAAATGAACGTTATTGTGAGGAAACAATGGGTATGAAGAACACAATAAAAATTATTAAGCACAATAGACAAGAAAATAGCAATAAGCAGTGGAACAAGGTTTGAAAATCCTTAGTCGATCATAGAGCATTTGTACTTCTAGCAGCAGTGGGAATTGCTCACTACCTTGTTGAAAGTTTCCTAAGATAACATCTTATTCATGACTATGAGAAAACAATTCTATGGAATTTTGCCAGACCAAGAAACGAGTTTTACATCGAGGACTCACAAGTAAGGATGCAAATGGGTACCCAATAGTGTTTTTGGGTCAGCTGATTAATTACAATGGTATGCCATTATAGTTCATTTTAATGAGTTCTGGGTCGACCGTGACCCGAAACAAGTGGAGCTAGCATCCCTACTCACAAAGTATCTAGTAAGTGGTAAAAGAATGGTAGAGCATCAATATGCAATTATTACTAGGTACATGATTGACCACGAACATGCTACATAAATTTATCACCTATTGATACAAATCATAAATCATCAGGACTTGATGGGAATGACAGATTGGCAGTGCCGTAACTGATTTCAAGTAGGCAAGATAAATACACCGCCACATTGGCAAAAGAATTATTGATAACTTAAGAAAATAGACTGACTTGATCTTTGCCATGAACATCAGCCTTTACAAGCTTGGAATAATACTCTTTTGTTGTAGCCTTCCCATCCCTTGATATGTTATCCTCTTCATGTATGAAAGCAACACGAAGAGCCTCATTTCTACAAATTATATAAAAAAAAGGTTAGTATTGCCCAGTTAAGAAGACAAGGCATTTCACAAGAACTTTGCAGGAAGCAGATCATTCCCACACAAATCAGGTTTTGCGTGTTCTAAACAGAACCTTATAGCATCTCCACCAGTCCCACTTTCTCACCACCAATGAGAAAAAATTGCTGTTTGGGGGGTTCCAGGTGCTCCAGCAGCCCCCAAGAGGCCAAGACCACTCCGGGGAGGGGGGGGGGGGGTGTATCTAGACCGTCATCTCTCAAAGAAAGGGGAGACCACCTCTCCCCCAATCCACCGTTTTGTTTGGTGGGTGCTTCACCTGCCGCTTGTCAGCCAGCAGTGGTTGTCCGCCTTGCTCTGCCACAACCACGAACCCCATTGCTCCGCCTCGCCGCAGCTCTCCCCACCCCTTCCTCTACACACTGTTGATGGGCTTGGGCTTGGCCTCCACCAATTGAGCCTGTGCCAGCACGAATGGAACTTGGGCAGCCACGAATCGGGTCTGGCCATCACGAATCGAGGCTGGCCAGAGATGTATCAAGTTCAGCACCCTCTACTCCGAGGAAG
Source organism: Miscanthus lutarioriparius (assembly GCA_904845875.1). Classification (NCBI taxonomy): domain Eukaryota; kingdom Viridiplantae; phylum Streptophyta; class Magnoliopsida; order Poales; family Poaceae; genus Miscanthus; species Miscanthus lutarioriparius. The sequence continues at coordinate 63,713,614 of CAJGYO010000002.1, forward strand.
GAACTGTAGCAGCAGAGGATGAGGGGAGCAGGTCACCACATTGGTAAGGTTAGAGAGGCAGGGACGCCGGAGAAGATGGGACGGGGCACAGCCAGAGGAGAGGATGGCGCTGCCAGAGGAGATGAGGGGGAGGGGTGAGGCGCCGTCACAAGAGAGAATGGGCACGGCCCCGGTGGAGTAGAAGCGGGTCGGAGAAAAAGAGAAAAGTGCCGAGACAGAATGCGTGGGTGAGGAAAAACAAAAGAGGGTTGACTCACTAACAAGCGGGCCCCACATGTCATGGAGAGATATTGAGGTGCCTTTTTCTTATTCTGCTGCAGCACAGTACTGCCAAACCCCGAAAAGTTTATTGTACCTCCCCCAATACTACTTTTTTGGGGGTTGTGTTTTTCTCCTATTGGAGATGCTCTTAAAGGTGTCAAGCAAAAATCAAGATCAGAAACATGTAAGACTCAAGAATTCTGAGACAAGTGACCAAGAAAAGTCATGTATATCATCTAGGAGACAAGAGAACACGATTGGAAACCCCAGAAAATAAGTATTTCAAATTTAATCTAGAATCATCTACCACAACAAACAATAAAAGGAAGAAAGCGATATAACCTTTGTAGTAGGAGAGCAATATCTGCAGCCTCTTGTTTTTTCATTTGCTTCTGTTGTCCATATATTTGGCAAGAAACAACATAAGTAAATTTTATATCTGCTTGGGCCCGTGCATCAGGAGATAACTCATAGCCTTGAGTGTCAATATATTCTGCTGCAGAATTGCCATCTTCAATACCTGATAGAGCAGCAAGGATAAAGATAAACAAGATATGTGCTGATTGCTGAAGTAACAAACATCAAAAACTATATACCCACCCCCAAGGTATCTCTTCTCCAGGTAACTTTGTAACATCAAAGCTCTTCTATAGTACATCATACCACGCACTGCCTCAGCAAAATAAATCAAGATACATAACAATCAAATACAGGACAAAACCATGCAGATAACCATATCAGAATAAAGAATTCTGACCTAGCTTGTAACATTTTTACTTCACACCATTTTTTCTGCTACTTCAGCATTTACTGTATCCAAAAGAAATGAAAAAAAAAACAAACTGACCTGTCCTGGCCAATGTTTGGCCACGATAGGATACCCAAAACCGGAGTTCCAAGGTGTCACTTGGACTATCTTTAAAATCATCTTCTGATGATTCACCACGGCCAATTCGTTCTAAGAAGTTAGCCCACTCATCTGCAAGATAAGAACCCGTTACATGTGAAACCATAGGTTTCTTTCGTCTTTTGTGTGTGTGAAGTTGAAGCTGTTTGCAATGCTCTAATGAAAGCGCTTTACTCTACGGAATTTTAGCATGCGAAATATTCAAGAAAAAGGGAACAAAATTCATGCACAAGGAACAGAGCGCTTTTCTCTGGAAAGGAGGCGTTCTACCAGACTTCACACATACACGAGCAATGGGACGCACAGTTGTGGCAGCCTCAAAACCAACTAAACAATCAAGCAACACCGTAGTAACCATGCTTCATCATTGTTCTTAAGACGGCAAGGCAAGGTGTAGCAACCTACCCCCGTCACAACACCTAGGCATTGATAAGGAGAGATGACCGCCATAGTAGCAACCTGTTAACCAGCAAACTAGCAACAGAAAGGAGGGTGAAAAGAAAAGAAGAAAGAAGGCCTGGCCAGCCCATGCCACCAGCTAAGCCCATGTTACTTCCCCTTATTCATCCACCACGACTTGCGCCTTTCCCCATCATCCCTTATCTATCCATGATGCAGCAGTGCCATCTCTCTCAAGTACTCCATCCTCTGTTTGCTCTGCCCGTTGAGCCACCAGGCCACCAATCTCTGCTCCTCACTGTGCTGCACAATCAGATTGGCTACAGAGCTGCCGCCAACTACTAGATCTACCAGCAGCTGCAGCTGATAGGAGGAAGTTGCCATTCTAACTGCCAGAGCTGGCAAGGATGGGGAACATGGTAGCTTCAGGCTCTGTTGGTTGCCAAGGATGGGGAACATGGTAGCTTCAGACCCTGTTGGTTGGTTTCCTCCCACTTCTCTATTATCCCTCCTTCCCTCTCGCTGCTTTTGGCAAGGCATCGAGGACGCCTATGCCCAAGTGCCTTGTCCCGTAAGCGATGCCTCAAGAACACTGCCATGCTTATAGTTTACCCCCAAAGAGTAGTTTCAAAATATAGCTGGCAACATGTTTCTACATAGAATCAAGTGCTAGTGAACTAGGATGTTATCAACAAGCAAGAGAAAGAAAAAAGATGACGAAAATTAAAAGCAGCCAATTCTTTGCCATTCACTTGGACCTAATTGCTTTTATACTTGTCACCATGCGAGAATAACAAAATGAAGTTAATGTGTTTCCCAACTTCTAGCTAGATCTTGATGTATCCCTATTAATGAAGACTTGCATAAACCAAAAGTCAGTCAACAACATCACACAAAAGTAATCCACTCACAGAAGTGAATGGTTCACTTCGGGAGAGAGGTAAAAAAAGATGCAGAAAGCAGCTCTCCTCCCGTGTTCCAGAAAAATATGGTGCAGAAATATAACTTTGCTTATAGTAGACAAAAAATGTGTTCATGAATAATAAAATTTGCAGATAAAGTGAAAATTAAGTATGTCAACAGTACCAGGATATATTTTCTGAAGGTAGAAAAGTATAGAAATGCCGTCTTCATTCTCAACACAAAGCTCGGACATGCTATAAAGAACAGTTTCACTGTAGTACGGGGTAAAGACACTGTTGCACATGAAAATTAGGTGTTAATAGGAACATATTCCTTTTGATAGAATGAAGATTACACACATTAACTAATAGTACCTAAAAGGGATCATCTCAGATACAGGCTTTGCTGTTGGCATATCCATGAATAGAGAATTAGTGAAAAATTGTAATCTCCTCCGAGCTTCCAGATTTTTTGGTATGTTGGCGGCAGAGTCCTTGACAGTCAGAAGTAAGTGTAAACGCTTAACCTGTTCTTTCTGCAGGGATAGATAGTGTCACGCTAGTAATAGCACCAAAGCTAAGAAAATTTCAATTTATATTATAAGACAAGTACCATTTCTGGATCCTTTGGCCAGAAAATCTTAGAGAATAGGCGTCCATCATTTCTGGCTCTTAACAACAGTTGCCACGTGTCAAACTGTTCCCTGCAAGCAAGAAAGAGGTTATTTGCAACAGAAAGTAACTGGAGCTGATAATGTTTTCCAGTACAAAGAAAAAGATTTCTACAGCTAACCTCAGATTCGGTGCAAGAAATTCATGGGTAACAACCTCGTAGAGCTCAAGGAGAGCTTTTGTAACACCAGCTGCACGGCCAGCAGTCTCGTCACGTATCTAATGGAAATTCCATGTTAAATGAATGGATTTATAATAAATCAATGAAACATAGATAGAATATGAATAATTCAACAATAACCTTATCATGATGACAAAATATAAACCACCTTATGCCAAACATGCTAGTAAAGAACTAAAAGACTGGTAATTGATGCCGAGATCCAAAATCAAGAGTAACAATCTTACCAGAAGACCTGTCAAGCCCGTCAACCTAGACTGGACTAACTGCAACTTCTTCAGATTTATAGTCACTAAAAGTGAACCCTGTGCTATACTATCATTAAGATCTCGGAAAAGCCTTTCAGCCCTGTATATGTATCAGCAGCATGCATTAGAATTAAGTAATGACAAAGTTTAGCACAAACAGTTAGAAGCCTTGGTTTCAGTATCAGATTCATGGTTTTTCAGTGAGGAAGTATACCAGCGCTGCCCTTCAGCATCGACTAAGGAGTGAAGAATTTTTTCAGTGCTGTAGTAGCATTCCTTGACGGCATAAGCCATGTATTCATCTTTTGATATTCTATCCCATAGCTCATACTGCGAGTCTTTACAGTGAGAAGCATAGTCATTTGCCAACATGATCTACAGAAGAAGCAACCAACAGATTGATAGCATCCAAATCGAAGGTTTCGATATGCAAAAGATTCATTCATCCAAAGAAAACATTGATTTCAACTAGGATATCTCATACCTTGCTAGTCAATAGAAACAGTGGCCACTGTACAAGCCTTAAATTTCCACAGTTACTTGGCATCATAAGCAAATCCATTTCCCTGAAAGGAAATTCACCCAATACTGAAGCAAAGAAAGTCACATATAAGATAATACTGTGTAATGTATTATTATTTTCTGCCACACCTGTTGCTGATATAGTCCTCTTCACGCAAGCTCTTGATAATTTCATTCCAAAATGGGGAAAATATCGAGGCGTACGTCTTAGTAGTAATTTCTGAATCCTAATGTCGAGTGGTAAAAAAATCAGTACAGCAACACACTTCTATAAAAAAAATTCAAAAAACTATGGTCCACTAGGCTACTTTTTTGTATAATAAGTAGAGAAGGAAGTCATGAACCACTAAAACAGAATAGTCAGAGTCCATTATCAAAGCCATTAGGGTATTCCCCTAAGGGCTTGTTCAGTTAATCCCCAATCTAAAGGGAATGAAGGGGATTGAAGGGGATTGAGGGGGACTTTGACTTAGGCGATAAAACCCCCCTCAATCCCCTCGGATTGGGGATTAACCGGACGAGCTCTAAACGATAATAACAAGAAAAGGGATATCTAAATTCACAAATCATGAATGAACCATTTAGGGCCTGTTTGGTAGAGCTCCATCTGATTCAGATTTTCTATGGAAGCTGATTCTCTAAGAGAAGTGATCCTATGGCCAAAAATGATTCTCTTTGATTATATAGCACAAACTCTCAAAATCACAATGGAGAATCACTTCACAAAATCAGGATAAGCTACTTTTTCCAGCTCCCAGCCTCTTTAGTTCATTTAAGAGAATCACTTCAAAGAATGAGTAGAGAAATGTTTGGCAGAGCAGCACAGAATCAGCTCTGGGAGCTCTACCAAACAGGACCTTAGTGGAACATGAAGCTAGATTACCGTGACATGTCATGAAAAACAAAATACAACTTAACAGGCCAAAAAAATAGTAGTAAATTTCTTCAAAGATGTGAAAAAGGCGAGGCTTCAGAACCAGTTCGTTTACCTGAGCAATGGGTCTGCTAGATATCCTGCAGCATAAAATAAAAAACATTATAAAAACAAGCCCCGTAAGATTAAAAAAAGCAACTTATACTAAATGACATAATAAACACAATACACAGACCTCTTATATGCAATTAATCATGAGTCATAAGAATTCAGAATGACAAATATAGAGAATAGGGTTAAGAACCTTGGAGGGGAAAGGTTTTTAGCAAACGCTTCTGGAAAGCTCTCAAAACGTTTATGAAGCATTTCAATTGACCGAATCTGCATTACATTAGAGAATGTCAGAACAATAATCTAGCTTGCACATCAGAAGAAATGTATGCGTAGTTGATAAGAACTTGGATCCACAAACAGGGCCAGGACATAAAAGAGCAAAATATACACCTCTCCAAGGCGATCTCTAGCACCCATAACACCACCGACAAGTGCTGATAAAAGAGTGTACCAAATGTGGATGTCCATCAGGTATATCTGTAAACACAAATGAAAGGACATAATGTATCATTTGCAGAGTCCTTTTTCTTATATCAAAGAAACTTTGAAGTCAAAACAGGAACTTACAGCTACGACTGGTGCCCATAGGCTCAGAATGGTCAAAGCATTTTTATTCCCTAAAATGAACACATTATAAGGATTATAGTTGCATTTCTTTAATGTGCATAAAAAAACAATGTAATAATAATTTTAGTTAAGATAGTTGCAACAACTGAGCTATGATTCTAGTCTAATTTTTTTCAGATCTACTAACCCCTTGATACAAGATCATGCCAGGAATACTTCAAATCATGGAGTTGCACGATAATATTGGTTGGTTCAACTAAAGGCTTAATCTGCAAATGTGTAAGAAAAGGTATGAGTAAATTTTTTTCATCATACAAAACATAGAACAAACATAAACTTTCTGAAAGTTGTTAGTAGAGCCACCTGGAGAAAATATGCAAAAGTAAATTTGCATGCAAGTATGACGACCCAAAATATCACATATCTGCTTAAGAAAAAAATTTGTCATAAGTACATAACACGGCACAATTGAAAACAATAAGTGAGAACTTAGTCACTATTCAGAGAACTGGTGTCTGGTGAGTATACAAATGACAGCATAGCAAGTACTCAAAAATCTACTAGATGGTAATATCTTGGCCAATTGCCAGTAACTGCTAAATGCTGGAAGTAATCACACCAAGCAATTGCCACTAACTGTTAACGTCAACACGTAAATGAACCCACAAGAGTATGTCAGGCTACTTTAACTCAATTCCTAATTAGTAATTTCATAGGCTTCACGATGTGACACATGTACCAACCCTGAAACAAAGGAAACTACAAGCAGAATTCAGTGTTAACTTTTCACGACTGAACCAAGAGCCCAAATAGCAGTCTCAACATCTATTTCACATGCAATACTCAAGAAACAATTTACAGTTTTCACATAGCAGATAGATATTGGTATCCTGAAGCAAAAATTTAAAAATAAAAAGGTTCTGCTCCAGATGTTAACCTGGATAATCCATAATAAACTAAGGGTGTCACAATATGTCAGAAATCGTTAAAGGTAAAAGAAAGAACCTGGCATAATCACTAATACTCTCATAAAGTCCCCGCCCAACATAATATCGCTCCTAAGAACAAATTAGTAAAACATGATCAGTGCATAATTAAGTAATCAAAATATATTTCCAAGTTATGTTGAACAATGATATAATACCTGGTATATCCACTTGAAAAATTGGAAAAACTGAGACCGATCAGAAAAACTTGAGAGCCTATGACAAGCTGGGATCTTAGCCATCAGTGCAAACATGATTCGAACAGCAGCATAACCACCAAGAACAAGACCATAAATTCGGAAATAAGTTGAATCCGAATTCCTTGCATTTTTCTCTTCCAGGACTTTCCTGTTCAACATTCATCATTCAAATGAATAGACAGCATTAATGTGCATTGACAGTAAAAAATAGAAAAGCTAAGTGAATACTCACACATAGAGATAGGTTACAAATGTTGAAACTGCAGTTAACCAAAGGAATCGAATAACTAATCTTGAGATGGCAAAACCTCTAGCTGTCTTATATGCACCAAACATGAGTATCACATCCAAGCAGCCTACAAAAGAACACAATGACAATAAAATATGGAATATAAAAAGGCCATAAAAATATAAATCGATCACAGTCCAGAACTCCAGATTACATTTAGAAATGACAAAGGCATCAAGATAAAAGCAAAAATAAGCTATAATAGTAAAATAGAGAACATACATTCAAAGAAGTTTAGTACGAAAAAGGCTGGCCCAGCGCTAAGTAGTATTTTAATGGTGTCAATGTCCATCTTCCCATGGTGAAAGGCAATAATAGCTAAGAGCTGCATCATCAATTAAAAAACATATTTAGCATTATATATTCCTGATATATTTATTGATGACAGAACACAATCTCAAACCACTAACCTGGAACATTAATAGCAGAAAAATCCACAAGCGGTGGAAACTGCGGTACAAATGCAGAAAAGTGCGATGTTCAACAAAATTGGTCTTTCCTGTCTGTAAATAAACAATTACAAGCAATGAGAAGGTGAAAATATTGATAATTGTGTTAAACACAGAAGGGATCAACAATTGCCAAAAAGTGTATTTATCTATTTTTTTATTAGTCAAAATGTTCTTACATAACATTAAATGGTAGGGTTGACCAATTTTCAAACCAGGCGTTATAGATAGCAACAAGATTACTAATAGAAACTATAATTTACAATTTTGACTATTTGAGTGTTATTATGCGATTAGGTAAATTGGAAGCAATTAAAATAATGTAGGAAATTAGGTCTACAGCCACAAAAACTATTAAGCTAACAAAACACGCAAGGATGGATACTAGCTGACAGAAAAATAGAAATCTCAAGAGAAAACATTTCTTGTACTTATATTTCTCACATTGTGCCCCTCGCGATCCATGTGTAACAAAACTATTACTCCAATACTCCCTCCGTTCCAAATTATAAGTTGTTTTGGTATTTCCAAGTACATAGGCTTTTGTTATTGCCATAGTTGTTAAGGCGTCGCTATACCGACGCCATATCGTCGCCATATCGCCGTGGCGTTTTTCTGGCTCTCGCCACGGCGACGCCACGGCTCCGGCGTGTATGGCGTCCGCCATAGCGCCGTGGCGTCCCCGTGGCGCCGATTGGGCGTCCTGTGGCGCCTTTGTGCGCTGTGGCGGGCGCAATAGACGGTGAGGGTGAGGCCGTCGTCGCCGTGGAAGGACACCGCGAGCCCGCCGTCGGTGGAGGGTTCCTGCGCTGCGCCGCCGTGGCCGCCCCTGCGTGCCACGGATCCGCGCTGCTCGGGGAGGGAGAAGAGGCAGCTGAGCCAGATCTGGCCTCGCCGCCGCCGGATCCGGCCTCCACACGCGCTGATGCCACCGGTCAAAGAGGGAGAAGAGGGAGCTGGCTCCGATCGGAGGGGCGCGGTCAGGTGGGAGAGAGGGAGGGTGCGGGGGAGGGAGAGGGGCGCGGTCCTGTGCGCCGTCGCTGGGGGAGAGGGGGAGTCGCTCGGGGAGAGGGGGAGAGGGAGTCGTGCTCGGGCGCAGTCACTCGGAGGAGAGGGAGTCGCGCTTGGGCGCCGTCGCTCTGGAGAGTGGAGTGAGGAGAGGAGAGAGGGAGTCTCTAGGGTTTCTGATTTCGTTTATATATTGGTGATGGTAGTGGGCTGGTGTGGGCTAGCGGGCTGGGCCTGATTTATCGAGGCGGTTGAGTTAGGATGCATGTGACGACTTTTGAGAGATGAGAGATTTGGAAGTTTGAGAGATGAGAGAGTTCTATGTCTTTTGTGCTACATTTATATTGCTATTTTGATTTGCTAATATTGTAGACTATACCTTTTAAGCTACATTTGCATTACCATTTGTCAATATAATTTTCTAATATCCTAGACTATAATATATGTATTCGCCACGCCAATGTGTGTATGGCGTCGCCACGCCGCGCGCCATAGACGCTGTAAAGGTGTGAAGGTGGTGGGTCGCCGCGCCTCGCCACGCCGCCGTAAAAACTATGGTTATTGCACCTAAATATAAGCTATGTCTAGATATACATAGTAAAAACTATATACCTAGAAAAATCAGACTTATAATTTGAAACAGAGGCAGTAGTTCCTTAGGAAAACACACATGATTAACTTACACGCTTCCTCTTAGCAGGCTTGCGCAAAAATTTGGAACCCTCAGCAGGTGGCCAACCAAGCTCAAAGCATGAGCGTGACCTACACATGCAGCAGAATAGGCAAGACATCAAGACAGAAAAGAAAAAGGATATACACACAAACAGCAGAAAAGCAAGTTTACAGACAAACCAGAAATATTCATTGAAGTCATCATAATTCCTCCAAGCAGAATGTGCAGCTTTTCCATTTTTATTATTTGCAGCCTCCTGTGTACAGTATACAAAATCCAAAAATATTCAATATGGCAACAAAAAATATAAAGCGGTTGCTGGGGCTCCCAGCACCCCTAACTATATCTATATACCTAATATTAAAAGGAGAAAATTCCCTCCCTCCCTCCCATCTGTCCGTCCACACCGACTTTACTAAGAACAGTAGTACGTGATGAATTAGATACAAGAGTTCTACTTGGTTTACTGTCCCGTCCATAACCCGAACTCACGACCTGTGCTCATACAAGTTAGAATAGCACGCATCTAGCCACGGTAAAGAGTTCAATTGCAGGACATTGGAACAAGTTGCCACGCATGGGCATGGTTTGCTAGTTTAAAAAAAATCCAACACAGTTAAGCTGTTGGAATGTAATTGGCTAATTTTACCCAAGAGAAAAGCTTAATACACAGGCAGATTGTAGGATTAGATAAATGCCACATGTCTTACTAGAACAATCTATTCCTAAATATGGCCAATTAAATATTGAATGAAAATTCATAACAAAATAAAACAGAGTACTATAATCTTGAAGCACCAAACAGCACCAGCAACACAAGGTACCATGAGCAGAACATCTTTACAATGTAATTGTGCAATTAGAATTGAATTTGGTCACTAGTTATAACTGAAAATGCTACACGCCTACATCTAACTCTACATTTAGTCCTGTGGACTACAAACAAAATAAGTCAAAATCATGCTAATGACTTAATAGCAAGAAATATAACAATCTAGCAAAACAAAGGGGAAAGAAAAAATGTTCCTGTCCACGGAAAACTTTTTCTCTTCTGGAGAATGAAATGCCTAGAGTGCTAAAACACCCCATGAAAGTTTCACAATTTTTCAGATAGATTTGGTCCCTAGCTGAACCGGGATCTTGCATAATTACACAGTAAAGGCGAATTGCAGTGAATACATTATAGTGTTTGAACAAACACCAAAGAGTCCATTGTCAATCCAAATGTAGCCAGAAATACAAGTAGGTAGACCATACTGATCAAGATCTAATAGCAGCCCAGTTTTTTTCTATAAAAAAAGGCAGATCAAAATAGAACCTTTAATAGATGAACCTACCTCTGCCATGGTATCATAAATTGGTGTAATTATTCTCTCGAGAAATGAGGTGGAACCCTCGCTAGTGCAACTCTTCGCAGTTTCAGCATCAGATGAATCAAGAATCCCATCAAGTTCCTTTGCCATCTGAAAATATGCCAATAATGTCATTGAGCAGAAAAAACTGCAGTACCGCACATAAGCACATTACTACAGAACTACAGAGGACTTTTTCCCTCAAGGATATGTACGACTACAAAAACAAAAGGATATAAACTTAAGTTTTGACTAAAAAATGCAAATTTGGTTATTAGATATTGTGGTACCTCATAGGGCAAGACCCAAGGGATGGGGCACTCTCCCTAGTCCCTCAACCAGCACCAGCAGGGCTTCCCCCTAATTAGCTAGGAGAAGCTCAGGCTTATGAGACTAACTATAGATTCATTCCTATATTCGTAATCAAAGTACATGGGTCCTTATGTATAGGGAGGACTGACTTCACATCTAAGAAACTAAGGCCTTCCACAGCATGGGAGATGCCTAAAAAACCTGGACCCCGCATGCGAAATACTGGCATCACTCTTGCATGTCACAGCGTTGGCATCGTTCCTCGGAGTCAGGAAACAAATAAAAAACAGAAAAGGAATCAAAAGTGCAGAGCCTCATCTACCATCTCTCTCTCATGCTCTGCTCCCTTCCACAACTTTTAAATGAACGGGCACCAGCGTCCTATCTTGCTTCCCTCCTGGCATTAGCATCACATGCTGCAGTGTAGTGAGTGATGCTCAAATCTTCTCTCTCCATTTTAGGCATCAGTTGAAGCACATATTGTGGAGGGCCTAATCTCTACTATCATAGAAATGAACCTGATCTTGACCATTAATTTAATATCATTCTTCCTTTCAGGAAGGGAGGATTAGGGAAGTCCTATTGATTACTGCTTTCTCCAGACCGCCGGGAAAAGCATGAAAAAAGGCTCGAATGGTACAATCCCTCCGTCACCCCAGAATGAAAGGGGTGGTCTCGTAGTTCTTGGTCTGTGAAGATGCGTTATTAGGTGCTCCATTTTCCCATTGAGGACGAACCTGAACCTGTGCTCGAGAGATAACCTCTCCATACACTGATAAGGGATGTATGGATTCTCGAGAAGAGAGGAGCCATGTGCCCCCCCCCCACTGCCAGGATCCCACGTTTGAATAAAAAGTTCAATCTACAAGGGATCTCACCTGAATCGCCCCATTTATCCTCCTGAGGAGAAGTTTGTTTTTTCAAACTCCAATTCAAACAGGAGTACACCATGCTAATGTGCCTTGGTTTGTTTTTTCAAACTCCGATTCAAACAGGAGGAGTACGCCATGCTAATGTGCCTTGGATGATCCACATCTTCAGGTCAGGCGCTGATGAGCACATTGAACTATCCATGTGCCTGAGAGCCCTCACAGCCCAGGCACAACGATGCAATTATCAGCGTCGCTTTCCTATGATATTCTACCTTTATATGACTTAATCCTAACCAAATTCACCACATGAGTCTGGCTCAAGGCCATAACATAGCACATAATGCTCGAGGACAGTGTTTCATTTTATCAGATGAAGTAATTTATTTTTCTTTCAGGAAATCAGTAACTGTACAAGAACATTTATTTGATAACTATATTTGGCGCGTAGCGAACTACGATCAGTATTTTAGCACAACAGTTGCTATCCAGGAACACAGATGTGCATGAAGGGAAGTCAGCTAAGGGGAAAAAAAGGTTGAGCAGTCCTTCATGGCTTCATTAACAATATAAAGGGCGTACCCAGTGCAGAGAGCTCCCGCTCTGTGCGGGGTCTGGGGAAGGGTGTCAGTGGCAAGCCTTACCCTCGCCTGTGCAATGCGAGGAGACTGCGACTCGAACCCGGGACCTTCGGGTCACAAGCGGTAAGACTCTTCCGCTTGCACCAGGCCCGCCCTTCCTTCATTAACAATATGCTGACATTTATTTGGCAATTGATGCCTTCTTCACCCGCTCTCATTGTTATAACAAGACAATTGTTCTTTAGTATGTGCATTGGAGCTACAAGTGCAAATTTTTCACTAAAGCACAAACTCGAGAGTGATAGATAAATAATCCTTGTGTCGGTCTTCTGCTTAGCTAATACAGTCATAATAGGTCTGGTCAGCTGACCCTTGGGTCAGCTAGTCTCCTAGCTTGGTCAATAAGTTTTCTTGGCTTGTAATTAGTATAAATCTTAGGCTGCAAGTCAAGGTTTTTTCTTAGGTTGTAAGTAAGCCAATAGGGCTGTTTTCTGTACCCCTTTTCAGCTATAAATGAGAGGTGAATGCACCAGCCAGCTGCAGCATCTAGCAGCCAAAATTAGCCTTCCACATCCTCACACAAGTGAAGTGCAGCAGCAGCATAGCAGCTCCATATACCACTATCAATCCTAACAGAGAGTACCATCAGCTTCACTTGCTCAAACTCAATGCTTCAGATCCTCCACTTTCACCTTGAGTTTGAAGGAGGGTGCAAGTATATGTCAAGGCCTATCCTATAGGCCCATATAGCCTATGAGGCTCTCTCTATATATAGAGCCATCTCCTCTAATGGAGAGCTAATCTTCTCAGATCCCCAAGATTGGTAACATTAACCATGTCAGTCATCATCAACAAACTAACAAGACTATCAGCATAAAGGTACAACCCATAATGAACACATTTCTAAACTACACGAAATGTTTCTTCTTCTATAATGAAATGAAGTGAAGATCCTGTGCTTTTTAGAAGGAAAACATAAAAGAGAAGACCAGCACTTGATCAAACATTGACTCACATTGTGGAAAATATAGCATATACATTCTGGGAGGAAACGAACATTCGCAGCTTCACCCCAAATCAGAAAGTACAGGGCAACCAATATGATTTTCCGGTTCTTATTTACTGCTTCAAGGCTAAAAAAAGAAGGTAAACTGGTCAGCATCATGCAAGATGGTAGCATGCACAAGGAAAGCGCCACCCACCCACCCACACACAACACACACTCACCTGGTCCATGCAACACGCTTGCCCAAGTACCTACACCATTTTATGTAGTTGTCCAGGACTTTGCAAAAAACTTCAGTAACAGCCATCTCATCAATTTTCTGCAAGGATCATAGCCCCAATTAGTGTCTGGTGCATATATACAGAGAGAACTTGCTGAAAATGGATACAGAAGGCCATGACAAAGATTCCATACATGGTGACTGTCTGAGCTTTACCAGAAACATGTTAGACAACAACAATTAGTATAGGCATTACTAAGTAATGCTAATATATCTCAAATAACTAATCCAATACTTCAGGATCTGATTTTTTTTCTCGAATACGCAGATGATCTGCATATCATTGAATTAGGATGTGATGTTACTATGGCAAAACTTCAGTTCTGCAAGGCAATTATACTAGCAAAACTATACTGACAGGTAATAAGCCCCTAAATTTGTATCCAGATCAACTAATAAACACAAAAAGGCTGATTATTCAGATTTTTATTCCTTGTTCTAGACCGAGCTTAATTTACATGAACAATGAATTTCAAAGAAAGCTAAACAATAGAAGAAAATACATCAACAAGGCCACTATGAGAAACCCATCACCCAACTACAGTTTATAGAGTTTTCAAGACTATGTTTGTGGTAAACACTGATACCTTGTTAATGTCCAACAACACCTATTTAATATAACATATAGAGTATAACATCAGCAGGATCTAAAAATCTTACAAAATGCAGAACTAGTAGATAAGCTACATAATAAAAGAGCAGAAGAACTCACGGGTTCTGACCCAATTAGCAGGCTTAGCCGGGATTGAGCATTGGCTAACATAAGTACAACATTTTCACGCTGGTTCCGAATATTATCTTCCTGGAACAATCATTCAACCAAAGTGGACGGTCAATACAAAGGCAATACAAAATCGGATTAACAAATTGACGGCGAACAATTGCATTAGCATGTAGAGAGAAAGAAAACATCCCATAAAAGTTTCCTGATTAGCATTAAGCCATATAATACAATAGTCAACAGGCCAAGCATTCAAACTTTTGAAAAAGATTCTACGGCAAAATCATGTCACTAGTTTTAGTCATTAACTTGTTTATGAAAAATGTTCAAAATGTACAAGCCACCACTTACTCAATCTGCACAAAATCAAACTGTCCATTTCCATACCAAAGATAACAGAGTAACACAGTGTCTTAAGAGAGCCAAGACTCAAAGGTGGCTTCTCAACAGATAAATGGAAGATGTCAACTGCAAAGCCAGTTAGTGGTCTAATCATTTGACAGTTCCAAAGTCTAAGCAAATTAGAGGTATTATTGGCAATATGCGAGATTTGGACACAGAATTCTTCCATAATAGTATTAGCTAAATCTATAAAAACATACGGGATAAAATAGATGACTCAGAACAAGCAACAATTTTAACTGCTCCATATGGCAACATGCAGTACAAAATATAAACCATACAAAACATTTAGAAGATCTAATATCAAACTGTTGAAAAGTATGTATATGTACCTAGAAGCCAAAAACATATTGCAAAAGGTCGAAAATGTCCTTTTGTCTTAGCTGGGGTGTATCAAAAGGGAATCGTGGCAGGTCCTCACAGTTCTGAATTGCTGCTGTTGCAGCCCTGACCTGATACAGTTGCATGGAATAGTTCTCATCAACACAAAGATATTTCTTTTGTTTGTTAAGCTATAACAAAATAATGAAAGAGCTCTTGAGTCTTTGAGTACCAGCATAGACAACTCTGGACTTTTTACCACCTAAATTTCTGCTCTTCATTAACAACATATAAATCCCAAAAAACATTTTATTGCTCCAGCAATGAGAAAAGGAAACTGAACTATATGAATGGCATGATGTATGATTATTTTAACCCCTCAAGTAAAAAAAAAAAGTGCGACCAAGTGAACTTGAAGTATAAGATTGTAAATTTGACCAGTGATGTCTCTATGTAAATATGCCATATGAAAATAACAGCTTATAGAGTTTGTAATTGATTCAAAGGACTTCTAAAGTCCATGGCAATATTACATTTAAAAATTTAAAGCATAGTACAGCACAAATTTATAATCAATATTGGTGTTTCAAAACCAAAAGTACATATTCATACCTCAGGGAAAAACCCAATAATATTTGCCACTGAAGATGGTGCATCAAGGGGAACAATGTTGTATGGCATAAGTTCACCTCTCAAGGCTGCATCAGATCTTTTTATTTTCTTTATCTGAAAAAAAAAGGAGGATGAGAAGAGTAATGGTACATTTTATATAACATAAATTTATTCTTGTGAAGCAAATACTATTACTGTCACAGGGTTTTAGTGCACCAGTGATACAACCACATACAAAAATTACGTTTTTTTTTCACAGGATCATGAGTTCTGCCATGAATTACCTCCTCCAGAATTTGTCTATGAAGTCTATCAGTTGGTGACTGGCCAACAAGATTTTCCAGAACATCAAGCAAAGCCCTCAATGTAGCAAAAACTTTCTTCATTTCCCTTGCCCTATTTCCCATCCTGATCGTAGCAAGGAAAATAGAATTGCCATGAGATACATAGTAACAAACATAAGGTTTCTAACAAATAAAATAACAGGGTAAGCCCTGAGAGTGATACAATATTTAGGAGGAAGGTAGTAGATAGATCTGTTTCCATTACATTAAGAAAAGAGTAACCAAAAACATATGGCACATCAGAACTCAGAAGGCAAAACTGGACTAAGCATAGACAAGCCTTTTATTAACAACTGGGGAATACAACAAATGCTCAGTAAGCATATATCATGTTTAAACAACTAGACTTGGTTTTAGCACCGCAAATTACATTCCACTCCAGTGGAACAGATTAGACTTAGATCACCCGATCCCATTTCTTGTTGATGGAAAACCCAAAGAGAGAAGGATGTTATAGCATAGTATCAACTTCAGAGAGCAAAGTTCTAAAAGATGTGGTACATAATATAGTAGCACCACATAGCTTAGTTGTTCAACAATAAGAAGGCAAATGAGCTACTGACTACTGAGTGCGCATGAAAAATGAATTCACAGAGAATAAACAAGCAACAAACAGTGTCATGTATCTATCCCTGTCAATTCTAGGATTACCACAAGTTCATTACATTATATAAAGACTGATGACACAAATGTCGTTTCTGGGCACATCCAGTAAACAAAACGTATGCAGGCAAAACCTTCTGGAGCAAAGTGAACTTGAAAAATACTATTTACAAAAGATCAAATTAATGGTTGCTGATGACTAGTAAAACAGAAATGGATGTATTCCTCACTTTCAGTGGAAGTATGCTAACCTAGAACTAGAAGTTTTATCAGGCACAAACTGATCAGAGTCACAAAGAATTTTGAGACCAACCCACTAGGGAAACCCAAACGACAAAATACATCATGAATTTTTTTACAGAAGAGAGGTCATACTCTGTACTAAAGGTTCCTGACTCCCTCAGTCTCTCCTGCTCACGTTGCATATCATCAACCCGACGACGACTCTTGTATTCAAGATAAAAGTTCCACAGGACTTGAATGTCATTCTGTCGGTCTATCGGAGCCCCATCCTTTTTAGCAAGTTTTTGCTGTGGAATGCCATGATTAGAACATGGGAAACTTAGAAATAATTCACTGAGAAGAAGAAAACCGAGCAGAAACAAAAGTAACAAGTATGTCTAGTCATGTCTACAGTGAAAGTAAGCATACCTTAATTACAGATGCCAAACCTGTCTTGAACTGAAGAACCCCTCTACCTTCACTGCTGGGATCCAGATTCTGGGCCATCGTGTACGCTTGTTCACAAACTGTGGTGCAAGCCGAAAAGGAGTGACTTAAAAGAACACCAAATTGCCAACTTTAATAAAGTAAACTGATTCCCTATATCAAAATCCCTGGAAAGAAACAATTTACCAAGTTTGTCTCTTCTGATCTAACGGACTGCTGTGTTTTCCCATCGCACAAACCGAACCGAACCACGAGCCAGAAACACTCTAAACCTTAGGTATTGTGAGTACGCGCGCTCATACATAGCATTAGCAAGTAGCACCTGAAAACACGCCCCCCTTACCCTGCCGTGAGTTTGGAGCCGTTTGAACATTCTTGGTCATAACGCCAAGCCCTCCTTGCTTGAAATCAAAACCAGCCAACCATACCTTGCTCGACGACAACCTTAAAACTTCAGTAAATAACCAAATTATCGAGAACTCAGCACTACACCTGGTCACAATTACCAACACTGAGAACCTCCCCTTTACTCAGTGGCACGCACTGCAGGTAGTAATGGGCAATCACAGCAGGACAACAGGAAAGGCAGTGTTGCAGGACTTGATAATACCCCAAATCAAAGACTCCAAAACCCCCATCCAGAGCTACCCCAAACAAATCAGCTGCCAGCTCCACCCATGAGCTGCACGGTTGTTAACTAGGCGAACACACACAAACAGGTCAGTGGGAGGAAGGGGCTCACGGATCCGGGCGACGTTGGGGTCCTCGTCCTCGATGTCGTCGGCGGCCTGCAGGATCTGATCTATGTTGGTGGTCCGACCCAGCGAGGCCGGCACGGCGTCGGCGAGCCTCTGCCCTCCCACGGCGGCCGGGGCTCCACCCACGCGGAGGTGGTCCCGGTCCCGCTTGAGCGCGGCCCGCACGAGGCGCTCCCAGTTGTCCGCCGCCCGCTCGGGGCCCCGGCCCCTCCGGCGCCTGGACGACGACATCGCCGCGCCCTCGAGGCGAGCCCTAGGTCAGTAACCAGTGGAGGCGCGCCGCGTGATCTGACTGCGTGCGAGTCTGAGGATGCCAAGCAGTAGTGGAAGGAAGGCGTTTTGGGGGAAGCCGGACGGAGGCGGATTCAAAAGCGCCTCGAGGGAAGGTGGCCCCGGTGGGGTGGTGATTCGCGGAGGGAGGGGGAAATAGTTGCAGCTCTCCTGTGTCTACTCGCTCGATCTCACTGCCGCCGCCGCAGCGCGTGGTTTTTGGTGATGGAGGTGGGGTCGAGGCCGCGCACGCGGTAACGTAACATGATCTGCCCGCGGGCGACTGCCATGTGGGACTTTAGAGTTTAGATGACGCGTGAGAAATTTACTTGGCCGCTGAGCAACTCGTCTAAATGCCTCCGTAAAACCCGTTCCAGCGATTATATGCCCAAAAAAATAGTCCAACAATCTCTCCGTCTCGTATTCTATTTTTTCCTACCGACTCAGTATTTTTGCTGCCCATCTTCTTCAATGAGAAGGTCCCTCGCTTATTAAGGTGCCATGCAAGCAAATCCTCCCTTCCCAACTGAATCGAATAGATAGGATATTATGCACATCCTCCTCCGAGAATATGTCCCTAACAAGCGCTCGGTCCTAATCTTCTGTTACTGCCTTAGTGGGTAAATTAGCTCCCTTACACAAGTGACCAGAATATGTCCTTTTGATGTAAGGCTTTCTTGTGACACCTTTGGAGTCCACGGGTCTAATCATCATGGTCCCATCACCCACCCTCCATATCAAGCTCTCCTTAAGTGCTTTGATTCCACTTACTATACTTCTCCACGTATAAGACATACCCCGACCTTCCTTCACACTGAGTAAGTCATCGTTGCTGAAACATTTTGCTCGGAGCACTTGAGCACACAATGACTCCGATGCAGCTAATAGTCTCCAAGTCTGTCTCGCAAGCACTGCTACGTCAAAAAGGTGTAAATCACGAAAGCCCAGGCCTCCCTCTTCCTTATGGTTACACAAAGTATCGCAAGATAACCAATGCATTTTGTTTTCTTTATCTTGTTGTGACCACCAATAACAACATATCATAGTATTGATTTCATCACATAAGGATTTGGTAGGATCAAAGAAAGACATTGCGTATAATGGTATAGCTTGAGACACAGTTTTATTAGGATCTCTTTGCCCGCTTTTGACAACAGCTTCTCTTTACATCCCTAGATCTTTTTCCACACCCGATCTTTCAAGTAGGTAAAAGTCTTTGCTTTTGAGCGGACCACATACACTGGAAGACCCTAATACTTCTCATTTCTAGCATCTATACCAATATTCAGTGTAGTCATGTCTTCCCTCTTATCGTTGTCTTTGGTGTTCTAGCTAAACATGACTGAAGATTTGTCCTCGATGGTTTGCCCCGAGCATACCTCATACAGATCTAGTACATTCTGCAGGTGATGTGCACTTCATTCATTAACTTTTAAAAGTAGCAGTGAATCATCTTCCAACAAAAGATGGTTTGTGGTTGGTGCTCTAGCACAAATCCTCACACTCGCCAGCTCCTCGCCTCCGCAGCATTTAGAAGTGAAGAGAAGCCTTTAGTGCATATTAGAAACAGGTGTGGAGATATTGGATCGCCCTGTCTTAAGCCGTACTCAGGTTTGATCTCTTCAGTTAGTAATCCATTCAACTTCACTCTATATTTATTTCAAAAAAAACTTCACTCTATAGGAGACAAAAGTCACACATTCCATCATAGTACAAAGACACTCTTATTTGGCAATATGATATCAGTGAGGATACATTTTAACCTATTTGATAGAACCTTTGATGCAATTTTATATACCATAGTACAAAGGCTAATCGACCTGAGATCTTTAAGCTTATCTAGATTCTTGAGTTTTGGAATTAGCAGCACCACTGTGTCATTCACCCATGAGGCATTTCACCCCTTGCAGGAAATTCTTCACTTCACGTACAATGTCTTCCCCCCAACAATATGCCAAAACTGTTTATAGAAAAGAGCTAGCATTCCATATGCCTCTAGCGCTTTGAGATCACCAATCCCATCCAGCGTTGCCTTGATCTCCTCACTACTCACCTCCCTACCCAGCCTCCCATTCATCTCCATAGAGATTCTCAATGGCATATGTTGCAAGAGATCCTCGTAGTGATCACCTGCATGAGACTCAAAAAGAGTTATGTAATAGGTAAAATTCAGATTTCTCATACCCACACCTCCACCACAACATCCCCCTCCATCACTAGCTTTTAAATTTTATTCTGCCTCGTCCTTTTCTGACGTAAAGTAGTGAAGAATTTTGAGTTATGATCACCCTTCTCAAGCCGTAATACATGAGCTCTTTGCCACCAATATAGATCTTTCTGATCTTCCAGGTTCACTAGTCTATATTTCAAGACTCGCTCTCTAGCAACACTCCAGATGCATAACTAATCTCTATGGCAAGCCAGAGCTTTTTCAACTTGTTTGATTCTCTTCTCCATCCTAGCACATTGCTGACTCCAGTCCCATAGATCAGCTGCTGTAGCATGTAATGCCTCCTCAACCTTTTCCCTCTTATGTCCATTGACAAATTCTGTAACAACCCGAGTTCGTTACAATATAGGCTCTTATTTTGGACCATCGAAGAAAGCACTCTACCGAGCTCCTGTGAAGATCCCTGGTGCTTTGAGCAAGACCGATCGTTGAGAATACACCAATTCACCTCGCAAGCATCCCCGAATAGACATGGTCAGGCTAATGACGGAAGCAACAAATAACCGTTACTCGGATTAGTAATTAACCTTTTGACATCATCAACACAAACTCAGCCTCAAAGAGTATCCAAGAATATGATATCTTGGTCATCAATACAAAGCCATCTAGTCACTTGATCAATTCAGCAAAGACAGAGATTCACTAGAGACGCCATTCTACAGGACCATCTGCTAGATCCTAGGACATCAAGAATAAGTGGGAAATGAGCTGTTTTCCACCAGCCCTTGCTTGGACCCACATGTCAGCACAAAAATGAGATACACTCACTCTCTCACTCACTCCTTCATTTGTAATTCCCCTCCTCTCTCTCTACACTCAAGAACAAGCAAGAACCCTAAAGCTAGAGGGAGAAGGGATTGGAGGAAGGATTGGAGAAGGAAAGGAAGAGGAGGAAGAGAAACATCTTCAACACCTCATGGGCACCCTCCACTTCTTCAACCTCATTCATGGTGAGCTCAAGAAGAGTAGCCCTCACTTCTTGGATTTTTCTCCAAAAACCTAATTTATGGTTCTTGGTGTAAGATTGAAGACTTCTTGTTGGTGGTGATTCCATCATATGTGAAGTAAGTTCAAGAGATCTTCATCTAAATCATTCACCAACGTATCACTTGGATTTCCTTTGATTCATCTTTTGGAATATTTGCAAAATGAAGCCTATGAGAAGCCAATCTCTCTTTGGATGAGGAAACAAAGGTGGAAAGAAGTTGGATCTTTAAGTTTTTGGCCACGGAAGCTCTCAAATCTCAGAGCTAAGAATTCAATCTCTATCTCATGATTTATCTCCCTTTTCTCATGTTTTTGGTTTAATCCCAAATCCATAGTTGCACTAAGTAAACCTAGCTCAAAACCTAGTTATCTTGAGCCTAGTGAGTCATCTAAACTACCCTAGGAATACCTTGCACATGCATGGATCACAACACCACACATATAGGATTGAAACCCAAGATCACCCATGAAAAGCTATGAACATAGGTTCTGTCGACCCATTGACGGAAAGTCCATTAGAAACAACGGAGAGTCCGCTAGCCTTAATAGGTTACCCAATAGAGCCTTAAACTCCTTCAGAGTGAGTCAGCGGAGAGTCCGCAACATCCTGTAGAGCGTCCGCCAATTTATAAAATTAGAAGACTAAAGTACCTGAGAACACCAGGTTTCTAGCGGAGAATCCGTGACTTCTCATGGAGGGTCCATTGAATTATAAACCCAGTTAACCAAAAACCCGAGACCTCCCAGTTTTCACAGGAGCATCCGTCAAATGGTTCGGACAGTCCAATGAAGGATGTGAACCCCATAAATGCCTAAGTCCTAAACCACCGGAGTGCTCTTCGGAGCATCCGCCACCCACGACGGAGAGTCCGCCAACCCTAACACAGTCAAACCAGAAACCAAGTCACTTCAAAACCCAACCCGACAGAGAGTCCGCCATATATAGCAGAGAGTCCGTCAGTTAAGAGAAGGTGTGAGATTGTTTAGGAAGCTTACACAAGAGATCAACAATACTAGAGTAAGCCTAGATGTAAATAGTGCAATAGTAGAGCCCTGATAGACATCTCATCCCAAGCTACAAATCAAAGTCTCTATCTCTTTGTCTCTAATGATTATCTTCAATCTCGATCCTCGTTTCTTTCAGGAATCGTGTAGCGTGAGGAACGTGTATAAGTCATGATCGTCAGCTTTGAATTCGTTCGAAACGGCATAACCAGGTAGGCACCCCTAATATTATAAACCCTATTTTGAATACTTTCATTATGAATATGCATTTCATGTTAGAAGGGTCAATAAGCTAAATATTGTTGCTTAATTATTCTAGAAACACCTCATGAATAGTAGAGCCCAAGGGCGAAGGCACGTTGTGCCCTGTGGGTGCAGCCACACCACCCCAATTTTTTTCACCTTATAGCACATAAGATTCGGCCCTATATGCACCACCCCACAGCCCAGTCAGCCGATCAAAGAAGCTCGCAAGCACTCGACACCGCGCCGCACGCCGCTCCGCTTCCATCGATCAGAAACCGCAGCGACCTTTCATTTCGTCTTTCGCAGTTTCGCAGTTGTGCCGCGCCGCCACGGTGCTCTTGCCTCTCGCAGTCTCCTTCCCTCTCGGCTCTTGCTTTTTCGCTCACCAATCACCTGTAGGCAAAGGCGCTAAGTTGCAGGCTGCCTAGGCACAGTCGCATATAGATGCACTAGTCCATTACACGCGCGCCGGCAAATCACCTGGCTAAAGCACAAGTAAAAACATATTTAATCTTTGAATGGAAACAATATTAGGAGTTTAACGTAGATATGTCATGCACAAAAACTGAAAGATTGGAGCTTTTTTTATATGGTGCAGGACACATGTACTCTGCATACTTTTGAAATCATGGCATTTTCTATACGTGGTAATCACGAATTTACAACGCAAAATTTAGAACAATGTCTTAAAATCTCAAGGCCACACAAAAGCACTATAAGCTAATATTGGTGATTAAGAACTTCCACACTACTAAAAACCTGACAACCATAAGATACCTGAAATCATTTCAATGTTACGAAGCTGAGCTAAAACACTCGTAGCATACTGAAACCTGTAGAAAATGTGCACACAAATTGGAGCATCAGTTTAGGAACTAAAATAATAAATCTGTCAAAGATTTTTAGAATAGGAAGGTAGGAGGAAGCCAGGACAACATAAACATAGCTGCGACAAGAGGTATGTTTACTATGTTCGAATCAATAAAATTAATGCTATATTTATACGTCACAGTCATTGGGCCCAGCAATAGTCACATGAATAAGGACATGAACCATTTTATTTTATTTTATTTTGCGATAGAAGCATGAAACAAAGTGGCATGATTAATAAATGTTCGTCAACAAACCTATAAACTGAGTAGAAATCTAGAGTGAGCATTACAGATAAAGTTTCAGGCTTGGACAAATAAAAGAGAGTGTGCAATATTCTCTATATTATCTGTTGGATAAATTTTAGTTAGACCACTGGACCATCGTTGGTTCCTGCGCTCTAGGTTGTATCAAGCGTTCCTGAAATAACAAAATCTCACTTCTATCACCAAATTGGCACAATTAAGACAACACACTATATCAAAGTTCTGAATATGATGGCTTGACACCTGAAGCACGAATTAAGTGTCATGTTTAAGGATAGTGAGTTGTGGTCGTAGTGTTGCATTGCAGATGTCAGATAATCACCTAAAATTGAAGTTTGTTTTGTAAGCTCCAAAATATTTGAAGGATCTATTTTTGGTACTTTTATTGTCTCAAACTGCAGTCTATCAGTAGCTAAGTATTCTATAGCAGATAACTACTATGTATTTTATACATGTGTTAAGATCATGGCACTTGCTAATTTCATTTTTATGGGGTGAGAAACAATTGTATGTGAAATGAAAACAGAGAAACTGATACTAAGGATGCCAATGTATAGTAAACAAAAGCAATAGACAACCATGAGGCTATCTGCACAAACCAGCCTATTTTTTTAACGCAAAGAAATTAACCTGATTAAAAATGCTTGTCAGAGCCATGCAAATAGAACCATCAGTAAGAATCAAATTTGTTTCCTTTTGGAGGCACTTATATAACATATGCGTAATGATATCATCTACCAAAATAATCCTAGCGCTAACCTTTTTTCATGTTGCTATAGAGCAGAAGGTACTTCCCAATAACCTGATCACTGTCCTGACATTATGAGTCAGGAAGGCTAACTTGCAAAACTGGCATCAATTCTTGTACTGAATGTTATATTTCTTGGCATGCCATACTATACAGCCTGTTGATAAAAATATGTGCACTACTAATAGGTGCCACAAATCACACATTGAAAAAAAGACATAAAAAACACTGACCTTGCTGCTCTTTCAAATAATGCTATTCCTTTTTTTTATTTGTTAGCAAGAAGGCTTGGCAGCAGAGTCCTAATCCGGTGGTATAGTCAACGCGATGCATTCCAACCAATTGCCAAGGAGCTATAGAGCAACGAAAATCATGTAGCTATAAATTAGGATTATTGCACTGCAGTGCCCAAAAGATTAAAAAAGAGATAAATTTGTAGATATTTGAAATAGTTTTGGATTGTACAATTAGGTACCTGATTTTTTTTCAAATGAAGAATCAATCTATTGCAGCTTAGAGAACATACCAGTGTGTACTGGTGTAGGGGCTACAGGCTGAACTTGTTGGTGATTTCAGCATGAGCCGAGCCGAGCTTTAGGAAGATCCTGTTGTTTGCCATCATGAGAAGCATAGCATAATGGACCTTTACTACTTCAACAACGGATTGCTGTAATTCTATTTTGAGGCGTCATTGCATCACTTATCGTACATTTGCATCTGCTAGCAAGAATATACTGCCATCATCTAAGACGGGAAAAGTATTCAGAATTCTAAAGATCAAATGTTTAATGTCATAACTTATAGATGACGTTTCCTAGCATAAACATAGAAGCAAATGTAATGGATTATTTGAGGTCTTGACACTACATGAGCAATATTGTAGATTTTTTTTTCACACTGACCATCAACCCTGAGTATTAATTTTTTTTCTGTATAGTCACATAGGAATTAGAAACCTAAAGAAGGCCTCGCATAAGAGTCATAAACCAGGTACCAGCAACAGTCTTTTGTAAGCAAATTCTTCAAGGGTTCTAGATATGCACTAACTAATCACCACCATAAATCACACCAGGGGAAAAATGGCATTAAAAACACTGACCTTGCTGCTCTTTTAATCAATAAACACAATCCAATCCGAGGAGATGACAAAGAATAAATAACGGTAGTCCTCTTTTTATAATTATTTGTCAGCAATAAGCCCTGGCATCAGAGTCGTAAACCAGGTAGCAGCAACTATCTTTTTCATAGCAAATTCATCGTGTTATAGTCAACGTGATGCATTCCAACCAATCTCTAGTGGGTAATAGAAAATACAATATTAAAGGGAATAAAATCAGTAAGATGTAGACCGGTAGGAACATAGCTTGTATCTGTCCCTGCAATATATTTATACAAATACAAATTAGGAAAAGCATTAGAGACTGCAGCTCTCAACTGCCATAGAAAATGTTGTGAGGATCTGCTGATCCAAAAAACACGAGGAAGAGAGGATCTGGGGAGGAGCTCATGGGATGAAGGAGGAGAAGAAGAGGATGAGTCACAGTGAGATCCAGCCGCCGAGCTTCGCCGCCGCCGCCGCCGCACAGGCACCTAGGGTTTCTCGAGCAGAGGAGCACAAGCTCCCTAGTGGGAGGTGGCATTGAGGAGCCCACATGGAGGATGGGGGAGAGAGAGCGACCGTCGAGCCCCACCCGTGTCGGCGCACCGCTCGCAGGGGGCACCATCGCCTTGCGGCTGCCGCCGCCTCGTGCCCACTGTCGCCTCAAGAGGGAAGGGGAGAAAGAGAGGAAGGGGAGGGAGAAACAGAGGTGTGAGGCAGGTGAGGGAGGGCGGAGGAGGAGGACGAGGAAGGTGGCCACTGCCGGAGCGGCCGGCCGTGCCGCCATCGCCATGTCCACGTCGGGATGGAGAGGGAGAGACCGATGGGGAGAGAGAGAGGGGAGGGGGAGAGAAGAATAATCTAGAAGGAGAAACGGAAGCTGAGTATATATTTGTTTCTCTGGATTTGGACGAGAAGCCGGAGAAGCCGTAGACAAGCGAGGAAAAACAGAAGAAACCAGAAAGAACACCGAGAAGTTGCTCCGAACCAGAATCGGCTCCAAACGATCTGGGCCGTTGGGTTGAAGATCCGACGGCCGGGAACAATTGGGGTGACGTGAATGCTGTGAGAGGCGGCCAAAGTAACTTGCTTTGATATATTAGAATTAGAATGATGCAGGCAATTCAGTGATTAGCCCATCACCCAACAGCCAACAGGAATCAAGGATTTAAGGTAAATATTACATGCTCCGTGCTTCTTCTTTTTTCTGAATTAATTAATCTGAATTACAGTTTAGGCTATTTGGGTTGCAGTACATATTTATGTTCCTTTGTTATGTGCTAATTGCAGGTTACATCGTGTTACAGTATTTTAAAAGGAAAGCACCAGATGCTGATGATGCCAATAATCCTCAGAATTCTTGTTTGGATGATATCAATTGGGAGGAGGAGATTAAATATGATCCAGGATTAAGGAAACAAATTGATGATTACCATCCTAATCTCAGAGAGAGTGTGAGAAGGAAGTACTTGGAGAATAGGCCTTGCCAACCTCGTACACTTGATTTTCCTGTGACATATATTGGAGGAGCTCCGAGAAGGTTTGTTCCAGAATGGTTTGATGAGTTTGATTGGCTTGAATACAGTGAGTCCAAAGATAGAGCATATTGTTTTTGTTGTTTCTTATTTAGAGATAAGAAGGATGCCGGTTATGATGCATTTGTTAAAAATGGTTGGAACACTTTTCATAAAAAAGAAAGGCTAAGAATTCATGTAGGAGATGCCGGAGGCGCACACTATGTCACAATGAAGAAGTGTGACGATCTGTTACAAAGAAATCAGCATATTGATGTTGCTTTTCATAGTGTGAGCGAATCTAGTAAGCAGAATTATCTTACTAGGCTGAATGGGTCTATTGATGTTGCCAAAATATTATTGAAGCAAAGATTGTCTTTTCGGGGCCACGATGAGTCAGAGGAGTCCTTAAATAAAAGGAACTTCAGAGAATTTCGTAATTTTGCAGCGGAGCAAAATTCATCCTTAAAAAAGGCAATAGGCACAAATAGATCAGATAATAGTCTTAAAAAAGGGATATTGTGCATTGTTTTGCAAAGGAAGTGCTACATGCTATTCTAGAAGAAATTGGAGATGACGTTTTTTGCTTACTAGTTGATGAGTCAAGAGATGTTTCTTGGAAAGAACAAATGGCAGTTGTCTTGAGATATGTAGATAAATGTGGAATTGTTAAAGAGAGATTTGTTGGTCTTGTTGATGTGGCTGAAACAACATCTGCCCATCTCAAGTCTGCTATTGATGCACTATTGGCCAATCTTTAGTTAAGCTTAAAGCAAGTCCGAGGCCAAGGATATGATGGTGCTAACAATATGAGAGGTGAGTTCAATGGCTTGCAATCTTTGATAATGAGAGAAAGTAGTTCAGCTTATTATGTGCATTGTTTTGCTCATGAACTCCAGTTAGTACTTGTGGCTATTGTTAGAAAGCATAAAGGGGTTAGTGAATTTTTTAATAGGATTTCCATGTTACTAAATGTGGTGGGTGGATCATCCAAGAGAAGGGACATGATTAGAGATATTAATCTTAAAAGAAATGAGCAAGGCACTAGGGTGTGGGCAACTTGAAACTAGAATAGAAGTCTTCAAAGATCTAGGGATACTCGTTGGAGCTCCCATTATAAGTCTCTCAAAAGTTTGGTTGGTATGTTTTCTACAATAGTCAAGGTGCTAGAGATTGTGGAAAAGGATAAAAAGGATTGGAAAATTAGAGACCAAGCATCAAATCCTCTAGAGTACTTCCAGTCTTTTGACTTTGTCTTCTATTTGCATCTCATGTTGACTATATTGGGAACCACAAACATCTTGTCATTGGAAGAATGATATTTCCAAATTGGAAATGGAAGATGAATATATTGATCCCAAGAAGCGGAGGCACAGATATGGAATTACAAACAAACATTTTTATCAAGTTGATTGTTTCAATGATGTTATTGATTGGCTACTTCAAGAGCTTGACAACCGCTTCAATGAAACAACCTCTTAGTTGCTTATTTGCTCGGCTTCTTTAAGTCCAAGTGACTCATTTCACATGATTTTGATTCTGGGAAATTATTGATGAGCCTTGCAAAGCTTTTATCCACATGATTTTGATTCTGGGGAATTGAGGGACCTTAGCCACCATCTTGGCGTCTACATATCTGATGTGAAAGATGATGATAGGTTCTCTAACCTATAAACTGTTGCTGAGCTTTCTCAAAGAATGGTGGAGACTAGAAAATATGAACGATATCCATTAGTTTATCGACTCATGAAGCTTGTACTAGTGTTGCCGGTTGCTACTGCTATAGTTGAGAGGATTTTCTCCGGCATGAAGATTGTGAAAGACAAATTTGCGCAATCGCATTGGTGATGAATTTATGAATAATTGCCTTATTTGCTATGTGGAGAAAGAAGAGATGATGAAAGTCACGAATGACGCCGTGGTTCGTCACTTCATGAAAATGCAAGGACGTAGATTTCAAGATGAAGATTAAAGGTAATTGATTATATTTATTTTCATTTGTTCATTTTTTGGTTGCAAAAAATGAAATTTGAACTACAAGTCATTCGTTTTCTTTGTTTTTAGGCCATCAAATTCTCGAAGATGTTCAGGACTTGAAGTTAAATGATGTATTTTGCCTCTGTTGATGTTTTTACCATCCTAATGGTACTTATTTTCGGTAAACCGCTTAATCACTTATTTGTAGTTATCATATTTCAACTTTTTTTTTAGTATTTTTAATTTTTTTAAATGCTAATAAATAAATAAATGCAGAAAACAAATGCGAAAATTTAAAATACGAGAAATAAAAGATACATGTTACCTTTGTGGGGGTCCTCCCCCAAGCTAGCTCGTGGCCTATGGTCCGAGTTGTGCTTGGTGATGGCTCCGTGGTACATTATTTATTTTATTACATATTTTATATGGTTTTTATTCCACCCATGTTTTATACTCAGTAGTTTTAGTTCAATGATCAAACAAGACATCATGTTTAATTGGATCAAGGTAGGCTAATCAACCTAAGCACCATGCTTAATTTGAAAAGCCTATGAAAATATGATCGATCACTAACCATATTTCAAACCAAAGCATACTTAAGTAGAACATGGAGGGATAAACAAGATTTATTCAAGTGTAGATAAATGAAAGGTGAACTAATTGGTTTCATTTTAGCATAGCCTATAGTTTTATTATATATGAATTCTAAGTAAATTGTAAAGGATAACTACCAGTTTACCTTCGGCAAGGACTCACCATTTAAAGTCCAATGAGCAGGACTCTTCCCCTTCATTTCTTGCTTGATGATAGAACATCCATGCCAGGAGAAGTGGACGTGGATTATTGCACCTTCTTTAGTCTCCACACCATTTTATTTGATTTGGGTGGTGTGGAGGTGGACTTCAGGGCTTTTTCCTTTTGTTTCCACACATTTTTGTCCTTCTTGGGTGGTGTGGGAACAACCTTTGAAGTTTCTTCTTTTTGTTTTAGGCTGGTCTTTTTCTACTCTGGCCTCTTTTTATTTTCTTTGTTTTTCTTGACGAGGTTGTCCATCAGTTGAGGTTGTATCTCAACCTCCTTTATGCCTTGTGGGTTCAGTCCGTATTTGATACACATCATGGAGCATTGCTCCTGCCAGGGCCAAAAGTCCAACTTTTCTTCTTTGCCATTGATATTGAAGCGGATTTCTCCAGCTCCAACATCAATTTGTGCTCCCACGGTCCTGAGGAAAGGTCGCCCAAGGATGTGGGGCAATTCCTTTGTGGTTTCCATGTCTAGCACCACGAAGTCGACGCGGACGAAGTATCCACGGATTTTTACCAAGATATCTTCGGTAATCCCTGGCAGATAGCAGACCGTGGAGTCGACTAGTTGGAGCATCATCGGCGTTGGCGCTAGATGCGTGAAGTTCAACTTGTCGAATACGACCTTGGGTATCACACTGACGCTAGGCCCTAGGTCGCACAAGGCATAATCAAATTGCTGGGTCCTGATTGAGCATATGATGGTGGTTCACCTAGGGTCTTTTTCTTTTCAGGTAGACGGTTGAGTATAGCAGCGCTACACTCTTCCGTCAGCTTTATGACCTCCATGGATGGCAATGATCGCTTGTTGTTGATGATATGTTTGATGTACTTTGTGTAAGAAGGTACATGTAAGACATCCATTAGGGGGACGCTCACATGTATCTTCTCTATCATCTCAACAAAACGAGCAAATTGCTCGTCCACGGCTTGCTTTCTGTTTCTCGTGGGGAATGGCAAATAGCTGGTGTCGACGAAGTCTTGCGGTGCCGTTTCATCCTCTTCTTGATCTTTTTGTGTTTTTGTTGAAGAAGATCCCTCCTCCTATTGCCCTTGTGCTTTCCCTGCTTCATTGTTAGGGTTTGGTGGATCACGAGTGGACTTGCCATCCCTTGTGGTCACCGCATTAACTTTTTCAAGAGAATCTTGGGTTGCCCCAGTATTTTCCCTTTATTATTAACAGGTAAAGCAGCAGCAATTTGAGCTAACTATGTTTCTATCATTTTATTAAAGCTCAATTGGTTCTTAACAAAAGAAGCTAAACCTTCAATTTTAGTCTTTATGTTTTCAAGCATTTTGTCATTATATGTTAGCTTTTTGGTAAGGTTTTCATTAATTTTGGCTTGACCTAACACTAGGTCCTTGAAGGAGGGTTGATTTGAATTGAAATTTGAATTATAATTACTGTTACCTCCTTGGAAATGTGGTTGATTATTATTACCTTGTCGGAACCCATTGTTGATATATGATGCCTCTTCATGGGTTTCGGGGTAGTCGTTCCCCAAGTGTCTAACTTCTCCATAGACTTCGCAAGTCATTTACGAGTCCATGGCCTTGATGGTGCCTTTCATTGCCTCCTTGTCGGTGGCACGCTCGTCAAGTCTTTTCATTAGCAAATCTATTTTTACGGCAAGCATATCCGCCTCCTTGCCTTTTTGTTGTTTTTGTTCTTCCCCCAGCTCTGATTGGCCACCATCTTTTCGATGAGAGCCATGGCTCCATCGATGGTGAGGGAAAGGAACATGCCTCCAGCAGCGGCATCTACGTGCCCCTTTGACATGGGCGTAAGCCCCTCGTAGAAGTTCTAGAGCTCGAGCCAATTTTCCATCTCGTGGTGAGGTCATGCCTAGATGTAATCCTGCAGCCTGTCCCATACCTCGAGGATGGATTCCATTGAAGTCTGCTAGAAATTTAAAATTTTCCCCCTCAGGGCATTGGTTTTGCCCATGGTGAAAAAATTCATGAGGAACACAGCAGAATATTTTTCCCACGTGTTGACAACTTCCTTCTCCTTGTAAAACCACTATTTTGCCTTCCCCACGGGGGAGAAGGGAAACAAATGGAGCCTGATGCTAGCTGGTGTGACGTCTTTGATGACGATAGTGTCACACAACTCTAGGAAGTGTTGCAAGTGTGCACTTGTGTCCTCGCTGGGCAAACCACAGAACTGGTTTGCCTGCACCATCGTGTTCAGGCCAGTGCGCAGCTCAAAGTTTCCATTGCCCGTGTTTACAGCGGGCCCAACAGGCACATTGGCAATAGCGGGGGTGGAGTAGTCATGGAGTGTCTTGGCCATAGCAGTAGTAGCGGATGGTGCGGGGGTGACTGGTTCACTTGCCGGTGGAGTAACAGAAGAAGAAGCGGCACGAGATCGGCTCTTCCTTAGGAGTGCCTCCGAATTTTCTATGTAGTTATCTGGCAGGTCGAAACCACTCATACACTATCCTATTTTCATCCACAATAGGAAGAAAACAAGCAGAGTTGGCCTACATATACTAGGGCTACTATTACATGCATGTGATCATGATCATGTCCTACTAGATTCTGTTAACCTATGCCCTCCCTGACAATGGCGCTAGAAATTTTTGTTTCATTTCTTAGCGTCACTACCAAGTTTGGAGATAGAATCCATCCCCGGCAATGGCGCTAGAAATGAGTGTTGGAATTTCTTAACACCATCACTAAGATTTAGTGAACCTTAGTGACGCCACCAAGAAACGCCAACCATGATAGGTCTTAACGATTACAGAAATAATATTCACAAGTGCACAGATCTATCTGTAACACCCTTGGTGTTACGAGCTTGCTTAGCACCAAAATTTAGGACCAAGAAGGATTAGCTTAACAAGTTTCTGGGTTTTAAAAATTTATAACTCACGTGAGGCGAAAAAACACTTTCTATGAACAAGGATCAAACATAACTTGTATTTAGTACTTAAATAAAAATTGAAGTACAAGTTTAGTAGATGGAAATGTGACTTTAACTTTTGGAAAATAGATGTTGTTAACTAGTGTTTTGGGAGCTCAAAAAATCAAATTTGACGTTAAGATAAGCTCTTTTCGTTAAGTCGGCAAACACTTGAACTATTGTGTAAAATACCACTTTTGGCGAATAATATTGTGCAAAATAGTTAAATGGTGCTTAAATATTTTGCTCTTATGGGTTAGTATAAGGTATGGACTATCACATGAAATACTTATTGGTAGCAATTAATAGGGTTTAGGCCTTTTAAAAATTGTAACAAAAGTGTTAATGGCTGTTAGTTTGAATTGAATCCTTAACTTTTCTAAGTATGGAAAAGTAGTAAGACAAGGCTGTTTTGACATTTAATTTGTAACAAAAATGTTTAAACACTAGTTGCATGTTTTGATATTGTTGATTGCATCAAAGTGAGTGCTTGAGAATGGCATAGGTCGAAATTGTGTTGGAGGTCACATTGTTCGCTCTAAAATTGCCCTAACTTCACTAGAACGCGCTGTCAGTGTTGTGTTGGGTTTCGATCGTGAACCGGCATTTAGCGTGACAAGCTCATGTTGGCATCCTTCTATCCCCCTCTCTGGTTGCTCTTTGGCCATGTGATGTCTTTGCTAGGTCGCTGGTCATGTTGACTTTAGGATAGGGGAATTAGTTGGGCCTCAATTGTGATCGTTGGTAGTTTTTGCTTCGCTTTAAAATGCGTGCACGTCACCAATAGTAGTTACTCGATATGAGTTCACGGTCACCGTGGGCACAACGCTGTGGCACTGGGCTCACGTCATGACCAAGCTACGGTTGCTGTCTAGCTCGTGCGCTAGGACAATGCCACGCTGCGCCTTGGCCTTGCATTGGCCGACCCGGTTGGCTCCGGTCTGGTTCCACTACCGCGGTGTGCACGCACCATCATGCAGCCACTAAGCTACGCGTGAGGTCGAGACAGAGCTATGGCTGTCGCCGCCTTGCAGACATGGCGCTCGCCTCGCCCTTTATTTTACCTACCGCGTCGAGTCTCGAGCATGTGCCGCCGCTCGTCGCATCTGGGTCAATCGACCCTAGTCACTGGGTGACAGTGATGCCTCTCTGCTCGCCCTGACTCGCTAGCCGCCATGGGAGATCCCTGCTCAAGTGGGACTGCTCCAATTCAAGAGCATCGTGCCGAGTCTCTTGGTCTTGTCGTCCATGCACGCATGCTCGTAGTTCTGCCATCAATCAGGGCCACCTTATCTTAATCTACTCGAGCTCATTTGTGTGACTTCCCCACATCCACGCTGAGTGTAGAGCCTCCATTCCTCCTTCTTCGAATCACCAGCTCAAGGCCTCCTAGTCCAATTCCTCGTACTAGTGAGTAGCTTAGCAAGTTAGATAGTTGTCACATTATCATCGAGCCCAGCCGTGGTCTGTCAATGATCAATTTTGGTTTCTCCTCGCCGCCGGTCATGTGTGCTGCCATGACTAGAGGGTTGGGGGTAAGGCCTGTAGGAGTGGTAACAGTTCAATTGCTCGTAACCCAGAGTTCGCCTTGACTCCCTCCATCCGTTGCTCGCGTTATTTTGGCCAGCGTGCTCATCGTCGGTGGGGTGATGCGCTGGTGTCCATCGTAGAGCACCGCCACCTCGATCGGTCGCACGTGGCTAGACTATCACAGCGCTCCCTAGCTTCAACCATCAGTAGGGCGTACCCCACAGTGAGCCACTGATGCTTATCTGCCACTTCTACTCTACCGAGCGTACGTAGGCTCACCGGAACAGTTGCGCCACCGCCATGGATAGCTGCTCGCTGTTGCAGCCGCGACAGTGCACCTTCGAGTCCCTAACCGCCATCCATACTTGCATGGTTAGCTGTAGATGGTGGTCGACCCCTTAATTCCGTCGTAGAGAGCCTAGTTTGCATGGTGTAACCACCTTGTGCTGTCGGTCGCCGCGCTAGCGTGCGCGGGGATCCCAGGGACCTCCCCTTGGTAACGGCAAAAATATCCGAGGGTATGGTTACAAGATTACTGATGGTAGAAATAATGCTCATAGTAGTCATGTTATTATCTAAAAGCACGGGGGCTTTTCTGCAAAGCCGCCATCGTGCGTGGGCGCCCCTGGCCTTGGGCTGTGCTGGGCCACCGTGACGTGCGCACAGCTGTGTCGCGCTAGGCTGCTGGGCTGAATAAGCCACTGCTGGTTTTTCCCTTTTTCTTAAGCAATTCCGAATTTAGTTTCTAACCAAACTTGAAAATTCAATATAAATTTGTATTTGGCCAGAAATTGTGAAACCAATTTTGTTAGGTTCCTAAAATCATGATCTATCTGCTAGTATATTTTGTTCACATAGTTTTATAATATTTCTAGGAGTTATCTAATTAATTTAAGATGCTTAATAATGTAAGATATAAACTTGTAGGAATTTTTGTGATAAATTAGTGATAGTGTTGGTTCTAAAATTTTTACAGTAAATTCCTGACATTATTAGTTGCTCACTGTAATTTTTATAGCTTCATAATAATTAGTTTGCTAAGGTAGATAAATGAGCCCTAGTTCGAAAATATATATTTAATCAATAAAATGCCAAAGCACCTTGGGATTTTAAAACTAGAACATTTTTCTAGAAACAATGCCTTATTCAACAACATGGATACGTAGACTAGTACGTTAGTCATTAAAGCTAGCTCATTAGCTTGCGGAGCGTAATCGTATATTTAAGAGTTACATTTACCGTTGATTAATTGTGTGTCTACATTGCATCCACGTATGTCATAATAGGAACAACGATGGATCATGGAGTCGACTAAAGTTGTGGAAAAGATGGTGCCTTGATGATCGTGTCATTATGATGGAATGCTAATCTTTGGTTATATCTTGCACAAGCAAGCCCCGATGCATAACCCCTATTATTCTACACTTTATTTTATGCTTGTGCATTAAGTCTTAAGGAGTTGAATGAAACCACTTGCATATATATATATCCTTATCCTATGAGTCCTACTAGTATATCCGGATCATGTAGATTGCTATGCTATAGGATCCGGTAGATGTCGAGTGATTACCTGTCACTCACGAGAGTTAGGAAAGGTATTACTGTTGTTATTATATTACTATCACATGGAATATATATGAATGATAAATGGAGACTGAGTGGAATGGTACTTGGGTTTGGACTTGGTTAGGCATTCGTGTGACGCTTGGATTGCCCTTGTTCCGCCTATGTCAATTGAGGACTATCCATTGCTGTGGATGGTAGTCAGGTCACAGACTTATTATTCGGAGCACATACTTGCTTATGGGAGCAGGAAGGCTCGTTACGCTCTTGTCGTGGGTTTTGGCTCTTTTCCGGACTGACTGATTGGAGACGGGGAAAGGTGGAGGTCTAAGCACCATACTAAGGCCAGGTTTTAGGTGTGGGGGTTTAGAGTCCAAGTTTGGATGGGGACCTGGACCCCGTGATAGGAGTGGAATGGGTTGGTCTTGTTTGTGCCCGGGGTACAAATGGGGCGTGTGTTTTGGGGTACCCAGCTGGGATACATTGGTTTACGAATCGCCGTGTGATATGGTATCGACTTGGCTATGGTCTAGCACCATAGTAAGAACTAGAATATGAAAGATGGTAAAATGGTTTTGATTGCTTACCACCTGCTTGAAAGTAGCATAGGTGCTTACATAGAATGGTTAGTTAATGAACTAATGATGACTGCTAATGAAGTTGAATATAAGGACACACGTTTAGTAATGCTTCCGCAGATGCAATAACCCACAAGCTAGATAGCCTTGCATATCCTTGGAGTCTTTTATTTTCCTCCTATTGGGTAAGTCTTGCTGAGTACAATCGAGTACTCAGGGTTTTATTCCCCTGTTGCAGGTGATCGGAGGATGCTTATAGTTAACTCTTATGTGTGGAAACCTCCTGGTGGGCTCAGAGATGATTCCTTTTACGCTATGATCGTAGTGTTTATTTATAACCCTCACGAAAGGTTTTTATAAGAAAAGATGTAGAATCTGCTAGCATCTCTTGTATAGAAATGTCCACTATGTTAATGCTCCACCATGTCACTAAATTAATCTTTGCTTCCTCTGTAACTCTGATAACATTGTTATATTTCACTGTTATAATCAATTGAGGTAATATTTTGTTACTATAATAAAGTGATGCTTGAAATGACTTAAGAGAATGTTGTAAGTTGTATTCTCTCATTTATGATCCTGATGGAAAAATGTGGATCTTTGAGTTCTCCCTTGGGGTGTGCTCGATGAAACTACGTAGTTTAGTGTCCTCTCTTGGGTACTTAGTGTTTAATGGAAGACAAGTACTCCTAGGAGGCATTAGATTAGGTGGTTCTGCCACAGGTGGTATCAGAGCATAAATAAGGAAATAAAGCTTCAAAATCCTTTTCTAAACTAAAATTTGATAACCTATTTTTGCAAAAAGTTAGGGCGTTTAACTACGAAGTATATAAGTAGCCCTATTGCTATAGTTGAACATCCAGAATAGGTTTAACTAGGTTCTCTCCGATGGACTGACTCTCACGTATTATACAATCTTTAAGTCAGTCGCACTAGTAATGCCTTAGTCGTCGTGACCGTATTGCTGGTAGATGCACCATTCATAGATGTTACGCGTGTCGTATTGTGCACGACTGACCCGTCCTTGTTCTAGAGTTATTACTGCACTATGACTTCGTGCTCCGGGTTTGCCTGTGGTTCACGCCTGCCGTGACCTATGTCTCCCCGTACTCTTTTCTGCGCTGTTGTCGGACCCTTGCCCTGCAGCTAAGGCTGGATAACGAGAAAAGAGTACGGGGAGTCATAGGTCTTAACGATTACAGAAATAATATCCACAAGTGCACAGATCTATCTGTAACACCCCTGGTGTTACAAGCTTGCTTAGCACCAAAATTTAGGACCAAGAAGGTTTATCTTAACAAGTTTCCGGGTTTTAAAAATTTATAATGCACGTGAGGCGAAAAAACACTTTCTATGAACAAGGATCAAACATAACTTGTATTTAGTAGTTAAATAAAAATTAAAGTACAAGTTTAGTAGATTGAAATGCGACTTTAACTTTTGGAAAGTAGATGTTGTTAACTAGTGTTTTGGGAGCTCAAAAAACAAATTTGATGTTAAGATAAGCTCTTTTCATTGAGTCGGCAAACACTTGAACTATTGTGTAAAATACCACTTTTGGCGAATTATATTGAGCAAAATAGTTAAATTGTGCTTAAATATTTTGCTCCTATGGGTTAGTATAAGGTATGGACTATCGCATGAAATACTTATTGTAGCAGTTAATAGGGTTTAGGGCTTTTAAAAATTATAACAAAAGTGTTAATGACTGTTAGTTTGAATTGAATCCTTAACTTTTCTAAGTATGGAAAAGTAGTAAGACAATGCTATTTTGACTTTTAATTTGTAACAAAAATGTTTAAACACTAGTTGCATGTTTTGATATTGTTGATTGCATCAAAGTGAGTGCTTGAGCATGGCATAGGTCGAAATTGTGTTGGAGGTCACGTTGTTCGCTCTAAAATTGCCCTAACATCACTAAAACGCGCTATCGATGTTGTGTCGGGCTTCGATCGTGAATTGGCGTTCAACGTGACAAGCTCATGTTGGCATCCTTCTATCCCCCTCTCTGGTTGCTCTTTGGCCATGGCGATGGCTTTGCTAGGTCACTGGTCATGTTGACTTTAGGATAGGGGAATTAGTTGGGCCTCAATTGTGATCGTTGGTAGTTTTCATTTTGCTTTTAAATGCGTGCACGTCACCAATAGCAGTCACTTGGTCTGAGTTCACGGTCACCACGGGCACAACACTGTGGCGCCGGGCTCACATTGCGACCGAGCTACGATCGCTGTCTAGGTCGTGCGCTAGGCCGATGCCTTGCATTGGTCGACACGGTTGGCTCTGATCTAGTTCCACTACCGCAGTGCGCGTGCGCCATCATGCAGCCACCGAGCTACACACGTGGTTGAGGTAGAGCTGCGCCTGTCGCCACCTTGTAGACTGCGTCGAGTCTCTAAGCATGTGCCGTCGTCCGCCACGTCTGGGACAACCAACCCTAGTCATAGGGTGACAGTGATGCCTCTCTACTCGCCCTGACTCGCTAGTCACCATGGGAGATCCCTGCTTGAGTGGGACTGCTCCAATTCAAGAGCATCGTGTCGAGTCTCTTGGTCTTGTCATCCGTGCACACATGCTCATACTTCTACCATCAATCGGGGCCGCCTTATCTTAATCCGCTCGAGCTCATTCGTGTGACCTCCCCACAACCACGCTGAGCGCAAAGCCACCATTCCTCCTTCTTCCAATCACTAGCTCAAGGCCTCCCAGTCCCATTCCTTGTACCGGTGAGTATCTTAGCAAGTTAGATAGTTGTCGCATTATCATCGATCCCATCCATGGTCTGTCAATGATCAATTTTGGTTTGTCCTCACCGCCGATCATGTGCGCCGCCATGACTAGAGGGTTGGGGGCAAGGCCTGTAGGAGTGGTAATAGTTCAATTACTCGTAACCTAGAGTTCGCCTTGACTCCCTCCATCCATTGCTCATGTTATTTTGGCCAGGGTTCTCGTCATCGATGGGGTGACGCGCCCGTGTCCATCATTGAGCACCGCTGCCTTGCTCGGTTGCACGTGGCCAGACCATCGCAGTGCTCCCCTGCTTCAACCATCAGTAGGGCGTATCCCACGGTGAGCCACTGATGCTTATCCGCCACTTCTACTCTGCCGAGCGTACATAGGCTCGCTGGAACAGTCACGCCGCCATAGTAGATAGCCGCTCGCCATTGCAGCCCACGACAGTGCGCCTCCAAGTCCCTAGACACCATCCATCCTTGCGCGGTTAGCTGTAGATGGTGGTCTGCCCCTTAATTCCATCATAGAGAGTCTAGTTTGCTCGGCGTAACCGCCTTGTGCCGTCGTCCGCCGCGCCGGCGCACGTGGGGATCCTAGGGACCTCCTCGTGGTAAAAGCAAAATATCCAGAGGTATGGTTGCAAGATTACTGATGGTAGGAATAGTGCTCATAGTAGTCATGTTATTATCTAAAAGCATGGGGGCTTTTCTACAAAGCCGTCATCGCGCGCGGGCGCCCCCAGCCTTGGGCCATGCTAGGCCACCGCGACGCGCACACAACTGCACCACGCTGGGCTGCTGGGCCGAATTAGTTGCCGCTGGTTTTTCCCTTTTTCTTAAGCAATTCCAAATTTAGTTTCTAAGCAAACATGTAAATTCAATATAAATTTGTGTAGTTTGCCAAAAATTGTGAAACCAATTTTGTTAGGTTCCTAAAATCATGATTTATCTGCTAGTATATTTTGTTCACATAGTTTTATAATATTTCCAGGAGTTATCTAATTAATTTAAGATGCTTAATATTGTAAGATATAAACTTGTTGGAATTTTTGTGATAAATTTTTGATAGTGTTGGCTCTGAAATTTTTACAGTAAATTCCTAACATTATTAGTTGCTCATTGTAATTTTTATAGCTCCATAATAATTAGTTTGCTAAGGTAGGTAAATGAGCCCTAGTTCAAAAATATGTATTTAATCAATAAAATGCCAAAGCACCTTGGGATTTTAAAACTAGAATATTTTTCTGGAAACAACTCCTTATTCAACAGGATGGATACATAGACTAGTACATTAGTCATTAAAGCTAGCTTGTTAGCTTACAGTGCGTAATTGTTTATTTAAGAGTTGCGGTTACCGTTGATTAATTTTGTCTCTACGTTGCATCCACATATATCATAATAGGCGATGGATCATGGAGTCGACTAAAGTAGTGGAAAAGATGGTGCCTTGATGATCATGTCACTATGATGGAATGCTAATCTTTGGTTATATCTTGCCTAGACAAGCTCTGGTGCATAACCCCTATTATTCTGCCTAGGCAAGCCCCAGTGCATAACCCCTATTATTCTACACTTTATTTTATGCTTGTGCATTAAGTCTTAAGGAGTTGAATGAAACCACTTGCATATATATATCCTTGTCCTATGAGTCCTACTAGTATGTCAGGATCATGTAGATTGCTATGCTATAGGATCCGATAGAATTCGAGTTATTACCTGTCACTCGTGAGAGTTAGGAAAGATATTATTGTTGTTATTATATTACTATCACATGGAATATATATGAATGATAAATGGGGATTGGGTAGAATGGTACTTGGGTTTGGACTTGGTTAGGCATTCGAGCGAGGCTCGGATTGCCCTTGTTCCGCCTATGTCGATTGAGGACTGTCCGTTGCTGTGGATGGTAGTCAGGTCACAGACTTATTATCCTGAGCACATACTTGCTTATAGGAGCGGGAATGCTCGTTACGCTCTTGTCATGGGTTCCGGCTCTTTCTAGACCGACTGATTGGAGGCGGAGAAATGTGGAGGTCTAAGCACCATACTGAGATGGGGTCTCAGGTGTGGGGGCTTAGAGTCCAAGTTTAGATGGGGACCTAGACCCCATGATAGGAGTGGAATGGGTTGGTCTTGTTTGTGCCTGGGGTACAAATAGGGCATGTGTTTCGGGGTACCCAGCTGGGATACTTTGGGTCATGAATCGCTGTGTGATATGATACCGACTTGGCTATGGTCTAGCACCGTAGTAAGAACTAGAATACGAAAGATGATAAAATGGTTCTGATTGCTTACCACCTGCTTGAAAGTGGCATAGGTGCTTACATAGAATGGTTAGTTAATGAACTAATGATGACTGCTAATGAAGGTGAATATAAGGATGCATGTTTAGTAATGCTTTCGTAGATGCAATAACCCACAAGCCAGATAGCCTTGCATATCCTTGGAGTCCTTTTATTTTCCTCCTGTCGGGTAAGTCTTGCTGAGTACAATCGAGTACTTAGGGTTTGATTCCCCTGTTGTAGGTGATTGGAGGATGCTTAGAGTTAACTCTTGTGTGTGGAAACCTCCTGGTGGGTCAAAGAGGATTCCTTTCATGCTACGACCGTAGTGTTTATTTATAACCCTCACGAAAGATTTTTATAAGAAAAGATTTAAAATCTGCTATCATTCTTGTATATAAATGTCCACTGTGTTAATGCTCCACCATGTCACTAAATTAATCTTTGCTTCCTCTGTAACTCTGATAACATTGTTATATTCCGCTGTTATAATCAATTGAGGTAATATTTTGTTAATGTAATAAAGTAATGCAAGAAATGACTTAAGAGAATGTTGTAAGCTGTATTCTCTCATTTATGATCCTGATGGAAAAATGTGGATCTTCGAGTTCTCCCTTAGGGTGTGCTCGACGAAACTGCATAGTTTAGTGTCCTCTCTTGGGTATTTAGTGTCTAATGGAAGACAAGTACTCCTGGGAGGCATTAGATTAGGCAGTTCTACCACACTATCATTGTAGCATTTCACCTGGAAGTATTCAGGGTATCATTATTTATATTTTCGCAAAGGAGGGCAAGGTGTATAGAGTCTAGCATGGATATGAACAAGATTACATACTTGCATAGTAAACCAATAATTCATGACAGGAGTAAAAATGGTATTTTAAGGATAGTGGACACATACTTGGGCCAACCTCAAGGATAAAAGGAAAACAAAGAATAAAAGAATGTTTCTAAGTGGAGTAGGCATGTTCTAATATAGCCGTGCAAAGAATAGTTGATGATCATATAAATTACATGATTAGAGCTAGAACTAAGTGTAAGATGGTCGAGGAGATCCCCGGGCACTGGTCTGCCAGCAAGGCATGGAGACTTTACAAACTGCTACACGATACCCGAACGTGGGGGATTACAAGGGATGGATAGAGCTATCACCACCTACCGCCTATCCCTCAACCGGGGGGTACCGTCATATTTGAAGGTTCCCGTGCAGCCGAGCACCACGCCCGTGTACAAGGAAACTACCCATATCCCCCTAGGACTCTGACCCTACGGATCAACAAGCAAGAATATGGGCAAACCCGAAGGAATCATGAACCACCACCTCACTCCTAGCTCTACTTCTACTCATATAAGTCATATGAATGGTTAAGCATAAAGTTGCACATGTTAAGATCATAACACACAAACTATATGCTAGTTCATATGTCAAGATTATAACATGAGATCTATAGTCTAATTCTTATCCATAACTATATTGATAGAATGAGAACAAGGCTATGGAACAACTCTTCATAGTATTCATACCAAGATGTCTCTCTTCTTACAAGGAGCCAAGCCCTCCTTAATAGCTTTGCTAGCTCACAAAATACCACTAAAAGTAAAAATACAAGAGGTGGTAGTGAGGTGTGTAGCTCAAAATGGTGTGTGTTTGAGAGGTGAGCACTACCCTCCTATTTATACTAATCCATTGTCGGTTTGGCACAGGTATTTTTGGAAACTGCCATGGACCAACGTTGCATGCCGCCATGCAACTGCCAGAGGAAGCTAGGTCCAGGAGCCAGCCACTGGGGTACGGCCACACCCCTGGTGCTCTCGCACCCTGGTGGGACCACCTCGCGACCGCCTTCTTGTGGTTGGTTCCTAGGTTGGCCTGGGCCCCTCTCACGTCGGTGTTCTGCCCAGATTCTTCGTTGGAGTGGGCCTTTGAAGTGTTCTTTGATGTAGGATCTGCATTACGCTTTTTGGATTGCGCATTTTGCTTTGTTTTCCACTGGTATTCAAATGTGTGCCCTGCAAGACATGTTTCTTCCAATACAAGTGGAACTATGTCAAAAGTAAATGCATATATGTCAAAAGTTTGTTTATTTCTCCCATTTTGGATAGTAATTGGTAGTCGGATATTATAGTTTATGGACCGCCAACAGGGCTCGGTGGCATCGACGCTCCTGGGTCGAGGGCAGCTATGGTGACTTCCTCGGCGGTAGTAGGTTCCTCTCTGGCTTCCCTCTCTGCTCTCACCTCCTCCTCCTCCCCCTCCTTGTCCCTAGACAATTTACAACATTATTAATGGAGTTGAAAAATGCTGCCACTAGCCTTTGATAGGATGCTGCAAACCAAACTATTGACTATTTTAAAGAATGGTGGAACAACACCGTCCTATAAGTTTTGTTCTAAATTTTTCTTTATTCAATAATCATGATTATATATGGCTGCACTTGCTAATTTTTTTTCATTTAATTTAATTTTAGAGAAGCAAAAATCATAATAAAAGTATCAAATGCAATCACATGCATATGAGGTTAAAAAAACATGGACCAAAGCACCTTCATTGGATATCTTGCCTCTTTTAGAGGAAACACATATAAAATGGTTATTTAGATGTGAATCAATGAACAAATCAGTGTCTTAGGATCATTTATCATATAAACAATCTATCGAGCTTTTATGGGCACTATAGACAATTCATATCAAACCTATAGTTCCACAGCTGTTTCAATCAAGCAACTTTCAGCTTTCTCATAGCTCGAAGCTCACAACAACTTTTCCATAGCCAACTGCTCACAGCTGAACCAAACACACACGTAGCACAAAAAATTGGTTGCCAGTTTATGACACTAAATTGGTACTATAATAGAAACTCATGATCTTTATTTGGTACCATAAATAAGATGTTTTTTTGTAAATTATCTGAAACCTATAATAGTTTGACTTGGTACTATAAGAGAATTATGGTTTTTTATATACAACACAAAGCATG
Organism: Miscanthus lutarioriparius; assembly: GCA_904845875.1. Taxonomy (NCBI): domain Eukaryota; kingdom Viridiplantae; phylum Streptophyta; class Magnoliopsida; order Poales; family Poaceae; genus Miscanthus; species Miscanthus lutarioriparius. The sequence continues at coordinate 63,758,278 of CAJGYO010000002.1, forward strand.
AAGAGTGGATACAATATGCAATCATTGCTAGAGGCATGTAATTTTTGTACTTCGAGTACCAATGGGCATATCATTTGCTTGGTCTAGTACGTGTTCTTGGGCAACTCTTGGAACCAACTCCTACACAAGTGATAACATATCATTGAAGCCTATGACTGACATTTCTTACCTTGATTTCAACTCCAGAACAACAAGATCCACTTCCAACATTGTCATGGTACGGTTGAACCAGAGTATACCACAGTTCTAGCATCCTTTCATGTTTGCTCCAATTTCTTAGGTTTCTTTCATCAAGGAACTCCGGTTTGCCATCATGAATGATCTGGTCTAGAGCATCTACTACATCATGATGTGCCAAAGTTTTGTTGCAGCTATTATTCATGGCTTCATGGATGATTTCATTCACGATTTAAGGGAGTCTATCATTAATGGTATCTTGCACAATTTGGCTGATAATATCCCGCTTAGGGACTATACTTCTATGACACTACATCACATAAGTTCTCGCCTACTTCCCCATGCTTGATCCAAACCATATAGTTTTTCATGAAACCCATATGCACTAGATGACAATGGATCTGCTCAATGTTCTGCCACTGGTTTAGATTTTTGCAATCCTTGCTTGAGCGGTGTATGTAACCATGTGGCAACACATTATTTTCCATGCATGACATGGTAACATTGACAATGGATTCAATAATGCCTTCCACAAAGAAGGTAGACTTGCGATTTGTGTACATCCACCCATGATCCATCAGTGAAGAACATAACCATTTTGAAGAAAAGACTCCAATAGCAAGATAATAGTTTCATTCAATATGAACCAAAAATTCCACATTAACAACAATAACCACAATTAAGGATTTTAATCAAGCAAGCTATAGTTGCTGCTATCGACCTTAAAACAAGGGAGTGATGTGCGTCCTTATAGACTTTGGAGCCTTCAATTGGAACTTAGGGAAGTTTGGCTGTAACAATGGTCGAAAAAGGATGGGTGCTGGTGCTAAACCTAGGACGGAATGAGATTAGACGAATAGGAACACTAAGATTTATTGCTATGGGCGCCTTGTCATACCCAATTTTAAAGACAAAACTGGATATGGAGCCATATGTGTACCCAGGAATCAAATCACACACATATAGAGACAATATTATAAGAGAACACCAAGCACAATACTGTAGCACCCGGTTTTAAGAACAAAACTAGATACACACCATATGTGAGCCTAGGAAGTCAAATCTCACATATAGCCACAAATAAGGGTAATATCGAAAGACAATGCTCAATATATAACGTCCCTAGTATAAAGAATATAACCTTAGACAGTAAACAGCGAAAAGACAATTCTAATCTTCGGGTGAAGACTCCAATTCCACAGGGACAACTAACTGGTTGATCACAAGCCTAATTCCTCCAAACTAGCAATCTGGTACCCATCTAGGATTTTTATCCAAATATGTGAAAATTAAAGCAAGCGTAAGTACATGTCATACTCAACAAATATAACATGGGGTTCATGAGGCTCAAAAGGCTGACACTGGTTTAACTGCGATTAGCTTTTAATTGTCACAATTTTAGCAAAGGAGTAGCAACAAGTTTATCACAAGCCCATACAAACACATGATCAGGTAAACATGAATAATGAATAGCATAAACAGTAATTAATAGTGAGCATCTTCATCATCAGTATCATCTGTGTTCATCATCTATTCCGTAAATGTTCCAAGGCCACTTGTGACCATGAGCACGGCTGATATACCAGTTTTACACTCTACAGAGGTTGTACACTTTCATTGTTAATCATGATTTACCCTTTCACCCGAGATGATCAGCCTCTTGACCCACTACCAAGGAAGATTGGTAGGGTTCACTATGAAGCCTTTCAAAGGTTCATCTAACAAGTTAGGGCCATTAGATTCACTCGGCAAATAGATATAGGAACTCCCCTATCCAATGGCATAATTCCATCACGACAAATAGGTATAGGGTAACAAAGTACTAGGAAATCCTTAGTGGCGGTCAAGGTAGACACATGCAGAATGAATTAAATGATTAAAGGTGTATAGGACAACAAGGAAGATCCCATGCTATACTTGCCTTAAACTTAGATCCTTCTTCAAGTCCAAAACTTCAAAGATCTGCTTCTTGATTCACCATGTATAACTCACCGACTAGACAAGATCATAAAGTACCACACAAGCATCCATGCAATCATACACGAAGCAAATAATAGATCTAGATCAGAACAGTACACCAATCATAGAAAAATAAGTAAAAGAGTTTGAAACATGATTCTACGCATCACTATGAACACACAGACACGAGGGGCACGCTAATTGGAGCTATGGTTTGAAAGAAACAGCTACCGAAAGATCTACTCATAAAAGAAAATATAAAACTATAAGCTTCATGTGTTTTAACTATATAAAAGCTTATATAAATTGAATTAAGTCAAATTTAGATTTGAGTTATAAAACTAAAGCAAAACAAATCATATTTTATTTATAAAACCGAGTTGCATAATTATTACTCAAGTTAGAATTTAAACCCTGAAATTCCAGAGCTCTTGACATGGAAAACATTGTTACTAATGCATAATTTATGTTGTTATGAATCCAACGCAACTTGAATAGGTCAAATCAGAGCTAAAACGTAGAAGATATGAATTAAACAAGATTTTCTTTAATAAAATAATAGATTAAATCTAACCTCGAATTTTAAAAGTTGAAAACATATCTGACAGTAGTATGAACATGTAGACAATGTAAATACGAACCTAACGCAATTTGAACGGGTCAAATCAGAGTTAAAACGACTAAGTTATAGCCTAAATAAATCTAGTGGCAAAACTGTAAATAACTAAAAATGTATTTTTGAAGTCAACCGAACAAAATACGCTTTTAAAAGAAGAAGGCATAATCTGTAAAATACACAATGGACCACGGGTTAGAATCCATAAAAGGGTAAGGGCTCTTTTGTAAAAGAAATCAGCGAAGGGGTACCGGTTGATCTGGTCCATCGGATCGAGAGTGGACGGCGGGGATTAGAAGAGGGAAGGAAGAAGGGGAGTGGCTGGTCAGAACGGTAAGACCAGCATGGTGGAAGCCATGGCCGGTGACAGAGCTCATCGGCAAAACAAGAAAACAACCTTAGAGGCCACGGTTTTCGACGGGGAAAACACAGGAAGAGAGAGAGAGAGCGGCGAGGCAAACTTTCCAAGGGGGATCTTGGTAGTGCGGAGCAAGTGGAGGCGGCACTGTGCTTGGCGAGGTGGGCGGCTCGTTGGCGGCAAAGATTCGACGGTGGCGGTGTGGCTTGAAAGTGAGGCAGCGTGAGCTAGGATTTGGTAGGAAGGCGGCGGAGTGCGGGGGCTCGGTATTTAAGAGACCGGGCTGCTTGGCGCTCTCGACAACGACACGGGGTAGGGGCAGCGTGAACTCCTAACTGTGGTGGAGTTTGAAGCGGCAATGACATGAGGAAGAGGAAATGACTGACATGTGGACCTGGCCTGGCAGTGAGAGAGGAGAGGGGAAACGATGACGGATGTGCTGGGCTTGCGATGTGCAGCTGGATCGGAACGCGAGATGGGCCAGTGCGTGCAGAAAGGGAGCTGGAGGAGCTGGGCCTCGGGCTTCCTTGGGCCTACAAGGAAGTGAAGGAGGGGTAGGCTAGGCTGCTTGATAGAAGGAGAGTGGGAGGGAGAGCTTTTTTTTTCAAAGCTATTTTGTAAATCGAATTCAAATCAGTTTTGTATTTTTTTTTGACAAAGACCACTCACTACAAAAACACACATGCAACAGCATGAATGCACCACATGTTTCTAATCCTAATGATAAATTTTAATTTAATGAAAAAAATTTATTTTCCTATATTTCATGTGCATAAAATTCACAAAATAATCATTTTAATCCTATTTTCAAAAGTGAAAATTTTAGGGTGTTACAATTCTACCCCCTTAAGATGAATCTCGTCCCCGAGATTTGGAAGACATCGACTAGAAGATAGGGATACTTCATCTTTGGATTCTTCTTTACTTCCTCGTGTAGTCCATCGTCTTCTTGTTAAGGACCCCACTTTACTTAGCATACCTGTTGACCTTACTTCAAGTAACTTACCAAACTGATTGCAAGATTTTGACAGATACCATGAATAACTCTCAGGTAACTCCAATCACTAGGCCACCTTTCCTTCATAGTCCATACTATCAATTCTCTTTCTTAAAATATTCACCTACCAACGGAGCCTGACAAATCTCTTGGTAAGAAGGGAAAATTCTACTACCAGTCTTCAAAACATTAATGATTTTGATTAAGTTGCTCGAACTTGGAATACAATTCCCAAAAAGATAGTACTTCTATGCCAACTTATCCTGGGTGTGTTGAAGATTGACTCCCAATTGATAATATCTTGAAGTGATAACCAATATGGGAAAATACTCGAGCTCCTTGATCCAACAAGTAACACATCTTTAGCAAAGATACCTGCGCTTGATAGTGACTTCTCATCTAGAGACATAACCTCTACTTTCAAGTGAAGCACCAGAACGTATGAAACCTTCGTCTTGCCTTTAGCTTGGCTACCCCCTTAAGAAAAGATCAGCTAGGGGACACAAAAAGGGCAGCTTGCACCTCCCTCCAGATGAGCTAACTAGTATCAAGACGTTCTGACATCCCAATGATACTCTTGTGTATAGGCAAGGACAAGAAATCTGAAATTATTTGTGAGCAGAAAAACAGCAGTGCCATAAAACAGATGTAAATCTCATTCCATTAATCCAATTAAGTTGTAATTTATACCGTTGGAAAGCTTATCAAATCCTCCACAACTTCCTTATAGAACACTTTTCCAAATTCTGCAGTTTAGGTAGTCAAAAATAGTGCACAACAGAAACTGCTCCAGCTTTTAAACAGCACATGTGTATCATCTTGTGATTTTCATAACTCCATAACCAAAACAGATATGAGGGCAGTTCTTGTGGTCACAGAAAGATATCAAAATCTACTATTGTACAGAATTTTCTCATAATTTTTTGTCATCAAAGAACAGAGATATAAGACGATAAAGGCAGGTTGCTCCGAAAAGGCAGGATAGGAAAATCAGAAGAAAACCATAACCCAACTATTTATTTCATTAATCCTTATACCTTAGGCTTATAAACTAAATGAAATTGTGGGAACACCCAACAAGATCATTGCAATCATTACAAAAATCCAAACAAGCATAAATATAATGACAATTCAACAAAACACTAATGGTGCACAACTCATTGATTGACTCGACTTGTGATACTATTGTCCTCATTATACTAGGGGTAACAATCCTAAGACTAATCTTTAGATTACGCAAGAAGGTGGGGAGGAACAGTTCTAAAAGCATATCAAACCAAGGAGTGAAGATTTGAACAAAGACTTTAAAATAAGCAATAAGGTAGAGATGAATAGCAAGGGTAGAGATATAGTAGAGAAGAAAATATCAAGGTTCATAGAGCAAGGGTTTTTGTAGCAACTTCTAAACATTAAAACGACCAATTTCTACTAGGCTTGCGTCCTATAGTCAGCATTGCTCTGATTCCACTCTGTAGCACCCGATTTTAAAGAACAAAACTAGATACACACCATATGTGAGCCCAGGAAGTCAAATCTCACATATAGCCACAAATAAGGGTAATATCGAAAGATAATGCTCAATATATAACGTCCTTTGTATAAAGAATATAACCATAGACAGCAAATAGCGAAAAGACAACTCCGATCTTCGGGTGAAGACTCCAATTCCATAAGGACAACTGACTGGTTAATCACAAGCCTAATTCCTCCAAACTAGCAATCTGGTACCCATCCAGGATTTTTATCCAAATATGTGAAAAATAAAGAAAGCGTAAGTACATGTCATACTCAACAAATATAACATGGGGTTCATGAGGCCCAAAAGGCTGACACTGGTTTAACTGCGATTAGCTTTTAATTGTCACAATTTTAGCAAAGGAGTAGCAACAAGTTTATCACAAGCCCATACAACACACATGATCAGGTAAACATGAATAATGAATAGCATAAACATTAATCATTAGTGAGCATCTTCATCATCAGTATCATCTGTGTTCATCATCTATTTCGTAAATTTTTCAAGGCCGCTCATGACCGTGAGCACGGCTGATATACCAGTTTTATGCTCTGCAGATGTTGTACAATTTCACTGTGAGTGATGATTTACCCTTTCGCCCGAGGTAATCAGCCTCTTGACCAACTACCAAGGAAGATTGGTAGGGTTCACTATGAAGCCTTTCAAAGGTTCGTCTAACAAGTTAGGGCCATTAGATTCACTCGACAAATAGATATAGGAACCCCCCTATCCAATGGCATAATTCCATCATGGCTATACACATAAGAGTAGAGGCTGTCCTATACCCAATTTGGCAAGCCATTCTTACGCCAATAAAGGTAACCTCTAACAAGCTAGAAAAGGTCCTCATACTGAGCTAAAGCCAGAGCCATGTAGCCCTCACAGCTGTACTGTAAGTCCTAGATGATCACTTACAGATAAGTCCTTAGGGAGAGGAATCTAGAGCACCATAAAAATAGCCCAATGCTCTAGCCCCCTTGTTCCATGTTGCTAAAAAGCATCTTTTTAGTGTTTATTGCATATTCCATTAGTCAAGTTACAAGATCATGGCTTTCGTTAAGCACTAGCATCATACTACCCAATGCAATAACCCAAAGGTATCAAGGTACAGGGTAACAAAGTACTAGGAAATCCTTAGTGGCAGTCAAGGTAGACACATGCAGAATGAATTAAATGATTAAAGGTGTATAGGACAACAAGGAATATCCCATGCTATACTTGCCTTAAACTTAGATCCTTCTTCAAGTCCAAAACTTCAAAGATCTGCTTCTTGATTCACCATGTATTACTCACTGATTGGACAAGATCATAAAGCACCACACAAGCATCCATGCAATCATACACGAAGCAAACAATAGATCTAGATCAGAGCAATACACCAATCATAGAAAAATAAGTAAAAGAGTTTGAAACATAATTCTACGCATCGCTACAAACACACAGACGCTAGGGGCATGCTAATTGGAGCTACGGTTTGAAAGAAACAGCTACCGAAAGATCTACTCATAAAAGAAAATATAAAACTATAAGCTTCACGTGTTTTAACTATATAAAAGCTTATATAAATTGAATTAAGTCAAATTTAGATTTGAGTTATAAAACTAAAGCAAAACAAATCATATTTTATTTATAAAACCCAGTTGCATAAGTATTAATCAAGTTAGAATTTAAACCATGAAATTCCAGAGCTTTTGACATGGAAAACATTGTTACTAATGCATAATTTATGTTGTTATGAATCCAACGCAAGTTGAATAGGTCAAATCAGAGCTAAAACGAGGCAGGCGGCTCATCAGCGGCAAAGATTTGAGGGCGGTGGTGCGGCTCGAAAGCGAGGCAGCGCGAGCTAGGATTTGGTAGGGAGGCAACGTAGTGCGGGGGCTCGGTATTTAAGAGACCGGGCTGCTTGGCGCGCATGGCAACGACGTGGGGCGAGGGCTGCACAAACTCCTAGCGGTGGTGGAGTCCGGAGCGGCGACGACACGAGGAAGAGGAAACGATGACATGTGGACCCGGCTTGGCAGTGAGAGAGGAGAGGGGATACGGCGATGGCCGCGTTGGGCTTGCGGCGTGCAGCTGGGCCAAAACACGAGATGGGCCGGTGTGTGCGGAAAGGGAGCTAGAGGTGCTGGGCCTTGGGCTTCCTTGGGCCTACGAGGAAGAGAAGGAGGGGCAGGCTGGGATGCTCGACAGAAGGAGAGTGGGAGGGAGAGATTTGTTTTTTTCAAAGCTATTTTGTAAATCGAATTGAAATTAGTTTTGATTTTTTTGACAAAGACCACTCACTAAAAAAACACACATGCAACAGCATGAATGCACCAGATGTTTCTAATCCTAATGATAAAATTTAATTTAATGATTTTTTTTTTATTTTCCTATGTTTCATGTGCACAAAATTCACAAAATAATCATTTTAATCCTATTTTCAAAAGTGAAAATTTTAGGGTGTTACAAATGCTTTATTACATCATGAGTATTAATTCATTACATAAATATCAAAGTTTCAGCATACGAAAATAAATAGCTAAACTCCAAAGGGCGCCTCCATAACCACAGGGACGGTCAACTGGTTGATCGCAAGACTAGTAATCCTCAGAAAACTCAGCATAACCATCATAATATGTTACCCATCTGGGATTTTTATCCAAATAATATAAATAAACAAGCATAAGTACACCTCGTACTCAACAAGAATAACATGGGGTTTACGAGGCTTAAAAAGATAGACACTGGTTTAACTGTGATTAGCTTTTGATATGTCATAGTTTTAAGCAATTGAGTAGAAACAAGTTTATCACAACCCATATAAACATGATTATAACATCCTAGATGTTAAGAAGTAATTAAAATCTAGATCATGATCATCATCATGCATAATCATCAAGCATTGTGGCTTAAATACATTTCATGTTTCAATTATAGCATGTCCATGTTGCATATGTTGTGTTAATTATGTTGCATGAAATGTTATCATTGATGTTTAATTAAGGATCTTGGTGATTTTATAGTTTGATAATTTGCTTAAACACTTGAAATTATGCTAAAATAAACCTTGTAGTTTAAAGTGTGCTCTTAAATATAGAATACAAGTTTGTTTAAATTTTCAAGTAAAAAATATTTAAATTTGAGCTCAAAGATTGAATTCAAGGCTGATTTTCAAACTTAGCAAATTTTTGCCAGTCACTGGGTATCAGTTTTTAAGTTCAATTTTTGGAGGATTGTTAAATGAATTTTCATAAATAAAATTTGTCCAACTTTTGTTCCATGGTTTGGTAATATGTTTGATCTGTGTTAATGTGCAATTAGCTGTGATGTTTGATTAATGGTTGCTCACAAATTAAATACCAAACTTAGCTAATCAAACTTGTTTTCCAAAACACTAAAACTGAATTCAGTTTTCAGTTTTGGTGATCCAGTGTTTAAAATTCAAAATCTCTCAAACCTTTGAACTTTTGGGGTTGATGCTTAAATCAATGTTGGAGAGCTCAGATCAGAGAGCAACTTTTGTTAAAGTAGATGACCAAGTTTCTGCAGGACAAGAGAAAAAGAGAGAGGAAGTCGCTCTGTTAGGCTGCTATAGTGTCACTGTTAAAGCAGGTGCCATGCAGCTGCTTGCCACCATGGCCGCCGCCCTTCCTGCCGCTTCTATGCGAGTCGGCATGTAGCTGCCTACGTGGCGAGCCCAAGCAGGAGCTGGCTTGTCTAATTGTTTCGCCCCTACCCGTTTAAATCACCCCGACACTGGCACCGTCTCATTTTTGCTCTCTGTGCTTGCGGTCGGTCATCTCTGGCTCACCGATGAAATTGGCCACTGTCGTCTTGCCTCCATCCAATTGCTCGCTCCCTCCGATTCGCTTTGCCCTTGCGCATGCTCTGGCCTGCTTGCGTCGCCTACCGCCATCAAAATCATCCCCGGTGGTGGTTGCCATCGTAGCCATCCGCCATGGCTACCGTGGTCACCTCCGCCGTGGCTAGACCTCTCTAGAGCATCGCACGCCCCCTCGTTTGTTGCTCTTGCTTCCTTGTGGCTCGGTGATGCTCATCGGCCCATTTTTTTGCCAGCCAACCACTGGATCCATCGGAATGCCACCTCGCCACTGGCACGACCACCGCTGGTTTGCCTACGCACGTGGCCAGGGAGCCACGAACTGTTTGCGGCCGCGTTTCATCCTCCCACAGGTGCGGTCAGGTATGGAGATGCCTCAGCACCTCTCCCTCACCGCCGGTGAGCACCTTCCCCGCCGGAGGCGGCCTTCTCCGGCGTCCTCTGTTTTTGATTCACGACCAGGGACTTTGCGCAACAATAGAAGCTCTTCCACGGTGTTTTTTGCAGAAACCGTGACTCATATGAACAGTGTCCTACAGAGTTTTTCTTTTTGTTTTTGTGTTTTCAGCTAAAACTTGTGAATTTTATAACTAGATATAGAAGCATGCTAAAAATGTGAAACTTGTTCAATAGCTTTGTCATGTCTGCTCTACATCAAAAAAATAATGATTTAGCCATGATAACTAATTTTGATATGCTTAAAAATTCAATCCTTTAATAGAAAAATGCTTATTGTATGATTTTTGTAGACAAAAATATTAATCCTTTAATCATGAAACTTTTTGTGTATTCTTAATATGCTTATGCCCACCTTCATAAAAAGTTTGGTACTGTTTTGACAAATCTAACTTGGTTAAATAATTTAAGTGTGTTTAAATGCTTTTTCATGACTAATAAATACAAAAATGATTTATATAAATGCTTAGCAGGCTTTGGTGCATTTTGGGCATTGTTTGTGGACCTTGGAACATCCAAACCCCTTTCTGTTCCTTGGAAAGTTAGTTTTATTCTTTTAGTTAGATAATCAACTTGTTGGTTAATTTTAAAATGGTTTAATAAAATGTTGGATGATGCAAATTTGATGACAGAGTCTTGCAGTTGAGTCATGTGGTGTCCCTTCAGTGTACCATGGTTGAGCTAGGTTTGTGGAGTGTTTGAGTGACACATATGTATGCTCTCTTATTAATGTAATGACTAATAAATGTGTTGCTTATGCAAATTGTTAGTGGATGAAATACCCACTTGTGATCTCCATGATTAAGGTGTTTAATGTGTTTCACGGTTAACTTTGACTAATGATTAGTAGTGTGTCAATAGTAGTTAATAATCCTTGTAATTAGTTCTCATGCACAATCTTGTTAGTAAGTTAAGTGAAGCACTTGATTGCACTTGTATGCTAAAATGGCTGCATGAGCAGTTCCTATTAAGTGGATGTTTTCTGGATGCAAATCATGTTTTCTGTAAATGAGTTGTATACCAAAGTTGTAGGTAACTTCCATGTCTTTCTTTTCCTAGAATTGACACCAAAATTGGGTAAGAAGAACGCGGGAACTCAAAGATTCTAGGATTGTGTTATCAAGGAATCGATTAGATGTGAATCGGTATCAGCAGATTTAGATGCGATGTCAGAATCAGCTATTTTATAGATGACATCAGTAGATGGTGTCAATGGGCTAAGCTCGAATGGCACCAGGAAGATGTGTTAGACTCTACAAATAAGGAAAATTAGGGTCCAAGTTATTATTAAGTTAGGAAGTTTTCTTTTATTCCAAGAATTGTTATGAGTCGTATTTGAGTATGATTCATATTTAGGTTCCGGGTATAAATATTAGACCCTAGTTATTGTACAAAAGGACAAACACATTCACTCAATACAATCTTTCTGGCTTTCACCATCGCATTAGGAGTAGGAGTATTATAGATCTCGACGAGTTCTTCAACAAACATGGCTGCATCGACTAATCGACCTCTAGCTTGCTTGTGAGTACCATCATGACTTGTATTGTGCTTGTAAAGCTGCATCAGCTGATTGATCTTTTATGAGCTATAATATAAGTTAGTTATCGATCCATATCATTGTTTGTAAGGCTGCATCAGCTGATTGATCTCTTACGAATCATATTATAGATTAAATTTATCGATCTTGCATTAAATAATTTGATATTTAATACAATATCACCAGTTATCAAATTTGCTAGGATTAGTTAGATTTTCCTTGCTGTTTTTGGTTGATTCACCAGTTATCGATCTTGTTATAATTTTTTTTAATTATAACAAATTACCCGATTGAGATAGAGATAGATCGACATCATATCATCTTAATTGGTCGTCCTTTGATCTGATCCTGCTTTTGTCGCACCCAATTTTGCATCAAGTACTCATATATGTGCGCCTAGGATGTCCAAACACACACATATATTACAAATTGTAATAGCATCAAAGTAAAGTACTTATTACATCGCATATCTCATCACAATGCTAATACAAAGTTTGCTCAATGGCAATATTATTACAAACACAATGGAATATCTTGCCCAATCTACCACAGGGACTCCAACTGGTGAACATCTCCCTAGTAGTCCTAGACATCCTTCGGAAACTCTTCATATCCATTATCTGTTACCCATCCAGGATTTTCATTGGATGTAAAGCAAGTGAAAGCTCACCATGCTTAGCAAGTATATCAAAGGGATCTATGAGGCTCAAAGGCTTGACACTATTTGACTGCGGTTTGCAATTTTAGTTGATCAAATTTTAGCATCCTGAATCACTACTTTAGTGAACAATCCCAAATCCCAAGTGATAGTAATGTATAATCAAGTTTATCTCAATTCCCAACCATCCACAGTAACCACTAATCATGAAGGACCTAGACCGCTCGTATCCGTGAGCACGGCTGTTATAGTAGGTCAAATATTTCTACAGAAATTGTACAACTTTACCCACCGAGCCATGATTCCCAATGCCGGGGCTTGCAAAGCCCACTACACCTCTACCTAGGAAGTGTGGCATGGTTTCACTATGTAACCCTTAGCTAGTCGCACTAACAAGTCATAGCTGCTAAGGTTTCAGCCATCTAGCCATATGTGTCCCTCCTCTAGGAGTGGCATGCGTGGGCACGTGGCATGGTACACACACCCTAGTAGGTAAGGAAACATACCAACTAGTGCCCCCCTCTTGCCCTTACAGAAAGCTACAGATGAGCTAGTACAATCTAGTTAACAGGTTAAAGTCAGAGCCATATGACACTCGGGGTTGTACGAAACCTCCTGGGTGGCCGCTTCAGGATTACGTCCTTAGGCAGAGGCACTAGAGTACTCAACCCCGTACTCTAGCCCCCTATCTGTTGCTAAAAAGCTTCATGTTATCACATTTCATAATGTTTTTAGTCATGTTTAACTATTATTCTATGTTTTGCGCTGCAACATCTATCAAAAATGCATACCCAAACCCTTGGTAACAAGGATATGTGGTACAAGTATTCATCTAGGTAAAGTCCTTAAAGGTATATCAAATTAGACACATGCATGAATATGAAGTGTAATAATTCATAGGTACAAGGGGCCTTTGGTACACTTGCCTTCTTCAAAGTTGTCCTAGGGCTACTGCTGGTCCTGCCGTGGTTCCTCAGTCACCTCAAAAAGCTCACCCTCTAATCATGTTCCAAATCACCAATCAAGCATCAATCCAATCATTACATGCATACAAGATAGACTTCTATTAGAACAGTACACCAAATAGTCAAAACATAAGTTGAAAAGCTTATAATTCTATTCTACATACTGCTACAAACACGTGACCGAAAGAATCACTCAAATCGGACTTAAAACGTAAAAGTTACGCATGAAATAAGGTGCAATGGCATTTATGTAAATAAACATAACTTATTTTTGAATTAAAACAATTAAAAATATGAATTTACATGGTTATTGGACTGCAGGTACTATTTCTAGAAAATACAGGGACCTAAACGAATAAAAACAGGGCTGAATTGTAATTAATTTGAACTGCTACGGACTGCGGGTTGATTCACCAAAAATAGAAGGGCTTTTTTGCAAAACTGGCATGGCTTGACTGGATGTTGACCACGCTGCTGACTGGATGACATGTGGATGCCTGTGATTCGCTCGGTGCACCACGTGGCGTGGTGGATTGGCTGACGCAGCAACGCAGGCCGGCCCATGGGTTCACGGTGGACCCGTTATGTACCGAACCGGTACGCTCGGATCATGGCCGTTCAACGCAGATCTGACGGTGCCTGCATGGGAGGATCTATGCCACTATACAGTGATGTCGGTGAGCACGCCATGGCCGGCGGCGAGGTGGGAATGGCGGCGAATCCTGGTACGGTGGTTCCGGCCATCCCTAGACAACCCAAGCACACCTAAACGATCTACGGGACCTCGCGAACATGATGGATGCAATTCCGAGGCGGCGCCATGGCCAGCGGGGTCTAGAGGTCACCGGTACGACGTTCCATAGCGCCAAATGATGAATTAGAGGTGCGGGAAGACAGAGAACCTCACCGTGAGTCTATTGAAGGTGGTCGTGGCGTCCGGGACAGGCTCTAGAGGCGGGTCGTCGATGGCGGTGGTGGCTGGAGAGAGAAGAACGGCGTGGTGAGAGAACAACGGTGACCAAAATGCAAAATTCGTGATACCTATGGCTACGGGAGATCACGGTGAAGCTCTGGGTCACGTCGGTGTCAAGGTCCTAGGCGCGGGAGAGATGAATTGATGGCGGCGGCAGTGACTGGTGAGTGCGAGCAGAGGAAGGGGAGAAGAAAGGGGTGCGGCGTGGTTCTTTATAGGCCAGGCGGGGGTTTAGTGGATGGAAAGAGAGCGGAGGGCTTAGGCGGGATTGGTCGCCTGCCTTGCATGCGGGATGGTGGTGGTTTGCCATGCTAGGCAGCGCCATCGGCGGGCTGTGAAGAAAGGAAAGGCACCGGGGAGAAGAATGGAAAAGGGAGGAGGTGGGCGCTGACATGTGGGGCCAACAGCATAGTGAGAGAAAGAAGGGAGCACTTGTGCGCAGGCAGCTGGCGGGCGTTATGGGCTGGGGTGTGCAGGGCATGCCGAGCTGGGCTGCATGGTGCCGAAGCTGGCCTCGAGCATGCGGTGCGTGCATGGGAGAAAACAAGAAGGAGGGGACGCACGTGTAGCGGGCCACCGAATGGGCTAGAGCGAGCAGGCCGGGCGTGTGAGAGGGAAGAAAAGGGGAGGGAAGGCTGCTGGGCCACCAGCATGCCGAAATCAGGAAGGGGGAGGAAGAAGAGGGCCAGGCTGGTTCTAGGGCTGGGCTGAAAAGGAAGGAAGGAAGGATTTTTCAAAATCAAAATCTTTTCCAATTCTAAGTTTCAAAACCAAGCCAAATTCAAATGAAATTTGAATTCAACTTCAAACCAACTAGCCCTACACTCAACCAAGCCAAATGCAAAGATGAAAGCATGCTAAGACGTCCAGTTCTAACTAGGCTTGCGTCCTGTAGTCAGCATTGCTCTGATACCACTTTATAGCACCCGGTTTTAAAAACAAAACCAGATACACACTATATGTGAGCCCAGGAAGTCGAATCTCACATATAGCCACAAATAAGGGTAATATCAAGAGACAATACTTATTACACAACGTATTAGAAAAAGAAATATGACCTCAGAGTATAGACAGCGGAAAGTCGACTTCGATCTTCAGTCGAAGACTGCAAATCCACAGGGATGACTGACTGGTTGACCACAAGCCTAACTCCTCCAAACCAACAATCTGGTACCCATCTAGGATTTTTATCCAAAGTATAGAAAAGTAAAGCAAGCATAAGTACATCTCATACTCAGCAACATAACATGGGGTTCATGAGGCTCAAAAGGCTGACACTGGTTTAACTACGATTAGCTTTTGATTATCATAATTTTAGCAATTGGTTGGCAACAAGTTTATCCATAAGCCCATAAACACATGATCAGGTAAACATGAATAATGTATATCATAAACAATTAATCATTAGTACCATTATCCAATAGTGATCATCTCTATTCCATAAGGGTCCAAGGCCGCTCGTGACCGTGAGCATGGCTGTTATAACAACTTTACTCTCTGCAAAGGTTGTACACTTTCACTGTGAGTCATGATTTACCCTTTCGCCCGAGGTAGCTAATCTCTTGACCCACTTCCAAGGAAGGTCGGCAGGGTTTACTATGAAGCCTTTCAAAGGTTCATCTAACAAGTTAGGCCCGCTAAGGTTTCCCCATCAATAAGCATAAAGTCCCCTCCAAGGAGTGACTAACAAGTGCACCCACTTGGTAGGCCGAGATCATAGCCGTTGGAGCCCCTTTTGTGCCATAAAGGTAACCACTAACAAGCTAGAAAAGGTCCTCATACTGAGCTAAAGCCAGAGCCATATAGCCCTCACAGTTGTACTGTAAGTCCCAGATGAACGCTTACAGATAAGCCCTAGGGAGAGGAATCTGAAGCATTTAGAAAGTAGCTAAACACTCCAGCCCCCTGTTTCCATGTTGCTAAAAAGTCATATTTTAATGTTTATTACATATACCATTAGTCAAGTTATAAGATCATGGTTTAGTTAAGCACTAGCAAAAACTACCCAATACAATAACCCAAAGCTATCAAGGTACAAGATATCAAATATCTAGGATATCCTTATTGGCAACAAGGTAGACACATGCAATATGAATTAAGTGATTAAAGGTGAATAGGTAATAAGGATGGTCCCAAGCTATACTTGCCTTACACACCGATCCTTCGGTAAGCTTTAATCTTCAACGTCCTTCTTCTTCTTCTGGATCACCACGTATATCTCACCGACTGGACATAATCGTAGAACACCACACAAACATCCATACATATACATGCATAGCATACAATTGCATTTATATCAGAACAGTACACCAATCATAGAAAAATAAGTAAAAGAGATTGAAACACGATTCTACGCATCGCTACGAACACACAGTCGTGAGAGGCACGCTAATCGGAGCTACGGTTGAAAAGTTACAACTACTAAGAGATTTGCTTTATATGTGGAATAGAAAACTATAGGCTTCATTTATTTTAACTATATAAATTCATATATATAAGATATTTTATAAATAATATAGATTAAATTAAGTCAATTTTAGATTTGAATTATAAAACAAAAGTAAAACAAATCATATTTTATTTATAAAATCTAGTTACATAATCATTAATCAAGATATGATTTAAATCATGATTTTTCTGAAATAG
The DNA here is from genome assembly GCA_904845875.1 of Miscanthus lutarioriparius. Classification (NCBI taxonomy): domain Eukaryota; kingdom Viridiplantae; phylum Streptophyta; class Magnoliopsida; order Poales; family Poaceae; genus Miscanthus; species Miscanthus lutarioriparius. Next base: position 63,774,965 of record CAJGYO010000002.1, read on the forward strand.
TAATATAGTAAACACTATTACTATTGCGTAGATCTCATCGTTATGAATCTAACGTAACTTGAACGGACTATTTCGGAGTTAAAATGAATATGTGATGATTTAAACAAATTTTACTTTAGTTAAATTATAAATTAAATCTACCCATGAATTTGAAATATTGAAAACATGCCTAACAGTTGTATAAACATGTAGAAAACGTAAATACGATCTTAACGCAATTCGAATCAGAGTTAAAACGTAAAAGTTACCCATGAAATAATGTTCAGTGGCATTTCTTTAAATAACTCAAACTCATTTTTGAATTAAAACAATTAAAATCTAAATTTTCAAGGATTTTGGACTGTGCGCACTATTTATGGAAACTACAGGGACCTAAACAAATAAAAGCAGGGCTAATTTGTATTTATTTTGAACTACTACGGACTGCGGGTCGATTCACCAAAAACTGAAGGGCTTTTCTGCAAAATACGTAAGCTTGACTGTGGTTGACCGCGCCGGCTGACTGGATGACACGTGGATGCCTGGGATTCGCTCGGTGCACCACATGGCATGGTGGACTGGCTGACGCGGCACCGTGGGCCGAGTCTACGGGTCCACGTTGGACCGATTATGATCCAACCGGTATGGATAGATCTAGGCCGTCTAGGACCGATCTGATGGCACAGGAGGCATGGGTGTTGCACCTCTGCACAGGGACGCCGGCAAGCATGCCATGGCCGGCGGCGAGGCAGACATGGTGGCGGTCGTCGGAATGGCGCTCAGGACTTCCATGATCGAAACAAAAAGCACGGGGATGATCTACAGAACCTGGCGAACACGGTGGAGGCGCTACCGAGGCAAGGAGGATGCTAGAGCATTGGTTCCACGGCGGCGCCATGGCCGGCGGGTCTGGGGGTTGCCGGTATGGCATTCTAGTGGGCTAAAAGATGAACAGGAAGCATGGGGAGGACTGGGAGCTCACCACGAGTTGGATTAAGGTGGACACGGCGTCCGGGAGGTCTCTGAGGAGGCGGGTCGTCGACGGCTGCGGCTGGAGAGAGAGAAAGTGGCGTGGGTGTGGAAAAATCCGAGCAATTGAAGGCCAAATCGAGGAATTGGTGGTACCTTTGGTAGAGTCGGGTCACGGTGAAGCTTCGGGTCACGTCGGCATCAAGGATAGTGCTCGAGAATGAGGGATTTGCTGGCGGCGTTGAGAGTGAGATCGAGCGGACGGGAAAGGGAGAGGGAGGGGGTCCGGCTCAGGCTTTATAGGCGTGCAGGCGTTGCGTGGATGGTAGGGAAGCGGGGTGGATTGGCCGCTTGCCAAACGGCGTGGTGCCGGCGACATGCCGTGCATGGCTTGCTCCATCGCCGGGCGAAGAAGGAAAGTAGTGGAGAAGAAAGGAAAGGAAGAAGAAGGAAAGAACGTGGCCAGCTGACGGGTGGGGCCAGCGGCACAGTGAGGGAAGGGAGAGAGCGGTGGGCGTGTGTGGGTGCGCGCGGAAGAGAAGGAAGGCACGGTTGCGGGCCGCCGAGTGGGCCAGTGCGGGGGAGAAGGGAAAGAGGGGAGGTGTGCAGTACTAGGCCACCAGCAGGCCGGCCGGGAAGGGAAGAAAGGAGAGGGCCGGGCCAGTTCCTGGAGTTGGGCTGAAAAGGAAGGAAGGGAGATTTTTCAAAAACAAATCCTTTTCTATTTCTAATTCTCAAAACTAAGCCAAATTCAAATCAAATTCAAGTATAGTTTCAAATATACTTCCGTATTCAAATAAAAATGAACAATTTTGTTAGGCTTCCCAAGATAAACTTTACAACTTTAAAAATACTTTTATTTTTCCAATTTTCTTTTCTTTCTTTTCTTTTATTTCAAAGCCATTTTCAAACCCTTTTAAAAAACATTCCAAATTACTTTGGAGTTTGGATCAACACCATTCATCACAATAAATAAAATGCAATAGCATGTATGCTCACACATGTTACTACCTTATGATGAATTTTAAATTAATGAAAATTTTATTTTCCTATATTTTTTTAGCACAAAAATTCCAACTTAAATCATTTTAACTCTATTTCAAAAAAGGTAATTTTTAGGGTGTTACATTCAAAGAGATTGGGATAGTCAGATCTCAGATCTTCCTCTCTTTCCCAAGTTGCCTCATCCACTGATTGTCTATTCCATTGAACCTTGCACATTCTTATTATCTTGCTTCTTGTGATTCTCTCCGCTGTTTCTAAGATTCTTACTGGATATTCTTTGTATGATAGATCCTCTCGGATATCCAGTTCTTCCAAAGGTAGTTGTTCCTCAGGTACTCTCAAACATTTCTTAAGTTGCGACACATGGAAGACATCATGAACACCTGAGAGTTGTTCTGGTAATTCTAGTTGGTAAGCAACTTCTCTCCTATTGATGATCTTGAATGGTCCCACATACCTAGGTGACAACTTTCCCTTGGTATGAAATCTCTTAACTCCTTTCATAGGCGAAACTTTGAGATAAACAAAGTCACCGATTTTAAACACCAAATCTCTTCTTCTCGTGTCTGCATAGCTTTTCTATCGAGACTGTGCAACCTTCAAGTTTTGCCTTATTGTTTGTACTTGTTTCTCTGCCAGTTGCAGAACATCTGGTCCAAAGACTTGACTTTCTCCTGTTTGATTCCAAAACAGTGGTGTTCTGCACTTTCTGCCATACAACGCCTCAAATAGTGCCATCTTAAGTCTTTTCTAGTAGCTATTATTATAAGAGAATTTGGCAAGGGCAAACTTTTATCCCAACTTGTCTCGTACTACAGAGCACAAGCTCTTAGCATATCCTCTAAGATCTGATTTGTTCTCTTTGTCTGCCCATCTGTCTGAGGATGGTAAGCTGAGCTAAAGTTCAACTTCGTATCCTTGGATTAATGCAACTTCTGCCAAAAATGTGATGTGAACTGTGTACCCCTATCTGAAACAATCTTCTTTGGTACTCCATGTAAACATACAATCATTTCCATGTATAGCTCTGCCAACTTTGCACCAGAATAAGTTGTCTTGACCGGAATGAAATGTGCTACTTTTGTCAGACGGTCTACAATTACCCAGATAGAGTCATATCCTCTCTTTGTACGGGGTAATCCCACTATGAAGTCCATTCCAACTTCTTCCCATTTCCACTCAGGTATCTTCATAGGCTATAGCAAACCTGTTGGCCTCTAATGTTCTGCCTTTACTCTTTGGCACGTATCACATATGGCCTCTTGTTCTGCTACATCTCTTTTCAGTCCATACCACCAATATCTCTCTTTAAGATCAAGATACATTTTAGTACTCCCTGGGTGTATGGAATAGGCCGAGTCATGAGCTTCCCCCAAAATAGACTCCCTAATAGATTTTACTTCTGGCACACAAATCCTTTTGCCAAACCATACTGTCCCTTGATCATCCATGTGGAATCCTAGGGCTTTACCAATCACTATATGTTCAGCAATATCCTTGATCCTCTCATCATTCAACTATCCCTTATGAATCTCTCGTTCTAGAGTAGGTTCTACCTCTAACTCCATGGTGTTAGCCACAATACCCAAATTTAGGTATTCGAACTCCTCACACAACTCTTTAGGTAACTGAGTTGTATAGGCCATGTTCACATAACTCCTACTCAAAGCATCTGCTATAACATTAGCCTTTCCCGGATGATAGTGTATCTCCAAATCATAATCCTTGATAAACTCTAGCCATCTGTGCTGCCTCAAATTTAGATCTGACTGTGTGAATATATACTTCAAACTCTTATGGTCCGTATAAATCTCACACTTATGACCAATCAGGTAATGCCTCCAAATCTTAAGAGCATGTACCACGGCTGCTAACTCCAGATCATGAGTCGGATAATTTAACTCATGTTTCCTCAGCTGTCTAGATGCATAGGCAACAACTCTACCCTCTTGCATAAGAACGTAGCCTAGACCTTGCCGTGGGGCTTCACAATAGATAGAGAAGCTTTTCGTAAGATCAAGTAAGATAAGCACTGGGGCAGAAGTCAGTCTCTTCTTCAACTCCTCAAAACTATCCTGACATTGCTTAGACCATACAAATTTGGCATTCTTCTCTAACAGAGCAGTCATGGGTTTCGCTAACTTAGAAAATCCCTCGATGAATCTCCTATAGTACCCGACCATACCAAGGAAACTCCGAATCTCACTGACATCCTAAGGTGGCTTCCAACTCAACACATCTCTAACCTTCTTGGGATCTACCGCTACTCCTCCATTAGAGATTATGTGGCCAAGGAAAGATACTTATTTTAGCCAAAACTCACATTTGCCAAACTTAGCATAGAGCTGATGCTCTCTAAGCTTCTGCAACACTAACCTCAAATGTTCCTCATGTTCTTCTTCATTCTTAGAGTAGACTAATATGTCATCGATGAACACCATGACAAACTTGTCAAGGTACTCCATGAATACTTTGTTCATCAGATACATGAAGTAAGCAGGTGCATTTGTGAGACCAAAGGACATGACTGTGAAATCATATAGTCCATATTGGGTCACAAAAGCAGTTTTGGGGATGTCAATATGTCTTATTCTCAACTGATGGTATCCAGATCGGAGGTCGATCTTGGAAAACACACAAGCTCCTTTCAACTGATCAAATAGGTCATCGATTCTAGGCAGTGGACACTTGTTCTTAATTCTGACCTCAATAAGTCATCTGTAATCTATGCACATTCTCTGTGTACCATCCTTCTTCTCTACAAACAGTATGGGTGCACCCCAAGGTGAAGAACTAGGTTGAACATAACCCTTATCTAACAATTCCCTTAATTGTTTCTTAAGTTCTACTAATTCATTCGCTCCCATTCTATAAGGTCTCTTAGCTATGGGTGCAGTTCTAGGTAAAAATTCAATTATAAACTCAATGTCTTGTTCAGGTGGCATACCTAGTAACTCCTCAGGGAAGACATCTGGATACATGTTTACTATCCTTATATCCTCTATGGTTGTGCCCTCCAATGGATTAACCTGATAGATTTCTGCAGCTGACTGTGTTGCCACATACTCGACTTCCTCTCCGGATGAAGTGGTAAGATTCATAGAACTGTTCCCACAATTAATGACTGCCATTCTAGACCTTAACCAATCCATACCTAGGATGACATCAATACTAGATGAGTCTATGACTACAAGGTTAGCTTGAAATTCTAGCCCCCTTATGCTAAGACTAGCAGCTAAGCATATCCAGTTTGCTTTCATTTCCCCTCCGGGTGAGTTTACTAGCATGGGTTTCTTCATAACACATACTGGAATACCATGCTTCTTTAGGAATGTATATGCTATGAAAGAATGCGAAGCACCAGAATCAAAAAGCACTGTAACTGAGTTTGAGTTGACCGGAAACATACCGATCACCACATCCGGTGCCTCCTGAGCTATTTCAGTAGTTACATGATTCACTTTTCCCCAGACATAATTCTGCTACATGTTAGCCGTCCTCTTGGGGCATCTATTTGAGAAATGTCCCAGCTCTCCACAATTGAAGCATCTATTATCATTAACTGCATTTGGCGCCTTTGGTGCACCATTCTTCTACAGAGCATTGGGGGCATTATTCGTCATAGGAGCATTGTTGGATTACTGCTGGCGCTGAGCTGGTGCCTTGTACTGCTGCTGCTGCTGCTGTGCACGCTGGGGTTGTTGGTTGCGGTTGACTAGACCGGACTGACCCTGGTAGCGTTGCTGTGGTTGAGCCTATTAAGGATTGGCATGGAAGCGAGAGTTGCTCCCGTACTGCTGTCCTTAGAACTTCCTCTTGTTGTCCTCCATCTGGCGGTGCTTGTTCTCTATCACCAAGGTCTTATCCACCAGCTGCTGAAAACTAGCAAAAGTAGGAGACAACAGTTGGTACTGGAGGCCATCATTCCAACCCTCCATAAACAGCTCTTGCCTCTTCTCATCCTCGTCAACCTCAGTAGGGGCATACCATGACAATTGTATGAACTTGTCATGATATTCAGCAACAATCATGCTCCCCTGTTTTAGAGCGAAGAACTCGTTCTTCTTCAGCTTCATCAGTCCCGCAGGCACATGGTGAGAGTGGAAGGCACTGCGAAACTTGGCCCAAGTGATGGGATTAGCTTCAGTATGGCCAAAGCGGAATGAGTCCCACCAATCCAGTGCAGCTCCTTGCAACTGTCCAGATGCATATAGAACCTTCTCCTTGTCATCACACTGGGCAATCTCTAGTTGCCTCTCAATAACACATAGCCAGTCGTCTGCCTGAAGTGGGTCAGTGGAGTGCTTGAATACAGGTGGGTGTCCTTTCAGAAACTGTCCCCTCTTATCTCTAACTTGAGGTGGTGCATTACCATTCCCATGTCCCATGTTCTGCATGTTTTGGGCCATCTGCTGAAGCAACCGTGTTTGCATCATCATCAGCTGCTCCATAGTAACTGGAGGAGGTGGTGGCAGGTCCTCGCCTCCCTGGTTGTTCCTCCTGGTGTTCACCATCTGTAGATGCATCATATAAGTCTCACATGTCCAAGCATATAACCTTTAAAAGATAACGGTCTAATAAGAGTAGGTGTCACTAGATCAAGACAAGAGATATATGTAGGGTATACAAGAAGATAATTGTTCTGAACTTTTCCGGCGAGTTAGACAAACAGCAGTGCAGTAAAATGAGCATATCTCACTCTATATTTATCATCTGATTGCGTATGTTACCTTTCTGGAAATATTTTGAAATTCTCTACAACTTTCATTTAGAACACTTTTTCAGATTCTGAAGTTTACTTAGTCAAATACCAACGAAAAGCAGTACTGTTCTAGAATTCTGATAGCACAGAAACCTCAACTTACAACAGCTGTATCTCACAATTTATAATAGGTATTGAGGTGATTCTACATCCAAATGAGAGATGTAGAAGTCTACTTATCTCCATAAAATTTTCATGACCATTGGACATCTAGAACATGAGATATGAACTGATAAATACGGACTGCTCAGAATGATACAAAATGGACAACATGATAAAACAAAACAAAACTATTTATTCATAATATCCTTAAACCTTAACCTTAACTAAATGACCGTGGACATGCCCACAAGTCATCACAATCATATAAAAAATCCAAATCAAACATTGTTCATAATGATAATGATCCAACCACATAAGTATCAATTGTTCAACCATTAAAAGAAAGAAACTAAACACTCTCTCGCGCATCTACGCTTGTTTATTACATATTTTAAGACTTCCTCCTATGGGTACGGGTCAACATTGGTGCTGGTGTTGGGGTCTCTAAATTGTCCTCTGTTCCTCGGGGACGACTGAGCAGGTACGCCTAGCGCTTCCGCATCTAGACCTCCTTGATGTTGCTTTAGTGTAGCATTCTCACGGGCAAGCTGCAAGTACGCCTTCCCCATGACATCGAGCTTGTCCAGGGCCTGATCCAAGTTATTGTTGGTCTGAGCCAAGCACAACAAGGTAGGCCTCAGCCTCAGGTTCGCCTCTCCAAGTGGTGCAGCGTTGTTGCATGTAGACTGACCGCTCCGATGGCGGGAAAGATATCGGTCATCCTCCCAGGCAATGTCGTCGAAGTGGCGGTCGCGGTTGACCACCAATGCCTGTCGAGCTGTGTCCCTGATGGCGGCTACATGTGTGAGCCATGCAGTGATGGCATGGTGGATGTAGCGCACCCGAGTTCCCTCACGGATGTACACCTCTATCTCCTAGAAGCCGGTGTAGTCAGGGTGGGTCCAATGCTCTGTCCTGTACTAAATAGTGCATCCGGCATGGTAGTGATGTACAAGTGCGAGAAGCTTGGGGTGGTAGTAGGCATCACCCTCCAAATCGTAGTGGATCTCCACGGTCCACCCTTGAGCCAACGATGCATCATGATCATCATCACCCCTATTTCCACCGTCTCCTCCATCATCACCACCATCACCACCATTACCATCTCCACCATCATCACCTCCATCAGAATCAAAATCATTAGAGTCATCTCCATCATCAGGGTCACCAGCTCCCTCTTGGCCACCCTGTCCATTCTCTTCCATGGGGTCCTCCTCAGACTCCTCTATCTCAATGGGCTCCTCAAACATGGGCCCCTCTTCTATTTCTTCATCCATGGGATCTTCCAGCACGTCCTCTAGAGGTTCCCCCATGGTCACCTCCATAGGCGGCTCCTCTTCCATGTTCCTCAAAGCCTCCACCAGATGTGCAGGTACACGCTTGCCAAATGTGAACCCGGTCCTCCTGGTGGGCATCACGATGGTCCTCTTGCGGGTGTCAGCTTGGTGCGGGCCATCCATAAGAATGAAAAGGTTGAGTATTAGAATAAAATAATTTTTGGCAATAGATAAAGAACAGAATATAAGCAAAAATTTTATAGCAAATTAAAGGTAGTAAAATAAAGATAATGTGATCCTAAAAACGTCCATTTCTAACTAGGTTGATCGTCCTACAGTCAGTTATAGCTTTGATACCAATTTGTCGCACCCAATTTTGCATAGCAAAATCAAGTACTCATATATGTGCGCCCAGGATGTCCAAACACACACACAAATTGTAATACAATCAAAGTAAAGTACTTATTACATCGCATATCTCATCACAATGTTAATACAAAGTTTGCTCAATGCAATATTATTACAAACACAGTGGAATATCTAGCCCAATCTACCATTGGGACTCAAACCGGTGAACGTCTCCCTAGTAGTCCTGGACATCCTCTAGAAATTGTTCATATCGATTATCTGTTACCCATCCAAGATTTTCATTGGATGTAAAGCAAGTGTAAGCTCACCATGCTTAGCAAGTATATCAAAGGGATATATGAGGCTCAAAGGCTTGACACTGTTTGACTATGGTTCACAATTTTAGTTGATCAAATTTTAGCATCCTGAATCACTACTTTAGTGAACAATCCCAAATCCCAAGTGATAGTAATGTATAATCAAGTTTATCTCAATTCCCAACCATCCACAGTAACCACTAATCATGAAGGATCCAGACCGCTCGTATCCATGAGCACGGCTGTTATAACATGTCAAATATTTCTGCAGAAATTGTACAACTTTACCCATCGAGCTGTGATTCCCAATGCCGGGGTTTGCAAAGCCCACTACACCTCTACCTAGGAAGTGTGGCAGGGTTTCACTATGTAACCCATAGCTAGTTGCACTAACAAGTCATAGCTGCTAAGGTTTCAGCCATCTAGCCGTATGTGTCCCTCCTCTAGGAGTGGCACACGTGGGCACACGGCACGGTACACACACCCTAGCAGGTAAGGAAACATACCAACTAGTGCCCCCCTCTTGCCCTTACGGAAAGCTACAGATGAGCTAGTACAATCTAGTTAACAGATTAAAGTCAGAGCCATATGACACTCGGGGTTGTACGAAACCTCTTGGGTGGCCGCTTCAGGATTAAGTCCTTAGGGAAAGGCACTAGAGTACTCAACCCTATACTCTAGCCCTCTATCTATTGCTAAAAAGCTTCATGTTATCACATTTCATTATGTCTTTAGTCATGTTTAACTATTATTCTATGTTTTGCACTACAACATCTATCCAAAATGCATACCCAAACCCTAGGTAACAAGGATATGTGGTACACGTATTCATCTAGGTAAAGTCCTTAAAGGTATATCAAATTAGACACATGCATGAATATGAAGTGTAATAATTCATTGGTACAAGGGGCCTTTGGTACACTTGCCTTCTTCAAAGTTGTCCTGGGAGTACTGCTGGTCCTGCTATGGGTCCTCAGTCACCTCGAAAAGCTCACCCTCTAATCATGTTCCAAATCACCAATCAAGCATCAATCCAATCATTACATGCATACAAGATAGACTTCTATTAGAACAGTACACCAAATAGTAGAAACATATGTTGAAAAGCTTATAATTCTATTCTACGTACTGCTACGAACACATGAGCGAAAGAATCACTCAAATCGGACTTAAAACATAAAAGTTACGCACGAAATAAGGTGCAATGGCATTTCTATAAATAAACAGAACTTAAATTAAAACAATTAAAAATATGAATTTACACGGTTATTGGACTGTGGGTACTATTTCTGGAAAATATAGGGACCTAAATGAATAAAAATAGGGCTGAATTGTAATTAATTTGAACTGCTATGGACTGCGGGTTGATTCACCAAAAACAGAAGGGCTTTTCTGCAAAAACTAGCATGGCTTGACTGGATGTTGACCACGCTGCTGACTGGATGACACGTGGACCACGTGGCGTGGTGGACTGGCTAAGGTAGCAACGCAGGCCGGTCCATGGGTCCACGGTGGACTTGTTATGTACCGAACTGGTACGCTTGGATCATGGCTGTTCAACGTAGATCTGACGGTGCCAATTGCATGGGAGGATATGTGTCGCTGTACAGTGATGTCGGTGAGCATGCCATGGCCGGCGACGAACCCCGGTACGGTGGTTCCAGCCATCTCGAGACAACCCAAGCACACCTAAACAATCTACGGGACCTCACGAACACGATCGATGCAATTCTAAGGCAGGGTACACGCTGGTCGGTTGGTTCCACGGTGGCGCCATGGCCGGCGGGGTCTAGAGGTCACCGGTACGGCATTCTAGAGCGCCAAATGATGAATTAGAGGCGCAGGAAGATGGAGAAGCTCACCGCGTGTCTATTGAATGTGGTCGCAGCGTCCGGGACGGGCTCTAGAGGCGGGTCGTCGACGGTGGCGGTGGTAGAGAGAGAACAACGACGCGGTGAGGGAAAAATCTGAGCAACGGTGTCCAAATCTCGAAATTCATGATACCTACAGCTGTGGGAGATCCCGGCGGAGCTCTGGGTCACGTCGGCAGCAAGGTCCTAGGCGCGGGAGAGATGAATTGACGGCAGCGACAATGACTAGTGAGCACGAGCAGAGGAAGGGGAGAAGAAAGGGGTGTTGCATGATGCTTTATAGGCCAGGCAGGGGTTTAGTGGATGGAAAGAGAGCGGAGCGCTCGGGCAGGATTGGCCGCCTGCCTTGCATGCGGGACGACGGTGGCTTGCCATGCTGGGCAGCGCCATGGCGGGTGGTGAAGAAAGAAAAGGGAGGAGGTGGGCGCTAACATGCCAGGCTAGCGGCGCAGCGAAAGAAAGAAGGGAGCGCTTGCGGGCGGGCGGCTAGCGAGCGTTGTTGGCCGGGGTGTGTGGGGCAGGCCGAGCTGGGCCGCGCTGGGCCGAAGCAGGCCACGAGCGTGTGGTGCACATGTGGGAGAAAGTGAGAAGGAGGGGAGGCGCGCGGAGTGGGCCGCCGAATGGGTTGGAGCGAGCTGGCCGGGCGTGGGAGAGGGAAGAAAAGGGGAGGGAAGGCTGCTGGGCCTCTAGCTGGCCGAAACTGGGAAGGGGGAGGAAGAAGAAGGCCGGGCTGGTTCTAGGGCTGGGCTGAAAAGGAAGGAAGGATTTTTCAAAATCAAAATCTTTTCCAATTCTAATTTTCAAAACCAAGCCAAATTCAAATGAAATTTGAATTCAACTTCAAACCAACTAGCCCTACACTCAACCAAAAACAATATGCTTTGGCATGAATGAAACAAACATGTTTCTAAACCTTATAGTTAATTTTATTAACCAATGTTTCTTATTTGGCCTAAGTTAGAAATACATAGAAAATTTAATAAATGCTAAAAAAATTAATTGCTAATTTGCAGTTGAAATTTTTGGGTGTTATAGCTTTAAATCTTATAATTGATGGCTTAATTCCGCTAGATCGGCTGTTTTTATCTCTATTCCAATCAAACATAGTATGCATCCAAAGGCATGTTTCAATCTTGAATAAACTCAGTAGTTAACGAGATCTAATCTAATGACACTACCATAGCTGCATCGATCCGGTCGAACCTCACTGGTAAGACTTTAGATTAAAAATTATCGATTAGTGGTCTTGTTTATGATCAAGATATGTACTCTGTTTGTTTGCTATGATTGCATCGGCTATTTTAGCCGATTGCCTATACTCTCACGCATATAGCACGTTTTCATGAATCTGTCAACATGTAGATGGTTTTATAGATTCTTTGACTTTAGTTTGTTATTATTATCATAGCTACATTGATATGATCGAACCTCACTGTTGATGATAATAGATTAGATTCAAACTATTTGTAGATTCATTTATATTAGACAGTCGATTTGTTCGCATGTTATACTCTTTTCATTAAATTTATCGGCTCCATGCTTTATATCGATCATGTTCCATTTAGCCGATGATGCTCCTTACATCGCTTCTTTGCTAATTATCAATTCTCTAATCGATCAATGCCATGAATCGATCATTTGGTCATATATATTGGAATTTTAAGGAAAGATCTTCTGATTCTGTATTTGGGTGTGTTGTACTTGTTCTTGTCTAGACTAATCAGTCATCATAAATCTGCTATGATCCATGAGCATCGATTATTTTGATTCATATCATTATAATTTAATATTAGCCGATAATCCTTGATTTAAATTTCATCATTTCATGGATACGCCGGATATCGACTATTTAGCCGATGGCCTTATTTATCGGCTATCTAGCCATACATTTGGAACTGTCTGGTGCAACACCGACATGTTCCACCTTAAATTACTGATAAGATTTTCTTTCCTTGTCAATTGCAGGTCAAATTGACTGGCACGTCGTTTGGTTTTTAGAATCGACTTGTTCTGTGTTAAAGCCAAGCAGATCTCTGGTCTCTTCCATTCAAATCCTCCGGCTTGCTATGTGTTGATGACATCGCCACATTTTTGTGTCAACAATGGTTAACTTTGACTAATGATGAGTAGTGTGTCAATAGTAGTTAATAATCCTTGTAATTAGTTCTCATGCATAATCTTGTTAGTAAGTTAAGTGAAGCACTTGATTGCACTTGTATGCTGAAATGGCTGCATGAGCAGTTCCTGTTAAGCGGAAGTTTTCTGGATGCAAATCATGTTTTCTGTAAATTAGTTGTATACCAAAGTTGTAGGTAACTTCCATGTCTTGCTTTTCCTAAAATTTCATGATTTTAGGCCTGCTGGTTTGTGAGTTATGTCTTTTACATTTCCTGTCAATTTCTGTTTACTTTCTGTACAGATATGAAAGGTGATACTTTATGACTTAGTTAACCTTTGAATCACCTTTTTGAAAAAACTAAAAAGTTGTAGTACTTTTCATAGGCTTTCCAAAATGTTAAGGATCACAACTTTTGGTGATCTAGAACTCTAGTTATAGATGTTTGAAGTTTGATGCCAGATTCTGTCCAAGTCTGGACATAAATGCTTACTTGTATTGTTTGACCCTGGTAACTGTGGAATTAGCTCTAGCTGATGATAAGAAAGTTCTTGGTAATTTCCTTAGCTTTTCAGAAAGTCTATGATCACCTTTTCTGGATGTCTAGATCTTCAGTTATGATTGTTAGAATTAGCTGCTGTGCTGCTGTCCTGGATTTGTGTGTACCTAGAGTTGATTGTTTAGCTCTCCTTTGCTTAAGTGTTGATAGCATAGCTTAAGTGCTTAGGGATTTTTTGGTGTTAATCTTGTACACCTGAGCTATTGTATGATCTTGTTGTTAGTATGAGTAAGTCATTATCTTGTAATGAGTCTTGTTTGCATAATGCTTTGAAATGCTGTTTGTATATATATAAATAGTAAGCCTTTGATCATGTTTCTTATAACTTGATGAACGTGAGGTGATTAACCTAAAAGTGAAACCTTTAGTTGCTTCTAATCTGCTGGTTGAATGAAGTAAGCTTAATATGCCTTGCTATCTTAGCATGATAGGCTTGTGTAATGTTTAGGTCAAGTACCTTGTTTTCTAGTGCTTAAGTCAAATGATGTGGTCTTGCCCTTGTCTTGTTTAACTAGAAGTAATGAGATGTGTGTTGTTTTCTTGATGAGAACATGATCGACTTGATAATCAAATAATTAAAATGCTTTGTAAAGCGTAACCTTAGTTGTACCACGAAGGAAAGTTCTACTCAACTTTCTTAGGTTTGTTTAAGTTCTGTATGCACTAGTACGCCTTTCATCATGCATCATGTCATGCATTCCATCATGTAAAGCAAGCATCATTTATTACGTGTAGTATATATGAGAGTGAGAAGGTTCGTGGTGATCCAGTTTTAGAGGAGGTTCATCCACCAGTGGTGTTGGTGTCAAGTTTAACATCTGGATCCTTCTGTGGAATCTAACCTTCTCTGCAACATAGGCAAGCCCTGGAGCGTAAAGCCTCTCTTAGTCTTTACAAATACTTATTACACTTTAAGTCTTGTGAGATGTGCATTAAGTAATTAGGAGTTGGTTGAATAACCATTGCTACATGATTACCTTGAATTCAGGTATCCTTAGTCATACCCCACTAGTATGTGTAGGTCGATATCTCTAATGCTTAGTAGTGCTTAGACGTCGATAGAAGTTGAATGATGGTTTCTTGTTCGCGAGAAATAGGTTTTAACTTTTGTTCTTCTCAGCTCTATTTTTGGGTCATGAGAATACCTTGATAAATGATATTGTTAAATGGAGACCGGGCGGGACTTGATGTTATGGTAAGTTTTCTTGGGCAGACAGGTTCGCCTGGTTGTTCTTGAAGCGACCGGATTTTCGCGAAGGGAAATCCACAGAGTCGAAGTGTATTATGACCGCTGTAGATCATATTACCCAAATTCCAGTCAAATACCACATCCATACAACGATAATATCAGAGTACAAAATAGTGCGGAATTACATAAATTATTACGTCGCCGCATTGGCGGAATCAAAAGTAGCATTCATTCAGAACAGCTTATGAGCATTGCTCATTCAAAAGTAGCCAAACTCGAGCGTAGGAACGAACCCCTCAACCATCAAACTCCTTAGAGCTATACTCCTCAGCAGAACCTATGTGCCAAAATTTATCAGTACGATTTGTACTGGCCACTCCCACCCTATGAGCATTGCTTTGTGGAAATTGGATGCAAGTTGGATATATTCAAAAGGAACCTATAAGGCTGGGGTTTCCTATGTTTTAGCATATCAAGTAAATATAATAATAGTTGGTCAAGTTTTAACACCATTCCCACACCCATTCCACCCCATTCCCGTCCAGAGCCAGGTTTCGATCCTGGGATCGAAACACCACCATCTCCACATCATCACCACATCACAACCATACCATCACTCAGTCGATAGGCCAACTCCCTCTCGGCATTGTCTCATGGCCCATAGCCCCTGGCTACGTCCGAACACTCACTCCTAGGGGGAGAAGAGAAGGATTCATCTCACTATCTAGTTTAAGTGAAACCCAGGAAAGGTCCATAGCCGACAAGTCGGCATATGTATTGATCGATCAACCATACACTCTACAGAGGTTTTACATAACCACAAGATCCGCCTTCCTTGCTGACCGTCATCAACTGGGCTAATTCTGACCGCTTGCTAGCCTAGGATAATGCCACTCTACCATTCAGCCCTGGTACACCCCAAGTCTAGTCTGGGGTGGCTGAAACTGTGAGTCATGAGCCGGGTCCACAAGGTCTCCATGAAGTCTCAAAAGGGTGTGAGGGGATCCTCCGCGCCCTGTACCTCCCTCGCACTGTCCGCTATCAACCTAGCAATAGTGGCAATATCCTACCAAGTAGTCCGGCCGTCCCGCACCATATAGGGCGAGTGGTACGTAAGGCTTCCTGGTGAATCTGAGTACTAGTAAGTCCTTAGGGATGACCAAGCCAGAATGTCTTCATTAGGGTTTCCATTTACCATGCCACCACAGCACCTCCAACCTAGGCTCCTCCCATCACAGGTTCACACCTAGGGCCACCTTATATACCATTTACCCACCACAGGTATCCATTCCTAGGGGTGCCCAGGTAGCACCCCACGACAAGACTTGCCCTAGGCTCATCGTATATTCTAACTTGGTCGACACAACCCTCACCCTCCACGCACCCAAGTCACACACATAGCACTCTCCCCATAGTCTAGATAATCACCAGTTTCCACCACGCATCAATGTAGTACAAGCGTAGTAGAAGTAATAAGCAATGAAATATAGCAACAAGCGTGTGACTAGCCTAACAGCAGGGTGAGCAGGGGTAAGGTTGCGTCAAGGTAAAGGCCATCAAGAAAGCATACTACCATGCAAGTCCTATCATAGTGTGAATATAACAATAAAGTAAAGCAATAGCAGCTCTATATTAGCCATGCGTAATAGGTGCTACGAGGTTGGGTGGGATGTGGCACCTTCAGTGTAGTCGTCTCCGTACTCCTCACGGTACTCTCGGTCCTCGTCCGTCTGGTTCTCCTCCGAGTCTGCATATGATCGAATTATGGTCGCATTAGCGACGCCTATAGAATTGCACAAAGAAGCAATGAAAATTCAAAAGAGCCAAATGCACTCAAACATGGGTTCATTGCGTAGAGCTCAATTTTATATGAATTTTGGTCCTAGTCTTGTATTTTTCTGAGTTCGTATGAATTAGTTGTGAATTTCTGAAGTTTCAATCATTTCTGAAAATGGGAAAAGGCTAAATTAATATCGTGCTGACACGTGTCACGCTGACTGGTTCACGTGGCATGTGGGAACTTGGAGTGGTGTATCAGCTGGTGTGGTGGTTGGAGAGGTCGCCGAGGTGGTCGGAAGGGTTGCCGAGGTGGTCGGAGAGATCGCTGAAGTGGTCGGAGAGCTCGCCGACGTGGTCGGTGAGATCGCCGAAGTGGTCGGAAAGGTCGCCGAGGTGGTCGGTGAGATCGCTGAGGTGGTCGGTGAGATTGCGGAGGTGGTCGGAGAGATTGCCAAGTCCTCGATGCTGGTGTGGTCTCATCTTTGGCATGACGTCAGCATGGCATCATCAGAGCTAAACCGCGACTGACAGGTGGGTCCCGCTGACGTCAACATGATGTCATCATCTTGGTTGGTCACTGATAGGTGGGTCTAGGGTCAAACGGTGACTGACAGGTGAGGCGCGGTTCATGGTGAACCCGCCTGCGTTGGACCATAGACCACAGAGCCGGTCTATGATGGACTTGGTCCACTTACTCCTTCCCAGGGTTTGGTTCACGTGCACCAAGTGCACGGACGTGTGGCCGGCGAGGGGAAAATCCCCATCTTCTTCCCCGGCGTGCTCCCACCGGTGGTGAGCTCACCGGCGAGCCCCTCCAGCGGTGCGGGTGTGCAATTAAGGTGGGCAAAAGCTTGGCCTTGCCATGGTGGGTGCCCCGGTGAAGTTAACATGCTGGTCGGGCGGCTCCAGTTGGCTAGCCGCGGTGCGGCGGTCCTCGTACATTGGCGAGCGGCGGTGTGGTGGCTGTGGTGGCGGCGGTACCAGAGATTGGTGGTGAACATGAGCTCCCCGACGCTGCTACAGCCATGGCGAGCAGGTCGAAGGGGCTCCGGGAGCTCCCAACGCCTCCGACCACGGTGGTGGGGGTAAAGCGGAGGTGGTGGCGCTCCGATGAGGTGTGGTGCCGCAACGTAGGGCTCCGGTGGGCTTCATCCTTGGCTAAGGTGAGCGCGGTGTGTCTTTCATCATGGCGGAGCCAGGAGCCAGTCAGGGTGTCAACGTCGCCTTTACCGTGACGTAGAAGATGCGGTGGTCTCGCCATGATTGTGCTCTGGCCATGGTGAGCACGTGCGTGCGTGCTATGCGTATGCATGGCATGAGCAGAGCGCTCGGCGCTGGCGTTCCCGAGCAGAGGGCTCGGCGTCGCCCCCTTTCTTCCCTTTGCTTCGCGTTTCCATTTGGCTCAACAAGAGGGTTGTGGTGGTCCTCCTATGCTACCGGTTGGCTAAGCTAGAGCAAGAGCTCGTGCTCTAATGTTGTCCATTCATGGCGTCCGAGAGGCTAGGCGTGGTTGTGCCGGTGTTCCCGAGCCGGCCAGGCCTTGGGCTTGTGCGTGTGCGGTGTGTGTGTAGCGTGTCTAGGAGCGGGAATGCTCCGCCTCTGCATCCCCTAGGTGCGGGAACATGGTGGCGTTCATGGCGAGTATGGCTAGCGTGGTGAGTGGCGAATGATGTGGCTCACCGTAGGGCTCCTAGCGGTAGGATGGCGGTGCGGTGGTGAGGCGAGGCCATGATGAGGCGATGCAGTGCCGTGCCGAGCAGCTACATCGCTGTAGCCGATCGGGGCGGCGCTCCTGGCTCCGGTGAGGTCCGGTTCTGCAGCGGCTTCCTTCTCCTCCTTGCTTCTTCCTCCTCCCTCTCTCTCGGCTTTACGCGACGTGGTGCTGTGCCACCAGTGGCGGCGGTGAATGGGCTAATGGTTAGGGTTCGCGGGTGTTGGCTTTTATAACCGAGCTCCAAGGGCTCCAATGGCGGACGATGATCAGGCGGTGGTGATGCGTGTGGTGCATCCGATGGCTCGCATGCGGTAGCATAGGCACGGCGCAAGGGGAAATAGGGTCATGTGATGTGCGTGACCCCGGGCCCGCGTCTGCTCCATGGTCGGCTCCTGGTCGCATGGGGAGAAAGCGTGGGGAAGACGACAACGCTGTAGCTGGGTGGCTGACAGAGGGGGCCCGTTTGTCAGCTTGTCCTGATGCGGTGCGTGATGGCTGACGGGCAGGTCCGACTCATCAGCGGCTTGTGTGCGTGAAAGGGCAGGCGAGGCTTGGCTGGGCTAGCTGGGCCGGTCGAGGCAGGCTAGGCTGAGCTGCTGCCTCCCTCTTCTTTTCTTTCTCTTTTATTTCATTTGCTTCGATTCAAATTTAGTTAGACTCTAAGTGGGCACACTAGGTCCACTGCGAAGAAATTTTCGATTCTGAATTTGAGCTCCTTACACCCTTATGTCAAGCCGTACTTGGGTCACACTACTTGGCGATGGCTCACACTGCTTAGCGACAGTTCGCGCTTCTCGGCGACGGTTCACGCTGCTCGGCGACTGCTCACAACTGCTTAGCAACTCATCATGGTGGTCGGACCATGAGTTTGACTGCTCGGCTTTGTTCGCACCTGCTCGGACAAGCTCAAGACGGCGTTGCACAATAGATAGAAGGCGCTCGGGGACTAGTTGTGGGGGTTATGACCCCGGATACCCATGGTAGACCACATGGGCTACGCCCCTTGGGGTGCCCCAGCCCATAAGATGAAGCCTTGTGGGGCACGATGCAGCTCGGCGCCTCCCGCAAGACATCAGGAAGATATCCTAAAGATACTATGAGATCTGTTAGGATACATATGATCCCATGATTCCTATAATCTGTTATTACTTTCCGGTTATCTCCCAGATCTAATCGACTTGTAACCCTGCCCCCTGGACTATATAAGGCGGGCAGGGACCCATCTAAACTCACGCAATATCATACGATAGCCAATACAATCTAACAGACCATAGGAGTAGGGTATTACATCATACTAATGGCCTAAACCTGTCTAACTCATGTGTCTCTGTTGCCTTCTTGTTCTCGATTACACGCATCTCTGCTGATCAATCTATCTTTGTGGGATACCCCTTAGAGAATTGCCAACGATATTCTGTCGATAGTTGGCGTGCTAGGTAGGGGTGTGCGTGTTGTTTCTATATCGAACAAGATGGTATGTTTCATAGGCTCTTCGTTCCTCCCATAGCTTGGCCAGATCTTCACGGTTGGATCGATCTCCTGGATCATCAATGCTGACAGAGTCGGAGAGCTCATCGAGCCGGTGCAGATTGATACTGCGCCGATCACCCCAACGCCTGCGACTGTAGATCCAATCACGGGACAACAGACTACATGATGGCGTGACTCTCTTCCTCTGATCGGTCCCACTTGGTTTCGACGAACACGCTGAGCAACACCTATACGGGACTACGGGAATCCTATTCTAATTGACTCGACATGCACGGGAGTCGAGCTCTGAGTCACAACATGCAAGCCAGATAGATCTTGGCTTCTTGCATGTGTATATGTATCTACATACACGACCTTCTTGAGTACAGGAACATGCATGCATGTATCACATCCTGTTTCGTGTTGTTCTGCCTCCACGACTTCAGATCAACGCCTGATATGGTACTCGGACATGCATGCATGCTAGGGGCCTAGACCAGACACCTGCGTATCATCTATCAAAAGCAAGCACGCTTCGGCCATGTCCCATCTACTCCACCATATAGCATCATTTCTCTGACTAGTCAACGATCTCCTCGAATCTGATCTGCCTAAGGTCGATTAGCGATATAAGGATGACATCGCCCAGACTACTTACTCTGACCACCCACCATGTCACAATGATGATCGCCGCAAAGAACGGTGCTGTGACAACCGTGACCGCCATCATTATGATAGTTCAAAAAGTTTGAGGGTCGGGCAATTTCATCAATGCCAACCAGATAACGCCATATGCCGCCGACCAGATGTTCTATCTAAAGCTAAGTCATGCTTTAATATTCTTCTAAATATTCTCCAATTTTCATATATCGTCATAATGTTTCTTCGAGCTATTTTCTCCATGTTTGCTCTCCAAACGATTTTCCAAACCCTCGAACAGTCATGTTGATGCTCAGATGTCCCCAGAGATGGCCCTATCTCCGGCTCCTCCCTACACGTGCACAAGTGTCTACCCTCTGTGTTATGGGTGGTCGGCAGCGGCTCCTTAGCGACGCTTTGTTCTTCCTACATGCACACGGGCTCCGCGCTCTGCATTATGGTTAACGGGCTAGCTAGGGCTAGAGACTCAGCTACATACTAACTAGTCAGACGGTTTATATTAAATATAAATACATCTTCATAATAACACTAAGTGTTCACACCAACTGATCACCGAGCTGCATACGCTATTTCATCACCATTGCTGATTCTTCTCTGGAGTTCATATATTTTTACATCATGTACTACCTGTTCTACATATTTGTACTGCAGGATCATCATCTAGGTGGTCGGACCACCTGGTGCTCAGACTTCTCCACCGATCAACTGGTCAGACCGCTAGGTTCATGGACTTCGTCGCTGACTAGTTGATCGGACTATTCGCTAGTCGCTTCTACTCAATGCTCACTTCGCTGTCGGCCAGTTGACTGGACTGTTTGTCGCTCGTGCTCAGCATCGCCAGCTACGCCGGGGACTCCTTAGCGCTCGGACATCGCCAGCTACGCCAGGGACTCCTTGGTGCTCAGACATCGCCAGCTATGCTGGGGACTCCTCGATGCTCAGACATTGCCTGCTATGCCGGGGACTCCTCGGTGTTCGGATGTCGCCAGCTATGCTGGGGACTCCTCGGTGCTCAGACATCACCAGATGCGCCGGGGACTCCTTGGTGTTCGGACATCACCAGCTACACCGGGGACTCCTCGTTGCTCAGACATCGCTAGCTACGTCGGGGACTCTTCGGTGCTCGGACATCGCCAGCAACACCGGGGACTCCTCGGTGCTCGGACATCGCTAGCTACATCGGGGACTCCTCGATGCTCAGACATCGCCAGCTACGCCAGGGACTCCTCAGTGCTCGGACATCACCAGCTATGCTAGGGACTCCTCGATGCTCGGACATCGCTAGCTATGCTGGGAACTCCTCGGTGCTTGGACATCGCCAGTGAAGCTGAGGACTCCCTTGGTGGTCGGGTCTTGCTACGTCTCATCGGTGTGCTATCAAGCTGCTCCATGCTGTTCGGATTAGGGTGCTGATCTTGGGCAGCACGTCTAGGGTCTTGATACGTGCTTGTCACATGACATCAGCAAGCTTTCTTCTATTGACTACTATTTCTGACCCTGGCACCATGTGACCACATCAGCTACTATCAGGCTCTAGGACTAAGTGGGCACGCTTCACCTTGTGGTGAATGTGCTTTTCTCATCTCGAGGCTACACCCGAGGACTGGCTACCTGCTCGGCTGGTCTTCTACTTTTCTTCTACTTTGGACCCTAGCACCACGTGACTACATCACCTACTGTCAGGCTCGGGGACTAAGTGGGCACACTTCACCTTGCAATGAGTGTGTTTGTTTTAATCTAGAAGACTCCGCGCCTCTTGAAGCTAAAGGCGACTATCTCCCTTTCTCGTGGTCGGACTCTAAGTGGGCACACTAGGTCCACTGCGAAGAAATTTTTGATTCTGAATTTGAGCTCCTTACACCCTTATGGCAAGCCATACTTGGGTGACACTACTTGGCGATGGCTCACGCTGCTCGACAACGGTTCACGCTGCTCGGCGACTCCTCACAACTGCTCGGCAACTCATCATGGTGGTCGGACCATGAGTTTGACTGCTCAGCTTTGTTCACACCTACTCGGATAAGCTCAAGACGGTGTTGCACAACAGATACAAGGCGCTCGGGAACTAGCTGTGGGGGGTATGACCCTAGATACCCATGGCAGACCACATGGGCTACACCCCTAGGGGTGGCCTAGCCCATAAGACGAAGCCTTGTGGGGCACAACGCTGCTCAACGCCTCCCGCAAGACATCGGGAAGATATCCTAAAGATACTATGAGATCTGTTTGGATACGTATGATCCCATGATTCCTGTAATCTTTTATTACTTTCCGGTTATCTCCCAGATCTAACCAACTTGTAACCCTACCCCCCGGGCTGTATAAGGCGGGCAGGGACCCCCTCTAAACCCACGCAATATCATACGATAGCTAATACAATCCAACAGACCACAGGAGTAGGGTATTACGTCATTATGGTTCAGATTGTAATACCCTCAATATGATTCCAAATACAGGATATCAAGGCACTTAGAATTTTAATCTACAGATGGGTCAGGAATTTCCAAGAAATCCAAACTCAAATCCTGATGGATTGTTGCTCAGAGTAACCGAAATGATGAAAATCAGTTTGGATTAAAACCAAAAGGGCAGACCTTTTCGTACAAACATCCATATATAGAGTGGTATGATTTGGTGGCCCTTCCTATGAACTATAGGCTTCTAGAATTTGCTAAGTTCACTGGTCAAGATAGCACAAGTATAATAGAACATGTCAGTCGATATCTTACTCAGTTGGGTGAAGCCTTTGTTGAAGAAGCACATCGAGTTTGTTTCTTCTCTTTGTCCCTGTCAGGACCAGCTTTCACTTGGTTTCATCACTAGCGGTGTATTCTATTGCTAATTGGAGTGATCTTGGAAAGAAATTTCATACATATTTCTACACTAGGATAGGAGAAAGAAAGATCACAGATTTGACAACTATAAAGCAAAGAGCTAATGAATCGGGTGCTGAGTTCCTTCAGAGGTTCTGAGAGACAAGGAACTTATGCTTTTCGTTGAATTTACCTGATGATCAGCTAGCTGCATTAGCCGTTCAAGGAATGTTGTCAACTTGGAGAGAAAAGATGCTTGGGCAAGAATTTGACAATTTAGGTTATTGGCTCAACGGGTGGCATCACTTAATAGCCAGTTCCATAATATGCATAAAGATACCCGATTCCAGAAGAATGCTGCAATCATTGAAGCTTATAATCCATATTTAGTCGATGATGATGATGAAGAAGAGGAAATTGCCGCAACTGAATGGAATTAGGGTAAAAAGATAGTAATGGTTCCAAATCCTTGGGGAAAAGAAGTTGAAGAAAGTTATGATTTTATTGTTACAAAAGCCGACAAACCTTTTGATTTCTTGCTTGAGAAGGGACAGATTAAACTGCCTGCCAATCAAGTTATATTACCTCCCGATCAGTTGAAGAATTAGAAGTTTTGCAAGTACCATAACACTACTTCTCATACTACTAATGATTGTAGGACTTTTCAGTAGCATATTCAGAGGGCTATTCAACAAGGGAAGCTTAAATTTGATACAGCCCAGAAAATGAAAGTTGATGATAATCCTTTCCCAAAGGATTAGAACATGGTTGATGCTAAGTTGTTCAAAGGGAAAACTAAAGTTTTGACATCAGCTAGGGCAAGAGAAACTAGAACAGTTGATCCAGAGATGCAAATATTGGCTGATGAATATAGAGAAATTAAAAGGCGTCGTGACTAACAAAAGAACTGATATGAGCTAGGAGAAACGTCGAGAGATGGTGCGATGAGACCACGTGTTGCATCTCGAATTCTATTGAAGAAATGGCAATGGCAGAAGGAGAAAGATTATTAGTGCTGGTTAGAAGAGAAGGAATATCAACGTCAACAAGAAGAGGAGAGATATGAAAGAGAACAAGCTGAGTCACATTGAAATTGCCTTTTCTTCAGACAATGTTGGAATGAAGGTTTGAGGTTGCCTACTAGAAATAATTGCCTAGAATGTAGTGAACAATATTGTGAGTTTAGACAATCTCAAGTCAACCGCTAGTCTATCCTTGATTGAATTGAATATCAACATAATGATGTGGATCGACGCTTAAAAAATAGAAGCATTCATGATCGGCTTGAAAAGCGAGTTGTTGATCAGAACTAGGCCGATTATGAAGAAGAAGAAGATGAAGAGTATGTATGTCAGGAAGTACAGTGGTGTCCAGGAGGTTTAATAAGAAGTCAGAAGAGAAGAGTACAACACCTAAGGAGCAGAGAATTAGAATAGGCTCAAAAATCTAGTAAATCACAAGTATGGTGTGCTAAACAAACAGCCGATAAGGGTCAACCATCGGCTAATATTCAAATGGCTTTTCTTTTACCATATGAATTGAAAGCTCCAGCAGATCAAGAAGTCTATTCGGATTTTGATGAATCAGAGTATGAAGTGATGGCAGCCTAGTTGACATTAATACAGCAAGCTATATTTGATAAACCAGTTAAGCATCGGCATTTGAAGGCTTTATATGTGAAAGGTTTTATCGATGGGAAGCCGATGAGTAAAATGTTGATTGATGGAGGTGCCTCTGTTAACCTGATGCCTTATACTACTTTTTGCAAGCTTGGTAAAGGACCAGAAGATCTGATTGAGACTGACATGATGCTTAAGGATTTTGGGGGTAATGTGTCCAAGACTAGGGGGCAATAAATGTTGAATTGACAATTGGAAGCAAGAATTTGCTCACTACATTCTTTGTCATTGATGTAAAGGGTTCATACAGTTTACTCCTTGGTCGTGATTGGATTCATGCTAATTGTTGTGTACCATCGTCTATGCATCAATGCTTGATTCAGTGGCATGGAGATAATGTTGAGCTAGTTCATGCTGATGATTATGTGAGTATAGCAATAGCTGATCTAATGTATTGGGAACTAGAAGATTTTGAGTATTTTTTTGGCAAGCGATGGGAAGGAGGCTTCATTCAAATCAATGATGAAGGCCAATAGCCGATCCAAGCAGTCAGCTCTAAAAGTTTGTTTTAATGGATAATCCAATGGATGGTACAGATGGTAAACTAGGACATAGCTTTATGTCGGCCGATGAGTTAGAAGAAATAGATATTGGTCCTGGAGATAGGCATAGGCCGACGTATGTAAGTGCTAAATTGGATCCTGAGTATAAACAATAATTGATAGATTTGTTAAAGGAATTTAAAGATTGTTTTGCTTGGGAATATTATGAAATGCCTGGCTTAGGTCGATCAATTGTGGAACATCGGTTGCCAATCAAACCTAGATATCGACCATTTAAACAAGCTCCAAGGAGATTTAATCCAAAAGTTCTTTATGATATTAAGAAGGAAACTGAAAGACTGCTAGAAGCAAAATTTATCCGACCTTGCCGATATGCAGAGTGGATATCGAGTGTAGTTCCTATGTATAAGAAAAATGGGAAGTTGAGAGTCTGTATTGATTTCAGAGATTTGAACAAGGCTACACCAATGGATGGTTATCCGATGCCAATAGCTGATATGTTGGTAGATGCAGCAGCCGAGCATAAGGTAATTAGTTTTATGGATGGTAATGTAGGTTATAATCAAATTTTTATTGCTGAAGAAGACATAACAAAAATAGCCTTTAGGTGCCCCGGCGCAATCGGCTTATTTGAATGGGTTGTGATGACTTTTGGATTGAAGAATGTTGGTGCAACTTATCAGAGGGCAATGAATTATATTTTTCATAAGTTGATCGGTAGGATTGTTGAAATCTATATTGATGGTGTGGTAGTGAAATCCAAAGGGTACAAAGAACATCTGGCTAATCCGCGGGAGACTTTGGAGTGACAAGAAAACATGGTTTAAAGATGAATCCTAATAAGTGTGCCTTTGGAGTGTCAGCTAGACAATTTTTGGGTTTTATGGTCCACAAGAGAGGAATTGAGATTGGTCAAAAAAGTATGGAAGCAATTGATGAGGCAGTACCTCCAATTAATAAAATAGAATTATAATCTCTGCTTGGTAAGATTAATTTTATCAGAAGGTTTATTTCAAATATGTCAGAAACGATTCTGCCGTTTTCTTCTTTGTTGAAGTTGAAAAATGATCAAGAATTTAAATGGGGTGACGTACAACAAAAAACGTTTGAGGAGATAAAAGAGTATATGAAATCTCCACCTCTGCTGGTTCCTCCTTAGCAAGGTAAGCCTTTTAAGTTGTACGTGTCGGCCAATAGCCAAACGATTGGATCGACCTTGATGCAAGAGTTTGAAGGAAAGGAACGGGTTGTTTTCTATTTAAATATAAGACTTTTGGATCCGGAAATGAGATATTCTCCTATTGAAAAGTTATGCTTATGCTTATATTTCTCCTGCACTAAATTACGACATTATTTATTATCGGCTGAGTGTACAGTTGTGTCTAAAGCCGATGTGCTCAAACACATGTTGTGAATGCTGATATTAAATGGGAGAATGGGAAAGTGGATTCTTGCATTATTAGAATTTGACTTGAGGTATGAATCGGCTAAAGCAGTCAATGGGCAAGTGATGGTCGATTTTATTACTCAACACCATAAACCAAGCATCGGTTGTGTGGAATCTATGTCTTGGACATTGTTCTTTGATGGATCATCCTGCAAACAAGGTGGTCGCATTGGTATTGTTGTTATTTCGCCTTAGGGGGCAAGCTTTGAGTTTGTCTTTCAAACCAAACCAATGACCACCAATAATCAAGTAGAATATGAAGCTATTCTTAAGGGACTTCAACTTCTTCAGAAAGTAAAGGCCAAGTCAATTGAAATATTTTGAGATTCACAGCTAGTTATTAATCAGTTGATCGCCTATATGAATGTAAAGATGATATTCTGAAGGGATACCTTGATGAATGTCGAAAGTTACTTGAGGAGTTTCCCCTTACTTCTCATCAGCATATTCCAAGAGTATAGAATCAAGAGGCCAATCGGTTAGCTCAGAATGCATTAGGCTATCAAATGTTCCATGGAATCTTAAGTAGTGAGACCTTGGCTAATGATTGGAGAGTTGAAATAGCCGATTACCTCAAGAATCCATCACAGAAGGTTACTAGAAAATTGAGATATAAATCGATTAAGTATGTTTTGTTACATGATCAGTTGTATTACAAAACAGTCGATGGAGTTTTGCTTAAATGTTTAAGTTAAGAAGAAGCAAGAGTATTGATGGGAGAAGTACATGAAGGAATATGCGGAGCTCATCAATCGGCTTATAAAATGAAATGGGTTATTCGCAGGTCTAGATATTTCTGGCCAACAATATTACAAGATTGTTTTGAATATTACAAGGGTTGTCAGGATTGTCAGCATTTTGGTAATGTTTAGAAATTGCTTGGATCAGCTATGAACCCAATAATTAAGCCATGGCCATTCTGAGGCTGGGGAATTGATTTAATTGGCTAGATTTTTCCACCCTCAAGTAGAGGGCACAAGTTTATATTGGTAGCAACATATTATTTTACCAAGTGGGTTGAGGCGATTCCTTTGAAAATAGTAACTTCAAAGAATATGGTTGATTTTGTCAGGGAGCATATTGTTTATCGTTTTGGGATTCCTCAAACCATTACTACTGATCAAGGGACAATGTTCACTTTAGAAGAATTCAGAGATTTTGCTGCCTGTATAGGAATTAAATTACTAAATTCTTCTCCTTATTATGCTCAAGCTAATGGCCAGGCAGAGGCATCCAATCAAATTTTGATTAAGTTGATTAAGAAGAAGATTGAAGAGCAACCAAGGAAGTGGTACCTGACACTTAATGAAGCATTGTGGGATATAGGATGGCTTGCCATGGATCGATTAAATCATCACCTTATGAGTTAGTATATGGGCATAATGTAGTTCTTCCTTAGGAGATTCAGACTGGATCAAGACGTGTTACATTGCAAAATGATTTGACAACCGAAGTCTATAAAAGCCTTATGATGGATGATTTGGAGGACTTAAGTTGTCATCGTCTACGTGCTCTTGAAAATATTGAGGCCAATAAATTAAGGGTTGCAAGGCATTATAAAAAAAGGTCAAGAACAAATAGTTTTGTGAAGGAGAGTTAGTTTGCAAAGTAAGATTGTCGATTGGGTCTAAAGACAACACGTTTGGCAAATGGTCGCCTAATTGGCAAGGTCCTTGTCGGATTAAACGTTGTGCTCCTGGCAATGCTTATATTTTGGAAACACTAGAAGGGGGAGAGGAGTTTGATAGAGCAATCAATGGAAAATTTCTAAAGAAGTATTATCCTAGAGTTTGGATTAATACTTAATAGCCGATTTGTTTAATCATTGGCTCTAATAGCTGGTACCAGGAGGCTATCGCCTTTAGTTCAAAAAAAATTGAAACCAAAGGGGTAAAAGCCGATACAATATGTATCGCCTATAGTGCAAAAACACACATAAGGACAATCATGATTCATATTATGGCAGTTTCAGAGATAAATTCATAAGGAAAAGGCGAAAACTTTATTCATTCATCATTTGCTCCTAGTACAAACTAATTGAACACCTTGTTCACAACATCTTGGGCTAGTGTGATATCCACAATGGCCGCCATGGCATCGTCGAAGTCCTCAATCAGCTCCTTATGCATGTCGGGATCATCGGCCATTGGGAAGCCTGGCTCCATGGTGCAAAGGTCGTGCCCGGTCTAGACTTCCACCGTGGCTAGAGCCACCATTGCGCCACAACGAACGCCATGGAGGGCAATCTTCTAGGTGCGCGCCGAGATGTTGTACAGACGGTCGATGAGCAGAGAGCCCCGGGCATTGACGGCCGCTGTAGCTGCGTTCACCACCAGTTGGAGGTTTTCCAACTGTACTGTCAGGGCTAGCAATCAAAGAGGCAAGAAGATTGTCAAGAAAGGGGTAGTGAAGATAAGAATGAGGGTTTTCTTGGAACTAGGCTTACCCGCCACCATGGCATCGGACTCGGCCGATCTCGCCCAAGCGGCGTTGTCTTCCTCCTCTACGGTGAGGAGGACGGCCTAGGAGGCCTCGAGATGGATCTCAAGCTGACCGTTTTCCCAAGTTGCCTCAGAATATCGGTCCTTGGTAGCCCTCCACTCCTAGAGGAAGCACCGGACGTCGTCATCGGTGTACAAGTCGGAGGAGTTCGACGATGAGTCTAGCGTGTGGGCTGCGGTAGGTGCAGTACTAGAGGGCCCGTCAGCCCTAGGAGGAAGGGGTTGGAGTCTGTCATTTAGGACAAACCTGTAAATAAGTTAGAAGACAATTTGTTGTCATGAATGGAAGGCATTTGATCTTACCTCATGCGGAGGAGGTGCTGGCTCATCAGCATGTTTTCCTCCGGGACCTCTGCCGCATGCTTGCTGTGGTTGTCTTCTCCAGCCATGGGTTTTGGTTTGGATCTTGAGAGGGGAAGAAGAATAAACCGCTATAGGGTTCTTGAAGGTAGAAAGACGCGAGAGAATGAGAAACAGTTTTAGATACAAATGTGTTTGAGGCCGAGGCCCTTGGCTGGTATTTATAGACACAAAGGCAAGATGGTAGATATCTTGGAACGTGTGAAAGAACCCCAATTAATGGAAGGGGAAGCGTCTGTTCGCTAATAACGAGGGGAACAAGGCATTGATGACTAAGAAGGAATTTGAAGGGTTTTTGCAATAAGGGCCATTTTTAGATTCAGTTAAGTTAGAGTAAAGTCAGAATCGAGAATCGGCTAATTTAAATCGGCTATTCTAGCCAAACCAAGAAGTACAGTAGACCAACAGGAAGAGTACAGTTATCATCAGGTTTACATAGAATATAACTACAGATGCTAGAACATAAATTACAAGTTAAGAGCATCATGAATTGCTCTTAGTGCTTTCAGCCGAATAGCATCAACTTCTGCAATTTGTTGTTTGTCTTCTTCTATTGATCCGAGAATGCTCCCAAGACTGTTGCGAATAGTTTTGCCTTCCTTAACCTTGGTCAGCATCTCTTGTTTCTGCTGTTTGATGGCATTGGAAGTCATGAGTCAAGTTAGACTCATGATGGTCAATGGCAGCTTTCACACTTTCTAGTTCTTGTTCGAGCTCAGCACTCCTAATTCTCAGCTGAGTTAGTTTTGGTTTAATTTTGGAAGAAGAATTCTTCAGATTGTCGATCAATTGTGCTAATTCTTTGGCTTCCTGCTTGTTAGATTTCTTCTTAGCCATCAAAGCTTTGTGGTCAGTCAGGTTTCTTTGAGCCTTTTTCACCTTGGGAGCTTGATCTTAGATGTTGGCAGAGGTATCAAGGCTTCAGCAAGATTTGGGGGCAGATCATCCTTAATGGCTAAGAAGATTCTTCTCATTGGATCAGCATCTTGGACCAAATCGTCTATGTTCCTCTCGAGCATCGGCAGTATGTCTTTTAGCCGATTTTTGGTCTCATCTGATAAGGTTTCTTGAGAAGAAATGGCTGATGAGCTTATCTCGCTTTCATCTATACATTCCTCAAAGTTGAAAGAATAGCTCAAAGCCAGAGAGTTGAGTGCCTATATGTGAACAAAAGGAGTCTTATTAGAAATAGCAAATGAGTTGACAATGAGATGGATGGTGAGAGGGAGACAGTACCTTTTCTAAAAGAGACCCTGGCTGAGGAGAAGGAACATCCAATGATGTGTCAACATCCTTTTCAACATCTAGTTGAATTGGCTCTGGGCTTTTGATGCTAGTGTTTGTAGGCATCAAGAAGTTTTTTAGTTTATAATTGCTATAGAAGGATAAAATGAGCATATGAATTTCTTACCATTGATTGCTTGCTGAGCTAGAGAATCGACAGTTTGGGTATCAGTGTCAATAGGGTCCTCTTCAACTAGGACGTCAGTTGCTTCAACTGGGACAACAGTTTGGCACCCAAAGCAGATTGAGATGCAATAGTCAATGACTGCAAGAAAGGAATTGAATTAGAAGTTGAATATCATCTCAGGAGGGAAGATAAGTTAATTTACCTGAGCAATTGATGATTTTGTTCTGCAAAGTCTCTTCCTAGTGGTGGTTTTCTGAGTTACACCTTGGGTTGTCTTATGTTTTGAAGACTGATATGTGAGTATTATTGGGGCAGCTAGGGTTTTCATCAACTTTTTCAGAGTGGGTGCAGATGATCCCATTCTTGAGGCTGGACATGGTGGATAATATTCTATGGGATGCCCTTTCCTGTCCACACTTGGGGGATCAAATTTGGTATCCTGCAAAAATTTGTTAGATGAACTGACAGGAGAACTTGATAATCCTTATAAAAGGAAAGTGGTGAGTTACCTCACTATCAGAAACAAAGTTGTCGTCTAGGGCTAAACAGCTAGGATGAATTGAGTTGTAGAAGAGGTGAGAGTGCCATTCTTGCCACCAGGAGTCAAACAGGATTGAAGAGAAGGTGGCTCTTATCCATTCATGCAGACAAAGAGAAGGAAGATCTGACCCCAATTGAAAGACTCTGGAAGCTTCCATTATTTCACTGATACCTTCTCTTCGCTTCAAAATATTCCTAAAGAATAGCCGAGGGGGTAGTTGACCAAGACCAAATTGATGGGCCACAAAAAGAGGGGTTATAGAATTCATAAGTTGGGAGATTATCTAGGAGAAAGGCGCCAGTAGCCATTTTGCCACGACCATGGCGAAATTCGGCAAGCAGCGCGCAGGGTTTGATGATGCAACTGAAAATTGCAGCAGTTGTTTGATCGGAACAGCCTGATTCAAATCAGAATTGAACTGGCAGAACTAGCTCATTATCTTCATCTTCATCATAATGAAGCCAAGCCAAGATGTTTGCATCAAACCCTCTATAAAATTTCTTGAAAAGGTGGCCTACATCAACAGCAATTGTTATGGCTGATGCAGCTTCACCATAATTCATACACTGTCGAGTTCTTCCATCTTTATCTTTATAATATTCAGCAAAGTTGGAAGAAGGGAAGCTCAGATTCCTAAGATTGGGTCTTACAATCTTATGCATGTACAGATTCAGCCATAATTGTATCAACCACCAAGGGCCACTGATGGTATGCATTAGTTCATTTTTCAGCAATTGGGCAGCTACTTGGTGCATCAGATGATAAGCAGATCCCAGCAGATATTTTTTAAGGGGGATTTCATTACCGGTTGCTAAACGCTCTGCCAAGTATTTATGATTATAGGTTGGACCACAGGATGACCCACAAAAGATGAATTTTTTCAGCCACATATTCAAGAAAGCTACATGTTCTCTATCATCAACAGTCGATCAAAATGTAACTCGCCCATCCTGTGCAGTCTGATATTTTGTCTAATGTCTTGGATCCAACACTTAAGAAATCATAAGGTTGCATTGATCATGTTATTCTAAGGTCAGTTAACATGTAGATGTCAGCCAAAGTAATGGTCATTGGATCATGACCAAAAATGAAAGCATTCAAAGTGTTGGACCAAAAATAAGATGCGGAGATCAGAAGTAAATCATTTCTCTCCATTCTAGACAGTGAGAGTATCAAGCATTGGTTTAAATCAGAAATTTCCCAATCTCCAGCTTTCTTTTCTGATACCCTGTGGAACCAATCTCTTCATCCTTGAGTCATTTTGGGCCAGTTTGTAAAAGGACTTTTGGTGTTCCTGGAAGATAAATCTATTACAGATTGTTTGAAGGGGATTCGGTTGGTTTCTTGGTTGATAAAATTAGATGAATCAGGATCGCCCATAGGTCCAAGATAATAGGTATTAGGAACAACAGCTAATGGAATCAAAATTTTGTTCCTCATTTCCTAGAAACTAGTTGGGATGAATTTAAGAAAAAAAGGAAAATACAGAGTAGCGGCTAATACTTAAAAGACAAAAATCTGAAGGCATACCTCAAGAACGTGATTGTTGGTCACCATTGCAGCCGAAATAGATCTGAATCTAGGGAAGGTTGTAGAAAGGTGGCTTGAACAGCAGTTTGGCAGAGCATAAGATCAGCTAGGGTTAAGGCTTTGGTGATGGCGGTTTTGACTGTTAAAGCTTTCTCAAGAGAAAAGGGGAAAGTAAGCTGGCCGAGCAAGTTGGAAATGATACTGTTGGGATATTATATAGAATTCGTCCTGAGAAATCAGGAGTCACGCATATATTTCGGAATGAGCAGTTGCAACACGGTGAGCAGATAAATAGAAATTTTGGAATAAAATCATTTTTATCCCAAAATTGGGGGGCATGCGTTTACACCAAAATTTGGTAAGAAGAACGCGGGAACTCAAAGATTCCAGGATTGTGTTATCAAGGAATCGATTAGATGTGAATCGGAATCAGCTGATTTAGATGCGATATCAGAATCGGCTATTTTATAGATGACATCAGTAGACGACGTCAATGGGCTATGGTTGAATCACGCCAGGAAGATGTGTCGGACTCTACAAATAAGGAAAATTAGGGTCCAAGTTATTATTGAGTTAGGAAGTTTTCTTTTATTCCAAGAATTGTTATGAGTCGTATTTGAGTAGGATTCATATTTAGGTTCTAGGTATAAATATTAGACCGTGGTTATTGTACCAAAGGATGAACACATTCAATCAATACAATCTTTCTAGCTTTCGCCATCGTATTAGGAGTAGGAGTACTATAGATCTCGGCGAGTTCTTCAGCAAACAAGGCTGCATCGACTGATCGACCTCTAGCTTGCTTGTGAGTACTGTCATGACTTGTATTGTGCTTGTAAAGCTACATCAGTTGATTGATCTTTTATGAGCTATAATATAAGTTAGTTATCGATCCATATCAATATTTGTAAGGCTGCATCTGCTGATTGATCTCTTACGAATCATAATATAGATCAAAGTTATCGATCTTGCATTCAGTAACTTGATATTTAATACAATATCACCAGTTATCGAATCTGCTAAGATTAGTAAGATTTTCCTTGCTGTTTTTGGTTGATTCACCAGTTATCGATCTTATTATAATTAATGTTTTTTTAGTTATGACAAATCACCCGATTGAGATAGAGATAGATCGGCATCATATCATCTTAATTGGTGGTCCTTTGATCTGATCATGCTTTAAATCTTATAATTGATGGCTTAATTCTGCTAGATCGGCTGTTTTTATCTCTATTCCAATCAAACATAGTATGCATCCAAAGACATGTTTTAATCTTGAATAAACTCACTAGTTAATGAGATCTAATCTAATGACACTACCATAGCTGCATCAATACGGTCGAACCTCACTGGTAAGACTTTAGATTAAAAATTATCGATTAGTGGTCATGTTCATAATCAAGATATGTACTCTGTTTGTTTGCTATGATTGCATCGGCTATTTTAGCCGATTGCCTATACTCTCATGCATATAGCATGTTTTCATGAATCTGTCAATATGTAGATGGTTTTATAGATTCTTTGGCTTTAGTTTGTTATCATTATTATAGCTGCATCGATCCGATCGAACCTCACTGTTGATGATAATAGATTAGATTCAAACTGTTTGTAGATTCATTTATATTAGACAGTCGATTTGTTCCCATGTTATACTCTTTTCATCAAATTTATCGGCTTGACACTTTATATCGATCATGTTCCATTTAGCCGATGATGCTTCCTTACATTGCTTCTTTGCTAATTATCAATTCTCTAATCGATCAATGACATCAATCGATCATTTGGTCATATATATTGGAATTTTAAGGATAGATCTTCTGATTCTGTATTTGGGTGTATTGTACTTGTTCTTGTCTAGATTAATCAGTCATCATAAATCTACTATGATCCATGAGCACGGTTATTTTGATTCATATCATTATCATTTAATATTAGCCGATAATCCTTGATTTAAATTTCATCATTTCATGGATACGCCGGATATCAACTATTTAGCCGATGGCCTTATTTATTGGCTATCTAGCCATACATTTGGAACTGTCTGGTGCAACACCGACATATTCCACGCAGATCTTGTCCTTGTCAATTGCAGGTCAATTGCAGGTCAAATTGACTGGCATGTCGTTGGGTTTTCAGAATCGACTGGTTCTGTGTTAAAGCCAAGCAGATCTTTGGTCTCGTTCCATTTAGATCCTCCGGCTTGCTGTGTGTTGATTACATCGCCACATTTTTGTGTCAACAATGGTTAACTTTGACTAATGATGAGTAGTGTGTCAATAGTAGTTAATAATCCTTGTAATTTGTTCTCATGCATAATCTTGTTAGTAAGTTAAGTGAAGCACTTGATTGCACTTGTATGCTGAAATGGCTGCATGAGCAGTTCCTGTTAAGCGGAAGTTTTCTGGATGCAAATCATGTTTTCTGTAAATTAGTTGTATACCAAAGTTGTAGGTAACTTCCATGTCTTGCTTTTCCTAAAATTTCATGATTTTAGGCCTGCTGGTTTGGGGGTTATGTCTTTTACATTTCCCTGTCAATTTCTGTTTACTTTCTGTACAGATATGAAAGGTGATACTTTATGACTTAGTTAACCTTTGAATCACCTTTTTGTAAAAACTAAAAAGTTGTAGTACTTTCATAGGCTTTCCAAAATGTTAATGATCACAACTTTTGGTGATCTAGAACTCTAGTTATAGATGTTTGAAGTTTGATGCCAGATTCTGTCCAAGTCTGGACATAAATGCTTACTTGTATTGTTTGACCCTGGTAACTGTGGAATTAGATCTAGATGATAATAAGAAAGTTCTTGGTAATTTCCTTAGCTTTTCAGAAAGTCTATGATCACCTTTTCTAGATGTCTAGATCTTTAGTTATGATTGTTAGAACTAGCTGCTGTGCTGCTGTCCTGGATTTGTGTGTACCTAGAGTTGATTGTTTAGCTCTCCTTCGCTTAAGTGTTGATAGCATAGCTTAAGTGCTTAGGGATTATTTGGTGTTAATATTGTACACCTGAGCTATTGTATGATCTTGTTGTTAGTATGAGTAAGTCATTATCTTGTAATGAGTCTTGTTTGCATAATGCTTTGAAATGTTGTTTGTATATATATAAATAGTAAGCCTTTGATCATGTTTCTTATAACTTGATGAACGTGAGGTGATTAACCTAAAAGTGAAACCTTTAGTTGCTTCTAATCTGCTGGTTGAATGAAGTAAGCTTAATATGCCTTGCTATCTTAGCATGATAGGCTTGTGTAATGTTTAGGTCAAGTACCTTGTTTTCTAGTGCTTAAGTCAAATGATGTGGTCTTGCCCTTGTCTTGTTTAACTAGAAGTAATGAGATGTGTGTTGTTTTCTTGATGAGAACATGATCGACTTGATAATCAAATAATTAAAATGCTTTGTAAAGCGTAACCTTAGTTGTACCATGAAGGAAAGTTCTACTCAACTTTCTTAGGTTTGTTTAAGTTCTGTATGCACTAGTACGCCTTTCATCATGCATCATGTCATGCATTCCATCATGTAAAGCAAGCATCATTTATTACGTGTAGTACATATGAGAGTGAGAAGGTTCGTGGTGATCAAGTTTTAGAGGAGGTTCATCCACCAATGGTGTTGGTGTCAAGTTTAACATCTGGATCCTTCTGTGGAATCTAACCTTCTCTGCAACACAGGCAAGCCCTGGAGCGTGAAGCCTCTCTTAGTCTTTACAAATACTTATTACACTTTAAGTCTTGTGAGATGTGCATTAAGTAATTAGGAGTTGGTTGAATAACCATTGCTACATGATTACCTTGAATTCAAGTATCCTTAGTCGTACCCCACTAGTATGTGTAGGTCGATATCTCTAATGCTTAGTAGTGCTTAGACGTCGATAGAAGTTGAATGATGGTTTCTCGTTCGTGAGAAATAGGTTTTAACTTTTGTTCTTCTCAGCTCTATTTTTGGGTCATGAGAATACCTTGATAAATGATATTGTTAAATGGAGACCGGGCGGGACTTGATGTTATGGTAAGTTTTCTTGGGCAGACAGGTTCGCCTGGTTGTTCTTGAAGCGAACTGATTTTCACGAAGGGAAATCCACAGAGTCGAAGTGTATTATGACCGTTGTAGATCATATTACCCAAATTCCAGTCGAATACCACATCCATACAACGATAATATCAGAGTACAAAATAGTGCGGAATTACATAAATTATTACATCGCCGCATTGGCGGAATCAAAAGTAGCATTCATTCAGAACAACTTGTAGACAAGATCACCAAACTCGAGCGTAGGAACGAACCCCTCAACCATCAAACTCCTCAGAGCTATACTCCTCAGCAGAACCTGTGTGCCAAAATTTATCAGTACGATTTGTACTGGCCACTCCCACCCTATGAGCATTGCTTTGTGGAAATTGGATGCAAGTTGGATATATTCAAAAGGAACCTATAAGGCTAGGGTTTCCTATGTTTTAGCATATCAAGTAAATATAATAATAGTTGGTCAAGTTTTAACACCATTCCCACACCCATTCCACCCCATTCCTATCCTGAGCCAGGTTTTGATCCTGGGATCGAAACACCACCATCTCCACATCATCACCACATCACAACCATACCATCGCTCAGTCGATAGGCCAACTCCCTCTCGGCACTGTCTCATGGCCCGTAGCCCCTAGCTACGTCCGAACACTCACTCCCAGGGGGAGAAGAGAAGGACTCATGTCACTATCTAGTTTAAGCGAAACCTAAGAAAGGTCTATAGCTGACAAGTCGGCATATGTATTGATCGATCAACCATACACTCTACAGAGGTTTTACATAACCACAAGATCTGCCTTCCTCACTGACCGTCGTCAACTGGGTTGATTCTGGCTGCTTGCTAGCCTAGGATAATGCCACTCTACCATTCAGCCCTGGTACACCGCAAGTCTAGTCTAGGTGGCTGAAACTATGAGTCATGAGCCGGGTCCACAAGGTCTCCATGAAGTCTCAGAAGGGTGTGGGGGGATCCTCCGCGCCCCGTACCTCCCTCGCACTATCCGCTATCAACCTAGCAGTAGTGGCAATATCCTACCAAGTAGTCCGGCCGTCCCGCACCATATAGGGCGAGTGGTACGTAAGGCTTCCCGGTGAATCTGAGTACTAGTAAGTCCTTAGGGATGACCAAGCTAGAATGTCTTCATCAGGGTTTCCATTTACCGTGCCACCACAGCACCTCCACCCTGGGCTCCTCCCATCAAGGTTCACACCCAGGGCCACCTTATATACCATTTACCCACCACAGGTATCCATTCCTAGGGGTGCCCAGGTAGCACCCTGCGGCAAGACTTGCCCTAGGCTCATCATATATTCTAACTTGGTCGACACAACCCTCACCCTCCACACACCCAAGTCACACACGCAACACTCTCCCCATAGTCCAGATAATCACCAGTTTCCACCACGCATCAATGTAGTACAAGCGTAGTAGAAGTAATAAGCAATGAAATATAGCAACAAGCGTGTGACTAGCCTAACAGCAGGGTGAGCAGGGGTAAGGTTGCGTCAAGGTAAAGGCCATCAACAAAGCATACTACCATGCAAGTCCTATCATAGTGTGAATATAACAATAAAGTAAAGCAATAGCAGCTCTATATTAGCCATGCGTAATAAGTGCTACGAGGTTGGATGGGATGTGGCACCTTCAGTGTAGTCGTCTCCGTACTCCTCATGGTAGTCTCGATCCTTGTCCGTCTGGTTCTCCTTCGAGTCTGCATACGATCGAATTATGGTTGCATTAGCGACGCCTATAGAATAGCACAAAGAAGCAATGAAAATTCAAAAGAGCCAAATGCACTCAAACATGGGTTCATTGCGTAGAGCTCGATTTTAGATGAATTTTGGTCCTAGTCTTGTATTTTTCTGAGTTCATATGAATTAGTTATGAATTTCCGAAGTTTCAATCATTTCTGAAAATGGGAAAAGGCTAAATTAATATTGTGCTGGCACGTGTCATGCTGACTGGTTCACGTGGCATGTGGGAACTTGGAGTGGTGTATTAGCTGGTGTGGTGGTTGGAGAGGTCGCCGAGGTGGTCAGAAAGGTTGTTGAGGTGGTCAGAGAGATCGCTGAAGTGGTCGAAGAGCTCGCCGACGTGGTCGGTGAGATCGCCGAAGTGGTCGGAAAGGTCGCCGAGGTGGTCGGTGAGATTGCTGAGGTGGTCGGTGAGATTGCGGAGGTGGTCGGAGTGGTTGCCGACGTGGTCGGAGAGATTGCCAAGTCCTCAATGTCGGTGTGGTCTCATCTTTGGCATGACATCAGCATGGCGTCATCAGAGCTAAAACCGCGGCTGACAGGTGGGTCCCACTGACGTCAGCATGACGTCATCATCTCGGTTGGTCATTGACAGGTGGGTCCAGGGTCAAACGATGACTGACAGGTGAGGCACGGTTCATGGTGAACCCGCCTGCGTTGGTCCATAGACCGCAGAGCCGGTCTATGATGGACTTGGTCTACTTACTCCTTCCCAGGGTTCGATTCACGTGCACCAAGTGCACAGACATGTGGCCGGCGAGGGGAAAATCCCCATCTTCTTCCCTGGCATGCTCCCACCGGTGGTGAGCTCACCAGCGAGCCCCTCCAGCGGCGTGGGTGTGCAATTAAGGTGGGCAAAAGCTTGGCCTTGCCATGGCGGGTGCCCCGGTGAAGTTAACATGGTGGTCGGGCGGCTCCAGTTGGCTGGCCACGGTGCGGCGGTCCTCGTACATCAGCGAGCGGCGGTGTGGTGGCTGTGGCAGCGGTACCAGAGATTGGTGGTGCGCACGAGCTCCTCGACGCTGCTACAGCCATGGCGAGCAGGTCGAAGGGGCTCCGGGAGCTCCCAACACCTCTGACCATGGTGGTGGGGGTAAAGCGGAGGCGGTGGTGCTCCGATGAGGTGCGGTGCCACAACGCAGGGCTCTGGTGGGCTTCATCCTCGGCTAAGGTGAGCGCGGTGTGTCTTTCGTCATGGCGGAGCCAGTCAGGGTGTCAACGTCACCTTTGCCGCGACGTAGAAGACGCGGTGGTCTCGCCATGATTGTGCTCTGGCCATGGTGAGCGCATGCGTGCGTGCTATGCATATGCATGGCATGAGTAGAGCGCTCGGCGCTGGTGTTCCCGAGCAGAGGGCTCAGCGTTGCCCCCTTTCTTCCCTTTGGTTCACATTTCCATTTGGCTTAACAAGAGGGTCGTGGTGGTCCTTCTATGCTTCCGGTTGGCTAAGCCAGAGCAAGAGCTCGTGCTCCGACGTTGTCCGTTCATGGCGTCTGAGAGGCTAGGCGTGGTTGTGCCGGTGTTACCGAGCCACTAGGGGTTGGTGAGGCCAGGCCTTGGGCTTATGCGTGTGCGGTGCGTGTGCAGCGTGTCCAGGAGCGGGAATGCTCCGCCTCTGCGTCCCCTAGGTGCGGGAACGTGGTGGCGTTCATGGCGAGTACGGCTAGCGAGGTGAGCGGCGAACGACGTGGCTCACCGTAGGGCTTGTGGCGGTAGGATGGCGGTGCGGTGGCGAGGCGAGGCCGTGATGAGGCGATGCAGTGCCGTGCCGAGTAGCTATGTCGCTGTAGCCGATCAGGGTGGCGCTCCTAGCTTCGGTGAGGTCCGTTTTGCAGCGGCTTCCTTCTCCTCCTTGCTTCTTCCTCCTCCCTCTCTCTCAGCTTTACGCGGTGTGGTGCTGTGCCACCAGCGGCGGCGAACGAGCTGAGGGTTAGGGTTCGCGGGCATTGGCTTTTATAGCCGAGCTCCAAGGGCTCCAATGGTGGACGACGATCGGGTGGTGGTGATGCGTGTGGCGCATCCGATGGCTCGCGTGCGGTAGCATAGGCGCGGCGCAAGGGGAAATAGGGTCATGCGATGTGCGTGACCCCGGGTCCGCGTCTGCTCCGTGGTCGGCTCCCGGTCGCGTGGGGAAGACGACGACGCTGTAGCTGGGTGGCTGACAGAGGGGGCCCGTTTGTCAGCTTGTCCTAATGTGGTGGCGTGCGGTGCGTGACGGATGATGGGTGGGTCCGACTCGTCAGCGACTTGTGCACGTGAAAGGGCAGGCGAGGCTTGGCTGGGCTAGCTGGGCCGGTTGAGGCAGGTTGGGCTGAGCTGCTGCCTCCCTCTTCTTTTCTTTCTCTTTTATTTCTTTTGCTTTGATTCAAATTTAGTTAGAGTTTAAACTTGAGCTTCGAGTTATGTAGTGGGTCCCACAAGGTGTTTCAAATGGTGGTCAAAATACATCCCATATATTAGGGTTTATCATAAATATTAAGTAAGTTAGTTAAACATCACATAAGGCAAAAGAATCCAAATCACAAGTGGAATTTAGGATGCATGCATGATTTATTTATTTAGGAATTTAATCACACATGTGGCATAACACCAGACTATGCTTTATGATTTTAACCTAGTTGGGTCACATCTAATCCAGAACTAGGGTTTGGCTTCTACATGTGTCACTCAACATTACATAGGGTTTAAACAAAAAATTTTGTAGTTGTGATTTTTGGTGTGGATTTTTGGGTTGTTACAGTTCTCGTCCTACCTGTGTCGATTGAGCACTGTACCGTTGTATGCCACTATGTGGTCGAGACTTTGTAGTACTAGCCACATACTCCAGTAAGCCTAATACCTTGGCTATTCCATTATGTGAAAAGACAACCATGCACAGGGAGTGGAAGATGGCGAGAGTAGCAAGTACCCACCCTATGGAAACATCTGGGATGACTAATGATGGTAGTTAACACCCATCATAAACCATCAATATAATCCATGAAAGTGATCACCAATATAGGTTTAGGGATTTAAACTAACAAATTCCACAAGTTTTGGTAAATCAGTGTTTTTAGCAGGGTTTATCTAGAAAACCGTCAAGGTGGACTCAAATGACTGATTTAATCGCAATTATCCACGACGAAAACAACTCCAGGAGGTTCCAGAAGACTCCAAGAGGCAAACCACCAAAGCAGAGGGCAGGTGGCTGCCAAGTGGGGCCAGCCATCCTGTGGGCCCCCCTATCAGCCTCTGTCTCGCTATGTCGGTTCTCGACCACCTTAGGGTTTGCATCTACACCATTCTTTCAAGTTGGTTTGATCCGAGGGCTTAGGATTGATGCTACCCCCTATATACCAGCCCCTGCCACCCCAGAGACAAGAACCCTGATCATTCAAGAAGTCAGAAACTCTAATCATCCTTAGAGCTCCACCATATTCTAGGGCAAAGCT
Organism: Miscanthus lutarioriparius; assembly: GCA_904845875.1. NCBI lineage: Eukaryota > Viridiplantae > Streptophyta > Magnoliopsida > Poales > Poaceae > Miscanthus > Miscanthus lutarioriparius. The sequence goes on from CAJGYO010000002.1 coordinate 63,817,077, forward strand.
AGCTAGGCTAGATCTAGAGGGAGACAAACTTCACTTGGATTCCTGATCTTGTCAAGAGCATGACTTGGTATAGCCCCTTGTATCCTCTTTTGTATCTTTCATTATTCATATGTTTGCTACAATTGATTCGACATTGTTCTTAATATTAGTCATGTTCCTAGTTATCATGTTCAACGTCTTCTTTGATTATATGCTTAGTATAGCTAGATTATCATCATGTTCAAGCATAAGTTCGTATAGCGCTCATTCTAAAGTACACTGGGTGACTGGTCAACATTTTGTAAGCATGGTGCTTATACATTGTTTACCTACGGATGCACCTTATATTCCAAGCCATGTGGTAGATCGTGGATGTGACACTCCCATTGAGTCCTTTGTAGTCCACTCCCCGAATATAGGTCAAGTAGGATCTAGTTACGAAGGAAGTCATGCTTTGTTCTTGATCTTTCTTAGTAATATCCCATATGTGTAGATATGGAGTTGATCTTAGCCATGATTATTAAGTGTAATTTGTAACGTCCCAGAGTCCAAATGGCTTAGATCCACTCTGCACGCTGTTGATACTTCTTAACGACTATTGGAGGATTCCACAAGCGCATAGAACTATCGCATAGCACTTTGCTCGGTGAGTACCGAGTGTCGAATTTATATTTTTCCCACAGGAAGGCGGAAGGCTAGAATTTATATAGGACAAGGATTTGTTAAAGGTAGGTCTTAAGTTGATCCTAGTTAGGTCAACGATAGTGAAGGATGGGTGTGAACTACCTAAACTAACTACTAAATACAAGCTAACCAGAGATAGCTAGGTGGGAGAGCGAGTGATATATCTTTCTTGTAACTAAGGGTAAACAAATAACTAGGAGAAATGCGATACTACTTGGGGCATAGCCCGCCTACCAACTAGGAGAGTTATATAGACAAGGTCTGCCATGAGCCCTACGATTTAATAACTAGACCTATCGTGGTGGAATACAGAGGATGGACAAGGCTATCACCCCTTGCCACCTACCACAATCTATCCAGAGGCCTAGCCATATCCATAGGTAATCTATAGCCTAAGCACCATGCTTAATCTATAAACTTACTACTTCTATCCAAGCTCCGATGAAATGAGATCAATGCACCCTAACCAGACTGTGGAAACGGTACTAACGAAAGACTACTAATGATAAGATAACCTATGCTACTAATGCCAAACAATAAGCACCTAAGCTCACTAATGATGAACACTAATGACTAAGTACTTAAAGTAAAGCAAGCAATACTAGAATAAAGTACTTGAAAGTAAATACTGAATAAAGTAATGCAGAAATGAAAGAATTACAAAGGGGCTATACTAGACCCAGAAGTCTCTTTTGGACTCTAAGAGCAGCTCCGCTCTTGTTCTACTCCACTACTATACTACTACTCTATAGCTAAGCTAAGCTAGAAAGCTAAGAGAAGCTTGGATAGCTTGAAAATGAATGGGGGTGTCTTTCCACTGAGCTCCACACCCTCTATTTATAGTGTAGAGTGAGGGGAGGGGTATTTGTAGGTAGTGGCAAGGTCAGTGGAGTGACTTGGGTGCCGGGCAGCCTAGGTAGGGCACTGCCTAGCCTTCCATTCCAACGCCTTACGATCAAACAGTGATGGTTGGCTCCCAATGGCGGTTGTAGAAGCAGCACGTGGTGAAACTTGCCTAGTAAGTCGGTTGGTGGAGCTCCAAGTCTATGACAATGGGCCCATGGATCCATGGCCTCTTCATCGTGACCATTGGTTGAACCGACTTAAATCAGCGCATCCAATTGGTTCTAGAGGGGCTCCCACAGATAGGTGATGTGGCAAAGTGCCAAGTTAGCACTTGGTGGGGCCAGGCGATGCCTAGGTGGCACTGGGTGACACTGTCCTGTGGGCCTAGGTGGCCCTACCATGTCCACTTGCTTCCTTGGTCCATGTTTGTCACCATTTTAGCCAAAATTTGCCATATTTCCTGCATACAAATAATTCTACAAGCACAAGTGGAGCTAGGTGAAATTTCAACATAACTCTTCACATGTGATGATGATTTACCTCACTTTAGCATGCTTTTGGGTGGAATGTTGATGGTCAAAATAGGTGTTAGTGATCATCAACAAGCTCCCCCAAGCTAACCTCACTTTAGCATGCTTTTGGGTGGAATGTTGATGGTCAAAACAGGTGTTAGTGATCATCAACAAGCTCCCCCAAGCTACCCCTTTACCGTCCTCAGCAAAGATGTGGGTTTAGCCTAGAATAGGTTGTTGGGTCAGGAGTTGCTACTATGTAATGCCTTGCAAAGACTTGTATACAAACAAATACTATCTCTTGAGTTGAACATGTTAGCACTTTGAAATTTCACCACCAGTCTTAGCAATGTGGGACTTATAGCTTTCACCTTGATACAAGCAGTTGCAAGAATGTGTAGCTGGATAGATACTTTTTGCCCACTTTGGTTTAGCTCAAACTTCCTGGAGGTTTTCAAATGATTTTAAAAAGAAAACTTGCCTAAGTTCCTCAGATGGTACACTCAAGTCACTCAATGGTGTTTGAAATCCTCACCAAGGCCATGAATTTTAGCCTTAATTTCTATCCTAAAGCTTATGTGGATCTCAAGGTAGGGGTAAAAGCATAGCTTACTTGAATTGAATCTATTACCAAGTCAAACACTTGGATCACAAGGAGCAACAAGTCATACAAATTGATCAAGATGTGCATGTGTGTGGTATATTTGGTGGAAGTGGTACTCCTTTCAGAAGTTTCACTTCTCTAGCTTCTTTTTGAGAGGGCATGGCTACTTTCTTTTTCTCACTCTCTTCTCTCTTTTTTAGAACACTAGAGCTTTTTGCTCTTATATTCTCTCTCATTTTTTTCTATAGCCCATGCCTCTCTTTTGATTAAGACAGCATAGAGAGGTAACTTTGATTCTCATAGAGCAATAATAAATGGAATGCATATGTGGATGCGTATCCCTAGTGTAGGAATAGCATAAATATGTGGGTGTACGTGATCTTGATCAAAATGCATGAAATGTTTCTTTACTCAGATCAACAAGGCTTGAAAAGCTTAAAACAAACAAGCAGCTTTTATGGTGGCTTTATCATGTATTTATGGACATTTCTTTGGCTCTAGTAGGAATTTATCACCATTAAGGAACTTCTAGCAAGGGAGTTTAGCATTTTGCAAAACAAAACTCTAGGTTGTCTTTACCACTCCTCAGATAGGTTCAAAGATTTACTCTAATCATGGCATACAACATATCTCACAAAAGCTTATTCTTGGTTCTAGCATTTGCAACCCATGAAAGCAGTCAACTTAAGATGAACTCTAAGTTTATCATGCTCAAAACTTAAGAAGTATAAGGTTGTATCACAAGCTTTTGTAAAGTATCATAGAGCAACTATTCATCATCTCCAAATAATTTATCATCATTTTATTAGAGCAGAGTTTTTCTTGAAATAATTTAAAGGCACTCCTCTCTACATTCTATGATCATGAATATTGAAATATAAAGCAAACATGAATGTAAAGAGAGGGTTTAAGATTTTCATACCTGAGCGGGGAGAGATATCTCCCCCAAGCTTGCCTTTTGCATAGGTTGGAATGTCTTCTGGCGGCTCTTTCGATTCTTTTCTTTATTGACTAACTAATACTACTAGAATGCATAAATGACTAGCTAAACCTATAACTACTAGATAATTTATTTAGTAGGGACACTACTAAATTTTATTGATGATTATTAAATATTATTTTTATATATATGTTGCTTAAATGCAAATCTATCATGTCAGGCATTAGCTACTACAGAACTTTATTTATTAACATAGAGTAGCTAAATGCAACTAACCTATCATGCATGTAAAGCAACTTTATTGGAAATATAAATGAGATGCAACTAATGGAGTGCAGTAAATAAATGCAAAGGATAGAAAACTTACCTTTTCGTTGGGCTCAAGGTCATTTTCGTCCTTGGGCGGAGGCATTTCCTCTTGTTCCACCTCGGAGGCCTTGTTAGGATCAGGATCAGGGGATGACGAGTTTGAGGATGGATCTTTCTTTTTACTCCATCTCTTTCTATTCTTCTTCTTCTTCTTGATAGGTTTCTCCCACTCTTCAATTGGATTTGGTTTCTTCATCTTGATTCTCTTCAGATGCTTCTTTTTTCCTGTTTATCATCAAAGAGGGGTTGTCCAGAAGCAAAAGCTAATATTTCTTTTCTTCCAATAAAGTGAAATTGGATTTGCCCATAAGCCACATATATGCAAGCATTTGTAGTATTAAGGAAGGGACGACCAAAGATTAAAGGTGTATCCTCTTACCCATGTCTAAGATCATAAAATATGTAGGAAAATAGGCACTCCTAACTTTAACTAATAAATCAATGGCTACTCCCTCGAGATAACGGGTAGATTGATCAACTAATTGCAGGTAAACTGAAGTTGGCACTAAGGTAGTGTAGAATAATTTGTCATATGTTGCTTTTGACATTATGTTAACACTAGAGACTAGATCACAAATGGCATTATGGAAGGTATGAGTTTCAATGGAACAAGTAATCGCGGGGATACCGGGGTCACCTTTCTTAATGGTAAATGGGGAATTTAATAAATAGGAACCCCAAGAATTTAAAGCATAGCCATACTTTGTAGTAACAAGGTTGGTTCTCTGATGTAGACAAGGCCCGATCTTCCGATAGGTACAATAGTATCAATTGGTGGAGGCTCGACGTTCACGATCTAGGCTTTGAACCAAGACTGATTCAGACCCTCGCAACCGTTACACCACTGCTCCATTGGTTATCAACCATACAAACGCGATTGACCTCACCGAGAAGGATCATTATTACCTTGGTTATTACCTCCCATACTACGTCGGTTAAAGTTCAACCGATTATGGTTACGTGCATCCTCAACACATCATCGAGCTTTGGCTTCAGCTTCAGCCTCCGTGTCGCCATCATCTTCATTAGAGAGATCATCATCATCTTCAGGGCATGGTTCAGGATGTCGTTGTTCAACATCTTCAATCCTCTTGGCCAAGTTGTTGATTTGTTGAAGGATCTCATTGAACTTGTCATTAAGAATGGCATGAAGCTCATTCTTGGAAACACAGTCATTGACCACTTAATGGGAACAGGGATCCCAATCTTCCATCAGGTAGTGGTAACTATCGTTGTGGCGGAGAATGACACACCGATCCGGCTTCAGATCGAAAGATCGAACCCTACAATCTTAGCACCACAACTCCTCTGGTTATCAACTGAGTCACGGATCCAGTTGACCTCACCAAGAAGGCTAATCCCTGCCTACGCAATAAAGAACACAAGCAAGAACAAGAAAGAAAACAACCAAATTGCAGATGAATGATTAATCTCACGAAGTTGGGGTCTCACAAACCGATGAACGGCAAAACTGTTCTTGACAGATTAATCTAAGCAAAACCCAAACCCTAATGACGGTGGCGGCATATGATTATAAAGGTCTTAGGGTCGTCACCTACCCTGGACACGCCCCCTAATGGGCCCAAACACAATACACGGTCCAACAGACCAAAAGACGGTGTCGTAGCACCCTGGCAGATTTTGGACGCTGACTTGTTTCAACGATTCTTGTTGATTCTGAAGGGCTTTTGATGTGAGACGACTTGGATTGGCTTCCTTATCAAATTAGATTTCCAACCATATGTGGATCGTCGAAAATGGAGTCCGGATGCGTCCTGGGTGACCAGTTTAAGGCAGACTGGTCCTGGAGGCTGAGGTAGACTTGAAATCATGTTGGACCGGGCCTCTGGTTTCAGTTGAACGTCCTTGCTGGTCATGAACGCCTGCACCTCTTCCTCTAAGTCCCTCATGACCCTCTCCAATGTTCCTAAGCAAGATAACAACATTAGGTAGTAGTCTATTCTCAAAAATATGAAAAGGATCGCTTAATAACGAGCTCACCTCTAAATTGAGTTGATGCATTCGAGCCCGGGTCATTGGACCTTGCATGACGGTTGGAGGATCAGCGGGTACATCCGAAGGAGTGATGTCCTCATCAAGGTGTGTCCCCATTTCCTTTGCCGCTGCCTCTGGCTTTTCCTGACATGGTTAGTAGAAAGGAGAAGACAACACAAATAGTATTATCCCTACCAACTACTTAGGTTGTGGACAAGGAAAAACAAGGCACTCAACTCTCAAGCGTCTTACCATGGTCTTATAAGTGTTCTTACCAAAGCAACAGGCGGTGCAATCGGTCGGTGACTGCGATACCGTTGTAGCTTGAGTGTAACAGTTGCAAGGCAAACCTATACTTGGTTAGAAGAAAGTGGAGCTTGGACAGGCACAATATAGTAGCAAGGAATAGCAATATTCGCAACTGAATAGCAAAGCTAAATAAGTATCCCGAGTACTTGTCTTAGTTGCTGCCTATTCACGTTCCATGTACCAGATGTATCAAGAGATGTGAACAGCAGGAATATGATTAGGAACAAGGCAGAAATCAGCACACGCAAACACAGCTCAATTGGCGCTCTCTATGTGCTCCTCTAGATATTGTTCCACTTTTGCCCCTCTTTTTTCTCTATTTTTGGGCCGTCGCTGTTTTTTTGGGATTCTTTGACTTTTTCTTTTTATTTTTTTGATATTGTTCTTCACTTAGGAGCACAAAAGAAGTAACCATAGAAAATATGAGCTTAAACAAGTGAAAGGCGTGGCCTGTGGAAAATTCAGAAGATGTGCTCAAAATTGACAAAAAGCTTGTGACCATGAAAAGAGAATTTTGTGACTAGTTTTTGGCCAAAATAAAATTTTCCGAACCTGATGAAGTGAGGGACGGACGGATCCAAAAAAAACTCTGATTGATTTTGATATATGGAACGTCGAAATCCGAGTTTGTATGCGAAAACTAGACCAGTTTTAAGATCTGACTCTGAATTAGAGGACAAAACGAGAACAATGCGTGCAAAAGTTGCTGCGGCGGCTATGGATAGATGTAAATAGTGAAGACAAGTGTAATAAATTAGATGGCGTGGACTAGGGTTTGATGGATACAAAGGAAATATAGCAAGACTTGAAGGTGTTCACGGATTATGATGAAAAACAAAGGGAAAGACACAAACTGGACTAAAAACGATCTAAAACCAGCAACTAGAACTTACCCTAGGACACAAACTCAACAACACAAAACATAAACGAAATTGCATGGCACAATGAGGCTATAGGATAGGGAATATGTGGCGGTGTATATTTTTTTGGCTTTTTGTGGACTATAGGTAATGCAAAAATAGTAACAATCTAAAGGGAAAAACAAAGGTATACCTAATGGGCAACAAGAGCTCTAATACCACTTAATGTACACAAGGCCCGATCTTCCGATAGGTACAATAGCGTCGATTGGTGGAGGCTCGACATTCATGATCTAGGCTTCGAACCAAGACTGATTCGGACCCTCGGAACCGTTACACCACTGCTCCGTTGGTTATCAACCACGCTAACGCGATTGACCTCGCCGAGAAGGCTTTCCTGCAAGCAAATCGAGAACACAAGCAAGAACGGGATGAACGCAATCTAAAATTGCAAATAAATCTGAGGCTAATGATAACAAGATGGAGTTCAAGTCTTTATTCGAAAGGACTAATCGCCACAGGTGAACAAGATCAAGAACTGGGGCCCTGGTTCATAGCAAGCAGCCTTGGCGGCACATTTGCAGCAAAACGATGTTTGTTTCACAAGGAAATCAAGAACTAAACAAAACCCCCAACCATAAGGAGAGCAATGGCTGCTAATTATCGAGTCTTGGGCATCACCCCCCTGGACGCACCCCTAATGGGCCCAAACACGATACACGGTCCAACGGACCAAAAGACGGTGTCGCAGCACCCTGGCAGATTCTGGACGCTAACTTGTTTCGACGATACCCATTGATTCCGAAGGGCTTTTGATGTGAGACCACTTGCATTGGCTTCCTTATCTAATTAGCTTTCTATCCTTACATGGATCATCGAAAACAGAGCCAAGACGTCGAAAACAGACCCTGGACTCGCCCATGTGACTAGGTTTATGACAGACTGGTCCTGGAACCCGAGTTGGGCTCCAACTTCAGTTGGACTGGGCCTCCACCATGAGAAAGATGAATTGGATGCCCATGCTGGACCTCCTCCTCTCCTTGGCTTGTATGTGATGGAGTGATGTCCTCATCATCCTCTCTTTCTTGAATTGAAGTCGTCCTCGACTGAAGTAGATCGTCTTCTCCATTAGATGACAACAACGATGGCTCCGAAAGAAGACGTTCATCTTGGTGCCCAATCCTTCGCAAAGGCGGCTACCATGGTGGCCTCCCTATTGGAAATTCATCCTCCTTCTGCAAAAGGTTAGTACCAACAAGAGGCATTGCACTAGAAGCAGGACCAAGTGGACATATAGGCGATGTACAAGTTAAGGCATAACATGGTTCATCATGATCAGCAAGAGCAGATTTAAGAGCAAATAAAACTTCTTTCATGTTACTTGATGGTTCATTTGTTGGTTTGCTAGAGTCTTTATCATGGTCTTTCTTTTCTCTTTTCAGAAAGTTCCTTTTCATATTGCACAATTTCAGCAGGAGTTAAAGGAAGTAAAGCAATGGTCTTTCCTTTAAACATAAAAGTGTATCTATTTTGCCTACCATGATGTACAACATTATTATCATATTGCCAAGGGCGGTCTAACAAAAGTGAACAAGCTTGCATAGGCACGACATCAAAATTAGCATAATCATGGTATGAGTTGATAGAAAAATGCACACGAGCAGATTGTGTTACCTTTGCCTTACCACTATTGTTGAACCACTGAACATGGTATGAATGTGGAAGATGTAACATCCTCGCCTGTAGCTTAAATAGGATACTCAGGGTCTTGCAACAAGCCCATCTGCAAATAACTCCGAGGTTAAGCGTGCTTGGCACTGGCGATGGTGACCGACCGGTTATCTTCCGCTGCTCCCAAAGTCCATCAATTATAGCATGATCCTAGAGACGGCGGATTATTGACAATGAGGAACATTTGAAATAAATTATGGGTCTTGACAAGCTCGTAACTTACCAAGTTATTGCTGCTCCCTCCATCAATTATAGCATGAGCTCAACTTATTGACAATGAAACATTTGAAACAAATTATGGCTTGAACAAGGCTCAACTTGATTTGTAACAAGTTGATTTGTAGTCTGCAGTGCATGCCACACTATCAATTACCTCATCAGGATCTTCAGCACTATCCACAAATTTATCTGCATAAAGATCAGTTGCAAGTGCAAATTCATTCTCTTCATCACTAGCACTAACATACCCACCATCATCAGTAGCAATATATGCGCGTTTGCTGGGGCATTCTTTAGCAATATGTCCCATGCTCTTGTAGCGGTGGCAAACAACTTTAGAAGAGCTGCTAGAGGAAGGTGTAGCAGATCCACTAGAAGAAGGTGCGATAGGAGAACTCTTCTTTATAGGCGTTGGTGGTGTCTGCACATTAGAAAATTTACTCACCTCGGTTGGACATGAAGGAGTGGACGGAGTCGTGGAACACCTAGGTTGTTGTCCCTATACTTCCCTTTTAGCTTTAAGAGCATAATGATATAATTGGAAAAATCTAGTCCATTCTTTATAGTCAAGAACATCCTGTATTTCATGATGCAAACCTCCAAAAAATCTAGAACACTTATTTATTTCATCCTCCTGTATGTTACTACGTGCTAGACCAATTAAAAGCTCCTAATAATATTCCTCGACAGTCTTACTACCTTGATTTAAACATTACAGTTTTAATCGCAGATCACGCTGATAATATGAAGGAAAAAATCTTGATTTCATTCGTGGTTTAAGTACAGTCCAAGTTTGAGGTATTTGAGCATTAGCATTAGCATTATTGCAAATATCATTCCACCAAAAAAGAGCAAAACTAGTAAACTCACTAGTAGCAAGTCTAACTCTATATTCTTCAGGTACTTGATGGGAGCTAAATTTTTTATCTACAACCATCTCCCAATCTAAATATGCTTCAGGATCAGCAGAACCAGAAAAAGGAGGTATCTTAAACTTGGTTTTAGAGAAAGGATCATTATTACCTTGGTTATTACCTCCCATACTGCATCGGTTAAAGTTCAACCGATTATGGTTACGTGCATCCTCAGCATGTCGTCGAGCTTTGGCTTCAGCTTCAGCCTCCGTGTTGCCATCCTCCTCCTTAGAGAGATCATCATCATCATCTTTAGGACGTGGTTCAGGATGTCGTTGTTCAATATCTTCAATCCTCTTGGCCAATATGGTGATTTGTTGAAGGATCTCATTGAACTTGTCATCAAGAACGGCATGAAGCTCATTCTTGGAAACATGGTCATTGAAATATGTAGGTGTGTCCCCGTTTCCTTCGCCACTGCCTTCGGCTTTTCCTGACATGGTTAGTAGAAAGGAGAAGACAACACAAATAGTATTATCCCTACCAACTACTTAGGTTGTGGTCAAGGAAAAAAACAAGGCACTCAACTCTCAAGTGTCATACCACGGTCTTACAAGTGTTCTTACCAAAGCAACAGGCGGTGCAATCCGTCGATGACTGTGATACCATTGTAGCTTGAGTGTAACAGTTGCAAGGCGAACCTATACTTGGTTAGAAGAAAGTGGAGCTTGGATAGGCACAATATAATAGCAAGAAATAGCAATATTCCCAACTGAATAGCAAAGCTGAATAAGTATCTCGAGTACTTGTCTTAGTTGCTGGCCTATTCACGTTCGAAGTACCAAATGTATCAAGAGATGTGAATAGCAGGAATATGATTAGGAACAAGGCGGAAATCAGCACACGCAAACACAGCTCAATTGGCGCTCTCTATGTGCTCTAGATATTGTTCCACTTTTGTCCCTCTCTTTTTTCTCTATTTTTTGGCTGTCGTTGTTTTTTTGGGATTCTTTGACTTTTTCTTTTCATTTTTTTTTGATATTTTTTCTTCAGTTAGGAGCACAAAAGAAGTAACCACAAAAAATATGAGCTTAAACAAGTGAAAGGCGTGCCCTGTGGGAAATTCAGAAGACATGCTCAAAATTAACGCAAAGTTTGTGACCACGAAAAGAGGATCTTGTGACCAGTTTTTGGCCAAAATAAAATTTTCTGAACCCGACAAAGCGCGGGACAGACGGATCCAAAAAAAATTCTGATCGATTTTGATATATGGAACGTCGAAATCCGAGTTCGTATGCGAAAACTAGACCAATTTTAAGAACTGACTCCGAATTAGAGGACAAAACGGGAATAATGCGCGCAAAAGTTGTTACGGCGGCTATGGATAGATGTAAACAGTGAATACAAGTGTAATAAATTAGATGGCGTTGACTAGGGTTTGATGGATACAAAGGAAAAACAGCAAGACTTTAAGGTGTTCACAGATTATGATGAAAAACAAAGGAAAGGACACAAACTGGTCTAAAAAATGATCTAAAACCAGCAACCAGAACATGCCCTAGGACACAAACTCAACAATGCGAAACAGAAACAAAATTGCACGACACAACGAGGCTATAGGACAGGGAATATGTGGTGGTGTATATTTTTTTGGCTTTTTGCGGACTATAGGTAATGCAAAAACAGTAACAATCTAAAGGGAAAAACAAAGGTATACCTAACGGGCAACAAGGGCTCTGATACCACTTGATGTAGACAAGGCCCAATCTTCCTATAGGTACAATAGCGTCGATTGGTGGAGGCTCGACATTCACGATCTAGGCTTCGAACCAAGACTGATTCGAACCCTCGCAACCGTTACACCACAGCTCTGTTGGTTATCAACCACGCGAACGCGATTGACCTTGCAGAGAAGGCTTTCCTACAAGCGAATCGAGAACATAAGCAAGAACGAGATGAACGCAATCTAAAATTGCAAATAAATATGAGGCTTATGATAATGAGAAGGAGTTCAAGTCTTTATTCGAAAGGACTAATCGCCACAGGTGAACAAGATAAAGAACTAGGGCTCTGGTTCATAGCAAGCGGCCTTGGCGGCACAGTTGCAGCAAAACGATGTCTGTTTCACAAGGAAATCAAGAACTAAACAAAACTCCCAACACTAAGGAGAGCGACGGCTGCTAATTATAGAGTCTTGTTCATCACCCCCCTAGACGTGCCCCTAATGGGCCCAAACACGATACACGGTCCAACGGACCAAAAGACTGGCAGATTCTGGACGCTGACTTGTTTCAACGATTCCCGTTGATTCCAAAGGGCTTTTGATGTGAGACCACTTGCATTGGCTTCCATATCTAATTAGCTTTCCATCCATATATGGATCGTAAAAAATGGAGCCCGGACATAAAAAACGAAGCCCGGACGCGCCCGTGTGACCAGGTTTATGACAGACTTGTCCTGGAACCCGAGATGGGCTCCAACTTCAGTTGGACTGGGCCTCCACCATGAGAAAGATGAAGTGGATGCCCATGCTGGACCTCCTCCTCTCCTTGGCTTGTATGTGACAGAGTGATGTCCTCATCATTGTCTCCATTGTTCCCTCAGGTTTGCTAGGAATTCTATCTTTTTCATAGGATGGGATAGCAGCAGCAATTTGAGCTAATTGGGTTTCTATCATCTTATTAAAACTAAGTTGATTCTTTAAGACAGAAGAAAATTCATCCAATTTAGCATTTATATTTTCCAACATCTTGTCATGAGCATGCAGTTTCTTATTAATACTATCAGTCATTCTACCATTGCTATAAACAAGATCTTTTAGGAAAGCATAACTTTTATTACCTTGATTATTCAAATGGGAAGAAGAGTAATAATTGTTACTTCCCTGGTTGTTGGAGCGATGATTCTAGCCTTGATGTTGTGGACGGAACCCATTGTTGGTGTTGACGAAATTGAGGTCCTCTTGGGTTTCGTGATAGGAATTGCCCAAATGTCCAACATCTCCACAGACTTCGTAAGTACATGTGAGAATCCATGGCTTTGAGTATCTCTTGGGCACTCACCTTCTCATAATGTTCCACTTGCTTCACGAGTAGATCCATCTTAGCTGCAAGCATGTCAATTTCTTTAATTGAATGCATACCTCATTTACGGGGTTGGAGTCGATCGTCGCTCCATCATTGGTTGGAGACCATCTTCTCGATCAGTGTATTTGCATCTGCAACACTTAGCGAAAAGAAGGCACCACCACCACCACCACCAGTATTTAAATGGCTCCTATCTAACGGCACTAACCCATGGTAGAAGTTCTGGATCAAAAGCCAGTCTTCCATGCCATGGTGTGGGCATGCAGAGGCATACTCTTGCATTCGTTCCCAAGCCTCAGGAATCATTTCATCTGCTAGTTGTTGAAAACTAGAGATTTTATTGTGCAGAGCATTAGTCTTCCCACGAGGAAAAACTTAACTAGGAAAGCGTTGGAACACTTGTCCCAGGTATCTACAGTGTTGCGGTTAGAGTAAAACCATTGCTTAGCCTTTCCTAACAAAGAGAAGGGGAAAAGGCAAAGATGTATAGTCTCTTGACTCACTCCCTTAATGGTGAAGGTGCTACCAATCTCCAAGAAATGTTGGAGGTGAGCATTTACATCCCCGTGGGCTTTCCCACAGAATGGACTAGCTTGAACCATCATAATTAACACTGTCTTAAGCTCAAAGTTAGCGTCCCCATTGATAACATTGGGTTCAGTGGCTACATTAGCAGCTGAGGGTGTAGAAAAATCATGAATGGACTTATCATCCATAGGCGAGTTGGGAAGGGATTGGATACGAGGAAAAAAGGATAAACTAACTTAGGATAACTAAAAAGAACCTAGCTAAGAAATTCAACCTTATAAATTCGATGCCAGTTGCCCTCCCCGGCAATGGCACCAGAAATGCTTGTTGATACTTCTTAACGACTATTGGAGGATTCCGCAAGCGCACAAATCTATCGCGTAGCACTTCGCTCGGTGAGTACCGAGTGTCAAATTTATATTTTTTCCCACAGGAAGGCGGAAGGCTAGAATTTATATAGGACTAGGATTTGTTAAAGGTAGGTCTTAAGTTGATCCTAGGTAGGTGAACGATAGTGAAGGATGGGTGTGAACTACCTAAACTAACTATTAAATACAAGCTAACCAGAGATAGATAGGTGGGACAACGAGAGATATATCTTTCTAGTAACTAAGGCTAAACAAATAACTAGGAGAAATGCGATAGTTCTTCGGGGCACAACCCGCCTACCAACTAGGAGATTTAAATAGACAAGGTCTGCCATGAGCCCTACGATTTAATAACTAGACCTATCGTGGTGGAATACAGAGGATGGACAAGGCTATCACCACTTGCCACCTTCCACAATCTATCTGGAGGCCTAGCCGTATCGATAGGTAATGTATAGCCTAAGCACCACACTTAATTTATAAACTTACTACTTTGATCCGAGCTCTGATGAAATGAGATCAAAGCACCCTAACCATACGGTGGAACTAGTATTAACGAAAGACTACTAATGATAAGATGACCTATGCTACTAATGCCAAACAATAAGCACCTAAGCTCACTAATGATTAACACTAATGACTAAGTACTTAAAGTAAAACAAGCAATACTAGAATAAAGTACTTGAAAGTAAATACTGAATAAAGTAATGCAGAAATGAAAGAATTACAAAGGAGCTATACCAGACCTAGAATACTCTTCTGGACTCTGAGAGCAGCTCTGCTGTTGCTCTACTCCACTACTAGACTACTACTCTATAGCTAAGCTAAGCTAGAAAGCTAAGAGAAGGTTGGAGAGCTTGGAAATGAATGGGAGCATCTTTCCACCGAGATCCACACCCTCTATTCATAGTGTAGACTAAGGGGAGGGGTATTTGTAGGTAGTGGCAAGGTCGGTGGAGTGACTTGGGCGCCTAGGGCGCCGCCCGGCCCTCCATTCTACCGCCTTATGATCCAACGACGATGATTGGCTCCCAATGGCGTTTGTAGAAGCAGCACGTCGTGAAACTTGGCTGGTAAGTCGGTTGGTGGAGCTCCAAGTCTATAACAATGGCCCATGGATACATGGCCTCTTCATCATGACCATTGGTTGAATCGACTTAAATCAACACATCCAATTAGTTCTGGAGGGGCTCCCATGGATCGATGACGTGGCAAAGTGCCAAGTTGGCACTTGTTGGGGCCGGGTGGCCCCTAGGTGGCGCCGAGCGATGCTGGCCTATTCGCCCAGGTGGCCCTGCCACGTCCACTTGTTTCCTTGGTCCATGTCTGTCACCATTTTGGCCAAAAATTACCATATTTCCTACATACAAATAATTCTGCAAGCACAAGTGGACCTAAGTGAAATTTAAACATAATTCTTCACATGTGATGATGAGTTACGTCACTTTACCATGCTTCTGGGTGGAATGTTGATGGTCAAAATAGGTGTTAGCAACAGTCAACACACGCTAAGCGAACCACACCTGCCATCATCCCACTTACGCTTTCATCCTCGCTTCGCGTAAAAGGATTAACCCGGGGATAGTGGGGTGGACTCTAGAAGCCTTATATGTTGATCTATTCCACCTTCAACAACCAAGGTAGGACTAAACTCTCCACAATATCTCATTAACATGCATATTGTCGGGGACCTAATACCGGGGTACCCAATGAGGTGGAACTAATAAACCATCGAACGGTGACGCTTCCGGTCAGACAAGAACGCTACTATGCTTCTTTCTCGAACTACGGAAGATTGGTTCTGCCTAGCCCGACCCCCGAGGGCTAGACTCCACCTCGCCCGACGGTTGAGGGCTGGCTTTGCCTCGCCCAATGGCTGAGGGCTAGCTCTGCCTCGCTCGACATCTGAGGGCTGGCTCCGCCCCGCCCGATGTCCAAGGGTGGGCTCCACCTCACTAGACGGTTGAGGATAGGCCCCGCCTCGCCCAAACATCTAAGGGCTGGCTCTGCCTCGCCCGACATCTGAGGGTTGGCTCTGCCTCGCCCGACGTCTGAGGGTAGGCTCCACCTTGCCCGACGGCTGCACCCTGCTCCTTCATGATGATGAGCATAGGGTACGACATGACATTTGAGTCAACCACCGTACCAAGGACCATGCCCTACACACCTACAAGAAGGTACCATCAGGATACGATGGGAAAGGCGCTTTAAGCCCTTTTCGACCTAACAGAGCCCGAACAGTATTGTAGGCACCAACTTTTGTCCTATAGTGTTGTGGGCGCCGCCATCAGCCCTTGGGCACGGATACTAACACAGGCATATGATAACCACTACAATCCAAGAAAGAACTCACATCATCTATAGTAATAGGCGTATGGTCATTTCCCCGTCTACTCCACGCAGAGTCATGGCTCGACGCCCTGACACACTGCACCGTCCGCCGGGGGAGGATGGGACAGGACCACTCACTGAAGCAAAGCCAGAGCCCCACCCTATTAGGATCAGCAAAACATGTTATCCCTGGCATGGTCTGCCATGTCAGCTGGGCAAGCCCAAGGGAAAAGGAAGACCTGGCACCTTCGAAGGACCTTCTCTACCTTTGGTTTTTTCCTCTTTCTCCCATTTGTAAGCCTTGTTCCCCCTTGGTCTACAAAAGAGAGGACAGGACACCCCACTAAGAGGGGGGTCATTTTTGACATACGCAAGACAAAGACGAATCAATTCGACAAACAACACACAGCCAAGCGGCAACTAAGCTCTTGGTGCCCTTTCGACCTCTCCATTAGAGACTTGGGACCTGTCCCTCTCTCGACCGTTTGTACCCCCTACTGCGAACCTTTTTTTAGTACTAATAACACGAGCAGCAGCGAACTGGACGTAGGGACACTCTGCCCGAACCAGTATAAACCTTGTGTCATTTAGTGCACCATCCGAGCCTAATGCGCAACAATTATAAATTTACTAGTTGGTGTTTGTTCGAAACACCGACAGTTAGCATGCCAGGTAGGGGCCTTTGCATGTTCCAAATTAGGCCTCAGATGGCTAACCACGCAATCAGCTGGGTCCCGAGTGCACACGTGTGTTTCGGTGACCTGGACTTTATCGTCATGGTGGGAGGAGAGTTGGCGTTGGCCCACGCCGCCATCCAATCTCTCCCCTCCATCAGCTTCAAGTACGGGAGGCTTGAGCGTTGGCCTGGCGTCTCCTTTGGGCCCTAGTCATCTAGGGAGGACCCACGCTGCCTTGCCCTCTCTCTGGAACACTCCAAACGTAGCACCCCGATGGCGCTTTCGTTCGGTCTCCGCAACGCCGCGGTGACCGTTAGCCACCTTGTGGCACAGCTCACGATCCTGTCCCCCACAAACAACGAGTTCGTAGGGATGATCAAAAGCATCATGGAATCCCTCCATGGCCTCCTCACGGAGGGGTTGGGGTCAGACTCTGGCTCTGACTCTAGCAGGGGGAGCCATCACCCCTCCTAGGAATGTTTCATGGCGTGTACCTCTAAGGGACACGTCGAAAGCGTCTCCACGGAGGAGGCCACCTCGGTAGGCAACCTCAGTGGTGAAACCGAAGGGGGTGTAGTGGCCCCACCTCACGTAGGGGTGGAGCAACCAAGAGCCCGAAAGTGGGAGATCAACGAAGCCGGACAACAGCTTGTTCAGGAATACGCGGAGGTCGATCGGGAGATCAAACACCACGGAGATGGTGGGCGCGAGCGCGCCGTGGCCCGTGACGTAAACTGAAGGATCATCACCAACGATGAGACCCTTCCTCACTTCACTCGGGAAAGCCAGAACATCACCGCCGCAATGGCCTTGATTCATGGCCTTCCAGAGGCCGCAACGCCCGAGGATCGTCGGGCCCACCACGAAATTCTCACGCTGCTCGATCGTGCGGCGGCATAGCAGGTAGAAAGCTCACTGTCTCGACGACATGAGCTTGACACCAGCCAGTGCACACCCTCGGTGCACCCCACCAGGGACACATCAGTCCACTAGGCACCACAACACGACGGGCACGCAGCACCCTCGATGCCCGGAGATGCACCTATAGCGACCCGAGAGAAGGAGCCTGTCGTGGCTATCATCCTCGTTGCGGCGGACGCTACGACAGCGGTGAGGACCGAAGCCCGAGCCCTAGCCTACCAGGCCCTTAGGCCTTCGGCCGGCACATCCTTAATGCTGCATTCCCACCAAGGTACCAACCACCTACCAATATCCCTAAGTATTCTAGGGAGACAAACCCCGAACTTTGGCTTGAAGACTATTAGCTTGCCTATCGGCCGGTGGTGCGAATAATGACAACTTTATTATTTGCAACCTTCCACTGTTCTTGGCCGATTCGGCATGAGCGTGGTTGGAGCACCTGCCATCCAATGCAATCCAGAGTTGGGTGGATTTGAAGGAGATCTTTGTGGGAAACTTCTAGGGCACATACAAGCGCCCTAGGAACCCATGGGATCTCAAGAACTGCCATCAGAAGACCGGTGAGATCCTCCACAGGTACATCCGGCGCTTCTCCCGATAGTGCAATGAGCTCCCCAATGTCACCGATGCTGACGTGATAGGAGCCTTCCTGTCCGGGATGACCTACGAGTCCTTGGTTCATAAGATGGGAAGCAATGGCCCACTGACAACCAAGGAACTCCTAGACATCACCACCAGCCATGACTCATTAGAAGAGGCGGTCGAAGTGACCTTTGATCGCCTTGAGGGCAAGGCAAGGTGGGACGAGGGTGCCGGCGAATGCACCACCAATTGTTCTACCAAAAGGAAGAATAAGAAGCAATGGTGCGACGACTCGCTCGTGGCCACTACTGACCACAAGGGTGGTCGAAAGCCCATGGAGGGCACTCTGAACCACTTTGAAAAATTACTCGAGGGGCCATGCCTGAACCACGCCTTTCCTGTTAAGCATCTGCTCAAGGACTGCGGCCTCATGCGGCGATTCTTGTTCGGAGGCTCCAACATGGGGGAACGGGGGAAAGACCCTCCCCCCACAACGGACGACACCGAGGAGAAGGACGATGGCTTTCCAACGCTGAATGGCTGCCTTATGATCTTTGGAGGATCAATGGCCTACGACTCCAAATGTCATTAGAAGGTCACACGCCATGAAGTCTACATGGCCCAACCGGCCACTCCTCCCTTCCTCCAGTGGTTAGAGTTTGCCATAACCTTCGATCAGACCGACCATCCGGATATCGTCCCCCACCCGAGAAGATATCCACTTGTGGTTGACCCAATTGTCTGCCCAAAGTGACTCACCAAAGTACTGATGGATGGATGGAGGCAGTGGCCTCAACATCATGTACACCAAGACGGTAGACGAGATGGGCATCGACCGGATGCGCCTCTGCCCAACCCGAGCACCTTTCCACGGCATCGTGCCCGGGAAGCAGGCCATGCCGCTCGGGCAGATCGATCTACCCATTACCCTTGGGGATCACTTCAATTACAGGACTGAGACCCTCACCTTCAAGGTGGTTGGGTTCCCCGAAACCTTCCACGCCGTCTTGGGACATCCATGCTATGCGAAGTTCATGGCCGTTCCCAACTATGCATACCTCAAGCTGAAGATGCCGAGCCCCCATGGGGTCATCACCGTCGACACCTCCTTCCAGTGGTCCTACGAGTGCGAACTCGAGTGCTGTGGCCACGCCACAACAATCGTCGCCTCTGGAGAACTCGCCGCCCTCAAAGAGAAGGTCACCAAAGAAATGCCTGATGCAAAGAAATCAACCAGGTCATTTGAATCGACAGAGGGCTTCAAGGAGGTCCTCATAGATCCCAGCAGTTCCAAGGGTAAAATGGCACGCGTTGGTACCACACTTTCCTCTAAATATTAAAGCACGCTCGTCGACTTCCTCCTCGACAACAAAGACATCTTTGCGTGGAAACCCTCGGATATGCCAGGCATTCCGAGGGAGGTCACCGAGCATACCCTGAAGATCAATCTAGGCTCCAAGTCGGTGAAGCAATGCCTATGTCGCTTCGACGAGGAGAAGCGTAGGTCCATCGGTGAAGAGATAGCAAAACTATCGGCTGTCGGATTCATCAAGGAAGTATACCACCTAGAGTGGTTAGCCAATCCCATTCTTGTACGAAAGAAGAGCAGGAAATGGAGGATGTGTGTAGACTATACGGGTCGCAACAAGGCGTGCCCAAAGGATCCATTTCCTTTACCGCGCATAGACCAAATAGTCGACTCTACCTTGGGGTGCGAAACCTTCTGCTTCCTTGATGCGTACTCCAGCTACCATCCAATCACGATGAGAGAGTCCGATCAGCTCACGATGTCTTTCATCACCCCCTTCGAGTCATTCTGCTACATCTCAATGCCGTTCAGTCTGAAGAACGCTGGGGCTACGTACCAGCGCTGTATGCTCAAATGCTTCAGGGACCTCATCGGGCAGATCGTTGAGGCCTACGTTGATGACATCGTAGTTAAGTCTAGATGGGCTGACCATCTCGTCGCCGATCTTGAGCAAACCTTTGTGAAACTCCGAGCGAATGGCATCAAACTCAATCCCGAGAAATGTGTTTTCGGGGTCCCGAGGGGCATGCTGCTCGGCTTCGTCATCTCTGAGCGTTGCATCGAAGCCAACCCAGAGAAAATCTCGGCCATCACGAGGATGGGCTCGATTCAGAACATAAAGGGGGTCGAACAAATCACAGGGTGCCTCGCCGCCCTCAGCCGATTCATCTCATGCCTCGGCGAACGAGGTCTCCCCGTTTATCGACTCTTGAAGAAACCCGACCGCTTTGAGTGGACATCCGAGGCCCAGGAGGCACTTGACATGGTCAAACTACTTTTGACGAGGCCCCCGATCCTAGTTCCTCCAAGCGACAAAGAATCCCTCCTGCTATACATAGCAGCCACCACGCAAGTGGTTAGCGTTGCCCTGGTAGTAGAGCGGGAGGAAGAGGGGCACACCCTCAAGGTGCAGCGCCCTATGTACTTCATTAGCGAGGTAGTATCTGACTCCAAGACTCGCTACTCCCAAATCCAGAAGCTCCTATGCACCGTCCTCATCACAAAGAGGAAGCTACGCCACTACTTCGAGTCACACCCCGTGATAGTCATGACGTTGTTCCCCCTTGGCGAGGTCGTCCAGAGCCAGGATGCCATGGGAAGAACCGCAAAGTGGGCACTCGAGTTGATGGATCAAGGCATCACGTATGCCTCCTGGACGGTGATCAAGTCCTAGGTATTGGCTGACTTCATCGTGGAATGGACCGAGGTCCAAACACCACCAGCGGTCATTGATCAAGAGTATTGGACGATGTACTTCGATGGATCGCTGATGAAGAAGGGCGCCAGCGTGGGGCTGGTCTTCGTATCACCCCTCGGGGTCCAAATGAGGTACATGGTTCATCTCCATTTCCCCTCATCAAATAATGTGGCCAAGTATGAAGCACTCATCAACGGCCTATGCATCACCATCGAGTTTTGCATCCGACGCCTCAACATCAGGGGTGACTCTTAGCTGGTCGTCAACCAAGTCATGAAGGAGTCGAGCTGTCATGACACCAAGATGGCTACATACTGCCAAGAAGTCCAACGGCTGGAGGACAAATTCAACGGCCTCGAACTCGATCACATCCCAAGGTGCCTCAATGCGGCAGCCGACGCGCTTGCAAAAGCAGCGTCCGGTCGAGAGCCGGTGCCAATGGGTGTCTTCGCCAGCAACCAACATAAACCCTTGGTGCGCTATGAAGGGTCGGAACAGGCCGACGATGGCCCGCCTGATCCAGCCCCGAGGGCTAACCAACTAGCGGCTCCGTCCGGCCCTAAGGTCATGGAGCTTGAAGAGGACCCAGCGACAGAGCCCAACCCTCTGGGTGACTAGAGAACACTCTACCTCGACTGCCTCCTCCATGAGACGCTACCGACGGACAAGACAGAAGCTCAACGGCTTGCGCGTCGCGCCAAGTCCTTCATTCTTGTAGAGGGCGATCTCTACAAACAAAACCACATCGGGATCCTGCAGCTCTGCATCCCCCTCGATCAAGGGAAGCCTCTGCTGAGCGATGTCCACGGTGGGGTCTGCGGTCACCACACCGCGCCTAGAACCTTGGTTGGGAACGCATTCCGATAGGGCTTCTACTAGCCCACTGCAGTAGCTGACGCCGAGCAGATCATACGCACCTGCAAAGGGTGCCAGTACTACGCTCGACAAACCCACCTCCCGGCCCAGGCACTCCAGATGATCCCATCATGTGGCCCTTCGCAGTCTAGGGGCTTGATCTAGTTGGACCTCTCAAGAAGGCACCCGGAGGCTACACCCACTTACTTGTCACCATAGAAAAATTCACAAAGTGGATCGAAGCTTGGCCAATCTCCGTGATCAAATCCGAGCAAGCCGTGCTATTCTTTCTCGACATCATCCATCACTTTGGAGTACTGAACTCCATCATCACGGACAATGGCACATAGTTCACCGACAGGAAATTCCTTCGATTCTGTGATGAACAACACATCCGGGTCGATTGGGCCATCGTCGCACACCCCCGAACGAACGGGCAGGTCGAGCACGCGAACGACATGCTCCAACAGGGCCTCAAGCCTAGGATTTTCAACTAGTTGAACAAGTTCGGCGCACGCTGGGTCGCTGAGCTCCCTGTGGTGCTCTGGAGCCTAAGGACAACTCCCAGCCTTTCTTCATGGTCTACAGATCCGAGGCCATCCTCCCAACGAACCTCGACTATGGAGCGCCAAGAATCAGAACATACGACGAGTAGGGAGCCGAGGCATCCCACCAAGACGCCATGGACCAGCTAGAAGAAGCTCGCGACATCGCCCTCCTCCGTTCGGCCAAGTACCAACAGGCGCTACATCGGTACCATAGCCAACGGGTGTGGGACCGAGCCTTCAACATCGGGGACCTGGTTCTCTGCCTCATGCAGAGCAACAAGGACCATCACAACCTCTCCCCGCCCTAGGAGGGACCATACGTCGTCGCGGAAGTACTTTGGCCAGGTGCCTACAAGTTGAAAACCGTCGACGGCGAGGTCTTCACCAATGCCTGGAACATCAAGCAGCTACGTCATTTTACCCTTAAATAAACGCATACTTTTTCTTATCAGTTTTTGTCTTCAAAAATCCCCGATCTTTAGTGACATCCGACCCCTGCAAATTGCGAGGGGTCGGACCTCACTCGGGGGCTGATATAAGTACGTTTATCCTGTAAACACTCTCTGTGTTATCTTTGCAAACATTCTCTGAATTTTCCCTCTTTTCTCATGGCAAGTCCTAAAGGCTAGGATTTCGGGAACAAAATCTGAGTATAACTGGTAGGACTACGGGAAACCCACGCCCTAGCGGCTACAGCCTCCTTGCTCACCAGCATAATCAGAATTGTTTCGGCCGCACTCCAAGTTTTTTGCGACCTTAACCATGGGAAGGGTCGGAAGGCACCAAACCTCTTCTGCAAAAAGAGGGAGAAGAGCTGAAAAGCTATTTGCCATAACGAAAGTCAAAAAATTGTTCATTCCTTGCACAAATTCATCGCTTACAAAGTGATTTCATCATGAAAAGGACTAATGTATTCATAAATACAAAAGACTGTTCACTTGGGGGCTTCCCCACAACTTATTCGATTATAGTTTCTGACCAGTTCTACTATGAGCACTACTATGGTCGTCACGCCATGCTCTCCATCAACGATGTCCTACCGCTCCATGGGATCCTCGAGGGCGCCGTTATCTGCAACGTCGAGCACTATGTCGGCGACTATGGTGCCCTCGCTGGGGCGTCCAGGGACTACGCCATCATGATCAGCCGCAACACTAACAACGGCAACTCCACCGGGGCATCCAGGGACTACGCCATCGTGATCAGCCGCAACCCTGACAATGGCATCTGGACGGGGGCGTTTCCCGCTGAAGAAAGGCCGCCATGGCTGATGGATGTCTCTGACATCTCATCAAGCTTCATGAACGGGCCAATCTGAGCGGCCGCAAGGGCGAAGCCCCCACCGATGCAGTCCTAGGCGGCTTCCCCACCGACAAGACTCGCCCAGAGAAGAGTCACCATCCCAACGAAGGCCTCATGAATGACGGCAAAACCGACGACGCTCAGCACCCTCCAGTGCGCCTCCTCCATCGGCACAAGCGGCCCCTTCTCGGCGAAGGCAGCCGACACCATCTCATCAACGTTGGATAACCTCCAGCTCGACATCGCGCTCCAGAGTCACAAGCAGATCAGTGAGTTTTTCTCCCCCTGGCATTACCCTCTCTCACTTAGGAGCCGCTGCGATGCACAAACGCATTCGATGAGAAGGAAGAAGGAGAGGAGGTTGCAGCTCAGGAATAGGCAAAGGAATGGGGACGAGAACCCCCTCCCTCCCCCTATTTAAAGAGGAGATGCGACAGCAGAGGAAAGGTGAAAGGTTGGGACAAAAAACCTTGTCCCTTCCCCTATTCAATGCAGATGGGAAATTGATGTTGATGAGGATTCGAGGGGACGCGACTGGACCGATGGGACGCGCTCCAATCAACGAGACGCCGCCTAGTCAAATAGGATGTTGACTGGGCATGGCCCACCAATACCGCGCGACGGGTGTGAGAATTAGGGCGCACCCGTAGGTAGGCGACTCTCCGCCTCCCCAGGCAGGACCATGGAATGACCCAACGACATAACCCCCATCTAGGGGGCCCAATGGGCCTCCTGGGTCGATCGGACGGCCTAGGTAAAATGATGAACAAACAACCGCTAAAAGATAAGCACCTCTATTTTCTTACTTTGTGTGTTAATTTCATTACCGAGCTTCCGACCCCAGCAATGGCAGGGGCACGGACATCGCTCGGGGGCTGCCGAGAGTGTCTACTTGTTTAGACACCCTCATCGCTTGACCCCTCCTTACGTTTGAAAAACCAGAGACATGGTGCGCGGCTCTAAAACATTGAGTAAAACTGGACGAACCGCTAGACCCTATGCCCCGGCAGCTACGGTGTCTTTTGTTCACCAGCATAATCGAATTCATAGTTCCTCGCACCCCAAGCTTTAGCATCCTCCCTCCCGAGAAGGGTTCAGAGGGGTCCGCCTGTAGAATCTCCTTCAAAGAGAAGCTGTCAGGTCGCCTAAAATCAATTAAACGGCTCGGATCGCCACCGAGAGAGAAAAATGAAAAATTGCGATGCTCGTGTAGGTCACGCCGGCCCCATCGCAAACGTCGGACCCGAACCCTGCACGGACATGTCTGGTAAGAGCCTCTCATCGCTCATGCCACCAAGGTAACATTACCGACCCCCGCTTTCATTTTAATTAAATCATACATTAATTCCATACATCCAAAATGTTGCATATGCGATCGTCGCATCTCAATGCTTCATGTCGCGTCATGAAGTGGTAGTCATCTCATTCAATATGAGCGGCAACTGACCGAGGTTCGAAGGCCGGCCCGCAATGGGCTCGAGGCCGCCACGCGCCAAACAAAGCCAGGGGAGAAAAACCAAGAGGAGCCCCAATGGCCTTGCCCGACCCTGCTTAGAAGCGGATAGAGACATCTCGACCTTTCTTGTTTGATTCTAACCTTGAGCCAAACCCACAGAATCCCCATCGAGGGGAGGCCAATGGGCCACCTGAGCCTATCGAACGGCTTGGGCATCTACCGGGAGGCGGGTTAAGAAGTAGTGGAATGCCACATGAGGGCTCTGCCGACTCCGTCAGCGAACGATGGACCCGGATTCCACACGAACATGCCCATTAGCGAGCTCATTGAGCACAACACTCGAGCTGTTGAGGAAAGTGTCGTTAACTCAGCCCCTCTGGTTGTGGAAACCGAGGATGGGGTCAAGCGCAAAACACGGCCGACTCCTATCAGACCCCAAAAGGGCTCGAGGGCTCGAACCGCTCGGTCCAAGATCGAGAGACCGAGGTTAGAAGACTGGCCCATGAAGGGTCCGAGGCCGCCTCGCGTCAAAAAAGAGCCAGGGGAGAAAACGCAGATGAGCCTCAACGGCCTTTGCCCAACCCGCATTGAGGCGGATAGGGTCATCTCAACCTTCTAGTTCGATCTAGCCTTTAGCCGAGCCCATAGAATCCTCATTGAGGGGGAATCTGTTGGAAGGCAGGTCAAGGAGCAACGGAACGCCACCCGGGAGCTTTGCCAACCCTGTCGCAAAGCAACGAGATCGGATTCTGTTTGAACATCCCCATTAGCAAGCTCATCAGGCACGTCACTCGACCCGTCGAGGCAAGTGATGCCGCCTCAACCCCTCTAGTTGCGGAAATTGTGGATGGGGCGACAGTCACAAAACGAGCCCACCCTTGACTAAATCCCCGCCACGCGCGGGGGCTCGGGGAAGGCTGGGCAAGCAATTAGACCAAACGCACGGTCACGCAACGATCGCCAAAATCCTAAGTAAGGGGTACGTGTGAATACAAGAGTAAGTTTGTTACCCTTGCTTCGGTCTCCAGTAACATCCAGCCCCAGCAACCACAAGGGGTCGGATCTCACTCGGAGGCTGATAAAGGTATGAATACCTCCTTTTTTGGAAACAGTCGTTACATTAGACCTCTTCCTCACGTTAAGATTAGCGACAAGGTTTGTGGGAGCAGATAAACTAGCATGCCTGGTAAGACTGCAAAAAGCCCATGCCCCGACGGCTATGGTAACTTTGCTCACCAGCATAATCAAAATTTCCCCCGTATACACCTCGGGCCATATGGTCTTAACAAATGGAAGGGTCGGATCGCATAAACCTTTTTCCTTGATTGCAAAAGGGCAGAAGGTAAGCTCAAACGAATGAAACAAAATTGCAAAATGAAATCACGAATTTGTTCTCGGACACAAAAGTACCAACACTTGTCCACATATTACAGATAAATGTTTATCAAACTTATTCAACTAACTACTTCCTCGAAGGGAGAACTATGTCTTTTAGCCTATCTGCCAGGTTCCGCGCAATGGGAGTGACCGCCTTCTCAATCTCATCCAGCTCAGAGTTTTCCTAGCCAAGCGCGAAGCTAAGGCTCATTGCCTCCTAGTTGATTTCCCGATCATAATGAGAGCGGGCAACGGCAAAGGCTTGGGTGATCCCAGCGTGAAAGGCGTTCTCCTCAAGCTGGCGCACCCATGCCGTGATATCCACGGCATAGGCCGCAAGTGAGTCGGTTTCCTCCAGCCGTGCCACCCCCAGGTCATCGAAGACCACCCTGACGGCGGCGAGCAGAAGATCGTGCTCATCACTCTTGGCCTAAAGAATCCCCTACACCTCAGCAAGCTCTGTGCACAGCCCGACAGAGATGCTCTTGGCCTCCAGCCTTCGGGTCACCGTGGCTCCAAGATCCGTCCGGAGGGAGTTGACCACCTGGCGCGCCTCGTCGTGCTCTCGGATGGCCCGGTCATGCTCCGAGCGGACCGTGCCACGCTCTGAGCGAAGCCTTTCTATGGTCTGGCGTAGCTCGTCTCGCTCCCTATGTAGCCAGGCATTCGCCTCGGCATTTAGATTCGCCCTCTGCTGTAGGGCCACGGACCTTTCCTCAGCTCTCAGCTTGAGATCCTGCTCCATCTCTAGCTCAGCTAGGAGGTCAATGGCCCGCTGGCTGGCCTTGGCATCCTTTTGGAGCAGCTCGTCCCGCTTCTTTTGGACCCTAGCGGCCGCCTCCTCATCCTGTTGCACCCTCACTGACAAATCCTGGAACATCCCATGGATCTCCTTCGCATCCCGACGCGCCTTGGCTTCCCGCTATTGGGCGGCAGCAAGCTGGGTGCTCACGTCTCCGCGTAGCCAGGCCTCCTTGGTGAGGCAGTCCCATTCCACCTTCTGCTCGTGGAGGAACTAGGATTTCTCCTGGCTATGAGCAATTAGGGACTGAAAAGAAGACAAGGATCAAAAATATGAAAATAACAAAAATACACGAAGAAAGAAGAAAGCGAGAGGGAAGATCAAGCGGATACCCAGCCAGTGGGAACGATGACGTCACGCAGGATGCCCCTAGCCTGGCTCAAGGCATCCATCATGGCCGAGAACCCAATGTCGATACTCTCCCGCTCTATGCTCTCGGAAGCATTGTCGAGCGAGAAGAGAGTCGACGTTGGGGCTTAGGGATCCATCCACTGGACCGGCGGCTCACCACGCGTGGGCGACCCCCCGCTGATCCTCTCCACCACCACCATGATGCCCGGGGACCCTCTGGCCATGTCCTCCTCCGTCCGTCCCACCTCAGGCACCGTCGCCTAGGCCGCCGGTGGCGCGGATCACGCCGCTCCCTCGGACACCACCATGGCTGCATCCGGCTGCATCTGGCTTGTCACAGTCGTGGCCGCCTCCGCTTGCGACGCTGGGGACTCGGCTTGCGGTGCCGCGCCCACCACAAAGGGCACCACAAGCGCGAATGGCGGCTCCGTCCGCTCCAACGTAGGCGGCAGAGTCACCTCCGCCGTTGTCTGCTCGGCGACCACCGAAGGCGCTTCTTCAGCACCGAGGCCTGGTTGACCCACCGAGGGCGTGGGTGCCACCACAGGCGACACCTGACCGGTCGACAAGGCTGCAGCATTAGGTCCACTCCTGCCCGAAATAGGAGCGGCATCGGGCGACGGCACCCGTTCTGCCCGAAGAGCAACACTCTTCTTGGGCGCCAACACCAAAGAATGGCCCCGTCGCAAGACTCTACAAGAGTTAAAAAAAGACGTATGGTCACACGACATATCCTTCAGGCGGCGATGGCTCATCCTCATCACCGGGCAGCCGCCACTCCTTAGCGGCGATCAGTGGGCGAAGGAGGCCACGGCGAATGAGGCCCTCCAGGCGCTGAGGGGTGATGTTGGATCTGCACCACAGCTCCATTGAAACGATTAGGAGGGGGTGGATGAGAGTTTAATGGCGGCTACAATGCAGATGCGAGCTTGATGGCGGCTATGATGCAAGTGTGGGAGGCTCAAGCGATTGGCGGCGGAGGTTGTCGATGCGAAGGCGAGGAGGCAAAGTACGGAACCCTGGGGGCAAACCCCTCAGTTTTATAGGGGCGATGGATGCTAGAAGAGCAACCGCCCGCCTAGGTCTCCGAGCCTACCATGATCAACCACAACATCACGTCGCGAGATACGGCTTGCGGCGCCTGCGATCCCTATCCTTTCCCACCAAAATCGCACCGGACGTTTCGCCTTCCCCAGGCAGACCAAGACTCTTTTCCCACAGAGGGGATATGGGTCAGAAAAGCTTTTTTCCAGCCGCCCTGGGCCTAGGAAATCAAGGTCGGCCCAACAGTCTCGACGGCCATCCCAACGAGGGATGGGCCCATGAGTGGCCAGAACTCAGGCACACAAGCCTCAAGGGCACCTCGATGCGCAATCAAGTCACAACCGGGCTAACCCTGGATGAATCCCCACGAACGGGATCCTAGGATTTCCTTTAAACTTACCAGTTGACAAAAACCGAATCTCAGCCATACCCGCAAAGGGTCCGAAATTACCCCTCGGGCGATTCTATCCTAATCACCTAGGGGCTCGGGGGCTACACCTGACGGGTGCGCCCGCGCACACCCTCTAGCGAATCGAAATACCCCCCGGGCGATTCTGCCCAAATCACCCAGGGGCTCGGGGGCTACACCCATCGGGTGCGCTCACGCGCACCCTCTGGCAAGTCAAATCACCCCCTGGGCGATTCTGTCCGAATCACCCGGGGGCTCGGGGGCTACTGTCGGGGACCTAATACCGGGGTACCCAATGAGGTGGAACTAATAAACCATCGAACGATGACGCTTCTAGTCAGACAAGAACGCTACTACGCTTCTTGCCCGAACTACGGAAGATTGGTTCCGCCTCGCCCGACCCCCGAGGGCTAAACTCCGCCTCGCTCGACGACTGAGGGCTGGCTCCGCCTCGTCCAATGTCTGAGGGCTAGCTCTGCCCTGCTCGATGTCTGAGGGCGGGCTCTCCCTCGCCCGACGGCTAAGGGCTGACTCCGCCTCGCTCGACGTCTGAGGGCTGGCTTCACCCCGCCCGACGTCCGAGGGCGGGCTCTGCCTCGCCTGATGGTTGAGGACAGGCCCCGCCTCGCCCAAACATCTAAGGGCTGGCTCCACCCCACACGACATCTGAGGGTAGGCTCCGCCTCGCCCGATGGCTGCACCCTGCTCCTTCATGATGACGAGCACAGGGTACGACAGGACATTTGAGTCAACCACAGTACCGAGGACCATGCCCTGCACACCTGCAAGAAGGTACCATCAGGATACGATGGGACAGGCGCTTTAAGCCCTTTCTGACCTAACAGAGCCCGAATAGTATTGTAGGCGCCGACTTTTGTCCTACAGTGTTGTAGGCGCCGCCATCAGCCCTCGAGCGCGGATACTAACATAGGCATATGACAACCACTACAATCCAAGGAAGAACTCACATCATCTACAGTAATAGGTGTATGGTCATTTTTCCATCTACTCCACGCAGAGTCATGGCTCGACGCCCTAACACGTCGCACCGTCCACCGGGGGAGGATGGGATAGGACCACTTGCTGAAGCGAAGCCAGAGCCTGGCCCTATCAGGATCAGCGAAACATGTTATCCCTGGCATGGTCTGCCTTGTTGGGTGGGCAGGCTCAAGGGAAAAGGAAGACCCGGCACCTTCGAAGGACCTTCTCTACATTTGGATTTTTTTCTCTTTCTCCCATTTGTAAGCCCTGCTCCCCCCTTGGTCTATAAAAGGGAGGACAGGACACCCCACTAAGAGGGGGGTCGTTTTTGACATACGCAAGACAAAGACGAATCAATTCGACACACAACACACAGCCAAGCGGCAACCAAGCTCTTAGCGCCCTTTAGACCTCTCCATCAGAGACTTGGGACCTGTCCCTCTCTTGACCGTTTGTACCCCCTACTGCGAACCTTTTTTGGTACTAATAACACAAGCAGCAGTGAACTGGACATAGGGACACTCTGCACGAACCAGTATAAACCTTGTGTCCTTTAGTGTACCATCCGAGCCTAACGCACAATAATTATAAATTTACTAGTTGGTGTTTGTTCGAAACACTGACACATATGGACCACTATGGGCCAAATTCCAAACTGGGGCGGATGTGACATACACCCCCCTCAAAGGAACCGATGTCCTCGTCGGCCCAACACACCTACAGCCGGGCATAACGATGACCAAGAATGTTCCCTCTTAGCACACACGACCATGTGTCCAATGCTGGCACATGTGCCATGTCGTGCACCCCGCAAGGCCTACACGCGCAATGAATGCCATGTCCGTGGCCACAAAGGTCGGCTCTGATACCATTTGTAATGCCCTAGAGTCCAAACAGCTCAGATCCACTTTGCACGCTGAGTGAACCATACCTACCACCATTCCACTTACACTTTTGTCCCTGCTTCATGTAAAAGGATTAACCTGGGGATGGTGGGATGGAATCTAGAAGCCTTATATGTTGGTCTATCCCACCTTTAACAACCAAGGTGGGACTAAACTCTCTAAATATCTCATTAACATGCACATAGGCCACTATGGGCCAAATTCAAAACTGGGCCAGATGTGACATAATTGCACTAATCATAGTATGCCTTGACTTGTAATTAAGAATAACTTAGGAATTATTTCTCTAATATCTACTTAGTCATGCTAATGCATAGAAAGGAGTACTCTGAGTGATCAATATCATTTATCATTTACCATTCATATATATTTATCTCTTGACTTGCCCTTGTTGTGAGTAGAGTAATGGTTATGGTTTATCTCTCTATCATATGTATAAGTTGTCAATATATTCCATCTGCCCGTCCTTTCCTATGGTAAAAATATAAATAACGATACCTGGAATACTCCTAGGTGAAATGCTACAATGGTAAATTATCTATGCGCTTGCAGATCCTTTCATATACATATTTATATTCTTTCTTGTCACAATAAAATACTTAAGGTACTTCTTAGTGTCATTCTAGAAGTGACGCTAAGGAATGTCAACAAGCATTTCTGGCATCATAGCTAGGGATGATAACTTAGCAAAAGTGATGTTAAGAAATGTCAACAACATTAGGTGGCTACTTAAACAAGTGACAAGTTAATAAATACCAACGATGACATAGGGTGGTGGTGTACGCTACCCTCGGGTAGTGCGGACCGATTCATGTTTTGGAGGATCTAGGTGAGGGTTGATATGTGTAGGTCTAGGACCTGCATATGTTGTGTGGTTGGGAATCCCCAACTGGGTTTAATCGATTCGAATCACCATTACTTCTCGGTTAAGGAGACTCGATCCTCTGACCTGCATCGTAGTTAACCAATGAAATAATGGTACTGATGAATACGAGATGGTATAAGATTAGATGATGCATAAAGAAATGATTGATGTAGAACAGGTGCAAATTGGATACTGATAATGACTTAACACTTAGCTAAAACATTGAAAGTAAGGATCCACTTGTAGTAAACTTTTCTGCAAAAGTTATTCTTGCTCAAACTTTCCTTAAGCCTGCATCCCCTTGGAGTCTTTTCTTTTAATCGGGTAAGACTTATTGAGTACCCTCAAGTACTCAGGGTTTGTTAACCCCTATTGTAGGTTCTGACTTGTGCTGCTAGTTGAGGTCATGTTAGTGGGCTCGACATGATCTGGTCATCTCTTCTACCTTAGATGCTTTACCTAGGTCGCTTCCGCAATTCTACTCATCATTTGGAACTTAGTTAAAGATTTTACTTGAACATGTTTTGTAAACTAATGTTATAGGTCTTCCGCACTCCGATGTATGATATTTTTATACCAAATGTAGTAATATTGTGGTAACTACATTGTTGACCCTATATGAGTTGTAAAAAGTGGATGATTTGGGGTTCCCCGATGACACCCGACAGACTACCAGAGTTATTTGGCTCTCATGTGTAGCAGTTAGAGGTCTTTAGGATAATGATAGGTGCATGTGGGCCATATAATTTGCGTGGTTCTACCACAACAATCAGGTAAACATGAATAATGAATAGCATAAACATAATTATCATTAATGATCATCTATTCCGTAAGGGTCCAAGGCCACTTGTGTCCATGAGCATAGCTGATATACTAGTTTTTAATACTCTACAGAGTTTGTACTCTTTACCCGTGAGTCGTGATTCCCATTTGCTCAGGGTATGCAAGGCCCCAAACACTTCTAAGGTGAGCAAGCAGGGTATACTATGAAGCCTTTCAAAGGTTTGTCTAACAAGTTATGGCCGCTAGGTTTGTGTGGCCTACAAATGTAGAGCTCCCCTTTCCTAAGGCACATTCCGCGCAGGCTATACTCTTAAGAATAGAGACCGCACTACACCCAACCAGGAACACACCCCTCTTGCACCATAAAGGTAACTACTAACAAGCTAGAAAAGGTCCTTCTACTGAACTAAAGCTAGAGCCAAGTAGCCCTCACGGTTGTACTGTAAGTCCTGGATGATCGCTTACAAATAAGTCCATAAGGAGAGGAATCTAGAGCATCACAAAAACTATGCTCCTGCCTCCTTGGTTTTATGTTGCTAAAAAACATCTTTTATTGTTTATTTTATATTTCATTAGTCAAGTTACCAGATCATGGTCGTTGTTTCAGCACTACAAATAAGTCCTTAAGTAGAGAAATCTAGAGCATCACAAAAACTATGCTCCAGCCCCTTTGGTTTCATGTTGCTAAAAAGCAACTTTTAGTGTTTATTGTATATTCCATTAGTCAAGTTACAAGATCATGGTCATTGTTTGAGCACTAGCATCATACTACCCAATGCATAAACTCATAGGTGACAAGGAATCATGATATCAACTACAAGGAAAATTCCTACGGTTATCGAGGTAGACTCATGTAGGGCTGGATATCAAGCCAGCTCGGCTCGGCTCGGTCTAGCTCGAGCTGGCTCGTTAGGCTAACGAGCCAACTCGGTTTGGCTCGTTAATATTACGAGCTAGAGGGGCAGCTCAGATCGGCTCGTTTAGCTCGTGAGCTACTAAAAATAGGACACACATGTTTATAATGTTCATGCCACAATAATTCTAGAAGGTGACGTCCATCATTATGCAACCATACATGATTAATGCATATCAGGTTCATCAAAAGTATCAACCATGCAACATAGCTGGTCCATCCATGATCCATGCAGTTCTAGCATACTTACTAGTTGCTTGCCATCACAGACTTAGGAAAGTCCACAAATTCAATATCAGCATCATCATCTTCTCCCTAGAAAACAATCCATAAATCAACATTTAAGTACCACAACAATTATAAAATTAAAATTCATATGAAACAGCTGAAAATAAGGATTACATATCGATGGAATAGGTGTACACTTCTAGGTCAACATCATTATCTTCTGGATTCATGGTCGTGGGTTGATAGGTCTCAGCTCGTTTCAGCTTGTGAGCAGCTCGTGAGCTGACTCGTTAAAACAGCAAGCTAGACTTCCAGCTCAGTTTGTGAAAAAGTTAAAACGAGCCGAGCCGGACACGAGTCGAGCGAGTTAGCGAGCCGTGAGTATTTTGTCCAGCCCTAGACTCATGCATATGATTAAAGTGATAAATAGCAAATAGAACAACAAGGATGATCTCATGGTATACTTGCCTTGCTCAAAAGTTTCCTGCTGGTCTTCTTCAAGGTACTGGTCTTGCTCACCGAAAAACTGCTCACAATCTATACTCGATCATCAAACATCAACACACAAGCAATCGGAGTCAATCATGCATAGCAAACAAAGAACTATAATTAGAACGGTACACCAACAGTCAAAAAACAAGTTGTAAAGTTTGTAAAACTATTTTACACATCGCTACGAACACACAGAGGCGAGAATACCGAAATCGGAGTTAAAACAAGGAAGCTATGCTAATTATAAGCTACGGATGGCAAAACCGTAAATAACGCGAACTTTAATCGAATTAAAATAAATAGAAATTCGGGTTTTATAACTGCAGAAGGAATGTGGGTTAAATTACGTAAAAGTCGGGGTCTCTTTAACAAAATAGCCGCGAAGGGGTAGGGATAGATCTGAGCCGTTGGATCTAGAATGGATGGCTCAGATTAGACATGAGAGGGAGAGAGACATGAACGCCCACCGGAATAGTGGCTCCGGCACGGTGGTTTCCATGGCCGGCGCGAGAGTTCGCCGGCGTTCGTCAAACCGACGATTCCGGACCCCCCCTGGCCACGGTAATTGCACAGGGAGAGAGGAGAATACGACCGCGAGCTCAGCTAGGACGTTCTCGCGAACGGGGACGAGGCGGGGATGGCGAACGGCTCAGTTCGGCGGGCGTCAGGTTCCTGCGAACGTTCGGCGACAAGATATGAGCAACCGGAAGCGAGAAACAACGAGATAAAAGCCTTGACGGCTTACTTAAGGCACAGCGGATCTCGGCAACTTGCTCTGAAGATTCACGCGGCCGCGAGCGACGTCAACCGCAGCGGCGGCTCTGATTCCTTCCGGCGAGATCCAAAAACAGGCAGCAGAGCACGCTAGAGCGGAACGGCGGCACGGAGGTGGGAAAAAGATGCGCGTCGGAGGGTCCTCTCCTTCTTATAGGGCGGACAGGCGTGGAGATTACATGGAATCCCGCTAAAATCGGGGTCGGGCGGACGATTTCCATCGGGCAGAGCCCGGCTCGTACACGGGACGAGGAAGAGGAAACCGCTGACTTGCGGGCCTGGCACGTCGGTGGGAGAAGAGGATGGGGCCCGGCCGTCAGCCGGTCAACGGGAGTGGAGCGCGCGCTCCAGCGCTGGATGGGCCGCGGCACTGGGCCGAACTGGCCCCCTGGCTGGCGGCTTCGCAGGCAAGGGCTACGGCTGGGCTGCGGGGTTGAGAGCAGGCCACCAGGCCGAAATCCAAGGAGAGAAGGGAGAGAAGAAAAGAAATCCTTTTCTTTTCCTGAAGTCAGCTTTCAAAACCATTTTAAAATTCAGTTTTGAACAGATTTAATTTCAGACAAAAACCAAACAGCACAACAAAAATAATGCACTAGCATGAATGCATAAACATGTTCGTAACCTTATGATGGATTTTAATTCAACAAAAGTTATTATTCCCTACATTTGAATGCACATCTAAAAGCATATATAATCAATTTTAAATATTTCAAAAGAATGCAAATTTCATGGTGTTACATGTCTATTCAACGCCGACTCGTTTATCCAATATGATGATGAGAAAAGTATTCATCACTGGCTAAAAGTTGGTGTCACGGTTTTGGCGTTTAAGACTGTTTACACCACCAGATCTAAACCTAAAGGCACGCAGGTGTTCTCAGTGCAAACTTATTTCACCGTCGTCTCGGGTTTGATCCGGCAATGTTTGGGACATTGAGAACAATGAAATGGGCCCATAGATCACTTGACGATACGACATAATATCATATGGTGCAGGCACTCCATTCATTACTAACAAAATTTGATCCATATTTCTGTTGGCCTTTTGTCCCAATCGCACTCACAGGCGGTTAGAAGAATCACGGTCACCTCAACATATTTGTCTGAGTTCAACGATTCCCCTGCCCGCTAACATGACATATAAGCATAAACAATGACGCCCTCATCCTTCGTAGTTTGCATTCGATGCCTGAGTGACACCACTAGAATAGAAAAAAGACAGCCTCCAACATAGAAGCAAAAGAAACGGAGACAAAGGTGATTAGAGAGGAAATCTTGCAATGCATCAAGAAGGATTCGTCGCCAAGGTTGTCAATCACCAAATCCATATCCTTGTTCCGTCTAATCTATGCTCCACTTTAATTTTGTGAGTTCCTATGGTTCGTAAGTACTAGGCTCAAATCTCATTATTGTTCTCAAAGACCACTATATATGGATGTATGGGTGCTTGTAGTTCTATTAATTTAAGAGATGTACTAGTTAGTAATCCCACAAGCAAATAGGAAGAACATTTGGCTTGGCTCGTGTGTGGTTTACCCCAATTTGGTTAATTTCAACGTTGAATCTGGTGTGCTTTGGTTGATATGTGCATTTCCATCTATTTCAACGTAGTATGATTTAAAACCATTCGTTAAAGATGTGTAGACACCTGGCACTCCAAACATGAACCTAGGAAAACCCTGAAATGAAATAATTTCTCCCTATCATACAACAAAACAAGTGTGTTTACATTTTTTAAGAGCATGGATGGAGAAGATGGCAAGTCTGAGCCTTAGTGACTAATTTAGAGTGTTCTTTCAGACCCTTCTTCCTGGAATGTATGAGGAGGCATTGGTATGTTGTATTTTCTTAGTACTACATCTGGGCTACTAGGGATAGCCCATGAGAACTTGGATCTCTGCATGACATGATTTATTGTTCACATAGAGGCTCC
The DNA here is from genome assembly GCA_904845875.1 of Miscanthus lutarioriparius. Lineage (NCBI taxonomy): Eukaryota > Viridiplantae > Streptophyta > Magnoliopsida > Poales > Poaceae > Miscanthus > Miscanthus lutarioriparius. Next base: position 63,854,216 of record CAJGYO010000002.1, read on the forward strand.
CCGCTAAGGTGGCCTAGGCCCTCGGACCACACTAGGAAGTGAAGGTGTGTCTCAACGGGGGACAGAGGATCCATAGTGGGACATGGAACTCTTCCTTTACGAGAACATCGGTGACATCTACCTCTGCATGGGCTAGAGTAAATTCCCTCATGAAAACGACCGGCAACGTCTACATGCTTGTGTGCCACTATGACTACCGCTCTGACCCAAGCTCTACATGAACGCCTCCGAGGGTGCCATTGCTCGCTCCCTGCCTATCCTGGAGCCGTTGTGACCCTATGACAGTGCAACCTGGTGGCCAAAACGAACCAATACCTAGGGAGTTGTCGAGTGTAAATTCTCTTGCTCAGCCATATTGCATCCATCCCATATGTTTCATGAATCTTTTTCCCTGCCTTGTGCGCGTGCACCGCATTGAATGTTCCTGTCGAGTTCCAGGATGCAGAAGGGTACACACATTGAATACATGTTCTATTTTAGATGCACGGGCACTCGTGGGTGGTGACTTGTAGTCCATCAAGCGAGCGATGACAGGCCATCGCATGGTGTTCAGGTACGGGTGGCACCAGTTCTGCGTTGACAATGGCCTCGAGGCTCGAGACATATATGTGTTTATTCTTATACGTCATTCACGAGCGCAGCGGCTGCGGCGGCGACGACGAAGAAGAGTGGAAGTAGGAGGAGGAGGAGGAGGAGGCTGTGCTCAAGGTGGAAGGTTCACAATAAGAATGGAAGTTTCTTCTCCTGAACTAATCACATGGCGTGCCATGATAATATGTTGAAGATGGAAAATGTCCTTATTTCGAATTCGCTGGGTGATGAACTACGGAATAAAAATTCAACTAGACATCTATTGTATTACTTTGTGCATGAGAACAGTTCAGTAAGGCAATAGCTTTAACCAAGTTAACTATGTGTCAGTATGGTACTGGGTTTGATTCATAGATACAGTTAGCAACTCAAACAAGGCAATCAAGCCACAGGTGACCAAGTTCCATCCTTCCTTAGTTACTAAGGGTGCACAAAATGCCCCAAAAATAGCCACACAACATGTGACACATCTAATCCGATTTTGCACTATGCTATCAGTGTTTTATACGCTGGATATTATAGAAGGAAATTTGGTCCGGCGGTGAAAAGTTTTTTCAACACTGGTTCAATACCAAGTAGTGCCTTTGGCATGGCGGTGTCCTAGCCAGCAGTGTAAACCTCTTCCACTGCTGGCTCGGCGTGTATGGTCCAATGGCAAAACCCAATGCGATTATCTCTGCCAGATGTTTTCACCGCCGGTTCAATTGGCCACTGCGCCGCCCCGACCGTAGAACCGATGGTGAAACATTCTCAGCACCGATTCTGTAAAAAATCCAACGGTGACAAGGGTGCGGCGATACCCATTTCTGTACTAGTGTGATTTAAACCATCCTAGTTTTCACTGCCAGCTTTGGGACATGAACCGATGGTGAAAATGAATTTTAGCACCGGTTCATGTTATTAAACGCCGGTGATGAAAACCATGGCTGCATGAAAAGATGGCTTAATAGTAGAACGGTGGCGGGAGCATCCAGCACTCCCTCTCAAAGCTCCTATTGTGCTTCTTTAGAGTTGCAGAGCCTAGTTGTCCTCGTGTTGCCTCCCGAGTGGCCTCTGTGAGGCATAGATTGAAGGTCCCACCTATGATACCCCCCCCCCATAACCTCTCTCCCCATCTCTCTTCGCCTATACTCTGCCCTTTCTCCCATGAAAGTAGATGCGCGAAGGGCTCCCCAGTGTCGGAGCTTGGGCCTAGTGCGAGCGCCTGACTCATGACTCCCGGCGTATAGCATCCGCTCGATGCAAGGGCACTCCGACACTCGGCCGCCATATGCATGGCCCTCGACACTTAGCCTCCCTACACACAGCCCCCAATGTGGAGCCCTCCCAGTGCTGCGTGCAGCATGTAGCTCGCGGCAGCCCTCAGGGCCCCGAAGTGCGGATGCTCTCCTGGAGCTGAGCTCCTCTCTCTACCTCTGATCTCCTCCTCTCTCATATCCCTCACTCTCTCTATCTCTCTCTCGCTCTCTCTCAAATCTAGCTGCTGCGATCGAGAGTAGTGGCACGAGGAAGTTGTATGCTGGGCATGGAGACAACGTGAACAGCAGTTGCTGTGGAGTGGATGGCATGGCGACAGCGTGGGTAGTGGCTGCGACAAGCTCAGCCTGCTAGCAACTGATTTTTTTTTCCGATTATTACCGCCGGTTCATATAACGAGCCGACAGTGACCATTGTTTTCAACGCTAGTTTGAAATCAGTGCTGATGAAGTGTTATGACCGTCCACTTTCACCACCGCAGGGTAAAATTGACGGTGAAAGGGGTTTTAGACTCATAGGTGATGAATATTTTGGAGTAGTGTTAATCTCCCACCGACTCCCAAGGAAGGTATGCAAGTGTTATTTCTGGAGTACCCTTGATGTTGAGGAGCTCCATAAAAAAACGTGAAGTTGGGATGTAACCCCACCTTTTTATTATGGAGCAGAGTTCTTAGAGTTGACATGTTTGGATGGATAAGTTTGAGACGGGAGCAAGAAGAACTAGAAGGAGCAGTCCTAGAGGCTGTATGTCAACAGAACTCTGAAAATATGAGAAATTAGGGCAGACAAAAGGTTGCTTCAAGGGCAAATCAGTGAAACAAAAGACCTCGTGGGGGCTTTGGTGGAAAGTGTTGTCTGAACTAGAAGTAGCCGAAGCCCAGCACAGCAGTCAGCATTCCTTCACTCTTGCTTGTTTGCCCTAAGTCACCGTACCTTCCACTTCTGCATCCGGCGCTTTAGCAGCCGATCACAGATTGAGCATTCCCCATCAGCCGCAATTCCCCAATTCCATTTCCATGGGCGGCACCGTCAGCCGCCGCCGATCCCACCAGCTGCCACCACCGTCTCCGCCTCCAGCGTCGCCGTCTGAATCACTACCATCGCTGCCGGAGAACGTCCTCGCGGAGATCTTCATCAATCTGCCCCCGCACCCGGCGAACCTCCGCAGTGTCTCCTTCGGCAGCCATCAATTCCGCAGCATCGTCACCAACCGGCCTTTCCTCCGCCGGTTCCACGCCCACCACGACGACATGCCTCCCCTCGTCGGCTTCTTCAGCAACAAGATCCCCCGCTTCCTTCCGACCTCATGCGGCTCCAAACCAGTCCGTACTATTGCTGCCGGTGCGGGGGGCCTGCCGCCACTTGACGAGGACTGGCGCATCCTCAGCACCCGGCACGGCCGGGTACTGCTGCAGAGCCCTGAACGATGGCATCTCCTCGTCCTGGATCCCATGGTTGGTCGCAGGCAGTACATCGACACTCCGCTGAGGTATAGGCCTAAGTACCAGAGCACAGGCGTCGTTGTCTGCGACCCCGGCCCCGGAGGCCACGGAGACTGCCGCTCCAGCACGTTCCGCATCGTCTTCGTCTTCTTCAGCAACATCTTCCAAACCCTCTTGTCCATCTACTCATCAGAGACGGACATGTGGATCAAGGTGGCCTTCCAGGAGACGGCACCACGGTCGCCCATAGATGTAACAAGACCCAGCGTTCAGGCCGGGGATGTGATGTACTGGCAGAGCATCTTCAACAAAATCCTCACGTTCCATGTGAACAGCCATGAACTACATGAGATACCGGTTCCGGTGGATATTCGAGGCGACGACTATGATGCTCGGCTGAACACACATGTGGTGGTGCCCAAGGATAGCAGCCTTGGCTTCGTTTACATCGCGTTACATGATCTCCAGCTGTGGGTTTCAAATTTCATCAATGGAGCTCATGTGGAATGGGTGCCACTCAGGGCCGTTAGACTCAACAACTTTCTTCCTCTTCGTGATGCTTCTAGAACCCTTGCTATGTGGACGGCACAGCGGGCTCAAGTAAGGATAATCGGTTACGACGAGGATGAGAATGTGGTGTACCTCTGGACCAAAGTCGGTGTCTTTGGGCTCCAGCTCGATAGAATGCAGTCACACAAATTGTTAGACAACTGTGGGTGGATGCAGACGGTCTATCCCTACAAAAGTTTCTTCACATTACACCAGGTGATTACATTCTCCTCCATGCCATATATTTTGTTTTCCGACATATTCTCCTTATTTATCACAAATGCCTTCCAATTCGCGGTACAAACAAAATGTTTCATGTATTATAGACATGGAGTGCTTATCGTGAATTTCATATAGTATATTACTCTTTGTGACGGATAGAATACAATTGTAGTAACCTTTTCTGTTTTTTACTTGTAAGAGTTTCCATTCCAGGAGAAAAGAGTATCATCTCCTACAAGATAGATTACTAATTCACCTTTTGGAGTTTCTAATCTTACATAAAGCTCTCTCTTTGATAATTCAAAAATTGGATGAAGTTTTTTTTTATCAAAAAAATGATATTCAAAAGTCATTCTATTCGAAATTCATTGCTTTCTTAAAGCGTCAGGCTTCTAACATAAAGGCCTCCAGTAAATTTCTCTACAACTAGTTTTCTATAGTCAAATACTATCCAAGTTGATGGATAACAAGCAAGTCCTATATATCAATGAGTATACTATAGCGAGTACACATATTTTTTATGTCATTAACATTACTGTTATTAAGCATGCACAGGGAAATGTTAGAATATAAGAGATTGGTCTAACCCTTTTCTAAGTCAGCAGCCTGTGTTATTCCGGGCATCTGTACATAGTTGGAGAAATATATATCGACTTACTGCTAGATAGGACTTCAGCAGCAAAGACCTATATATATGTATGCGTTTAAAACTACTGATGAGAGGTTGGACTTCTTAAAGTTAGTAGGCATATTTGTGAACCAATTATGTGCAGTTGTCACAAGAAAAGTAGCAGGAGGTCTTACCTGCCATAGTGTATATATATGATCACCAGGATTATTTTGGTTAGCTCGTTCTGTTTTAAATGTAGGAGGGCTTAATCTAGGGTGATCATAAAAGTTGGAAATCTCCAAACACCTAGATAATTTCTGCTTCTTAGAGCAGCACATTCAGCCTAGATTAACAAAACCTACTTGTCCCTGGAGCATGTTCTTATTGGTTTCTGACACAAAATATGTATAAACAACTGGTGCCTTGCCAAAAATGTTTTTGTCAATTTTCATTTAGATACCATGTCTTCGGCATCACAATATCCTAGATTTCTCAATTCTCCTAATTTTAGTAGCACTCAATTTCATTCCAATTGGATCATATTGCTTTAATTAAATCTTCTTTTTGCATGTTTTCTTATATATCCAATTAGATATAGGGTGCCACACAATAAACAGTAAGGAAGAATGTGGACCTATGAGTATCTAGTAATGTAACATAATGCATACTCTCTCTATAACTTTGCAGTTTTTTGTCCTATACCTTTTATTTACTATGTGTTCATTTTGTATTTTATCAAAAAAAATATTCTTTTGCACATTTATTTGTTACTAAGTAGTTGCTGCATGCTTGTTCTGTGGTAATTTCTGTCAGTTCATGTTATCATGTAGGCACTACGATATTTTTAGCCTTTTTCTCGTTTTCCTTCATGCATTGATTTTTCCTCAAATTATCATCTTAGTCTATGTGCTTATTTTATACATTCTACAATGATTTTGTATAACTTTTAATTTTTCTGTCAGCCAAGTAATCCTAAAAGGTTCAGTTTTGAAGTGTGTGTGTGTGTCTCTCTCTCTCTCTCTCTCTCTCTCTCTCTCTATATATATATATATATATATATATATATATATATATATATATATATATATATATATATATATATATATATATATATATATATATATATATATATATATATATATATATATATATATATATATATATATATATATATATATATATATGGACTCTCTTTTTATGTTTTCAACCTTTCAGATATTGAGTTTCTGGATTTTCAATTTTTGGTAACATGAGTTTCTCTTCTCCTGTTTGTGGTAGAGCACTGGTGGCAGGGACGTCGTTGGACACTGCCACAATTAGAAAAGAACTATATGGACATCACCATATGTTATGCTCTAGTGATCATTGAGTGGTGGCAAATGTACCGGCACAGAAGGCTGGACCGCAGATGCATCTTTTCACCAGTTTAGATTATATGATTATATCATTGCTTCCTTTTGTCATATATTATGCCATATCATTGTTCTCTGTTGTCATATATTTGGTTCCTGACCATTATCAATGTATTTGAAAAAGATTAGCGAACAAGAGGAGATGGTTGATGAGCATATTTTCTCTTTCAGTGGGCTGGGGTTATTACCAACTTTTCCCGAAAGAGCTTATTTTGTCGCCTTATATTTGGTTAATGAAGTTTATTCAACTACATTAAAGGTTGTTCTTGACTGTTTTTTGAGCATCAATAGTAATATGTGTTCCATGCATGTTAAGACGGGAGGCACTTGTGTGTATTTCATTGTTGTGGTGTTATGCTTTCTCATATATGGTTGTTAGTTTACATTGTATTATTAGAATTAAAAATACTAATTCGCATACTTGAAACAAATTTAAGGTGATACTCTATGTACACACAAGAAGAATATTATCAATGAAGAGAAACTAGAATTATTTGATTTTGATAAGAGATGTGTATGTAATGGAAAAGGTGCAAATAAGGATTCAGTGGGCTTACATAAATTTCTAGTAGTTTTCACAAATTTTTAGAAATTTTTCATACACATGAAAAGGTTAGGAATAAGTTTTGGTGTGTAGCAATTTTCACTACTACACCACATACAGGGATATAGTAGCACCAGCATGTGTTATTATAGGCTGAAAAAGTGTTACTAGCTCTTTTAGTAACACATTGTCTTTATGCTCAAATTGGCCATGTTATTATAGACTTGTTTATTGTAGCACAAGATATGTGTTCTTTTATATATGAAAAAGTGTTACTACACTGTAACACATTTACTTATCTATTGGAAAATTGGTCTAGTCTTACAATGATTCACTACTACAGAAAGTTTAATCACCGCCGGGACTTTCACCAACGGTTTTGAGACAACCAACAGTGATAATTATCACCGTCGTCTTACGGACTGAGGGGCCCCTTCTGGGTGGTCCACCGGCGTGATAAACATTTTCACCGTCCGCCCGGTGTATGATCTGGCGGCGTACATAGTACCGGCCTTCTCCACCGCATCGCACGTCGGCAATAGAACATTTTAGCACCACCGGAGTTTCATACAATACGCGACAAAATAAGAAACCGACGGAGATAAGAATTTTTCGCCGCTGGGTTTTAGATGGAAGGACACGCCACCATTACACCCGGCTGTGAAAGAAACTACCACCTTCGGTGCGCTTTATAATCCGGAGGTGGAAATCACAAAATGCATCGCCCGCCATGCCGGCGTGATAAGAAGTTTTCACCGCCGGTTTGTGAGGACACTGAATACCCGCACTTCGATCCGGCAGTGGTAAACAGATATCAACTTTGTATCGATGTACATGTGTGTAATGATCTGATGGCACTGGTTCTAGCAGTACCTAACGGTGAACAGTTTATTAGGTCCATCGGCGTATGAAACCGTGTATATGTGCACAATGATTTGACGGTATCCACAGGAGTTGATGCAAAATATTATTATCGAAAGTTTAATTATTACAGGACGTAGAGGAGTTCACAAGCAAGCTACTCCCCATCGGGAGCATTGCTGATGATGTCTGCCGCTATCACGGCCTCAGCCACGTCAGTGAAGTGACTGACCAACTGTTGGTGCTTCTTAGCGTAAGCAAAAAAGTCTGCAAGCGCACGGAAATACTATTGTAGCACTTCACCCAGAAGTACTCAGGGCAGGGGCGGACCCAACACTAGGGTAGCCTAGGCCATGGCCCTAGTCGCGGCCCATGTAACAAGGGAGCAAGTCTTCTGTTTTTTTGGCCCATCATTCCATTAAGCAATCCAACAACACAGGCAGCCCAGGCGAGCAAGTGAGCAACGGAGACAGAGTCACAGAGAGCCGCTCGGCCTTACGAGTGGCGCAGGCGCAGGGGAGTCTCAAGTCGCGACCGCCGCTCCACGGCCAGGGGCTCCGCCAGTCCGCACCGTGCGCTGGCTATGGCCAGCCGGCCAGCCGGCAGCCTACGCCCACCGGCCCTCCACTCCGCCTCCACCCTCCGGCCTCCACGCTCCATGGAGGCCGGCGGCGCAGCATCGCCCCCTCCACTATGCGCGCGGCCGGCGGCTCCTTCCTCTGTTCCTCAGCCAGTCAGCCGGGTGCCGGGCGCCCGCCTGCTGTCGACTGACCGACTGACCCTGACCGGTGAGCCTCTTGCCCTCCTTCCTTGCAAGAATGCAAGTTACAATAGGTTTGGTTGTTTGGATCTGAAGCTGATTTAATTCCAAATTTCTAATTTCCAAGTTCCCAATTTCAACCATTTGATTCTAATTTCTTATTACAGTATACAAGATGAAGAGGACAAGGACTTTAGTTTCATATTTCTCTCGAGTTCAGGGTGCTGCCGAACAACCACCGAAATCTCAAGCTCCTCCACCGCAATCTCAAGGTACAGAATAGGAGACAATTAGGACTAGAGCTAGTGCTGCACAAGCACAGAACCAACCTAAGGAAGTAAGAACAGCTACAACTAGTTTACCTGCAGTAGAACAAACTAGAAATGAAAATATTGATTTTGTGGAGTAGGAGGAGGAGGGCGGTTTCAATCATGTCCTTAATCCTCAAGATATTATTGCAGATCCAGGTTGTCGAAAACCAATTGAGGAAATGCATCCAAACATTAGGGATGATGCAAAAAGGGAGTATGTCTCAGAATAAAATGGCGGATGAGTGGTTGAATCATAGGATGGTATGTTATGTTGAGCGAGCTGTGTTTGCAACCATCCAAAATGATGACATCTTACGACATTTTCAAGAATTGAAGACCCGAAAAGAAGTTACCTAGTATGTTACATAAATTGCTCCTTTTCTTATTAACTTTTACTTGCTTATTTTCTTATTAACCTTTTTGCTTGCTCCTTTTCTTATTAGGAGTTGTTATCGAGGACAAGGAAGTGGACGATGCGAATGCACCAAATTAGGGGCGTCACTAGACACTAGGTATTTATTTTTCAATGTTCCATGATATTTCTTAGCTATTAATTGTATAGTTGAAGAACTTTTCTTGCAAACTTTGCTTGAGAATAATTGTTTTCTGTGATTATAGACTATGCTGTGGCTTTGGGTTTTTGGCCGCTAAGATTTGGCCCTAGTCTTGGCCAAATCTTAGGTCCGCCACTGATTCAGGGTATCATATTTTCCCAAAGGAACGGATGTGTAAGTAGTCTCTTAGCTAGTTTTCTGAGAAAGATAAGATGAAGAGTAACTCAGGTAGTGAGGTTCTTCTTAGGGTAGAAACCTTAAGCGAAGATAACTTTGCTACTACAGACTCACTTCGGGCACCGGGTTGCACCTTGTCTGCCAGGCGATGCTGTAGCTTTGGGTTTTTGGCCGCTAAGAGTTGGCCCTAGTCTTGGCCAAATCTTAGGTCCACCACTGATTCAGGGTATCATATTTTCCCAAAGGAACGGATGTGTAAGTAGTCTCTTAGCTAGTTTTCCGAGAAAGATAAGATGAAGAGTAACTCGGGTAGTGAGGTTCTTCTTAGGGTAGAAACCTTAAGCGAAGATAACTTTGCTACTACAGACTCACTTCGGGCACCAGGTTGCACCTTGTCTGCCAGGCGATGCCAGCCTATAGCTCTACGTCGTATCTGAATGTGGGGGATTATGAAGGACAGACAGGGCTGTCACCACCTGCCGCCTACCCCTCAACCAGGGGATACGAGGCAAATGAAGGTAACCTCTAGCTTAGACACCTCGTCTACACTATCGGTCACTACTCTAGCGTTGTCCAAGAACTTCTGTCTTTATCAGGAGTCCTTTACTAGAGCACCCGCCATGAGGACGGATGACGAACCCGCAAGTAAGTAGCAACAATGATAAACTTGCTTAAGAAATCAATACAGATGTTGAACACGAACTTCTTACTCCAAGTAGTAAGACGATTGTAGAGGTACAAGTGTAGAGGGGCCAACAAGTCTGGCACTCCGACCACCCAATGTACAAGGCTCGCCGAGTACAAGAAGTAGAGGGAACTGCTACTCTGTTATTCCTCTAACTCTTCCTCACTCACTCCCTACTCTAGTCTAGCTAGAAGCTAATGGAAATGTGGCTTGCTCTTCTTCTTTTCTTCCAATGTGTATGATTATAGTGAATGTGAAGAGGGGGCCTCCTTTTATAGCTTGAGGAGGTCGGTTTGGTGAGGTATTTTAGGAAAGCACCAATGCAACCGACCTCCCCGTGCATTGAATGCACCACCTGAGCAAGGTGGGGCTAGGCTGAGCTGGGGGCGGTGCGGGCACACCATGGGTGTGGCCACACCCTGGGCCAGTCCACTCGCCACCGCCTTGCTTTGGTGGGTTGATGGCTAGGCCTGGGTAGCCCATGCTAGTGCTTGGCCCAAATTCATCGGTTGTGTTTGGGCTTTGCTTGTGTTTTGCTTGAATTCGCCTTCTCGGTTGCGCATTTTAGTGTGTTTTCTCATGTTGCCCTGCAAAACACATATGTACCAAAACTCATGGAGAATGTTAGTTTAAAGCCCTATTTCTAAGTTTTGGTTTTCATATTTGTTAATTTTGTTTAAATGTTGGCGGTATAAAAATGAATTAAGCATCACCAACAAGCTCTCCCACACTTAGTCCTTTGCTCATCCTCGAGTAAAGCTTTTAAGGACTAAGCAGGTTCATCTCCTTGATCTAAAAATCTGCATACAAGTTATTCCAAGCTTCACTTGAACCTATGAACTTCCAAGTGTCTACCAAAACATCTTGGGTAATTGAAAAATGGAATAGCTTGGATTCAAATCTTCTCACTCTATCCCTGCTCAGACACTTGGGTTTTTGTATGGTTTTGAAAACATAAAGACAGCATTTGTTCCTTGAATGATTCTCTCAAGTCACTCAATTTTGTAAGTGGTTCCTCACAAAGGCATATTTTGAAATTTTGCCTTCTCTTTAATCATCCTACTTCTAAAAGCTTATATGGGGCTTTGGGTAGTGATGAAAATTTTTTAGGCACACTTATCTTGCATATGTTGTAAAGTCAAATCCCGGACCTCACCAGAGAGAAGCGTCATACTCTTAGATCAAAACTGTGCAAGTGTGTGGAATTTCTGTGGAATTATACTCCTCTATTTGATATGATCTCTAGCTTTTTATTTTGAGACATGGCTAGCTTATTTTCTCTATGAGCCTTCATGTGCTCATCATTATTTTTTTCCTATACTTTGGGACCTTCATGTGTCCTATTCTTTCTTTTTCTGAACTTTGTGCGTAGCCTTTTTGTCTCTTTCCAAAAATATGTTAGTGAGATCACATTCTAGAGCATGGAGTATTTATTTGGCTGGCGATGAAAACATGTTTTAGCGTATTTCCAGTGTAGGAATAGCTGATTATTTGTGGCGTGTACGTGAGTTTTGATCTTGGGAGCATGAAACATCTCTCAATAGGGGTGACAAAATTTGACCAAACTCAACACAAAGTAAGAGGCATATAAGTGGAAGGTTTTTGTCATGTATGATCATATATGGCCTTGGTAGGTAAATGTCATTCAAGGAACATGCTATTCTGAATTTCAAAAAAATAAATCCCAAGTACTTTGCAAGAATGAGCAAGAGTCATATCATCCTACTATATCTCATTCGTCAATTACTTAGATAAAGTGGGTTCCCTATGATAAGTGTTCACAAGCTTTTAGGAATATTAGCAAGGAATAACAAGTATGCAAACTTTTAATCATAGGAAGATATGGAGGTGGAGCATTTTCTTTTTAGTTTATTTTAAAATTTATTTAGTTTTAAAGCTTTTATTAAATACGTAGTGAGAGAGTGAGAGTTGCACAAACCGAGTTCTGAATTTGGTCATCATTTGTGCAATTGAGTTGGAGATGAGTGTGGTGCCTCCCCCAAACTTGTTTTCTTTCCTGCCTTTATTATGACAACAAAAAGAACAACAAAACAAGTGCAACAAAATACTTCTAATAATAATATCTTTATTCAATTTATAAGATGAGAGGCGCATTACATGATTGGGATTCAAAATGATAAGAATGAAAAACTTTAAAGGTAAAGATGCGCCTAATTATTTTGGAGGGAGTGGCCTAGAAAGGCTGATTTAGAGCATGCTCTACTCCTGCCGCCTTTGACACCCTAGCAACCTTTTCTCCAAAGCCGCGGCGAAGCTCATTGATCTCATCACCGAGGTCTTTGATTTTCATAAGACTCTCGGCTAGACGATCATTGGCCTTTCTAATGCTTTCGCGCAAGCTTTTGTTGCTAGTACTAAGCGAGGCAAGCTTAGGACCTTTGGGTGGCTGCTCATCATCACTATCGCTAAAAAATCCAGCGGACTGCCCTCTAATAAGGGGTTTTACCATCCTTTTGAACCTAAGAGGTGCACCCGAGGATTCTGCCAGTTTTTTTTCGGACGAGGCCGGCTTGCGCACCGGCTCCTTAGCGGGCTTACGCATGAGCGCTTTCCCGTACCCCCCATCTGGTTTGCACACACCTACAATGGTGTAGGAAAGACTAAGCCTAGCAGTGGGTAGGGACGAGCTAGCGCAAGAGACCGATTTGCCCGAAGGCGTTACAAAAGAGCGTTTGCTTTGTCCGCTAGCTTCGGGTGCCTTTCTCTTGAGGCCGATGGCGCTGGTGGTTGGTCTTGTTGGCGCCGCCTTATTCTCCTTGGCACCACCAAGGGGCACCTCGGAACGCGCCATAATCCTCAAGCTAGTGCCACTACTCATAGCATAACTAGGCGGTGGCATGATAGCGAGCGGTGCTTCGGTGATCAACCTTGCTTCTTCCCTCACATAAGAGCTCTCGGGCACTAAGTCTTTCGAAGCCAACACTCCTTCAAGGTCATAGGTGTACAAGGCGATCTTGAGCTTGAGAGTGCTATGTGGAGGGAGAGAGGAATGCTATGAAGCTTGGTGTGGGAAGAAGAGAGGCCATAGGTTGCTTATATAGGTGTTTCGGCCTCTACAGGGAAGGAAAGGATCGAGCACCGCCATACCCATGATACTGAGAGGATCAGAGGGATGTGCACGAAGATTGGGGGCCAGCAGAGCCACGGGTGGGGCGGCCGTACCATGGGTGCGCCTACACCCCCAGCTCCTCCCCCTATGCCGAGTTTGCGTCCAGATGCACATGCATGCGTGAGGATTCAAGGGATGCTGGTGCTTGGATTTGATTCACTAGGATCAGCGAGTGATAGTGTGGGATGCACATGATCAAGTTGAATCAAGGGAAAATTCAAGTTGCAAGTTTCACATGATTTTGTAATTAAGAGTGGATATTCATGTGATCAGCAAAAATCAAGCAAGAATAAGCAAGAATCATGGTTTGTCTAGTGAGGGCATAATGGTCATTTGGCCATGATAACTTGCTTAGAAAGAAAACAATGTTTTTACTTTTTAAGCAAATAAAAAGGAATTGTTAGCATTATTATTTTTCATAAGTTTTGAATGAATTTATCAAAAGCAATTAAATCTATTCTATCTATTTCTGAGTTAGTGTTATAAGAAGGCTCTAGGAAAACTTTTAAACATTTACCATTAACTTTGAAAATGTTACCATCATTGTCTTGGATAGTGATCGCGCCATGTGGCGAAGTGTTGATGACAGTGTACGGTCCTTGCCATTTGCTTCTTAGTTTTCCTTTACCGAAGAGTTTGACTCGGGAGTTGAATAGTAGAACCTAGTCTCCCTCCTTGAACTCTTTTTGTTGGATTCGGTGATCATGCCATCTCTTAGTTCTTTCTTTGTAGAGCTTAGCACTGTGGTACGCCTTCTCCCGTCACTCTTCTAGCTCGGTAATTTGTTTCTGTCGGTTCTTGCTAGCTAGCTTCACATCCATGTTCTAGCTCTTTATAGCCCAGTGAGCTTGGTGTTCAAGCTCAACTAGTAGATGGCAACTCTTTCCATAAACAAGCTGGAACGGCGACAAGCCAATGGGAGTTTTATAAGCTGTCCTGTATGCCTAGAGTGCATTAGGTAGCTTGTCTTTCCATCCTTTTCCCATTGCATTGACCATTTTCTATAGGATATTTTTGATCTGTTTATTTGAAGTTTCTGCTTAATCGCTTGTTTGAGGATGGTACGGGGTAGCAATGTTGTGCTTGCCCCCAAGCTCTTTTAGGAAGGCTATGAAGGTTTTGTTAATGAAGTGAGATCCTCCATCACATATCACCATTCTTGGTGTTCCAAAGCGAGGGAAGATCACTTCACGAAACATCTTCCTTGCGTGCCTAGCGTCAGCAGCTCTGCATGGTAATGCTTCCACCCATTTTGACATGTAGTCAACGGCAATAAGGATGTACTCGCTGTCATGGGACTTTTGGAATGGCCCCATGAAGTCAATGCCCTAGACATCGAAGATCTCCACTTGTAGGTTGTAGTGAAGGGGCATTACGTTGCGAGCAATGATGCCACCTTGCAGCTGGCATTTCTGACACCTTCGGATGAATTCCTTGGTGTCTTTGTACATCGTCGGCCAGAAGAATCCACACTGCCAAATTTTGGCTTGTGTGCGGAATACTCCATAGTGGCCTCCTTATGGTGCTGCATGGCACTTCTCAATGATTTGCAACCCTTCCACTGTTGGTACACTTCTCCTCAACAGGCCGTCAGAGCATACCCTGTACAAGTATGGGTCATCCCAAAGGTGACATCTTCTTTTGGCTTGCAGCTTTATTTTGTTTTCGCCCAGTGGTACGTATCCTAAAACCATGAAGTTCATGATGTTTGCATACCATGGGTTGGAGTCCATCACCTTGAGTAGCATTTTGTCGCGTAGGAAGTCATTTATTGGTAGTTCCTGCATGTTAGTGACTTGCATACACGATAGATGATTAGCAACAGTAGTCTCTACTCCCTTTTTATATTTTATTTCAAGATCAAATTCTTGGAGTAAGAGAACCCGTCTTATTAATCTAGGTTTAACATCTTTCTTAGTGAGCAAATATTTAAGTGCAGCATGATCAGTATACACGATAACTTTTTCACCCACTAAGTATGACCTAAACTTGTCAATAGCAAAAATGACTGCCAAGAGCTCTTTTTCTATAGTAGCATAATTAAGTTGTGCTCCTGTCAGCGTTTTGCTAGCATATGTGATTGTGTGATTCTTCTTATCTTTGCTTTGGCCAGGGACCGCACCAACAACATAATCACAAGCATCACACATGATCTCAAATGGATGCGACCAATCAGGTGGTTGGATGATTGATGCTGAGATGAGTGCTTTCTTAAGAGTGTGAAAAGCACTTAAGCACTCATCTGTAAACTCAAAAGATGCATCTTTAGCTAACAGGTTCGTGAGGGGTCTAGCGATTTGTGAAAAATCTTTGATAAACCGCCTATAGAACCATGCATGACCTAGGAAGCTGTGGATCCCTTTTATGTTCACGGGGGGTGGTAGTTGCTCGATAACTTCTATCTTAGCCTTATCTACCTCAATCCCCTTCTCGAGCACAAGGTGCCCAAGAACGATGCCTTCACGGACCATGAAGTGGCACTTTTCCCAGTTAAGTACCAGGTCCTTCTCTTGGCATCTTTGAAAGACTTTGTCTAGATTCTCCAAACAGTGATCAAAGGTTATGCCATAGAACAAAAAGTTATCCATGAAAACCTCCATGGTTTCTTCTATCATGTATGAGAAAATAGACATCATGCACCGTTGGAATGAAGCGGGCACATTACACAACCCGAACAACATTCTACGATAAGTGTACGTTCCATACGGGCATGTAAAAGTTGTCTTGCTCTGATCATCGGGGTGGATGGGAATCTGATGATACCCCAAATACCCTTTGAGAAAATAGAAGAAAGAATGCTTCATCAACCGCTCTAACATTTCATCAATGAAAGGCAGTGGGAAGTGTTCTTTCTTTATTGCCGCATTGAGTTTTCGGTAATCAATACACATTCCCCACCACGTGACGGTACGTTGTGGAATCAACTTATTTTTATTATTTTTAACAACCGTCATTCCTCCTTTCTTTAGAACCACTTGGACGGGACTAACCTAGTCACTATGTGGTATGACATAAATTATCTCGATGTGAAGAAGTTTGAGGACTTCCTTGTTTATGACTTCCCGCATCGCATTATTGAGCCTACGCTGAGGCTCTTGAGATGGTGTACTCAAAGGGTCTATCGGAATGCGATGGGTGAAGAGTGTCAGACTAATCCCCTTGAGATCTTGTAGGGAATACCCAAACACTGGCTTATGTTTTTCTAAGATGGCGATTATTGACGGTCACTAACATTAATTATAAACCATCAACATAACCTGTATTTATACTTAATTCCATCACCAAACATTGGTATAGGGGTTTAAACTAATAAATTCAATGAGTTTTGGTGAATCTGTGTTTTCAGCAGGGTTTATCCAGAAAACCGTCAAGGTGGACCTACATGTCAGATTTAATCGCGCCTATCCAGAGCGAAATGGACTCTAAAAGACTCTAGAAGACTCGAGAGGACTCCAGGCCGAAGCAGAGGGGTAGAGGCTATCAAGTAGGGTTGACTGGCCCCACCTGCAGGGCGCCTGGCCCCCTGAGCCCACATGTCAGCCCCTCCTTCAAAAGTTGGTTCTCCACTGCCTCCTAGGTTACATCTACGCCTTGCTTTAAGTCAGTTTGATCCAAGGGCTCATGTTGGACGCTCTAGCCTATATATACAAGCCCTTGCCCCCCTCCTTGAAGTAATCCTAAAACCCTAATTCATATTCTCCTCGTCAGGATCAGAGCCAGCTATCAAGAGAAGATTAGTCCTCTTTAGTTTCTAGTCTTGTAAATAATAGTGAGATAGAGAGTGAGGGAAGAGTTTAGAGGAGGTGCCGGCCTATCGGTGCTCTCTCTATAGCTTGTACCTTGGTGGATCCAAGTTCTATCTGAGCTTGCCTTTGAGATTTCTCTGGTAATCAACTTCTGATCCAAGTAAGCATCTTGTTTATATTGTTCATTAGGTTTGCGACTCTTTTGAGTGCTTTATTCTCTTTCTAGGGGGAGTAAAGTATTAACCATAAGTGTAAGTGTGGTGCTTAGACTTAGGTTAATCGTAGATGCATCCTACATTCTGGATCAGTGTAGCTCGCTAGGGTGACTCTTATAGGCTCGTTGAATCCTCTGTAGTCCACCTCCTATTTGTAAGGGCACGTAGGACGTGGTTGCAAAGGAAAGCATCCTCTGCTGGTGTCTTCCCCTAGTAATGTCCCTAGTTGAAAGTAGAAGACATAGCTACCCAAGTCAAAATTAGAGAACCTTAGTTTTCCTCTCTATGCTCCTATTTATCCTAACCTTATTGCTACCCTTAGTTAAGTTAGACCGTAGTTAGTCTCACACGTTTCCCTATGGATACGATACTTGGAATATTTTCTGGTGAAAGCTATAGCGATATCTGTGCACTTACCGATTTATCTGTGTGTGTTAAAATATACCAACAAGCTTTCTGGCACCGTTGCCGAGGAAACAGTTGCTGAATTAACTACAAGCCTAGCTTAACCTTTTATCTTTTATTCTTTCTTTTATTTTAATTTTTCTTTTAGCATGGATTCCACTTCTATCTATCAATATGCTAAACCCACAAGCGCAACCCTAAGGCCACCAGAATCCTCAGACCCTATCATAACACCTAGTTATGAGCTACACCTGTATTTTATAAAACTGATTTGGGATCAATCCTTCTTGGAAGAAGGCGACAAAAACCCATACTCACACATATAAGAGTTTGAATAGACCTATGCATGCTTGCGTATTGCTGGCATGTCTAACAAGACCTTAAGATGGAAGCTATTTCCATTCTCTTTGATGGGAAGAGCTAAACAATGGTACAGTCTAACCGTAGGAAGTATGCAAGGAGATTGGGAAACATTGTGCTCAAAATTTTGTTTACGTTTCTTTCCCATCTCTAAAGTGGTTAGCCTGAAAGGATCAAGATGCCCAAGAGGGGGGGGATGAATTGGGCTAATTCTAAAATTCTTTGCAATAATTAAACCCTACACTTAGCCCACTTCATCGCTTGTGCCTAGAATGTGTTTCTAATGTTCTACCGCACAAAAGTTTAGCACCCTAAGTTCCAATCCTACTCTAGCATGGCAATTCTATGAATGTAAAGACAAGAATTGAATTGCTCAAAGTAAATGCTTAAAGTAAAGAGAGAAGGAGGAACGCGGCGATGTTTTGCCGAGGTATCGTAGAGTCGCCACTCCCCACTAGTTCTCGTTAGAGCACCCGCGCAAGGGTGTAGCTCCCCCTTGATCTGCGCAAGGATCAAGTGCTCTCTACGGGTTGATTCTTCAATACTCTGTCGCGGTGAATTACCCACAACCGCTCACAACTTGAGTTGGGTCATCCACAAGCTCCGCCGGATGATCACCAAGCTCCCAATCACCACCAAGCCATCTAGGTGTTGGCGATCACCAAGAGTAACAAGCACGAACTCTCACTTGATCACGACAAGACTAATGAGAAGGGTGGATGCACACTTTGCTATTCTTGCTTTCACTAATCAGGCCTCTCTCTTGGATTCTCAAATCTCAATCACCTCACTAGGACCTTGCTCTTCTTGGCACTCTCAAAGGTGTTTCTCAGCTGTTGGAATGAGCAAAAGTAATCCCTCACATGAATAGAGGAAGTATTTATACACCCTTGTTCAAAACGAACCGTTATGTGCCTCTGCAGGGTGACCGGATGCTTCGGTCAGTTCTCCCCACCACCGAGCAGTTAAGTTGTGACCGGACTCTGACCAGCGTCCGGTCAGCACTGACTGGATGTGTCTGGTCACAAAAACTGCCCTCTAGAACCTTCCTGATGTTGATTGGACTCTAGAACCCAGTGTTCGACCACTTTGCTGCTCAGCATCCGGTCAGTAGCCAGAACTTGACCAGCGTCCGGTCAGCACTGACCGGATACGTCCGGTCAGGATTCTCCCTCTCTGGGACCTTACTAGAGTTGACCGGACACTGGCACCTAGCATCCGGTCACTTTTCACTCAGCGTCCGGTCACATCCAGACGACTTCACCTTGATCAAATGAACTGACCGGACTCTGCGCCAGCGTCCAATCACACTGGAACCAACGTTCGGTCAACATTTGACCCTCCATTCACTTCCAACTCGTAATCATATGTGAATGAAGTTTGCTCCAATTTATCTAAGGGCTATTTAGGAGCTACCTAGTGCTAGATTTGACAAGTGTGCACCACACCTAACCCACTAGACTCACCTAGGTCAAGCTACCCATCCATACCCCCCTTAATAGTATGGCCAAAGGAAAAACAAAGTCCTAAACTACTCTAAGTGTCTCTTCAACACCAAATGACACTCAGAACTAGTCCATCCTTAACCTTGTTGTCCATCCTTTGAAAACCGAAATAATTTCCATCGTAGGGCATGACAACCATGATTGCCCAATCAATTGCCATTACCGTGACCTAACTTAATTGCCTCTGCAAAACACACGTTAGTCACAGTAATTACGTATTGTCATTAATCACCGAAACTCAACTAGGGGCCTAGATGTTTTCAATCTCCCTCTTTTTGGTGATTGATGACAATACAACATCGAGTATGTAAAAGACATGAGGTTTTCAACATGCTTGGTTCATATAAGCTTTTGACAATAAGAACAAAAGAGTTAGGCAAGCTTATATGACCCAAGCCAACATGATGTACTCAATAGATATGAAATAAGCATGAGTACAAATAAAGCTCATTTGCATCGGAGTAAAACGCAGAAGCAAAACAAATGAGCATAACCAAGTGATATGACATATAAATAATTCAAAGTAGAGAGCACACATGTCACATATCACATAAATATCATATCACATAGATATCACTATCACATAAATATAGTTCGTTGCATGAAAGTAAACATGAATGCATAATAGTGTATCATACATAAAAAGCCAAATATAGTAGATAACTCCCCCTAGATGTATCGCTCCCCCTAAGTCCTATCATTCTCGATCCCTCTCCCCCTTTGGCATCAAACACCAAAACCTAAGGGTCAGTCGGCAGGGCTGCAGCGGATGAGTCAGGCGCTGAGGTGTGATGAGCGATCTAGAACTGTGTTCCATCATCATCTGATCCTGAGCTCTATGCAGTCTGACCCTCTATAGCTGAAAGCGACGCTGAAGCAGTCTGGGTCGGAGCGGGGACTGGTGCGGCCTGTGACTTTGCAGGTATGACTGTAGCAGGCGGCTATGATGATGCAACTGAAGAAGGTAGCATCTCTGTAGTCCCAGTAATAGGAGCAACTATGGAAGGAATAGGGACATGTAGATATGGCAGAGTAGGCTGCCTTGTCAACTCACTGAATGTCGCACCAAGGCTCCTAGAGACTAGGGTGTCTGGCACAAGCAGCGACGAACTCGGAGCCGATGTGAAGCCCATATGTAGCGGTGTAAACTACGGACCTAGAGCTATCACTGGCGAGGCAAGCCACTGGGACACCTGCTCTATAGGTGAAGCAAACTGAGTAGCAGTCTGTCCCTGACTCTAAAGCCCACTGGGCTGTAAAGCTAGAGTCATAGAAGTAGTGGTAGGCTGGCCGATCTGGGGTGAAGGCTATGGCGGTGGAGCCCCAATAGCAGTCACAACATGCTGCATAAATCCAAGGAGCTGCTGCTGCTGAATAGCCTGCTACTGATGCTAGAACTCATCCTGTCTAGCCTGAACCTATGCTAGAGTAGCAGCTGTCTCCTAGGCCTGGCGAGCCTGGTCCTGCCTCATCCGCTCAAGTATAGCAAGTAAAGCGGGGTCTGTCTGCGGTGCAAGTTGAGCTGAGCTAGAACCACTAGCCTCACCATCATGACATCGAGGAGGCATCCGAGGGATATCCTAATAATCATCATCTATACTATCACTGGGGTCGCTCTCGACTATACCCTCCTGCTAAGCATCAAACTGCTCCTCCTCTGTAGCTGCATTGCCCCTGATGATCTCATCCTGCTGGGCTGCAGACTCTGGCACCTTTGGGCGATGACTCGGCTGGCTAGGTGTCCTCACTGCTCTGTGGTGGAGCATCTGAGTCAAGTTATATGCAGGGAACTCTGTAGTAGCAGCACTATACTCTGCTAGCATCTCAGGAGGCCTCACTATAACTGCCCTATGAATCAAGAATGTAATACAGTGAGCATATGGCAGCTGCCTATGACCTATGAACCCCTCTACAAGAGTGTCCTCCATCTCAGATAGAATAAGATCCCAAATATCAAACACAGTCTGCTGCATCAGAGAGTTCAGGAGCCATAACTAAATGCAAGTCAAACCCTCGTGATATCGCATCCTTGGAAGCAAGGTCCTCCTCATGATAGCATCGAGCAGTCTAGCTACAGGAGTGAGATCCCTAGGTGTCCTGCTCGACCCCTCACCAAATGGCTCTATGAAGCAAGGGTGAACCAGATCTATAGGAGGCACAAGACCGCCATGAGGGCATCTGGGAGGCTCTGTCTGACCATAGCACACCTCATGTAGCCAGATGGGTTGCTCCTGAAGCCTGAGAATCTCTCTGACCCTGAAGCTCATTAGTCTGTAGTCACGGCCTCTGAATGCAAAGTGAATGAATTTGTGCTGCGGGTCAATCTAGAGTGTAGGATAGAACTCACGGACCCATAATGGTACATATCTGCCTGTCCGTCCAAGTAAATCTATCAGCCCTGGTAGATAAGATAGGTAAGGACAAATCTGCTCTCCTGCTGCTGCTACGATGGCCTCAATGGAACAAACCCTGTGAGACCTAAAAGTTACCCCACTGTTTAGATATGCATTATAAAAATCCTCCTGCGGTGGTGTGTAGAAGCCCTCTGAAGCATGCTCATCCCTCCTCAGCGGGAACCAGTCCTCAAACTGCACAAATTTGAGCTACTGTACCTGCTTGGCCGTGGCGGCCCTCAAATCTAGATAAGTCACTAGAGGCAGACCCTGTGGTCTGGGAGGCGGATGAGAACCCCTCCGCTATGTTTCTACCCTCGGTGTCACCTGGGTACGGGTGCGACTAGAGTGGCGAAGCTATGGTGCCTGCTCTGTCACCTCTGCCTACTCTCCTTCTTGAGCCTGCCCTGTCTGCTGCTGCGGCTTCCCCTGAGGCTGAGTCTCCTCCAAAGCAACACGCCATCCCTCAAGCATGACAGTCCTAGCTAGACTACCATGATGACGCTCAACCTACTCAATAGCTGCCCTCTGTGCTGGTGAAAGCTGATCTGTGATCTGGACTCCACTCCTAGCACCTCCTCTCTCTGCACGCTCTGTGGCGGCTGCAACTGCTGCTGCTCTCTCTGTGTCAGCATCTGGATACTTGCACTTCTTCATCGCTAGCTTCTTTGCCTTGCCTTTCACATCAGCAGGCAAGCGAGGTGGCTACCTCAGATCCTCATCACTGGGACCACCTCCGGCATTCTTGACACATGCCATCTGAAACGATCTGCTGCCTCAGACAAGAACCAACTGTCACTAACACTTCTGAGGCTTGGCCTCGATCCGTACTCACGAGCTTGGCCCCGAGTTGACTGACAACTGCCAATGAGACCTCAGCAACACCAACTCGCTGCACAATGGAATAGATCAGATATATATGAATAATTTAAATATACATCTAAAGATACGAAACCCTAAGAAGCAAGCAATAGATATGAAATTGGACACAAGGGCTTGCTACCTGATGAACCAGCGATCCGAAGAACAAAGGAACAGAACACGAGGGTACCACCGGGAAAATGCCTAGGGTTAGGGTTCCCGCGAAGTGCGGTGGCCGAGCAATGCAATGTAGGCACGAGCGCAAGGATGGCAGCAGGATCTCCGGCGTGAAGCACGACAGTGGCGGCGCTGGTGAGTGCTGCGGGCAGCGCTAGGGCATGGAAGAACACGGTGGCTATGGTGCAGCGGCGCTAGGGCGGTGACACGGGCGCAACTGTGCGGGAGCGGTGCTGCTACATGGCTAGGGCACGAGTGCAAGGTGAGCGGTGGAGGCGTGGCTCAGCTGCGCGGTGGCGTGGGCACGGTGGCGCTTGCTACGTGGCACGGTGGCGTGGAGCAGGGTGCGGCACAGCGGCTTGAGACTCGGTGAAGTCATCGCGGGCAAGATGAGTACGAGCGGCGGCGGATATGGGATTATATGGTGGCCCCATGATGGAAGAGATAAGGAAAGAAATAGAGTTCGGAACCCGCATGACATGTACTGACCGGATGCGTCGGTGGCACCGACTGGACGCTGCCACCCAGAGTCCGATCGACTCTAGAGAGGTCCAAATCCCCTGGAGTTGCGACCGGACGCGTCCAATCACCACTGACCGGACGCAGCCAGAGTCCGGTCCAACCTGCTTTCTTCGTCTTCGCTCGACCGGACGTAGGAACGCCATCTGACCGGACGCATGGAGCAGAGTCCGGTCACTCCTTCGCAGGAATAGTTCACCTTCTGTGAACTGACTGGACGCTGGACATCAGAGTCCAGTGCAGCGTCCGATCACTCTTTTTTAGCAAATCTTCAAAGTCCTTCGCGCTGCCTGTTCCCAATCAAGTCCCAACTTCAATAAAACCCAAATAAACACCAATTGAGACTGATGTCAGTGACCTCTCTCAAACCCTCAAAATTTTCAAAATATTTTGCCTTAGGCTATAATTCTTTTAAAGAAAATAGGCAATAAAAGGGTGATTGAAGATAAATGATAAAACAACATTCATGCATATGCAATGCAATACTTGAAAGTAATTCTAGTTGCTTGTTAAGTTTGATCCAAGGTTAAGCTTCTTCACACGCTTTTCGGCGGTTATCTTAATCATGTTAGACAAGCCCTAAGTGCATTACCACAAAGTAAACATGTTGTATATTACAATGCAATGCAAGGGACAACACAAGCTCATTTTCTAGAGAAGTTGCTAAAATCAAGCACATTGAGCTCATTCCTCAACTGACAAAATGTTGCCTCGTCTAGCGGTTTAGTGAAGATATCCACCAATTGATCCTCGGTCCTTACACCTTCTAATGATATATCATTCTTTGCAACATGATCTCTAAGAAAGTGATGGCGGATATCTATGTGCTTGGTGCAAGAGTGTTGAACTGGATTATTAGCAAGTTTTACCGCACTCATTGTCACACAAAAGAGGTACTTTTTCTAGAACTACACCATAGTCTAGCAAAGTTTGCTTCATGTAAAGTATTTGTGCACAACAAGCATCCACAGCAATGTATTCTGCTTCGGCGGTGGACAAAGCCACACTATTTTGCTTCTTGGAGGACCAAGACACAAGTGATCTACCAAGCAAATGGCACCCTCTGGATGTAATTTTTCTATCAACTTTGCAACCAGCATAATCCGAATCAAAATAGCCAACTAATTCAAATATAGCTCCTTTGGGATACCAAAGGCCAATGCTTGGTGTGTGCTTAAGGTACCTAAGGATTCTTTTAACGGCAATCAAATGAGCTTCCTTAGGATTAGCTTGAAATCTAGCACACATACACACACTAAACATGATGTCGGGCCTAGATGCGGTCAAATATAACAAGCTACCAATCATAGAGCGGTAGAGAGTTTGATCAACCATTTTACCTCCCTCATCTAGGTCGAGATGTCCATTAGATGGCATTGGTGTCTTGATTGGCTTACATTCATCCATATTGAACCTCTTGAGAACATCCTTGGTGTACTTTTCTTGAGAGATGAAAATCCCTTCTCTCATTTGCTTGACTTGAAAACCAAGAAAGAATGTAAGCTCTCCAATCATTAACATCTCGAATTCCTTCGACATCAATTCACCAAACTCTTTGCAAGAATCTTCATTTGATGATCCAAAGATGATATCATCAACATATACTTGACAAATGAAGATATATCCATCAAGCTTCTTGGTGAATAGTGTGGTGTCGACCTTCCCAATGGTGAAGCCCTTCTCAATGAGGAAATCCCGAAGATGCTCATACCAAGCTCTTGGGGCTTGCTTAAGCCCATATAGCACCTTGAATAACCTATAAACATGATTAGGATATCTAGGGTCTTCAAACCTGGGAGGTTGATCAACATAGACTAGTTCATTAATAAAGCCATTTAAAAATGCACTTTTCACATCCATTTGATATATTTCATTTCATGATGTGATGCATATGCAAGGAGGATACGAATGGCTTCTAGTCTTGCAACCGGTGCAAAGGTCTCTCCAAAATCCAACCCTTCAACTTGAGAGAACCCCTTTGCAACTAGTCTTGCCTTGTTCCTCACAACAATGCCTTGATCATCTTGCTTGTTGCGGAACACCCACTTTGTTCCAATGACTCTTGCACCTTGTGGTCGCTCTTCAAGAGTCCAAACTTCATTACGGGTGAAGTTGTTCAACTCTTCATGCATGGCATTTATCCAATCCGGATTTTGAAGAGCTTCTTCTACCTTAGTAGGCCCAAAGCAAGAGACAAAAGAGTGATGTTCAATAAACAAAGCAAGTTTTTGAGATCGAGTCATTACACCCTTTGATGGACTCCCTATGATGAGATCTTGTGGATGAGCTTGTAGTAGAGGTGAATTTCTTCTATCAACCACTTGAGGGGGAGGTTGTGGAGCATCAACATCTTGTGCTTGTGTCACCATTTGCTCATGGGAGACATGAGTATCTTCATTTTCTACTCTCCCATCTTTATCACCATCTTGTGGCACATTTGATGAAGGTGGATTGATCACTGGTACATCATCTTCATCATCTTGAGGTTTGATGTCTCCAACCAGAATATTCTTCATGGCCTCCCTCAATGGTTCATCACCTACATCATCAAGATTCTCATGTGCTTCTTGGGAACTGTTAGATTCATCAAATTCCACATCATATGTTTCTTCAACCAAGCCGGTGGCATGATTAAATACTCTATATGCTTTGGACTTTGATGAGTAACCAACAAGAAAACCAATATCACAACATCTTTGAAACTTCCCTAGGTGTTGCCGCTTCTTGCAGATGTAGCATTTGCAACCAAACATCCTAAAGAATGAGACATCCAGCTTCTTCCCATTGAGCAACTCATAAGGTGTCTTGCCAAGAAACTTTTGAAGGAATAGGCGATTGGATGCATAGCATGCGGTGTTGATAGCTTCTGCCCATAGAGCTTTAGGTGTGTTGTACTCATCAAGTATTGTTCTTGCTAGTGTGATTAATGTCCGGTTCTTTCTGTCAACTACACCATTTTGTTGAGGAGTATATGTTGCGGAGACCTCATGCTTGATCCCAACTTCATCACAATAGGCTTAAATATTTGTGTTGTCAAATTCTTTCCCATTGTCGCTTCTAATCTTCTTGAGCTTCACTTCAAACTCATTTTGTACTCTCTTGGCAAACTTCTTGAAGCACGATGCAACTTTGGATTTGTCATGAAGGAAGAACACCCATGTATATCTTGAGTAGTCATCAACAATCACAAGGCAATAAAGATTTCCTCCCAAACTCTTGTATGTTGTTGGTCCAAATAAGTCCATGTGAAGGAGCTCTAGCACTCTTGTTGTTGACATAAAAGCTTTTGTAGGATGTGTGTTTGCAACTTGTTTGCTGGCTTGACATGCACTACAAAGCTTGTCCTTCTCAAACTTCACATCTTTCAACCCTCTTACCAAATCATTCTTCATTAGCTTCTTGAGTGAGCTCATCCCAACATGAGCAAGTCTTCTATGCCATAGCCACCCAAGTGTTGTTTTGGTGAATAGACATGTTTTCAAATTAGCATCTTTAGAGGTGAAGTCCACTAAATATAGGTTGTTGTATCTAAATCCCTTGAATATCACTTGATCATCATCCTTCTTGGATACAACCACTTCCTTCTCAGTAAATAGGCATTGAAAGCTAAGATCACATAATTGTCCAACGGATAGCAAGTTGAAGCTCAATGAAGCGACATATAGCACATTTGAGATTGAATGATCATTTGATATTGCCACTTTGCCCAATCCTTTAACTTTGCCCTTTAAATTACCTCCAAATGTGATTCTTTCTTGTCCATCTACTTCTTCATCTAGTGAGGTGAACATACGAGGATCATCGGTCATATGTTGTGTACAACCACTATCAATTATCTAATGACTTTCACCGGTCTTGTAGTTCACCTACACACAAGAGATCAAGCTTTAGGAACCCAAACTTGTTGAGAGCCCTTGACTTTCTCAACAAGTGTAACACCTCTGGTGTTTTAAACACTAAAATATGCCATGCCATCATATGCATTGCACATCATTCATGTGTTAGTCAAAACTTTGATATGCATTCACTAAAACAAGTTTATTTTTATGATTATATGTGTTGACTTGTATAGGATGAATCAAGTTCAAAACCTTTGTATTGAATTGGAATTCCGAAACCCTAATTTCCAGCATTTAATTCTACCCTGGAAAACCTAATTCAAAATCTAAGCACATTTTGGGGTTGAGCCTAAAAGAAAAGGTGTAGAGCTTGTCAATGTGTACAAAGTTGGTTTTTAGAGTTTTCAAAGTTGTTATTTAAAATTTGAAGTATTTTGAAAGGGGATAAATTCTTAAAGTGTCTCTTTTTGACTTTAAACTTGTATTTTTAAATGTAGACATAATTTGAGTATGGTTATTAAAGCAAAGTTGTAGAACTTTGAATTTGGAGCAACTTTTATTTTTGGAGATTTTTGAGTTTCCATACAAATTTGAGAGTAATTTGAAAAATGAAGCGAGTGGCAATTCGGTAAATACCTTGAACAGTGCAAGCAGGCAGACACTCACCGTCGGCGAGCTTCCACCGGCTTCTACACGCGCCCTCGGGTGACACCTCTAGCTTTGACGTGTCTGCGCTGCCATTGCATGTCAAGCGCACCTCTCACCGCCGCTCTTCGCTCACCGATAAGTCTAGAAGTGCCCTCCCGTCGCTCTCTCCTTCCTCTGTTTCCCGTCAACGTCGTCCTGCTCCGTCGAGCTCGCGACGGAGCCACAACACCCTCCTAGCCTCAGCCGAGCATGTCACCATGATCGCCATCACCTAGCGCTTCCATATCACCCACTTTCACAGCTTCGTTCCCTCTGGTTTGCCCGGCGTAACCTCATCTTCTCCAACTTCGGCGAGGAGCTGCCATGATCCATTCCACCATAGACAGGGAGTTCAGGTGGGATTCTTGCTTCATCCTTTGCTGTTTCTTGATCTTCATTCTCTCGTGATGTTCATGCGCTCGATCGTTGATCATTTGGTCAATTGCTTTCCTTAGAACGGAGCTTCACCGTGAGTTCACGCCGCCGCTTTCGTCTCCAACGCCGACGACTTAGCTCCGCCTCGCCTTAGCCGTCATTTTCACACGCATCAGCTTCGGGATGAGCCACTGATCGTGTTTGAGTGCTCTATTTTACCTCTACCATGCCATAGCCACGGGACTGCGGGACGCCGGCAAGTTTTGCTTCGCCGTGCCACTGCCCGCGTCGTTGCTTGCGTTAGGGAGTGCTGTTAGCTCAATTAACTGCTCGGTTAGGTTCGTTAGGAGGTGCTGAGTACGCCAAAGACCTTTGTATCACCGGTGAAGTCGTAGAACGCCATCGCCATCTCAGCAGGACACTGCCGTGCCGCCATCGTCGCTGGTGAGGTAACTACAGCCACCTAGATGCTCAACCAATACCTTTAATCGATGTGCAGCGCTGAGGAGGTCGTGTTGGTGCACTCAATACCACCGGAGACCTCACCGTCGGTGAGTAATCGCCGGTCAGAGGGCCTCGTCGCCGTGGTCAGCGCGGACTGACGGATGGGGTCACCCTGTCAGTGGCTGTACAATTGAAAATGAATTTTTCTATTTGCAGAAATGGTTATATAGTGTTGTGATTTGTTTATTTTGTGTAGAAATAAATAGAGCACCAACAATTATGAAAATTTTTGTGTGACCTCTCTGAGATGTGAACTATTTAGGAAAAATATTATATATTACTTTTCAGTATATTATGAATGTGATAAAAATTGCTCAAAGTAATTAATAAATGGGATTCCATGATTTTTCTAGGCTTAAATAATTATCCAAAAATTATGAAAATTGTTTTTCCACTTAGTTATCATGTGATGAGCCTTCACAAAAATTTGGAGCTCATTTGGAAAAAGTTGATTTATTTCATAGTGTTGAATTAATTAATTAATTAATAAAAACAAATAGTAAACCTTAATGACTTAGGTTTTGTTTGAATTTGGGATTGAGTGATGACCTTGGGTCATTAGTATAAAATGATCCTTGGCACTTTGAGTAAGTGTTTGAGTTGATGATCAACTTGTGATTAAGAAATGTTAATTAGTATAACCCCATTAAGGTTTAGTTAGTTTTTGGCTTGTAACTATACCGCGAAGGAAAGTTGTATTCAAGTTATTAACTTTTGCATCCATCGTCAAGCATCATGTTTTATATCTTGCATCATATTAAACATGGCATCATTACCACGTGTAGTGAACGAAAGTGAGAACGTGGTAGTTAATCAAGTTGTTGAGGAAGTCAACCCACCGGTTGAGGTCGGGTTTGGTATCTGTGGAACATCTCCGGAGCCTGACTATTTTGACAATCAAGGCAAGCCCTGGATGCATTTAAACCTACCTTGTATTTTACAAATTTATATCACTTTTATTATTTAAATGCTGCATTAAGTGATTAGGAGTTGAGTGGAAACCTAATTGGTGCATTACCAACCTTATTTTTCCAAATCAACCTTGTTACCAGCTTTAATTCGAGAATGCCTAATTATGCTTAGCCATGCTTAGACCAATAAAAGTCGGGTGATTACCTGTCACCTGCGAGATATAAATGGATTTTTTGTTACGATTGGTTATTTATGTTATCATGTGATATAATCATGTGGAGTAATAAATCTAGACCGGGCGGACTCGGTGTATGAGAGCCACAAGACATGGATGTCTTGTGAGCGGGTTCTTTCCACCTGTGTCGATTAAGAACCGTCCGTTGTTGAATTGCATGAGGTGAGACTTTGTAGTACTGGACACATACTTCGATAAGCCTTAACTCGGATATTCTATTACGAGAATGGCTACTCGCGCACTAGAAGTGGAGAGACAGCGAGAGTAGCGTGTACCCACGTGGCAATGGGCTGGATTGGTGGAGTACTGTGCTCTCGGGTGGCGCGGACCCGTTCTTGTTTTAGGAAATCTAGGGATAGGTTGGCATATGTAGGTCAGGGACCTACATATGTCGTGTGGTTGGGAATCCCTAGCTGTGTTTTATCGGTTTGAATCGTCATTGCTCCTCGGTTATGGAGACTTAACTCACTGTTCATCATCGTAGTTAACCAATGGAACTTGAGTAGGATTTGAGAAAGAGATTGATATGAAGTTCATGATCTCAATATGGATCATGTCAGCTTTATATATGATTTGTATGAAGACTTAAATGTTGAAAGAAAGAATCTTGTTAGAGAGCTTTTACGCAAAAGAACTTTGTTTCTTGCTAAAGCCTTACCTTGAATCCCCGAGTCTGCATTCCTGAGTCTTCTCCGTTTTTACATCGGTTAAGTCTTGTTGAGTACTTTGTACTCAGGGTTCTTTAACCCTTGTTGCAGGTGAGTCTCATGAGCAGGTCTGCTTTGGACCGTGCTGCTTGATGGTTGTTCAAATCGAAGATGATAAGTAAATGTGTGGCCCTTGGGCAGGGCACTTTATTTGTGTGTTTTGTTTTAGGTTACGAAAGCTACTCCACTACTATGGTTTGTAATAATAATCGTACTTAGTTTGTAAGACTTGAAACAACTATTTTGTAACTAAGTATTGTAAGACTTCCGCTATGTCACTCTGATGTAAATTATGAAATAAACTATTGTAATACTGCAATGACTTTGTAATGGATCCTGCTCGGAGGAAATCGTGGATGATCCAGGTTTCCCGAGGACACCCGACAGGCTTCTTAAGTTACCGGGAACATGTGCATAGTCGTCAGAAGTCAATGGACAATGACAGATGCATGTGGGCCCTATAATTTAGGAGGTTCTGCCACAGAATGGTATCAGAGCGACCATTACAAAGGTTTTTGTAGTATTGTTTTACAAAAATTTCAAAACGATTTGGGGCAAATAAATTTAACCTGTTAATTTGGTCCAAATTGCTTCCGACTTATCTTAATTCATTCTCGCACTTCCTTATTTGATTAAAAAGGCTTTATATGGTGGAGTAGTAATCTTATTATGCCCTATATAATAAGAACTATTGTTTATGTACCTTAGGAGCTTTGATGTTTAGTTTCGTAAGGACGATTCATGCATCACGATTAATCCACTTATTAATTACTTTCCCTCTTAGTTTATGTTAAGTAGTGCAATCCCTTTCTTACTACTCTGTAGACTTTTCTCAGATTGTCTTCTACAGTATGGCTCGTACCAAGATAACGCCCTGTAAGTCCGTTGGACCCAAAGGAGTTCCTCATCACCAGTTTGCCCCTAGGAGTGATGGTGCTAGCAGTAGCAGTTTTATGCCTAATCCCCAGGCTGAGGTACAGAGGCTTTTAGCAAAATTAGCATAGGCTACTAGAGATAGGGCCTTGGATGCCATCTAGGTGGGCGAGTTACAAGATCAATTGAGGCGTCTCACCGCCGCTTATAAGAACTGTGAGCATATGTTAGTTCGTATGGTGGAAGGAAGAACTAAGGCTTGGCATAGAGAAGATATAGCTAGAGCCCGAGTTCATGAGTTAGAGTTCTATGTAGAAGATTTAGAAGAATATTATACCAATCTGCATGAAGAAGTCCATAGGCTGAACAATCTCCTGAATCCAAATCATGAGCCTCAGGTAGATGAAATGGACCCAGGTGTCATCATAGCAGATGATGATGAACCTAAAGAGGAAGAAGAAGAGGATCCAGAAGAAATAGTGGTGGTCAATGAAAGTGATGATGAAGGCAGAAATGTTTCTGGAATGGATACCAATCCCGAGGTTTGAGGTGATCGAGGAGAAGAGTAGAGTTGTAATATAGTGAGTTCTAGTCAAGCGGGGTAGTCTTGCTTAAGTGCAGACTTGTGTATAAATAAGTGAACCCAATGTAATGTGTTTGTAGTAAGCTCTTTTAATAGTTCAATAAATGTTTGTGAGTAAGATTTGGTTTGTCATGAACAGATGCGTCGTACTCAGGCTTTGAATATTCCTAGTTCTTCACAAGACGAGGATGGTATTCCTGATCCCCCACCAGTTCCGCCAAATTTGGCTGATGCTATCGCAGCACTGGTCAATGTGATCGTAGATAATGCTCGGTTGCTTCGGGAGTTAGCTCAAAGCAATCAAAATATGATGCAAGGGAATCGTGGTCGTAATCATCAAAGGCAAGAAGCTACGTATGTTGACTTCACGGATACACGACCACCAGTATTTACCAAGGCTGACGAACCACTTGAAGCTGATGATTGGCTTCGTACCATGGAGCAGAAGTTCGACCTCATTCCATGCACTAAGTTTCAAAAGCCTATTTTTGCTGCCCAACAGCTTAGAGGTGCAGCAGGTGCTTGGTGGGCGAACCTTGTGGCCATGCAGCCAGCCGGTACTCGGTTAACTTGGGCCAAGTTCTGCACTGCTTTTCGTGCCCATTATATTCCGGAGGGAGTTATGGCCATGAAGCTTGATGAGTTTCTTGCTTTAAAGTAAGGTGATCAAACAGTCATGCAGTATGTGGGCAAGTTCAATCACCTTTCACAGTATGCACCTGAGCATGTTAACACAGATGCCAAGAAGAAGAAGTGGTTCATGCGTGGTCTTAATACCAAACTTCATACCATGATGACTACCTGCACAAATGTCATGTATCATGAGGTGGTTAACATTGCTATTGCTTTAGAGGAGAAATATCGGCAGCATAAGGAAATTAAGAAGAAAAAGAGCGTGCCATCTGGGTCTTTTGGTGGCAATCAAAAGAGATAGAAGATAATTTATCATCCGGTGAATCACTACTATCCTCCTTATCGCCCACCGTAGTTCCAAGCCGGGCAACGACCAAATGTCTGTCCTACCATAACTTACCCGAACTCACAACAGGCAAATGTTCCTGGTGTTCGTGCTCCAACACCCCAAGGCCACAATTACCCATGTTTCAATTGTGGGAGGTCCGGTCATTTCTCTAGGGAATGTTCGTATCCTAAGTAGTATATTCCAAATTTTCAAAAGGCTCCCGGAAATAAACAACAGGGTCAAGCTCAGGACAAGAACAATAACCAAAATGCTCAGAAGGGCAGAAATGAAAAGAAGACGGGGCGGGTTTTCTATACTCAAGCTGGGGAGATTCCAGAAGGGGAACCCGTGATGCTGGGTATGTTTCCTGTCGCCGATCATCCTGCAGTTATGCTTTTTGATTCTGGTGCATCTCATACATTCATCAATAGAACCTTTGTCATAAAGCATGAAATTCCAGTTGGGAAAATAAAGGAAAATTTCTATATACAGTCGCCCAGGGGACGTCTGTGTACTAAGGAAATAGTGTACCAGGTACCAATAAACCTGGGTGGGCACATTTTTCCCACCACCATGATTATTCTAAAGGATTAGGATATAGATGTGATCTTGGGAATGAACTGGATGTATCAGCATAAAGCTGTTGTAGATACTTTGAATAGAACAATAAGGTTGAGTTTGCTAGATAGTAATTCTCAGCTTCTTATCCAACTTCCAATCTTAAAGAGATCAGTGGAAAAAGTTTGTGCAACTTCCGTCAAGGAGATTAGAGATATCCCTGTAGTTTGTGAATTTCCAAATGTTTTTCCTGAAGATTTACCCGGTCTACCACCTGATAGAGATGTTCAGTTTGGAATAGATCTAAAGCTTGGAATAACTCCGATCTCTAGGAGAGCTTGTAGGATGCCTCCTAAGGAATTAGCTGAGTTGAAGACTCAATTGCAAGCGTTGATTGATAAAGGTTTTATCCAACCTAGTTCATCACCTTGGGGATGTCCTGCAATTTTTGTGAAAAAGAAAGATGAGACCCTGAGATTGTGTGTTTACTATCATCCATTGAATGAAGTGACAATTAAAAATAAATATCCCTTACCTCGGATAGATTTACTTTTTGATCAACTAGCTGGAGCCAAGGTTTTCTCCAAGATTGATTTGAGGTCAGGTTATCATCAAATCAAAATTAAGCCTGAAGATATTCCCAAAACGACATTTACCACCAGATATAGATTATATGAATACCTGGTGATGTCTTTTGGTTTGATGAATGCCCTAGCTCGCTTCATGTATCTGATGAATTCAGTATTCATGCCTGAGCTAGACAAGTTTGTAGTGGTCTTCATTGATGACATCTTAATATATTCCAAGAACAAGAAAGAACATGTTGAACATCTCAAAGTTGTTCTGACACGCCTAAGAGAACATCAGTTATATGCCAAGTTTAGTAAGTGTGACTTCTGGCTAAAGGATGTACAGTTTTTAGGACATGTCTTGTCAGCTGAAGGAGTTACGGTAGATCCAAGCAAAGTTAAGGATATACTATATTGGAAACCACCAACCACTGTTCATCAGGTCCGAAGTTTTCTGGGAATGGTGGGTTATTACCGTCGTTTTATTCTAGATTTCTCTAGAATATCCAAGTCAATCACTGGATTGTTGAAAAACCAAGCCAAGTTTGTCTGGTCGCCTAAATGTGAAGAAGCTTTCCAGACTTTGAAGAGATTATTAACCACTGCACTAGTGTTAGCACAGCCAGATATCGAGAAGTCGTTCGATGTTTATTGTGATGCTTCTGGTATTGGTATTGGGTGTGTATTAATGCAGGAAGGCCGAGTCATTGCCTATGCTTCCAGACAACTTAAGCGACATGAAGAACATTATCCAACCCATGATCTGGAGTTAGCAGCAGTTGTTCATGCTTTGAAGATTTGGCGGCATTATCTGTTTGGTAATACTTGTCATATTTATACAGATCACAAGAGTTTAAAGTATATCTTTACTCAATTAGAATTGAACATGCAACAAATAAGATGGTTGGAATTGATTAAAGATTATGATTTAGAGGTGCATTACCACCCTGGTAAAGCAAATGTGGTTGCAGATGCACTTAGTCGTAAGAGCCAGTGTAATTGTCTGACCATGAGGACAATGGATCTAACTTTATGTCATGAGATGGAGAAGTTGAATATAGAGATAATTCAACAAGGTAGTTTGACCAATATAACTGTTGAATCAACTATCCGAGACCAAATTATTGCTGCTCAAAAAGAAAACAAGGGTATAGCCCATATCAAAGAAAGAGTTAGGAATGGAAAAGCGGCATGCTTTAGAATAGATGATGCAGGTGTGCTTTGGTTCAAGAATCGCCTAGTGGTACCAAAGGTTCCTGAGTTGCGTCAGTCAATTCTTGAAGAGGCACATACCACCGGGTTCTCTATTCATCCGGGAAGTAATAAAATGTACCATGACTTGAAACAGAGATTTTGGTGGACCAAAATGAAGATAGAGATTGCTCGATATATAGCCAAGTGTGATACTTGTCAAAAAGTAAAAGCTATACATTTGAAGTCCGCTGGAGAGTTACAGCCACTGCCCATTCCGGCTTGGAAGTGGGAGGATATTAGTATGGACTTTATCATCGGTCTACCCAAGACATCAAAAGGTTTTGACTCAATATGGGTTATTGTAGATCAACTAACTAAGTCAGCACATTTTCTTCCAGTCAAGAGTATATATCACACTATCTAATATGCCAAGTTGTATTTAGCACGAATCGTGAGCTTACATGGTGTACCAAAGACCATTGTGTCGGATAGAGGTACACAGTTTGTCTCCAACTTTTGGAAACAATTGCATGCTTCGATGGGTACCAAACTTCTGCATAGTACCGCTTATCATCCATAGACTGATGGTCAGACTGAAAGGGTAAATCAAGTACTTGAAGATATGTTAAGGTGTTGTGTCCTTAACTATTCCAATAAGTGGGATGAATGTTTGCCTTTGGCTGAGTTCTCATACAACAATAGTTATCAAGAGAGCATTAAGATGGCTCCGTTTGAAGCACTCTATGGTCGTAGGTGCAGAACCTCGCTAAATTGGTCTGAACCCGGGGAAAGATGGTTCTTTGGAGTAGACCTTGTGAAAGAAACAGAAGAGAAGGTTAGGCAGATACAAAATAATTTGAAGATAACTCAGTCCAGACAAAAGAGTTATGCAGATAAACGATGTCGACCATTGGTGTTTAACAAGGGAGATTATGTATATCTGAAGGTATCACCAATAAAATGAGTCAACCGTTTCGGTGTTAAAGGAAAGTTGGCACCTCCTTATATTAGACCATTTCAAATTTTGGAGAGGTGTGGAAAGGTGGCATATCGCTTGAAGTTATTGGAACATCTCTTAGCTGTACACGATGTGTTCCATATTCCCAATTAAAGAAATGTCATCAAGTGCCTGATCAAAATGTTGATATTGAAGGAGTTGAACTTGAACCTGATTTGACCTATTCTGAATATCCTATCCGAGTTCTGGATCAGAAAGACCGTGTCACACGAAGGAGGACAATCAAGTTCTACAAGGTACAATGGAATCAACATTCCAAAGAAGAAGCTACTTGGGAATCCGAAGATTTCTTGCTAGAACAGTTTCCGGGGTTTCTTGCGTTGATATAGAATAATGTTAGTTGTGCTCTGTCTTTACGAACCATGTTTTGTAAAGGGACCTTAGCTATTTTATGGTCAGGTTTTGAATGTATATGCTTGACACATTTCCTTTTCCATTACTTATCCTAGGACTTTAAATCTCGGGACGAGATTTCTTTTAGGGGGAAGGATTGTAACACCTCTGGTGTTTTAAACACTAAAATATGCCATGTCATCATATGCATTGCACATCATTCATGTGTTAGTCAAAACTTTGATATGCATTCACTAAAACAAGTTTATTTTTATGATTATATGTGTTGACTTGTATAGGATGAATCAAGTTCAAAACCTTTGTATTGAATTGGAATTCCGAAACCCTAATTTCCAGCATTTAATTCTACCCTGGAAAACCTAATTCAAAATCTAAGCACATTTTGGGGTTGAGCCTAAAAGAAAAAGTGTAGAGCTTGTCAATGTGTACAAAGTTGGTTTTTAGAGTTTTCAAAGTTGTTATTTAAAATTTGAAGTATTTTGAAAGGGGATAAATTCTTAAAGTGTCCCTTTTTTACTTTAAACTTGCATTTTTAAATGTAGACATAATTTGAGTATAGTTATTAAAGCAAAGTTGTAGAACTTTGAATTTGGAGCAACTTTTATTTTTGGAGATTTTTGAGTTACCATACAAATTTGAGAGTAATTTGAAAAATGAAGCAAGTGGCAATTCAGTAAATACCTTGAACAGTGCAAGTAGGCAGACACTCACCGTCGGCGAGCTTCCACCGGCTTATACACGCGCCCTCAGGTGACACCTCCAGCTTCGACATGTCTGTGCTGCCGTTGCATGTCAAGCGCACCTCTCACCGCCGCTCTTCGCTCGCCGAGAAGTCTGGAAGTGCCCTCCCATTAGTCTCTCCTTCCTCTATTTCCCGTCAACGTCGTCCTGCTCCATCGAGCTCACGCTGGAGCCACAGCACCCTCCCAGCCTCAGCGGCATGTCACCATGATCGCCATCACCTAGCACCTCCATATCACCACTTTCACAGCTTCGTTCCCTCTGGTTTGCCCGGCGTAACCTCGTCTTCTCCAACTTCGGCGAGGAGCCGCCGTGATCCATTCCACCACGGACAGGGAGTTCGGGTGGGCTTCTTGCTTCATCCTTTGCTGTTTCTTGATCTTCATTCTCTCGTGACATTCATGCGCTTGATCGTTGATCATTTGGTCAATTGCTTTCCTCAGAACGGAGCTTCACCGTGAGTTCACGCCGTTGTTTTCGTCTCCAACGCCGACAACTTAGCTCCGCCTCGACTTAGCCGTCGTTTTCCGCATCAGCTTCGGAGTGAGCCACTGATCATGTTTGAGTGCTATATTTTACCTCTACCACGCCGTAGCCACAGGACCGCGGGACGCTGACGAGTTTTGCTCTGCCGTGCCACTGCGCGTGTCGTTGCTTGTGTTAGGGAGTGCTGTTGGCTCCATTAACTGCTTGGTTAGATTCGTTAGGTGGCGCTGAGTACGCCGGAGACCTTGTATCACCGGTGAAGTCATAGAATGCTGTCGCCATCTCGGCGGGACACTGCCGTGCCACCATCGTCGCCGGCGAGGTCACTACAGCCACCTAGATGCTCAACCAATACCTTTAATCGATGCGCAACGTTGAGGAGGTCGTGTTGGTGCACTCCATACCACCGTAGACCTCACCGTCGGTGAGTAATCGCCGGTTAGAGGGCCTCACTGCCGTGGTCAGCACGGGCTGACCGATGGGGTCACCCTGTCAGTGGTTGTATAATTGAAAATGAATTTTTCTATTTGCAGAAATGGTTATATAGTGCTATGATTTGTTTATTTTGTGTAGAAATAAATAGAGCTCCAAAAATTATGAAAATTTTTGTGTGACCTCTCTGAGATGTGAACTATTTAGGAAAAATATTATATATTACTTTTCAGTATATTTTGAATGTGATAAAAATTGCTCAAAGTAATTAATAAATGGGATTCCATGATGTTTCTAGGCTTAAATAATTATCCCAAAATTATGAAAATTGTTTTTCCACTTAGTTATCATGTGATGAGCCTTCACAAAAATTTGGAGCTCATTTGGAAAAAGTTGATTTATTTCATAGTGTTGAATTAATTAATTAATTAATTAAAACAAATAGTAAACCTTAATGACTTAGGTTTTGTTTGAATTTGGGATTGAGTGATGACCTTGGGTCATTAGTATAAAATGATCCTTGGCACTTTGAGTAAGTGTTTGAGTTGATGATCAAGTTGTGATTAAGAAATGTTAATTAGTATAACCCCATTAAGGTTTAGTTAGTTTTTGGCTTGTAACTATACCGCGAAGGAAAGTTGTATTCAAGTTATTAACTTTTGCATCCATCGTCAAGCATCATGTTTTATATCTAGCATCATATTAAACATGGCATTGTTACCACGTGTAGTGAACGAAATTGAGAACATGGTAGTCAAACAAGTTGTTGAGGAAGTCAACCCACCGGTTGAGGTCGGGTTTGGTATCTGTGGAACATCTCCGGAGCCTGACTATTCCGATAATCAAGGCAAGCCCTGGATGCATTTAAACCTACCTTGTGTTTTACAAATTTATATCACTTTTATTATTTAAATGCTGCATTAAGTGATTAGGAGTTGAGTGGAAACCTAATTGGTGCATTACCAACCTTGTTTTTCCATATCAACCTTGTTACCAGCTTTAATTCGAGAATGCCTAATTATGCTTAGCCATGCTTAGACCAATAAAAGTTGGGTAATTACCTGTCACCTGCGAGATATAAATGGATTTTTGGTTACGATTGGTTATTTATGTTATCATGAGATATAATCATGTGGAGTAATAAATCTAGACCGGGCAGACTCGGTGTATGAGAGCCACAAGACATGGATGTCTTGTGAGCGGGTTCTTTCCGCCTGTGTCGATTAAGAATCGTCCGTTGTTGAATTGCATGAGGTGAGACTTTGTAGTACTAGCCACATACTCCGGTAAGCCTTAACTCGGCTATTCTATTATGAGAATGGCTACTCGCGCACTAGGAGTGGAGAGATGGTGAGAGTAGCGTGTACCCACATGACAATGGGCTGGATTGGTGGAGTATTGTGCTCTCGGGTGGCGCGGACCCATTCTTGTTTTAGGAAATCTGGGGATAGGTTGGTATATGTAGGTCAGGGACCTGCATATGTCGTGTGGTTGGGAATCCCCAGCTGAGTTTTATCGGTTCGAATCGTCGTTGCTCCTTAGTTATGGAGACTCAACTCACTGTTCATCATCGTAGTTAACCAATGGAACTTGAGTAGGATTTGAGAAAGAGTTTGATA
Organism: Miscanthus lutarioriparius; assembly: GCA_904845875.1. NCBI lineage: Eukaryota > Viridiplantae > Streptophyta > Magnoliopsida > Poales > Poaceae > Miscanthus > Miscanthus lutarioriparius. The sequence continues at coordinate 63,894,149 of CAJGYO010000002.1, forward strand.
TGAAGTTCATGATCTCAATATGGATCATGTCAACTTTATATATGATCTATATGAAGAGTTAAATGTTGAAAGAAAGAATCTTGTTAGAGAGCTTTTACGCAAAAGAACTTTGTTTCTTGCTAAAGCCTTACCTTGAATCCCCGAGCCTGCATTCCTGAGTCTTCTCTGTTTTTACATCGGTTAAGTCTTGTTGAGCACTTTGTACTCAGGGTTCTTTAACCCTTGTTGCAGGTGAGTCTCATGAGCAGGTCTGCTTTGGACCGTGCTGCATGACGGTTGTTTAAATCGAAGATGATAAGTAAATGTGTGGCCCTTGGGCAGGGCACTTTATTTGTGTGTTTTGTTTTAGGTTACTAAAGCTACTCCACTACTATGGTTTGTAATAATAATCGTACTTAGTTTGTAAGACTTAAAACAACTATTTTGTAACTAAGTATTGTAAGACTTCCGCTATGTCACTCTGATGTAAATTATGAAATAAACTATTGTAATACTGCAATGAGTTTGTAATGGATCCTGCTCGGAGGAAATCGTGGATGATTCGGGTTTCCCGAGGACGCCCGACAGGCTTCTTAAGTTATCGGGAACATGTGCATAGTCATCAAAAGAAAATGGACAATGACAGATGCATGTGGGCCCTATAATTTAGGTGGTTCTTCCATAACAAGTGACTTTGCAACCCAAATTTTCTTAGGCCTATTCTTGTTGGGAGGTCCTAAGAACATGACTTTCATCTTTCCACTAGAGTCCTTTCTAAGCATGTAATGAGCATTGAAAGCAAAGGGTCTAGCATGCTTGGGCAAGGGTTGTGGTGGTGGAGTTTGACACTCATGGGCAAAGTGACCTTCTTGTCCACACTCAAAACACCTCTTTGGCTTTGGCTTTGACTTGTGTTATTGTTTTTGAGCTTGAGCCTTTTTCTCTTGGTTTGCCAAATATCCAATGCCACTTCTATCCATCTTCATGACAGTGTTCATTAGTAGCTCACTTTGAAGATGCTTGCCTCTTGTGAACTTGCTCAGTACAATCTTGAGATGCTCTTTCTCCAACTTGAGCTTCTTGTTCTCTTCCTTGAGTGCATCATTATTTTTATCTTCCTTGAGTTTCTTGTTCTCTTCTTTGAGCTTCTCATTCTCAAGAATCAAATCACCATCATGATCAAGAGTTTCTAGCACTATAGTGTTGGTGGTTTTGAGCTCTTTAAGATCTTTCTTGAGCTTTTCATTATCATGCTTGAGCTTGACATACTCATCATAGTTGTCGGTTTCAACCACGTGTTTGCCTTTGCCACTAGATCCTTGCTCAATGCTCTCAACAAATAAATCATCACATGATGTAGCTATATCAATCTTAACAACATCGTTAGTAGCATCATGTGGCTCATTAGATAAAAATTCTTGAGCGATAACAAGATTATCATGATTAATCTTGAGAGTTGTATATTCTTCTTTTAGCATATTGTGGCTAGTGATGAGCTCATTATGTATCCTCTCAAGTTTATCATGTTTTTCTTTAAGCTCTTTCTTAGAAGATTTGAGCTCCTTGAGTTTGGATGACATAGCATCATTTGCTTCTCTAAGCTCAACACTAGCCTTTTCCGCTATGTCACATTTGGCTAAAAGAGAGTCATTCTTAATTTCAAGCTTTTCATTCTTAGCTCTTGATTTTCTAATGATCTTAGTATATTGATTTAGCAATTTAACAAGATCATCATAAGAAGGTGACTCAAATTCATCATCATCACTATCACTATCATCATTGTTAGCATGATCATCACCACTACTACCATCATCATTTGATACCTTTCGTTCACCCTTGGCCATAAGGCATAGGTGTGTAGAGGATGATGGCGGTGGTGTCGGTGAAGATGATGAAGAGTCAATTACAATGGCGGCCACCTTCTCGTTGTCACTATCATCATCGGATGAGCAACTAGATGAATCAATGTCCGTGAGCCAATCACCGACGATGTATGCCTTCCCATTTTTCTTCTTCTTGTGGAAGTCCCTCTTCTTGCCATCTTTCATCTTATCTGGCTTGTTTTTCTTCTTTTCATCTTCATCTTCATCACTTGAGTCATCTTCATCACTTGAGTCATCACTTGAGTGAAGAACTTCTTTTTCTTGCCATCAAACTTGATGCCATTCTTGTTGAGCTTCTTTAGCATCTTGGTGGTTCTTCTCACCATGAGAGCAAGACTTGCATCATCAACTTCATCATCACTTGAGCTCTCATACTCAATTCTTGCTTTGCCCTTCACTTGGCTAGCCTTGAATGCTAAGTCGTTGTCTTTCTTCTTGGTAGAGGATGAGCCATCTTGTGGTGTGATGTGCATGTACATCTCATGAGCATTGATCTTTCCCAAGATTTGTGTTGGTGTAGCGGTGGAAAGATCACCTTGATGAAGCATGGTCACAATATGCCCATATTTGTCAATGGGGAGGGCACTCAAGATTTTTCTTACAACATCTGATGGTTGCATTTGAGTGAGTCCAAGCCCATTGACTTCCTCTACAAGAACATTCAAGCATGAGTACATTTCATTAGCACTCTCTTTAGGAAGCATCTCAAAAGAATTAAGTTTTTTCATTATGAGATGATAGCGTTCCTCACGCTCGCTCTTAGTTCCCTCATGGAGCGCACAAATGTCCGACCATAGTGCATGGGCATCCTTGTGGTTCCTCACCCGGTTAAACACATCTTTGCAAAGGCCTCTAAAGATGGTGTTTCGAGCCTTTGCATTTCATTTCTCATAGTTCACTTCATCGCCTTGAAGGTGCATGGGATCTCAAGGTTTTGGGAATCCTTGTGAGGCGGCTCTAAGTATTCCAACATCTAGAGCTTCTAAATACGCCTCCATGCAGATTTTCCAATAAGGAAAATCATCCCTCTCAAAGATAGGAGGAGGTCCATCCCCGTGAGACATCTTTCTCTAGGTGGTAAAGCCTAAATACATGAGCACGAGGCTCCGATACCAATTGAAAGGATCAAGATGCCCAAGAGGGGGGTGAATTGGGCTAATTCTAAAATTCTTTGCAATAATTAAACCCTACACTTAGCCCACTTCACCCCTTGTGCCTAGAATGTGTTTCTAATGTTCTATCGCACAAAAGTTTAGCACCCTAAGTTCCAATCCTACTCTAGCATGGCAATTCTATGAATGTAAAGACAAGAATTGAATTGCTCAAAGTAAATGCTTAAAGTAAAGAGAGAAGGAGGAATGTGGTGATGTTTTGCCAAGGTATCGGAGAGTCACCAGTCCCCACTAGTCCTCATTGGAGCACCCACGCAAGGGTGTAGCTCCCCCTTGATCCGCGCAAAGATCAAGTGCTCTCTACGAGTTGATTCTTTGACACTCCATCGCGGTGAATCACCCACAACCTCTCACAACTTGAGTTGGGTCATCCACAAGCTCTGTCGGAATGATCACCAAGCTCCCAATCACCACTAAGCCATCTAGGTGATGGCGATCACCAAGAGTAACAAGCACGAACTCTCACTTGATCACGACAAGCCTAATGAGAAGGGTGGATGCACACTTTGGTACTCTTGCTTTCACTAATGAGGCCTCTCTCTTGGATTCTCAAATCTCAATCACCTCACTAGGACCTTGCTCTTCTTGGCACTCTCAAATGTATTTCTCAGCTGTTGGAATGAGCAAAAGTAATCCCTCGCATGAATAGAGGAAGTATTTATACACCCTTGTTCAAAACAAACCGTTATGTGCCTCTGTGGGGTGACCGGACGCTCCGGTCAGTTCTCCCCACCATCGAGCAGTTAAGTTGTGACTGAACTCTGACCAGCGTCCAGTTAGCACTGACCGGACGTGTCTGGTCACAAAAACTACCCTCTGGAACCTTACTGATGTTGACCGGACTCTAGAACCTAGTGTCCGGTCACTTTGCTGCTCAGCGTCCGGTCAGTAGCTGGAACCTAACCAACGTCCGGTCAGCACTGACCGGACACGTCCGATCAGGATTCTCCCTCTCTAGGACCTTACTGGAGTTGGTCGAACTCTGGCACCCAGTGTCCGGTCACTTTTCACTCAGCATCCGGTCGCATCCAGATGACTTCACCTTGATCAAATGAACTGACCGGACTCTGCGCCAGTGTCCGATCACACCGAAACCATCGTCCGGTCAACATTTGACCGTCCATTCACTTCCAACTCACAATCATATGTGAATGAAGGTTGCTCCAATTTATATAAGGGCTATTTAGGAGCTACCTAGTGCTAGATTTGACAAGTGTGCACCACACCTAACCCACTAGACTCACCTAGGTCAAGCTACCCATCCATACCCTCCTTAATAGTATGTCCAAAAGAAAAACAAAGTCCTAAACTACTCTAAGTGTCTCTTCAACACCAACTGACACTTAGAACTAGTCCATCCTTAACCTTGTTGTCCATCCTTTGAAAACCGAAATGATTTCCATCGTAGGGGCATGACAACCATGATTTCCCAATCAATTGCCATTACCGTGACCTAACTTAATTGCCTCTGCAAAACACACGTTAGTCATAGTAATTATGTATTGTCATTAATCACCAAAACTCAACTAGGGGCCTAGATGCTTTCATAGCCTTTGAAAAGAAGTTCTAAGTTTTAGACAGCTAGAAGAAGAATCTCTTGGCACATCGTAGGATCATTTTAATGTACTCATCATCACTAGCCCGGACCTTGCCATTCAAGATCCTATACTTCTTAAACATTTTTACATGGGTCTTAGCAAGGATTCTAGGGAATCCCTTGAAGCAGCCTCTAGAGAAGTTTTCCTTCATTTATCTGCTAGTGAAGCAAGGTCTATGCTTGATAGAATTAGTGGAAGGACTCACTACACTAGCATTCCTAATAAACTCCCTGAGGAAGAGAAGGAATCATCTCCCGATCAAGAAGAGGAAGTTTTGATAGCCAAATTACAACCACTCCAATCCCAAGGTTTAGCTATCAATCCCAAACCATCAATACCCCAAAATCCTCCAAGAGAAGAAGAAATTCCACCTTTGAAAAACCCTAATGAAATTAAGGATGACCTCTTTGGTGCTGATTTTGGGAGAACATTAAATTCTCATATTCATAAGAGATCTTCGAACGAATATAATTCAAATCCTTTCAAGAAGGCATCTCTTAGAAAGCATCCTTATTCCCATGTGAGATGTTGGGAAGAATTCAAAGATGGCATGTCAAGTGATGCCATAGAAGGAGAGCTGAGCCATTCAGAAGCCATTCCTATTCTCTCCCCTTCTATTCCAACATTAGATGTTTTATCTGGACCCATCTCTCAACCCATCCTATACCCTAATGATCCCCCTTATGCTCTATCTCCTAAGTCTCTTGATGACCCTAGAAATCCATTAAGACAATCAAAGCATAGGAGTCATGAAGACCATAAGAATGACCAAGAAGAGCAACGACAATGGCTGGAATGTATTAAGAATTGGCTGCAATGTATTAAGAATTCATATGCCATTGCTAAAGAATGGATGGACAAGGATGAAGCCTTATGGGTAGAATCCAAACTTGGTCTAGATTCAAACAATGAGCTTAAATCAAACTCTTTAATAAACATGAGTCATTTAAGTTTGGAGGAGGCCTTAGATGAGATCAACCTGAGAGCCACCAACCCATGGGAAATCTTGAACAATAAAATATCCAATGAATGTTATAGGCATGGACTGATGGAGAAAATGTTTCCGCGTATAGACATTCATGAAGAAACATCCTTGGAGCTTGAAAAGGAAGATGACATCGATGAGCATGGAAGTTATTTCATGAAAACCTCATCAAATCCATGCTCACATGAGAAATCTCCTAAATTAATTAGTCTCTCCAACATTGCCACACACGAACCCCCTCGTGCTTCCAATTCATAAAGACTTTGAAAGGGTGGTTGTAGATGCATATATTTATCATAAATATTGCAAATCTCATTGGCATGAATCTTGAGACAGGTACACAAAGATTAGTGTTGGAGGGAAACCACTTCACCAATTAGAAGTGCAATTAGAAGGTTTCCCGAGGACGAGCTTTTGTCCTAAAGCAAGCACTTTCAGAATATAATGAGTTTTGACCTTCTGCTATGATACCCTTGTGAAATAAGCATAGAAACATAGTTGTGAAAATATTCCTTCGGTCATTTTTGTCACTAACCATTTCAGGTTTGAAGCGAAAAGAATGAAGGATGATGACTCAAGGTATGTCCAACCAATTATCATACAACGTTGAATCATATCCATCCAAACTTGATTTTGCCTTGCAAAATTCAAGTGTGGGGGATAACCTTCTCTAAAAAAATCTTGTCATATTGCTAATTTTGGTTGTCCCTACCTTTAAGCCCTGCTCAATTTGCTAAATAACAATCATGTTCTTTCATCTCCGTTTGAGTAAATCTCTATAGTGCTTTTATGTTACCTTTGTTTGCCATAGTAAGTTTTGGTTTGGAAGTACTCGACATACTTCCAAAGCTCACATAATTTAAAATGCCTTCCTTAATCAAATTAGACATGGAGTCCAGTTTGGTTATTGAACTAAAAATTGCCTTAGCAGATACTGGATATTTTGTTGGACTAACCCCTGTAGAAAACTCTCAATTCAATTTGGGTAAGTCACGAGATGAATTCAAATCGGAGATGAAGCAAGGCACATGACGAACTCCAATAACATTGCGCAAAGAAGACACAGTTCATTCATTATGGATGGAAGAACTATAAGTATCAAAATTCATTCACTTTATCTTCTATTGCATGTTACCTTTGCCTTGAGCCATGCTTGTATAGAACATGATATACAAAATCTATGCTAAAGTAATCCTAAAACCATCTTTTCGTTAGCATAGATGAAAACTACAAAATTCTGGACAAACAACCCGTGTTTCAAAATTGTATATTCCTTCGGGTATGTGTTGTCCACTAATCATTTGTAGGCATAAAACAATGAGTGAGGCAGAAGGTCTAATAGGGTGTTAAAAGATCAAAGGGTAGAAAGATGGCATGACAAAAGGATGAGAAAGAAAGGGTGCAATCTAGGAGACAAGAAGCTCATGAACAGCTCAAGATGTGAGGCTAGCCTAAAAAGGAAAACTTCAAGCAAAAAAAGGAAGGACCATCATGCGTCATCTACCCTTTGTCATATGGTGTTTTCATGCTTCAATGACAAAGGTAACATCCTAAGGTAAATGGTCATTATTTAAAAATCTTTTCCTTGATTCTGGTAGGCACATAAATAAGAAACAAACATGTTTGAGTCAGAATTTGTTTTTAGGAGTTGAATAGAATAAAGAGGAATCAGAATAATCTCTTAAATGGAAATGATGAATAGTTGCTCTATTGTAATTCCTTTCAAGTACCTAGCTTTCAGCCTCGAATTCTTCCGAGTTTTGGATAAGATTGTTTTGACATAAGGGTTTACTCTGAACTTGAAACTCATGGGAAGCATATGCTTGATCTAAGTCTAGGTAATTGATGGATATGATATGAGAAGGTCTGAGCTGCTGTTTATCTTGTTCCAAGTAACACTAAAGTTCTGGAGATTTATCTTTTGAAAAACACAAAAATTCTACATGATGAGTTCCTGCATGACAAAGCTTGAATTGCCCCCAGAGCCATACATGTTATTTAGGCTAGGAAAACTTCCACTCATACATGCTGCTTGCTTTGCATTGAGTTCAGTCAAGCTTTGTTGACCCTTATGAGAGGTTTGTCATGCTCTTAAAATTAAGTTCACGTACACACCACTCACATATGCCCTACTCCTACACTGGGGGTAGGCGCAAAAACATGCCTTCCATCTAGATCTACCCAAAAATGTTTTACTCCTACACTGGGAGTGAACACAAAAACAAGCTTGATAGGTTTTCCATCACCAAATTAATGCTCCAAGTTCTTGTAGCTATCTCTCTAATGTTTTGTTGTAGAAAAGAGGCATGGGGCTATGCAAAAGTTATTCATAAAAAATGGAAGATAAAGAAAAAAAAGTTGAGAAAAAATGGACGTGTCCGAGATATCTAAAAGAATGGGTACTCAGATGCTCGCCTAAAAAAAGATGAATAATATAGCCCCTGCTCTCTAGCAATTGTTTCCAAGTTTCAAAAGAGAGATAAGATTTTAAGGAGCAAAGTAGAATTAGGATTATCCACCATATATATCCACCATATATTCCACACACATGCACATCTTGATTTGATTGTATGACTCAATTCTCTTTGGATCCAAGGTTTGACTTTATAATATATGCATTGCAAGTATGCCCTAGCTTTCTCCCTACCTATGAACTCCACATAAGCCTTAGTGGTAGGAAGAGAAAAAGGCATAACATCTTTATTGCCTTGGTGAGGATCCACAAATACCACATATATTGAGAGACTTGAGAGTGTCATACAATGGAATCTCTGAGTTTTATTTTGAAAATTTATAAAAACTCTGGAACAATCATTACACAAAGAACTTGAGACATAGTGCTTGACTTGATCATTTGGTCTTTCAATTGCTCAAGACCCAAGTGAAGGCTAAGAAGCCCCATGGTTGAAGGTAATATGGGTAATTTTGAAAGTCAGATCAGTTTATTCTAACCCGAACGAGAATTTTTGATTGAACGCATGTGTACTTTTGAGGCGTGAAAACATTGTAGCAACTCCAGATCTATTGCTGAGTTTAGCTTTGCTCAGGGACTGGCAAAGGTTAAGCTTGGGGAAACTTGTTGACGGTCACTAACATAAATTATAAACCATCAACATAAATTATATTTATACTTAATTCCATCACCAAACATAGGTATAAGGGGTTTAACCTAATAAATTCCACGAGTTTTGGTGAATCTTTGTTTTCAGCAGGGTTTATCCAGAAAACCATTATGGTGGACCTACATGTTAGATTTAATCACGCTTATCTAGAGAGAAACTGACTCCAGAAGACTCTAGAAGACTCGAGAGGACTTCACGCCGAAGCAGAGGGGCAGAGGCTGCCAAGTAGGGTCGGTCGGCCCCACCTGCAGGCTGCCTGGTGCCCTAGGCCCACATGTCAGCCCCTCCTTCAAAAGTTGGTTCTCCACTGCCTCCTATGTTGCATCTACGCCATCCTTTAAGTCGGTTTGATCCAAGGGCTCACGTTGGATGCTCCAGCCTATATATACCAGCCCCTGCCCCCCTCCTTGAAGTAATCCTAAAACCCTAATTCATATTCTCCTCATTAGGATCAGAGCCAGCTATCAAGAGAAGATTAGTCCTCTTTAGTTTCTAGTCTTGTAAATAATAGTGAGATAGAGAGTGAGGGAAGAGTTTAGAGGAGGTGCCAGCCTATCGATGCTCTCTCTATGGCTTGTACCTTAGTGGATCTAAGTTCTATCTGAGCTTGCCTCTGAGATTTCTTTGGTAATCAACTTCTGATCCAAGTAAGCATCTTGTTTATATTGTTCATCAGCTTTGTGACTCTTTTGAGTGTTTTATTCTCTTCCTAGGGGGGGTAAAGTATTAATCATAAGTGTAAGCGTGGTGCTTAGACTTAGGTTAATTACTGCATTCTAGATCGGTGGTAGCTCATGAGTGTGACTCTTATAGCCTTGTTGAATCCTCTATAGTCCACCTCTCGTTTGTAAGGGCATGTAGGACGCTGTTGCGAAGGAAAGCATCCTCTGCTGGTGTCTTTCCCTAGTAATGTCCCCAGTTGAATAGTAGAAGACATAGCTTACCCAAGTCAGAATTAGAGAACCTTAGTTTTCCTCTCTATGCTCCTATTTATCCTAACCTTGTTGCTACCCTTAGTTAAGTTAGACCATAGTTAGTCTCACACATTTCCTTATGAATATGATACTTGGAATACTTCTGGGTGAAGGCTATAGTGGTATCCATGCGCTTGTGCGGATTTATCTGTGTGCGTTAAAATATACCAACAACAATGAGTTTGGATGTCTCCTCATCAGAAAGCTTATCACTAATGATTATAGGAGTTTCTTTGTCGCCATTTAGGAAATCATAACATAGGCCAGCGGGTAGGGGTTTTAGCTCAACTAGAGGTCATGCCGGTGCTTCCTCATGTGGAAGATCTATGGTTTCTCCTAAGTCATCCTCTTCTTGTATGAAGAGTTTTGCATCCTTTTCTAAGGATGACTCAGGAGAATCAAAGGGAAAAACTGACATAACTTCCTTGGGCAGGTCAGGATAGGGGAGGGATTCTACCACTGAGTTTTTAGCTTGAGTGATAGGAATAGAAAATGTGTCCCTTCCCAACTTTACATCCAATGCCCTTGATGATGGAGGCTCCACGATGAGATTTCCTAAGGGATGCCCTATCATGATGTCAAAATCCTGGATTTTGAAGATATGGAAGTCAAGGGCTACCTCTATATCCCCATGATGTAAAATTGTATCGAGGAGAATCCCAAGTCCTTTTAGGCTAGTTCTTGGACTAGTCCTAAGGGACTTAATTGTTGGAGCTTGGGATTTTTCACCTAAATAAGCATATGCGAAAGCTGCAGACATTAGGTTTGCTCCAACAGACAGGTTATAAAGCGCATCCACCCAAATTCCTTGAATTTTGCAATGGATGGTTGAAGAGGGGGTGTTTATATGAATTTCTTCAGAAGAAAACTCCGCCTCTTCCACCCATTCCCTGCTTATGATAGCGGTCAACTCCTTTATGGATTCCCTAAGGAATTCTTTGTCTAAGGGTTCAAGAGGAGTGACAAGAACTGGTGGCTTCTTTTGGCATGAGTACTTCAAGGTGTCTCCAAAATTTTCAAAAAAGTCATCCTCAAAATACGAAAGGTCAAAGGTTAGAAACCTTCCTCCGGATCTTCTGGTTCGGGCGAGGGTCTCTCTAAAGGTTTTATGGGTTCGGCCTCAGCCGAAGAGACATTTCCTCATGGTTCAGCTCGGGCTCTACATGGATGGGTTCTAACGGAGGAGTGTTCTCTAGAATGCGATCTAAGAGAGCTTCTCCTTCCACTGTCGTTTTGAGTAAACGACCCTTCGGCAGCTATATCGAGCTGTAGGGCAGATTCCTTGCTAAGTCCTAACCAGAAATGTTGTAGAAGCACATGGTTGGGTATAGACAAGTCTGGTCTGGATCTTGTTAAAATTGAGAATCTATCCTAGGCGACACCTATGGTTTCCTTCTCTTTTTTGTTGGAAGTTGAGTATCTCTTGTCATAGGGTAGCGATTCGGGATATAGGGAAGAATGCGAGACAGAATCTGTTCCGTAATTCTTCCCAATCACCAGCTACCTTCCCTATGTTATAGGCGTACCATTGCTTCGCCCTCTCATCAAGTGAGAAGGGAAACAACTTCCATCAAAGTGTTTCTTGTGACATGCCTGAGATGGTCAGGCAAGCATAGAGCTACTCAAACTCCCTTAGGTGATGGTAGGTGTTTTCATAATCTAACCCCAAGATGGTTTGTTCCTAAACCATGGCTATAAAGCTAGGGCAGAGTTCGTAACTAGAAGTTGTGATTGGCTTCGATGATTGTGGCGGTTCTATGAACTCACCCATGGGAGCAGAAAGGTTTTGAATCATAGGTTGCTCCATTAGAAATGAGTAAAAAGAAAACAAAGGTAAAAACAAAGGATACACAAGCGAACTAGGTTCAGAGACTAAAATGACAACTGTTTCTTGGCAACATCGCCAGAAATGCTTGTTGGTATTTCTTAGCGTAAGCAGAAAGTTTGCAAGCGCACGGAAGTACCATTGTAGCACTTTGCCAGGAAGTATTCAAGGTATCATATTTTCCCAAAGGAACGGATGTGTAAGTAGTCTATTAGCTAGTTTTCCTAGAAAGATAAGATGAAGAGTAACTCAGGTAGTGAGGTTCTTCTAAGGGTAGAATCCTTAAACAAAGATAACTTTGATACTACAGACTCACTTCGGGCACTGGGTTGCACTTGGTCTACCAAGCAATACCGGCCTACAGCTCTACGCCATATCTGAACATGTGGGATTATGAAGGACGGATAGGGCTATCACCACCTACCGCCTACCCCTCAACCAGGGGATACGAGGCAAATGAAGGTATCCTCTAGCTTAGACATCTCGTCTATGCTATCGATCACTACTCTAGCATTGGCCAGAAACTTTCGTCTTTATCAGGAGTCCTCTACTAGAGCACTCGCCACGAGGACGAATGACAAACCCACAAGTAAGAAATCAATACCAAAGCTGAACATGAACTTCTTACTCCAAGTAGTAAGACGATCATAGAGGTACAAGTGTAGAGGGGGCCGACAAGTCTGGCACTCCGACCACCCGATGTACAAGGCTCGCCGAGTACAAGAAGTAGAGGGAACTGCTACTCCGCTATTCCTCTAACTCTTCCTCACTCACTCCCTACTCTAGTCTAGCTAGAAGCTAATGGAAATGTGGCTTGTGTTGGTATTTATAAGTGCAAATAGAATATAAAGGATTCTGCAAGCGCACAGAATACCATTGTAGCATTTTACCGGGAGTATTCCAGGTATTGTTATTTATATTTTACCATAAGAAAACAATGGACTAAAGATTATTGAATATCAAAGGAGTATCTATTAATCAACATACCAGCATAGCTAGAGTAGGGGTAAATGTAATGATAGGAATTATGTATAATGACACTTAGGGAATAGATCTCTAAGATAATGCAAACTAGTTAACTCAAGAGAACAACGGGTGAGGTAGATTCCTATGACATTCTTATTACATGGTCAAAGTAAATATACATCCAATTATAGCTAAGACTAACTCTACTCTTGTGCACTTCGGGACGCCGCTTGGATAGTAGAGCATCATGAAGGATAACTCTACTAATACGACTACGGTCCTACAATTTAAGAATATGCTCAATTCGGTATGGACTACAAGGGATAGACGGGGCTATCACCTCCCACTGCTACCACATAACCAGGGAATAGGGTGTACTCATAGGCAGAGCATCATATAAGCACCATGCTTACATGAAGCTCGGCTACTTAGCCTAACCAGTAAACTAGCAACCTAAGCGCTCTATGAACCCGCACACAAAAGTATTGATAACCTTTAACTAAGCGAGATATATATTCAAAGTAAGCATAACCATGTAGATAGGAATATGATAAATTGATAATAAGTCTTACAAGATGTAGAAGTCAAGATACAAGGCTTTACGGAGCCTCCAAGACTAGATTCAGAACTTGAGCATGAGCCCAACTCGACCCTCACTCCTGAGCTACTAATCTACTACATTGGAAAGTTCTAGACCTAATCCTCCTAGTGTGTGTTGATCTAAATGAGAGATATGAATTAGGGTTTCAGGATATCTCCTGGGAGGGGGCATAGTGCTGTATATATAGGGGGTAGCATCAATTGTGGACCCTCGAATCAAACCGACTTGAATAAATAGCGTAGATGCGATCTTTAAGGTGATGGAGAACCGATGTAGCGAGACAGAGGTTGACAGGTGGCCCATAGGCTAGCCGGCCTACAGGAGCGGCCGGCCGGCCCCACCTAGAAGCCTCTCGTAGTCTTCATCGATGTGGTGTCCTCTGGTGTCCTCTAGAACCTTCTGGAGTTGTTTACGCTGTGGTTAAGCATGATTAAGTCTGACGTTTGGGTCCACCTTGACGGTTTTCTAGATAAACCCTGCTGAAAACACAGATTCACCAAAATTTGAGGAATTTATTAGTTTAAACCCCCTAAACTAATATTGGTGATCATTTTTATGCATTTATACAAGTTATGTTGATGGTTTATGATTGATGTCAAGCTCCCCCACACTTAACCTTTGCTCATCTCTGAGCAAAGCTAAACTCAGTAACAGATCAGGAGTTGCTACAATGCTTTCACTCCTCAAAAGTACACTTGCGTTCAATAAAAAATTCTCCTTCAGATTAGAATAAACTGATTTGACTTTCAAACTTACCCATATTACTTTCAACCATGGGGCTTCTTAACCTTCACTTGGGTCTTGAGCAATTGAAAGATAGAACGATCAAGTCAAGCACTATGTCTCAAGTTTTTTGTTTTACCATTGTTCTGGAGTTTTTTTATATGTTTTCAAAATAAAACTCAGAGATTCCATTGTATGACACTCTCAAGTCTCTCAATGTATGTGGTATTTGTGGATCCTCACCAAGGCATAACTTGTTGTTGCCTTTTTTCTTTCCTACCACTAAGGCTTATGAGGAGTTCATAGGTAGGGAGAAAGCTTGAGCATACTTGCAATGCATATGTTGTAAAGTCAAACAATGGATCCAAAGAGAGTTGAGTCATACAATCAAATCAAGATGTGCATCTGTGTGGATATATGGTGGATATATAAATGGTGGCTAACCTAATTCTACTATGCTCCTTGAAAACATCTCTCTCTTTTAAAACTTGGAAATATTTTTACAAGAGAACAAGGGCTATCTTATTCATCTCTTTTTTCAGGCGGGCATCTGAGTACCCATTTTTTCCATATCTTGGACACTTGTCCAATTTTTCTCAACTCTTTTTTTCTTTCTCTCTTTTTTTGAATAACTTTTGCATAGACCATGCCTCTTTTTTGTAGTAAAACTTTTGAGAGATAGTAACAAGAACTTGGAGCATTTATTTTGAGTGGAAACCTAACAAGAATGTTTTTGTGTTTACCCCCAGTGTAGAAGTAGAACATTTCGATGGATCTAAATGGAAGGCATGTTTTTGTGCCTACCCCCAGTGTAGGAGTAGTGGATATTTGGGTGGTGTGTACGTGATCTTGATTTTAAGAGCACGACAAACCTCTCATAAGGGTCAACAAAGCTTGACAAAACTCAATGCAAAAGAAAGCAGCATATATGTGGAAGTTTCCTAGCCTAAATAACATGTATGGCTCTGGTGGGTTGATGGCTGGGCCTGGGTAGCCCCCATGCTGGTGCTTGGCCCAAATTCATCGGTTGTTTTGGGCTTTGTTTGTGTTTTGCTTGAATGCGCCTTCTCGGTTGCGCATTTTAGTGTGTTTTCACGTGTTGCCCTGCAAAACACATATGTACCAAAACTTGTGGAGAATGTTAGTTAAAAGCCCTATTTCTAAGTTTTGGTTTTCATATTTGTTAATTTTGTTTAAATGTTGGCGGTATAAAAATGAGTTAAGCATCGCCAACACCAACTTATTGATCTCGTCCCTTGACAACTCTAGTGGAACCCCGGCTCCACCTCGCGTAGGTCTTGGTCGGTTCGGAGCTGGGCAACAGCTAGGGCCATGGTGGCCCTATGATGGACGCCATGGGTAACCACCTCCCCAACCCACATGGGCAAGGCATGGAGGCTCTCCTCGAGGTTCGCTCCATGGGTGACACCGCGTTGACGGCGGCAACCACCGTGTCATGTAGCGCGTAGAGTTGAACGTGATGCTCCTCCACAAGGATCGCCATGTTGCACGCCGTGGTGTGCTACTTCCGCTCTAGTTCATGCGCGGTGTCTAGCTCACCCTGGACATCGGCCAACTGCTCCTAGACGATGGCCAAATGTTCCTAGACAGCGGCCAACTGCTCCTAGATGCCTAAAAAGAGGAGCAAGAAGACCGTCACACACTCAAGCCCGATGTCGCGTGGAACACAAAAATGAGAAGACACCAATGCCTCTGACCATCCCCGCATGGGTGATACGCCGGTCCGATGACAATGGTTCCGTCATCACCGCCAGATGGTAATCTAGACTAGCGTAGGTGTTCCTATTGTCACCGTTGGATGGTACACTGAACCCGCATTAATATTCCAATCATCACTGCCAGATGGTACACCGGACCATCATAGGTGTTTCCATCATGACCGCCGGTTAGGTGCCTAGACCGGCGGAAATGTAAAATACCACCGACGATTCAAAATAGGCGCTGATGGACACCGACTATCACCAACGAATTTTACCAATGGCCGCCAAAACTATCGGTGAAGGGGGGTCTAGAACCAGCAGTGATGAACTTTCTATAGTAGTGATTCTCTATTGTAACAATTTTTGTAGCTCTAGTCACACTATCATATTATGGTAGAGTACATAGTTTGTAACACAATTATTTGTTTATAGTAGCATTTGTCTAGTGTTATAGTGATTTTTTGCTAGAATATTTTTATAGTTTTATAGTGAAAGTGTTATTATAACAAATGAACCATGTGTTCCTTTGTTCCACACTATGTACACTACCATGATGTGAAAGTGTTACTTTTTTGCGCAAAAAAAGTAATACTTTCACATCGTGGTAGTGTACATAGCGTGGAACAAAGGAACACATGGTTTGTAAAACATTCAAATTTTGAAATAAATATTTATTTTACTCTTACGCATGGCATACAAATTCCATAATCGCACAAACATGACACACTATAGAATCACACGAACCATAGATTTCAATAACCATAGCAAGATCTATAGATTGTATATGAAGGTTTCAAACATCATGATAGTATATGTAAAATAACGATATGTCTCTAGAGAGCAAACACACATAACAATGAGGAATACAAGCCCATACTACTAGAAACGAAATATGAAGTCTAGCATTCCTGTTAAATTCCTTTGCTTCTTCATCCATTCTTGTATGCATCAATATAGGAATCTAGCCATAATCATTTCAACTTGCAAAGAGAAAGTATGTTGTAACATTACATATTATTTGTTGGTATATTTTAACGCACATAGATAAATCCACAAGCGCACGGATACCGCTGTAGCTTTCACCCAGAGGTATTCCAAGTATCGTATCCATAGGGAAACATGTGAGACTAACTACGGTCTAACTTAACTAGGGGTAGCAACAAGGTTAGGATAAATAGGAGTATAGAGGAGATCACAAAGGTCTTCTAGTTCTAACATCGGTAAGCTATGTCTTCTATTGTTCAACTAGGGATATTACTAAGGGAAGCACAAGCAGAGTATGTTTCCTATAGTAACTAAATCCTGCTAGGCCTACAAACGGGAGGTGGACTATAGAGGATTCAATGAGGCTATAAGAGTCACCCTCGCGAGCTACCACCGATCCAGAATATAGGGTACATCCACAAGTAACCTAGTCTAAGCACCACGCTTACACCTATAATTAATACTTTAACCAAGAGTGTCCTATAGGTTAAAGCACTCAAAGAGTTGTGAACCTGATGAGCAATATAAACACGATGCTTACTTGAATTAGAAGTTGATTACCAGAGAATCCTCAGAAGCAAGCTCAAGTAGAACTTGGATCCGCCAAGGTACAAGCCATAGAGTGAGCACCGATAGGCCGACACCTCCTCCAAACTCTTCCCTCACTGTCTATCGAACTATTCTATTTTTAAGACTAGATCCTATGGAGGACTAATCTTCTCTTGATTGCTAGCTCTGATCCTAAAGATATGAATTAGGGTTTGAGGGATCTGCTGAGGGAGGGGGGTAGGGGCTGATATATATAGGCCAGCGCATCCATCATGAGCCCTTGGATCAAACCAACTTTAAGAATGGCATAGGTGCAACCTAGGAGGCAGTGGAGAACCGACATAACGAGGCAGAGGCTGACAGGTGGCCCCAGGGCCCAGGTGGCTTGCAGGAGGGGCCGGCCGGCCCCACATGGCAGCCCATTGGATCCCGCTTCAGTGTGGTGTCCTCTAGAGTCCTCTAGAACCTTCTGGTGAACATTTTGTGGTGGATAAGCACGATTAATTCTGACATGTAGGTCCGCCTTGACGGTTTTCTAGATAAACCCTACAGAAAATAGAGATTCACCAAAACTCGTGAAATTTGTTTGTTTAAACCTCTAGACCTTTGTTGGTGAACACAATTGTGCCCTTATACATGTTTTATTGATGGTTTAAAATGGTTGTTAACTACCATCAACATTATTCTATTTATGTTTGCTAACATAAAGTTAAAAAATAGTGCAAACATACAAATATCGAATGGCAAACAATTGGTACTCCTTTCGCATGGGCCTTACCAATGTTATTGTATCTAGGCATGGGCCTTACTAATGGCTCATCTTGTGCAATAGGATGATTGATAGATACATATTTTGTAGAATTGACTTCCTATCTCAACTCCACCAACACATGCTTTTGGATTAGTGCTCCAAAGATATGCATTGGCTATAGCAGCCTTATTTGGATATTTTATAGTCATCAGTAGCATTGTGGACCCAACCAACATCAATTTGACATAATCACTTAGTGACCAACAAGCATTAGGTGTATATCAAGATAATGCAGTTAGAACAAGGGATATTATGTTCATCTACCTTCATTGGAGGAGATTGCTTATGTTTTGGACTCTTGTGGCATGTAGCCTTGTCATGAGCCACCACCTATTGTGTAATGCTTGCAGTCTCTCTAAGTACTATGTGATGATTCTTACACATATGAATTGAGGTATGAAACAATATAAGGCAAAAGAACTATAATAAATGTCAAAGTGTGTTTTTAGATACTTTTTGTTTCTTAGCTATTCTTGCTCTGCTAGAACTCCTTCAACAGGAATCAAACTCACAGAAGAGAAAGATAATTGAATTTATACATCTTTATATTATTTTATGCATCTTGAATAAATTGACATTACAAGTCTAATGTATCATATTCAGTGGTTCACCAAAAAGGTGTGCCTCTATTTGTTTAGAATCATTATCGAAGCATTGTGGGGATATTGCTTCTGATTCTTTGATTATAAAATAATTCCTTGTCATCAGTGTCACCTTGGCACTAGTTCCAATACAAATTCATGTAAATCACAATCACTAAGCAAAGATATTGACTTATAATGAACTAATAGTATATTATTCATGAATACAGGGGCTGATATATATAGGTCGACAATGAGCCCTTGGATCAAACCGACTTAAAGAATGATGTAGATGCAACCTAGGAGGCGGTGGAGAACCGACATATCGAGGCAGAGGCTAACAGGTAGCCCTAGGGGCCGGCCGGTCCCACATGGCAGCCCCTCAGCTCCCGCTTCGGTGTGGTGTCCTCTAGAGTCCTCTAGAACCTTCTAGTGCCCATTTCATGGCAGATAAGCATGATTAATTCTGACATGTAGGTCCTCCTTGATGGTTTTCTAGATACACCCTGCAGAAAATATAGATTCACCAAAACTCATGGAATTTGTTAGTTTAAACCTCTAGACCTTTGTTGGTGATCACAATTGTGCCCTTATATATGTTTTATTGATGGTTTAAAATGGTTGTTAACTACCGTCAACAATCTCCCCTAAGCTTAACCTTTGCTAGTCCCTTAGCAAAGCTAAACTTAGCAAAAATGGATCAAGAGTTGCTACGATGCTTTCACTCCTCAAAAGTACACATGCGTTCAAACAAGACTTATCCTCTGGTTTAGAATAAATTGATCTGACTTCAAACTTACTCATATTACCTTCAACCATGGGGCTTCTTAGCCTTGACTTTGGTCTTGAGCAATTGAAAGACAAAATGATTTAGTCAAGCACTATGTCTCAAGTTCTTTGGTCAACTATTATTCTGGAGTTTTTTTTTCAAAATAAAACTTAGAGCTTCCACTATATGACACTCTCAAATCTCTCAATATATGTGGTATTTGTGGATCTTCACCAAGGCAATAAAGATGTTATGCCTTTTTCTCTTCCTACCACTAAGGTTTATGTGGAGTTCATAGGTAGGGAGAAAGCTAGAGCGAACTTGCAATGCATATATTGTAAAGTCAAACAATGGATCCAAAGAGAGTTGAGTCATACAATCAAATCAAGATGTGCACGTGTGTGGAATATATGGTGGATATATATGGTGACTAATCCTAATTCTACTTTTCTCCTTGAAAACTTATCTCTCTTTTGAAACATGGAAATAATTTTGCAAGAGAGCAGGGGCTATCTTATTCATCTCGCTTTTTTTCTTGCAGGCATCTAAGTACCCATTATTTTAGATATCTCGGACACTTGTCCATTTTTTTCTCAACTCTTTTTTTTCTTTATCTTCCTTTTGTATGAATAACTTTTGCATAGCGCCATGCTTTTTCTGCAACAAAAATTTAGAGAGATAGCAACAAGAACTTGGAGCGTTTATTTGGTGGATGGAAAACCTAATAAACATGTTTTTGTGTTCACCCCCAGTGTAGGAGTAGAACATTTTTGGGTGGATCTAGATGGAAGGCATGTTTTTGCGCCTACCCCCAGTGTAGGAGTAGTGCATATGTGGGTGTGTGTACGTGATCTTGATTTTAAGAGCATGACAAACCTCTCATAAGGGTCAACAAAACTTGACAAAACTCAATGCAAAAGCAAGCAGCATATATGTGGAAGTTTCCTAGCCTAAATAACATGTATGGCTCTGGTGGGAATTCAAGCTTTGTCATACAGGAACTCATCATGTAGCATTTTTGTATTTTTCAAAAGATAAATCTTCAGAACTTTAGTGCCACTTGGAACAAGATAAACATCAGCTCAGACCTTCTCATATCATATCCATCAATTACCTAGACTTAGATCAAGCATATGCTACCCACGAGTTTCAAGTTCAGAGCAAATCCTTATATCAAAACAATCTTATCCAAAACTCAGGAGAATTTAAGACTAAAAACTAGGTACTTGAAAGAAATTACAATAGAGCAACTATTCATCATTTCCATTTAAGAGATTATTCTGAGTCCTCTTTATTCTTTTCTGCTCTTAAAAACAAATTAAAGCAAACTAGACACACCTTTTATTTTGTTTTCAATTTTACTAGATCACACATTATTACTATAGCTATATATATTTATTATGAGGATAACTTTTTGTTTTGTTTTCATTCATCGTTTTTTTAACTATTGAAAAGAAACTAAAATCTAAAACAAAAGGTGAAAGAATACTTACCTAGATAGACGGGAGTGCTTCTCCCCCAAGCTAGCTCTTTCGGTGAGGGTTCGTTATTGTAAGTCCTTCAAACCGGACTTCTTATTGTGAAGTTCATTGATCAAGTACCTTGGTTTGCTCAGAAGATGAGAATTCTTGAGGTGGCTCTCTAATGGTGATGTCACCTTTTTCCGCCAAACTTGTCTTGGTTTTGAGTTTTATTTTAGTTTGACAGGTTCAGGACCTTTACTTGTAGAAATTGAGGAGTCGACTATCTTTCCCTTACACTTTGCTTGAAGTGTGTCCTGCTATAAAACAAAGTAGAGATCAAGTGCATGGGCTCTATTGGTGGGAAAACACCAACATAACCGAAACTTTCTTTATTCTTATCTATCCTTAGGCACATTGAACAAGATGAAGTTCATGTTATGTGCTTTGTTCAACTATAACATAGGTGGTAAGATCAGAAGGTTGAGCATGAATGTAGCATTTAAGTTCATTTGGCAGAAAAGATTGAGTTGCTTAACCCATGGAAGGATTGTCTATCTGTGCATAATGTATCAATCTTTACATGATTATGACTATCAGCTTCTAGATAGGATGTGCATTTTTTAGCTCATTTGGTTAAGACTATGGTCACAAGAGAGTGGTGCTAGGAACAAGCTTGAGGAACAAAACATGTTGAGTTAATCAGGTTGGATCAAGTAGAATTGTAACTCAAACATATTTGTTTTCTTATTTATGTGCCTACCAGAATCAAGAAAAAACTTCTTAAATGATGACCATTTACCTTAGGAGGTTACCTTTATCATTGAAGCATGATGTCACCATATGACAAAGGGTAGATGACTCGTGATGGTCCTTCCCTTTTGCTTGAAGTTTTCCTTTTTTTGGCTAGCCTTGCATCTTGAGCTGTTCATGAGCTTCTTGTCTCCTAGGTTGCACCCTTTCTTTCTCATCCTTTTGTC
Source organism: Miscanthus lutarioriparius (assembly GCA_904845875.1). NCBI lineage: Eukaryota > Viridiplantae > Streptophyta > Magnoliopsida > Poales > Poaceae > Miscanthus > Miscanthus lutarioriparius. The sequence continues at coordinate 63,915,832 of CAJGYO010000002.1, forward strand.
ATGCCATCTTTCTGCTCTTTGATTTTTTAACACCTTGTTAGACCTTTTTACTCACTCATTGTTTTATGCCTGCAAAGGATTAGTGGACAACACATACCCGAAGAAATATACAATTTTGAAACATGGGTTGTTTGTCTAGGATTTTGTAGTTTTCATCTATGCTAATGAAAAGATGGTGTTAGAATTATTGTAGCATAGTTTTTGTTTATCATGTTCTGTATAGGCAAAGGTCACTTGTAGCTAAAGATAAAGCGAATGACCATGAATGAGTTGTGTCTTCTTTGCACAACGTTATTGGAGTTCATCATGTGCCTTGCTTCATCTCTGATTTAAATTTATCTCGTGACTTACCTAAATTGATTTGAGAGTTTCCTATAGGGGTTAGTCCAACAAAATAACTAGTATCTACTAAAGCAAACTTTTGGCTCAAAAATCAACCTAGACACCATGTCTAATTTGATTTAGGAAGGCATTTTAACCTAAGCACCTCGCTTAATTTGAAAACCTTCGGAAGTAAAATGAGCACACCTTTTGGTTTAAACTAAGCACCATGCCTAATCTAAAAGGTGTATGAAAATACTCCAAAAATTAAGTATACTATGGCAAACAAAGGTAGCATGAAAACATTATAGAGATTTATTCAATTGGAGATGAAAAAACATGATTATTATTGAGCATGATTTAAAGGTAGAGACATCCAAGATGAATTAGCAACATGGCATAAGATTTTTCAGAGAAGCCCATCCCCAGGCTTGAATTTTGTAACGCAAAGTCAAGTTTGGATGGATGAGATTCAATGTTGCATGATGATTGGTTGGACATACCTTGAGTCATCACCGTTCATTCTTTTTGCTTCAAACCTGAAATGGTTAGTGACAGAAATACCCAAAGGAATATGTTCAAAATTATATTTCTATGCTCACTTCACAAGGGCATTATGGAAAAAAAAGTAAAAGCTCATGTTATTTCCCAAAAGTGCTTGTTTTAGGACATAAGCATGTCCTTGGGAAACCTTTGAATTTTGTTTATAATTGGTGAAGTGGTTTCCCCTCCAACACCAATCTTAGGTTGAGATTCATGCTGACAAGATTTGCAATATTTATGATAAACATATGCATCTACAACCACCCTTTCAGCAATTTTATGAATAGGGAGTATGAGGGTGTTGAAGATCTCGTGTGTGGAAATATTCGAGAGACCAATTGATTCAGGAGATTTCTCATGTGAGCATGGATTTGATAAGGTGTTCATGAAATAACTCCTATGCTCATCGATGTCATCTTCCTTTTCAAGCTCCAAGGATGTTTCTTCCTGAATGTGCAATATTTTCCTTGAATTGGTAGCTCTCGGGTTGATCTCATCTAAGGCTTTCTCCAAACTTGGATGAGTCATGTTTATTAAAGAGGTTGATTCAAACTCACTATTTAAATCTAGGGCAAGTTTGGATTCTACCCATAAGGCTTCATCCTTGTCCATCCATTCATTAGCAATGGCATATGAATTGTTAATACATTGTAGCCAATTCTTAATACATTCCAGCCATTGTCATTGCTCTTCTTGGTCATCCTTGCGGTCTTCATGATTCCTATACTTCTGTTGTCTTAATAGATTTATAGGGTCATCATGAGAATTAGGAGAAATAGCATAAGAGGGATCATCGGGGTCAAGGCTGGGTTGAGAGATGGGTTCAAATAAGACATCTAATGTGGGTATAGAAGGGGAGAAGATATGATTGGCTTCTAAATGGCTTGGCTCTCCTTCTATGGCATCACTAGACATGACATCCTTGAATTCTTTCCAATGTCCCACATGGGAATAAGGATGCTTTCTAAGAGATCCCTTCTTGAGAGGATTTGAATTATATTCTCTTGAAGGTCTCTTATGAGAATTTAATGCTCTCCCAAAATCAACACCAAAGAGGTCATCCTTAATCTCAGCAGGGATTTCCAAAGGTGGAATTTCTTTTTCTTTTGGGCGATTTTGGGGTTTTGGTGGTTCAGGATTGATAGCTAAATCTTGGGATTGAAGTGGTTGTGCTTTGGCTATCAAAACTTCCTCTTCTTGTTTTGGAGAGGATTCCTTCTCTTCTTTTAGGAGTTCATAATGAATGCTAGTGCATGGAGTCTTTCCACTAATTCTATCAAGCATAGCCCTTGCTTCACTAGCAGACAAATGAAGGAAAGCACCTCTAGATGCTGCATTAAGGGATTCCCTAGAATCCTTGCTAAGACCCATGTAAAAATGTTAAAGAACTATAGGGTCTTGAATGGCAAGGTCTAGGCCAGTGATGATTAGTTCATTAAAACGATCCCACAATATACCAAGAGATTCTTCTTCTAGTTGTCTAAAATTTAGAACCTCTTTTCAAAGGTTGACTACCTTAGAGATGGGAAAGAAACATAAACAAAATTTAGAGCATAATATTTCCCAATCTCCTTGCATACTTCCTACGGTTAGACTGTACCATTGTTTAGCCCTTCCCGTCAAAGAGAACGGAAACAACTTCCATCTTAATGTTTTGTCAGACATGCCAGTGATATGCAAGCATGCACAGGTCTATTCAAACTCCCGTAGGTGTGAGTATGGGTTTTCATCGCCTTCTGCCAAGAAGGATTTATCCTGAATCAGTTTTATTAAATACAGGCGCAACTCATAACCAGGTGTTATGATAGGGTCTGAGGATTCATGTGGCTTTAGGCTTGCGCTCATGGGTTTAGCATATTGATAGATAGGAGTGGAATCCATGCTAAATGAAAAAGTAAAACAAAAGAAAGAATAAAAGATAAAATGTTAAGCAAGGCTCAAAGTTAATTCAACAACCATTTCCCCAACAACGGCGCTAGAAACCTTGTTGGTATATTTTAACGCACATAGATTAATCCGTAAGCCCACGGATACCGCTGTAGCTTTCACCCGGAGGTATTCCAAGTATCGTATCCATAGGGAAATGTGTGAGACTAACTATGGTCTAACTTAACTAGGGATAGCAACAAGGTTAGGATAAATATGAGTATAGTGGAGATCACAAAGGTCTTCTAGTCCTAACTTCGGTAAGCTATGTCTTCTACTGTTCAACTAGGAATATTACTAAGGGAAGCACAAACAGAGTATGTTTCCTATAGTAATTAAATCCTGCTAGGCCTACAAACGGGAGGTGGACTATAGAGGATTCAACAAGGCTATAAGAGTCACCCTCGCGAGCTACCACCGATCCGGAATATAGGGTACATCCACAAGTAACCTAGTCTAAGCACCACGCTTACACCTACAATTACTACTTTAACCTAGAGCGTCCTATAGATTAAAGCACTCAAAGAGTTGTGAACCTGATGAGCAATATAAACACGATGCTTACTTGAATTAGAAGTTGATTACCAGATAATCCTCAGAAGCAAGCTCAAGTAGAACTTGGATCCGCCAAGGTACAAGACATAGAGTGAGCATCGATAGGCCGATACCTCCTCTAAACTCTTCCCTCACTGTCTATCGAACTATTCTATTTTTAAGACTAGATCCTATAGAGCACTAATCTTCTCTTGATTTCTAGCTCTGATCCTAAAGATATGAATTAGGGTTTGAGGGATCTGCTAAAGGAGGGGGGTAGGGGCTGATATATATAGCACAGTGCAACCATCATGATCCCTTGGATCAAACCAACTTTAAGAACGGCATAGGTGCAACCTAGGAGGCGGTGGAGAACCGACATAACAAGGCAGAGGCTGACAGGTGGCCCTAGGGGCCGGGTGGCTTGCATGAGGGGCCGGCCGGCCCCACATGGCAGCCCATTGGCTCCTGCTTAGGTGTGTGTCCTCTAGAGTCATCTAGAACCTTCTGGTGCCCGTTTCATGGTGGATAAGCACAATTAATTCTGACATGTAGGTCCACCTTGATGGTTTTCTGGATAAACCCTGCAAAAAATAGAGATTCACCAAAACTCGTGAAATTTGTTGGTTTAAACCTCTAGACCTTTGTTGGTGATCTCAATTGTGCCCTTATACATGTTTTATTGATGATTTAAAATGGTTGTTAACTACCGTCAACATTATTCTATTTATGTTTGCTAACATAAAGTTAAAAAATAGTGCAAACATACAAATATCGAATGCCAAACAATTGGTACTCCTTTCGCATGGGCCTTACCAATGTTATTGTATCTAGGCATGTGCCTTACTAATGGTTCATCTTGTGCAATAGGATGATTGATAGATACATATTTTGTAGAATTGGCTTCCTATCTCAACTCCACCAACACATGCTTTTGGATTAGTGCTCCAAAGATATGCATTGGCTATAGCAGCCTTATTTGGATATTTTGTAGTCATGAGTAGCATTGTGGACCTAACCAACATCAATTTGACATAATCACTTAGTGACCAACAAGCTTTAGGTGTATATCAAGATAATGCAGTTAGAACAAGGGATATTATGTTCATCTACCTTCATTGGAGGAGAATGCTTATGTTTTGGACTCTTGTGGCATGTAGCCTTGTCATGAGCCACCACCTATTGTGTAATGCTTGCAGTCTCTCTAAGTACTATGTGATGATTCTTACACATATGAATTGAGGTATGAAACAATATAAGGCAAAAGAACTATAATAAATGTCAAAGTGTGTTTTTAGATACTTTTTGTTTCTTAGCTATTCTTGCTCTGCTAGAACTCCTTCAACAGGAATCAAACTCGCAGAAGAGAAAGATAATTGTATTTATACATCTTTATATTATTTTATGCATCTTGAATAAATTGACATTACAAGTCTAATGTATCATATTCAGTGGTTCACCAAAAAGGTGTGCCTATATTTGTTTAGAATCATTATTGAAGCATTGTGGGGATATTGCTTCTGATTCTTTGATTATAAAATATTTCCTTGTCATTAGTGTCACCTTGGCACTAGTTCCAATACAAATTCATGTAAATCACAATCACTAAGCAAAAATATTGACTTATAATGAACTAATAGTGTATTATTCATGAATACAAGAAACTAGATGATAACCTTGTATTGGACAAAAATAGATCATCGTCACATGTTTCTTTGTTCTAGTAAAGAGAAGAAATAGGAATAGCATGAGTTAATATAAAAACATTTCTAGATAAAAAATAAGTACTACAACTTTACAAGAAAGAGATTTTACCAGTTCATCCCTCTATTTAAGGAATCCTTATTTTTTGATTTGGTTAAACACATTGAACTCTCCAAAAATATTGATAGTATTAAAGCCACAAGAGAGACTAAATTAGTTGAAAACATAAAAATGAAACAAATATCTTTTGTCAAAAATGCATTGCTTGCTTCTCAGAATTACCATGATCACTTACTACACAATTCCCCTATGAAGGATATAGAGTTTGAGTAACATTTTGATATAAAGTAACAAATTAAAAAGGCATTGATACCATTGTTGGTTCTTGGTCTCATGGTGCCTTTGATTGTTTTTGAGTTCTGCAATAACTTGGTCTTGCATTTTAGAATGCTCTTCAATTTTCTTTATTTCCTCCAACATCTGAGTCTTTACATCAGATGATGAGCCATCTATTGCAACTACAATGGTGTGTCATTCGACCAGAAATTTGGTTTGGATGGTGGCAAAGGTTGGACATGTGAACCATGCAACTATCGCTCTTGTTCTCTCCTCAGAAACCACAACAGCAGCACTAGCAACCTCTGGATCCTTAAGTGCTTGCTCTAGCTTGACCTTAAGCTCTCTCTACTTCATCATGTGCCTAAGCAACTTGTCCTAACTAAGCAAAGCATCATTCATCATCTCTAACTCACCAGCTAGCTTATCAGCAGAAGGCGGTACCTTAGAGTCAGAGTTGTTGCCGGTGGTGTCACCGTTGTCGCTCATGTCATGGTCAAGTGCCATGCCGCAGAAGCCCTCCTTGACAAAGTCAGTGAGGAAGCACAATCTCTTCAGCTTGACCTTGACCTTCCTCTCGAACTCATTATCGTTCAAAAAAGAGGAAGAAGCGTCATTGCTTGTGTCAATGTCGAGGTCACTAAGGGAGGCCAAGAAGGCTCGCTCTTGAGCTTTGGTAGTCCTATGGAACTGCTTCTTGAGTGCCTTCTTATCAAACGTCCTCCTCCTAGACTTGTGCTTGCCTGAGGTTGCTTGCTAGAGTCATACTTGACCTTCATCTTGGGGCAGCTGGCGATGAAATGGTTGGGGTCACCCCCATTGAAGTAGCCTTCCTTTTGTCCACCATGGCAACGGCTCTTGCGGTTGTCGTGGAACCGGTTGATCAGTAATGCCAGCTCGTCGTCTCCAAGCACCTCAACCTGCTCCTTAGTGATGTACATCAAAGAAGACAAGGAAAACAAAGCGGGTGAGGGGTTAGTAGAAGATCCTCTAGATATGGACACAAGGGCCATAGTAGGCACAGATGAGTTCTCTAGTTTGGCTTTGGATTAGAGGTCTATCTCTGTGGACTTAAGCTTGCTAAACAACTCATCGACCATGAGGGTCTCATAGTTGGGGGACTCAATGATTGCCGAGACCTTCACTTCCCAAACCCTCCAATCTAGGGCATGTAGCAATTTCAGGGCCCTCTAATGACCATCATATGGTAGCTGCAACTTGTTTGCCCATGTCTTATTCACAATTGACTAGAAACAAGAAAACATCGAATCAACAGACTCTCCATGCAACTAAACAAAGTTCTCATACTCTCGATGGTGAGTCTCAAAGAGATTAGTCTTGACGTGAGATGTGACCTCGTGATACCTCTTAAGGATGGACCAGATCTCGTGAGCCATCTCAAGATTTGGAACAGGATCAAACTCAGCCAAAGAGGGACTCATGAAGAGCATTTTTGGCCTTGCTGTTAGCCTCATGGCGGTCAATCTGATCCTAACCAATTCGAACTGAAAGCATCACGACAGTAGCATCTAAGCAAATCTCCCAAACTCGAGCACTGATTCTCTGAAGGTACGTGGACATACGTATCTTCTAGTAGGGGTAGTTGCTCCCCTTGAAGAAAGGAGCCTTACTACTACTACGCTCCATGTCGTCTTCACGAATCAGGAACCAATTAAGGTAGAGAGATCCTTAAACCTCTCTGATACCAATTAAAGGACTGAGCAAGGCGACCAGAGGGGGTGAATTGGAGCCAATTCAAAATTTCTCTCAAAATGGCTGCTATCCCAAGATCACCCTCCAAAAGCACCAAAAACAACAAATGTGATGCCCTTGAGCCAATAGATGGTTGGATGTTCACAAGGAACACAACGGGACACCACAATGACTGGAAAACCGACACAACACCGAAAACCTGCAACAATGCTCTCCCCTCTGTCATGAAGAGGCAAGAGCCCGACTCAAAAGCCTCAAGCCAACATGTGACTACAGAGCTAAGAAAAGAGCCTTAGAGCAGCAGCAAATGGAACAGAAGACACACAAAACGAATCAATGAAACTCCCAAAATGTGAAAACATGCCACTGTGCATAGGCCAAACTGCCTTAGCTAGCATAGAACTTGCCCTGGCTGGTTCTAGTGGAGACTGTCTGCTGGTGGTGGTTGGGAGCCTAGCTTGGCCGGCTGTCTACCTGTCCTGGCTGGCTGGAGCAGCTTGGGTGGCATCTAGTGGCCTAGAGGATTGGCCTAGCCGATAGCCTAGGTGGCCTAGCCGGCCGTGACTCGACCTGGATGGCTATATAGGTGGTTGCACAGTGCCAATTATTGACGGTAACTAACACCTATTTTGACCATCAATATTCCACCCAAAAGCAAGATAAAGTGAGGTAAAACATCATCACATGTGCTAAGTTTTATTTATAATTCACCTAGTTCCACTTGTACTTGTAGAATTATTTGTATGCAGGAATTATAGCAAAATTTATGCAAAATGGTGAAGAAAATGGATAAAGGAGGCAAGTGGACATTGCAGGGGGCCTTGGGCCCACTTGGCCACACCGACTGGCCCCACAAGGGCACCACCTGGTGCCCCACCTACTCCTGCCACATCACTGATCCATGGGAGAGGTCTTCCAAGGCTTCTCCACCACTAATCTCAAGTCAGTTCAACATCAAAGGCTCGAATGAAGCATCACACGGATCGCTGATGTGTCATGGCAACATAACCAACGTGACAAACATCTACAACCATCCACACCCACTCATGACATGTGGGCAAAGCTTCTAGAAGAAGGAGGGAGGCCCCACCTATCATAGGGGGGCCGGCCGGTGCCACCTCCCATCGATCGGCGCCCCTCAGTGACTCCACCACCATTTGCATGCCTCCATGCAAAGAAGCACATGCTCAATTATCTTCCACCCCTGATTATATGATGGTTTGATCCAATGAAGGAGGATGGAGAGCACGCGGATCGCTGACGTGGCGATGGAGTAGCCCGTACTCCACCTCAAGCTATAAATGGGACCCCTCTCCCTCATTTGTAAAGCCACCATCTCATTCCATCACTCCAAGTGAGAGTAGTAGCTAGGAGAAGCTCTGTAGCTCTACTACTTAGAAGTAGAAGATAGGGAGAGAGTGATGAGAAGCTTGGGGAGGAGCCAGGGTTGTCGGCATCCTCTCCACTTGTGCTTTGGTGGATGAAGCTCTTCTTCGAGTGAAGTCCGGCATCTTTTATTTGGTAACTCAACTCTTTTGCATTACTTAAGTATTATTTATATTATTGTGTTTACCAGTTTCAACACTTGGTTAGAGTGCTCTAGTCTCATTTCATCATGTGCAGGATTAGAGTAGTGAGTCTATAGATTAAGCATGGTGCTTAGGCTATAGCTTGCCTATGTTTATGGCTAGGCTTCCTGATAGATTGTGGTTGGTGGCAGGTGGTGACAACCCTGTTCATCCTCTGTATTCCACCATGATAGGTCTAGTTAATAAATTGTAGGGCTCATGGTTGACCTTGTCTGTTATCCCTCCTGGTTGCTAGGCGGGCTGTGCCCCAAAGTAAACAACCGTGATATAGTATTCCTTAGTCTTGCCTTAGTTTAGAGAAACCACATATATCCTCTCTACCTATTATTTTACCCATGTTCTATCCTTGGATAAACTTAGTTCTTACTCTAGTTCACTTCGCGTTCCCCATGGAAATACGATACCTTAGAATACTCCCAGGTGAATGCTACATTGACATCCGTGCGCTTGCGAATTTATCTGTTTGCCATATCTAGTGTCAACAAGCTTTCTGGTGCTATTGTCGGGGAACGGTAGCTGTTCTAGTTTAGAACCGAGTCATCCAAGTATCTTTTGTCCTTTATGTTTCATACAATGGATTGCATTCCTATCATTAAATTCGCTGCTCCAAAGGGTGCTAGTTTGGAGCCACCTCCTTCATCAAAGCCTATCCTCACCAATAGTTATGAACTTCGCCCTTATTTCATAACTAAAGTTTAGGAACGATCTTTTTCTAGGGAAAAACATGACAATCCATATGCTCATCTATGAGAGTTCAAGCAAGTGTGTTCATGCCTTCACATTTTGGACATGTCACATGAAACCCTTAAGTGGAAGCTATTAAAGTTCTCTTTGACGGGATTAGCCAAACTATGGTATACTCGAACCATAGAGAGTGCACAAGGAGAGTGGGAAGTTCTTCGAGCCAAGTTTTGCTTAACCTTCTTCCCCATCCCCCAAGTTGGTAGTCTTTGAAGAGAGGTCCTAACCTTCAAGCACAAGGAGAAGGAATCCCTAGGTGCTGCATGGGCATGCTTGATGGATCTCTATTCATCTGGCCCTGATCTTGGTATACCTAGTCATATCCTTCTACAACACTTCTATCTAGGTCTTAGTGAGAAATCTACACAATTCCTTGACATCGCTTCAGGAGGAGCCTTCTTACATGTTTCTAATAGTGAGAGGAGAGCTATCCTTGACACAATCCTTGAAAACTCTCCCTACACCGATGTCCATGATGATTCCCCTAAAAAAGGACATTCTAACCCCCAAGCAAGAAGAAGTTTCAACAGCTAAATCATTGCCAATTCCATCTAAAGCTTTAGCTGCTAACCCAATTCCTGGACCATTCCTAGGGACACCAACGGAAGAAGAAATTCATCCTTTGGAGCTTCTTTTTGAATTCAAGGAGGATCTCTCTCCTGATGTTGAGAACACCTTCAATCATCCAATCCAATAGAGATCTTTGGCATCATTGACCCTAAATCATCATCTTCCCTATTCATCTCATGATTTGGTTGTCCAAGAGCCCCTTGAATCAACATCATCTTCCACCTTAGACTTTAATCTCCCCTATGTCCCTCCTTGTTTCTTTGGTGATAATCCAAACCAAGGAGGCATTCCGAACCTTTTGGTTGACGTCAAATAGGAGCATAAATCGTCTAAGGTGAAGATTCCCATCCCAATGGAGGACAAGGATGGAAATCCAGTCATAGAATGCCATAAACAAGAGATAATGGACGAATATGTTTGGTCTATGGACATTCTTGAGGGGTCAACTTTGGAGTCCAAGAAGGAGGATCATGTGGACGAACATCAAAGCTACATTCTGGAAGATCCACAAGATCCACGCCTTCATGAGAAATCTCTAGAGTCAATCTTTCCTTGTGCTACCTACACCTATGAGAGTTACACCCATCCTATGATTCTCTTTTATCAAATCCTAGAGAGGATGGTTGTGGATGCTTTTGTTTACCATATGTATTCCAAAGCTCGTAGTTGCCTTGGTGCAAGTTATTGCAGTTAAAACTACAAAGGTTGAGCTTATGACTTAAAACAAAGCACTGTCAGGAGATAACCTATTTGCTTGCTATTTTGAATTCAATAAAGCTTGTTTAGTTTCTATCATCATAAGTAGTAGTAGTAATAAATAAAAATAGTTTACCTGTATGCTTTTCCCTTCAAATAAAATAGAGCGAACCCAATGAAGATTGAGCTTGATTGTTGCACCAGCCAATATGCCCACACATCGGTCAGGTTTGTAGTATCACCTTGCACTAGTCTTTGTTGCAGATATCAAAATCATGAATCAACACTTTTGAGCAAGCATCAGGAGTGACATCAAGAAGAAGGAATTCAAGTCAAGGACATGGTACAAATGTGCAATTCAAGAGTGAGGCTAATTGGGTATGGAGAGCTTGGAAGCGAATGTGATTGTCCATTCAAAGTCATCATCACATCATCACGCTTCATAACAATAAAGGTAATATCTCTAAGGTATATGGTTAATGTTTAAATCATTACCTTTGACCCGATAAGCATGAATAAAAAATATTTGATATGATTGAACTTGTTTAATTTTTCCAACTCAATGTTCAAGCTTAGCTTTTCAATCATGTCTTCATTCTGTTCATAATCGTAGCCAACTTTTTTAAACTCTTGTCACCTTGAGCAGTAGAGGTGTGCTCAAAATGATTGTGCGTATGTTCCTCTATCTTGTCTTGTCTTAATCCAACATAGGAAGAGTGTAGATTGAGATGTTAAAATTGAATGATCATGATTTGTCTTTACATTCTCATCTCTAAAACAAATGCTTAAACAGGAACCTCTTCTTATGCAACCTATTGTCATGTTGTGTTTAGATAAATTTTGTGACCTTATGAACTAGTGGCACTTCAAAGATTTGAACTACCTCCTTCATAAAATACCCTTTTTGCCTTTTTGTGAAGAGAGACATGAAGTTAAAAAAAGTTGGGCACATGAAGGTCCAAGTAAAAAAACAAAAAAAAGTATGGGCACATGAAGGTGCAAGTATATTAAAAGTATATTATATTAAAAAAATAATAGCTCCATGATCTCAAATGTTATCTTGTGGGGGTCATTAGCTTGAGAAGTGTCACAACCTTCACTAGGAACATTGTTTAACTTAACAATATACATGACATAGGTATATTTCTACTTCACCTTGATCTCCCCTTTGGCATTATAAATGCTTAGGCACTTTTGTTTCATTTCCAATCATGCTATGTGCCTCTGTTTATTTTGAATAAGAGGAATAAAGTTTTTGGTTCACTAGTACATTTGTACTACTAGAACCCTGTTGCTTTCACCCTTTGTGTCTTTGAATAAGCATAGATGCCGAAGGAACAGGTGTGGGGGTTCGGCAACCCAACCCCAGCTTAAGCAACTTCTCCTTCGATGAAAAACACCGAGGCTACACACAGAAGCACTTCACACATCAACATCAACTCTCTAGACTTCATCTCAATATGAGACACTAGTTTGTATCTTGGTACTCCTCTCCTATGTTTATTTCATTGAAATTGAATGCATAAAAAGCCAATTTCTCCATGTTATTAAAACTTGATGAACTCTAAAACATAACCCCAAGATTTGATCATGACTAGTATTATGTGATTGGCTTGCATAATCTTTATTCCCTGTCTTTCACTTAATATTTGTGGGGACCTTACTTAATTAGGATAACATTACCTAAGTTGTTGTGAAGTGTGCTATAGCAATGACAAGACTAGTCCTTTCTAATCAAGTGTTTTGGAGACTTTTGTTTTGAACAAAATCTAAAATCTTGGGTTCATAACTCCTCTATGATATAAATGTCCTACTAGAGCCATAGGCAGTATCTTGACAAATCCAGAGTTTTTTTGCTGCTTAGATTTTGTTTGAGTCTTGTCAAATTGTGTGACCCTAGTGAGTGATACACCATGCTCACATGATCAAGATACACTCCACAACTTATGCTTTACTCTTACACTAAGAGTAAGCAAAAACATGATTTCCACACTTATGCTATGCTCTTACACTAAGAGCTAGCAAAGACATGCCTTCCACCTCTCCACAAACATGCCTTTCCATCTGACAAAATAAAAATTCCATGTATTTAAGATCCCTCTCCATTCTCCATTCAAGTCTAAAAAAGTGACATGGGCTATATGTTATGAAAAGAGAGAGAGAGAAAGTTGAAAAAAAGAGAGCTAGAAAAGATGATGAAAAGAGAGAGAGATGAGTGAAAAAATGTCGAGAAAAAAAAGAGGATGAGCATTAAAGATAGCCCATGATCTCAATCATCTAGATTTGGAGAGAGCATCTTTGAGGAGTCAACCTTCCACTCATATCCACACACTTGCACTCTTGATCATGTTTGTATGTTGTTTTCCTCCATGGATCCATGTTTTGACTTTACAATATAAACATTCTAAGTATGCCTTTCAAGTTCTCTTACCCCAAAACTCCACATAACCTATAGTTATAGGGCCTTGAGGCAAAGTAAGATCTTGGTGAGGACACATACATAAATACCATTGAGTGATTTGAGAGAACCATGTGAGGAATAACATGAGCTATGTTTTTTTTTGAAAAAAATATTGTCAAAAACTCCAATCTCACTTGAGAAGGAGAAGTGATCTATGTCTTCAAATCAGAACTGTTCCATTTCTCAACCACCCAAGGTGATGTTCTAGCCACTTCAAAACTCATAGGTATGAGTATGTGACTTGGAATATCTTTTATGCTTGCATAATATCCTGAGGAAGTTGTGTATCAAATCCACCTGAATCTTAGCTCGGTCCTCTTTCTTATTCGAAACCTTTACTCGAGACAAGCAAAGGTTCGGTGTGTGGGAGCTTGTTGACGGTCACTAACACCTATTTTGACCATCAATATTCCACCCAAAAGCATGATAAAGTGGGGTAAAACATCATCACATGTGCTGAGTTTTATTTATAATTCACCTAGTTCTACTTGTACTTATAGAATTATTTGTATGCGGAATTATAGTAAAATTTGTGCAAAATGGTGAAGAAAATGGACAAAGGAGGCAAGTGGACATGGCAGGGGGCCTTGGCACATCACTGATCCATTGGAGAGGTCCTCCAAGGCTTCTCCACCACTGATCTCAAGTCAGTTCAACATCAAAGGCTCGAATGAAGCATCACACGAATCGCTGACGTGTCATGGCAACATAACCAACATGACAAACATCTACAACCATCCACACCCACTCATGACATGTGGTCTAAGTTTCTAGAAGAAGGAGGGAGGCCCCACCTATCATAGCAGGGCTAGCCGGCGCCACCTCTCACCGCCCGGCGCCCCTCAGTGGCTCCACCGCCATTTGCATGCTTCCATGCAAAGAAGCACATGCTCAATTATCTTCCACCCTTGATTATATGATGGTTTGATCCAATGGAGGAGGATGGAGAGCATGCAGATCACTAACATGGTGATGGAGTAACCCCTACTCCACCTCAAGCTATATATAGCACCCCTCTCCCTCATTTGTAAAGGCACCATCTCATTCCATCACTCCAAGTGAGAGTAGTAGCTAGGCGAAGCTCTATAGCTTTACTACTTAGAAGTAGAAGATAGGGAGAGAGTGAGGAGATGCTTGAGGAGGAGCTGGGGCTGTCGGCATCCTCTCCACTTGTGCTTCAGTGGATGAAGCTCTTCTTCAAGTGAAGTCCGGCATCTTCTGTGTGGTAACTCTGCTCTTTTACATTACTTAAGTATTACTTATATTCTCGTGTTTACTGGTTTCGCCGCTTTGTTGGAGTGCTCTAATCTCATTTCATTGTGTACAGGATTAGAGTAGTGAGTCTATAGATTAAGCATGGTGCTTAGGCTATACCTTGCCTGTGTTTACGGCTAGGCCTCCGGATAGATTGTGGTAGGTGGTGACAACCCTGTTCATCCTCTATATTCCACCACGATAGGTCTAGTTATTAAATCGTAGGGCTCATGGTAGACCTTGTCTAGTTATCCCTCCTAGTTGCTAGGCGAGCTGTGCCCCAAAGTAAACAACCGTGATATAGTATTCCTTAGTCTTACCTTAGTTTAGAGAAACCACATATATCCTCTCTACCTATTATTTTACCCTTGTTCTGTCCTTGGATAAACTTAGTTCTTACTCTAGTTTACTTCATTCCCCGTGGAAATACGATACCTTGGAATACTCCCGGGTGAAAGCTACATTGGCATCCGTGCGCTTGTGGATTTATCTGTATGCTATATCTAGTGTCAACACCAGTGATCGGTTGGAGAGGTTGAACTGGCTTGACCGGTTTGGAGTGGAGGCTGAGCCAATTTTGACGTTTTAGACCCCCAAAACACCTCTCCAAAATACAAAATCAATACAATCTTGCTCCAAAAATTCTCAAACTTTGCATGAACAATTCTTCGGTATATTAGATGATATCCCAAAGAATCAAATTATACAAACAACAAAAACACCACTAATCTTGGAATCCATCAAGGGAATTGGGGTTTTCTCCAAAAATCCTCCCAATGATGAAAATCATCCTCGTGATGAATCTGCCTGATTCACTTGGCAGGGAAGTTCATCTTAGGTCCTTGAACTAATTCAACCCAACAAATCAACCCCAAAACCTCAGGAACACAAGATCAACCAAAACAAGAAGAGGGCAAAGAAAGAAAAGGGAAAAACCAAATCAAATCATTTTAGAACATAGACTCAGATCTCTGAGGACATGATTTCTTTATTGCTCAGGATCAACCAGGTCTAGTTTTCATAGAGGAAATATTTGCAGAAAAACTAAAACACAAACAGTGTATCAGTCACCTGAACTGTGGATCTCAATAGCAGAAACTAGGAACTAGGGGCAGGTGTTGATGGTTGTTAATGTCAATCATAAACCATCAACATATCCTGCATATATACTTAATTTCGACACCAAACATAGGTATAGGGGTTTAAACTAATAAATTCTATGAGTTTTGGTGAATTTGTGTTTTCAGCAGGGTTTATCCAGAAAACTGTCAAGGAGGACCTAATTGTCGTATTACATTATGCTTATCCGCGATGAAAACAACTCAAGAAGACTCTAGAAGACACTATAATGCAACCCACCATGATAGAGCCCGAGTGGCTGCCAGGTGGGGATGGCTGGCCCCACCTATAGGCCAACTGGCCTATGGGCCCCGTTGGTCAGCCTCTCCTTCGTATGATGGTTCTCCACCGCCTCCTAGGCTTAATCTATGCTGTTGCTTTAAGACAGTTTGATCCAAGGGCTCAGAATTGATGGTCCCCCTATATATACCAGCCCCTACCCTCCTCCTGAGGGATCTCTCATTCAGATCAACACATACCAGGAGGATTAGGTCTAGAACTATCTAATGTAGTAGATTAGTAGCTGGTGACCATGTGTACCTAAAGGTATCTCCGATGAGAGGTGTGCATCGGTTTGGAGTCCGTGGAAAGTTAGCTCCTCATTATGTTGGACCTTATAAATTTTTGGAGCGATGTGGTTCTGTTGCTTACCGTCTCCAACTCCCAGATATTTTATAGCAGTCCATAATGTTTTCCATGTCTCCCAGCTGAAAAAGTGTTTGCGAGTTCCCGATGAAGTGGTGGAAATTGAAGGACTTCCTCTCCAACCTGATTTTTCTTATATTGAGCATCCCATCAAAATCTTGGATGAAAAAGAGAGAGTCACTAGGAACAAAGTGGTAAAATTCTATAAGGTCCAATGGCAAAATCATTTGGAGGACAAAGCAACTTGGGAACAGGAGAGTTATATTCTAGAGCATTATCCCCATCTCCTTTCTAGTTCACCAAGGTAATTATGTAAATTGAAATTTATTTCTTATCTCTTTCCCACACTAGGCACACATGAAATCTCGGGACAAGATTTTGTTTAACGGGGGTAGAGCTGTAACACCCTCGGTGTTACGCTCTAAACAAATTACTAAACCATGTCATGAGCATCATGTTTACGTGATAATGCATGTGATGGAATGAATAGATGAAGTATTGCAACCTAAAATGATCAATAAAAATGATAAATGAGAAGCTATTACACATCTCATGTATATCAAGTAGGGTTTAAAACCAATTTTTATTGAACAAAAATACAACAGAACGTATATGTGGCACTTAAATTGTAACACCCTAAAATTTGCAATCTTTTAAAATAGTAAATTTGATTTATTTATGTTATATTGCGTGCATTCAAATATAGGAAATTAATAATTTTTTTGTGAAATTAAAATCAATCATAAGTATAGATACATGTTGATGCACTCATGCTGGAGCATTGTAATTAATATGTTGAGTGGTTTGATTTAAACTCAAAAGGATCAAAAAATTATTTGAAAATGGAATTGGAAAATTCATTTGGAAAAAGAAAAGGCATCTTCATTTCTCATTCCCTCCCCTCTTTCTATCTGGCCCGCAAGCCCTTTCTCCCGCCGGCCCGCAAGCCTCCTCCTTTTCCCCCTCTTCCCGCTTCCTTCTGGGCTGACCCACTCAGGGCGAAGTAGCCTTTGCTCCTTCCTTGACCACCCAGCCTTGCTGCCTTGCCCAAGACTGCAAAGCAATCGCCGCCGCTCCTTCCTCTCATCAACCTGCCCCACCCGTTAGTGCCCCCTCACCTCTGGCCATCCAGCGTCCATGCCTCGGTCAAGCAACATACCACCCCCCCCTTCAGACGTGGGGCGTCTCCCCCAGCGCCCGGCCGCTACAAATGGAAGCCCGCCCGAGCCGCTTTCCCCTACTGTTTCCCCGCTCTCTCTCGCGCTCGCCGTGCACAGAAACCACCGCAGCAGCAGCGCCGAGGTTCGCCAACGGCCTCCACCGGCCCCATTCTCAGCCTTGCCGAGGTCTACTTTCTCCCCTCTATCCCCCGGTGTTCTCGGATGCTCAAACCGAGGCCCGTAGGCCAAGTTACCCGCGCGCCGGTGACCTTCTTGCCGCCGGCAATGGTGCCTCACCGCCGGGGACACTGTTCCGGCCACCAGTTCCTTCTCTCTCCCTCCCCAGGTCTAATCTGAGCCCTCCATCCATGATCCAACGGCCGAGAACGTCCGGTACCTCTTCGGAGGTCAAATAGCTAAAGAGACCCTCGGTTTACATCTAATTGAACCCGCAGTCCAAGGCGTAGTTCCCCGAATGCACATTCTCGTTTGGAAAACGTAACCTTCACGGCTTAAGTCAAAAATACGTTTTCAGTATTTATAGAAACGCCATTTGAACTGTTTCGTTTATAAAATTGTCGTTTTAGCTCCGAATTGATCCATTCAAATCGCGTTAGCTTCGTAATTCCATAATCTACATGTTAGAATCACTGTTAGTCAAGTTTGGAACTTTTTAATTTCCTGGTTGGATGTAATTAAATATATTGCTATAGGAAAACCCATTTAAATCATAACTTTCGCGTTTTAACTCCGTTTTTCGTGAACTTCGCGTTGACGTGATCGTAGCGAGATGTAGATTATTTTCATAAACATTTTATCTTGTTTTTTATACTATTGGTGTACTGTTCTAATTATAGGATTGTTTGCTTGGCATGAATGCCTTTGGAATGTTGTATGTTGCCGTGTTGGTCGCGTTCAGACGGTGAGGAGAACGTTGGAGACCAAGAGTTCTTCGACGACCAGCAGCAGGAGTTTGCTAACCAAGGCAAGTATAGCATGGGATCTACCTTGATGCATATTCACCTGTATTAATTACTCATTTGCATGTGTCTAATTTTGATACCCGTAAGGACATCCTAGTAATTGATTACCCTGTTCCTTGTTCTCCTACGGGTTATATGCATATGGGTAGTTGCTAGTGCTCAACATAACTATTTATGATCTACACATTGAACAATGATTCTATGGAAAGAAAAGGTAAAAGTTGTTTTTAAACAACTAGATTATAGGGCGATGGAGCAAATGACTTTCGATCATGATGCTCTCAGCCTTCCATAAGGACTTATCTATCGGCAAAAGCTGGGATTGATAGTATAACCGTGAGGGTCATATGGCTTTGACTTTAGCTCAATAATAGGACCTTTTCGAGCTTGTTAGAGGTTACCTTTATGGCGCAAAAGGGGCTTGCCACGTTGGGTATAGGACTGCCTCTGTTCCTATGTGTATAGCCACGATGGATATGTGCCATAGGAAAGGGGGGTTCCTACATCTGCCTACCAAGGAAACCTAGCGGCCCTAACTTGTTAGAGAAACCTATGAAATGGCCTCATAGTGTACCCTGCCCGCTCACCTTGGCAGTGATATGGGAGTAATTAACCCGGGCATATGGGGATCACGACTCACGGTGAATGTGCACCACCTCTACAGAGGGTAACAAACTGTTATAACAGCCGTGCTCACAGTCACGAGCGGCCCGGAAAACTCACAGAATAGATGGCTACTTATAATGTTGTTTATACGAGATGATTATGATGATGTCACATGACTCAATTGGATCGGATATATGATCATGTGGGTTTAAATGGGAGCTTAAGCATAACTTGATAATAGTTGAGGATAAAATCTTGACTTACTAAAAGTGCTAACTGCAGTAAACCAGTGTCAACCTTTTTGAGCTTCATAACCCCATGTTATCTTGTTGAGTACGGGACGTACTTATGCTTGTTTACTTTCTATATTTGGATAAAAATCCCTGGATGGGTAACAGATGACAACGGATATGAGGAGTTTCCTGAGGATTATTAGGCTTGTGGTCAACCAGTCGACCGTCCCTGTGATGGAGTTCCACGAGAGAGTTATCTTTTTATCTTCCGCTGTGTTATGTAAGACAATGTGATGCTATTATTCGTTATGTAAGATACACCGTGATGATATTTTTTTTAATTTGTCAACTTATGTGTGTGACTGATCCCTGGGCACACATGAGTTTAGTGCATTCAATTTTATCCTTAAAATTGGGTGTGACATAAATAGAATTTGGAATATGAACTATGCAGATGACAATGAAATACTTGTTGTGGAAAATAACATTGCTAGCCAACATTTCTAATAGCCTAAAATTGGAACTTGAAATTAAATTCAGCTCAAGGACTTAGAAGAATTTAAGTATATATAAGCAGCGAGACAGTGCAATGTTTGGTGATTTATTTTGTGAAATCGAGTTAGGAGGTGGTGTCATGTTTTAGCTCAGGTTGGTAGCCTCATATGCCATCTTGAGTATGGCGAAGATGGTTTAGGTCCAGAAGCAATCATTTAGTTCTTATAGGTGCTTTAAAATGTGCGCACGACACGTTCTCGGCCTAACTCGCCGGGTGGACGCGGTCACCCAGCTTGGGTGCTCGGTGTCGCCATGCTAGTCGTGTGTGCGCATGCTACCGCACGTGGCAGGCCATGGTTGCCTCTGGTCTAGCTGTGGCCTGGCTACCGCTGGCCCGCCGCATAGAGCTACTACTACGCCGACCCGCCCTGTGCCACGACATAGGCGCTGTAGGTGCCATTGCCTCACCATCATGTCCGTGCCTTCCTCTGCACCCCTACCCCACTGTTGGTCTGGTTTGGTGCTCGCCGCAGCCACGTGCACGTGGTAGTGCTCGCCATCGCCTTGCCATTTATGGCACTGCGGTCGCGCGGACCATGCCGATCGTGGACACGCGCGCTTGTCCTCAGCGCCTACGCATGGGCCTCCATGATCACGCTGACCGCATCCTGCCAAGGCGAGGCCGAGCCAAGACCACCTGCCACGCCCCGTCTCTCTCTCTTTCTCTCTTTCTCCCTCTGCTGCTGCCATCGAGCCATGCCATCAAATTACCCAGCGAACGATCACCTCCATTCAATTCAATGCATCCACAATTTTAACATCATGTCCTCTCACTGCTCGACCCCACCCAGCCTTGAACCGTGTAAGGCCAAGCTCTAATTTGGAGTTTTTCTTGTCGTCGTGCCATTAAAGCCACGCTCGGCCATGGTCGGGGGCAGCCCTCCTACCGCCCATCCCGAACCAATTCACCTGCACCACTAGCATCGCCTTGACTCCCTCTTCACCCTGCGTGCCTTAGCCAAACCGCTACTGTCTCCCCATCATTACTGACGCGACCGTGCTGCCGTGGTGCGACTCCACATGGCTCGGTCGCACGTGTCCAGCCCTTCTTCGTCACCCTCTTCTCCAACTGTCACCTCGGCTAGGTCCACGGTAGCCTCCTGATGCTCGCACGCTAACCAATTAGGTCTGTAGCTACCCTAGCACACTAGAACAGTGGTGCCACCGTCGCGGATGGCCGCGCGTCGCTGCAGCCTTCCCTAGCAAGTCATATCACCCCACACCACCGCTTAGCATAGCCGCTCGGCTCGGAGATGGTGACCAACCCATTAGGAGGGTTGGCGTAGGTCCTAGGTGGCCGACGCGGCCACGCTGTGTCACCGCCACCGTGCCACCATACGCTAAGTCACCAGGTGTGAGCACAGGGGAATTCTAGAAAAGCTAGGGGGTTAAGTGAGAAGGTTTGAAAGAGGGAGAAATAGCGTTAGGACTTAGTTGTAATTCAAGAGAAGTGCGAGGTCTATTTTGCAAAAGCGCCAGCGCACGCAGGATTCCCCCGTCTTGGGCCGTTTCGCGCGTGGGCCGCGTGGGAGATTTAGTTTTCTTTTTCATAAGGAATTAGCAATGGTTTTCTAATTTAATTTTTGAGCTCATCTTTGGTAAATTATATAAAATCATGTAGGTGTCCAAAAATTATGAAAAAAAAATTGTTAGGTTCCTAAAATTGTGATCTATCTGTTGGTATATTTAGTTCATGTTTATATGTGTTGACATTAGGAGCTATTAAATCATTTGAAAGTGCTTCATAATATTAAGTTAATTATTGTAGGAATTTTTGTGGTAAATTGGTGATAGGTTTAGTCCTAAAATTTTTATAGTAGCTTCATTGTATTATTATGTGCTCACTGTAATTTTTGTAGCCTTAGAATAGACTAAGCATTAGGGTAGTTAAATGCTCTTCATTTTAGTATACATTAAATCATTAGTAGAAATAAAGATATACCCTTAAATTACAAAACTGAGTGTTTGTTAGTTGAATCCAACACCTTGCTTGATGAAGATGATAGTTAGATTAGTATCTTAGACATTAGAGCTAGCTTAGTAGCTTAGTATGTGCATTCTTAATTTAAGAGTTGTTGTTTCCTAAATGCTAAGTGTTGCATCATCATCGCATGCATGGAGAGGACTAGTTGGCAGAGATCGTGACCATCGATGATCACAAGTTCGAGTAGATCATTGAGGAGTATGAGGAGGAGATTCTCATATAGGAGGAGGTCCCAGAGCCACCACTAACTGACTCAGCTAACACCGCGCATGTCGAAGGCAAACCCCGGTGCATAACCTCTATTTTATAATTCACCGTATATATATGTGTGTGTTGTGCATTTACATTACAGGAATTTTATGGAAACCACATGCATAGATACACCTATCCTAAGAGTCTTACTAGTGCAGGTTCGAGTATATGCTATGCTTAGGACATCGGTAGCGTGGGTAACCTGCCATTGCTCATAATAGGGGATTATTATTACTCTCATAATAAAATGATGAAAGGAAAAATGGAGATAGGGCAGGGATATGGTATGGGTATTGGTGGGTGTAACAGGTTGTGTCCCGCGGCCAATGGGGCTTACCTTGGTTACACTATTTTCCCTATTTGTGTCGAATAAGGACCGTCCATTGCTATGGATGGTAGTCAGGTCACAGACTTTTTATCCTGAGCACATTCCTGCTTATAGGGGTGGGAAGGCTCGTTACGCTCTTGTTGTGGGTTCTAGCTCTTTTCGGACCAACTGATTGGAGGCGGGGAAAGGTGGGGTCTAAGCACCATACTAAGACCGGGTCTCAAGTGTGGGGGCTTGGAGTCCAAGTTTGGACGGGGACCTAGACCCCGTGATAGGAGTGGAATGGGTTGGTCTGGTTTGTGCCTGGGGTATGAGCGAGGCATGTGTTTTGGGGTACCCAGCTGGGATACATTGGCTCGTGAATCACCGTTTTCGTGAGATGGTACGACTTGGCTATGGTCTAGCACCGTAGTAAGAACTGGAAGATGAAAGATGGTGAAATGGTTCTGATTGCTTAACCCTTGCTTGAAAGTAGAATAGGTGCTTAACTAGGATGGTTAGCTAATGAAGTAATCATGACTGCTAATTAAACTTGATCTTAAGGATGCATTTCTAGTAATACTTTTCGCAAACAAAAAGAAAATAGCAAACCCATATTGCCTATCATATCCTTGAGAGTCAGGAAACTATTCCCACTAGTCAGGTAAGTCTTGCGAGTACATTGTGTATTCAGGGTTTATTTTACCTCTATTGCAGGTGCAGCTTGAGGAGTAGCTCTTGTGTGGAGGATTCTTCTGGTGGGCATAGATGGATCATTGTATCGTTTCCGCTAGATGTTTATTTTCATTCCACTGTTTAATTATCGCACTTTGAACTCTAGTATTGTAACAAATAATTTTCAAGAACTCTTGTTGTATGAAATGGACTAAGTATTGTAAGCTCGTACTCATTATTGGATTGTGTATGTCAAACATGGATTGTTCAAGTTCTCCCTTAGGGTGTGCTCAACGGAACTGTCCGATGTAGCTCACTTTCGATGTGCTTAGTGTCTAGTGGAAGACGAGCACCTCCGGAAGCGTGTTATTTCAGGCGGTTCTACCACAGGTAGCCCTATCTATCCTCTATAGTCCACCTCATGTGAGCAGGTTCTTAAATTGTAGGACTATAGTCGCGTCAGTAGAGTTATCTTTTGCGGAGCTCTACCGCCTAGTGGCGTCCCAAAGTGCACAAGAGTAGAGTTAGTCTTAGCTATAGTTGGTTATACTTTGACCATGTAATAAGAATGTCATAGGAATCTACCTCACTCATTGTTTTCTCGAGTTACTAGTTATTTATCCCCTTAGTGTCATTATTACATTTACCTCTACTCTAGCTATACTGGTATGTTAATTAGTAGATACTCCTTGGTTATTCAATAATCTTTATTCTATTGTTTCCATGTGGTAAAATATAAATAATGATACCTGGCATGCTCCCAGTAAAGTGCTAGAATGGTATTCTATGCGCTTGCGGAAATCTTGTATTTTAGTTTGCACTCATATACCAACAAGCATTTTTTGGCGCTGGGGAAACAATTGGCGTA
The DNA here is from genome assembly GCA_904845875.1 of Miscanthus lutarioriparius. NCBI lineage: Eukaryota > Viridiplantae > Streptophyta > Magnoliopsida > Poales > Poaceae > Miscanthus > Miscanthus lutarioriparius. The sequence continues at coordinate 63,939,607 of CAJGYO010000002.1, forward strand.
AAGATTTCTAAAAACATACCGCTAGCTTTAGTAGGATTACCCCTATTCTGTTAAATTGTGGAATAGATAGGACAACAGATGTCGTTTCGACCTTTCGGCAAGCCTTCACAAGAAAATAAGAAACACATTGAAGAACTTAGGGTGCCTGAACATTCAAGATCCATCAACACTAGAACCCTGCCATCTCATAGGTTTGTATAGACATATATATTCTCTAACCATGTGTAGATTGAAGAAAAAGGTTAACGTCACAACTCACAAGAACTCAAATCACATCTCAAGTGACGGAAACAGACGCTGCACTACTCACAAATTCCATCATGTGAGTCATGGTAAGTATGATCAAGAAAAGTGAGATAGTCATGCTCATGGACTTTAAACTTAATGAGTAGTTATCTTTTAACTTTTTGCATACCACTGCATGTTTACTTGGAATAATCCATGCATCCATTCCGTTTAGTTTGAATTCTCTTGTATCAATCCACAACATGTTTAGTTCCATGCATATACCCATGCCACTTGCATCCTTTATCTTAAAAAAACTTTCACTCACCATGATCATGCTCTTCCATCTCTATTTGAATAAATCTCTAAAATGCTTTCGTGCTACTTTTGTCTGCCATAGTATGCTTTGGTTTGGAAGTATTGTACATACTTCCATTGGCTTTTAAATTAAGTGTGGTGGTTAGGTTAAAATGCCTTCCTTAATCAAAATTAGACATGGAGTCTAGTTTGGTTATTGAACAAAAAATTGCTTGTGTAGACACTGGTTATTTTTTTGGCTGGACTAACCCCTGCAGAAAACTCATATTCAATTTGGGAAAGTCTTGGGATGAATTCACATATGAGATGAAGCAAGGCATGTGGTGAACTCTAATAACTTTGCGCAAAGAAGACCCAACTCATTCTTCATGGAAAGGTTTATTTACTTATCTATTGTTGCAAGTTATCTTTGCCTTGAACCATGCTAGAATGCAGCAAACACATAAAATTTGCTATCTATGCTAAGTAATTCTAAAACCATCCTTTCATTAGCATAGAGAAAAATTACAAAAGTTATGGACAACAACTCTTGTTTCAAATTCGTTGTATTCCCTTAGGTATGAGTCTACTAACATTTTGCAGGAAGAATCAATAGAAGCTATGCCTGTTCATGGTTTGGTATGAACCTGCAAACCCAAACCAAACCGCCACTTCAGTAATGGAACAAAAAGGAAGAAGCGAGTGCCATAAAAAATCACTCACTCATACGAAGTAAACGGACAAATCAACAGCCCATGAATAATGTTGAAGGCATATTAGGATTAATCCTTCCTAAGACAAGCTATGATGATGATGATGAAAAGCAAGGTGCAGCACACCTCGTATTAGCTAAAATATGCCTGCTTCCATCATCTTCGAAGATACCGACTCGCACGTCGACAGTAAGGACTAGGATGACGAGATGTCACTACATCATAGCATGCATCCTCATATCAACAAACGCCATCAATAAGTTGTGGTTTGCCGATGGTTTCTTGTGAAATCATGGGCACAACAAGATATCCCAAAGTCATTGGAGATGAAGCTTTCATGCAAGTACCAATGAGGTTCCTTCTTCGACCATCAAGACGGTTGGTGTAACGCTAACAAACAAAGAAGAACAACTCTCTGCCATGCCGTTAGACAATCAAGGAGGAACTTGAACTTTGCATCTCCAATGAACCCCAACTCATCAACCAAGAATCAAATAAAATCAAGAAGGATTGATGGAAGAAGAGCATGTAATTGTTTGTATCCTCATCTCTAGGATCGGATGGTGCAAAGAAGAGCTAAATGCAAGAAGAGGTCCTGCTCAATGGACCTAAAGCCATCAAGCCCTCATTGATTGGAATGAGAGGAGCAGAAGGTCCAAACAAAGTGCCGAGATCCACAAAAGAAAGGACAAAAGGATGGCATGATAAAAGGATGAGAAAGAATTGTGATATAGGAGACAAGATGTTCATGAACAGCTCAAGCAAAGAAAGCTCCTAGTAGGAAGAAAAGATCACCACAAGTCATCTAACTTTCATCACAGGGTGTCATCACGCTCCAATGATGAAGGTAACATCTTAAGGTAAGTGGTCGTTATTTAAAAAACTTCCCTTTGATCTTGGAATGCACATAAATAAAGAAACAAATATGTCTGAGTTACAACTTTGCTTGATCCAACCTGATTAATTCAACAGGTCTTGTTCCTTAAGTTTGTAGCACCACTTTCTTGATCTTAGTCTTAACCAAACGAGCTAAAATGTTGCATATCTTATCTCTAGAAGATGATAGTCATAATCATGTAAAATTTGATACATTATGGACAATCCTTCTATAGGTTAAGCAACTCCAATCTTTTTGACGCATGTATTGAAATGCCACATTCATACTCATCCTTTTGATCTTATCATCCATGTTATAAGAATGAACAATGCACATAACATCAACCTTATCAAGATTTAGTGTGCCTAAGGTTAGAGAAGAATAAATAAATTTTTGGTTATGTTGGTGTTTTTCCACCAACAGAGCCCATGCACTTGATCTCTACCTTGTCTTTATGAGAAGAACATACTTTGAGCAAAGTGTGGGGGAATCGATCCCCCAAATTCCACAAGTGAAAGTTCTAAACTAGCAATAATGATGCACACAAGATGTCGCCAGCTTCTACTATTGATGATTGAATGTGAAACACTGAACAAGGAGGAAGAACAAGCCAACAAGGATGAACCAGTCAAACCAAAATCAAATTCAAAACTAAGACGGGTTTGGTAGAAGAAGGTGGCACCAGCATTGGAAGTCACTACTGGAGGCACCACCACAACAATCCTTATCCTCAAGAGCGAACTGAGTTACTCTATCAATTGACTTCGTAAGGAGAAGTCCCGTTCGAAGGACTTTAAACACCGAACCCTTGTCGAAAGGTAACTTGGTAGTTATCCATGCGTATTTATTGCATGTAGCATTTTCATTCATGTCTTGCATCTAAAAAAATATGATAAAAATAATTACATACTCATATAATTTAGGGACATGACTTTTAAATTTTAGCATGTTTAATTCGGCATTGCATTTAGAAAACTTGTATGCATGGCATATATAAAAAGAAAATAAAAAAAGTTATAACTCTGCATAATAGACTTAGTTTAGTACCATTCTAAGTTTTGCATCAAGAAAATGTTTAAGCCCCATATGAGCAACCTTGTGGTGTGTAACAACCCATATGAATGTTCATTGTGGTGGTAATAAAAAAAATCATAAAACATAAAATAAAATAAGTCAAAAGCCGGCTTGGGGGAGACACATTCCCATGAAGAAGCTAGCTTAGGAGACGCATCACCAATTTATCTAGGTAAGTATCTTTTTGCTTCATTTTATTTTTAAGCATTTCTAGCAATAAGATAAAATAAAAAAGGATGTGTGTGATAGTTTTATTTAATGTTTTTGCTTCCAATAAAATAAAATAGATAGTTGGGAGTTTAAGACTTTATCCTCAATAAACTTTTGATGGCCATGCTGAATAGTTGCTCTATTATAATTCCTTTCAAGTGCCTAGTTTTTAGTCCGAAATTCTCCCGAGTATTGGATAGACTTGATTTGATGTTAGAACTTACTTTGAACTTGATACTCGTGGATAGCATATGCTTGATCTAAGTCTAGGTGGTTGACGGATATGATATGAGATGGTCTGAGGTGCTATTTATCTAGTTCCAAAGTGAAACAGAGTTTCAGAGTATTTTCTTTTGAAAAATGAAAAAAATCAATTATGATGAGTTCCTGTATGACAAAGCTAAAATTCCTACCAATGCCAAATATATTTATATTAGGAAAACCTTCCACTTTTATGCTACTTATACATGTGTTGAGTTTGGTCAAGCTTTGTGGACCCTTATGAGAAGTATGTCATGCTTTGAAAATCAAGATCACGTGCACTCCACCCACATATGCACTACTCCTACACTGGGAGTAGGCACAAAATCATGCCTTCCATTTAGATCCACCCAAAAATGTTCTACTTCTACACTGGGGGTGAACACAAAAACATTCTTGTTAGGTTTCCACTCAAAATAAATGCTCCAAGTTCTTGTTGATATCTCTCTCAACGTTTTGTTGCACAAAAGAGATATGGGGCTATGCAAAAGTTTGAAAAAAGAAAAAAAAATGGACACAAAAGATGTTCAAGATATTGAAAACAATGAGTACTTAGATGCCCGCCTAAAAAATAAAGATGAATAAAGATAGCCCCTGTTCTCTCGTAAAAATGTTTTCAAGTTTCAAGAGAGGGATATGTTTTCAAGGAGCATAGTAGAATTAGGTCATCCACCATATATATATATATATATACAATATTCCACACACATGCACATCTTTATTTGATTGTATGACATTTTTCTCTTTGGATCCATTATTTGACTTTACAATATATGCATTGCAAGTATGCTCTCTAGTTTTATCCCTACCTATCAACTCCACAAAGGCTCTAGGAAGAAAAGGCAACATTCATATATGCCTTGGAGAGGATCCACAAATACCACATATATAGAGGGATCAGAGAGTGTCATAAAAGGAATCTCTGAGTTTTATTTGAAAAACTTATAAAACCTCCGGAATAAGGTTGCACAAAAGAACATGAGACATAGTGCTTGACTTGATTGGTCTATCTTTCAACTGCTCAAGACCCAAGTGAAGGCTAAGAAGCCCCATGGTTGAAGGTAATATGGGTAAGTTTGAAAGTTTAGTCAGTTTATTTTAAACCAGAGGAGAATGTTTGATTGAACACCTGTGTACTTTTGAGGCATGAAAGCATTGCAACAACTCCGAATCCATTGTTCAAGTTTATCTTTGCTCTAGGACTAGCAAAGGGTAAGCTTGGAGAACTTTTTGACGGTTGTTAATGTCAATCATAAACCATCAACATATCCTGCATATATACTTAATTTCATCACCAAATATAGGTATAGGAGTTTAAACTAATAAAATCCACAAGTTTTGGTGAATTTGTGTTTTCAGTAGGGTTTATCTAGAAAACCTTCAAGGAGGACCTAATTGTTAGATTACATCACGCTTATCCATGACAAAAATAACTCAAGAAGACTCTAGAAGACACCAGAAGACAACCCACCACGACAGATCCCGAGTGGCTGCTAGGTGGGGCCGGCCAGTCCCACCTGCAAGCCAGCCAACCTATGGGCCCAACTAGTCATCCTCTGCTTCGTATGACTGTTCTCCACCGCCTCCTAGGTTCAATCTATGCCGTTGCTTTAAGTCGGTTCAATCCTAGGGCCCAGAATTGATGGTCCCCCCTATATACCAACCCCTACCCCCTCCAAAGGGATCTCTGTTGGTATTTATTAACATGACACTTGTTTTAGTCACCACCACATTTGTATCCTCGGCTATTGTGCCAGAAATGCTTGTTGGTACTTCTTAGCATCACTACTAGAGTGACACTAAGATGTACTTTGATATTTTGTTGTGACTAGAAAGAATATATTTAAATGAAAGGGGTCTACAAGCACACAGATAATATACCATTGTAGCACTTCACCCTGGGAGTATTCTAGGTATCGTTATTTATATTTTTACCTTAGGGAAGGACGGGCAAAAGGAATATATTGATAACTTATACGTATGATGGAGAGATAAACCTTAACCAATCTTCTCCTCACAACAGGGGTAAATCAAGAGATAAATGTAATATGAATGATAAATGATAATGAACACTCAGAGTACTCCTTTAGATGGCACTAGCATGGCTAAGTAGATACAATAGAGAAATAATTTCTAAGTCATTCTTAATTACAAGTCAAAGCATACTATGATTAGTGCAATTATACTTAATAATCATGGCTAAGATCAACTTCATATCTTTACATAAGGGATATTACTAAGGAAGATCAAGCACAAAGCCTGACTTCCTTCGCAACTAGATCCTACTTGTCCTATATTCAGGGAGTGGACTACAAGGACTCAACGAGAGTGTCACACTCACAATCTACCACATGGCCCGAAATATAGGGTGCATCCGTAGGTAAACAACGTATAAGCACCACGCTTACATAATGTCGACCACTTACCCCATGTACTTTAGAGCGAGCATTGTACAAACTTATGCTTGTACATAAAGACAATCTAGCTATACTAAGCATGTAATCAAAGTAGATGATGAACATGATAACTAGGAACATGAATAATATTAAGAACAATGTCATCACAACTGTAGCTAACATATAGAATATGAAAGATACAAGAGAGGATACAAGGGGTTATACCAAGCCATGCTCTTGACAAGATCAGGAATCTAAGCGAAGCTTGCCTCCCTCAAGATCTAACTTAACTAGCTATGCCCTAAATATTTGTGGAGCTATGAGGTTCTTCTCTTCTGATCAGGGTTTGATCTCTTGATGATTGATTGATTGATGCCTGAGGGGGGCTAGGGGCAGCTATATATAGGGGGAACTATCAATCCAGAGCCCTCGGATCAAACCGACTTAAAGCAACAACGTAGATGCAATCCTTAAGGCGGTGGAGAATAGACATAGAGAAGGGAGACTAACATGTGGGCCTAGGTGGCCAGATGGCGCCACCTGGTAGCCACATGCCCTCTGCCATGGTGGGTTGCCTTCTAGTGCCTTCTAGAGTCTTCTGGAGTTGATTTGGTCGTGGATAAGCGTGACTTATTCTGACGATTGGTCTACCTTGATGGTTTTCTGAATAAACCCTGCTAAAAACATAGATTCACCAAAACTTATGGAATTTGTTAGTTTAAACCTCTAAACCTATGTTGGTGATCATATTCATGCATTTATTCAAGTTATATTGATGGTTTATGATGGGTGTTAACTACCATCAACAATCTCTCATTCAGATCAACACACCAGGAGGATTAGGTCTAGAACTCTCCAATGTAGTAGATTAGTAGCTCAGGAGTGAGGGTCGAGTTGGACTCATGCTCAAGTTCTGGATCTAGTCTTAGAGGCTCGGCAAAGCCTTGTATCTTCACTTCTACATCTTGTAAGACTTATTATCAATTTATCATATTACTCTCTACATGGTTATGCTTACTTTGAATATATATCTCGCTTAGTTAATGTTATCATTACTTTTGTATATAGGTTCATAGAGTGCTTATGTAACACCCTGTGTTTTGCATCATAATAAAAACCACTAAAATTTTGAAATTTTTAAAACTTTAGAACAAATTAAAACTTGTTTAGTTTATTATTGGTGAAACCACTTTTAAAAGAAGATGTTTTCTAAAAACCCTTGCATCAAAATTCAACATATGCATTTGTGCTTGCGATGTTTGTTGGATGCTTACGCGGTTGTTTGAATGCTTGTATGTTTGCTTGAATGCTTGTGTGTTTGCTTTCTGGAATTTATTGTGGCACCAAAAGTTTTCTTTGAATTTCAATTACATTTTTGAATTATCTAGAATCCTTTTTTCGTTTTTTGGATAAACAGAAAGTGCATCGTAACTATAACAATATATACTGATACACTTTCTTAGCTATCAAAGAATTTCCCAAAACCTTTTAAACTCTCGAATCGCATTTTATATTTAATTTCTTTCTCTAGGAAATCTTGAAATATAAAATTATTACTTTTATTTTATGAGAATATGGAAATACATCATACAAATACATTTTATTGCACTTTTATTTTCTCCAAGACCCTTGATATGATATAAGCTTGATTATGATATTGTGATAAGGTAATGGTTACCTTGATATCAGATGAGCTCTATGAACCTGAGGATAATAACTATTAACTTAAACTGGTAATACTGGACTAAACCCCGACAGGGAGCGAGGGGGGGTAATTTATGTGGGATAAATTACCTTGGCAGGATCACCTGGTGAGGGTTCCTGTGGGAGATACTCACCTCGATCACATAAGGACCAGTTCATAGTCCATCTCTCTTAGTGAGATATTACGTATAGCCACATGTCTGATATGGGCAGACTTGATCTCACATCTTGTTAGATTGAAGTATAAATTCTACTAGGAGGCCGTTGTTGGTAGCAGAATATCAGGAGCAGACACGGATGCTAGGTGATCTTTCGTGGTTCGGTTGGCGTGGTTGCTATGTGATCCTCCACGTTAAGCCCATTGAGATGTGGCCATGTTCGAGCCCATGTTATTGTTAATGATTATGATGATTACGTATCATCGGCACTATATGTTGGGATGATTAGGTATCCTCCCGAGTTTAGTGTGTTCCAACCCCTGACAAGCCATAGTAGAATTATATGGAAATCTAAGGTTGCGTACTTTTGGATACAAGATATCGTTAGACCTGTCTAAGCCATGACGATGGTGTCAGATTGTGTCTGTCTTATGGGGAATTTTGCACACCTCTACAGAGTTTATTGAATCTATTCGAATAGCCACATCCTTGGAATTGGCATATGCTAGAATGGGATACTATGATTAGACTTCTACAACTATGATAATCTAGTAAGATGTATTTTACTAATTTGGTAAACTATAATTAACCCAGAAACTGGTGAGAATCATAATACTCTGCCAGGGTCCAACCTATAATTATAATTACTTCACCCTATCACTTTTACCTTAACTACTTTAACCACCTCCACATATAACCTTCCCCTTCAACCTCTCCTCCACCCAAAGTTTAGGGCTTGCTGAGACTTTATGTACTCAACTCCCTCTATTCTATGTTTTTAGGAGAGAAGCTATAGGAACACATACCAGGAAGGAACTACTAGAGCTACATGAGGATAGGACAATAGGAGTATGTATGAGTATGAAGTTATTGAGGATTACGCAAGGATAGGACAACTGAAGTATGCCCAAAGACGAAGTCGTATGACTACATGAAGGAGCTACTCTATGACTATGATGATTGGGATATAGGAATGCACTTCAGGAATAAGTCTAGGGTTACGTCCACACTCCAAGTTGCCTATAGGAATGGAGCCATGATGACATAGGACCGCTGTATTAGAACTCTGATATACTATATGAGGCGACTGGCCCAAGTTATGTAAACGCGAACCATGTAATGTGTTTCCCCATTAGTAATAAAAGTATGGTTTTTTATATCAATCTTGTTCGAATTGTGCGTATTAGCTACTGATCCAGGGACTGATACATGATGCACATAGGACCCTAAATTAGGGGCCCGACAAGGTGATATTAGAGCTATACTTGGACTGTAGGATGAAACCTTAGCATGGCCATTAGATAGGGATGATTTTTCTAAAAACTATTTTAAAAAATCTTTTCTTATAACCCTTGACTCTCACCTTACCTTGACCTTCTATTTCAAAAATAGCTTTTCTCTCTCTTCTCATCCCCTTCAAAATTACGAGTAGTAACAGACAGGGTACAATGAAGATTAGGTCTTACTTAGGAAACGAGGTACCTCTCTATAGTAGACTATACGTGAAAGTGGATATCGAATCCCATTTATGCTTGTTAGTCCTTATTTGATTCTATGCTAGGATAAATCTTACATCTGAGTTACAACTAACCCTATAGGTCTCTCTCTTTCCCCCTTGTGCTTTCTCTCTAGAACTAGATCTCCTTTTTCTCATCTTGTGTTGTTCCCTCTCATCCCCTTCAACTTAGAGTAGACTATTAGGAAATAATACAAAGGAAGACCACTAGAAATATTCAGAAGACCATTAGACAATGAAGGCAAGAAGGAAATCAACTACACCCATGAAGACCATCTGCAAAAGCCGTGCACACCGCACACATGTGGTAGAACCACCCAAATTATATGGCCCACATGTGCCCGTTATTGTCTCATAGACTTCTGACTATAGCACATATAAGCCACACAATCCCGGTAGTCTATCGGGTGTCTTCGGGAAACCTAAATCATCCACTTTTTCATTCCGAGCAGGATACATCATGGAAGACATTGTAGTATTACAATAGTTTTAAACAAATAGATTACATCGGAGTAAACAAAAGAAGACTTACAACCATAAGTTTACAAATCATTCATGAAGTCTTATAAACTATAAGCTTTAACCAACTAGGCAGTAAGGTAGCTTGATAGGTTCCACTATAATAACACACAAGAGAGATTCACCTTGCCCAAGGGTGCACAACAAATTTCTCTACTGCTGGCTCTCCTCCTACAACAAGGGTTAACAACCCTGAGTGCAAAGGTACTCAACAACACTTAACCGATGAAAAGGAAAGACTCTAAGGATATGCAGGCTTAGGGGAATCAAGGTAAGTTTTAGCAAGAATCAAGATTAACTTTTGCAGAAAAGCTTACTAAGGATTGATCCTTACTTTCATTATTTAAGCTCAAGTTAAATCATTATCAGTCTCTGGTTGGCACCTAATCTAAAGCAACCACCTCATTAATCATCATACATCATGATCATTGGTAACATTGTTTCATTTATTAACTATGATGCAGGACATAGGATCGAGTCTCCATAACTGAGGAGCATGATGATTCGAATCGATTAGGTCCAGCTGGGGTTTCCTTACCATACGACATATGCAGGTCCTAGACCTACATATATCAACCCTCACTCTGATCCTCCAAAACGAGAATGGGTTTGCGCCACCCAAGAATACAGTACTCCACCGCTGTATGGCATCCCAAATGTTTCCATAGGGTGGGTACACGCTACTGTCGCCATCTCTCCACTCCTAGTGCATGGTTGTCCTTTCTCATGATGGAATAGCCAAGGTGTTAGGATTACCGGAGTATGTGGCCAGTACTACAAAGTCTCAAACACAAGCAAGCCTACAACGAACGGTTCTCAATCGACAAAGGCAGGGCACTACGTCAAGACTCAATTCCTGACGCAAGCAAAGGGCCTGCCCGGTCTCAAATTAAATTCATCATTATTATCAAACCTTAGGGCTTTCCCTGGTAAGAACATGTGAAACAACCTTGTTGCTCAACTCTTAACTACTAAGCATCATTAACCTACTATTATTAAATGAAGTATCAAGGCAGGCATGCAGCAGTTGGTAATCACACAACTCCTATTTTACTTAAATGCATCAAACGTAAGAATTAAGTGAATAATGTTTATAAAATACAAGGAAAGGGGGTTATGCTCCAAGGCTTGCCTGCGGTGTTGGGGTTGTCAGACACTTCAGAAAACCACAGAAAAGATAACCAACTCCACTGACAAGAAAACAACTTCTGGGACTTGCTCAGCAACGGGATTCCACTCTCAATCACTAAATGTAAATAAATATGCATGCTTTAGAATGATGTGATACTTAACATGGATTATAATGAGTAATCAAGATTAACTAACTTGAGTACAACTTTCCTTCACGTTTAAGTTTGGTTAAGTACTCACAAAGCAATATTAGTTATTATTAACAAGTTAATTATGAGCACAACCAATAAGTAATTAAATTACCAAGGAACATCAGAGGTGTTTATGTCCCAAGGTCTACAATCAATCCAAAATCACACTCAAGTCATTTAATGATTAACCCTAATCATTTAAGCATTTATTAAATAATTATTAAAGCATGGAATTAAGTGGATAATTTTTATTCATCAAAATAGTACCAAAATTTTTGTGAAGGCAGGTCTAAGCATGTAAAGTAGACACACAAATTTTCATGATTAAAAGATATTTGTTTTAACTTATAAAAATCAAGGAAGGTGCATTTGTTAATTAAAAGTAATTTTTAATCATGCAAAAACTATTGATTTTAATCATTTCATATTTTTTCTAGGTAGAGCACAAGATGAAGAGGCTACACAAAAATTTGCATAATTTTATCACACTTGTACTATTTACTATGAATTATACAAAAAAACTGCACATTTTAATCATTTTAGAAATTCGAAAACTATCAAAACTCCTTATGCACCCACGCGCAGCCAGCCATAGAGACTGACAGGCGGGCCACGGGTCCATAGCATAGTGGCCCCGCGTTGAGCCATGGGTTCACCGTCATTGACCGACGATTCCTCGTCACCGGCGAGGTCATCGGTGATGGCAAGGACACCAACACGCTCAGGGCAAGATGGCGCATCGATCTAGGGAATAAAACGGACAGCTAGGGTTATGAGATGAGCTCGACGCCGGCCATGGCAGCCATGGTAGAGCGGCGGTGATGCGCCGGACATGGCGAGACTATAGAGGTAAAACAAAGGTGACCGATAGCTTAAGGAGCTCACCGCGGACCTGCTTGGTCACTCGGTGGAGGCGGAGACGCGGTGATGATGCGTCGCCGTCGACGGGGGTGGTTGTGGCAACACAGGCATGGTGACGAGGCAATGTTTCGGTGAAAGCTGGATACGAATTGATAAACGGTCAAGCGTATGAGCATCACGACCACAAGTAGAGCTAGAAATAGGTGGTTGAAACGGAGGCTCACCGTAGCGGGCTAGCCATGGTGAGTGGAAGCTCGGCGGTAGGGCAAATGCTGTCGTAGCGAGAAGCGGTGGTGCGGCCAACTCCGGTGGTTAGAGTCAACGTAAACAGGATCTGGCGGTGCGCAAAGGCGAGGTGGAGCCGAGGACGCAGGTAATTTTGATAGTGGACGAGCAGGCATGATGAATTGCCTGTGAGAGCAAGCTCGACAGCGGTGAAGCGAGAGAGAGAGAGAGAAGAGAACGGTGTCCGGCTCGGGCTTATCACGGTAAGGTCGACGTGAGCGCGGTTGTCAGCTCTGCTTGATTTTGGACACACAAGCGGTTGCGTGCAGGATGCATGCGAAGTGGCGCTGGAGGGTGGCGGCTCGTTGGCAAGCAGCTGTGTCACTAGCTTGCCATCGTTACTATAGCAGATTGAAGCCCCCACTTCTCCTTTCCTTTTCTCCTGATTTCACATGGTAACTTGATTGGCTCCTAAAACAAAAGTTTCACATCTTGATCTGCTCTCCAACTTTGCTTCAAGCCCCAACCCCTAACTCTAACTAGATTAGGAGATCTGTACTTAAGAATATAGGTAAGTTGAAACTGAAAACAGATTTCAATCAAAACAGACAGATTAGGGTTTTAGCAAAACAATTACTTATCTACTTTAGAGAATTAATTAGTGATTATTTAACTAACAAACTTATCAACCAATACCACCATTGGTTAGCACAAACTTTGTACTAGTCAATGATACAATGGTTGAAGAAACTTTATTTAAGAAATTCATTTTAATAAATTCCACAAAAATGAATTCAAACACTAAATTTCATGACTTAGGAAACATTTCCAAGTGTTGGAATTTAGTTCTGATTTCAATTTTGAGGTTACAATTTTAATTATTTGAACTTGAATTCATACCCCACACTTGATCCTAGTGTAAAGTACACCCTTTACACTCCAAAGTTTATTAGGGCATAATTTCAAGTGTTTAAGTGAAATTAAAAATTCAAAGGTCACAAAGTACCTCAAAATGATTTTTGGTTCTAGCTCATTACACCACATCAAATGCATTGCAAAGCTAATAATTAACATTATTTTTAGTGAATGCAAAGCATGGTTAGCTATTATGGATGCTTTCTATGCATGATGATGACATGACCAGGTTTTAGTGTTGCTTAACACTGGGGTGTTACAACACGCCGTCATCTCCACTGCATCGCCGTCCACCGCACCACGCACCACCGCCCCATGACACCGCTCGTGCTGTCCCCTCCATCACCACTCGATGCCGTTGTCCCCTCTATTCCCCACGACACCACACTATGCCGCGATGCCTACCAACGATGGCACACACTTAGCCGTACACCCACTCCCCTCCACCCCACTATCGATCGCCTATAAAAGCACCCCCAGCTGCCCCTTCACGTTAGAAGCACCCTGCCAATGACATAAATCACCCACAGAAGCCTCATTCAAGTGCCAATCGATTGCAACATTTCAAGAAGAAGCCAGAAGTAAGTGCTACAAACTGAAGATTTTCGAAGAAGATATCGAGAAGAGGAAGGAGTATGCTGTCAGAAGCCAGAAGTTGAAGCCCTCAAGATGTGCTTAGGAGAAGATGAACTCGCTAAAGCCACCTTTGCTGTCATGATTCTTGTCGCGGGGTCAGAATTGTGGCAAGCATTGTTGTTCAAGTTGGTGTTAAAGTACGTGTCTGCGGTGGTTCGGGTGGACTCAAGAACACAAAAATCATAGAGAGGATGCAATGGTTTACCCTAGTTTGGGCTGATCGGTGCTCTACGTCCAGCAGCTAATGATCCTTATACTCAAGAGCACCCAAAATTGGGGGTTACAATAGAGTGAATAGGAGAAAGAGAGTGATTGGGTAGGGGGTTTGCTCGGTGCTAATCCTAAAGTTGCCTCACCGCCGGTCGAGCCTTTGCCTCATCAGAGAGGAGGAAGACGACGGATGCGGTGGAGGAGCTCTCAGTGCCCCTCTCTGAGTTGCTCTCCTCTCAGTGCTGAGCAGGAGCGGATGGATGGTGAGGAATGGAATGATCTATCTGGGATCGTCCTCCCCCCTCTAGGATCTGACCTTACCCCTTATATATTGAGATAGGTCGGTTACATGGCGGTTTGGGGGGATGTGTCTATGGTCTACATGCGCTGGAGACTAGGAGGGTCTTGCAGCGGCACTCTATGGACCATGGCGATGTCGTGGAGCCAAAGAAGCCCTAGGCGTCGTCCGGCTGCTCTATTTTGACACTCTGCTTGTCAGACTATGTCGACTTGGACCGGCCTCCCCAGGTGGACCTTATGGAGTCTTCTTGGTGGCGAAGGAGGTCAGCTCCAGGGGCTAACGAGCAGGCTCGGGAGCCCCCGAGCCCCTGGAGGTCGAGGGAAAGCTTGTCTTCTTGTGTCACACCCTGTGCATGACCCTGTCGGGGGAGTGGCCAGCAAGGCCGTGCCCAGAGTGATGCATCAAGGAAACATGGGGACACCTTCTAGAAGGTGGTGGCATGGCCTACCAGCCATAGGGAGGTCGACCAACCATAGGGAGGTCGGCCAACCTCCTTAGGTGGCTAAACCAGCTCAACTTTGGTGCACCGCCTCTATACATGCCCCCATGCATCCCCTTGATCTGAACCATTGATCAAAGGTTGGTTCAAGGTCAGCGGGATACAAGGGCTAGGAGGAGAAGTCACCTGGATCGCTGACATGGCACTACCCCTCACTCCAGCTATAAATATCCACCTAGGCTTCACTCTCATTCATGACATATTAGAGTAAACCACTCTCTAGTAGCTTTTAGCGAACCTCTGTTGTAGTGTTATGCAATTAGGGAGAGAGTGAGGGAAGTCTTCAAGAGAAAGCCCCGGGCCTATCAGGAGTCTTCTCCAAGGTGTACCTCAGCGGATGCTATCTTCTAGTAAGTAATACATCCGAGTTCTTTATAGTATTTGATGTTTTGTGTCTACTAGTAGTTATATAAGCCTTCTTACCTATACACCGCTTTACTTTAGTAGAGTGCTCTAGCCTTTCTAAGGAAACTTAGTTGGCCGAGGTTAGAGTAGTAAGTATAGTGTAAACGTGGTGTCTAGACTATATCTTGCCTGTTAGACCGCTTGTCACATGGATTGTTAGTGGTAGCTAGCAGGTGGTGACAGCTGAAAGGTCCTTGTGTGGTTTTAGTAATTGAGTGACAACTTAGGTGGACTAATATGTGTTTGAATGAGATACACAGGTGACCAGTCCACAAGTATATCATGTGTGAGCAACCTATGCCATGGAGCTAAAATGGCTTGGATTTGTTGTAAGGCTCACACATGTGATGAAGGAGCTCATTGCATATGAGACATGACATTGAGTCATGTGACTAAGGTGGAGAAGATCAAGACAAGACTTCGCTTGATGGACCGGTTGCAAGCGTGAAGGGCAAGTTGGAGGCTTTGGAGTGATGGACCGCATGGCGGTGAAGCATGAGCAAGACTTGGCGCCAATGGATGAAGGCAACAGTAAAAAGCAAGTGATATCAACATCGATGAACCAACAAGGTCATGTGATTATATGAAGTGGATCATATCATTTGTTGATCAAAGTTGGTGCATGTGTTGCATCAACATTGGAGGAGATAGATTGGAATGCGCAAGGCAAAGGTATATTTATAGGGCATTTCATTTTACCAGTCATAGGTGTGTAGAGAAGTTTATGATCAGGTTTAGGATAAATGGTCGTACTATTAAGAGGGGCAAACTTATTCGCATATCGGTCATCTAGTGCCACTCGAGTGATCTAACTTTGCATCATTGCTAGGATCAAGTGGTGTGGTGAAATGAGTGACTAATCCTTTGAAAAAAATGTTTGTGAAAATGCTAACACTCTTGCACATGGTGGTGTACACTTGGTGGTGTTGGCACATTTGCAAAGGAGAAGTTGTTGGAATTGATTTGGATCAATTTGGAGGAGTTTAGGGTGAAAAATAGAGGTGCAGCTCAGCCAACAATTCCCTTTGCTAAGTGTTGATGGTCACTAACATCAATTATAAACCATCAACATAACCTGCATATATACTTAATTCTATCCCCAAACATAAGTTTAGGGGTTTAAACTAATAAATTCCATGAGTTTCGGTGAATATATGTTTTCAGTAGGGTTTATCCAGAAAATCGTCAAGGTGGACCTATTCGTCAAAGTAAATCATGATTATCCGCAGTGTAAATAGCACCAGAAGGTTCCAGAGGACTCCAGAGGGCACTCCACCAAAACTTGGCTCAAGGCACTGTTGGCCCCACCTGCAGGCCGGCTAGTCTCTTGTCCCCACCTGGTAGCCCCTTCTTCAAACATCGGTTCTCCGCCGCCTTAAAGATCACATCTACACCATTTATTCAAGTTGGTTTGTTCTAAGGCTCCAGAATTGATGCTACCCCCTATATATACATCCATGTACCTGCCTCTAGAGAGCCATCCCCAAAACCCTAATTCATATGTTCAGGATCAAGCCAGCAATCAAGAGAAGATTAGTCCTCCATAGGATCTAGTCTTATAAATAATAGTGAGATAGAGAGTGAGGGAAGAGTTTGGAGGAGGTACTAGCCAGTCGGTGCTCTCTCTCTCTCTCTATGGCTTGTACCTTAGCGAATCCAAGTTCTATCTGAACTTGCCTCTAAGATTTCTCTAGAAATCAACTTCTGATTCAAGTAAGCATCTTGTTTATATTGTTCATCAGGATTGCAACTCTTTTGAGTGCTTTATTCCTGTTCTAGAGGGGGTAAAGTATTAATCATAAGTGTAAGTGTGATGCTTAGACTTGGATTAATCATGGATGCACCCTACATTATGGATCGGTGGTAGCTCGCGAGGTTGACTCTTATAGCCTCGTTGAATCCTCTATAGTCCACCTCCTGTTTGTAGGCCAAGTAGGATCTGGTTGTGAAGGAAAGCATCCTCTGCTGGTGTCTTTCCCTAGTAATGTCCATAGTTGAATAGTAGAAGACATAGCTTACTGAAGTGACAACTAGAGAACCTTAGTTATCCTCTCTACGCTCCTTTTTATGCTAACATTGTTGCTACCCTTAGTTAAGTTAGACCGTAGTTAGTCTCACATATTTCCCTGTGGATATGATACTTGGAATACTTTCGGGTGAAAGCTACAGCAATATCCATGTGCTTGTGGATTTATCTGTGTGCATTAATAAATACCAACACTAAGCAAGAAATTCTTGTTAAGGAATAGTGCCGAGGGGACAAGGTTACATGCATGTCAGTGAGTTGTCAGTGAGAGAAAACTTGCTCAACCAGCAATTCTCTTGGCTCAGCAAGAAATTTTGGTTGAGGAATAGTGTATGAGAGAGTGACCAGACGCAGGCTTCGTGGTGATCGAATGCGTCCGGTCATTGTCCATAGGCATGGGTAGCTTGGCCAGGGTGACCGAACGCTGGCCCATGGGCATGACTAGATGCGCCTATGCCACTATTCCTCGCCTGGCACATGCTACAGAGTGTTGACTAGATGCCGGGCGGAGTTCGATCAGTTGTGAACGGACGCGTCCTGTCACTAAAAATAGGCTCTGTGAGCCCTCTGGACTTGATCAGACACTAGCTTGTGAGAGTCTGGTCACTTTGAAGAGGTGCATCCGGTCAGTTGTTGACTGTGCACACGCGTTGAGAGCCATGGGGCGGCAACGACTAGTTTCAAATGGTCAGGACACGTGGCGAGATCCTAGCGACAGGACCCTGCTACAAGAGCGTCCGGTCATTTATAACAGCACGTCCGATCATCACAAAAAGTGCCCAATGAAGGGGTATAATGGCTCTATTTTCTTGGGAGCTATAAAACCAAGCATTGGTCGGCCTTGGGCTGGTTGCTGAGCACCCTCACGCCTATGTGGCTTGTGTAGGAGTGCTTGGCAGCCCTCTAACTCACTTGTGCTTGCAAGAGTGCGAATCAATTGTGAGTGAGTGATTCTAGTGTGTTGCATTATGAGATTGCATCGAGTGGCAAGCCGGTGGTGCTTGTTACTCTTGGAGGTTGCCACCTCCTAGATGGCTTGGTGGTGAGTTCTCCGTCGTGAAGCACACAAGAAGATTATGTGGTGCTCCAAAAAAGGATTTGTGAGGGGTACCGTGCTCACCCCACGGGAGCCACATAGAGCAACTCTAATTGAGCGTGTCATTGAGCTACCCTCACTTGTGGATAGGTTCTTACGGTGCCCAATGTGTGGGATTGGCGGGTGATGCCAATTAGCTATCGAACCACCAAGTGAGCGATTGACACAACGGGGACTAGCTTGGTGGCAACCAAGTGAACCTTGGGATAAAAATCATCGTGTCAACCTTGTTCATCCCATTGGTTTGCAATTCCTCAACACAAGCTTGTATTTACTTTCATATATATTGTGCTTGTATAGTTACTCTTGTAATTAGTTAGCTTGTGTAGCTTTCTAGTTACCTTCTTGCTTGTGTAGCATAGAAGTAGCTCTTGCATGACTAATTTGGTTTGAGTAACCTTGTTAGTCACATTGCTTAGTTTGTATAGCTAAGTAATTTGCGCTCTCTAATTTGGCTTGTGTAGCCTTGTTATTGAGCATTGCTAGTAAGCTTAGGTGGCTTTGTGCTTTTGCTTACTAGATTGTGTAGGAGCTCCTCCGGTTGCCAAAGTACTAGTTGCATAGGTTTGTGTGACATTGCTATTAGAATTGATTAGGTGAGCTCTAGCTAGCCCGACACCTTAGTTGCTTGATTAGGATCTTTATAAGGTGCTTGAGAACTTAGATAGAGGGGTGTAGTCTTGGCTAGACCTATAGTTTTAATTCCGCATTTATTTCGGTTACGCAATTATTTTTAGAAAGGACTATTCACCCTCCCTCTAGTCCGCTATCTCGACCCTACAAATGGTATCAGAGCCAGGTCTCTCATTTGTGGTCTTCACCAACCGAGAGGATGGCGAACTTTGGGCTAGGTGTTGAGTGTCTATACACTTTTGATGCCACACACTTTGCACGGTGGAAAAATTGGATGACATGCAATTTTAAGTTCATTTCCCCCTCAAATGTGGTGGATTGTAGGTGTGGGCTTTTCTCGTGCGTTGGATGAAAATAATGCAACTCAAGCGCAAAAGAAATGAGTACATCTTGATTGCCAAGCTACTAACATTTTCTATCAATCTATGAGTGACAAGATATTTGGGGAGATCATGTACATGAAGACCGCCCATGATATTTGGTTGTACCTTAATTTGATATATGGGAGGGTCTCCGATGATGATGATGAGCCCAAGGAGGAGGGACATGAGTGTGTCGAGCATGACCAAAATTCGGTGATTGTGCAAGATTGCTCCACCTCATGGTCACGTGATGATGATGATGATCGTTCTACCACAAGTTCACTTGACAAGGTTGATGATGATACAAGTGACGCAAATGATGATGCTACGCCATGCACACTTATTGATGATGGTTCATGCTCGGGCTATGAGAGTGATGCTTCTACAAGCTCTCCATCACAAGGTGACACAAAGATACAAAATGCTATTGTGGTTGATCATGTTGATTCATATGATGAGCTTCTAGATAAACTTGCTAGAATCACCATGTCATTAGAAAATGAGAAAGCTAAAACATTGAAATTAGAAAATGAAAACTCATTTCTAAAGAATTCATGTGAAGATCATAAGCACTTGATGTTCTTAAATCTTCACATGATGAGCTAAAATTGACTCATGAGAAGCTTCTTGTGTCTCATGAAGAATTATTAGAACAACATGCTACTCTCATTATAGTGTTTTCAAAGAAACTTAAAAATAATGAGAGCTCATCACATGAGTCAAATGATCAATTGCAACATGTGACTAACTCTTGTGATGTAGGGAAGAAGCATGTATCCACCTATTGTGATGATTTATTAGCTATGCCATGTTCTTCACATATAGATGCTTGCTCTACTTTTATGTCATGTGAGACTAACCTTTTGAAGGAGAACAATGAGCTCAAAAGTGAAGTGAAGAATTTGAGCAACAAGTTAGAGAGGTGCTACAACTCTCAAGTCACCTTTGAGCATATGTTGAAGAATCAAAGAAGATATGGTGACAAGTGTGGCCTTGGCTTCAAGAAGAAGATGACAAAGGGTGAAAGAAAAAGAGAAAGAAAGATGAAGAAGCAAGAAAAAGAGAAGCTTTCTCATTTCATGTGCTATCGGTGCCATGAAGTGGGACATCTTGCAAATAGTTTCCCAAACAAAGAGAAGATCAAGTTCATGAAGGAAGAAGAGAGGCTAAAGCATGTTAAGTGCTTCAAGTGCCGCACATGGGGTCATCTCACCTCTATGTGCCTAACCAAGCAAGTGGTGAAGCAACAAAAAGAGCCTCAACCAAAGCCACAAGTTAAGCAAGAAGAGAAGCCCCATGTTCAAATCACGATCAACCATGAAGATGGTGGTGATTTGATGATGAAGAAGAAGAAAACAAGAAGGGGTGGAAAAGCAAGAGAAAGAGCAATGCATCCAAAGATGAATCAAGATGTAAAGAAAGTGAGCAAGAACCAAGGAGAAAAGATGAAGATGATTGCTCACATCAAGTGCCATAGTTATGACATATTGGGCCACCTAGCTTTGGGTTGTCCAAACAAGTTTGAGAAGAAGGCTCAAGCAAACAAGAAGAAACAAGGCAATGAGAAGCACCACATGAGCAAGGAAGAGAATGCTCAATCAAAGAGAAAGTGCTACTCATGCCGGGAAAGGGGACACATGGCTCATTCATGTACCCTAGGTAACACTTCTAAGCCCATTTCAATTGATGATAATAATGTGCTTAGAAAGGATGGTGATGGTACCTCATTGGTTGCTATTGCAAAGCATCCCGCTATTCATACTAAGGCAATACCTAAGTATGTTGTTCCTAACTTGAGAGGACCCAAACTAGTTTGGGTACCATCAAAAAGTGGATGACTGTTTATAGGTACCATTGGCATTGGAGGCTTGATTCAATTGATTTCATATTGATCATCATATGTTGAGTCAAGTATTGAAGCTTAATGCAATTCCAACCCAATGCCAAGTCAAAATGAGTGAAGTCCAAGTGCTACAATATACAAGTGTCATATTCAAGTTGTGGATGATTTATTGGATTATTTGGTGGCTTGCAAATGATTGAGTTGAAGCTTGCTAATAGGATGATCATGAGCTAACTAATGTATATTCTTTGTTGATCTAATTCATTTGGGTGTGTATAAGATGTTTGAATTGGATATACACATGTTGCTTGCTATAAGTGGATTGAATGGATTAAATGTTTAGTAATCAAGTTTGGATTTATTTGTGTTGGATAAATTCATGAGATGACTTTTAGTAAGTGGATTAAATGGATATATGTCATATGAATGTATTCAAATAAGTTATTTCAAGTTTGATTCACATGTGATGAAGAATAGCTCAATATATAGAAATATGTTATTTATTGAAAATCTGAGCTAGTGAGATCAAGCCTGAGTTTGAGTGAACAAATCTATTTAGATTGGCTTGAAACTTGGTATTCATGCTCTAGACTTATGGTATTAGTTTCTATACAATTTTCATGAGAATTGGATAAGAAATGCTTCGATTTTGGAATAGATCTTGTCAGCTATAGTGCAGCAGTTTTTAGCATATAGCAGTGTGGAAAGATGTGAAATCTGGTAGCAATTGAGAAGTCAAATAGAGTCCAAATAATTTTTTCTTAGAAGAATACTTATAGAAGCACATCTCCACCAAATTTCATAGTTATTGGAGCTGTAGATTGAGAGATCAATTCATATCTTTGAAGGGTACATAATCTGCCAGAAAAGTGACAATTATTGGATTGATTTAGAATCACTTTAATTGAAATGTCCTCAAGTTGGAAACATGTTTATAAGTGTTTGAGGTACCTAAGTTTGATTTTGAGATGAGCTAGAAGCATGACAAGCAAAGAGTATAAGGCCATTTGATTGTGTAGTGTACTTGGCACACATTTGGTACTCAATTTAAAGATTAAGATCAAACTCAAGATGAAGATGAGGTTTAAGTTCTAGTGATTATTAGAGATCATTTGGTAGAAAGAAAAGAACTTAAACAAGTAGAAAGAAAAGGACTTATAGAAGGATTCAAGGTTGCTCATCAAATTAAGTCGATCACTTGGATCAATCAATCAAGTCATTTCAAGTGAGTATCAAGAATAGTTCTTTGGAGAGAGGTCACTTCTCCCTAGTATAGGGACTTGCCGCCTTTTGTAGGTAAACCGAGTGTGGTGCTTGGAAGGCTAAAATTGAAGTGGTGATCTAAGGAACATTTGAGATACTTAGAGCAAATCAAAAGGATTGATCTAGAAAACAAGCAACACCCAAAAGAGAGCAAGTCATAGAATTTCAAGTGGTATTCTCACATTTGGTGCTCTCAAGCAAGCAATGACAAATGATGAAGCAAGCTACCACAACTCAAAATAGTGCACTTGATCATAAGTGGTTCTCAAATCATATTGATGAAGAATGGATTTCATTATTAATGATTGGTCTTCACCAAGCTTATAATTGGACTTCACATTGCTATTGCGGAGCTAAATTAGAATCAAATGACTATCCTCTACTCCAACATAGCAAAGGTATCATTGTGATGTGCATGATCATTTTCATCCCTTACTAGTATGTAGTTAGTGCATATAGTATATGCTTATTAGGATCATGCATAACAAATGAAATTTTAAAATTCATAGCCTACCACTATTGCTTGAATGGTTAATTGATCTAGTAGTAGTATATGAGTTTGTTCATGAGCTAGTGAACCCAAGTACTTGAATTATTTTGGATTGCCAACAAGTGACAAGTGCAACCTCTATAAGATAACCACTTAATGTGTGTGAACAAGCTTATAGAGGGTTCAAACCAGACTTGGAAGCTTAGGATAATCAATCTACTTCAAGTCAAACATAGAAGCTCATGAAGATGACAAGTGTTCAAGAAATGGTTATAATTGACAAATCCTACAAGTGGTTCAATGATTGTTCTTACATGTGGTATATCTAGATTATCACTTTGTTACAAGTAGTATTCATACAAGTGGTATCTTGCACATCAAATGGTGGTTCCACAAGTAATCCTCAAATTTAAGTTATCATCAAGTGAAGTAAGTTCCCTCACATACAAGAGTTCAAGATTATCAAGTGGTATGACCCATGATATGACATAGGGGGAGGTGCCCCACCAATTGGTATCAAGGTCAAAGATCCTACATGAGTGATCTCAAGGGCTACAAGTGGTGTCATTCCAACATTTGTGGTGGTGTCCATAAAAAATGCAAGATTCAAGTGTCAACCATCTACCCCAATGCAATCCTTTGTATCAATAAGATGCACACCTTTTATGAAAATTGATGACAAAGGGGGAGAAGTTGGAACAAAGATATGTAAATGCATCATGGGGAGAAGTAGAAGTTGGACATGGACAAAGAGGGAGCAACATTGAAGAATGGAGAAGGATTAAACTTCTTAGACAAGAGAAGCACACAAGTAGGGGGAGCAAGCTCATAAACTTGGTTGTTTGCATTTGATATGTGCATATTCATGTGCTTGCTTGCATTGCATAAGTTTTAAATTGATTATACATGCTTGTGTAGTGTATGCTAGTTGTAGAATTTGAATGATGAAATGAAAACTAGCATGCATAGGATGATAGCTAGTCACTTGGCATGTTTTTCAAGTAATACTAATACCTTGCTTCTAATGTTGATCTCACGGAGTATATAGTGTTTTTGTTTCCAAGTGATATCTAGCTAACCATGGTGCTAAGGATGAACTTAAAGGTGCAACTCCGATTGGTATCATGCTACAAAGGTCACTTCTTTACACCTTGGCATCATTTGGTAGTAATTACTCTCCCAAAATTCCAATCTATGCATATGTGCGAGCTTCAAACCAAACACTCTAGCACATATGTAGGGGAGAGCTAATTAATACTACCAATTCGGGTTTGTGGTACTTGTCCAAAATCATTTACACATGGTAAAATTGCTTGGGCAAGCAACATGAATCCAAAAGAGTTTAATTTCCATATATTTGTAGAGTTGTCATCAATTACCAAAAAAGGGGAGATTAAAAGGTCCTTGTTTGGTTTTGGTAATCGAGTGACAACTTAGGTGGACTAATATGTGTTTGAGTGAGATACACAGGTGATCAGTCCACAAGTACATCATGTGTGAGCAACCTATCTATGACATGGAGGTGAAATGGCTTGGATTTGTTGCAAGGCTCACACATGTGACAAAGGAGCTCATTGCATATGAGACATGACATTGAGTCATATGACTAAGGTGGAGAAGATCAAGACAAGACTTGGCTTGTTAGACCGGTTGCAAGCGTAAAGGGCAAGTTGGAGGCTTTGGAGCAATGGACTACGTGGCGGTGAAGCTTGAGCAAGACTTGGTGCTGATAAACGAAGGCAACGGTGAAAAGCAAGTGAGGTCAAGATTGATGAACCAATAAGATCACATGATGTTATGAAGTGGATCATATCATTTGTTGATCAAAGTTAGTGCATGTGTTGCATCAACATTGGAGAAGATGGAATGGAATGCGCAAGGCAAAGGTATATTTATAGGGCATTTCATTTCACCGGTCATAGGTGTGTAGAGAAGTTTATGACCGGATTTAGGATAGATGGCCGTACTATCAAGAGGACAAACTTGTTTGCATATCGGTCATCTAGTGCCACTTGAGTGATCTAACTTTGCATCGTTGCTAGGATCGAGTGGCGTGGTGAAATGAGTGACTAATCCTTTGAAAAATTGTTTATGAAAATGCTAGCACTCTTGCATATGGTGGTGTACACTTGGTGGTGTTGGCACATTTGCAAAGGAGAAGTTGGTGGAATTGATTTGGATCAATTTGGAGGAGTTCAGGGTGAAAAATAGAGGAGGCGTAGCTCAGCGAACAATTCCCTTTGCTAAGCAAGAAATTCTTGTTGAGGAATAGTGCCAAGGGGACAAGGTTGAATGCGTGTCAGTGAGTTGTCAGTGAGAGAGAACTTGCTCAACCAGCAATTCTCTTGGGTCAGCAAGAAATTCTAGTTGAGGAATAGTCTATGAGAGAGAGTGATCGGACGCTGGCTTTGTGGTGATCGGACACGTCCGGTCAGTGTCAGCAGGCACGGGCAGCTTGGCCATGACGATCGGACGCTGGCCCTTGGGCGCGACCGGACGCGCCTGTGCCACTGTTCCTCGCCTAGCACACGTTGTAGAGTGTTGATCGGATGCCGAGCGGAGTTCGATCAGTTGCGAACGGACACATTCGGTCACTAAAAATCGGCCCTGGGACCTCCCTAGACTTGATCGGAGGCTGGCTTGTAAGAGTCTGGTCACTTTGAAGAGGCACGTTCGATCAGTTGCTGACTGTGCACACGTGTTGAGAGCCGTTGGGCGGCAACGGCTAGTTTCAAATGGTCGGGACATGTGGCGAGATCCTTGCGACCAAACCCTGCTATAGGAGCGTCCGGTTGTTTATAACAGCACGTCCCATCGTCATGAAAAGTGCCCAGTGAAGGGGTACAACAGCTCTATTTTCTTGGGGGCTATAAAACCAAGCATTGGCTGGCCTTGGGTTGGTTGTTGAGCACCCTCACGCCTATGTGGCTTGTGTAGGAGTTCTTGGGAGCCCTATAATTCACATGTGCTTGTAAGAGTGCAAATCGATTGCGAGTGAGTGATTCTAGTGCGTTGCATTGTGAGATTGCATCGAGTGGCACTAGGCATTTGAGTCATAAGCCGGTGGTGCTTGTTACTCTTGGAGGTTGCCACCTCCTAGATGGCTTGGTGGCGAGTTCTCCATCGTGAAGCATGCAAGAAGATTGTGTGGTGCTTCATAGAAGGATTTGTGAGGGGTACCGTGCTTACCCTGCGGGAGCTATGAAGAGCAACTCTAGTTGAGCGTGTCATTGAGCTACCCTCACTTGTGGGTAGGTTCTTGCGGTGCCCAACATGTGGGCTTTGTGGGTGATGCCAATTAGCTGCCAAACCACCAAGTGAGCGGTCGACACAATAGGGACTAGCTTGGTGGCAACCAAGTGAACCTCAGGATAAAAATCATCGTGTCAACCTTGTTCATCCGGTTGGTTTGCAATTCCCCAACACAAGATTGTATTTACTGTCATATATATTGTGCTTGTGTAGTTGCTCTTGTAATTAGTTAGCTTGTGTAGCTTGCTAGTTACCTTCTTGCTTGTGTAGAATAGAAGTAGCTCTTGCGTGACTAATTTGGTTTGAGTAACCTTGTTAGTCACATTGCTTATTTTGTGTAGATAAGTAATTTGTGCTCTCAAATTTGACTTGTGTAGCGTTGTTATTGAGCGTTGCTAGTGAGCTTAGGTGGCTTTGTGCTTTTGCTTACTAGATTATGTAGGAGCTCCCCCAGTTGCCAAAGTACTAGTTGCATAGGTTTGTGTGATATTGCTATTAGAGTTGATTAGGTGAGCTCTAGCTAGCCTAGCACCTTAGTTGCTTGATTAGGATCTTTTATAAGGTACTTGAGAACAGATACAGGGGTGTAGTCTTGGCTAGACCAATAGTTTTAATTCTGCATTTGTTTCAGTTAGCCAGCGCAATTATTTTTAGAAAGGACTATTCAGCCCCCTCTAGTCCGCCATATCGACCCTACAACAGCCCTGTCTAGTGTTGGCTAGACTGATAGTTTTAATTCCACATTTGTTTCAGTTAGCCGGCTCACCATTCAACACACCCCAACATTTGGAGCTACACACCTCACCTCTCTACTTGTACTCTTTAGTTTTAGTAGTATTTTGTGAGCTAGGCAAGAGCTACCTTGGAGAGCTTGGCTCCTTGGAAGAAGAGCAACTTTGGTATGAATACTATGAAGAGTTCTTCCATAGCCTTGTTCTCATATCTTCATTATAGTAGTGCATATGAACTAGACTATAGTTTTCATGTTATAATCTTGACATATGAACTAGCATATAGTTTGTATGTTATGATCTTAACATGTTCAACTTTATGCTTAACTATTCATATGACTTGTATGACTAGAAGTAGAGTTAAGAGTGAGGTGGTGGTTCATCGTTCCTTCGGGTTTGCCCATATTCTTGCTTGTCGATCCATAGGGTAGGAGTCCCAGGGGAGATATGGCAGTTTCTTTGTACACGGGAGTGGTGCTCGGGTACACGAAAGCCTTCAGATATGATGGTGCCCTCGATTGAGGGGTAGATGGTAGGTGGTGACAGCCCTGTCCATCCCTTGTAATCCCCCATGTTCGGGTATTGTGTAGAAGTTTTAAAGTCTCTCGCGCTTGCTGGTAGACCAGTGCTCAGAGATCTCCCCGTCCATCTCACACTTAGTTCTAACTCTAATCATATAACTTGTATGATCATTAACTATTCTTTGCACGGCTATATTTGACCATGTCGGCTCCACTTAGGAATATTCTTTTATTCTTTGTTTTCCTTTTATCCTTGAGGTTAGCCCAGATGTGTGTCCACTATCCTTGAAATACCATTTTTACCCTGTCATGAACTATTGGTTTACTAGTGCAAGTATGTAATCTTGTTCATATCCATGCTGGACTCTTATACCTTGCCCTCCTTTGGGAAAATATAAATAACGATACCCTGAATACTTTCGTGTGAAATGCTACAACGTTAGATCCGTACGCTTGCGGATATTTTCTGTAATCGTTAAGAACTATCGTAGTTGATGTTTCTTGGTGGCGTCGCTAAGGTTTACTCAATCTTAGTGATGGTGTTAAGAAATACCAACAGACATTTCTGGCGCCATTACCGGGAATGGACATGAAACCTCTATACTTGGTGATTGCGCTAAGAAATGCCAACAAACATTTCTGGCGCCGTTGCCGGGGAGGGCATAGGTTAAAGAAAATAGTAGGACATGATCATGAGCACATGCATGTAATGGTAGCCATAGTTTATGTAGGCTAATTTTGCTTGTTTTCTTCTTGTTGTGGATGAAAACATGATAGTGTATGACCGATTACAACCTGTCGGAAAACTACACCGATAATCCGGAGGCGCTCCTAAGGAAGAACAGGTCCCGTACCGCTTCTTTCTCTGCTATTCCATCGGTAGTTGAGCTAGTCACCCCCGCACCATCTGCTATTACCGCTATGGTCAAGACACTCCATGACTACTCCACCCCCACTATTGCCAACATGCTCGTTGGGCCTGCTATTAACACAGGAGCTGGAAACTTCAAGCTACTATTGGCATTTCTTAGCGTAATCACCAAGTGTGGAGGTTTTAAGTCCATCCTCAGCAAGGGCGCTAGAAATGCATGTTGGTATTTCTTAACACCATCACTAAGATTGAGTAAACCTTTGCGACGCCGCCAAGAAACACCAACTACGATAGTTCTTAATGATTACATAAAATATCCGCAAGCGCATGGGTCTATCGTTATAGCATTTCACCTAGAATTATTTAGGGTATCGTTATTTATATTTTCCCAAAGGAGGGCAAGGTGTAAAGAGTCTAGCATGAACTAGATTACATACTTGCATAGTGAACCATAGTCATGACAGGGGTAAAAATGGTATTTCAAGGATAGTGGACACACATCTGAGCCAACCTCAAGGATAAAAGGAAAACAAACAATAAAAGAATGTTCCTACGTGGAGCTGACATGTTCTAATATAGCCGTGCAAAGAACAAGTGATGATCATACAAATTACATGGTTAGAGCTAGAACTGAGTGTAAGATAGGTCGGGAGGCCACCGAGTACTAGTCTACCAACAACCTCATGTGACAATTTAGGCTCCTACACCCTACCCAAATGTGAGGGATTACAAGGGATGGACAGGGTTGTCACCATCGACTGCCTACCCCTCAACCGCAGAGTAGGAAATGCATTCACATGTTTCTCCATACCCAAGCACTATGCTTGTGTACACAGAAACTACCCAAATTCTCCTGGGTCCCCGACCCTATGGATCGATAGGTAAAGAACTTGGGCACACCCAAAGGCACGATGAACCGCCACCTCAACTTACCTCTAATTCAACTCATATAAGTTATATGAATGATTAAGCATAAAGTTCTACATGTCAATATCATAACACACAAACTATATGCTAGTTCATATATCATGATTATAACATGAGAACTATAGTCTAGTTCATATGCATTGGTATATTGATAATATGATAACAAGGCTATGGAAGAACTCTTCATAGTATTCATACCAAAGTTGCTCTTCCTCCAAGGAGCTAAGGCCCTCCTTGATAGCTTTGCTAGCTCACAAAGACTACTAAAGTAAAAATACAAGAAGTGGTAGTGAGGTAGAGGCTTCAAATGTTGGTGTGTGTGGAATGGTGAGCATCACCCCCCTTCTTATACTAGTGAGGTGGTCGGTTTGGCACTGAAAAATAAGGAAACCACCCTGAGCCGCCTCTGCATGCCGCCATGCAACCGCCGGAGCAAGGTGGGCCTGAGAGGAGGTGCTGGGGGTGCGACTGCACCAGGGCTGGCCCTGCTGGCCACCGCCTTGCTCTGGTGGGTTGCTGGCTTGGCCTGGGTTGCTCCCTCGGTGGTGCTCGGTCTAGATTTTGCACGAAGGTGGGCTTTTGCTTGGTTCTTTGTTGTAGAATCTACATTATGCTTTCTGGTTTTGCGCCTTTTCTTTATTTTCTACTTGTATTCAAATACTTGTCCTGTAATATATGATTTCTCCAATACAAGTGGAACTAGGTCAATGGTAAAGGCATATGTGTCAAAAGATTGTTTATTTCTCCCGTTTTGGACATTAATTAGCGGTCGGATTTGATCGATAGTGACCGCCAACAAATCCTCCAAGCTTAACCTTTGCTCGTCCCGAGCAAATAGCTAAGTACTTGGTTATTGATCAAGAGTTGCTATGATGCCGAATATAATTCACAAGTGCCATGCCTATAACAAAGTATTCTTCCGCAATTCAAATAAGTCGGTATTTTTATCCACTCTTTATCTTGATCCCTATGGGGCGTATTGCTTTTCCAAGTTCTTGGGCAATTCAAGATAGAACGGTTATAACAGAATCACCAATCATTCATTCCATGATCAACCTTCTATCCGAAGGTTTTGTGAGTTTTGTAAAACAAATGTAAGTTCTTCAAATGATTCTCTCGATCGCTCAATGTTTATGAAACCTCACCAAGGCATTTGGTATTTTGCCTTGTTTTTCATATCCTACCACTAATGGCTTTTGAGTGGAATTTTGGGTAGGTAAGAAAGTGGGGCATACTTGCATCATATATTTTTGCTAAGTCAATAACCGGACCTCAAGGAGATGCAAGTCATACACTTTGATCAAGAAAGGCAAGTGTGTGGAATTTTTCATAAAGTCCTAATTCAAAATATTTTTAGTACTCCTTTGAATCATGAATCTCTCATTTTTTGGATGAATGCCTTTTATTTGAAAGTATGGGCTATCTTTATTTCTTTCTTTCTTTTTCTTTTTTTTCTTCATGCTTTTTGGCATGCTTTTTTTTCTCTCATGCCTTTTGGCATAGACATTTTTCTTTTTTTAGCATAGCCTATACTATTCTTTTTGGCATATGAAAATTTTGAGAGAGAAACACATGATACAGTGAATAGAGTAATTATTTAGTGGACAGAAATACATATTTTTGCGTAACTCTCAGTGTAAGAGTCAACAGTTTATTTATGGGTGTACGTGTGTACGTGTGTCTTGATCATGGGTGTGTGACGAGAATCTTCAACAAGGGTCACAACAATTTGACAAAGCTCAATGCTCAAACAAATAGCATATGACTAAGGTTTTTGCATGTATATCATGTCATATGGCCTTGGTAGGTATTTATAATCATTGAGGAACTTTGAATTTTAGCATTTTTGAAAGTAAAATCTCCGGATGTCAAGTCTCTCTTAGAACAAAGTTATAGCAAATTCTATTTGTACCATATAACTCGCAACAACTTAGAAAATGAGCATGCTTTTGCAAACCCACAAGCTTTCAAGTTTTTAGGATGAGATATTTTTTAGCCAACAAACTTAAATATTGGAAAATACTAAGTTACAGCCTAGGCACAGATGAATTATAGACCGAGCAACAATTCATCATTTCAACATAAGAGAAAAACATTCCTTAAATACATACGAGAGTGGAATTCATAATTTTGGTATTTTTATCATATTTCAATTTTTTATATTTTTAATTTTTTGAATTTTTTTAAATACTAATAATTAAATAAATGCAGAAAATAAATGTGAAAATAAAAAATGAAAAAAAAATACAAGGTACCTCTAGGGGGTCTTCCCCATGCTAGCTCGTGGCCTATGGTCCGAGATTGCTTGGTGTTGACTCTGAGATAGGTTATTTATTACATATATTTTATATAATTTTATAGGTTTATACCACCCATGTCTATACACAGCAGTTTTAGTTCAATGATCAAACTAGTTTTTAATTTGATCAAGGTAGGTTAATTAACCTAAGTACCATGCTTAAATTGAAAAGACTATAAAGCATGATCGCGCAAGAACCATACTTTAAACCAAAACATGCTTGTATGAAACATGGAGGGATAAACAAGATTTTAGTTAAATGAAAAATATATATGAAAAGGTAAACTAATTATTTTTATTTTCTTTTTAGCATAAATAATACATAGTTTTTTTAGTTTTAGTATTCTTAAGCAAATTGTAATTTGTAAAGGATAACTATCGATTTACCTTCAGCAAGAGCTCACCGTTCAAAGTCCAATAAGTAGGACTCTTCTCCCTTCATTTCTTGCTTGATGAAGGTACATCTATGCCTGGAGAAGTAGGCAATACCTTTTTGGGTCTCCACACCATTTTGTTGGATTTGGGTGGTGTGGTGGTAGATTTTGGAGCTTCTTCTTTTTGTTTCCACACCTTCTTATCCTTTTTAGGTGGTGTGGGAACAACCTTCGGAATTTCTTCCTTTTTCTTTAGCTTGTTCTTTTTCTTCAGCTTGTTCTTTTTCTACTCCAGCCTCTTTTTATTTTCTTTATTTTTCTTGACAAGGTTGTCCACCGATTGAGGTTGTATCTCAACCTCCTTTATGCCTTGTGGGTTCAGCCCGTACTTAATATGGATCATGGAGCATTGCTCCTGTCTGGGCCAAAAGTCGAACTTTTCTTCTTTGCCATTGATGTTGAAGCAGATTTCTCTGGCTCCAACATCAATCTGAGCTCCCACGGTGCTTAAGAACGGTCGCCCAAGGATGAGAGGTGACTCTTTTTGTTGTTTCCATGTCCAGCACCACGAAGTCGACGGGGACAAAGTAACCATGGATTTTCACCGAGATATCTTTGGCAATCCCTGCCGGATAGCGGACTGTTGAGTTGGCTAGCTGGAGCATCATTGGCGTAGGCGCGAGGTGGGTGAAGTTCAAGTTGTCAAAGACAGTCTTGGGCATAATGCTAACGCTTTCCCCAAGATCGCACAAGGCATGATCGAACTGCTGGGTGCCAATGGAGCATGTGATAGTGGGGCACCCAGGGTCTTTCTTCTTTTCTGGCAAACAGTTGAGTATAGCTGCGCTACACTCTTCCGTTAGTTTGACAACTTCTATGGATAGCAATGGTCGCTTGTTGTTGATGATGTCTTTGATGTACTTTGCGTAGGAAGGTACATGTAAGACATCCATTAGGGGGATGCTCACATGTATCTTTTCTATCATCTCGACAAAATGAGCAAATTACTCGTCCACGGCTTGCTTTCTTTTTCTTGTCGAAAACGGCAGATAACTAGTGTCGACGAAGTCTTGTGGTGCCGTTTCCTCTTCTTCTTGTTCTTTTTGTGTTTTGTTGAAGAAGATCCCTCCTCATGTTGCCCTTGTGCTTTTCCTACTTTATTATTAGGATTTGGTACATCACGAGTGGACTTACCTCCCCTCGTGGTCACCGCATTGACTTTTTCAAAGAAATTGTTGGGTTGCCCCGGGATCTTCCCTTCATTATTAACAGGAATGGCAGCAGCAATTTGAGCTAACTTTGTTTCTATCATTTTGTTAAAACTCAATTGATTTTCAATAGAGGAAGATAAACCTTCTATTTTAAAAGTTAATATTTTCTAGCATATTATCATTATACGTTAGCTTCTTAGTATGATTTTCATTAATTTTTGCTTGACCTAGCACTAGGTCTTTCAAGGAAGGTTGATTCGAATTGTAATTTGAATTGAAGTTTGAATTACCTCCTTGCAGGCAGGACTGATTGTTCCACCCGTTATTGTTACCTTGTCGAAACTCGTTGTTGATATATGCAGCGTCTTCATGGGTCTTGAGGCAGTTGTTTCCTGAATGTCCGACCTCACCACAGACTTCGCAAGTCATTTGCCAATCCGTGGCCTAAACGGTGGCCTTCATAGCTTCCTTCTCAAGGGCCCTTTCGTTTAGGCTTGATAGTAACAAATCTATTTTTGCGGCAAGCATATCCGCCTCCTTCACGGTATGCATGCCTTTTTGTTTTTTTGTTCCTCCCCCCGCCTTGATTGGCTCTTTGACTTGGGCGTGATCCCCTCGTAGAAGTTCTAGAGCACGAGCCAATTTTCCATCCCGTGGTGCGGGCAGGCCTAGATGTAATCTTGCAGCCTCTCCCATGCCTCGGGGATAGATTCCATTGAGTTCTGCTAAAAGTTTGAAATTTCCCTCCTCAGGACATTGGTTTTGCCGATGGGGAAAAACTTTGCGAGAAACGTCACGGAACATTTCACTACAAGGATTTGACCCTTATAGCACCACTTGTTTTCGCAACACCACACATTTGGTTGCAATATTTGGTTCTATGACAACCAATGTCATAATTGGTAGCGATATATGGGCCTTATGGCCACCAAAATTGTGTGTTGTGTTAGTCATAAGCTCCGTTGTAAGAGGTAGGCGCTAATGCCACGGTGGAAAAGGTGGTTGCGAGAATGGGTGCCTATTGCCACAGCTAGTGTTGAGTTGTGATAATATTGATGTTGTGTTGCAATAGCTAGGTGTTGTTGCCACCACTATAAAGTTGGTTGCAAGTAGTTGCACATATGGCCACGATGTAATTATGTTGTCTTAATTTTAACCTGCGTTGCGATAGATCTTGCTATATTGCATCGAAAATACGATTAGTTGCAAGTAATTGTGAATATAGCCACAATGAAACTTTGTTGTCTTAATCTTGCCCTGCGTTGCAAAAGATCTTATTATATTGCATCGGAAAAGTCATTTGTTGCATCTATTGAGGGTCTATTGCCACTAACATCATATGTGGCTACATTTGAGTATATTTGGTTGCCGGAATATTTATATTGCCACTAAAATTTGTTTGTGGGCATTGTGTATCATATACATGGGCCTAACACAAAAGGGGTTAGGTCGGCAGCCCACTAGGGCAAGTGGTCATTTTCCTCTTGCGCAACCATGGACGGTGCCCCAAAACCCCACCCTCTAGCATGACATAGACAGACTGCATGTACCTTCTAAAAAAAAGACTGGTCGCACGCATGTTTACACCGCCCGCCAGCATTGCCACCCTACTCAGACTGTGCATTCAGTTTAAACTGCTAATTTGGTTCAGTTTATTCAGTTTGCAAAAAATTCGGTTTCCAACAAACAGCACCTGATCAGTTTGTTTGAAAACTGAAAACCGAGCATTTCAGTTTTGGTTTTTGTATTTCAGTTTTCGATTTAAACCAAAACAACCGAACAATGAGTACAGGATTAAAAAATGAGTGCAGGATAAACCATTAAACCATCAGCATTCAACAATACAGGATAAAAAATAGGGTGCAGTACAGCGTCACAACCATCAGCATGCAGCCAACAGCATGCAGTCTCGCAGTACACAAGCAACAAGCCAACAGAAGTACAGAACATACAAAGATACAAGTTTATTGACACTTCTACTGATAAAGAGATTCAAGTTTTCTTCATTATTCAAATAGAGAAATATTAATCACCCAGCAGCATGCATACACCGAGTAGTGGAGCACCAGCAGTCCTGCAGTTCACCATCAAGTCATCAACATAGGTAGAGAATACAAATAGAGATGAATGTGCAAAACCTGCAATAAATTTACCTTTTACCAAGTGATCAGGACTCAGGAGAATCATCCTTGGAAATGGACAGGCCACCAAGTTCTAACATAATTGATCTTAGTTAGTACAACGTATGAATCATGAAGCACATTACAAACACCGCCGCTGCACCCTATGCCCTCTCACCCCACCAACAAAAATCTAGACTTTCCCAACGCAAAGGTCGGGGACGATAACTTCTCCCTACAGAAGCCCCCCTTTGCACCCTACAGAAGGTTCATCGATCGGAAGCTCCTACTAGACGCCGACTCCTAGAGGTACGTCAATCTGCATTTTATTTGTTTTATTGCTCATATCCCATGGTGTAGCGATTTGTTATTTGTAGTTTAAGTTATGGCTTTGTGGTCATGGCAGGCAGTAGTACTTTGGACAGATTGCATTGTTCTTGATCTTTGATAGTGTGAAGAAGCATGTCAGATGAAGATAGGAAGTGGATGTGTATGTGCAGATTTACTTCTGAATGGCAAACAGGATTCAAGAACTATATTCAGACTATATTTGGAGGCACATCTAAAGAAGAAACTCCTCCATGTCCATGTACTCGATGTCGTTACATCAACACCATTGCACCAAAAAAGCAGTCAAGCACCTCTACTCTCCTACAAAAAAAGAACTGATTTCAGAGCTGAACTTTCACAAGACAGCTAAGTCATTATCAAGACATTATTTTTTTCTCACATTTAACCAGAGAAGGTCTAGTCACCTATGTCAGATTCAACACAATCATGTCTAGTGCATAACAGATCAGGACAAAGGGCCCACACACTAGTAACTTAATCATGATAGTAGAAATTTAGTGAAAACAGACAATGAAAAGGGAGTAAAATTCACATCTGAAAATGAAAGAGGCATATATGCAGCAACAATTTTAATATGAGAACATATATGCATGTTTATTTTAACGGATTATATCTTATTCAGTTATCTTGTTGTAATCATGAGCTATTTCACAAATGTAGAACATAACCACTTGATGTCAAATATTTCAGCAAAAAGTGATTAATAAGCAGCACTAGATATAACAATTTCACATGCAGGCCATAAGTTCTGTCGTTCATCATTACAAAGCTGAAAGCACCATGCTCAATAACGAATATACAAAATTAGAAATTAGAAAACTCACCTTCAAATCACAGGAGATTATGCACCAGTGATGCAGACTAGACTCCCTCCTGAACGGATCAGCAAATATGTATGTAAGCATCTATTTTTTTCTCAATATATCATCATGCTCGGTCATAAAAAAACTTTGCTTCCCAGAAAAAGGCAGTTGCTCACCAGGTGATGGTCGATGAAGGTGAAGTCAGGGCCAGCGACAACGACCAGTAGCCGATCCGGAAACGGAGCATGAGGGGGGATAATAATGAAAGTCTATAGACTTTGCTAACTGAAGTCTTCACCAAAAAAAGGCCAAGAGGTGTGGCCTTTTCTGATGGAACCAACAGTCAATTTGGTTTTGATGAAGAGTTTAATTCAAATTAAATTAATACAAGTAATTTGCATTAGGTATGCCTGTCTTATAGTAGCAATTTGCAATATTACAATTAAAACCTTTCTTCATTGCATGAAAGAAAACAAGTTCAAAAATTTTGACCTAAAATTTGATATTTAACAACAAAGGCAGTAATAAAAACTAAGTTAAAAGTGAAACACAAACCTAGGAAGTAAAGGTAGTGATCTGCAAGTCTCCAGATTTGTCCATATTTTTTGAATTAATCTCTACTCAAGTCTCGCCACAGTTTGGGACTGGAACCCACGCAGCGGTCAGTTCTTGAATCGCAGCGTGGGCTGACTCGAATTCAACTCACCACGCACAAAAGACATACAACTCAACCATGGTAGAGACTCAAATAGATCCAACAACCAGTAGAATTGAAAAAACAACAAAAGGGAATCTGTACAGACTTAGTAGAAAATATAAGGGAATCTGTACAGACTTAGTAGATTGAAACAGTAAAAAAGGTTCAAATGTGAATCTGTACCAACTTAATAGAATGGAAAAAGAGGTAGTATTTTCTTTTTCAATAGTGGGAAATAGTAATTGAGTCCAACAACTCACATATATCTGTTTTTCGATAAATATGAACTAACAAAATGTATTATACCACTAAAATTGAAAATACGTACCAACGTCAACGGGAATAGATGTCCAGCAAAATGAACTAGGCCCTTATCACAACCAGACCTGATAAAATAGATAATTAGACTCCTCTGCGGCATGGTGTCACCCAACAACAACAGGTAAAATCAACAAAAAAGTAGAAAAATGATCCAATAATACCTTCAGGTGCACGTTCGGTGCCAACAAGTCAACAATCTCCATGGCCATGATAGGTAGTGTGACCCCCTAGGGATGAAGGAGGGGGAGATCACGAGCTAGGATTTAGAGGGGGTGATTTGAGCAGCAAGTAAGGAGGCAGATGGGAGAAGGAATGGGGGAGGGGACGCACCAGCGAGGAGACCACGGTGCAATTTGGCGGAGCAGACTACCGGAGGCAAGGTGATCTGTGGCCTCGGATTCGAGGAACTGACGCAGTGGGGTGGGGATTTTGGCCTTTTGGGGCGGGGCGCAGGCAGGGACGCGCGGGGATTCGGGAAGAGATTATTTCCGTGAATTCACCACGAGATGCGCAGGAGAGAAGTTGACAAAAAAAATAAAAAGGAAACACAATTTAATTTCATATAACTTTATATTAGTTCACTAAAGTTATGTCTATTATAAATATGAAAGTCACAATAAAAAACAATTTTACTTGAATTGTGAACTATCTCGTGAATGTCCCGTTCCATTGTGGGCTCAGAATATTAGTATACATCAACCTTTTTTTTTTATCAAACAAAAGACTTTTGTGACCTTAGGGCAGATCCAACAATTAGCTTTTAAACTAGCTCTAAGTATTTTTCTCATATTTTAATAGAAGAGAGAGAAAACATAGTTCTTTATCCCAAATTATAAGACGTTTAGGCATTTCTAAATTCATAGATTTTATTATATATTTAAACATGATATGTAAAAGTTATGAATCTAGAAAAGTCAAAACGTCTTATAATTTGGAATGGAGGAAGTATATGCTAAAAGTTAGTACTATTAGAGAGGTCGGCTTAAAGCCAGTAACTAGCTCTAACCACTACGGGTGCCCTTATAAGAAGAATTGGCATACAAATCATTGTTCCATTACATTTATTATATATTATATATATGTTGTTCTATTACATTGAGTTTAATGCATGCATTTCATTTCTTCTCGGGCATGAGTATGAGTAAGGCTGGGTGGGACTTGGCAGTCGGTTTAAATTGAAATTTTGGTTCGGTTTTTTAGTTTTTAAAAACTTTGGCTTTTGGAAACCAGTAACCAATCAGTTCTCTGCAAACCAGGAAACTGATAAATTTGGTGTCATTTTTTACTTTGACATTTTGGAATGGTTTGTTTTTGGTTTTCAGTGAAAAAATGCACAGGTATAGGTGATATCCATTGGATACAAATTATTGACATCCCTGTTCGTCGGTGATTGTACTGATGCATGCAAACAGTTTGAAGATACATTTATTTAGACTAGGCTCGATAACAAATAGCTCCAAAATTCATTTAAAGTTTGATTTGTTAGACCATTGATTAATCCAAAATATATTAAGATAAGTTTTATTCTTAATCAAAATTACATCAACAACTTAGTTTTAAAAGTATTTCTTTATTGAGGAAGAGGTCAACGCTTCAAAAGTTAATAATATTATTTTGAATATTCGTTTTTTATACTCATAAATAGAAAAAAAATCCATCCATTCTCGTATTGTTAGGTCTACAAAGGCAATGTTAACGTAAATATAACGATTCGCTGACAGCAATGGGAAGGGAATCGACTATTTCCTTTTTTTGTTTGGCTCCAGCTGGGTAATCGGGAGACAATTGTTTGGCGGTGTGATCACGTTACGCCACGAAATGAGCCAACCAAACAACACGTAAATTGTAAGACATTGGATTTAGGCAGAACCCAAATAAACTTGGATAGACCTGAAAGATGCACGATGCACGTGGGAGAATGGACCAAGAACTTCAACTCATACGGAGCCAGAACTACTCCATGTTCAACTAGAGCGGAGCTGGAACTACTCCAAATAGGGGGGAGGGGGGTTGGGACTAGTCCACGAACTCTGCTTCACAAACTCCACCTTTTTAGTTCTCTTATAAATCCACCTTTTTGTTAGAGCATAGTTGTGTAGAGCTGAACCTATTTTTTAACTAAAAAACGTGGAATTAAGTAGTCCCAAACACCCCCTAAGATGCTTGCAGAGAATGAATAAAGAACCAAAGGTATAATGGGAAATAAAAACTTGAGTTAGAATAAACAATTTATTCTTTAACATTAGGTGGAGACTAATAAACATATTGGTGCGTTGCAATGGAAGGAACCGCTTTGTTGTGTGGTCATACAGGAGAATTACAACTTGAAAACATATTTCAGTTGTAACACGTGGTAATTATCTAGTAAATTCTAAAAGAAAGTATATTATAGCCAAAAAAAAGTATTAATTATATTACATAAATAAATATGTGAACCTAATGATTGTTGTATATAATAGCTATGTATCTAGAAAAACTAAAATGATTTATAATTTATAACCGTGGAGTACCTACCTATTTTCGTATTGTGTTTCATATTTGTTTCAATGTAGTTTAGCCTATTTTATTGTTGTTTATAACCGTTTATTTTGGAGAACTTTCAAGACCGAGCATATGAGTGGTCTATTTATGGTCTTTCGAAATTCAAATTGCAAATTGTATGATGATCCCATATTTTTAGATATTTAAAAAAATTCAAATTACCACAATAAAAATTGATCATCTATCATTTTAAAAAAAAATAAACCATCCAGTATATAATGACGGGCCTAACGCCCGCCCATAAAAATCCAAATTTCACATGTTCTGCCTCCTCTCTTAAACAATTCCATATCATTCACCTCTATTATCTCCTATCACACCGACGCCACCACCGCATGCCTAGACGCTGCCGCCGCCGCCACCTCATCTCGCCAGATCCGCCCCAACTCGCTGCCCTAGAGCTGCTCCACATCCTCGCCAGGAGTTCACGAGCGGAGAGATGAGCCGGACGGCGGATCAGATGGCGGTGCGACCCCGCCCCCTTCCTGCAGCGCGCGACCCCTGCCCCCTTCTTGCGGCGCGCAACCATCGGCCCCTCCCGGCGGCGCGCTCCACTCCATCTCCCCACCCGTCGTGACTGAGGAACTAGGCGCCACGATCCATCCTGCAGTCCTTCAGATGGAAGGGCCCTGTCAAGGTAGGTACCATGCACGATGTCAAGGTAGGTCCATGCACGAGACTGAATATACTGGTATCTGGAGCATGACGATGCCTTGTTCAGAAACTTTAGATGCGCATTTCAATGGATAAACACCTCTGCATTT
Organism: Miscanthus lutarioriparius; assembly: GCA_904845875.1. Lineage (NCBI taxonomy): Eukaryota > Viridiplantae > Streptophyta > Magnoliopsida > Poales > Poaceae > Miscanthus > Miscanthus lutarioriparius. The sequence continues at coordinate 63,980,427 of CAJGYO010000002.1, forward strand.
ACGGTTTGAAAATTGGAACTACTGCATGTGGTTGCCAGACATCTCAAGCTCTTTTGTCTTATTCACCAGATCAGAGGGTTCGAAACACAGATGGAGAAGTGGATGGCCGCCTGCGACTGCATCATCATGACTTTTTATTTTGGACTACTTGCGCGTTTGCAGTGGTTACTTGTCTCTTGCATTGACTCAATCTGAATGGCGCATGTTTTTCGGGCATTTGCAGGCTGGTCCTGGTACAATTGCAGAGGTACTTATAAGAGGACTTCCTATATCCTGAATTACTTCATCCCTGCAATTTTGAGACATCCTCTACTATTCCTCCAAGTATCACTATCACTAATTTGGTTTACTGAACCTAAGCAAAGATATTATGAAGCTAGGTGAGCTAGTTCTATAGTTTGTAGGCCACTTGAGAGTGACTATTTCTGTATGCTATTGCATAATGTTTTCTTTTACATTGCCCAAAATTGTTTCTGTAAATTGGTTCTTTTCATAATTTCATTGGTGTATAAGCATCTGATGCTGCGTGCCGGACTTATGCTTAGCATATGAGTTTTATACGACAGTAGTACAGAGTTTTAGACATAAGTACTAGTATCTAGTATGTTTTCTGCTCGGTTGCACTTGCTACAGCCATAGTGACAGCACAACCTAGTGGAGTTTTAGCCTTAGTGGGTCAGGCCTTGGCTTTGAAGATGTCGACACAGAATTTTCGTCCCGTATCGAGGACACACGCAGCAAGTCAGAAGGGTCCACTCGATAGAGCAGATGCGCCTAGCTTCAACGCAGGGATGGTCAATCCTGCGCGATCCTCCCGAGACGTGCCAGTCAATTTGACCCTGCAATTGACAAGGAGAGAAAGTTCATCAGTAATTAAGGGCGGAACTTGCCGGTGTTGCCAGACAGTCCCGAATGTGCGGCTACGAGAGCCGATATGAAAGGAGATCGACTAAATAGTTGATTCCAGTATATTCATGAGAATAAACCAGTTAAAGCTCATGGAGTTATGTAGGAAGAATCGGTTATCATTCAGGATAAATATCATTAATCGAACAGATATTAACCAATGGCAATAAGATGTTAACAATGATCGGTTTGTGCTGAGCCAATGATTATAAGTAACCGAACCCCTTTTTATATAAAGAGACAATTCAACACCACTTAACCGTTTAATAAAGATAAATCTAATGGACAGGTTAGATATCATCTATCATCATGACTAGTGGGGCATGAGGCAGAATCATGCAGGCCGTAATACAATAATAAGATCATGGGGCTAACATATCTTTCAACCTATCTTTACTTCAACGGTCTCGTGATGCGAACTGTTCGTGAAAACACTTGATATCGGCTAAAACAGCCGATTCAAGCATAACGCATAGTTAAAGTGATGCCTTACCAGGAATAGATCTACTAAATAACGATCTCCACTCCATGGTGCTAATAATGGGGTGTGAGGCAGAATCACACAGGCCGTAATAATAGGCCGTGGAACGGTTCTCGCTAACTAATAGATCTACTCAAGATGCAACATGCCTTATCCACATGTTATGCACGATTAAGATTGATGTAAAACAGTCGATAAAACGTAACTCATCGTTTAAGGTGTAGATTAGATCAGTTTTAGGTTAGCAAACGATGGGTCAAATAAGATATAAGGCCGATCTAAATCAATCTCAATCAGGCAGAGTGATATTGCTGTAATTAGATAAACAATGAAAGCAATAAGCAATATCGGTAATTTAATGAATCTACCAAAGACTGTTATTCTAAGGTAAAGCCGATAACTTGACCTTGATTTAATTCAAGCAGTGGGGTGTGAAGCAGAATCACTCAGGTCATACTTGAATTAAACAAGAGTCGATAACTAGCTTATACCAGGGCCGCAGTGGGGGTCAACCGGATCGATGCAGCCATACGAACAAAGGTATAAACCATGACGGTACTTACAACAAGCAGTGGAGGTCAACCGAATCGATGCAGCCGTACTTGCTGAAGAACTCATCGAAATCTACTCTACTCCTACTCCTAAGGGGTGGCCAGAGCTGAAAAGTAAATAACTTGTATATTGGATTGATTGGTTGTCCTTTTTACAATAGCTGGGGTTTGGTATTTATATCCGGGACCTGCGCACGACTCCTATCTAAGAATGTCTCATCACAAATTTTGACTTTAAAGAAAACATTCCTAATTTAAGATAACTTAGACTCTAATCTTTCCCCTTTTGCAGAGTCCTGCATGTTTCGTCCTGGCGCCGAATCGTAGCCTTCGTCGTTATCCATTGGCGATATCCGGAGAAAGCCGATTCCAGTTTTTGGCATCCGAATCAGCTGGTTCCGATCTGCACGCAATTGATTTCTTGATGACATGATTTTGGGAGCTTTTGAGTCCCTGCAACTCTTCTTCCAAATTTTGGTGTAAACACATGCCCCCCCAATTTTTGGATAAAAGTAATTTTATTCCAAAATTATCATGTCCGTATCCCTAATTGGTCCATAGTCACGGGTAGAGAACCTTGATTTGGGGTCCACTGTTTTTAAGCGCTTGCGTCCACTTATGAGCCTATGCCTCAAAACTTTTTAGAAAAGCATCACTGCTTCACGGGTACTTGGATTCATCTTCCTGGGCCGGCTATAAAATGTCTATCCGACCCTGGTGAGAGCAACTTAACAATCCAGCCATGTTTCCCTTCCATATGCTCCCTCGAGTGCTCTCAACTCCGCTGGACCCTCCATGGTCTATCCTTTTGCTATGAAGATCTCGAGCGGCTAGAAGAATTCTCGTGTACAGGGCGATTGTATCTCCCATTTTAGCACCTTGTCGAGCAAGAGAATCAGCTACTGCGGTTAGAAGAATCCTTGTGATATCACCTGGGTCTTCTCTCCATGCTCGCAAAGCTGTTCTAGTGTTTGCAAAGGCTAAAATGCGTGGACGCTTTCCCCTTGTCTGCTCAATCAAATGTCCGCCAGGAAAGCCACAAGCTTCTTTCCAGTGGCTTCGAGAAATCAGCTGGGCATTTGCTAGACAAGCGGCCTTTTTCTTCCCTGTCGCAGTTTTATTAACGGGCCGATGTGACTTGGTTTATGATGACTTTTCGGCCCTGTGGGGATTCGAACTCCCTTCAATCTAAAGAGGCCTTGGTGGGTTGATTGCTGGTCAATGTAAATCTTTTGATCTATCCCATGGCATTCTGTAATTTGGGAGAGCAATAAGTCTGAATCTGTTATATCTTTGTTATCTATTCTCTAAATTCTCGGAGCGTCGATCCTTTTCCGTATCTGATTTCAATTTCACACCGCTGGTGAGATCTGTCTCTCTACCTTCCCAGGCTATATATATAGGCCACGGCTGGGGATAAAAAAACAACTCGCTTCACCTCAAACCTTCCACATCCTTAGTATAGTTCCCGCTTCTTCGTAGGCTCGAGATCATGGAGAATAACAAGAAGTCCGCCGAGGAGGCCCTCAACGGACCTGCGTCATCGCATCAACGCTTTCATCGGTAGGAGGGTGCAATTCGTGGTGCCCCCATTGCCTCGGAGAATAGGACCGACTCCGTTCGGCCTTTAGGGTCCTCTTCTTCAACAGCTTGTCACCAACTCCCTTGTTATCAAAGGAGGCGGATTGACAACGAAGATCTGCTTGCCTCAATTGATCGGCATGGCTAGAATCTTGCTGAATGTCTCTCCCTCGTAGAATCGGCTCTGGCCATGGTTCGATGTCGATCATCTCCTAAGGCTGACGATACAATAGCCAAAGTATTTTTTGGCCCATAGTTTGTAATATGTGATATCAGCAAACAATTCCTCTGTCTTGAATGATTCCTTCTTGTGTTTCGTACTTCATGCTATATGCATCACTTTGTCCATGTTTGCTTTGCTCCTGTGGGCGACACACATTGCACCGGCTTTCACCCTTCTGGGTTTATTTTCGCATCAAAAGCGATACCCTCCTGGTATCGGCTATTAGAGATATCAATCGAGCGAATTGGTTGCTCAGTATTAATCCAAACATTAGGGTAATATTCCTTCAAATATTCCCCATTTGATCGCTCTACCGAATCTTTTCCAGTGTTTCTATAATATAAATATTACCCAGCGCACAACGCTTGGTCCGATAAGATCCTTCTCAATTAGCCAACTATTTTTGCCAGATTTGCTGTCCTTTGAACTGATCGGCAATTTTACTCTCCAAACCAAACCTCCCTCAGAGAATTGCTCATCCCTGACCTCTCAATCATAACACTGCAATCCTTGGTTCGCAGGCTTCAATGCCTTTCAGGAGCACGCAGCCGAAGGCAGCACAAATCTTCAAGGCTATTCATCACAAAATTCTTGTAAACTTCGGCATAACGCACCTCAATCTTGTTTAAACTTCCCAAGGAGAGACTGTGTTATGGCTATGCATGGGTTATAGGGTGACTCTATCAGCCCTTTTGTCCTTGGTCATTAAAGGTAATTCGTTTCTAGCCTTCCCAAAAGTCATCCTTTGTTCTAGCTGAAGAACTGATTTTGAAAATAGCTGATTCCAGACCCTTGGCTTTAATTCTATCTAGGTCTGAAAACATGACCTTTATTAAGGGAGCCCTTTGATCTTCCATCCTAAGTCATCTGGTGCCGCATTCTCTTCGACATTGGTGAAGTGGCGTTTCGCCTTCTATTAATTGCAGTTGCCTTTTGCGCACCCCAAGGCGTACGCCTCTTCGCTTCATGTCTTCAAATACCGGTCGAGGGCTTCAGCCTCAAACACTTCTCTATTCACAATTGTTTCTTTGCTCTCTTCTGTTTGCCAAAACCCTGCAGCGGTTCTCTTCCTCTCTTCTGTAGATCCAATCATTTCTCATGGCCGGCGAAGGTAATCGAGGTAAGCGTGTGGCAGAGGAGATCCCGATGGGAGATATGCCGATGAACCAACGTCTCCGGCGCATGAGGTGAGATTGGCAGCCTCTGTTTATGATGATGATTTGTTCTAACTTGCCTATAGGTTCATTGTGAATGACAGCCTTCATCCTTTCCCCAGGACCGACAAACCCACAGATGCTGCATCTTCCGAGCTGGCTTCATCGTCGGGTTCTTCCAACTCATATGATGGTGATGATGCCCGGCATTTCTTCCAAGAATGGAGGGCGACCGAGGACTGCTATTTCGAGGCGATTCGGAACAACGGCCAATTAGAGATTCATCTAGGAGTCCTCCAAGCGGCCCTTAATGCGGCTGAGGAGGAGGCTAGCGCCGTTCGAGCGTGGCTGGCTGAGTTTGACGCCACGGTAGTAGGTAAGATGAGCTCCATGAACGTTTCCTCTCTGATTTCCGTTGCCTTTGCCTTAATATTCTTCTACAATTGTTAGCTCAAACGGTGCAACTGGAATCTCTCCAATCGGCGGCAAACACGGCCGCGGACGCAGTCAATGCGAGGGGTTCCCCCATTGACACTTGTCTCCAAGATATCCCGGCCCGCATCTAGGAGATTGCTCTTTACGGTGTTCATCATGGTGCATCGGTGGCGCTAACTGCGGCATAGGTCCAAACCGAGCATGATCTCCATGCCATGGAGGTTGGCTTCCCGATTGGCGATGGCCCTGAGGGACATGAAGATTTGATAGAAGATTTCACCGTAGCGGTGGAGGCCATCGTGGACATCACATCCGCTCAGGATGTGGTGAACAAAGTCTTTGACTAGATTGTACTTAGGGGAACCAATGGACAAAGACTTCTTTTTTATGAATGCACCTTAGTGCAATGCCGTACCATTTTTATCTTTTGTTTTTTGCTCTATAGGCAATATAGATCGTATCGGCTTTCATCATCTTTGAAGATTCTCGTATTTTGAACTAGAGGCGATACCTTTCTGGTACCGGCTATTAGAGCCGAGAATGAATCGGCTATCCAATGTTGACCGGGTATCAGGATAACGTACCACAGAACTTTTGTATCAAAGGTCGAATGATTAATGAAGCCAGGTTAATCATCCTATTAAGCGAAACAGAACTTCTTAAGAAATCCATTAACTCTGAATCGCACTCACACTTCGACTCAACATTCACATATGTCGGCCTAAATCCATCTTCAAGACTCAACGCTTATTTTTCCTTTGATCCAATGGCCGACGTGAAGCCATGACTCTTCTACTAAAATAAACTCTCAGAGCCGATCACTTGCATCGGCTGTTGACTTTCATTGCTAATCTTAATGAAGTCTCCTTCCCATGACTTGCCAGAAAAACATTCGAAGTCTCCTAGTTCCCAAAAGACTGGATCGGCTGTTGCGATGCTCACGGACTCATCAGCGCGAACCAGTTCAACGTCATCTCCATGCCATTGGATCAAACACTGATGCATGGTTGATGGTATGCAGCAATTTACATGAATCCAATCTTGACCGAGGAGCAAACTGTAAGACCCTTTTCCATCGATGACGAAGAATGTAGTGAGCAGAGTCTTGCTTCCAATTATTAGTTCGACGTTTATTGCCCCCCGAGTCTTAGATGTATTGCCTCCGAAATCCTTAAGCATCATGTCAGTCTCCATCAGATCTTTTGGTCCTTTGCCAAGTTTATGAAAAGTAGTGTAAGGCATAAGATTGACAGAAGCACCTCTGTCCACCAACATCTTGTTCATCAGCTTCCCATCGACAAGACCTTTCATATATAACGCCTTTAAGTGCTGATGTTTGACTAGTTTGTCAAATATTGCTTGCTGTACATCCATTAACTTAGCAACTATCTCCTTGTACTCTGATTCATTGAAATCCGAATAAACTTCTTGATCTGCCGGAGCTCTGAATTCCTATGGCAACAGAAAAGCCATTTGGATATTAGCCGATAGTTGCTTCCTATCGGCTATTTGCTTGGTACGCCACACTTGAGTCTTACCAGATGCCTGAGCCTATTCCATCTCTTTATTCCTTAGGCGTTGCACCCTTCTCTTCTGGCTTCTTGTTAAACCTCCTGGGCACCACTGGCCTTCCTGCCGCACATATCTTCTTTCGGTGCCTTCCTCTTCATGATCAGCCCAATCCTGATCAACGACTCTTTTCCCAAGCCAATCATGAACACTTTTATTTTTTAAGCGTTGATCCATGTTATTATGATGATATGCATCTTGAGCATGGATAGACCAGTGGTTGGTTTGAGACTGCCTATACTCCCGATATTGATTGCTGCATTCTGGATAGTCATGTCTGGTAGGCAATTTCAAACCTTCATTCCAGCAATGTCTGAAGAAAGGACAATGCCAATGCAATTCGGCCTGTTCCCTTTCAAACCTCTCTTGTTTCAGTTGATGCTGGTACGCTTGATCTTTCAACCAATGCTGATAATCCTTTTCCTTCTGTCGCTGCCATTTATTCAACAGAATCCGAGATGTGACCCGTGGCTTTGTTGTCTCTACTTTTGACGTCTTCCCCTGCTCGTATCGGCTCTTTTGGTCGGTACGACGTCTCCTAATTTCTCTGTACTCGTCAGCCGATATCTGCATCTTGGGATCAACTATTCCAGCTTCTTTTGATTTAGTTGATGTTAGGACCTTAGTTTTTCCTTTGAATAGCCCAGCATCAACCATGTTTTGATCTCCTAGGAAAGGATTATCATCAACTTTCATTTTTCGAGGTGTATCAAATTTGAGCCTCCCCTGCTGAATAGCTCTCTGTATATGCTGTCTGAAGATTCTGCATTCATTAGTAGAATGAGAAGTAGCATTATGGAACTTACAGAACTTCTTATTCTTCAACTGATCAGGGGGCAACATGACATGACTGTAACGTCCAGTCCTGACATACATGGCCCCAGCCCACTCTTCCTAGGAGTGATCCGACCCGCGTAGCAACCCGCTTGAACTTTCGTCCTCGCTTCGTTCAAAACGGTTAACCGAAGGTTACTACACGTCCCTGGCCCTGGTATTTAAGTTGATCTGGCGATCTCAGAGTTTCTAGTATGGTACTAAACTGGTTGCGAAGTATTTTTTCGCGGTGCTACAGTAACCCATGACCAGTACCCCCGAATTTGGCCAACCCGTTTTTTGGGTGAACAATGCTCGGTCTACAGTACCCAAAAAAGTTTGGATGCTACAGTAGCCGTCCCATTCTGCTACAGTACCACCGGCCCACATCTGGATTAGATTGGGCCCACTTTGGCCCATAGGATGTTACAATGACCATCGGGCAACTTGATCTGCCGTTTCTCAAGCAAGAAATCGAAGAGCTTATCTGATTTGGTGACATCAAAGTCATAGCTCTCCTCGACTTCTCTTCCTCAAGGATTTGGCACCATCAATGTCTTCTTGCCCCAATTCCATTCAGCTGTAGCAACCTCTTCTTCTTCATTTTCATAGCCGTCATCGACTGAGTATGGATCATAAGCTTCAGTTACTGAGGTACTCTTCTAGAACTAGGTATCTCTGCGCATACTCTTAAATTAGCTATTAAGCGCTGCTACTCGTTGAGCCAATTGTCCCAAGTTGTCAAATTCTTGTCCCAGCAGCTTTTCTTTCTACATTGGCAGCATTCCTTGAACAGCTAAAACAGCTAGTTGATCATCGACCAAGTTTAAGGAGAAGCACAAGTTCTTGGTCTCTCGAAACCTCTGAAGAAATTTAGTGCCCAATTCATTGGTCTTCTGTCTTATGGTTGTCAAATCGGTAATCTTCTTTTCTCCAGTCCTAGTACAAAAATATGTATGAAACTTCTTCTCCAGGTCAGCCCAATTGGCGATGGAATTGACTGGCAATGATGAAAATCAAGTGAAGGCTGGCCCTGATAAGGAAAGAGAGAAGAAACGAACTCGATGGGCATCCTCAACTGATGCTTCACCCAATTGTGTAAGATATCGACTGACATGTTCTATCGTGCTTGTACTATCTTGGCCAGTAAACTTAGCGAATTCTGGGAGCCTGTAATTTGTTGGAAGAGCGACCAAATCATACCATTCTGGATATGGGCGTTTGTACGAAAAGGTCAGCCCTTTTGGCTTCAGACCGAACTGATTCTTCATCATCTTAGTCATCCTCAGCAATAATTCATCAGCTTGCGGATTTGGATTCCTTTGTACCTGCTGACCCATCTGTGGATTGAAATCTCGTGTGCCTTGATATCCTAGATTTTGCATCATGTGGAGGGTGTTATAATCTGTGCCATAGCGATACCCTCGTGGAATCTCAATCTGCTGGGTCCTTTGCTGGCTTGCTGCTTGAAGTCTTTGATTATAGATATAAGGATCTATATCTCTACGGATCCATTGAACTGATGGTGCTATTTTTTGAGCCAACGACGGTATGTGGCCTGATGTGCCAAAATTGATCACCTGGTTCTGACTTTGCCCCGCCGGCTGTTGCACATGTTGTACTGGTGGTCCAGGATGGTATTGTGTTTGATTTGCAATAGTTCCTTGAGTTTGTTTAGATGAACCCTGAACTGTCTGGACATCACCACTACCAGCTGGTGCTGTTTCTTGATGGCTAGTACTAACTTGATTGGTTCCTTAGGTGGACGGATCTGGAATATTGTAGTAAGTCGGTCCGCCTTGACCAACTGGAAATCCATGAATCGCCTCTTTCAAGGCGTTATGGAATACATCCACGAAAGCTTCGTTATGGCTTGATATGGCGTCACAAATAGATTTGTCCACAATTTCTTTAAAGAAATGCCTGTCTTCAGCTTCAACTGTGTCCGTCTGCCCATGTAACAGAACTTTGGTAGTGGAAATTTCTGAACAATTATGTTGTCACGTGTTTTTGTGTAGGACAACAAATATTTGTTCTGAAACTCTTCTATAGCTTTGCTGATGATACCATTATCTCTATCAGGTAGATCTTCATAATGTATCATAAGGATGTCGTCGTTGTTGTGAACCGCCATGATGATTGTGGGGTCCCACCGGGCGTGCTAGAAACTTGTGTCGACACAGAATTTTCGTCCCATGTCGAGGACACACGCAGCAAGCCGGAAGGGTCCGCTTGATGGAGCAGATCCACCTAGCTTTAGCGCAGGGATGGTCGATCCTGCGTGATCCTCCCAAGACGTGCTAGTCAATTTGACCCTACAATTGACAAGGAGAGAAAGTTCATCAGTAATTAAGGGTGGAACTTGCCGGTATTGCCAGACAGTCCCGAATGTGCGGCTATGAGAGCCGATATGAAAGGAGATCGACTAAATAGTCGATTCCAGTATATTCATGAGAATAAACCAGTTAAAGCTCATGGGGTTATGTAAGAAGAATCGGTTATCATTCAGGATAAATATCATTAATCGAACAGATATTAACCAATGGCAATAAGATGTCAACAATGATCGGTTTGTGCTGAGCCAATGATTATAAGTAACCGAACCCCTTTTTATATAAAGAGACAATTCAACACCACTTAACCGTTTAATAAACATAAATCTAATGGACAAGTTAGACAATTCAACACCACTTAACCGTTTAGATATCTACTAAATAACGATCTCCACTCCACGGTGCTAATAGTGGGGTGTGACGTAGAATCACACAGGCCGTGATAACGGGCCGTGGAACGGTTCTCGCTAACCAATAGATCTACTCACGACGCAACATGCCTTATCCACACGTTATGCACGATTAAGATTGATGTAAAACAGCCGATAAAACGTAACTCATCGTTTAAGGTGTAGATTAGATCAGTTTTAGGTTAGCAAACGATGGGTCAAATAAGATATAAGGCCGATCTAAATCAATCTCAATCGGGCAGAGTGATATTGATGTAATTAGATAAACAATGAAAGCAATAAGAAATATCGGTAACTTAATGAATCTACCAAAGACTGCCATTCTAAGGTAGAGCCGATAACTTGACCTTGATTTAATTCAAGCAGTGGGGTGTGAGGCAGAATCACTCAGGCCATACTTGAATTAAACAAGAGTCGATAACTAGCTTATACCAGGGCCGCAGTGGGGGTCGACCGGATCGATGCAGCCATACGAATAGAGGTATAAACCATGATGGTACTTACAACAAGCAATGGAGGTCGACCGGATCGATGCAGCCGTACTTGCTGAAGAACTCACCGAAATCTACTCTACTCCTACTCCTAAGGGGTGACCGGAGCTGAAAAAGTAAATAACTTGTATATTGGATTGATTGATTGTCCCTTTTATAATAGTCGAGGTTTGGTATTTATACCCGGGACTTGCGCACGACTCCTATCTAAACACGACTCATCACAAATTTTGACTCTAAAGAAAACATTCCTAATTTAAGATAACTTGGACTCTAATCTTTCCCCTTTTGCAGAGTCCTACATGTTTCGTCCTGGCGCCGAATCGTAGCCTTCGTCGTTATCCGTTGGCGATATCCGGAGAAAGCCGATTCCAGTTTTTGGCATCCGAATCAGCTGGTTCTGATCTGCGCGCAATTGTTTCCTTGACGACATGATTTTGGGAGCTTTCGAGTACCTGCAACTCTTCTTCCAAATTTTGGTGTAAACAGAAGAAGATAGTGGAAGATAAAATTGCAAAAGGTGATGTAAAAATAGAACCTGCCAGCAATATGAATATAGCACCTACTACCTATGTATCTAGTTCTAGAGAAACAATATACACTTGTGCTCATCCCAGTTCTTTGTTTGCTGTACTAAGTATCTAGGTTTTTTTTTGAGTTGTATTCACATCCCAGTTCTTTGTTTGTTGCACTCCTGCAACTATAACGAAGTCTAAGGTTAGAACATTCTTTGCTCATTGCTCTGAACCTGTAATAGCTTATTGCACTGACTTTGTATAAATGATTTTTTTTGTTTCCAGTCGCTCTCTAATGTGCGTCTTAACAATTACTATGTTCTGCACCATATTATCATAGCCGTGGCGATGCAAGACGCATTGAGCTAATAATGTTATGTACTTACATTCCTAGTATTCTTCCTTCCTATGTCTGTATGTTCTAGTATTATTTCTTCCTAGATAGTGTTGCATGCTACAGTCTGTTCTATTGTTGTTAGATTAGAACATTAGAGTAGAAATTTATGTTGGTGGATTGATAATTGATGAATACCATTACATACTCTATTTTCTGATTTTGTGATGCAAATGTCAGTGAGTTTACCGGATTCATTACTTGAACGTTCTGGTTCTTATTTTTTTCATTTTTGTTCCCCTAGTGTTATTTTCTCTTGACAAATATCTCGTTTTGTAATGATATTATTATTTATGTGTATTCTATGCATGCATGAACCCCGTCCATTAAAGAATCTGCCTCCTTTTTCTCATCCTTTTTCCTGTTTAAGAAATGAAAACGGAAGGATGCAGTTACACAATGGCTATGGACTCACATTTCAAAGCACTTAAAGTTATGCTACTAAAGGTACATCTACAAACAAGGTTTCTATATTACATTAAATCATTTTGTATCTGTTTATAAAATACAGGGCAGCTTGACAGCCATAAGAATTAGATAAAGGATTATGCCCGCATGCTGGTGGTGATGGTTCATCAAGAGATAAATGAGTGAATCAAGATATAATTTTTTTTGTTATGGCAAACAAAGTTTCAGACTTTGTAGTTTACTTTTAAAATTATTCTTGTTGTATAATTATTCTAGTTGAGACATAAGATTACAATTAATGAAGGTTTGAGTTCTTATATGTGATGATGAAATCTATACTCATGGCACAATTATTTTGTAACAATAATTAAATTTCTAGCTACGAAAAGAAATTAAAAAGACGCTGGCCAAAATGCCCTTGTTGCAACAAACTACTATGTATCCACTTTTTGTTGTTGCAATATACATTATTGCCACAAACTTTGTGTTGTTGTATGACATGTCTACCACCAACAATGATTAGTTGCCTTTTCCATCTACTGCCACCAAAAATGTTTCGTTGCATTTTTCATATATTACCACCAACAATGATTTGTTGCATTTTTCATCTAGTACCACCAACAATGAGTCATTGCATTTTCCATCTATTAGCTCGAACAATGATTCGTTGCATTACCTTTTATTGCCACCAGCAAATGAACGTGGCAATTGTGACTCTAGCTACTAAATTTGTTACGTTGCAAGATTTCTTTGATGCAATGGAGCACATCGCATGGCAATATGGCCATATTCCCATGTAACTATGGAGTGGAAATAAAGCTATTTTGCGACAAGTTCGTTCATGGCAATACTGTCATAATGCATCCACGTGTTTCGTTGCAACAGTAACTCACGCAACCATTGTGCTGGTTGCAATATTTGTGCTTGCAACAAGAACCCGGTTGAGTTAGCTTTTTATGTTCATTGCAAAACCACCATATTTCAACACCACATCCAAAAGGATGCAAGAACCTATTGCACCATTCCAAATGCAACCACCTGTCAACGACCATATATAGATGCAATTGATCTGTATTGCAACCAAAATAGTCATATTGCAACCCAATATAGGCATCACGATAGGGCTGGATCCTAGTAGATGCTTCCTTCTCCTTATAGAACCATTGTTTCGCCTTTCTCGTGAGGGAAAAGCGAAACAGACAGAACCTTATGCTAGCTAGTGCAACGTCTTTGATGACGATAGTGTCGCACAGCTCTAGGAAGTGTTGCAAGTGTGCACTTGCATCCTCGCTAGGCAAACCACATAATTGGTTTGCCTGCACCATCGTAATCAGGCCAGTGAGCAGCTCATAGTTTCCAGCTCTCATGTTAACAGTGGGCCCAATGGGCACGTTGGCAATAGCTGGGGTGGAGTAGTCGCGGAGTGTCTTGGCCATAGCAGTAGTAGCGGATGGTGTGGGGGTGACTAGCTCAACTGCCAGTGGAGTAGCGGAGGAAGAAGTGGTACGGGACCTGTTCTTCCTTAGGAGCGCCTCCGGATATCAGTGTAGTTTTTCGGCAGGTTGTAACCAGTCATACACTATCCTGTTTTTATCCACAATAGGAAGAAAACAAGCAAAATTAGCATGCATAAACTATGGCTACCATTACATGGATGTGATCATGATCATGCCTACTAGATTCTTTAACCTATGCCCTCCCCGGCAATGGCGCTAGAAATGCTTGTTGGCATTTATTAGCACAATCACCAAGTGTGGAGGTTTTAAGTCCATCCTCGGCAACGACGCCAGAAATGCCTTTGGTATTTCTTAACATCATTGCTAAGATTGAGTAAACCTTAGCGACGCCACCAAGAAACACCAACTATGATAGTTCTTAACGATTATAGAAAATATCCACAAGCACATGGATCTATAGCATTTCACCCAGAAGTATTCAGGGTATCGTTATATATATTTTTTCAAAGGAGGGCAAGGTGTAAAGAGAGTAGCATAAGCATGACCTAGATTAGATACTTGTGTAGTGAACTATAGTCATGATAGGGGTAAAAACGGTATTTCAAGGATAGTGGACACACATTTGAGCCAACCTCAAGGATAAAAGGAAAACAAAACATAAAAGAATGTTCCTACGTGGAGCCGGCATGTTCTAATATAGCCGTGTAAAGAACAAGTGATGATCAAACAAATTACATGGTTAGAGCTAGAACTGAGTGCAAGATAGGTCGGGAGGCCACCGAGTACTGGTCTACTAGCAACCTCATGTGACAATTTAGACTCCAACACCCTACCCAAACATGGGGGATTACAAGGGACGGATAGGGCTATCACCACTTGCCGCCAACCCCTCAACCGGAAGTAGGAAATGCATTCACCTGTTTCTCCATACCCAAGCACCATGCTTCCGTACACAGAAACTACCCAAATTTCCCTAGGTCCCCGACCCTACGGATCAATAGGTAAAGAACTTGGCACACCCAAAGGCATGATGAACCACCACCTAGACTTAGCTCTAATTCAACTCATATAAGTTATATGAATGATTAAGCATAAAGTTCTACATGTCAAGATCATAACACACAAACTATATGCTAGTTCATATATCATGATTATAACATGAGAACTATAGTCTAGTTCATATGCATTGCTATATTTATAATATGAGAACAAGGCTATGGAAGAACTCTTCATAGTATTCATACCAAAGTTGCTCTTCCTCCAAGGAGCCAAGCCCTCCTTAATAGCTTTGCTAGCTCATAAAGACTACTAAAGTAAAAATACAAGAAGTGGTAGTGAGGTAGAGGCTTCAAATGTTGGTGTGTGTGGAATGGTGAGCTTCACCCCCCTTCTTATACTAGTGAGGTGGTCAGTTGGGCACTAAAAAATAAGGAAACCACCCTAAGCCGCCTCTACATGCCGCCATGCAACCGCCGAAGCAAGGTGGTCCCGAGAGGTGGTGCTGGGGGTGCCGCCGCACCAGGGCTGGCCACTGCCTTGCTCTGGTGGGTTGCTGGCTGGGCCTGGGTTGCTCCCTCAGTGGTGCTCAGTCTAGATTTTGCACGAAGGTGGGCTTTTGCTTGGTTCTTTGTTGTAGAATCTGCATTACGCTTTCTGGTTTTGTGCCTTTTGCTTATTTTTCACATGTATTCAAATACTTGTCCTGCGAAACATGATTTCTCCAATACAAGTGGAACTAGGTCAATAGTAAAGGCATATGTGTCAAAAGATTGTTTATTTCTCCCGTTCTAGACATTAATTAGCGGTCGGATTTGATCGGTAGTGATAGCCAATAGATGCGCACTGGCCTAATCATGTTGCTGCAGTTGTAACACCCTAAAATTTGCAAGATTTTGAAAATAGGTGAATTGGATTTATTTATGCAATAGTGTGTGCATGCAACATAGAAAAATAATAAATTTTATCAAATTAAAATCAAATATAATGTTTACCTACATGTCTATGCATTCATGTTGCTGCATATTATTTTTGTATTATGTGGTTTGAAATCAAACTTCAAATTGATTTGCCTTTGCATTTCAAAATTGGTTTGGAAAATTAGAAAAGAAAAAGAAAAAGGAAAATCTCTTCCCTTCTATTCGGCGTACTGGCCCAGGCGTAGCCCGCCTTCATCTCTTCCTCACTCCCCCGCGTGGGCCTGCTCTTCCCACCGGCCTAGTCACCCCGCTCGGCCTTTCCCTCTCTCGTGCCCAGCAAGTCGGCCTGGCCGAAGGCCGCATCGCCCGCGCCTTCTCCTCTCTTGCCCTGAGCCACTAGCAATTGGGTCCTGCATGTCAGAGTCTTCATCTTCCTCTAGCTCGTGTTCGGGTCGGTCACCACCGCCGTCGTCGCCGAGTCCGCCTCCTCTACACGTCTTGGCATGCTGCCCACGCCCCCCCCCGCCTCATAAAAGCCGAGCCATGTTTGCCGCCTCCATCCAGTTGCATCGAAGCTGTCGCCCTCACTCTGAATCGTCAAGTCATCGCAAACCCTAGCAACTCACACTACCACCGACGCCGTCTGCTTCGCCATGCGCCACGCCGCCTCCGTTCACTCCACGCCACGGGAACCGATTGTGGTGAGTTCTCCTTGCTCTCCTCTACCTCCCGGTGCTCTTGGTTTGTTTCCTCGTGGACCGTAGGTCATGAATCGCTTGCGCCGCCTGCCTCTGGCCATGGCGCTGCCGCAGTTCGGCTCGCCGCTGGCCACTTCCCCCTCCCGAACCAATCCTGCTCGCCCGAGTCTAATCCAATGGCCTACAATTGATGATACCGATTTGGCCAGAATATTTGCAAAAGAGACCCCCTCCTATTCCTTAATCTAACCTGCCATCCTTTCATATATTCTAAAGAGCCCCTCAGGTTTTTTCTTATAGAAGCCGCAGTCCAATGTGCAAATCCAGAATATGTTTTCTTCTTTAGAAAGCGTAGTTTCTTCAGATTAGATTCAAAATACGTTTTCATCCATTTACAGTGTTGCCACTAATCTTGTTTAAGCCATAAAATCTTTGTTTTTACTCCGATTTGATCCGTTCAAGTTGTGTTAGGTTTGTAATTCCATAATCTACATGTTCATACTACTATTAGGTATGTTTTTAACTTTTAAAATTCGAGGTTAGATTTAATCTATTATTTTACTAAAGGAAATCTTGTTTAAATCATAACTTCTCCGTTTTAGCTCTGATTTTTGTGATCTTCGCGTCTGTGTGATCGTAGCGAGACATAGATTCATTTTACAAACTTTTCATCTTGATTTTATGCTGATTGGTGTACTGTTCTAATCTATAGCTTTTGTTTGCTATGCATGATTGCTTCTAGATGCTTGTATGTTGCTGTGATTATCGAGTATAGACGGTGAGCAATTTGTGGATGATCAAGTGTACTACTTTGACGAGCAAGATCAATAGCACTTTGTTCAAGGCAAGTATAGCATGGGATTATCCTTGTTTCCTATCAACTTTAATACATTTAATTCATGTTGCATGTGTCACCTTGATAGGGATTCCCTAGAATGGAACTTATACCATGTCACCTATGGGATATGCATTGGGTAGCTTTGTTAGTGCTCAATTAAACCATGATCTTGTAACTTGACTAATGGTATATGCAATAAACATTAAAATATGACTTTTTAGTAACTTGGAAATAGGGGGCTAGAGTGTTTAGCTACTTTCTAAATGCTTCAGATTCCTCTCCCTAAGGACTTATCTATAAATGATCATCTGAGACTTATAGTACAGCTGTGAGGGCTACATGGCTCTAGCTTTAGCTCAGTATGAGGACCTTTTCTAGCTTGTTAGAGGTTACCTTTATTTGCGTAAGAATGGCTTGCTGAATCGGGTATAGTGTGGCCTCTGTCCCCATGTGTAAGGCTGCACGTCAATGTGCCATCGGGAAGGGGGGCTCTACATCTGTTTGCCGAGTGAATCTAATGGCCCTAACTTATTAGACGAACCTTTGAAAGGCTTCATAGTGACCCCTACCTGCTCACCTTGGAAGTGTTTTGGAAGTAATTAACCCGGGCATATGGGTATCAAGACTCATAGTGAAAGTGTACAACATCTGCAGAGTGTAAAACTGGTATATTAGCCATGCTCATGGTCATGAGCGGCCTTGGAACCCTTATGGAATAGATGATCACTAAGAATTATCTGTTTACGCTATTCATTATTCATGTTTACATTGATCATGTGTTTTACTTTAGGATTAAAACAACTTGTTGCTACTCTTATGCTAAAATTGTGACAATTAAAAGCTGAATGCTGTTAAACCTGTGTCAAGCCTTTTGAGCCTCATGAACCTCATGTTACACTTGTTGAGTACGACATGTACTTACATTTTTTTATTTTCATTATTTGGATAAAAATCCTAGATGGGTAACAGATGGCTATGGTAATGATGACTTTCCTGAGGAATACTAGACTTGTGGTCAACCAGTTGACGTCCCTGTGATATGGAGCTTTCGTGAGAGATTTTTCTTTATACTTCCGCTACATTTATGTGAAGACTATGTCTTATTATTCGTGATGTAATAAACACTTGTGATGATACTATTTATAATTTGTCGACTTATGTGTGTCACTGATCTCTAGGCGCACATAAGATTATGCATCCCATTTTATCCTTAAAATCAGGTGTGATAGATTGGTATAAGAGTCGTGTTGACTATAGGATGCAGGCCTAGTTAGCAATGGTCATTTTAGCTTCTTTTGCTTCACTCATTTCATGCTTCCCATCTCACCCTTGTTATTTCCTAAAGTTTTATGCTTCTTTTGCCTAACTTTGTTATGAAAAGTATTGCTTCTAATCTGACTAAATCTAATTCTGTAGATGCCTCGTCCAATAAGACCGCTCGCATCAGCACCGGAGGTTACTACCCGCCTCATGGCTTGTATGAGCCCATAGAACCACATGAGGAGGGGAAACCCCAGGCGTAAGAAGTTGATTCGCCAGCACCTACACCTATGCCGGAGCCATTCTAGGAAGAGCCTGAAGAAGAAGAACCCGAAGAGGTGGAGGTCGTTGCATTGTCTAATGGTGATGAGGAGGAGGAAGTCGATCAAGAGGATGAGCCGATCCCTCCCCTAGGATGGACTATGAAGGTCTGGTACAATCTAGGGTGTGAATCCTCTATCTCACACCACCGACTTATGGGAATTCTTTAGACCTACTACGCTAATTGGGACGCAGCTGTGGAGTACGTCTGCAATGAGCATACGCACCCTCTAGAGGACACTTATTGGAAGACCAGGGTGTGCATCTCCATTAGGGATGAACAGAAGGATGCATACCAACTGGACTTGAACTATGCGCATCATGCTCACTGTGTCACCATGGAAGATAGCATAGAAGATGCAACCGCTGTAGCCTGCATGGGTCACCGTGGTCGTCGTTTTGATGATATGAAGGAAGACCAATACCGATTCCTCCCTCGCCAACACCCCGACTTGGGATGGGCAATAATGGACCCTGAAGGCACGGATCCCACTTCTCAAGTGATGGTGCACTATGCCTGTGAGTTAGTAGACAAGAATCGACGGCTGAAAGATCAGTTGAAGGCACAGGAGGCAACCCTTAAGAGATATCAACAACTAATAGATGAGCAAAGGGTGTGTCTCAACCTTCCAAGGATCTATGAGGAGCTTCCCCATAAATTTCTCCCATAGGTGTTGGAGTCCTTTCTATGTAATAAGACGCTAGTATCACGGGTCAAGTTGAGTCAAGTCGAGTCTAGTAGTGCGGTGTGAACTTTGGTGTGCCTAGTTGGATTGTTATTATGTTTATGTGTGAGTTGGATTTTTGTAATCAGTGCTAGAACTCTGTGGGCATGTCTGCAAGTTCCATAGTTAAGGAAATTAAAGTTTGAGTCAATAAATAAATAGTTGGGTTTGGTATATCATGTTCTCTCGGATCTGTTTTTCGGAGCAGTCTAACCTTATCTCAATGCAAAACTTAATCTACTTGACCAAAAATTATGAAATTTTTATGGGAACAACTATACTCAAGTATCTTTCTAATGCCTCTAGAATCACCCCTATATCTGATCTGGTTTGAGAGATATAACTGTTCCAAGTTGAAGTTTCTGCGTAGTCTGGAATCTAGGACAGTTTCGGTTGTATCCTGTTTTTGACTAAATTAACGATAGAATCTGGGAATGTGTTCTGAATAAAATTGTAGATAATTTCTTAATATTTCCAACCATGTAAAGCGCGCCTCTTTTGGATCTCTACAACTTGAGATATGACTGTTTTACCGAGCTGCTGATGTTAGAATTCGTCTAGAAATTTTTTAGAATGTATTCTATATCTCTATAAGTGTCTATAACTTGGAAATCTCTAAATTTTGAATATTGTGTTGGATGGCAAATGTTTGGAAGAGGAAGAGGCCGAGGTCATGGAGGTGTTCCCCCACATCCACCACCACCACCACCACCTACTATTGAGCAGCTTCTGGTAGTGCATACACAGCTTATGAAAGCTCTGGTGCAGAATCAACCAATTGGTGGAGCACCGAGTGACAAGCATGGTGAATTCTTGAAGGGCCATCCCCTGGTGTTTTCTCATGCCACTGATCCAATGGAAGCAGATGATTGGCTTCATGCAGTGGAAAAGCAACTCAACATAGCGCAGTGCAATGACCAGCAGAAGGTGTTGTACGCGTCAGGACAACTCCAGGGAGAAGTTTAAGACTGGTGGGAGGCATTCGAGTATCGACGTCCCACCAATGCTCCTCCTATCACCTGGTAGGAATTTAGAGAGAATTTTAGATCCTACCACATACCTGAAGGATTGATAGAGCTCAAGCAGGAGGAATTTAGAGCTCTGAAACATGGATATATGTCCGTAGCTGAGTGTCGTGACAAATTTGCTCAGTTGTCACGTTACGCTCCGAATGAGGTGGCTGATGATGCTGATAAGCAACGCCGCTTTCTCAAGGGTCTGTATGATAGTCTGCAACTCTGGCTTATGTCCAATACATACTCCAATTTCCAGACGCTGGTGAATCGCACCATTGTTATTGACAATAAGCACAAAGAGATGAGTCTAAGAAGAGGACGCTTTAGGGTCAGGCCTCTAGAAGCAATACTCGTCCGCGCACCAACCCTTAGCAAGGTTTCTAGTAGAGGTACCATGGACCACCCAATCAGTGGAATCATGGTCAGTACCCTCAGCACAACCCGAACCAACAGTGTCCACTATATCCATAGCAGAATGCCAATCAACATCCTCAGCAGCAGAGTGGCCAGCAGACACCACTACAGGGAACACCCAACAACACTCCCATGAAGACTAGTGCCCCTAGCACTCCCAACAAGTGTTTCCGCTAGGGTAAAGAGGGTCACCTGTCTTATAATTGCCCTAAAAAGCCTAACCAGCAAACCCCACAGAGGCAGAATAGTTATCAGAAGCCAGCACCCAACATAGGAAAGGTGAATCATGTGTCTACAGAGACGGCACTTGTGGAACCAGAAGTCATGCTCGGTACGTTCGATGTCAATTCCACTCCTACCACTGTTCTTTTTTATTCTGGTGCTTCGCATTCTTTCATATCACAAGCATTTGTTAGAACACATAGCATACCCTTATGTGCCATGCAAAATCCCATATTAGTAAACTCACTAGGAGGTAGTATGCAAGCTTCTTATCATTGTCTTCCGACTAGTCTATCCTTAAGGGGGGTAGAGTTCAAAGTGAGCCCTATTGTGTTGAGAACATCTAGCATTGATGTGATTCTGGGTATGGACTGGATGAAGCAAAACCAGGTAGTCATTCAGTGTTAAGAGAAGGTAGTTGTTGTGACCGCACTAAATGGGGATAGAATTAGTGTTGATGTTGTAGTACAAGCACAGCCGATAGCCACAGTGAACCAGCTTGATGATAGCATCAACAAAGAGGACCCAGTGGTGGATTAGTTTCCAGATGTGTTTCTCGATGACTTGCCAAGTATGCCACTTGACCATAACATTGAGTTTATTATTGAATTATTACCTAGAACTGCACCTATAGCTAAGCATCCATATAGAATGGGGGTTAATGAATTAGAGGAACTTAAGAAGCAAATAAAGGATTTATAGGAGAAAGGTTTCATTCATCCTAGTTCGTCACCTTGGGGAGCACCGGTTATATTTATTGACAAGAAGGATGGTACCCAGAGAATGTGTGTGGATTATCGGTCCCTAAATGAGGTTACTATCAAGAACAAGTATCTGCTACCTAGAATTGATGACTTGTTTGATCAGTTGAGAGGTGTCTGTGTTTTCTCTAAGATTGATCTTTGTTCTAGTTATCATCAGTTGAAGATTCGTGCAACTGACATACCCAAGACAACTTTTACTATGAGGTATGGGTTTTATGAGTACACCGTTATGTCCTTTGGATTGACCAATGCACCTGCATACTTTATGTACTTGATGAATAAGGTGTTCATGGAGTTTTTGGATAAGTTTGTGGTGGTATTTATCGATGATATATTGGTATTCTCCAAAATAGAAGAAGAGCATGCTGAACATCTAAGGTTGGTCTTGCAAAAGCTCAGAGAACACAAGTTGTATGCTAAGCGTAGCAAGTGTGAATTCTAGTTGAAGGAAGTTTCTTTCCTAGGCCATGTTGTCTCTAATGGTGGAATAGCAGTAGATCCAAGCAAGGTAAGAGATGTGTTGAATTGGAAACCACCAACCGATGTGGGAGAGATTTGTAGTTTCTTGGGATTGGCTGGATACTACAGAAGGTTCATAGAAGGTTTCTCTAAACTTGCCAAGCCTATGACAGCTCTATTTGAGAAAAATGTTAAGTTTGTGTGGTCCGAGAAGTGCCAGGCTAGCTTTGAAGAATTGAAGAAGAGGTTGACTACAGCCCTAGTATTGGTTTTGCCAGATTTGAGCAAGAACTTTTCTATCTATTGTGATACATCTCGTCAAGGTCTCGGATGTGTTCTTATGCAAGAAGGAAGAGTAGTGGCCTATGCATCCCGATAGTTGAGAAAGCATGAGCTAAACTATCCTACTCATGATTTGGAGTTAGTAGCAGTGGTTCATGCTCTGAAAATATGGAGGCACTATCTTATCAGACATAAGAGTGACATCTATACTGATCACAAGAGTCTGAAGTACATTTTCACTTAGACAGATCTAAATATGAGACAGCGTCGATGGTTGGAGTTGATTAAGGATTATGATCGGGAAGTACACTATCATCCTGGAAAGGCGAACATTGTTGCTGATGCTCTTAGCAGGAAGAGTTATGCCAATGAGGTGCAAGTGGCACCTATGTCAAGTGAGTTGTGTGCTGAATTTGAGCAACTAAACTTGGGCTTTATCACTAATGCAGTGGAGTTGGTGATAGAACCCACACTAGAGCAAGAAATACGTAAGGGCCAGTTGTAGGATGCAAAGTTGAAAGAAATAGCGGAGAACATAGTGATTGGTAAGGCACCAGGTTTCCGTATGGATGATAATGGAACTCTGTGGTTTGGAAAAAGACTATGTGTACTAGAGGTTAAGGCTATACGAGATGCAATTCTTCGTGAGGCACATGAGTCTGCTTACTCTATATATCCTGGGAGTACTAAGATGTATTTGGATCTGAAGGAGAAGTATTGGTGGTATGGACTTAAGAGGGATGTAGCTGAGTATGTTGCTTTATGTGATACATGTCAGAGAGTCAAAGCTGAACATCAAAGACCTGTAGGATTATTACAACCAATGAAGATACCTAAGTGGAAGTGGGAAGAAGTTGGAATGGATTTTATTGTGGGGTTACCACGCACTCAGGGAGGTTACGATTCAATATGGGTGATAGTGGATCGGTTAACTAAAGTTGCTCACTTTATACCGGTCAAGACTACTTATAATGGATCGAGGTTGGCCCAGTTATATATGGAGAAGATAGTGTGTCTACATGGAGTTCCTAAGAGAATTGTGTCTGATAAGGGTACTCAATTTATGTCTCATTTTTGGCAACAAGTACATAGTTCGTTGGGAACAAAGTTGAATTTTAGTACAGCATATCATCCTCAGATAGATGGACAAACTGAGAGAACTAATCAGATTTTAGAGGACATGTTGAGAGCTTGTGCGTTGCAGTACGGTACAAGTTAGGACAAGAGCTTGCCTTATGCAGAGTTCTCGTACAACAACAGTTATTAGAAGAGTCTCAATATGGCACCTTTCGAAGCTTTGTATGGACGAAAGTGTAGAACCCCGTTGTTTTGGAATCAAACGGGAGAAACTCAAGTGTTCGGGCCAGATGTTTTAAGAGACGCAGAAGAGCAACTAAGGATGATTAGGGACAACTTGAGAGTAGCACAATCTCGACAGAAGAGTTATGCTGACACTCGGAGAGGAGAATTGGTTTTTAAAATAGGGGATTATGTTTACCTAAAAGTATCACCTATGAGAAGTGTGCGAAGGTTTAACATGAAAGGAAAGTTAGCACCAAGGTATATTGGACCTTTGGAGATTTTAGAGAGACGTGGTGAAGTAGGTTATCAGTTGGAATTGCTTGAGAGTTTGTCAGGTGTACATGATGTGTTTCATGTGTCTCAACTAATGAAGTGTTTGCGTATACCTAAGGAGCAGATACCATTAGAAGAGCATACAGTTAAGGAAGATCTTACTTATGAGGAATTTTCGGTAAAGATTTTGGAGACAGCAGAAAGGGTTACAAGGAGCCGAGTTATAAGGATGTGTAAGGTTCAGTGAAATTGGTATACAGAAGATGAGGCTACTTGGGAAAGAGAAGAGAATTTGAGAAAAATATACCCACAATTATTTGAGTAAGCATCGTCCAAATCTTGAGGACGAGATTCATTTTAAGGGGGTAGAATTGTAACACCCTAAAATTTGCAACATTTTGAAAATAGGTGAATTGGATTTATTTATGCAATAGTGTGTGCATGCAACATAGAAAAATAATAAATTTATCAAATTAAAATCAAATATAAGGTTCACCTACATGTCTATGCATTCATGCTGCTGCATATTATTTTTGTATTGTGTGGTTTGAAATCAAACTTCAAATTGATTTGAATTTGCATTTCAAAATTGGTTTGGAAAATTAGAAAAGAAAAAGAAAAAGGAAAATCTCTTCCCTTCTATTTGTCCTACTGGCCCAGGTGCAGCCTGCCTTCATCTCTTCCTCACTCCCCCGCATAGGCCTACTCTTCCAGCAGGCCCAGCCACCCTGCTCGGCCTTTCCCTCTCTTGCGCCCAGCAAGCCGACCCAGCCGAAGGCCGCGTCGCCCGCGCCCTCTCCTCTCTCGCCCTGAGCCACTGGCAACTGGGTCCCGCATGTCAGAGTCTTCCTCTTCCTCTAGCTCATGTCCGGGTCGGTCACGACCACCGTCACCGCCGAGTCCGCCTCCTCTATGCGTCTTGGCATGCCGCCCACGCCACACCGCCTCAAAAAAGCCAAGCCATGTGTGCCGCCTCCATCCAATTGCGTCGAAGCTGTCGCCCTCGCTCCAAATCACCGAGTCGCCGTAAACCCTAGTAGCTCACGCTGCCATCGACGTCGTCCACTTTGTCGTGCGCCACGCTGCCTCCATTTGCTCCACGCCATGGTAACCGATCGTGGTGAGTTCTCCTTGCTCTCCTCTACCTCCCGGTGCCCTTGGTTTGTTTCCTCGTGGACCGTAGGTCATGAATCGCTTGTGTCGCCTGCCTCCAGCCATGGCGCTGCCACAATCCAGCTCGCCGCTGGCCACTTCCCCCTCCCAAACTAATCCCGACCGCCTGAGTCTAATCCAACGACCTACAATTGATGATACCGGTTCGGCCGAAATATTTGCAAAAGAGACCCCCTCCTATTCCTTAATCTAACCCGCCATCCTTTCATATATTCTAAAGAGCCCCTCGGGTTTTTTATTATAGAAGCCGCAGCCCATTGTGCAAATCTAGAATATGTTTTCTTCTTTAGAAAGCGTAGTTTCCTTCGGATTAGATTCAAAATACGTTTTCATCTATTTACAGTTTTGCCACTAATCTTGTTTAAGCCATAGAATCTTCGTTTGAACTCCGCTTTGATCCGTTCAAGTTGCGTTAGGTTCGTAATTCCATAATCTACATGATCATACTATTGTTAGGTATGCTTTAAATTTTAAAATTTGAGGTTAGATTTAATCTATTATTTTACTAAAGGAAATCTTGTTTAAATCATAACTTCTTCGTTTTAGCTCCATTTTTGTGATCTTCGCGTCTGTGTGATCGTAGCGAGACATAGATTCGTTTTACAAACTTTTCATCTTGATTTTATGCTGATTGGTGTACTGTTCTAATATATAGCTTTTGTTTACTATGCATGATTGCTTCTGGATGCTTATATGTTGTTGTGATTATTAAGTATAGACGGTGAGCAATTCGTGGGTGATCAAGTGTACTACTTTGATGAGCAGGATCAACAGGAGCACTTTGTTCAAGGCAAGTATAACATGGGATTATCCATAAGTGTTTTGGGAGTAATTAACCTGGGCATATGGGTATCACGACTCACAGTGAAAGTGTACAACCTTTGCAGAGTGTAAAACTAGTATATCAGTCGTGCTCACGGTCACGAGCGGCCTTGGAACCCTTATGGAATAGATGATCACTAAGAATTATCTATTTATGCTATTCATTATTCATGTTTACATTGATCATGTGTTTTACTTTGGGATTGAAACAACTTGATGCTACTCTTATGCTAAAATTGTGACAATTAAAAGCTGAATGCTGTTAAACCTGTGTCAAGCCTTTTGAGCCTCATGAACCCCATGTTACACTTGTTGAGTACGACATGTACTTACGCTTGTTTATTTTCATTATTTAGATAAAAATTTTGGATGGGTAACAGATGGCTATGGTAATGACCACTTTCCTGAGGAATACTAGACTTGTGGTCAACCAGTTGACGTCCCTATGATATGGAGCTTTCGCGAGAGATTTTTCTTTATACTTCCGCTATATTTATGTGAAGACTATGTCTTATTATTCATCATGTAATAAACACTTGTGATGATACTATTTATAATTTTTTGGCTTATGTGTGTGACTGATCTATGGGCGCACATAAGATTATGCATCCCATTTTATCCTTAAAATGAGGTGTGACAGCAGTCAAACCAATTTTGTGGTTTGCCTAGCAAGGACGCAAGTGCACACTTGCAACACTTCCTGGAGCTATGTGACACTACCATCATCACGTCGCACTAGCTAGCATATGGCTCCATCTGTTTCCCTTCTCCCTCGTAGGAAAGGCGAAATAGTGGTTCTACAAAGAGAAGGAAGCTATTAGTACGTGGGACAAATGTTCCGCGGTGTTCCTCGTGAAATTTTTCCCCATGGGCAAAACCAATGCCCTGGAGGGATTTTAAATTTCCAGCATACTTGATTGGAATCCATCCCCGAGGCGTGGGAGAGGCTGCAGGATTACATCCAAGCACGCTCGCACCACGGGATGGAAAACTAGCTCGTGCTCTAGAACTTCTATGAGGGGCTTACGCCCATGTCAAAGGGGCACGTAGATGCCGTTGCTGGAGGAGCGTTCCTCTCCCTCACCATCGATGGAGCCACGGCTCTCATCGAAAAGATGGTGGCCAATCAAAGCTAGGGGAGGAACAAAAACAACAAAAAGGCATGCATATCGTGAAGGAGGTAGATATGCTTGCTGCAAAAATGGATCTAGTATTAAAAAGACTGGACGATTGTGCCCCTGACAAAGAGGCCATAAAGAGCACCGTCCAAGCCATGGACTCACATATGACATGTGAGGTTAGTGAAGAAGTTGGACACTCGGGGAATGACTGCCCCAAGACCCGTGAAGAAGCATCGTACATCAACAACGGGTTTCGACAAGGTAACAATAATGGGTGGAACAATCAAACCCACCCACAAGGAGGTAACAATAATTATAATTCAAATTTCAATTCCAATTTCAATTCAAATCAACCTTCCTTGAAAGACCTAGTTTTAGGTCAAGCTAAAATTAATGAAAATATAACTAAAAAGTTGATGTATAATGAAAAAATCATATAAAACATTATTTCAAAATTAGAAGGTTTATCTTCATCTGTCAAAAATCAATTGAGCTTTAATAAAATAATTGAAACTCAAATAGCTCAAATTGCTGCCGCTCTACCTGTTTCTGATTCGGGAAAGATTCAGGGCAACCCGAAACCCCTCTCTAATCTGTTAAAATGGTCTCAACAAAGTTTGGTAGGCCTCTATGTCAGGAAAACCACGATTATCTCGTAGATCCACCATTCATCGCCACGAAAGAAGATCCTGGCTGCCTGATAATTACATGCTCAATCGGCCCGCATGTCTTCCACAATGCCTTCTATGACCTTGGAGCAAGCATCGACGTCATGTCCAAGGTAACATATGATAAGATTTTGGGTGGACCTTTGTCCACTGTAGACTTTTGACTATAGATGACAGATCAATCTTCACATAAACCGGAGGGATTAGCCAAGGATATGTTGGTGAAAATTCGAGACACATACATCCCTAAGACTTTGTCGTTCTAGACATGGGCCACAACAAGGAAGTTCCCCTCCTCTTAGGGAGACCATTTCTTAACACTACAAATGCAGTTTTACACGTAGGATCAGGGCATGTTAGCTTTCACATTCAAGGACAAACAATGAGATGTCCATTCAATGGGTTTGACATGCATAAATATACTAAAAACAAACAGCCCAAGAAACAACCACAAAAAAGTGTTAAGCAGGTATGGCAGGTGAAAAAGGTACAACCTACTTCTCTAGGCACGGACATACCATCATCAAGCAAAAAGTGAAGGGAGAAGAGTCCCTCCCATTGGACTTTAAATGGTGAGCCCTTGCCAAAGGTAAATCGGTAGTTATCCTTTACAATTTGCTTAGATAAAACTATAGATTATGCTTTAATTTATGCTAAGATAAAAACAATTAGCTCACCCTTCATATGTCTAGAATAAAATTCACCTTGTTCCATACAAGTATGTTTTGGTTTGAAGTATGGTTAGTGTCACGACCTGGTCCTGACACCCTTGTGAGCATCAGCATCATGAGCATCTTTGCATTTGAAATCAAAAAGTTAGAAACTAAATGCTGCATTAACTACTCACTATTGAATTGACGGAGAATCCGCCAGCACCACCAGGTTATCCGTCAGTTCGCTAGCACGCTGTCAGTTAGTAACCTGACACCATCAGAGAGTCCGTCGTCATGATGGATTGTCCGATAGGATCGTCCCATGCAGAAATGTGAGGTGTCACTTTGTGAATCACTGGGTCCCACACTTCACCACAGTTGACAATCTCATGGACACACCAAGGCAGAGAGTCCACCAGCTCACTCACTCACTCTTACACTCCCACTCTCTCTAGTTCATCTCTCTACTCTCTCTCACACTCAAGGAAGGAAGAGGAGAAGGAAGGGAGGAGAGAGGAGAAGGGATTGGTGCTTGGAAGCAGTAAGAGATGGCCATGGAGATAACCTAGAGGCTGTCGTCCACAAGAGGTAGGGGTTAGAAGGGGGAGGAGCCCTCTCACCCTTGCCATAAGGAGCTAGGAGGAGGAGACAAGAAGAAGAAGGTTTTGAGTTGCCAGGGAGGAGTTCCAGCTGCTCCATCCTCTTAGAGAGCTTGGTACCTTGTGTTTGCAGCCCTTGGTAAGGATCTAACCAAGCCAAAACCTAGGAAACATTGATTTGTGGCCTAGAGTTAGTTTGCAACCAATGTAGTTAGAACTAACCAGCTAGATATGTTCTATAGAACCCTAGTAGTCTACCCTAAAGATGGTTTACACATGCAAGCACCTTGGGTGAAGATTTGGATCTTGAGTTATTACGAGGTGTTCACTATCGGTATCGACGGAGAGTCTGACATCACCAGCGGAGTGTCTGTCAGTACTGAATGTCTTACTGCTCACCTACATAGAACACGTCTACAACCCACCAGAGTGTCTGTCACTACACCGGACCATTCGATGAGTTATACGCCCAAGACAGAAGAGTGTCCAGAGAACCTATATCACAGTTTTGGTACAGCAGAGTGTCTGTCGATATTCTGGAGTGTCTGCTGAATTATAAACTCAAAACCCTAGAGCAGCCAGTTCCTACGGATGATCCGTCACTCGCACGGAGTATCCGGTGGAGCCTGAACCCTTAGTATCCAATAGCACCCTACAGACCTAATCTGACGGATGGTCCGCCACAGTTGACGGAACCTTTCAATAGGATCATCCCTTACACAGAGAGATTCCTGAGAGCACAGACTTCATACTAGAGGGTCCGATACTAGTTCGGAGTGTCCGATGGATCCAGAGAGCCAATATCCTACTAAGTCCTAGTAACCACCGGACCGTCCAACATCCACGCCGGACAACCCAATAGTTACCAGTCAACAGATCACCAGTGTCTAACCACGCACTCACTCATGTGTCACTAAAGCCTAAACAACTAAGAATCATTACATAGCATGAGCATATACTTTACACAGTTCACTCATCAAGCATCATGCATGTATAGGTGACCCAATTCTCGAAGAACCTGTTGAGGAGGAGCCTCAGGAGGAAGAAGCCGCCGATCCTAGCAATGACGCTTGTTGATGGTAGTTACCGACCATTATAAACATCAATATAACCCGAGATAAAGCATGAAAATGATCACCAACATAGACTTAGGGGTTTAAACTGACAAATTCAATGAGTTTTGGTGAATCTATGTTTTCAGCAGGGTTTAAATAGAAAACCATCAAGAGGGACTTAAATGTCAAAGGAAAATTTGGAATTCTGCCATGAAACCAACTCTAGAAGGTTCCAGGGGACTCCAGAAGCCATGTCACCAAAGCGGAGGCCGAGAGGCTGCCAAGTGGGGCTGCTCGGCCCCACCTGTAGGCCGCCCAGCCCATCAGGGGCCCACCCGTCAGCCTCATCGCTATGTCGATTTACCACCGTGTAACACCCTGGGTGTTAGTCACGAGTTAAGCAGTGGATTTGGACTTAAGTAAACTATGTCAAGCAATGATCATGATCTCTAGTTCATAATTTTGAAGTGATGATGAAGGTATTGAGGTCCAATCTATGAAATTGAGTCCCAACTTGAACTTGGACAACACACCTTTGCTTACATGTGGACCCTGGTTAAGGTTAGGCATGAGTAATGTTAAACATGCTTGTTTCAAGTACATTACATCAACATGCATCCATCTTGACCAGGGGAAAAGTTTCATGAAGTTTAGAATCAAGAAGTCACATGAAATGATAAATTATAATCTTTCTTGAATTGCTTCATCAGGTGAATGGGAATATGAGATGACGACCACACCTTGCTACCTTATCCAAATGACTCTAATTCAACTCTACAACAAAAGTCATGAAGGGTTTGTGTTGAGCAAATGTCAAGAAAATGCCTCAATTGGTCGAAAACCCTAATTCCAGGGTTTAACGAGGTGCTGCTTTGACCAAGATGAAGAAATGGTTTCTATACCAGATATGAAGTTTGACCTTTAATAAAAGTTGAAGTTTGAGTGGAGTACAACAAACTTTATTTTTGGACAAGACCTGATTCAACTCCTAAGTGGCTCAAACAGAGGACTCAAGATGGAATCAGCTACTGTTTCTGGGCTCTACATAATTCTAAGTCCACATTGACACATTAGCATATCTTAGGTCCATAAGCATTTCATAAAATTTTCAAACAATTATAAGAATTCCTTTATAGATTCCTGGCCTCATGTATGGGCTAGTGGCGAGTCAGCACGTGGCCGCGTGGCCCCGACCTCTACTGGCTTCTCCCACCGTTGGCTTGGTCATTGCGATACAAGCCATGGCTCCGTTTGGCTGGGCTAAATCGTCTAGTTGGGCTGCTATTGGCTGGGCTGATCAGCCTAGCCATTCGGTGGCCCAAGTCTAGCTGAACGGTTGTAAAGCCAACCTGGTTTCCACCGCGGCCGTTAGTCCCTCACTCACTCACTCTGAACGACCGTGTTCTCCTCCCTCCCTCACTCCGTCCCCCGCGCCCCCCACGCCTAGGGTTTCCACCGCGCGGGTCGCCGCCGGTGTGACCTCCGCTTCTCCGTTCCTACCCCGGTGCTGTCGAAAGCATCAAGTTTGTCGAACTAGAGCGCTGCATCCCCCCTTCAACCCGCCGACACTGACGCTTGTCCGACGGTAAGCAGATCCGAGGTTACCTCCCTCCCTCCCCACCTGTTCTGACGGCGTCGTCGTACCCTCCTTCTGGATCCGATGCCACCGTCGTCCACCCCCCCCCCCCAATTGGATCTAACCCCCACGTGCTCCTATTGTAGGTGAGCCCGGCTGCCGCCAACGGATCCGCCTCTCCATTCGTCGGATTCGCCAACCTTTTCACTGGATCCACCACACTAGCAGCGTCGTCCGCTTTGTCCTGCTCCTCTCCTAAAGGCAGGCACTGCATCCACCATTCAAAATGCACGAAGACTTCTAGCAAGGCAAGTCCCCATCTCTTACACCCTAACTCTCCTGTTTGTTAGTCTTACAAGTGCTGCAAATTTTCTTGTATGCTGCATTCATCATACCATACATTTTGCAAATGGCAACAGATGTCCACTGACCGTGCAACTGGGATGAAGCCACCTTGAGGACCTTTCTGGAATTAGTCATAGAACAGAAAAAACTCTTGCACGGGAACCAGCGAGGCCTCACAGCCGTCGGGTGGTCAAATCTGTATCCAGCATTCAAAAACAAAACGAAGCTAGGTTATGACAAGAAACAGCTGCAGAACAAGTTGAATGACCTGAAGCAGTCATATTTCACTTGGCGTGACCTTCAAACCCACACTGGCCTAGGCCGTGACCCGACCACAGGAGGCGTCGCATTTGATCCCTCATTTTTTTAGGGTGGCAACGGGGTACTTCCTTCCACCTATTTTCTTTCTAACCCGCTGACTACCAAGTACTAGGGATGGTCCCATTGTATTCGTCCTATCTTGTGGAACCATGGCACACGTGTGAGAAAATAGCTAATCGGCTGTGCAGCGGACCAAAGTTCCCAAGTGCTTTGACCTACTACTCACTCTTTGGGGACGCACCCCCCACGAAAGGGGCACGTTGCTCGCTTCTGGTGGACATCATCGCGAGAGGACACCGAGTACTCCTAGCAATGAAACTCCACACGACATGTTCCAGGACCCTGTAGGTACACACAGTGTCGCCCAGTCCTCCAAGTGAACCAATAGAGAACATTCTATCAATAGCCCTCCCAGTAAGAAGACTGTTTCCATTGAAGAGTGCCTTGAAGACCTAACCCAGTTCATTAAGAACCATCAGCAACAGAAGGTGGGGTGAAGCAAGCACGACGATGAGATGGCCAAAGTGAAGCAGATTATGAAACAAGATGGTTTGCCCGAGTCTGATCCTGTGTTTGCTCATGCTTTAGTTGTTTTCAAGAACACAGTGGACCGTAGGAACTTTCTGAGCATGGAAACGAAAGAGGGTCGCATGAACTTAATTGAGGCCTGCTGGGAGGTTCTGAGAGCCAGATCCAAGTAGTCGTTATCCCAACGAACATTCCTTTTGCGGTAGTCTATCTAGTTTTATGTTTGAATTGTGCATGTTGAGGATGTATGTTTGCCCTATGTTCGTTTCATTTTATATTGTCATTGTAATATTCCTTGGACATTGTTTGGTTAGTTGCATCGATGTGTTGTGGCCTGTGGCCTAAACTTTGTGTGCTCGTTGTTTTTCCCTAATCGAAATAAATTGTGTTCTGTGATGTACATATCTTGGTTGTAGGTTGACCTACATTTTGTAACAAGACAAGACTCTATTAATTGGTGTTCTATGTTACCTTGATATCTCTCTTATTGTGACTTATCACACTGACCTACATTTCTAGTTTTAAGTGGTGGTGCTGTTTCTCTGGGCCATCCCATCGGCTGCAGTGGTGCACGTTCAAAAACTGAAGGTATTTGTGTCTGCACTTGCTCAAGTAATTTGAAATTATGAAGTCCTACTTGTTTGTTTTTTAAGATAAGTGTATTTCGTCTTGTGCATGTTCAAAAACTGAAGGTATCCTTTCAACAATGGACCAAGCATGTGCAACAGATGCTGAACACAATGAAGTTTGATGACATTGGATTTGGAGATAAGGATTGTAAGACTGCAATTGACTACTACTCCAAGGTACCAACACACAATGTTCTTCTCCATTTCATGGGCCCTGCCTGCTGAATCCTAGTGCTAATCGTTGTGAACAATAAATTACTACCAACTGCAGTGCCATTCTTAAGCAACTGCAGTGCCATTCTTAACTGTAACTACTAGTAGTAATATGATACACTTAAAACAAAAACACTAATCTACACAATTTTCTGTTGTGAATTGGAATCTGTTTTGCATTTGTTTTTTGAGTGTGTCGTTGTTGCACAGCTCTGGTGTGTGCTCTATGATATTTTTCAAGTAAATTTAGGGGGTTCCTTTGAGTCTATTGGATAATTTTGGCTTAGCAATAGAAGGCATGTGGTGTTGAACTTAGCCAAAACTGCTATTTTGTTTGTCATCCATATCTAATTTGTATATCATTTTCCCTTTCTTATCTTATCATGCTCTTGCAGATGAGCATCTCTGAGGACTCCTACATCAGCGACACCTCCAGCGAAGGAACAACAATTTACAATGTTGCGGCTGCTGCTGTCCTCGTTGCAAGGTTAAAAGCAGCAGTGGCCAATGCAGCTCCGGTGGTCAACCCTGCCATCCCCTTCCCAAAGATGAGCGGGCGGCAATGGATGCAACTCAATCTGCAAAACGAACAAAGGTGCAAAGAAAACCTGCGTATGTCTCCTGATGCTTTCCTGCATTTGCAAACTCAATCTGCAAAATGAACAAAGGTGCAAAGAAAACCTGCGTATGTCTCTTGATGCTTTCCTGCATTTGCACAATATTTTAGTTGAGTATGGATTGAAGGGTACACAACAGACAGGATCCATAGAAACTTTAGGATTGTATGTGTGGACTTGTGCTCACAACGGGGCAGCTAGAAGGAGCAGGGATAGATTTGAATGGTCTTTAGATACAGTTAGTAGGAAGGTTACTCATGTGGCCGAGATTATTAGTAGATGGGCAGATAGTATTCTAGTTCCAGTTGATAGTAGTTATGCTAAAGTGCACGCTCAGTTTTCAACATATGCACCATTTTTTGATGGGTGCATTGGGGCGTTGGATGGAACTCATATTAAAGTGTTAGTGAACAAGAAGGCCAAACTTGACTACATAAACAGGAAAGGAGATGTAACAATTAATGTTTGTGCCATTGTGGACATGGATATGCGTTTCACGTTTGTCGGGGCCAGGATGGCGGGGTCAGTGCATGACATGGTTGTACTAAGAGAATGTTGGCGGCAACCAACGTTCCCGCATCCACCACAAGGTTAGTGATTAGTGCCATGCAATAGTTGAACCATCTTTGTACTTGCTTTTAAAGATAACGAAAATGAATTGTGGAAATGGTGCATGTGTTGCAGGACGGTGCTATCTGGTGGACGCGGGATATGCACTGCAGACTGGCTACATGGCTCCATTCAAAAATACCAGGTACCATCTGGACGATTTTATGGGTGTAGACATGGACACATTATCACGACAGGAGAAATTTAACTTCACTCATTCGAGCCTTTGCAATGTAGTCGAAAGGACATTTGGGGTTCTCAAAGCCCGTTGGCACATATTGCATGGGGTACCGTTTTGTCATAGGGAAAAGCAAAAGATGATAATTATGTCATGCTTTGCAATGCACAATTTTTTATGGAATCGTGAGATTGGAGTTGGTTCGCCTACATACCCCCCGCCGGATTGGGTCCAGATCAATGCTAATTCCACTACATCATTAGTGAGGGAGTACATATCTGTGGCTCTCTGGGGACAATGATGCAACAAAGGTGATTATAATTAAGATGCCAAGTACTTCAATTAAAGTTAGCCGTCCCATGTATTTGTGCCATTAATAAAGAATGGGTTCTGCTTCCCTTAGTAGCCATTAATATAGAATGGGTTCTTCTTGTGTTATATAGGTTGCCCTGAAGACACTTGTGGTGATCCATAGGCTTCTTTCCAAAGATGATCTTGCATTCTGTGAAGAGTTTCTTACATTTACAATTTTATACAAAGATTGCAAGTTTGTAAGCCTGGACATAGCATCTGTACTAGATGATGATGTAGGTTCATGGCTGCAAATGGCTCAGACTTCTTGATACTCTCGCTAGCTGATAATTGAAACTGCTTTTGCTTCTAGTAACAATGAGTGAAAAATGCTGTATCTGCTAGCTAGCTGTTTGGCCTGCCCTCTACATGTGCGCAAATATTTGTTCTCCAACCAAGCTAATATAGTAATCTTCTTAGTTTGAAAAGAAGAAAAAAATTGCTTCAGTTAAGCAGTGTTTAGACTGGTTGCTACGTGCTCAGTGCTTGCACGTCCTAGCTGTGCTTCCTTGTAACAAGTAACTACCATTTTATGTGGCTGAAGTTTATTGCTGATACTCTTGTATTTGCACCTGCATTCTCTACATAGACAATAAATCGTACTCTTTGTGACATTTGTAACTTTTAAGTGAGAGATCTGTGAAAGGTTCCGTATCAGATCTACTTGTTCAGTTTATCAGTTCTACAAACTCATTCTTGAACAAACACCTTTCTTGTTTGCCTGCGCAGCTCCTACTTGTTGTTCAGTTCTTAGGTTTGTCACCTGCTTTGGCTGTGTGAGTTAGTAGACGTTACGTTGGTCAATGTTGCTTAGATCTCAAAAGCAAATTCTTTCTGTTATTACTGAGACAAAATGATGCCAAACTGCATTCACATAAAGTGTCAGTCATGTAATCATTCCGGTGCTCTTACATCACGGTCTTTATTTTTCTGTTGGCCCAGGCAATTGACCATTATGTTATATGTCGTTCCCATGTATCTTCTTCCAGTAGCGCAAGCAATTAACCATCTTGTTTCTGTCATGCGTTTTGATCAGTTAACACGTCGTGCTGATGGATCTTTTTTACTCATTTTACCCTTCAGGCCATGGATCCTGCAAGTTCTCTAGCTCGTTGGACTCTTGACTGACTACCTCGGAGGACAAAGGGGGCAAGAAGACGGCATTCGAGTCTTGATTTTGTGTAACCTGCAGGCTAGATGATTTGGGAGCAAGAAGTATATTTTGAACTATTGTATAATGGCTTGTAGTGAACTGTTATGTGTAATGAACTGCTAATGGATTGGCTTCTAATGGACTGTTAGTAGCCTGGACAAACTGTTATCAAATGCTGTTGTATTGTAATTTGAATGGCTTTGGTTTGGCGCCATCGGTTCAATGGATGTGGTGTTGGCGCCATTTTTTTGAATGGAGCAAACGGCAGCTGGTTAGTTGGCTGGATGGAGGTTGGTTAGTTGGCGGGATGTGGTGTTGGCTAGGGCCTTGTTTAGTTGGTGAAATTTTTTGGGAAATGGTATTGTAGCACTTTCGTTGTTATTTGGCAATTAGTGTCCAATCATAATATAATTAGGCTTAAAAGATTCGTCTCGTGAATTTCGTCTAAACTGTATAATTAGTTTTATTTTTTATTTATATTTAATGTTTCATGCATGCGTCCAAAGATTTGATGTGACGGGGAATCTTGAAAAATTTTACAAAATTTTGAGAACTAAACAGGCACTAGATGGAACTGGTTACTTGGCTGATTTTGCCTGTAGCAGCTGGTTTCCAGCAGCAGCCGATTTAGCCCAGCCGAACGAGCTGCATGTAAGTGGTAAGGGCGACCATTTTTATGTTCCCATGCAATGCGGTCTTCACACTCTCTATGATTCTCTTCATGGTTGAGATTATGCCCCTCTGTTTAGTCTAGCTAGGCTATACAAGTCAATGAATGAGAGACCACGTGATTTATGTTTGTAATAGTTAGCCACATGTTGTAATTTTTTCTTTTTATGTTGGATTTCTTAATCAGGGGTTTTCTCTACGAGATATAATTAACATAATTTTTACGCAAAGTAACAATCACGTGTTTTTTGACGCAAAGTAAGAATCACATGTTGAAATTCAAAATATTTAAACGTCCTTGTACAAAAGCAAAAGTGTAGATCTCAACGAGTTTGAAGCCTAAATAATCATTACGATATCTAAAAAATCAATACTAAAAAAACATCATCCACCACACATTTTGGAGATTTATATCCGATCCCTTCAAACACACACTGGGGTTTCAATTTTTATTTTATCTTTTTCGTTATTTTTTTCCCTTTTCCGTTCTCAACAACCAGCCCATTAGGCCCACCAGCCAGGCACCCGTTTCACCAAACCTAGCTAATATACCATCGCCAAAATTTTCAGCCGCCGCCGTTTTTTCTTCTACCGCCGATGCCGCGCGCACGATCTTTCTTCTCCCGCCACCGCTGCCGCTGCCGCTGCCGCGCACTCGCTCTTCGTCTCGATTCCAAATTTGCTCGAAATTTTTCATCCGCTGCCGTCTGCGCGCTCACGATGACAACATCACTGGGCCGCGCGAGCTCACCGCCCAATCCTCCGAATCGTGCCTACCCTCCAAATCACGCTGCCGCCCTCCAATCCGCTGTCCACCCCAAACCTCACGCCACCCCGCCGCACTCACCTCCCTCCTCGGCTTCTCTTGTTCTCCGGCGACGCTCCCTCCCTCTCCAGCAGACATGGCGGCGGGCCGGTGGCTGCGGCTGCAGTGTCCGCTCTGCTCTCGCGCGCAGGGCTCCGGTGGCGCCTGGCCGCGGGGCTCGGGGTCCGCAGGCGGCGGCGGCGAGCTCCTCGGCTTGTGGGTACCTTGCTTCCTCTTCCCCGTTCTTCATTCCTCTTGAAAAGCAGCCCTTCAATTCTTTCTCTTCCCCCTAGCAGATTTCTGGCCCTTCCTTCTACCAGTCAGCAAGAAACGAGCTCGAATCCGGTAGCAGCAACCACGCGATTTAAACGATGAGGATGTCGATGCGGGCCACCACGAGCTCGACTCGGGAGGGGATGGTGTTAACTTTTGGTAGGCAAGCTCAATTTCGAATACATTGTAGTTTGGCTGAGGCATCAATTCAATGGGGAAAGCGTCAATTTTGTAGGGAAGATGGATCTATGGAGGCATCCGATTCATCAGGCCAACGTGTATACGAGGTAATACAGCTGCTCCTCTTCTTATGCTTTTACTTGTGCGATGTATTGGGGGGCAAGGAGGGTGTATTATTGCAGATTCGTAATGTGCCTGTGTTATTGTCTCTCTGTCAATTCCTCAATCTTTTATAATGTCACAGTACTTGTATTCTGCAATTTTGTAGCTGCAGTATAGGTTGTTGTGATTGTACTTGGACTGCAGTGCTCATCGAAGTATGATTTGTTGCACCCCTGAGCTGGACTTTGATTTTTACAGTGTCCAAAACAAAATATTATCCATAATATTCTTGTAGATGCTTTACAAGTACTGTAGTTGCAGAGTATGAATTGTCATGCATTGCAGAGTGACTAGAGATCTGAAATTTACTCTGGTTATTTCTGTCCAATTACTTTCAGCTAATTGATGATAGGATGAAAAGAATGTGATTACCTCCCTAATCTGAATCCATTGGAGATAAAGAATGTGAATAGATGGCTTACTCCAATAAGCTGCTGTAAGCACGGGCGTAGCGTGATTTGCACCTTTATAATTCACTTTTCCGAGGAAGGCTTTTCTGTTTGTTTCTGATCACGTATGTTTGCAACTGAATACTGACACAATTTTTCTCTATTTCTGGGCTGCTCATTTGGCTGGTCCAGTCTGGGGTCCGTTGGCATCTTGGTGCTGTGCTTGGCTAGAGGCCATTGGCCTCATTGCTGGAATTGGCAGACAGGTAACCTCCTCTGATTATTACTAATCTTGCCACATGCTGGAAGCCTGGAACTGTCTACAGACTGATTCACCAAAAAAAGGAACTGTCTACAGACCGCAGTGATCTTCATGTGTTCTGCTGTACAACTTCATTTGATCCTTACATGACAAAATGGAAATTGCTAGCTGTCCATTTCATTACTCTCAGTTTATAGCAGATCTCTCGCATGCTCGAGTTTCCTGCAACAATCTTCCTCTGCTCTGGTGTGCAATTTCCATTTAATCCTTCTGCGGAAACAATATAAAGGGCGTACCCAGTGTAGAGAGCTCCCGCTCTGTGCGGGGTCTGGGGAAGGGTGTTAGTGGCAAGCCTTATTCTCGCCTGTGCAATGCGAGGAGACCGCGACTCGAACCCGGGACCTTCCGGTCACAGACGGTAAGACTTTACCGCTTGCACCAAGCCCGCCCTTCTGCGTAAACAATATGGTTATAAGAAAGTTCATGCCTTTAATTTAGCTGCTGCTTACTTGCTACAAGATTTTTTTTTTCTTTTTCAAACAAGAGCAGCCTTTTATTTCCTAATGGTGCTAATTTCATTTTCAGATCTCATGAAGGCTACTGATGAGGAGCACATGCAATTTCTACTTGGTCTGATCCATGAGGAGGTGGGTAACCTTTTTTTATACTGCAAAAATGTAGGTAGGCATGCAAGAGAGTTTGCTTCTCATGCTATGGTTATATGACAGGAAAATGTACTTCAGTGGGAAGCTAATTGTAGTTCATGGTAGCCTAGAGTTTGTATTGGAAGGTGTCTCTCTAAAATAGTGGGAAGGTTCCTGTTGGATATTGCACTGTCTACTTCAGTTGTCATTTCATTTCTAGAACCAAATAGCAGCTGATGTTATGATCTCTTGGGTCGACTCAAGTCCTCCTATACTTCTCTTTAGATAGATGGCTGGTAAATTCTTGATATATTATTATTGTTAAATGAATTGAATTTTTAAGCATGTGTTGATCTTCACAAAAGATTTGTGACTTGACTTTTTTCAAACATTGCAGAGAAGAAGAAACTATTGTGTTGTGGCTAAACATATGAGTGCACTGGACATTTCCAAACTTAACACATACAAAATATGTTATACTCCAAGTTTAAAACATTTGATTTAGGACAACCTCAAAACGTTAGTTCTTCCTTTTAGTTATTTGATTTAATGATTTGTCTGGTTATGTGCTGCTGTAGCGTTAGCATGGGCACTATACTAGTTTACATGAATTGTCCTGAATAAGATACACTAGGGTGTTGTCCTGAAAGCTATGTTCAATCTCAAAGGAGTAGTGTGATGTTCAGACTCCTACTAATGTGTTTTTTCTTTCTTTGTTTTGCAGTGTGCAACATAGATTTAACTTAATTTTCAGACTGATACACAGAGCCATGGGGTGCTTGCCCTGCAGGAGGCTGGGAGGGACCATCATCCTGAGGACATTCTGCAGGCTAGGAATAAATAATATGGCTGATACACATATGAACTGGTATATGTACTGTGCAGATTTGAAGTGGGTGATGCTTGAATGCAAAAGAGTTGTTTGCTTAAAAAAGAGAAAAGTCTTGTTGATCTTTGGAATCATGAGTGATAGGTTGGCCTTGATATATGTTGGTTTCTGATAATATTGTAACCTTCTAACACTTGGTTAATCAATTAATCATGTGTTAGTTCATCATCAGTTTTATTTTTGTCATTTTTTAAACGAATATATTTTTGTCATTGACGTGGTACAACATGTGCAAATTTTAATTATCAAGATCCTGATTTTACTTTGGCTACAAAACATCTTGTGCATTTTTTCTCCTATATTGCAACTCACAGGCAATCAGCTATTGTACTTGTATGAAATCGACTTCAAACCGTAATGATTCATAGAAGGGCTTGGTCCATATTTGTGGGCTGAACTATATTGGGTTGTAATATGGACTTGGTCAAGTTGGAGATTCTTTCTAAATATTATATTACATGGGATTGTTTTCAAAGTTATTATAAATCAAAGTGCAAGAAATCATGCTGTCTCAAGAACTTGCCATATACAATGTTACTTGGCTTCTCGCTGGAGCCTGGTGATGATCGGCGTCGGTGTTTCCACGTCCCTAGGGTGCCGTCGTTTGGAGTTGGGGGGTGCTAGCCGATAGAGAGGGATAATCACACAAGTCGCTGCTAGGAATCGGTTTATTTGCAGGGCTGGGCTCTTCTGCTATATCCAAAGCCCATGAAATACAGGTGTTTCCTACATCAATATATTACAACGACATTAGAATTTTATAGCAACCAAAAACACATGTGGCAATAGCAACATACTATTGCATCGCTTTAAGTATTTAGTTGCAATAAACAGCTACCTATTGCAATGGTTGTGAGAAATATTACAACCAATAAAAACTGTAGCAATAGTAATAAACTATTACATCGCCTTAGAAATTTAGTTGCAATACACGGTTTACCTATTGCAATAGTCGTGACAAATATTACAACCCAACAACACTGTGGCAATAATTTCAAGCAATAGCAACACTGTTCTATTTGGTTGCAAGAGCACCAGACAGTGTTGCAATGCCAAACAATACTAATGCAACTAAATGTCATCATGACAATATTATTAACCAATAGCAACACTTTTTTTAAAAAAGGTTGCTACAAGTCTCACCTCTTGCAACGCCGAACGTAAAAATTGCAATGCACTATTTTTCTGGTAACACAATACCCCTATTGCCACCTTTTTGGACAAATGTTGTAAAACACACTCCTATTACAATACAATTTGTGGTGATGCAAATGGCGTCAAGTGGCAATAGGGTCGAAATCTTATAGTGGTTGCAAATGTTATATATTGAAGAAAGGCACAAGATTGAGCAAGTTTGAGAAGAAATGTGATGAATGTTTCTTACTTGGTTACTCAACTGCTAGCAAGGCTTATAGAGTTTAGAATTTGGCTAGTGGTACTCTTGAGGAGGTGCATGATGTTGAGTTTGATGAAACCAATGGTTCCCAAGAGGAAGATGAAAATCTAGATGATGTGAGAGGCACTCAATTGGTCAATGCAATGAAGAACATGAACATTGGTGACATAGGGCCTAGAGAGGTGATTGATGTTGAAGATGACAAGAATTAAGTGTTCTCTAACTCAAATGTGCAAGCTAGTGGTTCTCATGATCAAGGTCAAGCTAGTACAAGTGATGACAAAGAGCATGATCAACAACAAGTGGCTAGTACATCATCTCCACCAAGTGATCAACAAAGTGCAAGCAATCAAGTTCAAGTGCTCCAACCAACCAATGTTGCAAGAGATCATCCATTAGATTCTATAATTGGTGATATTTTAAGAGGTGTACAAACAAGATCAAGATTGGCATCATTTTGTGAATATTTCTCGTTTGTGTCATCCATTGAACCAAATAAGATAGATGGAGCCTTGTTGGATGTTGATTGGGTGAATGCTATGCATGAATAGCTAAACAACTTCATAAGAAATTAAGTATGGGAGTTAGTTGAGAGGCCTAAGGATCATAATGTGATTGGAACCAAATGGGTCTTTCAGAACAAGCAAGATCAAGATGGGATAGTTGTAAGGAACAAAGCAAGATTAGTGGCTCAAGGTTACACTCTAGTGGAAGGTCTTGAGTTTGGAGAAACTTATGCTCCGGTTGCAAGATTGGAAGCAATTAGGATCTTGTTAGCCTATGCTTGTGCCAACAACATCAAGTTATACCAAATGGATGTGAAGAGTGCATTTCTCAATGGGTACATCAATGAGCTTGTCTATGTTGAGCAACCTTCCGGTTTTGAGGATGAGAAGAAACCCAACCATGTATACAAGTTGAGAAAGACTTTGTATGGATTGAAGCAAGCACCAAAAGCATGGTATAGAGATTGAGGGATTTTCTACTCTCTAAGGGATTCAAGATGGGAAAGGTTGACACCACTCTCTTCACCAAAAAGCTAGATAAAGACTTGTTTATGTTGCAAATCTATGTTAATGATATCATATTTGGATCAACCAATCAAGATTTTTGTGAGGAGTTTGGAAAGATGATGGCAAGTGAGTTTGAGATGTCTATGATTAGAGAGCTTAGTTACTTCCTTAGTCTTCAAATCAAGCAAATGAAGAATGACACATTTGTGAGTCAAGGCAAGTACATCAAAGACATGCTCAAGAAGTTCGGAATGGATGATGCTAAAGCTATTAGTACACCAATGGGGACAAATGAAAGCTTGGATAGTGATGCTAGTGGCAACATGGTGGATCAAAAGATGTATCGATCTATGCTTGGAAGCCTACTCTATGTGACCACATCAAGGCTGGATGTGATGTTTAGTGTATGCATGTGTGCTAGATTTCAAGCCTCACCAAGAGAAAGTCATTTGAAGGCAACCAAGAGAATATTGAGGTACTTGAAGCATACACAAAATGTTGGATTGTGGTATCCCAAAGGAGCTAGATTTGAGTTGATTGGATATTAGGACTCTGATTATACAGGATGCAAAGTCAAGAGAAAGAGCACATCGGGCACATGTCAATTATTAGGAAGATCACTTGTGTCTTGGTCATCAAAGAAGCAAAATAGTGTAGCACTTTCAACCACCAAAGCGGAATACATTTCGACCGGTAGTTGTTGTGCTCAATTACTTTGGATGAAGGCTACTTTGAGTGACTTTGGAATCAAATTCAAACAAGTGCCATT
The DNA here is from genome assembly GCA_904845875.1 of Miscanthus lutarioriparius. Classification (NCBI taxonomy): domain Eukaryota; kingdom Viridiplantae; phylum Streptophyta; class Magnoliopsida; order Poales; family Poaceae; genus Miscanthus; species Miscanthus lutarioriparius. Next base: position 64,024,700 of record CAJGYO010000002.1, read on the forward strand.
GCTTTGTGACAATGAGAGTGTCGTGAAGCTCACCAATAACCCAGTTCAACATTCAAGGACAAAGCACATAGATGTCTGCCATCACTTCATAAGAGATCACCAATAAAAGGGGGACATTTGTATTGAGAATGTGGGTACCGAAGATCAACTTGCTGATATATTCACCAAGCCACTTGATGAGAAGATGTTTTGTAAGCTAAGAAATAAATTGAACATACTTGACTTCTCAAATATGTGTTGATGCACCCCCATTATATGACATGCCTCTCCTTCGAGCAAAGCAAGGTAAAGTTAGTTAACATGTCATTCATCCTTTGCTAAGGACTTGGTTAGTGCATCTAGTCATTCCTCACATGTCTTAGGCTCATTTATGAAAATCAAATGAATTTGACGCTTGTATGGTACCACTATTGCCTGTATGCTTGAAATGATCTAGTGGTAGCATATGACATGTTTGTGGGGTTATGAACCTAGTGTTTAATCTAGAAAATGAGCTATAAGTGTTTAACTCAACATGGTACAAGATAACCCTTATTTGGAGGTGTGAAGAAGTTTGTCCTTGGATCAAACCAAGTTAAATATCTTTTACAAGTGATCTAGATTGAACTAAATTGGGAAAATGATCCTCACTTCACATGGTTTCACCCTAACCTATAAAAAATTTGAGCTCACCTTTTATGGTCATCGATGACAAAGGGGGAGAAGTAATTCACAAAGATAGGGGAAGAGAGACAAAGATAGTAAGATAGGAGAAAATAAGGGGATCAATTAAAATTTGAAGCACATAAGTAGAGGGAGCAAGCTCATAAACTTGTTTGTTGGATTTATGTGTGCATTTCATATGTTTGCTTGCATGGCACAAGTTTTAAAATTCTATATCCATGCTTGTGTGGTGTATGCTAGACTCTAGAAAATGATTGATGAAATGAAAAACTAGCATGCATAGGATAGCTAGATATTCCTTGATCTTTTACAAGTTGTACTAGAGCCTTGCTTCTAATGTTGATCTCATAAGGTATCTAGTTCTTTGTGTTTTTCAAGAGATATCTAGCAAATCAAGGTGCTAAGGATGGTGTTCAAATGGCAACTCCGATTGGTATCGCGCTTCAAAGGTCCATTCTTTACACCTTAGCATCATTTGGTAGCTATTACTCTCCCAAACTTCCAATCCATGCATATGTGCAAGCTTTCAAATCCAAACTCTTAGCACATATGTAGGGGGAGCTAATACTACCAATTTGGGTTGATGAAACTTATCCATAACCTTTACATATGGTAATATGCTAGGGCAAGCAACATGAATCCAAGAAAATTTCATTGAATATCTTCGTGAAAAGGTTGTCATCAATTACCAAAAAGGGGGAGATTGAAAGCCCTAGTTTGGTTTTGGATAATTGATGAAACCTATGGACTAATACTAAGTGCTAAGTGTGTAGACAAGAGAGGATAGTCCATTCCAAGTGGTGAAGCAAGAGGATGATCATGGTGGATGGTGATGACCAAAAGATGATCAAGTGCTCAACTTGGAAAAGAAGAAAGAGAAAAACAAAACCCTATGGATATCAAGGCAAAGGTATTGCTTAGGGTTTTGGTTTTGGTGATCAAGACATTATAGAGTGTGATCACACTTAGGGTAGATAGCCGTACTATAAAGAGGGGAAACCTTTGGCTAAGCGGTTTATCGAGTGCCACTAGGTGACATGATTCTTGCACATGCATTTAGGAACTTAGTGTGCTAACCTTGACCCTTGAAAAATGCTTTGAAAAATGCTAACACATGTGCACACGAGTTCTACACTTTGGTGCTAGCAAGTTGGAAGCAAGGCTAAAGTGGTTGAAGTGTTAGAAAAAGAAAAGGAGAAGTGACCAAGGCGTTGGACCCTGGTTTAGAGGGTGTCGGACCCTACCTGGCCTGAGTCCGTCAGTCTGCCCGAGAAAGAGGGTTTGGGCATGGCTGAAGACGTTGGACGGTTTGGGAACACTGTTCCTAGGGTCCGATGGTGGCCAGCTGACAAGGAGGCGAGCGCGGGCGTCACTCATGGCATCGTCGGGCCGCCCCTGGGTCAGACGAGGTGCGTCGGACTAGCGTCCGATGTGTTTTGCACTCTCTAGAGCTAACTAGACCGCATCATACTCACCCTATGCGCGGTTCGACGGTGGGTCCGAGGCTCAGTCCGACGATGGCATTGAGCATGTGGCAGAGAGCCATTGGCACGTAACGGTCGTTTGAACTCATAGAGCACGCGTGGCAGCACAGGAGTGGTCGCAATAGGGCATCAAATCCTGCGTCGGACGGTCCGATGCCCCCACAGGGATGGTCCGACGGCCCTCCCCGAGGCATAACGGCTAGTAGAGCCTTTAGGGCTCTATAAATAGAAGTAGCTCGACTTTGGCTCACTCTCTTGCACATTTCACCTGTGATACGTCCTTGTGAGCCTAAGCAAACACCTCCCACTCATCTCCATCATTGATTCATCATCATAGTGAGATTGGGAGTGATTCCAAGTGCATTTGCTTGAGTGCTTGCATCTAGTGGCACTTGGGGATCATTGTGGCTGTGGATTTCTTGTTTCTCTTGGTGGTTGCTGCCACCAGATGGCTTAGAGTAGCTGAGGAGCTTTGGCACATGTTGGTGATTGTTCATGGCCAGCTCCGGTGATTGTGAGGGGTCTTGTACCTTCCCTGGTGGAGAGCCGAAAGGTAACTCTAGTGGATTGCTCGTGTCATTGAGTTACCTCACTTGTGGGTAGGTTCTTGTGGTGTCCATTTGTTGGACGAGGTTTGTGCAACACCTCTTAGCAGCCGAACCACCAAGTGTTGGTCGACACAATGGGGACTAGCATGCCGGCAAGCACGTGAACCTCGGGAGAAAAATCATATGTCTCTTGTGTGATTAGATTTCTCTCGGTGATTGGATTGTCTACATATTGTGATTGGTTCATTCCTCTACACGGTGGTATAATCATCATATCCCCTCCTTTACATTCTTGCAAACTAGTTGCCAAGCTCTTTAATGTAGCTAGTCTTTGAGAGCTTGTTAGTTTGGTTAGTGTGGCTCTTTAGTTAGTATTTGAGAGCACACTAGCTTAGTGAGTAGTGACTTAGCTCTTGCGTGTGCATAGTGATCATAGCAACTAGAATTGTTGGGATAGGTGGCTTGCAACCCTTGTAGAGCTAGAGCAAAATTGCATTACACCATTTGTGTTACTAATCAATTGCTCTAGTGTCTTGTAAAATTTTTGAATAGGCTATTCACCCCTCTCTAGCCATATTAAGACCTTTCACTTGAAAGGATCGCCTGGTGAGGGTTCCTGTGGGAGATACTTGCCTCGATCATATAAGGACCGGTTCGTAGTCCCTCTCTACTAGTGAGATATTACGTACATCCACATGTCTGATATGGGCAGACTTGATCTCACACCCTATTAGATTGAAGTATAATTTCTACTAGGAGGCCAGTGTTGGCAGTGGAATATTAGGAGCAGACACGGATGCTATGTGATCTTCCATGGTCCGGTTGGCGTTGTTGCTATGTGATCCTCCACGTTAAGCCTTTTGAGATCTGGCCACGTTCGAGCCCATGTTATTGTTAATGATTATGATGATTAGGTATCATCAGCACTATATGTTGAGACAATTAGGTATCCTCCTGAGTTTATTGTGTTCCAACCCCTAAGAAGCCATAATAGAATTATATGGAAATCTAAGGTCACGTACTTTCAGGTATCACTACTAGAAATATCCACTTCTATGACGAAAATCTTAAGGACGAATCCGAAACCATCATAGATGGGCATTTTTTATGATGAATATTTCTGTTTCGTCATAGATCAGTGGTGATGATCCTTCAACCCTCCATTTCTATGATGAAATATGGCATCGTCACAAAAAACGTCATAGAAGAGCGCAGGGTTTCATCACAAATCACCCGCACGACTCATCTGTGATGATCTCCTTTAAAACTACGACGAACAGGGCTTCGTCATTGAACTAATTACACATCTATGACGAATAATATTCGATCTGTAACAAACGACTTCATCATAGATCTCCACATGGTACTTCCTCCATCCGACGTGTACCTGTGGGACCTGCAGTTACTCATCTGGGACGCTTGCAATTCATCATAAAAGTCTCCGCTCGATCCTTCCTCCATGCGACGTGTACCTATGGGACCCTTCTCCATCCGATGTGTACCTGTGGAACCTATAGTTACTCATCCGTGATGATTGCAATTAATCATAAAAGTCTCCACTCAGTCTTTTTCTCTGTCCGACATTTACCTGCGGGACCCTTCAGCATCCGACTTGTGGGACCCAATGGCTTACGTGTCACGTGTACCTGTGGGACCGTTCTCCATCCCCATCCTACATGTGGGACCTGATGGCTTGCGTGTCATGTGTACCTGTGGGACCATCCGACCTGTGGGACCCGATGGCTCACGTGTCATGTGTACCTGTGGGACCATTCTCCATCTCCATCCGACCTGTGGGACCCGACAGCTTGCGTGTCACTTGTACCTTTTGTGCCACCAGGGTCTAATAAATTCAAAAAAACCCTCAATGCCTGGGAGTCAAACCCAGGACTCGGAGGAAGGAATGCACGGTCTTTACCATTGTGCTAGATGCCTAGTTGTATTGACATGTCTTTGGAGTCATTATAGTATTATATTCTATATGTGGATGCCCTACAGGTTGACCTATATTGAATATTTTCACTTCAAGTGGAAACAAATCTATGCCCATTAGGCTAGCGGCGGCGATGGCGGAGGATCCCCGGTGTGCTGTGGTGGCTCCGGCATCCTTTTGGAGGATAGGCAGCATGGCTTGCTAGTGTAGCGTGGCAGCATTGGCGTCCGTGTCCATTGTGTGCCACGGTAGAGGAGACAGATCCAATCTGTAGGTCTCCTTTCTCACCTTTTCCTGTTCGCTTCACTGTTTTGGTCCTTGCTTGAACATGAGGTATATATGAAACATTCTAGCATTGGAGATCTAGTTAGGCCAATGATATGATGATGAAAGGAACTAGGAGGTGGCACTGGTTGGTTTTCTGCTGATGTCTTGGTTTTCTGCATATGTTCAGTTTTGTTACTATAAATGCCTATGTGCAACTAGGCCTATTAATTATCAAGTGCTTGCTTGATTATACCTATCTGTCTAGGCAAACAAACAGGCCTAATGCTTCTACCTTCAAAACTATTGTAATTGTCGTCCTCTTAATCTTTGTCTGCCTCCTAAGCTCTGAGCTCTTGTACTGATTGTAAGTGTGATGGATAGACTTGATTTAGCTGGAATTGTAATGGTTATAGCTCCATTAACTGCTACTCTAGTTTGAGTTATTTATATCTATGTGGTGCTACTCTAAATTTGTTTGAGGTCGTACCATGAAAATTGTTAATGGTTGTTAAAGTTGCACTTTGGTATGAGTTGTGGACTTCACTGATGGATCTTTGTTGGATTATTTTCCTTTTCAGTGATCTCATTACTGACCAAGCTCTCATCCTACTGCACACAGACAAAATAGAGGAGCCCCCCAACAAGAGGAATGCACTGGCCAGCCTCACGGACGATGCCGTTGTCGAGATCCTCCGCCACCTCCCGCCCACTCCTTGTTCTGCTACAAATGTGTCTGTCGCTCATGGAACCGCCTCATCTCAGACTACAACCATAAGGTGCTGCCCCGGACTCAAGCCAGGTTCTTCTATGACATCAACCAAGCCCATCAATGCTACACTAGAGTCACTGGTGAACACCCCTCCTTGTCCTTCTTGCCCTTCCCCTTGGCCAATGTAACTGTCTCAGATATCTACAATGACCTCATCCTATGCTAGTGCCGAGGGGCTGATGGATCATACTACTATGTCGTCCACAATCCAGCAACCAAGGAGTTTAAGGAACAACCGCCTAGCATCCATTCTGTTAGTGAGGCTCGATTGGGGTTCGATCCGACAGTCTTCTCGCACTTCCATGTGATTAAATATATAGAAAAGGAATAGGATGATGAGTGCAAGGGTGTGGACATCTACTCATCTAAAATTACAGCATGGATTTGTAAGGAATCTAAATGGGGACCAAATACTTGTGTGACAATTGAGAGATCAGAAGAAATGAGATCATCAGAAACTGTGTATCTTACGGTTGTCTGCACATTATGGGGTACTCGGGAGTTTACCCTCAGATACTTGTTGTGGATATGGAGGGAGAGACATGGAGGAAAATTCCTTGCCCGCGTGGTTCTTCACCCTCCATCCATCAAGCTTAGGGTCACTTGTGTGTATGTACTATTCATGGTCACAATATGTCCAAACTTTCAATCTGGATCCTTGAAGACTATGGTATTAATAAATGGATATTGAAGCATACTGTTAGCATTTTGAAGGTGTTTGCACAAACTAACATTGAATTTAGTTATTACTCGTGCTAAGATGTTAATGAGTACTACTCAACAGTTCACCCAGAATGGAATTTGCTTCTCTTTGTTGGGGTTGTGGTGGAAAATGACATCATCGCATATAACATGGATAGCAAAAAAGTTCATGTCATCCCTACATGTTATAGTCAGTTTTTGAAACATGGCATCCTGCCACAAATCAATGGCAGACCTTACTATCTTCCCTATGTTCCCTTGTTCTCGGAGTTGGAGTCATTAGCAGAGAAGTAAATAAAGTTCCATGATGTATCTCTCTGTCATGATATGTTTAAATGGATCAATGTTGTTTGATTGTCTTGGATGGACGTTGTCATTATTTTGCAGCAACTTTAACTTGTTTGTAATGTAAGCTAAGGTCTGTGCAATGTGTACCATGAATATTATTAATGGTTGTTAAAGTTGTGTTTTGGTACGAGTTGTGGATTTATAAAATTTACTCACTGCCAATCTCAGCATAGAGGGGGTAAGCTGACCTTCTTTAGATGCAAGGTAACTCTCCTCATAGAACACAAACAACCAAACACCTTCTCAACAAGTTGCATCTGCTCGTGCAACCTAAGATTCAGCATACCAAACACAATCTCAGCTAAGCTCGCATCCACAGCTGCAGACAACCAAACACCCTTCACAATCCAAGGACATTAATTCCTATTCTTCATACATCCTCCTAGCTAGTATGAAACAGAGCATTCCAAATCTAACATGTTGATGACCTACTTCAATACAATATAATACATGATTCCAAATCCAGCAACCAGAACACAACAAAGAAAAAACATGTTCAACTTTCGCTGCAGGTTCTACATGCTAAGTTCCAATGCTTTCCTATCACCTTCGCCATTCGAGTGGCCTTCGCTTCCTTCCTCCTCTTTGTTCTCTGAGTCCATTAGCCTAACTTGGATCATGCCTGACTTTTTCAAATCCTCAGGATACTGTCGCTGCCATACGTAGTAACCACAGAGTTTCGGATACTGCACAAATTTGTTTAAAAAAATTAAACCGAGCATTGCAATAGTTATTGCCGAAGAAGTGACAAATAAGAAGCTCACCCCATTCCTCTGGCACTTGAAGTAGACATGGCCAAGGTTTGGGTTTTCTTTCATAGACCATTGCTCAATCACTCTAGCAAGCTTGCAGCGGGGGCAAATCACCAATGGAAGGCTCTATGAACAAATGCACTCAATTTGCTACAACTTTCAAATGTACAGACAACACTATGTACTGTCCGATGAGATGAAATGTATAGCGGGTGGACTTTCTTACATGCACAGTAAAATATTCAACAGCTATGCCTCCTCCATTCTGCATTAGATGGAGGTGAGACTTGTCTTCACCAACAAGATCTGACAACCGATCTGTTGTTCGGGAGTTGCTCTGTCCATGCATCCTGTTCGACGCGATGCTACTGCAAGAGGATTGGATCCAGTGGGACATGGCACCGATAGAGTTGCACCGAGGGAAGGGGCTAGCGAGAGAAAGAGAGAGAGGGGAGGGGGGCGACCAGTTTGAAACACAACGGCTAATCCTGCCAATTTATAAAAGAGAGGGGGGAGCCGAGATCTCGAATGCAAGTTATAGGAGATGAAACTTTACCTTTTTTGAGGAATTTAAGTAAAAGGCAAATAGAAGAAGGTACACCGTACATGTGACAACGTCCCTCTCTAGACCTGACTGGTTTGCGGCCAAAAATTGCCATGACAAGGATTTGGCAATCCAAAATTAGGTAAAAATTTTGCCATGAATTTGGCTAGCCGAATGTGAGAGGTTGGCAAGTTTTGGTAGCAAAATCATGGCATGCCAATTCTTCGGTTTGGCAAATTTTGGAAGCAAACCAATCAGGCCTCCTCACTGCAAGATTCTTGCAAGTTGAACAAAGTTTGACACAGAATCTTTAGATCTCCTATTAGGCTTATTATGAAAATAGTATAATTTAAGATCAATGTAATGATACTTATTACGCATCATAATCATCAATACTTCTCTATATATATTTGGTCAAAATTCAAAATCTTTGAGGGAAGGGGGATGCTCCTCCCATATAGACCTTGCGCGGTTGCCGAGAGTGAAGTGAATGCGCAGGAAAGCTGGACACAAGAAGTGTTAGAAGAAGAGCTTTTGACCACCATGACACGTTTGAGACTTGAAAGCCTAGTGCAGTTATGAAGAGGACTCACAGCAGTCGAGGGACAGTCAGGTAGACCAAAGAGTGAAGAGGAGTTACGTCCCTATTAAGCAATTTCTCTTGGTCGGAGGAGCAGAGCCAGTCAGCTAGCTAGAGATGGCTATACAATGGGAGTGAGGCCAGGCTTTGTACACATAGGGATGTCAGGGCTAGAACAAGCTTCTGACGTGACCGCATGACATTCATCATTACTAGTATTCCGAGTAGTGAATATTTTAGATGGTTGGACCTTCTATCATTCGGTGGACTATACAGTGCACTCCAACCCCAGCAGTCGGAGGCTCATAGCAGCTGAGGGGTAGCAGCTCACTAGAGATGGCTACTGTACATGGTTTCATAGGTTATGATCGACTGCACTCCTTGGGCTATGGTTGACGCTGCCGCTGCACGAATCGAACTGACGTACCTTACTACTTCATGCATGAAGCCACAGCTGGTGCAGCTGCTGTTTGTAGCATAGCTGATCAGGAAAGTTCTACTCACATAAAAAAATTAATGTTTTTTTAATGTATGATGTTGGGCCAGGAGTACTTTTGTCAGCTATGAACAAATGCACTCAATTTGCTACAACTTTCAAATGTACAGACAACACTATGTACTGTCCGATGAGATGAAATGTATAGCGGGTGGACTTTCTTACATGCACAGTAAAATATTCAACAGCTATGCCTCCTCCATTCTGCATTAGATGGAGGTGAGACTTGTCTGAATAAAATCGTAGCTGCATGGTTCACTGCATTAGACCAAAGCCACTCATCCTACTGCTACTACTACTAAGACGTGTCTGACGAGATCAAAAGACATCATACTTAGGCCATAATTCTACTCACAGTTGTCCAACGAGATCAAATGAACGACGTTCGAACTTTCTTGCGTGTGTACTAAAATGTGAACAGAAAGAAACATGTAGATCAGAAAGAGAACAAGAAAACTCCGTATTTCCGGTAATCTGAACCGTCTCGTCCACCCGGTCACCCGCCTACCGGGTAATCTGAACCATGTCGTCGTTGCGAATTCCCACGCCAGTTCACAGAGGGTATTTAAGAACTCCTACTATAACCCCCGCTCGGCCGCCTCCCCTGCCTCCTCCGCAATCAATGTAAGTTGATCGTGCCGCTCCCCCTCTCCAGCCCTCTATCTCGTCGTCGTCCACACTCCATAGTTCCATCCACACACACACCGTAGCTCCATCCATGCCACTGTGCGAGCCCTCGGTTGGCCTCCTCATGCTTCGCATCGAGCGATGTTGATGCCGGTAATCATGGCGGCGAGGCGGCACCCCACGTCGCTGTTGTTGACGCTCCCTGCCGAGCTAGCCAATGAGATCACCAGCCACCTCAATGCAACCTCAGAGCGGCCCATGGATGACCTTCGTAGCCTATGGGTGACCTGCTTGTCCATGCATCGTATCTACGGCAACCCCACCGTTGGTCGACATGCGACACTAGACTAGTGTAGACATGGGCTAGGGTGGGAGCATGTCGGCGACTACTACGCCCTCCTTTCTAGCCTAACCCAACTTGGCAACCCGGAGGCTTGCTTCCTCACTAGGATACCAATGGTATTTGAGGAAACCCACAGGCCCAGACCATGCCTCAACGATCTCGCTCACGCCACCGATGGCGGTCACAATCTGGTGGCCTATCTGGTCGCCATACTGCTCTATAGGCACAATGGCGATGCCTGCAATGATGACACTACAAGGCAGGACATGAGATGGGTCAAGGGCAAGGAAGAATCATGGGCGGCGGCGGTGAACCAAAGAGTAGGTAGCTATGCAACAAGGGTGTGTGCTATGCCACCACGAGGCGACCGCCGAGCTGATCCATGAAACGAAGTGGGCCTAGGGATAGTTGTCACTACCGGTGCCTGCACCGGTGCACGGCGATCTTCCATGCGTAGGCGGCGCTTGTGGCGATGCAGATGGATGGGAAGGAAGGGCTATGTATTGCAGTGAGGACTGTAGGCTTCGCAACAAATTTGAGTTGTTCGCATGGGAACTTGGAATAAGAAAGTAGCAGTTCACTCTTTACATGCGAGAGTGAATTATTCGCTGAAATTTGGCTTATGCTAATGCTTATGATGATTTGTTGTGAGAGAAAAACAATGTGAGTTCGCTAAAAAGTACTGCTGAAGTAGTTCGAACTCCTCAAATATAGTGTATTCTATAGCTTTTGATTTTTTGTTGTTTTGTTTCAATTTTATTTGTTTCCTTTAGGGATTTATCGAAAGTACTTGTACGAAACAGGTTTCCCTGTATAACGTGAGATGTGTCTGGCCCGGTCAGATTTATTATGCTTGAACTTTCTTGCGTGTGTAGTAAAATTTGAATAGCTATGTGGCTCCTCCTTTAGGCATTAGATCAACGGGAGACTTGATCGAATGAATTCCGTTATGCATGTTTACCAAACTACAGATCAGAAAGAGAACCAGAAAGAAACATGTAGGCAAAACCAACTAACAGGGGCTAGAAACCGGCTACCAAATGACCAAAGGACCTGATCTACACCATGCTCAACAGAGTTTAACCCACCTAATACAAAGTTGAACAAAAGCAAACACAGACATGCAGAGGGCCAAAAAAGACACCCCTGCCCCTCAATACCGCGGCAGCAACAAAGATCCTAGGGAATTAATATGGGCGTTCTGGTCTTTTTTAACTACTTTAGTCTCTTTTAGTCACCTAAATCAAACACCCTAGGATCTTTGCTGTTATACTTTAGTCCTATGTTCTCTTGTTCTCGGAGTCATTAGTCATTAGCAGAGGAGTAAATAAAGTTCCATTTGATGTTATGTCATGTTGCATTTGATGTATCTTCCTTATGTTGGGAGTTGGGAGTTTCTTACGTGTCAGACGCGTCCAAATGAGGAAAAAACTATGGATGATACTATCAGACGCGACCAAATGTACAGAGGTTGGACTTTCTTACGTGTGCAATAACATTTGAACACCAATGGCTACTCAGCTCTACATTAGACTAAGGCGAGACTTGCTCCTCATTGCAAGGTTCTTGCATGTTCAACAAAGATTGACAAAGACACCAAGGCAACAAAAAAACAAATAGAAACCAAATGACCTAAGCTACACCATGCTCAATAGAGTTCAACCCACGTAATACAAAGTACCACACCCCACGACCAATGAGCAATGAGAAGTTTGCGTGGTTTGGCGGTGCAGCTTGGCCACGTCACATCAATGCGACAGGCCACGATGTGACGTCCCTACTACAATAGGCTACTGATGCCACCCACGCGCACGCATCTATGTGGGAATGCAGGAGCACGCAAGTAGTCACGACAGTCGAGGGGCAGACTGAAGGCTGATGACTGACGAGTTACAGACTAAAGACTGAAGCAGTCATGAAAATAAGATGAGTTGGGTTCAACACTGATCAAAGTCACTTGTGACTACTACTACTGAACTTGGGGTCATTTGGTAGCCGGTTTCTAGTCCCTGTTGGTTGGTTTTGCCTGCAGGTTTCTTTCTAGTTCTCTTTCTGATCTATAGTGTGGTAGACATGCATAACGAAATTCATCTGATCTAGTCTCGTGTTGATCTAATACCTAACGGAGGAGCCACATAGCTATTCAAATTTTACTACATGCAAGAAGGTCCGAGTATTGTTAATCTAACTAGTTTGGACACATCTCACGTTATATAGGGAAACCTATTTCATACTAATACTTTTGTTGACTCCCTAAAGGAAACAAATATAATTGAAACAAAACAATAGAAAAGCAAAAGCAACAGGAAATCAAAAGCTATAGAATACACTATTTTTTAGGGCAAACTTCAAATGCTAGAATACACTACATTTTAGGATGGAGGGAGTAATTCACTCCCTCACGAAAAGAGTGAATTACTAGTCTCTTATTCCAAATTCCCATTCAAAAAAATGAATTTCTTGACGAAGCCTGCAGTCCTCGCTGCAATACACAACCCTTCCTTCCCATTCGTCTGCATCACCGCAATAGCCGCCTACGCAAGGAAGATCAACGCGCACCTATGCCGGCGGTGGCAGCGACAACCGTCCCCATGTCGTATTGTAGATCACCTTAACGACTGAGCGACAGCACAACACACACCCGTTGTTGCTTAGCCACCTACTCATTGGTCCACCGCCACCGTCTGCCGCCTCCGCCCATGATTCTTTCTCACCCTCGACCCATCTCATGCACCGTCTCGTAGTGTCGTCGTTGCTGGCACTGCCATTGTGCCTATAGAGCAATATGGCGACCAGATTATGCCCGCTATCGGTGGCGCGGGTGAGATCATTGAGGCATGGCTAGGGGCTGCGCTTTTCCATGAATATGGTTTGTATCTTGATGAGGAAGCAAGCCTCTGGGTTGTTGACTCGGGTTAGGCTAGCAAGGAGGGCATAGTAGTTGACGGGGTCAGCCCTTGTCCTCCCACGTCCGAATCGATCCAGTTCTAGACACCGATCGACAATGGGGTGGCCACAGATGCTACGCATGGATGAGCAGGTCGCCTATAGGCTGCGGAGGTCATCTATGGGCCAATCCGAGGTCGCAACAAGGTGGCCAGCGATCTCAATTTGCACGTTGGTAGGGAGCACCGTCAGCGACATGATTGCCGGTGTTGATGGAGCTACGGCGTGTGGACGGTGGCAAGACGGAGGGACTAGAGTGGGGGAGCGGCATGATCGACTTAGGATGATTGAGGAGGTGGGGGAGGCAGCCGAATAGGGGTTATAGTAGGAGTTCTTAAATACACTCTGTGAACTACCATGGGAACTCACAACGACGACATGGTTCAAATTACCAAGTGGATTGAATGTACACTGTTTCCAAACCTAGGAGTCAAAACGTGAAATGGGGGATGCCAACCATCCGCAAAGCCTCGAGCGTCGCATCCTATGGGAGAGCAACCGCTAGGCTTTCCTCTTTAAAATGACCAGTAGGCTGTAGAGAGCACCACCGACTAGGGTATTCTCTCATACGTACTCAACTTACCCATCCATCACATCACCTCCTCCGATCCCTACTCATCGACGGTGACTACAACATAGAGCGAGCAATGGGGCATTAGTCATCTAGCAAGTATTCCACCAACTATGAAGATGAGGATGACGAGGAGGTGAATCAACCGACGCTGAGCCCTGAGCGTGAGGAGAATCCATTGCCGATGGAGGAACCCATCGAAGACGATGGGGAGCCCGCTGACGACGATGAGGAGGAGGCGCCAGCGGTGGTAGAGGAGGAGAAGGCGTCGACGGAGGGGGTGGACAACATCACCAAGACCATTCTATCGGGGTTCGCCCCCATGCCGTGCTACAAGATGCGTAGGCTTAGCCCTCCATCCCCCAACACGATCATGGAGGATGAGGATGACTCCTCATTGGAGTAGGACGACGACGAGGAGGGAAGCCACAATGGTGACGGTGGGGGCAGTGACGTCGATCAGTAGGTGTTAATTAGTACAGTAGTAGTAGGTGTAGTAGGAACTAGTAGTAGTACAATGGTGGGTGCGTTGTAGTGCACTTTTGGTCTATTTTGAATGGCCTCATGTACCCAGATAGTAAATATTAGGAATCAATATAATGGCAGTTTTAACTATTTTTAGTGCTTTTCAAGTATTTTGGAATGTGATTTTGATGAGGGCGCACAGGTAATGGCTTTCTTTGAATAGTGAACACAAATGCAATGAAATGAACTAACTGATATAAACACTGAACAAACACTGAATAAATAATCGCACAGCCAATTACAGATTGAGATACATTAGCATTATTGACATCTAGATACATACCACAATTAACTATGTTGAAACCATCACCTAACTCATCTTGTTGCCCTTTCGCTTCTGCATCCTTTTTTGCATGTCCAGTCTATGGCAAAACGAGGGGGCGGACTGTCCTTTGGTTATTGATTTTGCATGTCCAAGATAAAAGAGCTAGCCGAACACCTAATATATGGCCTGGCCTCGTCTAATACAACATGGCCGGACTGTGCTTTGGTGGCATAAAAGATTAGACACCTATTTCTGGGTCTTGGTTGGTTTTGCAGAGCTAGGCATGGCTACATGCATAATAAGAGGGGAGCAGTGCTACTAGAAAGATAACATAACATCAAACCAGACTTCATATATATATGTGGAGTACATCAACGATACGAGTTCAGACTACATAACCATGCCTTCATCGACCATAATAAGAGGAGAAATGTGCCACACTACTCAAAATCATACAACTACTACATAAACATACTAGTTCTAACTATAGATGATTAACATGACTTCGTAGTAGTAATGAGCACCAGGCAGCGTACTCGTCCTAACTACAAATGTTTACATGACTTGATACTACTAATTAATTTAATGAGTTGTGCAATCCCACAGCTCTAAGCAACAAGGGTACCAACAGGCACGATCAAAATCCAATGCCTGTAAGGTAAACCTGCCTTGGTCGAACCAAAGGATCACTTCACCCGCTCCCACCGTGGTGCACCTGGAGCGGATCTAATGAAGGCGAGCTGGACCATGATGGGGCCACCACCATAGAGCCCTCAAACATGTCCTCGATGGATGACGAGTGGGACCATGATGTTGTAGGAGACCCGCTCCCACCGTGGGGCACCGGGATGGATTCGGCTACGACAAACTCGACCCCGATGGGGCCACCGATGACGGCAAGGTGGACCGCACCGGGAGCGGCGGTGGCAAGTGAACCACCAGTGCCGGTGGCATCAACGTCATCATCATGGGTGAAGGGGAGACCAATGCCAACCTAGGGGATGGCATGCAGGACTATGATGGTGCCTACGACGATGGTGAGGTGGACCGCTCTGGGAGCGGCGGTGGTGAGCGAACCACCGGTGCTGGTGGCATCAATGTCGTTGTTGTGGGCGACAGGGAGACCAATGCTAGCCTAGGAGATGGCGTGCGGGACTATGATGGGGCCTATGACAACGGCGAGGTGGACCACACCAGGAGTGGCGGTGGTGAGGGAACCAATGGCCCTAGAGGCATCAACGGTGTCATCATGGGCGACGGGGAAACAAATGGCAGCCTAGGAGATGGCGTGCGGGAGCGCGACGAGTACTAGTAGTCAAGAAGGGTATGAGCAGGCATCAAAGCGGGGTGCACCAACACATTGTAGGAAGCATGGAACGGAGCCCAGCCATGGTTCCTCGAGGAGGACCTAGAGCACTTCATGGGGACAACCTTCATGGGAACTGATGGAGAGGCAGAGGTGGGGACTTTGTGAGGTTGTGCGAGGCAAAGGCTTTCCCACAATACAAAGGGGGAGTGAAACAATGGGAGTGAGGTGACCATAAAAAACAATGGGATTGAGGCCAAGCTTTGTACACACAGGACGCCAGGGCTGGAATAGGCCTCTGATGCGAGCGCATCATGTTCAGCATTACTAGTATCTGAGTAGTGAATATTTTAGACGGTCAGACCTTCTATCATCCGATGAAGTATGGTGCAGTCCAATCCAAGGAGTCACATGCTCGTAGCAGCCAAGGGGCAACAGCTAGCTAGAGATGGCTACTTGGTTTCATAGGTTCTGATCATCTCCACTCCCTCAGCTGTGTTTGAAGCTACCGTTTTAGGAATCCAACTACTCCTACCTTACTACTTCATGCATCAAGCCACATACGGTGCAGCTCCTATTTGTAGCATAGCCGATCAGGCAAAAGTTTTACTCATAGCTGAGTACAAGAGTTACATGTCTGGCCCATTCAAATTTACGCTGCTTGGACTATGAGGCAAACATATAGTTTACAAGAAACAGGTAAATGTCATTTCGTCTAATATGATAGACGGACATGGTCGGGGGGAAAGTTGTGATCGTTTGTTATAGAGTAAACATCCGTGGTATGGTAACTAGTTGCCATCTGTAAGCATGATTTCGGTTAGAATAAATGTCAATCGAGATCCTCAAACTAGCATGGAATGCAATAATAAGTTCATACAAATAGTACGGTTTGATATGAAGCACATTACCTTTATTCAGATCCTCAAACCAGCATCGAACGCGGTTGGGAAAATGCAAACGGGTGAGGGGGGAGCCAGAAGGTAGGCGATTGATGCAAATGCTATTGGATGAGGGAAGGAGGGATGCTCCTTTCATATAGACCTTGCATGGCTGACGAGAGTGAAGCGAATGTGGTGGGAAAGCTAGATATAAGAAGTGAATCCAAAGTAAAAGCTTTTGACCACCATGACACGCTTGACACCTGAATGCCTGGTGCGGTTGTGATAGGTCTTTTCTGTACTTATTTCACTTTAATCCAAGCAGCCACGGTAGTCTAGGGGCAGACTGATTGCTGCTCCATATGACACTTTATTCTGTCCTACGAGATCAAATAATCAACAAGCGGACTTTCTTGCGTTCATAGTAAAAGTCAATAGCTATGGATCCTGCGTTCTGCATTAGATCGATGTGAGACTTGTTCAGATGAACTCCTCACTGCATGGTTCTTTCATGGTCAACAAAATTTATCAAAGACACGAGTTGGCTTCAATAGTGATCAAAGGCACTCATGAATGTTTAGCATATTATAGATCAGATCAAAGACAACTAGAAAGAAATCAAAGGCACTCATGAATCAGGAGCTCTAAAGAGAGAAGGCAGCAGGTATAACCTTCCCTCTCGCCTTTTGTCTCTACTGCTATAGTTTGGGGGCCGTCGACCACCCCACGACCGAGACGTTTGTGTCGGTGGGTGGTGGGGCTTCGCCCCATCACGTCAATGCGACGGGCCTAGAGGCGACGTACCCTGCTGTAACAGGCTACTGACGTCACCCACGCGCACATGCCTACGTGGGAATGTAGGAGCACATCGTTCATCAATTACACTATCTGGGTAGTCAAGATTTCAGACGGCCAGACCTTGTGTGATCCTGTGAAGTATAGACAGTGCGGTCTAATCCAAGCAGTCACGATAGTCGAGGGGCAGACTGAGGACTTCCTTCAATTTCTCTTGGTTTGCAGAGGCATGCATTAGATTATAAAAACCAAATTCTAAATAAAATTATCTTTGATGCATGGTTCTGGCAAGTTCAACAAATCTTATCAAATAAACAAAAATAAGATGAGTTGGGTTCAACACAGATCCAAGCCACTCATGACTACTACTAATACAAATGTTGTGACTGAGTGCACTCCATTGGCAATAGTTTTACTAACAGCTCTGTACTCTATAGTGTCCAATGAGATCAAATGTGCTGTATCTGGACTTTCTTGCGAGTGCATAAAATATGAACTATCTGGCTGCTCAATTTCAGCGGCTCATTTCTCGACGCGTATTTCTCAGAAGGTGTGCTCCTTAGAGATCATGGAGATGCTATAAAAATAGAGGATAAACAGGGGAGTCAGTACTATTGACTTGCAACCTTGTGAACTCACCTTTCCTACTCATCGGCTCCTCCCTAGCACCTCGTTCTTCAAGCTTGAACCATGGTGGTGGAGAAGCATCCAAGGGAGGAGATGATGTTGCGAGACCTGGATGTGACTAGGTAGGCTCTCCATGTGGACAACTAGGAGGCGGAGTGTAACACCCCAGTGTTAAGCATTGCATTTCATGAGCACAAGCATCATCCAAGCATTCATGAGCATGAGCATATGAAATTTCATCTCATTCTTATAAATTATCGCATGAAATGTTGATTATATATATGCGTATGCTTGTAATCATGTATGACCAATGTATGAGATGGTTGTGAGGTCACCAAAATACCTTAGACATATCTAGAATGATATTTTCAACAATGTTTATATTCATGACTTAAGCCAATTTTGCTTCTAAGTGTTGGTTTACTTTGTAATGCCATTTTCATGATGCTAGTTTGACCAAAGTTGAACAATAGCTTAGAGTGTTTGTATGGCTGTGACCTCAATAAAAGTTTTAGTTCACATCATGGGTAACAAACTTGATTTAAGGTTCAGGAGCTAATTCAGTGTCTTACATGGTCAAATAGAGCTCACAAGTTCCAACAAAATGATGTTTTGTGACTTAAGAATTTTTCTAAGTCTTGAAGCTATTTTTAGTTTCAATGTAGCCCACTTTGGATCCTTATAGTTTGAAAACCATTGCAATTTTGACAAAACTCCCTTAAGAAATCTTGTAGCACTCATGTAGCTCTACAACTTTCACTAATACTAATTTTTCTAACTCGACCTGGATTAGGAGATATAGGGGCATGATGTTGCGCTGTCAGTCAACTGAATCAGACTTAGCCGATTCAAATCGCTGGCCGTCATGGCCGACCACGCTCAGGTCACGCGCGTCGCGTGAAGGTCGTCCGCCGGCGATGGTCCCACCAGTCAGGCCGACGCGGGCAGCAAAACAGCAGCGACATGCCCTCCCTCCTCACTCGCCTCGCTCTGCCTCTCTCTCGCCCTCGTCGCGCTCGAGCGAAGCCGCAGCGCGCCGCGCCATTGCCGCCGACCTCCGTCGAGCTCGTGCACCACTGCCACCGTGCCATTATCAGATTGCCCACGCGCATCGCTCGACCATCACCTCCTCCACCATCCCGACCAGTTAGCCGTGCCAATAGATCCAAGGTAAACACCTAAGGGCAAGTTCGCTGTAGCCACGCCCTCGTTGGAGCGCCGTCGAGCTTGCACTCGCCGTGGCCATGCTCCACCGAGCCATCTCGCTCACGCGTTCCTCTCGTTAGGGTTTGGATAGAGCTAGGTCTAACTCAAGGCAAGAGCCTAAGGCCGATGTCGGCCTCATCGGAGTGGAACGCTACCATGTCGTCGTTGTGCTCATGCCACCATGCCACCATACACGCGGCCAAGCCTCACCTCAGCTTCATAGTGACTCGATCCACGTCGTAGGGCTTCGCTAGGGTTAGTAGATGTCGTAGCCGAGCTCACCTAGCCATGCTGTCGCCGGAGATGACCAGAGCACCACCACGGACCGTCGCCGATCCACCATGCTTGCCGGTGAGGTAGCTCTAGTGATCCTCCGAGCAAACCTAGGGTACCAGTAGATGAGCGTGATGATGGGGAACACAACGATGGTGACCTCGCCGTCGGTGAGTTCTCGCCAGTCAAAGCGCCACCCTACCTCGATCTCACGGACATTTGGGGTCGGTTGATTTCCACGGCTCGCGCGTCAGTCACAGCGGGGTGTATGGACCGGGTGTACCTAGCATTTAGGGTTTAGTTGGTTTTTGAATTATTTTCATAGATTTGAATACAAAGTTCAAAAATTCATACCTGGAGCTAGGAGTATCCAAATGGGGTGAACTAAATTTTGTTGGATTTATCTTCAAGTGTGCTATTTGATAAAAATATGAAATCTACTGTTTAGGGTATTTTTTCTGGAAGAATTAAATTGAGCAAAATAAGTGCTTTTAAAGTAGTTTATATCTTGCAAAATGCATAACTTGAGCTAGGAAAGTGATAAAATTGTGATTCTAGTTTTGCTAGTATTCTGTTGACATGCTATAGCTTGGAAAAGTATTAAACCTACATTAAATATATTTGTAATTTGGTCTTCCTATTTAATCTTAATTAATTGCTAGATTCAATTGAAATTAATTGGAGTAAAAATACATAACATATGATCATACAATTTTTTTACACAGTATTATCATGCTAGGAGGAAAGTAAGAAAAATATTAAATCTATTGCTTGACACTTTTCACTATGCTAAACTATTATTTGCTAAAATAAGCATATGTAAATTGTCATTTCTGTATAGGTAGCTATACTTGTCCAAATGGCTTGAAATTTGTACAGTAAACTATTAGGATCATGTGTAGATTACTGTAATTTTCTCAGAATTTATTAAACACTGGAAATATTTACTCTGTAAATCACCTTATTATCTAAGGAAATTAATAAATGGATATAAATAAATTAGTTAGGCTTAACCATGATGTTTTGTGTGATGTGTGTGATGCATATTATCTGTTTATACTATTAGTGAGGCTTAGAAGTATTTGTTTATAGGCAACTAGTTCATTATTGCTTTATAATTCAACAAGATGACTGCATGTGTAGTTTCTATTGTGGTGATGATTTTATGACTATAATGATCTTTTCTATAAAGATGGTTAATAACAAAGTTGTAGATAACTTACTTATCTATGTTGTGTTAAATTTTCATAGTCATAGGCCTTATGGTTTGAGAATTATAGCTATTAGAATTCTGCTGTCAGAAATACTTGCTCTCTGGAAAGATCTGAAAGATTGAATTATTTAACCTAGACAACTGCTGAATCACATTAAGATGATTACAATAAAGTTGTAGGAAATTTCATAAGATTTATAGAATGTCCACAACCATATTATTTTGATGTGTATAACTCCAGTTTTGGTCAAAACAAGTGGCTGCTATATTGTAGTACAGAAAATGATTTACATAAGTATTTGTTTAAGTTACTAGAGAAGAGATATGCACCTACTCAGTAAAAGAAAATGTAACTTGTTATCACCTTAATGCATTGCTGTTGAGAACACTTATGAGGATGCATTCATCATATCGTATCGTATTATACATGTCATTATATATGCATCTATGATATCTTATTTCTTGCTCATGCATATAGGACCGTCTGAGGGGATAACTCTATTGGAATTCAATGAAGAAGAAGAGGAACAACAGGAGGCACCTCAGGCCGTAGCTCCAGAAGGAGAGGAGCAAACTCTTGAAGACTTACCCTAGTGCCCGGATCACAGGCCAACTTCCTTTATCAAAGGCAAGCCCTAGAGCATTTTAAGCCTCCCATGTTTTACAAAATATCACTTGAGTCTTTTATGTTTGATGCATTAGGTTATAAGAGTTGATTAGAAAAACTTAATGCATAGAACTACCTTGTCTAGATATATACCTTTAACCCTGTGTAGGTCCAGGATCGAATATATGCTTAGCCATGCTTAGACCGGTAGAAGTCGGGTGATTTCCTGTCACCTGCGAGATATAGGTGGATACCGAAGCACGGTTGGCTATATTTGCTATCGTGGAACAGAACCATGGGGTAATGTCACTGGAGGCCGGGTAGAGTCTATGTGTGGGTTGACTCATGTGATTCCGTCTATGCCAATTAAGGACTATACCGTTGTTGGCGACTCTGTCGAGATTGAACGCATGCCTCTCACTTAGCTGGCCGGATAACTCGTTTCAACCGCAAAGCCGAGTAGCTCCACTCAGACCGGGCCCCGTTGTGCGAAAGTGCACACACTAGATGGTAGTAAGGATGTGCGGGGAGCCAGATGTGAGCCCAAGGGCAGGCCGGGCCTGAACGTCCTAGCAGCTAGTCATCCTTGATTATGCGGCACTGATCGAACCCACGAATTGGACCTGAGTTGTACCAAAGGTGACCTAAGACTACCTTGGCATAGGTATGCCTGGGTTTGTGTTAGGAATAAATTCCCAGCTAGTTGAAATCGATTCGAATCGTCGTCTCTCCCGGATAGTGAGAAACTTGACTGAGCTTCCTTCTATCGTAGTGTTAATGGCAAGTGGAATGGTTCTGAGAATGAAATATTAAATGGCTATGATTATTATTGTGCAGTCATTAACAATATACTACATGTTTGACATAGGTTAGTCGCTAATCTAGAGATGAATAGCTATAATTAACTTGATGACCGAATTATAAAAGGTATAGTTGAATTAGTGGTTTTTTATGCAAAATGTTGTCAAGCTAGGTCCACTTATAAAGCCTTACATGATCCTTGGAGTTACTTTATTTTTGGTTTATGAAGGGTAAGTCTAGCTGAGTACCTTCTCATACTCAGGGTTTATTTCTCACTTGTTGCAGATAGTACGATGTATCATGGCTACTGTAAGAACTGCTTCTGCTCCGCTGTGGACGAGGAGTAGGGCCCTAGGCAAGGCATCTCTCATTAATTCCTCTCTTATGCTTTTGTGGAAATGTGATCATGAGCTAGCACCGTATTTGAACAATGATGGAGATGTTGGTTTCAAACTCTATTTGCTTCCACTACTATTTTACCTGAACTTGGTTTGTAATAACTTTTAATCGTACTCTGATGTATGGAACTGTATTTGTGAACCTTATGTAATGTGTGACATGTATGTTGAATCATGTTCGATCTTGGTTGTATGTTGGTTGAATCGAGACCCTTCGTGGTACTCGACGGACTACTGGGTGTATATGGGCTCAAGTATGACAGTGCGACCGCTTACGGGCTGCTATTGTACTTGTGCTCTTATAAATTAGATGGTTCTGCTACAGCTAGTATCGGAGCAAGATTCAACATTAATTGCCACATGTGTATTTAAAACAAAGGTTTTTGTTTTTCCAAAACTAGTTTTGGCAACTGATAGATATATATAGGTGTTTAAATCTAAAGTTTGAATCTAAAGTGTGCCAGTGATCACTTCCTTTATGCCTAGTTAAGGATTTCAGGTGGCTAATTAAGTACTAACTTGGGGGTTTTTATTTTCATTGTCCATATGGCGTGCTATTGTATGGATGCCATTCACTTGAGTGGTAATGTATGGATCAAATGCCTCTACGCCCAAGGTAAGACTCCACTCATCATCATAGTGGCATGACCGCAAGATGTGAGCATGCGGTCTAACAGGGAGAGTTAGCTTTTATACTAAAGTATATATATGTCTCATATATATACAGAGGTATTTAATTGTGGGTTAGCTTTGATACGACTGTATATGCATATTTATATGTATATATGGGACGTATTTACTTTTGGATAGCTTTGATACAGAAGTATATATATGGGTATATATATATGGAAGTATTTAGCTTGCAACCTAGAGCCTAGATTTTTATTTCTGCATATATAATTGTGGGGTTGGGCCGAAATGAAATTCTTGTGTAGGTACACTAACAGCGAAACGTGTAGCCCGACTAGCCATGTTATATATGAGAGAACGCATGTATGCCACCGCGTATGTCATTAGAAGTTTAATTTTCCTAAGTTTGAGGACGTACGAAACATACATGCGTCATGATCAATCATTCATTACACACTTGCATTGTTCCTCCCCTTATAAGTCTCTTATTCGGTTAAGTAACTCTTTTCTATTATAACATTGTTCTCACGAGAGTTGCACCATTTTGTTGGTATAGATGGAAACATCAGCTGGGAATGAGACTTTCCTGGAGATGTTTGGTACCCTTGCCCTGCTTTGGAGGGTCCTGCATTATGCGGGGTGTACCAAACCGCCTCTCTATTCCTAGAATGAGGTATACCTAGAAGGACAGCCATGGTATGAGGTGCAGCTAACCATACCAGCTCGTACCCAAGCACCCCTATGGTAGGAGTGGAAGGCGGATTCTAAAGGGAAAACTCCTTGGGAAGCTGCCCAAGTAGTTGCTTTTGAGGTGCTGAGTCAGATATGTTAGCAACATGAGGATGAGCTTATCGGCAGTGCTGCTGGTACTTTTTCTCGAGTGGATCCATCCACAGCAGTTTGGGCACAGCTTAACCGCAATGCATTGATCCGAGACTAGGATGAGCGGGCAGATAGTTCTAGTCCCGCTATGAGTGCAATGTTTGCCATGATGAAGATGTTCTATACTCGTCAGGATACCTAGGACTTTTGGCAGGAGTCCTATACCACTTGCAGGGACAAGCTCATGAGAGCTGAAGCTGCACAGCGTAAGCTGAGGAAGTGTGTTCACAAGCACAAAAAGGCAGGAAGGGAGGCTCGTTGGGACACCGATCAAGCTTATGTAGCATTGGAAAATCTCCAGACTCAGATGGAATAGGTCGATCAGCAGAGAGCTACCGCCCAAGTGGCAAGAGCTGATGATCAGGCAGTGCTAATAGGACTATGGGAGCAGCTGGAGACCACTCGCGCTGAGGCACTCATAGCTACGCTCCAGCAGATCCAAGCAAACATCCATGTAGCCCTGGCAGAAGCAGCACGAAATAGAGCCAAAGCCTTAGCCGCACAGCAGGACCATGTCAAAAGGGACTTGCGCTAGCAGCTTGCACATACCCAGAACGTGGTGGTTGATCTTCAACATGAGGTGCATTATCTGAACAACCAACTGCACCCGCTCCTAGATGAGGAAGAAGAAGATCCAGAGATGTTAGTTGAAGATGATGGTTGGGAGGAAGAAGTGGATCTAGAGGATGAGGATGATGCTATCTCTGACCTCAACAGCGAGCACGTTGAAGAGTAGAGCCATTCAGTGACTAGTTGGAAGCGCTAGTTGTATCCCTACTATTTATGTAATAGACTTATAGTTTGAACTTTAGTACTCGTGGCATAACTTCGGTGTAATATTGGTACTTTGCATGTTAATCCATGAAGGGTTGAACTTTGATGAAATTCTAGTTTCATTTTACTGGTGAAATATGACATGCATGTTAACGCGTTGCGAGTACGATAAGTGATCTAATTGGTGATGTTATGTTGCGAGAATGAATTATTATGCCTCTATTTTATTGTATGAATTTAAGATTCTCTCCAGTAAATTTAGTTTGGCATGATTACATAATTCATCTGCAATCTCTTGACATCATCCAATAATCACTTATTGTTGCAATTTTGCAGATGACTCACACTTGTGCTGGAGCAGGCACGAGCCAGGGTCTCAATGATGGTGAATTACCACCACCACCGACCCCTTCTGCGAATGAGTTTTTTGCACAGTTCCTGGGAAATCAGAGAGCAATGGAGGATACATTGTGCCTCATTGCGCAGAACACTGCTCACACTCGCCAGCAACTTCAAGGGCCGAACCAAATCAGCACAGTTCCTTCAAGGACTTTCAAGACACCAAGCCTCCTATCTTCAAAGAGGCTGAAGAACCATTCCAAGCGGATGAGTGGCTGAACACAATAGAGCAAAAGTTTCATCTATTGAGGGTAACGAAGCATCTGAAGGCTGAGTATACGTCTCATCAACTGCAGGGACCGGCAGGGATATGGTGGACCCATTTCCTGTCTTTTCTACCTGCAAATGCACAGGTCACATGGGAATAGTTCAAGTTAGCCTTTAGGGGACATCACATTCCCCCGGGGCTGATGTGTATGAAAGCAGCCGAGTTCATGAGGCTTACTCAAGGGACCCAAACCCTTACCGAGTACATGCATGCCTTCAACAATCTTTCTAGATATGCCCCAGAGTTTGTCAACATAGAGTAGAAGAAAATAGAAAGTTTCAAGAGAGGCCTTGGCACTAAGCTAATGAAGACTATGGCCAACTCAAGGTGTATCACATATAATGGGTTTGTTAGTGATGCCTTAACCTAGGAGAATCAAAACAACTTGCATGCAACAACAAAGGGCCACAAAAGAGCAGCTGAGGCAGGTGCCTTAGGGTCATCTCAGTCTAGAGCTCCAATGGCAGCCAGGCCACCGTTTTGTCCACCAGCGCCTAAGTATAGGCCTCCTCAGCCAAAAGCTCAAGCCAATTACCCTCAGAAGACATTCCGCAGGGCATTCACCATTGCCATACCTAAGGGCAATGTAGGCCAGGAAAGCTCAGCAGGACCAAGGAACAACCAGCCATGCTTCAACTACAATCAGTTGGGTCATTAGGCGAGTGCCCCCATCCCAAGAAGAATGGTAATCAAAACTAGGGTAATCAGAAACAGGCCAATCCAAAAGCACATCCTAGATAAGTGCATTATACAATCGTGGAAGAAATTCTCATGGGAGAAGCTGTGACCGCCGATATGTTTCTTGTTAATAAGGATCCCGCCATTGTTTTATTTGATTCTGGAGCTTCTCATTCATTTATGAGCCAAACATTTGCATCCAAGCATCATCAGAAGATAATTGAGGTAGACAAGGGTGGTTATAGTATAAGTTTAGTTGGGGCCACTATTTCTACTAATTAATTAGTGAGAGATGTGCTCATCTCTATACAAGAGAGGGAGTACACTATGGATCTTATAATATTGCCAGGACTATCAATAGATGTGATTTTGGGCATGAATTGGATGAGGGGTCATGGAGTTCTCATTGACACTACCACTACAACAATTATGTTGAGAGAACCAAAGGGGAGTAATGCTTTTCTAGTACCACTTCCCCAGAGTTTTGATCTTCAAAACTTGTCTTGTGCTATCCAAGCCACTACTATCTGTGATATTCTAGTAGTCTGTGAATTCCCTGATGTATTTCTAGATGAGTTGCCGGGTTTATCGCCTGATAGGGATGTGGAATTTAAGATCGAGTTAGTGTCGAGTACAACACCTATCTCGAGAAGACCCTATAGGATGCCACCAAATGAGTTAGCCGAACTTAAAATTTAGCTACAGGAACTGTTGGACAAAGGTCTCATTCAACCCAGTTCGTCTCCATGGGGTTGTCCAGCTTTATTTGTAAAGAAGGACAAATCCTTGCTGATGTGTGTGGATTATAGGCCACTTAATGCTATAACTATTAAGAACAAGTATCCTTTGCCTCGTATTGATATTTTGTTTGATCAACTATCAAGAGCAAAGGTATTCTCTAAGATTGACTTGAGGTCAGGCTATCATCAGATTAAGATCAGGCCAGAGGATGTACCAAAAACAGCTTTCTCCACTAGGTACGACTTGTACAAGTATTTGGTCATGTCTTTTGGACTAACAAATGATCCTGCCTACTTCATGTACTTGATGAATTCGGTATTCATGCCCGAGCTTGACAAGTTCGTGGTTGTGATTATCAATGATATCTTGATTTACTTGGAGAATGAGGCAGATCATGCAGAGTATATGAGGATCATCTTATCCAGATTGAGGGAGCATAAATTATATGCCAAATTTAGCAAATATAAATTCTGGTTGAAGAAAGTACCTTTCTTGGGTCACATCTTATCTAAAGATGGAATATCTATAGACCCATCTAAAGTACAAGAGGTCATGGATTGGAAGGCCCCGACTTCGGTTCATGAAGTTTGGAGTTTTCTAGGGCTAGCAGGCTACTATCGTTGTTTCATTCTAGATTTTTCCAAGATAGCTAAGCCCATGACCAGACTACTCTAGAAGGATGAAAAGTTCAATTGGATGCCAGAGTGTGAAGCTACTTTTCACACCTTAAGAACATTGCTAACTACAGCTCCTATTTTAGCACAACCCGACATTGAGAAGCCTTTCGATGTGTTCTGTGATGCATTGGGTACAGGTTTGGGGTGTGTGCTCATGCAAGAAGGTCAAGTTATTGCCTATACTTCTCTACAAATGAGAAAGCATGAAGTCAACTACCCTACACATGATTTGGAGCTTGCAGCAGATGTTCACGCTTTGAAGATATGGAGACATTATTTGTTGGGAAACATATGCCACATATACACTGACCACAAAAGTCTCAAATACATCTTCACTCAACCTGAGCTGAACATGAGACAATGTAGATGGTTTGAGCTAATCAAGGACTATAATTTAGAAGTGCACTACCATCCAGGAAAAGCCAATGTTGTAGCAGATACATTTAGTCAGAAATCTCATTGTAACACCTTAGAAGCCTTATTGGAAGATGGATTTAATTTGTTACATCCTGTTGTGCTGCACAATATTACTGTCAGTTGCTCAC
This sequence comes from Miscanthus lutarioriparius, assembly GCA_904845875.1. Lineage (NCBI taxonomy): Eukaryota > Viridiplantae > Streptophyta > Magnoliopsida > Poales > Poaceae > Miscanthus > Miscanthus lutarioriparius. The sequence continues at coordinate 64,052,764 of CAJGYO010000002.1, forward strand.
TTGAGAGCAAAATCATAGAACTACAGAAGACAGATGTGGGTGTGTTCCACATCAAGCAAAAGATGAAAGAATAGTCATAGAACTATAGAAGACAGATGTGGGTGTGTTCCACATCAAGCAAAAGATGAAAGAACAGGAAACCAAGCATTTTAGGTTGGATGAAAGAGGTGTGCTATGGTTTGGGGACCGACTTGTGGTACCGAAATACCGAGAACATGGAAATCAAAATTTAGATGAAGCTCATTCATCCAAGTTGTCTATCCATCCAGGTAGTAGAAAAATGTATCAAGATTTAAAAAGCTATTTTTGGTGGACTAAAATGAAGAAAGAGATCACCGCCTATGTCGCTAGGTGTGATAATTGCAGTAGAGTCAAGTCCATTTATTTGAAATCCACTAGATTACTACAACCTTTATCTATTCTTGGATGGAAGTGGGAGGAAATCAGCTAGGATTTTATTGTTAGACTCCCGACTACTCAGAAGGGTTTTGACTCAATATGGGTAATTGTAGACCGCCTGACCAAGTTCGCGCACTTCATTCCTATGAGAACCAACTATCGACCGCATCAGTATGCAGAAATCTACATAGCTCAGATAGTACGCTTGCATGGAGTACCAAGGACCATAATCTTAGATTGCGGACCATAGTTTATAGCTCGCTTTTGGGAACACTTGCACCAGGCCTTGGGAACCAAACTAATCAGAAGTTCAGCATACCATCCACAAACTTTTGGACAAACCAAGTGAGTGAACCAAATCTTAGAAGACATATTGAGAGCTTGTGTTATATCTTCCAAGGGTTCATGGGAAAAATGGCTACCTTTAGCTGAGTTTTCCTATAACAACAGTTATCAAGAGAGCATCAAGATGGCTCATTTTGAAGCCTTGTACGGACAGAAATGTAGAACTCCCTTGAATTGGATTAAACCCGGAGAAAGAAGATATTATGGCATTGACTTTGTCACCGAAGCTGAAGAACAAGTACATGTTATCCAATAGCACATGAAAGTAGCTCAGTCCAGACAAAAGAGTTATGCTGATAAAAGAAGAAGACCACTAACCTTCGAAGTGGGAGACTATGTGTACTTAAAAGTTTCACCCATAAAGGGAGTGTAGAGATTTGGAGTGAAAAGGAAGCTTACGCCTAGATATATAAGCCCATACCAGATTATTGAGTGAAAGGGAAATGTTGCCTACAAGCTACAGCTTCCCCTAGAAATGAGTGCTATATTCAATGTCTTCCATGTTTCTTAGTTAAAAAGATGTCTTCGCATACTTGAGGAAGCTATTGCACCCACCAACATTAAGCTCCAATCGGATTTGACTTATGAAGAGAAACCAATCTGAGTGTTAGAAGAAATGGAAAGAGTAACCCGGAGCAAAGTCATTAAATTCTACAAGGTGGTGTGGAATAACCACAATGAACAAGATGCCACTTGGGAACGGGAGGATTATTTACGTGAGGTTTATCCCGCTTTTTATGAAGAATGGTAGGTCTTTCAAATCTCGGGACGAGATTTCTATAAGGGGGGGGCTGTAACACCCCAATGTTAAGCATTGCACTTGGCATTTGCATTTCATGAGCACAAGCATCATCCAAGCATTCATGAGCATGAGCATATGAAATTTCATCTCATTCTTATACATTATCGCATGAAATGTTGATTATATATATATGCTTATGCTTGTAATCATGTATGAACAATGTATGAGATGGTTGTGAGGTCACCAAAATACCTTAGACACATCTAGAATGATATTTGGAACAATGTTTATATTCATAACTTAAGCCAATTTTGCTTCTAAGTGTTGGTTTACTTTGTAGTGCCATTTTCATGATGCTAGTTTGAACAAAGTTGAATAGTAGCTTAGAGTGTTTGCTTGGCTGTGTGACCTCAATAAAAGTTTTAGTTCACATCATGGGTAACAAACTTGATTTAAGGGTAATGAGCTAATTCAGTGTCTAACATGGTCAAATAGAGCTAACAAGTTCCAATAAAATGCTATTTTGTGACTTAAGAATTTTTCTAAGTCTTGAAGTTGTTCTGAGTTTCAATGTAGCCCACTTTGGAGCCTTATAGTTTGAAAACCATTGCGATTTTGACAAAACTCCCTTAAGCAATCTTGTAGCACTCATGTAGCTCTACAACTTTCACTAATACCAATTTTTCTAACTCAAACTGGATTAGGAGATATAGGGGCATGAAGTAGCACTGTCAGTCAACTGAATCGGACTTAGCCGATTCCAATCACCGGCCATCATGGCCGGCCGCACTCAGGTCACGTGCGCCGCGTGGAGGCCATCCGCTGGCGACGGTCCCACCAGTCAGGCCGATGCGTGCAGCAAAATGGCAGGGACGTGCCCTTCCTCCTCACTCGCTCTCACTCACCTCGCTCTACCTCTCTCTCGCCCTCGCCGCGCCCGAGCAAAGCCACAGCGCACCGCGCCATTGCCGCCGATCTCCGCCGAGCTCGCGCGCCACTGCCACCGTGCCATTGTCCGATTGCCCATGCGCACCACTCGACCATCACCTCCTCCACCTTCCCGACCAGTTAGCCATGCCAATAGAGCCAAGGTAAATGCCTAAGGGCGAGTTTGCCATAGCCGTGCCCTCGTTGGAGCGCCGCCGAGATTGCGCTCGCCGTGGCCATGCTACACCAAGCCATCTCGCTGACGTGTTCCTCTCGTTAGGGTTTGGTTAGAGCTAGGTCTAACTCAAGGCAAGAGCCTAAGGCTGACGCCGGCCTCGTTGGAGCAAAATGCTGCCGTGCCACCATTGCGCTCGCACCGCCGTGCCACCATGCACGCGGCCAAGCCTCATCGCCGCTTCACAGTGACTCGATCCACGCCATAAAGCTTCGCTAGGGTTAGTAGATGTCCGAGCATAGCTCGCCTAGCCATTGTGTCACCAGAGATGGCCGGAGCACCACCGCGCACCGCTACCGAGCCACCATGCTCGCCGGCGAGGTAGCTCGTTGATCCTCCGAGCAAACCTAGGGTACCAGTAGCTGAGGGTGATGATGGGGAACACAACGGTGGTGTCCTCGTCGCCGGTGACCTCACCGTCGGCGAGTTCTCGTCGGTCAAAGCGCCGCCCTGCCTCGGTCTCACTGACGTGTGGGGTCGGTTGACTTCTAGGGCCCGCGTGTCAATCACAGCGGGGTGTATGGACCGAGTGTACCTAGCATTTAGGGTTTAGTTGGTTTTTGAATTATTTTCACATATTTGAATCCAAACTTCAAAAATTCATACCTGGAGCTAGGAGTATCTAAATGGGGTGAACCAAATTTTGTTGGATTTATCTTTAAGTGTACTATTTGATAAAAATATGAAATCTACTGTTTAGGGTATTTTTCTAGGAGAATGAAATTGAGCAAGATAAGTGCTTTTAAAGTAGTTTATATCTTGTAAAATGCATAACTTGAGCTAGTAAAGTGATAAAATTGTGATTTTAGTTTTGCTGGTCTTCTGTTGACATTCTCTAGCTAGGAAAAATATTAAACCTACAGTAAATATATTTGTACTATGGTCTTCCTATTTAATCTTAATTAATTGCTAGATTCTAGTGAAATTAATTGGGGTAAAAATACATAACATATGATCATACAATTTTTTACACAATATTATCATGCTAGGAGTAAAGTAAGAAAAATATTAAATCTGTTGCTTGACACTTTTCACTATGCTAAACTATTTTTGCTAAAATAAGCATATGTAAATTATCATTTTTGTAGAGGTAGCTATACTTGTCCAAATGACATGAAATTTGTACTGTAGACTATTAGTGTCATGTGTAACCTACTGTAATTTTCTCAAAATTTATTAAGCACTAGAAATATTTACTCTTTAAATCACCTTATTATCTAAGGAAATTAATAAATGAATACAAATAAATTAGTTAGGCTTAACCATGATGTTTTATGTGGTGTGTGTGATGCATATAATCTGTTGATACTATTTGTGAGGCTTAGAAGTATTTGTTTATAGGCAACTAGTTCATTATTGCTTTATAATTCAACTAGATGACTACATGTGTAGTTTCTGTTGTGGTGATGATTTTATGACTATAATGATCTTTTCTGTAAATATGGTTAATAACAAAGTTGTAGATAACTTACTTATCTACGTTGTGTTAAAGTTTCATAGTCTTAGGCCTTATGGTTTGAGAATTATAGCTGTTAGCATTCTGCAGTCAGAAATACTTGCTCTCTGGACAGATCTAAAAGATTGAATTGTTTAACCTAGATAACTGTTGAATCCCATTAAGATGATTAAAATAAAGTTGTAGGAAATTTCATAAGATTTCCATAATGTCCACAACCATATTATTTTGATGTGTATAACTCCAGTTATTGTCAAAACAAGTGGTTGCTGTCTTATAGTCCAGAAAATGATTTACATAAGTATTTGTTTAAGTTACTAGAGAAGAGATATGCACCTACTCAGTAAAAGAAAATATAACTTGTTATCACCTTAATGTAATGCTGTTGAGAACACTTATGAGGATGCATTCATCACATCATATCATATTATACATGTCATTATATATGCATCCATGATATCTTATTTCCTGCTCATGCATATTGGACCGTCCGAGGGGATAACTCTATTGGAATTCAATGAAGAAGAAGAGGAACAACAGGAGGTACCTCAGGCCATAGCTCTAGAAGGAGAGGAGCAAACTCTTGAAGACTTACCGGAGTGCTCAGATCATAGGTCAACTTCCTTTATCAAAGGCAAGCCCCGGAGCATTTTAAGCCTCCCATGTTTTACAAAATATCACTTGAGTCTTTTATGTTTGATGCATTAGGTTATAAGAGTTGATTAGAAACACTTGATGCATAGAACTACCTTGTATAGATATATACCTTTAACCCTATGTAGGTCCAGGATCGAATATATGCTTAGCCATGCTTAGACTGGTAGAAGTCGGGTGATTTCCTGTCACCTGCGAGATATAGGTGGATACCGAAGCACGGTTGGCTATATTTGCTATCGTGGAACAGAACCATGGGGTAATGTCACTGGAGGCCAGGTGGAGTCTATGTGTGTGTTGACTCATGTGATTCTGTCTGTGCCGATTAAGGACCGTACCATTGTTGGTGACTCTATCAAGATTGAACGCATGCCTCTCACTTAGCTGGCCAGATAACTCATTTTGACCGCAAAGCCGAGTAGCTCCACTCAGGCCGGGCCCCATTCTATGAAAGTGTGCACTCTGTATGGTAGTAAGGATGTGCGGGGAGCCCGACGTGAGCCCAAGAGTAGGCCGGGCCTGAACGTCCTGGCAGCTGGTCGTCCTTGATTGTGCGGCGCTGATCGAACCCGCGAATTGGACCTGAGTTGTACCAAAGGTGACCTAAGACTACCTTGGCTTAGGTATGTCTAGGTTTGTGTTAGGAATAAATTCACAGCTTGTTGAAATCGATTCGAATCGCCGTATCTCCTAGATAGTGAGAAACTTGACTTAGCTTCCTTCTATCATAGTGTTAATGGCAAGTGGAATGGTTCTGAGAATAAAATATTAAATGGCTATGATTATTATTGTGCTTTCATTAACAATATACTACATGTTTGGCACAGGTTAGTCGCTAATCTAGAGATGAATAGCTATAATTAACTTGATGACCGAATTATAAAAGGTATAGTTGAATTAGTGGCTTTTTATGCAAAATGTTGTCAAGCTAAGTCCACTTATAAAGCCTTGCATGATCCTTATAGTCACTTTATTTTTGGTTTATGACAGTTAAGTCTAGCTGAGTACCTTCTCGTACTCAGGGTTTATTTCCCACTTGTTGTAGATAATACGATGTATCATGGCTACTGTAAGAACTGCTTCTGCTCTATCGTGGATGAGGAGTAGGGCCCTGGGCAAGGCATCTCTCATTAATTACTCTCTTATGCTTTTGTGGAAATGTGATCACGAGCTGGCACCGTATTTGAACAGTGATGGAGATGTTGGTTTCAAACTCTATTTGCTTCCGCTACCATTTTACTTGAACCTGGTTTGTAATAACTTTTAATCATACTTTGATGTATGGAACTGTATTTGTGAACCTTATGTAACGTGTGACATGTATGTTGAATCATGTACGATCTTAGTTGTATGTTGGTTGAATCAAGACCCTTCGTGGTACTTGACGCACTACCGGGTTTATATGGGCTCAAGTATAACAGTGCGACCGCTTGCGGGCTGTTATTGTACTTTTGCTTTGATAAATTGGATGGTTCTACTACATGGAGTGTCTACGGTCGTGCCTCTCCGCTGTGGAGACGGCACTCGCCGCAGCCGATAGGGAGATGGCCGCGGGTAAAGCCACAGTGGGTTAAGCGTAGGTGCAGCTCGCTGGTAAGGCATTGTCATTACCGTATCTTCTTGTTTTGTGTGGCACCGCATCTTATTCATTGGTAGGGTTTTCTTTGTTCTTGCTCTTTTTAACCATCATAGAGCAGCTAAACGCTGCGTCCATGCTGCCAGCAGGGCCGAACTTCCTAGAGCACGTCCGTGCTCTGCCGGTGCAGATCCGGGAGGTAGTGACTCATGGTGTTTGCCACGAGGCTGCATTAGCCCTGGCCACCGGCCACCTCCGTTCAGACGCGGACTTGCATGTAGTGGAGCCATGGTTCCCATCGGAATTGCCTGTCCAAAGGGCTTCATATGATTTTTTTCCTATAGGATTTGGATCCTATTTCTCCTCCATTCCAAAGTAGCCATAAGTTTTTGAGTTTCTTTTGTCCATTTCTTGGGATTCCATTTTGCAGTGTTGGCGGGCGCCAAACAAACGGGGAGATCTGCCCGTGCGAAAATTTGATTTTCGGCGAAAATTTCACACCGCGCTGAGTAGTCCCGCCAACACGCACCAAAAATTAGATGTGTCTCTTTTGCCCTCTGCTCAAAAATTAGGTTTACCATGCCATCAATTTCAGACAAGGTCATTTGTGGTACTTTGATGACGACATAAAAGCGCAAGGAGTCGTCGTCTCCGCCTCCATTACCATCCTCTTGCCGCCACTATCTCTCCTCCTGATCCTAATCCTAGCCCCATGGTCTATCTCTCCACTCTCCAGCCAGCCCCTCTGTCACCCCTCTTCGGACCCTAGGCGCCATCAGCACAGTAGCTCGACTCATCAATCTCCACTCTCCAGCCGCACCCTGTCTCATAGCTTTCTGTTGGTATTTATTAACTTGTCACTTGTTTTAATTGCCACCTATTAATTACATACATCTCCTAACATTACTTTACTAGGTTGTCATCCCTAGCGATGGTGCTAGAGATGCTTTTTGGTGCTACCTAGCATCACTACTAGAATGATACTAAGTAGTTCTTTATCATCTTATGTGACTAGAAAGAATATATAGATATGAATGAAAAAGGATCTGCAAGCACACAGATAATATACCATTGTATCACTTCACCCGAGAGTATTCTAGGTATCGTTATTTATATTTTTACCGCAGGGAAGGTCTAGCATGGACAAGTATTGATAACTTATACTATTGATGGAGAAGTAAACCATAACCAATATTCTACTCATAACAGGGATAAGTCATAGGATAAGACATATAAGTATTGATCAATGATAATGATAAATCACTCAGAGTACTCCTTTCTATGGCATTAATATGATCAGGTAGAATATTAGAGGAATAATTCCTAAGTCATCCTTAATTACAAGTCAAAGCATACATTGATTAGAGCAATTACACCTAGTAATCATGTCTAAGATCATCTTCATATCTACACATAAGGGATATTACTAGGGAAGAGTAAGAATAGAGCTTATCTTCCTTCGTAATCAGATCCTACGTGCTACCTACAATAGGGAGTGGACTACAAAGGACTCAACGGAAGTGTTATGTCCGCAATCTACCACATGACCCAGAATATAGGGTGTATTCGCAGGTAAACAATGTATAAGCACCATGCTTACACAATGTCAACCACCCACCCATGGTACCTTAGACTGAGCGCTATACGAACTTATGCATGAACATGATGATAATCCAACTATACTAAGCATATAATAAAAGTAGACGATGAGCATTATAACGACAAACATGAATAAAATGAATAATAATATTGTCATAACAATTTTAGCAAGCATATAAAAATAATGGAGATACAAAAGAGAGAGGGGGTACAAAGATTATAACAAACCACGCTCTTGACACGATCAGGAATCCAAGCGAAGCCTACTTGCCTCCCTCTAGACCTAGCCTAACTAGCTATGCCCTAGAATATCGTGGAGCTCCGAGGATGATTAGTGTAACATTACCGTCCAATTTATAAGAGCACAAGTACAATGGCAGCCCGCAAACGGTCGCACTATCATACTTGAGCCCATATAAACCCGGTAGTCCGTCAAGTACCACGAAGGGTCTTGATTCATCACCAACATACAACCAAGATCGTACATCATTCAACATACATGCCACATGTTACATAGAGTTCACAAATACCTTGCCATACATCAGAGTACGATTAAAGTTATTACAAACCAAGTTCAAATAAAGTAGTAGCGGAAGCAAAGTAGTTTTTAAACCAACATCTCAGACCATTGTTCAAATACTTGCCGGTATATGATCACAACCCACAAAAGTATCATAGATTAGATATATAAATGGAAGTGCCTTGCCCATGGCCTACTCCTCATCCACGGTGGGACAGAAGTAGTTCTTACAATATCCATGATATACTGTGTTATCTGCAACAAGTGGGAAATAAACCATGAGTACAAGAAGGTACTTAGCTAGACATACCCGTCATAAACCAAAAATAAAGTGACTCCAAGGATCATGCAAGGCTTTATAAGTGGAGCTAGCTTGACAATATTTTGTATAAAAAGCCACTAATTTAGCTATACATTTTATAATTCGGTCATCAAGTTAATTATAGCTATTCATCTCTGAATTAGCAACTAACCTATGCCAAACATGTGGTATATCATTTAGTAGCATAATAATAGTAACCATAGCCGGTGTAATAATTCTATGTTCATCATAACCATCATATTCCATAATCCAGTTACTACGATGTTGGAGCAGTCAAGTTTCTCACTATCCGGGAGAGACGGCGATTCGAATAGGTTGCAACCAGCTGGGCAGTATTCCTAACACAAACCTAGGTCTACCAGCCATGGTAGCCTTAGGTCACCTTTGGTACAACTTAGGTCCACATTTCGTGGGTTCGATCAGCACCGCACAATCAGGGACAACCAGCTGCCAGGACATTCAGGCCTAGCCTGCCCTTAGGTTCACGTCTGGCTCCCCGCACATCCTTACTACCTCTAGTGTGTGCACCCTTATAGAATGAGGCCCGGCCTAAGTTGAGTTACTAGGCTTCACAGTTGGAACGAGTTATCCGGCCAGCTAAGTGAGAGGCATAAGTTCAATCTTGACAGAAGTGCCAACAATGGTACGATCCTTAATTGACACGGACAGGACCAACATAGCCAACCCAACACCATTGCGTATAAGTTCCCGCCCGGTCTCCACTTAATAACACCCCATGGTTATTTTCCACGATAGCAATATATAGCCAACCGTGCTTCAATATCCACCTATATCTCACAGGTGATAGGAAATCACCCGACTTCTACCGGTCTAACATGGCTAAGGATATGTTCGATCTTGGACCTACAAAGGGTTCAAGGTATATTTTTGTACAAGGTAGTTCTATGCACCAAGTGTTTCCAACCAACTCTTATAACCTAATGCGTCAAACATAAAGGACTCAAGTGTTATTTGTAAAAATATAGGAGGCTTAGAATGCTCCGGGGCTTGCCTTTCGAAAGGAGGTAGGCCTGTGATCTGGGCACTTCGGTAATTCCTCAGGAGCCTGCTCCTCGCTTTTGGGGCCTACCTGCTATGGTGCCTCCTGATTCTCCTCCTCCTCTGCCTCAAGCTCTAAAAGTGTGATTCCTTCTGGCGATCCTATATGCATGAGCGCAGAATAAGATACAAGAACGCACGGGTAATGATATGGATGACATGATATGATGCATAAACATAAATGTCCTTAACAACAAGGTATTAGGGTGATAACAAGATTAACTTTCTTTTACTGAGTAGGTGCATATCTCCTCTCTAGTAATTAAACAAACACCTATTTAAATATTTTTTGGGCTACAAGACAACAACCACTTGTTTTGACCATAACTGGAGTTATACACATCCAAACAATATGATCTTGGACTTTCTAGAAATATTATAAAATTATCTACAACTTTATTTTAATCATCTTAAGGTGATTCAGTAGCTATATAGGTCAAATAATTCAATCTTTCAGATCTGTCCAAAGGACAAGCAAATCTGACAGCAGACTTCTAATAGTTATAACTCTTAAACCATTAGGCCTATGGCCATGAAATTTTAGGACAAGAAATATGAGTAAGTTACTTACAACTTTGTTATTAACAAGTTTCACAGAAAATATCATTATCATCATGAATTTGTCAACACAACAGAAATTACTCATGCAGCCATCTAGTTGAATTATAAAGCAATAATTTACTAGCTGCCTATAACCATTTAATTCCAAGAACAACTACTAATAGAAACACATCATATGCATCACAAGCACCCTAGAAAACATCATGGTAAAACCCCAATAATTTACTTATGTGCATTTATTAATTTCCTTATATAATAGGGTGATTTGAAGGATAAATATTTCCATTGCTCAATAAATTCTGAGACAATTATAGTAGGTTACATATGACCCCAATAGTCTACTGTATAAATTTCATGCCATTTAGATAAGTATAGCAACCTCTACAAAAATGACAAGTTGTATAGGCTTATTTTAGGAAAAATAGTTTAGCCTAGTGAAAAGTGTTAAACAACAGATTTCATATTTTTCTTACTTTCAGCCTAGTAAAAATTTACATGATCATATGTTATATATTTTTACCCCATTTATTTTCACTAAAAACTAGCAAATAATCAAGGTTAAATAGAAAGACCATATTTCAAGTATGTCTTCTGTAGGTTTAGTATTTTTTCTCGCTAGAGCATGCCAACACAAGACCAACAAAATTGCAGTCACATTTTTTGCACTTCTCTAGCTCAAGTTATGCATTTTACAAGATAGAAATAAATTTAAAAGCACTTATCTAGCTCAATTTAATTCTCTAAGAAAAATATCCCAAACAGTAGGTTTCATATTTTTATCAAATAGTACACTTCATGATCAATCCAATAAAATTTGGTTCACCCAAATTGGACACTCCTAACTCAAGATATAAATTTTGGAAGTTTGCATTCAAATCTATGAAAATAAATAAAGAAAATCAAATTTCAAATCGGGGCCAGCAGCTAGGTGCACCCGGTCTAGTGCACCTAGAGGCGCCGATAGCTGGGCCCTGCAGTCAACGGGTCCCACATGTCAGCGACACACGAGTAGAGCACGGTGTTTGACCGGATATATCTCGCCGGCGGTGAGGTCACTAGCGGTGAGGTCTTCACCACTACACTCGCCTCGTCAAGCCGCATCGAGGGGTACCCTTAGTTGGCTCACCGCATCACCGGAGCAACCTCATCGGCGAGCATGGTGGCTCGGCGGCGACGCGCGGTGGTGGACTCACCATCTTTGGTGATGGCATGGCCAGGTGAGCGTGGCTACAGCTTCTCTAGACCCTAGCGGAGCTCTACGGTGCGGATTGAGCCACGGTGAAGCGGCAATGAGCTCCGGCCACGTGCATGGTGGCACGACGGCGCTGGCCATTCTGACGAGATGGTGGTTGGTGATGGGTCTCCGTCATAGGAGAAGGTGCTACGGGTCACGGCGGTGCGAAAACAAACATAGGAGGGGGAGACGGGATCTAGCGAGGGCCGGCCACGACAAGCTTGAGCTTGCGGCCATGGCGGGCGTGCTCGGTGCGGCGGCGCGTTCACACGCGGTGGTGGCGGTAGCGGTTAAATAAACAACGATGTGAGCATTTATGACCTAAGGTGATGACAGACCAAGGGAGAAGAAGGTAGGAGGAGTAGTGGATTAGGCTGGCCATGGTGAGCTTGGAGCTCGGTGACACTCTGTGGCCATGGCAGCGACGGCGATGCACAATGTGTCTTTACCTCGGCTCGGATGGTGGCACTGGTGGGTCGAGAAGGTGGAGCGGCTCATGGCGGAGCTATGGGCGACATGGATTGGGTGGTGGTGTGGTGGTGGTGGCGAGCGCTACCGGTAACGACGCGGCGGCGGTGGTGCTGCGCTTTGCTCTGCTCCAGAGCCGCGCGCGAGCGAGATGGAGAGGGCGAGAGCGAAAGTGAGGGCATAAGGGCGTGAGTGGACGAGTGCTCGCCCTTGTGGCGCGGCAGTGTGGGCCGGCGCTGGTGTACTGCCGCCAGATGGTGCACCTAGCCTACGCGTGGTCAGCCACCGAGGCCGTTTGAAATCGACTATCAGGCCTGATTTAGTCGACTGATAGGGTGACTTTGAGCTCCTAGATCTCCTAATCCGTGGCGATTTAGCAAAAACATCATTACTAAGAATTCTAGAGCTACAGAAGATCTACAACTTTGCTTAAAATAATTTTATCTAATTCATAATGGTTTTCAAACTACAATGCTCCAAAGTAGGCTACTTTGAACTGAAAACCACTTTTAGACTTAGCAAAATTTCTAAGTCTCTAAACAACATTTGATTGCTACTTTGGAGCTATTTTTTACTATGTTAGGCACTGAATTAGCTCATGACCCTTAAATAAAGTTTATTTCACATAAGATAAGCTACAACTTTTATTAAGGGTGCACTGCCATGCAAATACTCTAAGTTATTTCTCAACTTTGGTCAAACTAGCATCATGAAAAATGACATTTTGAGTAAACTAGGACTTAGAAGCAAAATTGTCCCATGTCATGAATACAAACATTGTTCCATTTATGATCCTAGATATGTTTAAGGTGTTTTTGTGACCTCACAGCTATGTCTTACATTGGTCACACATGATCACAAGCATATGCATGTACATAATCAACATCACATGTGATAATATGTAAAGAATAAGATGAAATTCCATATGCTCATGCTCATGAATGCTTGGATGATGCTTGTGCTCATGAAATGCAAGTTCCAAATACATGCTTAACACTAGGGTGTTACAATTAGGGTTTCTATCTTCTCAAATGACTTGATGCCTTTAGGGGCGTAGGGGTTGATATATATAGGCCGGAGCATCCAACGTGAGCCCTTGGATCAAACCGACTTAAGGAATGCCATAGATGCAACCTAGGAGGAGGTGGAGAACTGACATTGCGATGAGGCTGATAGGTGGGACCCCGAGGGGCCAGGCAGCCTCTAGGTGGGGCCGACCGGCCCCACCTGGCGGTGTCTCGGCTCCCGCTTTGGTGTGGAGTCCTCTCGAGTCTTCTAGAGCCTTCTAGTGTCCATTTCGTGGTGGATAAGCGCAATTAAATCTGACATGTAGGCCCACCTTGACGGTTTTCTAGATAAACCCTACAGAAATCACAGATTCACCAAAACTCGTGGAATTTATTAGTTTAAACCCCTAGACCTTTGTTGGTGATCTCAATTATGCCCTTATGCATGTTTTATTGATGGTTTATAATGGTTGTTAACTACCATCAACAAACTCCCCCAAGCTTAACCTTTGCTAGTCCCTTAGCAAAGCTAAACTCAGTAAAATGGATCAGGAGTTGCTACAATGCTCTCACTCCTCAAAAGTACACATGTGTTCAAACAAGAATTCTCCTCTAGATTAAAATAAATTGATCTGACTTTCGAACTTCCCCATATTACCTTCAACTATGGGGCTCCTAAGCCTTCACTTGGGCCTTGAGCAATTGAAAGATAGAATAATCAAGTCAAGCACTATGTCTCAAGTTCTTTGCTCAACCATTATTCCAGAGTTTTTATAGGTTTTCAAAATAAAACTCAGAGCTTCCATTGTATGACACTCTCAAGTCTCTCAATATATGTGGTATTTGTGGATTCTCACTAAGACAATAATAATGTTATGCCTTTCTCTTCCTACAACTAAGGCGTATGTGGAGATCATAGGAGTCGAAAAAGCATGAAAGAGCACACTTGCAATGCATATATTGTAAAGTCAAACATCGGATCCAAAGAGAGTTTAGTCATATAATCAAATCAAGATGTGTATGTGTGTGGATGTCTATCGTGGATGTATATGGTGGCTAACCTAATTCTACTTTGCTCCTTGAAAACATATCTCTCTTTTGAAACTTGGGAACAACTTTGCAAGAAAACATGGGCTATCTTATTCATTTTTTCTCTCTTTTTCCAAGCGGGCATCTGAGTACCCATTGTTTTCAATATCTCGGACACTTGTCCATTTTTCTCATCTCTCTTTTTTTCTCTTTGTTTTTTTTTCTTTTTGTGAATAACTTTTGCATAGCCACATGCTTCTTTTCTACAACAAAGCTTTTGAGAGATAGCAACAAGAATTTGGAGCATTTATTTAGTGGATATCCTATAGGGTATATTTTTGGTGTTCACTCCCAGTGTAAGAGTAAAATATTTTTAGGTGGATCTAGATGGAATGGCATGTTGTTGCGCCTACCCCCAGTGTAGGAGTAGTGCATATGTAGGTGGTGTGTACGTGATCTTGATTTTAAGAGCATGAAAAACCTCTCATAAGGGTCAACAAAACATGACTAAACTCAATGCAATACAAGCAGCATATATGTGGAAGTTTTCCTAATCTAAATATCACATATGGTTCTGGTAGGAATTCAAGCTGTCATACAAGGAACTCACCATGCAGAATTTTTGTGTTTTTTCAAAAGATAAATTTCTAAAACTCTAGTATCACTAGGAACAAGATAAACAGCAGCTCATACCTTCTCATATCATATCCATCAATTACCTAGACTTAGATCAAGCATATGCTACCCACGAGTTACAAGTTCAGAGTAAATTCTTGTATCAAGACAGTCGTATCCAAAACTCGGAAGAATTCAAGGCTGAAAACTGGGTACTTGAAAGGAATTACAACAGAGCAACTATTCATCATTTCCAAAGCAAGAGATTATCCTTAGAGTCTATTTTATTTATTCAGCTCTTAAAAATAGAAAACTAGACACACACTTTTATTTTGTTTTCTCACTTTTTTAGATCACACCTCACTAATATATATATGTAAGACAAAGATAAATTTTTATTTTGCTTTTAGTTATTGTTATGCATCTTTTTATTTCTTTAACTAATATAAAGCAAACTCAAAAATAGTAAAACTAAAGGAAAGAAATACTTAGCTAGATACACGGGGGATCCTCCTCCCCCAAGCTGGATGTTGCAGTGGTCGATTGTTGAATGTTGAGTGATCCTTCTCAGAGTGGGTTGCCAACTGATGTCCTTCTCATTCATCTAGAAGTTGGGTTCCTCATGTGTAGCAAGTACACCAGCGGTTTAGGAAGATGTACTTTGGGTGGATGAAGATAGCCGGGTAAACTTGCTCTTGATCTTATGTGTCATCCTGCAAAATACTGCAACAAGAACACCAAAACTCATGGCACAGATTAGGATAGGGGGTTAGCGGTCAGCCATTCAAAGATTTGTTGTCCTTGTGGGTTTAGATAGATTTTATTTTGGCAGAATTTTAGCAAGATGTCCATTTAATATTTTTTAACAATGTAGAAGAAAAAATATGCATGCTCCGTATTTTTATTTTTATGCCACCACAATGAATACTTCCATAGGTGTTTACACACCGTAGATTTATTCACATGGGGCTTAGGATTTTTATAATGCAATAATGAAACTTTTTATTTTTCTTTTATTAGTGCAAGGCAAATACAGAAAAGTAAATATGCTAAAGTGAAAAATAATTTATGCAATGCTAGAAAGTAAATATGGATAACTACCGTTGTTACCTCACGATGAGGGTTCAGATTTTTAAGTCCTCTAGACAAGACTTGACTGGGGAGAAGACCTTCATTCCTTGGGTGCATCATCCGGTCTCAGCGGTGGAGACTCAGATGACTGCACTTGTGATGGTGATCCCAATGATGAAGTCACCTTTTCTTTCCACACCTGCCTAGACTATGGACTTGTCTTAGGTGGAGTAGGTTCATCTTTCATAGGTGCTTCAGGTTCTTCATCTTCCCATTCATTCTATCAGGGTTGGTTCCTTTGGTGTTGAGATGATCGACATCTCCTCCTAGTGTGGTTCTTCTTGGGCTATTCATAAGTAGTATAACTATTAAAATAACAGTGTACCTTTTCTCTAGGGAATTAGATGTGGACTTGTCTAGATCCGACGTAGATGATCGTGTTGGTGGTGTTGAGGAACGGTCTTCCAAGGATGATGGGTGTATCATCTTCTTCTCCTCCCATGTCTAGGACCATGAAATTAGTAGGGGCATAGTGATCTTGTATTCTTACCATAACGTCCCTCGCTATTTCCTTAGGGAATTGGATTGATTGGTCCGCCATCTGTAACTGCATATATGTATGGAACAAAGGTTCATTACCGAATAAATATTCATACGTTACCATGGACATTATATTGATGCCCGATCCAATGTCGCTGAAGGTCTTGTGGAAGATTCTTTTTCCAATGGTACACTCGATCGTCGGTACGCCTGGATCATCCTTCTTAGCAAAGAATGGTAAAGCAAGGAGGTGGTTGTACTCAGATCAGAGTGTGTTGATCAAGTTGACCATTTCTTCTTGTGGCTGACTAGTCTTGTTCTTCCTCCTTCTTCGATTGTTCTTCTTCTTGGTTACTGTTGTCTCTTCGGGTAGGTATGCCTTTTGTGGATGACTAGGAGATTGTAAGATGCGGTTCTTGAACAAGAACTTCTCCTTCTTGTCCTTGATTGTGAAATAGATCTTGGCACTATCCACGTAGATGATGGCTTTTGCGGTGCTCAAGAATGGTCGACCCAGGATGATGGGTGCCCTTTCATCTCCCCCTATTTCCAAAATCACAAAGTCTATGGGAACATATGATTGTCCCACTTAGATGATGGCATCTTCAAGAACTCCCTTAGGGTAGCAGAGTGACTGATCTGCAAGCTGCAAACGCATATTTGTGTACAACAAAGGATCTCCTAAAATTTTCTCATAGATTACCTTAGGCATGATGTTGACACTTGCTCCAAAGTCACAGACAACTTCCTAGAAGATGTGAGGTCCAATTGCGATAGGGATGATAGGTCTCCCTAGATCACCTTTCTTGTCAGGCAAGGTGTAATCTATCCACCTTCCTATCGATGGCTTCATGTAGTAGTAAGCTGCATTGTGAATATCGATAAGATTTGTAGTTTCTAAATCTTCCGGCTACCCTAGAATCCTACCTTTGTTGGATGAAGGAACAGCAGCCGCTAGCTGAGCTATTTGTGATTCTATCATTTTATTAAAGTTATGCTGGTTCTTAATGGCAGAAGCAAAGCTAGCTATTCTATTATTTATGTTTTCTAGAATTTTATCATTGGTAGCTACCTTCTTAGATAATCCTTCCATCAGTCTAGATTGGCCAACAATTAATTCTCTCAAGGGTGGTTGATTGAAGTTATTATAATTATTACCTTGAGGGTTACCTTAGTAGTTCGGCCTCTGTTGTTGGCTCCATCCTTGATTCTGTTGAGGACGATAGTAGTTGTTGTTGACAAAGTTCACATCCTCTTGGGTTTCGGGACAGCTGTTCCCTGAATGCCCAGTGTTGCCACAAACTTCACACGTCATGCGTGAATCATGAATGTGCATGACTTCTTGCTTTTCATTAGCTTGGTCTTCGAGCTTCTTCATCAGTAGGTCCATCTTGGTAGATAGCATGTCTACCTCCTTGAGTTGATGCATACCTCCACCTCTCTTGTGGGTCTGAACATGTTCTTCATTCTAGCCTTGGTTGGAGGCCATCTTCTCCACAAGATTGGTCACAGCTGGAAGTGTAAGTGACAAGAATGCACCTCCAGCAGCAGCATCCATGGTCTCACAGGTACTGTTGGTCAACCCGTGGTAGAATGTCTGCATGAGTAGCCAATTCTCCATCACATGATGAGGACATTCTGATATATAGTCTTGAAAGCATTCCCATGCCTCAGGGATAGATTCATCATGTTGCTTCTAAAAACTTAAAATTCTCCCACGCAGAGCATTGGTCTTGCCCATGGAAAAGAACTTTGCTAGGAAGGCAGTGGAGCAATTATCCCATGTAGTATTTCTATCTTTGTTGGCGTAGAACCACTTCTTCGTCTTCCCCAAAAGTGAAAATGGGAAGAGGCAAAGTAGTATGGCATCCTTGGTTACTCCCTTGATGGTGAAAGTGTTGCAGATCTCCAGAAAGTATTGGAGATGTGCACTCGCATCTTCATGTGCCTTTCCACAAAATTGGCTCGCTTGCACCATATTGATGAGAGCCGGCTTGAGCTCGAATCCATTGTCTCCCACATTAACTGTGGGTCCAGTCCGGATGTTGACAGCGGTTGGAGTAGAGAATTCATGGAGAGTCCTGTCAGCCATGGCTTCAAATTCTGATGTTAAGCTTCGCTTTATATGGTTGTCTTCCGACTCTAAAGCTGAAACTTTTTTGAGTTTAGCCTTAGTCCTCTTAAGTAGTGCTTCTAGATCGTCAACGTAGTTTGTCGGAAGGTCAAAACTGGTCATACATTACCCTGCATAAGATACACAAGTAGACAAAACAAGGGTAAGCCTGTTTGAGTAGGGGTCAATGGTTATTTCGATCAAATCAATAAGTATACGTTTATCAATACTTCCTTTGTCTAGCTACCTTCTCCGGCAACGGTGCCAGAAATGCTTGTTGGTATTAATTAACTTGTCACTTGTTTTAATAGCCACCTATTAATTACCAGTCAATTTGACCTGCAATTGATAAGGAGAGAAAGTTTATCAGTAATTTAGGGGGAACATATCGGTGTTGCCCAGACAGTTCCAAGTATGCTACTTCGAGAGCAGCCAAACAAGGGAATCGACCAAATAGCCGATACGAGAAGAAATCGACTATGATGCTCGTGGGTCATGATTGATTTATGATAACAAGTACAATACACCTAGATATGGTGTTTAATGATCCTTTCCCTTGAGCTACTAATATGTGTGCGTCAAAGATACATCATTGGCTAAATTAGATTTAATCAATACGTGGTGCAAAGCCAATGAATTCGGTAAAAAGGGATATACCACGCAAACAATCGACTATTTGATATAAACAGATCTATGAACTATCTAGATCTAATCTATTACCATCAACAGTGAGGTTCGACCGGATCGATGCAGCTATGATGATGACAATAATCTAAAACAAGAAAATCCATAAAACCGACTATATGTCAACAAGTTCATGAAAACGTGCCATATATATGAAAGCATAGGCGAATTGGCTAAAATAGCCGATGCATGCATAGCAAACAAACAGAGTACATATCTCAACCATGAACAAAACCACTAATTGATAATCTCTAATCCAAAGTCTTACCAGTGAGGTTCGGCCGAATCGATGCAGTTATGGTAGTGTCATTAGATTGGATCTCATTGACTAGTGAGTTTATTCAGGATTGAAACATGTCTTTGGATGCATACTATGTTTAATTGGAATAGAGATAAAATAGCTGATCTAGCAGAATCAAGTCATCAATTATAAGATTCAAAGCGTGACCAGACTAGAAGACGACCAATTAAGATGATGTGATGTCGATTAATCTCTATCTCAATCAGATAATTTGTTATGATTAATGGAGCATTAATTATAACAAGATTGATAACTGGTGAGAATCTTACTAATCTTATCAGATTCAATAACTGATGATATTGTATTAAACAACAAGTTATTTAACATAAGATCGATAACTTTGATCTATATTATGATTCGTAAGAGATCAATTAGCTGATGCAGCCTTAGAAATAATGATATAGATCGATAACTAACTTATATTATACTCGTAAAAGATCAATCGGCTGATGCAGCTTTACAAGTATGATACAAGTCATGACGATACTCACAGATAAGCCAGAGGTTGATTAGTCGATGCAGCCCTGCTTGTTGAAGAACTCATCGAGATCTATAGTACTCCTACTCCTAAGGGTTGGCGTGAAGCCGAAAACGTAATTATATTGATTGGTTGATTGTCCTTTACAATAACCAGGGTCTAATATTTATACCCGGAACCTAAACATGAATCCTACTCGAATACGACTCATTACAATTCTTGGAATAAAAGAAAACATTCCTAACTTAAAAATAACTTGGACCCTAATCTTTTTCTTTTTGTAGAGTCCGACACATTTTTCCCCAACGCCATCCGTACGTAGTCCATTGATGTTGTCTACTGACGTCATCTATAAAACAGCCGATTCCTACACTGCATCAAAACCAGCCGATATCGATTCACACATGCCCCCCAATTTTGGGATAAAATGATTTTATTCTAAAATTTCTATTTACCTACTCACCGTGTCGCAACCGTTTATTCCGAAATATATGTGTGACTCCTGATTTCGTGGTCTGAATTTTATATAATACCCTAACAGTATCATTTCCAATTCACTCGGCCCATTCGCTTTCCCCTTCTTTCTTGAGCAAGCCTCAACAACCAAAGCCGCCATCGCCAAGGCCTTAACCCTAGCAAATCCTCTGCTCTATTGAGCTGTTATTCAAGTACCCTTCCTTAGATTCAGATCTATTTTGGCTACAATGGTGACCAGTGACCACATCCCTGAGGTATGCTTTCAAGTTCCTGTCTTCCAAGTATTAGTCGTTACCCTGTATTTCCATTCTTCTCAAATTTATTCTATCTAGTTTCTAGGACATGAGGAACAAAATTTTGATTCCATCGGCTGTTGTTCCCAATGTCTATTATCTTGGGCCTATGGGTGACCCTGATCCATCTAACTTTATCAGTCAAGAAACCAACTGAATCCCCTTCAAACAATTTGTAGTAGATTTGTCCTCCTGGAACACCAAAACTCCCTTTAGAAACTGGCCCAAAATACCTAAGGAATGAAAATATTGGTTTCGTAGGGTATCAAAGGAAAAGGCTAGAGATTGGGAGATTTATGACTTAAATCAATGCTTGACACTCTCACAGTCTGGAATGGAGAGGAACGATTCACTTCTTATTTTTGCATCTTACTTCTGGTCCAACACCTTAAATGCTTTTGTTTTTTGTCACGGCCCCATGACCATCACTTTGGCCGATGTTCATATGTTGACTGGCCTTAGAATAATAGGATCAATACAACCTTATGACTTCTTAAGTGCTGGATCCAAGAAATGAGCCAAAATATCAGACCGCACAGGATGGGCGAGCTACATTCTGAACCTCATTGGAGACGGATTGACTGTTGTCGAAAGGGAACATGTAGCTTTCTTGAACATGTGGCTGGAAAGATTCATCTTTTGTGGATCATCCTGTGGTCCAACTTTCAATCATAAATACTTGGCAGAGCATCTAGCAGCTGGCAATGAAATCCCTCTTGGATAATACTTGCTAGGATCTGCTTATCATCTGATGCACCAGATAGCTGTCCAGTTGTTGAAGAATGAACCAGTGCATACTATTAGTGGCCCTTGGTAGTTGATACAACTATGGCTGAACCTGTATATGCACAAGATTGTAAGACCTTATCTCAGAAATCTGAGCTTTCCTTCTTCCAACTTTGTTGAAGATTACAAAGGAAAAGAAGATAGAATTTGATAGTGCATGAATTATGGTGAAGCTGCATCAGCCATAACAATTGTTGTTGATTTAGGCCATCTCTTCAAGAAATTCTACAGAGGATTTGACGCAAACATCTTGACTTGACTGCCTTATGATGAAGATGAAGACAATGAATTAGTTCAACCAGTCAAATTTTGGTTTGAATTAGGCTGCTCAGATGAAATAGCTGTAGCAATTTTTAGTTGCATCATCAAACCTTGTGTACTGCCAGCTAAATTTTTCCATGGCCGTGGCAAAATGGCTACCGGTTCTTTTCTCCTAGAAAATCTTCCAACTTATGAATTCTACAATCCATGTTTCATGGCCCGTCAATTTAGCCATGGTCAGCTGCCTCCTCAACTATTCTTCAAGAATACACTGAAGCTAAGAGAAGGTATCAGTGAAGTAATGGAAACCTCCAAAGTCTTTCAACTAGAATCAGATCTTCCCTCCTTTTGCTTGCATGACTAGAGAAGAGTCACCTTCTCTTCCAACCTGTTTGACTCCTGGTGGTAAGAATGGCACTCCCATCTCTTCTATGGGCCAGTCCATCCTAGATGCATAGCTCTGGATGAAGATTTCGCTTCTAACAGTGAGATAACTTACTATTCCTTTTTAGAAAAAAAAATTCAATAAATCCCCCTGCAACTATTCTAACAAACTTTTCAGGACACCGAATTCGATCCCCCAAGCACAGACAGGAAGGGGCATCCCATAGAATACTATCCACCATGTCCAGCCTCAACAATGGGATCCACAACACCCATCTTAAAGAAGCTTATGAAGACCCTAGCTGCTTTAGCAATACTTACATACCAGTCTTCCAAACACAAGGCAGCCAGAGATGTGACTCAGAAAACCACCACTAGGAAAACACTCTACAGAACCAAACCATCAACTGCTTAGGTAAATCAACTGAGCTCCTACAAAATGATATTCAATTTCTAATTCCGATTCTTTCCTCATAGTTATCAACCATTGCATCCCAATCTACTCTAGGTGCTGAACTGTTGTCCTAGGCATTTAAATCAACACCAACCAAACCTTCATTGGCTGATCCTCAAAAGGAGCCGATTTCGGTTGAAACAACCAATGCTTCTAAGACAGCAGAAGATGAGAACCCTGCCACTTCACTTCCTGATACTGCCATGGTATCTCCTCAAAACTCTTAATTCTTATTCAATTTTCACTCTTCTCTGACCAATTACCATGTCAGACACTCCCTGAAGAAACATTCACGCAAGAACAAAAGTCTGACAGTCTACCAGTTGAAAATGATCCTGTTGATGTTGACACCCAGACTGTCGAACCTCCAGTCCAGCAGACAATTGATGGTAAGAAAGTCATATACCTAGTTTATCTTCCTACAACCAACATAATCTTTTTTTGAAAATTTTCCCTGATGTCTACAGATACCATCACTGAAAGTTCAGAGCTGATTCAACCAGATACCATTGGTGCATTATCAACTATTCCTTCTCCTCAGATAGAAACTACCTCAGAAAAGATACTATATCTCCTCATTCTTTTTATTTTTAAACAACTTGTTATTTCTTAACGAAATTTTTCCTTACCCACCTACAGGCACTTAACTCACCAGCTCTGAGCTACTCTTTCAATTTTGAAGAGTATATAGATGGAGATGAAATCAGCTCATCAGCCATCTCTTCCAAAGAAGCTTTGTCAGAGGAGATAAAGAATCAGCTAAAAGACATGCTGTCAATGCTCAAAAATATTATAGCTAATTTGGTCCAGGATGCAGATCTGGTCAGAAGAACTTTCCAAGCCATTAAGGGTAACTTGCCTTCGAATCTTGCTGAAGTTCTAACACCTTTATCCAATATTGAGGATCATGCTCCAAGAGTGAAAAGGGCTTAGAGAAACCTAGCTGATCGTGAAGCTTTATTGGCCAAGAAGAACTCCAACAAACAAGAGGACAAAGAGCTAGCACAACTAATCGATAACTTGAAGAACTCCTTCCTTAGGATCGAACCAGAGCTGAACCAACAAAAAGCCAAGCGTACAGAACTCGAGAAGGAACTGGAGAACGTGAAGGCTGCCATCAATCGCCATGAGTCCAATCTGGCTCAAATGCCCAATGCCATTAAATAGAAGATATAGGAAATGCTGACCAAGGTCAAAGAAGGTAAAGTCATCCATAGCAACCTCAAGAACATCCCTAGATCAGCCAAAGAAGACAAGCAACAAATCGCAGAAGTCGATGCTATCCGGCTAAAAGCATTGAAAGTAATCCAGGATGTTCTAAACTTGTAATTTGCATACCAACATTTGTAACATATATTTTGTGTGGAACCAATGATAACCATATTTTCTGCTAATTTATTATATCTCTTCTCTCAGCTAAAGAGCTGATTTGAAAATAGCCGATTCTAGACCTCTGACTTTAATCCAATTGAGTCTAAAAACATGGCCTCCACTAAGAAAACTCCTCAATCTTCTGTCCTCAGTTATCAACGCCGCATTCTCTTTGCCATTAGTGGGGCGGCACTTCGCCTTCTATTAATTGCGGTTGCCTTTTGCATGTCCCGAGATATCTACTACCTCGCTTCGTGGCTATAAATGTCACCCAAAGGCTCCGACCTCAAACACATCTACACTTGCAACTGCTTCCATTCTCTTGCAATCTTTCCATCTACACAAAACCTATAGCGGTTCCCTTTTCTCCTCTTTTAGATCTAACCAAACCCTATGGCTAGCTAGAACAACCGGGGTAAGCATGCGGCGAAGGAGGTCCTAGAGGAGAACCTGCCAATGAGCGAACACCTCCGTCGTATCAGGTAAGATCGATATCTTCTGCTCATGGCAATGAATTTTTCTAATTTGTTTATAGGTTCGTCTTGAATGACAGCCTTCACCCACTTCCTCCCAGAGCCAGCGAGCCCTCCAATGCTGCACCGGCTGTCGTCCCTGCGCCGGATTCGTCGTCGGACTCCTCCAACTCCTACAACGGCGACGATGCTCGGCATTTCCTTCGGGAGTGGAGGGCATCCTAGGACCGTTACTCCAAGGCAACTTGGGAGAATGGTCAGCTTGAGATCTGCCTTGGTGCCTCTCAAGCCACCCTCCTCACTGCCAAGAAAGATGCCAACGCTACTCGGGCGCGGCTGGCCGAGTCCGACGCCATGGTAGCGGGTAAGATGAACTCTAAGGAAACAATTATTTCAATTTCCACTGTCTTTGTCTTGATAGCCCCTTTATTTTTGTGATTGCTAGCCCTGATGGTGCAGTTGGAGAACCCCCGAACTGACGGCGAACGTGGCTATGGTGGCCGTCAATGCCCGGGGCCCTCTCCTCAACAATCGTCTGCACGATTTTTTAGCGCGCATCCAGGAAATCACCCTCCACGGCGTTCATCGTGGTGCAGCGGTGGCCCTGCCCGCGGCACAGGTCCAGACCGGGCATGACCTTCACACTATAGAGCTGGGCTTCCCGATGGCCGATGACCCCGACATGCTCGAGCACCTGATCGAGGACTTCGACGACGACGCAGCAGCCATCATGGACATCACCTCAACACAGGATGTTATAAATAAAGTTTTTGAGTAGTTTGTACTAGGAACAAACTATGAATAAAGTCCTTCTTTATGAACTTGTCTCTAAATCCGATTACCATGATCATTTGTATGTTTGTTTGTTTTTGCTCTATAGGCGATACATGCTGTATCGGCTTTCACCCCTTCGGGTCTATTTTTGGAACTAAAGGCGATACCCTTGTGGTACCGGCTATTAGAGCCAATGACTGAACAAATTGGCTATCAAGTATTAATCCAAATGCTAGGATAATATTTCTTTAGATACTTTCCATTGATTGCTCTATCAAACTTCTCTTCAACTTCTAGCGTTTCCAAAATATAAGCATTGCCATCCATGAAACTAATAACCTTGTGCCTGGCTGTTGCATCTTCCAACATATCGGCTATTGGCATTGGATAACAATCCATGGGTGTAGCCTTCTTCAAATCTCTGAAATCGATGCAAACTCTTAACTTCCCATTTTTCTTATACATAGGAACAACACTTGATATTCACTCTGCATAATGGCACGGTCGGATAAATTTTGCTTCTAATAATCTTTCAGTCTCATTTTTTATATCGTCAAGAACATTTGGGTTAAATCTCCTTGGAGCATGTTTAAATGGCCGATATTCAGGTTTGATTGGCAACCAATGTTCAACAATTGATCAATCTAGACCAGGCATCTCATAATATTCCCAAGCAAAACAATCTTTAAATTCCTTTAATAAATCTAATAACTCTCGCCTATACTTAGGATCCAACTTAGCACTTACATACGTCGGCCTAGGCCTATCTCCAGGACCAATATCTATCTCCTCAAATTCATCGGCCGATGTAAAGCCATGTCCTAGTTTACCATCTGTACCATCTATTGTATTATCCATTAAAACAAACTCTCAGAGCTGACTGCTTGGATCGGCCGTTGGCTTTCATCATTGATCTTAATGAAGCCTCCTTCCCATAGATTGCCAGAAAAACACTCAAAATCTTCTAGTTCCCAATACATTGGGTCAACTGTTGCTATACTCACAGAATCATCAGCATGAACCAGCTCAACATTATCTCCATGCCACTGAATCAAGCATTGATGCATAGTCGATGGTACACAACAATTTGCATGAATCCAATCACGACCAAGGAGTAAATTGTATGAACCCTTTCCATCAATGACAAAGAATGTAGTGAGCAAAGTCTTACTCCCAATTGTTAATTCAACGTTTATTGCCCCCTGGTCTTGGATGCATTACCCCCAAAATCCTTAAGCATCATGTCAGTCTCAATCAAATCTTCTGGTCCCTTACCAAGCTTGAGAAAAGTAGTATAAGGCATAAGATTAATAGAAGCACCTCCATCCACCAACATTTTGCTCATCGGCTTCCCATCAACAAAACCTTTCACATATAAAGCCTTCAAGCGCTGATGTTTGACTGGCTTATCAAATATAGCTTGCTATATCACTGTCAACTTGGTAACTATCTCCTCATATTCTGATTCATCAAAATCTGAATAGACTTCTTGATCTGCTGGAGCTCTAAATTCTGATGATAAAAGAAAAGCCATTTGAATATTAGCCGAAGGTTGACCCTTATCGGTTGTTTGTTTACCACGCCATACTTGAGGTTTACTAGATTTTTGATCCTGTTCTAGCTCTCTATTCCTTAGGCATTGTACCCTTCTTTTTTTGATTTCTTGTTAAACCTCCAGGACACCATTGCCCTTAATGCCAAACATACTCTTTCTCATCACCTTCTTCTTCATAATTAGCCCAATTTTGATCAACAACTCGCTTTCCAAGCCAATCATGAACACTTCTATTTTTTAAGCGTTGATCCATATTATCATGATGATACTCATTTCGAGCATGGATGGACCAGCGGTTGGCTTGAGATTGCCTAAACTTCCAATATTGTTCACTACACTCTGGGCAGATATTTCTAGTAGGCAATTTCAAACCTTCATTCCAACAATGTCTGAAAAATGGACAATTCCAATATAATTCAACTTTTTCTCTTTCATACCTCTCCTCTTCTTGTTGACGCTGATATTCTTTCTCTTCTAACCAATGCTGATAATCCTTTTCTTTCTGCCGTTGCCATTTATTTAACAAAATTTGAGATGTAACACGTGGCCTCATCGCCCCGTTTCTTGATGTCTCTCCCTGCTCATATCGGCTCTTCTGTTGGTCACGACGCCTTTTAATTTCTGTATATCCATCAGCCGATATTTGCATCTCTGGATCAACTGTTCCAGTTTCTTTTGCCCTAGTTGATGTTAGAACTTTAGTCTTCCCTTTGAGCAACTTAGCATCAACCATATTCTGATCTTTTGGGAAAGAATTATCATCAACTTTCATCTTCTGAGGTGTATCAAATTTAATCTTCGCTTGCTGAATAGCCCTCTGTATATGTTGCCTGAAAATTCTGCACTCATTAGTAGAATGGGAAGTAGCGTTATGAAATTTGCAGAACTTCTTATTCTTCAACTGATCAGGAGGTAACATAACATGATTGGTGGGCAATTTGATATGTCCTTTGTCAAGCATGAAATCAAAGAGCTTGTCTGATTTTGTGACATCAAAATCATAACTTTCTTCAACTCCCAAGGATTTGGCATCATCACTGTCTTCTTACCCCAATTCCATTCAGCCACAGCAATCTCCTCATCTTCATCGTCCTCACCATCATCATCAACTAAATATGGATTATAAGCTTCAGCAATTGCAGCATTCTTCTAGAATCGTGTATCTCTATGCATATTCTAGAATTGGCTATTAAGTGCTGCCACCCATTGAGCCAATTGACATAAATTGTCAAACTCTTGCCCAAGCAGTTTTTCTCTCCATATTGGCAATATTCCTTGAATAGCCAAAGCAGCTAGCTAATCATTAGTCAGATTTAATGAAAAGCACAAATTTCTTATTTCTCAGAACCTCTAAAGAAACTCAGCACCCGATTCATTAGTTCTTTGCCTTATGGTCATTAAATCATTGATTTTCCTTTCTCATGTCCGAGTATAAAAATATGTATAAAATTTCTTCTCCAGGTTAGTCCAATTGATAATAGAATTAACTGGTAACGATGAAAACTAGGTGAAAGCTGGTCCTGACAGGGACAAAGAGAAGAAACAAACTCGATGAGCTTCTTCAATGGATGCTTCACCCAACTGAGTAAGATACCGACTGACATATTCTATTATACTTATACTATCTTGACCAGTGAACTTGGCAAATTCCGAAAGCCTATAATTTGTAGGAAGAGCAACTAAATCATACCACTCTAGATATGGACGTTTGTACGAAAAGGTCTACCCTTTTGGTTTTAAACCGAACTGATTTTTCATCATTTTAGTTACTCTGAGCAATAACTCATCAGCATTTGAATTTAGATTTCTTTGCAATTGCTGACCCATCTACGGATTAAAAATTTGGGTACCTTGATACCCTGGATTTGGAATCATATGAAGGGTATTATAATCCGTGCCATAATGATATCCTTTTGGAATCTCTATCTGCTGAGTCCTTTGCTGATTTGATCCTTGAAGGCTCTGACTATAAATGTTGGGATCTGTATCTCTATGAATCCATTGAACTGATGGTGCTATTTTTGGAGTCGACGGCGGTATATGGCCTGATGTGCCAAAATTAACCATTTGATTCTGAACTTGCCCTATCGGCTATTGCACATGCTGCACTGATGATCCAAGATTATACTGTATTTGATTAGTAGTAGTACCCTGAACTTGCTCAGATGAGCCCTGAACTACCTGGGCATCATCATTGCTAGCTAGTGCTGCTTCTTGATGGCTAGTACCGGCTTGATTAGTCCCCTGAGTCGATGGATGTGGAATGTTGTAATAAGCCAGTCTAATCTGATTAATTGGATATCCATGAAATACCTCTTTCATGGTATTGTGGAATGTGTTCAAGAAAGTTATATTATGATTCAACATGGCATCATGAATAGATTTGTTTACAGCATCTACAAAGAAACGCCTATTAGCAGCTTCATCTGTATCTGACTGCCCATGTATCAAAACTCTTGGTAGTGGATATTTCTGAACAACTTCATTGTCACGTGTCTTGGTGTAGGACAACAAAAACTTGTTCTGAAACTCTTCTATAGCTTTACTAATGACATCTTTAGCCTCATCAGGTAAGTCTTCATAAGGTACCATAAGAATGTCACTGTTTTTTGTGAGCTGCCATGATGATTGTGGTCCCACTAGGCGTGCCAAAACGCATGTCAATGCAAAAACATGGTGATGCACCGGGCACGCAGCAAGCCAGACGATCTGAGCGGAGTCAGCCTAGAGATCTGCTTGGCTTCAACACATGACCAGTCGATCATAAAAATCCTGAAGGCATGCTAGTCAATTTGACCTGCAATTGATAAGGAGAGAAAGCTTATCAGTAATTTAGGGTGGAACATGCCAGTGTTGCCTAGACAGTTCCAAGTATGCTGCTTCGAGAGCAGCCAAACAGGGGAATCGACTAAATAGCTAATACGAGAAGAAATCAACTGTTAAGGACTGTGATGCTCGTGGGTCATGATTGATTTATGATAACAAGTACAATACACCCAGATATGGTGTTTAATGATCCTTTCCCTTGAGCTATTAATATGTACTCATCAAAGATACATCATTGGCTAAATTAGATTTAATCAATACATGGTGCAAAGCCAATGAATTCGATAAAAAGAGATATACCACGCAAACAATTGACTGTTTGATATAAACAGATCTATGAACTATCTAGATCTAATCTATTACCATCAATAGTGAGGTTCGACTGGATCGATGCGGCTATGATGATGACAATAATCTAAAACCAAAAAATCCATAAAACCGACTATATGTCAACAGGTTCATGAAAGCGTGCCATATATGTGAAAGCATAGGTGAATCGGCTAAAATAGCCGATGCATGCATAGCAAATAAACAGAGTACATATCTCGACCATGAACAAAACCACTAATTAATAATCTCTAATCCAAGGTCTTACCATTGAGGTTCGACCGGATCGATGCAGCTATGGTAGTATCATTAGGTTGGATCTCATTGACTACTGAGTTTATTCAGGATTGAAACATGTCTTTGGATGCATACTATGTTTGATTGGAATAGAGATAAAATAGCTGATCTAGCAGAATCAAGTCATCAATTAATAAGATTCAAAGCTTGACCAGATTAGAAGATGACCAATTAAGATGATGTGATGCCGATTCATCTCTATCTCAATCAAATGATTTGTTATGATTAATGGAACATTAATTATAAGAAGATCAATAACTAGTGAATCAACCAAAAACAACAAGGAAAATCTTACTAATCTTAGTAGATTCAATTACTGATGATATTGTATTAAACAACAAGTTATTTAACACAAGATCGATAACTTTGATCCATATTATGATTCGTAAGAGATTAATCAGCTGATGCAGCCTTACAAATAATGATACAGATCGATAACTAACTTATATTATACTCGTAAAAGATCAATCGACCGATGCAGCTTTACAAGTGTGATACAAGTCGTGACAGTACTCATAGACAAGCCAGAGGTCGATCAGTCGATGTAGCCCTGCTTGTTGAAGAACTCGTCGAGATCTACAGTACTCCTACTCCTAAGGGTTGGTGTGAAGCCGAAAAAGTAATTGTATTGATTGGTTGATTGTACTTTACAATAACCGGGGTCCAATATTTATACCCAGAACCTAAACATGAATCCTACTCGAATACGACTCATTACAATTCTTGGAATAAAAGAAAACATTCCTAACTTAAAAATAACTTAGACCCTAATCTTTTCCTTTTTGTAGAGTCTGACATATTTTTCCCCCGACGCCATCCGTACGTAGTCCATTGACGTTGTCTACTGACATCATTTATAAAACAGTCGATTCCGACACTGCATCAAAACCAGCCGATATCGATTCACACCTGATCGATTCCTTGATGATACAATCTTAGAAGCTTCGAGTTCCCGCGTTCTTCTTTCCAAATTTTGGTGTAAACAGGTGTATTCGCAGGTAAACAATGTATAAGCACCACGCTTACACAATGTCTACCACCCACCCATGGTACCTTAGAGTGAGCGCTATACGAACTTATGCATGAACATGATGATAATCCAACTATACTAAGCATATAATCAAAGTAGACGATGAACATTATAACGAAGAACATGAATAAGATGAATACTAATATTGTCATAACAATTTTAGCAAGCATATAAAAATAATGGAGATACAAAAGAGAGAGGGGGTACAAAGATTATACCGAACCACGCTCTTGACACGATCGGGAATCCAAGCGAAGCCCTCTTGCCTCCCTCTAGACCCAGCCTAACTAGCTATGTCCTAGAATATGGTGGAGCTCTGAGAATGATTAGGGTTTCTATCTTCTCAAATGACTTGATGCCTTTAGGGGGGTAGGGGCTGATATATATAGGCCGGAGCATCCAACATGAGCCCTTGGATCAAACCGACTTAAGGAACAGCATAGATGGAACCTAGGAGGTGGTGGAGAACCGAGATTGCGATGAAGCTGACAGGTGGGGCCCTAGGGGGCCAGGCGGCCTCTAGGTGAGGCTAGCCGCCCTACCTGGCGGTGTCTCGATTCCTGCATTGGTGTGGAGTCCTCTCGAGTCTTCTTGAGCCTTCTAGTGTCCATTTCACGGCGGATAAGCGTAATAAAATTTGACATGTAGGCCCACCTTGATGGTTTTCTAGATAAACCCTGCAAAAATCATAGATTCACCAAAACTAGTAGAATTTATTAGTTTAAACCCCTAGACCTTTGTTGGTGATCTCAATTGTGCCCTTATGCATGTTTTATTGATGTTTATAATGGTTGTTAACTATCGTCAACACTTTTCAAACCCTAGCCGGAGCCAGATCCCCTTCGATTCGTCGAGATTAGGTTAGCTGACGGTGGAAGGACCACCTTGACAACAGTATAGGCTAGATCTAGATCCCCTACTTCAGCACCTATCACGACCAGCTGGATCCGAACCCTAGCCAGAGCCGGATCTGGTACCCCTTCATTAATGCCGGTCACACTAGTTCCGCGACCATGATGACAAGACGGTTGTGCCAACAACGAAGTGTAGCCAGGGTACGCGGAGGAAGAGGTACCCAAATTCCTTTTATGATGTGTGCGGTATTGTAGTGGTTCAACCTGGGATATGTAGATAGCGATGGGGTTGTACATTTCCTATAGTTGAGTGTAGCTGACATGTGCTTTATTGGATTAATGACTTCCGTATAAGCTGTAGTTACTAGTTAGGCACTTATTTGCATACTCTTGCTCTTTGTTATGTTGACATTCGCTAGAAGCTTTAGTTAATAAATACCTTTGTAATCGAGATGAACAGCCACTAACTGCTTTTGAACGAGAGTGGGAGGCGCAAGTCACAAAGAATCATAGGAAGATGAAAGAACCAGGGGTGGTTGTTGAGGGATTTGGTGTTACAAATGAAACATATTCAGATTTACAAGATGAGCCAGTGGCCCTTGCAGTTGAGGTGCTTGTTTTACCTTGTATTGAGTTCGGGTGGCAGGGGTCCGGGGGGGTGGGGTGTAGATAGCAACTCGGGAAGCCCTCCCACTCATCTCCATCATTGATTCATCATCTTTGTGAGATTGGGAGAGAATCCAAGTGCATTGCTTGAGTGTTTGTATCTAGAGGCACTTGGTGTTCGTGTTTCGCTGCGGGGTTCGCTTGTTACTCTTGGTGGTTGCCGCCACCTAGACAGCTTGGAGCAGTAAGGATCGTTGAGCGGAGGTTGGTGATTGTCTCCGGCTCCGAGCGTGGTAATTGTGAGGGGTTCTTGACCTTTCTCGGCGGAGAGCCAAAAGGTACTCTAGTGGATTGCTTGTGGCTTATGTGATCCTCATCTTGTGTTGGTTGTGCGGCACCCTATTGAGGGTTTTGGCATGTGATGCCAATTAGCGCATGAACCTCCAAGTGAGTGAATCGCCACAACGAGGAGTAGCTTGCCGGCAAGCAAGTGAACCTCGGTAAAAAATCATTGGTTTTATCATTTGATTCCGAGGTGATTGGTCTTCATTGATATTCATTCTTGTGATTGATTGGTTCACTCTTCGACACGGCGGTATAACCTTCTTGCTCACTCTCTTTATATTACCGTAAATTAGTTGTCAAGCTCTTTAGTATAGCTAGTTGTGAGAGCTTGTTAGTTTGGTTGGTGTGGCACTTTAGTTAGTTTTTGAGAGCACTCTAAGTTAGTGTAGTGTCATAGTTATTGTGTGGATAGATACTATCTAAAATAGAATTATGGTAGGTGGCTTGCAATTTTAGTAGGCTAGCGCAACACTTGTTTTGCCTCATTATTATCTAACCGGTTTGTTAAGTGTTGTTGTAGAAATTTTTATTAGGCTATTCACCCCTCCTTTAGCCATTAGGACCTTTCAAGTTGGTTGTACTTTGACCATTTAATAAGAATATCGTATGAATCTACCTCACCCGTTGTTCTCCCGAGTTGACTAGTTATTTATCTCCTGAATGTCATTATACATAATTCCTATCATTACATTTACCCCTACTCTAGCTATGCTGGTATGTTGATTAGTAGATACTCCTTAGTTATTCAATAATCTTTATTCCATTGTTTCTCTATGGTAAAATATAAATAATGATATCTGGAATACTCTTGGTAAAATGCTACAATGGTATTCTGTGTGTTTGCGGAAACCTTATATTTTAGTTTGCACTCATAAATACCAACAGCAAGGAAACCTAGAGAATGACAACTAGAGAGATGGGCTAGTTACGAGCAATCATCCTCTTATTTATAGAGCTATTACACACTCCTAACAACGCCCTTAGATATTTTAGCTGAACCACTTAACCTAGGGGCAAAATGATCTAACTTAAGATCAAGCATCCGATGGTCACGAGCTCTTCAAGACTTTGCTTCGCCTCGATGCAAGCTTCGCAATGACACTACGTGCCTCCTCCCATTCCCACCAGAACTCTAACCGGATTTTGAGGCCCAAACCCAAGAAACCGTCCGCTGGTGATTTTGAGGCCCAAATCACCTAGAGAAACCGCTACGCCTCTAGCACGAGGTCGACACATGTCAACGTCGTCCTCAACCACCCGATCACCAAGTCCTCTTGCGCCTTCACTTGACTTGGTCAACCACCGCCTAAACTTGGTCAACACGGTCTACTCTTTATGTGCTTTTGCTTGTTGATGTCTCAAGTGTCACCCACTACGGTTAGTCTTCCGGACATCTTGGTCACTCGGTCTAAGCCTTACGCCTGTTCTTCACTGCTCCTCATCCATCGACACGGTCCGTCTCAACTTGACTTTCACCATGCCCGTCGACCGTCTCTATGCTCCACACCTGCACCAATACAGCCAAGACACATGTTACACACACGTACTCACGCCATGATTAATCTCCAAACTCAACCAAAACCAACCATCTTCTGACAATCACTCATCACAAACTCGACACACAAGAACACGCATCAACCATTCGCACTTAAGACAAACAACTGTTTATGCTGGTGTTACAAATTTGTGCCATTTATTTAAAAACTCAAACTAAATGAACGATTGTCTCAAACTGCAAAGCTGTTTGCACTCAGAACGCCTAACTCCATGATTACAGCTCCTCGTGGCCTCGCAGGCTCCCAGCAACACCCGTAATGACTGTGCCCCATCGTTGAACACGCAGTCGTCTTCAAATCATCCAGGCCCAGTTCCCAAAAAAAAACATCGAGGCCCAGAATCAACTCGCAGATCATGGCATCGGCACGGGAAAGAGAAACACTACCACGAGCTAATGCTTTGGACACGACACACGTCAGATTTCTAGTTATTGGGTATTGCAAAAAGATACCACAAAACTCCCCATCTAACAGAAAGTATCGGAAAATATATAAAAATAAAGGGCGTTTTGTAACTGAGGTTTTCCCAAATAATTCGTGGTAAATAAATACACATTGATCAGTTATATATATGTACATCTACATCGTTCAGATACGTGACGGACACATCAATAATCAGAACTAAGAATTTTATAGGGTCATATCAAAAATGGAATTCTAAACCGTTGAATCTGGGATCCCTAACCGGAAACGATACAGCATTGCCAAAGGAATTCACCAAATCCTGGCGAACAACGCTGCCCGATTCATGACGACATACCTTCTTCTCTTGTGGAATGCTGATCGAGCCAAGATATGATATCATCGAGAACTTGGAATATTGTCTCGTCCGGTTCACCTTCCAAGATAGCGTGATATGCACCTTTGTAGAGGCACAACTTCTTGTCTTGGCTCTTAGCTTTCTCATACAGAGCCTTACTAACCGCTGGGTCAGTAACCAAATCAGCCTCACCGTGCAAGATGATCAAGGGCAAAGAAACCTGTGCAACATGAAGCAGGATCCAACCATCAAAGTAATGACAGCTGCAGAATAAAAAAATAGACCATCCTCGAATCTATATTCTTATACCTAAAAATAGACCACTGGAGAAAACAAAAGTGGAGAGACACATACCTCTTCCAGACGCCTTTCTATCTCTTGTGTCGTTTTCAGCATCTCCAGAGCTGTTCGCAAACGTGGTTTATCCTTGTAGGCAATCACATTGAAAGAACACTGCATTTGATAGTGAACTAATAAGAACATTCTAATCACAATGAACAGATAAGATTGGCAACGATCTAATAAATAAAATTTCAAAAGAAATAAACTTATTTCTCTTTCAACCAAATAGTATTTCAAGCCCACAATCAAAAGAAAAGGAACTAACAGGGCCTGCTTTTCAAATGCATCTTCGTACATACTCTAGGGTTATAAGGGAAGATAAAACTACAAGCAGCAGTAAAACCATAAAATTCACCTGTATGCCAAAACTATTTATTCTAATTATCACTGGAGAAGATGCGAATGCATACTACTTTCACCTGGAGCATGAAGCAATATTAAACAGGCCATACTGTTTTTTCACATTATTTTACAAACATATATGCCTTGAACAGTTGTGTCAAAGAATGTACAACGCAGTCAAACTGGAAGAAAATAAGGAAATATTAACTAAATGAGAGAATCAAATTTTAGTTCCAGAAAATCCAGTGTGAAAGATAGTGACCTGCTCTTGTTTCTTCTTCTCTTTGAATGCCAACTCAGCTAAATCCTTTTGAGGAACAAGCTTTTCTTTTGGCAGAAGTTTGGCCATAAAAATTAGAACTTGCTGAATGGGCCAAGGTGGAACCACATCATCTGCTATCTATTGAAATGAATTTGTGAATAAGTGGGAAGGCATTAACTAGTATATATAACATTCCACAAAGATAAAACTACCTTGCACATGGGTGCAACCAGTATTGCACCATTCCATTCATTTGGTTGCTTGAAGTGAACCTTCAATGCAACTGCTCCACCCATAGATTGACCAAACAGAAAGCTCGGGAGGCCTCTATATTCAGGATTTCCTACCCAAAAAACAGGACTATTATACACAAATGATAATCTTTAATAAGTTAGGAAACTTTTCGCATAAGGACTAAACGTATTTCAAAATCATGTACATAAAAGAGATAGCATGAGAAACCAGCAAGAATGTAATGGCAGAATACCTTTGACCTTAGAAAAGTGTTCAGCTACATCATCAACAAGAGTATCAAAACTTGGAATATATCCATGAAGTCCTTCTGAAAGACCGAAGCCAGGGTAGTCCAGTGCAAATACTCCATATCCAGCTGAAGCAATCTTCCTAGCAACTCCTAAAATAAAAACAATCATTAAAAAATATGCAAAAAGCAGCAACATATTACTATATCAGACAAACCTTAGGATAAGTAGCATCAAAGAGGAAAAGCTAACCATCAAGGAAAAAGGTACACGTGTCTCCATAACCATGGCAAAGACAAACAATTGCTCTCATGCGACGATTCTCCGGAAACCAGCATTTTGAGAAAATCTCCACCCCCCTAGAGTTACGCTCATATGACTGTAGAAGAGAAAGATTCCGAAGGTTGAGGATTAATCAACAAGCTGGCATAAAATTCTAAACAGAGAAGAATTAAATGGTGTTTCATTATGCTTTCAGAGTCAGGAATACCATTGAGCAAACTGACATTTTTGCATAGCATATTACCATCTTAAAATATCTTCCAGA
Organism: Miscanthus lutarioriparius; assembly: GCA_904845875.1. NCBI lineage: Eukaryota > Viridiplantae > Streptophyta > Magnoliopsida > Poales > Poaceae > Miscanthus > Miscanthus lutarioriparius. Next base: position 64,090,103 of record CAJGYO010000002.1, read on the forward strand.
CAAGGAAAAATGATCTATAAAATAGCCAACTCCTGAAGGTTCATCACTCACAGCAAAACACCTACCAAAGCAAAGGAGAAACTAATGTACTATTGGACATGCCATGTGAATTCAACATTACAGTGCCCTGCACTAATTTTTTTAAAAACAAATACTGCAACTATCCAATATTTCAACACGGTGAGCATTCGCTCAATTCAATTAAATAAATACACCTAACTTACATAGAGTAAAACATTCAAATATTTCTCCAACATACAGTGCGCACTCATTAGAAAGAAAACAAGGGATCAACTCTATGGCATAAATAACCTTGTATAGAAATGCATGAAATAAATTTATGTGTTGCAGTAGAAGTTGAGGGATAAATTATCATGAAGAAATCATAGAATTTAAGATATAGTACCTCCTTGGTTCCGATGCCACTATATTGTCCCTGCATCATAATCCGAATACAAGTGAGAGAGATCATCCATAGCATGAGAAATCATAAAGCGTGTTTTCTATGCCATCATTTGAAGCGAGATGAGTGAAAAAAAAATATTATTGCAGAGTTTATTTATATTCTACAAAACCATTGCACTGGAGATTTAAAAGCAAAAAAATAATAGTGTACAGTAGTACCCATACCCACACCTCCAACCAATTCCTAACACATGCTTTGCCTAGACATCTTTTCGATGAAAGGCCAGAAGTTTGTGATTCATAAAAACGAAACCTTTTATTCCAAAGACAGGTTTCTATTGCAGCTTGTTACTCTATTCGCTGAACTAGTAGACAATAACGCATGAAAACAGCACATGTATTATCTTGCCTAACCAATCCTATTCTGGCACGTCACTAAGTACGTACGAAGAACCGATAAAAAGAACGAACAGCATTTCTGGAACACCAGAAAAAAAAATGGCATCTTTATCTGGATTCTAAGCAGATAGGCAAAATAGGGGTAGCGGTTGACCTTGAAGAGGCAATGGTCGATGCTGAGCTGCACGTTCTTGAAAGCCTCGCGGATGCGGCGGCGCTCGGGGGCCTGGTCCAGGCACGCTCCCAGCACCTCCCTCTCGAGCGCCTCGTCCACTAGTCCCTCCCATTTCCTTGGAGCCTGCGCTGGCGCCGCCGACGCCGCCGACATCGCCGCCGCGCCGGGACCCCGAGTCGTCGGCCGGCTGCGTTGGACGGATGGATTCGGTTAGCAGATCCGCTGCGGGAAGAGGAGGCGGATGGGAGGCGAGGGACCGACGACCCACCTACCGCGAGAAGACGGGGGCAGTAAGGAGGGGCGGCGGCGGGAGCGCGGGGACGAAGACCTTCGCGAAGGCCCGTGGCTTTGACGCCATTTATTGTGCCTCTTTTTTTTTTGTTTTCTCTTTTCAGAAAAAGGAAATGTGCTGTGCGCGCACAGCATATCCATATTTCCTTTTGCTTGTTCGGTGCTTCTTTACGTCACGGAAGCGGGAACCTCTCACATTTCATTTTCCGGCAATCCAAAAAAATTAGGACGCGTTTGGAAAGTATCTCCAGCTTTGAGAAATTTAGATATTTGCGACTCCATATAATAAACAATACGTTTCACAGTTTTGCCATTTATAACATTAACTTCGTAAAAATAGGACTCAAACACGTGACACTCGCTTTCCATGACATTTCATGTATTTCCTCTTCTTTATAGTATCTCTCCCTGTATTTTACACCTGAAAAGACACTTTTACCCTTCAGTCGTTTTGCACCTTATGCAAACTACGAAAGAATAAAGTCGTCGCTCTAACCCGACGTTTCGTCTGGCCGCCGCCGTCCGCCCAATCCCGACCTTGACACGTAGGCCATGGACGGCCAGCCGCCCGATGGCTTTGACGGCCGGGCGCACCAGCCTCTGTTCTGGGCAACCGGCCGATGGCCTGGCTACGCCTACGCCATGGGCATGGATCATATGCCTAGAATTTTTATTATGCCTAGGCGGCGGCGGTGGCCAGCCTGTCCAAGCGACAGCCAATAAGCCAGCCCAGGCAGTACATACATAAGCAGCAAACCAGCAGAAGGGGGCAAGCCTACAAAAGGGCAAAAGTTTCTTTTCAGGTGCCAAATACAGAGAGAGATACTAGAGAAGAGAAGAAATATAAAAAAAATGGCATGAAAATCAACGCCCTGTTCGTTTGGGCTGGTTTGGCTTATAAGTCATAGCTGAAAGTATTGTTGGTTGGTTTGGTGTGAGAGAAAAATACTATTCGTTGGCTGATAAGTCATGTCTTATAAGCCAAATACGTCCCAGCGAACAGGCTGCAAGTGTCACATGTTTGGGGTCCTCTTTTTGCGAAGTCAATGTTACCAATGGTAAAACTGTGAAGCGCATGTTTGGAGTCCCATCCAAATTCTCCTCCGGCTTGTCACAACGCACTTGTGGCGTGCCAAAAACGGGGTGAACAAATCTGCCGTGAGAGATTTAGCGAAAAATTAACTGCAAACTAAAGGAAGAAACTCGGCGCGCCAAACCTCAAGCAAGTTACGGACGCAATCCAAACAGCTGCCTAAAATATCTCTAGCTAGTTGTGGCACGCTGGGAAGCCATCCAAACATGTCCTTATTAATTGACAAAGTTAATTCTTTGTCTAGCTCACATATTCTAAAAGTGGATATTTTTCATTTCCTTTTTGTATGTTATCTTTTACTTCCATTACAAGAGGTACAACCGACAAGTGATCTGATATGGATGGTTTGGGTGCCTGGTTGTCTGGCTTTTGCGCAGCTTCATCACGTGACAAAATGACCTATATTAGTGCGATCGCGGAGTAACTAATTCTAGTGTGTACTGTACTCCCTACATCCTAAAATAAAGTGTCTAGGTTTTATTATATAACTTAGTACATACGTAAAAAAAACGCTGCTACCTCTATAGAAAAATATTCATCTAATATTCCATGTATCCGGACATTGGTACAGAAATCATAGAATAGTACGTACTCCCTCCGTCACAAATTCCGAGTTCTTTGACTTTTATTAATATAGATGTCTAGATTATGTACCAAAGATTGTTTATAATTTGGAACAGAGAAGCAGGCCGGGCACTACGAAGAACGAGTGGATGGGTCACGGGGAGCTTCCTGAGCCTAGAAGCCTCTGTAGATTTTCCTTTTCCATTTTTTTGGACACAAGTTCCATTTTTTTGTATTTTTTTCGTTCTCATATGCTGGCGCTGGTGAAAAGCTACTGCTGCTCTGTCATGTGCAGATAGGCTACTGTACCCATGTGCATTTTAGAGCATCTCCGATAGACCTTTTTAAAGATCAAACTTTAAATCAACATTTGAAGAGTTATTTACATAAAACTTCTTTTCTATATTTTTCACTCTCCAACATATTTTCAATATCTTATTTATACTCTAGAGAGCCATTCTTATTTTCTATCATTGGCTAGTGTCGGTGTTTTGGACCGGGGGTCCTCAACCGACTAGTGAAGTGTACTGCATGTTTCTAATTCGAATGGTGATGCAAAGAGACACAAGGTTTATACTGGTTCAGGCAATAGGTGCCCTACGTCCAGTCTGAGAGAGCGATCTTGTATTCCTTGCACCGAGGTGCTTGTAGTAGAGGCTTACAAGCTGGGCGAGAGAGGGAGCTAGCCTCAGGTCTCTGTGCATTGCAGTGTGTGTCGCTTGAGATGTAGATCTCTCACAGTGAAGGAACGTGCGTGTTACAGAGTGTTGTGCGTGGTTTGCACCGTGTGTGTGTGTTATCTGATCCGATGCCTAGGAGCGGCCCTGGTCACTCCCTTTTATAGCCGAAGGGAGGCACAGGGGCGGTACATGTATTTGCTACGTGGCGTTTTCTGTTTGGCGGAGGCGGCATGTTCGAGCCCTGCAGCTTGTCGCTATGTCGGTATGGTCGGTGGAGTGGTTTTGTCCTCCGTGCACTGGAGCGACGCGCCGGTCACGCCCAATCCTGTGCGACGTGGGAGCTCCTGTGGTGGCCCGGCAGGTGTGCCTTCTTCTGTTGGAGACGTGCTGGTCGCTGTTGGTTTGACCGGCGCGGAGAGCCAAGGCCGGGTTGATATGATGGCGCGGGTACATTGATTCCGAGGCTACAGGGGCTAGGCCTCGTGTACGACGTGGGAGCTCCTGCAGCCTGACGCAGGGCGTGGCGCGTACTGCGGGCGACGTGCCGGTCCCAGCGCGTCGGTGACGTAGAGAGCCGAGGCCCAGTCGGTGCAGAGGCTGAGCCATCGTGGGGGGGGGGTTCGGTGGGTGCAAGCCCCGAGGCTACAGGAACTCGGGAGCGGTTTAGCCGAGGCTCGGAGAGAGCAGTTGGCCTTGTGCGTCGATTCCAAGGCTACAGGGTCTCGGGCATGACTTTCCATGCCGCGCTGTCCTTGGAGCAGGGGTTAGGTAGCACAGCGTAGCAGCGGCGTCGCGTCGATCGTGGGCACGATGCGAGCACACGGTGACGGTAACCCCGCCCGTCCCCGTCCCGGAGATGGCGGGCGTTGATGTGACTTCCGTCTCGTCGATCACTCCGCTGTACTGTGCCGTCGTGCGGCTGACGTTGTGGGAGTGATTGAACGCTTCAGTTGGATGTGACGCTCCGTCAGAGAAGTCGGTCAAAGCGGCGGTGGGGTTGATGCCGAGCCGGCCTCGAGCGAGTCGGTAACTAGGTGCTCGTCCAAGGCCTCGTGGCGCGGGGCCTCGGGCGAGTCGGAGAATTGGTAGCTCGTCCGAGGCCTCGTGGTATGGTTCTGGGCCGAGCCTGCTTCAGTTGTGCCTGGATGTTGTTCGAGGTGGGCCGGGCCTTGGATGTGGCGGGTTTGCCTGCGGTTGTATTTTGGTTTCGTTATTTACAAGGTCTAAGCAATTTTTTTATTTCTCGCTTAGGGTACCCCTTTTTATAGTATTCGGCAGCTAGTAAGAAATCAAGAATAGAATATGACTATATTCTAATAACGAATTAAAAAAGTTGTTGGAGAATACTTTTTTTTTACCAAAATATCTATTCCTACCAATTAGAAACAATATAAAGAATTTCTTGGAGTTACTCTTAGGGTCTGTTTGATGCTGCTGCCAACGACTGTGGCGATAGAAAATTTAAGACACCAAACGTGTAGCCGAAGCGCTGCCTAGCAAGCAGCTGAACAAAGCTCTTAATTTGGAACAAACTTGAATCACACATGTTACTCCCTCGGTCCAAAAATAAGTATCGTTGTGGTTTTCATGTCGATCAAACTGTTTTAACATTGACTAGGGTTGTATAAAATATTAGTAATATTTATATCTCTAAATAAACTTATTAAAAAAATAGATTCAATGATGATACTAATTATGTATTATAAATATTAATATTTTCTTATATATATTTGGTTAAAGTTAAAACTATTTGACTTATCTGTAAGCGAGAATAATATGTATTTTTTGGACAGTAGTAGTATTTTATTTTAGGACAGAGCGAATATGTGTTTTGTGCAATGGGTCAGGTCATGTTTTCCTTTATACAACGATTGATGTGGATGCGTCCGAATATGGTGTACGGTTTTGATGAGGCAGTAGTGCTATAAGGTGCCAATCGTGATTCACACCTGATGTGACACTTTTTAATATTATTATTATTATGATTATGATTACGGAAATTCTTATGGACGATTGATTAACTAGAAGTTCAACAAGAGATTAAGAATTTTGAACTTAGTAACCATACTAATTGATGGTCATGTCCATACATATAATTTTTATGTTCATCAAGGTGCTTGTGCGGACTGATATATATACAGTGACATGAATAGCTGCTGTACTACGCCAAAACCGTGGATGACTCACTGCCTGAATTTATACCGGCAGAGGATAATCGGTAGTGATGGGTGACTTATTACTATGCCAGTTTAGTGACCCGGCAGTGATAATAAACTATCATTGTTGGGTCAAAACATCAGCTGATAGTCGTTAGCCTGTTCGGCAGGCCATAAATGATCATGAATTATTTACTGCTGGCTGGTTTGATCCAGCTTATAATCCACGATCGTATACGAGCAAGCGAACAGGCTGCCGTATCTATGGATATCATTGTTGAGATGGGGGCATGAATCGGCTGTCACTCTACGGTTGGGAGATGGTCCAACAGTGAAACTTAGGATATCACCGTCAGATCATGATTTAATCCGACAACGACACTCATGACATCACTGTCGGCTTGATAGCACACCCGGCAATTAATTTGGTTAATTTGTGAGTGTCACTATTGGCTCAATACTGAACCCGGCAGTGAGTACTATAATAAGGCTCTACATACACTAGAGATATCACGCAACAGACAATTATAATAAACCAAATATATAACACAATAGGGAATTATAATGCACCAGGTGCACTAGATATAATGAACCAGATATACAATATTATTAAGTTACATATATCCACTACCAGATTCTGCGTAGCTCCCTAGTGTCGCAAACACTCGGGAACAAGCAGAAAACACTCGGGATAGACTTTCCCGAAAGTAGGCACTCGACGAAGAACACTCGGTGGCGTCAGGTCAGGAAACTAAAGGTTTCCCGAGTGTCTTCACCGTAACACTCGGTGAATTAAAAGATTCCCGTATGTTTCCACTGACACTCAGGAGACATAGAGCACTAGAGAATGAAACATGCTAACGACTCCATCCCATGATAACGGTGTCATTCCCCGAGTGCCTAACACTTGGCATCGTTTTGATCTATTCCCGAGCGCTTGTAGATTGTAGAGACTTGGGAAAGATAAGGTTTAGGCTGCTACCATACTGTTACACGCGGACTATTTTTTCTGTTATTAATTCCTGCCCCACTGGCTTCAACATGGTTTTAATCCATATGCACTCACATGAACTTCATAAAAATATGGAAACAAAAAACATATCAGGCTACATTCACAATTTCCACATGCCATTGTTCAAAGCACACTCAATGATCACATGTCCTACAATTTGAGAAATCACAAAATAGTCATCCACTCCCTAACGAGCAGTTCTACATGTTTAGATTCCCCAAAAGGGCTAACATGATTAGATCAGCAAAAGTCACAAGTTCTAAAGGTTCACAATAGGGCACGACAACTTCACCTCAAGTTTGACAACGGCACTAAGTTTAGCATAGAAATGTAAGATCACTGATCACAATAGATTGGCCTAATGGATCGGCATAGATTTGTCTATATGAGATCCATTGTCAGCATGTTCCCCCTCTCCAGCCTCTCTAGCAGTACCAGTTCCTGTAGCACCTATGTTTGAGCCTCCAGTTTCTCCAGTACCCTTCATTTTTAAAAGCAAGTGAGATTTCTAAAGTTTAAAGTGGCAATCAAGTGATTCAAACTGTACTAACCTGATGAGATGATCCAGTTTGTGATGGAAGTACCAGTGGAGGTACTGGAACATTCAGATGTGTTTGGATAATCTACACAAAAAAATTATAAATGAAGATATAAGATACATTAGCATATGAATTGTGAAAACTAACATATATTGAGTTGAACCTGCATTGTACTCAGTGTTCACTAATTTAAATATGATGATTTGTTGTACAGCTTACATCAAAATCGGAAATTCATAGTCAAATCAGGACCTCCGAATCATAGGAAACAAAGAGAGCAAAATTTCCTTTTTTTTCCCCACCTTCTCTCTCACCTTGGCTGCTCCGTTTGCATCCAGAGAGGGGGGATGTAGCACGGATCGGCAGTGAAGGATGTGATCTATGGAGGCGGTGATTAAAGAGAGGGAATCGGAGGGGGCTAAGCAAATTGGAGCACGGGCCCTGTCATTTGGGGGAAAACTGAAACTAGGGTGTGCGGCTTGGTGCTACTAGCTTCTTGCCCCAAGGGGTGGCAGCGGGAGCAGCACTAGGGGCCTTGCCCATGGGGTGGCAGCGGGAGCAGCACTAGGGGCCTTGCCCATGGGGTGGCAGCGGGAGCAGCACCAGGGGCCGAGACGGGTGGGAGTGGGATATGGTGGCGATGGGTTCGGAGACGAAGGCGCCGGGTTGGGAGATGACGGTGGCGGCGGGTTTGTGTGGAGACTGGAATGTTTTTTTTTTTTGTCGGTGGAGGCTTCGAGGGTTTTTCCCAGGCAAAACAAATTTGGCTTTCGGCGCGAAGGGCAATAGCTGCGCGCCATTTTTGCCGCCACGTTCGCGAAAACTAGTTCCCGGAGGCCCGCTTGCATAAGACACTCGGGAGTCTCCTGACGCCGTTTACGTTTGCCGCGACTGCCAAAAATTTTTGGTCTAAAATAAAAGTATCCTGATGGCAAATAAAAAAAACATGAAAGTAAATATCCCGAGTGCTTTACCATATCCCGAGTGTATTTTGGTAAAACACTCGGGAAACGCCTTGGCACTCGGGAACTACGCAGAATCTGGTAGTGATCACCTAAAACATCAATAATGTATATATACACACAAGGTTTAGTTGGAATAACAAATAAAGCACTACAAATTAGTTTTGTCTCCATATAAAATGTAAAACTGGGATTTCTCTTTAAACACCTGAATACCTCATATATGAGGAACCCCGCAAGTTGGTATTGCATTCCTTTGATCTTGGACTCCAGCAGCCCACGCTCGTGAAGCTCTGCTCGCTGTCATTGGAGCAAAAAGGTATTTGCACAATTAACATGTGTTCCTGAAAACAGCAACTTGTTTGACGAATTTAAATAAAATGAAAAACATGGATCACACCATTTTCTCCTATGCTCAAATCATTGCCGCTGAATTCGTGCATTCTATATATATGCATCACGTTGAAACTGCAAAAGGTCATTGGTTGGCGGCTAATGTAGGGTATAATTGTCCATAGGATCTATCGGGAAAGTTTTCTGGTATGGTCTATACATCACACTTTTCTTACAATACTCTATAAAGGCACTGCATGAGATTATTAGAAACTGAACCTCCTAATTTTTTTTGTATGGTTTATACATCGTGTGGCGAGGGTCCTTAAACAGTCCACATGACGCCTCTGGTAAAAATTAAACAAGCAGTCTAGGAAGACCCATATTGTTTCTTCTCTATGACAAAGATATCTCTATTGGGACTCTAACTCCAAACATTATTTGTTCCTTCTTGTTGATCTCTATTTTGTAATATTTATGCAGTCGACGCAAACTTGTCAACAATTGTGCGATCGCTTCCTCGTGCTCCAATAGATATTTGCATCCCTCGTCCTTGTATGCAAGAGGTGCCTTATCAAATTCTAGTCCTCCTTCCTATATTCCCGCAATTCTTCCTCTGTCATACCCATGGCTTTAGTTTGTTTCTGGAATTCTATTTTTTCTAGGCAAGTACTCATCAGCTTGTCTGTTTGTTGGATTTTTTTTGGTGCTTTGCCATTCGAAGTCCAATTGATATTGTGGGTTTCCGCAGCGGGTCATTTAAATCTTTGAGTACAGCCCGTCGTGCTTTCTTGGAGGGTGGGTCCTGCTGATGTGGGCCTTGCATTAATCTAGTTATGCTCCCATCCATCTGCCTTCTTTCCCACGAGTTTTGGGAGCCTGATTACTGAGGGGTTGGACCTTTTTTTGATCCAGTAGAACTCCTTGGCAGTGGTGGCAGCGATGGAGAAGAAGGCGATGCCATATGAGGAGCCATCCTCGGCGGCAATGGCACAGGAGGCGGTGTCATAGGAGAAGGATCCCTCCTGGGCGGCGATGACATAGGAGGCAATGACGAGGAAACCCTCGGTTGTGTCGACGAATGACCGCCGTTGTTGCCATCTTCATTCGAAGGTGAATCATCATCACCAAACTGTATGTATCATTTGTGCCATGCCACAAAAGGCCCCCTGTTTCCAATCTGAGCCCCGACTAACGAGAAGGTAGCCCGAGCCAAGGAGCACCGTCCCAAATTTGTGCACCAGCAGACCCTTCGCCTGATCCTCGGATCATCTGCAAGAACACCCATAAAAATGACTAAGTCTTGCACGCTTGGACCGTTCTGAGAAACGTTTCGGTGCACCAGTGAACCGACTGGTAGAACACCGGGACGTTCAGCCAGAACACCCAGAACCCAGATTAAACTCCCCATCTTCAAGAATTGTTGACGATGAAAAAAAGAGTGAGCACATGAATGCTCATGAATAGGAAAAAATGATAGCCATGTCTCAAAAATAATAAGTTAGAGAGAGAGAACATGTCAAATGAAGGAGTATTTTCATATACCATGTTCCACACACATGCACATCTTGATCTAAGAGTATGACACTTCTCTCCTTGGATCCAAGCTTTGACTTTACAATATATGCAAGGTAAGTATGCTAAATCTTTTATCCTACCCAAAGCTCCACATAAGCCATTTAGAAGTAGGATGAGAAGGCAACTTCAAAAATGTGTCGTGGTGAGGAATCATACACCATATGAATGACATGAGAGTACCATATGAGGAACATTAAGATTTCTTTTAGAAAAATATTGCAAAAACCTCCGATATGAAACTTGTGGGAATAAGAAAAATGGTGCTCAAGTCAAAGTTGTTCTGTCTCTCAACCACCCAAGACAAAGGAAAATGCCACATGCCCCATGGAGGATAAGGTAAAATGGGTGAGTTTTCAACATTGCTAATTTTCCATTCAAGAAGAAATATGTTTGTTGTACAATTAGTACTCTTGAAATGTGAAGCATAGTAGCAACTCCTGATCCACCGAGGCTAAGTTTTAATTGTTTTCTCAGTATGAGAAAAAGTTAAGCTTGGGGGATCTTGTTGACGGTAAAAATGTCATGATTTCACATACCCAAAACACCGTCTAGAGCCTTGGAATTAAAGGAATATAAGCATATCACGAGCATATTTTATCAAATAACAAGTTTCACATGTATATGGACTATTTCTTTACAGGACATTACAAAATGGAGAAATGAGGGACAATGGGACCCACATAGGGGGGGTTGGTCGACCACCCCTATAGGGCCCACAGTCTTCCCAAGCCTCCATGATACATGTGACAAGCTCCAAAGTGATCCTCCACCCTTGGACCAAAGTTGTGTTTTCTATCAAGGGTGGAAGATGAAGTCACATGGATTGGATGGTCCACAAGTGACCAAACCGACCTGCCAATGTGTCAACCATGGGACATACCCCCTCTACATCAAGTTAGGACCCACCCCACCAGAGGGATGGGCCCACATGTTAGAGAGGGGGTTAGCCAATCCCCCCCTTCGTTGACCGACCCCCTGTTGCACCCACCGCCTTTAAGCATGCCACCATGCAAACAAGAACAACTTCGGCGCATCTCAACCATTGATTGAATGATGGATTGGTCCAAGGGCTATGGTGTGAAGCACATGGATCCATGTGTCCACCTCTACTCCATCTATAAATAGAGGCTCACACCCCCCTCTCCATCCATGCCTTTAAGCTCCAAGTGAAGAGTAGCATAGCTCCATTCTATCTTAAATTAGTAGTGTAGGATAGTTTAGTGTGGGAGTTAGAGAGAGTAGTGAGCTTTGCTCGAGTTTCTAGATCTGGTATAGATCTTGTACCTTTCCCTTTTTAGTAAGACTTTACTTTATTCAATTTATTTATATTCCTTCTCTACTTTACTAAGTATTTACTTAGCGTAACGTTATACTTGTTATATTGTCGTTTTAGCCTATCTTAGCATATAGTTGTTTCATATTAGATTGTGATCTAGGACTTACACTTGTATACGATCATCGTCTTTCATTAGGTGCTCTAATTGATCCGTGCGTGCGCAATTAGAGTAGTGAGAGAAAGTGTAAGCGTGGTGCTTATACTCTATCTTGCCTTTGGTTACCGCTTGTTGCATGGATAGATTATGGATGCTAGCAGGTGGTGATAGCCCTGTCTAGTCTTTGTATTCCACCATGTGTTCGAGACAAGTTCTTAAAAGGTAAGGCTAACGTCAACTGTGTAGCGGCTTCTAGTTGGAACTAGTGTTCCTATTGTCTCGCCTACCGCTTAGTATACCCATTGTGTGGACTCAATCTTTGTGTTGCAATTATGTGATTAAAGTAGAACCATAGAAGTAGAGTCTGAATCATATGAACCTTTACTTTCTCATTGTCCTCCCACCTAACTATACCCTACTAATTATCTTTGAGTTATCTTCATCTTGGCTTGTTGCATTACTCCTTCCTACCATATTTCATTTACCCCCTATACTAGTGAAAGCCCAAGTTTGGTTTTGGTTAATTGATGAAACCTATTTGGACTAACCCTATGCTCTAAGTGTGGATTTGAGATAGGTTGGTCCAATCCAAGTGATGGAGCTAGGAGGCACTCATGGATGGAGACGGCCACAAGAAATGATGATCAAAGTGCTCATGCTTGGAAAATAAGAAAGAGAAAAACAAAAATGGGCTCAAGGCAAAGGTGATTTCCATAGGGCCATTTTGTTTTTTTGGTGGTCAAGACACTTAGATAGTGTGACCACGTTTAGGATCGATAACCGTACTATTAAGAGGGGTGAAACTCATATCGAAATGCTGTTACCAAAGTGCCACTAGATGATTCTAATTCATTGCATATGCATTTAGATTCTAGTGAGTGCTAACAAACTTAAAAATGCTTGTAAAAATAGGCTAATACACGTGCACAAGGTGATACACTTGGTGGTTAGCATATTTGAGCAAGGGTGGTGAAGTTGGAGTTGAGGAGGCACTGTTTCCTGCGATCGGACGTAGGACCGGACGCTGATCCTATGCGTCTGATCAATGGAGGAGAGGCAATGCAGCTTAGGGTTTGTGACCGGATCCTAGAGGGGTCTGGGACCGAATGCATAGGGGGTGAGTCTGGTTAGTGCTGACATACGCCGACGCAAGGGTGAGCTAGGCATAGTGAGTGGACCGGACCCTGCCTGTGTCCAGTCATGGTCAAGCGGACGAGTCTGGTCTTGGAAATACCTCTCTGGTGCCTTACTAGAGTTGACCAGACTCAGCGTAGTGGAGCGTCCGGTCAGCCTTCGGGCGAGTCCTATCTCGGCTGACTGGCTACGTGGGCGTGCGTGATCGGACTCCGCGCTAGTGCGTTCGGTCAGCGTCTGGTGCGTTCGGTCATGACTTAAATGTTGGCATGCAATCACCCGACCATTGGGATCGAACGCGCGAGGTTAAACATGTGGGACACATGGCAGCGGATGCATGACCGGACGCTAGGTGGTGTGCGTCCGGTCAAACCGACCGGCACGTCCAGTCAGTGCGCAGAGGCGCCCTCTTTGAGCATAATGGCTCTATTTCATTGGGGGGCTTATAAATACGTGGTAACCGGCCATGGCTCACTCTCTTGGCCATTTCTATTGAGAATACACCCTAGTGAGCCTAGCCAATCCTCTCTAACTCATCTTGCTTGATTGATTCATCATTTGGTGAGATTGCAGAGCATCCAAGTGCATTGCTTTGAGTGATTGCATCTAGAGACACTTGGTGATTGTGTTTCGCTGTGGATTTCGCTTGTTACTCTTGGTGGTTGCCACCACCTAGATGGCTTGGTGCAGCGAGGATCGTCGAGCAGAGGAAGGTGCTTATCTCTGGCTCCAATCGTGGTGATTGTGAGGGGTTCTTGACCTTTCCCCGGCGGAGAGCCAAAAGGTACTCTAGTGGATTGCGCATGGCTAGCTTGTGGATCTTCATCTTGTGTTGGTTGTGTGGCACCCGATTGCGGGTTAGGCGTGTGATGCCGATTAGCGCGTGAACTTCCAAGTGAGTGAATCACCACAATGGGGACTAGCTTGCTGGCAAGCAAGTGAACCTCAGAGAAAAATCATTGTGTCATCATTGTCTCCAGGATTTCTTGTGATTGATTGATCATCTCTTGCCACGGCATTATAACTCACTACCTCTCTTGTGTGTTTACTTTCCTAGTGTAGCTAAGCTCTTTAGAGTAACTAGTTTTGAGAGCTAGCTTGTGTCTTGTTTAGTTTGGTTAGTGAGCCACTACTAGAAATCCTTTCATCTATGAGGTTTTGGGTATGACGATCCCAAATTTGGTCACTGAACAAGGTTCATCAATGATGAAATTTCGTTATTCGTCATGGATGACCGGTTTGGGCGTCAACCCCTTTGTTCAACTGTGACAAAGTAGAAGTAATCGTCATAGAAATGTTGTGAACTTCGTCATAGAAGTGAAGCTCAGTAGTTTCACCGTTGAGGTCCCACCTGTCAGCCGAAATTTTCGTCATAAAAGTGAAATTAAAAAAAAAGTGCGGTGCCTAGGAATCGAACCAGGACCTGCACTTCCCAAGCAAGATGGCTTACCATCACACTACGAATTCAAACATGTTACAGAGTGGGAACATTAATTTATTATCTGTTTGAATAATTCATATATTAAAAAAATGTGCGGTGCCTGGGAATCGAACCCAACACCCTTCACTCAGAGTCAAGCTGCCTTACCATCAGAACACGACTTTGGTCATGCTCAGAGATGAATTTTTTTTCTTATTCATTTATTGAATCAGTTCTATGACTCAAACCCAATCCAATTGTGCTGCCCCCAGATCCAAACCCAACCCAAATCCGCGACTCCTCTGGGCGTGTGAGCTTCTCTCGATAGGCACTCTTTGCAAGTAGTAGCTGCCGGTGTCTGTGGCGGCATGCTAGGGTGGCTACTTCATCTACTTAGAGGTATTGTCCCCTCCCATTGCTTGCAATTTGTAGAGCAGTAGATGTTTAGACAAGGATTGGTAGAGCAGTTCATGGCTTTTGTTCAGCTACTTAGGCCTAATTTTTTTTGCATTCAGAAGATGGACAGAACATGGATTCGTGCTACTCGGTTCAGCGATGAGTTCACTGTAGGTGTTGATCAGTTTATGTCTTTTGTTCGAGATAGATTCAGTCCGAATGATGCTATACATTGCCCATGTCGCAATTGTCTGAATCAGTCTTCACGGAGTCTGAAAGATGTGCATGACCATGTTTATCTCCATGGATGGTCAGCTACATATACTTGCTGGGTACACCATGGAGAAGATTTTGATGTTGACATTGTGGAATTTGGAGAGGATGAAAATGTACCTGCCTATCTTGGTGATGTGGTAGATGTGGAGGAGCCCGACAATGAAGATGATCATGATTCGGTAGAGATGATTGCAGACTTGTACACAACTATACAACAAGATGGAGAACAACCTATGTTTGTGAAAGTTCTTGAAGATGCAAAACATGCTCTTTGCCCGGGTTTAGTTCAGTCTAGGTTATCTTTTCTAGTAAGATTGCTACATATCAAGTCATACTATAGGGTCAGCAACATAGCATTCAGTGCATTTTTGAAGTTATTGTCAGGGTCATTCCCTAATTGTTGTCTTCTAGATTCATATGACAAAGCAAAGAAGTATCTCAAAGAGTTGGGCCTTGGATATGAGTTAATCGATGTCTGTGACAATAACTGTGTGTTGTTTCGCAAAGGACTTGAAAAACATGACATCTGCCCAAAATGCAAGGAATCTAGGTGGGTAGATGGAGATGCTGCCAAATGGATTCCTAAAAAGATTTTGAGATATTTTCCTCTTATACCAAGGCTGAAGAGGATGTTTGCAAACAAAGCAACATCGGAGGAGACCCGGTGGCACAAGGATAAAAGGGTTGCTGTGGAGAATGAAATGACCCATCCAGCTGATGGCTTAGCCTGGAAAGATTTTGATGCTGTGTTTCCAAGCTTTGCTAGAGATGTCAGAAACCTAAGGCTTGGTTTAACAACAGATGGGTTTAATCCATTTGGAAACATGAACACAACTTATAGCATGTGGCCTGTACTTGTAAAGGTATACACTCTACCTCCATGGTCATGCACTGCTGCATCCAACTGCATAATGGCATTGCTCATCCCAGGACCAAAGTCTCCAGGCAAGGACTTTGACGTATTCTTACAGCCTCTCATTGAGGAATTGTTAAAACTCTGGGAGGGAGTCAGTACATATGATGCATTCACTCGTGGGAAGTTTGACCTTCGTGCTGCAGTACTATGGTGCATCCATGATTATCTAGCTTTGGGTGTATTGTCAGGGCGAATCACTAAAGGTTACTATGCATGTATCTATTGCAACAAAGATCCATTATCAAGGAGTCTTAGGAAGAAGATATGTTACATTGGACACCGTCGCTATCTTGATAAAACCCACAAGTGGAGAAGAAGCTTGGCCTTTGATGGACACCGAGAGAACCGGGGTGAGCCTGGAAAGTTGAGTATGCATGAGACATTAGAGTGTCTAGAGAAATTAAAAGATGTTACTCCTGGTAAGGCTGATGGTACCAAGAAAAAGAAGCGAGGACAGAAGGACAAGGAGCCAAAATTGTTTAGCCGAAGGTCCTCTCTATGGGACCTTCCTTATTGGAAATACTTGAAGCTGCCACATAATCTTGATGTGATGCATATAGAGAAGAATATATGTGATGCCCTTCTAGGCATAATACTCTGTCTTGAGAAGAATAAGGATACAGTTAATGCGAGACTTGATTTGCAGGATATGGGCATACGTCCTGATTTGCATTTAGAAGAAGATGAAGACAATTCAGTTTCCATGCCAGCAGCATGGTATTCCATGGAAAAAGAAGAAAGGGTTGCATTTTGTGTATTTCTAAAAAGTATTCGGTTTCCATATGGATATGCTTCCAACCTGACAAGATGCATTAGTTCAGATGGTTCCAAGGTGCAGGGCCTCAAAACCCATGATTGCCACATCCTTCTTCAAAGAATTTTAGCTATTGGTCTCCGGGGACTAGTGTACAAGGACATATATGTAGCAGTTGCAGAGTTGGGTAAATTTTTCCAGGAGCTTTGCAGTAGGAAACTAAAGGTTGATAGATTGAAACATCTAAAAGCAGAAATCCCTATGATACTTTGCAAGTTAGAGAAAATATTTCCTGCTTTTTTTGATGTGATGGTCCACTTAGCTGTCCACCTTCCTGATGAAGCACTCCTAAGAGGTCTTGTCCAATATGGATGGATGTACCCAATCGAACGACAAATGGGCACTTTGAAGGGGTATGTGAGGAATAGGGCTAGACCTAAAGGGTCCATCGCTGAGGCGTACATAGCTAATGAGGCCTTGACCTTTTGTTCAAGTTACATGGAAGATGTTGTCACTAGATTTAATCGAGATGATGAAAAATGGCATCATGGAGCAACTGATGGTGACCTCCCTATATTCCAGCATGGTGTTAAACTCTTGGGGGCCAACAAGCAGACATATCTTGATGATAAAGAATTTCACAAGATTTGTTGGTATGTGCTAAACAATAGTGAGGAGGTAGAGCCATATTTGAGGTGAGTTTTGTTTCTAAATTATGTAAGTGTGTAGCACACTGTGTGTGCACCTGACAAAGAAAGTTTAGGAGTGCAACAAACTGTTTCTCAAGATATATTGTAAACTGTGTGTGCAGCAAGTTTAGAGGAGAGTTAGACAAAGAAGGTGGCCATGATGTTGAGAAGAGGATGGAAAAGGAATTCCCTGCTTGGTTTAGGAGTCATGTAAGTGGTTCTAGATTTATTTTTGACTTGCTTGGTTTAAGATTCATATTGCAGCAAGATGCATATTAGATTCATACTTGATTCGACTTATTTTGCAGCAAGATTCATATTGTAGCAAGTTTCACTCAATTATGTGTGCTGGTAATCATAGTTGCTTTGACTTATTTTGTTGTCTTTTTAGATCAAGACTAAGTGGAAGGATAATCGAGAAGAAGTTAGTGAAGGTCTATATGCAATATCATGTCCTCCTGACCTAAGAGTGAACTTATGGGCATCATGCAGTGTCAATGGTGTTCGATACAACATTGTCGACCGTGAAAGACAAAGGCAAACACAAAACAATGGTGTGCTGGTGGATGGAACACATAATGGATTGGCGATAGAATTTTATGGTCAGCTCAGAGAGATAGTTGAGTTGAGCTACAACTCCAGTTTGGAATGCATTCGAACGGTCGTACTTTTTCGGTGTGACTGGTTCAGTCAAGATGGCAAAGCTAGAACCATTAGAGATGATGGCCTTTTTAGATCCATCAATGTAGAGAGGCTTTGCTACAAGAGGGACCCATTCATATTAGCAACTCAGTCAAAAAAGGTCTTCTATGTGCAGGACACACAATTTGGCAAAAATTGGCGTGTTGTCCAAAAATTTGAGCATAGGAGCATGTATGGTGTCAATGAAGTAGAATTGAGCACTGTTCACCAAGATGAAAATGGTTCTGATAATGAGCTTGGGGTACAAGATGATGTTGATGATGGCTTGGATGAGTCTACACCAGTGCACCGACATGTGGGTGGCCAAAAATATACTGTTCCTAGTAACTTACAAGTTCTTATCAATAGAAGGGAAGAAGACATGGTTGAGGACAGTGACTCTGAAGGCTGTGAAGATGATACTATCTTTGAGTATTTTAGTGACAATGATAGGGATCCCATGGAATGTAATGATGATGATTAGATTAGCTGTCATTTGTAGCTGTCTAAATCTGGGATGTTGATTGAGCACAAACAATTGTAACTGTGACTCTTTTTTAGTACCTGTCTTTTCTAGGATGTTGATTGAGCACAAACATTTGTACCTGTCTACTTCTGGATGTAGACGTATCTGACTTTTTCTGGGATGTTGATGTTCCTGTCAACTTCATTGTATTTTTCTGGGATCACAATTACAAATCACTGTATTTTTCTAGGATCACAATTGCAATTCACTGTATCAGACAAGTCACAAACAATTGGAACAGGTAGATGTTTAGTTGGCAATTCACAAACAATTCTCACACAATTGATACCATGAAGTCATTGATACATTGATACCAGGAAGTCATTGATACATTGATACTAGGAACTCATTCATACACTTCTCAAAATCTAACTCAATCAGACTAAGCTAATGGATACAGTTCTCCAAAGCTATGACATACAGTTCTAAGACTTAGCTAATACATAAAACTCATTCAAACTAATCTAATTCAAACATTGATACAACTCTTTCACAGCAGCTGAAGCATCATAGGCCTTGGCTGAGGACCTTTACTACATGTGGCCACCAGGAGTGCCAAACAGACAGCAAGTGCCACAGCAAGGACCTTCACAGAACGACAACAGACCTTGACAAGTGCCTTGGCCTCCTCCTTCTCCTTGACAAGATCCTCCTTCTCCTTCACCAGTACAACATACTTGGCATGTGCTTCATCCACCAAATATGCTAGTTCACTGTTCTCCACTTTAAGAGATTTATTCTTCTTACGAAGGGCCTTGACTGCATCTTGCAGATCAACAAGTATTTCGATCTGATGCTCAGTTGGCTTTGGATCCAGCCACTCCTAGAAATTACAACCACCATCTTGCATCCACAAGAAAATTGCACTTTGTTAGACAGACTATATATAAATGAACTCATTGCAAATTGAACTCAATGTAAATTGAACTCACCTGATATTTGTAGCAGCAGTGATACCTCCTTCCAGGATTCACATCACTCCATGATACCCACCTAGGTGCCCTCTCATCGTAGAAGCCATGACTACTGGCGTGTACGAGTAGGGCAGATGGCGATATGGAATTGGGGAGGCGTTCGGGGACGGCTCTCCATAGCGTGCAATGGAGTTTCGGGACGAGCTTGACCCAGAGTTGGTTGCCATGGTGCTCGAACCCTAACCGAGGTGGTTTGGAGCACGACGGCGGGGCTGAACAGTGGGTGGGAGCACAGCGGCGGGGCTAACCGCTGGGTGGGAGCACGGCGGCTGGGATGGACGGTGTTGTGGACCCACGGCGTCGGGGGCTCGCCGGTGGAGTGGACACGTCGGCGGGGGCTCGCTAGTGGAGTGGACGCACGACGACGGGTGCAGCAGATTTGGGGGATTTGGGCGGATTGTGTTCGATTTGGGGGATTTGGGCTACGGCCGTTGGGTGGCTGACGGGTAGGCCAACCCGATCAGCTCTTGAACTGGTTGGACTCGGTTCACCTTGGGTAAGAGGCTGACGGGTGGGCCCATGATGGTCAAATCATTGTCAAATCCATGAATTCAGTGTATTTTGATGCAGATTTGAACCTAATTTTTGATTGCAATGTTAAGAGCAACATTCAAGTAAAGTAATTGTACCTTGATCACTAAAGTTCAAAATGGTTCATATATATCAATGGATAAGATATGTGTGTTCATGCATAAGCTATGTGTGTTCATATATCAAGTGAAGTGTGTTCATATCAAGTGAAGTGTGTTCATTTAATCTTATGTGATCTTATGTAATTCCAACCTATTTATGTGTGTTTCTATATCAAATCATGTATACTATCTTAAGTAGTGCATAGTTTAAGTGCATATAGCTATGATAGGAGACATATAGATCTTATGTGTATAACCAAGCACACATACATGGATCAATGTATATGATCTTATGAAGTAAACAAATGCCACATACATGTGTGTTGTTAGAACATTGTTAAGTGTTTGAATTCATTAATGCACTCACTAAATAAGTAGTGTAGTGCACATAGTACTTGGATATATATCATCCTATAATGTATATAGTGCACACAAAATAAGACCTACATGTCTCTATAATTTTAGAGCCCACATATTATCATCTTTCATATTTACTTTGAAAAATCAAATAATGTTTTCATATATATTATATAATGACTATATAATTTGTAATTTTGATGTATCAAAGAAGGTTACAAAGACTAAAAAATATCATTTTAGATTACTATGGTACATAAAACATCATTATAAAAATAAAAGTTTGAATCACAGGCAAATGGAAATTGATATCAATTTTAGAGAAACAAATATCATTTTTCAACACAAAAATAGTCCCCAAAAGCTAAAGAAAGAACCATTTTTTACTGACAAAAAAAAGAAAATTCCTTTCACTTCTCCCGCCTAAACGGCCCGGCGGTTGACGCGAATCCCCCGCCCAAACTTTGGTAGCTGAGAAAATCCCCTAACTGCCCTCAAGCACGTCGACTCTTGATTGACTACAGCAGAGGTAAAATAGTAAATATACAGCGGACTATATATCCGCGAATCCACTCCACTCGGTCTCATTTCACTCCTCCCGCATCCACTCCGCCGCCACCCTAGTTCGCCTCCACCGCCGCCCTCCAAGAATCCCTACGCCGCTGCCCACCTAGAGCCCACCCACCGCCACCCTCTTACCGCCCAGATCCGCCGTTGCCCATTTCGCCCTGCCCAGATCCGCCATAGAGACGTGACCTGTGACCCGAAGACGGAGGAGCCACACGACTACATCACCGGAGATCGTCCACCCCAGCGGAGATACAACTCTCATCAACAATGCCTAAACGAACCGCAACACTCCTCTTCCCCCTGAGCCCAGGTTCTACCGAATGCTTCCCCTTTTAGGTGTATGGTTTTGTTCACTAGGTAGGGTTTAGGTTTTACGGATTACTGTGTTCACTAGGCATGTGTTCACTAGGCAGGGTTTAGGTTTTACGGATGACGGGTAAGATGTTAGGGTTTATTGTTTAGGTTTTATGGTGTAGGGATCAATTGGACTAAAATTCATTTACAAATAAATAGGGTACTATGAAAGGCTGAGGGACTTGCAAGTCACGAAGAACAAAAGGTTCATGGAATCCTTGGGTATTCGTACCTTGGCCGCTTCTATTAAAGAAAGAATGGCAAATGCAAGTTCTCAGAACTCGGACAAGCCAAGAAACAAGAATGGTCATGGGGAGGGGTTAGATTCATCGGAGTATCTTCCTAGAGCTGAGGGCGGCTAGGAAGAGGAAGCTGAAACAGTTGTGGTGGGGTTTTTTTTTACATTACACTGTGCAATGTACATTTTAATGCAGGTTGTAATAACAGATTTGTTTACCCTTCTGTATTAGGAAACTGAGAAAAGCAACAAGCGGGGCACAAATTGGAAGAAGAAGACCAAGATGCCTCCAGGTGGCACGAAAAGAGTCAGGGCAATTGGCGGCAGTGAGGCAACTCCTAGAGTTGCAACCAGGTCTGGAAAGAAGTACATCACCAACCACCCCACGATTATGGTACGAGGGACACCAACTCCGCTACCAGAGAACAATGAGACAAAGAATCTGTGGGACAAGGGGAAGAAGAACATCCCCCAAGTCCTATTCTGGACTTTTCTGTATTTGATGACCCAAATAATACAAATGAAGATGAGGTCACAGAAGAGTTAGATGCTATTCCTCAAGGCAAGTAATAGACCATGCTTTCTCACATTCTTTGCTTTACTTGGATTACTCTGACACTAATAGCGTCACTTTTGTAGCTCGACAACGTGCTCCAAGAAAGCCAAGACCACCAACAAAAGGCAAATTGCTGGACAATATGACAAAATCTATGGGAAAGAGATTGCCAATTGAAATTGCTGCAGGGAAGAGAAGGCCAGAGAAGCCTGCACAAGCTGCTAAGCTAGCTTCAGAGGCTAGACTTATCACTAGGAAGAGCATGCCTATCCTAACTCACTGGAAACATTACAAGAAAGATGAAAGCCAACTGAAAGAATTCATGGGCCAGTTATCTGTAAGTAAATTGATACCTTCCATATCTATTTGGTACCTTCAATAAGTAACTATACCAAATGCTAAGAGCTAACTCCGCTGGGTGATTGACTTTTGCAGGTTAGGTTGGCAGTTGATGACAAGTTTGAGCCAACAGTTCAAGACTACAGCAATATACTCCAAGGTGCTGTACGCCAGAGGAGATATTTGTTGAAGAACAAGTACTTCAATGGTATACCGGCTAATGAAGTCCCCACTACTTCCCCTGTTCCTAGTATTTCTGACGACGAGTGGAAGGCACTCGTGGCGATGTGGTCTACTCCAAAAGCAAAGGTATCATGATGTTGTAAAGAAAGTTTTCTGTTCTCTCTATGTTGTCTTCCATTTACATATATGTCTTATAGGAAACTGGTCGGAAGAACAAGATAAACCGTGAGAAGGTTAGACACCATCAAGTGACGGGATCTCGAAGCTACATCTCACACTTGTATGCATTTGTAAGTGCTAAAACACTGGGACAATACATTGTATCTGATTTAAACATACATATCTATTTCCTATAAAGTTGTCTACAAACAAAAGCTAATTTTGCTGCATTTCCTGCTATAATTATGTAAAGAAGGAGAAAAACAAGGATAGAGAGGTGGATGCAGTTGAGATCTTCAAGGAATTGCATACCAGCAAGAAGAAGGGTATGACTGATGTGGTCAAAGAAATAGTTGTAAGTGCCTACATATCATTGCTTGTTGGGATTGAGTATATGTGTGAATTTATGCTAATTACAATTGCTGGATGGGATTAGTACATGGAAAGTATGTTCATATGCTTAGATGTTGTGTGTCAATGGTTCTATCAGTTCTTTATGAAATGGAAGGTTGTTCTACATGCTTGCTGGAGGGGATGAGTACATAGAAAGTTGTTCATGTGTTTATGCCTATATATGGAATCATATGTTGCGTGCATTGTTCTGAAATGTTAAGTTGTGTTCCTATATGCTTGTGAGATGCTAAGTTGGGTTCCTACACCCTTGCTGGAAGGTTGTGCATGGTTGAGAAATGCTAAGTTTGGTTCCTACATGCTTTCTAGAAGGTAGTGCATGGTTTGTCTGTACATGATTGTGAAATGCTATGTTGATGTTCCTATATGCTTGCTGGGTGAGATTAGTACATAGAAAAGATGTTCCTATATGATTGCTGGTTATTACTTTTCCTATATGCTAGTAGGATGGTCCTATCTGTGCTTAGGAATTAAATAGTTGTCCCTATATGCTTGCTGGATGGCATTATTACATGGATAGGATATTCATATCTTTGATGTTCATGTACTTTAAAATGTATACAGCAATATGTTTTGTGATGGTTTTCATAACTTGGCTTGTGAAATAGATTCTGCATAATGAACTTACTAATGTTGCACCTGTTTGCTGTAGAGTACCATGGAAGATATGTTGGCCCAGCCTGCTCAAGACTTGGAGACACCAAGATCTAGTACTGAGATAGTTTCGAAGGTTCTCTCACAAACCAGTGCAGCTTGTACATTCCTCAAGAATGTTGGTATTGAAACACCAGTAAGCAAGTCTGTTGCATCAGCTGCAAGAGAGGCACAACTTTGGGAACATCTACAGGTGGAGAAGGAACGGGCTGATAATCTTGAAGAACAACTGGTCCATCTAAAGAAGAAAGCTACAGAAATAGAAGAATCCATGGCCAGGACCCAAGAAGTTGTGCTCAAGAACCAGCAAGAGCTAGAGGAGTTCAAGAAGAAACAAGAAGCTAATGATATGATCCTTCAGCGCATCTTGGGCCTCCACTTAGGTAATCGAGCTACTTAGCTTGTTCCTATCCTGCCTAGGTTCCTCTGCAGTCCATGGTTGTGCTGGGCCGTGTCGCTACTGCTGGTACTCGTGTCGCTACTGTTGGTACTCATAATAAGTTGCTGAACTTGGTCTGTCAGTTGTCGCTTGTGAACTTATTCTGTGATTGCCTGGTCTGTGGAACTTGTGGTTCAAGTGATGTGAACCTATGGAACTTGTGGTTCCCCTATGTTTGTGGTTCCCCTGTGTTTGGGAACTTTAGTTGTGAGAACATTTAAACATGTGATGTATAAACTGTGTATGATGTATGAATTGTTGTATGTGGTAAATTATGTTCTGTTTCTGGATTGAGTGATCAGGCACGGCTGCAGCCTGTATTTTATCCAATCAAAGAATTAATTTATGACGAAAAAACATCATCGTTCAAGCACTGCCACGTCTTCGCCAGCGTTAAGATAATGCCACGTGTCAACCTCTTAGAAATACACGTGTCAACCTCTCAGAAATACACGTGTCGACCTCACAGAGCATACACGTGTCGACCTCATATTCAAACACGTGTCAACCTTATTTTAGGACACGTGCCGTACTCATAGTCACACACGTCTAAACCTTAGCTTAAGACACGTGTCGTCCTGAGCGAATGAAACGCGTCAACATTACCGTCATACACGTGTCGACTACAACGCCTGCTGAAATAGTTCAGTGACGGTGCCCAAATCGTCACGGATGTAAACTTATCTGTGATGAAACACGACAAATCGTCACAGTGCAACATTTGTGATGCTACAAAGATGACGAACATAATTTCATCATAACTTCGTCACAGATATCTTTCCATGACGCTTTTAGCGTTTACTATGACATTATTAGATCGTCTCAGATGTGCACTTTTTTAGGAGGCTCTTTAGTTAGTCCTTGAGAGTTCACTATCTTAGTAGTAGTGACTTAGCCTTGTGTGTGACCTAGAGACTATAGCAACTAGAATTGTGGTTAGGTGGCTTGTATTTTTAGTAGGCTAGTGCAACACTCGCTTCACCATTTAATTGTCTAACCACTTGGCTTAAGTGTTGTTTATAGAAATTTTTATAGGCTATTCACCCCTCCTCTAGCCATTAGGACCATTCAAGTGGTATTGGAGCTGTGGTCACCGTGATTTGAGGCTTAACAAACTACGGTGTCAAAATGGCTCAAATCAACAACACCATGAAGCCACCCCAATTTGATGCAACAAATTATCCATATTGAAAGTCAAAGATGACCACTCATATCAAGTCAATCAATTGAAAGGTGTGAAAGGTAGTGGAGACCAAAATTGAGATAGCCGATCCAGAGAATCCCATCGACGGTCGAAGAAGTGCTACTCCAAAACAATGACATTGCTCTTAGTGCCATTCATGATGCTATTGATGAGAGAACATTTGAGAAAATTAAAAACATTGAGATGGCGCATGAAGCTTGGAAGAAGTTGGAGGAATCTTTTGAGGGCACTCAAGCGGTGAAGGGAGCCTAGGCATACATTCTCAAGGAGAAGTTTGCAAGTTTCAAGATGAAGGATGATGAGAGTGTGCCAGAGATGTTTCATAGGCTCCAAGTGCTTGTCAATGATCTCAAAGCACTTGGTGAGGAGGTGAAGGACAAGGACTTCTCCCATAAGTTCTTGAGATGCTTACCATCAAGATTTGGGATGTTGGTCACTTTGCTAGTGAGGAGCGGTTTGGACACAATGACACCAAACCAAGTTTTGGGAGATGTGATGATCGATGACACATATAGAAATGATGATGAGAAGGAAGAAAAGAACAAGGAGAAGAAAGATGAGAAGAAGGATGAGAAGAAGAAAAGAGTAGCATTCAAGGCCAGCTCATCATCCAAGTGCAAGGGCAAGGCAAAACAAGACACGTCAAGTGAAGATGAAGGCTCATTTTCTTGGGATGATGAAGATGATGAGAAGATGGCTCTCTTTGTGAAGAGATTTGGCAAATTCATAGTGAAAAAGGGCTATCGTGCTAGAAGAAAAAAGTCATCATCAAGGAACAAGGATGAACCAAGATGGTGCTTCAAGTGTGGTAGAAAGAAGGGCAAGAAGGTCAAGAAGAAGGACAATAAGGAGAAGAAAGAAAAGAAGGACAAGATGACCTCCAAAAAAAGCAAGAAGAAGAGTGGTTCATAAGTGGTCACTTGGGATAGTGATGCTTCCTCAAGTGATGATGATTCAAGTGATGATGACAAGACCACCAAGAAGAAGGTTGTTTACACCAAAATTTGGAAAGAAGAACACGGGAACTTGAAGCTTCCAAGATTGTGTCATCAAGGAATTGATTGCATAAGGATCGATATCAGCTGATTCAGTTGCGGTACTGGGATCGGCTCTCTTCGGATGACATCAGTAGATAACATCAATGAGCTACGGTTGGCGTCGGGAAAAACATGTCGGACTCTACAAAAAGGGAAAGATTAGGGTCCAAGTTATCTTAAGTTAGGAATGTTTTCGCTTATACCAAAGATTGTAATAAGTCGTACTTGAGTAGGATTCATGCTTAGGTTCCGGGTATAAATGTTGGACCCCGGCTATTGTAAAGAAATATACAATCAATCAATACCAATTTCTTTTTTTTGGCTTCATACCAACCTTAGGAGTAGGAGTACTGTAGATCTCGACGAGTTCTTCAACAAGCAGGGCTGCATCGATCCGGTCGACCTCTAGCTTGTCTGTAAGTACCATCATGGCTTATGCTTCTGTTCATAAGGCTGCATCAGTCCGGCCAACCTCTTATGAGCTATAGTATAAGCTAGTTATCGATCCTTATCTAGTTCAAGTATGGCTGCATCTGTTAAGTTCGACCTCCACTGCTCGAATTAGATTAAGGTCAAGTTATCGGCTCTACCTAAGGGTGGTGTCCTCCGGGTAGATTCATTAAGTTAATGATCTTGCTGATATTCTAATTGTCATTAGTTTCAGCAATATCAACCTGCCCGATCGAGATCGATCTAGATTGGCCTCACATCCTTTTAGTCCATCGTTTATTTTGTCACATTGCTATGGTTCTTACTTTAAACAATGGATTATGCTTTATTGGCTGTTCTACTTCGATCTTGGTCACGCATAGTATGTGGCTAAGGCTTGTCTGATCTTAAGAAGGTTTACTAGCTAGTTGAATCTTGTTTATAGCTCGCTATTATGGCTGTAACGATCCGGTCGATCCCCACTGATAGTACTTTAAATCAGAGTATGCTAGTTGGTAGATTTGCTTTCGACCAGGCATGACCTTGACTATTTGCTATGCTTGGATCGGCTAAATAGCTGATCGCCCGTACTTTAACGCTTATAGTGTGTCTTCATGATTCTGTTAAATGTGAATAGATTTGTTTACTTTAAAGGTTTGATTTGTTGTCTTTATCATGGCTGCCATCGATCCTGTCGAACCCCACTATTAAGGATAATAGGTTAGGTCTGATGAGTTTATAGATCTGTCGATATTAAATAGTCGATTATTCACATGCTGTAATCTCTTTTCTATTCGAATCAGCTATTTTAGCCGTTTCGCCTGTGTTTTCACAGATATGGCACGCTTTTATGAGCCTGTTGAAGTATGATCAGTTCTATGGACTTTCTAGTTCTAGACTATCATCATCATCATAGCTGCATCGATCCGGTCGAACCTCACTGTTGACGGTAATAGATTAGATCTAGACGGTTCGTAGATCTATCTATATCAAACAGTCGATTATTTGCGTGTCATATCCCTTTTCACCAGATTCATTAGCTCTACACCACGTATTGATCAAAATCTAATTTAGCCAGTGATGTATCTTCGACGCATACATGCTAATAGCTCAAGGGAAAGGATTATTAAAACTGGGTGCATTGTATTAGTTAAATCATGACCCGCGAGCTTTATAGTCCTAAATAGCTGATTTCTTCTCGTATCGGCAGTTTTAGTAGATTTTTCCTGTCTGGCCGCTCCCGAAGCGGCACACTTGGAACTGTCTAGGCAAAACCGGCATGTTACGTCCTAAATTACTGATGAACTTTCTCTCCTTGTCAATTACAGGTCAAATTGACTGGCACGCCCTTGGAAATTCACAGGGTTGACTGTTGCTGCATTGAAGCCAGGTAGATCTCCAGATCGTTCTGGCTTGCTGTGTGTCCACACGGCGCGGCTATCATGTTTTCACGTCGACATGCGTTCTGGCACGCCTGGTGGGACCCCACAATCGTCATGGCAACTCACAACAAGGACATTCTTATGGTGCCTTATGCAGATCTACCTGATAAAGATAAAGATGTCACCAGCAAAGCTATAGAAGAATTCCAGAACAAGTGTCTATTGTCCTACATCAAGACACATGACAACAAGGTCATCCAGAAATATCCACTACCAAGAGTTTTGATGCATGGGCAATCAGACACAGATGAAGCTGATGATAGGCGTTTCTTCATAGATGATGTAAACAAATCTGTTCATGATGCCATGTTAAACCATAATACAACTTTCTTGAACACCTTCCACAATACCATGAGAGAGGTGTTTCATGAATATCTAATTGATCAGGTTGGGCTGGCTTATTACAATATTCCACATCCGTCGACTTAGGGGACTAATCAAGCTGGTACTAGCCATCAAGAAGCAGCACTAACTGGTGATGATGATGTCCAGGCAGTTTAGAACTCATCTGAGCAAGTTCAAGGCACCACTAATCAAATACAAAATAATCCTAGATCAGCAGTGTAGTATGTGCAACAGCCGACAGGGCAAGTTTAGAATCAAATGGTTAATTTTGGCACATTAGGCCAAATACCATCGTCGGCTCAAAAAATAGCGCCATCAGTTCAAAGGATTCGTAGAGATGCAGATCCTAACATCTACAACCAAAGACTTCAAGCAACAAATTAGCAAATGACCCAATAGATAGAGATTTCATAGGGATATCATTATGGAACAGATTGCAATACCCTTCATATGATTCCAAATCCAGGGTATCAAGTTACTCGAAATTTTAATCCACAGATGGGTCAACCATTATAGAGAAATCCATATTCAAATGCTGATGAGTCATTACTCAGAGTGACCGAGATGATGAAGAATTAGTTCGGTTTGAAACCAAAAGGGTAGACCTTTTTGTACAAACGTCTATATCCAAAGTGGTATGATTTGGTCGCTCTTCCTACAAATTACAGGCTCCTGGAATTCGCTGAGTTCACTAGTCAAGATAGCACAAGTATAATAGAACATGTCAGTCGATATCTTACACAGATGGCCGAAGCATCCATTGAAGAAACTCATCGAGTTCGTTTCTTCTCCCTGTCCCTATCAGGACTAGCTTTCACCTGGTTTTCATCGTTACCAATTAACTCCATTACCAATTGGACTGACCTAGAGAAGAAGTTTCATACATATAATGGGACAGGAGAAAAGAAAATCATAGATTTGACGACCATAAGGCAAAGAACTAATAAATCGGGTGCTGAGTTTCTTCAGAGGTTCTGAGAAACCAGGAATTTGTGCTTTTCATTGAATCTGACTGATGATCAGCTAGCTGCTTTGGCCATTCAAGGAATATTGCCAACATGGAGGGAGAAGCTGCTTGAGCAAGAGTTTGACAATTTAGGTCTATTGGCTCAACGAGTGGCAGCACTCAATAGCCAATTCCAGAATATGCGCAGAGATACCCGATTCTAGAAGAGTGTCGCAATTGCCGAAGCCTATAATCCATATTTAGTTGATGACGGCGATGAGGACGATGAAGAAGAGATTGCTACGACCAAATAGAATTGGGGTAAGAAGACAGTGATGGTGTCAAATCCTTGGGGAAAAGGGGTTGAAGAGAGCTACGATTTCAACATCACAAAATCGGACAAGCTCTTTGATTTCTTGCTTGAGAGAGGACATATCAAGTTGCCCACCAATCATGTTATGTTGCCTCCTGATCAGTTGAACAATAAGAAGTTCTACAAATTTCATAACGCTACTTCTCATTCTACTAACGAGTGCAGAATTTTCCGGCAACATATACAGAGGGCTATTCAGAAAGGGAAGCTTAAATTTGATACACCTCGAAAGATGAAAGTTGATGATAATCCTTTCCCAAGAGATCAAAATATGGTTGATGCTAAGTTGCTCAAAGGAAGACTAAAGTCCTAACATCAACTAGGACCAAAGAAACTAGGACTGTCGATCTAGAGATGTAAATATCGGCTGATGAATATAAAGAGATTAAAAGGCATCGTGACCAACAGAAGAGCCGATATGAGCAGGGAGAGACGTCAAGGAACGGGGCAATAAGGCCATGTGTCATATCTCGAATTTTGTTGAATAAGTGGCAACGGCAGAAGGAAAAGGATTATCAACATTGGTTAGAAGAGAAAGAATACCAGTATCAACAAGAAGAGGAGAAGTATGAAAGATAGCAAACTGAATCACATTGGAATTGTCCTTTCTTCAGTAATTGTTGGAATGATGATTTGAAATTGCCTACTAGAAATAATTGTTTTAATGGATGATCCAATAGATGGTACGGATGGTAAACTAGGACATGGCTCTACATCGGCCAATGAATTAGAGGAGATAGATATTGGTCCTAGAGATAGGCCTAAGTTGATGTATGTGAGTGCTAAGTTGGATCCTGAGTATAAGCAAGAGTTGATAGATTTATTAAATGAATTTAAAAATTGTTTTGCTTGGGAACACTATAAGATGCATGGTCTAGACCGATCAATTGTATGATCTTTAGTCTGAGGAGTTCTAGTGCAACCTATCAAGAAGCGATCAATGGAAAATGTCTGAAGGAATATTATCCTAGCGTTTGGATTAATACTTGATAGCCGATTTGTTCAGTCATCTGCTCTAATAGCCGATACCAGAAGGGTATCGCCTTTGGCTCAAAAAATACCCCAAAAGGGGGGAAAAGCCAACACGATATCTATCGCCTATAGAGCAAAAAAACCAACACAAAAATGATCATGATGTATACAAAAAAATATTGTAGGAAGTTCGCTGAGACATGATCATAGAAAAACAGAGGTTTTTACTCATTGATTAGTTAGCCCTAAGTACAAGCTAGTCAAAAACATTGTTTATCACATCCTGAGCGGATGTAATATCTACAATGGCCTCCGCTGCATCAACGAACTCCTCGATCAACTCCTCGTGCTCCTCGGGACCATCACCCATCAGGAAACCAGTCTCCATGGTATGGAGCTTGTACCCGGTCTGGACCTGCGCCGCGGCCAGCGCCACCGATGCGCCATGATGGATACCATGAAGGGCAATCTCCTGGACACGGGCT
Organism: Miscanthus lutarioriparius; assembly: GCA_904845875.1. Taxonomy (NCBI): domain Eukaryota; kingdom Viridiplantae; phylum Streptophyta; class Magnoliopsida; order Poales; family Poaceae; genus Miscanthus; species Miscanthus lutarioriparius. The sequence goes on from CAJGYO010000002.1 coordinate 64,121,614, forward strand.
GGGACATCATGGAGGCGGGCGTTGATGAGGGGACCCTGAGAATTGACGGCCACCGTAGCCACATTCGTCACCAGTTGGAGGGTCTCCAATTGCATCGTCAGGGCTGGCGATCACAGAAACAAAGGAGCTATCGAGATAAAGACAGTGGAAATTAGAAGAAGAGTTTTCTTAGAATTCATCTTACCCGTCACCATGGCGTTAGATTCATCCAACCACGCCCAAGTAGCGCTGGCCTCTTCCTCAGCGGCGAGGAGGGTGGCTTGAGAAGCCCCAAGACAGATCTCAAGCTGACCATTTTCCCGAGTTGCCTCGGAACAACTATCCTGGGCTGCCCTCCACTCCCGGAGGAAACACTGAGCATCGTCGCCGTTGTAGGAGTCGGAGGAGTCCGACGATGAATCTGGTGCGAAGGGCATCAGACATAGCATTGGAGGGCTCGCCGGCCCTAGGAGGAAGTGGACAAAGGCTATCATTGAAGACAAATCTATAAACAAGTTAGAGAGATCCATTGCCGTGAGTAGAGGATGTCGATCTCACCTCATACGATGGAGACGCTGGCTCACTGGCGGGTTCTCCTCTAGGATTCCTTCCACCGTGCGCTTGCCCCGATTGTCCTCGCTAGCCATGGGGTTTAGTTGGATCTATGGAAAGGAGGAAGAAAACCGCTATAGGGTTTGTGAAGGCGGAGAAATGCAGAGAACAGAAGCAGTTACAGGTATAGATGTGTTCGAGGTTGGGGCCCTTGGTTGGTATTTATAGCCACGAAGTGAGGTAGTAGATATCTCGAGACGTGCAAAAGGCAACCACAATTAATAGAAGGCGAAGCACCGCCCCACTAATGCTGGAAAGAATGCGGTGTTGATAACTAAGGACGAAAGATTGAGGAGTTTTCTTAACGGAGGCCATGTTTGCGGACTTAATTGGATTAAGGTCAAGGGTCTGGAATCGGCTACTTTCAGATCGGCTCTTTAGCCGAGACAAGAGATACATTGGATCAACAGAAAATATGGTTATCATTGGTTCCACACAAAATATATGTTGGTATGCAGATTACAAGTTTAGAACATCCTGAATTGCTTTCAATACTTTTAGCCGGATAGCATCGACTTCTGTGATTTGTTGCTTGTCTTCTTCGGCTGATCCAGAAATATTCTCAAGGCTGCTACGGATGGCCTTGCCTTCTTTGACCTTTGTCAGCATTTCCTATTTCTTCTGCTTAATAGCATTGGGTATTTGAGCCAGATTAGACTTATGGCGATCGATGGCAGCCTTTACGTTCTCCAGTTCCTTCTCAAGTTCTACATGCTTGGTTTCTAGTTGGTTTAGCTCTAGCTCGATCCTGAGGGAGGAGTTCTTCAAATTATCTATCAGTTGTGCCAACTCTTTGGCCTCTTGTCTGTTGGAGTCCTTTTTGGCCAATAAAGCTTCACAGTTAGACAGATTCCTCTGAGCCTTTTTCACCTTTGGAGCTTGATCTTCAATGATGGATAAAGGTGACAAGACTTTGGTGAGATCTGGAGATAAATTATCCTTAATGGCCAAGAAGACTCTTTGCATTGAATCTGCATCTTGGACCAAATCGGCTATATCCTTCTCAAGCATTGGCAATATGTTTCTTAGCCAATTTCTGGTCTCTTCTGATAAAGCTTCTCTAGGAGAGATGACTGATGAGCTGATTTCATCTTCATCTATATACTCTTCAAGATTGAAAGAATAGCTCAGAACTGGTGAGTTAAGTACCTGCAAGTGGGAAAGAAAAATCTTGTTAAGAGATAACAAGTTGTTTGAAAATGAGAAGAATAAGGAGATATAGTACCTTTTCTGGGGTAGTTTCTATCTAAGGAGATGAAACAACTGATGATGCACCAATGGTATCTAGTTGAATCGGCTCTAAACTTTCAACATTGGTATCTGTAAACATTAAGGAAGATTTTTAGTTCATATTTGTTGTAGAAAGATAAACTAGACATATGACTTTCTTGCCATCAGTTGTTTGCTAGACTAGAGATTCGACAGTCTGGGTGTCGACATCAATAGGATCACCTTCGATGGGTAGACTACTAGACTTCTGCCCTTGCGCAAATGTTTCCTCAGGGAGTGTCTGGCATGGCAAATGGTCAGAGAAGGGTGAAAATTGAATAAAAAATCAATAATTTTGAGGAGATACCTTGGCAACATCAGGGGGTGAAATGGAAAGACTCTCATCTTCTGTTGTCTTAGAAGCATCGATTGTTTCAACCGAAATTAGCTCCTTTTGAGGATCAGTCGATGAAGGTTTGGTTGGTGCTGATTTAAATGCCTGGGACAGCAGTTCAGTACCTAGAGCAGATTGGGATGCAATGGCTGATAACTGCGAAGAAAGAAACATGATTAGAAATTGAATATCATTTTGAGAAGAGGATGAATTGTTTTACCTGAGCAGTTGATGGTCTTGTTCTACGAAGTCTTTTACCAGTAATAGTTTTCTAGGTTATCCCTTGGGTTGCCTTGCGTTTTGAAGATTGATACGTTACAATTATAGAGGCAGCTTGAGTTTTCATCAGTTTCTTTAGTGTGGGTGCGGTTGATCCCATTCTTGAGGCTGGACATGGTGGATAATAATCAATAGGATGCCCCTTCCTATCCATGCTTGAAGGATCGGATTCGGTGTCCTAAAAAAGTCTGTTAGAACAGTTGGCAGGGGAATTTATCAAATAATTTTTCTAAAAAAGGAATGACAAGTTACCTCACTGTCAGAAGTAAAATCTCCATCCAAAGCTATGCGTCTAGGATGGACTGACCCACAGAAGAGATGGGAGTGCCATTCTTGCCACCAGGAGTCAAAAGGTTGGAAGAGAGGTTGACTCTTGCCCAGTCATGCAAGCAAAAGGAAGGAAGATCTGATCCTAGTTGAAAGACTCTGGAGGCTTCCATTACTTTACTGATATATTCTCTTGGCTTCAGTGTATTCTTGAAGAACAGTTGAGGAGGCAGCTGACCGAGGCCGAATTGATAGGCCACAAAACAAGGATTGTAGAATTCGTAAGTTGGAAGATTTTCTAGGAGGAAAGAACAAGTTGCCATTTTGCCACGGCCATGGTGAAATTCAGCTAGCAGTACACAGGATTTGATGATGCAACTGAAGATTGTTGCAGCTATTTCATCTGAGCAGCCTGATTCAAACCGAAATTTGACTAGCAGAACTAATTCATTGTCTTCATCTTCATCATAAGGCAGCCAAGTCAAGTTGTTTGCATCAAATCCTCTATAGAATTTCTTGAAGAGATGGCCTATATCAACAACAATTGTTATGGCGGATGCAGCCTCACCATAGTTCATGCACTGCCAAACTCTTCCTTCTTTCCCTTATAATCTTCAGCAAAGTTGGAAGAAGGGAAGCTCAGGTTTCTAAGATCAGGTCTTACAATCTTGTGTATATACAGGTTCAGCCATAGTTGTATCAACCACCAAGGGCCAATAATAGTGTGCACTAGTTCATTCTTCAACAACTGGACAACTACCTGGTGCATCAGATGATAAGCAGATCCTAGCAGGTATTTTCCAAGGGGGATTTCATTGCCAGCTGCTAGACGCTCTGCCAAATATGTATGATTAAAAGTTGGACCACAGAAAGACCCACAAAAGATGAATCTTTCCAGCCACATGTTCAAGAAGGATACATGTTCCCTTTCGGCAACAGTTGATCCGTCTCCAATATGGTTCAAAATGTAGCTTGCCCGTCTTGTGCAGTCTGATATTTTGTCTAATATCTTGGATCCAACATTTAAGAAGTCATAAGGTTGCATTGATCTTGTTACTCTAAGGCCGGTCAACATATAAACATCAGCCAAAGTGATGGTCATTGGGCCATGACAAAAAACGAAAGCATTCATGGTGTTGGACCAGAAATAAGATGCAGAAATCAGAAGTGAATCATTCCTCTCCATTCTAGACAATGAGAGTGTCAAGCATTGATTCAAGTCATAAATCTCCCAATCTCCAGCCTTTTCCCCCCGATACCCTATGAAACCAATCTCTCCATCCTCTAGGCATTTTAGGCCAGTTTCTAAAGGAAGTTTTAGTGTTCTAGGAAGACAAATCTACTATAGATTGTTTGAAGGGGATTTGGTTGGTTTCTTGACTGATAAAGTTAGATGGATCAGGGTCACCCATAGTCCCAAGATAATAGACATTGGGAGCAACAGCCGATGGAATCAAAATTTTGTTCCTCATTTCCTAGAAACCAGATAAAATAAATTTGAGAAGAAAGGAAATGCAGGGTGATGGCTGATACTTGGAAGATGGGAACTTGAAAGCATACCTCAGGGACATGGTCACTGGTCGCCATTGCAGCCAAAATGGACCTGAATCTGAGGAATGTTACTTAAATAACAGCCTGATAAAGCATAGGATTTGCTAGGGTTAAGGCCTTGGCGATAGCGGCGTTGGTTGTTGAGGCTTGCTCGAGAAGGGGAGAGCGAATGGGCTGAGTGAGTTGGAAATGAATACTGTTGGGGTATTATATAAAATTCGGACCAAGAAATCAGTTGCCACGCGTATATTTCAGAATAAACGGTTGTAACACGGTGAGCAGGTAAATAGAAATTTTAGAATAAAATCATTTTTATCCCAAACTTGGGGGCATGAAAACGTGGTAGCCGCGCCGGGTGGACACGCAGCAAGCCAAAACGATCTGGAGATCTGCCTGGCTTCAACACAGGACCAGTCGACCCTACGAATTCCCAAGGGCGTGCCAGTCAATTTGACCTGCAATTGACAAGGAGAGAAAGTTCATCAGCAATTTAGGGCGGAACATGCCGGTTTTGCCCAGACAGTTCCAAGTGTGCCACTTCGGGAGCGGTCAGACGAGAAAAATCAACTAAAACAGCCGATACGAGAAGAAATCGGCTATTTAGGTCTATAAAGCTAGCGGGTCATGATTTAACGAATACAATGCACCCAGTTTTAATGATTCTATCCCTTGAGTTATTAGCATGTATGCGTTGAAGATACATCACTGGCTAAATTTGATTTTGATCAATACGTGTGTAGAGCCAATGAATCCGGTGAAAAGGGATATGCCACGTAAACAATTGACTATTTGATATAGACAGATCTACGAACCATCTAGATCTAATCTATTACCGTCAACAGTGAGGTTCGACCACATCGATGTAGCTATGATGATGATGATAGTCTAGAACACAAACTCCATAGAACTGACCATACTTCAATAGGCTCATGAAAGCGTGCCATATCTGTGAAAGCACAAGCGAATCGGCTAAAACAGCCAATTCGGGTACAAAAGGGATTACAACATGTGAACAATCGACTATTTAATATGGACAGATCTATAAACTCATCAGACCTAACCTGTTGTTTACACCAAAATTTGGGAAAAGAACGCGTGAACTCGCAGGCTTCCAAGATTGTGCCAATCAGGGAATCGATTGAATGAGGATCGATGTCAGCCGATTTAGATACGACTCTGGAATCGGATCTCTTGGGATGACGTCAGCAGATAGCAATGAACTACGGTTGGTGCCAGGAAACTATATATCGGACTCTACAAGAAGAGAAAGATTAGAGTCCAAGTTATCTTAAATTAGGAATGTTTTCGTTTATGCCAAAGATTGTAACGAATCGTGCTCGAGTAGAATTCATCGTTTAGACTCCGGGGATAAATATCAGACCCCGACTATTGTAAAAAACAACAATCAATCCAATATACAAGTTATTTACTTTTTCGGCTCCGGCCACCCCTTAGGAGTAGGAGTAGAGTAGATCTCGGCGAGTTCTTCAGCAAGTACGGCTGCATCGATCCAGTCGACCTCCACTGCTTGTTGTAAGTACCGTTATGGCTTATACCTTTGTTCATACGGCTGCATCGATCCGGTCGACCTCCACTACGACTCTGGTATAAGTTAGTTATCGATTCTTGCCTAGTTCAAGTATGGCTGCATCGATCCGGTCGACCCCACTGCATGAACTAGATTAAGGTTAAGTTATCGGCTCTACCTTAGAATGGCAGTCTTTGGTAGATTCATTAAGTTATCGATATTGCTTATTGCTTTCATTATTTATCTAAATTACAGCAATATCACTCTACCCGATTGGGATTGATCTAAATCGGCCTTATATCTTGTTTAGCCCATCGTTTGTTAATCTAAAACTGATCTAATCTATACATTAAACGATGAGTTATGTTTTATCGGCTGTTTTACGTCAATCTTGATCGTGCATAGTGTGCGGTTAAAGCATGTCGTGTCTTGGGTAGATTTATTGGCTAGCGAGAACCGTTCCATGGCCTGTTATCACGGCCTATGTGATTCTGCCTCACACCCCACTGTTAGCACCGTGGAGTGGGGATCATTATTTGATAGATCTATTCCTGATAAGGCATGACTTTAACTATGCGCTATGCCTGAATCGGCTGTTTAGTCGATATCGAGTGCTTTCACGAATAGTTCGCATCATGAGACTGTTGAAGTAAAGATAGGTTGAAAGATATGTTAGCCCCATGATCTTATTATTGTATTATGGCCTGCATGATTCTGCCTCATGCCCCATTGATAGCAATAATGAGTTAGGGTCGTCGAGTCTATAGTTATTTCTACGGCCTACATGATTCTGCCTCATGCCCCACTGGTCATAGCGATAGATGAGAGCTAACATGTTCATTAGATTTACCTTTATCAAACGGTTAAGTGGTGTTGAATTGTTTCTTTATATAAAAAAGGGTTCAGTTACTTGTAATCATTGGCTTGGCATAAACCAATCATTGTTGACATCTTACTGCCATTGATTAATATTTATTCAAATAACGATATTTATCCTGAATGATAACCGATTCTTCTTATACAACCCAATGAGCTTTAACCGACTTATTCTCATGAATATGCTGGAATCGACTATTTAGTCGATCTCCTTTCATATCGGCTTTAAGAGCCGCACATTCGGGACTATCTGGCAACGCCAGCAAGTTCCTCCCTTAATTACTGATGAACTTTCTCTCCTTGTCAATTACAGGGTCAAATTGACTGGCACGTCTTGGGAGGAGTGCACAGGATCGACCACTCCAGCGTAGAAGCTAGGTGGATCTACAGCTCCATCGAGCAGACCCTTCCGGCTTGCTGCGTGTGTCCTCGACACAGGATGAAAATTCTGTGTCGACACACGTTTCTGGCATGCCCGGTGGGACCCCACAATCATCATGACGCTTCATAACAACAATGGCATCCTTATGCTGCATTATGAAGATCTACCTGATGGAGATAAGGGTATCATCAGCAAAGCTACAGAAGAGTTTCAGAACAAATGTTTGTTGTCCTACACCAAAACGTGACAACACAATTGTTCAGAAATTTCCACTACCAAGAGTTCTGTTACACGGGCAGACAGACACAAATGAAGCTAAAGACAGGCGTTTCTTTAAGGAAGTTGTAGACAAATCTATTCGCGATGCCCTATCAAGCCATAACGAAGCTTTCGTGGACATATTCCACAATGCCATGAGAGACGCAATTCATGGGTTTCCAGTTGGTCAAGGTGGGCCGGCTTATTACAACGTTCCAGATCCGTTGAGTCAAGGGACCAATTAAGTCGGTACCAGCCATCAAGAAGCAGCACCAGCTGGTAGTGGTGATGTCTAGACAGTTCAGGGTTTCTCTGAATAAACTCAAGAAACTACTACAAATCAAACACAGTACAATCCTAGACCAGCAGTAAAGCATGTGCAACAGCCGGCAGGGCAAAGTCAAAACCAGGTGATCAATTTTGGCACATCAGGCTACATACTGTCATCGGCTCAAAAAATAGCACCATCAATTCAAAGGATCCGTATAGATATAGATCCTTATGTCTATAATCAGAGACTTCAAGCAACAAGCGAACAAAGGGCCCAGCAGATTGAGATTCCACAAGGGTATCACTATGGCATAGATTATAATACCCTCCACATGATGCCAAATCCAGGATATCAAGGCACGCGGGATTTCAATCCACAGACGGGTCAGCAGGTGTAGAGGAATCCAAATCCACAAGCTGATGAATTATTGCTGAGGGTGACCGAGATGATGAAGAATTAGTTTGGTCTAAAGCCAAAAGGACTGACCTTTTCATACAAATGCCCATATTCAGAATTGTATGATTTGGTCGCTCTTCCCACAAATTACAGGCTCCTAGAATTCGCTAAATTCATTAGCCAAGACGGTACAAGCACGATAGAACATATTAGTCGGTATCTTACACAATTGGGCGAAGCGTCAGTTGAAGATGCCATCGAGTTTGTTTCTTCTCTCTGTCCTTATCAGGGCTAGCTTTCACTTGGTTTTCATCATTGCCAGTCAATTCCATTGCCAATTGGGCTGACCTAGAGAAGAAGTTTCATACATATTTTTACACTGGGACTGGAGAAAAGAAGATTACCGATCTGACAACTATAAGACAGAAGACTAATGAATCGTGCACTGAATTTCTTCAGAGGTTCCAAGAAACCAGAAACTTGTGCTTCTCCTTAAACTTGGCTGATGATCAACTAGCTGCTTTAGCTGTTCAAGGAGTGGTGCCGATGTGGAAAGAAAAGTTGTTGGGACAAGAATTTGACAACTTGGGACAATTGGCTCAATGAGTAGCAGCACTCAATAGCCAATTCCAGAGTATGCGCAGAGATACCCATTTCCAGAAGAGTACCACAGTAGCCAAAGCTTATGATCCATACTCAGTCGATGACGGCTATGAAGATGAAGAAGAAGAAATTGTTGTGGCTGAATAGAATTGGGACAAGAAGACAGTGATGATGCCAAATCCTTGGGGAAGAGGAGTCGAGGAGAGCTATGACTTTGATGTCACCAAATCAGATAAGCTCTTCAATTTCTTGCTTGAGAAAGGGCAGATCAAGTTGTCCGATAGCCATGTCATGTTGCCCCCTGATCAGTTGAAGAATAAGAAGTTCTGCAAGTTCCATAATGCTACTTCTCATTCCACTAATGAATGTAGAATCTTCAGGCATCATATACAGAGAGCTATTCAGCAGGGGAGGCTCAAATTTGATACTCCTCGAAGAATGAAAGTTGATGATAATCCTTTCCCAGGAGATCAAAATATGGTTGATGCTGGGCTATTCAAAGGAAAAACTAAGGTCCTAACATCAACCAAATCAAAGGAGGCTGGAACAGTCGATCCCAAGATGCAAATATCGGCTGATGAGTACAGAGAGATTAGAAGACGTCGTGCCGAGCAAAAGAGCCGATACGAGCAGGGGAAGACGTCAAAAGTAGAGACGACAAAGCCGCGGGTCACATCTCTGATTCTAGTGAATAAATGGCAGCGACAGAAGGAAAATGATTATCAGTGTTGGTTAAAAGATCAAGCGTACCAGCATCAACTGAAATAAGAGAGGTATGAAAGGAAACAAGCCGAATTACATTGGAATTGTCCTTTCTTCAGACATTGCTGGAATGAAGGTTTGAAGTTGCCTACCAGACATGACTATCCAAAATGCAGCAATCAATATCGGGAGTATAGGCAGTCTCAAACCAACCGCCGGTCTATCCATGTTCAAGATGCATATCATCATAATAACATGGATCGGCGCTTAAAAAATAAAAGTGTTCATGATCGGCTTGGAAAAAGAGTCGTTGATCAGAACTAGGCTGATCATGAAGAGGAAGACAATGAAAGAAGATATGTGTGGCAGGAAGGCCAATGGTGCCCAGGAGGTTTAACAAGAAGCCAGAAGAGAAGGGTCTAATGCCTAAGGAATAAAGAGATGGAACAGGCTCAGGCATCCGGTAAAACTCAAGTGTGGCATACCAAGCAAATAGCTGATAGGAAGCAACCATCGGCTAATATCCAAATGGCTTTTCTGTTGCCATCGAATTTAGAGCTCCGACAGATCAAGAAGTTTATTCGATTTCGATGAATCAGAGTATGAGGAGATAGTTGCCAAGTTGATGATTGTATAGCAAGCAATATTTGACAAACCAGTCAAACATCGGCACTTAAAAGCGTTATATATGAAAGGTCTTGTTGATGGGAAGCCGATGAACAAGATGTTGGTGGACGGAGGTGCTTCTGTCAATCTTATGCCTTACACTACTTTTTGTAAACTTGGCAAAGGACTAGAAGATCTGATAGAGACTGACATGATGCTTAAGGACTTCGGAGGTAATACGTCTAAGACCCGGGGGGCAATAAACGTCGAACTAACAATCGGAAGCAAGACTCTGCTCACCACATTCTTCGTCATCGACGGAAAAGGGTCGTACAGTTTGCTCCTCGGTCATGATTGGATTCATGCGAATTGCTGTATACCATCGACCATGCATCAGTGTTTGATTCAATGGCATGGAGATGATGTCGAACTGGTTCGCGCTGATGAGTTCGTGAGCATCGCAACAGCTGATCCAGTCTTTTGGGAACTAGGAGATTTCGAATGTTTTTCTGGCAAGTCATGGGAAGGAGGCTTCATTAAGATCAGCAATGAAAGCCAATAGCCGATGCAAGTGATCGGCTCTGAGAGTTTGTTTTAGTAAAAAAATCATGGCTCCACATCGGCCATTGGATTAAAGGAAAAATAAGCGTTGAGTCTTGGAGATGGGTTTAGGCCGACGTATGTGAATGCTGAGTCAAAGTGTGAGTGCGATTCAGAGTTAATGGATTTCTTAAAGAAGTTCTGTTTCGCTTAATAGGACGCTTGACCTGGGTTGATTGATCATTTGACCTTTGATATGAAAAATTCTACGGGGTGTTATCCTAACATTTGATCAACACTTGATGGCCGATTAGTTCTTGGCTCTAATAGCCGGTACCAGGAGGGTATCACCTCTAGTTCAAAAAATAAAAATCTTCAAAGACAATAAAAGCCAATATGATATGTATCACCTATAGAGCAAAAACAAAAGATAAAAAAATACACAAGAGCATTGTACTAAGGTACATTCATGGAAAGAATAGGAGTCTTTGTTCATCGGATGACCCTAGATACAATCTAACCAAAGATCTTGTTCACCACATCCTGGGCGGATGTGATGTCCACTATGGCCTCCGCTGCCAAGACAAATTCTTCGAGTAGGTCCTCGTGCTCCTCAGGGCCGTCGCCCATTGGGAAACCAGTCTCCATGGCGTGGAGCTCGTACCCAGTCTGGACTTGTGCCGCAGTTAGCGCCACCGCTGCACCATGACGAACGCCGTGGAGGGCGATCTCCCGAACGTGGACCAGGATGTCCTAGAGACGAGCATCGATAGGGGAACCCCGGGCATTGACGACGTCTATGGCCGCGTTCGCCGCCAGTTGGAGAGATTCCAACTGTGCTGTCAGGGCTGACAATCACAAAAACAAGAAGACTATCAAGATGAAGATAATGGAAGTCAGAGTAAAAAGCCTTCATGGAGTTCATCTTACCCGCCACCGTGGCGTCGGATTTGGCCAGCCACGCTCGGACGGCGCTGGCCTCCTCCTCGGCTGCATGAAGAGCGACCTGAGAAACCCCAAGGCGGATCTCGAGCTGGCCATTCTCTCGAGTCACCTCAGAGTAGCGGTTTTGAGCCGCCCTCCACTCCCGAAGGAAGCGCGGGGCGTCGTCACCGTTGTACAAGTCGAAGGAGTCCGATGATGAAGCCAGAGCAAAAGATACAACATCAGAGGGCTCATCGGCCTTGGGAATAGGACAAAGGCTGTCGTTCACGACGAACCTAGAAACAAAGTAGAAGAGTTCATCGCTGTGAACAGAAGATTTGCAGATCGTCGCCATGAACAAAAGCCATCAATCTCACCTCATACGTTGGAGGCGCTGACTCACTGGCATGTTCTCCTCTAGGATCTCCTCCGCCGCTCGCTTGCCGCGGTTATCCTCACCGGCCATGGATTTGATTGGATCTACGAGAAGGGAAGGGAACCGCTACAGGGTTTTGGAAGGCGGAGAAGTGCAAAGGAACAATTGCGAGTGGAGATGTGTTCGAGGGCGAAACCATCGGCTGGTATTTGAAGCTATGAAGCGAAGAGGTGAGCGCCTCGGGAATTGCGGTAGACAACCGCAATTAATAGAAGGCGAATCGTCGCCTCACTAATGCCGAAGAGAATGCGGCGTTGGGCGACTGAAGGCAGAAAATCGAAGGGTTCTCTTAATGAAAGCCATGTTTTCAGACTCAATTGGATTGAGATCAGAAGTTTGGGATCGGCTGTTTTAAATCGGCTCTTTAGCCGAAACAAGAGATACAACGAGACAGCAAGAAAGTATGGTTATCGTCAGTTGTACGCAAGATACATGTGTTAACCTATGGATTACAAGTTCAAAACATCCTGAGTGACTTTTAATATTTCAAGCCGGACAACATCAGCTTCTGCAATCTTTTGCTCATATTCTTCGGCTATTCTAGGAGCGTTCTCAAGGCTACTGCGGATGGCTCTACTTTCTTTTACTTTGGTCAACAGTTCCTGTTTCTTCTGTTTGATAGCATCAGGTATTTGGGCTAGAATGGACTTGCGATGATCAATGGTAGCCTTCACGTTTTTTAGCTCCCTCTCAAGTTCTGCACGCTTGACTTCTAGTTGGGATAACTCTGTATCGGTCTGGAGGGAAGAGTTCTTCAAAGCATCAATTGACTGCGTCAGTTCTTTAACCTCTTGCCTGTTGGAGTCCCCTTTGGCCAGCAGGGCTTCACGATTGGACAAGTTCCTCTGGATCATTTTCACCTTCAAGGCCTGATCTTCAAAAATAGACAGAGACGACAAGACCCTAGAGAGAGCTGGGGATGGATCACCTTTAATGGCCAAAAAATACTCTCTGCATTGAATCAGTATCTTCGACCAAATTGGCTGTGTTCTTCTCAAATATAGGCAGTATATTTCTTAGCCAATTTCTAGTCTCCTCTAGCAAAGCTTCATTAGAGGAAGTGACTGACGATCTAATTTCATCTTCATCAAAATACTCCTCAAGATTAAAAGAACAGCTCCGGGCTGGAAGACCGAGCGCCTATGTGTAAGGGAAATCTTGATTAGGAGGTTTGAATTGGTTTATCGCAAAATGGATGGCGAAAAGGATACAGTACCTTGTCTGTAATAGTCTCTATCTGAAGAGGGGGAACAACTAATGATGCATCGATGACATCCGGTTGAATCGGCTCTGAGCTTCCAGCATAGGTGTCTGCAATAACAAGGAAGGATTTTTTAATTCATGTTTGTTGCAAAGAAAAGAATGGAGCAAGTAACTCCCTCTCCATCGGTTGGTTGCCGGGCTGGGGAATCAACAGCCTGAGTATGGATGGCAATAAGACCATCTTCAGCGCCAGCAAGGTCGCTAAGCGGACTGTCAAGTGTTTCCTCAAGAAGTATCTGGCACAAGTAAAAAGTCAGGTGAAGGGTAAAAGACTAAGTAAATCAAAAAGTTAAAGAAAAATACTTCAACAAGCATCAAGGAAAAATTCACATTTTCTGCCGTTGTGGAAGCATCGGTTACTTCCACTGAAATCGGTTCCTGTTGAGGATCGGTCGACGAAGGTTTGGTTGGTGTTGAATCAAGCGCCTGAGATAGTAGTCCCACACCCAAAGCAGACTGGGATGCAATGCTCGATAACTATGAGAAAATGGGATCAGAAAGGTGAACATCAGTTTGAGGAAAAGTATGAATCGTTCACCTGAACAGCTGATGGCCTTGTCCTCTGGAGTCTTTTTTAGTAGTGGCCTTCTGAGTTACCCCTAGAACCGCCTTGCACTTTGGGGATTGATGTGTCACGATCATGGGAGCAGTAGGGGTTCTCATCAACTTCTTCGAAGAAGGTGTGGTTGATCCCATCCTTAAAACTGGGCATGACGGCTGGTAATCTATAGGATGCCCTCTCCTATCCAGGCTTGGAGGATCGAATTCAATGTCCTGAAAAGATCGGTTAGAACAGTTGGCAAGAGAATTCGCCAAGTAATCTCTCTGAAAAGGGAATGAAAGATTACCTCACTGTCAGAAGCAAATTCCCCGTCCAGAGCTATACATAGAGGATGGACTGACCCAAAGAAGAGATGGGAACACCATTCTTGCCACCAGGAGTCAAAGAGGTTGGAAGAAAAACTAGCTCTAACCCAATCATGTAAGGAAAAGGAAGGAAGGTCTGATCCCAATTGAAAGGCTTTGGAAGCTTCCAGCACATCACTAATATCTTCTCTCGGCTTTAGGATGTTCTTGAAGAACAGGCGAGGGGGAAGTTGACTGAGACCAAACTAACGGGCCACAAAAGAAGGGTTGTAAAACTCATAGGTTGGAGGATTGCCTGGGATGGAGGAACCTTTAACCATTTTGCCACGACCGTGGCAAAATTCGGCTAGGAGAACACATGGCTTAATAAAGGAATTAAAGATCGCAGCCGCTGTCTCGTCCAAACAGCCGGATTCAAATCAGAATTTGAATGGAAAAGTCAGTTCATTATCCTCATTCTAAGGTAGCCAAGTCAAGACGGCCGCATCAAACCCTCTGTAAAACTTTTTGAAGAGGTGACCAACATCGAAGTCAATTATTATGGTTGATGCAGCCTCGCCATAGCTCGTACACTATCGAGTTCTTCCTTCTTCGCCTCTATATTCCTCATCAAAATTAGAAGAAGGAAAGCTCAGGTCTCTGAGATCAGGCCTTACAGTCTTGTGCATGTACAAATTGAGCCACAATTGTATCAGCCACCAAGGGCCGCTGATAGTCTGCATTGATTCGTTCTTCAGTAATTGGGCAGCAACCTAGTACATCAGATGATAAGCAGCTCCTAGCAGATATTTTCCAAGAGAGATGTCGTTGCCTAATGCTAGGTGCTCCGCCATGAGTTTGTGATTGTAAGTCGAACCACAAGACGACCCACAAAAGATGAATCTCTCCAACCACATATTCAGAAAAGCCACATACTCTCATCCACTGACAGATGATTCGTCTCTGACATGATTCAGAATGTAACTCACCCATCCGGTGCAGTCTGCTATCTTGGCCAATCTTTTGGAGCCGGCATTCAAGTACTCATAGGGTTGCACTGATCCAGCAATTCTAAGGCCGGTCAACATATACACATCGACCAGAGTGATGGTCATTGGGCCGTGGCCAAAAATAAAAGCATTCAGAGCATTAGACCAGAAATAAAAAGCAGAGATCAAGAGTGAATCATTCCTCTCCATTTTGGACAACGAAAGTGTCAAGCACTGGTTCAGATCATAAAGCTCCCAGTCTTCGCCCTTTTTCGCAGATACCCTATGAAACCAATCTCTCCATCCCTTAGGCGCTTTAGGCCAGTTTCTGAAGGGAGTTTTGTTCCAGGAAGATGAATCCACTACAGACTGTTTAAAGGGGATCTGGTTGGTTTCTTAGCGGATAAAATCAGATGGATCAGGATCACCCATAGGCCTGAGAAAATAAACATTAGGGATGGCAGCTGATGGAAACAAGATCTCGTTCCTCATTTCCTAGAAATCGGATAAAATAAATTCAAGAAGAGAAGAAATACAGGGTAACGACCGACACTTGGAGAGGGGAAACTTGGAAACATACCTCAGGAACGTGGTCATTGGTCACCATTACGGTTGGAACAGGTTCAAATCTGACGAAAATAGCTTGAATTGATGGCTTGAGGGAACGGCGGATTTGCTAGGGTTTGAGGCTTTGGCGATAACAGCATCGGCTGTTGGAGTTGGCTCAAGAAAAGAGGGGAAAGCAAAAAGGCCGAGTGCATCGAAAGAGGTACTATTGGGATGTTGTATAAAACTTGGGATGGGAAGTCAGGAGTTATGCGTATATCTCGGGATAGAGCGGTTACGGCGTGATAAACCAATAAGCTGGAATTTTGGAATAAAACCATTTTATTCCAAAATTGGGGGGCATGTGTTTACACTAAAATTTGGGAAAAGAACGCGAGAACTCGCAGGCTTCCAAGATTGTGCCAATCAGGGAATCGATTGAATGAGGATCGATGTCAGCCGATTCAGATACGACTCTGGAATCGGATCTCTTGGGATGACGTCAGCAGATAGCAATGATGAACTACGGTTGGTGCCAGGAAACTATATATCGGACTCTGCAAGAAGGGAAAAATTAGAGTCCAAGTTATCTTAAATTAGAAATGTTTTCGTTTATGCCAAAGATTGTAACGAATCATGCTCAAGTAGAATTCATTGTTTAGACTCCAGGTATAAATATCAGACCCCGACTATTGTAAAAAACAACAATCAATCTAATATACAAGTTATTTACTTTTTCGTCTTCGGCCACCCCTTAGGAGTAGGAGTAGAGTAGGTCTCGGCGAGTTCTTCAGTAAGTACGGCTGCATCGATCCGGTCGACCTCCACTGCTTGTTGTAAGTACCATCATGGCTTATACCTCTGTTCGTACGGCTGCATCGATCCGGTCGACCTCCACTGCGACTCTGGTATAAGTTAGTTATCGATTCTTGCCTAGTTCAAGTATGGCTGCATCGATCCAATCGACCCCACTGCATGAACTAGATCAAGGTCAAGTTATCGGCTCTACCTTAGAATGGCAGTCTTTGTTAGATTCATTAAGTTACCGATATTGCTTATTGCTTTCATTATTTATCTAAATTACAGCAATATCACTCTTCCCGATTGGGATTGATCTAGATCGGCCTTATATCTTGTTTAGCCCATCGTTTGTTAATCTAAAACTGATCTAATCTATACATTAAACGATGAGTTACATTTTATTGGCTGTTTTACATCAATCTTGATCGTGCATAGTGTGCGGTTAAAGCATGTCGCGTCTTGGGTAGATTTATTAGCTAGCGAGAACCGTTCCATGGCCCGTTATCACGGCCTGTTTGATTCTACCTCACACCCCACTGTTAGCACCGTGGAGTAGGGATCATTATTTGATAGATCTATTCCTGATAAGGCATGACTTTAACTATGCGCTATGCCTGAATCGGCTGTTTAGCCGATATCGAGTGCTTTCACGAACAGTTCACATCACGAGACCGTTGAAGTAAAGATAGGTTGAAAGATATGTTAGCCCCATGATCTTATTATTGTATTACGGCCTGCATGATTCTGCCTCATGCCCCACTGATATTAGTAATGAGTTAGGGTCATTGAGTCTATTGTTATTTCTACGGCCTGCATGATTCTGCCTCATGCCCCCCTGGTCATAGCGATAGATGAGATCTAACATGTTCATTAGATTTACCTTTATCAAATGGTTAAGTGGTGTTGAATTGTTTCTTTATATAAAAAGGGTTCGGTTACTTGTAATCATTGGCTTGGCATAAACCAATCATTGTTGACATCTTACTGCCATTGATTAATATTTGTTCAAATAACGACATTTATCCTGAATGATAACCGATTCTTCTTATACAACCCAATAAGCTTTAACCGATTTATTCTCATGAATATGCTAGAATCGACTATTTAGTTGATCTCCTTTCATATCGGCTTTAAGAGCCACACATTCGGGACTGTCTGGCAACACCGGCAAGTTTCGCCCTTAATTACTGATGAACTTTCTCTCCTTGTCAATTACAGGGTCAAATTGACTGGCATGTCTCGGGAGGAGTGCGCAGGATCGACCACTCCTGCGCTGAAGCTAGGCGGATCTATAGCTCCATCAAGCAGACCCTTCCGGCTTGTTGCGTGTGTCCTCAGCATGGGACAAAAATTCTATGTCGACACTTGTTATCCTTAACAGTGGGGTTCGACCGGATCGATGGCTGCCATGATAAAGACAACAAATCAAACCTTTAAAGTAAACATATCTATTCACATTTAACAGAATCATGAAGACTCACTATATGCGTTAAAGTATGGGCGATCGGCTATTTAGCCGATGCAAGCATAGCAAATAGTCAAGGTCACGCCTGGTCGAAAGCAAATCTACCAACTAGCATACTCTGATTTAAAGTACTATCAGTGGGGATCGACCGGATCGTTACAACCATAATAGCGAGCTATAAACCAGATTCAACTATCTAGTAAACCTTCTCAAGATCAGACATGCCTTAGCCGCGTATTATGTGCGACCAAGATCGAAGTAGAACAACCGATAAATCATAATCCATCATTTAAAGTAAGAACCATAGCAATGTGAGGCTGATCTAGATCGATCTCGATCGGGCAGGTTGATATTGCTGAAACTAATGACAATAAGAATATCAGCAAGATCGGTAACTTAATGAATCTACCCGGAGGACGCCACCCTTAGGTAGAGCCGATAACTTGACCTTAATCTAATTCGAGCAGTGGAGGTCGAACTTAACCGATGCAACCGTACTTGAACTAGATAAGGATCGATAACTAGCTTATATTAGAGATCGTAAGAGGTTGGCCAGACCGATGCAGCCTTACAAACAGAAGCATAAGCCATGATGGTACTTACAGACAAGCTGGAGGTCTACCGAATCGATACAACCCTGCTTGTTGAAGAACTCGTCGAGATCTATAGTACTCCTACTCCTAGGGTTGGCATGAAGCCAAAAAAAGTAATTGGTATTGATTGATTGTATATTTCTTTACAATAGCCGGGGTCCAATATTTATACCTAGAACCTAAGCATGAATCCTACTCAAGTACGACTCATTACAATCTTTGGTATAAGAGAAAACATTCCTAACTTAAGATAACTTGGACCCTAATCTTTCCCTTTTTATAGAGTCCGACATGTTTTTCCCGACGCCAACCGTAGCTCATTGATGTTATCTGCTGATGTCATCCGAAGAGAGCCGATCCTAGTACCGCATCTGAATCAACTGATATCGATCCTTATGCAATCGATTCCTTGATGACATAATCTTGGAAGCTTCAAGTTCCCGTGTTCTTCTTTCCAAATTTTGGTGTAAACAAAGGCTCTTGCAAGTATTGCTATTAATGAGAAGCCTTCTCTCTTCGACACTCTATCGACATGCTTCATGGCTAAAGCCACTAAGGTACAATCCGATGATGAGTGTGATGAAAACCATAATGAAAATGAAAGTGATAGTGATGATGATGAACCAACTAAAGATGAACTATTTGACATGTTAGAAGATGCTAAGGAACATTTTGACATTAAGAGAAGGGAATGTAAAGCCATGACTAAGGAACTAAAAGCCCTTACGAAAGCCTTTGATGAGCTCAATGCATCTCATAAGAGTCTAAAGGAAGACCATGAGGAGCTTGTCAAGGCTCACAAGAAGCTTGTAATAAAAGCTCATTCCTCTCTACTCAATGAGCGAAATGAGAAGGAGCATGTTGTAACATGTGAAGTAGGCTTAACATGTGACATAATTGAAGAATCATTCTATAAGCCTATTGTTGTTGGTTCCACTAACCCTTCTTGTAGCACTTCCACTTCTACCTCATCTACTAGTGACGGTTTCACTTGTGATGCCTCACTAATGGTTGAGAATGAAACCCTCAAGAAGGAGGTAAATGAGCTCACTCGCACCTTAGACAATGCCTATGGTGGTGAGGGCCGCTTGCTAAAGTGCTTGGGTAGCCAAAGATTTTCTTTCAACAAAGAGGGATTGGGCTATACCCCCCAAGAAAGGCAAGGCGGCCTTTGCTACTCACAAGGATAGTTTTGTGAATGACAATGGTCGGTTTTGCAATAGATGCAAGCAAGTTGGGCATGTAGAGCAATATTGCAAGAACAAGAACAAGGACACTAATGTATCCTTAATTAAGTTTGATTCTTGTTATTTGCTTACCAAGGGTGTTAATGGGGTGCATGCTAAGTTTGTTGGTACACCAATTGTGGGCTCAAAGAAGAAAGCCATTTGGGTGCCAAAGAGCTTAGTCACTAACCTTCAAGGACCCAAGAAAATTTGGGTACCTAAAAAGAATTGATCTTCTTTTGTAGGTCAATTACAAAGCTAGAGGAAGGCATTGAGTTCTTGATAGTGGGTGCACTCAACACATGACCGGTGATGCAAGAATATTCAACTCAATCAACAGCAATGGCAATGATGATTATGATAGTATTACTTTTGGTGATAATGGCAAAGGAAAGGTCAAGGGGCTTGGTAAGATTGCAATATCCAATGACATGAGCATCTCCAATGTGTTGGTAGTTGAGAGCTTGAACTTCAATTTGCTATCCGTGGCTCAATTGTGTGATCTTGGATTTAAGTGCATATTTGGAGTAGATGATGTAGAGATCATAAGTGTAGATGGCTCTAATTTGATCTTCAAAGGCTTTAGATATGAGAATCTATACTTGGTTAATTTCAATGCTAGTGAAACTCAATTGTCAACATGCTTGTTCACTAAGTCTAGCATGGGTTGGTTATGGCATAGAAGGCTTGGTTATGTTGGAATGAAACAATTGAATAGATTGATTAAGCATGATCTAGTTAGAGGCTTGAAGGATGTGGTATTTGAGAAAGATAAACCTTGTAGTGCTTGTCAAGCCAGAAAACAAGTTGGAAACACTCATGCTAAAAAGAGCATAATGAGTACTAGCAAGACATTTGAGTTGTTGCACATGGACTTGTTTGGGCCAACACAATATACTAGCATCGGTGGAAACAAATATGGCTTTGGGATAGTGGATGACTTTACTAGATACACTTGGGTATTCTTTCTAGTGGACAAAAGTGATGTGTTTGCAACTTTCAAGTCATTTGTTAAGGGCATTCACAATGAATTTGAAACAACCATCAAGAGAGTTAGAAGTGACAATGGTAGTGAGTTTAAGAACACTAGAATTGATGAGTTATGTGATGATTTTGGAATTAGACATCAATTCTCGGCCAAGTACACTCCACAATCAAATGGCCTTGTTGAGAGGAAAAATAGAACACTTAGAACACTTATCGACATGGCAAGGTCTATGCTTAGTGAGTACAATGTGAGTCAATCCTTTTGGGTTGAAGCAATCAACACTGCATGCTACTACATCAACCGATTGTATTGTCACCCATTGAAAGAGAAGAAATCATATGAGCTCTTGAATGGTAGAAAGCCTAATATTGCATATTTTGGGTCTTTGGTTGCAAATGCTACATATTGAAGAAAGGCACTAGATTGAGCAAGTTTGACAAGAAATATGATGAAGGATTCTTGCTTGGATACTCAATAACTAGCAAAGCTTATAGAGTTTGGAATTTGGCAAGTGGTACTCTTGAGGACATACATGATGTTGAATTTGATGAAACCAAGGGTTCCCAAGATGAGAATGAAAACCTTGATGATGTTAGAGGCATTCAACTTTCAAATGCCATGAAGAACATGAATGTTGGTGAATTAAGGCCTAAACAAGTGATAGATGAAGAAGATAATCAAATCCAAGTGCTCTCTAACTCAAATGTGCAAGATGATACAAATCAAGCTAGTTCATCATCTCAAGTGCAAGATCAACAAGTGTCTAGTACATCATCTCAACCAAATGCTAGCAATGTTCCTATTCTCCAACCAACCAATATTGGAAGAGATCATCCATTGGACACTATCATTAGAGATATTTCTAGAGGTGTACAAACACGATCTAGATTGGCTTCATTTTGTGAGCATTTCTCATTTGTATCATCCATTGAACCAAAGAAGATAGAAGAAGCTTTGAAGGATATTGATTGGGTCAATGCCATGCATGAAGAGTTGAACAACTTCACTAGAAATCAAGTATGGGAGTTAGTTGAGAGACCAAAGGGACACAATGTGATTGGAACCAAATGGGTCTTTCACAACAAGCAAGATCAAGATGGGATAAGTAGTAAGGAACAAAGCAATATTGATAGCTCAAAGTTACACTGAAGTTGAAGGTCTTGACTTTGGTGAAACTTATGCCCTGGTTGCAAGGTTTAAAGCAATTAGGATCTTGTTAGCCTATGCTTGTGCCAATGACATCAAGCTCTATTAAATGGATGTCAAGAGTGCATTTCTCAATGTCTACATCAATGAAGAAGTATATATTGAGCAACCTCTTAGTTTTGAAGATGACAAGAAGCCCAACCATGTGTATAAGTTGAAGAAGGCTTTGTATGGTTTGATGCAAGCACCTAGAGCATGGTTTGAGAGGTTGAGGGACTTTCTACTCTCTAAAGGGTTCATTATGGGAAATGTTGACACAACTCTCTTCACCAAGAAGATTGGCAAGGACTTATTTGTGTTGCAAATCTATGTGGATGACATCATATTTGGATCAACCAATCAAGATTACTGTGAAGAGTTTGGGAGAATGATGGCTAATGAGTTCGAGATGTCCATGATTGGAGAGTTGAGTTACTTCCTTGGTCTTCAAATCAAGCAATTGAAGGATGGTACATTTGTGAGTCAAGGTAAGTACATCAAAGACATGCTCAAGAAATTTGGCATGAATGAAGCAAAGCCCATTAGTACACCCATGGGAACAAATGGCAATTTGAATAGTGATGCTAGTGGCAACATGGTGGATCAAAAGTTGTATCGGTCTATGATTGAAAGCCTACTCTATGTGACCGCATCAAGACCGGATGCCATGTTTAGTGTATGCATGTGTGCTAGATTTCAAGCCTCATCAAGAGAAATTCATTTGAAAGCTACAAAGAGAATATTGAGGTACTTGAAGCATACATAAAATGTTGGTTTGTGGTATCCCAAAAGAGCAAAGTTTGATCTAGTTGGTTACTCCGACTAGGATTATGCGGGATGCAAAGTTGAGAGAAAGAGCACATCGGGCATATGTCAACTATTGGGAAGGTCACTTGTATCTTGGTCATCAAAGAAGCAAAACAGTGTGGCACTTTCAACTGCCGAAGCCGAATACATATCCGCTGGTAGTTGTTGTGCACAAATTCTTTGGATGAAGGCCACCTTGAATGATTTTGGAATCAAGTTCAAACAAGTGCCATTGCTATGTGACAATGAGAGTGCTATCAAGCTCACCAACAACCTAGTTCAACATGCAAGAACAATGCACATTGATGTTCACCACCATTTTATTAGAGATCATCAACAAAAAGGGGATATTTCAATTGAGAGTGTGGGCACCGAAGATCAACTTGCTGCTATATTCACCAAGCCACTTGATGAAAAGAGGTTTTGCAAGCTAAGAAATGAGTTGAACATATTGGATTTCTCAAATATGTGTTGATGCATCCCTCACTAATATGATATGCCTCTCCTTCGAGCAAACCAAGGTAAAAGTTGATTGGCATGCATACATCCTTTGCTAAGGATATGTTTAGTGCATCTAGTCATTCCTCATGTTTTATAGGCTCATTCATGAAAATCAAATGAATTTGATGCTTGTATGGTACCACTATTGCTTCTATGCTTGACTTGATCTAGTGGTAGCATATGACATGTTTGTGGGCTTGCAATCCTAGTGTTTGATCTAGAAAATGAAGTATAGATGTTTAACTCAACATGGTCAAGATAACCCTTGAAATGAGGTGTGAAGAAGCTTGTCCTTGAATCAAATCGAGTTAAATATCTTTGGCAAGTGTTCTAGATTGAACCAAAATTGGGAAAATGATCCTCACCCCATTGATTGACATTGTTAATCTTCACCTATAAAAAAATTGAACCTCTGTGGTCATTGATGACAAAGGGGGAGAAATTAGTGCACAAAGATAGGGAAAAGATGACAAAAGGGGAGATCTTTGACATAGGGGGAGAAATATGAAAGTAATGAAAGTAAGGGGATCAATTAAAATTTGAGCACACAAGTAGGGGGAGCAAGCTCATAAACTTGAATGATGCATTAGAATGTGCATTTACATATGCTTGCTTGCATTTGTCAAGTTTAAATTTGATATACATGTTTGTGTGGTGTGTGCTAGTTGTAGGCTTGAATGATGAAATGAAAAACTAGCATGCATAGGTTGATAGTTAGATGTGCCTTGCTTTGGTTTTCACAAGTGGTACTAGAGCCTTGCGCATAATGTTGATCTCACGAGGTATCTAGTGTTTATGTTTTGCAAGTGCTATCTAACTAACAATGGTGCTAAGGATGGTATATTTGGTGCACTCTGATAGGTATCATGCTTCAAAGGTCCATCTCTTATACCTTAGCATCATTTGGTAGACATTACTTCCCCACATTTCTTATCTATGCATATGTGTAAGCTTTCAATCCAAACTCTTAGCACATATGTAGGGGGAGCTAATGCTACCAATTCAGATTCATGAAACTTGTCCAAATCCTTTACATATGGTAAAAATGCTTGGGCAAGCAACATGGATTCAAAATGATTTAAATTCATATCTTTATAAAAAGGTTGTCATCAATTACCAAAAAGAGGGAGATTGAAAGCCCTAGTTTGGTTTTAGTTAATTGATGAAACCTATTTGGACTAACCCTATGCTCTATGTGTGGATTTGAGATAGGTTGGTCCAATCCAAGTGATGGAGCTAAGAGGCACTCATGGATGGAGACGGCCACAAGAAATGATGATCAAAGTGCTCATGCTTGGAAAAGAAGAAAGAGAAAAACAAAAATGGGCTCAAGGCAAAGGTGATTTCCATAGGACCATTTTGTTTTTTTGGTGGTCAAGACACTTAGAGAGTGTGACCACGTTTAGGATCGATAACCATACTATTAAGAGGGGTGAAACTCATATCGAAATACGGTTACCAAAGTGCTACTAGATGATTCTAATTCATTGCATATGCATTTAGATTCTAGTGAGTGCTAACACCCTTGAAAATGCTTGTAAAAATAGGCTAATACACGTGCACAAGGTGATACACTTGGTGGTTAGCATATTTGAGCAAGGGTGGCGAAGTTGGAGTTGAGGAGGCACTGTTTCCTGCGATCGGACATAGGACCGGACGCTGATCCTGTGCGTCCGGTCAATGGAGGAGAGGCAGTGCAACTTAGGGTTTGTGACCGGACCCTAGAGGGGTCTGGGACCAGACGCACAGGGGGTGAGTTTGGTCAGTGCTGACATACGCCAACACAAGGGTGAGCTAGGCATAGTGAGTGGACCAGACCCTGCCTGTGTCTAGTCATGGTCAAGCGGACGAGTCCAGTCTTGAAAATACCTCTCTGATGCCTTACTAGAGTCGACCAGACTCAGCGTAGTGGAGTGTCTGGTCAGCCTTCGGGCGGTCCGGTCTTGGCTGACTAGTTGTGCGGGCGTGCGCGATCGAACTCCACGCTGGTGCGTTCGGTCAGTGTCTGGTGTGTCCGGTCATGACTTAAACGTTGGCGCGCAATCACCCAACCGTTGGGATCGAACACACGAGGTTAAATGTGTGGGACACATGGCAGTGAATGCATGACCGGACGCTGGGTGGTGTGCGTCCGGTCAACCCGACCAGCGCGTCCAGTCAGTGCGCAGAGGCGCCCTCTTTGAGCATAAAGGCTCTATTTCGTTGGGGGGCTTATAAATACGTGGTAACCGGCCATGGCTCACTCTATTGGCCATTTCTATTGAGAATACACCCTAGTGAGCCTAGCCAATCCGCTCTGACTCATCTTGCTTGATTGATTCATCATTTGGTGAGATTGGAGAGCATCCAAGTGCATTGCTTTGTGTGATTGCATCTAGAGACACTTGGTGATTGTGTTTCATTGCGAATTTCGCTTGTTACTCTTGGTGGTTGCCATCACCTAGATGGCTTGGTGCAGCGAGGATCATCGAGTAGAGGAAGGTGCTTATCTCTAGCTCCAATCGTGGTGATTGTGAGGGGTTCTTGACCTTTCCCCAGCGGAGAGCCAAAAGATACTCTAGTGGATTGCGCGTGCCTAGCTTGTGGATCCTCATCTTGTGTTGGTTGTGCGGCACCCGATTGTGGGTTAGGCGTGTGATGCCTATTAGCGCGTGAACCTCTAAGTGAGTGAATCACCACAACAGGGACTAGTTTGCCGGCAAGCAAGTGAACCTCGGAGAAAAATCATTGTGTCATCATTGTCTCTGGGATTTCTTGTGATTGATTGATCATCTCTTGCCACGGCGGTATAACTCACTACCTCTATTTGTATTTACTTTCCTAGTGTAGCTAAGCTCTTTAGAGTAACTAGTTTTGAGAGCTAGCTTGTGTCTTGTTTAGTTTGGTTAGTGAGGCTCTTTAGTTAGTCTTTGAGAGTTCACTAACTTAGTGGTAGTGACTTAGCCTTGTGTGTCACCTAGAGACTATAGCAACTAGAATTGTGGTTAGGTGGCTTGCATTTTTAGTAGGCTAGTGCAACACTCGCTTCGCTGTTTAATTGTCTAGCCACTTGGCTTAAGTGTTGTTTGTAAAAAAATTTATTAGCTATTCACCCCCCTCTAGCCATTTGGACCTTTCAACTAGTTGATACTAAGTTGTGGTAGACATAAAATCTCTCGTTTATTATCATTCCTAGCTACCACCATCCCTTGCGATTAAATAAATAACAATACCTTGGAATATTCCTTGGTGAAGTGCTACAACGGTATTCTTTGTGCTTGCAGAATTCTCTACTTGAGCATAAGAAATACCAACAGGAATGCTCCCGTGGATCGTCCGGGTTGTAGGGGACCGTGATGCCTAAGAGGGGGGAATTAGGCAACTTAAAATTCTAACTCTAAACTATGGCCTCTTTTTCTAACCTTAGCAAAACCTATGCAAAAGATAAACTATATAAATGTGCAACTACGGTTTTGCTAGTGTGTTGCTATCTCTACCGTAAAAGGAGTAATGCAATCAATGTAAATGCGGAAGCAAAAGAGCAAGGTAGAGATATACAAACTCCCGTCGACGACTCCGGTATTTTTACCGAGGTATCGAGAAGCAAGCAAGCTTCCCCCTAGTCCTCGTTGGAGCCCCCTCGCAAGGAATCCCTCGCACGGTCCAAGCTCCCGATCGGGTAACTCCGTGGTTAGCCTCGGGCCTTCCCCCACGCGCAAGTGGGTCTCCGATGTGCCTTCTAGCAAGCCTCTCCCAGATGCTCCCCGCCGTCTTCACTATCAAGCTTCTGGCCAAAATGCCGCGGGCCTTGTTCCCTCCGATACACGGTGGCGGCCACACCACAAACGCGGTTGGTGTGATCTCACAAGACTACAAGCCCCTCCGATGTACAACAATGGTGTGCGCAAGCACCGAGTGGTAAGAGGTATGCAAACCTCACTAAACACTAGGCCTAGACCTAGAGCAAGCGCATAAGTGGTGGTCTAATCAACCTAAGCACTTCGCAAAGCACCTACGCTAATCACCTAATGAATCACTAAGCACTATGCAAGTATAGGTCACTAAAATGGTGTATCAACACCCTAGATATGTTTCCTCAGCTCCACTTTCTTCAAATGGCCAGTTGGGGGTTGTATTTATAAGCCCCACTGAGAAAGTAGCCGTTGGGGATGAAATCCCGCTTTTCTGCTACTGACCGGACACTGATCACGTCCTGACCGGACGCGTCCGGTCGTCCCGACCGTTGGAGCCACGATCAAATGATCGGACGCTGCAAGCGTCCGGTCACATGCCACCGGACGCGTCCGATCGCATTTTCACCGCTCTAGAACCTCTCTGTACTCGACTAGACTCTGCTGTCCTGCGTTCGGTCGATCTGCCACTAGCGTCCGGTCCAGTGTCCGGTCACTGCTGCTGCCGAGCCTCTTGATCGAGCGTCCGGTCACTGTGCTACCAGCGTCCGGTCACTTCTGTGAGCTCGTTTCTTCATGATCTTACTTACGGCTTGGTTCCTATCTTCATGCTTGGACTTTGCTTGATATCTTGGGTCTTCTCTTGTGCTTCTAAGGTCTTGCTTATGGTGTTGATCATCGGATTATCACGTTGCCTTCGTCCAAGTCACATCTTGCACCCTATTGAACAACAAAACAATCACTTGCAAATTCATTAGTCCAATTTGGTTGTGTTGGTCATCAAACACCGAAATCCAAAGTAAATGGGCTTAGGGTCCATTTTCCTTATAATCTTCCCCTTTTTGGTGATTGATGACAACACAACCAAAGCAAGCAAATAATAAAAATTTGGAATTTAAAAACTATCTACTTGCTAGGATGCAATGCAAGGGGCAAGGTTATATGATGCTAAAAGATACTACTTGTAAGACTAAAAGATACTACATAACAACTTATCTTGCCCTTGCAAATGTCCCCTTATGGCATTATGGATATAAGCCTTGCTTTAAAAACTATCTACTTGCTAGGATGCAATGCAAGGGGCAAGGTTATATGATGCTAAAAGATACTACTTGTAAGACTAAAAGATACTACATAACAACTTATCTTGCCCTTGCAAATGTCCCCTTATGGCATTATGGATATAAGCCTTGCTTCCTACTAATACTCCTCATTACATAGACTAATCCATAATCCACTATCCTCCTTTTCTCGGACCATTACCACTTGTAGACCATTACCACTTGTAAATTATTATGATCTAGCTTATGGCCCTACAAATTAATACTTGCTTTTGGTCCTCTAAATTCTCCCCCTTTGGAATCAAACACCAAAAAGGAAGACATTAGTAGCACAAGAGAGGGTCAAACTTTGTGATCCTTTGTGTGTAGAGTGGAATAGTAATGGAGACGGGGATCTCGATCTTCCGTCAGGTGATGGTAACTATCGTTGTGGCGGAGAATGACACACCGATCCGGCTTCAGATTGAAAGATCGAACCCTGTAGTCTTAGCACCACAGCTCCTCTGGTTATCAACCGAGTCACGGACCAGGTTGACCTTGCCAAGAAGGCTAATCCCTGCCTGTGCAACGAAGAACACAAGCAAGAATAAGAAAGATCGCAACCAAATTGCAAATGTATGATTAATCTCACGAGTTGGGGTCTCACAAACCGAAGAATGGCAAAACTGTTTCTTGACAGAATAATCTAAGCAAAACCCCAAACCCTAAAGTAGGTGGTGGCTACTGATTATATAGCCTAAGGGACGTCCAAAGATCTCTCTTCACGTCCTAAAGGTGTCCCAACACGTTACAAGGCCCAACGGCCCAAAAGAAGGTGTTGCAGCACCCTGACAGATTCTGGACGCTGACTTGTTTCGACGATTCCTGTTGATTCCGAAGAGCTTTTGATGTGAAACCACTTGGATTGGCTTCCTTATCAAATTATCTTTCCATCCATATGTGGATCATCGAAAACGGAGTTCGGATGCGTCCTGGGCGTCCATTTTATTGCAGACTGGTCCTGATGGCCGAGGCAGACTCGAACTCGGATTGGACTGGGCCTCTGGCTTGGCTTGGACGTCCTTGCTGGCCTCCTAAGGTGGTGTCCAAGGAGGAGGACGTCCAAGGGCTTTCTTGGTGGGTTCTCCAAGTCCTTGGGGTGTGCTCCCACTTGGGCCAGGGTCCCAAGGATGAATAACAAGCCCATAACGATAGTGTAGCTCCCAGCAGAAACAGCGACAGAATATATTGGCGATTTGGAGGCCTTTCCGATGTGATATTGAGATGGAACCAGATCTATTTGAAAGCTTATCAAACAAGCTTTCCATCAAGTGCTCATTGACCTCGATCGCACTCCGGATGGATGAGTTATGGCCTTCCCAATGAGGCACTATCGGACTGCCGACGAACCGAAAGTTCAACTTTGATGAACTTCCATTATGAAACACATTTGAACCTACAATCAAATAGTGACATGTACATGTGGAACCAAGTGAATTATAACCAAAGCCACTATGCAAATGTAGGAACGAGCGCACCTTATAATCATTGTTCATATCCGAAGGTGCCATGTCCTCATCATCCTCCCCTTCTTGACAACAAACCGTCCTCGGTTTGGGATTAGATGAAGAAAACATTGTTGGTAGTAGCCAACTTGCTTCCCTTCTTGAAATTTAACATGTTTCTTTATAACAAAACTAGGGGAACTCGACATGACAAGATTATAGCAATTGCAATCCTTTGGTTGATCATACTTTTGCACAATATAAGGAGATTTCAGATTTGAACAAATATAGACACGATGCACCATATACTCTCCTTTACAATTATATTTTCCAATAAAATGATATGTATGTCTAGAGAACCATGGCAAATCAGCATATGCATAAAGTTTCTCCTCTAAAGAACTAAGATTATACGGAACATCAAATTCAATGTAACCCAAAGTATTTAAAGAAGACAACAATTTTAGCTCATCAACTTCACTAGCATTATGAATAACAAGTCTATTTTCAGCACAAGTGCTCATTTTCAGCACACATATAGCGTGATCATTCTTCAATGATTGCATGGGTATAACATAAATATCATCATGCAAGTCATCTTCGTCATAAGAAACATTAAGCAAATCATCTTGTGACAAAGGTAAATCAAGCGAATGCTCCACTAAAATTTGCTCTATCATAGCATGATTGGTGGAAAAATTCAGCACATCAAGAGAACTCTCACCTTCTGTGAGGTTAGCATCATGGGCATTACCTTTGCTCTCATGTTCAGCAGGGGTAATAGTTGATGGTTCTAAATTTTCACATGAGACTGTGAGCTTCTCATTTTCTGTCACAGCATCCTTGCTCTTTTCTACATTGTCCTGCAAAAGGTTAGGCATAGCAGGAGGAATAACAACAGACTCTTCCTCTAAATGGTGCACCTCATCATATGAAGTCAAAATAGGAGGTGGATTAACAAAGGTTTCTCGCATAAGAAGTTTCATATCATTCCAAGTTTGAGGCTTATCAGAAGGATCTAAAGACTCCCACTAAGATAAAGCAGAATGTCGCAAAACACTAACTGCATTTTTTACCTTCCTCCTTAGACACATAAGGCGAGTAGCAAATATGTTATCGATAGCAATTTCCCACTCCATGTACTCATCAGCACCTATACCATCATAAGTCGGTGGATACGAACAACTTGTCATTGTAAACACAAAAACAAGGAACAAACAGTGAAGGTTATCCCTAATAATCCTACTACGCAGGTGGAGTGGTGCTGCCTCTCAAGATCACAGCAAAAGGAAACACCTTATCAAGCTCTTACAAGGTTCTTACCAACGCAAAGCAGTGGATGGTACAACCGGTGGCTGGTACGTGATACCTGTGAGGGTGTGACACCAAGATTGCAAGGGTCTTTTTCTGTACCGATCTGAAGTATATGTGGAGCTTGGGAGGTACGCAAAAGAACAAATATGTATATGTGGCACACAAGTCAGTGACAGACAACAATATTGAATAAATGTCCAGAGCACTTGTCCTAGTTGCTGGCCTATACGTGTTCCTATCACCAGTTGTGATAAACAAGAGAGGAAACAAGGATGAAAGGAAACAAGTATTAAAGGTAGCAACGGATATGAACAAGGCAAAAGGTACCACAAACAATAGAGCTATTGAGTGTTCCTTATGTGCTCCTTTTCGATATCTTCTATTCTCTTTTACTATTTTTTTCTTTTATTTTTTGTCTAATCTTTTTTTTTCTTGCTTTTGCTCTTTTGATATTTTTCTCTCAGCAAGGAGCACACAAGAATAAACCACAAAAAATTTGAGCTCAATTGAATAAAAGATGTGGCCTATAGAAAATTAGGACTGTGCTCTAAAAAGCATACCAAAACTTGTGGGCTCAAAAACTCAATTTTCCTAATCGAATTTCGCAAATCTAATTTTTGCGAACCCAGCTATGCTGGGATGAAATAGATCTAAAATTTTCTGGCGTTCTCCGTAGATATAAAATTTGTCCCGTTTCGAGTTCGGATGCAAAAGTTATGACTGTTTTAAGGAAGCTGCTCGAATCAGGGATTTAGTGGACACAAGATGCAAACCGATGCTGATACGGAATAGCGGCGGGTGAAGGGATCAACACAAACTAGAAAAGAACACAATCTAAACCAGCAACAAGACTTTGACCTAGGACACAAACTCAACAAAGCGGACTCTAAAACTGAATCATGCAAAGGCTATGGCGCGGATGGTTATAGGATAGGAAACAAATATGGCATTGGACTATGGGATAAAAGCAAAAACACTCAAACGAGGGAATAAATGTGAACCTGACGATATACCTTAGCTCTGATACCACTTAATGTAGACGGGGATCCCGATCTTCCGTCAGGTGATGGTAACTATCGTTGTGGCGGAGAATGACACACCGATCCGGCTTCAGATCGAAAGATCGAACCCTGCAATCTTAGCACCACAGCTCCTCTGGTTATCAACCGAGTCACGGACCAGGTTGACCTCGCCAAGAAGGCTAATCCCTGCCTGTGCAACGAAGAACACAAGCAAGAACAAGAAAGATCGCAACCAAATTGCAAATGTATGATTAATCTCACGAGTTGGGGTCTCACAAACCGAAGAATGGCGAAACTGTTTCTTGACAGAATAATCTAAGCAAAACCCCAAACCCTAAAGTAGGTGGTGGCTACTGATTATATAGCCTAAGGGACGTCCAAAGATCTCTCTTCACGTCCTAAAGGTGTCCCAACACGTTACAAGGCCCAACGGCCCAAAAGAAGGTGTTGCAGCACCCTGATAGATTCTGGATGCTGACTTGTTTCGACGATTCCCGTTGATTCCGAAGATCTTTTGATGTGAAACCACTTGGATTGGCTTCCTTATCAAATTATCTTTCCATCCATATGTGGATCATCGAAAACGGAGTTCGGATGCGTCCTGGGCGTCCATTTTATTGCAGACTGGTCCTGATGGCCGAGGCAGACTCAAACTCGGATTGGACTGGGCCTCTGGCTTGGCTTGGACGTCCTTGCTGGCCTCCTAAGGTGGTGTCCAAGGAGGAGGACGTCCAAGGGCTTTCTTGGTGGGTTCTCCAAGTCCTTGGGGTGTGCTCCCACTTGGGCCAGGGTCCCAAGGATGAATAACAAGCCCATAACGATAGTGTAGCTCCCAGCAGAAACAGCGACAGAATATATTGGCGATTTGGAGGCCTTTCCGATGTGATATTGAGATGGAACCAGATCTATTTGAAAGCTTATCAAACAAGCTTTCCATCAAGTGCTCATTGACCTCGATCGCACTCCGGATGGATGAGTTATGGCCTTCCCAATGAGGCACTATCGGACTGCCGACGAACCGAAAGTTCAACTTTGATGAACTTCCATTATGAAACACATTTGAACCTACAATCAAATAGTGACATGTACATGTGGAACCAAGTGAATTATAACCAAAGCCACTATGCAAATGTAGGAACGAGCGCACCTTATAATCATTGTTCGTATCCGAAGGTGCCATGTCCTCATCAAATAGGTCACAAAATTTGACTCTCACATTATATAGATTAAGCTCCCCTAAATATATGCATACATATGGTAGAAAGCAAGGCATATGCATATTTGGCAAATCATTGCTCAAGGGAATTTAATCTATATAAATCATGGAGATAGCATATAAATATCAAAATGAAATCAACATGATGATATCGGTTTAGAAATACCACATGTGGAAACCAATTTGATTTCTACCACTTGCAATAGGTGGTGGATATTTGAAGTATGATGCTTAACTCTGGGGACTCCATTTTCCTTGCAATGAGACTACTACACACATGATAAGCTTGAAAAGGTGTTAGTCTCAAAGCATCCAACTTATAGAGTAACCTCCCCCTAAATTTGTGCACACAAGTGTGGGATACTTGTAGACGTCATGCACATTGATTTTAGAATCAATAATACCACTTGAAAGATGACATCTCATAAATGTGAGAATCATTTTCGAAGATGATATTCGGGAGAAATTATCTACAATTTGGACTTTGGCACATATTAGGTGAACAATCAAAAGACAAGCTATGTGCCGTGCTCCTAAACAATTTTAAACCATGTAGGTTTGCTCCAAGGGTTAAGAATAAAACCGAGCAAGCCTACTATAAGATATACCTAGTGTATGCATGACAAAAGATATAAGCATGCAAATACAAACATAGGCATGAAAAGTAACTAGATGCTTAAACATACCAATTTGTAAGAAATACCACTTGTAGGAAATGCAAATTGATACTACTTGAAGGAAATTGAATCTAGTTACCTAACATGGGAAGGGGAATTTGGGTCCATAGTATTCACTAACCCACTTGGCAATGATTTTGTCCATCATGATGCACCCCATGAAATACACCCATACTTTGCCAAGTCTCCAAATTCCCCGAAGTCCATTGGACTTCTCACTTCCCTTTCGGGATCCAAACCTTCTTGGTGCTCTTCATGTTGGAAATGATTTCCTTTGGCACCCAAAAGCGTTTGACCCCATTGTTGGCTTGCTTGTTCACCTTGATGGCCACCACCTTGTCATTTTTCTTCTTCTTTAACAAGTATGGTGTGGAGGCCTTCTTGTCCACCTTGTTGGTGTAGGTGTTGGAGAGCTTGCTTGTTTGCTTCTTCTCTTTCTTCTTTGCTCCTCCCCCATTCTTCACCTTGCACTCATAGGACTTGTGACCTTCCATGTGGCACACGTAGCAAATCACAGTTTGTCCTTCATCAAGCTTCTTCACTCCCTTGATGGTGTTATCTTGATGAAGTTGGGCTTGCTTCGTCTTGCCTTTCACTTGAGTCAAGTCCTTGGTGAGGCGAGCTAGTTCTTGCTTGAGTTGCTCATTCTCCTTTGCAACCTCTTGTGTGCATGTATCTACAACAACTTTCTCAACACAAACTTGGTTGCACAAAGATGAGTCTAAACATAAGTCATTACAAGAAGTAGAAGCATCCTTTTTAGGTATGTTAAAGATAGAGCTTTTCTTTTTAGATGCCTTGGTGGGGGTTGAACCGATGGCTTCAAGATTAGCAACTTTATTAGTTAGATCATCACAATGTTTGCACATGGTTTCCATTTTAGCAAGCAAACTTTTGTAAGCATCTTGTGATCTAACTAACTTTTCTTTTAATTTTTCATTTTTCTTTACAAATTGCTCATCATTGATTGTGCATGCATTTGTTGTTGCACTAGCCTCAAGTTGCTCAATTTTAGTAGATAGTTCAACATTGAGATTAGCAAAGTTCTCATATTGTTCAAGCAAAGTTTTGTATGCTTCTTGTGAACTATCTAGATTTTCTTTTAATTTTTTGATCTTCTTTTGTTGACTAGTGCAAACTTTAGCATAATTAAGATTTTGTTGCACAATTTCATCATAAGAAGGCATTTCATCATCACTATCACTCTCACTAGAGGATGAGCATTTGTTACCTCGTGCCATAAGGCACACACGAGAAGAGCTTGATGATGAGTGTTTGCTGCCTCGCCTCTTGTGATGGTGTTTTTCTTCACTTGAAGAATCATCGTATGACCTTATTGATGTGAGGGCTTGGTTTTTGCATGCCTTCTTCTTTGTCTTGGGTGTGGGCTTGTTTGGACAAACTTCCACAAAGTGCCCCAACTCGCCGCATCCATAGCATCCTCTCTTTCTTTGCTCATTTCTTTGATTGGTGAAGATGATATCTTGAATTTGAATGGGCACACCCTTGACATTGAGCCTTTGGATCATCTTCTCCACCTTATTGATTAGTTTGATTGATTCTTCATCAAGGTCAGAGGTGGAGGAGGAAGATTGATCATCTTCACTTGAATCTTCATCATCATCATCATCGTCCTCATCTTCTTCTTCATCTTTACTTGAGGAGCTTGAGCTTGAGCTTGTCTCAACTTGCTTGCCCTTCATCTTCTTTTTCTCGCTACATGCGAGAGCTTTGCCTTTGCTCGATGAAGAGGCTTCGTCTTGACCCATCTTACGTGATATTTCAAATGCCACTATCTTGCCAATGACTATGTCCGGGGTCATGGTGCTCAAGTTCTCCATGTTGTGAAGGATGGTGATGATGCTTGCATATTTCTTTTGTGGTAGCACGGAGATGATCTTCCTCACGATGTCTGCATCATCTAGCTTTGTTAATCCTATCGAATGGAGCTCATTGATAATTAGATTCAAACGAGAATACATATCACGAACAAGCTCATCATCATTCATTGTAAAGGAATCATAATTTTGTTTAGCTAGACAATGTTTTTGCTTACGGACATTAGATGTGCCGTCATGGATCTCTTAGAGTTTTAACCAAATTTCATGTGCCGTATTTAAAGTGAACACTTGGTTAAACACATCCATGCTAAAAGATTCAAACAATCAATTCTTAGCTCTAGCATTGAAATGTATTTCCTTTTCTTCACTCTTTGTGGGTTTATCGGGATTCTTAATGGGTTTCATTCCGTCACGAGTGACTCTCTAAACTCCTAAATCAACCGCCTAAAGGTAGCAAGTCATTCTAGCTTTATAATAGGGGAAGTTAGTGCCATCAAAGTGCGGAGGCCAAGAGGTATCCATCCCAACCACTCTAAATAGCGTCGGCTTAACGGTGGTTAAGCTAAAGGTCAAAATTGAGCCAACCTGGCTCTGATACCACTTGTAGGGGACCGTGACGCCTAAAAGGGGGGGTGAATTAGGCAACTTAAAATTCTAACTCTAAACTATGGCCTCTTTTTCTAACCTTAGCAAAATCTATGCAAACGATAAACTATCTAAATGTGCAACTACGATTTTGCTAGTGTGTTGTTATCTCTACCGCAAAAGGAGTAATGCAATCAATGTAAATGCGGAAGCTAAAGAGCAAGGTAGAGATATGCAAACTCCCGTCGACGACTCTGGTATTTTTACTGAGGTATCGAGAAGCAAGCAAGCTTCCCTCTAGTCCTCGTTGGAGCCCCTCACAAGGAATCCCTCGCAAGGGCCAAGCTCCTAGTCGGGTAACTCCATGGATAGCCTCGGGCCTTCCCCACACGCAAGTGGGTCTCCGACGTGCCTTTCGGCAAGCCTCTCCCGGATGCTCCCCGCTGTCTTCACTATCAAGCTTCTGGCAGAAACACCGCGGGCCTTGTTCCCTCCGGTACACGGTGGCGACCACACCACAAACGCAGTTGGTGTGATCTCACAAGACTACAAACCCCTCCGATGTACAACAATGGTGCGCGCAAGCACCGAGTAGTAAGAGGTATGCAAACCTCACTAAACATTAGGCCTAAACCTAGAGCAAGCGCATAAGCGGTGGTCTAATCAACCTAAGCACTTCGCAAAGTACCTACGCTAATCACCTAATGAATCACTAAGCATTATGCAAGTGGAGATCACGAAAATGGTGTATCAACACCCTAGAAAAGTTTCCTCTGCTCCACTCTCTTCAAATGGCCGGTTGGGGGTTGTATTTATAATCCCCACTGAGAAAGTAGCCGTTGGGGACGAAATCCCGCTTTTCTGCTACTGACCGGACGCGTCCGATCGTCCTGACCGTTGGAGCCACGATCAAATGAGCGGACGCTGCCAGCGTCCGGTCACATGCCACCGGACGCGTCTGGTCGTATTTTCACCGCTCTGGAACCTCTCTGTACTCGACCAGACTCTGCTGTCTTGCGTTCATTCGATCTGCCGCCAGCGTCCGGTCACTGCTGCTGCCGAGCCTCTTGATCGGGCGTCCGATCACTATGCTACCAGCGTCCGGTCACTTCTGTGAGCTCGTTTCTTCGCGATCTTGCATACGGCTTGATTCCTATCTTCATGCTTGGACTTTGCTTGATATCTTGGGTCTTCTCTTGTACTTCTAAGGTCTTGCTTATGGT
The DNA here is from genome assembly GCA_904845875.1 of Miscanthus lutarioriparius. NCBI lineage: Eukaryota > Viridiplantae > Streptophyta > Magnoliopsida > Poales > Poaceae > Miscanthus > Miscanthus lutarioriparius. The sequence goes on from CAJGYO010000002.1 coordinate 64,158,950, forward strand.
GTTGATCATCGGATCATCACGTTGCCTTCGTCCAAGTCACATCTTGCACCCTATTGAACTATAAAACAATCACTTGCAAATTCATTAGTCCAATTTGGTTGTGTTGGTCATCAAACACCAAAATCTAAAGTAAATGGACTTATGGTCCATTTTCCTTACACGGGTGAACCACAAGACTGTCCGACTATAATTCATGAATTTTAACTCATGTTAACACTTACCTAACCACCCTATCACATACTTAGATACATGTTAGTACATCATTAATCCACACTTGGATCCCTTCCACAAACCTTCAATCTCGAATCACCTTCATGTGATCTTTATCTCTCAATCCAACGAGCTCATCTCCAACTCTTCTGATGCGTTGTAATCTTCCATGTCTCTCTTCATATGTGAGGAACGTATAAGGTCAAGTCGTGATCATCCTTTGGGACTTCATGACATGCAGGCAGCACTACTATTACCTCTATTTTGGATACATATTTGTCTACTCAATATGAGTCTTGCATTTCATTAAAGATGATTAACTACTTAATCCTGTCTCACTAAGTTAGACCAACTCACTTAAACTAATCATAGCCCCTTACTTAATCATTGGGCTTGGAACGTTTAATATGCTTAGTTGGCTAGTATCGATAGAAGTCGGGTGTGAGCAGGAACTCACTCTCGCGTGTGTAGGAACTTCACCGGGATTAAGGGTGCATTTGGCATGCAAAATCAATTCTAGTTCTTTTGAGAATCAGCAGAAATCGTGCCAAACAACATCGATGTGAAATGTTTCTAGCAGAAATGGTTCCAAGCGATTCTCACGTTTGTTCCTACGAATATGAATCGCTGAAAACGTGGTTTCACGGTGATTCTGTAGCCAAACGGTCTAGTAATTCTGATTCACCATCCAAAATGTTTCTTGAGAGAATCTAGATCTAAAACATTTCTACGAGAATCTAGATCCCTACCAAACGGGCCCTAAATATGATATTTTTAGACCTTGTTCGTTTCATGCCTGAACCATAAGGATAGAAGAGGATTTTGACTTGTAGGGAATTTAGTCACCTAAATCCTTCCCATTCCCCTTGGTTCTAAGATAAACCAAATAGAGCCTTATGGGGATAAGCGGTGAGATTGGGAGACTGCTGGAGATGCTCATCAGTTTCCCACAGATCACTGTCAATGTATACTTCCAAATGACATCTCTATAATCTTGAAATCTCCTTGTGGTTTGGTTTCTCATTTGTTGAGAAACGAACATTGGGCATCGCATAGAAAGTACACAAAATTCCAACCCGCTCACGGGCTCCAGCAGAGAGTTTGTGCAACATCATTGCCGTACAGCTCCGACGATACCAAGCCACAGGCTACAAGTTTTGAAGAGTAGCTACTAAAATAAGTAAATAGACAACGTTTCAAGACAACAAAGTTCTGTATTTACATTTCAAAGAACAAAGGTGATGTGGCAGATATGAGAAAAGGAATCGCTTTTAGGATACAAGTTACGACAAAATTTCTGTGACCACGTTTTAAACCTAACCATCTTCTAGAGTATTGCTTCCTCGGGGGTGCACCGCCATCCACATATCTGCAGAAATCCTTTGCAAGTTTTTGATAAAACTCAACATCAGACGGCTTTACACTGCTGATTGCAGACTTGAAATGCCTCATTGCTACTTCTTCCAAGTCAAAGCTCTCCTGTTCAAAAGAAATGAAGTAGTTTATCAGCAAATTTCTGATATGACCATGTTACCAGAGTGGGAAAGAATGAGTAGCATACATCAAGTGCTGCAACAGCAGCTTCCCTGCAGACAAGCTTTATGTCCGCACCGGTGTAGCCTGCGGTGAGTCTAGCAAGGTCCTTCAGATACACGTCGGGACTACATGGCATGCTGCGTGTATGAATCTGGAAAATATCTGCCCGGTCAGCTTTGTTTGGCGGTTGCACATCAAGCACCCTATCAAAACGACCTAGGTCATAACATCGTAATCAAAAGTCAGACCGGAGGATTGTAGGAAGCATTATATGTGAAACCAAACAATGCACTGTATAGACCTAATGAACAACCTGTCCTTAGAAGTGCAGGATCAATTTTGTCAGGACGATTAGTAGCTGCAATAACAGTTACACCAACTCTCTGGTCCAAACCTGTTGCCACCAAATAGTAAATTATGCATCATCAAAATTTAGAGACCAACAGGTGCTTGTAATGTAAGTAACAAAATGTGTCAGACAATAGTCACCAACATTCCAACTGCGGGTGAGCACGAGCAAATAGCTAAACACCAATTGATCAATAATTGAATGGAAACATCATTTGATGCTTAGCCAACGAAAAAGTTTAGTGACTAGTGTCAGTGAGTATATATAAGACGACTAGATTATAGCCTAAGGCAATTATCGGCAAGTTTATGAACAGCCATGATGCAACATAAGAGAAATTTCGTTTATGGGGTGACAAAAACTCACCATCCATTTCCACAAGCAACTGACAGAGGACTCTGTCAGCAACAGACGTGCCATCATTTTCAAGCCCATGAGTTACTGCAAACCCATCTATTTCATCGAAAAATAATATTGCTGGTGCATTAGCTCTAGCCTTTGCAAACAGCGACCTCACTGCCTTTTCAGAGTCACCGACCCATTTGCTGAAAAGTTCAGGACCCTTAACTGCAAGGAAGTTCAATTTTGCTTCAGAAGCTGCAGCGCGAGCCATCAGTGTCTTGCTGCAACCTGGTGGTCCTATCATTAGCAATCCACTGGGGGGTTTGATCCCTAAACGCTCAAATGCTTCTGGGTATTTCTGCGGCAATTGGATGGCTTCAATAAGCTGCTCCTTGACACTGGCTTGACCACCAACATCTTCCCAACGTACTTTCGGAACCTCAAGCATTACCTGTGCAGGGTATGATTGAGAATTGGCATCGCTTTTACACAGGTCAAATGCATATATAAAGGAACTGTAATAAAAGAAGCCAAAAGTTACAGAGTTCAAGCCTTGCAGGCGGATAGAAGTGATACCTCACGCATTGCACTTGGTCTAATTTTCATTTGAGCCTTCTGAAAGTCCCCATTGTTTACTAACAATATTTTTTTCATCTTTCTCATCATAAGACTTGCTAATTTTTGTGTTATTCCTATTTTCAGTGGGACCATCATCCAATGACATAGTTGATAAAGACAATGATAATGAGCTTTCTTGATAGCCAGGATGACCAGTATCTCGAATACACTTATCTACGCTAGAGTCAGGTTGACCAAGTTGTAGACTCGAATTTTCTCCTAGGCTGATGAAACGGCGAAGAGCAATCAATGCAGCCTCATTGCATAGTGCGGCTAGATCAGCACCCACAAACCCATGGGTAGCTAGAGCAATAGACTCAAGTTCCTCATTACTGAGAAAGTGGTGAACTCCAATTAGAAGGTGGCGAAGTATGTCCATCCTCTGTGCAGCAGATGGTACTCCTGCAACCCAGTGTGTAGACAACAAATCATGGTCAACATGGTTTTAGACTCAACAATATATCATTGGACAACCATGTTAACTCAACACTCTCAGTCACTTAAACTTGATACCAGCTATATATGCAAGCTAACCTTAGTTTAATATTGACGGCTACTATAAGAACATAAAAAATAATTACCTACCAGGGACAACGGAAGACAGAATACAATTCATTCCATTCCTTATAAGTCAAAAATATTGACCAATCCTAAAGGCATGATGCTACACTTCATACCTAAAGGCATGCTACAATTCATTCCATTCCTAATACATTCTGCATATCCATAGGTATTACTTTTATCTACAGGCATTTAGAGCATCATGTGTATGTAGACGAGACTACATGAACGGCCTTTTTACTTTAAAATATATGGACAGCATAGTAGGATTATACCTATCTCAATTTCTTTATCCAATCTTCCAGAACGCCGCAGTGCAGGATTGATACTATCAGGCCGATTAGTAGCCGCAATTAAGAGAACATGATCACTAGGACCTATCTCGTCCATCAGTTTTAACAGAGTGGCCACCATTCTAATAGACAACTCCTCGCTCCCTTCCTTCCTTGATGGAGCAATTGCATCCAATTCATCAATAAATATCTACGTAAGATAGATGCATACTAGTGTCACAAATGGCAACATGTGATGGGATACCAATTATAGGATACCGATATGTCAAATACATAGTATTGCTCCTTGCTAACTAAATACTTCAAACCTTATACAATTACTGATCTGCCCCCCTTGGTGTGAAAAGAGTAACTAAGTTTGGTTCATGAATTTAATTAGAAGATGTAACTTGAAGACTTCAGTGCTGCTATACAAAAAATTAAGTTGTTTGTATCATTAAAAAAAATACTGGTCACAAAACTCAGCAAAAAATGTTGTTATTTTTCCAATACAAAGGGGAGATTCAGCATTATAAATTACAATATTATCTCTTAAAGAGGTAACTCTAACAGGATTTTTCTTTGCAGTTGACATGACAGTAAAGATAATGCAGCTAAGCATTTGAAGAAAGTCTAACCACAGCAGGCGCAGCTTTCTTAGCTGAACTGAAAACATCATACAGAGATTGCTCACTTTCACCGTAATAATTACTAATGATCTCTGGTCCGTTGACTGTAAAAAGGTTGGCTCCTGCATCATAGGCACAGGAAGAGGCAAGAGAAGTTTTCCCTGTTCCAGGTGGACCATAAAGAAGAACACCTTTGTATCTGAAATTAATCAAAATGTGACAAAATTGAAAGAATGATTTTTTATGGAAGAATACAGGGGAACTGTGTATCTGTTTACGCAATACCTTGGCAGACCAATATGATCAGCCAGTGAAAATGAAATTATTCCTTTTATGATGGCTGACTCTTTAGATAACCCACCAAGCATTGGAGTATGATTGGAAACTTCATTTCTTTTGTCACATTCAAGTTCCAATGGTAAATCTAGCTTATCTGGGCGAAGCTTCTCTGTGCAAACAGAATCAGACAGATGGACTTTTGTGGTTCTATCAACAAGGAACGAAACTAGGGTTTCCCCAAAGTTAGCTGAGTCTTCTGCAGTAGACAGTGTATTCCCTTTCTTGCACAAATCACCTTGGGCAGAGCCATCAAATTCTGCTCCCATCACCACAAACAAAGACAATTTTCCGCACATTGAGAGAGGAACAAAATTCCCTTTTAGTAACTGTCTACCATTAAGCCACCGTTGAGCTGAAGTCTGCAACAACTCGTTAACTTCTTCATCTGCTAATGCTGATCTTGCAGTGGTTTGATCCAAGCACATTGAAGAGCCACTGTTGAATGAAAAGTACAAGGACTCCTTCCTATGCAGTGGAGCAGAAGGTATCTTCTTACATGTCTCCATAACCATTTCATTTCTTTCAGGACAACAGTCAGACTCTGATTCATTGCTACTGGCAGATCCAACCTCAGATGGAACTAGACTGAGGTAAAGATTCTTACATTTTATTACCCGTAAAATATCGGCACCATCACTATGCTTTGGGGTCTGATGTGTATATATGGTGCTAATAAATAACAGTCAACCTACTGAAGGGCATCCCAAAATACATGCAAGATCCCAAGAGAGCTTGACGCTATTCTTTTGAACCTAGTAAGACAACCCAGTTAAAAAAAGTTCGCAGGTTGTTACAGCATTTAGACAACAGGAGAAGAAAAATAGAGTAGACATACCTCACGTGAGGGGAAAACTGTGGCAACCACAAAGGTTCTCCCAGCTTCACCATACAGGAGATCATTGTCCACATCAAGACCAAAGAATCTCTTGCACTCCTCAAATAAATTGTCTAGAGGGAATCCATCTAATTGGTCACTGCTCAAAGACATCAGTGACACCTGAGAACAAGGAAACACACCTTGTCTTGGTCATTCATAGAAAGATACACAGAAAGGTATGAAACTTTGGTTCTGTGACATCAAAAGGTTTTGGTTCTAGAAATATACCATTGATCTTAACAAGTAAACTTAATACCAACAAAAGATCACACTATTTTATAAATACATCACTGTCCTGTTTCCATACATCCATCCATCCATCCATCCATCTTCTCTGTTGAAGTGCTTGTTTTTCTCCCCCATATCCCAGTTCAGTTCCTGTCACACAGACGGTATTCTTCCTTGGTCTATGGACTGATGGAAACAATGCTAAACTGCAATAGGCACATGGGCAGGCGGTGAACTGGAGTAGGCAGGTGGTAACTGGGGCAGGCAAGTGCTAGACTGAAGCAAGCTAGGTGCTGGAAAGAGGGCATGAGCTGAATGATTTTTTGATTTGCACTCGATTTCTAGACAGAACCTGGGATAACCCCTCATCAACTTCCAGAAAACCTAGGCAGATATGCAGGTTCCTTTACATCCATGCCTTGCTGCTCCGTTTTTACAGGCTGTAAAGCACAACACAGATGAACCCATCAACTACAGAATCATTCTCCTAAATTTCTCCTCTCTATACATCTATAAACAATTAGAAGGCATCCATGGAAAACAATAAGCATGCAAGAACAATGATAAACACAGCTGACGTACAGTAAAAAAAGCCTCCATTTGGATTGGGTGGGGGGTTAAATTTAGTGGCCTGCAGATTTGATTTGGGGTGTGGTGGCTTAACGCAGAGGAGGGCTATGGCGGCTAGCAGTGTGCTCCAGGATGGGAATTAGGTCTGCCGCAAGAACATGAACTAGGTATCCAATAGAGAAGACAGATGGATGGACACAAAAGGTGCGATTGGTTTATTTCTCAAAGGAGCTATCTTTTTTCAATGATATTAACGTGTAATCAGTCAGTTCAGTGGTATATTCAGAACCATTTTCCTAAAAAAATAAGAAAAATAAAAAGCAACCAATAATTTTGTACTTCACTGGAACTCTAAAGTTCAATTTGGCACATTAAAAACACACACGTGGGTGGGTGGACTCATGCCGACCGGAATTACTACAAATTGCTAAATGTCTGTCAAATTGGAGCTCATAAGACTGAAATGGTCTCCAGTGCCCTTGTGATAAATCCAACCTCCCAGTCACAACGCAAACATAAATTTGAGCAACAAACTGCACTTCCTTGAACTGATTCTGGATGTAACGAATCTGCCAAGCTGGTTCACACAAACAATTTGCAGAAACAAACAGTCCTAAGTCGAAGGAACAAGGGCTGAGGGACAAAAAGGTGAGAAAGCAGGAGCTTACTGAGACGAGGCACCCGGGCCGCATCCCGGCGCCGACCATGGCGGCCTCGGAGAGCCAGAGCCTCCCCAAGCCGCCGCCTCGGCTCCCAGCCCTGGGGGCCACATCGTCGACTGTGCCAGCGAGGCAGCCGGCGCCGCCGCGTGGCACGAGCGCCGGGAACCGCGCTGCGGCGGCGGAGGCGATGGATGGGAGGTCGACGCTTGTGCTGCCGCCGCCGCCGCCGCCGCGGTCAGGGGAGGAGCGAGAGGAGGGGGCGCGCGGTGATGGTTGCTGCCTCTTGCCCTTGGAAGGAGGCATGGCGAGTTGGCGACGACGAGAGGCTGTGCTTTTCTTTTCTTTTCTTTTTTATTTGTAAGGTTTATTTACTATGAGTCTACGACGGCTAATGCCTAAAGCCCGGAAGATGACGAGCCTCGGATCGGGGGTGGTCCGGTGGATGTGGATGTATATATAAATAAATAGACACTTAACTATCGGCGAGCGTGCAGGACTGCAGGCAGAGAATATGGGCGTGATTGGTTCGTTTCTCAGAATAACCTGGCTCGCACCACCCTAGCCAAGCCATACTTGGCCAGACTCAACCCGTGTTTAGTTGGGGACCCAAAATCCGAAATTGGGCCAGTTTTTGGAGTTCGGAACTAAACGGGGGGTGAAAAGCGGCCCGCGTACGTTTTCGGCATGAGGCCCGACGGCAGCCGCAAAACCGCGTGGCACACACACGTCGGCGAGCACGACCCTCCATTCCGCGTTTCGTCAACCCTAGCCCCGCTCTCCCCCTCAAGACGCATCTCGCCTCGGCGGTCCCGCCTTCGCCGCCGCCGAAGGTAGCGCGCGCGCTACGCCTAGATCCACCACCCGGCTACCAGATCTCACGAGAGGTGGCGCGATCTAGTCGGCTGCCGCGGCGCAAGGCGTCCTAGATGGACGGCTTCCCTAATGACGGCTACAACGAGGCGGCGGCCTATGAACTTTCGACGGCGGCTCGGCAAAAGAACGACGCAGACGCGAACTTCTGCGGGGGCTTAACCCGCTTTTGGGTTCGTCGGTGTCACGAGGGCTTCACCGACCGGCGCCACCCTTCACGGGGTCCAGCCGGCGTCAACCCTCCCACCGGGGCCTGGATTCCCCGGACCTCAATGACGGTGGGGATGGGGCGCCATGGGCGGCTCTGACGCCGACCCTCGGTCGAGACCCTGCTGGTAGCCGATGGGGCCACCTCCCGTTCGTGTTCCTCGGCGGCGGAACCTCACCTCGAGCAGCCTCCCCGCCCGCTTTGGAGGAGGCGGCGACGGCAGACGGGAGGTCGCGCCACATCGAAGTCGCTTGTCGGGGCGACCGAAAGTGCCACGCTGCCATCGTGGTCGCGCCTCCTTTCCTCCGCCGTCGGCGGTGGAGGAAGGGGCGGCGTCGCCGCCGTCCGTCAAGCGGTCATCCCATAGGTGGACGACGACATCGTCAACCCGATGCATGCTACCCCCATGGGTCACATCCCGTAGTTTTCCTCACCCATCGCTCTATCTTCCATTGCTCATGTATACTATTGTGTTCAAGCATTTGTTTTTCTCCCCAACTTAGCTTTGTTTCGTCGGTGTGAAATTATTTCTTATGAAATCGTTTAGGCTAGGACGAGCAGGGGAACCGGTCGAGCCCAATATAAGCAAGTTTTGCCAAATCTGGTGCCACCAAATTGATAGTGGCAATCGTATCCGCGCACCGCATGAACAAGTCGGGTGGAGAGATCGATTGCAAGGTACTATGCAAAGAACAACCTTGGTTCATGACAAGGACCAGTTCAAGAGTAAGTTACGCCACTCAAGCATTTGTGGAATTTTATCAACGACCTCCGGAAAGGCAATTTGGCTTAGGCAAAAGTAGACGATGGCTCCATCCTTACTCTTGATGCTTGGTGGGACTCTCGTGCGGGTGGTATGTAACCAATCTTATGTTCAATCATGTACTGTTAAAATGTTACTATACAATGATTCACCTATGCCGGTTTTTCAGGGACACCCGGAGTGGAAGAAGCTCAAGGACGGGTGGCCTCCGTACTTGGACGATTTGGACCGGATGTTCGCCGGCAACGCTGTTGATGGCTCAACGTCGTTCTGTCTTCCCAAAGCAATACAGTTGACGGTGAAAGTTCGGATGACGACTCCAATGATGAGCACGACGACCAACTTACGCCGCTTAGTGTCGGTACTAAGAGGGCAAGCAACCGACAAAGACCTCGCCCAGAAAATGAGCAAGCGGTCCAAGAGCCCGCTGTCAGGACCATGGATGCTCACATGAAGGAACACAATGAGATTTCAAGGCAGAGGCTTGAGAGGATGACAGCAATGTGGCAAGAGAGGAACCAAAAAATTGAGGACAACAGCAAGGCGCTGGAGAGGAAGGTGGAACTAGTGCTACAATTGGCAAGACAGTGTGGTGCAACTGAAGAGACCCCAGCTGAGTGGATGGCCGTGCTCAAGATCGTGCAGAGTGAGCCTGTTATGAACTTCTTCATAAGCTCCTCGCCCCAAGGAAGGATGCTGACGATTAAGCAATGCATCGGGGTCCTCCCCTAGACCTTATTTTGTTAAGCTTTCTACGTAGTTACTAAGTTATGTCATTAGAACTATGTGAGGTGTGGTGGGTGTCTTTGGTCATTGACCTAAGTATGTCATGTCGAACACTTGAACTGGTTATTTGTAGTATGATTGGATATGGCTATGATCTGTTGATGTATGTAGTGCATGAGTTTGAGTAACTGGCATGAGTCAGTTTGAATAGGGATGCATGCTAATGTTGCCTAGTTGATGTTGAAAACTGACGTGAACTGTTTTCGTTTTGACAGGAGGATGTCCAAGCAATAGTGACTGGGATGATGTCCTGGAGGCAAGATTGTTATGAGAATGATTTGGACGAGTTCATCAGTGACTGGATGGAGGCGGAGGATGATGACGATGCTTTCCTGTACGGTATGTACCAGTACGCCTACCACATTGACAAGCACTTGTCAAGGTCAGAGTATAGACAGCCAGTCATTAGTGGTTTGGAATGGGTACATAGTAAACTAGGAAATAGGAAGGCCTGTTATAACATGTTCAGAATGAGCCCTGATATGTTCCATAGTCTGCATGATGTGTTGGTAGAATCATATGGGCTGAAATCTAATAGCAAATCCGCATCTATTGAAGCCCTTGGGATGTTTCTGTGGATGGTGGGGGCTCCACAATCTGTTAGGCAAGCGGAGGACAGGTTTGAGAGGTCACTGGGGACTGTGCATAGCATGTTTCATAGGGTGTTGAAGTCTGTTGTCAAGCTTGCTGCTGACATCATTAGGCCTAATGACCCAAATTTCAGCACTATGCATGATAGGCTAAGAAATCCTAGGTTCTATCCCTACTTCAAGGACTGCATAGGGGCGATAGATGGGACTCATGTCCCCTGTGTGGTGCCTAGTGATAAGTTTGTGCAGCACCTGTGTCGCAAGGGGATGACAACACAGAATGTCTTGGTTGTGTGTGACTTCGACATGCGGTTTACATTCGTGTTAGCTGGCTGGCCGGGTTCAGTACATGACATGAGGGTCTTCACTGATGCGACAACAACATACAGCAACGTGTTTCCACATCCACCAACAGGTATACAATTAGTTGGTTATACTTTTGTGCATGCGAGTATAAGTTCGTGATACTAACTGTTGTTTCAATGTTATAGGCAAATATTACCTTGTGGACTCGGGGTACGCTAACCGACCAGGTTATCTTGCACCGTACAAGGGAACAAAGTATCACCTATAGGAGTACCGAGAGGCACCAGAACCACAAGGTAAAACTGAGATCTTCAATTATGCACATTCGTCACTTAGGAATGTCATAGAAAGGTTATTTGGAGTGTTGAAAATGAAGTGGCGGATGATGAAAGAAGTCCCTAGTTATGCCCCCCATATACAAAGTCAAATCATTGTTGCATGTTGTGCCCTGCATAACTTCATAAGGGTGAGTGGCATAGGGGATCGGCACTTTGCTCGGTGTGACTGGGATGACAACTATGTGCCGGCAGAAGCCGGTGCCGATCAGCCCGAAACTATTTCTCCAAGCGGTTGTTCTGATTCGGAGCTTATGAATGCATTTCGGGAATCCATCGCAATCGGTTTGGCTAATCGAACATGATTTGGTCGTCTTTTTGAGGCGACTGTGTAACTGTTAATTTATTTGGCTGTAATTGTATTTTTTTGTCCGACAAACAATGTAATTATTTGACTGTGTAACTATGTGCCGGCATTAGCCTGTGCCATTTCATTTGTTTACCAATAATTGTTGGTTTCTGTTCATTGCTGTGCTGTTGATGATGCTTCATGACCCCAGCAATGACATGCATTTGTTGACAATGGCTGGGTGGATGTAAAACCTTGCTTACTTGCATTCAAGTTCATGCATGCATGCCATTAATAAGCTGCATGCAGTTCATTAAATGGTGTACAGTAGGTTTTCAGATTTTGGGAACTAAACACCCCCTGAAAAGTTCTATTGCTCATATTTTGGGCTACTTCATAGCAACAGTACATTTTGGGATATTTTGCCAACTAAACAAGGGCTCACTGCATGCATCTGCAAATTGTTTGGTTGCTTGTCTCAGTATAGCCTGGCCACACAGGGATGGTGTTTGGTTGATAGTAGTGCATACAAACTTGTTTCTTTGGAGCCGAAAAAATGACCGCGCGTGTGCTCGCGTTGCATCGCTGCAGCCTGGCTCGATTGAAACGAACTCCCACCGTGTTCCTCCTCAGCCTGGCCGAGGGGGGGCATTTTGCATGAGCTGGGCCAGGCCCCAAACATCAGTCCAGGAAACCAAACGCATTGCACCTGCATGAGATAGGCCAGGCTGGTGCATACGCAGGGTACCAATCACACCCTATAACGCCCGCGCGCCTTCCTTATCTTCTTCCTCCAGCTCGCGCCTCTTCACTCCGCCTGACTCCGGCTCCGGCGGCCCGACCTCGACCCCTCTGGATCCGGCACCAGCGCCCCCGCCTCTACCACCTCCCACCGCCCCGTTGACCACCGCCTCCCCCCCCGGCCGCTAGTGGTAGGGTCTCGCCGGAGCTCCATGGCCGTGCCCGCGGCCGTGGTGCTCAGGCGAGACCCTACCGTCGATGGCGACCTCCTTCTTCCCCTCCCCCTCCCCGACTCCCTCCCTCATGCGGCCATGGCGAACTCTGGCGAGCTCCTTCGATGTCCAGCCATGGCGCCCCCGCCTTGACCTGGCCCGGCCTCCGCTACCACCGCCAACTCCCCTAAATCGCCCGCCAGCCATCCCCACCGCCTAGCCTACCTGCCTCCCCCCGACCGGCCCTTCTATATCCCACCAGAGTTGGGGAAGAAGGGTTGGCGTGCGGCCGCCGAAACCCTAGGCAGCGCCGGAGGTGGGGAAGATAGAGGGCAGGCGCGGGAGCAGGCTTCGGGCTTTGGGCGGGCGCGAGCGCGGCGCGAGAGCGGATGCGGACGCGGACGGCGAGCTTCGGGTAGGCGCGAGCGCGACAAATCGGGTGGCCTCCTTCTTCCCTCCGCGCATCGGACGGGCCTCGAGGTGTGCGCACCGAAGCTTCATGGCCCGCGCATTATGAAATTAGCATTTCCAAAATAAATATAATATAAACGAATCAGTGACGCTTTCAAGCCTATGGACCAAAACGGTTCGACGGTTTTGACCCGTCCGACCCTAATCAGACATTAGTCATGTGTTTGATACAGGGATGGCGTGGGTTGAGATGGGTTCGACCTAGTTTTAGAGGCATTTAGTTTGGGTTGGTTGAACCGTGTTGAACTCAAAGGACAGAGATGCGGGTTGAGCTCGTTCCACCAAATTGAGCGGACCGCCGACCCACATCGATGTCGTGTCATCTCCGTCTCACGCGCGGTCGCACGGAGCGCTGGAGTGACTGACTTGGGGCACAGCGCCTGAGTAGGGCAGCGCGGGGCAGGGCGCTGGCCGCCGGAGCTTGGTAGCACAGGGCGGGGCACGGCACCCGGAGCGCTGGAGCAGCTGACTTAGGGTGCGGCGCCGGAGCAGGGCAGCGCAGGGCGAGGCGCTGGCCGCTAGGGCAGGGCGCGGCGGCCGGAATCATGGACGAGCTCAGATGCAGGTTGGAATGGCCGGCTGCACGCGAGGCATCGAGTTTGAGAAATGCGGGGCAGCGCAAGCGGGCCACTAGGGCAGGGCAGCATGTTGGCTGCTAGGGCAGCGCGGTGCAGGGGCACCGGGCGGACGGAGCCGTGCATCGCGATGAGAGGTGGAAGAAGGAGAGAAGTTGCTAACAGATGGGTCCCATGTACATAGCAACTAACGGAGTTTAGAGTACCATCCATCCCAACCCACTTGATCTCTCATATACCAAACAAAAAGCTAGAATGGCTCCAACCCGCAAACCAAATACGAGATGGGTCCAACCCAATCCAAAAAACTAGGTCAGGTCCAACCCATCCCATACCATCCTCAAACCAAACACACGGAGGGGACACTTGCAGCTCTTATCGTCTTGACTGCCACGCGCTCCTTCTCACTTCTACAACCACACTTCGATGTCTATGCCTCTTGCTTCTCCCCGCTACTACACACCTCCCCGAACCTCGCTCGTTCGCTCAGACCCGCAACACTATGTGTTCGCTGTTGATGGTCACTAAACACTTATTTTAGCCATCAACAATGCAAACAATCTGAGGAAAAATCAACATGAAAATGCAAAGATTTGGTTTATTACAAATGGAATTCCACTTGTACATGAAGTTTATTTGAATGCAGGAAAAATAGCAAAAATGGTACAAAACAAGTGACAAGGAGGCAACTAGACGTGGCAAGGGGCTCTGGGCCCACACTGCCACGTCGGCCGATGGCCACATTGCACCTCCCAGTGCCACCCTGTCCCCATCCATGTCATCGATCCATGGGATGGCCTCCATAACACCTCACAAGCGTCGATCTTATGTCAGTTTAAGCAATGGACAAGATTCACTTGCCTTGGATCCATGGGCCCATCGTCATAGACTTGGAGAGCATCAACCGACCTTGGAACCACCTTCTGGATAGAAACTTGGCACGTGCTGGCATCATAACCGACTTTGGGAGCCAACCAAGACCCTACGATGCAATGGCGGTGCATCGGAGGGCTGGCCGACGCCCTACCCCCGCCGTCCAGCGCCCAAGTTTCCTCCATCGCCTCTCCACTGCCTACAAATACCCCCTAGCTCCTTAGTACTATAAATAGAGGTGTCTACCGCAGTTGTAAATCGTCCCAAGTAGAATCATTCTCTCTACTCCTAAGTTTAGGTTAGTAGTGAGAGTGAGAGTGAAGAAGTGAAGAGCTAGGAGCTTGGAGAAGTCTTCTAGAGTCTTTCTGTAAGCTCTTGTAAGCTACTTTAGCTTTCTATATATTTGCTTTAGTACTTGTCTTATTTCCAGCATTTATTTACTTGCATTAGAGTAAAGTAGTGTTGTGAATATTTCGATCATATCTTGTTTAGTTAGTAAGTTTCCGATATATGGGATCCTCGTCACTAGTTGGTGCTCTGATCTTAGCGCAAGGTTCGAGTAGTATCACTTAGTGTAGGGTACCTTGGGTTGTGGCTAGTTCTTCAGATAGATTGTGGTAGGTGGCAGGTGATAACATCCATGTCCATCCTCTGTATTCCACCATGTTGGAATTAGTTATTAAATCATAGAGCTCGTGGTGCTTTGTGCCTAATCAACCTTTGGGTGAGTTTAGGGCAGGTACGCCTCGAAGTATATTCATTGCTTATCTTGCTCGATAATTGATAGGTTGAATTCTATTTAAGATAGTACTTAATTTACCTTCACCTACTCTATGACCATTGTAGTGTGCTTTGTTTTATTATTTTAGTTAGTTTTATTTACTTCCCTTTACTCCACTATAATCATGCCTAGGTAATTTACTAGAAATTATATAATAATTTGTCTTAGTCATACTACGCCTTCCCTGTGAAAATAAATACGATACTTGGAATACTTCCAAGTGAAGTGTTGCATCGATATATTCTGGGCGCTTGTAGAATTAGTTCAATAGTCATAAGAAATATCAACAAGCATTTCTGGCGCCGTTGCCGGAGAAGGCATTGGCTTAGATATTTTGGTTAGTATAGTTTTAGTGATTTTTCCTAGTTTAGAGTCCGCTTGTTTTGTTTGTAACAATGTCAAGTATGGGTGGATTCAATTTGCGGGAAGATTTTCATGATGATCCTGAGGCTCTCTTTCGAAGGGCGAGAGTTAGTCTCACCCCTCCTCGGAGAAATCCTCCTCCGATTCATCCAAATTCTCCACCAACTGAATTAGTCCGTTCAGAAATACCAACTGAACCGGTCTTTTTAGAACCTCCACCACCCGAATCTATTCATCCTAGCAGTATCGCATCAACCAGTTCTGGTGCATCTGTTAAGGCAATTCACGACTATTCCTTTCCTACTCTCTCTAATGTAGCCGCAGGTCCTAATATTCTTAGCGGAAAAGAAGAGTGTGTGCTTAAGCCAACACTAATAACCATGGTGCAAGCAAGCCCTTTTTATGGCAAAACTTCCGAGGATGCCAATGCTCATCTTCAGAACTTTCTAGAGATTTGCAACATAATCTCAATCAAAGGAGTCCCACAAGACGCCATTTGACTCCGGCTTTTCCCCTTTTCATTGCTCAAAAAGGCAAAGCATTGGTTCTACTCCAACATTGGAACCTTGAATGTCAGGATCAATGCCCTCGTAAGTGAGTACCCAAGATGATAATCCACCAGGGATTATTAAGTTGGACACATCCCTTAACAGGTCATCCTGGTACACCCCCCATTAGATGTACTTGGGACGGCCTCATCTAGGATCAGTTCAAGAGAGAGAATACATCACAACCATGCTTAAGTTACATCACAGTTCAAAGCATTAAGGTTTAAAGTTTTGGTTCACACACTTAGTTCATAACACGATCACACAGTCTACATCGAAGTATAGCAGAAGTCTTTCAACATAACATAGTTTCATGATAACTGATACACGGGTGTGCCACATCCATGTATCTACGGAACATAGAATCAATCACCACTCCTAATCCAGTGAGGGGTCTGGAGTGTAGAAGAATCCATGGACGGGAGCTACCTGCAAAACTTAAGATCCAATAGGGTGAGTACTCGAATGTACTCCATAGGTCTTACCCAATATAATAAACAAGGATTATGCAATTTGGGTAGTATCAAGGAATACATATCATTTGCATAAAAGCATTTATACCAGAAGTAAAGGTGATCTATGACATAGTAGTAGCAACACGTAGCATAGGTAATCAGTGTAAGCATTTAGCCGATTGGAGCTCGATCTTCCATGAGTCTTGATTTCCAAACCCAACTCAAGTCCGTATCTAGAAGTTAGAACTTATTGCTTTCAAAAGTAAACTCTGCAGAGGGGTACAAGTTAACCCCACTCGAAACAATGGATATCGCCCATATGACCCATCGGTACATAAGGGATACCTCGTTGTTTCAACCTTTCCCTAACCCGGCCAAGATGTTTGATGAAAGGTTCGGCTTAGTCCCCGGTCATTGTCACGGACTTGGACATTCCCAACCGACGCAACCCCCTTGCCAGTTTCGTGAATAAAACAGTCAAAATTAGTTACTTGGCTTGTCACCCCCATTGGCGACAAGTGGTCTATACAATTTTATGTTCTTACTCACTACCACAGATGCACGGTACTTAACCGGTAAGCATGCTATGTCATCCAAGAATCCCCCTTCTTGCCATGACCATACCCCTTGCCTACCATTACCCTTTCCATTCTCAAGTGGAACAAGTGTTGATCCCTTCCCAAAGGTATTGCTTGGTGGGTGAACAACCTATCATCGTGCGAGTAATGAGAAACCCATCATTAGCTCGACTCTAAGATCTAAGCATACTAAGCAGGGTAATTAATAAAGACACACGGGAATGCTTGGTGTGGCGTTATGTGGTTATGCCTTGGCATAGGTGAATCCCTCCCGGTCCACTAGTCATATAGTAACATAGCGATGCAATAAATAACCATAGTTCATTATGCATTTAAAAAGTATAGGGATGCATAGGGGCCTGCCTTGAACGTTGTTGCTAGGCTCGGTGGCTTCTTCCTCTAGTCCTGAGGCTCCTCCTCAAGCACATGATCTTCGGAGATCGTGTCACCTATATGCATGATGCTTGATGAGCGAATTGCATATAATACAATACTCATAGCACGGGATGTCAAGCAATGATATTTAGTTGATTAAGCTTTAGTGTTACAAGAGTGAGTGTGCAAGTGTACACTAAGGTCTACTGACTGGTGACTATCGGATAGTCCGATGTGGATGTCAAACGCTCCGGTGGTTCTAGGACTTGTCGGATAGTCTAACGTGGATGTCGGACGCTCCGGTGGTTCTAGAACTTAGTGGGAATTTGGCACTCTAGGATCATCGGACTCTCTGGTACAGAGTCAATGCTCTCGGGAGTCTGTGTTCGATTTATAATTCAACGGATCATTCCATCGAGGTGATGGACCATCCGTCAGATTAGGTCTATAGGGTTCTGCTAACTGCTAAGTGCTCAAGCTCTATCAGACACTCCGTGTGTGTTATGGATCATCCGGTGTGAACTAGGTACTCTTGGGTTCAGGCTTTATAATTTAGTGGACACTCCAGAATATTGACAGACGCTCCGTTGTACCAAAAGCTGAGGACTACGTTCTTTGGAACTCCTCTATCTCTGACTTATAATTCGACGGACACTTAGGTGCAGTGGTAGAGACTCTGGTGAATTATAATGCGTGCTGTGCAAGTGAACAGAGAGCTACTCAGTACTGACAGACACTTTGCTAGTGATGTCAGACCCTCCATCATTACTGACAGTGAACACTGCTTAGCAACTCAAAATCCAAATCTTCATCTATGGTACTTGCTTGTGCAAACCATCTCTGTGTAGGTTACTAGGGTCCTATAGAGCATATCTAGCTAGTTGGTTCTAGCTACTTTGGGTGCAAACTAAACCTAGGCCACAAATTAACATTTCTTAGGTTATGGCTCCTAAAACATGAAATCCTAGGTTTGGCTTGGTTAGATCCTTACCAAGGGTTGCAATGAGAAGATGCAAAGCTCTTCAAGAAGATAGAGCAGCTGGATCTCCCCCTTGGTAACTCAAAATCTTCTTCTTCTTGATTCCTCCTCCTAGCTCCTTATGGCAAAGGTGAGAGGGCTCCTCCCTCTTCCAACCCCTACCTCTCGTGGATGAGAGCTTCTAGGTGGTCTCCATGGCCATTTCTTGTTGCATCCAAGCTTCAATCCCTTCTCCTTTCTTCTCCTTTCCTTCTCCTCTTCTTGCTTGAGTGTGAGAGAGGGTGGAGAGAGAGATGAACTAGAGAGAGAGGAAGTGTAAGAGTGAATGAGTGAGCTGGTGGGTGCTCTGCCTTGGCCATTCTATGAGCTGGATAGGTGGGCTGTCAAGTGGGACCAAGTGATCTCTCCAAGTGACACTTCACAATGTTGCATGGGCTAACTCTATTGGAAGCTCCGTTGTGACAGTGGACTGTCCGGTGGTGTCGATGAACTGACTGATGGGGTCTAGACTCTGTCAGGTCGTGTAGATGAATTGGTAGATGGTCCGGTGGTGCTGGCGGACCATCCTTCAAGTCAACAGTGAGCAGTTTGAATGCAGAAAGAAGTACAGTTCAGTTTAAAGTTTTCTGATTACAAATGCAATTGTGCTCATGATGCTGATGCTCACAAGGGTGTCAAGACTGGGTCGTGACAACTCTCCCCCCTTAGAAGAATCGCATCCGAGATTCCTCAAAAGTAGGTTTTATGCAATCAAGGAAGAAAATTCAAGGAAAATAGGTTTTAATTCCCCTCGACCAACACTAAGAACATTGAAACTTAGCCCAAACTAAAAGTCCTCCTAAGACCGGTACCTTTGCTCAAAAAGGTGAGGGTATTCCATTCTCATCTTATCCTCAACCTCCCAAGTTGTTTCTTTGATCGAATGGTGGCTCCATTGCACTTTCACCATCTTGATGGTGTTTATTCTAGTTTTCCTTTTCGAAAAGTCAAGGATAGCAATTGGATGCTCTTTGTAACTCAAATTCCTATCAACCTCAATATCTTGTAGATTGACCTCTTCGTCAAGTGTTCTCAAACATCTCTTTAGTTGAGATACATGGAAGACATTGTGCACTCCTAAAAGTGAGTCGGGTAAGGCTAGTGCATAAGCAACCTTCCCTCTCTTATCATATATCCAAAATGGACCAATGTATCTTGGAGCAAGTTTTACTTTCTCTTGAAACATCTGGGTGCCTTTGAATGGCGTAACCTTCAAACACACATATTCTCCATTCTTATACTCCACATTCCTCCTATGGCATCGGCATAAGCCTTATATCTATCTTGTGCGGCTTCTGAAGCAATCTTTATCTGCTTAACTTTCTCTTCGGCTTCATTGACCTTCTTATTGCCATATAGCCTTCTTTCTCCAACTACCGACCAATTGAGTGGAGTCCTACAATCTCTACCATACAAGGCCTCATAAGGACTCATGTTGATACTAGCTTGATAACTGTTGTTGTAGGCAAATTGGGCAAATGGTAAACAAGTGTCCCAACTAGAACTATATATTAGAGCACAAGCTCTCAACATATCTTCCAAAATCCAATTAACTCTCTCGGTTTGACTTCTAGTTTATGGGTGATAAGCGGTGCTAAACAACAACGTTGTTCCCATTGCCGTGTGTAGCTCATTCCAAAAATCAGATGTGAATTGCGGACGTCTATCCCGAACTATTGTCTTTGGAATCCCATGCAAACAAATAATTTGAGCTAGATATATTTCTGCATACTTGAAAACTGGATAAGTGACCTTGACTGGTAAAAAGTGTGCAGACTTTGTGAGTCGGTCAACAATTACCCAAATGGAATCACATCCACTAGATGTTTTTGGCAAACCAGTTATGAAATCCATAGTGATATCTTCCCATTTCCATGCTGGTACAGGTAATGGTTGGAGAGTTCCAGCCGGCTTAAGATGTTCGACCTTTACTCTACAACAAACATCACATTCCACTACAAACCTTGCAATATCCTGTTTTAGACCTTTCCACCAAAACCTTTTCCTCACATCCCTGAACATCTTGTTGCTCCCAGGGTGGATAGAAAAAGTGATTCATGGGCCTCATTTAGGATTTGCTTCTTCAGATCCACTTGGTTAGGTACTACAAGCCTTTTCCCAAACCACAAGGTATTCGAGTGATCCAAACAGAAACTCTTATACTTTGGATCTTTTATCCTCTCCTTGATGTAACAAGATCTTCATCCAAGTGTTGTCCTGCCTTAATGTCTCGTAACAAATGAGAAGTCACTTGCAACATAGAGAAGGAACCTTTAGCTATCTGGGATACATTCAATCTTTGCATATCTCAACATAACAAATCCACATCTCTCTCTACCAAGGTGGAACCACAATTGGCCTTCCTACTTAAGGCATCAACTACAACATTTGCCTTTCCCGGGTGGTATTGGATGTTCAAATCATAATCCTTAATTAATTCAAACCACCTTCATTGCCTCATATTGTTGATTGGGTGAAGAAATATCTTAAGCTCTTGTGGTTAGTGAAAATTGTGCATGCTGACCGAACAAATAGTGTCTCCAAATTTTTAAGGCATGAACTACCACTGCTAACTCAAGATCATGAGTAGGATAGTTCACCTCAGAGTTCGTCAACTGTCTAGAGGCATAAGCTATGACATGTCCATCTTGCATAAGTACACAACCCAATCCAACGTTGGATGCATCACAATAAACTTCAAAGGGTCTAGTGATGTTGGGTTGGACTAGCACAGGAGTAGTAACTAGCCTTTGCTTTAAGATTTGGAAAGCTTCTTCCCTTGCTTCTGTCCAAACATAGGGTTCATCCTTCTTAGTGAGCTCAGTCAATGGCTTGGCAATTTTGGAGAAGTCGGGCACAAATCGACGGTAATAACCTGCCAATCCGAGAAAGCCTCGAACTTCCTTCACCGTAGTGGGAGTAACCCATTCCACTACATCCTTAATCTTGCTTAGGTCCACGGAGATTCCATTATGAGATAAGATATGTCCCAAAAAGGAAACCTTGGCGAGCCAAAACTCACACTTGCTAAACTTAGCATATAGCTTGTGGTCTCTTAGCTTCTGTAACACAATTCTCAAGTGTTTCATGTGATCTTCTCTAGTCTTTGAATATACCAAGATATCATCGATGAAGATAATCACAACCACATCCAACTCTTCAAAGAAGATTGAATTCATGAGATACATGAAGTAGGCTGGAGCATTAGTCAATCCAAAGGACATGACTGTATACTCGTAAGAACCATACCACGTAGAAAACATAGTCTTCAGTATATCCCCTTCTCGGTTCGAATTTGATGATACCCTAATCTCAAATCGATCTTAGAGAAGAATTTGGCTCCGTTGAGTTGATCAAACAAAATATCAATCCTCAGGAGCAGATACTTGTTCTTGATGGTTCATGCATTGAGTGGCCGATAATCTATTACCATCCTTAGGCTGTGATCCTTCTTAGTCACAAACAAAGCTGGACATCCCCACGGAGAAGAACTAGGTTTGATGTAACCTTTCTCCAACAAACTTGTGAGTTGTTTCTTCATCTCTTCCAACTCAGGTGGTGCCATCTTATATGGAGGTTTTGATACAGGCATAGTTCTAGGTTATAATTGGATTAGGAACTCTACGTCTCTCTTTGGGGGCATTCCAGTTAACTCTTCTGGGAAAACATCGGGAAATTCACACACAATTGGAACTACACTACACCATAACCTACTTTTCCCTACACTTATGTGTTGGTAAAACTAGGCTTTTGACAACACATAAAGTGTCAGCAATGATATACCTTTTTTAGGGTCACCTTAATTGTCCCCAATAATAGTGTAAGGCTACATGTTATGTGTCGGCGTTTGTCCTTCCAACCTAAAAAGTGTCGGCGAAAGTTTTTAGACAAACAAATTGTCGTCGTAGCCTAAGCAAACCACTGTCAAAGTGTCGTTGAAGGCTATGCGCCGAAGCAAATAAGATGATAGTGTTGGGCATTCGTCTCTCCTACTCATGCGACTCGGGGAAAAAAACCCGCAGCCAGCAGAGACTGACGCCGCCGGCCACCAGCAGATCCCGACTTGGTGCGCCACCAGGAGGGCTCCTCCACCGGGCCACAAGAGGGCTCCGCCGCTTCCGTGGGCTAGGCGCCGTCAGTAGCCACTGCGGTCGTCTCCTAATCCCGCCGCAGCCGAACTCCCTGGCTAGAGCCCCGTAGCCCCCCTCCCCAGGCCCCCATCGCCGAATCCAACGACGCCGCCACCCCTGTCCCTAGCCCCCCATTGCCCTAGCCCACCGCCTCCCAAGCCCGCCGCCCCTAAGCCCGCCGCCTCCCAAGCCCGCCGTCCCCAAGCCCGTCGTCGCCCTAGCCCACCGTCGGCCAGCAAAAAGCGGTGCCGCCGCCACATTCCCATTCCCCTCCGCATCTAGGTGCGTCATCTCCGCATCCCCTTCCTCTCATCCCTATTCCCCTGCGTGCTAGGTTTCGGCGCAGCTTACTTTCTTGTATTTTTTTCTTGGTTGTAGAAAGGAGTAGACGAAGGTGAGAAAGGCTGAAAGATTCAAGGTTTGTGTTACTTCTCTTGCCAAACTTTCATTCAGTCTAGATCCACTCTCTTCCCCTCTTTGGAGAAGGAACATATTCAGCTCGATTTCGATGTGATGTTTACTGCTTTAGTTGATTTTGCAGAGGAACCAACAGGATTCAAGATCTTGTACACAAGAGAATCCATCAGTTTGCATGTAAGTTTTCTAATGTTGGATTTGCAACTTATTTCTAGTATATGAAGGCAAAGTTCACACTGATGGGAATTCATAGTCTTTTTACTTTGGTCCTTTATGCGAAAAAAACATGTTATGACTGTTTTATATAAAAAGACAGAGAAGGGAATCAATTGAGCTTTAAGCTGCAACTAGAATTATAAGTTAGTCTTGGAATTATAAGTTATCTAACAATCCTGCAGTAACAAACTTTTTCGCAGCATGCAAGAAAAGAAGCAATGCATGCTGGAAATCAATAGATCTTGCAGCTAAGATGTCAGAAGGACACTGAAATTAGCAAACCTCATTAGCCTCCGCTCTTGTATCTCAGGCTAGTGAAAACAGCATAGGCACATCAGGAAACTAATTTGAACTTTTGAAACCCTTGAGAGGTTATATGTCAATGGTAACCATGATCTTTTCATTGTCACAGAGAGAAATTTCCAAATAGGTACAGAAAAGTACAAATGCCTGACATGTTATGAACTCCTAGACTTTAGGAAAATGATAGCAGCTGAACCCTCGGGGAAATTAGTGCAGCAAGAATAAAACCACTGCTATTGCATCACTTTTGTGCTCTGAATGTTCTCTCTGCAATTATTCAAATTATTCAAATTGTATTTATATCTATATCTGCTTCACTTTTGTGCTCTGAATGTTCTCTCTGCAACTAAACTAGCATAGTTAACTTTGATCTTGAAGTGGTTACGGCGGTATTAATTGATCTGAGTTTTATCGAGGAATGTTTTTTTCTCTCTCGATGTCATTAGGGGACCTCCAGTGATCTTTTGCGCTTTTAGATGACACCCCTTAACTATGTGGTTACTTGGTTGGATTATTGTCTAAAAATTATCTATGTCTGTTAAATTGTTTACCATGATGATTACAATGAAATGTCAGCCCTGACAGTGTATAAGTAATTTTATTTGTTGATTCAGTGTCTATTTTTCAATTTTCTCGAAGGTGACCAACTGAGCTTCTTGGAATTGTTAAGGGGATATGTGGTGAGAATTATCATATTTGTAACCATGTTTCAGAATAGGCACTTTCATCTTAATTACGTATATAATCATAGATATGTATTTGTATTGCAACACGTTTGTACTGTGTTTGAGGCAACACCAGAATTGTAGATCAGATGTGCAAATTTTGGTAAATTGAATTGGTGTCATCAGCTTCTTTTGAAGTATTAGCTTAAAATTGTTGTTTATTGATGTGGCTTCATCGTGTCCTACAATACTATGTGAGGACTTTGTTCAGAGATTTATTATGTTTGTCAATTCTCTAGAAGGTATATGTGAGGACTTTGTTTAGAGATTTATTATGTTTGTCGATTCTCTTGAAGGTATGAGCTTGGGCGCTAGCTGGCCAACACCAGAATTGTATGTTTATATTGTCTACTCCTGTGCCTTGCAGATTCTTAGAGAACTCTTCTTTTCTTATCCACGTTTCACATTTGAATTGCATGTTTTTGCACTATGAGTTTTATATTTCTGTATGGAAAATGTTAAATTTGATTGTTTTTATTAATATATTTTGCTTGAAGTATTTCCATAAAGCAGAGATCTATAGTTAATTAGTTTTCTATCTTTAGTGTTTGTTATGTTTCCTTCGGTGGATCACTTATTGTTTGAGATTCATTCATCTAGGGACAAGAGGGTGAGGCGTTAGAATGAGAAACAAAGAAGAGCAACCATGTCAAGAGGAAGCTTGAGGAGCGTCGGAAGGGGCGTGAGTTTGACGCTCACATTGAAGAGCAATTTGGCGTTGGAAGCTTTGTCATGCGTGCATTTCTTCCCTACCGGATAGTGTGGCCAAGCTGATGGGTAAGAAATAATGGACTTCCACCAGACTTTCTTTGTTTTTGTTAGAGCAGCTTATTTGTTTGTGTACCATTTAACTTTTGTAGCTTAAAGCTTAATGTTTGTTTATACTCTTTATGTTATAATCACTGTGAGTCTAGACATTTTAGATATGTTGGCAGCTGTCACAAATTTATCCTTCTAGGCTTCAAGTAGAATGGAAGTTGTCCCCTTATTTTCACTTATATCTTATATTGCAGGCAGCTCCTTACAATACACTTTTCTTTTTTGTATAATAGGTACATCCTTGAGGGTAAAGAGCTTGAGTTCTACATGAAGAAGCTTCAACGCAAGAAGGGCAAGGGCGCTGTAGCTTAGAGCATTCTTATGGATGGTCCTCCATGGAAATGTGTGGCCTATTAAATATTACTCTGGCTTTTTTTGTTAGTTGTCTCAAGTTTACAACGTCTATGTCATGTTTTGCAGACCTGATGAGAACACTGTTTTCTGAAAATGAATCAACTCTATCTAGCTCCTAAGAATTGAGATTTTCCTTCTATATGAATAACAGTAGATTTGTCAAATTATTCAAATTGTATTTATATCTATATCTCTGCAGATGCAGTTTTTGACGATAGTTTAGTTGTTGGACAGGCATGATTCACAAAATACCTTGAAAATGGTTTCGCCAACACACAAACTGTCGGGAAAGGTTCAAACTATCGGCGTAGGTCTTAACTGTCCGCATAGGCTTAACTGTCGGCAAAGGTTTCAACTGTCGGCGTAGGTCCACCATTTGGCAACACAAAAAGTGTCGGTGATTCCTTTAACTGTCGGCGAAAGTTTCACCGACGGCTTCTAGCGCGACTGTTTCTAAACTGTCGGCAAAACCTTTCGTGAGAGGTTATCTGTCGGGAAAGGTACCCTTTGTCCACTATAAAAAGTGTCGGCAAAGGTATGTTGTGTTATAGTGCTAGCTCGACTCCCGCTGATACCACTTCAAGAAAAGTTGCCTTCAATGACAAAAATCCTCATGATAATACGTATTTTTGTCATATATTGTGTCATAATATGACACAAAGCACTATTGCGTCATAAAATCAGAAGCGTCAGAACTATATATGACGATATCATGTCATGTGTCACGGAAAGGTACCATGGAATCATCATAAAATGTAAATCCTAGGTAGCTGCCTATAGCTACCTAATTTGTGACGGTTTATGGAGTTTGTTATGACGGTCAGTGGATGATCACTAAATGTTTTATCAGTGACGGTTTATGGAGTTTGTTATGATAGTCAGTGGAGGATCACTGAATGTTTTATCAACTGTGACGGCCTCAGTCGTCACTGGACATCAATAGGAGTTGGACCCTTGACCCGTTGTTTCATAGCACTCGTTATTGGGTCCGCATCAACTCCCTAGTAGGATTCAAGGTGACCATTAGGTAACTTTATCATTTTACATGAGAAAATATATTGCGTGAATTTGGAATAATTTTTATTTATTTTAATATCTCACTACAAGAATTATGACCTTCTATGATTTTTTTTTTTATTTGTGGTCTTTTGAATTCTATTAAAATTCTAATATGGCATGTTATCGATGACTACGCACGAAGAAAGTAAAAAAATCTAAAAAGAACAAAAAAAAGACACCAAGGGTGCTTGAAACCAAGACATCCAAAGGGAAGCACTCTACCATTTGTGCTACAAATTTGTTGATACTAATGGCTACAGTTTTGTTTATATGGCCACGCTGACCTCTGGGTACAAAGAACTCAGACTCCAGCATTGAGCTGCAAATCCGTTAGTTGAAGCAACTACACTTCATTCAATATATATAGTTACATGTACAACACATGGAAGAGAAAAAATATTAAGCCAATGGTGCTCGAACAAGAGACTTATATATATATATATATATATATATATATGTATGTATATATATATATGTATGTATGTATGTATGTGTTCTAGACCAATATTTACAATTTTATTCAAATTCAAATAATTTAAATATGTTTAATCGGAAGTATCCAACTGATATGCAAACCTATATCCGACTATACAAAACATTTAATTTACATTTATTATTAAAATTAAATTAAATAATACATATATTTGTTATTATGCAAACCAATTAAAGAGTTTGATACCCCCTCTATCTCCTTTGGCTTCACGAGGTGGGACAAATCAAGACCTGTTGTGTGCTGGCCTTGTTCCTATCCGCCGAAGGCTGCTCACCTATAAGTGGGCCACAATGGTATCTAGGCCCATGAAATAGCAGCAGCAGCCTATGGAATAGAGCAGCTGTCCCCTTTCTTAGTTCTTTTTCCTTTATTTAATCTTTCACAAATGTTTTAAGTTTGCACACCTCTCATCAACTTTGAACTCGTATGCACCTTAAATTTTGACATAAACATAAATTTACCACAAGTTAATGAATTATGTGGTTTCGAGATCTACAACTTTTGTTTTTGTTGTTTCTCCATTTGAGGTCATTTGAAAGATTCAAATTTCAAATGTGAGAAATTCAAACATAGTTTTGCTTGACAAAATGATTTCAAATAAAAAAGTTGTCAACTACAAAGTTCTATAACTTTTCAAGATCTACAACTTTTATTTTGGTCATCTTGTCATGTGAATTTGTTTGAACAATTCAAATTTTAAATTTAAAAAAATGACAACTTCAAGCAAGATTTTGAAACAACAAATGATTTTAGCTGAAAAAGTCATGAACATAAAGGTTGTGGAACTTATCAAGATCTATAACTTTTATTTTAGTCATTTCTTCATCCGATAAAGTGTTAGTAAACATTGTTCATAAATTGACATCACTTTCAGCATTGACCACGGAGACTACTGCGGGGGTCCCCGTGGTGGCTCTGGTGGCAACGGAGCGGAGGGAGGACTCCCTTGTGCACCTGCTGCTGCAGCTCGAGAGTGGGACAGATGACGCGGAGGCAGTCGCATTAGGGCTCGGCCTCTCTGTCTTCCTGTAAGGGTCGAGATGGCGGACTAGAGGGGGGTGAATAGTCTTTTCTAAAATTAATCGCGTCGGCTAACCGATATAAATACGGAATTAAAACAATCGGTCTAGCCAAGACTACACCCCTCTATATATATGCTCACTAGCACCTTGCCAAGATACTAATTATGCAACTAAGGTGCCGGGCTAGCTAGAGCTCTCCTAAACAATTCTAGGAGTAAGGTCACACAAACCTATGCCACTAGTACTTTAACCAACAAGGGAGCTCCTACACATGCTAGTAAGCAAAAGCACAAAGCCAACTAAACTCACTAGCAAAGCTCAATAACAAGGCAACCAATGCCTAATTAGAGAGCACAAATACTTAGCTACACAAACTAAGCAATGTGACTAACAAGGTTACTAAAACCAAATTAGCCATGCAAGGGAGCTACTTCTATGCTACACAAGCAAGAAGGTAACTAGTAAGCTACATAAGCTAACTAATTACAAGAGCAACTACACAAGCTTAAGATTTATAAAAGTAATTGCAAGCTTGTGTAATGGGGATGCAAACCAACAGGAAGAACAAGGTTGACACGATGATTTTTCTCCCGAGGTTCACGTGTTTGCCAACACGCTAGTCCCCGTTGTGTCGACCGCTCACTTGGTGGTTCGGCGGCTAATTAGCATCACCCGCTAAGCCCGCACGTCGGGCACCGCAAGAACCTACCCCTTGAGTGAGGGTAGCTCAATGACACGCTTTACTAAAGTTGCTCTTCGCGACTCCCGCGGGGCGAGCACAAGTACCCCTCACAAGCATTTCTCCGGAGCGCCGCACAAGCATCTTGCGGGCTTCGACGGAGACCACCACCAAGCCGTCTAGGAGGTGGCAAACTCCAAGAGTAACAAGCACCACCGGCTCGCAACACGACCACCTAGTGCCACTCGATGCAACCTCACGATGCAATCACACTAGAATCGCTCACTCACACAATCGAATGATCACTATCAAGTATATGTGTGATGGAGGGCTCCCAAGCACTCACAAGCATGGACACTAAGTCCCTTTAGGTGCTCAACACCAGCCATGGCCAAGGGCCACTTCTATTTATAGCCCCAAGGGCTAAACTAGCCGTTACCCCTTCACTAGGCAATGGTCGGGCCGACCGGACGCTCCGGTCGTGTTGACCGGACGCTGGACCTCAGCGTCCGGTCGCCCGCAGACGGCCACGTGTCCCGGTTCCAACGGTCACTTGACTTGATCGGACGCAGCAACTTTCAACTGACCGGACGCTGAACCCCCAGCGTTCGGTCATTTCCAGTAAGGTACCGACCTCGACCGGACGCGTCCGGTCACACTTGATCGGACGCAACCAGCGTCCGATCACACTCCAGCTTCTGCGTTATCATACGTCAGCCTGACCGGACGCAGCCTGCCAGCGTCCGGTGCATTCAGATCCAGCGTTCGGTCAGTCAACCAACGCCAGCATCTTCGCGACTAACTCGTTCTCACTTCTAAGTTCATCACCCTTGCTCCAATGTGCTAACTACAAGAACTTGCATCCAGCGCAATAGAAAATAGGCATTCTATTTTCCTGAAAGCGCCGAATCCCTGCAAACACCACCTCCTTTGTAAATGTGCCAACACCACCAAGTGTACACCACCATGTGTATGTGTGTTAGCATTTTCACAATCATTTCCCAAAGGATGTTAGCCACTCAACTTACCACGCCACTCGATCCTAGCGACAATGCAAAGTTAGATCACTCGAGTGGCACTAGATGACCGATATGCAAACAAGTTTGCCCCTCTTGATAGTACGGCCATCTATCCTAAACCCGGTCATAAACTTCTCTACACACCTATGACCGGTGAAATGAAATGCCCTAGGTTATACCTTTGCCTTGCGCATTCCATTCCATCTCCTCCAATGTCGATGCAACACATGCACCAACACTATCAACAATGATATGATCCACTTCATATCATCACGTGATCATATTGGTTCATCGATCTTGACTTCACTTGCCCTTCACCGTTGCTATCGTCCATCGGTGCCAAGTCTTGCTCAAGCTTCACCGCCACGTGGTCCATCACTCCAAAGCCTTCGACTTGCCCTTCACGCTTGCAACCGGTCCATCAAGCCAAGTCTTGTCTTGATCTTCTCCACCTTGATCACATGACTCAATGTCATGTCTCATGTGCGTTAAGCTCCTTCATCATCACATGTGTGAGCTTTGCAACATCTCTAAGCCATTTTCACCTCCATGGCATATGTTGCTCATACACATGTACCTGTGGACTAATCACCTGTGTATCTCACATAAACACAATTAGTCCACCTAGGTTGTCATTCAATTACCAAAACCAACAAGGACCTTTCACTTCCCCTCCTCCAGGAAGGCGCAGCTGGACGATGACTTGTTTGAGTGGCCGGCAGCATTTGACCTGGGCGTGTGCTGTGCTGGGTCAGCGCCGAGTTCACCAACCCGGACCCCGCCGGTCCAGTCAGGTGTGGTTTTGCATCCTGCTCTGCTCAGTCAGGTGAATCTGGCATCCTTCAATTAAAAGGGGAAGGGGATTAGTTCATATCTAGCTACCAAGCACCATGCATTTAAAATCATCTGAAATTTATTTCACCTTCACAGATTCACCAGTTGTTAAGCATCGATGAACAAGATAAAGCGTTACCAAAGGCAATTGAAAGCGGTGATACTTATCTTGCGGAAGGTGGATGTAGAGAAGGTAAATCTAATCTGTCCTCTTCAAGAGATTGATATTTCCAATTAAGTTACATTTGTTTGTAATTTTTTCAAGGATCCAACACCAAGCATGCATACTTGCTGATTTGTTACTTTTAATCCGTTGACTAAATTTTGTCAAGCCAATTTGACAGCAGCTACTTGGTTCATATTGCCGAAGGACTTGTTAGGCAGCAGCTACTTGCTTCATATTACCAAATTGAGAACATATTAGAAATGAAGCAGTAGCGGTAGCTTCATGTATTCCTAAGGAAGCAGTAGCTTCATGCATAGAACAGTTGCATCTGTAGTGCTTAGTTGCAAATTCCTTCCTGTCCTAACCAGTTTGCATTCACGTCCAGTTACCACAAACTTATGTGATGTTTCTTTTGCTACTTCCGTTATTCTATATGTTTTTCAATTATTAATCATGGAATGGTTCTGAAGAAGTACCGCTTCTATAGATTGTGTAGTGCCGCATTTGTCAAGAGGAACATAGTATAAAAAAAACTAAGAGTGTCCATGCACTTGCACTGGCAGCCTAAAGGTTTGCATGTTCCACTCTACAAATTGTCATGGATAGATTGTTGTACTCCATATCTGTATATTGTTTGTCAAATGTTTATCTTTCTGTGCTCTAGACCATAAAACATTCTAGTGTACCTTTGATTTTTGTGTGGAATTTAGTGAACTTTCTTTGTTTGTGTATTGATGATAATATCGAGTTCACCAATGAAGTTAGTAGTGCACTGATGTGTGCTTGCAACCATTTTGTATTCTAGTAACAACCACCATTAGTGTTCTATTCTAGAAACTGCCACTCTGTGTTTCCTTTTTAATTATGCCTATGTGTAATAGCAAAAATGTTCATGGTTTGTCTAGACTGTTTTGATGTCAGTGAGCTCAGCCTTCTCAACAAATATGGTTGTTAGTTAGGACTGAACGAGATGATTTACAGAATAATAGTTTAAAATAAACCATTTGTATATATTAATTGAAATGAAGACGATTTATTGTTAGCTCTATTTAAGTTTATTGCCATCTACTTATTTTCTTTTGTGTTGTTTTGTTCAGTTTAAAGTTGCAGCAAGCAAGGAGGGAAGTGAGGGACATGGGAGCTACAGATTCTTGCAAGGTGCAAATTCTTCTACTTTGTGGTGAGGGACATGGGAGCTAATGTATTGCCGGAACTACAAACTTTGTCTTGTCAGAAACTATATGAACTTATTTGCATATATGTAAACCACAAACTTGTGTGATGTTTGAACCTATTTGCACTATGTAATGCATCATACGATCTAGGTTCTATGTGAATGATGGTGTGACTTGTATGTCTATGTTATATGACCTGTGCTAAGATTCATCACTAAATGAATATATAATGCATTGCCAGATTTGCCTTTGATTAAAACCTTTTTTATGACATCAAGAGACTCGTCGTAAGATGTCTTAACCATGGTTAAGTACCCTATACATGACACCTTCTTATCGTCATAATAGCGAGCATTAACCAGGGTACGCACTCGGCATTTGTGACGATCTTGGTATTCAATGACCCTTTAACTACTCTTTTTCTGACATAATTAGGTGTCATAAAATGTGTACAATATATGACGACCCATTACATCATCACAGAAGGAACATACATTTTATGACGGTTCCTTGGTTTATCGTCACAAGGTACATTTAGCGATGGTTGTTCTATGACAACTGGCATGACGCTGCTTTTTCGTCATAAGATTCTTTTTATGACAAATCCTGTATTTACCATGACATTTTCAATTTGTCATACAAACCTAGATTTTTTGTAGTGTACGTTGGACTTGGTTCTCAAACTATTCAAGGCAATTTGCTAACTTTGGGAAGCATAAAGAGTAACTGACTTCCCTGAGGGGTGTTGAATTTCTACAGATCTAGGTACACATCTAATGACACATTGATGCTTAACCATCCACATCATTCCCAAAATAACATCCACATCATTCACCAACTAGAGAACGATCAGGTTGGCTAAAAATTCCAAACCCGCTATCTCAATCCGAGCTTGGCTAACTATGTGGTTAGACTCATGTATAACTCTAGGGGCAATAATCCAAAATCCCCTCCCAAACTCCATAGTTGGAAACTTATTGTCCCGGACATAACCCTCATGAATAAATGAATGAGATGCTCCGGAATCAAACAACATTCTTGCTAAAATGGAGTTGATGGACAACTTACCAATTATCACTCCATCATCCACTTGAGCTTCTTCAGCGATCACAAAGTGCAGTTGCGTGTTCTTCTTGGGCATGTTGCCGGTGCGCTTGGGAGCTGCTGCTCGCTATGCGGCGGCTTGCTGCCCCTGGAGCCTGACTGGGCAGTCGCGAGCTAAAGTGGCCAAAACCACTACACTCAAAACACGTCCCAGTAGCTATCGCTGCTTGATGTTCTTTCTCCTTCTGCATCTACGGACGTTGTGGAGGTGCACGTGGCTGGATGCACATTGGACGCGGTGCGGCGTAGCCTGGAATCCTTAGCAGAACTTGTGTGGTTTTCTGCCTCTTGGACGAACCCTGTCCATAGCCTGGGTTGTAAAGTTCCCTCTTGCAGCTGTCATTGTCCACCGCAATCTTCTTGGTCTCAGCCTTGATAGTGGCGCTCACCATCTCATTGAAAGTGGGGGTTGGCATGTTACATAACTTCTCTTGCATGACAGGAGTGAGACCATGCTCATACCTCACTTTCTTAGCGTCATCGATAGCAACTTCATTTGGAGCATATTGGGCAAACTCATTGAACTTGTGGGTGTACTCAACCACCAACATCTTTCCTTGGACCAAGTTGCGAAACTCAGTAGCCTTGATGAGCATAGACCCTACGGGTATAAAGAATCCGTGAAAGGCCTCTCTAAACTGCTGCCAAGTGAGTTGCACATTGGGCTACAAGTGGGCATGATAGCCATGCCACCAATGGTCGGCTGCCTCCTGTAGTTGATGCGTGGCAAAATTCACCTTCTCTTCCTTCGTGCATTGCAGTAGGGTGAACTTCTGCTCTATGGCCCTTAGCCAATGATCGGCTACCATCGGATCCTTCCCTCTAGTGAAGACAGGTGGATTGGTTCTCACAAAACCATGGTATCCTCGGAGTTGAGGGGGCTGTGCTCCAGGTGGGTTAGCGTGCATGGTCTCCATCACTTGCACCATGCGACCCATCATGTCATTCTGAGCCTTGCGATGAGCTTCATACCTCTAAAGAATTTCAGCCCGTGTTGGAATGACACCATGCGGAGGAGGTGGCAGTGGTGGTGGGGGATTACAGTTTCCCCCTTTGCCTCCCCGAGACGACGAAACTCGGGTGTCAACCATCCTGTCCAAGACACATCTCCCATTAGATATGTTTTAGACAAAATGACACAAAAGGGATCAGGATAATGCATTCATGGAAGGTTGAAACATCAACATGCTTAAAATGGATCATCATATTATACACATACACTACTACACTCGCACCTTTCACATCCGCGTCGTAACCCACATCGTAGTCCAATTTTGGCCTCGGCAGTAAGCTATTTGACAGTGATGGTCATAGCCTTCACCGTCGCCATCTGGGACCGACTGTGGTGTACACTAACACTGCCAATTGGCTTATGATCCATCCGTGATTAGGTCCTTACTTCAGTCGCATTGGAGCACGACCCGGCTGTGGATGTACACTAACACCGCCGCATTGGCAAATAATCTGACTGTGTTGAGGCTATCAAAACCGTCGTATGGGCACATGAACCGTCTGTGTAGTGGTCACCAACACCGAAGCCTTGTACTTTGACCCGATTGTTAGTGGTGCGAGTTCACTGTTGGTTCGACGGTCGAGACGCCTGTGTAGAGGTGAACACCACCATCGCTTCAGCGTATGATCCGCCAGTGCAAAGTCATGGTCACCATCGCCTTGCACCACGATCCACCTTTGATGAACGTTTAGTCGGTGTCGGGTTACTAAACGATTCGGTGGTGATACACTTTGATCCCTGCCGCATAATACATATAGCGACGGTGTTGGACGTTTGCACCACCAACGGCCGTGGTGATAACAAAACAATAAATGGCCCTTAATAGCTTACTGAACACAAAGCATATAGATATAATCATTGCATCCATAAACCATGTTCTTACAATAACAATGGACGCTTACCATAATATCTTTCTAAACTGATGTCCTAACATAAGTGGTACATGTTGTGTAACACCCTAAAATTTGCCTCTTTTGGAAATAGGTTTAAAATGATTTAATTCTGTATTTTGTGCTCATGAAATATAGGGAAATACATTTTTTTCATTAAATTAAAATTCATCATAAGGTTTAGCAACATGTTTGTGCATACATGCCCTTGCATTTGATGTATTTGATTGAGTGGTATAAATTGTTTTTGCAAAAGAAATTAAAAATGGCTTTGAAGAAAAGAAAAGAAAGAAAAAGACAATTTGAACATAAAAGTACTTTTAAAAGTTGTAAAATTTATTTTTGGGAACTTACCCAAAATTGTTCATTTTTATATGA
Organism: Miscanthus lutarioriparius; assembly: GCA_904845875.1. Classification (NCBI taxonomy): domain Eukaryota; kingdom Viridiplantae; phylum Streptophyta; class Magnoliopsida; order Poales; family Poaceae; genus Miscanthus; species Miscanthus lutarioriparius. Next base: position 64,194,075 of record CAJGYO010000002.1, read on the forward strand.
ACTGAAAAAATGTATTTTAAACCGTGTTCAAATTTGGTTTGGTTCATATTTGAAATAGGTTTTGAAATAAAAGAAAAGTGATTTTTCTCCTTCCCTCTCTTTTGGCCCACTCCTCCTCCCCATTTTTTTTCTCTCCCGCGCGAGCCCAGCTCAGCCGTTTCCTTTCCCCGGCTTGCTTCTGCTTCCTGCGCACGTAGGCTCGTCTCCTCCTCCCTGCGTTCGGCCCAGCGGAAGCCCGCAGCGCCGCATTGCCCGTCCCTGTTCCCAGCAGCCCGATCCTGAGTCGGCCCAGGTGTTTTTCTCCTGTCTGGCTTCTAACCGTGCGGCCCAAGTCATGGCCCAGCACCGACGCGCTGTCTCCCCGCGCCCGCGCTCTCTCTGACAGCTGCTCTCTCCCCTTCTTTTGTTGACAGGTGGGACCATCCCATCAGGCGTTCTTCTACCTCCGTCACGTAACCGAGCCGGAGACCACCGCTGTTGTCGCCCATGTCCGACCCCGCCACGCCTCGATGCCTTGCGCCCTACACCACGCTGGCCTCTTAAATAGCGATCCTCCATGCCCCTTTCGTCCCCCACCGAGCCATAGCACAGCCGCCACGCCTTCCCGTGCTCCAGCTCCGCCGTCCAAGCTCCGCCGTGAAGAAACCGGAGTCGTCATGCCATTTTTGTTGGTCCTAAGCCACGGTAAGTATCTCATAGAGCTTCGCGTGAACTTCTTGAACCCGCATAACCCCTTCATGCCCTCTCCCTCGCTCTGAGTCGCCTTGCAACGCTATGCCATCGCTCTGCCGCTGCCATGGCACGCTGCTAGCTTGCTCTGCTTGCCCATAGCTGCTGTAGATGGCCGAATTGAGTTTGGCGCCTCCCAATCTTGCTCCCTATGCCAAACTCCGAGTCCAATTTAGCCCCTCGCAGTTTTCCCCAAAATCTCCAGCGAGAAATCCTCCATGCCGATTGAATCACCGCCATCGGCCACTGTTCCGACGGCCAACTCTCTCTCTCCCACGCCGATCCAATCTGGGCCGTTCCTCTCTAATCTGACGGTTCAGATCTCCTCATACCCCTTCGCTGCGAGTTTTTCAAAAAGCCCCTTACAATTATCGATAACTTCACCTGCCGTCCCTAGCGCCTTTCTAGGCTCTGTTTTCTTCTTTTGAAGGCGTATTTTGTTTCGGTTAACTCTAAAATACGTTTTCAATTATTTACAGTTTTACCACTCAACTTGTTTTAGCCATAACTTCTTCGTTTTAATTCCGATTTGATCCGTTCAACTTGCGTTAGGTTCGTATTTACATTGTCTACATGTTTATATCACTGTTAAATATGTTTTCAACTTTTAAAATTCGAGGTTAGATTTAATCTATTATTTTATTAAAGGAAATCTTTTTTAATTCATATCTTCTACGTTTTAACTCCGTTTTAGCTCATTCAAGTTGCGTTTGATTCATAGAAATGAGATCTACGCGTTAGTACAGTGTTTATCATGTCACTAATACTAGAATTTCATGGTTTAAATCATATCTTAAATAACAATTATGCAACTGGGTTTTGTAAATAAAATATGATTTGTTTTACTTTAGTTTTATAATTTGAATCTAAATTTGACTTAATTCAATTTACACAAAACTTTATATAGTTAAAATAAATGAAGCTTATAGTTTTCTTTTCCACGTATAAAGCAGATCTTTCGATAGTTGTATCTTTTCAACCGTAGCCCCGATTAGAGTACTTCTCGCGACTGTGTGTTCGTAGCGATGCATAGGATCGTGTTTCAAACTCTTTTACTTATTTTTCTATGATTGATGTACTGTTCTAATTTAGTTCTATTGTTTGCTTCGTGTATGTTTGTACGGATGTTTGTGTGGTGCTTTATGATTATGTCTAGTCGGTGAGATATACGCGGTGACCAAGAAGAAGAAGAACGTTGAAGATTAAAGCTCACCGAAGGATCGGTGTTTAAGGCAAGTATAGCATGGGATCTTCCTTGTTGTCCTATACACCCTTAATCATTTAAATTCATACTGCATGTGTCTACCTTGACTACCACTAAGGATTTCCTAGTACTTTGTACCTTGTGCCTTGATACCTATGGGGTATTGCATTGGGTAGTTTGATGCTAGTGCTCAACTACAACCATGATCTTGTAACTTGACTAATGGTATATGCAATAAACATTAAAAGATGCTTTTTAGCAACATGGAACAAGGGGGCTAGAGCATTGGGCTGTTTTTATGGTGCTCTAGATTCGTCTCCCTAAGGACTTATCTGTAAGTGATCATCCAAGACTTACAGTACAGCTGTGAGGGCTACATGGCTCTGGCTTTAGCTCAGTATGAGGACCTATTCTAGCTTGTTAGAGGTTACCTTTATTGGCGTAAGAATGGCTTAACGAATCAGGTATAGGACAGCCTCTACTCTTATGTGTATAGGCTGCGTGTCATTGTGCCATTCAACAGGGGGGTTCCTATATCTGTTTGTCGAGTGAATCTAATGGCCCTAACTTGTTAGACGAACCTTTGAAAGGCTTCATAGTGAACCCTGCTGACCTTCCTTGGAAGTGGGTCAAGAGATTAGCTACCTCGGGCGAAAGGGTAAATCATGACTCATAGTGAAAGTGTACAACCTCTGCAGAGTGTAAAACTGGTATATCAGCCGTGCTCACGGTCACGAGCGGCCTTGGAACATTTACGGAATAGATGATGAACACAGATGATACTGATGATAAAGATATTCACTAATGATTACTGTTTATGCTATTCATTATTCATGTTTACCTGATCATGTGTTTATATGGGCTTGTGAATAAACTTGTTGCTACTCAATTGCTAAAATGGTGACAATTAAAAGCTAATCGAAGTAAACCAGTGTCAGCCTTTTGAGCCTCATGAACCCCATGTTATATTTGTTGAGTATGACATGTACTTACACTTGCTTTATTTTTCACATATTTGGAAAAAAAATCCCAGATGGGTACCAGATTGCTAGAGTTTGGAGGAATTAGGCTTGTGGTCAACCAGTCAGTTGTCCCTGTGGATTTGGAGTCTTCGCCTGAAGATCAGAGTTGTCTTTCCGCTGTTTGCTATCTAAGGTTATATTCTTTATACTAAGTACGTTATATATTGAGCATGGTTTAATGATATTACCCTCATTTGTAGTTGTATGTGAGATTTGACTTGCTAGGCTCACATATGGTGTGTATCTGGTTTTGTTCTTAAAACCGGGTGCTACATGTTGATGTTCCTTAACGACCATATTAGATCACCAATTAAGATACAAACAAAGGATAAACTAGCATGATTACTCACATATGTTATTTATATTGACCTATTTCCACATGTATTGGAGAATCATTGTTTTACAGGGCATATACATGAAACACATGGAAATGGAGTCAAAATGCACAACCAGGAAAGTGCAAAATAAGAAAATAAAGAGAGAAGCCCACCTACCCATCTAATCTGGGCCAAGCACCGGCATGGCTACGCTCATGGCCCAACAAGGAACCGCCATGCAGAAGGCGGTTGCATGCAGGCACCATCAAGGTGTGGCCGCACCCTGCCCTCTGCGCCTCTCGCCTCCAGCCACCACGTGTCGCGTCCTGGTGCCTCCCCCACGTTGGTTGCATGTGGGATCCATTGGAATATTCTCTAGAACCGATGTTTCCATGGCTATAAATAGAAGAGGAGGCCTCCCCTCTCACACACCACACTTGAGCCTCTCTCCCTCCACTTGTACTCTTTTACTATTTTAAGTAGTGTAGTTGGAGCTAGGAGAAGCTACTTTGAAGAGCTAGGACATCTAGAAGTAATCTTGGTATGATCAATATGAAGAGTTCTTCTATGTTCTTGTTCTTATCATATCAATATAGTTATGAAATTAGAGCAAAGTTCTTATGTTATTCATTTAGCATATGAAACTTTATGCTTAATCTTTCATACATACATGATTGGATCAAGACCTAAATTGAGGTAGTGAGTTCTACTTTAAGATTAGTTTTGGCCATTATATTCTTGTGGGTTCGTCATCCGTCCCCATGCCGGATGCTCTAGTAAGAGGACTCCTGATAAAGACAGAAGTTCCTGGCCACCGCTAGAGTAGTAACTAATAGCGTAAACGTGGTATCTATGTTAGAAGTTACCTTCATTTGCCTCATATCCTCTGGTTGAGGGGTAGGCGGCAGGTGGTGATAGCCCTATCCATCCTTCATAATCCCCCATGTTTGGATACGGCGTAGAGCTACAGGCCAACCTCGCCTGACAGACCAGGTGTGATCCGGTGCCCGAAGTAAGTTTATAGTGACCAAAGCTATCTTAACTTAGGATCACTACCCTTAGAAATTCATGTATTTGTATGATGATTTGCTCATCTTAGCATAGCTATACAAGATAAGCCTGCTCCTGTTTAGGTATATTCTTTTATTCTTTATTCTTTCTTTTATCTTTATCCTTGAGATTGACTTGAGTATGTGTCACACTATCCAATATTTATCCTATCTTACCCCTGTTATGAACTTTGGTCTATTATACAGTCATGTTATCTTGACTATGTCTTTACTAGAGACTTTTACACCATGCCTTCCTTTGGGAAAATATAATTGAATGATACCCGAATACCTCCAGGTGAAATGCTATAATGATATATCCGTGCGCTTGCAGAAGATTACTGCATGTGTTCAGAAATATCGTCACGATGTTTCTGGTGCCATTGCTAGGAAACACCAATCCTAGTGATGACGCTAAGAAATGCCAACAAGCATTTCTGACGCTGTTGCTAGGGATAGACTTAAAACTCCATATTTGGTGATGTCGCTTAGAAATGCCAACAAGCATTTCTGGCGCCGTTGCCGGGGAAGGCACTGGTTAAAAGAATCTATTAGGACATGTTCATGATGATATGCATGTGTAGTAGACATTGCTCATAACAGGATGACATTGCTTGTTTTCTCCTATTGTGGATGAAATCAGGATAGTGTAAGACAGTTTCAACTTGCCGACGAACTTCACCAAGAATCCAGAGACATTTCTAAAGAAGGCTCGACCTCGTGACGATCCTCCTTCCGCTACTCCATCGGCAACCGAACCCATCATCAAAGCACCATCCATATCGAACCCTATGGCCGACAGGACCGGCCTAATCATGATGGTGCAGGCCAATCTGTTATGCGGACTGCCTAGTGAGGATGCCAACACTCATTTGCAACACTTCCTGGAGCTGCGTGACACCATCGTCATGAAGGATGTCACACCTGAGATCATCAAACTCCATCTATTTCTGTTCTCCCTCCTAGGGAGGGTGAAACAGTGGTTCTACAAGGACTGGGAAGTTGACAACACATGGAACAAGTGTTCCACGGCATTTCTCGCGAAGTTCTTCCCAATTGGCAAAACCAACGCCCTTCGTGGAAGAATTTCCAACTTCCAGCATACAGCATCAGAATCCATTCCAGAAGCTTGGGAGAGGCTATAGGAATACATCCTTGCCTACCCACACCACGGGATGGAAGACTGGTTGATTCTTCAAAACTTCTACAACGGGCTAACTTCCACATCTAGAGCCCACATAGATGTTGCTGCCGGAGGAGCTTTCTTCTCACTCACAATCAACGGAGCTACGACTCTCATTGAGAAGATGGTCTTTAACCAGGGTTAGAGTGAAGACACACTCTAAACCCAAGAAGACGGCATGCATACCATGGATGAAACAGATATTGTCACAGAACCGACCAATTTATAAGAGCACAAGTACAAAAACAATCGCCGAAACGATCAAATTCTCGAACTTGAGCCCATATAAACCCGGTAGTCAACTGAAATCTCGAAGGATTTCAAACCAACTTGCATACAACCAAGATCACAGTAATTCAACATAACATATCGTACGTTACAACATTTCGCAGACGTTCGCAAATAGATTACATCATCACAGAGTCATCGTTATTACAAAACAAGTCTTGTAAAACATGCGGAAGCAAATAGTTTAACTTACACACCCGAGTTCAAATACACATACTTGGTTCGCTGATCACGTTCCACAAAAAGCATTCAGATAAGAGAACAGAGATCATGCCCATGATCTAGTCTTCATCACCCACCGGGTGGAGACAATACTTACAGAATCCCTGATATAGAAGGTCATCTGCAACAAGAGGGAATAAACCCTGAGTACGGGAATGTACTCAGCTAGACTTACCCGACGAAAACCAAAATAAATGACACCAAGGATTATGCATAGCTTAATGTAGTCGATCTGGTTGACACTTTCTTTTTGCAGAAAAGCATAAGTAATAATGATCAACTCTTAGCCTGAACTAGCAGTGACTTTTTAGCCATTAACCTATCATCTATATTAGCACCTATACTAAGCAATCATTTTATTAGGGTGCAACCATTAATAACCATATCAGGTATTCATTGTGGCAACCTTATCATCATCATCCATTTAACCATATCGTTAAATTAATTGAATCTACGTTGCTGCTGCTCAGTCAAGTTCTCACTATCCGGGAGAGACGGCGATTCAAATCGATTCCTATCCAGTTGGAGGGGTATTCCTAAACACAAACCCTGCTTCCCCCGTCGGAGTCGCAAACAAGTCACCTTTGGTACGATTCAGGAGTCGCGAGTCCGATCAGATCGACATTCTCAGAGAGCCACTCTGCTAAGGTTGTTCAGGACTCTAACCCGCCTTGGACTTATGCCAATGGCTCTCCGCACATCCTTACTACCTCCAGAATGCCGCCACTGCTCGCGTCCCTGGCCTGAGTCGAGCTACTAGGCTTCGCGGTCAGAACAACTTATCCGGCCAGCTAAGTGTTAGGCTACGTTCAACATGACATGAGGACGTCATAATATCGGGTCCTGTTTACTTCAGACGGAGTCACTATGTTCAAACCTACACAAGACCCCGCCGGTCTTAATTCATTATTCACATGGTTCTTTTCCACGATAGCAAATATAGCCAACCGTGATCCACCTCATCCTAAAGCTCGCAGTGACGAAATCACGACGACTTCTACCGCACTAAGCATGGCTAAGCATTTAACCCGTTCTGAACTTAAATAGGATTCGGTCATATATCTGGACAAGGAAGGATATATAATGCAGCAATTGGTTCCAACCAATTCCTATACTTAATGCATCATCAACAATAAAAGGTACTCAAAGTATTTGTAAAAACATGGGAGGCTTAATATGCTCCGGGGCTTGCCTTTCAGGAACGAGGAAGGCTGGTGGTCAGGGCACTCGGGCAATTCCTCCGCGGCGACTGCTTCGTCGGCTTCCTACACCTTGGGTTCCTCCTCCTGGTTGGCTCCCTCGAACTCCAACAACATCACTCCCTCCGGCACACCTATTGCATGAATGCGTAAGATAAATATCATGGATGCACATGAACGAATGTCAGGGATGCTTGGGGAATGCACATGTTCGTTGTAGTTTGCATATTCCAACTTAAGCCCTATTCAAATCACTTTACTTACCAAGTTTATACAACCTAATGTATAATTGCTCATCTTCAGTTAATGACCTAGCACCTGCACCTAAGCATATTCTCAAGTTAGGCTAACCTCTAAACAATCAACAAGAACATTGCATCAAGCATACACTCAAGCATTTGTATTTCAGCAAAATGAATACTATATAGCGGTACAGTAAACTAGCCATAACTGGAGATTTATAAATCCAAATGACTTGAAACAAGACAATATGGAAAGCTTATGAAATTGTCAACAATTCATTTTCAGACCTCAAAGCATGATTCAAACCTTTACCAGTCCGAATTCATAAATCAATAGAACTCTGTCCTCACAAGGCAGAGAGTAAGCAAAACTGGAACCTAACTTTAAACAGCTGTAGTTTCTAAACTACTGGGCCAAATGCCCTCAAATTTTGACAGGAGCTAGATACATAAATTATCTATAACTTTTGTATTCATCACATTCACAGCAAATCAAAATATCATGGGGAACTTTCCAAAGTCCCCAGATCTGTCCAGAGGGACATAATGCAAACAATAATTATTAACTTATGATATAAACACTTAATTGGACAAAACCAACTTTACTCACCTATCACACATATCACAAGAACACCAGAAAGTAGGGTGTTCATCCCCAAAACATTTCTTTTAATACCTTTCTTAATTTATTTAATTAATTAGAGGAAATAATAAACATATATGAAAACTACACCATTAATTCTACAAAAATTACAGTAGACACTACATGCCCTAAGTAGATTACCATAAAAATTTCACATGATTTCAGTAAGTATAACAACCTACACAAAAATGGTAAAGCAGAATGGCTTAAAATGGCATAATTAGGAAACCTTAGTGAAAAGTGTCAAGCAACAGATTTCATATTTTTCCTAGCATCCTTAAGGTACCAAGATACTACCTACCAAGTTTCATGGCCATAGGATTCCTAGATAATTTACAAAAATTCCCACAAGTATCTACCAATGATAAAAGGAAAATCTATAACTCAAAAACTACACATGCAATGACTCTCAAATTTTAACCAGAGCTTCTACTATACAATACTAGCTTACCCACAAAATTTCATAATTTTTGGATCACAGAAACTCAAGATATGATTTAAACAAGTTTGCATGCATTCAAAAACACATTTAAAGTTTCAATTTAATTCTTCCATAAACTCTACTACAAGTGCTCATATTATATTTTCCCTAAATACTACACTTCACTATGAGTCTAACAAAATTGGAACCACCCAATTTGGATCTACAAAATAGGAGATACAAATTTTACAAAACAACACGAAAAACTAGATTTTTTGAACTAGCCCTATGAACAACAGTCACTGCCGTGTGGGACCTGGGTGTCAGCTGACCCCACCGGTCAGTGACAGCGAAACAGGGGAGGCGGCTTTGACGGCGCAGCGACGGTGGAACTCGCCGACAGTGACTCCTCCAGCGAAATGGACAGCACCGGCGTGATCACCGTGATGAGGTGGTTCTATTGGTGCTACCGGCTAGAGCTACGACCTAGCGGAGGGAGCTTGTCACCGGTGATGGCGGCACGGCAAAGCTCCGGTGCGAGCTGCCGGCGACGGCAAGCCATGGCTGGCTCAACCGAGCACGGCACGAGCTCCTAGGGCACGCGGGGAAACTTAAGGAAGCAAGAAACTAGGACGATATGGCTCCTAGCTACCCCGACCACGGCGGCCTCAGCTCCGGCGAGGTCGCGCTCATTGCGGTGACGGCGGAAATGGCCAATGTGCCCTTACCAAGACGCAATCGGCCCAGCTAAGAGGTGGAGGAGGTAGAGGAGGACACGACAGAGCTGTGGTGAAGATGGAGTTCGCGTTTTTGCGGTGGTTTGCAAGCTCTGCGATGGCGAAGCTCCGCGGCAATGATGGCGGAGCGACTGAGCTCGCTTGCTGTGCGCGGTGGAGGCGAAGAAATGAAAAATTGGGCTGACGAGTTGGTCGAGCAGGCGTGTGGGAGTGTGCACGTTGTGGCTGGCCTCGCCAGGGTGTCCGCGGTGCGTGGCCGTGCGGTCAGATGGCCGGCAACGGGTGTCACCACGCGTCGGCTGTTTTCTGAATCGGTGAACACTGTAGATATCTGAAACGCTGATTCAGTGCTCCATTCACCGACTGACAAGCTATGTTTGATCGTGATTAGCTCCTAAACCGAGACGTAATAGAGGAAACAATGAACATGAAAGTTGTAGAGCTATAGTAGGGCAACAACTTTGATTTAGAAATCAACAGCCAGATCTCCATGGATCAAGAGTTGTATCAATCCAAAGTGGGCTCAATCAAACTGAAATGGCAGTTAAGACTTAGCAAATTTTTCAAGTGTTGACTCCACCTTCAAATCTGTCTTGTGGGTCCTTTTTGAGCATGTTCTGCATATTTTCATGAGATGGTCATAAAATAACTTTTGTTCCTTATATAATTCTCTACAACTTTGCTTTAGGTTGCTCAGACATGCAAACATCCTAAGCTACACTTTTTAAATAGTCAAACACAAGAGCTCTAGGGGTCCAAATTGGTCAACCATTACTTGAAAGCATAATTAGGCAATATGGTCAACATGAACATTGTTCCTAATGACATTCTAAGTATAACTAAGTTGCTTAAAAGAGTTTTTAGCCACACCATACATTGGTCACACAAGAATCAAGCAAGGTATGTACTGAAACAATGAAAAACACATGAAATGTTACAACTGTTTCATAGTCATGTTTCACTTGTTTCATGATCTTGTTGCATAGTATTAACTAACTTTGCTTCACTAAAGTGAGTGGCACATGTTGCACTTAAGTGTTGCACACTTTACATTTCATAAAGGAAACAACACACAAGAAGCATAACGATACGTTGCAATGTTTCAAAGACATGTTTCATGTGATATAAGCTTGTGAATGAATGAATGATGCTCATGTCCATGAAATGCAAGTGTAAATGTGGAAGGCAAACACCTGGGGTGTTACAGATATGCTGGCTGCAAAGTTGGATCTCTTAATAAAACGCTTGGACAAGCACGGTGCCATAAAAGGAGCAACTTATGGTACCGTCCAATCGCTCTACTCACATATACCATGCGAGATGTGTGGAGACTTCGGACATTCGGGGAACGACTGCCTCAAAACCCAGGTAGATGTGTGGTACAACAACTACAATGGGTTTTGTCCACTAGGAGATCTAGGGTGGAATCAGTCGCAACCACAAAATCAGGAAGGTAACTATGCTCATTCAAATTTGGCAAATCAACCTTACTTGAAAGAACCTATGGTAGGGCAAGCCAAAATAAATGAAAATCTCATTATGAATCTTGCCTCTAACAATAAAATTTTGGACAAACATTAATCCAGACTTAGAAGGCTTAACCTCTTCTTTCACAAATCAATTAAGCCTTAATAAAATATTTAAAATCTAACTAACTCAAATAGCCGCTACAATTCTTGCATATGATTTTGAAAAGATCCTAGGGCAACCCGAAATTTCATTTGAAAATATCAATATGGTAATCACGAGGGATGGTAAGTCCACTCGTGATCTACCATGTCCTAACCATGCAGGAAAAGCTAAAAAGCACGGGGGTACAACCCCAAACCTTAGGCTTTGAGCTAGCTTAGGGGAGGACCCGACAAGGTAACGTGTATCTTACACTCTCACCATTTTCAGTTACCTTGTATAAAAAAGAGAGAAATAAAATAATAATAATAATGAAAAAAACCAATGGTTCTCTTGTACCATTCAATGTTTTCACCTCTGTTGGATGATTCTTGTTTATCCTTTAATGCTTCCTCTCTCTATGCCGGCATATTTTGGTTTGGGAGTGTTGGTTATACATCTTTTAAATTATGCATGGTGCTTGGTTTAAAGTTTGGATGTAATGATCATACTTCTATAGGCCTTTTTACTTTAAGCATGGTACTTAGGTTAATTAGCCTACCTTGATCAAACGAGACATGATGTCTAGTTTGATCATTGAATCAAAACTGCTAGTGTAGATTTTGGTTGATCATATGGACTAACCCTTGCAGAAATTTATCAACTTCATGAGGGTAAGTCTTTGAGATGACAACAGAGATGAAAATTTGTTTGGTGAACATTGATTAAAAAAATAGTAATAAATAATAATAATAATAATAATGATAAAAATAATAATAATAAAATTTATTCCACTCCACATATGTGTAGTAAGAATGTTTAGTTTCTCCTTTGTTGAAATGATGAATAGTTGCTCTGTTTTATAATTCATCTATGCCTAGTTTATAACTTAGTATTCCCCAAAATTTAAGTTTGTTGGCTAAAAATGTCTCATCCTAAAAACTTGAAACTTGTGGGTTGCAAACGCATGATCCTTTTCTAAGTGGTTGCAAGTTATGATGTGGTACAAATGGAATTTGCTATGACTTTGTTCTAAGAGAAACTTGACACCCGGAGTTTTATTTTCAAAAAAATGCTAAAATGAAAAGTTCCTCAATGATAGTAATTCCTACCAAGGCCATATGACACTATACAAAATACAAAACCTTAGTCATATGCTGCTTGTTTTTAGATTGAGCTTTATCAAATTGTTGTGATCCTTGTTGAGATTCTGGTCATGCACCCATGATCAAGATTCACGTACACCCACAAATTCAAATGCTAACTCTTACATAGAGAGTTACGCCACTTATTTTAGCCATCAACCATGCAAACAATCTGAGGAAAAATCAACATAAAAATGCAAGGATTTGGTTTATTACTAATGGAATTCCACATGTACATGAAGTTTATTTGAATGCAGGAAAAACAGCAAAAGTGGTGCAAAACAAGTGACAAGGAGGCAACTGGACGTGACAGGGGCCTCTAGGCCCACACTGCCACATCGGTCGGTGGCCACATGGTGCTGCCCGGCGCCACCCTATCCCCATCCACATCACCAATCCGTGGGATGGCCTCCACAACACCTCACAAGTGTCGATCTTATGTCAGTTCAAGCAATGGACGAGATTCACTTGCCTTGGATCCATGGGCCCATCGTCATAGACTTGGAGAGCATCAACCGACCTTGGAACCGCCTTTTGGACCAAAACTTGGCACGTGCTATCATCACAACCGACTTTGGGAGCCAACCAAGACCCTACGATGTAATGATGGTGCATCGAAGGGCCGGCCGGTGCCCTACCCCCACCGCCCGGCGCCCAAGTTTCCTCCACCACCTCTCCACTGCCTACAAATACCCCCTAGCTCCTTAGTACTATAAATAGAGGTGTCCACCGCAGTTGTAAAGCATCCCAAGTAGAATCATTCTCTCTACTCCTAAGTTTAGGTTAATAGTGAGAGTGAGAGTGAAGAAGTGAAGAGCTAGGAGCTTGGAGAAGTCTTCTGGAGTCTTTCTGTAAGCTCTTGTAAGCTACTTTAGCTTTCTATATATTTTCTTTAGTACTTGCCTTATTTCCAGCATTTATTTACTTGCATTAGAGTAAAGTAGTGTTGTGAATATTTCGATCATATCTTGTTTAGTTAGTAAGTTTCCAATATACGGGATCCTCATCAATAGTTGGTGCTCTGATCTTAGCGCAAGGTTAGAGTAGTATCACTTAGTGTAAGCGTGGTGCTTAGACTATAGGATACCTTGGGTTGTGGCTAGTTCTCTAGATAGATTGTGGTAGGTGGTAGGTGGTGATAGCCCTGTCCATCCTCTTTATTCCACCATGTTGGAATTACTTATTAAATCATAGGGCTTGTGGTGCTTTGTGCCTAATCAACCTCTGCGTGAGTTTAGGGTAGGTACGCCCCGAAGTATATTCATTGCTTATCTTGCTAGATAATTGATTGGTTGAATTCTATTTAAGATAGTACTTAATTTACCTTCACCTACTTTGTGATCATTGTAGTGTCCTTTGTTTTATTATTTTAGTTAGTTTTATTTACTTCCCTTTACTCCACTATAATCGTGCCTAGGTAATTCACTTGAAATTATATAATCATTTGTCTTAGTCAAACTATGCCTTCCCTATGGAAATAAATACGATACTTGGAATACTCCCAAGTGAAGTGTTGCATCGATATATTCTGTGCGCTTGCAGAATTAGTCCAATAGTCATAAGAAATATCAACATTCGCTCCTCAGCGCCATGCACTCACTCCCCCGCTGCGAAGGATGCAGCCATGGTCACCGGTGATGACCTTACTTGCTAGAATCAATAGCAAGTAAATCCAAAAGGTACCTCCTTCAGCTCGTACTTTTTCCTATCCTTACACCAAAAAGTGGTGATACTAATCTCGAATTTATCCTACCTAACATAAGCATTTGGCGCTTAGAGCAACTCAGTAGAGGCACCCAAATCAGGGCCCCTACTTTAGATTTGGGTGCTCTCCCCTACTTTTGTTGGCCCAACAAATTCATTCCAGTATGGTAGCAATGCCCAAATAAAAGCCCCCAAATTCATATTAGCAGACTATGACATGAGGGACCCATGTGTCATTATGTCAAACCTTTCTTCCCTATCCTTCAGACGCAGAGGTGTGGCTAGAGGGAGATGAGACTAGCAGAAGCCGTGACGGCCATGGCAGCCGGTGCACTCTCGCTCGCCGGAGGTGCACCAGCCATTGCCGCTCCTGCTCGCTAGAGGAGAGAGGTGCAGTCATGCTCGCCTATGTGCCAGATGTAAGCTCAGAGGAGAGAGGTGCACTCACGCTCATTGGAGGTGCACTAGCTGGTGTCGCTCCCATGCACTCACGCTCGCCGGAGGGGCCCTCCTGTGCGCTCACCGGAGGGGCCGCTCCTGTGCGCTCATAGTGGAGGTGGGCGGGCGGCATCACTCGATAGGGGGAAACGGCCGCATTCCATGCAGCGCAAGGAGGGATGGGGGCCGAGGGGTGAACCCCCATTCTCCCCTAGGAAAGGGGTCTGGAGGGTGGATTTGGGTGCCCACCCCAAATTGGACGCTCTAGTAGAGGTCCTGCTAGAGCTGCATTTTTGCCTGAGCACCCATATATGTAGTTCGAATGTGAAGGAATTTTGATAATAGGCATAAATACATTTAAATTCTAAACAAAAAATATTATTACCAAAAACATGTTGTCATAGAAATCATCACAGATTACAACACACTAGCTTATGACGATTTTGTGTTCAACTTTATGATTACCTCCACTTTTTTGTCATTAAGATATATGACCCCTTCTAAAATATCCTAAACCGAGTGATTTAGTGATGAATATAGCTCCATTGTCATGAGAAAATCATCACTGGTCACATTTCTTGTAATGATAATATCCCAACTGAGTTGTGACAAAACCATCCAATTTATATGGCTCAAGTGCACCTTCCTGACGGTTTCTGGCTGACTGTAATTCTCCTGTCTGTGGTAGAGCTTCCATAGCATTCTAGAGATGCCTAGCGTGACATATGCTATAAATTCATTATCCATTGTATGTACTCAGGTAACCCTAATCATCCATTCACACCTCTTTGGCTAATGTTTCACTCTTGAATACTAGTGCAAGACTGAGCATCAGTCCTAGTTGGGAAACCCCCTTTAGTCCCGCTCTCCCAACTGGGATTGCGAATCCAGGACTAAAGGCCCCCCCTTTAGTCCCGATTCTGGGAACCGGGACCGAAAGTGAACCTTTAGTCCCAGTTGCTATTACCAGTCAGGACTAAATGCCCCCCCAGACATTGCACCAGGGTTGGCACGTTTAGTCCCGGTTGGTGTTTCCAACCGGTACTAACAGTTGTTTTTTCCATTTCTTCCCTTTTCATTTTATGGTTTCTTTTCAATTCAATTCTTTTTGGTTTCGATTAGCTTTTCATATACGAATTCTACGCTGCTAATATACGTCCATATATATGCGTATGTATAAGGTTCCGTTCGAGCATTATACATAAATAACACACTAAAATGTATGAAACTATATACATACAAGAGGTTGTACATGCATGGAATATGTACATAATAAAGTCACAAAAGCCTTGTACTCATGTCCTTGGGATTTCTTTCAACCCTAATCTTCCATCGCTTGGCTACTAGGTATGAATTCTTTAGGGTCATAGTAGTACGTGCCCTTGGGATCTATGACCTGCTCCATAAGAAATCCTGACAATGCCTCTTGAATTGCTTTGATCTGTTCACATCACAGGACCTTTCACTTCCTCCATTCAAGCTTCAATTCGAATGAAAGCAAAAGTATGAATATATATATATATATGATTATATATATCAACACAATGGTAATAAATAAATTGTGTATATTTTTTACGTACTTCGAGGATCTCTTCACTTGTTCTCCTTGAGTACTCAGACATAGTATCCACATAAGTTGTTACCCGATCCCTACTGCAAATACCACTTTACGAGAAAAAGATTCATCATCAACCAATGAAGCATGTTAATAATGAATTGAACTAAATAAAGATGCAGTGACCTAGCTAGTACTTACTAGGTATTGGACTATATGCAAAGGCACTTCCCAATTACCATAATGGTGTTTCTCAGCAAACATTTTCCAAGCACTGCTCAACAAAATAAATAAATGGAGTTATATCATTAAAATGGCATAAGAGAGTATACAGTGTGTGCGAGACCGAAATTACCACTGGAGTATATCAAGGATTTCTTGGTAATCTGCTCGGGGTCTTGTCGCTGAGTCAAAGATTTTTACATGACTCCTGGTCATATCAATGACCAGTAGTATCCAGTGAAAGCTACATGTTTATATGCAGGCATAACTCATTAACTAAAATTAACATGGAGTAAGCAAAATTAAATGGGCACAAGACAATCACACTCACTTGAAGCCGTATGGGAAGAGTATTAGTATCTTGTTAACGTTCTTATATAAGAACCTGAATAGAAGCTTCTCCACTTGAGGTCGCCATCTATCATATGGAGTAACACTATCCTTGAATACATGATTCGGATCAATAAAACCAACATCGGTCATCTCTTTTTTCTTTAGTTTCATCATCTCATATCTGCATATATATAGTACAAAAGAATGTATATAGTGTGAGGATAACTATATATGAACAACGAACTAACATGCAAGTTACTTCAATTCAATTGTAGAAAGAATCACTTACAGATACCAACACCTGACGAGAGATTTGTCAAGAGCGTCCTAGTTTAACATTTGGTGTAATTCATTGAACTCAATATGTACAACGTCATAGCCCAAGTAATGCTCTGGTCTCACTCTGGCAACAAGCCATGCTGCTTCGTCATTCTCGGCCACTTTTAAGTACCACTTGTTCAATAAGAATATCTACGTACCCAGTGATGAGTAGTACTTAGGGTTGACAAGACTCTGGCCATACACATAGGTCCAGTAAATATCATAGTCTCCTATTGGTATCAATGCTCCCCCCATGAGTTGTTCAGCTGTGAGACCTGTGGTGGCCATGAAGTCTTCTAGTGCCTCCTTATTTATTGGACCGCCTTGTGCATTTGTGAAATCACCCTCAACAACTAGCGGGTCGATAGATTGCTTAGATTGTTGCTCGAGCTGTGCAACATCTTTCCCTGGTCTCTTCGCTTTCAGCGATGCCTTATATGACTTGTCGAGAGCGCGTTCATAGTCTGATAATGGTGAGGGCTTACGTGCATCACGCTGCTTTTTCTCGCTCTCATTGATTTTTTTTCCTTAGTTCTCGTTGAGCTATGTAGTGCGGCTTTGGTGGGTTTTTCTGAAGTTCCAACCTCCTTGCTTTTGATTCTTCTAAACTTTTCTGCCAGTTATCCAAATCTTTTTGTGCCACCACTTTTGATTCCTCTTCAGACTTCTCGTAAGGTAGCTTCTCTGGAGGGGGCTTTGTTTTACGATGGCTGGCTTTCTTCTTCACCGGGGACTTCACCGGGGGCGGGGGCCTCTTCTAGCTCTACGGCGCGGGAGGTGGAGGTGGGGGAGACCGCCTTGGAGGAGATGGAGATGGAGATGTAGCCATGCCATGGAACGCATTATCATCGTCTAGAGCACTCCGATGATCATCATGGGATGGAAGTGGACTTAGGTTGGGAGACCTGTGAGTACAAAAATGATTAGGAGTAAATGGTTATTACACAAGAAGCCAATAATTGAGAATGATTAATTATTGAAAAACTATTTCATTCACTTTCATCCATACCTATCATGAGGTAGTTGAGGAGGCGATGGTGGTACCCTAGCTGCCGCACCAGGAATAATGATGTAGCGCTTGCACCATAAAATGAATGAATGCTCTGCTTGTCCTAGGGTCTTCTCCCCATCACCTCTAGGAAAGTCAAGAGGCACTTCCCTATAGTCTTTGATAACTCTATCCACCAAGATGCTATAATAGACAGGTGGAATTGGATTCCCATGGATTGTTGGTGTCTTGTCAGGGACCACTGGAGAAACAATACCGTGCACCACCAAGACTGTGGCACCGGTATTCCCCAAGGGAATGTGCATCTCACATGGCATCAAAGGCACGGTGATGTCATCCACGAGGAAGTGCTACAATACGTCATCTTGATTTGGGAGCTCAGAGGAAGCGCAACTGCTTCTTAGCTGAGGGGGCTAATGTTGACTGCATGCTTTGATGTTGATGACTACCTCTGGCTACTCAACCATAGTGCCACTTGCCATTTGATTTCCTCTTGCATTCTCGCTACCATGTTTAGTTCTCGATCCCACGATTGAAGCACCGCCTCCTCTAACCTACGGATCCGCTCTGCCTCCTCATCCTTCCTTGGCTGGCGGCTTCTGTAGGTAGCAGCGTCCTCAGGGAAGCCATGCCACCACGAAATCAACCCTTTGCCTCGCATTCACCCAGGGTGTTAAGGAGTCTAGAGGGCGTACGTCAGCTTATCCTTCTCTCGATTGGGCACAAAGGCACCATTGGCAGAAGCATCTACAATATCGATAAGTCTTTTTGTTGCTCTTCCGATTTCCCCACCAATAACCAGCTCCCCGGTCTGTGGGTCCAGTGATCCCCCATGCATGAAAAACCAATTCTTAGAGCATTCGGGCCATTCGAGTGAAAATGGATGGATCCCTTTGGCAAGCAAGTCTGCTTCCATTCTTTGCCACTTTGGAATGGCACTCCTATAGCCACCTGATCCCATTTTATGATGGTATACCTTCTACCGTGGATTATGTTGGTTCCTTCTAACCTGTTCCTCACCCTCTTTCGAGGTCTTGTACCTCACAAATTTAGGCTAGTCGTCCCTCAACTTTTTGTATGGGCTATTTTGACTAAAATCTGGAGTCAGATTCTTCTTGACAAATTCATTGTACAGCTTCTTCTTCTAGGTCTAGAATTATGTGGCCATCTTCTTGAGAGCCCAACTTTTAACTAGTTTTCTTAAATCTTCACCTGCTGGTAGATTGAAATGTGCAGTGATTGAATCCCAAAGAAGGTCCTTCTCTTGCTTAGAGAAAACTGATCAGAGGATCATCCTTCTTCTGTTTCCATCCACGGACGCTGATCGGGACCTTGTTACTAACAAGAACCCCACAGTGGTTTATGAACTTCTTTGCATTGTTTTTTGGCTGGAGCGGTTCACCAGTATTAGGATAGACTTCTATGATTATGTAGTAGCCCTCCTATGGTTTTGTCGGGCCTCGTACACTTTTACTACAAAGGATCAACGAAGCTATATAGCACAGGCTATATAGAACTTATGTCACTCACACAATCTACCACCTTCCGGAATGCAGGGTGCATCCACGATTAACCCAAGTTTAAGCACCACGCTTACACTTATGATTAATACTTTACTCCCCCTATGTAGAGAATATAATCAAAAGAGTCACAAACCTGATGAACAATATAATAAAAATACTTACTTGAATCAGAAGTTAATCACTAGAGAAATCTCATAAGCAAGCTCAGGTAGAACTTGAATATGCCAAGGTACAAGCCGCAGAGAGAGCACTGATAGGCTAGCACCTCCTCCAAATTCTTCCTCGCTCTCTACCTCACTATTTCTATTTATAAGACTAGATCCTATGGAGGACTAATCTTCTCTTGATAGCTGGCTCTGATCCTCATGATATGAATTAGGGTTTTAGGGATGCCTCAGAAAAGGGGGTACAGGGCTATTTTATATAGGCCAGAGCATCCATCGTGAGCCCTTAGATCAAACCAACTTAAAGGATGGCGTAGATGCAACCTAGGAGGCGGTGGAGAACCGACTTAGCAACGAGGGGCTAACTAGTGGACCCTAGGGGCCGAGCGGCCTACATGTGGGGCCGGGCGGCCCCACATGTCAGTGTCTTGGGCTCTGCTTCGGTGGAGGGCCTCCTGGAGTCTTCTAGAGTCTTCCCACATCAGTTTCGCTGTGAAATTACATGATTTCCTTTGATGAATAGGCCCCCCTTGACGGTTTTCTAGATAAACCCTGTTGAAAACACAGATTCACCAAAACTCATGAAATTTATTAGTTTAGACCCCTATACCTATGTTTGGTGATGGAATTAAGTATATATGCATGTTATGTTGATGGTTTATAATTGATGTTAGTGACCGTCAACTAGCTCCCCCAAGCTTAACCTTTGCCCATCCCTGAGCAAAGCTAAACTCAGCAATGGATCAAGAGTTGCTACAATGCTTTCACACCTCAAAAGTACACATGTGTTCAATCAAAAATTCTCCTCCGGATAAACTGATTTGACTTTCAAACTTACCCATATTACCTTCAACCATGGGGCTTCTTAGCCTTCACTTAGATCTTGAGCAATTGAAAGACAGAATGACCAAGTCAAGCACTATGTCTCAAGCTCTTTGTTCCACCATTGTTCCAGAGTTTTTACATGTTTTCAAAATAAAACTCAAAGATTCCATTGTATGACATTCTCAAGTCTCTCAATATATGTGGTATTTGTGGATCCTCACCAAGGCAATAAAAATGTTATGCCTTTTTCTCTTCCTACCACTAAGGCTTATGTGGAGTTCATAGGTAGGGAGAAAGCTAGAGCATACTTGCAATGCTTATATTGTAAAGTCAATCCTCAGATCCAAAGAGACTTAAGTCATACAATCAAATCAAGATGTGCATGTGTGTGGATGTATGGTAGATATATATGGTGGCTAACCTAATTCTACTTTGCTCCATGGAAACTTATCTCTCTTTTGAAACTTGGAAACACTTTCTAGAAAGTAGGGGCTATCTTATTCATCTCTCTTTTTTTCAGGCGGGCATCTAAGTACCCATTGTTTTAGATATCTCGGACACTTGTCCATTTTTTAACTCTTTTTTCTCCTTTTTTTATGAATAACTTTTGCATAGCCCCATGCCTCTTTTCTGTAACAAAACTTTTGAGAGATAGCAACAAAAACTTGGAGCATTTATTTAGTAGATGGAAATCCTAACAAACATATTTTTGGTGTTCACTCCCAGTGTAGGAGTAGAACATTTTTGGGTGGATCTAAATGGAATGCATGGTTTTGCGCCCACCCCCCAGTGTAGGAGTAGTGCATATGTGGGTGGTGTGTGCATGATCTTGATTTTAAGAGCATGACAAACCTCTCATAAGGGTCAACAAAGCTTGACTGAACTTAATGCAAAGCAAGTAGCATATATGAGTGGAAGTTTTCCTAGCCTAAATACCATGTATGGCTCTGGTGGGAATTCAAGCTTTGTCATACAGGAACTCATCATATAGAATTTTTGTGTTTTTCAAAAGATAAATCTCCAAAACTTTAGTGTCACTTGGAACAAGATAAACAATAGCTTAGACCTTCTCATATCATATCCATCAATTACCTAGACTTAGATCAAGCATATGCTACCCACGAGTTTCAAGTTTAGAGTAAATTCTTATATCGAAACAGTCGCATCCAAAACTTGGTAGAATTCAAGGCAGAAAACTAGGTACTTGAAAGGAACTACAATAGAGCAACTATTCATCATTTCCATGTAAGAGTTTATTCTGAGTCCTCTTTATTTTATTCAGGTTCTAAAAACAAATTAAAGCAAACTAGACACATCTTTTATTTTGTTTTCAATTTTACTAGATCACACATCATTACTATAGCTATATATATTTATTATAAAGATAACTTTTTATTTTGTTTCATTCATCATTTTTTCACTATTGAAAAGAAACTAAAATCTAAAACAAAAAGAGAAAGAATACTTACCTAGATACACGGGAGTGCTTCTCCCCTGAGCTAGCTCTTTCAGTGCGGGTTTGATGTTGTAAGTCCTTTGATTCGGACTTCTCCTTGTGAAGTTCATTGATCATGTACCTCAATTTGTTCTGAAGATGAAGATTCTTGTGATGACGCCTCTAATGGTGATGTCACCTTCTTCTGCCAAAACCTGTCTTGATTTTGAGTTTTGATTTTGGTTTGACAGGTTCAGAACCTCCACTAGTAGAAATTTGGAGAATCGATTGTTCTCCCCCACGTTTTGCTTGAAGTGTGTCCTGCTCATAAGACAGGGTAGAGATCAAGTGCATGGGCTCTGTTGGTGGGAAAACACCAACAGAACCAAAAATTTATTCATTCTTCTCTAACCCTTAAGCGCATTGAATAAGATGAAGTTGATGTTATGTGTTGTGTTCAATTATATCATAGGTGATAAGATCAGAATATTGAGCATCAATGTAGCATTTAAGTTCATTTGGCAGAAAGGGTTGAATTGCTTAACCCATGGAAGGATTGTCTATCTCTACATAATGTATCAATCTTTACATGATTATGACTATCATCTTCCAGAGATAAGATGCGCAATGTTTTAGCTCATTTGGTTAAGACTATGAGATCAAGAAAATGGTAATAGTAACAAGCTTAAAGAACCAAATATGTTGAGTTAATCAGATTGGATCAAGTAATGATGTTGTAACCCAAACATGTTTGTTTCTTATTTATGTGCATACCAGAACCAGGGAAAAACTTTTTTTTAAATAATGACCATTTACCTTAGGCTATTGCCTTTGTCATTGTAGCATGATGACACCATATGACGAAGGGTAGATGACACGTGATGGTCCTTCCTTTTTGCTTGAAGTTTTCCTTTTCGACTAGCCTCGCATCTTGAGCTATTCATGAGCTTCTTGTCTCCTAGATTAAACCCTTTCTTTCTCATCCTTTTGTCATGCCATCTTTCTGCTCTTTGATCTTTTGACACCTTGTTAGACCGTTTGCCTCACTCATTGTTTTATGCCTACAAAGGATTAGTGGACATCACATACCCGAAGGAATATATAATTTTGAAACACGGGTTGTTTGTCTAGAATTTTGTAATTTCCCTCTATGCTAATGAAAAGATGGTTTTGGGATTACTTTAGTATAGAGATCATGTTTTATACAAGCATGTCTCAAGGCAAAGGTAACTTGCAGCAAAAGACAAAGTTCATGAACTTTGGTACTTACAGTTCTTTCATCCATGTTGAATGAGGTATGTAGTTCTTACATTTATGATGAATGAGCTGTGTCTTCTTGTGCAAAGTTATTGAGGTTCGTCATGTGCCTTGCTTCATTTCCAATTTGAATTCATCTCGTGACTTACCAATATTGAATTAAGAGTTTCCTGCATGGGGTTAGTCTAGCAAAATGACCAGTATCTACTATAGCATATTCTTGGTTCAAAAATCAAACTATACACCTTGTCTAATTTAATCTAGGAAAGCATTTTAACCTAAGCACCACACTTAATTTAAAAAACCTTTGAAAGTAAGATCAACATTTCTAAACTAAGCACCATGCTTAATTCTTGAGATGTATGAACATACTTCTAACCTTGAACATACTATAGTAAACAAAGGTGGCATGAAAGCATTACAGAGATTTATTCAAATAGAGATGAAAGACCATGATTGTTGTTTAGCAAATTGAGCATGGCTTAAAGGTAGAGATAACCAAGATAAATTAGCAACATGGCATAAGATTTTTTCAGAGAAGTTCATCCCCCACACTTGAATTTTGCAAAGCAGAATCATGTTTGGATGATAGAACTCTCATATGTGAATGTGATTCAATGTTGCATGATAATTGGTTGGACATACCTTGCGTCATCATCCTTCATTCTTTTTGTTTCAAACCTGGAATGGTTAGTGGTAAAAATACCCGAAGGAATATTTTCACAATTATATTCTATGCTCATTTCACAAAGGGTATCATAGCAGAAGGTGAAAACTCATATTATCTCCCGAAAGTGCTTGTTTTAGGACAAAAGCTTGTCCTTGGGAAACCTTCGAATTGTGTTCCAAATTGGTGAAGTGGTTTCCCCTCCAACACCAACCTTTGTATACCTATCTCAAGATTCATGCCAACAAGATTTACAATATTTATGATAAACATATGCATCTACAACCACCCTTTCAAAGTCTTTATGAATAGGAAGCACGAGGGGGTTGAAGATCTCGTGTGTGGCAATGTTTGAGAGACCAATTGATTCAGGAGATTTCTCATGTGAGCATGGATTTGATGAGGTGTTAATGAAGTAGCTTCCATGCTCGCTGATGTAATCTTCCTTTTCAAGCTCCAAGGGTGTTTCTTCATGAATGTCCATAGGCGAAAATATTGTCTCCATCATTCCATGCCCATGACTTTCATTGGTCATTTTATTGTCCAAGATTTCCCTTGGATTGGTGATTCTCAGGTTGGTCTTGTCTAAGGCTTCCTCCAAACTTAGATGAGTTATGTTTATTAAAGATGTTGATTTAAACTCACCATTTGGATTTAAACCAAATTTGAATTCTACCCATAAGGCTTCGTCCTTGTCCATCCATTCTTTAGCAACGGCATAAGTGTTCTTAATACATTCCAGCAATTGTTGTTGCTCTTCTTGGTCATCCTTGTGGTCTTCAAGGCTCCTATACTTCGGTTGTATTAATGGATTTCTAGGGTCATCATAAGACTTAGGAGAAAGAGCATAAGAGGGATCATCGGAGTCAAGGATGTGTTGAGAGATGGGTTCAGATAAGACATCTAATGTGGGCATAGAAGGGGAGAGGATAGGAGTAGCTTATAAATGGCTTGGTTCTCCTTCTATGGCATTACTAGACATGCCATCCTTGAATTCTTCCCACTGTCCTATATGGGAATAAGGACGCTTTCTAAGAGATCCCTTCTTGAAAGAATTTGAATTATATTCGCTCAAAGGTTTCTTATGAGAATTTAATGTTCTCCCAAAATCAGCACCAAAGAGGTCATCCTTAATTTCAACAGGGATTTCCAAAGGTGGAATTCCTTCTTCTCTTGGAGGATTTTGGGGTATTTATGGTTCAGGATTGATAGCTAAATTTTGGGATCGGAGTGGTTGTGATTTGGCTATCAAAACTTTCTCTTCTTGTTCGGGAGATGATTCCTTCTCTTCTTCAAGGAGTTTATTATGAATGCTAGTGCAGGGAGTCTTTCCACTAATTCTATCAAGCATAGCCATTGCTTCACTAGCAGATAAATGAAGAAAAGCTCCTCTAGAGGCAGCATCAAGGGATTCCCTAGAATCCTTGCTAAGACCCATGTAAAAATATTGAAGAAGTACAAGGTCTTGAATGGCAAGGTCCGAGCCAGTGATGATAAGTTCGTTAAAACGATCCCACGATGTACCAAGAGATTCTTTTCTAGTTGTCTAAAATTTAGAACCTCTTTTCGAAGGCTAACCACTTTATAGATGGGAAAGAAACGTAAACAAAATTTAGAGCATAACATTTCCCAATCTTCTTGCATACTTCCTATGGTTTGACTATACCAATGTTTAGCTCTTCCCATCAAAGAGAATAGAAACAACTTCCATCTTAAGGTCTTATCAGACATGCCAGCGATATGCAAGCATGCACAGATCTGTTCAAACTCTTGTAGGTGCGAGTATGGGTTTTCATTGCCTTCTTCTGAGAAGGATTTATCATGAATCAGTTTTATAAAATATAGGCGCAGCTCAAAACCAGGTGTTATGATAGGGTCTGAGGATTCTAGTGGCTTTAGGCTTGCGCTCATAGGTTTAGCATATTGATAGATAGGAGTGGAATCCATGCTAAAATAAAAATTAAAATAAAAGAAAGAATAAAAGATAAAAGGTTAAGCTAGGCTTGTAGTTAATTCAGCAACAGTTTCCCCAGCAACGGCGCCAAAAAGCTTGTTGGTATTTATTAACGCACACAGATAAATCCGTAAACGCACGGATACCACTGTAGCTTTCACCCGGAGGTATTCCAAGTATCATATCCACAGGAAAACGTGTGAGACTAACTATGGTCTAACTTAACAAGGGGTAGTAACAAGGTTAAGATAAATAGGAGTGTAGAGAGGATAACTAAGGTTCTCTAGTTCTAACTTGGGTAAGCTTATGTCTTCTACTATTCAACTAGGGACATTACTAGGGAAAGACACCAGCAGAGGATGCTTTCCTTCGCAACCGCGTCCTACATGCACCTACAGACAGGAGGTGGACTACAAAGGATCAACAAAGCTATATAGTACAGGCTATATAGAACTTATGTCACTCACGCGATCTACCACATTCCAGAATGCAGGGTGCATCCACGATTAACCCAAGTCTAAGCACCACGCTTACACTTACGATTAATACTTTACTCCCCCTATGTAGAGAATAAAGCACTCAAAAGAGTCGCAAACCTTATGAACAATATAAACAAGATGATTACTTGAATCAGAAGTTAATTACCAGAGAAATCTCAGAAGCAAGCTCAGGTAGAACTTGAATCCGCCAAGGTACAAGCCATAGAGAGAGCACCGATAGGCCGGCACCTCCTCCAAACTCTTCCCTCACTCTTTATCTCACTATTTCTATTTATAAGACTAGACCATATGGAGAACTAATCTTCTCTTGATAGCTGGATCTGATTCTCATGATATGAATTAGGGTTTTAGGGATGCCTCAGGGAGGGGGGTACAGGACTATTTATATAGGCTAGAGCATCCATCATGAGCCCTTGTATCAAACTGACTTAAAGAACGGCGTAGATGCAACCTAGGAGGCGGTGGAGAACCAACTTAGCAACGAGGGGCTGACTGGTGGACCCCAGGGACTAGGTGGCCAGCATGTGGGGTCGGCCGGCCCCACATGTTAGTGTCTTGGGCTTCGCTTTCAGTGGAGAGCCTCCTGGAGTCTTCTAGAGTCTTCCCATGTCGGTTTCGCTGCGAAATTACGTGATTTCCTTTGTCGAATAGGTCTCCCTTGACGGTTTTCTGGATAAACCCTGTTGAAAACACAGATTCACCAAAACTCATGAAATTTATTAGTTTAGACCCCTATACCCATGTTTGGTGATGAAATTAAGTATATATGTAGGTTATGTTGATTGTTTATAATTGATGTTAGTGACCGTCAACAGAGCCGTCATTGAATTCCAGGTCGGCCTCGTTCTGGTTATTGGGGCCATATTGAGTGCCGGCATTGATAATGTTCATCATGGCCTCATTCTGGTCGTAGTCGTCTTGCGGCTCGGCCATCTTAATTACCACAACTATATATAAATGAAAACCATACACTAGTCATGCATATGCAAATGTAGCGAGTCAGTGGCTTAAACTTAAATAACTATATATAGACTTTAGGGGTTATTATTTACATCGAGCTCGATCTGGTTAGGGTTTGTGCCTTAGTTAGGGTTTGGAGCAGATTCATGTCACATTAATTATGAAGAATCAAATTCAAATATATATAACTATATAGAATTCAGGGTTATTATTTATGCCTTCATTAGGGTTTGGAGCGGAGCTCGGCCGGGTAGGGTTTGGACCGGAGCTCAGCCAGGTTAATGTCAAAATATATCAAAATTCATGTCACGCTAATAATGTCAACAAATCAAAATTTAGATATATATATATATACTAAAAAATTCATAGCACTAATAAAAACAATCTTTTCAATTGTGACGAAGATTCAAATATATTTCTACAACTACATATTGTAGTACACTACTACATTTTTTCTACAATTCATAGCACTCAACATTTTTTCTATATATATATTAAAGTAAACTACTACATTTTTTCTATTTTGTCTACAAATAAAATCTATCTATTTTTTCTATATTTTTTCTATGCCAAAAAAATAATATGCACACACACATCACACATACACTCATACACACACCACATATGCACACACTGTTGCAATTGCTCACATGCGCAAATGGGGTGGAGTTCCTCCGGCGAGCACGGCGAGGGACGAGGACGGCGACCACGAGCACGAGAGCACACATGGCAAGCACGAGCACGGCGAGCACGATTGAGCACGGCGGGGCCGAGGTGTGTGGGAGGGCGCCAGTGGGGTGATGAGGCCGGTGCTGGATCGAAGGACGATGCGTGCTCCAACGGCGGGGACGAGCGAGGGACGAGCGAGGGCGCCGACGGGGTGACGAGGACGATGCGCGTGGAGCCAACGATGACGAGGACGACGATCTATGATAGCGGGGGATCCAAATCAAATCTGGGCGAGGGCGAGGACGACGGCGGCAGATCTGGATCTAGGCGCCGTGCATGGAAAGGAGAGGCACGAGCCGGGCCACCGGTGGATACAGCGAGAGAGGTGCGCACGCGTGGAGGTGATGATGATCGAGCGGCGGCGGCGCAGTGGCTCTCGGGCGAAGAAGACGAGATGATGGAGGGGAAGAGAGGAGGCGATATATAGGAGGGACCTTTAGTCCTGGGTGAAGCCACAGCCCGGGACTAAAGGTGCACTCTCATCAGTCGCCTCAGTCGCCTTGGCAAGAGATTTTTGGACGTGCTCAACATACTCTTCCTCCTAGTACCAACCGTTACATGATCCAGTGCCATCCCACTGAAATTACAATAATAAATCAAGAACTTTAATCCAAATCATCATGAAAAATGGCTACAAAGCATAACAAAACATGACAAAAAAAATTACTCACTTCGCGATCCGGACACGTGTAGAAGATGCGCCCTTGGTTGAGACCCTTTCTCTTCACCCTGTACTCCCTCACAGTCTTCTGCCCACACTTGCCGCATGCAATGAGAGGGGGGTCCAGCCTCAGTCGCTTAGGGACCCCATGCAAGGCCGAGGACCCAGAAGCAGTCGCCATCTACAACTCTCTATACTCATTTTCATCAACTACTATAAATTTCTCATTTTCTGAACCATAAAATTAAATGAGCTATATACAAAAAAAAACTTTTATTTTTCTATTCCTAAACCATGAAATAAGGCAATGAAAGGTGCATACTAGTTTTGATGAGCTACTATAAGATTTCTTCATCTACATATGCAAACTATCAAGTGATTTTGAGCTCAAATGGCATATAACTAAAAAATATCCACCGCTATTCCTAATCAAGAAAACCAAAAATTTCTCTTTTTCTAGACCATGAAACGAGGCAATGAAAGGTGCATACTAGTTTTGATAAACTACTATAAGCTTCCTTCATCTTCATATTCAAACTATCAAGTGATTTTGAGCTCAAATGGTATAAAAATAAAAAAAAATCCACCATCATTCCCAATCTAAAAAACCATAAATTTTTCTATTTTTGGACTACGAAATGAGCCATGCTAGTGATGAAACATGGGAGGATGAAGTTGGTAACCTTTAGAACCGAAGAATGGATGAAGGAATGAAGTCTTCACCAATCCCTCAAGCATGAACTCCTTTCACGAGCAAGAACAGAGAGCAGGCAGAGAGCTTGAAATAGCTCGGGCTGCGGGAGCAAGAACTCCTATAAGAAAGTATATAGCCCAGGACATATAGTCCTAGTTTGTGTTATAAACCAGGAGTATAGGTAGAGTTCTAGTTCCGGTTGAAGCCACCAACCGGGATTAAAGGTCTAATCACGGTTGGTAGCTCCAACCAGGACTGGAGGGTGACCTTTAGTCCTAGTTTGAGCCACGAACCGGGACTAAAGGTACCCTCCTGTAAAAGCTACGCCTTTAGCCGTTGGGCAGGGGAATTTAGTTCGGTTGGTTGCTCTAATCGGGACTAATCCTGTCTTTAGTCCCAGGCCGAAAGCCTGTTCTCTACTAGTGGAAGTGAACTGAAATTGGCCACTAGGAATGGCCTAATGGCATAGAAGGGTAAAATTTTCATATATATATATATATATATATATATATATGTGTGTGTGTGTGTAGTCCATGGTGTGCTCGTGTGGGGCACAGACAGGCAGCCTAAAATGCACGCCGCAGAACCAAGGTGATACCTGGTGCTGACAATGAAAATAATCACCATATGAAGTACTCAACAAACATTAAGCGGTAAGGCAAGTGAATATATATATCGGTACCACATCAGTGGCAGACTGACATACAACTTAAAATCCATGATACATATAGATGACATACAAACTTAAAATCGATGATACATATAGATGACATACAGCTTAAAATCCATGATACATGTAGACGCTGCACCAGCGCATGCACCATTATATGGCATGACTGACCTTGCCTTAAAAGTGCTCAACAAATGAGTAATGACAGCAGAATAAATTATGATGGATCGAATTAGCAAATTCAGAAAACAATTCCTGCAAATCCGCTTCATTCATTGTATCACCAAAGAGTGAGTCTCCACGCATGCATGGCCAACATCGGGCACATAAAATGGACGAGCCTACGTTGACAAAGCCATTTCTTGGTACCAGTAGAACAAATAATTTCATCAATCAAACTACTCTAGACTAGTCACTATTGCAAAAGCAAAAAAGCAATATCACAAATATTTGCATCTGTTTCAAACATGAAAAGTTGAACTCATTGTGCAACTTATATCTGCAAGGTAAAGTCATTTCGGCATTATCAGACAATATACCAACATTGGAGATAGAGAACTGCAGCTAATATAAACTAGCTAGTTGAAAGTAGTCTCAACGAAACATTATATAAGACCACAAGAAGACGTTGCTCTTTCAGTATTGTTTAAAAAAATCATTATATAAAACCACAAGAAGATCCAAAAATTAGTAGTAACGTGAAGTGAGAATGTGAGAATTTTTATTGACAAAAGAATGGTTGAAACCAAATGTTTATGGTTTACTAATTACATGCAGATGAGTTTCCTAAAATGGATCCCACATTACAAGTTACTTCCTCTGTCCTAGATTATAAGATGTTTTGTCAATTCTAGATTCATAGCTTTTATTATATACCTAGACATAATATATATTTAGGTGTGTAGCAAAAGCTATGAATTTAGAAAAAACCAAAACATCTTATAATTTGGAACGCAGGGAGTACTAAACATACAGAAATATTAATACATATGATCATGGATTAATATAAGACCAAACAACACTCGAAGTAAATAGGTAACAACAAATCATGAGACAGAAAAGTAATTCATCCTACAATTACTCTGGGATGGCAGCACTCATAGATGGGCAAGGACAAATTAATGTATGCGCAAACAGATCCAGGATGAAAGGGTTATCATGTAAAAAAGTACATTTAGGAGAATTATGTATCATCAGTAAAAGCACAGAGAAATGGATGAACCCAAGACCACGAATAGAGCAATGGACAGCTGAGCTGACAAAGAAAGTTCTGGATATATGGGAACATTGTCATAAAAATAAAATAGCCACAGCAGGTTCTGCGCTAAGAACAAAAGGCCAATTAATAACTTGTTAGCAAATTGTTGTAGGAGTAGTTTCAATGGACAGTTTTTTATTCTCTTGGAAACCTGACACTTCAGAAATAGAAGAAAGATGGGAGCACAGGAATTTCAACAAAAAGAAGTAAAATGGTGCAAATCCTCCAGATTACATCTGGACTGACCTTGATGCATGCATTACCGTATCAACCAGCATGACCATTTTATGAATTGTTCACACATTTTCGTCTCCACGCATTCCAGTTCCAGCGTGCATACCTACAAACACAATAAGTTAATGCTAACAATTATATTCCAAGTTCCAACAGGGGGCAAATGATAATGACAGACCAAAGTTGGGAGAATTAATGCAGCTTATCTATCTCATAATGAGAGAAAAGCACCACATATTATTCGAGAGTTCCTGAAGTGGCTGTAAAATATAGTTAAGCTAATAAACTCATGTAACAAAAGCAACCATGGCTATTCAATAAAAATAGACTTGGCTATAAATGATCAAACAATCTCAGTGTTTTCTACGGCACAAATAGATTTTCATGCTGCAGTAAAACCCTTCATCAAGGGAAAAATGTCAATTTTATTTTGTAATGATAAAAATAGACAACCAGGGTTTAATATTAGTAGCAGGATCGTAGACATAGATATCAAAATTCCCTCAATGTTACAGAAATAATGCAACTGGTATTGAAATTTTAAATGGATGAAGTAATTAAGAATTATTCATATCAGTTAGTTTCAACTTACGTTCTAATGTAACGAAACTGGAAGTTCAATTATAGCTGAAAATAGCTGCCCTGTATTTATCTACGGGTTATTTTATTGTAGCACAATTCATTATTATAGCATAGAGGTACATTGACTGGCAACAATAAATGTTATTTCTAATCTTTGTATTTATGATTTAATAGTTAATATAAAGGTACGGAGGTGCATAGAGTAAACAACAATTTGAAAGTCCTGTACTGATTCGCATGGTCCCTGGATAATACCAAACAGATAACAACATCACCATATGTCGAGAGATCATCAAGCAACCAAAGAAACAATTCAAATAGTCTAGTCTGTATCATTCAGGGAAACGGTAGCCGTTCAACTAACCCATTATTGAACTTACTTTCTTTTCCTACTTATTACCTGCAGTATAGAAACTTGAGAATGGATGTGATGCGTGGTCGCCTATTTTTTGAGAAAGTTCCTTGAACTGCAATGTCTCAAAATGGACCATGTAAACGGCTCCATTATCTCTCAATCTGAATATCACATTA
This sequence comes from Miscanthus lutarioriparius, assembly GCA_904845875.1. Lineage (NCBI taxonomy): Eukaryota > Viridiplantae > Streptophyta > Magnoliopsida > Poales > Poaceae > Miscanthus > Miscanthus lutarioriparius. Next base: position 64,226,310 of record CAJGYO010000002.1, read on the forward strand.
TCATCTTCATCGAGCCCTACTATCCTTAAAGCCCCATGTATATTTACCCTATCAACCCATGGCTTCAGTGAAAGAAAGTTGTTCATCAGATCAACAGTATTCTTAAACACCCATCCAGCAACACCATGGCCATTCGATGTTCTCTTCCATACATGGACACTGATCGAAGCCTGATAGAACAATGAAGCTGAGACCACCACCATCTGCAGGCACAATACAGGACTGGTGCTCGTGGTGGATAGATGCATTGAAGTTGAATGCATCTGGTGGTGCATAAATAATAGCTAGGGTTTGTGTATGCAAATCGAACTCAAGTGCAGCACCATTTATAGCCATAGGCAGCCAGTATATAGAATTCCCGACCAGAGAACTTTGACAATCAGGTGGAACAGTGAGATGAAGTGTGATATCCGGCATCTGCCTCAACAGTGGGATGAGACTGCTCCAAGTGCCTGCTTCGGATGAGTAAACACAGGCAAAAACACCTTTACTGTTGGAGCCAATTAAGACCACCCGGAAGGGCTCCGCGTGGCAAGCGCCATGTACGTGGCCTTTCTCTTGGGAAGCACAGACAACTGCTCCATTCCGATCTAAAATCTCGTTCTCTATGAACATCTGCGGAATGTCTACATGGCGGTGGTCACCAGTGATGGGGTCCCATACCACGAAATGTTGCCCCCTGAAGTTGAGGACGAGAAGGCGGCCATGGTGGCATCCAAGGATTATGTGACCCTCACCGAGCTGCCTGCTAGAGAAGCATACACCAGGGATGCGATTCGGTGGATCCAGGGCTGGTCTGAAACCAACTCTTCCATTGTAGTTGCTAAAGAAGAAGCCGAGGAGGAATCGGCGGTGGAAATATGGATCGGTGACAAGGCGGCGCCAGCGCTTGCAAACTAGTGAGATGCGTGGAAGGGAGGACAGCAGCGGTGGGAGGCGGAGGAGGATCATGGAGAGGATGTTGTCGTCCTCAAGCAGGGGCGCTGGCGACGCCTGGCACGTCATCCTCATCTTGTGTTTTGCGCTCATGGCCTGGCCCATGATTTTTTCCTGGTTGAAAGATTAGACATCACATCTAGGGTTTGGACAACAAGACGAACGTAACTGAGAAGACAAAAGAGGCGTTGACTGGGTATGGGATCGGATAATCCAAAACCTGCTGTCGCGGAGGGGAGACGCGGTCGCGGAGGCAGGCGGCGCTGACTTCCAGGCGACGGCAGATCGGCTGGGAGCCGAGCCTGCCGCTTCGGATCTGAGCAAGGCCGACGAACGAGGAGGGGACCTGCTGTGGCCTGTGGCTGTGCGGAGGGGAGACGCAGTCGCGGAGGCAGGCGGCGCTGACTTCCAGGCGACGGGAGAACGGCTGGGAGACGAGACTGCCGCTTGGGATCTGAGCAGGCCGACGAGCGAGGAGGGGACCTGCTGTGGCTGTGCTTCTGGGCCACCGCAGTTGGAGGCTTCCAGGACCAGGAGTCAGCGCCGTGCGAATAAATACACTCCTTCCTCTGGTGAATGGATCTCAACGACCAAAAGAATACCTCGATTAATTTACATTTTCTTGTTACGTGACATGACGTATGGTGAAGGTGCAAAGCAAACTTGTCGCTGCCGTGCACACACAATCTTGCTTGACCATCGTTGCCGTCTATCAACTGGAGATCAACGCAATCTGCAGAATACCCACGCCACCATCTAGGCGCCACACCAGAATATGTGAAACAATCTCGCCGCCATGTGCAGTAGTATTAATTAATTAACTCCATCAATTCGGAACACATTCCTGAGCAGCCAGGGTAGCCACGTTAGCAAAAAAAAAAAGTCTTTGGACCGTCTGATCTTGTTTGAACGGTTTTAGTTCACTCCACCGGCGTTTATTGTGCCCGCCCCACGTCACCCTATTTGAGGCTGCCGGCGACAATATCTACCTCTGTCCCCCTATCTTTCCACCATCTTAATTTTTTGGCTTCGGCCGCTCTGCTCCTTCCTCGAGTTCCACACCGCTGTCTCCTTCGCGTCGTTTCCTCGCCTCCCACGCCGCTTCTTCCCCACGCCACTTCCTCCCCTTCGATCTCCCTCTCTTGCTCCTCTACCATGCCGATGGATCGGCCTCGTCTCCGGCGGGCTCCGGTGTGGGCGGCGCACAGGCACGGATCCAGCAATGGCGTCTGTGGCGTGCCAGCGCGGGCCTAGTTCCGGCACCGGCAGCGCACTGGCACGCCCTCTCTCTCCCTCTCCGGATGTGGCACGACACCGGCCGGGGCCCCACGGGCGGCAGCGCACTGGCGCGCCCGGGACCCTGTGGTGGGAAAAATGGGACAATTGTCTGTTGGACATCCAAAGTGATGGTCCTTCGCTGGCGGACACCTACTTTGGAGCATTTTGCCAGAAGACACTCTGGTTCGGTGAAATTAGGCCACAGGACATCGCGGACCGATTGTAGCCGGTTGAGGAGAGAGAACAGTGGTGAAATGACATTCTTGCCCCTGTCGCTTTCTTCTTCCTCTCTCCCTTTCTCTTTGTTCAGTTTCCTGTCCCCGCCACCCTCTCCGCCTCCCGCACCGCGGTGGACAGGAAACTAAAAAAAGAGAAAGGGAGAGAGGAAGAAGAAAGCGGCAGGGGCAAGAATGTTATTTCACCGCTGTTCTCTCTCATCAACCAGCTGAAACCAGTCCGCGGTGTCATGTGGCCTAATTTCACCGAACCAGATGTCTTCTGGCAAAATGCTCCAAAGTGGTTGTCCGCCGGCGAAGGACCATCACTTTGGATGTCCAACAGACAATTGTCCCGAAAAAAATTGGGTGTAGCCTACCTGCACCGGCACCTCCGTGCAGGCCTACTTAGATGGATGCCACATGTCCCAGAAAATCCATCACACAGCTAGGATATACTCTAAAAATAGGCAACTGATAACTCCTCAGGATACTTTAAAAATAGGCAACTGAAAACTCCACCTCTTGGCCGTGTGATAGATCTTCAGAGACACGTGGCATCCATCCGAGTAGGTCTGCACGGAGGCACCAGTGCAGGGAGGCTGCACCCAATTTTTTTCCCTGCGGTGGGCGCAGCCGTGGGGCCGCAAACGCTATCCCCTGCCGGTGCATGTCCTCATGTCCAGGATCTCTCGCTCCCTTCTCTGTGCACGCCGATTCATATGCAGATGAAGTGTGCGTCTGTGTTCGATGAAACCCTAGCTGGCGCAGTCATCTCCTACAGAGCCCACACGCGTCAACGGCGCGAGGAGGAGCAGCGGCGTCACGGCGCAGTCAGCAGCATCGCCGTTGGTACGCCGAGGTATTCCCCATTCCCCAAGCCCCTCCCTAGAACTCTACTGTTCCTTTCTTCTATTGTGTTGCATCACATCTGAGTTTGATGGATTCTGCGGTGGGTTCATCATAGCGAGCTTCCACGCGCCAGCTCCATCCCTTAGGTTTGGTTTTCGCTAGCCTGCCTAGGCCTACGGAGAACAAGCAGCCGTGGCTGCCGCATGGTGCATCGAGTAGGACGACCGGTGCCCCCTCTTGTAGGAACAGATGAAATTTAGTATGCTCCAAATATATTTTTTGTCCTCTGAAATTTGATTGGGTTTTGGGTCTGCTGTATTTGGGGCTAACCAAGTTGCCACCTCAATTGTTAAAGAAGCAAACGTATACTAATTTAGGTCCAGCAAGGATTGAATCTAAATATCAAATTAATTAACTCATCCAGCCTGCTCAATCGAACATCTTAGTTACCTTTTTGTGCTAATATACAAGAATGTTGGCTTCAGTATAGAATGTGCATGTATACAACAACAGCATAATAAATATTGTTTGTGGGGGCTTGGGAGACACTACTAAGGAAAAACTTTTGCGAGGTGTTTGAAAAAAGTTTCTCGGAGGCGGGCAAGCATTTCAACCGCCTCGGTTAATGCCTGGATTAACCGAGGCGGTCATTTTATATTAACCGAGGCGGTTAAACCTAAAATATATTAACCGAGGCGGGCCTTATAAGAGGCCTGCCTGGGAAAATCAGGTCATAAGGCCCGCCTCGGTTAATATGGCCAAGCCCATCTCAGCCCGCTTTATCCCTCAGAGTATATATATAGCACTCTAGGGTTTCACTCACTCTAGTGTTTCCTCTGCACCCCAACTGGACCGAGCGGCGCCCCTCACGAGCACGCCCCACTCCCTCCGACTTCCTCCGACTCCCTCCCTCCCTCGGTCCTTCCGTCTAGCAGCGCGACTCACTAGAGGCACCCCGCCCCACCTCTCCCCTCCCCTCACCTCCCATCTCGACGGCGTGAGCTCCACCCCTCCCCTCCCGGCGGCGCCCCACCTTGGCTCGCGCGCGGGCGGAGGCAGACGGCCTGATGCGGGCACCTCCACCACGGCACCCCACAACGGCGTCGGGCACCTTCACCACGGCGGGCCGTGCTCCCTACCTCTGGATCCGGCAGCAGTGCTTCCCCTATGGCGAGATCCGGCGGCGGCGCTTCCCCTACGGCGAGATCCGGCTGCGGTGCTTCTCCTACGGCGAGATCCGGCTTTGGCGCTTCTCCTACAGCGAGATCCGCTGCGGAGCTTCCCCTACGGTGAGATCCGGCTGCGGCGCTTCTCCTACGGCGAGATCCAGCGGCGGGGCTTCTCCTACGGCAAGATCCGGCTGCGAGGCGGCCCCTACGGCGAGATCCGGCGGCTTCGCGGCGGGCGCGGCCCTCTGGCGGCATGACAGTGGAGGACACGCCCGATGGCTGGGCGTTGGATCCGGCGGCGCATGGATGGGCTCGGCGGGCCTGAGGGTGGGCTCGCTGGGCCTGTCCACGGGTTTTCCATTTGGGCAACCGCCTCGGTTAAGGTCACGATTAACCGTGACCTTTCGACCGAGGTGGTTGCAAAAACAACCTCCGTTAAGCCTTTTTGCCCGCCACGGTTAAGATTTGTGTAGTAGTAAGAAAAGTATATGCGAGGCACTTAATAGCTGACTCTTCAATACTGTAATATGCAGATTTGGCTTCTTTGTGGCGTCATCATCAGCTGAGGCTGCTTTCCCTCGGTAACCTTCTTGCAGATACTTTTCTTGCACTTGATTGGTTCGTGTGTTGGTAGCAAATACATTTTCATATTGACAGGGATGAAATACGTACTATTGTGTTCCATGTTCTCAGCAATTACTATTAATTCCTTCTTATTAAACTCTACAATGCTGATTCAATACTGTAATATGCAGCGTGGGCTTATAAGCTATGGCTGAAAGTATTGTTGGCTGGTTTGATGTGAGAGAAAAATATTGTTCATTGGCTGAAGCCATAACTTATAAGCCAAATACGATCAAACGATCAGGTTGTTAGTTGTGGCGTCCCTATTCATAGCAGAATCATCAGTTGAGTCTGCTTTCCCTTGGTCTCGCTGTTACTATTCTTGCGTTTTATTGGTTCATGTTCTGCTCTATTGATTTTGGTTTTTTTTTTGTTCTAGCGCTAGAAGACCAAGCAATACCATTGCTCAATTCCAAGTAAACACCTTGCTCAACTTTAGCAGTACGAAATTGTTTGGATTTCATTCTTAGGATTGATAGGTTTCCATATGAGAAAAAGGTTTACCACAGTTTTGACACTGTTGATGATGATTCTCAGAATCGCTACCCTATTGACTTCTTGAACTCGATAACTCCAAATGACTTCCCCGCACGAGTTGAAGCTAAAAAATAATTGTCTTGTGATTCTTCTCCACAATCTTGATCCTAACAAAGGATTGTGCAATGGAACAAGGATTATGGTGAGAGCATTGCAAGACAATGAAATTGATGCCGAGATCATTGGTGGACAACATGTGCGGAAAAAAGGTTTTCATACCAAGGATCCCATTGTCCCCCTCGGATGATATTTCTCTTCCTTTTAAGTTCAAGAGAAAACACAATTCCCTGTACCGCTAAGTTTTGCCATGATAATAAATAAATCGCAGGGACAAACCATCCCAAATCTTGGGATCACCTTCCAGAACATGTGTTCTTACATGGACAACTTTATGTTGCTTTATCAAGAGGGGTATCAAGATTAACAACAAGAATTTTGGCTAAACCAAGAAAGGATTTGGATCCTACATAGAAGACCACCAAAAATATTGTTTATAAAGACGTCCTGAGCTGGTGATTAACGGTGGGTACACTCAAACCATTTTATCTTTTAGGCTTCATATTTTATTTTATTTCGTTTGAAGTAATCTGAAGGAACACTTTCGCACATGTGGTGGACCTGCAGCACTGCTCTTCAATTATTTTGCATACAGGAAACCAGTTGAGTTTGGAGTGTTGAGAACTGAGGATGTGAGTATTCCTATATGCTCTTTATTTCTCTCTTTTCCCCAGGTGCATGCGGCTGTATGAATAAATGTGTTCTTTCCTGTTTACATTGTAGGTACTTCTGATTATACCACAATCGATCAGGGAGTAAAGGTTTAGCCTCTCGCCCATGGAGGAGGGGGCATGGCCATGGAGGCAGCGGCCGTGGAGGAGGCGGGGTTTGGCCTGAGCAGAGAAGGAGATGGGGAAGAAAGAGCCAGGGGCACAAATGATATTTCATGCCTATTCTCTCTCCTCCTAAGACATAAATGAATATTTTATTTAGCACGGTGTCCATGAGCAAATTTGACAACAATATTGATGTCCACCATCAAACTGCTTCATTTTACATGTCGGATAGCAAAGAGAGGCCACTTTCAGTGTCCTGTAGCAAATTTCGCCTACTTTGTCATATCAACAATCATTTTGAATTCCAAATTCTTTCAATGGTCTAGGGAGATCAATATGAAGAACAAAAAAATAGATTATGACAAACTATTGGAGATCGTCGGAGACGTCTGCCAATTTATCATAGCACAAATAATACACAAGAACAACGATGATTTCCGTGACTCAGCATCCATGATAGGACGTGCTAAAAAGATTGTACTCATCTTCGGAAGTGGGAAGGTTTAAAATTAAATCATTGACTAGGTAGTGTATCTGTGTGTTGCTACGGAACAACTAAATCTTTTGTACTAAAAACACACGGATCACACGATAAGATAACAATACTGTTAAATTAAATACCGATGTCAAAGTGACATTTAATTCAAAAAGCAAAGTTCGTGAAATTAACACAGTCACGGAGAGCGCGACGTCGCAGGCTCACAAACTCTACTGTATAGACTTTTTCGTGATACGGCTAAGATAATATTTTATAACGGCAAAAAGAATTCTACGATATCCATTTCTTTCATGCGCCAATAAATCCATGAATAAGTTCCGCTGCATCTCCATATAATCATGTACACACAAGTTCGAGTATATATGCAAATAGGTTCGTGCCCGTGCGTTGCTACGGGACAGCTAAACTTTTGTACTAAAAACACACGAATCGCACAATAAGATAACAATATTGTAAAAGTATATGACCGACGTTAAAGTGACATTTAATCCAAAAAGCTAAGTTCGTAAAATTTACATAGTCACAGAGAGCGTGGCGTCGCAGGCTCATAAACTCTACTGTGTAGATCTTTCCGTGATGCGGCTAAGATCATTTTTTATAATGGCAGAAAAAGATTTCCGATATCCATTTCTTTCGTGCGCCAACAATCCACGAATAAGTTCCACCACATCTACATACCATCTTGTACACGTCGCTGGCAAGCGAATTAGCCACTGCTTATGTAATTAGTTTTATAATTAGCTCATGTTTAGTCCTCCTAATTGATATCTAAAAATTCAATGTGATAGGGATTAAAGTTTAGTCCTCGGATTTAAACACCCCCTAACTCTCGACTCCTGCTGGCTGCTCACTTGCACCACCATGTCTATGTGCCTGCACGTATATACTCTAATGTCAGAATGTCTAAGATGGTCTTTATTGTCCACCCTTTGAAAATATCATAACTTTAAGGTTGTCATTTGTGTATGTTGTAGGATTAGTATGCTTTGCACTGATCCATGAGGGTGTCCATCAGAGTCGAATTTTTTTATGCCATTATGATGTCTAAGCTTACCAATCAGACAGAGACGAACTTGATTGTTAAAATATTTTCAACACTGCTTTCATATACTCTCTCTGTCCTAAAATAGAAATCATTCTCGCTTCCCGAGAAGTCAACTTTTTTTTAACTTCGACCAATTATATATAAAAGAATATTAATATTTATAATACATAATTAGTATCGTTACATAGACCATTGAATATATTTTCATAATAAACTTATTTGGAGATATAAATGTTGCACGTATTTTTTACAAACCTAATCAAAGTTGAGAAAGTTTAACCTGCACGCATCTCACAACAACTTATATTTTAGGACAGAGGAAGTATATGCTAATGGGAGTAGTCAACTGGAAGTCGTGATGAACACAACAATACTTTCATATTATATGCTAATGGGAGCACGAAGAAACGCAGGGAAATGAACCTATATACTAATGGTGGGAATATTCATTTAGGAAATAGCAGAAGGTTCACCAGTCTCACCATGTATAACATGCACATCTTTTATTTGGCACCACTGATGTTCTCAAGGAGCAGTCACTTTTTAATTTCATGTCTGCATGCTGGAAACACTAAAATTAAGGGCCAACTTCATTGAGTCGTCTTGCTTGATCTCAGGTGACCGAGCGAGAGAGGGGCACCGCATGATTGTTTCCTTCCATGTATGATTATTGTTTCCTTTCATGCATGTGGCCTCAGGTGATCGATTTATTTTCTTCAAAGCAGGCGGGGATCGCAGGTATGACAGTTTCTTTTTCTATCGCGCGATGCATGATTATTGTTTTCTTCCATGCATGTGGCCTCAGATGATCAATCTGTTTCCTTTAAAGCAGACGGGGATCGCAGGGATGGCAGTTTTTTTATCGCGCAATGCATAATTATTGTTTCCTTCAATGCATGTGGCCTCAGGTGATCGATTTGTTTCCTTTAAAGTAGGCGGGCATCGCAGGCGTGGGCAAACGGACGAACCAAAACAAATGTCGCACTAAAAAATGTCCATATTTTGTTCTTTTTAGTTGTATCTGCATGCTGGAAACACTAAAATTAAGGGCCAACCTCATTGAGTCGTCTTGCTTGATCTCAGGTGACCGAGCGAGAGAGGGGCACCGCATGATTGTTTTCTTCCATGCATGATTATTATTTCCTTCCATACATGTGGCCTCAGGTGATCGATTTGTTTCCTTCAAAGCAGGCGGGGATCGCAGGGATGGCAGTTTCTTTTTCTATCGCGCGGTGCATGATTATTGTTTTTCCTTCCATGCATGTGGCCTCAGGTAATCGATTTGTTTCCTTCAAAGCAGACGGAGATCGCAGACGTGGACAGACGGACGAACCAAAACAAATGTCGCACAAAAAAATATCCACACTTTATTCTTTTTAGTTGTAGGAGATAATATTTGTGGATATAATATAACATCATTGATACTTATGCGGTGTATATTCTGACGTTTGAACATTTGTACTTATGTGGCACAGACAAGCAGCCTAAGAAGCACGCTTCCTTAAGAAAATCGTTAGTGTAAATATTCACATAGGTGGTTCTAAAGTGACGTCTTAATTTTCATTGGCATTTCACACTGACGTTTTTTTTACCAGTGACACCATCTATTAGTTAATGTAATCTACAAAATATCTAGGAATCCTCATCATCACCATATGCATGCAGATTGCAGATAGTCACGACACCATCTAGCTTGGTGCCACCAGAATTCGTGAAACAATCTCGCCGTCATGTGCTTCATGGAATCGGTGGGTCCGTGCATATTCAGGGGCAGTTTGGTAGTGCTTGTCTTCTTGATGGAGTGATTATGATGGGGAGTGATTCCAATGCTAATTGAATAGGAAGATATAGAGAGTGGTTTTTTTTTAGCTCCTAGCTCCTGGTGTAAATGGAGAGTGATTCACGTTAGCTCCTCAACAAAATCCAGTTGTATTTTATCTATTTGGTAAGGCTTTACAGAATTCACTCTGAAGAAGCTGGGATTGAAGTTGTACCAAATTGGCACGTTACTATATGTATTGCCATTTGCGAAGTTGATTAGTTGCAGTATAATTTCAATAGTAAAATAAGAACATCACGTGAAGCGTATATATCCTTCTTATATAGTGTGAGGTAACTTAAGCAAGAGAAGAAGAATAGGATACGATCGAGATGAAGAGAGTTGGGGGACAGAACTCTGAATGATTAACAGAGTTTCTTTGTTTTCGTTTTACAGTTTTTTTCTCGACTCATCTCGTAAGCTAGCATTTATACAAAAGCTACGCATCCCATTCAGTTCCCAAGCCATGCGCATTGGGCTGGCGAGTTCTCTTGAGATGAGATGATGAGGACGGTCGAAACCTTGTGTTGTCAGATGATGACCATCAGTAGAGCTCTCATCGATGACTCTGACACTCTCCCTCCCTTGAATGACTGGCATGCCGATGCCCGAGTTTGAGGAAATTGTTGACGAAGAGATTTGAGCAGCTCCCAAATAGATAAAAGGAGTCAGCATTTTGAGACCACCCGCTAGTAGAGAATAAACATTCGCTTCAACACATTAGTCCCAGGCTCCCGACTAGGGTTGGATCCTAGACTAATACGAGCATCGGTGCCTGGTCCAAGTTTCATAGGCATTTGAGGACCTTTAGTCCCGGTTGGTAACACCAACCTGGAGTAAAGGGTCTATATTAGTCCCGATTGATGTTACCAACGCATTAGTCCCAGTTGTAACACAAAACGGGACTAATGTAGACCATTTAGTCCCGGTTCGTAACACCAATTAGGACTAATGTAGACTCTTTAGTCCTGGTTGATAACACAAATCCAGACTAATTAAATGACCCTTTAGTCCTAATTGGTAACATCCACGAGTTAGTTCAAAAGAAAATGCATCCCATCCAAAGTTACATGTAACGTGTAGGTGCCATGGAATGCATGAGGGAATGGTGAGACAGTCCTAGCGGCGGAGTTCGCTGCGAGGAGGAGAAGAGGAAGGAAGGAAGGAAGGAAGGTGTGGATTGTCGGGGGTTTGTCGTCGTTCTCGCTGCGGTTACCCTAGGTGAGATGCCAAATCCTAATTTAGTTCTTTGGATCAAGTTTTGTGGATCGAATCATTGAATTAGAAGGGGTTTAGTTGGAGTAATTCTCAAAATTCTCAAAATCAATTTTTTCGTTATGAAATTCTATCGGACTGAGTAGTTTCTGTTTATAGCACTTTAGGTCATTTTAATGGCCTTAATAAATTTCGTCACTGTGGACCAAGTTGTAGAGGACTTCAAACCTTTCTTTAATTTGACACCAAGACCTCTCAAGAATGATTCACAACACCATTGCCTGTTGGTTATCAAAAAATTCTGAAAATTAAAATACAGCCCCTACAATTTCGCTAAACTGTTAGCTAGATCTTGTAGTGGGTGTTTACAGTAGAGAAACGACTTTCGGTTCGCACCTTTAGTCTGATAGTCCTGGGTCTAAATTTTACAGGCACCGAAAGCCCTTTTATCCTAGTTGGTAACACCAACAGGGACTAAAAGCCATCCTTTAGTTCCGGTTGGTGTTACCAACCCGGACCGAATGTCCTCCAACCTTTAGTCTCGGTTGGTAACATCAACTGGGACTAAAGGGTGACCTTTTAGTCCCGGTTGGTATCACCAACCCAGACTAAAGGTCTCCTATCCGGGACTAAAGGTCCCCCACGGATGAATTCAAAACAAGAGCGTCCAGGACTTTGTCATATGTGGTGTGCAGTTGAGTTGGTAAGGAAGCTACGCGCGAAGATAGGGTCTTGGGTTCGAATCTCACGTACCACAAGACGGGTCTCCTAGGATTTAAACTAGTTTTTAGTTTCGAGAATGGGCTTTAGTCCCCGGTTGCGTGACCCCGCCTTTAGTCCCGGATCTATAGTATCATATATAAAAGGCATGGCAACTAGTATGTAAAACCAACATATATACAACAACAACATTAATGACCGTATAAGAAAAAAAAAACAGGTTGCTTAATGACTGACACAATAGAAACACCAAATTAAAGGCACTGCATATTAAACCAACATTGCCAAACAAATAAGTATAGATACATTGAGTAATGAATGCACATGATTACCAACAGGCGAGTATCTCCTTGAGTACACCACATTGTTTTCCATTACAGACATAATAACAAATATAGTGGGTCAATCTCCACAGGAACAACAGCACCTATGCTGAAAAGCCATTTTTGCATCGGGTTAACATCCACAATAAACTCACTGTTGCAAAAAGAGAAAAAAGTTAATGCCACAAATTGCATATGGTTCAATAGTAAACATGAAATTCATGTGTGGAACTCACTTCCATTGTTGAATTGTGTCCAGCATTATCAGACAAAAGCAACATAATTGAAATAAAACTTCACAGTTAAATTGCACTGGCTAAATTTGTCATCTGAGCGGCAAGTAAGAATTAAACAATTCAATACCCACATCAGGGGAGCTGCTGACCAGCTCCCTTTTGGGCCTTAAGTACAATTTAACACCCACTGAGGTCCCATGAGGAACACTATTTTTATCATAAGCACATAAATAGAAAGCAGAAACATCTTACTTCAATTCTGGAAGTAGAAATGGCCCTCCCAAATATTAGAAACAAGAGCCATTTTGCATGTGCTCATTATTCGGTTTTTGTAGCTTATTATGCCACACCATCTCACTCAACATAGCTACATCTTCAATAATTTAGTACTGTATACTTCAGTCCAAATTAGTCATCATTTTCCATACTTGCATAGCAAACAAAAAAATTCCCCCCTCTATTTTTTCATTGTGACATGATATAAAATTAGAAGAACTATGAGATGAAAGAGCATAATTTCTGTTGGAAGTTAGAGCTTTGTCATTTTTATCATTTTATGGTATCAAATATCTTTAGATGTTAGAATTGAAGATGGACTCTAGATGAATCATAGCAAAACCTAGTTCTGATAGGAGAAACTATGTAGAAAAGTACTAAAAGAAATAATGGTTTTTCAATGCCATGTGCAAACACACAGCTTTATTTAGAAAAAAAGAATAATGCTGAGATCTGGATATTGCATTTAGAAGATAGATTTTATATTACCTCTTGATGAATAAATCATGGCAGCATATTCTGGACAACCATTTTATGCTCCACGAGAGGTTTGAACTTCATCATTATGGCTCGTAGTAACAAACATACCTATGACAACGAAAAACTCAAGAAAATGAAGACATGCCACAAAGGGAGAAATAACTTTGACTGAGTCACGCAGTAGGATATTTAGATGAACTAAAATACTGTAATAACTGAGGAAACTTGCACGTGCTCTTTGCCGAGTGCCCGATAAAAGACAATCGGCAAAGACGTCTTTGCCGACTCTTTTTTTGCCGAGTGCTCTTTGCCGAGTGCAGCACTCGGCAAAGCCTTTGCCGAGTGCAAATTAGGCTTTGCCGAGTGCCCCTGGCACTCGGCAAATTCACTGAGTCCCGTAGTGCACCTTGTATTAAAACATTAGTAACAAACATACAAAACCACATCTATTATACAATAGAAAAGACTATTCTGTCCATCTATAGTGTAACTGGAAGACATAAGATCTCAAGTGCATCTAAAATACAGCAATACAAATAATAAACGAACTACAAAAAAAAAGTTTTCTTGAACAACACAGGAGAGAGTTGTGTGTCATTTTATTAAGAAAAGGAAGAAAAGAAAAATAGTGACTAATAACATAGCAGAATAACTATGGCCACACAAAAGACCACGAGACAAAAAAGATTATGTTGAACATGTGGATTTAGAACTCATCATCATGTGCCAAAAATGATTATTTTAATCTTTCTATGAATAATGATCAAAACATGCAGTCATCAATGAAATGTTGGACACTGAGCCTTAGCTATTCAAAGTACTCATTTAACAAACCAGTTGGTTCAAGCATTATTTGAGATTAATTAGTATTATTTAACTTCCAATTATTAAGTACCTAATGTTGAAAATAATTGCACAATATCTACAGTGTATGAACACACAACTGCATATAACTATAAATAAACCTGAGTTATATTATTCCTTGAAAAAATAATATCTAGAATGTTTGTCTTTAATTAGTTTTAACAATGGGATCCGTAGTACAATTAAAATGACCAAAACAGTTCAAGATATCTGTAATTAACCACATGGATAAATAATAATAGCAAATAGATCAGTTCACTTTCACTATCCATGAAGCAATAACGAAATTAAAGAAACAATTGGTGCAACTCAAGGTGAATTTTTTTCTTTATGGAAACAGAAGCCAATCATCATTAAAAATATCTTGGCTTTTGCTGTAAGCCTGTAACTGCATTGTACATGAATCCTACTCACCTGGTGGAGTATAGAAACTTGAGAATGGCTGACAAGAGATGTAGGGCAATTTTTGAGGAAGCTCTTAAACATCTTTGATTCAAGATTGACCACGACAATCTCACTGTCTGTTAATTTGAACATCACATTACCGTCTTGGTCCAACCCAAGTATCCCTATGGGCACCTGATTGACTGCTGGTCCTAGTGAAAGTAGATTGTTCAGTTCAATAGTATCCCCATGAATCCATGTAGCATCACCAACGCCATTAGATGTTCTCTTCCATACACGGACACTAAATGCTTTTAGAACGATGAAGCGGAGACCACCACTATCAGTTGGGGCGATCAAGAATTGGCACTCGCCTCTGAGAAAGGAACGCCACCTAGGTGCATCTGACGGTACATCTATGAGAGCTAGGTTTTGTTTGCTCCAATCAAACTCAAGGATAGGAGCCTTGTGCCCAATAAGCAACAAGCACAAGGAGTTCATGAACAGGGTACTAGGACAGTGAAGAGAAGGCATCATGATCTTGGGCTCCCTAACTATAGAGAAAAGGTTGCCCCATGCACCAGTCTCTGATGAGTAAACACAGCCATATATAGTATCGTTATTCTCTGTGTCTTGAGCTATGAAGACCACCTGGACGGTATCGGAGTGGCAAGCACCGTGCACATGGTCTTGATCGGAAGAAGCATAAACAACTCCCCTCTTAGCCCACAGGATCATCGGCTCAGGTGAGTGAATCACTCACCAGTCTTGTCGAGCACCCGCTAGTATTGTCGAGCAACCACTAACTAAGCGGACCACGAACAAGCGTTGTCCGTCCCCACACACTATGGCTAGAGGTTGAAGAAGAGGAAGAATAGAGCATACACACACAATACAAGACACCAGCGTTGGCCGAAGCCCTATATGGGAGATGGCAATTCTGAACTCTCTTTACTGAGTTGCCGTGGTAGTCTATTTATACAATTCTATCTATCTAGTCCTACTACAGCGCACATGCTGCAATAGTAACTAGATAACACAGCAGGGCTGACTTCTGCGTCTATTCCTGCATGTGGCTACAGTCCGGCATGTGAGCCATTCGGCGCTTGCCTCTGCAGCGGCTACAGTATCACAGCAGGGGGCCTTTTCGGCGCCGCCTTCCCCTTGCTGTGTGTTCACACAAGGAAGCGGTTGATTATTCTAACAATTATTCCCCTAATCCTACTGCTATCCCTTGTACCCCCTCCATGCTGATCATCTCCCTTAGCTCAGTGAGTCGAAGACGTCCGAGCGGCTTGGTGAGAACATTTGCGAGTTGCCGACCAGTTTCAACGAACTCGATGACGATCTACTCTCCATCGACACAGTCCCTGAGAAAATGGAACTTTACGTCGATGTGTTTGCTCCGGTCGTGCAGAGCCGGATTCTTCATGAGGGCGATGGCGGGCTGGATGTCCACCATCAGTGCTGGTGGGTGAGCCTCCACGCCGGTCAGCTCGCCCAGCAGCCGGCGCAGCCACACAACTTGGCACGCCACTATGACCGCCGCTACGTACTCTGTCTCGCACGTAGATAGCGCCACCACCTTCTGTTTCAGCGACAGCCATAAAATTGGGGCCGACCCAAGGAAGACGAGTACACCAGAGGTGCTCCGTCATCCGTCGATGTCCCCCGCCATGTCTGCATCGCAGAACACAATGAGTTGCAGACTACTTCCACCGGTCTTGGGAAAGATGATCCCTTGATCCACCGTCCCCTTGATGTAGCGCAGTAGCCGCTTCACCATAGCCAGTGATTCTCTCTGGGATCTTATATGAAGCAACTGACGTAGCCCACGGCGAACGCAATGTCCGACCTCGTGTGGACTAGGTAGCGCAGACCGCCGATGATGCTCCGCTAGAGTGTTGCATCCACCTTCGTCGTGGTGCTGGCCTTCGTCAGCTTCAGCCACTCCTCCATCAGAGTTACGCATAGCTTGCACTCAGCCATGTCGCTCCGCTCCAACAGCTTCGAGGCATACGCGCTCTGACCGAGCGTGAGTTTCTTCTTCCCCTGTCTCACCTCGATGCCGAGGTAGTAGGAGAGTGTATCGAGATCGCTCATTCGAAAATGAGTCACCATCTTGCGCTTGAAGCCGTTGATGTCCTCCGTGCGCGCGCCGGTGACAATCAAGTCATCCACATACATGCCGCCGACGAGCTCCTCTTTCCACCGTCGCCACGTGTAGAGCGTGTGCTCGGTTGCGCACCATTGAAATCCAAGCTCACCCAGCGTGGCGTCAAGCTTGGCATTCCATGCTCCTGGGGCCTATCGCAACCTGTAGAGCGCCTTGCGTAGTCGGAGCACCGTGTGCTCCTCTCCCTTGACGGCGAAACCTGGAGGTTGCCTGACGAAGACCATCTCTGCCAGCTCACCGTTGAGGAAGGCCGATTTAACGTCCAAGTGATGGACACGCCAGTCCTTTGCTGTTGCCAAGGCTAGTAGCAAACGGACCGACTCCATGCGCGTTACTAGCGCAAAGACCTCCTCGAAGTCTATGCCCTCGCGCTGAACAAAACCGCGGGCGACGAGGCGAGCCTTGTGCTTGACGATAGCGCCGAGCTCGTCCTGCTTGACCTTGTACACCCACTTCAGGCTGATCGGATGGCATCTTGGAGGTGGATCGACGAGCTGCCATGTCTCGTTTTCCTCGATCACCTTCATCTCCTCCAGCATCGCCCGTCGCTAGTTTTCGTCCCGCTCGGCCAGCGCGAACGTGGGTGGTTCCTCTGCACTGACGAGCAGCAGCTCTTGGTCATTGAGCAACCGACCTGCCAGCCCTGAGGGTCCTGTGCTGCCGATGATGTCATCTTGCCTGTGGAACCACACCTCCTCACCTTCGTGGAAGGCATCCACGAACTTAGTGATGTCACCGGGAGGTGAGGCGAACTCGATCGGCGTCGATGGAGTTTCCTGTTCCGCCGGAGTGCTCGGCACAGCATCTTGAGTGCTTGGCACCCTGGTTGCAGTGCTCGGCACTACTCTTGGATAGTTCGTCACTACTCCTGCAGTGCTCGGCGGAACTATAGGAGTGCTCAGCCTCAGTCTTGGAGTGGTCGGCACCACTGCAAGACCTCTTGGCTCCGCCATGGGAGTGCTCGACACCCGCCCTAGAGTGGTCGCCACCACTGCAGAACCTCCCGGCGCCACTCCTGGCATGCTCGGCATCCCTCCAGGAGTGCTCGGCACTCCTCCTGGAGTGCTCGGCACTGCCCCAGGAGTGCTCTGCTCTGCCGTTGGAGTGCTCGGCACCCCTTCTGAAGTGCACGGCACCTCTTCCCCAGCATCTCCACCATCGTGGATGACCAAGTGCTCGACGACGAAGGTGCTGATGAAGCCATCAGCTTCCCCCGTGCTTGGACTGGTCCAGTCCCAAGTCGCCTTCTCGTCGAACACGACATCGTGCGAGACAAGCACCTTGTCTCCGCGTGGGTCATAGAGCCGATACGCCTTGATACCTTCCGCGTAGCCCAGGAACACCATCGATGTGCTCCTGTCCTCCAGCTTGGTGAGGTTCAGCTTCGGCTTCCTGATGTGGCCGATGCAGCCAAATGTTCGTAGGAAGGACACTCTTGGCTTGCGCCCATACCAAGCTTCGAACGGCGTCTTGCCCATTAGGGCCTTGGTCGGAGAGCGGTTGAGGATGAACACCGCCGTGGTCACCGCCTCACCCTAGAACCTTGTCGGCATGCCTTTGGCCTTCATCATGGATCGAGCCATGCCGACCACCATCTAGTTCCGACACTCCACCATGCCATTCTGTTGTGGCGAGTACGGCGTGGTGTGGTGTCGCACCACACCCTGATCCGCGTAGTACGCAGCGAACTCCACCGAAGTGAATTCGCCGCTGCGATCAGTTCTCAGCGCGTGGAGCTTCTTGCTGCTCTTGGCCTCCGCACACATCTTGAACTTCTTGATCACCATCGCCACTTCGTCCTTGCTTGTCAGGAGTTGCAGCCACATGTAGCGACTGCTATCATCCACGAGTAGGAGGAAGTACCACCGACCACCATTTGTAGCTGGCGTGATCGGCCCGCAGAGGTTGTCGTGGACGAGCTCGAGGGCGTCCTTTACGCGATACTTGGCCGCCTTTGGGAATGGTAGCCTCCTCTGCTTCCCGGCCAGGCAGCTATCACACAGCTTGCCTCTGCGCTTGATATGGGGTAGCCCTCGGACCATCTTCTCCAGCCGACCAAGCGCGTCAAAGCTGAGATGTCCAAACCGGGCATGCCACATCCACGGTTCCTCGGTGTGCCATGCCGCTAGGCACACCGGCTGATCTACCTTCAGGTCGAGCAGGTACAACCGGTTCAGGGACCTCTTCACCTTGGCAAGAAGTCGCTGCTCCCGGTCCCTAATCCTAAGAACTCCGTCCTTGATCAGTACCTTGCTACCACGCTCATTCAGCTAACCAATGCTGATGATGCTGGAACACAGCTGTGGGATGTAATATACATCCATTAGCGCGCGGTGCTCCCTGTTCTGGCACCTGAAGATGATGGTGTCGTGCCCTTGGATAGCCACCCTTGAGCCATCACCAAACTTCACCGTACCGGTAACATCGTCATCGAGCTCGGAGAAGGATGCCTTGGAGCCCGTCATGTGGTTGCTGGCACCAGAGTCTAGGTACCACCACTGCTCTTGGTCGGCGCCCACACGTCCGAGGTGGACTTGGGCGCATGGTTCATCGAGGTTGACAGCCTTTAGGGCCTTCTCAGGTCCTTCCACTGTTGTCACCTCTTCCCTCTCCTCAGCCTCGACGTCGTGCAGTGCATAGAACGTCGCCATCAGGATAGTGGCCTCATCATCATCATCAGCTTGCACCAGATGAGCCTCAACCTTCTTCTCTTGCTTGCAATTTGGACACTCCCGTGCCCAATGGCCCATCTTCCCACAGCACCGACAAGCGTTGGGGTCGACCTACTTTTTCTTCTCCGAAGAAGCCTTGCCGCGACGCTTGCCATCGCCACCGCGACTGGAGGAGGCTGCCTTCCCAGAGTTCCTCCGAGTAGCCCACTCCTCTGTCAACAGTAGTTTGCCGTTGTCGTTCGTTGCTGTCGCCTGCTCCAGGCATTTGTCCACTGCCCACAGATGGCCTGTCACATCCTCAATGGTGAGGGTGGACAAGTCCAGCATCGTCTCTATAGAGAAAGCGATGTGGATGTACTTTGCCGGCACGGAGTGGAGGTACTTGGATACCGCCTCCTCTTCATCGATGGTGATGCCATAGCTCTTTAGCTTGCTGATGAGCGTCAGCGGGCGGAGGGAGAAGTCCTCCACTGTTTCACCATCTTTGAACTTGAGGTTGGCGTACTCCTGCTTCAGAAGCTGGGTTGTCGTCTTCTTTGCATGGTCAGAACCGACGCACATCGCCGCAATAGCCTCCCACGCCTCCTAAGCAGAGCTCTTCACCCCCAAAGGCTCCCTGTACTCTGCTGGTACAGCAGTGAGGATAGCCTCCAACACTGACATGTCATCTTCCTCATTGTCGGTGCCCTTGTCAACAGCATTCCAGAGCCATCGGGCTCTGAGCTTGACCTTCATGGTAACTGACCACACTCCATAGTTGGTGCGAGTCAGCGTCAGCCAATTGGTGCCGCTGACCTCCTGCACCATGCGAACAACGACCTTCGGTCGTGGCTGCGTAGCCACAGCAGTGCCACTGCTGTCGCCCATCTCTGAACCACCCATCATCGCCAGCGGTTAGTCTGGCGACGGCGCTTGTATGGCTCTGATACTACTTGTTAGCCCACAGGATCACCAGTCTTGCCGAGCACCTGCTAGTGTTGCCGAGCACCCACTAGCTAAGCCGACCACGAACAAGCGTTGTCCATCCCCACACACTATGGCTAGATGTTGAAGAAGAGGGAGAACAGAGCATACACACAAAGTACAAGACACCAGCGTTGGCCGAAGCCCTGTATAAGAGATGGCAATTCTGAACTCTTTTTACTGAGTTACCGTGGTAGTCTATTTATACAACTCTATTTATCTAGTCCTAGTACAGCGCACATGCTGCAACAGTAACTAGATAACACAGCAGGGCTGACTTCTTCGCCTGTCCCTGCGTGTGGCTACAGTCCGGCAGGTGAGCCATTCGGCGCCTGCCTCTGCAGCGGCTACAGTATCATAGCAGGGGGCCTTTTCGGCGCCGCCTTCCCCTTGCTGTGTGTTCACACAAGGAAGTAGTAGATTATTCTAACAATTCTTCCCCTAATCTTACTGCTATCCCTTGTACCCCCTCCATGCCGATCATCTTCTTTAGCTCCGTGAGTCGAAAACGTCCGGGCGGCTTGGTGAGGACGTCCGCGAGTTGCCGACCAGTTTCAATGAACTCGATGACGATCTACCCTCCATCGACACAGTCCCTGAGGAAATGAAACTTTACGTCGATGTGTTTGCTCCGGTCGTGCAGAGCCAGATTCTTCATGAGGGCGATGGCGGGCTGGATGTCCACCATCAGTGCTGGTGGGTGAGCCTCCACGCCGGTCAGCTCGCCCAGCAACCGGCGCAGCCACACAACTTGGCACGCCACTGTGACCGCCGCTACGTACTCTGCCTCGTACGTAGATAACGCCACCACCTTCTGTTTCAGCGACAGCCATGAAATTGGGGCCACGCCGAGGAAGACGAGCACGCCAGAGGTGCTCCGTCGTCCATCGATGTTCCCCGCCATGTCTACATCGCTGAACACAGTGAGCTGCAGCCTACTTCCGCTGGTCTTGGAAAAGATGATCCCTTCATCCATCGTCCCCTTGATGTAGCGCAGTAGCCTACA
Organism: Miscanthus lutarioriparius; assembly: GCA_904845875.1. Taxonomy (NCBI): domain Eukaryota; kingdom Viridiplantae; phylum Streptophyta; class Magnoliopsida; order Poales; family Poaceae; genus Miscanthus; species Miscanthus lutarioriparius. The sequence continues at coordinate 64,247,432 of CAJGYO010000002.1, forward strand.
ATAGAAGGGCTTCGGGGGAAGAAGCCTAGGACAGGAGGGATCCAGCACTGAAGTGAACTCAATTCTTCCATCAAAGTCACGGTCATGGGAGAAGACGCTGAAGCCAACAACAGGAGGGCTTCGGGGGAAGAAGCCTCGGACAGGAGGGCTTCGGTGGTGAGCACGGAAAGTACGTAGGAAATGGGGGTCGGAGACCACGGCATGCCAACGCTTGCAGATGGCAGCGGCGCGGACGAGGGAGGACGGCAGCGCCAGGAGGAGGAGGAGGATCTAGGCCAGGAGATCTTCATTCTCCAGCGGGTGCACCGGCGACGCCAACGCCGATTTTTGGCCTCGCAGGCGACGGCCGGTCATGTCGCCCCTGTCGTCTCCGCTCATGAGCCTAGTTCCTTTTCTGGGAAGAAAATTGCAATGGTTACTGAGCGAGCGGGAAATCCACATCTAGGGTTTCGGAGGTGACGAGTTCATATAGTAAAAGATTAAGAGATCAGAGGGCATCCAAATTCCAACCTGCATGCGGAGCGGAGTGGCCATCCAATCTTCCTGCCAGCTGCGGCGGCGCTGGGAGTATCGATCGGCTGGGAGGCACGGTCGCCACCGGGACGCTGACGAGAAGGGGGCAGATTCAGCGATTGAGAGACGAAGACGAATAGATGATCGATAGTGTTGCGAATGCGTCGAGTAGAAGTAACGGATACTGGAAAGGGCGAAGTCGAACCCAACCCAACTGGGTGTCTTTGTGAAATCAATTTTAATTTTGTTTCTTTGTAAAAAAAAAAGCTTTAATTTTGTTTGTTTTTTTATCTGGAACATTTGCGTTGCATTCAAGAAATTATAAAGGCACAAAATTTAATTTGACGCATCAAAATCTGTCAAGTACGCATGCATCAGTTGGATTATAAACATGTGCCGAAGTTATTATGAACCAAAACACAAGCCAGAGTGTTCTGGAACGTAGATTACAAAGGATTTTCATATCCATGAAATTACACACGTAGAACAGGTTCAGAACAGAAACAAACAATGCAAGGATAGCATCATCAGTTTCTCTCGTAGCTAGACTATCTCTAGTCGTTAGGTAATTTGTTGCATTATCATAGCGCGGCGCCTGAAACACCTGAACACTCGAAGGAATATAGCAAAGCTTCCAGGTTGCACGAATAAAAATTGCATGCTCTTACATTGAGAGCAGCATCGAGAGATGGTGGACACTTCCAGATTATCAACCGCCCTAATGATCACATAAATTATGCACTGTGAAGGATTTAAACTCCATCATATCCACCACCGATGCATTCTTTCTCTCTTGTACATCTGTATCTAGAACTCTATACTACTTCTTATTCTTTTCCACATCCTTCCACCATAGATTGCGTGATGGATACATTTATTCTTTCTCATATCCTTCCACATAAAAATACATTCTTTCTCTATAGTACATTTATCCGCGCAACGAGGTCAATTTTTCCAAGTGCCAAAAAGATTCGGAGGTGGTATTGGGAGTTGTTGGAGATGTATTTTTTTCAATCTTGCCAAAAATCATGGATTGAGAGATTGTTTTGGCTACTCTTGAAGATGATCTAAGTCGACAAACAAAAGTTTTAACTACGGCAGAACAACCAATCATTATCCGTTAGTTATTGTTGATAACCAAAATTGACATCTTTTTATAATTTGAGCTTTACAGTATGCATAGACAATTTATTTAGCTAGATTAGTTAAATTCAAATTTAATTCAGCATAGTTATTAAATTTGGTTGTGGTTGGTAAAGCTCCCATGATTTAATAATTATTAATCAGTTAGCCAGTATTGTTAATGGCTGATTAGTTTAATTAAAAATTATAATGAACAAAGTATGTTTTGGGTATATGGATATGCTCAATTAGAGAATGAAGCCGGTTATGTACTAATCATGCATGGCTAATAATAGATTATTTAAAAAGAGATAGGCAATTAAAGCAGAGAGAAGAAAGGCCAATTGCATATGTGACCACCGTTGACACTTAATGCATGGCTACATTGTTTAATCTTTGTTCAAGTACAGCAAACTACAGCTACTTGCATACACAAATAGATGCGACACGCATGCATAGGCTACATTGTTTAATCTTTGTTCAAGTTCATGAAACTACAGCTACCTGCATGCACAAATAGAAGCCACACACATGCATGCCGGTCATATGCAGGCCGCAGGATGCAGGTAGGAGGCAATTTGGTCTTCCGTGTTCCGAAAAGATATGCTTCAAGGTAGCTGGCACGAGCTGTGATTACAGGGATCGCACAGACGGCAATGTTACAGGAGGATGACACGTTTCTTTACCGTATGTATAACAGGCGGCTAGCGTACGTGTGGGAGGCCCATAGGTTCAGGAGTTTCGGTCGACCATGGAGTTGAGATATTACAACCGGCTCAACTTACCACCCGGCAGTGTTTATTTCATTGTGTATTCGTAGCTTGACCCAACAGTGACGTTAAGACATCAACTAGTAGGTTTATGGTTGGTCCGGCAGTGTTCTTTGACGTTGGATGCACCTAACCAGCAATTACTTGCTTCTCCACCATCCGATCCATCTATCGGGCTACCACCATTAGTCCTAGTTATAAAATAGGCGTTAGGATGAAGGATTTCCCACCCCTGTCGATGATGATGTCCCTTACCGCTTGTAGTCCCACAAGTCCCACACTGATCCACCATTATATAACCACTAGTTCATTGCTTCATTATTTCTAGTCTTAATATGTGTTCTGTGTGGGAAGAAGCCCTCAACATACACCTTCCATTTGTAGTCAAAATGGTGCATGGGAGATATTATTAAAAGAATGTTCGTGAAGGTGGAGCCATTCCGAAGTCAGGGCATGCTGGTAGCAATGCTAACATGATCTGGTTGTTCGTTGAGTCAGAGGCAGTGGCTCATCACAACTCATATATAGTCCTAGTGGCTTCTCAGCCCCCTCCAACATGCTCTTGCACATTTGAGACCCCACTTGGTGCTAGGAAAATGTTCATGAGGTGGTTAATATATAATGTGTTTGTAAACTTTGATGCAAACATTGGCCTATTCGGAAAAAGGTTGTACCTCTTTTTCAAAAAGGTCTTTGCTGTCATATATGCAATTTTATTCTAATATCTTTGTTATTATATGTTTTATGTACTCTAAATAGTTCTTAACATGCCCAGATCCATGTACTCAATAGACTGAACTTTGAGTTCAGAAAATCAAAGTTTCTAAAGTGGCTACATCTAGCGATTATTAAAAATTTTCCTTGTCTCTATGTAAGAGTTTAGGAATATTTTACTTTCCTAATTATAGAATTGTGGTGCAACTGCCCACTAGGCAAAGTTTCTCTTTGCGTTGGATTGACTCCCATATACATCTGTATATAGCATGAAGAATTTCAGTAAAGCAATTTTTTAATTTTCTAAATAAATTAACATCCATAGATACTCTGGGTGGTTGCAAGTACCTTGAGGTGGTTTCAAGTACTTCACAGGCTCAAGTAAATTTGCTAATCATCACCGATCAACTGCTGTTGCATATATGTTATAGTCCATTGTATATTCTTAATATGAGTCTACTGAATTAGTTTAATATAAACTAGTTTCCTACTTTATTGAATGAATTAACTTCCCATATACTTGAAATGGTTTCAAGAAGCTCACTAAGGTAAAAGTTGTTAGTCATCATCGATTATTACTTACTAAAATGGTGCTCACAGCTTCATTACTAGAAATGAGAGCATATCATCTTACTAAAATGTAGCATTCTATCTTCAGATTATTCTCCCTACTAGAAATATCCACTTATATGATGAAAATCTTAATGACGAATCCGAAACTGTCATAGAATATCGCTTTTTATGACGAATATTTACGTTTCGTCATAGATCAGTGGTGACGATCCTCCAACCCTCCCTATTTATGACGAAATCAGGCATCGTCATGTGAAAACGTCATAGAACAGTACGGGGTTCGTCACCAAAACCCTCGCGCGACTGTTCCTGCTCATTAGTGACGATCCTCTTTAGAACTATGACGACCAGGGCCTCTTCATTGAACTAATTACATATCTGTGACGAAGTTTTCGATCTGTAACGAACGACACTTCGTCATAAATCTCCACACAGTCCTTTCTCCATCCGACTGTACCTATAGGACCTGCAGTTACTCATCCGTGATGCTTGCAATTCATCATAAAGTCTCCCGCTCGGTCCTTTCTCCATCCCACGTGTACATGTGGGACCATTCTCCATCCAACGTGTACATGTGGGACCTGCAGTTACTCATCCGTGACGCTTGCAATTCGTCATAAAAGTCTCCGCTTGGTCCCTTCTCCATCCCACATGTAACTGTGGGACCCTTCTCCATCCGACCAGTGGGACCCGACCGCTCATGTGTCACGTGTACCTTTGGGACCTTTCTCCATCTCTATCCGACCTGTGGGACCCGACGGTTTGCGTGTCACGTATACCTGTGGGACCATCCGACCTGTGGGACCCTATGGCTCACATGTTACGTGTACCTGTGGAACCTTTCTCCATCTCCATCCGACCTGTGGGACCCAACGGCTTGCGTGTCACTTGTACCTTTTTGTGCCGCCGGGGTCTAATAAATTCAAAAAAACCCTCAATGCCTAGGGGTCGAACCCGGGACCCAGAGGAAGGAATGCACGGTCTTTACCATTGCGCTAGACGCCTAGTTGTATTGACAAATCTTTGGAGTCGTTATAGTATTATATTCTCTGTGTGCATGCCCTACAGGGTGACCTATATTGGATATTCCCCTTCAAGTGGAAACAAATCGGTGTCTGTTAGACTAGCGACGGTGGCGGTGGAGGTTCCTCGGTGTGCTGTGGTGGCTCCGACGTGATATGAGCTCACTAAGCTAGGCGACCTATCAACAATTCTACTTCATCCATCATGTTTTCAAACTCCTTGTTTTGTTTCACTACTCCTCCGTGAAACAAATGAACCGGTCCATCTACAAAAAATGATTGCAGTTGTCTTGAGGTGGTAGTTGAAAGCAGCTATACTACCATACCTATGCTACCATTCTTACAAATACAAGTCCAACACAAACTAAGCACAATTTAAATGCAACTAATTGTACATGATGCACCTATTCTTTGTTCCATTGATATGAAATTCAAAAACATGGAACCCTAGGGGAGGGTATACCTGATAAGAACCCGCTAGGGTTTGTTCCCGATCTTTCGATGAGAGGTGTGGGATAACTCGATTGATGGGTGGAGACGACGTTCACGGCCTGACTACAACATTCCAAGCTGTGCCTTAGCAACCGATACACCACCTCCAACAGCTGCCGCGATCTTGTGGAGCGCGTCACCGGCCACTAGGGCACTCGTCCTGCAAGCAATCGAAGAACTAGCAAGAACAAGTATAGCAAGTACTGAATTATTACATGTAGATGAAAGTTTCAAACTCAATCTCAATTAAGGTGGGGTTCCGAAGACAAGAAGACGGGCGGCTGATCCAGCACGCGCGCTTACAAGCAAGTAGCGAGAGCTAAACTTGATCTAAACAAAACCCAACTATTCTTGGTGGCGGCTAAGGAGTATATGAAGGTGGAAGGACGACCACTAGGGTGTTGGGGTCGTTCTCCAACCCTAGGACACGTCCCTAATGGACCCAACTTGATACACGGCCCATTGGACCAAACTAAGGTGACGCAGCACCTTTGGACAGACAAGCTCTCAGTCGTAATTCAGTCATTGTGGCCGCCTCAAAATAGATATGGACTTGATTCCGAATCCATATGAAAATAGACTTCATAAGAATTTCATGAAGTACTTGAACGCCCCAATCCGAGTCCGTATGCGACCGTGGTGAACATCACAAGTTGGAGCTGTCCTGGAGTCCGAATCCAGCCCCAAAACATGTTGGATTTGATCTCTTTCTTTCCTTGGGCCAAAAGTGATGTGGTGTTCAGGTGGAGGACGTTGGGAATACTTGTACTTGGCCCCCAATCAACTTCTTTGGTCCTCCATGCCTTCCATGTGTCTTTAACACTCTTTTTGATCCATGTATGTATTTCTAAAAATGACAATGAACACACATCATGGTGCAGCATCAATTCATCAAATGTATCAAATACAATCATGGTAAAGGATTGTTTCACCTGTGAATCAAAAGTTGCTAATGTGGTTGTATCCGGGCAGGTGATGTCCTCATCATTCTCCCCTTCTTGGCTGCAAGTCGTCCTCGACTTGCTCCAATGGCATTCAAAAGTGCTTGCTTTGATGTTGAAACACAGAGCGATGGCTATGTTGCATGGCCACAACCAGCAATGCTCCCTTTCTTCAGGATTACCCTGTTGCATATGGGAAAAACTAGGAAAATTTTGCAAGACATTATTAGTGTTAGTGCAGCCCCCTATTCGTTTATGGTATTGTAGCCCATAAGGATATTTCATATTAGAGCAAATATAAACTTTATGCACCAAATATTCTCCTTTGTTGTCGTATTTGTCAATTGCATGAAGCGAATAATGATTAAAACTTGGCAAACTAGAATCAAATTTAAGTTTCTCTTTTAGACAATTTAGATTACATAGAATATCAAATTCAATATAACCCAAAGTATTTAAAGAGGACAACAAATTCAGTTCATCTTGTGCACAAGTAATAGGATGAAAAATCTTTTCTTCATCACATTTGTATATTTCCAAGCCAAAAGTATCACACTTATTCGCTACTTGTGCCATAGGAGTAAAAGGATCATCAGCACACAAGTCCTCTTTATCACAAGGAACAGCAAGTAATTCATTTTGTGGCAAAGGAAAATCAGCAGTTGGTTCCATTATTTGTTGCTCTTCATTAGCATGCAGAGTGGACAAATTTTGGACATTATGGGTCACATCATTCTTGCAAGTATTCACATATAATAGAATCTCATTTTCAGCATTGAGAGCAAGACAAAATAATTGACCAATATGGCTATAAGAATTGCTAATTAACAAGGTTTGAATTTCAGAATTGAGCCCTCTCATGAACCTACTCATAACATCTTCCATGCATTCATCTAATCCACCAAATATGATGCAAATCTTAAAATCATGGTAGTATGTTTTTACAGTTCTACTATCTTGCTTCAAGTTGTCTAATTTTGAGAGCAAATAATCAGCATAATATGCAGGAACGAATGCATCTCTAAAAAGAAATTTGAAGTCTTCCCAAGATTCTGGAACTTTGTTGTGCCTACAAATGTGTTTCCATTCTAGCAAAACATATTCAATCAAAACATTAGAGGCAATACAAATCTTTTGTTTCTCGGACAGGTCATGCTCATCAAATTCATTGTCTACTTTTAACTCCCAATCAATGTAAGCTTGAGGATCAAACTTACTATCATATAACGGCAAGTGTTGAATGACATCCTGAATATGAGGGTCTAGTTTCAACAGCTCAAAAATCTCCATATCACCTTCCATGATTAGTAGAAAACAAGAAACACAAAAATAATTTGTATCCTCCTATCAACTACTAGGATGTGTCGGTTGTAATTCTCTCAAACTCAACTTGTTAAAACAAGCCCTTACAAGTTCTTACCAAGCCAAACAGGAGGTGACAGCAACCAACAAGTCTGCAACCGTAGAATGAAGTGTATCGGTGTCGCAACAACAACACCTGTCAAGCTATAGTCGAAATATGTGGAGCTATAGGTGGGCTGAAGCAAGGAAGTACTAGCATCATGTTAGTCACAAAAGCAAGCTGAATAATCGTTCAACGGCAGTATTGTGCTGGTCCTAGGCTAAACCATGCTAGAGACGTGAGCCTAGGCATAAAGGTAGTTACTGAAAAAGAGCAACTAGCACAGCACGAAGAAAATAATAGATTCAGCCCCTTCTTTCTTCTCCTTCTCTTGTCTTTTTTTTCTTCTTCTTTTTTCTTTTTTTTCGCAGGGCCCTAAATATTTTGTTTGGTACTATGACAACCCAAACAATAAGGCTATTGCACACAGCCCGTTCGAATTCAGATTTAACAACTCTTGTTGTTACAGCAGATGCGGAAATCTCTAGAAAGATTGTGGAGCACTCAGAACGAATTTTTCTTAAAAGTCAGATGCATTGGAAAGAAGACAACTTTATCTTTTTAGATTGTATTTAAACTCTCAAATCGGACATCATATGGATCCATGGTGGCAAAAACGAAGCAAAGATGTATATGATGATGGTGGATCTCGTGGTGACCAAAACTTGATAGAACTCAAAACTCTAAAGGAATAGACACTAAGACCAGCAAATCGACACAACCGATGCAACCAAAAACTCAACAAGCCCTAACTAAGCAGTGCTAGCAAAGGCTCAAAGGGTTTATAAGATTGTGGGTAAACTAATCTACTTTTTTTTGGCTTTTCAGGACTATAGGAAAAATTAAAAAACAGCAAAGGATTCGAAGTCTCTCACCGATAAACCTTGCTCTGATACTAACTGATAAGAACCCGCTAGGGTTTGTTCCCGATCTTTCGATGAGAGGTCTGGGATAACTCGATTGATGGGTGGAGACAACGCTCACGGCCCGACTACAGCATTCCAAGCTGTGCCTTAGCAACCGATACACCACCTCCAACAGCTGTCGCGATCTTGTGGAGCGCGTCACCGGCCACTAGGGCACTCGTCCTGCAAGCAATCGAAGAACTAGCAAGAATAAGTATAGCAAGTACTGAATTATTACATGTAGATGAAAGTTTCAAACTCAATCTCAATTAAGGTGGGGTTCCGAAGACAAGAAGACGGGCGGCTGATCTAGCACGCACGCTTACAAGCAAGTAGCGAGAGCTAAACTTGATCTAAACAAAACCCAACTATTCTTGGTGGCGGCTAAGGAGTATATGAAGGTGGAAGGACGACCACCAGGGTGTTGGGGTCGTTCTCCAATCCTAGGATGCATCCCTAATGGACCCAACTTGATACACGGCCCATTAGACCAAACTAAGGTGACACAGCACCTTTGGACAGACAAGCTCTCAGTCGTAATTCAGTCATTGCGGCCGCCTCAAAACAGATATGGACTTGATTCTGGATCTATATGAAAATAGACTTCATAAGGATTCCATGAAGTACTTGAACGCCCCAATCCGAGTTCGTATGCGACCGTGGTGAACATCACAAGTTAGAGCTGTCCTGAAGTCCGAATCCAGCCCAAAACGTGTTGGATTTGATCTCTTTCTTTCCTTGGGCCAAAAGTGATGTGGTGTCCAGGTGGAGGACGTTGGGAATACTTGTACTTGGCCCCCAATCAACTTCTTTGGTCCTCCATGCCTTCCATGTGTCTTTAACACTCTTTTTTATCTATGTATGTATTTCTAAAAATGACAATGAACACACATCATGGTGCAGCATCAATTCATCAAATGTATCAAATACAATCATGATAAAGGATTATTTCACCTGTGAATCAAAAGTTGATAATGTGGTTGTATCCGGGCAGGTGATGTCCTCATCAATACCTTGCTCACTCGAGTGTGAGAAGTGTTTCCCAACCAGAATTGGGTCCCCATTTAGGCACGACGTGCCTAAAAATTAATGGCCATCAACGGCGGCGTGGCGAGAAGAGGAAGTGAGGAGATAGGAGAGCGAGGATTGACACGGTCCTATATAAGCCCCTGCCATGCTAGACAGTGTAACACCCTAAAATTTATAATATTTTTAAAATAGGAGAAAATGATTAATTATGCATTTTTGTGAGCATTTGAATTTAGGAAAATAATAATTTTGTTAAAAATAAAATCAAATATAGGTATAAATACATGATAGTGCATTCATGCCACTGCATATTATTTTGTGATGTTTGGTTTTGATCAAGGTTGCAAAGAGGATTTAAATTTGAATTTAAATTGGTTTTGGAAATATGTTTAAGAAAAAAGAAAAAGGAATTTACTCCTCTCTTTCTCCCTCTCTCATTTGTGGTCCGCTCGGCCTTGTTCCCTCACTAGCCTAGTTCCCTCCCCCTTCTCTTTCTTGGGCTGCTGGTCCAACCAGCTGGCCGTTCTCCCTCCACCCCACAGCCCAGTTTTCCCCAGGTTGGCCATCAAGCCAACAGGCTGCCATCTCCCCCTCTCTGTTCTCTCGCGTGGCCCAGCGAGCAAGCCCAAGTCGCAGCCCAGCCAGTAGCTCTGCGGAAGCCGCGTTGCCCCCTTTGTTTCGCTGAAGACCCAACCCCACGCCTTGTGTCACCGCTGCCTTGGGCCCACACGTCAGCATCGTCTTCCCCAGCTCGTGTCCAACACGGACACTACGTCCGCGCGAAGAGTCCGCGTCCGTGCCGCTCTCTCCTGGTTTGGCATGCCGCCCAAGTCGCCCCACTCTTAAATAGAAGCCGCACTGTGCTGCCTTCCCTATCTCGCCCTAGAACCAGCAATTGCCTTGCCTCCGAGCCACAGCCGTCGAAGGAGATCCGCCGCCGTCGCGTTCGTCGCTCTGCCGCTCCTTCGCTTCCGCAATCATGTCCCCATGGTTCGCCAGGAGGTAAGTAAACCGCAGGAGCCTCATACGCCTGCCCCCTCGGTCTCTATCTCTTTCTCCGACTCGTCGAAGTCGTTACGGCGAGCTCGAGCCGCCAATTCAAGTGCGGCGTCACCACCGTGATGTCGCGACCCTCTCCCATCCCTCAAACACTGTTCACCTAAACGGTCGTTTAGCCCGTTTACACACCGTTTAAGCGCTACACGGTGGCACACCGTTTCCGTTTAATCGGTTGTTTTGACCGTTTAAACAACCATTTTGCCCGTTTAAACACCCGTTTTGCCCGAATAATAAGCTAAACGGCAGGTGACCGACTGTTTACCGTTTAGCGTTTAGGATAACATCGCCCTCAATTGAGTTCGCGATCAACTCCTCTAGCTCCCAGTACTACTCTCGAGTCTACCCGTGGTCTAAATCGTCGGATTCGTGAACTCCGGTGAGCTCTCTGTTTTTTTTGGCCGAGCGCTACCGCCTAGCTCACCGTCGGCGACCCGCACCCCCTCTCTTCTAATCTCCACTGCCCATCTCAGATTCAACGGCCGCGGATGGCCGATACCCCTTCGCTGCGAGTTGTGCAAAAACACCCTTATAATTATCTGAGTCTTAACCCGTAGTCCAAAGCATCTTTTCAGATTTTGTTTTCTTCTTTAGGAAGCGTACTTTGGTTCGGTTAGATCTAAAATACGTTTTCAGCTATTTACAGTTTTGCCACTAGATTTGTTTTAGCCATAAAATCTCTGTTTTAACTCCGATTTGATCCGTTCAACTTGCGTTAGGTTCGTAATTAAGTAATGTACATGTTCATACTACTGTTATGTAGGTTTTCAACTTTTAAAATTCGAAGTTAGATTTAATCTATTATTTTATTAAAGGAAAACTTGTTTAATTCAGAACTTCTTCGTTTTAGCTCTGATTTTTGTGACCTTCGCGTCTGTGTGTTCGTAGCGAGACATAGATTCATTTTTCAAACTTTTCATCTTGATTTTATGCTGATGGTGTACTATTCTAATCTATAGCTTTTGTTTGCTATGCATGATTGCTTCTGGATGCTTGTTGTTGTGATTATCGAGTATAGACGGTGAGCAATTCGTGGGGATCAAGGGTACTACTTTGACGAGCAGGATCAGCAGGAGTATTTTGCTCAAGGTAAGTATAGCATGTGATCATCCTTGTTTCCTATTCACTTTCATACATTGCATGTGTCGCCTTGATAGGGATTCCCTAGAATTGAACTTTTACCTTGTTACCTATGGGATATGCATTGGATAGCTTTGCTAGTGCTCAATTAAACCATGATCTTGTAACTTGACTAATGGTATATGCAATAAACATTAAAATATGACTTTTTAGTAACTTGGAAACAGGGGCTGGAGTGTTTAGCTACTTTCTAAATGCTTCAGATTCCTCTCCATAAGGACTTATCTGTAAGTGATCATCCAGAACTTACAGTACAACTATGAGGGCTATATGGCTCTAGCTTTAGCTCAGTATGAGGACATTTTTCTAACTTGTTAGTGGTTACCTTCATTGGCGTAAGAATGACTTGGCAAATCGGGTATAGTGCGGCCTCTATCCCCATATGTATAGGCTGCGTGTCAATGTGCCATCGGGAAGGGAGCTCTACATCTGTTTACCGAGTGAATCTAATAGCCCTAACTTGTTAGACGAACCTTTGAAAGGCTTCATAGTGACCCCTGCCTGCTCACCTTGAAAGTGTTTTGGGAGTAATTAACTTGGGCATATGGGTATCATGACTCACAGTAAAAGTGTATAACCTCTGTAGAGTGTAAAACTGGTATATCAGCGTGCTCACGGGCACGAGTGGCCTTGGAGCCCTTATGGAATAGATGAACACTAAGAATTATCTGTTTATGCTATTCATTACTCATGTTTATATTGATCATGTGTTTTGCATTGGGAATTAAAATAACTTGTTGCTACTCTTAAGCTAAAATTGTGACAACTAAACGCTGAATGCTGTTAAACCTGTATCAAGCCTTTTGAGCCTCATGAACCCCATGTTACACTTGTTGAGTACGACATGTACTTATGCTTGTTTATTTTTATTATTTGGATAAAAATCCCGGATAGGTAACAGATGGCCAACCAGTTGATGTCCCTATGATATGGAGCTTCCGCGAGAGATCTTTTCTTTATACTTCCGCTATATTCATGTGAAGACTCTGTCTATTTTGTGATATAATAAACACTTATGATGATACTATTTATAATTTATCGGCTTATATGTGTGACTGATCTCTGAACGCACATAAGATTTTGCATCTCATTTTATCATTAAAATTGGGTGTGACAGACAGCTTGGCGCGACAAGGTGGGCGCACAACATGGACGTGCCACGGTTGTGGTGGCAGCGTTGCTGCGCCATATGCACTAGCATGACCGAGTTGGGGTGCAGAGCGTGGCCGGCAGTGCTGACCCTAGGGGTAGGGCACGAGGTGCGACGGCCGAGGGCCCAAGCGGAGGAAGGACCTAAGCCAAGGTATACAAGCCCTCAGGTCCTATAATCCATTAGGTATTAGCAAACTAATGAGAAGAGAGACATAGAACGGGCCAGGCGACAAAAAAAAACAACATCGACATTTCTTTCCTAATTTTCTTTCCCCACGGCCCTCGGGTAGAGAGGAGGCGAGGAATCACGCTGCACACAACACACTCTGATCATGAGTTCGTGACGTGCGCCTTACACACACGGAGCTGCCGAGCTGCGCCGCCGCGAAGAGCTAGACTACCGGAGACACGGACAAGATGCACGGGGACGACGACCAGGCATGGCTCCACGACGACAACATCTTAATTCTTAGCTTCTTATGAATTACGATCACCGATTAGTTGTTTAGGTCCAAGGCATTTTTTTCTTTTTATTTTTAATCTAAATTAAATATTTGTATAGTATTCTAGACTTCTAGTACTTTGTATCTATATAGTTATATTTTTCTTTTAATTTAGGTGTTATAATTTTAGAATGTTACCTAAAAATATTTGTCATGGGTGTGAAAAGAAAACGAATATATTGCTTTTTAATCTACACTGCTCCTCGATAATTATCATACATCTACAAATATATTTCTTAATCTACATTGTTCCTCGATAATTATCAGACATGTTAAATTAAAAATATATTATTGAATTTTCTTTCATTTTATAAGTAAAATTAGCACCTATATATTATAAGATTTTATACATAATTAAGAGGGGCCGTTGCGGCAACATCGCCAGAGGACCCTTAAAATCCTATGACCGGCACTGGTGGCCCGGGAGCTCACGCGAGGCTTCTGGTAGGTTGGAGCCAATGATGATGGACGGAGAGTCGTTGCACATGTTAGTTCGGACGGCCATGCAGAACGGATGACGTGGAAGCTCCGGCTAACAGATTCGGTGGGTTAGTTAAAAAACTAAAAGGGGTTATTAGTAAACTACTCTCTTTATCCTCAATTATAAGTTACTTTAACTTTCTTAAAGAGTTAAAACATTTTAAATTTGAATTAAATTTATATAATAAAACAATAACATTTATGATATAAATACTATCATTAGATTTTTTTCCATTAATTATATATTTATAGTATACCTATTTCATGTTATAATCTTTGAAATTCTCTCTATGATTTTAGTTAAAATTAAGATTTTTTGACTCTTTAAGAAAATTAGAGTGACTTGTAATTTAGAACGGACGGAGCATTCATCGAAAAGATTGTATATAAGATTTTAAAAATCTTGAAATTGTTTAAAAAGTTTCGGGTCGGTAGGGAGTCTGGCTGCATCTCTCTACCTCCATCGCCGATTGGGCGGCTGCCGAGCTACAGCAACGCAAGGGACTCGCACCGTCGCACTATACGGCAGCCGACCAACCAACTCCCCGGCGGCCGCAAACCCGCAGATCCTCCCGTCCCACGGGAAAACAACCCTCCCTCTGCTGTTGCTGCTACTCACCCTCTCGGATCCCTTCCCACCCCACCTCCCGGATGCGGCCGGGGACGCCACCGCCTCCGGATCCGTTGATCTAGTTGCTGCTATTGCTACCGCTGCTTGATTGGGGTAAGGAGGAGGTGGTGGAAGAGGAGAGAATTGGAGATGATGTTCTGGAAGGACGGCGGCGGGACTGGGGGCGGCAACGGACGGGACCTCAGCGGCGGGCCGCCCTGCGGCCAGGTGCGTGTGCTCGTCGTTGGCGACTCAGGTCAGTCTGCCTCATGGGCTAGATACTAGATAGTGAGTAGGTTCGGCTTAGTGGGATTTAACTCAAGTGCGGCTAGATTGTAGGATCACGGGACAACTAAGGATTGGCACTCTTATTCAGGGTATCACTACATTCGATGTTTTGCTTACAATTTAATTCGTGGATTCTCATTTCCACACTAGACGGACATGTTCCATGGACCATTCTTGTTTACTTTATGGGCAAAACTTGTAGCCAACTCATGGGAACACCCCGGATATACTACCTCTTTTTCTTTCGTGTATTATGATCTGAGAAAGTCTCCTGAGGTATACTTTCACCACTAATTTTCCTATACAATATGTTATCAATTACTGCAAACCAATATCTTACTAAAAGGCCTGTGGAATACGAATCTATTAATGTATCTTTTGTGCACTTAACATACAAAATTCTAATATGCCCGACATTTTGAAATGGAGGAAGTACTAGAAATACAATTTGTGTCATGCTGTGCTGTGGAACAGAATAATGTTTGCATCCAGAGATTATTAGCACGAGATGACTTTACCAGAAGAATTTGATGAACCTTTATCATGTAGTAGCTATGAAATGATTTGAGTACCACCAAAATATCTTTTTTAGAACAGCTTGGATCATCTGTAGTCTATAAGGCCTCAGATCAGAATGTGTGAAATTTAGCTACTCCTGCTTTTAGAAAGCTATTAACCTGTCAATGAATTCGACAACCTGATTTCTCAGCGATGCCAGAGTGACTTTCTAATGAATTTGAGAAATTCATTGGTAATGAGTCATTTGAGTAGCTCTTTCCCCTCCACATTGGTATGAAATGAAATTCTAACTTCACGCCACTTGAATGACAACCATTTCTTGGACTTTTGTGCCTTCCTTTGTGTGTGCCTTTTCAGCCTTAAAAAGCCATATCCTTTTTGGAGTTACTCTTTCATATACTTGCGCCTAAACTTTGTGAGGCCAAACATTATTTTTCCTTGAACCTCATGAAACTATACTCCGCTTTCATGTTATGGCTAGATTATAGTTTATAGGTTCATGAGCCAACCAAGAATCAGCACTCTAATTCAGGGGATTTCACTTATGTGTTCTTGCACTCAGTTCTATTAATGTCTGCTTTCTTACAATTTGATTCGTGTATTTTCTCTTCCGTACCAAAGGGACATGTTCTGCAGATTTTTCTGGTTTATTTTGCGAGCAAAGCTTGTAGATAGCTCATGGAACCCTCTGAATGTTTGAGCCTCATT
Organism: Miscanthus lutarioriparius; assembly: GCA_904845875.1. Lineage (NCBI taxonomy): Eukaryota > Viridiplantae > Streptophyta > Magnoliopsida > Poales > Poaceae > Miscanthus > Miscanthus lutarioriparius. Next base: position 64,263,371 of record CAJGYO010000002.1, read on the forward strand.
CACCATCCAATTTAAAATGCAATACTTGTAATGGAAGCAGTGTCATGCTTTTCTGTGGAACAGGATAATGTTTGTTGCCAGAGATTGTAAAGCGCGTGATAACTCTACTAGCACAATTCACAGAACCTTTGTCATGTAGCTATGAAATGATATGAGAACCCCTATGATCTCATTTTCTACACAGCTTGCATCATGTGTGGTTTATTAGGTGTAATATATAAGATTGGCTTGTGTTGAATGTTGCTAATTAAAAAGCTATTAATATTCCAATGAATTCAAGAAACCAATTTCTCAGCGACCCATTTGATGTCACATCTTTTTCCTTTCTTTCCTTCAACTTCGATATGAAACTATAATTTTAATCCCACATAATTTCGATGGCAGCTGTTTCTTAGACTGTTATGCCTTTTTTTGTGTCATCTTTTTCAACCTTATAAAAACTGTATGCTTTAATGTGGCACCCTTTTATGTGAAGCCAAACATAAATTTTTTTCCTGCACCTCTCACGAAAATGGTAAATTCTTGATAATGGATTGGGTTTCTTATTCTCCTGTTGATAAATTTCTGCACCATAAGTGAAATTGTCTGGGGAATTGAAGAACCATATTGTCGGGTTCATAAACCCGGGGTCCCTCGCAGGACGGATTCCCAACGAAGGCTCGGCCCAAGCAGACAGCGCGCGACTCATGGGCCGGCCCAAGTATCTGAACGACAGGCCACAAGGGTGGTCCAGTCACCGACCGGAAGGTCTGGTCGAGGAGGAGTGTTATGGTAGGAAAGGTATACCACCGTCGAAACAAGACAAGTGTCTAGGGAGTGGGGCCTTGCACCAGAGGTGCGGCAGCCAGGGCCAGGCGTGGGAGCCAGGCTGGGCTCCAGCCGGTTCAGTAGGAGATTAGTTAGGAGGAGAGCTATTTTAGTTGGACTTTGTTAAGTCAAGTTTGTTAGCCCTTAGATTTAGGAGAGGTTGGTTATTGAGTTGGTTATAAGTGTCAAACAATCAAGAGGAATAAAGATCAGCCTGAGATTGAGTTTATCTCACCTTGGGCCCTCGGGCGTTACTGTTCACGATCTCCCATTGTCACCGAGCTTCCAGCCAGGCGCCGAGCACGGCGCCGCCAGTTCGTCGCCGGGGTTTCAAGCCCAGGCCTCTCATCTCCCACTCCTACTCCTTCAGGTCCCTAAGCTCCAACAAGGAGTGACACCCGTTTTTCCTACTCGGGCCCACCTCTCTGACCGGAGCGCTCGCTCCGACTCCAGTCGTCTCCGGACAGCCTCTCCGACCGGAAGGCCTGGCCAAAACGCTACTTCCGACTCCGACCCCGCGTCTCCGACCGGGGCACGTCAAAACCTTGCTCACTACTCTTCTCCATTTGGCGCAATCAGAGTCAGCTGGGACCAACCGATCGGGGACGCCCGCTCGGAAAGGACCAGGGAACAAACAGAGAAAGCGAGACAAGGCGTGCAAGTCAAACCATGATAGCAGGGACTGTACCCTGTACACCTGCAGGAACAGTACTCTGTAACTGTCCAGGCACAAACAATGTTGTAGGCGCCGATATTTTCCTACAGTATTGTGAGCGCCATTAAACTCCCATACGGTAAGGCCCCCCACATGCCTCTGGGCATGGACAGTGTTGTGGGCGTCGGCTTTTACCGTACCGAGTGAACATGGTGAAACTCCTCACATGCCTCTGGGCGCCAACAGTATATGCAGGTACCGACATCTGCCATACCCAAACAAAGATGACGTGACCTCCCACATGCATCTAACATTCAACAGTGTTGTGGGTGCCCACCATCATCCTGTACCCGTCGGTGTGGGCAACAAGGCTTAGAAGCAAACCTACTCCTTCCCTCTCACATGTAAGACCATCTTCTTCATCTATAAAAGCGGATGCGCTCTCTCCAAGAAAACTCAGTTGATTCAAGTTGATATAAGTCATCACAGATTCATTAGATCGACCAAGTTCACTAGTTCACAACCACAGAACCGTCAGGTTTGGACCTCAAGCACACGCTTGAATACTTAGCTCACAGCGGAGCTCCTGTCGCTCTCGGCCCTTCCGACCGGAGCCGACCGGACCACTTGTACATCCCATCTTTCTCCTTCTCGTTTGTAACCCCACTGCAAACTTCGAGCACCTGGGCTCAAAAATAAAGTCACCGACCGACTCAAACTGGACGTAGGGCACGTTGTCTGAACCAGTATAAACCCTGTGTCATTGAGTGCTAGGCCACCTCCGATCACAACGTATGGCAAAACTACAAATATTTACTTGTTGGTCACTTTCTGCACCGACAGTTGGCGCCGTCCGTGGGGAAGATGTACGTTCAACACTTTTTGGTCATCGGATGACCCACTTTTCCTCCACCCTCGCCGTGGCGGGCTCAGGCGATACGATTCGCTTCGGCTCACTGGAGTTTTCCGCACTCTCGTCTGTTGGGATGCGGGTTCCACCCATCTTTGAGCCATCCCAGGCCTTCCTCTCCGAAAGCCTGGACTTCGTCGCCAACCGGCCTGGCGTACAGCACCTTCGCGAGGGGGCTCTCGTTCCGGCGCCCATCGGAGGGGCGCCCTCCATCGGCTCCGGGACGCACGAGGACTTCAAGGGCGCGGCATCTGCGTTTCATTCCGAGCAAACTCTCTGCTCAAACCCCGCTGTGAGTAATGTCCATACTTTTATTTACTCGCTATTTACTATCTTTCGTCAATTATCCAGGGGGACCGCGTTATCCGTACTGCAACCACCGCACGACCGGTTCCCCTACGGCCTCGCGTCCTCCGTGGACGCTATGCCCGCGGGCTCCGAAAGATGCTGATGCCGTCCCCTTTCACACCCGAATTCGTGGGGATAGCGAGCTATGCTCCCACCTGTTTCTATGAACTCTTGGATAAAGAGGTTGAGAGCGACGGCTCCAGCATCGGCGACGTGGCGCCTGGCCACCAACCGTCCCGGGAGTGCGCTATGGCGGACGCTCCGGGGCAACCACCGGTAGTTGCGGAGTCTGTGCAGACTCAAACCCCTTCGGACCCGCGTGCGGGGGCCCTCGCGCTTGCGCAAGGACACGCCGAGGAACTGCAACAACGGCGGCAGGACCTTCCACCGCCTGCAACGGCGCGATCGGTACAACACGTTGCGCTCCATGCGCATGACCCGGCCGGCGGTGCTCGGGGTCGCGCCCGCCAGGTCCAGCGCGACATCATAAACGAGGGAAACGACCCCCCACAATTCTCTCGGGCTAGTTAGAACATCGCCGCTGCGGCAATGCTTCGGCGCGGCGTTCTTGAGCCCGTCGATCCCCAGGAGCGGGTAGTCTACCGGAACCTCCGGGCACTGGTAGAAGCCGCCGCTGTTCAACAAGCGCAAAGCTCCGCGTCGCGACTCCGACACGCGCCCTCTGTCCCCACTGGGGGAATGGCGACGCGCCAGACGGATCCCTCCATCCGCTCGCCGCTACAGCTGCCAAGCGCGGCTCGGGAGGCAGCCGCTGCGCCGCGGTCCGACCTGGCACTTGCTCTACAGCGACCACCGGTACGTGAACGGCCCGGTCCGCACCAAGACGCTCGTAGCGTCATCAGCAACCGGCATCACGCCTGGCACGATGATGACGTCCGCCGGGCGGCGATGGGAGCAGGCGACACGGGTCCCGGCCAAACCATCGAGGGGAGCGGTGAAACGCGCCCCAGACGTGGTCGCCGGCCAGACGACCGGAGTCCTAGCCTCGAGGGCCCTGGACCACGGGCCTTTAACCGGCGTATCCGGAGAGCGCCGTTCCCACAGCGCTTCTGACCGTTCACTAACATCACCAAGTACATCAGGGAGACAAACCCCGGTATTTGGCTCGAGGATTTCCGGCTCGCCTGCCGAGCCGGAGGGTTGGATGATGACTATTTCATCATCCAGTATCTCCCCATCTGCGTGGGGGAACATGTTCGGGAATGGCTTGAATTCCTCCCGCACGACAGCATCCGCGACTAGGCGGACCTCCAGAGGATCTTCGTCGGAAATTTTCAGGGGACGTATGTCCGCCCTGGAAACTCCTGGGACCTCAAGAGCTGCCAGCAGGAGCCCAGCGAATCCTTGCGGGATTATATCCGCAGGTTCTCCCAACGATGCAACTCCCTCCCTGATGTCGTCGACGCAGACGTCATCAGCGCATTCCTCTCCGGGACGACCTACAAGTCCCTGATCCACGAGCTTGGCTGCCAGAAGCCCCGTACCACCTGTGACCTGCTCGACGTCGCCACCAACCATGCCTCTGGCGAGGAGGCGGTCGAAGCGGTCTTTAACGGAGGCCGAGACAAAGGCAAGGCCAAGCGCACGAATCAGGACGAGGGCCCCTCCACACAGAGGGGCAAGAAGAACAAAAAAGATCGGCGCCGATCGGACAACACCGCATTGGTCGCCGCGGCTGATCGCACGGGCAAACAGCCCCAGCAGGGGCTGCCTGACCACTTTAACAAACTCATGGACAGCCCGTGCACCAACCACGCCTACCCCATCAAACACCTCTACAAGGACTGTGGGCCGAAAGAAGGGGACGGTAGCCAAGAGAGGCGGCAGCCAAGAGAGGAGGCGCGGCGGGCAAGGACGGAGACGGTTTCCCCGACCCTGAAGAATGCATCATGATCTTCGGCGGATCCGACGCCATCTGGACCAAACGCCAGCACAAGGTACGCTATAGGGAGGCATGCGCCGCCGAGACGGCCGTCCCCACCTTTCTCAGCTGGTCGGAATCTCCGATCACCTTCGATCAGAGGGACCATCCCTCCCACGTCGCAAGACCGGGACGCTACCCGCTCGTCGTCGACCCCATCGTCCGCAAGAAGCGCCTCACAAAGGTGCTGATGAACGGAGGCAGCGGCCTCAACATCCTCTACATCGACACCCTCGATGCCATGCGCATCCCTCGGTCGGAACTCCGCCTTGCGGGTTCTCCCTTTCATGGGGTGATCCCGGGAGCACAGGCATACCCACTCGGTTAGATCGATCTGCCTGTTACTTTGGCAACCGAGCTAACTTTCGCTCGGAGGTCCTCACCTTCGAAGTGGTAGACTTCCCAGGGTCCTACCACGCTATCTTGGGGCGGCCATGCTACGCCAAATTCATGGTAATCCCCAACTACACCTACATCAAGATGAAGATGCCGGGACCAAACGGCGTCATCACCGTGAGTAGTGCCTTTTCGCATGCCTTCAGGTGCGACCGCGAGCACTTCTAGCTCGCCACGGCGGTCGTCAACTCGTCTGAGCTCTCGCGGCTCGGGGAATCATCGACCCCGGCAGTCCCAGACTGCAACAAACCGACCTCCTCGACGGCCTTCCTCCCGCTCGAGGAAACCAAGGCGGTGGGAATCGATCCCACCGACCCAACCAAGACGGTGCGGATCGGAACCCAGCTCCCGGCCAAATAGGAATGCGAGCTCGTCGACTTCCTGCGCCAATCGCGATGTCTTCGTATGACAGCCCTCTGACATGCCAGGCATACCGCGGGAGGTCGCCGAGCACGCACTGCGCCTTATCCCGGGCTCAAAGCCCGCCAAGCAACGCCTGCGCCGTTTCGACGATGAATGGCGCAGGGCCATAGGCGAAGAGATCGTCAAAGTCCTGGCAGCCGGATTTATCAGGGAGGTATTCCACTTCGATTGGCTTGCCAATCCCGTTCTTATCAAAAAGAAGACCGGGAGATGGAGAATGTGCGTTGACTATACTGGCCTCAACAAAGCGTGCCCAAAGGATCACTTTCCTTTGCCGCGTATAAACCAGATAGTCGACTCCATCTCGGGTTGCGAGATCCTCTCCTTTCTGGATGCCTACTCGGGCTATCACCAGATCACGATGAAAGAGTCCGATCAGCTCGTAACTTCGTTCATCACCCCGTATGGCTTGGCTTGAAGAACGCTGACGCCACCTACCAAAGGTGCATGCAACAATGCTTCGTTGACCAAATCGACCTGCTCGATCAGCCTGATCAAGCCGAGCGGCCAAGACCAACGATCGCCGTATATGTTGATGACATAGTGGTCAAAACAACTCAAGCCTGCAACCTGATCGCAAACTTGGCCGCAACGTTCGCAAACCTCAAAACATTCAACATCAAGCTAAATCCCGAAAAATGTGTTTTTGGGGTTCCAAAGGGAAAGCTGCTAGGATACATTGTGTCCGAGCGCGGCATCGAGTCCAACCCGAAAAAATCATGGCCATCTCCAACATGGGCCCCATACGTAACGTCAAGGGCATACAAAGGCTCACCGGCTGCCTGGCTACTCTAAGTCGGTTCATCTCCCGGCTCGGCGAACGGGGATGCCACTTTACAAGCTCCTCAAAAAGACGGACATTTTCGTCTGGACTGAGGAAGCTCAGCAGGCCTTGGAGAGCCTCAAAACGTCCCTAACTTCAGCCCCGATCCTCGTCGCTCCCGAACGGGGAGAACCCCTTCTCTACATCGCCGGCAGCAACCATGTGGTAAGCGTCGCGCTGGTTGTCGAAAGGGAGGAGCCGGGACACCAACTTAAGGTCCAGCGGCCCGTATACTTCGTCGGGGAAGTACTCACCGACCCCAAGGTCTGGTACCCCCAGGTACAGAAACTCCTATACGCCGTACTGATGGCGACTCGGAAGCTCCTGCACTACTTCACCGACCACGAGGTCGCAGTCGTCACTTCATACCCACTCGGGGACATCATCCGCAACCGCAATGCCGCGGGACGGATCTCTAAGTGGGCACTCGAGCTCATGGGCCATGACGTGAGGTACATCCCCCGTACCGCCATTAAGTCTTAGGCTCTCGCGGATTTTGTCGCCGAATGGACAGAGGTGCAACTACCGACCCCAGACGTCACCCACGAGTACTGGACAATGTACTTCGACGGGTCCGTAATGGCACCCGGCTCGGGAGTTGGAGTGGTTCTGATCTCCCCGGACGGGAGTAGGCTCCGCTACGCCATCCGCCTCCACTTTCCAGCCTCAAACAACGCCGCGGAGTACGAGGCCCTAATCAACGGACTCCGCATCGCCGTCGAGCTTGGTGCTACGCGACTCTACGTTCGCGGCGACTCGGAACTGGTCGTTGATCAGGTCATGAAGGAGTCCTCCTGCAAAAGCCCCCTCATGGCAGCATACTGCCAAGAGGTGCGCAAGCTCGAGGACAAATTTCAGGGGATCGAGCTGCATCACGTCCCTCGAAGGGACAACGCCGCCGCCGATTTTCTTGCAAAATTGGCCGCCAGGCGGGATCTATCCCCAAGCGGGGTCTTCATCAACGACGTCCACGAGCCGTCCGCCCGCATCCTGGAAGGTCCGGTCCTGACACACCCCGACGCCTAGCCGGCGCCCGGGGGCTCCGACCCCGACGCCAAGCCAGTGCCCGGGGACTCCGACCCCAACGCCAAGCCAGCGCTCGGGGGCTCTGATCCTAGTACCTCCATAACGACGTCACCCGCCAACGTCGCCGTATTGCCACTCGATCAAACCGACTGGCGAGCGCCGCTACTCGCATACCTCCTCGAGGAGGTCCTCCCACCCGAAAGGACTGAGGCCCGACGGATCGCTCGACACGCCAAGACCTTCGTCGTGCTCGGTGACGAACTCTACAAATGGAGTCCATCGGGGGTACAAATGAAGTGCATCCCCACCAACCGAGGCGCAGCTCCTCCTCGAGGTCCATGCCGGGATCTGCGGACATCACGCGGCCCCAAGTTCGCTGGTCGGAAAAGCCTTTCGCCTAGGTTTTACTGGCCCACCGCGCTACGAGATGCAGAGGAGGTCGTCCGCAGGTGCGAAAGATGCCAGTTCTACGCTCGGCAAATCCATTTGCCGGCGTGGGAGCTCCGAACCATCCCAATCACCTGGCCATTCGCGGTCTGGGGTCTCGACATGGTAGGACCCCTCAAAAAGGCCCCAGGCGGTTTCACTCACCTACTCGTAGCAGTCGACAAGTTCACCAAATGGATAGAGGCCAAGTCCATCACCAACATCCACTTGAAAGCGGTCAAATTCTTCCTCGACATCATCTACCGGTTCGGCGTTCGTAACTGCATCATCACTGACCACGGGACTAACTACACCGAGAAGAAGTTCCTGGACTTTAGTTTTGGATACGGCATCAGAATCGACTGGGCCTCGGTCGGACACCCACGTACCAATGGTCAGGTCGAGCGCGCTAATGGCATGGTCCTTCAAGGACTCAAGTCATGCATCTTCGACCGACTCAACAAGTACGCCGGGCGATGGGTTGCAGAGGTCTCAACGATCCTCTGGAGCCTGAGAACGACCTCAAACCGATCCATAGGGTTCACACCCTTCTTCCTGGCCTACGGAGCTGAGGCAGTACTGCCCTCCGACCTCGACCACGGCGCCCCAAGAGTGAAGGCCGTTGACCGAGACCGAGCCGAGGAGGCTCAGCACGACGCAGTCGACCTGCTCGAGGAGGCCTGCGAGACGACCGTCATCCGCTCCGCTCGCTACCAGCAAACTCTCCGCAAGTACCACGAAAGGAAGATCAGGGGGAGGATACTCGAAGTCGGCTGGAACATTGAACAGCTACGTAGCTCCGTTCGGGGACGAAGTTGTTTATCATGTGATGATAAAAGTAAAAAAAAAAGAGGTAGTGTTGATAATGTACCCTCATGGAGCCCCAAATTTAGCGACCGGGCAAAAGTGTTGTTCAATGTGGAGCTTTGTCCCTAAATGTTGACTAAAAACTTTTAGACAAAATTTACCCTCAAAAAAACAACGTAGGCAACAATGTTCGTTTGTCCCTAAATTTTGTCTTATGAGTGTACATTATCAACACTACCTCTTTCTTTTTACTCTCTTTTATCACACATGATAAACAACTTCGCCCCTAACTGAAGCACATTCCTTCTCCTTTGATTGTCCTCACGTAACTTTGTTCTTACTCCTAACCAACGCACCCGCCACGACCTCTGATTCTGAAAGCGGCGAGCCTCATGCCATGCCCGAGTTCTTAAAAAGTCTGCGTTTCACGGAACTAACGGGCAGGTGCGAAAAAGAAAGGACAAAAACAATAGCTACGCTAGGATAAAAACAAGGATCGGATAGTAATTCTATCACAAAAGCAGTACTGATGTATTCATTGATACAAAAAAACTGTTCACACGGGGACTCACCCACAAAACTCAACTATTACATTTTCTACTACTCCAAATACAACTACGGCCGCTTGATGACATCGCCTGAACGCCGCCGGACATAACCACCGCCGCTGGGATCCCGCCCGGTTCCGCTCCCTCGGCTTCGGCGAGCGCAATGGGTACCTCAAGAGACCTGCCCAGTTCCACTCCCTCGACTTCGGCGAGCGCAACGGGTACCTCAAGGGCATCGCACCCATAGATGCTCAGCAAAAGAGCATGGAGCTTCTGACCTTCTCATGCAGTCGAGGCAGCTCCTGGGAAGGGACGCGGCCACCGGGGTACGGCCACTATGGCTTGAAGAGATCTCTTCAAACTTTATTAACTGGCCAACCCGAGCAGCTGTAGGCGCGGAACCCTCCACCGGCACGATCTTGAGCGACTTCCCCTCCGACAAGGCTCGCTCGGTGAAGATCCACCGGAGAAGTCCACACACGGCTTCATCCTGAAGAAGGCCTCGCAGATAAATCCAGCACGCCACCCCCTTCGGCGGAACCCGCCCCTTCTCAGGCAAAGATGGCCAGCACCGCCCCGGGCAGCCTCCAGCTCGACATCGCGCTTCGGATTCACGAAAGGATCTGTAAGTCCTCCCAGTCGCTCAACCCCTCTCTCACTTAGGAACCACCGCGGCATACAGGCACTCTCGGTGAGTAGGAAAAATGAGAAGAGATAATAGCTGGAGAACAGGCAAAAGACTGTGACGAAGAGCCCTCTCCCTCCCCCTATTTAAGGAAGAAACGCGATAGCCGAAGAGGGGCAAAAGATCAGAGCGAAAAACTTTCTCCCTTCCTCTATTCAATGTGGATGGGAAACGATGGGACACACCTGACCGATGGAACGCACACTGACCGACGGAACGACGCCGGGTCAGGCGGAACGCCGCCTGGTGAGGCGAGGCGTGGCCGGGGTATGGCCCACCACTATCGCACGACCAGGCGCGAAAACCGAAGCGTCACCACACACAGGCAGCTCTCCGCATCCCCAGGCGGGACTTAGAAAAACCCAAAACGGGATCTCCGCCGGGAGAGATCATTGAGCTTTCTAAGTTGATCGAACGGCTCAGAAAAACACACCGAGAGACAGGTAGGGAGCGAAGGGACGCCCCACGTAGGTCATGCCGACTCCGTCACGGACGACGAGCATGGGTCCCGGTAGGACATTTCCGACTGGAGCTCTTCAAACCCCATCACTCGAGTCATCAAGGTAACACTACCGACCCTCTCTATTTCTTTATAAATCATTTCATACATCCATATGCGCATCCATTCCATACACTCGTACCCCCCACGGACGATTCGGGCCCTGAACCGTCCGGGGGCTTGGGAACTAAGCATCGCGCGTCGCGGCCGAATGCATCACGCTTCAGGTGCGTCCACGAAGCGGCGATTGCCTCAACATGAGCAACGCATCACAACGCTGAGCCCGTGTTGCGGATCATCTCAACCTTCTCGCTTCGATCCTAAGCCTCATTCTCTCCATCGAGGGTAGGCCGTTAGGCCACCCGGGTCGGTCTCTGGAACAACCCAGGCATTTGCCGGGTTGTAGGTAAAGGAGCAGTGGAATGTCACAAGAGGGCTATGCCGACCCCGTCACGAACGACGGACCCGGATTCCACTCGAGCATACCCGTTAGCGAACTCACCGAGCGCGTCACTCGAGCCCGAGCGATCAGGACAAGCGACAAAACTCAGCCCCTCCGGTTATGAGGAACCGAGGACGGGGTAACGCACACAACTCAAACCGACCCCTACTAAGGCCCGACAGGGCTCGGGGGCTCAAGACACCAAAACGCCTGGGTCTGCGACCCCGAACTCGCCCCATCCGGCTACACTTCGACTGCACACCAAACGAACGAGTCTGCGACCCCGAACTCGCCCCATCCGGCTACGCTTCGACTGCACACCAAACGACCGGGTCTACGACCCCAAACTCGCCCCATCCGGCTACGCTTCGACTGCACACCAAACGAACGGGTCTGCGACCCCGAACTCGCCCCATCAGGATCCACGAGCTCCGGCTCGCTCGATCCCTAAACTAACTACCTTGGCTGCACAGGCTGCGCCGAGGCCAGGATCCACGACTCCGACTCACCCGGTCCCACGGCGCGCACCGACACCGGGACCCGCGAGCTCCGTCTCGTCCGATCCCTGAAAACTAGCTGTCTCGATCCCATGGCGCGCACCGACGACAGGGGCCACGACTCCGACTCACCCGATCCCACAGCGCGCACCGACGCCAGGATCACCGTTTCTCCCGATCCCAACACTAGAACGCCTCGGCTGCACAAAACGCCGCCTTGGTTAAAACGACTCCGCCTCGACTAAAAAACACGCACACACGCCCGCTGACAAAAACCCCTCAGACGACTCTGCCCGAATCGTCCGGGGGCTCGGGGGCTACACCCGCGGTTGCGCTCGCGCGCACCCGCCGTCAAGACAAAAATCCCCCAGACGATTCTACCCGAATCGCCCGGGGGTTTCTGTCGGGTTCATAAATCCGGGGTCCCTCGTAGGCCGGATTTCCAACGAAGGCTCGGCCCAATCAGACAGCGCGCGACTCATGGGCCGGCCCATGTATCTGAACGACAGGCCAGAAGGGCGGTCCAGTCACCGACCGGAAGGTCTGGCCGAGGAGGAGCGACACCCGTTTTTCCTACTCCGGCCCACCTCTCCGACCGGAGTGCTCGCTCCGACTCCAGTCGCCTCCGGACGGCCTCTCCGACCGGAAGGTCTGGCCAAAACGCTACTTCCGACTCTGACCCCGCGTCTCCGACCGGGGCACGTCAAAACCTTGCTCACTGCTCTTCTCCAACTGGCGCAATCAGAGCCAGCTGGGACCAACCGACCGGGGACGCCCGCTCGGAAAGGACTAGGGAACGAACGGAGAAAGCGAGACAAGGCGCGCAAGTCGAACCACGATACCAGGGACCGTACTCTGTACACCTGCAGGAACAGTACTCTGCAACCGCCCTGACACAAATAGTGTTGTAGGCGCCGACATTTTCCGACAGTATTGTGGGCCCCATTAAACTCCCATACGGTAAGACCCCTCACATGCCTCTGGGCATGGACAATGTTGTGGGTGCCGGCTTTTACCGTACCGAGTGAACATGGTGAAACTCCTCACATGCCTCTGGGCACCAATAGTATATGCAGGTATCGACATCTGCCATACCCAAACAAAGACGACGTGACCTCCCACATGCATCTGATATCCAACAGTGTTGCGGGCACCCACCATCATCCTGTACCCGTCGGCGTGGGCAACAAGGCTTCGAAGCAAACCTACTTCCCTCTCACATGTAAGGCCATCCTCTTCATCTATAAAAGGGGATGTGCTCTCTCCCAAGAAAACTCAGTTGATTCAAGTTCATACAAGTCATCACAGATTCATTAGATCGACCAAGTTCACTAGTTCACAACCACAGAACCGCCAGGTTCGGACCTCAAGCACACGCTTGAACACTTAACTCACAGCGGTGCTCCTGTCGCTCTCGGCCCTTCCGATTGGAGCCGACCGGACCTCTTGTACACCCCATCTTTCTCCTTCTCGTTTGTAACCCCACTACAAACTTCGAGCACCTGCGCTCAGGAATAAAGTCACCGACCGACTCAAACTGGACGTAGGGCACGTTGCCTGAACCAGTATAAACCCTGTGTCATTGAGTGCTAGGCCAGCTCCGATCACAACGTACGGCAAAACTACAAATATTTACTTGTTGGTCACTTTCTGCACCGACACATATATACTACTTGATTACTGTCTGGAACAAATTACAAATTCGGGCACTATCCTTGTCCTTGACATGATAGCAGTGATTCTCTGCTATCCACAGAACACATCCCACAATGGATGGTTGCGCACCATATTACAATTTGCTATATAAGCACATTGCTGGAATGCCATTGAATCACATCTCAAATATATCCTGTGTGCCCTATTAGACCTTGAATTAACTGTTGTGATCATATATTGTTATGAACCACCAAGTTTTCTATGATTCTGGGTATTGGTTGAAATGACAGTATTGGACAATACCTGAGTGCCTACTGAATATGTTGTAGACTGTGCCTGTTCTTTTTAGTTGTGTGGGGAGTATGGCAGATTATCATTGTCCTAAATTTTTGACAGGTGTCGGCAAATCTTCATTGGTGCATCTCTTATTGAAAGGTTCTGCTGTGGCTCGACCAGCCCAAACAATAGGGTGTGCAGTTGGTGTTAAAGTAAGTAACCCTGGGCCTAATTTCCTTTGTTTTAATTTTAAAAATATATTCTCACACAAGCATTAATTCCCATTCTGCAGCATATTACTTACAGTAGTCCTGGGAGTTCATCTAATAGTATCAAGGGTGATGCTGACAGGAACTTCTTTGTTGAGCTTTGGGATGTTTCCGGACATGAGCGTTACAAAGACTGCCGTTCACTTTTTTATTCACAAATTAATGGTAGGTATTTTCTGCATCATTTTTCCTGCCAATAAAGTAATCCAATGCTGCATCTTTGCAGAAGTCATTTTTTTCTTTCTGTGCAGCTAGTTAAACTGTGTAATATGAAACAATATCCCCTTTGAATGATATTTCATCTTCTCAGCTAGCCAACCATACTTGTATGAATATAGGGAAAGAAAAAACCATACATTTCTTGCATTTCTTATATGAACTTTGTTACATTTTGTTAAATCAGCGTGAAACTACCTGGCATGGTATGTCCACAATCTGAAACCTTATTGTCCAGTTTTGCCCAAGTTCCGTTTGATTTGTGGTTGCATGCTGAAGCCTGAATTGATGTGGAAGAGATGGTTTATTGTTAGAATAATCTATTGTTCTCGGCCCTTGGCCCAGAGACATTGGGTGTGTTTGGTTTCCTGGCCTACTTCTAACCAGGCTAGAATCCTAGCCTGGGCAGCCTTAGCCTGCTCCCACCAAGCCAACTCCTAGTTGTTTGGTTGTCTATGTTATCTAAGCCTGGCTAGCAAATGAAGTGTTTGGTTTCCTGGTTTGCTTTGCATAGAGTCACCCCTTCTTTAACTTGGTAAGTTTACCGCCTTTGAGCTGAGATCCCTCCCAAATTTGTCTGAACTGAAACTCGGTCCCAATTCTAGCAAACTCCCAAATTTGTGCTGCCGCCATGGAATCCTAAAATGACTTTAGAATCAACTGAGATCCCCCCCTCCGCTCATGGATCAGCAGCTAAGTTGAAACGTTCATAGTTCTATTCTAACAGAAACATTCATAGCTGCATATGGATTACTGCAACTGAATTAATACACAAATCTAGAGGATTCCTGGCAAGACAACTCAATACACTACCAACAGATGAACAGACTGCGGATTGGCACCTATTTTAATTATTTACCGAAGCACTCCTTGCTCCGGCGTTGGAGCTCCGCTGGTACTCCACCTGTGGCTCCGTGTACCCGGACACGTCGGTCTTGAGCAAGTCCGTGTACGCCCTGAGCCTCCGCACCTGCGCCCGGCTCTCCGCCACCTCCCGCTGCAGCGCCGCCTTCATTGCCCGCAGCGCCTCCTGCTGCGCGACCACCTGCCTGTACGCCTGTGACCATCAGTACAGCACGGAGAGCACGGAGACCTGGGCGAGCAGGGGCGGACGCCATTGACGACGGAGAGCACGGAGAGCAGGACACGAGGACGATGGAGAGCAGTTCTGCACCAGGACGACGGAGGGCAAGCACGGCATCATGGACGGGCTCTTCAGTGACCGCCTCTAAGGCCTCTGCCGCGCGACGGCTTCCGCCTCCGAGCGCCGCCGCACACGCACCAGCTTGGGAAACCAGAGCCACGGTCGGATCTGAGGAGGGCGCGAATCTGGGCAGGACGGCGGCAGTGGCAAGGAGATCTGGGGAGGAGCGGGATGGAAGACGACGACCGGCCGGAGCGGAGCGGGATGGAAGACGACGGCTGGTCAGAGCGGAGCGGGCGGTGTGGAACTCCACCGTAGCTACGGGAGGTGACGCGAACTAGAATGGATGGCTGGCCAGGGCCTGGCCACGAAAAAACTCCCGCCAGCTGCGTTCTTCTGGAGCCAGGCTTCGGGCTCAAATTGGCTTTGCGGGGCCTGGCTTCGGCCTGTTTACAGGCAACCAAACAGCCGGGAGGTGGCTTCCTGGAGCCTGGTTGGGAGTTAGCCACCCAACCAAACAGGCCCATTGTAAGGTATGGGGCAGAATGCTGTGATCTATTTACCTGTATGAAATTTTTATGTGTTGCATATTCTTAATGTATTGCTACTGAATAATAATAGATAATGCGTTTTAAAGCTTTCTTTTTTTGGCAAGAAGATGGTTTTAAGATTCTTAACCTTTTCCGAAATTATTTTTCAGGTGTCATCTTTGTTTATGACCTCTCCCAGAGGAAAACAAAGACAAATTTGAACAAGTGGGCAGTGGAAGTTGCTGAATCTGGGACCTTTTCAGCTCCTTTTGGGTCTGGTGGTCCCGGTGGCCTTCCAGTTCCTTACCTAGTTATTGCCAACAAAGTGGATATTGCTCCAAGAGATGGTAGAAGAGTGAGCAGTGGGAATCTTGTTGATGTGGCTCGTCAATGGGTTGAAAAACAAGGCCTGCTGCCATCTAGTGAAGAACTGCCACTTGCAGATAGCTTTCCTGGCAATTCTGGTCTGCTCACGGTAAATACCATTATTTGCTGTCTGATGTCTTGTTTTAACTGACTGTAGTGTGGTGATCCATAGCTTGTCTGGCTTGTGAAGAAACAATAATTCCTGTTTTCTTATTGATTATGTGTGTGCTGTGCTATTTAAATTTTGAAATGACAGGTTTGACCTTTGAATACAGGCTGCCAAAGAGGCAAGATATGATAAAGAAGCTCTAATCAAGTTCTTCCGCATGGTTTGTGCAAAAAGAATCCTTGTCATTAGATTAGTGTTTGACACTATAATATTTACTAATGGTATTGTGGTACATCATTCAGTTGATAAGGAGGAGGTATTTTTCGAATGAGCTTCCTGCCCCTAGCCCATGGTCACTAACTCCCAGAGAAGATACCATTCTTCCTGTAGAAACTGTGAATGATGATGACATGTTCCAAAGAAAAAGGTGACTCCCTCTATCTATTACTGACGAATGCATGAGGGTTTGATGGAATAAACATGCATTTTGTGATTTTTTTGTCTGGTACTCTTGATGAGAACTGGATATATGCCGAGACATGATCAATAATTTGGTTACTTTAGCAACATCTTGTTGACATGCTTGTTTCCTAACTTGTAGCTACGGTGGCCAGAGCTACAAATACAATGGGGTTGCCCCACTGCCTGCACAGCGGAACCTAACTCCACCCCCGACACTCTATCCACAGCAGCCAATGTCCTCTTCATCAGAAAACTACAGATACCACAGATTTTCCTCCTCGTCAATACCTGATTCAAGTGGTGGTAGAACAAGCCGAGCAAACCTCAATATATGATGAGATATGTGAGTCTTATCCATTATCACCTGGAATGTGGGGAAAAAACATGACACTGGGTTTTTTGAATCCCAGGTTTTAGATATTTTTGAGTTGTGCACCTGTCTTTGATTTGATTGTAATATGTGCATGTTGACAGGGCGTTTGAACATTATGTTTGTGGGATCACTAGTGGTAAATTCTTTGATTCTTCCCTGTATATCTCCTAATTCTGTGTATGAATTCAATGTAGTTTTCTAGGAAAACACATTACATGGTGTACACTGATACTCTGTGCAATGGCAATCTGAATCAATCTTTTTCCCAAGTCCCTTGAAGTCACCCGGAAGAAATCAAGTCTTGTGGCGTTCTGGGGCACTGCAACTATATATATGTATCAGCATGCAGTCTGATGGGTTTTCACTCTATTTGGTTCCGTATCGACAGATTATGATTGTCAAGCACATATGTTGGATTGAGAAATGTATTTGGTATATAGGCGAGCACTGCTGGTAGGGATTTTCGACAAATTTGATTTATAGTTTGTAAAAGTAGCACATGGTGTCCATATTTGTCGTTAGATGCTACTTCTTCAGTTTCAAATTGTAAAACCTTTTGGATTTTTTAGATATAATTGCTTTTATTATGTATCTACACATAGTATATATCTCAATCCATAGCTTATTTACATAGCCAAATGTCACCTATGTGCTGTTAGACAGAAAAAAAACTGTAGTCATGGCACTGTCAATCTAAACGTCCGTTTAGTTTGTTTACACGTTATTTACGTTACACTAGGGTACGCTGTTTTCATTTAAACAACTGTTTTATCCTGTTTAAATGGCTGTTCTGCCCGTTTAAGAGGTTGTTTAGCTTAATACTTGCTAAATGACAAGTCGACCGACTGTTTAACATTTACGATAACAGTAAGTCATGGATAGCTACTTTAAAAAAAATAAAATAATGTACACAACATTATAAGAGGGTGCGTTTTGGATTACTTTACTTTCTCTATTTCAAATTTGACTTTTCTAGATACATAGTTTTCGTTATGCACTTATATGTACACTGTATCGAGTAGTAAAAGCAATTCATTTAAAAAAGCCATAACAGGACTGAGTGGGTATAAGCTACTTTAATTTTGTTGGCCAGACTGCCCCGGCAAATGCTAGCTAGAAGTATATAGGAGTATTACAAATGCTATATATGAGTATTATAAATATAGGAACCACATTTGAATATATAGCATCTGATGGTGTTGCTATCATGTAGGAACGGTGATGAGCGTCAGCTTTATTTATCTAACCGTCTGCGCTTCCTGCTAGGTGATGCTGTATGATGCTGAGAAGAGACCACCGGCTCATCATCACAATATGTAGCAAGATGAACAAACCTTTTGTAAGGGGGTATCCGTGATTCCCACACGACCACCTGAAATTCCTCCTTGGGCAGAACAGCTGAGCCTACAATCAGATCTCCAAACATCACCTTTGGCAATCGCCCTTTGGAGGCATCGATTTCTCTATGAGGGGGCATCAGGCGAAGTATACGCGATGATGACAACGGTGCGAGGCTGGTTATATATATTGGGTGCTCTTTGTCCATTAGATTCTTCGGATGCACACCGAAAATTGACATGTTGTTCTCCACCACATTGCTGTACTTTTGTAATATGCAGAGCCAGGCGCCAACATGCTGATTCTTCCGTAGCAAATGAGCACACAGGTTCGCCGTGACGAGTGATCCTCTCAGGGCCTCTGCTAGATCTTGTGCTACTGATGCTAACCGAGGGTGCTCTTCTGGGTTTGTGCTTCCAAACGCAAGAACCTTGAAGAGGTAGCTGTACTCCTGGTGCGACAAGCTGTTAAGATAGATTGGCTGTACAGTTCCGAGCCTCGATAGCATCCTAATCTTACTGACAATTACGATCTTGCTTCCTCTGCCCATTTGTTTTGCTGCTGATGAGTAAAACTTGAGCCACACCTCATCTTCCACATCTGATGCAAAGTGAACCACGAGCAAAGACTTCCCTGCTGGTGCTGGTATAACAGGAGCAGCGTCATGCTCCATTGTCCAAATGTTTTCTCCAGTCAGGTGCAGGACTGAAGAGAACTGTGACCTGATTTTCTCGTTGCTGCACACATGTGCAACCAGAGTTTTCTTACCGACTCTAACACCGCCTATCACTGGGAGCACTGTGGGAGTGAAGGGAGGAGGATTATCTTGCAGTAAGATATTGATAATCTGCTGCTTTTCTACGTGACGACCAAACATGAAGTTGTCTATGTAAAGATACGAGTCATAGGGGCTGCGGAACATGAGTTCGCATCCTTGGAGAAGAAATACAAACTCTTTCATATTTGAAAGAACAGATTCCAAATTATCCAGTGTAGGCTGAAGCTCATGATCCACACAAGTAAAAATTCGTTTAATACAAGTGGTGAAGGACAATTCACTGAAGCTGCTGCTGACCTCGTTTACAGTCCTGTACCTGTTGGGTGTCCAGGACAAGGTAGCCTTGGTACATGACCTCCACAAGCTTCTTGAGCTGAAGCAGCATCTTTGAGTTGGTGATGTATCGCACCTCGGCCTCCTCCACAATCATATGAGCTCTAATTAGTAGATCTTGCAGCGTTCTCACCTTCTTCTCCAACTGCTCTTCACTTTTGTACTTGTTGAACAAGAAGGA
Organism: Miscanthus lutarioriparius; assembly: GCA_904845875.1. NCBI lineage: Eukaryota > Viridiplantae > Streptophyta > Magnoliopsida > Poales > Poaceae > Miscanthus > Miscanthus lutarioriparius. Next base: position 64,282,636 of record CAJGYO010000002.1, read on the forward strand.
CATGAACCGGTTAACTAGCGGCCTGTTCGCTTGGTCGTAAACGATCGTAAATTTCCAGCTGGAACAGTATTTTTCTCTCACATCAAACCAGTCAGCAGTACTTCTTCACGATTCAGCAACAAATAAGCCCAGCCAAACGAACAGGCTGTAGTTCACCTGCAACTGCAGATACAACCAGCTCCATCTCAATTTTCTTTCTTCGCTAGCTGCGCCTATCTCTCGCAGAGACCTCTCTCAAGTCTGAGACTGTATTTATCCTTCGAATTCGGTTTCTTTACATGGAATACGGGAAATGATAAAGCTGAGTTCGGTCAACGAAAGCTACGTGCAATTGCCCCCTAACCATGTTCGTTTGTTTGGTCTCTTAAGTGGCCAGCGCATAGGGGCCAAGTCAGGATAAAATATGGCCGGGATCGGTCCAAACATACACAGTACTAACTTTGATAGAATACTATGAAAAATATTAATAACAGATGATATAGTAGGCTAATATTATGGACAAGATCATTTCATTGTGTTAAATTGCAATCAATGAATAATTAACCAACTCTATTAAATAATATTTCTTTGCGCAGTCAGAACCGACACGCATCGCCGCAATGGCCTCCCTCGCCTCCTTATCAGAGCTCTTCGCCCCCAACGACTCCCTGTACTCCGTTGGCACAGCAGCGAAGATAACGTCCAATGCTGACATGTCGCCGTCTTCGTTATCGGTGCCCTTGTCAATGGCATTCCAGAGCCGTCGGGCTCTGAGCTTGACCTTCATGGTCACCGCCCACTCGCCATAGTTGGTGAGAGTCAGCGTCAGCCAACTGGTGCCGCTGACCTCCCGCACCGTGTGCATGACGACCTCCTGTCGTGGCTGGGCAGCCACAACAGTGCCGCTGCTATCGCCCATCTCCAAACCGTCCGTCATCACCGGCGTTTAGTCCAGCGACGACGCTTGTACTGCTCCGATACCACTTGTTGGTCCCTCGGCTGCCCTGCACAGATAAGCAGTAAGCTTACCAGGACACTCACTCACTATGACTAGAGGTAGAAGAAGATATTGAGAATAGCTCACACACACATAAGCCCAGCGCTGGCCGAAAGCTCTGTCTCTGGATGTGGCAAACTGAACTAATTTGCTGTATTGCCTTTGTATAGAATATATATAACTCTAGCTATACCTCTACCAGGTATATAATTGTTGGTGAGTACACCAACTATCTACTCCTAAGATACAAGGGTACACCAACTACCTACTCTTAAGATACAAAGCTTAGCTCAGCCATCTCTACACTATAAGGCTGAAGTAAGCCATTTCTATCTACTGCCTCACTGCTGAATGGTCAGCCGAGCTGATGAGTTCCATCTCCTAAACCAGGAGAGGACAATTGTGCCGACCAGTCAAGAGAGATAGGAGCAGCAGATTATGTCAAAAGAAATACTGAAACAAGACAGAAGACCACTCAAAATTCCAAAACGAAAACAGAAGTGACTGAAGTGCCAAACACCAAACCCCAAGAGGGACCAACATGTGACAGCCAACTGCGCAGGTACCCCACTAAGCCGATTGTGTTATAGCATCGCCATTTTGCATTGCCAAGTTGTATTGTGCAATGTTATCCTTGCATAGGCTCACAACTTCCCTTGGATGCCTTGTCTTCTGTTGAAAAGTTCTTCTATTCCGTTGCTTCCATATATGCCACCGGAAATAGGTTATGATTCCGTCAAAAACCTTCCTTTGAGGTTTCTCAAAGGTGGCTCAACATCTCTCCAATAATTATAGATTGAGCCGGTTTGGTTTATATTCCGAACATGGGATATTTCGCATCATGTCTGCATAATTGCCCAGGTCTCCTTTGTGAAAATAGTCTTTACAGAGATGCTGTGGCGTCTCAGGCTCCACTCGGCATAACTTACAAATGGGGTCACCATTTGGCCAACCTCGTTTAATCAGGTTATTTTTGGTGAGGATCTTTCGGTGAAGTAGAGTCCTAGCTTTCCAAATTGGGCTAAGCCTCAGTTTGCTGAAAGTCCATGTAAACTAAATGTTGCAAGCACTACTAGTGGTGTACTCCCCATCCACTGTCCACCGCCACCGGATGGTATATATCCTCAACCTCTTGGTTCCTTGATGTCTCATGGATGGCCTCCCAAAGTTCAACGTATTCTGTGAGTTCAGCTCTGGATGTGACTGGGATTATGTGCTCTATCCATTTAATGTCATTAAGGGCTTTGTCAACTTTAATTTTTTTCCTTTTACACTTGGCAAATAATATGTGCGCAATGTTCTTGGCTGCTTTCCCATTGATCCAGCTGGAGGTCCAAAAGGAGGTTGATTTGCCATCGCCTACTGTTACTACCGTTGAAGCGTTGAATAGTCCCGTCTTTTTGTCACATGGTATGTCCAGTTTGTTCCATGCTCTTTCTCTTTCCACTTGAACCAAAGCCATCTCAACCTGAGTGCTCCTGCAAATCTTTCTAGGTCTAGGATTCCTAGTCCGCCTTTCTGTTTTGGGAGGCAAGTTATTGGCCAATTAATTAGTGAATGGACGCCGTTAACATTATCTGGTGTTTCCCCACACCATAAGAAGCTTCTTCTAATCTTATCAATTCTCTTAATCAACCATTTTTGAGCTGGGAAAGCTGTTAGGTGGTAAATAGGTTGAGAGGAAAGTACTGTTTTCACCAGGGTCTCTTTTCTAGCTGACGATAATAGCTTCCTTTGCCATCCTGGTAGCCGAGAGCCTATCTTGTCTATGAGAGGTTGCAATTCGACCCTTCTTAATTTCTTTGTGTGCAGCGGTAGTCCAAGATATTTCCCTGGGAATTAGCTGATCTTCAGTGGGAAGTTCTGTAGGAGTGGTTGTACCATAGTAGGGTCTAGTCGAATTGGGAAAATCTCTGTTTTGGCCATGTTGACCGATAGCCCCGAGCATTGACCAAAGATTTGGAGAATTCTATGCAAGTTCATTAAATCAGTAGCTGTAGGTGCCAAAAAAAATTGCTGCGTCATCTGCATACAGCGAACATCTTAGATTTGCCGATCACGGCAGAACTGGCTGAAGGAATCCCTTTTGAGCTGCTAGATCAATAATGCACTGTAGGGGATCAATTGCAAGAATAAACAACATTGGTGACAGCAGGTCGCCTTGTCGTAGTCCACATCATGCTTAATTCTCTCCTGGTTTGCCATTTAAAAGAAATTTGGAAGATGATGTTAGGAGAAGAGAGGAGATCCAGTCTCTCCATTTTTGACTGAACCCCAGCGCTTCGAGTACTTCAAGTAGGTATGGCCAGCTGATGGAGTCAACAGCTTTTGAGATATCAAGCTTAACAAATAATCCTGGGCTGTTTTTCTTATGTAATGCCTGGATCACCCGCTGCGCATAGATAAATTTTTTTTGAAGTAAGGGTAGGAGCTCTGCCATTCATTAAGGGGTGAAAGAAGAGTTATATGCACAGAGTGGTACTAGGGTCAAAAGGGGCAAGCAAACATACAACCAAACTGTGGAGGCAAACTGTATACAGGGGGGCTTTAGCCCAGCAGTAGAGCATATTGACTAGGTGTTGTGAAAGTCTTTCTATATTGCACTAGATCATCTTTCGCTCGCTCGGCCACCTGTAGTGCTGTGGAGTAATTATTGTTAAAATTTTGGCGATTACGTTCCTTCCACAAATTCCACATGATATGAATAGCCATTCCATTGAACTCTTGTCTCATCTCTTTCTGGACTGAGGGCAATGTTGATTCCCACCATTCAATTAAGGTGTCCGCCTGAGTTTAAAGGGCTTGGTGGAGGTTGCTGAAGTTTTCCCAGGCTGCAACTGTAGACCATACCACCTGTGCAAAGGGGCAGTCCAGACAAAGGTGAAGAGATAATGCAGTTATCTTGGTGAGGCCATCCCCTGAGAGCGAGATTGTCTGCTGTTAGCAGCTTGTTTTGGACAAGAATCCAAGCGAACACTTTGCACTTGTTCTCCGCTCATGCACGCTAGATGATTTTGGCCTTGTACCTCCTGTAGGAACCAAAGAATTGAGCGTGGTAGGCCGACTTCGTGGTGTATTGCCCGTTATTGGTCCATTTCCAAGTGATTTGATCTTCTATATCCGGCTGCAGCTGAACATCGTGGATGCGTATCCAGAGTGAGACGAATTCTTGCAATTGAGACGATGTAGTGATTTTCCTCCCCACAGCTTGTATCCAAGCATCTTGGCATAGATAAAATTATCATGTATGCACCTTTCCTGATGAATGCATTCTGGGCATTTGACATTAAATTATTCAAGTGTGGCGCCAACCGAGTTGCCAGTATCTTTGTTATTATCTTAACGACACTGTTTATTAAACTAATTGGTCTATAATCCGTCATGGTTGCAGCTTCCGTTTTCTTGCGCGCAGGAGAATGATGTTCGCCTCATTTATCAGGTGCAACTTGGCTGTTCTGTGATTATAAAAACCTTGTACTGCTTCTACTAGATCTCGTTTTATTATCTCCCAGCATTTTTTGTAGAATAAACCGATGAACCCATCCGGCCCAGGAGCTTTCATTGGTGGCATGTCTTTTATGATTTTTGCAATTTCCTGCTCTGAGAATGGTGAGTCCAAACTATCTAGCTCCAACTGCTTATAACCCAGGGCCTCCCAGTTTAGAGATAGATTCCCGTGCTTTGGATTACCTATGGACTCGCTGAAAAATTGATGGGCAACATTGCTTTTGTCTTGCTGAGACACCGCAATCCCGTTATTGCTGAGTATGGAACTTACAAAGTTTTGTTTCCTCCGGACATTTGCAAATATGTGGAATAGTCGGCTGTTGGTGTCACCATAGCGTATCCATTTTAGTCTGGAGTGTTGTTTGGCTTTACTTTTTTGTACTACTGGCCTACTGCCAACCACACTAATTTGGATTTTAGGAATTTCTTGAACTCCAATTCCTCAGGTGTTAACGTCCGTCTTTCCTGTGATCTTTCTAGTTCTTGGAGGATTAATTGCATTATTGCACTTCTCAGTTTCCAATTGCTGAAGCTTCAATGCCTCCAGGCTTTGAGGGCTTTGGCCGTACGCAGAAGGTTTACATGTAATCTGGGTATTGACTCGCTTGTCCCATGCTTGTTGTACTGTTTCCATAAAACCTAGCATCCTTGTCCAAAAATATTCGAACCTAAAGCCCTGTAGAAATCTGCGCTAGTCTCCCCTTTTAGTAGAAGTGGGCAGTGATCGGATCCCATTGAAGCCAGGAGGGCTTTGTAGGTCATTGCGTGGGAATAGGTCTAACCATTCCATGGTGGCAAGCAAATGGTCAATTTTGCTCATCGTAGGGGACTGTGTTGATCGTTGCACCAGGTGAATCTACGCCCATGCATTTCTATTGGTAAGAGTTGTAGATCATCGATCGTGTTTCTAAACCTATTGATCATGCCCAGGTTTATACGGTTATTGCTCGTCTTGGGCACGGTAGATGAGATTGAAGTCTCTTAGGGCCCGTTCGTTTGGCAGGGAACCAGCCCTTGGATCCATTCGTACCGAGAATACTTCACTAATTTGTACTAGTTTTGATCAGCTAGAAGGGTTTCTGGTTGGATTTCACCCAACCGAACGAGCCCTTAGTATAATCCATTCCGGCTGCATGGTGGATTTCAGGGATGTTAATTCTTGGAGAAAATGTCTTTTGTCTGGGTCACTCTGCGGGCCGGTCATGCTCCAGGTTACATTTTCAGCTAACATGATAATTGCCACGTTAAGGGCCTGTTTTGCACAGCTTCACCAAAAACTTCGTGAGCTGTTTTTTTTCTTTTTGTCAAACACCCTTTTCCAAAACAGCTTCATGGTTGGAGTTGTTTTTTCTCCTGTCACAAAGGGATAGGATGGGAGAGAGCTGAAAAAATAGCTTATATCAGCTTCATCTGACACAAGTGGGCCCCAGCCTACCCAAAAGTCTCGGTTTGCCCCGCAGATAGAGCGCGCGCGCCCACCGGGGCACAGCAGCTAGTGGCGTGGCCTGCCGAGGGCGCCGCCTCTAGGGAGCAGCTCGCCGAGGGCGCGACCACCAGGGCGCAGCCCACCGGGGGCGCGACTGCCCGGTACACGGCTCGCCGGGGCCATATGCCGTGGATGAGTAGCAACGGAGGCGAGAGAGATGGTATGGGGTTGGAGGCCAGCGCCAAGCGAGATGAAGTCCATCAGTCGGCGTACAAGGTGCCGCCAACGAGCAAGGCTCCCTTGCCGCTGGTGGGCCGAGGCGCGGGCGCCGCTGCCACCGGGCTAGGCGTGGACACTGGCACCGTGGCTGAGCCAGCGCGAACAGGCCGCTGGGAGTGGGCGAGCTCGGCCGCCGGAGTGCGGCCAGGTACGAGCCACTGGGGCGAGCGCGGTTGCCGGGGTGGGGCCAGGAACGGCCGCCGGGGCGTGGGCGAGCGCGGACGCCAAGGCGTGTGCTATGGTCGCGTGGGGAGAATGCATGGAGAAGAAAAGGAGAAAGAGAAAATAAAAAGGACATTCTAGTCATTATTATTTTTTGTTTTATCCTGTGAAGCTATTTTGTCGACACGGAGAAAATAAAAAGCCCCGATGTTCCCCCACAAAAAAAAAACAGCTTCACTGTGCCAAATTACGCCTAATTATGTGTTATGTGGAGGAAAGCCGCTGCAGGTTAAAGTACCTTTCAGATGCCGCGATGAGGATGCCCCCTGCCGACCTACAGGTCGGGAGTGAGAAACAATTATTCAACATGTCCATTCCGAGCGTTTCAATGAAATTTGAAAACCCCAAAATAATTAGGGGAATTTAAGCAGTGATGGTAGTAAGCAATTTAAAATTTACCACGTTAAAATACTCGCTAAATTATGAGCTCTTTACAATGGTAGGAAAAGTACCTTGTACATCTAGGTACTTTCAGTTGAGTACCACCTATTTTTCCACCGTCCGATCTTGCCCAATGGATGTCTCATGTTTTTTTTCCAACCATTGTAAAATTTCTCCTAAATTATATATGCAAGTAAATAACTTGGTTTATGCAATCATCAATATCTCTTTGGCAGGGCTTTTCAAAAAATGGAGAAGCTAGAAAAAGCCGCTTTTTGGTGGCTTCGGCTTCTCGCCTCAAAGTGACTTCAGCTCCACTGTTTTTTGTTTATATTGGACTTCAGAAAGCCGTTCTCTTGTGTACTCGTTTGACAACTAAAGCACCCGCCTGCCACGTATAAAATCCAGAAGATGTGCATGATTACTTGTGAATTGTGATCACACATATTCATTTCTGTTGTTACTGATCACTGGACTTCAGTAATATGCAGGTTGTGTTTGGTTCGCCCTGCTCCGGAATCCTGCTGTGTTTATGCGGCCGTGGCAATGAAGCCGTGTTATCCCTGATTCTGCGACCGCCGTGTAAATATTGGTTTTTTTTTTGCCTGCCCGCACGGTGAAGAGAATCTAAAAACAATAGTGAGCCTTTAGGTGGGATTCTTGGTTATTTTCATAAAATTTCGATTTTAAGCTGAAGGAAACACGTCCATACACTGCATGATATATAGGTTTTTAAAAAAACTGTGCCTTCAGTGTGCCCGATCCACGGGTTGTATATTTGAGATCAGCAGCAAATATATCGCGCTTGAGATATGATTCAGTGGCAACCGCATATTCCCTTGCAGTCACTGGGGCAGCTATAAGCATAGCAGAAAGCGCAGGGACTGATCAGCTTGGGGTCAGTCGGAAGTCCCGCCGGCGACGATGGTGTAGGCGCCGCCGCCAGCAGCTTCTGGTGATGGTGAGCATTCTCCTTTGCGGCAGCCATCGCAAGCAGCTGTCCGGCAACCAAGCATGCCAGCAGCAAGCAGCAAGTTGTAGCTGCCATCGTGCTCCTATTCAGCACCACGCTGCTTTGGGAAGGCATAGTAGTATAGCACGTTTGATTTTTTCAAGTGAAACCTGTATATGGATGCCAAGGAAGAACATAAAGAGATAACAGTCAGCGCAAAAGAAATGAAGCAAAAAGAGATAACAGTCAGCGCAAAAGAAACTTATGTGTACATTTAAGTAAGAGGGAAAAAAAACTGAGGGCGCAGGCGCACCCTGTGCTGCAGCTAGTAGCAGTAGCAGCGAGGGTGAAGGGTGTCCAATGCACTTGGTAGAAATCACGTGCAGTTCACACTTCACAGCTTCTAATTACAGCGAGTGCCTATGTTGGGATGCTAGCTGCTGGTTTGCATGTGGACTGCAGCAGGGGGGGCTATTTATAATGGGAGATCAAGGAAAGGAGTGGCCCCAATGGCCGCCGGAGACGATAGCAACCAAGACAGTGAGGTGCTATCTAAGGGCTTGTCTGCGACAGCTCCAAATGCTCCAGATCTATTAAAATCAGCTCTAGATTCTTTTTTTTTTGGTACCCAAACACCTCTCCTCTATGGGATCTAAAGTAACAAAAATCTGGATTTTGAGGTTAGATCCATGGATTCCATGCAACATATAAGGGGTGCTCTGAAAATGCAGGTTCCGTACATTATCATGAAGGGGGTAAGTACCCACCACTGTCATCCATTACACAACTCAAGCACGTACCAATTCATTGTTTTTTTCACTTTTGTTTCTTGTCTCCCTCCTCCTGACGCTCGTTCTCCCTCCCTAGCAACAGAGCACGTGTGGCTAGGGAGCCACGCCGCCCGCAACCTCTCTGTCGACGACCATCCTACACCGCCAGTGATGGCTAGAGGACGTAGATTGGGCCCTCCTCAACCCCACACCTTTTTTGCTCCATTCCCATGGGGAAAATAGTTCCTAGGGTTGGGCTCTCGAAGTCTTTGTCAGCTCAGTTCGCCGGCGGTGGACCTCCTCCGGTGCTTTTCCCTTCTCCGGGGGAGTGGTGGCACGGCCTCCCAGCCTGGTGTGGGTGGCGGCTCGGCCTCCTTGCCAGGTGCGGGTGGGGGCGCGGCAACCGTACCCTTCCTGGCGCGGTGGGGGTGCGGGCTCCCTGCCCGGCGTTCAGGCCAGCGTTGCTGCTTGGGATGCAACGACCAAGATTATCGGTGTCGCGGCTTGAATAGGGAGGCTGAGCAAAGCCAGGTCTTTCCCCTACTACCTGTGTCTCAAGGTTGAAGATGTGCTCTGGCTACAAAAATGGAGGGCAAAGGAGGATGAGGTATGAACATCTCATGCATTTTGTTTGACAAATTATATTGTTGTGTGGAATTCAGGGTTTGGAACTTCAAAAAATGTTGCGCGAATCATGGTCAGGGTGATGCTATTGATTGGGCTGATGAGTTCACCATATTAGTTTGTAAGTTTTTTGCCAAACAAGTTAGAAAAGGGAACCGACTAAATACACATTTGAATGTACTAGGATTCACCGAGGTATCGAATAGGGTTTTCCAGTCTATCGGGGTCATGTTGAGTAAAAGGCAACTAAAGAATAAATGGAACAAGTTGAGGGGTGATATGACTGCATGGAGGAAATTACCGAGGAGGCAAACAGGTGTTGATTGGAACTGGAACAAAGGAACCATCAACAACCCTGAGTGGTGGAACAAGATTAAAAATTGTCTATTAACCCTATTTACGTGACATCAAGGTCCTTTTAAACATGCATTTTCATGATTTATAACAACATTTTGGTAGAACTTCATGCAATGAAATGGCCTCCCGTCTTGTGTACAAGCACCATGGTTAGTTGACAATCTCTATCGAAGGGTCTCACAACACTTATGTTCCACAGAGAACTCAAGAAGGAATCACACACATCTCGGACATGAGATATGTTGGGGTTATGATACCCCGGGTATCTCAAGGCACCGATTAGATAGCCGCTCGGGCGGCCCACGGTACGCCAGCTAGTATAAGCCCAAACAATCAAGGCCCAGCTAAGCTAAGCGGACTGGGACAAACACTAAGGCCGGGGTCTGCCACGACCCCTTTCCTCTGCCTTAGCCGCACGCCGCACAAAGACTCATGACCTCTCGCCCGTCCCGACCCCTGGGAGGAATGGGGAGAGATCGAGTCCGGCCAAGCGCGCCTGCTTTGACAGGAGCAGGTACGCCGCACTGACCCTGTAAGGACCGAGGGAATAACGGTCATCTTGGTCCGGTCAGACGCCATCCCTGCGCCACGCAACAGAGACAAGACACCACCACCAAGCGATGACGACTTGTACGGTGATCCACCATTCAAATATGGCTTGACGAGACACATGTATGACTCCACCCACTACGGGATGGGATCCACGATGATGGCCTTGACTTAGAGGCCATCCAAGCCAGCAGGAGTCACGACCCCAGAGCCTGGGATCGTGGACACCAGCACCATAAGCAGCAAGACAATCAGTGACCTAGGGGCAGCTACCAACTCCTGTACTACGCCCCCGCGAGATCAAGAAGCGATGACGAAGGCCACGACAGCACTGTAGCACCATGTCACACCATGCTGCGACATGGACACAAGACCATGACGACAACCACATCCAGACGTGCACCACAAGACGGTGTTGCTTGCAGGCCAAGTTAGCTAGGTTTCTAGGCTCATGACCCCACGGTCGAGAGAACCTCCTTCTTTGTATATGACCTAGCCCCAGACTCTATATAAGGGCAGCTAGGGCACCCTTCCAAGGATCATCTTCATCATCTCTGGACTCTCGAAGCTCTCATTCGGGCAGTCCATCTTCTAGCTCTAGCTCTCCTATCTCTTCCACCATTCTTGCACCCCTCCATTGTAAGAACTTCAGAGCATTCAAGCGAGGAACACGCACTCGATCATCTTTGAGACTGGACGTAGGGCTCCAGCCTGAACCAGTATAAATCCTCGTGTCTTTTGGATGCTATCATCGTCTTCCTAGAGCAGCACGACAATCGTATAAATTTACTAGTCCGATTTACAAAACACCGACAAGATGAGTCTTTTCCTTATCTCACTATGGGTGAACACCTAGGAAATGCACTTTAGCCTAATCTAGCACTAGTCTTCTCCTAATGCCTATGATTGTCTTGTGTGGTGAAGCTTTCAAATGTTTGTGGTAACACTTCCTCTAGCATTAGGAATTCTCAAATGACTATGTGGAGGGGTAAAAATAGCCGCAATAGACTAGCTCTTGCACCAAGAGTCATGGAATATGTACTCCATCCGTCCATCAAGATGTGTCCTTCTAGTATATTTAAATTTTTTCCACACAAAGTCTGTCAGTATAAGCAAATATGTGGGTTACACTAGGTATTTTCTACCACCAACCCACTTAAAAAGAAACTGTAGGCTAACTTTTTAGAGATATCTATAAACTCTATAAAGCTAAATTCCAATAGCTATTTCTCTAAACATGCAAGCTGTCCGCCTAATTAGTCCACTATCGGATGCATTTATGACCAACTATCATTTGCAATTATGATCTCTACATGTCAGCAAGACACATCATTCACTAACATGCATTTAGTTGTCCACGTCAGCGTGCCACGTCATCCACTAACATTAACTTATAATTGTTGATCCCTTTGTATAAGTAATTTTATTCCAAATCATCAGCAATTTCCGCGGCAATGTCGATGTTTGACCACCGATAGCCTGCCACGGGGGTCCTCGGGGCAGTATGTTCGGGCTTCAGCATATGCGGAACTTGACGGTGAACGCAAGAGACAGTCGATTTATCCTGGTTAGGGCCCTCGATCGTGATCGAGTAATAGCCCTACGTCCAGTCGGCGTTAGCCTTGCGTTGGATTGATTGTGTGTAGTTGTTATGTCCAAAGTCCTTCTGCTCCGCTAGGAACCCCGCCCTCCTTTATACGGTTAGGAGGTCAGAGTCCTAGTCGGTTTATAATGAGAGTTCCTAGTAGGATTATAAAATAATACTACTACTAGGATTACATGAAAGGAAACCTAGTTAGACTAGATCTTCTCAATTCCTTGCGGGGTATCCCGTGGGTCCGGCATCGACAAGCCCCCAAGCACTTCATAGTTGAGCTCTGGAAGCCTCGTCTTGTTCCTTCAGGTCTTGCTGAGTAGAAACAAGCGTCGTCCGAGTGCTTTCTTGAGCGAAACTATGTAGCGCTTTCTGGGATCTTCGAGTGGTGCGTGCCTTTTTTAAGAAAAAAGCGCATCCAGCTGGGTGTAGCCCCCGAGCCTCTTGCTATTTGGAACAAGTAGCTGGAGGGTCATGTCTTGGAGTTACTCTGATCCTTCGCCGAAGAGTAGCCGAGTATACCCGGGTTCTTTATAAAAAAGAACTCGGATATATCATGAGGTCTTGAAGTAGTGTGTCTTGAATAAGTCTCCTTGGTGACGTGCGCTTTTTTAAAGAAAAAAGTGCACTCGCTGGGTGTAGCCCCGAGCCTCTTGCTATTTGGAAAAAAAGATAGAGGGTCTTGAATCATGTGTTGTTTTACAACTTCTTGATTTGAAGAAGTCTTTTGAGTGATGTGCGCTTTTTTGAAGAAAAAATGCACTCACTGAGTGTAGCCCCCGAGCCTCTTGCTATTTGGAACAAAGAGTTGGAGGGTCTTGAATCCGAGTTGTTCAAAGAACTGATAACTTCCCTTGATGTAGCCCCCAAGCATTCTTAAAAAAGAACTCGGATACGGAATCTTGGCATATTCTCTGGTAGCCTGCTGTTGTCAGATGTAGAGTCTGCTACTTTCAGATGTAGAGTCTGCTGCTTTCAGAGGTAGAGTCTGCTGTTGTCAGGTGTAGTTGTATGGTGGTGGTTGAATGTAAATGCCTTTTGTTCATAGGTTGTACAGTGTTGGTATATTCTCCCGAATATGCTTGTTGTTGAGTATTGTTCCTTCACGCCTGAGTTCTCTTTCATTGAATTCTGTCTTTTCACCGTGTCCTTTGTTAGGTTTGTTCAGCTGGTGCTCCCGATCTATGTGCACCGCTTCTTTGGTCTATAAATATCCTCCTTGTGTGTTGTTTTGATTCATCGAGCACTTTGTTGTGTGGTTTGAAATCCCCGTAGTCATGAGTATGATAGTTTGTGAAGTAGAGCAGCCCCCGGGTGCATTTTGTAGTTCTTGTACATCTTGTCGTAGCTGGAGGAAGTCTTGTGATAGGGATTAGAGGTAGACTAATCCCGTAGTGGCATTGCTCTGGGAAGTACGTAGCGGTAGTTGGAGGAAGTCTTGTGATATGGGATGCGTTCCTTCATCCAGCAGTTCTGGGTTGATCCTCGACGCCTGCCCTGAGACTGTCTGGTGCAGATCAACACCATATCTGGTATCACATCGGACTTGGGTAGACAGATGCCTGCAGGATCCTCTTGTTCCATGTTGTCCCGCCATGCCGCTGATCTCCTCCTTGGATGTGCTGCTTTCTTCCTTTGAAGAAAACAGTGTAGCCGAGTGCGGTTTGCTCTACCGAGTAGCAATTTGGAGCACGTAGTTGTTCCAGAACCTAGTTGTTTCCGGGTTCCTTTTTGCTACCTTGCCTATCATAGTACCGAGTTCGTTGGGTCTTGTAAGATGTGTAATCTTGTATCTTTTGAAGTTATTTGTAATGGAAAGAATCTTGTCTTCTGAGTTATCATTCTTTATTCTGCTGATGTCCCGGTTGTTTTTGAGATTCCCGAGTTCTTTCTATAAGGACCGGGTTGTTATGCTCCTTGTGAGGTGACCTTTCGTTGCTTCATGGCTGATGAGTTCTTTTTGTAGCAATATGATAGCTCTGCCGTTTTGCCGGATGGATAAGTCTGAAATCTGCCCGTTGAACTGTACCATTATGTGGATTTGTGCCTTCTGTCATTTTAGCTATGTCAGTAAATGGACCATTGCGCTCTCACATCGTGCTTTAACGGGCCCGGTGGGCCGCGTTTTACTGCTGTAAGATCTATTTAAAAGGCCTTTTCGTCTTCTTCTTCTTTACTGCTCCGCTTTTGCCTTGAAACCCTAGCTTTCAGAAATCCACCGCCGCCATTGTCGCCGTCACCTGAGCGCCGCCGTCTTAGCCTCATCTTTCCCTAGTGCCTTTTTGCTTTTGCTAGTACATGGGTAGGAAGAAAGCCGTGAGCAAGTCCCAGGCAGCCTTCATGGACGAGGAGTCATCCCTTTCCATGATCGAGAACCAAGAGTTCATGGCCATGAGGGCTGCCCAGAAGGTTTGGCCGGCTCCAACAACGACTGAAGACCAGCTTCGCGAGCTTGTCAGCGATGGATTGATCCAGAGCAAGGACATTGCTGAATGGAGAGCTCCAGGCGAGCATCGGGTCCCTGCTCCAGGTCCTAGTGAGATAATTCTTTTCGTCTCCTTTATCCGTGCTGGACTTTGCCTTCCTACTTCTGCCTTCCTTCATCGTTTTCTCAGTTATTTTGGGGTTAGCTTGAACCATCTTGCTCCCATTGCCGTCCTCCATCTTTCTGTTTTTGTACATCTTTGCGAAACTTTCCTTGGAATTCCTCCTTCTCTTTCTCTCTTCCGTCACTTCTTTCGTCTGAAGCCTCAACCCCGCGCGCGAAGACACCAATGTTCTTGGCGGCTGCGGGATTCAGTTTCACTAGGGTCTTAAAAGCAAATTCTTTGACTATGACCTGGTTGATTCTGTAAGGGATTGGCGCGCTGACTGGTTCTATGCCACCAATTTGATTCCTTCTCTCGCTGTTCATTCAGGTTCTAGTCCCTCTGTTAATGACCAGTGGGAAAAGAACTCCCTGACGTCGGATGAGCTCCAGGCGATCTAGCTATTTCTTGAGACGATAAGTACTCTGAAACAGCAGGGCTTGACCGGCTTCGATATCGTTTCGAGTTTCCTTCGCCGTCGTGTTCAGCCTCTGAAGGAGCGAGAGCACTTTGGTTTTGAGTACTCTGGGGCTGAGGATCCTTCTAGTATGGTCCCTTCCCTTGAGTTGACTGACGAGGAGGTACTCGAGCATCTTCAGAAGATGCTGAAAGGAGCAAGTGTCGTCCCGCTTACTGTCTCTGAGTACTGTGCTAAAAACCCGCCTCCTGCTGTGAGTTGTTTTCTCTTTGTGCGGGTACTTTTTGTATTTCTTTTGCTATTATCCATTTTTCACTTAATCTTTCTTGTCTTGTTGTTTTATTCTTTTTGTAGGAATTGGGGCGTAACTTTGTTGACCCAATTCCCCTTGATGCCTGCCCTGCCATTGCGGGGACTGGGGATAGTCTTGCTAGGGCTTCTTCAACCAATAAGTTTCAAACCACCATAATGTTTCCTGGTGTTACTTCTATGGTTTCTGATGTATATGTGGAGTATGTCCCTCATCCAGTTCCTCGAGGCCCTCGCAGTGTCGGAAAGAGGGGGCGAGCTAAAAGTTCTTCTTCTGGTTTGTCTTCTGCCAAGAAGTCTCGGTAGTCGAGTACTCGTCCAGGTACTCCAGTTGTAGCTAGGATGCTCTTAGGTGAGCATATTAATATGCTCTGTCCCTTTGTTTTTTGTTTTTGTCTTTAACCGAGTACTTTTGTCCTTTTTTAGCTGGTGCCTTGGCAACCTTGGTCGAGAGTGAGGAGGAAGAGGACGATGATGCTGCCCTTGTTACTCGTCGGTGAGTTCTTTTCTTGTTTTCCTGTTGTTGAACCCCTCCTTTTTGTTTTGACTTTGGTCTTGATTTTTTTGTAGTAAGCGGTCGTCGGGTACGAGTTTTTCCGGGGCTCCGGCACCGAGTTCTTCTGGGGCTCCGGTACCGAGTTCCTCTGGGGCTCCGGTACCAGCCGTGCTGCTCCTATCGAGTTCTTCTGGGACTCCAGTACCAGCTGCGCCGCTCCTGTCGCAAGGTGGTGGTGATGTTTTTGCCGCCATAGTTCCTCCAGCAAGGTCTTCTTTTGGTTTTATGAAGAAGAAGATAGCTGAGTAAGTGACTCTTTGTTGTGCTTCTTTGCTTTTGCCTTCCTTTTTCCTGACTTGTATTCTTATCGATGAGTTTCTCTATCATCTTGCAGTCCCTCGCCTTCTCTTACTCCTCCGCCGCCCTCTAGTCAGCCCTCTGGTGCGCCCCCGCGTACTGAGTCAAAGGACTCGAAGAGTACAGTCGGTGAGGTGGCTGTGAGGGAAGCTGGGCCCCCTGTTGCTGCTGACCCTGTTGCTCTAGAGGTGACTATGGTCACGGCGGTGGGTACTTCTGAGGAGGTAGCCGGGGCTTCCTAGGATACAGCTCTGGCCTTGCCTTCTTTGCCTACGCCAGCTTTCCCTTGGTACCGGTGCTTCGTGCTTGGATGATGATGTGTTGCATCAATTTGATGCTACTCATCGGTTGTCTGAGCTGACCGCAGCCTGGGGGAACTTGGCGACCTTTGCGACTTCTTTCGGGGAAAAGCTCCAGGTAAGTTTTTCTGAGATTCTTTCTTAGGCTGTTCATCTTTCTCTTGTCCTTACGCCTTGTTTTTCTCTCTCTCTATTTGCTTAGTCTTTTTCTCGTGATCATACCGGCTTCTTTTTCTCGTCTGAAACCGAGAAAAAGTTGTCCTCCGAGGTGAGCGCTCTGAAGGCCGAGCTTGACCTCCTCCGGGCCGAGTTGGAGACCGAGCGTCAAACGCACCAAAAGGAGGAGAAAACTCTTCATGCCCGGGTGGTAGAGGTAGAGAAACAGAAGGATGCTGTGAAGAACGAGTGCAAAGGTATTGCGGGTTCTTTTTGTTTCCTTTTGTATTCTGACTTCCCTTTTCGCTGACTTGTTTTTTCTTTTGTACTCTGATTTTTCTTTCGCTGACTTGTTTTTTGTTGCCTGGTCTAGCTCTCCGAGTTGAAAAGAAGAAGCTCTCGGAGGGTCTTGAGGAAATGAAGACCGCCTCCCGCAATAGTCACAACAGGGCTGAGGAGGTAATTACTCGCGCTAAAGAAGAACTCGCGCTTGCTAAACTGATTAGGCGTGGAGCTGATAGAGATCTTGTGCAGGCTCAAAAGAGTATTCAAGACTTGTCTGGTAAGTTGGCGACAGCTACTAAAAACTCGAATGCTTTGTGGAAATCATTTCGGTCAGTAGCCGGTCTTCTCCGGACTTCAGCGGATGATGGTCAGTCTTGGGGTCAGTTTATCCCCTAGGTTTTGACCCGTTTCTAAGAGTTCGTGAAGAGGTGCGCCCAACTGTGTACTAGGAATGTTCTTGCCCAGGTTCGGGTTCTTTCTCCGGAGTTTCCCCTGTCCAAGATTGCTGACGAAGCCGAAAGTCGAGAATATGTTGATGCTGTTGAAAGGGCGGAGCCTGAGGTCGAAGACTTAGCCAGTAGGATTGTTGATAACCTTAATATTGATATTTCTACTCCTAATGACAATGCTTGAATGTAATCGACCTTTGTACTCTGGCTTTTGTAACAGAATACTTATACTTCTTCTTGAATGAAGATCCTTTATCTTTGTTGATGTCTTCTTTGTCTAGATGTCTAATCCTTGCTTATTCTTTAAATGAGTTGTCCAAGTGATCAGAATTTTCTCCGAGTAGTTACTTGTTCTGACTTTCATCTGCATTGTATAAACCACTCGGTGTATGTAGACCATTGCCTTGACAAACTTTCTTGATTTGTCGAGTGCTTGTCTGGCTTCCGTCTGCGTCGTGTAAACAACTCGGGGTGAGTAGATCTTTGTCTTGACAACCTTTTTGCTCTTGTTAGTACTGAAAAGACTTGGGTCCGATGATCTCGAGTACTTTCAGCTTCTTCTTTTCGGCTTATTTGCTTAACTTGAGACATGGCCAACATCTGGTCCTTTCCTTGGTTGCAAAAACATCTTTGGCTTACCAGCTACCCTTTTCGACAAGCCCCCGAGCACTTCATAGTTGAGCTCTGAAAGCCTTGTCTTGTTCCTTCAGGTCTTACCGAGTAGAAACAAGCGTCGTCCGAGCCCTTTCCTTAGTGAAACCATGTAGCGCTTCCTAGGATCTTCGAATAGTTCGGGTGTTAGCTTATTAGCTACCCTCAGCTCTTTTGCTCTCGGCCGGTATGCTCAGGCATGTTTCAGCCATTTTGTTTTTTGTTCAGGTGTCAGCTTATTAGCTACCCTCATTGGCGGGCTCAAGCATGTTTTCGGCTCTTTTGCTCTCGACCGGTACGCTTAGGCGTGTTTCAGCCATTTTGCTTTTTGTTCGGGTGTTAGCTGATTAGCTACCCTCATCGGTGGGCTCAAGCATCTTTTCAGCTCTTTTGCTTTTGGCCGATATGCTCAGGCGTGTTTCAGCCATTTTGCTTTTTGTTCGGGTGTTAGCTGATTAGCTACCCTCATCGGCGGGCTCAAGCATCTTTTCAGCTCTTTTGCTCTCGGCCGGTATGCTCAGGCGTGTTTCAGCCATTTTGCTTTTTGTTCGGGTGTTAGCTGATTAGCTACCCTCATCGACGGGCTCAAGCATCTTTTTAACTCTTTTGCTCTCAGCCGGTATGCTCAGGCGTGTTTCAGCCATTTTGCTTTTTGTTTCGGGTGTCAGCTTATTAGCTACCCTCATAGGCAGGCTCAAGCATCTTTTCAGCTCTTTTGCTCTCGGCCGGTATGCTCAGGCATGTTTCAGCCATTTTGCTTTTGTTTCGGGTGTTAGCTTATTAGCTACCCTCATCGGTGGGCTCAAGCATGTTTTTGGCTCTTTTGCTCTCAGCCGGAATGATCACTGAAGACAACTCGGAGAAAGTCAAAACAAGACATATGTTGTGTAGAAAGACCATCTTTATTGATCATGAATCGTTGATGAGCCATAATAATACATATGTTGTCGATGAACATTATCTGTATTGATCATGAACATTGATTCCTTGCGGCTTGAATATATATTCTTCCTTGAGTTGCTTTCACGCGTAGAATCTTCTTATTTGGCTGATGTGCCATGTGTTGCTGACTTCTTTTCCATCCTCGGTTGTCAACTTGTATGTGCCTGGTCCGGTGACTTTTGTGACAATAAAAGGACCTTCCCATGGACTGAGTAGTTTGTGGCGTCCGTCAGTTTTTCGAATTCTTCTTAGTACTAGATCTCCGATTTGGAGTGATCGAGGCTGAGTACTCTTGTTGTAGTGGCGTCTTAAACCTTGTAGGTATCTGGCTGATTGCAGGGTAGCGTTTACTCTGACTTCTTCTGATCTGTCGAGTTCTAATCTTCTGGTGTGTTCTGCTTCTCCTTCATCATACTGTTCTATCCTTGGTTTTATTCAGATCAAGTCAGTAGGTAGTACGGCTTCTGACCCATAAACTAGGAAGAAGGGTGAGTAACCGGTGGTCCTGCTTATTTGAGTTCATAGCCCCCATACCACTTTGGGTAGTTCTTCAATCCATTTGGATCCATAGTCTACCAGTTCTTCATACAGTCTTGGCTTTAATCCAGCTAGTATGAGTCCGTTAGCCCTTTCTACCTATCCGTTGGCTTCTGGATGTGCGACTGACACGTAATCTATGCTGAAACCGTAGTCCTGTGCCCAACTTTTGAATTCTGTAGCTGTGAAGGAGAGCCCAAATATGTGATTATTCGATTGGGCATGCCGAATCTGTGCATAATGTCTTGGATGAACTCGACTGCTTTGGCTGTGCTGTATTTTGCTAGTGGTTTGTATTCAATCCACTTGGTGAACTTGTCAATTGCTACGAAGATGTACTCGAAACCACCCTTTACTTTCTTGAGAGGTCCTACTTGATCCAGCCCCCAGCAGGAGAAATGCCAAGCGGGTGGGATGCAGATGAGATTGTGAGCTGGTACATGGGCTTGTCTTGCGAACATTTGACAGCCTTTGCATTTTCTGACGAGTTCTTCTACGTCTTTCAGAGCGGTTGGCCAGTAGAATCCGGTGCGGAAAGCTTTGCCGACTAGTGTTCTTGAAGCAGCATGATTTCCACAGCAACCTGAGTGTATTTTGTCTAAGATATCTTTGCCTTCTTCAAACGAGACACATTTTAGGAGTACTCCTGATGATGCGGCTCTTTTGTACAGCTTTTCCCCTACTAGGACGTAGTTCTTGCTTCTACGGACAACTCTAGTAGCCTCCTCTTTATCCGCTGGCAACTTGTTCTCTTTGATATAATCAATAAAGACCTGGGTTCATGAGTTGTTGATTACCAAGATCTAGTTGTCTTTAGCTTGAAGCTCAGGGGCTATTTCACTGGGTTGTTTGATAGAGGGGGCTGATAACTCCTATATGAATACGTCGGGTGGAACTTTCGCCCTATCTGATCCGAGCTTGGCGAGGACGTCTGCTGCAATATTAGAATCGCGCAGGACGTGTAGAATTTCTAATCCTTGAAAATGTTTTTTGAGCTTTCGTATTTTAGCACAGTAGGCGCCCATGTTTTCTTTGGTGCAGTCCCAGTCTTTGTTGACTTGGTTGATTACTACTGCCGAATCTCCGTACGCGAGTAACCATTTGATTTCAAGGGTAATTGCCACTCGGAGCCCGTGGATGAGGGCTTTGTACTCTGCTTCATTGTTTGTAGCTTGCCATAATATCTGAAGGACATACTTGAGTTGTTTTCCGTCTAGAGAAATTAGGAGTACTCTTGCACCGGCTCCGCCTAGCTTGAGTGATCCATCAAAGTACATCTTCCAATAGTCAAGGATGGTATTCAACATAGGTTGTTGAATTTCTGTCCACTCGGCCACAAAATCTACAAGGGCTTAAGATTTAATTGCCTTCTGCAGGGTGAAATCGATATTGAGGGCACCAAGTTCAACTGCCCACTTAGATATGCGCCCTGTTGCGTCTCTATTGTGTAGGATGTCTCCGAGGGGGAAATCTATCACCACGGTAATCTTGTGGCTTTCGAAATAGTGGCGGAGCTTGCGTGAAGTGATCAGGAGAGCGTAGAGTAGTTTTTGCACGTGCGGGTACCGGATTTTTGATTCTGATAGTACTTCGCTGATGTAGTATATGGGACGTTGTACTTTATATACGCGCCCTTCTTCTTCTCTCTCTACGATAATCGCTGTGCTAACCACAGTGGAAGTTGCCGCAATGTACAACATCATGTCTTCGTATTTCTTTGGAGGTGTGAGAACTGGCGAAGATGTGAGGTATGCTTTAAGTCTTTTGAATGCTTCGTTGGCTTCCTCTGTCCACTCGAACTTGTCTGTCTTCTTTAGTACTTTAAAGAAAGGTAACCCTTTTTCGCCGAGTCTTGATATGAAACGATTGAGGGCCGCCATGCAGCCTGTTAGTTTCTGCACATCTTTGACACTTCGAGGAGGGCCCATCTCTGTTATTGCTCGAATCTGCTTGGTGCTGGCTTCGATTCCATGATGACTGACCAAGAATTCGAGTAGTTGTCCTGAAGGAACTCCGAATACACACTTCTTTGGATTCAATTTCCATCTCCACCTTTTTAGATTTTCGAAGGTTTGCTTTAAGTCTTCAATCAGTGTGTCCGGGTTCTTCGTTTTTACTACTACGTCATCCACGTATGCCTCTACATTTTCGCCGATCTGATCACCAAGGCACGTTTGAATAGCTCTTTGGTAAGTGGCACCAGCATTCTTGAGTCCAAATGACATGGTCTTGTAGCAGTAGGCACCGAACGGAGTGATGAAAGATGTCTTGCTCTGGTCTTGTTCCTTTAACGTGATTTGGTGATATCCTGAATAGCAATCAAGAAAGGACAATAGGGCAGATCCTACTGTTGAATCAACTATCTGATCAATGCGTGGTAGCCCAAACAGATCTTTCGGGCAGTGTTTGTTGAGATCTGTGTAGTCGACGCACATGCGCCACTCGTCTGTATTCTTTTTCTGTACTAGAACTGGGTTTGCTAGCCAATCTGGGTGTAGAATCTCTCTAATGAACCCGGCTGCCAATAGCTTTGTGATTTCTTTTTTAATTGCTGCCTTCTTGTCGGGTGAGAATCGTCGTAGCCGTTGCTTCACAGGCTTGGAGCTTTCGTTGATATCAATTCTGTGCTCAGCCAACTCTCTTGGGACACCTGGCATGTTGGCTGGCTTCCAAGCGAAGATATCTTTGTTGTCCCAAAGAAAGTCGGTGAGCGCAAGTTCCTATTTTGCCGAGAGGTGGGCACTGATGGTTGCCGTCTTGGAGGGATCACCGGTGCCTAGGTTGATTTGCTTGACGTCGGCTTCTTTTGGTGGTGCAAGGATGCTGGGCTTTTTAGCCGGTATCTCTAGTTCCTCTGGGTTCATTTCTACAGCAATAGTGGCTATTTCTTTTCTGTCATTGGTGGCTTGTGCTTTGGCTGCAATTTGGATTGCCTGAACGTCGCAGTCAAAAGCGCGCTTCAAATCACCTCGGAGGGAAAGTACACCATTAGGCCCTGGCATTTTGAGCAATAGGTATGGGTAATGCGGTATCGCCATGAATTTTGCTAGTGCTGGGTGTCCGAGGATTGCGTGATATGATGAATCGAAGTCTGCGACTTCAAACTTGATGAATTATGTACGGTAGTTTGAGGGAGTTCCGAAAGTAACTGGTAGAGTGATTTGCCCAAGTGGCATGGCTGCCTTGCCGGGTACTATCCCATAAAAAGGAGTGCTCGTTGGTGTAATCATTCTGGCGAATTGAAGTCCCATCTTAGTGTTTCTGAAAAAATGATGTTGAGCCCGGCTCCTCCATCAATTAGCACTTTTGTGACAGTCATACCGGCGATAGTTGGATCTAGAACCAGTGGGTAATGTCCTACGTTTCCCACGCTAGTCCATTGGTCCTCTCTTGAGAACTGGATTGGATACTGTGACCAATTGAGATATCTTGGAGTAGCCGGTTCTGCTGTCATGATGGTTCGTAGAGCTAGCTTTTCTTGATGTTTGCTTCTAGAATCTGGGACCCCGGCGAAGATCACTGCTACTGTCCCCCTAGATTTTTGGAATCCCTTGTCCTCGTGGTTGTCTTCGTCTTTTTTCTGATTGTCTTCTTTTGTGTTTCTCTTACTATCTTTTCTTATGTATCGTTCCTTGAAGGTGTAGCAATTTCTGATGGTGTGATTTGCTTTAGGGTGCAAGATGCACTGCATATTTTCAATGTCGTCATATCTTCTGAGTTTGGAAAACTTCCTTGACTTGTTAGCCACCGCTACGGTGTTGTCCGACCCACGTTTCCTTTCCTGATTTCTGCTGTTTCGATGATTTTGTCTATCCGGGTTGTCTCGGTAGCTTCATTCCGGGAACCTTTCTCGTGTCTTCTCCTCTGTAGTAATCATCTTTTCTACTGTGCGTTTGAACTCTTCATTGTTTCTCGGGTTCTCTTTGCAGAAATCCTGAAACTGCCACCTAGCCATGATTCCGTGAGAGAAAGCTTCGATTACTTCTCGTTCGGTGATGTCATGTACTTGGGCACGCAGTTCACCAAACCATTGATAGTAATCTCTGAGACTTTCGCCCCCTTTCTGCTTGAGTCCCTTTAGTTCTGCGTGGGTGATTGGGTGCGTAATGATACCCACGAAATTTTCACAGAAAGCTCTTTGCAAGTCCTCCCAATTTCTGATTGACACTAGATTCAATTTGTCAAACCATTGGAGGGGCATGGTTTCTAGGGCCATAGGAAAGAACAAGGTCTTGATGTCGTTGTCTCCTCTAGCCAGTTCAATCAATTGTGAGTAGATTCTGAGCCACTGCCTTGGTTCGGTCTTGCCATCATATTTAGAGTGGTTGGATGGTTTGAACTTGTGCGGTAGTCATATTGAAGCAAGTCTGCTTGCAAAACAGGGGAATCTATCGTGCGTCCTGGCTTCTCTGTACTCTAATTCAGCACCTCCTTCTAGCCAGCTGTCGTTTTGGTGAGAGTAGTTCTGTGGGGCTGTCCGAATGGGTGCTTCGCTTCTGATCTGTCTTGGTTGTTCGACTCGGTAGTTTTGACTGTGGTCCCTTCTACTTTCTCTGTTGTGACTTCCACTTGGTCCAAGTCTCTCGAATGCGGACTTCCTTTGATTTTGATCTTCTTTCCTATGAGATGTTGACCTGGCGGGTAGTCTTGAACGGGTTCTTCCATCGTGTGTCTTTAGGGCTGCTGTCCGGATAAGTCCCCGGAGCGGTTCCTGCTGTTCACTGGGATGCGAGGTCGTTCCAAGTTCTTCAAGAGCTTCTCGGATCCTGTTGTAGGGTGTGTTTGCCGCACATCTTTCTTCGACTTCTTGTTCTGATTTTCTTCTATTGTATTCGGCCAGATCTGACTCATATTTGATCCAAGCTTCCTTGTGCTGCCTAGCACTTCGCTGGCGTCCTTGTTTCAACTTGTTTCTTCTTTCTCTGGCTTGCCTTTGATTCTCGGTCTCACCATCGTAGCCCTGAGCAAAGGGTGATATGTTGGACTCAGATTCATCTGATGACCTGACATCGGGTGCTTTTGGGGGATCAATGGTGATCGAGGACGGTGAACCATGAGTACTTCCCGTGCGTGAACTGTTCTGTTATTGGCGTTGGTTTCCATACTGTCGGAGTTGCTGATAACTTTAGTAGAGGCTTCAAGGTCGCAGATCGAGTCTCCTTCTTGGTAGGGTAGAATTGCTGTTGTCGTCGTGCCGACCAGTCGGGTACTACTATCCTCAGGAATAGAGCCTGGCCAGTGGACGATGCAGTCTTGAGATGTTATAGTTAGTACGAGACCTTCCTGAGCTCCTTTTCGTGGCATTCTAAGCACTGGGTCGAGGGATCCTGCAAGCTATGCTTGGTAAGACCTTGCCATGTTGTGGAGTCCAAACGGGAAAAGATCCGACTTCTTGAAAAGATTCTGAGTGCACTCCAAGTTGTATTCTTGATATGCCGAGGCCGCGTTCTGTAGCCTCATTGGAAAAGAACTCGAATTCTCGAAAGAACTCGGGTCATACTCCATCTTGGATGCGGAGCCTGAGTTCGAGTCGGATGCGCAAAGCCGTGAAACCTGAGTTGAATCGGACATCACGAGCTGCGCGAATCTTCCGATAATTTGATGTGTCGTAGTCGTCAAAATAGGAAAGTTTTCATGGTGAGCCGAATCTTCGAGAAGACGGCTTTGGAGCTTGCCATCGTCGCCTGCCCCGCAGATCCACGAACTGAAGATGAAGGTTGATCCCGTTGAGAAGATCATGTTGTCGAGGTCCATCGAGCTCTCGGATGCAAATTCGTCGAAAGCCCCTACCTGGCGCGGCAGCTGTCGATGTTTGACCACCGATAGCCTGCCACGGGGGTCCTTGGGGCAGTATGTTCGGGCTTCAGCGTATGCAGAACTCGACGGTGAACGCAAGAGACAGTCGATTTATCTTGGTTCGGGCCCTCGATCGTGATCGAGTAATAGCCCTACGTCCAGTTGGCGTTAGCCTTGCGTTGGATTGATTGTGTGTAGTTGTTATGTCCAAAGTCCTTCTGCTCCGCTAGGAACCCCGCCCTCCTTTATACGGTCAGGAGGTCAGAGTATTAGTCGGTTTACAATGAAAGTTTCTAGTAGGATTACAGAATAGTACTATTACTAGGATTACATGAAAAGAAACCTAGTTAGACTAGATCTTCTCTCTTCCTTGCGGGGTATCCCGTGGGTCCCGCATCAACAAGCAACGCGTGAGGTATTCACCTAGTTTGGTTATTTTCCAAATACTGTTTGGAATAATTCTCTAAGAGAGAGAGAGAGAGTACTAACTCGTCACTTGACCTTTTGGTAAGTATTAACTCATGGGCCTTGTATACCGTGAACAAAGTCCTTTTGCATTTGCAAGATCAAGCGCTAATTTAGTACTCTCTCCATTCTAAATTATAATATATTTTAGCTTTTTTAAGATACATTTCTTATACTGTGCATCTAAACATAATGTATATCTAAATGCATAGCAAAACATATATATCTAGAAAAGCCAAAATGTCTTATAATTTTAAAAGAAGAGAGTATATACTACTGTTATTTCTATTAGCGATGCTATCATTTAACTGTCAGAACCACATTACCCCCATGTGCAAACTGATTCTTCAGATAAAACAGTTATTTTTATTTAAAATATACAATTTTAAATGTATTTTGAGTGAAAGTGTTACCCTCTCTATTTCAAATTGTAAATCATTTAGGCTTTTCTATATATATATATATAGCTTTCACTATATATCTAGCTATAATATGTAATTAAAAAATCTAGCTATAACATATATTAAGAAACGTAGGAAAACTATATATTAAAAATGACAGAATAACTTACGGTTTGGAACGGAGGGGACATATTATAATAACGGAAATTGCTTTGGTTTTACACAGCAAGTATACACAGCAATGCAGCATGTCGACATAAGGCTCCGGATGTGGGGCCCTCCAGCAAACATGACCAGAGGCGCATGATGGACTATAGGTTTGGGCTGCTAGGCGGATACAAAACAAATTAAGATTCGAGGATGAGGACTCCGTCAGTAAAAAAACATAGGCTAACGCGAAGTTGCTACTCCTAGGTTTTAACTACGTCCGTATCACCAGTTCCCTGTCAGCTTTAGCTTGGGTGACACCACCAAAGACTCCAGGCCTCGATGCTACCATCATGTGGTCCCTATCAGCCGGCGGATCGGAGTAAATCTATGCCGCCCAAATTGTTTTTACTGGAGGCATGTTTACAAATCCGCACCTTTGAATATGTAGTCAAAACATACTGTTCAGAATCACGTTTGGTAAATTCCTCATAAAACCACAAATACCAATAGATTCTTTTCGTTGTATACCTGTAGATTTATTTGTGTTCAAAATACTTGTAAAATCTCACAAATTTCAAAGATTTTAATTTAAGAATATATTCTAGAAAATTAGCGGTCAAATATGCATCAAAGCCATGCATAATATAATGCGGCAAGTATTTTCTTTTACTAATAATAATGAGGAAGTTTACAAGTCAGTAACGTTGCATACACGGTTGGTCGTCTTCCGAACTGGGCCTTTTTGGAATTATGCATCTGGTAATATAGATGCTGATGTGCATATATAGTCCAACGCAATGCTCGTCTGCCGGCCCTCAAGAAAGGATTCCACAAGATATCGACGGATTCTATATATTTTCTACAACTTGTCTATAATTGTTGTTTGTCACTGTCAAATTTTATCCTTGTATTATAAAGATGAACTCTATGCTTAGTAAAACTAAATGAATTGCAAATAGAATATGGTTTTCATTTCAACTTTTTGTCACTTGCAGGGACAGTATTAGTTGTTAATCCATCCTGTTGAATCCATCCTGTTAATGCAGTTAAGGTCTCAGCAATTGAGCTAGGGCGCTCAGATCGCGGAACGAATCAACTTGTGGCGAACCCGCGAAAACCGTCCTGGCTGGTTTCAGAAATCGTCTAAGCTGGGTTTGGTAGATTTGCCTTGAAAACCTATGAACACCACACAAAAAAGGGGCTGACGGGCATGTGCACCTAAGGTTACATTAGTGTTGGCAGGTCACCTAAAGAGCCTACAAACTCCGCAAAGCAGCTTGAAGAACAGCAGGATATGGGGTTAGAAAAGTCAGGGCTTTAGAGAGATATAAAGGTGGACGTATATTGATTTTGGTTGATTTCGTAGCCTTAATCGGTTGTGGCATTTTATATTTATTATAGTGTTGGATAGTCATATCATGTAAGGAGTCATTTATAACTCAAATTCTACGCGATTCCTAAAATTTTATTTAGACTAGCCAAAACTGGCTATCACGACCCAAAGTCGTTCTAAATAAAACTTTTCCTCTTTGATGACCATGCACAGTCCTTGTTAACCCAAGAATCATCTCACCACACTCTACAAAAGGTTCCTAGTGCTCTCTACTAGGGCAAGAACTCCAAATTCGTGAATCAATCTCGTCGATTCTCCCTAATCGGCCTATGTCAACTAGGAGTCAACCCTAGTTAACCTACAATTGACTTTGAGAAGATACTCTGAGGAAGTTGCCAAGTAGCCCTCTCAATCTCTCTAATGGTGATTGTCAACCCCTAGAGCAAGACCAAGAACCCCAATGCCAAACACCCTTGTCTAGATCAAATTCTTTGAGTGATCTACCTGACCGTCCGGTGTCCCAGCAGATTGTCCGCCAGATCACTTATTTAGAAGAATTAAGTTTGTTGAGCTGTCCTTCTCTCCTCCCCCTTGGACCCACATGCTGTCAGCACAAAGTGGAGCCTTATGCAAGCAGAATCACCTCGCTCACTCTCTCACACTCATCCATTCCCCATCCTCTCCCTCTCTTCCCTCATATGAAGAACAACGAAGAACTAGAGAGAGAAAAGAAAGGAGAAGAAGAAAAGGGAAGAGAAGAAGGAAAATAAAAAGAAGATCAAGGAAGGTAGATCATCCTCTCTCCCAAGCATCAAGAGCATCTCAAGCTCTTCAATTCATCCCCATCTCCATCCATGGTGAGCTCAAGAGCTCTCTCCTCTTTTTCTTGAAATCATCTCTCAATCCTAACTCCTGATTTCTCTATGCATGGATGCAAGAAGAAGCTTGGTAGTTGCTCCATCATCTCAAGAGTAAGCTCAATGCCATCCCTCACTCAATCTTCCTTGATCTTCTTCTTAGGCATAGCAACGTATCTTTGACATTGGGTGATCTCTAGTCGCTGCCACAGAACCCCCACCCTCACTCAATCCTGGACGGAGCGACTATTTTAGCTTAATTGAAGATGAACAACAATCGATTTTGACAACTCTTAATTCTACTAAAATAATAATCTGTCCAGTTATTGTTTTGGTAATTATGATTTTCTTGCTCCGACCAATGAGGCTAACAATACTTTTTCAAGTATATAAGGACTTAGTCTGAAGAATGCAAATAGATGGACTTGATGAGTACACCTGAATACAATACCAAGGGTACGTGTTGAATACCATAGAAGACTTGTAAGCCACCCAAAGAATTAAGCCTTAGATAATAAAGACACATGAATACACATAATAAAAAACAAGCAAAACAGTGCATCGGATGAATAGACAGTACCACATCTATCGGTTTCCCATGTCCTGTTTGAAAAATATGGCACGTGGTGCGCATATTTCTCATCAGATGCTAGCACGCTGCTAGAAAAAGGCAGAATATTATTTTCGTGGCCAAATGTGACCTATGTGCTGTTTCTTTGAAAGGATGGCAAGAGTTTTGCTGTATTTTCATTAAAATAAGAATATTATATTAAGCAGAGGAACTGTCGGGTTGACATCTCCCCTGGCACCTCTCCTCCCGAGCACCCCCAATGGGCGACTCGGGGATAGCATGCCCGCGCCGCTCCAGCGCCCCCTTCCGCCACCTCTACGGCCACCGTTGCCGCCGCCGCTCTCTGACATGTGGCGGCAGCGGCCCCTTCCTTCCCCCACCCCTCGCCCCCACTCCTCCACCACCCAGGCTCTTCACCGAGCTTCTCCAGCGGGTCGCCCCACCAGCGGGCCAGATCTGATCTCCCCCTCACTGGATCTACGTCGAGCGCGGCGTGTTGGTAGCCTCTGGCCGGCCCGTGGCTACGGCTGGTCTACAGCTTTGCGGCTGTGGCTGTCTAGGACCGGCCAGCACCTGCCGTGTCTGGATTCCCAGCCAACCCGCGCCAGGGGCGGCTAGCCTCCCCCTGTCTGCCGATGGATGAGGCCGTGGTCCCAACCCTGGCTGGCCTCCCAACACTAGGGCCCGGGTGGCAGCAGCCTACTAGGCCCACACCTAACAGTGCCTGGCGGCTGGAGCCCTAATTGGAACGCTCCCTGCCGGCACGCGACGGCTATATTTGGCAGGCAGGAATGCCTACAGCCGGCGAGCTTCTTGCCGGCTTTGTGGTGGTGTGGAGGTTGATGTGGTCATGGCGCTTGTGCTAGCGGCTTTGGCCCTTTGCGGTCCGTGTTGCTGCTGCGGGTGCCATGGCTGGTCTGCAGCTGTGGATGTAGGGTATCTAGGTGAAAACCCTGTCCATTTCCTCTGGGTCAGCGGCGGTGGTGCAGCCTGCGCCATCTAGCTTCTTGGAGGCGTCGTCGAAGTTTCTGTTCTTCGGGGGCGGGCTGGGGTTGAAAGACATACTCGTGTGCTTCTCCTAGCATGTGTGTTGGCATCTGCGGATGTCAAGGTCCTTCCTGAAGGCATCGTTTGAGCACTACTGCAGCCCATCTCCCGCTACTCTTGCCGGAATTGCTACTTCTTATGTTGTGTCTGTGTGTGCTTCAAGCTCATGTTCCCAATGGTCTGTCTAGCCTGCCTAGTGTTGCTGCCGTTGATTGGTTCTTCGTAGTGGATACTTCAGTGCTGTCACTCCTTTTTGACAGATGCTTTGCCATCGTTGCTGCTTGGGCGGATACTTTGCCGCCGATGTTGCTTCGGGTGCCCCCCTCATGCAGGAAGCTAAGGGCATGATGCCCCCGATACTTTACCACGTTTTCTCTGGCGGATGCTTTGCCGCCGTGTTGCTCGGGCGGATACTTACTTCGCCATCGTAGTCATCACTTCTTGGTGGATGCTTTACCACCGCGGCTTCATCTTATTTGCTAGCAGCCTTGCGTTAATGAATTTTTCCTTTGCAGGTCCAGTCGGTTAGGTTTGCGGTGGAGGGTCTCTCCTTACCGCCTTACTTTCTGTTCTGTTATCGTTTAGATTCCTAACCACTTCTTCTATGGTTCTGTAACCGCCGCTATGGGTTCTCCCATACTTGTCTTGTGTAAGCTATTCTTTCGGCACTTCTTATAATGTAATACACGTGAAGTCGTGTTCTCAAAATATTAAACACAGAGGTCACCGCTTGACCGCAATTCAACCACACACAACTTTGAACCAACGCAAAGAAAACCTGACAGACGTTACTTGAAGAAAAAATGGGGGATGGCAACAGAGGAAGAACAAAATTGGATGGCAACCGCTGTGCCGCCAAAGAGAAAAAATGTGGTGATGGAAAACTACTTCGAATATTGTACACTACATTACAAGTACTTGTGTCTTGACATGTTTACTTTTACAGAGAGCTAATTTTTGTCGACTAGACTGCCATGGCTGGCAGATGCTATATTACAAATGATTGCAATTAGCAACTTACCTACCGTTGGCGCTTCCTGCTAGGTGATGCTGTATGCTGCTGCTGAGAGATGGGCGCCTCATCATCATCACAATATGTAGCAAGGTTAACGAACCTTTTGTAAGGGGGTATCCTTGATTCCCATGCTACTAGCTCAAACTCTGCCCTTGGCAGAACAGCTGAGCCAGAAATGAGGTCTCCAAACATCACCTTGGGCAATCCGGTTTTGGAATCGTCAGCTTCACTACGAGGAGGCATCAGGCGAAGTGTGGCAGATGATGGCATTGAGCAGGATGATGATACAAGTCTGGTTATGTCTATAGGACGTTCTTTGTCCATGAGGTTCTTGGGATGCTCGCCGAACACGGAGAAGTTCTTCTGCACCACGTTCGTGTACCTTTTTAATAGGCTGACCCTGAAGTGGGCGTTCTGGTTTCTCCTGAGCATGTCAGCACAGACGCTTGCTGTGATGAGCGACCCTCCCAGAGCTACTGCTAGATCTTCGGCTACTACAGCTAACTGAGGGTGTTCTTCAGGGTTTGTGCTTCCAAATGCAAGAGCCTTGAAGAGGTAGCTATACTCCTCGTGGGACAAGCTATTCAGATGAACTGGCTTTACGGTCCCAAACTGCGATAGTTCTGCAATTCTGCTTATGATTATGATCTTGCTTCCTCTCCCCATCTGCTTATTTACCGATGAATAAAAATTCCTCCAGCCCTCCTCATCCACACCTGATGTAAACTCGATGATGACCAAGGACCTCCCTGCTCCTACTCCTACCTGATGCTCCATAATTCTCCAGATGTTCTCACCACTCATGTTGAAAATTGACGAGAATTTCGACCTGGCCTTCTCATTATTGCACGCATGCGCAACTAGCGTTTTCTTACCCACTCTACTGCCTCCAAGAATTGGAAGAACAGACAGACAAATGGGGGCATATTTTCTTGTAGCAAGAAATTGATGACGCGCTGCTTTTCCACATGACGACCAAACATGAAGTGATCGATGTAAACATACGAGTCGTAGGGGCCATGGAACATGCGCTCGCACCCCCCAAGAAGCAACACAAACTCTTGCATATTGGAAACAGTGGACTGTAGATTATCCAGTGTAATTTGAAGCTCATTTATGTTTGATGATGAAGTGCACATCATGGTACGGAGTCTTCGCTTAATACAAGTGGCGAATGACAATTCATTGAAGTTATTGCTAACCTCGCTTTCAGTCGTGGAGGAGCTACAAAGAGTCCTGTACTTGATGGTGTCCAGGACGAGGTAGCCTTGGTACATGACCTCCACAAGCTTCTTGAGCTGAAGCAGCATCTTTGAGTTGGTGATGTATCGCACCTCGGCCTCCTCGACGATCATATGAGCTCTAACAACTAGATCTTGCAGCCTTTTCATCTTCTTCTCCAGCTGCTCCTCGCTTTTGTACTTGTTGAACAAGAAGGACATGAACCGGTTAACTAGTTCATCTGCAACTGCAGATACAACCAGCTCCATCTCAATTATCTTTTTTTGCTAGCCGCGCCTCTCTCTCACAGAGATCTCTTAAAGTTTGAGTGTATTTATCCTTCGAATTCAATCTTTTTACGTGGACGACGGGAAAGCTGAGTTCGGTCAACGAATGCTACGCGTTGGAACATCAATCGCCACCTAACCTTGTTCGTTTGTTTGGTTTCTTGAGTGGCCAGCGCATAGGGGCCAAGTCAGGATAAAATATAGCCGGGATCGGTCCAAACACACATAGTACTAACTTTGATAATAGAATGCTAAAAAATATTAATAACAGATGATATTTCGACGTGTTTGCTTCTCTTTAAAGCTGCTGACAGTGTCCAGCAGTTTAGAAACTGTAGCCACACAGTAGCACGTGCAGCCAAGCGAACATGACTATTATAAGCTCGCACATAATCGATATATAAAGATTATTCTCACTACCAAGATCATTATGTGTTAAATTGCAACCAATGGGT
Source organism: Miscanthus lutarioriparius (assembly GCA_904845875.1). Taxonomy (NCBI): domain Eukaryota; kingdom Viridiplantae; phylum Streptophyta; class Magnoliopsida; order Poales; family Poaceae; genus Miscanthus; species Miscanthus lutarioriparius. The sequence goes on from CAJGYO010000002.1 coordinate 64,315,358, forward strand.
AATTAGCCAACTCTATTAAATTATAATTTGAAAACCTCAAAGTAATTATGGGAATTTAAGCAGTGATGGTAATAAGCGATTTAAAATTTACCTCGTTAAAAGACTCGCTAAATTATATAAGCTGCAAGTAAATAACTTGGTTTATGCAATCATCAATATCTCTTTGGCAGGGCTTTTCCAAAAATGGAGAAGCTTGTTTTGATGGCTTTGGCTTCTCGCACCAAAATGACTTCGGATCCGGTATTTTTTTGTTTGTATTCGACTTTTGAAGCCGTTCTCTTGTGTGCTCGTTTCACAACTAATGTGAGGATTTGTAGAGACTGTTGGAAAGCCTCTATATTTTCGATCGTCTCTACAATGTTCTGCCACATCTACAAAGCGGATATCAAGGGATAGCTGGAAACAGAAGCCGCCTCTAGAAATCAATTTGTAGAGACGGCTGTATTTTGATCCGCCTCAATAAATCGTTGTCCAAAAATAAAAAATCTAGGCCTAAAAATAGACAAAAAATTATTGTAATCCGAGTAGGCCAATGAAGTGAGTCTGCTTTTTCTTGTTGAGATCTATGCATTCATTGCCAACTTTTGTTCTTAGTCCCACATCAACCTGTGCTCCCAGCTTGGACTCCTTCCACCTCTCCTCCCTCTTCTTCTCGTAGAGTATATCTTGAAGAATTTCCTTGAATGGTCTAGCATCTCCTCCACGCTTCAACCTGTCCTTTGCTAACTTCCTTCCAATTGGCCTCTTCTTTAACAAAACAGAAGGAAGGACTTGGATAAATTCTTTAACAAAAAAGACATCCCATGGGTCAATTTAGTATGGGAAAAGCATTACTCAAATGTAAAGTTACCTTCTAGAATTAAAAAAGGCTCTTTTTGGTGGAGGGATATTCTTAAATTGCTTGATAAATTCAAAGGGATGGCCTCAATAACAGTATTGGATGAAAAATGTTTTCTTTTGGGAGGACTTATGGAACATCTTTGTCCCCGGAATAAGCTTCCCTAGAATTCCATTCCTTTGCTAGAAACACTTTTATAACTTCAGAGAAACTTTGCACAACTGATGATCCAACAACCCTTTTCTCCCTCTCTTTATCTGAGGAAGCTTACTCCCAATTTCTGCAACTCAGCATCCGGCTAGATGTTCTAAACTTGACCCAAGAACCAGATACATGGAAATACATTTGGGGATCGGTCACTGCAAGGACACAATGAGGTGATCAGACATTCTCATGGATTTGGAATTCATCTTGTCAGCCAAAACACAAAGTGTTCTTTAGGTTATATCCAAATGATAGACTAAGTACAAGGAATATTCTCAGATGGAAGAACATGCACTTGGATAGTTATAACCGCGTTCTATGCTTTCGAAACATTGAAAAAACGTTAGAACGCTTATTCTTGTATTGCCCCTTTGCGAACATCCTTGCTTTCTAGCCCCCTTAGAACTGCACCGGACTTCAGGCAATTGAAGCTTTTAAATATCAATTTGGCTTTCCATTCTTTATGGAACTCTTCATAGTACTACTTTGCTCGTGCGTCTGGATAGAAAGAAAACAACCTCGTCTTCAAAGGAATTCAGCCAAGTACCCTGAAGTGCAGAACAAATTTCAAAAAGGATTTAACTCTGTTGTTACACGGGGTTAAAAGAAGAATAGAACTCCTTTTAGTTTCATGGACGGATAGAAAACTCCTTGTCATAATTCTTCACCTTCTTCTCTTCTTCCTTTCTTTTTATGTTTCTTCAGTCATTACTTTCTGTACCCCTTGTTTTGTACCAGTAACTTCCTTTTTTAATTTAATCACAGTAGGGGCTTTGCCCCTCTATTTCTTCAAAAAAGGAATGACATGGTTTTTGAAAACAAAATGAATTCTTTCTAGTAGGTTATTTACTCGGTTATACATTGACTTCGTATATGGAGTATCCCATAGAAGCTAACATCACAAGATTTGGTTGCGACTGCATCTCAATGATCGGTGCATGTGGCCAAGGACTTTTTACCTAGGCACATGTATGACAGCCTAGTTTATGGATTGAATGTTACTAGTATGCTGAACTTATTAAATCTTTTTGTAAGGCTACATGTATCCTAGTTATGGTCCTTGTATCATCTCGTTGTAATGATCTTAAAATTAATAAAGCTTACCTTATCGAAAAAGATGCATGTATGCATGCTGATGCGAAGAAATACAGAACAGTCTTTCATTATACGCCAAATATTAATATTGTTCCTGCAATTCATCTACACTATCGGCAGGATTTAAAGTGTTACATACAAGAATCTACCTAAATTTAAGTATACATAATCAGGACCCATTACTTAGTCACTGAAACATCATGATGTTCTTGATATATTTGACTTAATAGGACCATGTGTCGCGGGGTCGGAACCGCGGCAAGCATTGTTGTTTGTGGTAGTGTGAGTGTGTGTCTCCGGTGTCTCGGGTGGACTCAAGAACACAAGAATCACAGAGGGGACGTAATGGATTATTATGGTTCGGGCCAATCAGTGCCCTACGTCCAGCAGCTGATGATCCTTATACTCAAGAGCACCCAAAATCAGGGGTGTTACAACAGAGTGTACAGGAGAAAGAGAGAGATTTGGTATGGGATCGCTCGGTGCTGATCCTACGGGCGCCTCGCCACCGGTGGAGCCTTCCCCCTCGCCGGAGAGGAGGAAGACGGTGGATGCGGAGGAGGAGCTCTCGTTGCCCCTCTCTGGCTTGCTCTGCTCTCAGTGCAGAGCTCGAGTGGAAACGGTGAGGACACAAATGATCCGCGTGGAATCCTCCTCCCCCCTCTTAGGATCCGACCTCCCCCTTATATTCCGAGGTAGGTCGGATACATGGCGGTTTAGGGGAGTTGAGCCTATGGTCTACATGCGCTGGAGTCTAGGAGGGTCTTGCAGCGGCGTCGTGTGGACCGTGACGATGTCGTGGAGCCGAAAAAGCTCTGGGCGTCGTTCGGCTACTCTGTTTTGACACGCTGAGCATTAGGCTGTGTTGGCTTGGACCAGCTTCCCCAGGTGTGCCTTCTAGAGGCTTCTTTGTGGCGAAGGAGGCTGGCTCGAGGGGTTGACGTGCAGGCCTAGGAGCCCCCGAGCCCCTAGAGGCCGCGGAGGAGTTTGTCTTCTTGCATCACACCTCGTGCGTGATCCTGTCGGAGAAGTGGTTGATAGCGCCACGTCTGTTAGGTAGCGCTAGGGAGCCCTCGAGCCTTGGTGGCTTGGGGCGTACCTTCTCATGCCTAGGCCTTGGTTGGTGTTGGAGGCCGGGAGGGAGCCCAGGATTGGGTCTAGGCTTCCGTTGATCGGGAGCCTAAGGCTCGGTCGAGCCCCTAAGCCCTGAGCGAAAGCGGCGGTCACGCTCGGGCTTTGCCTGATTCCTTGGCCTGAGGGTACATTTGATCCCGAGCCCCGGGCGATCCTGGAGGGGTCGGTCAGGGGGTCTCTTGGTCAGGAACCTTTGATCCCGAGGCTTAATATACCCGTATGTTAGGATCTCGTCAGGAGCCCCCAAGCTCTTCATGGCCTCACTTGACCAGATTCGTGATGGTGATGAAGGGCTCAATTTCATCTTCTAGTGACCGAGCTAGCCATGGCGGGGATGACTTCTGCTGACGAGAGCGCGATGCCCTTTGTGGTGGCCTTCCCAAGTGAGATGGGGAGCTTCGGCTATCAGGGTTTAGTGATGGTGTTGCTGACCCCTTTCTTGACCCATGTTGCGCGAGTCTATGGCCTGAGCGAGGGTTCAGTGAACTCGTCTGGGAGTTGCCGACCTTGGGCCCGGGGCACCATCCTTCCTAATCTAGGCCTATCGTGGGTCAGGTGATCGAGAATATCTAGGCTCTAGCTTGGGCCACCTAATCACTCGGCGCGCCACGCCCTTCTGAGGGCTTCGATAGCAGGCCCCGATCCTCTTGGGCTGACCTTTGCAGTCATTGGTTGGGGTGCAGGGAACACACCGAGCTTGACGTGAGCCCTCGTTGGGTCCACTGCTCAGCGGCTCCCGACCCAACTCTATTGAGTTGGTTGGTTTTAGGGGTGTGCCGCCCGGGCGCCCATCGATCGGGAGGCTGAACCCTCCATCTGGCAAGTTGGCGCAGCCCCCGAGGCCATCGTAGGGCCTCCTTGTCAGCAGGTGTTGACGATTGTTAATGTCAATCATAAACCGTCAATATAACCTGTATATATGCTAAATTCCATCACTAAACATAGGTCTAGGGGTTTAAATTAGTAAATTCCATAAGTTTTGGTGAATCTATGAATGTAGGAGGATTTAATCAGAAAACAAGCAAGGTGGACCCAATCGTCAAAGCAAATCAACTTTATCCGTGATGAAACCAACTTAGGAAGGATCTAGAATCATCCAGAAGGCAAACCACCGAAGATCAAGCCGAGAGGCTAACAGGGGGGCCAGTCGACCCCACCCCTAGGCTGGCCGGCCTGTCGGACCCACCTATCAGGCTCTCCTTCGTACGTTGGTTTCCCACCGCTTTAAAGATCAAATCTACGTCATTGCTCAAGGTCGGTTTGATCTGAGGGTCCAGATTTGACGCTACCCCCTATATATAGCAGCCCCTACCCCCTTCCTGGAGCCAATTCTGAAACCCTAATTCATATCCTCCTCATCAGGATCAGAGCCAGCTCTCAAGATGTAGAAATAGAATAGCTCTAGTTGAGAGTTAGGGAGAGTTGAGCCATGCTTAGGTTCCGGAGAAATCTTTGGAGGTCGGGTATATCTTTGTATCTCACCTTTGTAAGACTTATGCTTTAATATAGTCATCTTCCCTATCTACTTTTATGCCTTTCATGTGTATGGTTAGTATAGTTACCATACCTTAGCATGGGATCTTCGATCGCATCGAGTGCTTTAGTTATCATATGTGACTAGAGTAGTAATATGTAGTATAGACATGTTGTCTAGACTATAGGTTACCTGAGATTGCGCTCAATCCTACGGTTAGTTGTGGTAGCCTCAGGGGTGATAGCTCTGTCAGGCCGTTGTAATCCACCACGTTAGGATTGGTGTTCGTAGAGCTTTAGGCAGCCTTCCCCGAACTATGCTTTCTCACGCCCCTCGATAGTTGGAAAGGTACTGTTTGTCCAAAGTTTTATTGTGTGTGATCGCTATATGTACCCATGAGTTAGTTATACCCTATAGAGCCAAAATAATAGAGAAGTATTTAGGAACCTTGAACTCACCCGTTGTCCTCTCAACTTAGCTCGACTATTCATTTATTATCTAATTCTCCTATGTGTGTGTTATTATTCATAACTCTTATCATTATCAACACTTACCACCACTTTAGTTTAGTTAGTATACTAGTTAGTAGATACATGATGGTGAACTATCAACTTCTTTAACCATTGTTTCTCTGTGGATAAATATGATACTCTAGAATACAACCAGGTGAAAGCTACAACGGTATCCATGCACTTGCGAATTCATCTGTGTGCGTTTAAAATATACCAACAAGCTTTCTGGCACTGTTGCCGGGGAAACAGTTGCCGTAAAGATTTTGATACTAGCTTGATATCTGCTAATCTAGTTATGACTATCTTTTGTGGGATTACCCCTGTTTTGTTGAATTGTGGAAAAGACAAGACAACAGATGCCGTTGTGACCTTTTGGTGAGTTTCAACAAGAAAAAGAAGAAGAAACATTGAAGAACCCAGGGTGCCAGAACATTCATGATCCATCAACACTAGAATCCTGCCATCTCACAGGTATTGGATATATATATTATTCTAACCATTTGTAGATTGGAGAAAAGGTCAACATCATAAGAATTCAAATCACATCTCAAGTGACAGAAATAAATGCTGCACTACTCACAAATTTCATCTTGTGAGTCATGGTGAGTTTGATCAAGAAAGGTGAGATAGTCTTGCTCATGGACTTTAAACTTGATGAGTAGTTATCTTCTAATTTTTGCATTCCATTGCATGTTTATTTAGAATAATCCATGCATATGTTTCCATTTAATTTAAGTTTTCTCATATCAAAACCATAGCATGTTTAGTTCCTTGCAGACATCCATGCCACTTGCATCTGTTATAAAAAAATCTCTCACCTTGGTCATGCTCTTTTATCTCTAAATTAAATAAATCTCTATAGTGCTTTTCATGCTACCTTTGCCTACCATAGTAAGTTTTGGTTTGAAAGTACTGCACATACTTCTATAGGTGTTTAAATTAAGCGTGGTGCTTAGGTTAAATAGCCTTCCTTAGTCAAATTAGACATAGAGTCTAGTTTGGTTATTGAACTAAAAATTACTTATGTAGACACTGGATATTTTGTTGGACTAACTCATGTAGGAAACTCTCAAATCCAATCTGGTTGAGTCAAGAGATAAATTCACACCGGATATGGAGCAAGGCATATGATGAATTCCAATAACTTTGCACAAAGAAGACACAGCTCATTCATCACGAATAGAAGAACTGTGAGTATCAAGGTTTATTCACTTATCTTTTGTTGCAAGTTATCTTTGCCTTGAACCATGCTAAAATGCAACAAACACATAAAAATTGCTATAAGACATGATAAACAAAATCTATGCTAAGGTAATTTTAAAAATCATCCTTTGATTAGCATAGAGGAAAAAATCACAAAAATTATGGACAACAACTCATGCTTCAAATTCGTTATATTCCCTCGGGTATGTGTCCAATAACATTTTGCAAGAAGAATAAATATAAGCTATGCTTGTTTATGGTTTGGTATGAACCTGTAAACCCAAACCAAACCATCACTACAGCTGTGGAAGTGGATGAACAAATTGACATGCTATGAGTAACATCAAAGACAACCTAGCTTTGAGCTTTCCCAAGACTCAAGCTAGGATGCTGATGAGAAGTAGGATGCAACTCACCTTGTTTTAGCCAGAATATGTCTGCTTTCATCATTTTCGAAAAGACCATCTCGCACGTCGACTACAAGGACTAGGATGACAAATGCCACTACATCATGGCATTTATCCTCGTATCAATAGACGTCATCAATCCATGGTGGTCTGCCAATGGTGTCTCATGGAATCATGAGCACAAGGAGTCATCCCTAAGCCATTGGAGATGAAGCTTTCATGCAAGTACCAATGAGGTTCCTTCTATGACCATCAAGACGACTGACGTATTGCTAACAAACAAAGAAGAACAACTCTTCGCCATGCCGTTAGACAATCAAGGAGGAACTTGAGTTTGCATCTCCAATGAACACCAACTCGTCAACCAAAAAACAACAAAAATCAAGAAAGGTGGATGGAAGAGGAGCATGCAATTATTCGTATCCTCATCTCCAGGATCGAATGGTGCAAAGAAGAGCTAAATGCAAGAAGAGGACTTGTTCAATGGACCCATAGCCATGAAGCCCTCACTGATAGGAATAAGAGGAGTGGAAGGTACAAACAAAGTGTTGAAAGAAAGGTAAAAAAGATGGCATGATAAAAGGATGAGAAAGGAGTGTGACATAGGAGACAAGATGCTCATGAACAGCTCAAGCAAGGAAAGCTTCAAGCAGGAAGAAAAGATCACCACACAAGTCATCTACCCTTCATCACTGGGTGTCATCACACTCCAATGAAGAAGGTAACATCTTAAGGTAAGTGGTTGTTATTTAAAAAGCCTCCCTTTGATCTTGCTATTTACACAAATGAAGAAACAAACATGTTTGAGTTATAACTTTGCTTGATTCAACCTGATTAACTCAATATGTCTTGTTCCTTAAGCTTGTTCATAGCAGCACTTTCTTAATCTCATAGTCTTAACCAAATGAGTTAAAATTTTGCATATCTTATCTTTGGAAGATGATAGTCATAATCATGTAAAGTTTGATACATTTTGTAAAGATGGACAATCCTTCCATAGGTTAACCTACTCCACTCTTTTGAACAAATGTATTCAAATGTCACAATCATCCTCATTTTATCACCCATGTTGTAAGAATGAACAATGCACTTAACATTAACACTTATCATGATCCAATGTGCCTAAGGCTAGAGAAGAATAAATAAAGTTTTAGTTCTGTTGGTGTTTTTCCACCAATAGAGCCCATGCACTTGATCTCTACCTTGTCTTCATGAGCAGAACACACTTTGAGCAAAGTGTGAAGGAATCGACCCACCAAATTCTACAAGTGAAAGTTCTGAACCAACAATAATGATGCACTCAAGATGTCGCCATCTTCTACTACTAAAATGTTGAATAAGGAGGAAGAACAAGTCAAGAAAGATGAACTTGTCAAATCAAAATCAAATTTAAAACCAAGATAGGTTTGGGAGAAGAAGGTGGCACCACCATTGGAAGCACCAATAATGGAGGCGCCACCACAAGAATCCTCATCTTTAAGAGCGAACCGATGGAAGACACATGCCTTTCTCTGGCCAAGGGCAATTATGGGACACGAGGTGGCTAGTCTCCCACAACAGCAAAACCAAAATTGGGAGGCTTTGTTCCAGCACCTCGACATTCGGCCACCCCATTGAGCAACCTCGTCAACATCTAGCTTGGGAAAGAGCATCCTCCGTGTATCCAGCTAAGTATCTCTTTTCCCTTATTATTTTTACTATTCTTAGTTCGCTTTATATACCTAAAAAAAGATGCATAACTAAAAAACAAAATAAAAATTTATCTTTGTTGTAAAAATAATATCGAAGTATGTTTATGTTTGTAATGTGTGATCTAGAAAAAATGAAAACAAAAAGAGTGTGTCTATTTTGATTTTTAAGGGCTGAATAAAATAAAATGACTCTGAAGATAATCTCTTAAAATGGAAATAATGAATAGTTGCTCTGTTGTAATTCCTTTCAAGTACCTAGTTTTTAGCCTTGAATTCTCTCGAGTTTTGGATAAGATTGTTTTGATATAAGGATTTACTTTGAACTTGAAACTCGTGGGTAGCATATGCTTGATCTAAGTCTAGGTAATTGATGGATACGATATGAGAAGGTCTAAGCTGCTATTTATCTTATTTCCAAGTGACACCAAAATTCTGCAGATTTACTTTTTGAAAAACATAAAAATGCTATGATAAGTTCCTGTATGATAAAGCTTGAATTCCTACCCGAGTTATACATGTTATTTAGGCTAGAAAAACTTCCACTTATATGCTGTTTATTTTGCATTGAGTTTTGTCCAGCTTTATTGACCCTTATGAGAGGTTTGTGATGCTCTTAAAATCAATATCATGTACACACCACACAAATATGCACTACTCCTACACTGGGGGTAGGCACAAAAATATGCCATTCCATTTAGATTCACCCAAAAATATTTTACTCCTACACTGGGTGTGAACATAAAAACATGCTTGATAGGTTTCCCATCCACCAAATAAATGCTCTAAGTTATTGTTGCTATCTCTCAAAGTTTTTGTTGCAGAAAAGAGGCATGGACTATGCAAAAGTTATTCATAAAAATAAGAAAAAATAGTTGAGAAAAAATAGACAGAAAAGTGTTCGAGATATTTAAAATAATGGGTACTTAGATGCTCACTTGAAAAAAAGAAAGCAATGAATAAGATAGCCCTTACTCTCTCGCAAAAATATTTCCAAGTTTTAAAAGAGAGATAAGTTTTCAAGGAGCAAAGTAGAATTTGGATAGCCACCATATATATCCACCAAATATATCCATACACATGCACATCTTGATTTGATTGTATGACTTAACTCTCTTTGGATCCGTTGTTTGACTTTACAATATATGTATTGCAAGTATGCATGAGCGGCGAGGTGAAGGGCTTTGCCTCCTCGGCGTGCTGCAGGCCTCGTAGCTCCATCCTCATGAGTCGCCGACGTCACGTGCCCTGCCCCGACCTTCATTGTAAATTGGGGAACCGCCACGACGCACGGTCGCCTGGGGTTATTCCAGTCTCTCGCCTTCTGGAGAGGCTAGGCACCCTATGGCTCAACGGTCGTGGAGAGGGTCGGGGTGCGGTCTGGCTGACCCTTTCCCTCCTAGGCCACCTGCGCTTGCACTTGAAGAAGGTCCGGGGGTGGTCGGCTCCTTTGGGCTTGGAGGCCCAACCCCCCAACCCTTGGCCCTGACGTGCCCCCTGCTCCCCATAGAGGAGAGGTGATCATCGGGGAAGGGGCGTGCCGACCTTGCACCAGGTCAAAGCGGTTTTTGCCGCCGCATATTGTAATCGGGTCATTCCCAATTAATAAATGAAATTACTTTTGTTTGTAATCTCACTGCTCACGAGTCATGCTCGGAGACTTTGGTCCCTTGTTGGGATGGCTGTTAGGACAATGGACTCGGTGGCCGAGATTACCGTGCTCGTGTTACTAGTGGGTAAGTCTGTGAGAACCCCAGGTTTACAGTTGTTCCATGCCCTAGTCATGTCCCCTCTAGGGGAGGTCCTCGGCTTCCTGACCGAGCCACTCATATAGTTCCTGAGCCCATCTTTCGATGCTCGGGGGATCGCTACCTCTCTCAGTGGGTCACCACGAGTGGCTCAAGGTTGGTACTCGAACATCCATGAATGTCCCTCGCACTTTTGGGTGCCTTGGGTGGCCTTGAAGCCTGGTGGGCCATCCTAGAGACCCTTGGTGTTGCCCCTTTTGGGGGGCCCCATACCGTCGTGCGGCTGGGAGACACGATTCGTCAAAGGATCGGGAGACAGAGAGGTGGCTGCAAATGAAACAAAATGGACACAAGAGTGGGGAAAGATGACATAGCTGGTAACATGACGGTCGTGGCTATCCTATCAGCAGTCGCCGATCTCTGGCCTAGTCCCCTTGTCGTCTGGCCTGCTCCATCCGTCCCGACCTTGCTCGCTAGGGGGCTTCCAGTCATGGACTTCCTTCATAAAAGGGCAATAGTTGATAAGTTAGCTGTTCCTTCGGCACAGCCGAGCATCTACTGAAGTTGCTTGGGAAAAGGGAAACAGTAACGAGATAGGGAGAGCGAAAAGATCAGGAGGACGAGACTTATCTTGGTTTTTGTTGTTAGAGAGGTAGGTAGGCGAAGAAGGTCGGCGGGTGTGTCTTGGTTCGGGGGGCCAGGCTACTGGGCAGATGGCTCGACGATGGCCTTTGCTCTTGGGGAAAGGTTAGAACTCACCTCGATTGGGTTAGCGCCTTCTGGGGAGCTGAGCGCCTGGATGTAGGGGCCAGCCGAGCCATCGCTATCGCCAGAAGCCCTAGGTGCTTCACCGATGCTCAGTCGACCAAGCGTCGCCGTCGTCGCAGTTCCTTCCTTCACCGACGCCCTTACTATGTCGCGGTCAGAGCCAGCAGGACCACATGGGGCAGACAGCGCGGCCGCTTGGGTGATGCAGTACTGCTCGCAGTAGTAGGCTTGCTCGAAAGTGCCCTCGACGGTGATGACCCCATAGGGGCCGGACATCTTTAGCTTTAGGTAGGTGTAGTTGGGGAAGGCCATGAACTTGGCAAAGCATGGCCAGCCAAGGAGAGCATGGTAGACGCCGAGGAAGTCCACCACCTCGAAGGTGAGCGGCTCCATCCGAAAGTTATCTGGCTGGCCAAAGGTGACATTGATCTCGATACGCCCAAGGGGCACGGCCTCCTTTTCTAGGATGATCCCATAGAATGGTGCCTTGCTAGGGCGCAGGCTACTCTACGGGATGCCCATCCTATCTAGGGTGCTAGGGTAGAGGATGTTGAGGTCACTGCCTCCATCCATCAGCACCTTAGAGAGGCACGTGGTGCCCATGATTAGGCTGACCACGAGTGGGTAGCGTCCCGGATGAGGAACATAGTCGGGGTAGTCTCCCTGGTCGAAGGTGATGGCCGTCTGGGACCAACGAAGCTACGTCGGGGGCGGCGAGGGTGCGAACGGTTTCACCTCCTGCTCGGTGTGCGGTGCTACCGGCGAGACTTGTACGCCTAGGAGCCCCTAAAGATCATGAGGCACCGATTGGCCTCAGGGAACTTGGCATCCTCCTCCTAGACACCTTCCACCAATTCATTGGCCTTCGGTGCAGGCTTCTGGGCGTTTCCCTATTGGCCAAGGGCGCCATGGATGTAGCCCCTAATGGTGGTGCAGTCCTTGAGGAGATGCTTCATTTGCCCTTCGTGGAATGGGTAGGGGGCCTCAAATGCCTTCTCTAAGTGCTCAGGGCATGTGCCCTGCCCGTGGGGCTAAGGCATCGAGGCGTGGTCAGCCGTGGCCACCGTCTCCTCCCCGCGGCGCTGTCGGTCCTTGGCCCTGTTGTCGCGATGATGTTAGGCCAAGGCGGGGTTGTCACCATTGTCTCCACCACTAAGGTGGCCGATGTCCTTGGCCTTGCCGCTGAAGTTGGCCTAGACGGCCTCCTCGCCGGTGGCAAACTTAGTGGTGACATCCAGGAGCTCCCACATCGTGCGCCGGGTCTTGCAGCCATGTGCATGGATGAGCACCTCACATGTCGTGCCACAAGTGAAGGCATTGATCACGTCAATGTCGGTGATGTTGGGGAGCTCGATGTGCTTCTTGGAGAAGCACTGGATGTACTCTCGAAGGGTCTTATTGGTCCTCTACCTATAATTGCGTAGGTCCCATGAGTTCCCAGGTCAGGTGTACGTACCTTGGAAGTGACTGACAAGAATGGAGCGAAGATCGCACTAGCAGTGGATGCTGCCAGGCTCGAGCTGTTCGAGCTAAGCTCTGGACGAGCTCAACAGGAACAAAGGAAGGTATTGGACAGCGAAGTCATCGTTAGATCCCCTGGCCCTCATGGCCAAGCAGTAACCCTCAAGTGAGTGGTTTGGGTTGGTCTCATTGTCATACTTGGGGATGTGCGTCGGTGGCCGGAATCGCCTAGGGTAGGGGGGCCCTCGGATCCTGGCCCCGAACGCCAGGGGGCCAAAGCAATGTTAGGCGGAGCCCCCGTCCTAGTGTTCTAGAGTGTGACACTGGGCCTGAGCGTGGCGCCAAGCCTCGATGGTGTCACGCATGTCGCGGTCGTCGCCGATCCAATTGCGCCAGAAGGCGAGGGGAAAGCTCACACCTTTGCTCCTACCGGGGCTTGGTGCCCCTAGCCCACGGGCGATCGAAGCTGTTGCTGGAGGAGTCACCATCGCTTCCTCCCATCGGTGGGGCGTGCGCGTCGAAGCAATCCCCGTTGACGGTGGCCATCGGCTAGGACAGCCGAGAGGGTGAGGCGTGGCACCGGGAAGCCAAACTCTTGGCTTGCTGCTCGAGGGCGACGTGAGGAACCTCCTTGCCTCGTGCAATCGTTCATTGGTCTTCAGGTCCGGCGTGTCAAAGATGTCCTCTAGGCAGTAGGCGGTGGCAGCCATGTTGTAGGCCATGTGGGGGAAACGTAGGGTGCTGGGAACCCCCGTGCGGTCATCATTGTCGTTGACAGGGGCTGTGCGGCTTGCTATCGCTCAAGCTCCTGCCTTTGGCGCTCGAACTCTACCTCGGCGGCCTCCAGGTCCACCAGCCGAGCTTGCAGGCAAGCCGCCTTCTCCCAAAGGTAGTTTGTGCGGCTGCGGGAACTCTGATATAGCGGCATGAGCTCGGGTGCCTCTTCGACAGGGTCCTCACCGTCGATGTGGTTGCACATACGAGGCAGGGCATAGCAGTCGCTGTCGTCGGAGTCATACTCTGGGCCATTCCCCGAGAGGATCTTGAGGATGGTGCGCAGCGAGTGGATGTCGGTCCCTGCCGCACTGGAGAGGACGGTGATCCGTGGCGCCTCGCGGCTGACGAGATGCTCCGGCTCTAGCTGGAAGGCCACCGCCGCATTTTGGATTCCAAAAGGTAGGTCCACGAGGTAGTACTAGAGGCGCTCGGGTGGCGGGAGCACCTCGCTAGTAGCATCTGGTGATGGACGTTGGCTAGCATGTAAAACAACTAGCGTCGGTCTAACACGATGGGGTGTGGACCCAGACCGCGCCGGATCTGTCGGTTCAGAACCTCGAGATCAGCTCCCAAGAGGCCTGGCGAAGTGGGTGGCGTCGGGGGCTCGTTGCCTACCAACACAGCCTCGTTGAGCGGGTGGAGCTCGTTGTAGTAGTCGGCAACATAGGCCAGACTCCCAAAGTTGAGGACCTAGCCCAGAGCGAAGGCGCCGGCCATGACGAAAAACTCATTGGGAAAGTGGATGCCGCCGTCTGGGGCGGCGCTGCTTGCTCCAGCGATGATGCGGGTGGCTACAGCCACCGTAGAGTGTGAATCACACTTGACGCGCTCCCCTACCTAGCATGCCAGTTGTGCCGGGGTCAGAACCGTGGCAAGCATTGTTGTTCGTAGTAGTGTCAGACTGCATATCTCCGGTGGCTTGGGTGGACTCAAGAACACAAGAATCACAGAGGGGACATAACGGTTTATCACGGTTCGGGCCAATCGATGCCCTACGTCAAGCGGCTGATGATCCTTGTACTCAAGAGCACCTAAAATCTGGGTGGTTATAGTAGAGTGTACAAGATAAAGATAGAGATTTGGTAGGGGATTGCTCGGTGCTGATCCTAGGGACGCCTCACCGCTGGTGGAGCCTTTCCTCTCGTCGGAGAGGAGGAACACGGCGGATGCGAAGGTGGAGCTTTGGGTTGCCCTGCTCTCGGTGCAGAGCTCGAGTGGAAACGGTGAGGACGCAAATGATCCGCGTGGAATCCTCCTCCCCCCTCTTAGGATCTGACCTCCCCCTTTAATTCCGAGGTAGGTCGGGTACATGGCGGTTTGTGGGAGTTGAGCCTATGGTCTACATGAGCCGGAGTTCAGGAGGGTCTTGTAGCAGCGTCATGTGGACCGTGGCGATGTCGTGGAGCCGAAGAAGCTCTGGGCGTCGTCCGGCTGCTCTGTTCTGACACGATGAGCGTCAAGCTATGTCGGCTTGGACCGGCTTCCCCAGGTGCGTGTTTTGGAGGCTTCTTGATGGCGAAGGAAGCCGGCTTGAGGAGCTGACGTGCGGGCCCGGGAGCCTGCGAACCTCTGGAGGCCACAGAGGAGTTTGTCTTCTTGCGTCACGCCCTGTACGTGATCCTATCAGAGAAGTGATTAACGGTGCCGCGCCTGCGGGGCCGCGCCAGAGAGCCCCCGAGCCTTGGTGGCTCGGGGCGTACCTTGTTGTGCCCGGGCTTTGGTTGGTGCCAGAGGCCGGGAAGGAGCCAAGGATCGGGTCCTGGCTTCCGTCGATCGAGAGCCTAAGGCTCGGTCGAGCCCCCGAGCCCTGAGCGAAAATTCAATGGCCTGAGGGTACGCGCGAGCGTACCCAATGGGTATAACCCCGAGCCCTCGGGCGATCCTAGAGGGGTCGGTCGGAGGGTCTCTCGGTCGGGAACCTTTAATCCCGTGGCTTAACATACCTGTATATTAGCATCTCGTCACCATGCAATCGAAATGACAAGATGTTACTGTTTGCATGCTGACTTATGCCTCTTGTTGTCTGAGGAAGTACAAGGGTGCTCGTCAGCGATACAGTTTTCGATAAACTTAGTAAAAGGGGGTAATCTTGATTCCCATATAGTTATCTGAAACTCCTCATTGGGTAGAATAGTAGTTGAACCTTTCACCAGGTCTGCAAGCTTCACCTTGAGCAGTAAACTAGTTTCGTCATGGGATGGCATGAGATGAAGTGTAGCAGAAGAAGGCGGAACCAGCATTGTTATGTCAGTCGGACGGTCCTTCTCAAGAAATTGCTTCGGATGCTCACCAAACCTGGAAAAATTACGCTCTAATGACTTCCTGAACCTCTTCAATATATGGAACCAGAACTGGACATTCTGATTCTTCCTTAACAAGTCAGCGAGCATATTCGCTACACGGAGCAACCCATTCACGTTCGTGGCTAGCTCCGTAGCTATTGATGCTAGTTGTGGGTGATTCTCCGGGTCTGTCCCTCCAAATGCGAGTACCTTGAAGAGGTAACAAAACTCTGCATCTGACAAGCTTCTGAGGATGTTTGGCTTTACAGTTCCAAACCTCGCTATCTCTTGGAACCAGCTTACGATGACCACTTTGCTTCCTGCCCCCATGTGTGACGATGCAGCTGAATAAAACTTTTCCCATTCACTGTCATCCACATCTGAAATAAACTCAACAACAACGGAAGTCCTTACAGGCATGAATGTTTCGCGGCTTACATTCAGAAAGTTGCTGCTTTTCAAGTGTAATACCGAGGAGAGAACCATATCATCATTGGAAGCATACCCAACTAAACGTGAGCCTCCCGCCGCCCCCGTCGCCCACGCCTGCTTCTCCACGACGCGACTGAACATGAAGTTGTCAATGTAGTCATGTAGATGTAGGTGTCATAGGGCCTTTTATGCATCAGCTTGCATCCACCCAGTAGAATGACAAACTCTGTCAATTTTTGCAACGGTTTCCAATTTTTCCAGAGAAGCTTGTAGCTGACGACTCACGAGTGCGCTTAAGAGGAGCAGACAAGGCTTGAACCTGAAGGTGTTGAGCACACATCATGGTAGCCTCGGTACATGCCATCAACAAGCATCCTGAGCTGCACCAGCATCTTGGAATTGGTGATGTATCGTCCCTCGGCCTCCTCGACAACAGTATGGACTATCAGCAGGAGATGCTCAAGCCTTTCTAGCTATTCTTCCACACATGACCTGTCGGTGTGTTTCTTGATTACCAAGGAGATGAGTCGGCTGAGTATTTCGCCAGACATGGCAGATAGAGTTGTTAGATAATCTACTGTTTCCTTGTGTGAACACACGGTAGAGGAAGGCGGCGCCGAAAAGGTACTCTGCTGTGGTACTATAGCCGCTGCAGGGGCAGGCGCCGAAGGGTTCACCTGTCGTACTATAGCCATAGCAGGAGCAGGCGCCAGAGTCTGCCCTGCTGTGTTATCTAGTCACTGTTATAGCATGACAGCTGTACCAGGACTAGATGAGTAGAGTTGTATATATAGTTTGCCACTGCAATTCAGTAAACAGAGAGTTCAGATTTGCCATCTCCTATACAAGGCTCAGCGTCGGCCAACGCTGGTGTCTCTGGCTGTGTGTGTATGCTCTGTTCTCCCTCTCCTTTTCTATCTCTAGCCATAGTGTGTAGTCGGACAGCGTCTGTCGTGGTCGGCAAGATTGGTGAGTGGTCGACTCACCTGAGCCGGTGATCTCTGTGGGCTAACACGTGGTATTGGAGCCGTACAAGCACCGTCGCCGGACTAACCGCTGGTCATGACGAATGGTTCGGAAATGGGCGACAGCAGTGGCACTGTTGTGGCTGGCCAGCCACGACAGGAGGTCGTTGTTCGCACGGCGCAGAAGGTCAGCGGCACCAGTTGGCCGACGTTGACTGGCACCAACTATGGAGAGTGGTCGGTGACCATGAAGGTCAAGCTCAGAGCCCGACGGCTCTGGAATGTTGTTAACAAGGGCACTGAAAATAAAGAAGATGACATGTCAGCATTGGAGGCTATCCTCGTTGCTGTATCGGCGGAGTACAGGGAGCCATTGTGGGCAAAGAGCTCTGCTAAGGAGGCGTGGGAGGCTATTACGGCGTGGCGCGTCGGTTCTGACCACGCAAAGAAGGCGACGGCCCAGCTTCTGAAGCAGGAGTACTCCAACCTCAAGTTCAAGGATGATGAAATGGTGGAGGATTTCTCCCTCCGTCTACAGATGCTCATCAGCAAGCTTAAGAGCCACAGCGTCACCATTGACGAAGAGGAGGCGGTCTCCAAGTACCTCCACTCCGTGCTGGCAAAGTACATCCAGATCGCTCTCTCCATAGAGACGATTCTGGACTTGTCCACCCTCACCATTGAGGATGTGACAGGCCCTCTACGGGCGGTGGACGAGCGCCTAGAACTGGCGATAGCATCTAAGGACAGCGGCAAACTGCTGCTGACAGAGGAGGAGTGGGCTGCTCGGAGGAGAAGCGCCGCGGCAAGGCTTCTTTAGAGAAGAAGAAGCAGGTCGACCCCAACGCCTGTCGGCGCTGCGGGAAGACAGGCCATTGGGCACGGGAGTGCCCAAAGCGCAAGCAGGAGAAGAAGGTTGAGGCTCATCTAGCATAAGCTGATGATGATGATGATGAGGCCAGTATCCTGATGGGGACGTTCTATGCACTGCACGACGTCGAAGCTGAGGAGAAGGGAGAGGTGACGACGGCGGAAGGACCTAGGAAGGCCCTAAAAGCTGTCAACCCTGACGAGCCACATGCCTAAGTCCACCTCGGACGTCTGGGCGGCGAGTAGGAGCAACGGTGGTATCTGGACTCTGGAGCCAACAACCACATGACGGGCTCCAAGGCAGCCTTCTTCGAGCTCGACGACGATGTTACCGGTACGGTTAAGTTTGGTGACGGCTCAAGGGTGGCAATCCAAGGGCGCGGCACCATCATCTTCAGGTGCCAGAACGGGGAGCACCGTGCGCTAACGGATGTATATTACATCCCGCAGCTGTGTTCAAGCATCATCAGCATTGGTTAGCTGGATGAGCGTGGTAGCGAGGTACTGATCAAGGATAGAGTCCTCAGGATTAGGGACCGAGAACAACGACTTCTTGCCAAGGTGAAGAGGTCCCTAAACCGGTTGTACCTGCTTGACCTGAAGGTAGAGCAGCCGGTGTGCCTGGTGGCAAGGCACACCGAGGAACTGTGGCTGTGGCATGCCTGGTTCGTACATCTCAGCTTTGACACGCTTGGTTGGCTGGAGAAGATGGTCCGAGGGCTGCCCCACATCGAGCACGAAGGCGAGCTGTGTGACAGCTGCCTAACCGAAAAGCAGAGGAGGCTGCCGTTCCCAAAAGCGGCTAAGTATCGCGCGGAGGACGCTCTCGACCTCGTCCACGGTGACCTCTGCGGGTCGATCACGCTAGCCACAAACGGTGGTCGGCGGTACTTCCTCCTGCTCATGGATGATTGCAGTCGCTACATGTGGCTATAACTCCTGATGAGCAAGGACGAAGCGGCGGCGGCGATCAAGAAGTTCAAGATGCGCGTGGAGGTAGAGAGCGTCAAGAAGCTCCACGTGCTGAGGACTGATCGCGGCGGCGAATTCACTTCGGTGAAGTTCGTTGCGTACTGTGCGGATCAGGGTGTGGTATGACACCACACCGCGCCATACTCGCCACAGCAGAATGGCGTGGTGGAGTGACGGAACCAAACGGTGGTCGACATGGCTTGATCCATGATGAAGGCCAAAGGCATGCCGGCAAGGTTCTGGGTGAGGCGGTGACTATGGCAGTGTTCATCCTCAACCGCGCTCCCACCAAGGCCCTGAAGGGCAAGACGCCGTTCGAGGCTTAGCATGGAAGCAAGCCGAGCATGTCCTTCCTCCGGACATTCGGCTGCATCGGCCACGTCAGGAAGACAAAGCCGATACTCACCAAGTTGGAGGACAGGAGCACATTGATGGTGTTCATAGGCTACGTGGAGGGTACCAAGGCATACCGGCTCTATGACCCACGCGGAGACAAGGTACTTGTCTCGCGCGACGTCGTGTTCGACCTGAAGGCGGCTTAGGACTGGAACAGTCCGAGCATGGGGGAAGCTGGCGGCTTCACCAACACCTTCGTCGTTGAGCACTTGGTCATCCACGGTGGTGGAGACGCTGTGGAAGAGGTGTCGAGCAATCCGAGAGGGATGCCAAGCACTCCAGCAATAGAACCGAGCACTGTTGGGGATGTGCCAAGCACTCCGGGAAGGGTGCCAAGCACTCTAGGAGTAGAGCCAGGAGGTCCTGCAGTGGCGTCGACCACTCTAGGACAGGTGCCGAGCACTCCCGTAGCAAAGCCGAGCAGTCTTATAGTGGTGCCGACCACTATAAGACTGGTGCCAAGCATTCTGGAGAGGGGTGCAGACCACTCTAGAAGTGATGACGAACAGTCCAGGAGTAGTGCCGAGCACTGCATCCGGGGTGCCGAGCACTCTAGGTGTTGTATCGAGCACTCTGGCGAAACAGGGAACTCTATCGACGTCGATCGAGCTTGCCCACCTCCAAGTGACATCACTGAGTTCGTGGATGCCTTCCACGAAGGTGAGGAGGTGTGGTTCCACAGGCTGGATGACATCGTCAGTGGCACAGGACCCTCAGGCCTGGTGGGTCGGCTGCTCAATGATCAAGGGCTGCTGCTCATCAGCGCAGAGGAACCACCCACGTTCGCCCTGGCCGAGCGCGATGGAGATTGACGACAGGCGATGCTGGAGGAGATGAAGGCGATCGAGGAAAACAAGACTTGGCAGGTCGTCGATCCACCTCCAGGATGCTGTCCGATCAGCCTGAAGTGGGTGTACAAGGTCAAGTGGGACGAGCTTGGCGCCATTGTCAAACACAAGGCGCGCCTTGTCGCCCGAGGCTTTGTTCAGCGCGAAGACATCGACTTTGAGGAAGTCTTTGCGCCAGTAGCGTACATGGAGTCTGTCCGTTTGCTACTAGCCTTGGCAGCAGCCAAGGACTGGCGTGTCCATCACCTGGATGTAAAATCGGCCTTCCTCAACGGTGAGCTAGCAGAGACGGTCTTCGTTAGGCAACCTTCGGGTTTTGCCGTCAATGGAGCGGAGCATAGAGTGCTTCGACTGCACAAGGTGCTCTACGGGCTACGGCAGGCCCCACGAGCGTGGAACACCAAGCTTGATGCCACGCTAGGCGAGCTTGGGTTCTAGCGGTGCGCAACCGAGCACGCGCTCTACACACGGCGACGGGGGACGGAGGAGCTCATCGTCGGCGTGTATGTGGATGACTTGATCATCACCGGCGCGCGTGCGGAGGACATCGACAACTCTAAGCGCGAGATGGCGGCTCGTTTTCGAATGAGCGATCTCGGCTCATTCTCCTACTACCTCGGCATCGAGTTCGAATGAGCGATCTCGGCTCATTCTCCTACTACCTCGGCATCGAGGTGAGACAGGGGAAAGAGGAACTCACGCTCGGTCAGAGCGCGTATGCCTCGAAGCTGTTGGAGCGGAGCAGCATGGCTGAGTGCAAGCCATGCGTGACTCCGATGGAGGAGCGGTTGAAGCTGACGAAGGCCAGCATCGCGGCGAAGGTGGATGCAACACTCTACCGGAGCATCATCGGCGGTCTGCGCTATCTAGTCCACACGAGGCCAGATATTGCGTTCGCCGTGGGCTACGTCAGTCGCTTCATGGAGGATCCTAGAGAGGATCACTGGGCTGCGGTAAAGCGGCTGTTACACTACAACAAGGGGACGGTGGATCAAGGGATCGTCTTCCCCAAGACAGGCGAAAGCAGGCTGCAGCTTATTGTGTTCAGCGATGCAGACATGGTGGGGGACATCGACGGACGATGGAGCACCTCTGGCGTGCTCGTCTTCCTCGGGTCGGCTCTAATTTCATGGCTATCGCTGAAACAGAAGGTGGTGGCGCTGTCTACGTGCGAGGCAGAGTACGTAGCGGCGGTCACAACGGCGTGCCAAGTTGTGTGGCTGCGCCGGCTGTTGGGCGAGCTGACCGGTGCAGAAGCTCACCCACCAGCACTGATGGTGGATAACCAGCCCGCCATCGCCCTCGCGAAGAATCCGGTTCTCTATGACCGGAGCAAACACATCGACGTGAAATTTCACTTCCTCAGGGACTGTGTCGATGGAGGGCAGATCGTCATCGAGTTCGTCGAAACTGGTCGGCAACTCGCGGACGTCCTCACCAAGCCACTCGGACGTCTTTGACTCACGGAGCTGAAGAAGATGATCGGCATGGAGGGGGTTCAAGGGTAGCTGAAGGATTAGGGGAAGAATTGTTAGATAATCTACTGCTCCCTTGTATGAACACACGGCAGAGAAAGGCGGCGTCGAAAAGGTACTCTGCTATGGTACTGTAGCCGCTGCAGGGGCAAGTGCCGAATAGCTCATTTGCCACACTGTAGCCACAGCAGGAGCAGGCGCCAGAGTCAGCCCTGCTGTGTTATCTAGTCACTGTTACAGCATGGCAGATGTACTAGGACTAAATGGGTAGAGTTGTATATATAGTTTACCACCGCAACTCCGTAAAGAGAGAGTTCAGATTTGTCATCTCCTATACCGGGCTCAGCGTCGGTCAACGCTGGTGTCTTTGGCTGTGTATATGCTCTGTTCCCCCTCCTTTCTTCTATCTCTAGTCATAGTGTGTGGTGAGACAGCGTCTGTCGTAGTCGGCCGTGGTCGACAATGTTGGTGAATGGAACTCACCTGAGGCGGTGATGTCTATGGGCTAACCAGAGCTACCTCCGTTGAGGTTTTTAGTCGTTCTGAAGAAATGACTGGCAGCATGCATTTGTATTAAGCCGGGTATATAGCATGCTCAAATAAAATAATGAATGAACTGGAAGGATGTTCGAGACTAATATAATTAACTAGGAGCAGTTAGCTGCATGCATCACAGAAGAGTTTTATATGACAAGGAGGACTTTGACTTTGTCGACAGAACCAACACCATCTCCAAGGCAATAAAGATTTGGAGTTCTATATTTTAGGTTCTTGAGCTTTCAGACAAAAAACTTAAACAATCAACTAGTAAAATTAAAAAGATAATTCATAGCAGACAATTCATTTTTTACTCTACTGAAGCACTGACAATATTATATATTGTCTGAATCTAAATAATAACAAAAAAAATCAGAGACCTAGAATATAGAAGAAGTAATAAAGATTTGCTCTGCTATATGTTTTATTACTTTTCCTTACGCTACAGGAAAGGGAAGGTACATCAATAGTTCCAGGCTAGCATTGTTGCATCTAAAGATAGTACACGGCATTTATCCATGCCATCCATTTGGAATTGAAGACGAAAATCAACTCTGTAACCTGGGTATGTGTTTTTGTACGGTGCAGAAGAATAGTCAAACCATCCTTAGAGGCCTTTTCGAAAAAAGAGTATTTTAGTCTAGGGTTTTTTTGGAAAGGTGCCATTACAATTCTTGAAGATTGGAAATATATCATTACAATTCGTCTAATCACAAGCGTGCCATTATAATTTTGCGATACTTTGAAATATGCCATCGTATACGTCCGACGAACGCTTGGGCCCGCTTGCAGGCATCCGTGGCATACGGTCGACCGTATCCGTTTGTCGCCCGTCTTCATCTAAACGGCGCGGTGAACGCCACCGTCTCCACCTCTCTCTCACTCTCACTTTCCCTGTCTCTCTCCCCGAGCAAGAACCCTAGGCTGTGGTGGCGGCGGCGATTTCGGCGGTGGTGACGGCGACGATCCTGACAGCGGCACAGCAAGCCAAGGAGACGGCGCAAGGGGGCCAGTCGAAGGAAAGCAATGGAGTAGCATGCGCGTCAATGGCGGACGCGTCTCTGCGCGGGTCGCCGATGGTGGACGGTGACGAAAGGTACTTTTTCTCTCCTTGCTGAGCACAGAGAT
Organism: Miscanthus lutarioriparius; assembly: GCA_904845875.1. NCBI lineage: Eukaryota > Viridiplantae > Streptophyta > Magnoliopsida > Poales > Poaceae > Miscanthus > Miscanthus lutarioriparius. The sequence continues at coordinate 64,338,572 of CAJGYO010000002.1, forward strand.
GAGTAGATTAGGCCTCGATTTATGCATTGTCGCTGGAGATGTGCACATTTTGATGTGATTTGGTTGATGCTAGGGTTCCACTATTTTCCCTAGAGATTAAAGTGGAAGCATTCTGTACGATAGACTCTTTGGGTAGGAAAGCTTACACAAAGGGCTCTGTGATTAAGTGGGATGTGGAGATAGGCTCGTTTCCATTTGAGTTACTGATGACCATCTTGCGCAATGCTGTCAAATGGTCTCGTACTCAGTGCCCAACTGCTTGGTACTATGACAAAAGGGTGTGTGAAGATGTCAGACTAGAAAACCAGTTCCAGATGAATGACATATTTGAGATATATAAGGACCAGATGCGTTGCCAGATTGTTGTAGGAGTGTTTGATCAATCTGTTGCCTCTATTGATCAGTTTGATGCATTAGAACCTTTATGTGTGATTCCTCCCGACATTGGCAATGCAATCCCTACTGACAGTAATGTTAACCAGCCATCATCTAAGGCAGATGATGCACCAAAGGTTCCCATGGAGGCTGAAGTTGAGCCTGAAGTTGAGCCTGACAGGGAGCCCGATATGTTTGATAATGATGAAGAGTATGTGGGTTATGATGATGAGGGAATGTATATGCCAATACCACCACCACAGCCACATAGCAGTTCACAACCTCATAGTAATTCACCTCCACATGTTTCTCATGATGCTGTTAATGATGATGCTCATGCTTTTCCTACTGAGACAGAGGTCAATGATGCAGACCCTGAAGAGATCCATGTGATCCATGACCCAGAGCACCCCAAGATTGAGAAGGGGGAGTTATTTCCTGATATTGTTTCATTCAGGAAAGCTATCAGGCATTATGCTGTGACTAAAGGCTTTGAGTTAGCTGGTATCAAAACAGACCCAACAAGGTATATTGCAAGGTGCAAGGCTGAGCGATGTCCTTGGCGCATACATGCATCTAGGCTACATGATAAAAAGACAATACAGGTAACTCACCATGCACTAGTTCATTTGTGCATTTCTATTTGCTTGACCTGACTTGTTTTCTATGTACATTTCTATTTGCTTGACTTGACTTGTTTTCTATGTGCAGATCAAAGTACTTCCATCAGATCACGACTGTCCAACTACAAAACTGGTAGTAGGAAAGGTGGCATCACAGGATTGGTGTGCAGACAGGTTGGGAGATTGGCTCAAGAAAAATCCAACAAAACGTGCAAAGGATTGCAAGGAGAAGTTGGAAGATGATTATGGCATCAAGCTGAAGTATTCAAAGGCTTGGTCAGGTATGAAGTTAGCAATAGATCAAATCCATGGTAGATATGAGGAAAGTTTTCAGTTGCTATTCAATTGGGTTGTTCAGATTGAACAGGTCTCTCCTGGTAGCCTAATAGAGATAGAGCTTGATAAGATTGGTAAAAAGCAAAGATTTAGGAGAATGTTTGTTGCTCTTAAGCCTTGTGTGGATGGTTTTCTGGCTAGATGCAGACCATTTGCGGGTATAGATGCATCTAGTCTGCATGGTAAGTATAGAGGTCAGCTAGCTTCAGCAACCAGTGTAGATGGACATAACTGGTTGTATCCTATAGCTTATGGCATTTTTGACTCAGAAACTGAAGATAATTGGAAGTGGTTCTTGCAACAACTTTCCAGAGCAATTGGTGATGTACCAAATCTTGTAATTTGTTCAGATGCATGCAAAGGCCTAGAGAAAGCAGTGGGTGCAGTGTTTCCAAATGCTGAGAATAGGGAATGCATGAGACATTTGTACCAAAACTTTTTGAAGCACTATTCTGGTGATGTAATCACAGAGCACCTATATCCTGCTGCTAGAAGCTACACTGAAGGCCTATTCAAGTTCCACATGCACAAGATTGCTGAGTATGCTCCTCAAAGTATAGAGTATCTTCAGACTCACCACAGCAGGATATGGTATAGGTGTGGGTTCTCAGAAAATAGCAAGTGTGATTATTTGACCAACAATGTGTCAGAAAGCTTCAATGCACAGGTGAAGCACCTCAAAGGTTTATTTGTACATGAGCTGGTAGATAGAATTAGAGAGCTAATAATGGAGAAGAGATATTTGAGGAAGAAGATTGCTAGGCAGTGGGAGGATGGAATCCTACCAGGTGTGATAAAGGATCTTAACCTGATCAGCAATCATCTCAAAGTGGTCAAGGTCAAAGTCAGTGACGATGACATTGCTGAAGTGACTCTCTTGGATGACTGGAACAATCAGAAGAGGCACACTGTGGACCTACATAATCGTAATTGTTCTTGCAGGGAATGGCAGGTGACTGGAAAGCCCTGCAAGCATGCTTTGGCCTGGATACTTTCAAACAGAGGGATAAGGATTCAGGATTATGTACACGACTACTATTCTATTGCTAGATTTAAGGCAGCCTACCAAGACAGGGTTGAGCCTATCCCAGACAGGTCACAGTGGCCTATTGTCGACCTTGGCTTCAAAGTGTACCCTTCATTACTGGGCAAAGGTGCAGGCAGACCAAGGGTTGTCAGAATTAGAAGGAGTTTGGAGAAGAGGGCCACTCAAAAGAAGGTCAGGTGCAAGAGATGTGGTGGTTTTGGGAACTTTTCCAAGACCTGCAAGTTCCCCGAACTAGGGGAGGATGGAGAAATAGGACAAGGGTCTTCAAAAAGGTATTCAAACTACTTGTGTGTTGCCATTTTGCTCCAAATTATCTTTTCCTATTACCAATCTACTCCTGTGATTCTACTGCAGGAAGAGGACAACTAAAGATGTCGCTGGACCTTCCCAGGTGAAGAAGTAGAAGACTCAGAAGAAGACTAATCCTAAGAAGAAGAAGAAGACACCTATCAAAAAAAAGCTACAGAAGGCAATAGCTGCACCACCAACAACTGTTGTTAGCATCATCAGGCAGCTGGTCTTTGTCGCTCCACAAGCAAGTGGTACTAAGTAGCCACAATCTGCAATGCTTGATGGACAGCATGGGACATCTTTTGTGAACTCTATAGCCATCTTATGATCATTCTGTAATGATTATGAACTACTAATATGTAATGTGGCACTTCTGTTGCTTAGCTAGTAAACTCTACTATGTATTGAGGCATTTGAACTTGCCAACTTTCTAAGTTGCTGCTGTTACTGTACTGCGTATGGATATTTAGTGCCAACATGGTTATGAAATGATGTTTGAACTCTATTGTATTTTCACTACTATCATGTGGCTGTGGTCTGTGTGCTTTGATCTACTTTACTCTGAATGTTGCTAGCCCTTGTTCTCCTCATCCAAAATCAAGATAAGATGCTGCTGAAATTCTTACATAATTTCATAAAAAACATAGCACAATGCTGATCAATTTCATTACAGTCACTTCATCATCTGGGCAACAACTACACCTACCAGTACACCAACAAGGACACCTACTACAACAGATACATCTAACACAATCTGCATTTTCTTATTACCCATGTCCTATGTTGCATTACTAACTGGACTAGGAACAACAGAATGCATGTCTCCAATTTGTGCTTTCAGTTTCGAAATGTCTTGAACAACAATGTCCAGTGTTTGCCTCATCTCACGGAGCTGTTGCTTGAAATCACCAATACCATCCCCAATTTGATGACGAAGGGGCAACTGGACCTGCATCTACTGCTCCTTTTGTTGATTCAGAAACCAGGCCTCGTACTGCTCCTCCGAACGGATCCAGCCACAAGTTGTTGGATCACCCTGCGCACCCTAAATTAGTCAAATAGAAACCAAACAATGGAGATTCAATTAACACAACAAAGCCTACCTTTATGTTGTTCGGGCACTTGACAAATGGGACATCCTTCGAGCGCTCTTGCTTGCTCACGATTCTGATTAGAGGAACATGGCATTCGGGACAGTCCAGTAGGGGGTACTGCATCCTTCGAGTGCCAGCAGCGGTGGAGCTCGAGCTCATCCTTGCCTGCGGTCGAGTCACCCCCTTGCGCCGTCGCCTTGGCCTGCTACATCGCCGTCGGGTGGTCGCCGCCGCCGCCGGGAGCGCACCCTAGGGTTCTTGGCCGAGGAAAGAGACAAGGAGCACGAGAGAGAGTGGGGGGTTGAGACGGCGATGTTCACAGCGCCGTTTACATGAAGACGGCCGACGGACGAATACGGTCCGCCGTATGCCACGCGGATCTGCAAGCGGGCCCAAGTGTTCGTCGGGCGTACACAATGGCAGATTTCGAAGTATCGCAAAATTATAATGGCACGCTTGCGATTAGACGAATTGTAATGGTATATTTTCAATCTTCAAGAATTGTAATAGCACCTTTCCAAAAAAAAAAAACCCTTTAGTCTATAGATAGAGTGATGGTATACTAGACTTGTGTGTTGGTATACTAACGCGTCTTGCTCTCGTGCACTTGGAACAGTTGGTCACCTCTAAGCCCTTTTGGTAAATACGTGTGATGCGGTGGACTTCCGGAGCGTGAAAGACGGAAAAGTATTCAGAGAGATTCCAGAAGAAACGACCATGTTGGTATACTAACGCGTCTTGCTCTCTTGCACTTGGAACAGTTGGTCACCTCTAAGCCCTTTTGGTCAAAATACGTGTGATGCGGTGGACTTCCGGAGCGTGAAAGACGGAAAAGTATTCAGAGAGATTCCAGAAGAAACGACCAAGTGCTAGGACACATCTGGTTAGTAGTGAGTAGTAGTTAGCACGTCCTTGTCATAAAGAGAGGGGAGAAGTTGTTGCCTGCCCATTCTTCAATCCTATGTGCAATCGATGGAATCTGCCATAGCTGCGGTTGCAGGTGAACTCGTCAGCCGATTCATCTCCTTCGCCTTTAACAGATACTGCTCCAGCTCCAGCTCCAGCTCCAGCTATGAAGATGAAGGATTGGAGGAGAGGCGGGAGAGGCTGCGGCATCTCTTGACGAGGGTTCACACCGTCATTGAGGAGGCAGATGCGCGATACATCAGCAACTCTGGTATGCTGATGCAGCTCAAGATGCTGTCGGAGGCCATGTACCAGGGCTACCATGCGCTGGATACCTTGACATTCCAGCTCCAGCACGAGGTTAGCGACTCATCAATCTCCTTGTGTTCTGCCACTCGTCTCAAACGTCCCCGCACAGTTCTTGCTTCGGCGAAAAAGGACAAGGTACACGCCGCATTGGAGAATCTGGAAACAGCTGTGGCGAACATATCAGAGTTCGTTGTGCTTCTGTGTGGGTGTGATGAGCGCTTGTCCTGTAGGCCCTACGATGCATATCTTTACATCGGCAATTTCATGTTTGGTCGACATGCAGAAAAGCAAAAGCTCCTCAACTTCTTACTGCAGCCTAACCCATCAGATGACCGTGCACCACCTCCTGTTCTGCCAATCATCGGCGCTCTTGCAGTTGGGAAGAAGACTTTGGTCGCCCATGTATGTGCTGACGAGAGGGTACGCTCCAAATTCGCTTCCATTCTGCATCTGAACGGAGACAACTTCCTGACCATCGTCGACCACGAAAAGGCCCTGGTGGGGATGTCGTCACTTGTAGTAGTTGAGTTGGTTTCAGATGTTGATGACGTGAAATGGAATGAGTTTTATTCATTTGTGACAAGAGCAACTAGTACAAGAAGCAAGGTGATCATCATAAGCAAGCTTGGAAGATTAGCAAGGTTTGGGTCAGTAAGACCAATTTTTCTTGATGGTCTGTCATACGAGGAGTTTTGGTACCTCTTCAAGAACCTAGCATTTGGAAGTGCGGACCCGGCAGAGCATCCAAGACTAGTACATATAGCAGAAGGATTTGCCGAGGAATTGCATCAGAGTGGATCACTTGTTACAGCAAATGCATTGGCTGACGTGTTGAGAAGCAACCTGAATGCTCAATTCTGGCTTTCGATATTGAACAAGTGCAGAAAAGTGATTGAGAAGAATCTCATCGCTTATGGGCAGCTCCCAAATCTACTTTTTGAGCAAGGCCGTGAGGTGGACCTGACGGACTTCGTTTCGAGTCCTGTTATTAATCCCCTTCGCGTCTTACCTTGTACTAGTAGCGCTCTAGCCAAAACAGAATTACCAAAGGCAGCGTTTGGAGAACTACTGCTAGATCCTTCTGTTAGGCCCAAAGGAGAATTTCGTCTATTGACATGGGAATCCAGGTTACCCCCTCATACTTCATTTATTCACTTCGTCCCAAATTGCACTCAAGATATGCCTCAAGGACATAGTTTATCAGGGAGGAAGCGCCATACAGTGCCTTTCTGATGACATGAACTCTATCCAATGTAATCATAGAAGTTAAATGTACTAATTTCAGATCTGTGCAGATATTTTGTTAAACAGTGATTTTATTGCAAACTACTGGTGAAATGTGATGACATGATACTAGCCCCTCCACAACCTCTTCAAAATAGTTACAATGTGCATGCAGTAGTAATTGCATTTCCAACAGCTAGGAGTGCTAGCTATTTGTTTACTTTTCAAAGAGACAGATATAGTTCTGTGTAAAATTAACCAACTCTACCCTCTCCACTTTTAAGCCTTGAACACTACCATTTGCTTGGCCAAACAACAATTTTCTTTTGCTAAGGAAAGTGTGTTGCACTTGTGAGAACACAAGACTGGGAGGATACCCATCGTGAGTTTCTATTCATTGCACAAGTGTATATAGGTTACAAAGTACATGACTAAGCTTGCAGATATTTTCATATTCTAATACCCTCCTGCCGTGTCAACCAGGAGAGAAACGAACGTTGAGTCTGGACCAAAAGTTGGTAAATACAGCAGTCGGCAGTCCTTTAGTGAATATATCTGCATATTGAAGAGACGTAGGAACATGAAGAATCCAGACAACACCAAGGGCCATGCGCTCCCGAACAAAATATAGATCAATCTCTACATGTTTGGTCCTTTGGTGATGAACAGGGTTTGTGGATGAATACATGGCACTGATGTTGTCACAATAGATAAGAGTGACATCATGTGTTAAGGTGCGAAGAAGTTCTCCCAAAAGTTGGCGAATCCAGCAAGCCTCAGCCATAGCATTTGCAACTCCCGTATATTTTGCTTCAGCACTCGATCGTGAGACTATGTGTTGGCGCTTGGAAGACCAAGATATAAGATTATCGCCAAGAAACACACAATACCTAGAAGTAGAGCAACAAGTGCCCGGGCAACCAGCCCAATCGGCATCTGAGTAGTCTACCAAGTCAGGTGACCGACTGCGGGGAGAGAGAGAGAGAGACCATACTCCATGGTGCTTTTGATATACCGCATAATCCGTTTGATGAGAGCAAAGTGGGACTCAAAAGGGTCATGCATATGCAAGCAAACTTTTTGAACTGCATGAGCAATATCTGAGCATGTGAGATTCAAGTATTGCAAGGCACCTACGAGACTGTGATATAGAGTAGGATGAGCAACTGGTGGTCCATCTTGGGCATACAGCTTGGAATGGACTCAAGTGTAGTTGTCAATGGATTGCATGATGACATGTTGGCTTTGTCCAAGATTTCAGCTGCATATTTGGCTTGAGAGAGGAAGGATGAACATTGTGCAGAAACTCCCAAGAAGTAATGGATATCACCAAGGTTAGTCATGGCAAATTCTTGCCGCAGGGAGCCAATAATGCATTGAAGAAGAGGCTACGATGAAGCAGTTAGTATGATGTCATCCTCATATAAGACAAGGTAGGCCACATCCATCCCATGAGTGAAGATGAAGAGCGAGGTGTCACATTGAGAAGTTCGGAATCCAATGGATGTGATGAACACCTGGAAGCGGCTATACCAAGCCTGTGGGGCCTGCTTGAGGCCATAGAGAGCTTTGTTGAGCTTGCACACATGACGAGGACGAACCAGATCAACAAAGCCAGGGGGTTACTGGCAGTAAACTGTGACAGTACCGCCTAATCTAATGTCCTCCCAAGAGTACTTGTCTTCCATTAGACACTAAGTACCCAAGAGAGTGCACTAAATCGTGCCGTTCGATCAAGCACACCCCAAGGGAGAACTCGAAAGTCCTTATTCTTCCATCAGGATCATAAATGAGAGAATAAAGCTTATAATATTTTTAACCATTTCTTACATCAGTTTATTACAACATTAGAATACTTAAACAAGTTGAATGCAATAGCAGAGTTAAGATAGTTTTACTTGTAAAAGAGTTTATACATTTTAGGTTCACATTTTTATCTTGCAGCGGAGAACAACATATGATCAGAGGTACAACGGAAATAAAGGTTAATGGTGAATCATTAACATAGTGAACATTTATAAACCAGATATGATGACAGATCATAAAACTTTTCTTCTGAAAACTTTTAGTGAGGGTTATAAATAAATACTACGGTCGTAGCGTGAAAGGAATCCTCTCTGAGCCCACCAGGAGGTTTCCACACACAAGAGTCAGATCTATATATCCTCCGGTCACCTGCAACAGGGGGAATAAAACCTTAAGTACTCGATTGTATTCAACAAGACTTAGCCGACAGGAGGAAAATAAAAGACTCCAAGGATATACAAGGCTATCTAGCTTGTGGGTTATTGCATCTGCAGGAAGTATTACTAAATGTGCGTCCTTGTATTTAATTTTATTAGCAGTCATCATTAGTTCATTAACTAACCATTCTATGTAAGCACTTATTCTACTTTCAAGCATGTGGTAAGCAATCAGAACTATTTTATCATCTTTCATATTTTAGTTCTTACTACGGTGCTAGATCATTGCCAAGTCGTACCGTCTTGTAGAAACGACGATTCGCGAATCAATGTATCCTAGCTGGGTACCCCGAAACATACGCCTCGCTTGTACCCCAGGCACAAACAAGACTAAACCATTCCACTTCTGTCAAGGGGTCCAGGTCCCGTCCAAACTTGGACTCCAAGCCCCAATACCTGAGACCTGGTATCAGTATGGTGCTTAGACCTCCACCTAATACCCACCCCTAAAAGTCGGTCTAGAAAGAGGCAGAACCCATGACAAGAGAGTAACAAGTCTTCCCGCTCCCATAAGCAAGTATGTGCTCAGGATAATAAGTCTGTGACCTGACTACCATCCACAGCAACGGACGGTCCTCAATCGACATAGGCGGAATGAGTGCAACCAGAGCCTCGCTCGATTGCCTAACCCAATCCAATTTCAAATCTAAAGTACAGTTCCGGCCAGTCCTCAATTATTATCCATTCATATTCCATGTGATGATAATAGTAACAATAATATCTTTTCCTATCTCTCGCGAGTGACAGGTAATCACTCGACTTCTACCGAAATCCTATAGCATAGCAATCTACATGATCATGTCATACTAGTAGGACTCATAGGATAAGGATATATTTATGCAAGTGGATTTCATTCAACTCCTTTAAACTTAATGCACAAGCACAAACTAAAGTGCAGAATAATAGGGGTTATGCACCGGGGCTTGCCTGGGTAAGATATAACCAAAAGTTAGCATTCCATCATGGTGACATGATCATCAAGGCACCATTTTTCCGCTACTCTGATCATCTCCACGATCCATCGTTGTTCCTATTATGACATATGTGGATGCAACGCAGAGACGCAATTAATCAACGGTAACTGCAACTCTTAAAATACAATTACGCCTCTCAAGCTACGAGCTAGCTCTAATGACTAACATACTAGGCTACGTATCTACGTTGTTGCATAAGGCGTTGTTTTCTAATAAGTGTTTTAGTTCTACAATCCCAAGGTGTTTCTTTACTTCATTTCATTGATTTAATATATATATATTCAAACTAGGGCTCATTAGCTATCTTAGCAAACTAATTATTATAGAGCTACCAAAATTACAGTGAGCACCTAATAATATTAGGAATTTACTATGAAATTTTTAGAGCCAACACTATCACCAGTTTATTACAAAATTCCTACAAGTTTATATCTTAACAATATTAAGCATCTCAATTTAATTAGATAATATACTAGCAGATAGATCATGATTTTAGGAACCTAAAAAAATTAGTTTCACCATTTTTAGTCAACTACACAAATTTATATGGAATTTACAAGTTTGCTTTAGAAACTAAATTAGAAAACGCTTTAGGAAAAAGGAAAAGGCCGGTGGCAACTAATCCGGCCCAGCGGCCTACGAAGCCCACGCGGGGCGTGGTCATGCTCGGCTGGTTGGCCCAGCAATGGCCCAAGGCAGGAGAGCCCCACGCGCGCTGCGCTTTTGCAAAAGAGGACTCGCACAATTAGACAATCAAGCGACACAGTGAATCACTATTTCATTAGACTCAAGCTCTGCACAAAACACCCTGAAAAGTGTTGTCTTCGCAACGGGCGGCTCCCCGGCGTGGCCGCGCGTGACGGCGTGGCACACCGGCGACAACTATGGATACGCCGGCCATCGGCAAGGGTCTCCGGTGACCTACGGCGGCCGAGCATCTAAGTTTTGGCAGCGTGCTTCTAGAGGCGGTGATTAGGTACCGAGAGAGGCACTGCAGCATAGCCGACCACGGTGGCGGCTGGGACAATGCATTTTGTGACAATGGTGAGGCTGTACCAGTGACCTAGAGCCCTAACGGAGGTAACACAGTGGCGGAAAAGCAGTCGGAGCTCACTGAGGTGCATGCAGTGGTGATGGTTGAAACAGAGAAGGGCTGAGGTGGTCTGGCCACGTGCGAGTTGGCGGGGCAGCGATGCTCCGAGGCGGACACCAGTGCGTCACCTCATCACCGATGAAGCTTCTAACCAAAAGAAGGCGAGCACCGGCACGAGGGGGTCAAGGAGAGCTCGAAACACCCATCAATTGATCTGCTACTAGTGACAAGAGGCACACCCTCAACACGAGTACGGCATGGCGGTGAAACTGATCGGCGATGAGCAAAAACTCGAATCTGGCCGGCAACAAGGCTTGCCTACGCCTTGGTGAGGGTCGGGCTGCTAGCTAGCTTCTATTCCTAGCTACTGGAGCATTGAATCGAGATGAGATTCACGGACAGCGGGCATTTAACTTGTGAAGCGGCACGGTTCCGTCGGCGGTAAAGGGAAGACAGGGCAGTGACCCTTCAAGGCTCGGCCAACTTCGGCTGAGGCTGCGTTAATGAAATGAGGGCGTCCACATGGGTGAGGCTCAGAGAGAGCAGATCGTGGAGTGCCGGGATGGGATGGCTCGGCCTTGGTGGGACGCGGACGGTGGTAGTGAAACAGTGATCGCGTGCAAGGCTGTCGCGTGGGGCCGGTGCAATGAAATGGCGCGCGGGGAGGGCAGCGACACGGCGACTGCTCCACGTACGTGAGGCTACACCCTCCCTACAGCTTTGTGGGGGGACCGGCTTGGTAAGGCCAGGCGACACGACACGAGCAGCGTGGCGCGTAGGTGAGGTGCACGGCTGAGAGCGCATTGCGCATGATGGGGCAGCTGCAACCAAGGCACAGTGGCTCGACGCATCATGGCGTTGGCCCGACATGTAGCAGTGGCATGCGCGAGGGGCCTCGGTGGCGTGCTCGACATTGCCAAGGACACGACCGCGGCGCGCAACAGCAGCACGATAGTGTAGCCCCAACCTCGCCGCAGCCGACAGCCGTGCGCAGCAATGGGCCAGATGGCGGCACGCGTGCAGCAGGGCACAGCCTGTGGGACAGAGCACGGCCAGCAGCTATGGCGTGACGAACCGACTTGGTGACCGCGGCCACGGGTCACAACCGCCAACAACCGTGACCTTCTTGCAACTTCGCGAGATTTTTGCATGGCCCAAACGAGCTCAAACCCTCTAACCCCAACTCCATTACAAAGATCACACTTCGGTGCAATCAACAGTGCCAAACACACAGCTTTAGTGTTTAACTAAAATTTTCAAAAATTAATTGCCAAAATGGCATTGTCTACTATCTTTCCATACTTAGAAAAATTAAAGATTTCAGTTTTGGACTAACAGCCACTCGCCCTTTTGGCAAAATTTTAAAAGGTCTAAACCTTGTTAACTCCATCCAACAAGTATGCCATGCAATAGTCCATACTTCATACTAACTCATAGGAACAAAACATTTAACCACTATTTAATTATTTTGCTCAATATAATTCGCCAAAAATGGTACTTTAAACATGGTTCAAGTGTTTACCGACTTAACGAAAAGGGTTGATTTTAATTTCCAATTCGCTTTTTGAGCTCCCAAGAACACTGGTTAACAATATTCGTTTTCAAAAATTAAAGTTGCATTTTCAACTTTACTTAAGTACTACACACAAGTTGTATTTTATTTTTGTTTATATAAATTGTTTTTCTTGCCAAACAATTAAAACGACTTATCCCATTCTTCTTGTTAGGATTTTTATTAGCACTTTTACGCACTAAGTAAGTTAACTTCGATATTTAGTTGAGTCCACAAGAGTGAGTCACATAGGTTTCGCTTATCATTTCATGTGTGTTTTAAAATTTTAAAACCCGAAAACTTGTTTGGCTAATCTCTCTCGGGCCTCAATCATGGTGCTAAGCAAGCTCGTAACACTAGGGGTGTTACATAAACAGTTTCATTGATAGTACCATATAGGAATGCATTTTTAATGTCCAATAGATGAATAGGCCAATCACTAGAGATAGCGAGGCATAATACCATGCGAATAGTGGTGGGCTTGACCACAGGGCTGAATGTTTCATCATAGTCAAGACCTTGCTGTTGAGAGAAACCATGCATGACCTACCGAGCCTTGTATCGAGCTAGAGATCCATAAGCATTGAGCTTGTGGCGATAGAGCCATTTCCCTGAAACAATGTTGGCATGTGGTGGTGGCGACCCAAGATTCCATGTTTGATTAGCAATGAGAGCACCGTATTCTACTCCATAGCAGGTTTCCAATTGGGGTACGTGATCAGTGCACCTTGATATGTTTTAGGTAGAGGGTTGATGCTTGTGGTAACCACGAATAGGTCAAAGATTTTTCGCGGTTGGCTGATGCTGGACTTGCCCTAGTTTCCTTGGCGTGCTAGTTGATGGTGGGGTAATAGGGACAATCAGTGCTTTGGAGGAGCACAGAGTAGCCGGTACGACGACCGAGGTGGTGCTAGAGGGCGCCGCTGGAGCCACAAGGCAAGAAGAGTGCTCTCGCCTCACATACACCGGTGTGACCAGGGGTCGTTGGAAGCCACTAGAACCAGATGGCCATGCCAAACCTCCAGCAGTGTCCATGGACTGGTGTCCCAAACAAGCTATAGGGTTGCGCGCCATGCAGGGCGCCGTAGCCTGGTGTGCCAGGCCGTTCACAGTGTTGCGAGGGAAGAACCACACACACCACAGAGCACGAGGCCTCGTTAGGGTTCGTAGCTCAAGGCCATGAGAGCTAGAGGTCGCCATGGGATTTGAGGTGAGGTGCGAGGATGCACTGAAGTCCATGTACCAGTTTGCCTCGGGCTACGTTGAGAGCATTAGCTAGGGTAGCCTAGTTCTAGGATGCCATCGGATTAGCAGCAGGAGCACCAACTAGAGAACTGTCGTAGAGGCCTAGGCGTCGTAAGGGTAGCTGGGCTGAGGAGCAGCAGCAAAGATGGCCTGTGTGACACCCAAAAACTATGGCGGCTGCTGGAATGGCTGTTGGAATAGCACATAGCCCGAGGGAGCCCCAAGAATTCCTTAACAAGGCATAGGCCACATCTGAAAAGAACCTCTCCAAGGATTGTCCCATGGACGAGGACCACGCTAGTTGTTATTGACCTTGCCTTTGCCCATCCCGTGACCCTAAGGACGAGATGGTGGACGGGGGCCGATGGCACGGTGGGTGCAGCAAGACCCGCAGCCGTCGGTGCTGGAGCATGGGGATGGGGTGCCGCGAGGGCGGACTTGGGCGCGGCGAGGTCAGTGGCTGAGGAGGCATGCGATGGGAGCTCAGACTCTTCTAGAGCAAGAAGAAACTAGGCTTCGAGGAATTTAGGCAGTGGATCCTTCATCTTCAGGATGGTGACCATGTTGCGGAGGGGTCGTTGATGCCACGAAGGAGGGCAAGCAGCAATGTGCTGTCATTGATGGGTGTTCCAAACAGCGAGCCCATCAACGAGATCCTTGAGGTGTTAGGCGTACTCGAGCACCGGTAGCTCACACTGGTCAGAGCGCAGAGCTTCGCCTCAAGGGCTATGGCGCCAGACACCTTGTTGTCGAGGAAATGATTCATCGCCTTGGTCCAGATCTCATAGGCAGATGCGCCAGGCACCATGATCAGGCGCATCACACGAGCCAACATCGAGGACTAAATCGGAGAGCACACGAAGCAATCGATCGTCGTCCAGGGTGCATTGGGATTTTCCAGTGTGCCATCGATGTGCGATGACACACTGAACTTGTCGACAAGGGTCAGGAACAGCTCCTGCCAGGTGGAGTAGTTGGGTGGATCAAGCTCAAGGGCGAAGCGGATGTGAGTCTTGACGTTGATTATGGCGAGCGCTGAAGCCAAGCCTGGAGTAGCTGGAGGAGGGGGAAGGGCGGCAACGATCACAACGGCTAGAGCAATTGTGGGATCTAGAGATTCGGCCATTGGTGAAGGAACGGTTTGAGGCGGCGACAGATTTTGGGGATAGGGGGAGTTGAAGAGTCAGGGAGAGGGATCGATATCTCTTGATACCTTGTGAGAGCACATCCAAGACTAGTACATATAGGACAAGCAATTGCAAAGGAATTGCATCAGCATGGATCACTTGTTGCAGGAAATGCATTTGGCTGACGTGATGAGAAGCAACCTGGATGCTCAACTTCGGCTTTCCATACTAAACAGGTGCAGAAAAATGATTGAGAAGAACCTCTTCGCTTACGGGCAGCACCCAAATCTGCTTTTCGAGCAAGGCCGTGAGGTAGACATGACGGAATTCATTTCGAGTCCTGTTATTAGTCCCCTTCGCATCTTACCTTGTACTAGTAGAAGTAGCATGACTTTTTGTGCTCTAGCCAAAACAGAATTACCAAAGGTGGCCTACTGCTAGATCCTTCTGCTAGGCCTAAAGGAGAATTTCATCTGTTGATATGGGAATCCAGGTTACCCCCTTATCCTTCAACTATTCGCTTCGTTCCAAATTGCACTCAAGATATGCCTCAAGAACATAGTTTGTCAGGGAGGAAGCGCCATACAGTGCCTTTCTGATAGCATGAACTATATCCAATGTAATTATAAACTTCAGATGTACTCTATCCAATGTAATTATAAACTTCGGATGTACTATTTTCATATGTGTGTAGTGATTTGTTCAACAGTGATTTTATTGCAGACTACTGGTTAAATATGATGATACTAACCCCTCCACAACCTCTACAAAATATTTACCATGTGCATGAAGTAGTAATTCCATTTCCTCCAGACCGGAGTGCAAAATAAAATTAACCAACTTTACTCTCTCCGCTCTCAAGCCTTGAACACTACTGTACTCCGTACCATTTACTTGGCCAATGCAAACAACAGTTTTCATTCGCTATAAGGAAAACGTGTTGCACCATCTAGGATTAATTGAAATACGATGACCATTGATGCACTTTGCAACAAAACTCAGATGGTGCACCTGCTGTCCTTCCAATAATTAGTTGAGAAAAAAACTTTGGTCACCCATGTATGTCCTGATGAGGGTCGAA
This sequence comes from Miscanthus lutarioriparius, assembly GCA_904845875.1. Taxonomy (NCBI): domain Eukaryota; kingdom Viridiplantae; phylum Streptophyta; class Magnoliopsida; order Poales; family Poaceae; genus Miscanthus; species Miscanthus lutarioriparius. Next base: position 64,354,093 of record CAJGYO010000002.1, read on the forward strand.
AGGATCAAGATGCCCGAGGGGGTGAATCGGGCTAATTCTAAATTTTTTACAATAATTAAATCCTATGATTAGCCCAATTAACCTCTTGTGCCTAAAAAGGTTTCTAATTGTTCTACCGCACAAAAGACTTGCAACCTATGTTCCAATCCTACTCTAGCATGGCAATTCTAAGAATGTAAATGACAAGAATTGAATTGCTCAAAGTAAATGCTTTAAGTAAAGAGAGGAGATGAAACGCGGCGATGTTTTGCCGAGGTATCGGAGAGTCGCTACTCCCCACTAGTCCTCGTTGGAGCACCTGCGCAAGGGTGTAGCTCCCCCTTGATCCGCGTAAGGATCAAGTGCTCTCTACGGGTTGATTCTTTGACACTCCGTCACGGTGAATTACCCACAACCGCTCACAATGTGAGTTGGGTCATCCACAAGCTCTCCAGATGATCACCAAGCTCCCAATCATCACCAAGCCGTCTAGGTGATGGCGATCACCAAGAGTAACCAGCACGAACTCTCACTTGACCACGACAAGCCTAATGAGAAGGGCGGATGCACACTTTGCTACTCTTGATCTCACTAATGAGGGCTCTCTTTGGGATTCTTAAATCTCAATCACCTCACTAGGACCTTGCTTTTATTGGCACTCTCTAAGGTGTTTCTCAGCTGTTGGAATAAGCAAAAGTATCCCCACACACGAGTGGAGGTTCTATTTATAACATGGGCTGAAAAACGAACCATTATGTGCCTCTGCGGGGTGACCGGACGCTCCGGTCAGTACACTACGAACTCCAGTGTTTACAGTGTGACCAGACGCTGGCCAGCGTTCGGTCAGCACTGACCGGACGCGTCCGGTCGTGATTTTCCCTCTCTGGAACCTTACTGGAGTCGACCGGACGCAGGCTCTCAGTGTCCGGTCACTTCACCTCTCAGCGTCCGGTGGCACCGAATGTTATCACCTTGGTCAAATGAACTGACCGGACCCTGAGCCAGCGTCCGGTCAAACAGGAGCCAGTGTCCGGTCAGTATTTGACCCTTTATTCACTTCCAACTCTTGATCATATGTGAATGAAGTTTGGTCCATTGGATCTAAGGGCTATTTTGGAGCAACCTAGTGCTAGTTTTAACAAGTGTGCACCACACCTAACTCACTAGACTCACCTAGGTCAAGCTACCCATCCATACCCCCCTTAATAGTATGGCCAAAGGAAAAACAAAATCCTAAACTACTCTAAGTGTCCCTCCAACTCCAATCGACACTTAGAACTAGTCCATCCTTAACCTTGTCGTCCATCCTTTGAAAACCAAAATGATTTCCATCGTAGGGGCATGACCACCTTGATTGCCCAATCGATCTCCATTACCATGACCTAACTTAATTGCCTCTGCAAAAACACACGTTAGTCATAGTAATCTTGTATTGTCATTAATCACCGAAACCCAACTAGGGGCCTAGATGCTTTCAATCTCCCCCTTTTTGGTGATTGATGACAATACTACCTCGAGTATGTGAAAGAGTTAAGGTTTTTAACATGCTTGGATCATATAAGCTTGTCATTAAGAACAAAGGTGTTAGTCAAGCTTATATGACCCAAGCCAACATGATGTACTCAAAAGATATGAAATAAGCATGAGTACAAGTAATAAAGCTCATTTGCATTGGAGTAAAACACGGAAGCAAAGGCAAATGAGCATAACACAAGTGATATGACATATAAATAATTTAAAGTAGAGAGCACACATGTCATATATCACAATCACGTAGATATCACTATCACATAAATATAGTTTAATGCACAACAAGTAAACACACGACGAATGCATAATAGTGTATCACACATAAAAACTCCAAATGTAATAGATAAGCTAATATAATGACTAAGCTCCCCCTAAATATGTCGCTCCCCCTAAGGCTAACATACTCGAACCCTCTCCTCCTTTGGCATCAAACACCAAAACCTAAGGGTCAGTCGGCGGGGCTGCAGCGGACGAGCCGAGCGCTGAGGTACGAGGAGCGAGCTAGAACTGGGTGCCATCATCATCTGATCTAGAGCTCTGAGCTGTGTGACCCTTTGAAGCAGGAAGCGATGCTGAAGCAGTCTGGGTCGGATCAGGGACTGGAGCTACTGTAGGCTGTGCTGGTATGACTGAAGCAGCTGGCTCTGATGATGCCACTAAGGAAGGGAGCGTCTCTGTCGTGCCTATCACTGGAGCAATGGTTGTAGGTACAGGGACATGTAGGTCTGGCGGTGTAGGGTGCCTTGTCAACTCACTAAAGGAAGCATCAAGGCTCCTGGACACTGTGGTCTCTAGCACTAGCAGTGATGACGTCTCAGCCGACGTGAAGCCCGTACGAAATGGAGTGAACTGCGGGGCTGGCACTGACGTAGCAAACCACTGGGACACCTGCTCTATAGGTGAAGCAAACTGTGCTGGTGGCTATCCCTGACTCTAAAGCCCACTAGGCTATAACGCTAGAGTCATGGAAGTGGTGGTAGGCTGACCAAGCTGGGGCGAAGGCTATGGTGGTGGAGCCCCAATAGCTGTCACTACGTGATGCATAAATCCAAGAAGCTACTGCTGCATGAGGATCTGCTGCTGATGCATGGCCTGCTGCTGCTGCTGTAGAGCCTGCGTCTGCTGCTGAATAGCCAACTGCTGTTGCTGGCGCTGGAACTCATCCTGCTGAGTCTGGAACTGTGCAAATGTGGCAGCTGTCTCCTGATCCTGGTGTGCCTAGTCCTGCCTCATCCGCTCAAGTATAGCAAGGAGAGCGGGGTCTGTCTGTGGGGCAGGTGGCGCTGAACTTGAGCTGCCGGCCTCATGATCATGTCACTGAGGAGGCATCCGAGGGACGGGCTGGTAGTCATCATCAGAACTGTCGCAGGGGTCGCTCACGACCACTCCCTCCTGCTGAGCAAGCTCCTCCTCCTCAGTAGCTGCTATGCCCTTGATAATATCATCCTACTGGGCTGCAGTCTCTGGCACCTCAAGACATCAGCGTGGCTGACTGGGTGCTGTAGGTGTACTATGCCTGATCATCTGAGTCATGTTATAGGCAGGGAACTCTATGGTGGCACCACTGTACTCAGCAAGCATCTCTGGCGGTCTCACTGTGATTGCTCTATGGATAAGGAATGTGATCCAGTGAGCATAGGGTAGCTGCCTGTGACCTCTGAAGCCCTCAGCTATAGTGTCCTCCATCTCTGACATAATAAGATCCCAAATATCAAAAATTGTCTGCTGCATCAGAGAGTTGATAAGCCACAACTGTATGCGAGTCAAGCCCTCGCGATACCCCATCCTCGGTAGCAATGTCCTCCTCATAATAGCCTCAAGCACACGTGCAGTAGGAGTAAGATCACTGGGGTTCCTATGCGACCCTTCGCCGAAGGGCTCGATGAAGCAATGGCGAACCAAGTCTGTAGGGGGCACCATACCACCATGTGGACGTCTGGGAGGCGCTGTCTATCCATAGCAAACCTCATTAAGTCTAACAGGCTGCTCCTGAAGCCTGAGTATCTCCCTAACCCTAGTGCTCGTCAGCCGGTAATCTCTGCCTCTGAATGCAAAGTGAATAAAGTTATGGTGTGGGTCAACAAAGAGAGAAGCATAGAACTGACGAACCCAAGATGGAACATATAATCCGGTCCGTCCAATCAAATCTGTCAGCCCCGGCAGATATGCAAGGTAGGGGCGAATGTGCTCTCCAGCTGTTGCAACTATAGAATCAATGTGGCAGACTCTCTGAGATCTAAAAACTGCCCCACTATTGAGATAGGCATTGTAAAAATCTTCCTACAGTGGAGTGTAGAAGCCCTCTGAAGCTCTCTCATCCCTCCTCAGAGGAAACCACACCTCAAAGTCCACGAACCTCAGCTGCTGCACCTGTTTGGCCGTGGCGGCCCTCAAGTCAAGATGGGTCACTAGAGGCGGACCCTATGGTCTAGGTGGTGGACGAGAACCCCTCCACTGTGTGTCCACTCTCAGCGTGACTGGAGCACGGGTACGACCTAAGTGGCGAAGCTATGGCTGGGGTGCCTGCTCTGTCTCCTCTGCCTGCTATCCCTCCAAACCCTCCTGAGTCTGCTCTGCTGGCGGTGCCTGCTGCTGTGACTCCCCCTGAGGCTGACCCTCATTAATTGTATGACGCCGTCCTACAATCATGACAGTCCCAGGTGGACCACCATGAAGGCACTCAACACGCTCGATTCCTTCCATCGCTCCTAGTGGAAGCTGATCTGCAATAACAACTCCACTGCGAGCACCTCCTCTCTTGGCATGGTCTGCGGCCTCAGCAACTGCAGCTGCTCTCGCTGTCTCTGCATCTGGATATTTGTGCTTCCGGGTTGCTAGCTTCTTTGTTGCCTTGCCTTTAGGATCTATAGGCTGGCAAGGTGGGGGCCTCCGATCCTCATCACTAGGACCACCTCTAACATTCTTCATGCGAGCCATCTGACAATCTGAAGAAAAACTGCCACTGACAAAGATCAACTATCAATCTGTCGCTTCCGAGGCTTGGCCTCAATCCGTACTCGCGAGCTTGGCTCTGAGTTAACTGACAACTACCAATGACACCTCAACAGCAATGACTCGCTGCATGATGGAATAGATAGGATATACAAATAAATACAATATATCTAAAGATGTGAAATCCTAGGAAGCAAGCAATTTAGGAACAAAATTGAAACGACGGGCTTGCTACCTAACAAACAGGTGAAACAACGAGACGAGGAAAGGATCGGGGAACCACCAGGTCGGCAATCGAAGATTAGGGTTTGTGAAGCGTAGTGAATTAGTGGCTAGGGTTTGCTGTGGAGGATTAGCGATGCAATGTGATGAATGTATGAGGGGAGCAGTGGCTAGGGCACCGGTGGCGATTAGGGCACGGCGACGCTTGACTAGAGCTCGGCGAGATACGGGTTCGACGGCACTAGAGCTCAGCTTGGCGTGGGCGCGGCTACGGCACGGGGAGCTACGGTGGCACGCGGGAATGGAGCTGGTCAGCATGGCGGCGCGCGCAGAGGCAAGCGTGGGCAGGAGTTGTGGTGGCGCTGACGCAGCCAGGGCACAAGCACACGGTGGCTAGGGCAGAGGAGGCGTGCGCGCGGCGATGACGGTGGATTAGGTCAAAGACGCACGGGCGGCTGCGGTTAAATGGGGACCCCGACCGAGTTGGATAAGGAAAGTAAGAAGAAACCTAAATCCGCACGATCCCTATTGACCGGACGCTCCGGTGGCAGCGACCGGACGCTGCCACCCAGCGTCCGATCGATTCCAGAGAGGTCCAATTCCTCTAGAATCGCAACCGGACGCGTCCGGTGGACACCGACCGGACGCAGCCAGAGTCCGGTCACTTAGCCTTGATGTCTTCGTGACCGACCGGACGCTGAAGCTCCTTCTGACCGGACGCTGGGAAAACACTGTTTCAGCGTCCGGTCACTCCTGCTCGGCAGCTGTTCACCTCCTGTGAACTGACCGGACGCTGGACATCAGAGTCCGGTGCAGCGTCCAGTCACTCCTTTTCCAGCAATTCTTCAAAGTTCTTCGTGCTGCCTGTTCCCAATCAAGTTCCAACTCAAATAAGATCCAAATAAACACCAATTGGGACTGATGTGAGTGACCTCTCTCAAACCCTCATGTTTTTCAAAGTATTTTGCCTTAGACTATACTTCTTTTTAAGAAAATAGGCAAATAAGAGGGCAAATTAAGATAAACGACAAAACAACATTCATGCATATGCAATACTTGAAAGTGAATCTAGTTGCTTGTCAAGTTTGATCCAAGGTTAAGCTTCTTCACACGCTTTTTGGCGGTTATCTTAACCATGTTAGACAAGCCCTATATGCATTGCCAAACATTAAACATGTTATATATTACAATGCAATGCAAGGGACAACACAAGCTTATCTTTTAGTAAAGTTACTAAAATCAAGTACATTGAGCTCATTCCGCAATCTACAAAATGTAGCCTCATCTAGTGGTTTAGTGAAGATATCCGCCAATTGATCCTCGGTCCTTACACCTTCTAGTGAAATATCATTCTTTGCAACATGATCTCTAAGAAAGTGATGGCGAATATCTTTGTGATTGGTGCGAGAGTGTTGAACCGGATTATTTGCAAGTTTTACCACACTTTCATTGTCGCACAAAAGAGGTACTTTTTCTAGAACTACACCATAGTCTAGCAAAGTTTGTTTCATATAAAGTATTTGTGCACAACAAGCACCTGCAGCAATGTATTTCGCTTCGACGGTGGACAAGGCCACACTATTTTGTTTCTTGGAGGACCAAGACACAAGTGATCTACCAAGCAAATGGCACCCTCCAGATGTGCTTTTTCTATCAACTTTGCAACCGGCATAATTCAAATCGGAATAGCCAACTAATTCAAATATAGCTCCTTTGGGATACCAAAGGCTAATGCTTGGTGTGTGCTTAAGATACCTAAGAATTCTTTTTATGGCAATTAAATGTGTTTCCTTAGGATTAGCTTGAAATCTAGCACACATACACACACTAAATATGATGTCGGGCCTAGATGCGGTTAAATATAACAAGCTACCAATCATAGAACGGTAGAGAGTTTGATCAACCTTGTTACATCCCTCATCTAGGTTGAGATGTCCATTTGTTGGCATTGGTGTCTTGATTGGCTTACATTCATCCATCTTGAATCTCTTGAGAAGATCTTTTGTATATTTCTCTTGAGAGATGAAGATCACTTCTCTCATTTGCTTGACTTGAAAACCAAGAAAGAACATAAGCTCACCAATCATGGACATCTCGAACTCTTTCGACATCAATTCACCAAATTCTTTGCAAGAATCTTCATTTGATGATCCAAAGATGATATCATCAACATACACTTGACAAATGAAGATATGCCCATCAAGCTTCTTGGTGAATAGTGTGGTGTTGACCTTCCCAATGGTGAAGCCCTTCTAAATGAGGAAGTCCTGAAGGCGCTCATACCAACCTCTTGGGGCTTGCTTAAGCCCATATAATGCCTTAGACAACCTATAAACATGATTAGGATATCTAGGGTCTTCAAACCCGGAAGGTTGATCAACATAGACTAGTTCATTAATAAAACAATTTAAAAATGCACTTTTCACATTCATTTGATATAGTTTCATTTCATGATGTCATGCATATGCAAGGAGGATACTAATGGCTTCTAGTCTTGCAACCGGTGCAAAGGTCTCTCCAAAATCCAAACCTTCAACTTGAGAGAACCCCTTTGCAACTAGTCTTGCCTTGTTCCTCACAACAACACCTTGATCATCTTGCTTGTTTCGGAACACCCACTTTGTTCCAATGACTCTTGCACCTTTTGGTCGCTCTTCAAGAGTCCAAACTTCATTGCGGGTGAAGTTGTTCAACTCTTCATGCATAGCATTTATCCAATCCAGATCTTGAAGAGCTTCTTCTACCTTATTAGGCTCAAAGCAAGAGACAAAAGAGTGATGAGCAATAAATGAAGCAAGTTTTTGTGAGCGAGTCATTACACCCTTTGATGGACTCCCTATGATGAGATCTTGTGGATGATCTTATAGTAGAGGTGTATTTCTTCTATTGACCACTTGAGGAGGAGGTTGTGGAGCATCAACATCTTGTGCTTGTACCACCATTTGCTCATGGGAGACATGAGTGTCTTCATTTTCTACTCTCCCATCTTTTTCACCATCTTGTGGCACACTTGATGAAGAGGGTGGATCAATCACTTGTACATCATCTTCATCATCTTTAGGCTTGATGTCTCCAACCGGAATGTTCTTCATAGCCTCCCTCAATGGTTCATGTGTCAGAACCTCCTAAGAAAATCGGGCCCACGTGCACCTATCGATGTCTCAATAGACCTCAGATAGCGTACACTAGTTCTCAACAACTTAACAGGTCTGCCAAGTGTCCTCAGGAAACCCGAATCACCCACGAATCTTTTCCAAACAGGATCCCAATCACAGTCATTGCAGATTACAACAGTTTTCAATATACATACCAGAGATTATAAAGCGGAAGACTTAAGTTTTAATATTACAAACCAGTTGTTTCAAACTTACAAAACCATAAGTGTCATACAACCATAGTAGCGGGATAATATTACATTAACATTATTTATTTCACACAAACTAGTGCCTTGTCCAAAGGCCATTCATCATTCCTCATTGTCATTGACTTCAAACACTGACATGCAGCAGGGACCAAAACAAGCCTGCTCATGCGACTCACCTGCAACAAGGGTTAACAAACCCTGAGTACAAAAGTACTCAACAAGACTGACCCGACGAAAAAGGGGTGAAGGACTTTAGAGATGCAGGTGTTGGGTCAAGGTAAGGATGTAGCAAGATTCAAAAGTTCTTTGCCAAAAACTTACTATTCTTGATCCTATTTTCGAGTTTTACCCCTAAGTACTTTAGTTCATTATCTCAAACTAAGTGTTCATATCCCATATTCCAATCTTTCTCATTCCATTCTTTTTCTCATGTTTTAGTAATTCACTAGTCCTGCATTGCTTCTGTAATGAATCGAGTCTCCATGTCCGCGGAGCACCGGCAATTCGAATTGATTCAAGTCCCAGCTGGGGATTCCTTATCACACGACATATGTAGAACTTAATCTTTCATATATCAACCTCGCTACCGGATCCTCCCATACTAAGTTGTCTCCACGCCACCCGAGAGCATAGCACACCTCAAATCCGGCCACATTCCAGCCACGAGGGTACACTCTACTCCCGCCATCTCTCCACTCCCAGTGCGTGGGCATTCATCTTAGTATCGGATTAGCCGAAGTAGGCTTACCGGAGTATGTGACAAGTACTACAAAGTGTCTCGTTCAGAAGATCCACAATGAGTGGCCTTTAAGCGACATAGTCGGTAGCATTACCCAACATTCAAGATAAGCCACCCAACTAGTCTCTAGTTCATTCTATCTTCTTTCTTTCTTTCTTTAGCCAGTATGCCATCTTTGATTGTATCACAAGTTTTACTTTGAAAACCAACCACAAAGCATACTAAGCAATTCTACGCCTTTGTAAATGAAATCATCTTCAAGGAGGGTAAACAATTAACAAGGTAGGCAATGCATCAAGTAGGTAACATTTGAATAAATCAACTTAATGCAATAAGTAACATAGGTGATAAACTTTTCAAAGTAAACAAAGTAATGGTTTAATGCATAAACCAGGGCTTGCCTTCATTGACGATCTCGGGTTCCGGATCAGTACCACAATTATCGAATCCTGTGACAACCGGGGATTCTTCCACAACTTGCTCAACTAGAATCGTTTCACTCTCGGATTCTACATGAAATAATAACATATGCTTCAATATGATGATAATGTAAACATGATGCTTTCATGGTACATGAAATGTAATAACACCTTGAATACAACTTTCCTTCACGATACAGTTGTAAGTCAACAAAACTCATTGACACTAACATCTAGGGTTTATGACCTAAGCGACTTGACCAAATTGATCTTGAAACCCTACTGGTCACAAAACATGACCCAAACAAGATCAAACCCTAACCCTAACACTTAGGGTTTGCTTTTATTCATTTTTGAATTAATTTGGAAATAAGCCCAAAAATAAACTTGTTCCAAATGATCTCAAAATTTTATGTAAGCTTCCTCATAACAAATTAGTGTACCAAAATAAATTTCATAATTTTTGGAGCTATACAGTGACCTACAAAAATTATGGAAATTACATTTATCAATTAATTGACTGAATTTTTGAAGATTAAAAATTTATTCAAATTTCAAGTTTCAAATTTTTAACCCATAATAGAACATGTATAGAAGCTACACACAAATTTTTAGAATTTTTAGAGCTGTAATTAATTTCCTATAAATGTTCAAAGTTACTGCACTATTCAAAATCCAGAAATAACAAAATTCCACTATTCTCTCTCTCTCTTTCACTGACAGCCGGGCCCCGCTCGTCAGTGATACAGACACAGAACACGGCGACACTGCCATCATTGGTCGGCCAAAACGCGCCGACGGCGATGCTCCGGCGAGGCAGACCGCACCTACATGATCTACAACGTCCCACGAATCTATCCCAGCCCTTAAAACGACAGCATGCGCACCGGAGGGAGCTCCACGCCGGCCATGGCGGCGCGGGCACGACGGCGCACGGCACAATCCCGACCACGGTGCGGTAGAGGCTAAAGTAGAGCGAGCATCACGCTCAGGAGCTCACCACGATCACGCCGGTGTGTTTGGTGAAGACGGAGACGGGCTGGAACGTCCTGGCCACGGCGAGGTCGATGGTGGCGGAGCTTCGGCTGGTCTCGGGGAAGAACGCGTTGCGCCGGGCGATTTCGGCCAACACCAGCGACGCGAGCAAGTCAAAGAGGAGCGCAAGGTCGAGGCGATCGCTTTAGTATAGCTGGGCACGATGGACGAGGTTTGACGGTGGCTACGGCGAGCGGCGGAGCTGTTCGGTGGTGGAGCAGAGCAGAGGGGAAAACAGAGAGCGACGGCGGCGGTGTTCCTATTTATAGCCGGGAAGAACGCGGCCGGCGTCGATAGCTCACGCATGAGCTCGCCACGGAGCTTGCTACGTGTCACCATGCGAGAAAGCGGCGCAAAATGATCGGCGACGGCAGCTACGTGGCGCCGGCGGCAAGCAGGGAGGTGGCGCTCGGCTGGTTTTGATTTTTGAAGTATTTACAGAATTGCCACTGCGTTAATTTTGCAAATTACTCACAAATTTTCTAAAGAAGTTGAAAATCTCCAAAAATGAAAGTTGCTTAACTTTTCAAACTCTACAACTTTGTTTCAAGGAATATTTTCAAATTCTGCCTCCATTTTAAAATTTGAATTTGGGGTGCATTTGAGTATTTGAATCATTTCAAAATTACTCCAAATTTTATATGTAAACTTTCAAAACTTTGAATACCAAAGTTGATCCTTATAAATTAAGCTTCAACTTTGCTTTTTGTCACAACCCAAAATTCCAAATGGATTTTGAAATAGACAAAAGCGGCAAAAAGGACTTTTATAATTGGAATTTGAATTCAAATTTGATTTGTTTACCTTTTGACTTAACTTTGATTTTTGACCAGTAACATGGCCCATTAGGGTTATTTGAGTTAATTAACACATGGTCTCACATGATCACATGAATTTTGACTCTTGTGGTCATGATTTTCATTCAGAGTTCTGAATCACATTGTATCACATAAAATAACAACTTATAAAATAAAGCTTATTTAGTGAATGCATTCAAAAAAAATTTCTACTTTATGAATGATTTGCAATGCATATGATGACATGTCAAAATTTAATGATAGGTCAAAACACCAGAGGTGTTACAACCCTTCCCCCTTAAAGAAATCTGATCCCGAGATTTAAAACTTAGGATTAAGTAATGGAAAAGGAAATGTGTCAAGCTAACACATCATAACTTTATTCAAAAGACTAGTGAGGGGGTTTTCCATTCTTTTGACAAGAGAGACAAGTTACAACATAGACAAGGTATTGTAACTAGAGAGAAGCAAAGAAGTCAGGAAAGTTTTCTTCTAAGTAATCCTCAGACTCCCAAGTAGCTTCTTCTTCAGTGTGTTGGTTCCATTGTACTTTGTAGAACTTGATTGTATGCCTTCGAGTGACTCGATCTTTCTGATCTAAGACTCTAATGGGGTACTCGGCATAAGTCAAATCAGGTGCTAGTTCTACATCACCAAAGTCGATCACTTGGTCAGGTACTTGAAGACACTTCTTCAACTGGGATACATGGAAAATATCATGCACAGCTGACATGTGATCTGGTAGCTTGACGCGATAGGCGACTAGTCCACATCATTGTTGGATTTGAAAAGGACCGACATAATGGGGCACCAACTTTCCCTGAATCCCAAAACGATGAACTCCTTTCATTGGCGATACCTTGAGGTAGACATGATCTCCCACTATGAATTCTAGTGGTCGCCTCCTCTTATCAGCATAGCTTTTCTGTCGGGATTGAGCTACCTTCATATTAACTTGTATGAGTTTAACTTTCTCTTCTGCTTCCTTGACCACATTCGGTCCAAAGAACCAACGTTCTCCAACATCTGACCAATGTAAAGGTGTCTGGCATCTACGGCCATAGAATGCTTCAAATGGTGCCATTTTAATGCTCTCTTGATAGCTATTGTTATATGAGAATTCAGCTAAGGGAAGGCATTCATCCTATATAGCACCATAGGAGAGAACACATGCTCTTAACATATCTTCAAGAATTTGATTTACCCTTTCTGTCTGTCCATCTGTTTGCGGATGATAAGTAGAACTACGGATAAGTTTGGTTCCCAAAGACTCATGTAAACTTTTCCAAAACTTGGATATGAACAACGACCCTCTGTCAGAGACGATGGTCTTGGGTGCCCCATGCAGACTGAAAATTCTCTCAAGATAAAGCTTTGCATACTGTTCTGCTCGATATTTATCTCTGACTGGTAAGAAATGAGCTATCTTAGTTAGGTGATCAACAATAACCCATATTGAATTGTAGCCTACAGAAGTCCTAGGCAACCCCACTATGAAGTCCATACAGATATCTTCCCACTTCCAAGATGGAACTGGCAATGAATGTAATGGACCCGCAGTCTTCATGTGAATCGCTTTGACTCTCTGACAAGTATCACATTTGGCCACATATTGAGCTATTTCTATTTTCATTTTGGTCCACCAATATCTTGTTCTCAGATCATGATACATTTTGTTGCTACCCAGATGAATGGAGTATCTTGTAGAATGAGCTTCATCAAGAATCTGCTTTCGCAACTCCAGACTTTTGGTACTACCAATCTATCTTTGAACCATACGACATCGGATTCATCAATATTGAAACATGTTGGTTTTCCAGATCTGACTTTATCTTTGATATGGGCTATACCCTTACTTTTCCATTGAGCAGTAATGATCTGATCTTTGATAGTAGACTCAACTGCAATATTGGATAGGGAACCTTGTTCAATGATTTGTAAATTCAGATGCTCCATCTCTTGACACAATGTTCGTTGCATAGGTTTCACAGTCAGACAATGGCAATGAGTCTTGCTACTCAGGGCATCGGCAACCACATTAGCCTTTCCCGGATGATAATGCACTTCTAAGTCATAATCTTTGATAAGTTCCAACCATCTTCTTTGCCTCATATTCAGTTCTGACTGAGTGAAGATATATTTCAAACTTTTGTGATCCTTATAGATATGATAGATATTGCCCAATAAATAATGTCGCCAAACCTTGAGTGCATGAACAACAACAGCTAATTCAAGATCATGGGTGGGATAATGTTCTTCATGCTTCTTGAGTTGTTTGGAAGCATATGCTATGACTCTGCCTTCTTGCATAAGAACACAGCCAATACCAATTCTAGACGCATCACAATAGATATCAAACGACCTCTCGATATCAGGTTGTGCTAATACTGGTGCTGTTGTCAGCAGCTTCTTTAATGTTTGAAAGGCCTTCTCACATTCTATTGACCATACAAAAACTTAGTTTGATTTTTCAGCAGTCCAGTAATTGGCTTCGCAATTCTAGAGAAGTCAGGGATGAACCAACGGTAATAACCTGCCAACCCCAGAAAAACTACGAACTTGATGAACAGTGGTAGGTGCTTTCCAGTCAAGGACTTCTTCTACCTTGCTCGGATCAACAGCTATACCTTCAGCAGATAAAACATGACCAAGAAATTGTACTTCCTCTAACCAGAATGCACATTTACTGAATTTGGCATATAATTGGTGGTCTCTTAATCGTTGTAGAACAATGCAGAGATGTTTCGCATGTTCTTCTTTGCTCTTAGAATAGATAAGAATGTCATCAATGAATACCACTACAAACTTATCCAACTCGGGCATGAAAACTGAGTTCATCAGGTACATGAAATGAGCCGGGGCATTGGTCAGCCAAAAAGACATGACTAAATACTCATATAGACCATATCGGGTAGCAAACGATGTCTTCGGCATATCTTCTCGTCTAATCTTAATCTGGTGATAGCCTGATCTCAAGTCTATCTTCGAGAACACCTTAGCTCCCACAAGTTGATCAAAAAGCAAATCAATTCGGGGTAAGGGGTATTTGTTCTTTATGGTGACTTCATTTAACGGCCGATAGTCAACACATAACCTTAAGGTTTGGTCCTTCTTCATGAAGATAGAAGGGCATCCCCAAGGTGATGAACTGGATTGAATGAAACCCTTGTCTAACAACTCCTGTAGTTGCATTTTTAATTCTGCTAGTTCTTTGGGTGGCATCCTATATGCTCTTCTGGACACAGGTGCCGTTCTTGGTTTCAGGTCAATTCTAAACTCCACATCTCGGTCTGGTGGCAGTCCAGGCAGATCATTGGGAAAACATCCTTAAATTCACATACCACAGGAATGTTCTCGGCTTCTTCAACAGTAGTTGCACAGACCGTTCCAACTGTACTCTTAGGAAAGGGAAGTTGGATGAGAAGTTGGGTTTTGCTGGTTTTGCTGCCAGGTACATTTACCTTTATGGTTCTACGCATGACATCTATGACAGCCCTATGTTGAGTTAACCAGTTCATACCAAGGATCACAGCTATATCTTGACCCTTTAATATCAGCATGCTGGTAGGGAACTCATGTCCTCCCAAATCAATAGATACATGCTGAACTATCTCCCTTGTACAGAGTCGTCCCCCAGGCGACTGTATATGATATGGTTCTTTTGTTTCCCCAATAGTTATCCCATGCTTCACAACAAATGTACGATTGATGAATGTATGGGATGCACCGGAATCAAATAAGGTAATTGCAGGGTGCTTAGCAACGGGAAACATACCAATCATTACTGGTTCTCCTTCTGGAATAGATTCCACCTGAGTATAGAAGACCCTTCTAGATTTCTTATCAGCCTAACCTTTTTGACTATTCTGAGCATTGCCCATGTACTGATTCTGAGCTTGAGTAACAGGGGCTTTAGGTACATTAGGATTACTCTTCCTGGGATACGGACATTCTTGGGAAAAATGTCCGGTTTTACCACAATTATAACATGGATAATTGCGATTCTGGGAAGTAGTAGTGCGGTTTACATTATTTGTATTATTTTGCTGCTGTGGTGCTTGATTAGGATAAGGCGTATTAGTTGTAGGGCGAATAAAGATTTGCTGCCTGCTTTGGCTTTGTTGTGGGCGGAATGGTGCACGGCCATGATTCTGAGGATGGTAGACCACCTTTTGATGCTTTCCACTCGACGATCCGGAAGCAAATGCTCTCTTTTTCTTTGCCTCCTTGTGTCGGTGGTAATTCTCCTCTGAAGCGATAGCAATGTTGATAGTCTCATGATAAGTTGCGTTGCCACAAGTTGCCATCATGGTCTGAAGTTTGGTGTTCAGACCTCTCATAAAATGATTCTTCTTCTTCCTATCAGTATTCACATACTCGATAGCATACTGCGATAGGTGATTGAAACGCCCAACATAGTGCATCACTGGGTGCTCCCCTTGCTTAAGAGCTAGGAACTCTTCTAAGTTCATGGTCATCACACCATCTAGAATATAGTGTGCCCTGAAGGCATCCTTAAACTCCATCCAGGTGATTTGGTGACTAGCGGGCTGTACAGCTACCAAATTTGCCCACCAGGCATCAGCAGCTCCTCGGAGTTGCTATGCCGCAAACCTTGGTTTCTGAATCTCGGTACAGCGAATCAGCTCAAACTTTTGCTCCATTGTCCGGAGCTAATCGTCAGCTTCTAAAGGCTCTTCTGCCTTAGAGAGCACAGGCGGACGTGTGTTAGTAAAATCAATATAGGTTGTCTCGTCATTTCCATTATTACGGCGGTCATGATTAGGGTGTGGTGCTTGTTGGTTCTGAGCCATTTCCCTTAACAACCTAGCATTCTCTGCCGTTGCATAGATGAGTGCAGTTATGGCATCTGCCATAGTCAGAGGCATTGGTGGAGGATTTGGGACTTCATCATTGTCTTGCGAAGTACTTGCACCAGTTCGGGTGTTAATATGAGGCATCTGTCAGAGAGACACGTTTATTTACCTTATTATTTTATTGAAAGCAGTTAAAAGGTTTCATGCTACAAAGGGTTTCTTATTTATGTTACATGTCTTGTATCCCACAAGACAACCCTGGTTTACTAGAAAAGCAGTAAAGGAACTATTTCTACTCCAAGCTATCAGTCATCGGCGTCCGTGTCCATATCGGACTCAACTCATCTTCATCGGAAAAGTACACTAACTCCTTAGGATCCTCCTCCTCTTCTTCATTCTCGACTTCTCCTGGATCTACAATCATTTCTTCATCTGTAACTTCACCATCCCCATGAGGAGGATGAAGTTGAGCGTACATCATGTGGACATTCTCGTGAAGAATGGCGTTGTCCATCTCCAGGTCTTCTACGTAGAACTCCAACTCATGGATGCGTTCATTGGCCGCATCCTCTCGTGTCCAGGCTTTATTCCGCAACTCGGTATTCTTGGTGATGTCCCTTTCCATTTCCGCCAGCTTCTCTTGATCTTTGGCATGAGCTCGACGAAGAGTGTTGAGCTCCTTGGTAAGGTTCTCGATGTTGGCGGGATTGCTTGAAGATCCTTCATCTCCTAGGGTCTTGGAACTTCCTTCACCAAGCTCATGGTTATGTAGTGCCAACTGGTGATGAGGGACTCCGTGAGGTCCAGTGGACTTGCGTGCGGTTATCTTGGTCTTTGCCATAGCCTGTAGAAGTTAGGGTAGGACTATAAGGATAGCTTGAGGCTAATGGAGGTTAGCAAGAATGGGATTGACATTACTTACCCAACCACTTTTAAGGGGAATTATTATGCAAGGTGTTCAAGCATGATGCATGAATCAATCTTACGAATCCGAGTACAAAAGATTTATACAATCAAAAGTACTAGATTTTTAATACATAGGACAAACCTAATCATATTATCTACCACAAACTTTCAAATAAGATAGGATTGAGGCTAGATCAGAGGTAAGAAGAAAGAAATTTGAACTTTAAAATATCAAGTTTAATTTCTTTGATCCAAATTAGTTTGAAGGTTTTCAAAAGTAACCTACAATGATCTTAGATAGGACCTTCTCTGATACCAGCTGTGGCAGAACCTCCTAAGAAAATCAGGCCCATGTGCACCTATCGATGTCTCAACAGACCTCAGAGTACACCAGTTCCCAACAACTTAACAGGTATGTCGGGTGTCCTCGGGAAACCCGAATCATCCACGAATCTTTTCCAAACAGGATCCCAATCATAGTCATTGCAGATTACAATAGTTTTCAATATACATACCAGAGATTATAAAGCGGAAGACTTAAGTTTTAATATTACAAACCAGTTGTTTCAAACTTACAAAACCATAAGTGTCATACAACCATAGTAGCGGGATAATATTACATTAACATTATTTATTTCACACAAACTAGTGCCTTGTCCAAAGGCCATTCATCATTCCTCATCGTCATCGACTTCAAACACTGACATGCAGCAGGGACCAAAACAAGCCTGCTCATGTGACTCACCTGCAACAAGGGTTAACAAACCCTGAGTACAAAAGTACTCAACAAGACTGACCCGACGAAAAAGGGGTGAAGGACTTTAGAGATGCAGGTGTTGGGTCAAGGTAAGGATGTAGCAAGATTCAAAAGTTCTTTGCCAAAAACTTACTGTTCTTGATCCAATTTTCGAGTTTTACCCCTAAGTACTTTAGTTCATTATCTCAAACTAAGTGTTCATATCCCATATTCCAATCTTTCTCATTCCATTCTTTTTCTCATGTTTTAGTAATTCACCAGTCCTGCATTGCTTCTGTAATGAATCGAGTCTCCATGTCCACGGAGCACCGGCAATTCGAATTGATTCAAGTCCCAGCTAGGGATTCCTTATCACACGACATATGTAGAACTTAATCTTGCATATATCAACCTCGCTACCGGATCCTCCCATACTAAGTCGTCTCCACGCCACCCGAGAGCACAACACACCTCAAATCCGGCCACATTCCAGCCACGAGGGTACACGCTACTCCCGCCATATCTCCACTCCTAGAGCGTGCGCATTCGTCTTAGTATTAGATTAGCTGAAGTAGGCTTACCGGAGTATGTGACCAGTACTACAAAGTGTCTCGTTCAGAAGATCCACAATGAGTGGCCTTTAAGAGACATAGTCGGCAACATTACCCAACATTCAAGATAAGCCACCCAACTAGTCTCTAGTTCATTCTATCTTCTTTCTTTATTTCTTTAGCCAGTATGCCATCTTTGATTGTATCACAAGTTTTACTTTGAAAACCTACCACAAAGCATACTAAGCAATTCTACGCCTTTGTAAATGAAATCATCTTCAAGGAGGGTAAACAATTAACAAGGTAGGCAATGCATCAAGTAGGTAACATTTGAATAAATCAACTTAATGCAATAAGTAACATAGGTGATAAACTTTTCAAAGTAAACAAGATAATGGTTTAATGCATAAACCGGGGCTTGCCTTCGTTGACGATCTCAGGTTCTGGATCAGTACCACAATTATCGAATCCCGTGACAACCGGAGATTTTTCCACAACTTGCTCAACTAGAATCGTTTCACTTTCGGATTCTACACGAAATAATAACATATGCTTCAATATGATGATAATGTAAACATGATGCTTACATGGTACATGAAATGTAATAACACCTTGAATACAACTTTCCTTCGCGATACAGTTGTAAGTCAACAAAACTAATTGACACTAACATCTAGGGTTTATGACCTAAGCGACTTGACCAAATTGATCTTGAAACCCTACTGGTCACAAACCATGACCCAAACAAGATCAAACCCTAACCCTAACACTTAGGGTTTGCTTTTATTCATTTTTGAATTAATTTGGAAATAAGCCCAAAAATAAACTTGTTCCAAATCACCTCAAAATTTTATGTTAGCTTCCTCATAACAAATTAGTATACCAAAATAAATTTCATAATTTTTGGAGCTATAGAGTGACCTACAAGAATTATGGAAATTGCATTTATCAATTAACTGACTGAATTTTTGAACATTAAAAATTTATTCAAATTTAAAGTTTCAAATTTTTAAACCATAATAGAACATGTACAGAAGCTACACACAAATTTTTAGAATTTTTGGAGCTGTAATTAATTTCCTATAAATTTTCAAAGTTACTGCACTATTCAAAATCTAGAAATAACAAAATTCCACTATTCTCTCTCTCTCTTTCACTGACAGCCGGGCCCCGCTCGTCAGTGACATAGACACAGAACACGGCGGCGCTGCCATCACTTGTCGGCCAAAACGCGCCGACGGCGATGCTCCGGCGAGGCAGACCGCACCTACATGATCTTCAACGTCCCACGAATCTATCCCAGCCCTCAAAACGGTCGCAGGCGCAGTGGAGGGAGCTCCACGCTGGCCATGGCGGCGCGGGCACGACGGTGCACTGCACAATCCCGACCACGGTGCGGTAGAGGCTAAAGTAGAGCGAGCATCACACTCAGGAGCTCACCACGATCATGCCGGTGTGTTTGGTGAAGACGGAGACGGGCTGGAACGTCCTGGCCACGGCGAGGTCGATGGTGGCGAAACTCCGGCCGGTCTCGGGGAAGAACGCGTTGCGCCGGGCAATTCCGGCCAACACCAGCGACGTGAGCAAGTCGAAGAGGAGCACAAGGTCGAGGCGATCGCGTTAGTATAGCTGGGCATGATGGACGCGGTTTGACGGTGGCTACGGTGAGCGGCGGAGCTGTTCGGTGGCGGAGCAGAGCAGAGGGGAAAACGGAGAGCGACGGCGGCGGTGTTCCTATTTATAGCCGGGAAGAACGCGCCCGGCGTCGACAGCTCACGCACGAGCTCTCCACGAAGCTTGCTACGTGTCACCATGCGAGAAAGCGACGCAAAATGATCGACGGCGGCAGCTACGTGGTGTCGGCGGCAAGCAGGGAGGTGGCGCTCGGCTGGTTTTGATTTTTGAAGTATTTACAGAATTGCCACTGCGTTAATTTTGCAAATTACTCACAAATTTTCTAAAGAAGTTGAAAATCTCCAAAAATGAAAGTTGCTTAACTTTTCAAACTCTACAACTTTGTTTCAAGGAATATTTTCAAATTCTGCCTCCATTTTAAAATTTGAATTTGGGGTGCATTTGAGTATTTGAATCATTTCAAAATTACTACAAATTTTATATGTAAACTTTCAAAACTTTGAATGCCAAAGTTGATCCTTATAAAATAAGCTTCAACTTTGTTTTTTGTCACAACCCCAAATTCCAAATGGATTTTGAAATAGACAAAAGGGGCAAAAAGGACTTTTATAATTGGAATTTGAATTCAAATTTGATTTGTTTACCTTTTGACTTAACTTTGATTTTTGACCAGTAACATGACCCATTAGGGTTATTTGAGTCAATTAACACATGGTCTCACATGATCACATGGATTTTGACTCTTGTTGTCATGATTTTCATTCAGAGTTCTGAATCACATTGTATCACATAAAATAACAACTTATGAAATAAAGCTTATTTAGTGAATGCATTCAAATTTTTTTCTACTTTATGAATGATTTGCAATGCATATGATGACATGTCAAATTTTAATGATAGGTCAAAACACCAGAGGTGTTACAGTTCATCACCTACATCATCAAGATTCTCATGTGCTCCTTGGGAGCTGTTAGATTCATCAAATTCCACATCATATGTTTCTTCAACCAAGCCGGTGGCATGATTAAATACTCTATATGCTTTTGACTTTGATGAGTAACCAACAAGAAAACCAATATCACAACGTCTTTGGAACTTCCCTAGGTGTTGCCGCTTCTTGTAGATGTAGCATTTGCAACCAAACACCCTAAAGAAGGAGATGTCTGGCTTCTTCCCATTAAGCAACTCATAAGGTGTCTTGCCAAGGAACTTTTGAAGGAATAGGTGGTTGGATGCATAGCATGCGGTGTTGATTGCTTTCGCCCATAGAGCTAGCTTCGGGGGTGTTGTACTCATCAAGCATTTTTCTTGCAAGAGTGATCAAAGTCCGGTTCTTCCTCTCAACTACACCATTTTGTTGAGGAGTATATGTTACGGAGACCTCATGTTTGATTTCAACTTCATTACAATAGGCTTCTATGTTTCTGTTGTCAAATTCTTTGCCATTATCACTTCTAATCTTCTTGAGCTTCACTTCAAATTCATTTTGAGCTCTCTTGGCAAACTTCTTGAAGCAAGATGCAACTTCAGATTTGTCATGAAGAAAGAATACCCATGTATACCTTGAATAGTCATCAACAATCACAAGACAATTAAGATTTCCTCCCAAACTCTTGTATGTTGTTGGTCTCAATAAATCCATATGAAGGAGTTCTAGCGCTCTTGTGGTTGACATGAAAGCTTTGGTAGGATGAGTATTTGCAACTTGCTTGCTGGCTTGACATGCACTACAAAGCTTGTCCTTCTCAAACTTTGCATCCTTCAACCCTCTCACCAAATCATTCTTCATTAGCTTCTTGAGTGAGCTCATCCCAACATGAGCAAGTCTTATATGCCATAGCCACCCAAGTGTTATTTTGGTGAATAGGCAAGTCTTCAAATTTGCATCTTCGGAGGTGAAGTCCACTAGATATAGGTTGTTGTATCTAAATCCTTTAAATATCACTTGTTCATCATCCTTCTTAGATACAACAACTTCCTTCTCGGTAAACAAGCATTGGAAGCTAAGATCACATAATTGTCCAACGGATAGCAAGTTGAAGCTCAATGAAGCAACATATAACACATTTAAGATAGAATGATCATTTGATATTGCCACTTTGCCCAATCCTTTAACCTTGCCCTTTGAGTTATCTCCAAATGTGATTCTTTCTTGTCCATCTACTTCTTCATCTAGTGAGGTGAACATACGAGGATCACCGGTCATATGTTGTGTGCAACCACTATCAATAACCCAATGACTTCCACCGGTCTTGTAGTTCACCTACACACAAGAGATCAAGCTTTAGGAACCCAAACTTGTTGAGGGTC
This sequence comes from Miscanthus lutarioriparius, assembly GCA_904845875.1. Lineage (NCBI taxonomy): Eukaryota > Viridiplantae > Streptophyta > Magnoliopsida > Poales > Poaceae > Miscanthus > Miscanthus lutarioriparius. The sequence continues at coordinate 64,376,085 of CAJGYO010000002.1, forward strand.
CTTCACCTTCTCAACAAGTGACTTTGCAACCCAAATTTTCTTAGGCCTATTCTTATTGGGAGGTCCTAAGAACATCACTTTCATCTTTCCACTAGAATCCTTTCTAAGCATGTAGTGAGCATTGAAGGCAAAGGGTCTAGCATGCTTGGGTAAGGGTTGTTGTGGTAGAGTTTGGCACTCATGAGAAAAGTGGCCTTCTTGTCCACACTCAAAGCATCTCTTTGGCTTTGGCTTTGGCTTTGGCTTTGGCTTTGATTGTTGTTGTTGAGCTTGAGCCTTCTTCTTCTCTTGATTTGCCATGTACCCAATGCCACTTCTATCCATCTTCATGACGGTGTTCATAAGTAGCTCACTTTGAAGATACTTGCCTCTTGTGAACTTGCTCAATCCAATCTTGAGATGCTCTTTTTCCAACTTGAGCTTCTTGTTCTCTTCCTTAAGAGCATCGTTGTTCTTCTCTTCCTTGAGCTTCTTGTTTTCTTCTTTGAGCTTCTCATTCTTAAGGATCAAGTCACCATCATGATCAAGGGTTTCTAGCATAATGGTGTTGTGGCTTTTGATTTCTTCAAGATCTTTCTTGAGCTTTGCATTGTCATTCTTGAGCTTGACAAACTCATCATAATCATCGGCCTCAACCACTTGCTTGCCCTTGCTACTAGAACCTTGCTCAATGCTCTCAATGATCAAGTCATCACATGATGTAGCTATATTAATCTTAACAACATGGTTAGTAGCATCATGTGGCTTATTGGATAAAAATTCTTGAGCAATAACAAGATTATCATGATTAATCTTAAGAGTGGTATATTCTTCTTTTAGCTTGTTGTGGCTAGTGATGAGCTCTTTGTGCACCCACTCAAGTTTATTATGTTTATCTTTAAGCTCTTTCTTAGAAGATTTGAGCTCCTTGAGTTTGGATGACATAGCTTCATTTGCTTCTCTAAGCTCAACACTAGATTTTTTGGCTATGTCACATTTAGCTAAGAGAGAATCATTCTTAATCTCAAGCTTTTCATTTTTAGCTCTAGTCTTTATAATGATCTTAGTATATTTCTTTAGCAATTTAGCAAGATCATCATAAGAAGGTGATTCATATTCATCATCATCGCTATCACTATCACTATCATCATTATGAGCATGATCATCACCACTACTATCATCATCATGTGATACCTTTCGTTCACCTTTGGCCATAAGGCATAGGTGTGTAGAGGATGATGGCAGTGGTGGCGGTGAAGATGATGAAGAATCAATAACAATAGCGGCCACCTTCTCGTCGTCACTATCATCATCGGATGATCCACTAGATGAATCAATGTCCGTGATCCAATCACCGACGATGTAAGCCTTTCCACTCTTCTTCTTCTTGTGGAAGTCCTTCTTCTTGCCATCTCTCTTCTTGTATGGCTTGTTCTTTTTCTTCTCATCTTCATCTTCATTGCTTGAGTCATCTTTCTTGCCCTTGTTCTTGTTCTTGAACTTGTTTTTCTTGGGCTTTGTGCATTGGTGAGCTAGATGACCAAGTTCTCCACAATTGTAGCAATCCATCTCAGAGATTGGCTTCCTTCTAGAGCTTGTGAAGAACTTCTTCTTGCCATCAAACTTGATGCCACTCTTGTTGAGCTTCTTTAGCATCTTGGCGGTTTTCTTCACCATGAGAGCAAGGCTTTCATCATCAACTTCATTATCACTTGAGCTCTCATACTCAAGCCTTGCTTTGCCCTTCTCTTGGCTAGCTTTGAATGCTAAGTCTTTTTCTTTCTTCTTTGTAGAGGATGAGCCATCTTGAGGTGTGATGTGCATGTACATCTCATGAGCATTGATCTTTCCCAAGATTTGTGTCGGTGTACCGGTGGAAAGATCACCTTGATGTAGCACGGTCACAATATGCCCATATTTATCAATGGGGAGGACACTCAAGATCTTTCTTACAACATCAGATGGTTGCATTTAAGTGAGTCCAAGCCCATTAACTTCCTCTACAAGTACATTCAAACGTCAATACATCTCATTAGCACATTCTTTAGGAAGCATTTCAAAAGAGTTGAGCTTTTTCATGACAAGATGATAGCATTCCTCACGCTCACTCTTTGTTCCCTCATGGAGCGCACAAACGTCCGACCATAGTGCATGGGCATCTTTGTGGTTCCTCACCCGATTGAACACATCTTTGCAAAGGCCTCTAAAGATAGTGTTGCGAGCCTTTGCATTCCATTTTTCGTAATTCACCTCATCGCCTTGTGGGTGTGTGGGATCCTTAGGTTTTGGGAAGCCTTGCGAGGTAGCTCTAAGTATTCCAACATCTAGAGCTTCTAAGTACGCCTCCATACGAATTTTCCAATAAGGAAAATCATCCCCCTCAAAGATAGGAGGAGGTCCGTCCCCGTGAGACATCTTTCACTAGGCGGTTAAGCCTAAATATGTGAGCATGAGGCTCCGATACCAATTGAAAGGATCAAGATGCCCAAGAGGGGGGTGAATTGGGCTAATTCTAAATTTCTTTGCAATAATTAAATCCTATGGTTAGCCCAATTAACCCCTTGTGCCTAAAAATGTTTCTAATTGTTCTATCACACAAAAGACTTGCAACCTATGTTCCAACCCTACTTTAGCATGGCAATTCTAATAATGTAAATGACAAGAATTGAATTGCTCAAAGTAAATGCTCTAAGTAAAGAGAGAAGAGGAAACGCGGCGATGTTTTGCCGAGGTATCGGAGAGTCGCCACTCCCCACTAGTCCTCGTTGGAGCACCCGCGCAAGGGTGTAGCTCCCCCTTGATCAGCGCAAGGATCAAGTGCTCTCTATGGGTTGATTATTTGACACTCCGTCACGGTGAATCACCCTCAATCGCTCACAATGTGAGTTGGATCATCCACAAGCTCTCCGGATGATCACCAAGCTCCCAATCACCACCAAGCCGTCTAGGTGATGGCGATCACCAAGAGTAACAAGCACGAACTCTCACTTGACCACGACAAGCCAAATGAGAAGGGTGGATGCACACTTTGCTACTCTTGATCTCACTAATGAGGGCTCTCTTTGGGATTCTCAAATCTCAATCACCTCACTAGGACCTTGCTCTTCTTGGCACTCTCTAAGGTATTTCTCAGTTGTTGGAATGAGCAAAAGTACCCCCACACACGAGTGGAGGTTCTATTTATAACATGGGCTGAAAAATGAACCGTTATGTGCCTTTGCGGGGTGACTGGACGCTCCGGTCATGTTGACCGGACGCTCCGGTCAGTACACCTCAAACTCCAGTGTTTACAGTGTGACCGGACGCATCCGGTCATGATTTTCTCTCTCTGGAACCTTACTGGAGTCGACTGGACATAGGCTCTTAGCGTCCGGTGGCACCGAACGTTATCACCTTGGTCAAATGAACTGACTGGACCCTGAGCTAGCGTCCGGTCAAACTGGAGCCAGCGTCCAGTCAGTATTTGACCCTTCATTCACTTCCAACTCTCGATCATATGTGAATGAAGTTTGGTCCATTGGATCTAAGGGCTATTTTGGAGCTACCTAGTGCTAGTTTTAAGAAGTGTGCACCACACCTAACTCACTAGACTCTCCTAGGTCAAGCTACCCGTTCATACCCCCTTAATAGTACGGCCAAAGCAAAAATAAAGTCCTAAACTACTCTAAGTGTCCCTCCAACTCCAATCGACACTTAGAACTAGTCCATCCTTAACCTTGTCATCCATCCTTTGAAAACCAAAATGATTTCCATCGTAAGGGCATGACCACCTTGATTGCCCAATCGATCTCCATTACCATGACCTAACTTAATTGCCTCTGCAAAACACACATTAGTCATAGTAATATTGTATTGTCATTAATCACCGAAACCCAACTAAGGGCCTAGATGCTTTCAAGGGTATATACGTCCAAAAATTCCTTCAATTTTGCATGCCAATGGAGAAAACTTACTATTGTTTATCATGAAATGAAAGCATACTAGATTAGATATAATGGCATATGATATTTGCACTGTGCCTCCCGGACTGTATATATATAGAGAGAGAGACAGAGAGTAAATATACATAGGGCAGTATAAGATTACATATGCTAACTACCAAATTAATTTACTATAACCACTACTACACAAAAGATTTTTACAGTCATTTTTGATTTTTTTCAATGATGGTGCATATAAGAAACTGCCTCTAACTATGACCAGAGGAGCATTGTACTCCCTCTGTTTTGTAATATAGTGTATTCTAGCATTCATAATTTGACCTCAAATCTAATGCATTATGGAGGACAAAAACCTAGTTTTGCGTTAAATACTTTCCATTTAACAACTAATCACCATTAATCACGTAGATGATAGCATCTAATGAAGAAATAAAATGAGCATACATGCGTCTTTTATATTCTCTCTTAATTTGTCTTAAAATTCCTAGAATGCACTATATTACAAGACAGAGGGAGTAGCTAACAAACATTAATCCCTAGAAATCTATTTTTTTAAAACAGATATGTTAAATGAACCACACCTAGAAATATATCTATTTTTAGGGGTGGTTGAACTAAGAGAAACGCCCCTAAAAATCATAGTTCTTTTAATACGTCCACCTTTAAAGTTATAATTGACTTTCAGTTTAAGAACACCGAACCAACATTCAAACTAATGTATAGACCAAAGTAGTGAGAGACCCATTCACTCTACCAACACTCTAAAAAACCATAGACGCGGCCATGGATTGGATTGGAGAAGCCGCGCTCCATGACCATGCAGTGCAGCACGGATGGCAGGCGTGTAGAGGCAACAATGAGCTGCCGTGGCGACGGTAGGCCACCATGTATCGCCATTTAGGAGGCAAGTCCAGGAGACAAGCAAGAAGAAGTCAAGAGCCCAAGAGGTCGAAGGCCCAAGAAAACTGATACTAGGTTCTATGGGCCTAAGTGATACAATGTTTAGCTTAGCCCAGTTATATCTGGAGAATTGTTGTCGCCTACTGGCCCAGCTGTAACAGCTTAAGACTCAAAAAAAAGCAAGCGGTAGGAAGAGAAATCTGATTTGGATGTCCTATTGGCGGCGAGCTACAGCTCCAGATCGTTGGCGATGTCCTTGTCCACTATAAACTACCAAATATACTAAGAGTGTCGGTGATCGTAACAATTTCTGGAGGAGGAAGACGCTTGGATCGCCGCAGGCTTTCGTGGCCTTGCGTCACTGATCGTTTTACCTACCTAGTTGCCGCAGTTTGCCCTTCTATCTTTCTTTAGTCGCACAGCTAGTTTTCGCAGTTAGTACACCATCTTAGCGCCACCGTTGAAGCCGGTGATTCATGTAAGTGTTCCTCCAGTTCGCTATCTATGGCATCTCGCCGTGGCAAGCACTGGCTGTACTTTGTTTCCATTTTCTCCTTAATGAAACATGTGCCAATGCACGGTTTTGAAAAAAAATATCGTAGCAATTGGTACTGAGAGTCTAGATTCTAGCGCACGACCAACGCACTTATCTTCAGGTCACAATAAAGGTAGAGGAGCAGTTTGCCCTAATCCTTGCTAAATTGGATGAACAATCGAAGGGGATTTCGCAGAGCAATCGGCGTCTCAACGAGGTTCAAGATTCGGTAGCAGATCTGATCACGGCCAAGGGCAACTTCGATCTCTGGCGCCCCAAGTCGACAAGGAGGTCACAGATCTTCACCACTGCATCAACAGCATTCATCAACAACTTGAGACTCTGCAACCCCCATCGTCCACCAAGCCTCCTCTGGCTCCTGTAGATGATTCATTCTCTCTCAAGAGCCGACGCTCACGCATTTGTGTGCTTCATCAACGCAGGCGGCGTCAGGGCAAATCTGCCACGGCCATGACAACCGCAACCGGAGTGTTGGTGCGGGGGTTGTCAAAACCCTCTTGCCACCTTCGGTCACAAGTGCGACACCCCGTTCCTTTTTCATGCATCCCGGTTTTACCTTCCCTGCTCCTACTGGTCACGTTCCCAACCTAAATGTGGGAACAACCACCTATGCCTTACATGGCCGTCGATCTCTCCATCCATCAACTTTAATACCAATTGTTGGCCTGATGATCTACTTGACACCCTCAGTCTCACCATACAGGCACACCTCGAAGTTGAATGGATTTGTGAAGAGAGAACAGAGGACAACACACACTGTAGCAACAGGTTCCAACTAGTTCCAATGGATTCGAACTGGCCTATGTTCTCATCTACCCACTACAGCCAATTACAACCGATTATATAGAGCTTGTACACATGTACAAAGTGATTGTAACACCCTCGGTGTTACACTATAAATTATTTACTAAAACATGTCATGAGCATCATGTTTATGTGTTAATGCATGGAATAAAGAGTGTAGATCAATTTTCGTAGCTCAAAACGATTAACGGAAGTGCGAAACGAAAGTTAATTCAATAGTCATGTTATATCACTTAGGGTTTAAAACTAATTTCTATTAAGCAAAAAGGCTATAGAACATGTATGTAATACTTAAATAAGGTTTGAAGTGCAAACTTTGTTGATGACAATGAAATACTCATGGTCGAAAAATGATATTACTAGCTAATATTTCCACTAGCTTAGAAATCGCAATTGGAAATCAAATTCAGCTCTAACACTTAGAAATTTTCAAGTCTGCCGACAATTAGACACTGCTATGTTTGGCAATTTATTGGGTGAGATTGGGTTAAGTAGTAGGGTAGTATTATGGCTTGTTTTTGTAGTCTAATATACCCTCTTTGGTATAGCAAAAGTGGTTTGGGGATTGGATCAACGGTTTAAGCATGGTCGATGCTTTAAAATTCGTGCACGTCACTTGCTTCGGTGGCCTGGCCGATTGTGCGCGGTCACCATCGCGCGGTGCCTCGGTGTAGCTAGGCTCGGACGTGCGCTCGCACACAGCCGCACATGGTCGACCATGACTGCCCCTTCCTGGCCGGCCACTGCTGGCCGTCTGGCCTTGTCGTGCGGTGCCACCGTGCCCGTCGCTCACCTGCCCCGTCGTCGTCCCGCGCGGTCAGCCATGCCGCACTGCTGCCACTGCAGTCGTGCCACCTTGGCTTGGCCAAGGCCAGTCGTGGCCACCTCTGGCTTGGCCAGGTCTCGACTGCCGCTGGCCCCGCCGCGCTGAACCGCTGCAACTGCTGCCAACTACCCCGCACGCGCCGCGTCGGAGTCGCTGCCGGCGCCATTCACTCGCCATCACGTCTGCACTACCGCCCCCCTTGCATCGCAATGCCGCCACTACCGATGCCACTTGCCTTGTACTACTGCCGCTTGCTTTGTCCTAGTTCGCACATGGGCTGCCCCGCACCGTCATCCCGCCTTAATGGCGCTGCGGCGGCGCATGCCGCGTCCCCACCTATCTCCGCGAGCGCGCATGTGTTCTGGCCATAGTGTAGTGTAGCGAGTGTGCAGACGCCGCCTTAAGTCTGGTCGGTCGCGTCCCGCCAAGGCATGGACAAGCCGAACCCACTACCGTGCCCATCTCTCCCTCCCTCTGCTTTTCGCCGTCGTCGGGTCGCGTCGCGGTGAAGCCAGAGAACGAGCACCTCTCATCAATTCCTCGTGATCGCGTCTCCGCCTTCATGCCCCCTCTCTAGCCGACCCCACCCTACCTTGACTCATGTCACACCGAGCCCCAATTTTGGAATCTTCTTACCGCCATGCCGTTAAGGGCCGTCGCCACCAGCATCATGTCCAGTCTCCACCACTTTACCCCGCGCTAATTCCTTTGCACCATTAGCTCACCTTGGCTTTCTCTTCGTCATGCGCACGCTAGTCACAGCTTTTGTGCCACCTCCTCACTCGCTGACGTGGCCGTGCCTTTGCGGTCTGCCGTTCACCTCGCCGCGCGCACGCGGCTAGCCTTGCTTGGGTCGTCTCCGGCCGAGCCGGCTTCTTGGTAAGGTCACTGATGATTTGTCGTTGCTCACCCGCTGCCCTACCGCCTTGATTGTTGCTATGGCTCACCTGAATGTCGTTGCCATTGCCGCAGGGTGTCCGCCGTCGTGGAGAGGTCCTTCTATGGCATCTCGGCTCGCGCAACCGCCGCCCATTGTCTCGCGTCGAACCCTAGGTGAGCGTCGGTCTTGTAGCTAGGTCAGCGGGGGTCCCGTGTGGCCGACGTAGGCGCCTGTGCCACTGCTCGCCTCGTCGGAGTGCGCGGGGATGGCCGAGGGCCTCACCGTTCCAAAGAGGAGAAAGGTCCGATGGTTCTTTTGCATAAGTGTTGTCTCTACGAATAGTGACATGGACTACGGGTTGTTTTGCTCATAGTCCAGGGGCGCAAGCCTCCTCGCCGCGGGCCACCTCCGCGCGTGGGCCGTGCCTCGCCTATGTTGCGCCACGTGGGCCGCGTGGGCCGAAATCAGTTTAGATTTTTCGTGGAAAATAGAAATAGCTTTTTATTTGTAATTCTGAGCTGAACTTTGGTAAATCATATAAAATCATGTAGATGTCCCAAAATTATGAAACAAATTTTTTTAAGTTCCTAAAATTGTACTCTATCTGTTAGTATATTTAGTTCATATATATACTTGTTGATACTAGGAACTATTAAATTATTTGAGAGTGCTTAATATTATTAGGTTAAATATTATAGGAATTTTTGTGGCAATATGGTGATAGTTGTAGCTTTGAAAATTTTACAATAGCTTCATGGTATTGTTATGTACTCACTATATTTTTTGTAGCCTTAGAATAGGTTGAGAAATATGATAGCTAAGTACTCCTTGTTGTAGTATATAGGAAATCGTTAATAAGAGTAAGACTATATTTTAGTTGCTAAGTAGCACTTGTAGGTGAAACCCTGCTGGTTTGATAGAAATGATGATTAGCTCGGTATCTTAGTCATTAGAGCTAGCTTAGTGGCTTAGTCGATGTATTCTTATTCTAAGAACTACTATTGCCTTAATATTGAGTGTCGCATCGTCATTGCATGCAAGTAGAGAATGAGTTGGTGGAGTTCGTGACCGTGGGCGAGCAGGAGTGCGAGGAGGTGATTGAAGAGTACGGGGAGGAGATCCTCGTGTAGGAGGAGGTCCTAGAGCCACCGACGACTGTCATAGCTGACCACCCGCCTGCCCAAGACAAGCACCGGTGTATAACCCTTATGTTGAATAAGCACTGAATATATATATATATATATATATATATATATATATATGTGTGCATTTACGTTGCAGGCATTTTATGGAAACCACCTGCATAAATATATCTGTCCTATGAGTCCTACTAGTATAGGTGCAAGTAGCTGCTATGCTTAGGATTTTTGGTAGCGTGAGTAACCTGCCGTTACTCATAATAGGTGATTATTATTATCACTCTTACGATAAAATGGTGAAAGGAAAAATAGAGATCGGGCATAGATATGGTATGGGTATTGGTCGGTGTAAGAGGTTGTGTTCCGCGGCCAACGGGGCATAGCTTGGTTACACTGTTTTCTCTGTCTGTGTCGGTTAAGGACCGGCCGTTGCATTGGATTTTAGTCAAGTCACAGACTTATTATCCTGAGCACATACTTGTTTATGGGAGCAGTGAAGGCTCGTTGCTCTCATGTCGTGGCTTCCGGCTCTTTCCGGACCGACTGATTGTAGGTGGGGATGAAGGAGGTCTAAGCACTACACTGAGTTCGGAACTCAGCTGTGGTGGCTTGGAGTCTAAGTTTGGATGGGGACCTAGACCCCTGGACAGGAGAGTGGTGGGTTGGTCCTATTTGTGCCTGGGGTACAAGCGGGGCGTGTGTTTCGGGGTACCCAGCTAGGCGTATTGATTTACGAATCGCCGGGTAATCCGGTACGACTTGTCTACAGTCTAGCACCGTAGTAAGAACTGGAAGATGAAAGATGGTGAAATGAATCTGTTTGCTCAACTCTTGCTTGAAAGTAGAACATGTGCTTACATAAAATGGTTAGATAATAAACTAATCATGACTGCTAATAAGAAACATACATAAGGATTCACTATTAGTATTGCTTCCCACAAAAAGAAAACCCAGCAACCCAAAAAGCTTATCATATCCTTTGGAGTTGGGAAGTTATTCCCACTAGTCGGGTAAGTCTTGTGAGTACATCGTGTACTCAGGGTTTATTTATCCCTGTTGCAGGTGCAGTTTGAAGAGTAGCTGTTGTGTGAAGAATTCTTCTACTGGGTACAGACGGATCCTTGTATTCTACCGTTAGATGTTTATTGTAATTCCGCTGTTTAAATTCCACACTCTGAACTTAGTATTGTAATAGTGTATTTCTAAAAACTCTGGTTGTATAAAATGGACTATGTATTGTAAACTCGTTCTCGTTATTGGATCCTGAAGGAAAAACGTGGATTATTCGAGTTCTCCCTTAGAGTGTGCTCGACGGAACCATTCGATGTAGCTAACTTTCGAGGTGCTTAGTATCTGGTAAAAGACAAGCGCCTCTAAAAACGTGCTATTTCGAACGGTTCTGCCACGGTGATGTTTCACCGACAACAAGTACATGGCTAGCATCACCCATACTACCAACTACCTACTGTAGCCATACTACCAAGTAAAGGCCATCCCGGCCATGTCTGTCTACTTTGCCCTTTAGGCAAAGAGAGGAGTATAGAGTACAAGGGTAGGTGGAGCCGACCAACAATATTCTGCGACATCATTCATGATCCCTCCGGCTATCTTCTTCGCCATCTGATCCTAATTTTCCTCTGAATATATAAATTGAGCTGCCATTTGTCTTCTGCGATTGACATGATAATATCTCAGATCAAATTAGATTGTAGTGGCAGTAAGTTTTTGAGAAATAAATGGGATAAAAAAGACCAACTTGGGTAAATCTTCTTTGAAGTCTTGAACCATTACAAGGCTTCATGTATTTTATCATTGAATTGCAAAGGTCATTTTTTTACTATGACCCGATACTTGTCCAATGAATTGGATCACTCTACAGCATATGTAGTTCTCCAAAAGATTTCCTTGCCATAACTAGCATTGCATCTCCCTGTGAACACAAATAGACAGGGTTTCATCAGTAGGGATATATGATTTTTTAGTTCATATTGTTTGCTCCTAAGGACAAAACAAATTTGACTATATGGAAAGTTAATTGCACCATTTTGTGCTTGACCATTGAGATGTTTTTCCTTTGATGCTGGGTTTGGACTCAACGACATGTTTTCATTCTCTGAGCTGCTATCATCAGTAAAGTCAAGATGGAACTCCAGTTCCTCATCAGGTTCGTCAGGTCCACCATCACTATTGCAGTCTATGAGGGGGTGGCGGCCGATCCCCTAATAACAGATCAGCATAGATGAGGCATGGCACAACGCCTCTGTCCCTGCTGGGTGGCGTCGCCATCGCCACTGCACATACAATGTGACTGACGAAGGAAAACGAAACGCATGCAATGGCCAATTTGGGTTCAGAACTATTGGACAAAAACCATTACGTGTGCTGGTGGGGCTGGGTTTAAATTGGGTATGCTTGGGGCTGGGCCCAAGCATTGCCCATTACAAAATTAATTAAATTAATTACCAGGTTGCTTTAAGATTGGTGCAATCTATCTTTTTGGAAGCTCCACTTGAGCTGCTGAAGTGCCATTAGTGTTTCGTCTGAAGATGCTGTGACATTCGCCTTTGCCGTTAATGCGTTTCTGCGAGCTGGTGCCGGGTCCCTGTGTCCATGCATGCTGATCGAGTACCAACCTGTACTTGTACACAGATGGGCATGAAATTGCAATGCAAGCTAGTAGGTAGTAGGTGCAATATCAATGATTCAGCCCTTATTTAGTTTTACCCCAACTTCTAAAAAGTTGCTACAGTATCTGTCACATCGAATGTTTGCGGCACGTGCATGGATCATTAAATGTAGACGAAAAGAAAAACTAATTACACAGTTTGGTGGGAAATTGCGAGACGAACGTTTTGAGCCTAATTAGTCCATGTTTGAACACTATTTGCCAAATAAAAACGAACGTGCTACAGTAACTCCAAAATCCAAATTTCTCCAACTAAACAAGGGCTCATTTGAAAGAATTCAACCATCCAAGGCACACAAAAGTGTCAGGGCGGTGGATCTGATCGAGGTCTTCTGCACATTACTGCGAGGCAGCCGAACTGTACAAGTACTTGTTGCGTCTTGATGGTAATGCAAGATGGGCTGCCGGGCTGGTGTCTCGCATTGAACATCACATGTGGATTAGAAAACGAGTGAGCCATATCGCTTTACTATTATGCCATACATACTCTGTGACTCAATATAGGACGATGGTGCTCCAACTTAATCAGAGATGCCAGTGGAAACAGGTTTTCAGCGCAAAGGACACATTGAATGCCTTGTAGTGTCACGGTTCTTTCAGTAGGTGCATGGATTTGATTTCTGGCAAGGCGGTCATTCAATGTACATACAGTATGTGTGCCATGTACTCATATAGGAGCATGCAAGTGTCATGTACTCATATAGGAGCATGCACATCTAGTCTTGATCAGTGCATGCATGATGTATTGGCCCAGCCTCAGAGCTGATATTCACGACAACACGGATACAGTGAAATTATTAGCTGGCGGGAGAAGATGAGGTTTCAATTAAGGTCCGCCAGATTTCTTCAGCAATTTATGTCTTACCTACAAGTTACAACTGCCTCCATGACATGCAGCACTCGTACCCAGGACCACCAACCATAACCGCTCTGTACTCGCCGGTAGCAAAAAAAAAAAAAAAAAAAGGTAACGAGAAATTTTGCCGCTTTATTATTATGGTTATTTGATTGGTGCCATTATAATTTTAGAAGTTTTGAGAAATACTATTACTATTCACCTATTCTGAATCTTAACATTACAATTCTTCCTCCCTTTGAAATATGCCAAGGTATACGTCCAGAGAGGCCTTAGCCCAACTACAGGCGTAAACGGCATCACCATATTTTCGTATGGACAAACTGCCCCTCCACCTTCATTCATCTTTATGTGTCACTGACGCGTGGAGCCCACTGTCATCACCTTCCTCCTTCCTCTTTCCTTCCCCGTCCACTTCTCCATGCAGATTGCAGATTCTTCCCCAACTACGACCTGTGCCGATGTTGACCCTGTGCTTCTAGTGCGTGCTAGGCCACCGGTGGCAACTGCGCGCTTGCGCTCTCGTGCGAGGCGGCGGCGATGCTCGTAGCATGAGGTAGAGCAAGATCTTCTCATTGGAGGCGGAGCTCCTGCCGCCCTACTTGTCTCCCCTCTCGGTGTTGTGGTGAGCAAAGGAGAGACCATCTAGGTCTATGGTGAAGAAGTTGAAGAAAGGTACCGTAAGCGATAGCCGTCGAAGAAGCGAGGCCAAGACATCCTCAGTGGCGAGCGGCTGCACCCCACGGACGAGGAAGTGGCGGAACTCGTCCTTGAGTTGTGCCATGGCAGTCTACAGCACGGCCTCGCGGCACCCGAGCCCGACGCGCCCGCAAGACTGCAGGTGGTCGCGGCGAGGTACTCCTTGGCGTCCTCCCGCGAGTCGAACACCAGTGTGTCCCTGATGGTAGGGAACTCCCAGTGCTCGACCACCTTGGCCGCCGTGGAGAAGACGACAGGAAAGGAAGGAGATGACTATGGGGTCCACAGTCAGTGACACATAGAGAGATGAAGGTGGAGGGGCAGTTTTGTCCATATGAAAATATGGTGATGCGTGTACTCTTGCAGTTGGGCCCAAGGCCTCTCTGGACGTATACCGTGGCATATTTCAAAGGAAGGAAGAAATATAATATAAGATTCATAATAGATGAATAGTAACGGTACTTCTCAAAACTTTGAAAATTATAATGACACTATTCTAAATAACCCTTATTATTAAGGTATATCTATCTATCTATCTATCTATCTAGATAGATAGATAGATAGATAGATAGATAGATAGATAGAGACTTATAGCTACCTCAATGATGTGCATTATGGGCATGATTGGTTGCCCGAACCGGGCCGTCATATGGCCCATCCCGCACCCTTTGGTGCATTCACCTGTGTTTAGTTGCCCTACTCGCACGTTTCTCCTGCTTCCTCTTGTGCAGATTCCCTCCTCCATCCCGGATGGCGCCGTCTTCTCGATCCCCACTTCCCTCTCGGTGCAGGCTCGCTTGATGCTTGGCGGGAACCTTTTGCGGAGAGCGCGGGAGATGAGGCCGTCCTGGCGATAAAGCGCGAGCGCGGGTCCCGGCTAGGGTTACCGCCCTCACTCTTCGCCTTTCCTTCCACCATAGCTCTGGTGCGAACTCCCCTCTAGCTCCCCCTCGACCTCAAGCCCTACCGAGGTGACCACCGCCGGTGGATTTCTCTCAGTCCTTCGGCGCTTCGATGGTATATGCCACCTGCGCTCTTCCCCCCCTCCTTCTTTAGTGTTGATTTTGTTGATTTGTTTGTGGATTTTGCTTGCAATGCCAAGAAATTAGGGTTTTTGGTTTGACATCCTCAGATTTGTGCGATGTTATACCTGATTTACCTATTCCTAGCTCAGATCTGTACATAATGCTTCGTATTTGGTGTATACCTCATGTTTTATTTAGATCTTGTACATGCTGATGCCTATTTTGTTGTACACACTGAGCAAAGTGCCTAGAGGTCAGTGATGTTGATTGTGTAATAGTATACGCTGGAGGAGCACCCTTTGGTGTGGCAGTCGCGTCTTTCATAGTTCATTTTGTCTATTTTTTTGCTTGCTAAGCAGTACACACCCATGTTGCATGCTCCCTTTCTAATGTTGCCCTCCATCCTGTTGGTAGACATGGCCTTTGAAGCTAGGCGCAGGGTTGTCGCTGCTGTCGTTGTTGCAGTGGCTGCTTGGTTTTTCATGTGGTTTAGGAGGAGAGTTGAAGATTCGCACTTAGTCACCTATGGTCCCATGACTGAGAGGGACAAACAGAGGATGAACAACCTTAGATACATCTATGAATCTGATGATGTGCACTGTGTCAATCTTCTTAGAATGAAAAGGGCCCCTTTTTCCAACTTTGTGACCTTTTCCATAGTAGAGAACTTGTCACTAACAGCATATATGCATCTGTTGAAGAACAAGTAGCCATGTTTTTGCATGTTGTTGGTCACAATGAGAGGTTTAGGGTGGTTGACCTCACCTTTAGGAGGTTCGTAGAGACAATTAGTAGGTTCTTCCAGAAGGTGTTATATGGGGTAGGAGAGCTGAGAAATGAATTGAATGTCCCTCCTGCTATCAATGTCCATCCTAGGATCCTTGGGAGCAAGGTGGTAACCCTATTTCACGGTTGGTATCCATAACTTGTCATACATAGGTCTCATTCATTATCAATTTAGTGTCAATGTTCACTTGCACTTATGTTTTGTTAATTTAGGACTGCATAGGAGCAATTGATGGTACTCATGTCTTAGCTATAGTGCCTATGAAGATGTAAGCTGCCTTTAGAGGCAGGAAGCACACCATCACACAAAATATGTTGGCAGCCGTGGACTTTGACCTCAGATTCACCATGTGCTTGCTGGTTGGGAGGGATCTGCACATGTTGCTCTTATCTTGTTTGATGCTCTTGAAAGAGATGATGGCCTTAGAGTTCCACCAGGTATCATCCAAACAAAAAAACCATTAACACTTTGCTTAATCCTAAGTGAAACTACTAAAACATATCCCTATCTGCTAATTTCTAGGCAAATTCTATCTTGTCAATGCTGGATATGCAGTG
The DNA here is from genome assembly GCA_904845875.1 of Miscanthus lutarioriparius. Lineage (NCBI taxonomy): Eukaryota > Viridiplantae > Streptophyta > Magnoliopsida > Poales > Poaceae > Miscanthus > Miscanthus lutarioriparius. The sequence goes on from CAJGYO010000002.1 coordinate 64,391,720, forward strand.
AGGCCTGATTTCTTGCCACCCTCATCTTATCAACATCTTATACTTTCTTTTATGTGTTTTTTAAGGGGCACATGGCTTGGTATGCTGTGTACCGTGGCAAGGTTCCTGGGGTATATGCAACCTGGGCTAGATGCAATGCCCATGTAACTGATTTTAAAAACAACAGCTACAAAAGCTTCCCTAACAAAGAAAAGACAGAAGCATCATATTTGGAGTTCATGGGTTGTGAAGATGATAAAGTTTTTGTCAAGCCTCCAACAAAGATGGTCAGGAACACACCGGTGTTATTTGTTGTGGCTGTGGTGCAGTCTTTTTTCTTGTTGGTGCTCCTATAGTTCGTTCTTGCTCGTTGCTACAACTGCTTGTGATGCTCAAAATGTGCCGTGCCAACTTGTAATGACAATGACTTTGTGAGGTACTGTGACCCTAATATTGTTGACTATTAGATGGGAAAATTGTTGTATGCTTGTATTTTGTCATTAGATGCTCCAAGGTCATTGTCAATGGCAGCGCACAATGAACTGAGGCACAAAAACATCTCTATTGTCTGCCTTGTACTATTGAGTAGGGTGGTAACATCACCAAAACCATACCTGTGTGCTCACACCTTCTGTCGTGCGCCGAACCAAACATAGCTGGGCACACCAATTCATACGATAAAACCATCCACACAAGCAACCAAACATGATTCCTATGATCCAGTATGCTACACTCATTTGCAACCAAACAGGCCAAGGTGCATGGTCTCATTTAGTATTGTTCGAGCCTGCACAGGCCCTCCATCCTGGCTGGCAGACCAAGGAGCAACCAATCACGCCCTATATAAGGACCACGAAACACGAAGCACGGTTGCAATGTCTACCACAAGTAGTGACTCAAAGGTTCTTCATAGCCTTCCTTTTTTCGTGTGACGCCCTGTTAATTTTGTGTTAGTACTTATAGAGAGATAGTACACCAGCATATACACCTGCAACACATCGCACAGTTGTGAAAGCCACTCGCCCACTCCATCTTCATCTCCATCTCCATCCACATCACATACGCACTCCCACCATACCCACGCTAGCTAGACAGTAGAGTAGTAGACACGAGTACCATATGGTGTCCTTCAAGGCGCGTCGCATGCAGCCGGAGCTGGTGTCACCGGCACGGCCGACGCCATCCGAGACGAAAGCCCTCTCCGACCTGGACGACCAGCGGACGCTGCGGTACTACGAGACGGTGATCGCCTTCTTCCGCAGCCGCCATGGCTACACCAGCCACAGACAGCCAGATGATCCAGCCAAGGCCATCAAGGCAGCGCTCGCGGAGGCGCTCGTGTACTACTACCCCATCGCCGGGCGACTCAGGGAGGCCGCCGGTGGGAAGCTGGTGGTGGACTGCACGGCGCAGGGAGTGGTGTTTGTGGAGGCCGATGCGGACGTGCGGCTGGAGGAGCTGGGCAAGCCTCTGCTGCCGCCGTACCCGTGTGTCGAGGAACTGCTGTGCGATGCAGGTGAAACAAGAGCGGTGATTGGCAAGCCATTGGTCCTCATGCAGGTATACAGCTTCCTAGCTCCTTTCATGTGCCTCCTAGCAAGAATATATAGAGTTTCTCTTGTTTCTTTTATGCTTTTATACGTGATTGACATTGTTTCTTTTATGTTTTCTTTTGTAGGTGACGAGGCTCAAATGTGGCGGATTTGTTATCGGATTCCACATGTGCCATACCATTGCAGATGGATTCGGTATGGTTCAATTCTTTAGATGCGTTGCTGAACTAACTCGCGGTGAAAAAGTGCCCACAGTTTTGCCCGTATGGAGAAGAGAGCTTCTAACACGGCCACACAAGTCGTCATCGTCATCTCCCACCACGCATTCCAATGGCTCATCATCAGATTACAACAGTAAATCTGACGACGTGATGCTGTCAACTCCAATGGACGACATGGTAGTCCAGTACTTCCTCTTCGGGCCGAGGGAGATAGCAACCCTACGAGGCCACCTCAGGGGGTACCAGCTTGCCGCCAGCTCCGCTACGTCCTTCGAGCTGCTAACCGCGGTCATGTGGCGATGCCGCACGATAGCGTTGGGCTACGAGTCCCACCAACGCGTTCGCCTCATGGTCACCATGAACGCGCGCGGCAAGTGGAACCAGCACACGCTCATCCCGTGGGGCTACTACGGGAACGCGCATGTGTCTCCCATAGCGGAGGCCACCGCCGGCGAGCTCTGCGGCCAGCCGCTCGCCCACACGGTTGAGCTCGTGCGCAGGACCAAGCTCAGCGTGACCAAGGAGTGTATGGAGTCGATGGTGGACACGATCGCGTCGACGCGGCAGTGGCCGCCGCCGATGATGGACAGGATCTACGAGGTCTCTGATACCAAGTGGATCGCCACGAATGCGACGCAGTTTGGGTGGGCTGAGCTGGTGGGCGGTGGGATACCACTGGCAGGTGACCTTACTTCGAAGCTGGGAAGCGACCACATGAGATGCAAGAACCAGGATGGTGAGCACTCGACAATTGTGTCCGTGCTTTTGCCGAAACCGGCGATGGAGAAGTTTAGCAGTGAGCTGTCTGTTTGGTTGATGAACAACAAGCATGATGAGAAGAACTTGGTTATACTGAGTTCGCTCTAGTCTAGGAACAAATTTTTAAACATGATTATTGTAATTTGGTGTACGAAAGAGAAATGATTGGCTCAAGGTGAATGGAAAATTTTATGTGATATCTTTAATTTCGCCGTTCTTTGTAGTTTATATATATGTTTTAGTGTTAGAGCTCGTCAAGCCATAAGACTATAGGGCCACCAACATAAATATGGAAAGTAAATATGATGAGGTTGGATGCAATTAAGCTCCAGCACACAGGATTTATCCTTCGGTATCATTAGATACACTGCCTGTCTGCCACCCTAGTCTACACTAGAGCTCCACTACTCTAAGGATACACTCCTGTTGAAGGCATTTTACTGAGCCCATAAAGGCTCCGCCAAGCTAGAAGAACCACCTGCTACGATGCAAGTCACTTTATGGCATCCCACAATTGAGATTGAAGCCACGAGGGCAAGTGTCTCCTTGTCCCCCCAGCTAATTACCTTGTTGCCATTCCATACCGAGTTAGGATGGGGAGTCATTAGCAAACCGCTCAAGGATCCAAGGTACTAGTGCACAGAGTACAATTATGGTTCCTCCATGAACAAACATCAAGGAATCCACAAGCTGCAATCACTCTCTCTAGTCCTAATATAGCATTAATCAATGACCGGATGAAAATTTTAACAATTCTGATTGCTTGGTTGTCTTCTAAATTGTGGTGTTTTCCTGCATTATTTATGAAAGGCCCGCGACGCCTAAGAGGGGGTGAATTAGGCAACTAAAACTTCTAACTCTAAACTATGGCCTCTTTTTCTAATCCTACAAAAACCTATGCGATAGATAAACTATCTAAATGTGCAACTACGGTTTAGCTAGTGTGTTGCTATCTCTACCGCAAAAGGAGTAATACAATTAATGTAAATGCGGAAGCTAAAGAGCAAGGTAGAGATATGCAAACTCCCGTCGACGACTCCGGTATTTTTACCGAGGTATCGAGAAGCGCGCAAGCTTCTCCCTAGTCCTCGTTGGAGCCCCTCGCAAGGAATCCCTCGCAAGGGTCAAGCTCCCGGTCGGGTAACTCCGTGGATAGCCTCGGGCCTTCCCCACATGCAAGTGGGTCTCCGACGTGCCTTCCGGCAAGCCTCTCCCGGATACTCCCCGCCATCTTCACTATCAAGCTTCCGGCCGAAACGCCGCGGGCCTTGTTTCCTCCGGTACACGGTGGCGGCCACACCACAAACACGGTTGGTATGATCTCACAAGACTATAAGCCCCTCCAATGTACAACAATGGTGCGCGCAAGCACCGAGTGGTAAGAGATATGCAAACCTCACTAAACACTAGGCCTAAACCTAGAGCAAGCGCATAAGCGGTGGTCTAATCAACCTAAGCACTTCGCAAAGCACCTACGCTAATCACCTAATGAAATACTAAGCACTATGCAAGTGGAGATCACTAAAATGGTGTATCAACACCCTAAGTATGTTTCCTCAGCTCCACACACCTCAAATGGCCGGTTGGGGGGGTCTATTTATAAGCCCCACTGAGAAAGTAGCCGTTGGGGAAGAAATCCCGCTTTTCTGCTACTGACCGAACTCTGACCAGCGTCCGGTCAGCACTGACCGGACGCGTCTGGTCACGAAAATGGCTCTCTGGAACCTTACTGATGTTGACTGGACTCTGGCACTTAGCGTCCTGTGCAGCATCCGGTGCAGCGTCCTATGCATCGGAGCATCTGGTGCAGCGTCCTGTGCAGCGTCCGATCGCTGTTGTTGACTCTGCTATTGCCGAGCCTTTTGATCGGAGCGTCCTGTGCAGCGTCCGGTGCAGCGTCCTATACATCGGAGCGTCCTGTGCAGCGTCCTGTGCAGCGTCCGGTGTAGCGTCCTGTGCATCGGAGCGTCCTGTGCAGCGTCCTGTGCAGCGTCTTGTGCAGTGTCCTGTCACCTCTGTGAGCTCGTTTGTTCGCGATCTTGCGTCCGGCTTGGTTCCTATCTTCATGCTTGGACTTTGCTTGATATCTTGGGTCTTCTCTTGTGCTGCAAGGGTCTTGCTTATGGTGTTGATCATGGGATCATCACATCGCCTTTGTCAAAGTCACGTATTGCATCTTATTGAACTACAAAACAATCACTTGCAAGTTCATTAGTCCAATTTGGTTGTGTTGGTCATCAAACACCAAAATCCAAAGTAAATGGGCCAAGGGTCCATTTTGCTTATAATCTCCCCCTTTTTGGTGATTGATGACAACACGACCAAAGCAAGCAAATAATAATTTTTTTTTTAAAATTAGAAAACTACCTACTTGCTAGGATGCAATGCAAGAGGCAAGTTTATGTGATGCTAAAAGATACTACTTTGTAAAACTAAAGGGTACTACATAAAACTTATCTTGCCCTTGCAAATGTCCCTATGTGGCATTATGGATTTACGCCTAGCTTCCTACATATTCTCCCTATTACACAGGCAATCCATAATCCACTATCCTCCCTTTCTCGGACCATTACCTCTTGTAAATTATTGATGCTTGCTTTTGGTCCTCTAAATTTTCCCTGTCGGGGATCTAATACTAGGATACCCAATGAGGTAGAGTTGATAAGTACCAACGACATTCCCAATCGAACAGGAGGGCAACGACTCTGCCTTGGCCAACCCCGAGGGCCAGACTCCGCCTCGGCCGACCCCCGAGGGCCAAACTCCGCCTCGTCCGGCCCCAGAGGGCCAGACTCCGCCTCGTCCGACCCCCGAGGGCCAGACTCCACCTCGTCTGACCAACAAGGGCTGAGCACCGCCTCACCTGACGTCCTCATCCTGCCCCTCCATGATGGCAGGAACAGGGTAAGACAGGACGTTAGGGTCAAACCACGAAAGCAAGGACCATGCCCTACTCTACTAACAAGTACCATCGAAGTACGACGGGACGAGCGCTTTAGGCCCTGCCGGACATGACAGAACCTGAGTAGTACTGTAGGCGCCGGGTTTTGTGGCCTACAGTATTGCGGGCGCTGCCTTCAACCCTCGAGCATGGAGCCGAACACAAACACCGCAATAGGACTCACATCCCCGATGCTGACAAGCGTACGGGTGCCGCACCGTTCGCCCCCCATAGTATCGCAGGCCGGCACTCCTGCCTGACACGTCGCCCGCAGAGACGGGATGGGACATGACCACTTGCAGAACGCAGCATCATCAGCACATAAATACCCGGCGAACGTGCCAACCTCTGACACCAGCTGGTCGTGTCTGAGGCTGACTTGGAGGAAAAGAAAGACCTGAGCCCTTCGAAGGACCTTCTATACCCTTGGTATTTTTTCACCTGTAACCCCTGCTCCCCCCTTCGTCTATAAAAGGGAGGATGGGGCTCCCTATGAAGAAAGGGACCGAGCAAATCGACTTTCAACGGACAACTCACATACAGACAAGCTCATAGAGCCTTCTGTTCCACGCACACACAGCCAAGTCACCGCCAGGCCCTTGGCATCCTTTCGACCCCTCCATCAGAGACCTGGGACCTGTCCCTCTCTCGACCGTTTGTACCCCCTACTACGAACCATATTTGGTGCTAATAATACAAGCAGCAGCAGCGAACTGGACGTAGGGACATTCGGCCCGAACTAGTATAAACCTTGTGTCCTTTAGCACACCATCCAGGCCTAACGTGCATCAATTATAAATTCACTCGCCGGTGTTTGTTCGAAACACCGACAGTTGGCGAGCCAGGTAGGGGTCTTTGTGCGTTCCAAACCAGTACACGGATGTCTAACCACGACATCAGCTGGGTCCCAGGCGCACACGTGCGCTTCGGGAGCCTAGATTTCATCATTATGGTGGGGGGAGAGTTGGTACGGGCGAACACCTCCATCCAGTCTCTCCCCTCCACCGCCCTCAACCATTAAGCGGCTTGGGCGCCAGCTCGGCGTCTCCCTCGGACCCCAGCAGTCTAGGAAGAACCAGCGTCACCTCGCCCCTTCCAGCGACAACGATGTGGCACGACCTTCCGCAACGCCGCGGCAACCGCTTGCCACCTCATGGCACTGCGCATGGTTCAAACTCCTGCGAACAACGAGTTTGTGGGGGTAATTGAACACGACGCGGAGTCCCTCCACAAACTCCTCATCGAGGAGCCAGAATCATCCTCTAGCTCTGGTTCTAGCATGGGGAGCCATCACCCCTCCCAGGAGTGCTTCATGGCGGACACCTCCGAGGGGCACGTCGAAAGCGTCTCTGAGGGGGACACTACTCCAACGGCCAACCCTGACGTGAGGGACGGAGGGAGGGCGGCGGCCCCATCCCACGTAAGGACAGAGCAGCTAAGAGCACGAAAGCTGGAAATCGCTGATGCCAGACAACAACTCATCTGGGAATACCAGAGAATCGATGAGGAGATCAAGCGTCGTGGGGACGGTGGGCGCGCACGCGCCACGGCCCATGATGTGTACTAGAGGATCCTCACCGATGATGGAGCCCACCCTCACTTCACCCGGGCAAGCCAGAACATCGCCGCCGCAACGACCTTGTTTCACGGCCTTCCAGAGGCCGCGACGTCCGAAGATCGCCGGGCCCGCCGAGAAATCAGCACGTTGCTCGAACGCGCGGCGGCGCAACAGGCGGAGAGCTCGTTGTCTAAGCGACACGAGCTCAACGCCAGCCAACGCACGCTCTCGGTGCGTCCCGCCAAGGACGCGTTGATACACCAAACACCGCTAGGTGGCAGGCAGCGTACCCCCGTTCCGGTGCACCAACATGACGGCCGCGACCACGACGCACGCAGCACCATCGACGCCCGTAGGCGCGCCTACAACGATTCAGGAGAAGGAGGCAGACGCGGCTACCACCCTTGGCGTGGCGGACGCTATGACAGCGGCGAGGACCGGAGCCCGAGCCCCAGCCTGCCAGGCCCCCAGGCCTTCGGTCGGCACATCCTCAACGCTGCTTTCCCACCAAGGTACCGACCACCTACCAATATCCCTAAATATTCTGGAGAAACCAACCCCGGGCTTTGGCTCGAAGATTACCGGCTTGCCTATCAAGCCGGTGGTGCGAATGATGATGATTTCATTATTCGCAATCTCCCACTATTCCTGGCCGATTCAGCACGAGCATGGTTGGAGCATTTACCGTCCAACGCCATCTAGAGTTGGGCGGATTTGAGGGAAATCTTTGTGGGAAATTTCCAGGGCACGTACAAGCGCCCCGGGAACCCGTGGGACCTCAAGAACTGCTGCCAGAAGGCCGATGAAACCCTCTGCGGGTACATCCGGCGCTTCTCTCGACAGTGCAATGAGCTCCCTAACGTCGCCGACGCTGACATAATAGGAGCCTTCCTGTCCGGGACCACCTGCGAGTCTTTGGTTCACAAGCTGGGACGCAAGGGCCCATGGACCACCAAGGAGCTCTTGGACATCGCCACTAGCCTCGCCTCAGGCGAGGAAGCGGTCAGGGTGATCTTCAACCATTCCGATGACAAGGCAAGGCGGGACGAGGGCGCCGGTGAAGGCGCCTCCAACTACTCTACCAAAAGAAAAAATAAGAAGCAACGGCGCGACGACTCACTCATGGCCGCTACCAATCGTAAGGGTGGCCGGAAGCCCACGGAGGGCACTCCGAACCACTTCAAGAAAATGCTCGAGGGGCCGTGCCCGAACCACGCCTTCCCGGCCAAACATCTGTACAAGGATTGTGGCCTCATGCGCAAATACTTGTCCGGAGGCCTCAACAAGGGAGAGCAGGGGAAGGAACCTATCCCCACCACAGACAATGCCGAGGAGAAGGATGATGCCTTCTTGACGCTGAATGGCGCCTTATGAATTTCGGGGGATCAACGACCTACGACTCCAAATGCTGCCAGAAGGTCGCACGCCGTGAGGTCTATACGATCGCGCCGGCCACGCCTGCCTTCCTCCGATGGTCGGAATCCACCATAACCTTCGACCGGGCCAACCATCCGGACGCCGTCCCACACCCGGGAAGGTATCCGCTAGTAGTCGACCCAATCGTTGGCCCAAAGCAACTCACAAAAGTGCTGATGGATGGAGGCAGCGGCCTCAACATCATGTATGCCAAGACACTCGACGTAATGGGCGTCGACCGGTCAACCTCCGCCCAATCCGAGCACCCTTTCACGGCGTCATACCTGGTAAATAGGCCATACCACTAGGGCAGATCGATCTGCCCATCACCTTCGAGGATCGGTCCAACTACAGGACTGAGACCCTCACCTTTGACATGGTAGGGTTCCCTCGAACCTTCCACGACATCCTTAGACGACCATGTTACGCGAAGTTCATGGCCGTTCCAAACTACACCTATCTCAAGCTAAAAATGCCGGGCCCCCATGGAGTCATCACCGTTGGCACCTCCTTCCAATGTGCCTACGAATGCGAGGTCGAATGCTGCAGCCACACCACGGCAACTGTTGCCTCCGAGGAGCTCATCGCCCTCCAGGATGAGGTGATCGAAGAAGCACCCGACGCCAAGAAATCGTCTGGGTCATTCGAATCAGCAGAGGGCTCTAAGGAGGTCCTCATAGACCCCTGCAACTCTGAGGGTAAAATGGTATGCATTGGCACCACGCTCTCCTCCGAATAGGAAAGCGTGCTCGTCGACTTCCTTCGCGATAACAAAGACGTTTTTGCGTGGAAACCCTCTAATATGCCAGGCATCCCGAGGGAGGTCGCCGAGCATGCCTTGAACATCCGCCTAGGCTCTAAGCCAGTAAGGCAACGCCTACGCCGCTTCGACGAGAAGAAGCACAGGACCATCGGTGAAGAGATAGCAAAGCTATCAACCGCCGGGTTCATCAAGGAAGTATACCACCTAGAGTGCTTAGCTAATCCCGTCCTTGTGTGGAAGAAGAGCAGGAAATGGAGGATGTGTGTCGATTACACAGGTCTCAACAAAGCGTGCCCAAAGGATCCGTTTCCTTTACCACGTATTGACCAAATAGTCGACTTGACCTCGGGGTGCGAAACCCTCTGCTTCCTTGACGCGTACTCTGGATACCATCAAATCACGATGAAAGAATCCGACCGGCTCGCGACGTCTTTCATCACCCCCTTCGGATCATACTGCTATGTCATAATGCCGTTCGATCTAAAGAACGCTGGGGCTATGTACCAGCGAATGTATGCTCAAATGTTTCAAGGACCTCATCGGGCAAACCATTGAGGCCTACGTCGACGACATCGTAGCCAAGACTAAACAGGCCGATCACCTGGTTGCCGATCTTGAGCAAATCTTTGTGAAACTCCGGGCGAACAACATCAAACTCAATCCCGAAAAATGTGTTTTCGGGGTCCCGAGGGGCATGTTGCTCGGCTTCATCGTCTCCGAGCGCGGCATTGAGGCCAACCCGGAGAAAATCTCGGCCATAGCAAGAATGGGCCCGATTCAGAACGTAAAAGGGGTTCAGCAAATCATTGGGTGCCTCGCCGCACTCAGTCGATTCATCTCACGCCTCGGCGAATGGGGTCTCCCCCTTTACCGGCTTCTGAAGAAAGTCGACCACTTTGTATGGACGTCCGAGGCTCAGGAGGCCCTTGATGGGGTCAAACGGCTTCTGATGAAGCCCCCGATCCTGGTTACTCCGAGCGACGACGAACCCCTCCTACTATACGTAGCGGCCACCACTCAGGTGGTCAGTGCCGCCCTGGTAGTAGAGTGGGAGGAAGAGGGACACTCCCTTAGAGTCTAGCGTCTAGTATACTTTGTCAGCAAGGTACTGTCCGACTCCAAGACTCGTTACTATAAGATCCAAAAACTCCTATACGCCGTCCTCATCACCAAGAGGAAGCTACACCATTACTTTGGGTCACACCCAGTGACCGTCGTAACGTCGTTCCCCCTCGGCGAAGTCATCCATAGCCAGGACGCCACAGGAAGAACCGCGAAGTGGGCTCTCGAACTAATGGATCAGGGCATCACATATGCCGCCCGAACGGCGATCAAGTCCTAGGTGCTAGCTGACTTCATCGCGGAATGGACCGAGGTCCAGACACCACCGGCCGTCGTCGATCAAGAGTATTGGACAGTGTACTTTGACAGATCACTAATGAAGAAGGGCACTGGCACAGGGTTGGTCTTTGTGTCACCCCTCAGGGTCCGCATGAGGTACATGGTCCATCTCCATTTTCCCTCATCAAATAATGTGGCCGAATATGAGGCACTCATCAATGGCCTACGCATCGCCATCGAGTTGGACATCCGATGCCTCGACATCCGGGGCGACTCCCAGCTGATCGTCAACCAAGTGATGAAGGAGTCAAGCTGCCACGACGCCAGAATGGCTACGTATTGATAGGAGGTCTCACGGTTGGAGGACAAGTTCGACGATCTTGAGCTCAACCACATCCCGAGGCGCCTCAACAAGGCGGCCGACGCACTTGCGAAAGCCATGGCTGGCCGAGAGCCGGTGCCGACGAGCGTGTTCGCTAGCGATCAACACAAACCCTCGGTGCGCTACGAAAGGTTAGAGCCTACCAATGATGGCCCTTCCAAGCAGACCCCAGGGGCCAACCCACTGATGGCTCTATCTGACCCCGAGGTCATGGAGCTTGAAGTGGATCCAACAACGGAGCACGACCCTACAGATGACTAGAGAACACTCTACATCAACTACCTCCTCCACGTCTCGTTGCCAGCGACCAAGACAGAAGCTCGATGGCTTGCATGTCGCTCCAAGACCTTTGTTCTTGTAGAGGGCGAACTCTACAAATGAAGCCACACCGGGATCCTCTAGCTTTGCATCCCTAGCGAACAGGGAAAACTACTACTGAGCAACATCCACGGTGGGGTCTGCGGTCACCACGCCGCGCCAAGGACCTTGGTTGGAAACGCATTCTGACAAGGCTTCTATTGGCCCACCGCGGTATCTCGACGCCGAGCAAATCGTACGCACCTGCGAAGGGTGTCAGTACTATGCTTGGCAAACTCACCTCCTGGCCCAGGCACTCCAGATGATTCCCATCATGTGGCCCTTCGCGGTCTGGGGGCTCAACCTGGTTGGACCATTCAAAAAGGCACCCGGAGGCTTCACCCACCTACTTGTCACCATAGACAAGTTTACAAAATGGATCGAAGCTCCGCCAATCGCCACGATCAAATCCGAGCAGGCTGTGCTGTTATTCCTCGACATCATCCATTGTTTTGGAGTACTAAACTCCATCATCACAGACAACGACACGCAGTTCACCGGTACAAAATTCATCCGATTCTGTGATGAACAACACATCCGGATCGATTGGGCGACCGTCGCGCACCCCCGAACGAACGAGCAGGTCAAGCGCACAAATGGCATGCTCCTGTAGGGCCTCAAACCTAGGATCTTCAACCAGTTGAACAAGTTTGGCACACGCTGGGTCACCGAGCTCCCCGTAGTACTCTAGAGCCTGAGAACAACTCCTAGTCGAGCAACCGGCTACACTCCTTTCTTCATGATCTACGGCGCCGAGGCCGTCCTTCCAACGGACCTCGACTATGGAGCGCCAAGGATTAGGGCATACGACGAACAGAGAGCCGAAGCATCACACCAAGACGCCATGGACCAACTAGACGAAGCCCGCGACATCGCCCTCCTCCGATCAGCCAAGTACCAGCAGGCGCTACGGCGATACCACAGCCGACGGGTGCGGGACCGAGCCTTCAACGTTGGGGACCTTGTTCTCCGCCTTGTGTAGAGCAACAAGGACCGCCACAAGCTCTCCCCGCCATGGGAAGGACCGTATGTCGTCGCAGAAGTACTCCGTCCAGGTGCCTATAAGCTCCAAACCATCGACGGCAAGGTCTTCACCAACGCCTGGAACATCGAATAGCTACGCCATTTTTCCCTTAAATAAACACATACTCTTCCTTATCAGTTTGTGTCTTTACAAAACCCCGACCTTTAGTGACGACCGACCCCTGCAAAATCACAAAGGGTGGGACCTCACTTGGGGGCTGATATAAGTAATACAAGTACGTTTACCCTGAAAGAACTTCCTATGTTACATTTGCAAACATTCTCTAGTGTTTTCCGGTCTCCTCATAACCAAGTTCTAAGGACCAAGATTTTGGGACCTAATTCTGACAAAAACTAGGTAGGACTATGAGAGACCCACGCCTGGCTGTGACCTCTTTACTCACCAGCGTAGTCAGAATTATTTCATCCGCACTCCTGGTTCCTTACGGCTTGATCCATGGGAAGGATCTAAGGGCACTAATACCTCTTCTGTAGGAAGAGGAAGCTGAAAAACTGTTTGCCACAACAAAGGACGGAAATTTGTTCATTCTTCGCACAAATTCACCACTTACAAAGTGATTCCATCGCAAAAAGGACCAATGTACTCAAAAATTAAGAGAACTGTTTAGTCGGGGGCTCCCCCACGAAACTCACCCAAGTGCAGTTTCTCCCTAGTTTTATTACAAGTACTATGGCGGTCGCCGCGCCAAGCTCTCCATCGGCAACGACCTGGCAGTACACGGGCCAGTTCGTCTACTGCGACCGCCGCGCCATGCTCTCCATCGGCGACGTCCCGCTGATCCGTACGACCCCCGAGGGCACCGTCATCTGCAACGTCGAGCACCACACCGGCAACTATGGTACCTCTTCGCTGAGGCACCCAGGGACTACGCCGTCGTCATCAGCCACAACCTCGACAATGACGTCTGGATGGGGGACGCCCACCGCCGAAGGAAAGCCGCTAAGAACGACGGTGAGGCCAACGACGCTCGGCACCTTCCGGTGTCCCTCCTCCTTCGATGACGGTGACCCCTTCTCGGCAAAGACAACCCTCACCATCTCATCTATGGTGAATGACCTCCGACTCGACATCACTCTTCGGATTCACAAACAAATCAGTGAGTTTCTCTCTCTCTGGCATTACCCTTCCTCACTCAGGAACCGCCGCAATGGACGAACTCATCCGGTGGAAGGAAAGAAGAAGAAGAGGTAGCGGCTCAGAGGCAGGCCAAACGAGATGGGACGAGAGCTCCCCTCCCCTACCTATTTAAAGAGGGAGGCGCTGCAGCTAAGGAAAGACGAAAGGTTGGGACGAAAAACTCTCTCCCTTCCCCTACTTAATGCAGATATGAAATCGACGCTGACGGAAAGCCGAGGGGCCGCGCCTGGATTGACGGGACGCCCTCCTGTCAAACAAGACATTGCATGGGAAGGGCCCACCACTACCGCGCGCCGAACGCGACAATTAAAGCGCGCACACACAGGCAACCCCCTGCTTCCTCAGGCAGGAAAACGGAACGATCCGACGGTGGAACCCTTCCCTAGGGGGGCCCAATGAGCCGCCCAGGCTGAATGAACGGCCTAGGTAAAGCGACGAGCCAACGGCTGCTGAAAGATAAGCATCTCTGGTTTCTCGCTTTCACATTAAAATTCACTTCCAAGCTCCCGACCCCAGCATCAGTAGGGGTACGGATATCGCTCGGGGGGCTGCCGAGGGTGACTACCAGTTTAGACATCCTCTGCACCCGACCCGTCCATACGTTTAAGGCCGAGGGCACGGTATGCGGGCATAGAACTTTGAGTAAAACTGGGCGAGCCAGCAGACCCTACGCCCCGATGGCTACGGTGTTTTTGTTCGCCTGAACAAATCGAACTCACAGTCCCCCGCTTCCCCAACCTCGGCATCCACCTTCTCGAGAAGGGCTTAGAGGGGCCCACCTACAGAATCCCCCCTAGGGAGAAGCTGTTAGGTCGCCCAAGTCAATCGAACGATCGCCACTAAGATATAGAATCGAAAAATACTCTTGCAGGTCACACCGGCCCCATCACAAGATATCAGGCTCGAACCCCGCGCAAACACGTTTGGTAGGAGCTTTTCGTCGCTCATACCAATAAGGTAACATTACCGACCCCACCTTCATTTCGATTAAAATCGCACATTCAAGACATTGCATATGCGAATCACTGCATCCCAACGCTTCATGTCGCATCACGAAACGGCAGTCACCTCATTCAATATGATCCGCAACAGACCAAGGTTCGAAGGCCGGCCCGCAAAGGGCTCGAGGCCACCTCATGTCAAACAGAGCCAGGGAGAAACAACTAAGACGAGCCCCAGCGGCCCTGCCCGACCCCGTTCAAAAGCGGACTAGGACATCTCGACCTTTTCTCGTTCGATTTTAACCCCGAGCCAAACCCACAGAATCTCTACCGAGGAGAGGCCAGCGGGCCACTTGAGCCTATCGAACGGCTCAGGCATCTACCGGGAGGCGGGTTAAGAAATTGTGGAGTGCCACCTGAGGGCTCTACCGACCCCGTCAGCAAATGACGGACCCAGATTCCACACGAACGTACCCGTTAGTGAGCTCGTTGAGCGCAACACTCGAGCCGTCGAGGCAAGTGTCGTCTACTCAGCCCCTCTGATTGCGAAAGTCTAGGACGAGGTAACATGTGAAATACGGCCAACCCCTATCAGACCCTAACAGGGCTCGGGGGCTCGACCCGCTTGATCCAGAGACAGAGGTTCAAAGGGGTACGGGCTAATACAACCGCAAGCTTGCTTCTCTCGCTCAGATCTCCAGTAAGACCCAACCCCCACAACTGCAAGGGGACGAATCTCACTCGGGGGCTGGTAAAGGTACGGCTACCTCCCTTCCCTTGTTTTTTCGAAAACAAACATTACATCAGACAAAGGGAAGGGTCGGATCGAATAAATACTCTTTGTGACTACGAAAGGGGAAGAAGGTTGTCGCAGAACCGACCAATTTATAAGAACACAAGTACAATGGCGGCCCGCAAGCGGTCGCACTGTCATACTTGAGCCCATATAAACCCGGTAGTCTGTCGAGCACCACGACGGGTCTCGATAAACGATTGACAACAACCAAGATCGTACATGATTCAACATACATGTCACATATTACATAAAGTTCACAGATACATTTTCATCATCAGAGTACGAATAAAAGTTATTACAAACCGAGTTTGATATATAAAAGCGGAAGCAAATTAAGTTTGAAAGTAAAGGTTCCAACATAGTTTAATACAGTGCCAAAATACGATCACGGTCCACAAAAGCATGTAGAAGGATTAATAAGAAGCCTGCCCAAGGCTTACTCCTCATCCACAGCGGGATAGAAGCAACTCTTGCAATAACCATGATACATAGCGCCATCTGCAACAATGGGAAATAAAACCCTGAGTACGAGAAGGTACTCAGCTAGACTTACCCATCATAAACCAGAAATAAAATGACTCCAAGGATTATGCAAGGCTGTATAAGTGGGGATAGCTTGACAACATTTTGCATAAAAGCGATTAACTTAGTTATACCATTATGGTTCCAATATCAGGTTAATTATAACTATCCATCTCTAGATTAGCAATTATCCTATGCCAAACATGTGGTATATCCATTTAAAAGCATATAATAGTAACCATAGCAGGTATTGTAATTCCATATTCATCCGAACCATCATGTTCCATAACACAGTTACTACGATGTTGGAGCTAGCCAAGTTTCTCACTATCCAGGAGAGACGGCGATTCGAATCGATTTCAACCAGCTAGGAATTTATTCCTAACACAAACCCAGGCATACCGCGTGAAGGCAGCCTTAGGTCACCTTTGGTACAACTCAGGTACACATTTCGCGGGTCCGTACCGCGCCGCACAATCTGGGACACCAGATGCCAGGACGTTCAGGCCTAGCCTGCCCTTGGGCTCAGTCTGATCGCCCCCCCACAAGGAGCGCACAACAGAACGGGGCCTGACCTGAGTTGAGCTACTCGGCTTCGCGGTCGGAATGAGTTATCCGGCCAGCTAAGTGATAGGCATGCGTTCAATCTTGTCAGAAGTTCCAACAACGGTACGGTCCTTGATCGGCACAGACGGAATCTCATGAGTCATCCTACGCATAGACTCCGCCCGGCCTCGATTTTCTTTTACCCTATGGTTCTGTTCCACGATAGCAAATATAGCCAACCGTGCTCCGGTATCCACCTGTATCTCGCAGGTGACAGGAAATCACCCGACTTCTACCGGTCTAAGCAAGGCTAAGCATATATTCGATCCTGGACCTATACCGGTTAAAGGTGTAATATCTGGACAAGGAATTCATATGCATCGAGGGGTTCCAATCAACTCTTATAACCTAATGCATCAATCATAAGTACTTAAGTAATCATTTGTAAAATATTAGGAGACTTATAATGCTCCGGGGCTTGCCTCGCAGAAAGGAGGTAGGGCGGTGGTCAGGACACTCTAGAAGCTCTTTAGGATTCTGAACCTTGCCTTCGGGAGCTACGACTTGAGGATTCTCCTGCTGGTCCCCTTCCTCTACTTCGTCGAATTCCAGCAACGTTATTTCTTCCTCCGATCCTAGATGCATGAATATGGCATAAGATATTACGAATGCAAATATGTTAACAAGTGTGGTATGATGATACATGAAGAATGCATTCTTGCAAATATTCTTAATGGCATGTGGTTTAAGTAACAACAAGTGCATCGCGTTTACTGAGTAGGTGCATACCTCTTCTTGATTATGCAATCAACTACTTCAACAATTCATCAACTATTTCACAAACAGCAGCTACTTGTTTTACTCATAACAAGAGTTCTCATTATCCAAATGCAGTGATCCTAGATTTTCTGGAAAGATTATAAAATTACCTACAACTCTTATTTAATTCACAAAAGCTAGATCACAACTTATCTTAGCCAAAACAGACAATCATATCAGTGCTGTCCAGAAATTCCAGAGAGCAAGCAATTCGGAAATGTTAAATTTAAACAGCTGTAACTCCTAAACCGTTAGACCTATGGTCCTGAAATTTTAACACAAGACATATGATGAAGTTATCTACAACTTTGTTATGAACCATTTTTACAGCAAACATCATTTTTATCATGCAACTTATCAAACTACCGAATCTGTCTGGAAATTATTCCAATTCGCATTATAAAGTAACAATACTTCTACTTCATGTAATTATTCAAAGTTTGACAACACAAAGTCTACCAATAGTTTAAACATACCAAACACACTCAAGAAAACCTAATGGTGAAGTCCAAACTATTTCTTTAAATGCCTTTATTATTTCATTTAGATACTTAGGTTAATTAACCAACATATACTAGATGTACTTCATAAATTCTCAAAAATTTACAGTGCCTTACTAATGCTACCAAAAGACTATTGTAAAAGTTTTATGCCATTTTATCAAGTAAAACATTCTATGCAAAAAAGACAAGGCAGAAAGGCTTAAAATAGCATAAATAGAAAACCATAGTGAAAAGTGTCAAGCAACAGATTTCCTATTTTTCTTAGCATCCTTTTGGTACTTGGATAACCTCCAACAAATTTCATGAATATTGGATTCCTAAATAATTTATAAAAATTCATACAAGGATTACCTATTTATAAAAGAAAAATCTATAACTACAAATATATGCATGGACTGATCCTCCAATTTTTACCAGAGATCATACATGTCAAGAATAGCTTACCACAAAAATTTCATAATTTTTGGAGCACAGGAACTCAAGATATAAAATAAACAAGTTTGCATGCATTCAAAAACACATTTCAAATCTCCATTTAAATCTTCCAAAATTTCTACTATAAGTGTCAAGAATATATTTTTTCTAAATACTACACTTCTTAAGGGATACTACCAAGTTTATTTTACAATTTTTGAAGCTACCAAACTAGAGATCTAAATATTGCAAAACAGCATGAAACCCTGAATCAAATGAACTATCCTACTCTATAACTGCCACTGACCGGTGGGACCCACAGACAGAGGACCCCATGCGTCAGTGACACCGAGACAGGGCAGCGGCGCTGCGCGACGGTTGCACGGCCAGAGCTCGCTGACGGCGAGGTTGCCGGCGGTGACATCAACACGTGACGACCCTCGTGACCTAGCGCGTCTACTAAGCTACTTGGTGGGACCTCTCGTCGGCGCTAGCGACGACGGCGGCGACCATGGCGGCTCGGAGGAGCTGGACGGCGGTGCTACGCCGGTGGAGACCACGGCGACTCCATCTAAGGCTTGGACGAGCATCTACGAACTATGTTGAACCTATTGCGCGCTCTATTGTGGCCTACGGTGGTTGGATTTGGTCAAACCACGGCGACGTAGGGTGGCGGCGGAGCAATGGCGACGGCCGTGCATGGCAAGGAGGCTTACCATGCGGTTACGGCAAGAAAAGCAGGTGCGGTGGGATGGTGCGAGCACGGCGGGGTGGCTATGGTGACGAATGGGCGGCTCGACGCAAGCTTGCGCTGGCTATGGCGATGGCGGAGGCGGCGACAGTGCTCGGCGGCGCTGTGCTGTTGAGAAAGGCGAAGGAGGAAGCCAGAGAAATGAAAATGGTGAGCGCGGGGAGGGAGCGGGCGAGTGCGGGGTGATAATGGCCTGCTCTGGCTTGGCGGGGCCGCGCTGGGCAGGGCGCCGGTGACGTGCGGCCGTTCCCGCGTCCACGCGGTGCGCAAGCCCTGCGTCCGTCGGCCACTGAAGCCAGCCGATTCAGTTCGTCAGTCACGCGATGCTAAGTCCTGACAGCATGTTTTGGCAGTGAAGTTCCTCATGATACAATGCGATTCACCGAATGACCCTAAAACAAAAATTGTAGCCCTAAGTACCATCTCCAATTCTTGTTTAGAACTCAAACTCTAATTCTCAACCAATCTCGAGTTATGTCTTCCTAAAGTAGGGCTGTCAGCACTGTCAGGGTACCAGACTTAGCAAAATTTGCTAAGTGTCGAACTCAGTGATTTATTCATTTTTGTGAGCTCAAAAAGACTAAGCTATGCACATAATTAGCTCAGGACCCAAACATAAAAGTTATTCCCCATATTGCAGACTACAACTTTGCTTTAGTGACCACCTGCATGCATAGTCTCTAGCACATAGTTCAAACTTGGTCAAACATGCTACATCCAAATGATGGTACACTTCAAACTATGGCTTAATGACCTATTTACCCCTAACCATGAATATCAAAGTTGTTCATAATGATACTCTAAACATGTTTAAGCTATTCCTAGGGTCACACAATCATTTCATACCTTGGTTACACATTTCACTTTTTAGGTCAACATGCATAGCATCACTTAGAAGCTTAGTTTAGACAAAGTGATCTACATGAACAATGTTCCACTAGTCATCCTAAGTGTTGCTAATATGTTTTAGTGACTCACATACACCAAGTACATGTTTACACTCATGATCATTTGCATATGTACAAGGAAGCATGCGATAACAAGCAAATGTTGCATATGTTTCAATCCAATGTTTCAATTGCAAATGCTTGTTTATGAATGCTTGATGATCATGCTCATGCTATGCAAGTCAATTTATGCAAGGCTAACACCTAGGGTCTTACAGCCCCTCCCCCTTATAAAAATCTTGTCCCGAGATTTGCAAGACCTACCATTCTTAGAAAAAGGCGGGATAAACTTCACGTAAATAATCTTCTCTTTCCCACGTAGCATCTTGTTCACTGTGATTGTTCCACATCACCTTATAGAACTTAATAATCTTACTCCGTGTTACTCTTTCCATCTCCTCTAATACTCTAATTGGCTTTTCTTCATAGGTTAAATCCGATTGAAGCTGCACGTTAGTGGGTGCAATAGCTTCTTCAGGTACTCGAAGACATTTCTTCAACTGAGAAACATGGAAGACATCAAAGATTGCACTCATTTCTGGTGGAAGTTGTAACTTATAAGTGACATTTCCTTTTCGTTCCACAATCTTGTATGGCCCCACATATCTTGGTGAAAGCTTCTTTTTCATCCCAAATCTCTTCACCCCTTTCATGGGTGATACTTTCAAGTATACATAGTCACCTACTTCAAAAGTCAGTGGTCTCCTTCTATCAGCATAACTCTTTTGTCTCGATTGAGCAGGCTTCATATGCTGTTGGATCACACGTACTTGCTCTTCAGCTTCATTGACAAAGTCAATACCAAAGTATCTCCTTTCACCCGGCTCAATCCAATTCAACGGAGTTCTACATTTTCGGCCATACAAGGCTTCAAATGGAGCCATTTTGATACTCGCTTGATAACTGTTGTTATAGGAGAACTCAGCTAAAGGTAACCATTTCTCCCATGAACCTTTTGAAGATATAACACAATCTCTAAGCAAATCTTCTAGGATTTGGTTCACTCGTTCCGTCTGTCCTGAAGTTTGTGGATGATATGCCGAACTTCTGATTAGCTTGGTTCCCAAAGCCTAGTGCAAGTGCTCCCAGAAACGAGCTATGAACTGTGGTCCTCGATCTGAGATTATAGTCCTGGGTACTCCATGCAGTCTCACAATTTGAGAAAAATATAGTTCAGCGTACTTCCCCACGTGATATGTTGTGTGAATTGGTACAAAATGTGCTGACTTGGTGAGACGATCTACAATGACCCATATTGAATCATGACCTTGTGGTATCATTGGAAGGCCTGTGATAAAGTCCATACTGATTTCTTCCCATTTCCAACCTAGGATAGGCAATGGCTGAAGTAATCCGGCAGATTTCATATGAACAACTTTTACTCGACTGTAGTTATCGCACGTAGCGACATAGGCTGCGATCTCCTTCTTCATCTTAGTCCACCAAAAATGGGTTTTCAAATCTTGGTACATCTTACTACTACCCGGATGAATAGATAATTTGGACGAGTGAGCTTCATCTAATATTTGGTTCCTAAGCTCACGGTCTTTTGGTACCACAAGTAGGTCCTCAAACCATAACACACCTCTTTCGTCCAATCTGAAATGCTTGGTCTCTTGCTCTTGCATTTTTCTCTTGATGTGACTTATTCCTACATCTGTGTGCTGCAACTCTATGATTTTGCTCTCAAGTGAACAACTGATCGTGATATTGTGTAGTACAGCAGGGTGTAACAAGTTGAATCCATCTTCCAATAATGCTTCCATAGTGTTGCAATGAGACTTTCGACTGAGTGCATCTGCTACTACATTAGCTTTTCTCGGATGGTAATGCACTTCTAAATTGTAGTCCTTAATTAGCTCTAACCATCTTTGTTGTCTCATGTTCAGCTCTGGTTGGGTAAAGATATACTTGAGACTTTTGTGGTCAGTATATATATGGCATACATTGCCCAACAAATAATGTCTCCATATCTTTAATGCATGAACAACTACTGCAAGTTCTAAATCATGTGTAGGGTAGTTGACTTCATGCTTTCTCAATTGCCGAGAAGCATATGCAATAACTCTTCCTTCTTGCATAAGCACACACCCCAAACCTATTCCCGATGCATCACAAAATACATCAAAAGGCTTTTCAATGTCTGGTTGTGCTAGAACAGGTGCTGTAGTCAACAAAGTTCTAAGGGTGTGAAAAGCTGCTTCACATTCTGGTGTCCATTTGTACTTCTCATCTTTCTGAAGTAGTCTGGTCATTGGCTTAGCTATCTTTGAGAAATCTGGAATGAAACGACGATAATATCCTGCTAACCCTAGAAAACTCCGAACTTCATGAACCGAAGTTGGGGCTTTCCAATCCATGACCTCTTGTACTTTTGATGGGTGTACAGAGATTCCATCCCTTGATAAGATGTGACCTAAGAAAGGTACCTTGCTCAACCAAAATTCACACTTACTAAACTTTGCGTATAGCTTATGCTCCCTCAATCTGGATAGGACAATCCTCAGATGCTCTTCATGATCTGACTCATTTTCTGAATAAATCAATATATCATCGATAAACACGACCACGAACTTGTCGAGCTCGGGCATGAATACCGAATTCATTAGGTACATGAAGTAGGCTGGAGCATTTGTTAGTCCAAAAGACATAACCAAATACTCATATAAGCTGTACCTAGTAGAGAAAGCAGTTTTAGGTATGTCCTCCGGTCTGATCTTTATTTGATGGTAGCCTGATCTCAAGTCAATTTTGGAGAATACCTTTGCCTTCGCTAGCTGATCGAACAAGATGTTGATGCGAGGCAATGGGTACTTGTTCTTGATGGTCACAGCATTGAGTGGTCTGTAATCTACACACATTCTCAGGGACTTGTCCTTCTTTTTCACAAACAATGCTGGACATCCCCACGGAGATGAGCTAGGTTGGATAAGACCCTTGTCCAATAGATCTTGTAATTGAACCTTAAGTTCTGCTAACTCATTGGGTGGCATTCTATAGGGCCTTCTTGATATGGGTGCCGTACCTGGCACTAACTCAATCTTAAATTCCACATCCCTATCAGGTGGTAAGCCTGGTAATTCCTCTAGAAATACATCCGGAAACTCACAAACCACTAGGATATCACAAAGTGTGGTGGTTTGGATAGCACAAGCTAAATGTTGGAGTTCAAAATTGCGGGAGAGTGGTACTAGAAAAGCATTCCCTCCCATGGGTTCTCTCAACATAATAGTACGGGTGCTGCTGTCAATGAGAACACCATGATCCTTCATCCAATTCATGCCTAAGATTACACTTATCGATAACCCCGGCAATATTATCAAATCTGTTGTATACTCCCTCCCTTGTATAGAGATGAGCACGTTTTTTACTATCTTTTTGGTAGAAATAGTACCCCCTGCTAAACTTATATTATAACCCCCTTTGCTTACTTCAATTATTTCCTGATCATGCCTAGATGTGAATGCTTGACTCATAAAGGAATGAGAAGGTCCCGAATCAAATAAAACAATAGCGGGATGCTTGTTGACGTGAAACATACCAGTCGTGACAACTTCTCTAGCAGGCACTTCCTCAATAGCGGTATAATGCACGTATCCCGGACATGCCCTTGTGTTCACCTGCCTCTGATTGTTCTGATTTGGGTTGCCATTCTTCTTGGGGTGGGGGCATTCCTTGGCTCAATGACCCATTTGATTGCAGTTGAAACATGGCTGGTTATTCCTAGGTCCTGTGGAGCTCCCTTGACTGCCAGTCCCTTTTGGTAAGGCAATAGTGAATGCCTTACGGAATGGTTTTTGTGGCCTGCTATTCTGAGCTTTAGGTGGTGGAGGCCTAAACTTGGATGCAGGTGGACGGAATTGTGGCCTAGCTGTGATAGGCACTCTTGCCTGTGAAGATCCGGAGGCACCTGCCTCATATGCCCTCTTGCGACCCTTAGCAGCTGCATGCATATTATTGTGGTTTTCCTGGGTCAGAGCATCACTAATAAACTCGTTGTATGTGGCACACCTAGAATTGGCCATGGTCTTCATCAGTTTGGTACCTAGACCCTGCTTGAAGCTCTCTATCTTTTTCTCCTCAGTATCCACAAAACCTGGAGCATATCTGGACAGGCTGTTGAATGTGTGCATGTATTCTGTGAGAGTCTTCGTTCCCTGAGTGAGCCTCATAAATTCAGCCGCTTTCATGCGCATTAGGCCCGGGGGAATGTGATGTCCCCTAAAAGCCAGCTTGAACTACTCCCATGTCACTCGCGCATTAGCAGGTAGTGATGACAAGAAATGTGCCCACCAGATCCCTGCTGGTCCTTGCAGCTGATGAGAAGCATACTCAGCTTTCAGATGCTCAGTGACCCTTAGCAGGTGAAACTTCTGCTCAATGGTATTGAGCCACTTGTCAGCCTATAGTGGTTCCTCAGCCACCTTAAAGATAGGAGGCTTTGTATCCAGAAATTCCTTGAATGTACTGTGCTGATTTGGCTCGGCCCCTTGCTGCTGTGGGTGGCCACGAGCGGTGTTCTGCGCAATGAGGCGCAGAGCTTCTTCCATTGTCCTTTGGCTCCCTAAGAACTGAGCAAAGAACTCCTGAGCAGACGGCGGCGGCGGTGGTGGTAAGTCATCACCATTGCCATCATGACTGCTACCAGCTCCTGCTCGGGTGCGAGTCATCTGTGAAGTTGCAACAATAAGCGATTATTGGTGGATGCCACAAGATTGCAGATGAATTTATAATCATGCCAAACTAAAATTACTGGAGAAAATTCTCAAATTCACAATAAAAACAGAGGCATAACAATTCATTCTCTCAACATGACACCACCAATTTTATCACTTATCGGACTCGCACCGTGTTAACATACTAGTCACTAGGTGACTCTAATTTTCATTAAGATCGCTGTCGAGGTCGGAGATAGGATCATCCTCATTCTCTGGCTCCACTTCTTTCTCATCCTAGCCATCATCTTCTACTAACATTTCTAGATCTTCGTCTTCCTTACTAAGGATCGGGTGCAGTTGGTTGTTCAAATTATGCACCCCATGCTGAAAACCCATCACTACATGCTGGGCCCGTGCAAGCTGTTGGTGCAAGTCCCTCTAGGTATACTTCATTCCAGTGATAGAGGGGCGGTTCATGGTACCCCGCAAAGTGCAAAACTCTCCACAGCAGAGTAGGAGTTCCAAAAACCATCAGGAAATTCTCACTCCAACTGGTGCTGCCATCGGTACCATCATCATGTATACTTAGTGAGACAAGGCCATAATGGACAAGAGTTACATAACTGAGTAAGAAATTTATAAGGGGAGGAACAATGTAATTATGTGAATGGTAATTATCATGATGCATGCTCGTTCCGTACGTCCTCACAAACTGAAGAAAAAAATGTTTCTAACAGTAGACACGGTGGCATACACACGTTCTCTCATATATAGCGTAACTAGTCGAGCTACACGTTTTGTTGTTAGTGTACCTGCATCAGAATTTTATTTCAGCCCAAACCCATAATGAAATATGCAGAATGTAAATTTAAATACTTCCATATATGTATACCCATACATATACTTCCGTATCAAACTACCCGATAACAATTTAAACCCACAATTAAATACGCACCATATACACATGCAAGCATGCATACATAGCCATACCAAAGCTAACTCTCCCCGACCGCACGCTCACATCTTGCGGTCATGTCACTCATCATCTTACCTTGGTGTAGAGGCATTTGATCCATACATTACCATTCAAGTGAATGGCATCCATACAATAACACGCCGTATGGACGACAAAGTAAAAACCCCCATGTTAGTACTTAAATAGCCACCTAATAGTCCTTAATTTGGGCATAAGGAAAGTGATCATTGGCACACTTTAGATTTCAAATACCTATTATATAGCTATCAGTTGCTAGAGAAGGGTTTTTGGACAACAAAAACTTTTGTTTTAAATACACATGTGATAATTAACATTGAATCTTGCTCTGATGCCAGCTGTCGCAGAACCAACCAATTTATAAGAACACAAGTACAATGGCGGCCCGCAAGTGGTCGCACTGTCATACTTGAGCCCATATAAACCCGGTAGTCTGTCGAGTACCACGACGGGTCTCGATAAACGATTGACAACAACCAAGATCGTACATGATTCAACATACATGTCACATATTACATAAAGTTCACAGATACATTTTCATCATCAGAGTACGAATAAAAGTTATTACAAACCGAGTTTAATAGATAAAAGCGGAAGCAAATTAAGTTTGAAAGTAAAGGTTCCAACATAGTTTAATACAGTGCCAAAATACGATCACGGTCCACAAAAGCATGTAGAAGGATTAATAAGAAGCCTGCCCAAGGCTTACTCCTCATCCACAGCGGGATAGAAGCAACTCTTGCAATAACCATGATACACAGTGCCATCTGCAACAATGGGAAATAAAACCCTGAGTACGAGAAGGTACTTAGCTAGACTTACCCGTCATAAACCAGAAATAAAATGACTCCAAGGATTATGCAAGGCTGTATAAGTGGGGATAGCTTGACAACATTTTGCATAAAAGCGATTAACTTAGTTATACCATTATGGTTCCAATATCAGGTTAATTATAACTATCCATCTCTAGATTAGCAACTATCTTGTGCCAAACATGTGGTATATCCATTTAAAAGCATACAATAGTAACCATAGCAGGTATTGTAATTCCATATTCATCCGAACCATCATGTTCCGTAACACAGTTACTACGATGTTGGAGCTAGCCAAGTTTCTCACTATCCGGGAGAGACGGCGATTCGAATCGATTTCAACCAGCTGGGAATTTATTCCTAACACAAACCCAGGCATACCGCGCGAAGGCAGCCTTAGGTCACCTTTGGTACAACTCAGGTACACATTTCGCGGGTCCGTACCGCGCCGCACAATCTGGGACACCAGATGCCAGGACGTTCAGGCCTAGCCTGCCCTTGGGCTCTGTCTGATCGCCCCCCTGCAAGGAGCGCACAACAGAACGGGGCCCGGCCTGAGTTGAGCTACTCGGCTTCGCGGTCGAAACGAGTTATCCGGCCAGCTAAGTGACAGGCATGCGTTCAATCTTGTCAGAAGTTCCAACAACGGTACGGTCCTTGATCGGCACAGACAGAATCTCATGAGTCATCCTATGCATAGACTCCGCCCGGCCTCGATTTTCTTTTACCCCATGGTTCTGTTCCACGATAGCAAATATAGCCAACCGTGCTCCGGTATCCACCTATATTTCGCAGGTGATAGGAAATCACCCGACTTCTACCGGTCTAAGCAAGGCTAAGCATATATTCGATCCTGGACCGGTTAAAGGTGTAATATCTGGACAAGGAATTCATATGCATCGAGGGGCTCCAATCAACTCTTATGACCTAATGCATCAATCATAAGTACTTAAGTAATTATTTGTAAAATATTAGGAGACTTATAATGCTCCGGGGCTTGCCTCGCAGAAAGGAGGTAGGGCGGTGGTTAGGACACTCCGGAAGCTCTTCAGGATTCTGATCCTTGCCTTCGGGAGCTACGACTTGAGGATTCTCCTGCTGGTCCCCTTCCTCTACTTCGTCGAATTCCAGCAACGTTATTTCTTCCTCCGATCCTAGATGCATGAATATGGCATAAGATAATGCGAATGCAAATATGTTAACAAGTGTGGTATGATGATACATGAAGAATGCATTCTTGCAAATATTCTTAATGGCATGTGGTTTAAGTAACAACAAGTGCATCGCGTTTACTGAGTAGGTGCATATCTCTTCTTGATTATGCAATCAACTACTTCAACAATTCATCAACTATTTCACAAACAGCAGCTACTTGTTTTACTCATAACTGGAGTTCTAATTATCCAAATGCAGTGATCCTAGACTTTCTAGAAAGCTTATAAAATTACCTACAACTCTTATTTATTGGTCGGTTCTACGACAATGGTGACATTAAACAGAAACCAAATTCCAAGCGCAACCATCAGAAACAAAATTACGAAGCAAAACCACAAAACTACTTCCAGACACGAAAGTACCGACACTTGTTCACATATTACATATAAAGTGTTTATCAAATTTATTTGACTAACTACTTCCACGGAGGAAGAACCATTTCTTTCAGATTGTCCGCCAGTTTTTTTGCAAGAGGACCCACCGCCTTCTCAATCGCGTCCAGCTCAGCATCCTCGTAAGTAGGCGGGAACCCTTCGCTCATCACCGCCAGGTTTACCTCCTTCTCGTAATGAGAATGGGCAACGGTGAAGGCCTGGGTAATCCTGGCATGAAAAGCACTCTCCTCAAGCTGGCCCACCCGAGCCGTGATACCAACGGCACGGGCCACAAGGGAGCTGGTCCCCTCCTCTTGCGCCACCTGCAGGTTGTCATAGACCACCAGAACAGCGGAAGACATGCGATCATACTCATCACCTTCGGCTTGGAGAAGCCCCCGCGCATCGGCAAGATCGGCACATAGCCCGATAGCAGCTTCCTCGACCTCCAGCCTATGGGCCACCGTGGTTCCAAGTTCCATCCGGAGGGACTCAACCTCCTAATGCGCTTCGTTGCGCTCTCGGATGGCCCGGTCGTGCTCCTCGTGGGCCGTGCTGCGCTCCAAGCGAAGTCGTTCTTCGGCCCGGCGTGCCTCATCCCGCTCCCTACGTAGTCGATCGATCAGCACGGCATCCTGATCCACCCTCCGCTGAAGGTCCGAGGACCTATCCTCAGCCTCCCGCCTGAGATCCCGCTCCGTCTCCAGCTCACTCAGGACCTCGGTGGCCCGCTTGCTGGCCTCAACATCCTTCCAGACCAGCTCGTCCCGCTCCTTTTTGATCTAGGTGGCCTCCTCCTCGTCTAGCTTCACCCTTGCCGCTAAGTCCTCGAACATCCCGTGGGTCTCCTCCACGTCCCGGCGTGCCTAGGCCTCACGCTGCTGGGCGGCAGCAAGCTGCGCGCCCACGTCTCCACACAGCCGGGCCTCCTCAACAAGGCGATCCCACTCTGCCTTCTACTCACGGAGGAACTAGGATTTGTTCCGACTATGAGCAACAAGGATCTAGAAAGAAGACCGACATTAAGAAATACGAAAATACAAAAGCACTTGAAGAAAGAGGAAAACAAGGAAGAATGAACGGATACCTAGCTAGTAGGAATGAAGATTTCACGCAGGACCCCTTTGGCCTGGTGTAGGGCATTCATCATGGTCGAAAGCCCGATGTCGAGACTCTCCCGCTCCATGCTCTCGGCATGATCGTCGAGCGTGAAAAGGGCCAACGTCGGGTCCTAAGCAGCCTTCCACTGAAGCGGCGGCTCACCCCGCGCGGGGGAACGGCTGCCCCTAGACAAGGGGGCCGGGGGTGACTCCCTCCTGGTCCTCCGCATCGCTGCCACGATGCCCGAAGACCCCCTGACCGGGTCCTCCTCCATCTGGGCCGCCTCAAGCGCCACGGGTGGATCCACCGGCGGTGCCGATCACGTCACCCCCTCGGACGCCACCGTGGTGACACCTAGCCCCGCCAGGCTTGTCGTGGCTACAGTCGTCTCCACTTGGGCCTTCGATGGCATGGACTGCACGGCACCCTCGGACACCACCATGGCTGCGTCTGGCTGCTCTCGACATGATGTGGTCGCATCCACCTCCACCGGGGACTCTAGGGGCACGGACCGCACTACGCCCCCGGGCACCACCGTGGCTGCGCTCGGCTGATCCTGGCTCAGTCGCGGTCACGACCGCGACCACTGGCGATACAGGACCCTCGGCCGGTGGTACCACACCCGCCACGGACGATCCCGCCTACTCGGCGGCCACCAAAAGCGTGGGCGCCGCCACGACCGCCGCCGAGCCGGCCAGCACAACCGTAGCATCGTCACCACTCCTGCCCAAAGCAGGAGCAACGTCGGCCGACGCCGCCCATCCTGCCTGGCGGGCAAGGCTCTTCTTGGGCGTCGGTCCCAGAGGGTGGCCCGTCCACAAGAATCTGCATGGGGAAGAAAAAACTTACAAATTCCAAAAACCCTGGTTCCAGTCGCATTGGGGGATGCCCCGGCACCGGATACACATGTTCGAGGGTAGAGCCGATGGTGTCCTTCAAAAGCTCCATCGCCTCCTTGATATGCTGCGCTACCTCAGAGGGAGCAAGCGCCTCATCAGCGAGCACCGTTCCCTCGAACAACTCTCCAGGAACCATCCGGTATAGGGGGAGCGCGCGCGCCATCAGCGGCGCCACCCTCCTCGCATGGTAGGCACCAATAATCCCTGACCCCTTCATGCCCCGGACCTTCAGAGAGTGAATGGCGGCAAGAAGGTCGGCAAGGTGTTTCTTCACCGGAGTCGGGCAGCCCCACAGCCACGGCTTTGGGGCCTCGTCGATAAGACGCCCAGAGTACCTCGGCAAGGTGGTGCTCAGGTCATCCTTGATGTAAAACCACTGCGAATGCCACCCCTTATTTGAGGTTGACAAACGCATCAGCGGGTAGTCCTTTGACTGAGTGGGGCGCAGATGAATATTGGCACAACCCATCGGCACGTTCACATCCTTTCCCCCAACGGTGAAGAAGTGCCACCACAGATCGAAGTGGGGATCGATCCCCAAGAAACCCTCACACAGGGCAACAAACGCCGCCATGTGCTGAACACCGTTGGGGGTAAGATGCTGCAACTCCACCTGGTAATAATCCAGCAACCCCCAAAGAAATCTATTCGCGGGTATGGCAAATCCCTGCTCATGAAAGACGGCAAAGGACACGACATACCCTTCGGGCGGTGCCGACTCATTCTCCTCGCCGGGCAGCAGCCACTCCCCAACGACGGACAGTGGGCGGAGGAGGCCACGGTGGACGAGGCCCTCCAAACGATGAGGAGTAATGCCGGATCTGCCCCACAGCTCCATCGAAACACCGGGAGGAAGGTGGGTGCGAGCTCAACAGGGGCGGCGGCATGAATGCAAGCTCGACGGCGGCAGTGAATGAGGACGTGGACCCAACGGCGGCAGCAGTACTGGCGTGGGAAGCTAGGGCGATTGGCGGCGAGGGCTGTGGATGCGAAGACGAGGGGGCAGAGTACGGAACCCTGGGGGCGAACCTCGCGGTTTTATAGTGACGATGAATGCGAGAAGGGCAACCGTCTGCCTCGATCTCCAGGCCTGCCACGCGCACCGCTGCATCATGTCACGGGACACACGCCTGCAATCCCTATCTGCTCCCACCAAAATCACGCCGAACGGTTCATCTTCCCAGGCGACCGAACTCTTCTCCAAACAGAGGAGACGTGGGCCAGAAAGACTTCCTTCTCTGGTCCGTCTAGGCCCAGAAAGATCGGGGTCGGCCCAACCATCTCGATGGACATCTCAAACAAGGGACGGGCCCATGAAAGACAAGGACTCCGGTACGCGAGCACCAATGGGACCTCAACTTCTTAAGTCAAAACCCCGGCCAAGCTAAGCCCGGGCGACATCCCCGCAAACGGGACCCCAGGGTTTCCTTAGAAGCTATCCAGCTAAGAAAAGCCGAATCTCACTGTCCTACCCGCGGAGGGTCCGAAAACACCCCCAGGCGATTCCACCCAAATCACCCGGGGGCTCGGGGGCTACACCCATCCAGTGGCCTCGCAGCTGCACCTCTCAGCAAACTCAAACACCCTCTAGCGAGATTTGACACCCCCAGGCGATTCCACCGAATCACCCGGGGCTCAGGTTACACCCATCGGGTGCGCCACACACCCTCCAACAACCCAACACTCTCTAGCGAGCCGGGACACCCCCCGGGCGATTCTACCCAAATCACCCAGAGGCTCAGGGGCTACTGTCCGGGATCTAATACTGGGATACCCAATGAGGTAGAGTTGATAAGTACCAACGACATTCCCAATCAAACAGGAGCGCAACGACTCCGCCTCGTCCAACCCCTCCAGCCCAGAGGGCCAGACTCTGCCTCAACCGGCCCAGAGGGCCAGACTCCGCCTCGTCCGACCCCTGAGGGCCAGACTCCGCCTCGTCCGACCCAGAGGGCCAGACTCTGCCTCGTCTGGCCAGACTCTACCTCGTCCGACCCCTGAGGGCCAGACTCTGCCTTGTCCGGCCCAGAGGGCCAGACTCTGCCTCGTCCGACCCCTGAGGGCCAGACTCTACCTCGTCCGACCCCGAGGGCCAGACTCTGCCTTGTCCGGTAGACAAGGGCTGAGCACCGCCTCACCTGACGTCCTCATCCTGCCCCTCCATGATGGCAGGAACAGGGTAAGACAGGATGTTAGGGTCAAACCATGGAAGCAAGGACCATGCCCTGCTCTACTAACAAGTACCATTGAAGTATGACGGGATGAGCGCTTTAGGCCCTGCCGGACATGACAGAACTTGAGTGGTACTGTAGGCGCTGGGTTTTATGGCCTACAGTATTGCGGGCGCTGCCTTCAACCCTCGAGCACGGAGCCGGACACAAACACCGCAATAGGACTCACGTCTCCGATGCTGACAAGCATATGGGTGCCGCACCGTTCGCCCCCCACAGTATCGCAGGCCGACACTCCTGCCCGACACGTCGCCCGCAGAGGCAGGATGGGACGTGACCACTTGCAGAACGCAGCATCATCAGCACACAAATACCCGGCGAACGTGCCAACCTCTGACACCAGCTGGTCATGTCTGAGGCTGGCTTGGAGGAAAAGGAAGACCCGAGCCCTTCAAAGGACCTTCTATACCCTTGGTATTTTCTCACCTGTAACCCCTACTCCCCCCTTCGTCTATAAAAGGGAGGATCGGGATCCCTATGAAGAAAGGGACCGAACAAATCGACTTTCAACGGACAACTCACATACAAATGAGCTCATAGAGCCTTCTATTCCACGCACACACAGCCAAGTCGCCGCCTGGCCCTTGGCATCCTTTTGACCCCGCCATCAGAGACCTAGGACCCATCCCTCTCTCGACCGTTTGCACCCCTTACTACGAACCATATTTGGTGCTAATAATACAAGCCACAGTAGCGGACTGGACGTAGGGACATTCGGCCTGAACCAGTATAAACCTTGTGTCCTTTAGCACACCATCCGTCCTAACGTGCATCAATTATAAATTCACTCGCCGGTGTTTGTTCGAAACACCGACACTCCCCCTTTGGAATCAAACACCGAAAAGGAAGACATTACTAGCACAAGGGAGGGTCAAACTTTGTGATCCTTTTTATGTGGAATGGAATAGGTCACAAAGTTTGACTCTCACATTATATAGACTAAGCTCCCCCTAAATTTATGCATATTGATACCAATTGAAGATTAAAGCATATGCATAATTTGTAAGATATAGCTCAAGGGAATTTAATCTATATAATGCATGGAGAAAGCATATAAATATCAAAATGAAATCAACATGATGATTATGGTTTAGAAATACCACATGTGGACACCAAATTGATTTCTACCACTTGCAATGAGTGGTGAATATTTGAAGTGTGATGCTTAACTCCGGGGACTCCATTTTCCTTGCAATGAGACTACTACACACATGATAAACTTGAAAAGGGTATTAGTCTCAAAGCATCCAACTTGTAGATTATCCTCCCCCTAAATTTGTGCACACATAAGTATGGAATACTTGTAGGAATCATGCACATTGATTTTAGAATCAAGAATACCACTTGAAAGATGACATCTCAAGAATGTGAGAATCATTTTCGAAGATAATATTCAGGAGAAATTATCTACAATTTGGACTTTGGCACATATTAGATGAATAATCAAAAGACAAGCTATGTGCCGTGCTCCTAAACAAATTTAAACCATGTAGGTTTGCTCCAAGGATTAAGAATGAAAACGAGCAAGCCTACCATAAGATATACCTAGTGTATGCATGACAAAAGATATAAACATGCAAATGCAAACCTAGGCATGAAGGGTAACTAGATGCTAAGAGATACCAATTGTAGGGAAATTTAAATCTAATATCGATTGAATTAAATTGAATCTAGTTACCTAACATGGGAAGGGGAATTTGGGTCCATAGTATTTACTAACCCACTTGGCAATGATTTTGTCCATCATGATGCACCCCATGAAATGCATCCATACTTTGCCAAGTCTCTAAATTCTCCGTAGTCCATTAGACTTCTTACTTCCCTTTTGGGATCCAAACCTTCTTGGTGCTCTTCATGTTGGAAATGATCTCCTTTGGCACTCAAAAGCGTTTGACCCCATTGTTGGCTTCCTTGTTCACCTTGATGGCCACCACCTTGTCATTTTTCTTTTTCTTCAAGAGATAAGATGTGGAGGCCTTCTTGGCCACTTTGTTGGTGTAGGTGTTGGAGAGCTTGCTTGTTTGCTTTTTCTCTTTCTTCTTTGCTTCTCCCCCATTCTTCACCTTGCACTCATAGGACTTGTGAGCTTCCTTGTGGCACACGTAACAAACCATGGTTTGTCCTTCATCAAGCTTCTTCACTCCCTTGATGGTGTTATCTTGATGAAGTTGAGTTCGCTTCGCCTTGCCTTTCACTTCAGTCAAGTCCTTGGTGAGGCGAGCTACTTCTTGCTTGAGTTGCTCATTCTCCTTTGCAACCTCTTGTGTGCATGTATCTACAACAACTTTCTCAACACAAACTTGGTTGCACAAAGGTGAGTCTAGACATAGATCATTGCAAGAAGTAGAGGCATCCTTTTTAGACATGTTAAAGATATAACTTTTCTTTTTAGATGCCTTGGTGGAGGTAGTACTAACGGCTTCAAGATTAGCAACTTTATTAGTTAGCTCATCACAATGTTTGCACATGGTTTCCATTTTTGCAAGCAAACTTTTATAAGCATCTTGTGAGCTAGCTAACTTTTCTTTTAATTTTTCATTTTTCTTTACAAGTTGCTCATCATTTATTGTGCATTCATTTGTTGTTGCACTAGCCTTAAGTTGCTCAATTTTAGTAGATAGTTCAACATTGAGATTAGCAAAGTTCTCATATTGTTCAAGCAAAGTTTTGTATGCTTCTTGTGAACTATCTAGCTTTTCTTTTAAATTTTTGAGCTTCTTTTGTTGACTAGTGCAAACTTTAGCATATTTAAGATTTTGTTGCACAATTTCATCATAAGAAGGCATATCATCATCACTATCACTCTCACTAGAGGATCAACTTTCGTTACCTCATGCCATAAGGCACACACGAGAAGAGCTTGATGATGAGTGCTTGCGGCCTCGCCTCTTGTGATGGTGTTCTTCTTCACTTGAAGAATCATCCCATGATCTTATTGAGGTGAGGGCTTGGTTCTTGCATGCCTTCTTCTTTGTCTTGGGTGTGGGCTTGTTTGGACAAACTTCCACAAAGTGCCCCAACTCGCCACATCAATAGCATCCTCTCTTTCTTTGCTCATTTCTTTGATTTGTGAAAATGAGATCTTGAATTTGGATGGGCACACCCTTGACATTGAGCCTTTGGATCATCTTCTCCACCTTGTTGATTAATTTGATTGATTCTTCATCAAGGTCGGAGGTGGAGGAGGAAGATTGATCATCACTTGAATCTTCATCATCATCATCACCATCCTCATCTTCTTCTTCATCTTCACTTGAGGAGCTTGAGCTTGAGCTTGTCTCATCTTGCTTGCCCTTCACCTTCTTTTTCTCGCTACATGCGAGAGCTTTGCCTTTGCTTGATGAAGAAGCTTCTTCTTGACCCATCTTACGTGACATTTCAAATGCCACTAACTTGTCGATGACTATGCCCGGGGTCATGGTGCTCAAGTCCTCCATATTGTGGAAGGATGGTGATGATGCTTACATATTTCTTTTGTGGTAGCACGGAGATGATCTTCCTCATGATGTCTGCATCATCTAGCTTTATTAATCCTATTAAATGGAGCTCATTGATAATTAGATTCAAACATGAATACATATTACGAACATGCTCATCATCATTCATTTTAAAGGAATCATAATTTTGTTTAGCTAGACAATGTTTTTGCTCACGGACATTACTTGTTCCATCATGGAGCACTTGGAGTTTTAACCAAATTTCATGTGCCGTATTTAAAGTAAATACTTGGTTAAACACATCCATGTTAAATGATTCAAACAAGCAATTCTTAGCTCTAGCATTGAAATGCATTTCTTTTTCATCACTCTTTGTGGGTTTTTTAGGATTCTTGATGGGTTTCATCCCGTCACGAGTGACTCTCCATACACCCAAATCAACCGTCTCAAGGTGGCAAGCCATTCTAGCCTTATAATAAGGGAAGTTAGTGTCGTCAAAGTGTGGAGGCCTAGAGGTATCCATCCCAACCACTCTAAATGATGTCGGCTCAACGGCGGTTAAGCCAAAGGTCCAAATTGAGCCAACTGGCTCTAATACCAATTGAAAGGACTGTGACGCCTAAGAGGGGGGGGGGGTGAATTAGGTAACTAAAACTTCTAACTCTAAACTATGGCCTCTTTTTCTAATTCTAGCAAAACCTATGCAATAGATAAACTATCTAAATGTGCAACTACGGTTTAGCTAGTGTGTTGCTATCTCTACCGCAAAAGGAGTAATACAATTAATGTAAATGTGGAAGCTAAAGAGCAAGGTAGAGATATGCAAACTCCCGTCGATGACTCCGGTATTTTTACCGAGGTATCAAGAAGCGCGCAAGCTTCCCCCTAGTCCTCGTTGGAGCCCCTCACAAGGGCCAAGCTCCCGGTCGGGTAACTCCGTGGATAGCCTCGGGCCTTCCCCACACGCAAGTGGGTCTCCGATGTGCCTTGCGACAAGCCTCTCCCGAATGCTCCCCACCATCTTCACTATCAAGCTTCCGGCCGAAACGCCGCGGGCCTTGTTCCCTCCGGTACACGGTGGCGGCCACACCATAAACGCGGTTGGTATGATCTCGCAAGACTACAAGCCCCTCCGATGTACAACAATGGTGCGTGCAAGCATCGAGTGGTAAGAGGTATGCAAACCTCACTAAACACTAGGCCTAAACCTAGAGCAAGCGCATAAGCGGTGGTCTAATCAACCTAAGCACTTCGCAAAGCACCTATGTTAATCACCTAATGAAACACTAAGCACTATGCAAGTGGAGATCACTAAAATGGTGTATCAACACCCTAGATATGTTTCCTCAGCTCCACACACCTCAAATGGCCGGTTGGGGGGTCTATTTATAAGCCCCACTGAGAAAGTAGCCGTTGGGGAAGAAATCCCGCTTTTCTGCTACTGACCGGACTCTGACCAGCGTCCAGTCAGCACTGACCGGACGTGTCCAGTCACAAAAATGGCTCTCTGGAACCTTACTGATGTTGACTGGACTCTGGCACTCAGCGTCCTGTGCAGCGTCCGGTGCAGTGTCTTGTGCATCGGAGCGTCCGGTGCAGCATCCTGTGCAGCGTCCTGTCGCTGTTGTTGACTCTGCTGTTGCCGAACCTTTTGATCGGAGCGTCCTGTGCAACATCCAGTGCAGCGTCCTATGCATCGGAGCGTCCTGTGCAGCGTCTGGTGCAGCGTCCTGTGCATCGGAGCGTCCTGTGCAGCATCCTGTGCAGTGTCCTATCACCTCTGTGAGCTCGTTTGTTCGCAATCTTGTGTCTGGCTTGGTTCCTATCTTCATGCTTGGACTTTGCTTGATATCTTGGGTCTTCTCTTGTGCTCCTAGGGTCTTGCTTATGGTGTTGATCATGGGATCATCACATCGCCTTTGTCCAAGTCACGTATTGCATCCTATTGAACTACAAAACAATCACTTGCAAGTTCATTAGTCCAATTTGGTTGTGTTGGTCATCAAATACCAAAATCCCAAGTAAATGGGCCAAGGGTCCATTTTCCTTACAATTTAACAACACCAAATAAACTTGTAGATGGGTAAAAAAAATAAAAATAGCTCCACCAACTGAAGCAAGCCGTTGCCCAAAGGTACAAACTTTTTGCACTCACCAAATGACCCAAGCTCATGAGATGGGAGGATGGCTCTTTCTCTGGCGACTCCAACCTCGAGCGCTATCCTTCTCCATTCCTAAAGTCTACGCGCCGGTCTCCCTCGGGAGTTGTTCCCTCCACGGTGAGCCCCCCACCCCTGGCGGCAGCGGCTGCCAATCTAGCACTGCGGCGCTGTAGGCAGCGTCGACGCCGTCACAGTTGCTATTGGCGGAAGGCTGCCGTGGCTCTTGTGGGTGACCGTGATGCTTGGGGAAGTGGCATTCTGGCCTCGAACCCTATGGCTTGGTGGACCCTAGTTCACCAGCTACTCAGGCCACGGAGTAGGGTATCTGCCCCGGGCACCAACACATGGTGGAGGATCCTGCATTGCTCTCAAACTCATCTCATGGGCAACCAGCCACTATGGCAGGGAGGAGCTAAGGCCAGACCTAACCGAGGTGCCTGCATGGGGGATAGACCCCGGGTCATCCCGCCAAATTGCGGGGTAGGTGCTTCAACTGCCTATGCCAGGCGCACCGGGTGGCCACCTGCCAGCTCCCCCACCACTACCTGAGCCGCCATAGTTTTTGGCACCTGGCTCATGATTGCAAGCGGTAGAGGTCCAACACTATCGCTACCACCTCCATGGTGAAAGGTCCTAATGGCTAGAGGGGGGTGAATAGCCTAATAAAAATTTTTACAACAACACTTAACAAAATGGTTAGACAATTATGAGGCGAAGCAAGGGTTGCGCTAGCCTACTCAAAATGCAAGCTACCTACCACAATTCTAGTTTAGATAGTATCTATTCACACAATAGCTGTGACACTACCCTATGTTAGTGTGCTCTCAAAGGCTAACTAAAGAGCCACACCAACCAAGCAAGCAAGCTCTCACAACTAACTACACTAAAGAGCTTGACAACTAGTTTGCGGTAATGTAAAGAGAGTGATCAAGAAAGTTATACCACCGTGTAGATGAAGAAACTAATCAATCACAAGAGTGAAAAACAATGAAGACCAATCACCTCGGAATCAAAGGATGAACACAATGATTTTTTTCCGAGGTTCACTTGCTTGCCGGCAAGCTACTCCTCGTTGTGGCGATTCACTCACTTGGAGGTTCACGCGCTAATTGGCATCACACGCCAAACCCTCAATAGGATGCTGCACAGCCAACACAAGATGAGGATCACACAAGCCACGAGCAATCCACTAGAGTACCTTTTGGCGCTCTGCCGGGGAAAGGTCAAGAACCCCTCACAATCACCACGATCGGAGCTGGAGACAATCACCACCCTTCGCTCGACGATCCTCGCTGCTCCAAGCCATCTAGGTGGCAGCAACCACCAAGAGTAACAAGCAAATTCCGCAGCAAAACACGATCACCAAGTGTCTCTAGATGCAAACACTCAAGCAATGCACTTGGATTCTCTCCCAATCTCACAAAGATGTTGAATCAATGATGGAGATGAGTGGGAGGGCTTTGGCTAAGCTCACAAGGTTGCTATGTCAATGCAAATGGCCAAGAGAGTGAGCTTGAGCTGGCCATGGGGCTTAAATAGAAGCCCCCACGAAATAGAGCCGTTGTACCCCTTCACTGGGTGCAACGCGGGGTGATCGGACGCTCCGGTCATATTGACCAAACGCTAGACCTCAGCGTCCGGTCACGTGATTCATGCCATGTGTCCTCTGCTTCAAATGTTGTTCGTCAGATTTCAATGGTCGTCTGCTAACTGGACGCTGCGCACAAACTGACCGGACTCTGAGCCTCCAGCGTCCGGTCGTTTCCAGTAAGGTTCCAGAAACGATATTTCATGACCGGACGCGTCCGGTCAGTTACCCTGACCACTGTGCTGCCACATCAGCTGGGACCGGACGCAACCTTTCAGCATTCGCTCAGTCCGAGACCCAGCGTCCGATCGTTTGACCGAAGCTGGC
Source organism: Miscanthus lutarioriparius (assembly GCA_904845875.1). Taxonomy (NCBI): domain Eukaryota; kingdom Viridiplantae; phylum Streptophyta; class Magnoliopsida; order Poales; family Poaceae; genus Miscanthus; species Miscanthus lutarioriparius. The sequence goes on from CAJGYO010000002.1 coordinate 64,431,209, forward strand.
GTCTACGCTGTCACGTTTGATCGGACGCGCCGGACCTTCTGAGACAAGCGTCTATTCACTTTGTGACCAGCGAGACCAACTCCTTTTCACCTCTATCTTCTTCACCCTTGCTCAAATGTGCCAACCACCAAGTGTATCACCTTATGCACATGTGTTAGCATATTTTCACAAACATTTTCAAGGGTGTTAGCACTCCACTAGATCCTAAATGCATGTGCAATGAGTTAGAGCATCTAGTGGCACTTTGATAACCGCATTCCGATACGAGTTTCACTCCTCTTAATAGTATGGCTATCAAACCTAAATGTGATCACACTCTCTAAGTGTCTTGATCACCAAAACAAAATGGCTCCTACAATTTATACCTTTGCCTTGAGCCTTTTGTTTTTCTCTTTCTTCTTTTCAAGTCCAAGCACTTGATCACCACCATGGCATCGCCATCTTCATGTCATGATCTTCATTTGCTTCACCACTTGGAATGTGCTACCTATCTCATGATCACTTGATAAACTAGGTTAGCACTTAGGGTTTCATCAATTCACCAAAACCAAACTAGAGCTTTCACATGGGCCACTCCACCTCCACACCATTGGTGGGTGTATGTGCGCTAGGTGGCAGAGCATGGTCATGGAGTGGCTCGCTTTGCTTTGGCAATGTCACCATCAAGGCTACCACCAAGATCCTCGCTAATTCATGGATGTCCCATCCCCCATATGTGGATCCTGCTACAGACAAGGCTATCGTGTGCTCCCCTGCCCTAGGTTCCTTGCAATGTGGACATCTTTGACCCCATTGCTTCTGAGCTTTAGGCTATGCCTACCCACGAATGATGATGATGTGATCCCATGCGCTCCGAGGGGCTGTTTGTCCTGGAGAAGCCTTTGGGAGTGGGGTCATAGTTGGACCTAGAAGGTCGTTGCTTTTGGCGCAACTGTGTGCATCGCCTGACTTGGCCCCGTGTTGCTCCCCCCAAGGTAGGGAAAGGTTTCGGCCGCCTATGTTAGATTGGGAGGTTATGGGCTTGAGCTGTGACTCATCGTACTCTTTGCCGCCTGTGTTGGATTGGGAGGTTATGGGCATGAGCCGTGACTCATCGTACTCTTTGCCACCCCACCTTTCATCACCTCAATTGCTCTCTTCTCCTGGGCCCTATTCGTCGTCCCTTCATCGTGTTTCGTTGCTTTCACGGTGTCATCCATCTCTACTCATCTCCCCGACACGAAAATGCAGCATGCTCGTATCATTGCATCATCGGTAGTCTCTCCAAACATGATGAAGTTGACTCTGAGTCATGCACCTGCATGTCCATCCCCAAGCTTGTGCTAGACATACTGCCTCGTCTTCACTTTGCTAGGAGACGTAAGGCAATCTATGAGATCATGTCATGAAAAATTGGTTTGATATGAAATTGGCATTGCAAAGTGATTTGGATTATGGCATAATTTGATATGCATGTGCTGCTTATATATGCTTGTGATAGCATGGTGATTTGGTATTGTTGCATGACATGCTCATGTGAGGTGTTGTACCGATTGACTTGAGTCAAGTCGTGGACTTGGGCTCAGACATGATTTGTGTGATTGTTCGTGTGCAAGTGTTGCTTGAGGCGGAACGTGGTCGATGACGGACTAAAACTAGGTTTAGGGAGGAACTGAGGTTTCGTGACTAAGATCAGGGAGGAACTGAGGTCCTATCGGTCAAGGATGTCATGTGGGACGTTCGGCCTAAAAGAATGGTGTACATGAAGACATCACTCCTATTGGAAATACGGATTCCGACAGTGTGAGAGGCACGAAGCCTTCACTTAGATGCTGGCTCTAGGCGAAGGTGGGGATAATGGTGGGCCCAAGCACTGTTAGGGTTTCATAAATGTATTCACCAACCTCTCCCTTTACATGGGGCAAGGCTCCCCTTTTATATGACACTATTCATTGAGTCACTACTTTACATTTCTGCCCCTTGACAGCTAAGGCATATCCTCATGAATATTCTAGTACCAGCATGAACTACAAGGGGCATCTCTGACTTTCTCTGTCTCAACCGCCTTTGCTTCATGGGCCTCAACCATAGGCCCACTAGCGGTCCATTTGCGCCATAAGGGTTCCTTCCCTGATTGCGTGGAGGCTTCACCGAACCCGTCGGAGCCTCCACCCTAAGCGCCTCTGCCTTTGCCTTGCTGTCCATATGGGTCGCTTGGACCTCCACCTTGACGCCTAGCCTTCACGTTACTCTTGGTCGTAGTCCATTGCTTCTAAGGGCCTTCGCCTCCGCTCCTGTACCTTTGCTGAGCCAGAGGGTGTAGGCGAAGGCTCTATCCTACGGTACCTGTAAATCATATCTTCCATAACTTGGTTAGTACCTTCGGTTAGGTCACAGGCTTGCCTTCATGGCTTAGATATCTATGTCCCAATAGTTCCCCCTTGAGGGTTTGGTTCGATGCAGCTGGAACATGCGGTGGCTCTGGAGCCGACGTGTTCATGAGTGGACCTGACCGTTGGGTACAGAAGTTGAAGCATCCATCCGAGGGCTATATAAGGGAGCGGTAAGTGATAGCTCCCTCACCCCGTCTGAGCTTTTGCTTTCACCTGCTAGTGCTTTCTAAGCTTTCTTTCACCTTTAGCCTCTGCTTAGGTCCACTTCACCTTTGCTTCTTCGATCTTCCTTCAGTGCTTAGAGGTGGCTTCTTCTTCCAGCTCGCACCCCCGCCGGGCTTCCCTATTCGGCCCTTATTCTTGCCTACTTGGCATTAAGGATAGTGGTTGGTCCCAGCATTTTGAGGAGTGCATGCTCGCGGTCGCGGAGGCTATTGAACAGGAGGAGGACCTTGCTAGCGTCGAGGCCTCCATTGCTGATCTAATCACTACCGAGGAAGCAGAGGATATGGCTGGTGTGGGCAAGACATAGGACTTTGGGCCTTTGCTCGTGATGAAGGATATGGTCAAGGTTCTGGAATAGGAGGGCTATTTTGGTGAGAGGAAGGCGAAGCCTCCGTAGGGTGAGACAGTGCCTAAGCCGCAGGCTGCTGATGCCGTCGTGTTTCATGACTTCTTTGCCTATGGTCTTTGCTTCCCTGCCACGTGGTTTCTTCACCACGTCTTGGAGGCTTTTGAGGTACAACTGCATCATCTCACTCCGAATGGTATCCTCACTTTGAGTAAGTTTTGTTGGATCTGTCTGACTTATGGTGCGGAACCGCACATTGGCACATTCTATGAATATTATGAGCTTCAACGACAACCCAAGAAGGTCAGCGATGACCAGCTTGTTGCCCAGTATGGCAGCTGTGCCTTCATGCCTAAGAGGCAATAGAAAGGCAATAGATTGGAGATTTCTTTTGCCTAGAAGAATAAGTGGAATAAAGACTGGATGCAATATTGGTTCTATGTTAGGACCGGCGGCATGACCTCCATGGATAGCGAAGGGAAAAAGCATACTTAGCATCCGCTGGCTTTGGTTATGACTCCGATGAAGCCTTTGACCCAAGGGACTCCTGGACCAGAGGTCATTGAGGGACGTGAAGCTTGTGACAGGGCCTTTGCTTTGTCCTATCATTACTCTAGAGGCCATGATTTGGTGGAGGAAATGGTGGCATCGAAGTATTGGGCGCTAGGACGGAATAGGCCAGCGATGAGGATCGAAATGGTCAGCTTGCCACTTTTTGGTGATGGGGTTGGTGTCTTGTTTCCTTATTTTGATGTGAAACGGGTGGAGGACATGACTGCTGATGAGTATGTCACGTCTGTTGAGGAGGGTGCGCATGATATCCTTGGTGAGCTGTCAGACAAGGAGTATTTGGCGCGGAGGGCCATCGGGGGCACGATGCCCCATCTCAATCATGTCTTTGAAGAGCTTGGGATGCATCATGTGGAACATAAGGTTCCTGTGAAGGTGCTAAAGTACATTGAGGACAAGGCCAGAAAGGCTACTGTGAAGAACAATACCAAGGCAGCTGAGTCAAAGAAAAGGAGGGGTTCCGGTGCGGCGAAGGCCGTTAGTAAGAAGCGAAAGATCGGGGCTGCCTCCGCCATTGCTTCTACTGGCACTGGAGAAGATGCTATGGAGAGTGTTCATGGGGGCTCTACTTTTGGTGCGGTGAGCATGGAGGGTGAACATTCTATAGCCTCCGCTGACCTTAGAGGGGATGATCTTGTTCAGACTGCTCTTGGAGGGATGGTTTGTGGTGCTGCTGCTGAAGCCTCCGCCATGGCACTTATACCTGATGTGCTGGGCAATTAGTCATCTAGCTCTGAGGGCGATGACGGTGGTGGTGATAATGCCTCCGCTCCTAATGATGCATTGGTTGAGAGCATGGGTCACCGCCCTTCGATGGCTCCTCTGGTTGAGGAGTCTGAAGATGAGCCTGAGCATGAGCCACCTCCGACGCGGCCTTCAAATCTGATGCCCCCGATTGGTTCTCGGCGGGAGGTGGACATAGAGATGGATGTCGCAAAAACTACTTTGTTTTTGGTAGGTGTTTTCTTGGTTCTTTTGTTTTACTTTGTGTTTTCACTTTATGTTTGCTATTAAAACTTCTGTTGTTTTTACTTTTTCCTAGGTGACTTAACTACAGCCATGCAGACTCCCTTGCCAGGGGAGATGCCTCCCCCGGCTGATTTGGACCTTGCCCGAGTTGGGCTATATGCTGGTCCAAAGGCTCTGCTCTTGTTGAGAGGGGCTAGGCCTTTGGCTCCAGGTCGCTCCAATGGTGAAGGTTTGATTGTCTCATTCTCTTTGTTTTATTTGTTGCTTTGTTTTGGTGTTTCTTACGTAAGTTGGTTGGCTTTCTTTTCAGGAAGCTCCGCGGATACACTAAGTGGGTGGATGGAGCACCTCCATGCTCTTTACACGGAGATAGGAGGTTGATTGCGACCTTCGCTTCTTTGGTTTATGTTTTTGTCTTACGTTTCTTATGTTTGGTTTTTTGATAGGCAAGGCTCACCACCACTTTAATAAGGTGAATTTCTACCCGCTACTGTAGTACAACTTGGAGCAGCAGTGCTTGGTGAGTGCTTGTTGTTTTTTTTTGTTTTGAGTGCTCTTTTATTTCGGGGTACTGAAACTCTTCTTTGCAGAGTCACCACATGGCAGAGGCTCTTCAGGAATGGGGGATGAAGGAGATTATCGATCGTGAGGCCGCCCCTGAGGCATTGAAGAAGGAAGTGGAGGTGGTGCAAGCCGAGAAGACGGGGCTTGCGGGGAGGTTGCGGGCCTCCGCATGGCCGAGGCTTATTTTGAAGACCTATAGGGAAAAGTGGAGTCCCTGGGCAAGGATCTTGAGGGTGCGAAGGCTACTACGGAACTCACTGCCGAACGTGCCCTGAAGGCCCTTGAGAGGGCTGAGAACCTCTACAAGGAGGTGAATTCAGAAAGGGAGTCAAGCACGGCCTTGAAGGCATAGGTGGATATGTTGACCAAGCGCTTAGAGGACGCCAAGGCTGTTGGGCTGGACGTAGCTGAACTTTATATTTGTGCACTTGGACAATTTGGGAGTGTGAGCCCTCGGTGTACAACATCCTTTTCTTGGATGAAGTCCAACTTCGCCAAGCTTCTAGATTTTTTGACGGGGCTGTTGATGTTGGAGCTCTTTCTGCCGCCACGAACTTCTCGAAGATGCTAGCCCAGTCGGGTTGTACGAACACCGAAGGCTTCGAGAAGAAAGATATTGAGAGCCCGGCCATGTATGGGGAAACTTCCCGGGCCCTTACAAGATCGGTCCAAAATTTCATGAAGTCCTGGGTGAAATTTGGCCGTGTGGACGCTCGCTCGATGGCGGAGGCTCGGCGCGCCACGGTTAGCTCCTTTTTCCTTGGCTAGCTTTGTTTTGTAGTTTCCTGCTACCTTTTTTGTTTTTTGTTTCATGTGCTTATGAGTCTTGCTATTTGTAGGAGCTATAGAAGATGGAGGCTTCACGTACTACTGTGGTGGCACAAACTTCCAAGGCTGAGGCAGCGGCCCCAAAAGGCTCCATCTGGTGGTGCTGAGGCCGAGAAGACGAGGGGGCCACCTCTACTCCAGTTGATCCGGTGGTGTAGTTTTTAGGCTTTTAGTTGCTAGTTTTAGGTTTAGCCACAGGCGATGTGTAGCTTTTGCTAGTTTGGTGCCTTTGACGGTTAAGTCTTAATTGTAAATTTGTCCTACGCAGGTTGACTTCTATAGGCCTGTGTAGGATATGCTACCTTTAACCATGATTCAAGATGGTGTTTATATTAGTGGTGAACTATGGCAGTACTGGCGTGAAACTTTTCCAAGACCTTTAGTTTTTGAGATGTTTGCCTTCGTAACATGGGACATTGATGATGAACGTGCGGAATTTGTTAGGTCTCTTGCCTGGCGAGGGCCTCGCCCGCCTGTTTAGCTTTTGCGTCTAAGTTGTGTTGTGTGAATGGCCTTTGGTATTTTGTAATTTATGATTGGTCTTAATGTCTTTGGCATTTTGCCTTTTGTCACTGCCTTCGGGTCTATGTATACTTTAGATTTTCTTTTTGATGATTGCGCCTGCAAGGTGCTTTGTTGTAATTTGTTTTCTTTGAATAATGTTGTTTGAACTCTGGATGGACACTTGTTTGATTGTAGAATCTTGTTTTAATTACAATTTGGGCCGATGGGTTCTAGTTGATCGCGCTTATTTTCTTGCTCTTACCTCCACTTCTTTCCTCTCTAGATGTCGTTGGGGACGAGCTTGCGCGTGCATGCAGAAGGGCTTAGATGCTAGTCTTCGACCTTGTGTCCCTTGCGGAGGCTTGGGCTCTTACTTTCTTTCTGTGGCCTCCGCTTCTTTCTCATCTAGCTATTGCTGGGGAAGTTCTAGCATGTCGGTGTGGAAGAGATGAGGTGCTCGTGTTTGATCTTACGGCTGTTGCGAAGGCTTTGGTGCAATTTGAGCATTTTTCGGAGGTGCTGGTCTTCGATCTTGATGCTTCTCCAGAGGCCATGGTGCAATTTGAGCAAGCAACGAAGGCTGTTGAACTCATGCTTGAGCGTTGTCTTCGCTTGCTCCTAGATAAGTGTCTTGTTGCCTTCGGCCATGATGGAGTAGTTGCGCTCCCATCGAACATGGTTGATGCCAGGCCATACCAGTTGGTATCTTCAGTTGCGGGGGATGTTACGAGTCTTCGTGCAATACCCTTCCACAACCTCTGATACTGACTGGTTCCTGGCATGGTGCAGCTGCACAACAACCACTGGAGGTTGTACATCACCCAGTGGTAGATGCGTACAACCTCTCTGTGGTCTTCAGTGGGCAGCATGTGCTGCTATGATTACGATTCTTCACACGGTATCTTGTGACCCTCTTATTTTTAAGGATACTCCCGCCTCCATTGTTTTCTCACCTTGCTCTATAGTGTGGTAGTTATGCTTTGCCTTGGTCTCCCCCCTGGCGCTCTCTGGAGCTAGCGATATAGTGATGCACTGACTGGGGATAGTGTGGTGGGGGGTGCCCCGTTTTATAGCCTTCTACTTGTAAGCTTAATAAATTCTAGTAGTTCGTCGAGGTTTATTGTTTGGATATGCTTTTATTATCGTAATAAGATTGATAGATTTGTTTGTACTTAATGTATCTTTGGTTCTTTAATTCTGTTGTACCTTTGTCTTTAATTTCTGACTGGCAGCTGGTGCCTGATAAAAATAGGTCTTCGCTAGGTCCTTTTCTGCCCGATGCCTGTAGCGAAGGTAGGTCTTTGTTGGGTTTGTGGCCTTTTGGCTGATTTTGATAGTTCCTTGATGCATGATTGTGGATAGGTCTTTGTCAAGGTTGCAGGCTAATTTAGCCGCGGAGGTCATTCCATGCTCTGTAGCCTTCGGCTACGGGCAATGGAAGGTCCTCTGCCATGATTTTTGTTGTTGAATGTTGTGGCTCGGTTGCTAGCCACTTTTGACCTTCTCTTTTCATAACATTCCTAGGGGAATTCCTCTTTATACTTTAGAGGATTTTACATGGGTCCTGCCTTGTTAAAAACCTCACCTCCGCTAGGAGTCCCCCTTTTGTGAGGAAAAGAGTACAGGCCCTTTTGCATGGAATGTAAAGAAAATGGAAAATATAGGAAAAGAACTTGAGGTGGCCTCCGCTTATAGTTCCGTGAAGATCATCCTCTTATAGCTATATGTAAAATCTACGCAAATTGTCGATGTTCCATGTGTGAGTAGTTGTTCTACCTTCGCCATCTGGTAGGTAGAATGACCCTAGCCTTCCGACGATCTTTGCTGTGTATGGTCCTTCCCATTTTGGTTGGAGCTTTCCTGCATTTGTCGCATTCGATTTCCTTCTTAGGACTAGGTCTCTGTCTTGTATGTGCTTTCTAACTACATGGCTATCTCTCCACTTCTTGGTCGACTCTTAGTATTTGGTGATGTTTTGTACTACTTCCAGTCTTGTGCCTTCGATTGTTTCCTTGGAATATTCTTCTTCTGCTGTCAAAGCTTGCTTCATCACCCAGAGGCTCTGATGCCTGACCTCCTTGGGTAGCATTGCTTTCTCTCCATACAGTAATTAAAACGATGTGAAACCCGTTGCCCTAGATGATGTGGTATTATGAGACCACAATACCTTTGGCAGTCCCTCAACCCACTTTCCCTTGCGGAGGTTGAATAATGTTTTTGATATTGCTAAAAAGCCCTTTCTACTACTCCATTTGATTCTAGATGGTAGACTGATGTGAAGGCTAGTGTTGTCCCTAGATTCTTGCAGAACTCTTTGAACTTGTCTGAATCGAACTGCTTTCCATTATCTACTGTGAGGGTTCTTGGCACTCCAAATCTACAAATGATGTTTTGCTAGAAGAAAATTTTCACAGATTCTGACATAAAAGTTGCTAGTGGTTTTGCCTTAATCCATCTTGTGAAGTACTCAATTGCTACGACTGCAAATTTGTTTCCTCCTTGCGAAGGTGGCAATGGCCCAACAAGGTCCATGCCCCATCTTTGTAGTGGCCAAGTGGGTGGAATGAGTTGTGCTGTGGCCAAAGGCTTTGACTGGTGTGGGGAGTTGCTCTGGCATGCTTCACATGTCTTGACAATTTCTTATGCGTCTTTGATGTGTGTTGGCCAGTAAAATCCTTGCCTGATGGCCTTCGTAGACAATGCTCTTGGTCCTATGTGAGACCCACAAATTCTGGAGTGAATCGCTCGGAGGAGGTCCTTGCCTTCGCTCTAGGTTATGCATTTGATCAGTGGTTGGGCTACGCCTTTTTTGTATAGGATCCCATCTACTAGTGTGTAGCTTCTTGCCCTTGCTGCCATTCTTGCTATGCTTGCCTCGTCTTCTAAGTGCTGCACATTGTTCAGCTGATCAATGATCAATGTCTCCAGTCTTCAGACTCCTTGAGTAGTACTTGCTTAAATGCCTTCGCAGTTGCTTGCGTTGCTGGTACTTGGGGTACCTGGTAAAATGTTTCATCTGGTATGGGTAGATTGTTTGTTGTTGCCTTCGCCAGCTCATCAGCTTTTGAATTCTCTGCCCTTGGTATGTATTTCAAGGTGAACCCCTAGAATCTTCGCTCTAGTGCCCTTACTGTTGCCAAGTATTTAACTAATTCAGGCTCTTGTGCCGTGTAGTCTTTTTCCACTTGCCCGGCCACAATTTGAGAGTCTATTTTTGCTAATATTGTTTTTGCGCCAAGTGCCTTCGCTTTGTTGAGACCTAGTATGAGGCCTTCGTACTCTGTGATGTTGTTTGTTGCTTTAAACTCTAGTCTAGCTGCGTACTTGGATCGAAGGCCTAATGGTGCTATTAGCATGGTGGAGGCTCCTGCTCCCAAGTGTCCCCAGGCCCCGTCTGTATAGAGTGTCCAGACTTGAGTTTGAGCTGGTGAACTTTGATGTACCGAAGGTGTCCAATCTATCATGAAGTCTGCTAAGGCTTGTGATTTTATCGCTGTTCTCGGCACATAGTTGATGTCAAATTGGGATAATTTTGTTGCTCATTTCCCTATTCTTTCGAAGCCTCTTTATTGCTGAATATGTCTTCGAGCGGCTGCGATGATGGCACTGTGATCTCATGCGCTTGGAAGTAATGCATCAACTTTCTTGATGAGATCAAGACAGCGTATGCTATTTTTTCGATTTCTGTATAGTTCAACTTTGCTCCTGATAATGCTTCTAAGATGTAGTAGACAGGCTACTAGATAATCTTTGATTCTTCTTCTTTCTCTTGGACAAGTACTCCACTGACTGCATGATCAGAGGCCGCAACATATAATAGTAGTGGTGCCTCCAGATCTGGTACTGTGACCAGAAGTTTGGAGGCCATGTTGCTTTTGAGCTGTTGGAAAGCCTTCGACTATTCTGGTCCCCATTTGACTTTGTCTCCACCTCTTAGAGCTCTGAAGAATGGGAGGCTACATTCTGCTGATTTTCAGATGAATCTGTTTAGCGCTGCTATTCTCCCTGTGAGCTTCTGAACTTCTTCTTTAGTTGATGGTTCTACCATTGAAATTATGGCCTTTGTCTTCTCTTGATTGACCCTTATGCCTTCGGGTCCTATAATATACCCGACCATTTTGCCTCGGCTTACGCCGAAGACACACTTTTCTAGGTTTAGCTTGAGTCCGTCTTCCCTGAGCTTTGCGATGGTTTCTTTAAGATCTGCGATGTGATCCTCTTCATTCTTGCTCATCACCACAATGTCATCGACATAAGCTATTATGTTTTTCTGCAATTGGGGGCCGAGAACCACTTTTGTCATTATTGCGAAGGTTGAAGCTGTGTTCTTAAGCCCCTCTGGCATCTTGATGTAACAATATGTTCCAAAAGGAGTAGTGAAACTTATCTTTTCCTCATCTTCCTTGTTAAGCCAGATCTGGTGATATCATGAGAAACAGTCCAGGAGTAAAAATCATTTGCAACCCACCGCCTTATCAACGGAGATATCTGTCCTTGGTAGAGGAAATGTATCTTTCTTGTAGGCCTTGTTTAGATCTGTGAAATCTATGCACATCCTCGTTTTCCCATTTTTCTTTGGCACCAGCACTACATTTGCCAGCCACTATGAGTACTTGACTTCTCTGATGACATTTGCATCTAACAACCTCTGCACCTCAGCCTTCTGTCCTAATATTCCGTCTACCGACATTTTCCTTTGTCACTGCTTCTTTAGCTTCATTTTTGGGTTGATGTCGAGGGAGTGTTGTATGATATCTCTGTAGATTCCTTTTAGGTCGGAGGCTGACCAAGCGAAGATGTCTTTGTTCTTGGCTAAGGTTTCTATGAGCTCTGCTTCTTCTTCATTTGAGAGGTTGCCTCCAATGGTGACTTTTCTATCTAGCACTGCTTTCTCCAATGGAACTAATTTTGTTTTTTCCTGATCTTTGAGATCTGTTTTGCCCTTCGGCATATCTGGAGGCTCTAGTGCGTTGCACTTGGCCAACTCGACATAGTTAATATTGTGCTACGACTTGTAGGTAGCTCTCTGTTTGTTTCTTGCCTCTTTCTGACTGCCGTGGACTGTGATGATGCCATGCAAAGCTGGCATTTTCATACACAAGTAGCCCACATGGATGGCTACATTGAACTTGTTTGCAAACCCTCTGCCGAAGATGGCATTGTATGGGTAGTAGAGATCTACTACGTCAAAGGTCACGTATTTTGTTCTTGCGTTTTCCTGGCCTCTGAAGGAAACTGGCAAAGATATTTTTCCTAATGCATCGATCTTATTTCCTCCAAAATCGATTAATGGTGAGTCCGAAGGCGGCAACTGGCTTCTGCTTAATTTCATCTGGTCGAAGGCATTAACAAAGATGATGTCTGCAGAGCTTCTGGAGTCAATGAGGACCCTGTTAATCTCCCAGCCTACTATATTGGCTTTGATTACCATGGCATTAGCATGAGGGTAGCTTTCCAATTGGAGGTCTTGTTTTGAGAACATAATGGGTGTCTTCGACCAATCTGTGCACCATACCGGACCCTGAACTGCTATGTTGTTGACAAGCCTAAGATGATCTTTCTTCTACTTTTTTTGTTTGGAACTCCATTGAAGAGCCTCCGGCTATTGGAAATATCATGCCGATGGTGGGTAGCCCGATGGTGGGTAGCGGTGTATGCGGATTGAGCTGGTTTTCTAGGTTGGACTCGTTTTTGGGCGCGGCTAGTTGCGGTGGGGGTGGTGGAGGAGGTAATGTTTCAAGTTGTCTATTGTGAACTTGAGCTGGCTGGTTTGTCTCTATGAATTTTATGTTCGGAGCCCTTGGGTTTATATAGGTGAGGTTGGCTTCTGCTCGCTAGTTACTGACTTGTCCTTGCTACTGGGTGCCTGGTCACCATGCGAGTAAGAAGTTGGGGTAGTATGTGGCTGCAAAGGTGGATGCATGGATTTGATTGGAGTTAAGGCTTGGGTAGACTGGGCAGTATGGCTACTGAGGGGGTGCGGCGAAGGTATGGTTGACTTCTTTATGGGTTGTTGTGGCGGAGGCTGAGGGTTTGCCCTGTTCTTTATCCTCTCTTGAGTTTCCTTCACATCTGGGCAATTTCTGGTGATGTGCCCTTCGTTCTCTCGATGAAAGAAACAATACTGCCTTCGCTTTCTTGGTTCCTGGTTCTTGTTCTAGTTTTTCCTTTGATTTTTTTTCTTGCCTTCATATTGCTTTTGAGGTGCTTTGTTTGGGGCTGCCTCCAGCATCTGCTACCCTTGCTGGCTGTTCCCTTGCTACTCTATATTGAAAACTTATTGATCTGGCGCTTGCTGAGGCTTTGATTGGCCTTGGCTTCTGTTGTCCCTTTGAGCATTTTTGCTGCTCTCTTCGTACTGCTTGTTCTGATTTTACTCTTCTAGCCTTCTATGAGGGTCATTATCTAACTTGCAATATTTCTCAAACTCATTGTATAGTTCCTCTATTGTGCTTGGCTTTTCTCGAGCTAGATGAGCTGTGAAGGCTCCAATGCAGAGACCTTTGATTGCGGCCTCAATTGCCACATCTTCTGGGACATTTAGTGCCTTCGCTTTTAGCTACACGAACCTCTAAAAATAGTCCCTTAGAGCCTCTCCTTGATTTTATTTGCATTGGAACAGGTCCATCGAGGTTAGGGATTCAGCGGTAAAATCTTTGAAATTTGCTATGATTTTGTCGCGAAGGTCTTCCCAGGAATATACTGAACTTGGCCTCAATATCGAATACCATGCCAACGCATCGCCCTCGGCTCCAGTAATGAATGACTTGGCCAGAACAGTGTCGTTTCCACCTACGGAGGCTATAGCTGCCTCGAAGCTCATGATGAACTGGTGCGGGTCTGATCTTCTGTTGAATTTGGGTAGGGTAATGGGTTTGTAGGAGGAAGGCCAAGGTGATCTTTGGATTCATTGGGATAATGGAGATTTTGAGTCTGTAGTTCTATGAACTAGTGGTGAGATGTAAGGTGTGCCGAAGGTTGGTTGGGCGATCATACCTAGCAAAGGGTTGGGTTGGCTTTGATTTGTTGAGTGTTGCTAGTTAGACGTGTTGGAAAGAGGCTGGTTGGGCTGCATGCTTTGTATCTCTGTTGGTAGGACAGCCAACTGCTGCCTGAAGTGATGCCTGAACTGCCCTGTGGTTTGTGGCGAAGGTTGTTGCCAACTTATCTATTTCTTGTTGCGTACTCTGCAACTAGGCTTGGAGCTGTTGGCGCACTTGCTCTAGGGTTGGTTCAGGCACCGACTGCTCCTCGGTCACCATGGGCTGATCCTCCATGTCATCTTCTCCTATGTCTGGCTCTTTAGTAGAAGTAGCATAGGTGTTGTGGGCATTACGCCTGGGCCTTCCCCTTCTAGAAGGCTCCGGAGGTGTCCTGGCGGAGGCTGCTCTTTTTCTCGCCATCATGGGTTTTGCTCGGCCTACACGTGGTCGGCACCAATGCTGGAAATACGGATTCCGACAATGTAAGAGAATCAAAGCTTTCGCCTAGACGCTGGCTCTAGGCAAAGGTGGGGACAATGGTGGACCCAAGAACTGTTAGGGTTTCATAAATGTATTCACCAACCTCTCCCTTTACATGGGGCAAGGCTCCCCTTTTATAGGACACTATTGATTGAGTTGCTACTTTATATTTCTGCCCCTTAACAGCTAAGGCATATCTCATGAATATTCTAGTACCAGCATGAACTACCAGGGGCATCTCTGACTTTCCCTGTCTCAACCGCCTTTGCTTCATGGGCCTTAGCCACAGGCCCGCTAGTGGTCCATTTGCGCCATAAGGGTTCCTTCCCTGATCGCATAGAGGCTTCACCAAACACGTCGAAGCCTCTGCCCCGAGCGCCTCTCCCTCTGCCTTGTTGTTCATACAGGTCGCTCGGGCCTCCATCCTTGACGCCCAGCCTTCGCGTAACTCTTGGTCGTAGTCCATTGCTTCCAAGGGCCTTCATCTCCGCTCTCGTACGTTCGCCGAGATGGAGGATGTAGGCGAAGGCTCTATCCCACGGTATCTATAAATCATATCTTTCATAACTTGGTTAGTACCTTCAGTTAGATCATAGGTTTGCCTCCGCGGCTCAGATATCTATGTCCCAACAACTCCGTAACACATACACGGGAAATGTACGGGCTACGGAGTGATGATGATTGGTAGTCGCGATACGTGGACATGCAAAGGAATGCATGGGAGTGCGATCATGAGTGCAGGCAAGGAGATGCAAGGAGATGGATGTGCGTGCACATGCATGATGGTGTGTGTGTGTGGAGCATAGGAATAGTGTCCAGGTTGGATATGTTTTGGAGAGCTGACTGAATCCAGCAAGGAGATGTTCCTATTGGTTCGGTGGTGGTTAGTCCAGTCGGACATGGTGCCGGAGGACTTGGCTTGGTCAAGTACCAATTAGGGAAAAGAGGATCAGCATGCTAGCTGGTTGGTTCGACTAAGATGTGGCCAAGCGTGTGATATGGTGTGTGGTGACGCACGGCGCATGCACGAGCCTTGATGATTGGCTATGCTTGCAAGGAAGGAGTCCATATTGGATGCGTTCATGGTTAGCTACGAGATGGCCGGATTGGCTTCCTAGTGCTACGTGGTTTCCTGGTGACGTGCATGTGGTGCTAGCTGTTTATATTAGGAGACCGAGGGAGGCCAGGCCAGGGTGTGTGTGCGACGTCGGCTTTAAGTGCGACGACAGGAGAAGAGGGGTAGCGCAGGCAAAAAGGGTTTAGCTGGCAGCTATTTTAATGTTTAGGGATTTTATGGAGAATCCTTTTGAGGATGCTTGTAAGTTGCATCTTGTGAACATATCAGAGTAATGAAGTTCAATTCTCTCATATTGATGTGTTGGTAATCTTGTTGCTTGGCTCAGCTCTTTTACATGCCCTGCTTTTGGTTTTGGATTGATTTTATTGGTTGGAAGTTTAGACTTGATTTAATCTATCTAAAATAATGCTAGAGCATCAATCTTGTGATCTGAGAAATTTCATTGATTTATCTGTCCAGAGTTGAAAACAAGACTTAATTTGGTTTTGTATTTAGGTGAGGTCTTAAAATTAATTTTGGCTTCCGCAATCATTCAGCCCCCTCTGATTGCCTATTTTAGAGTGAATAGATCCTACAAGTGGTATCAGAGCTAGGTTGTTTTTCTAATTGATCTTAACCGGTGATTAGAAAACATGTCTATAGGTATTCGACAAAACCTTTTGTTTTCGATGGTGTTGATTTTCAGTTCTGGAAAGCAAAGATGGAGTCTTATATTCAAGTGCAAGGCTTTGCAATATGGGAGACGGTCTACAAGCCTTTTGAGGTGCCCGAGAATGATGATGTGATAGCAGCAAACATGTCACAAGTGGAGGCTAACAGCAAGGCAAGGAACTTGATCATTCAAGGAATTGGAAGGAGTGACTTTGATCGTGTTGTGCATCTTAAATCCACATATCAGGTATGGAAAGCACTTTGTGATTATCATGAGGGTTCATCTACAATTAAAGAGGTACGTCAAGATATGTACAAAAAGGATTACATGAGTTTTGAGATGAAACCTGGTGAAGCATTAGATGATTTCTTTGCTTGCTTTAATAAAATTTTAAGTAATACACGTGCTGTTGATGTTACATATAGTGATGCTGAAAATGCACGTCAATTACTTGGAGCTTTAGATATATCTATTTGGGAGATGAAAGTTACATCTATTAGAGAATCTACTGTCATGAGTACGCTTACTTTAGATGTTCTCTATTCTAAATTGAAAACTCATGAATTGGATGTTTTTGCTAGAAAGAATTCTAATAAATCAATTGCTTTGGCCTCTCAACATAGCATGTCTAATAATGAATCATCTTCACCGAGCTTCGTATTATCATTCTTGTCTTCACAAACCGATGAACATCTAGAGCAACTCCCTGAAGAAGAATTGGCACACTTCTCTGCTCGTTTTGATCAAGCTTTGCAGAATGTGAGAACAAGAAAAAGAAAAGTGGAGATTCCCGAAGATGTTTTGAGTGTGGCTCGCTCAAACATATTCGTCTTAAGTGCACAAAGTATTTAGCAAGAATTGCAAGGGACGATGAGGATGATGAAGAAGAAATTGACACAAGTGACAAGAAGAAGCACACATTGAGGAACAACAAGAAGAGCTACCTGAACCGCAAGGTGGTGCATTGTGTTCTTTCAGCTCTTGATCAAGTGAATCTTAGTGATGTGGACATGGACAGCGAGGATGATACTCCCAAATGTAAGAAAATTTTCATTGGGTTGTGTCTAATTGCAAGCAACAAAAGTTCCATCAACAGTGACATTCATAGCGACAATGAAGGTAACCAATCAGAACCTTCTTATGATGATTTAGCTTGTGCTATTGAAAAACTTGGTGCTTTAGAAGAGAAAAGAAATAAAAAGATTAAGAAACATGATGTGTTGATTGAGCCTTTATGTAACACCCCAGGTGTTTGCCACTAGTTAAGCAATGGGTTTGAGCTAAAACATGGTATATTAAGTGATGATGAAGATGTCAAGGTCAAACCTATAGAAACGAGCCCCAACCTAAACTTGGATATTGCACCTGTGCTCGCCTATAGACCCCTTTTCAAGATATATGCTTGGGTGGTGTGATTGGGATATCTTCATGTGTCTCACATCAATACCCATCTATATTGGGCACTCGAAAAGTTTCATGAAGTTTGGAATCAAAAAGTCACATGAAATGACGAGTTATGTCCTTGCTTGAATTAATTTATAAAGTGAATGGAATTCTCGATCGTCAACCAAATCTTGCAACCATGCCCAAATGATTCTAGATGAACTCTACAACAAAAGTCATGAAGGGTTCATGTTGAGCGGAGGACAAGAAAATACCTCCATCGGTCTAAAACTTGGATTTAAGCTTTACCGTGATGCTAATTTGACCTGTGTTGACCAATCACTTATAGTATTTGCACGGAGTTGCACCTTAAATCAAAGTTGAAGTTTGAGTAGAGTAGAACAAACTTTGTTTAATGGTCAAGAGCTAGATCAGCTTTGAAGCAAGTCAAACCGAGCCCTCAAGTTGGAATCCATGGCTGTTTTGGAGCTCAAAAATTTGGCTAAGTCCCTAATGGACAGAACCTGAATTTTTAGTTTCGTGTACCGCACTTTAGGTCCTTCTATCTCTCTAACCAGGCCTAATTAGACTTTGAAGCTTTAATAAAAGTTGGAGCTGGTATGTAGATCTACAACTTTTATTAATAAAGTTTTTGCTAACTCGTCGTGGTTTAGGAGATACGGAGGCACAAAGTATGAGTTTCAGTGGTACGTTCGAGGTAGTATTGGAAATTTGAATTGTGAGCTGCAACAGTCTGCCGACACACACGTGCAGAGAGCTGCCGTCCACGTGTTGCTTTCGCTGCGCCCTCGGCCGCTTGCATGGCCGCCACCTCCCCACGCCTTCGCGATGTAAAGAGCCCGAGCCTGCCCTACTCTCCATCCACTCTCTCCTCTCTCCCTTTCCCCTTCCCTCTCCTGCTCGCTCTCCAGCCCGCACCATGCCACTGCCGCCATGGCCGGCATGGCAATGAAGCTTGGCCTCACCGCTCTTGCTACCGTCCGTTGCTCCTCGACCAGGTCATCACCACTATCAGCGTCGACACCCCGTCCTCCGCCCGGCTTGTCGCTTCTTGAGCTCCAGCGCCATCGTCCCCACAGATTGTCGTCGTGGCCGCAGCCCTCACCATTGTGCTCATGTGGCCAAGCCACTACGGGCCACCTCGGCCGAGCCGAGGCTACCCACGGGAGCGTCAAGGGCCTCCCGATGCTCCACCACCACTCCACCGCCGCTGACAAGCCTCCTCCGGCCGTCCGTGGCGAACTCCCACGCCTCCCTTGCTGTGATTTGCGACCAGGGACCCCGTGCTTGAATTCAACTAAGGGGAGGGGTCTAACTGCGAAGTCTGTGACTCAAATGAATAGTGCCGGTAAGGACTCATTTGCAGTAAATTTGTTGAATCTTTGGAAATTCATAGTAATTCATAGGAAATTCGTAAAATAGCAAATAAGGACTTTTTGGAATCCTTGTGAAATTCTCTATGCATTAGATCTATAATATGGCATATTTTAGTTTTAATATTTTGCGGTAAAAATAGATTTGTGCAGTAAGGTTGTAATGCTAGTTGAATTTGTTATTTTTCATAACTGTAGATCTAGGGCTCCAAATGAAGTGAAATTTTTGTGGCATGCTACTCATGTGATAGTTGATGTGTGGTAAAAATTTCACGAGTATTGGATGAAGTATGAGTGAGTTATTGGTTTATCTTGCTCTCACATGATTTCTTGCTTTAGCAACTTGTCTTTTTCATAGAGGTTGCTATGCATATTCAAATGGAGTGAAATTTGTACAGTAGACTATTGAGAGGATATGTGAGCCACTGTAATTTTTGTAGAAGTTATTGTGCACTTTTGGTATATGTTCGTTAAGTCACCTTGTTATCTAAAATAAATTAAGAAATGCATTAAAAGAATTTATTTGGGCATGGACACTAGGTTTTATGGTGTTCTTTAGTCATGTGTGAAATGTCTGTAAAGTTGGTTCTGCCCAATTATGTGTTTGCAACATGAGTTAATAATTATTTTCTTGCCGATGTGGTTTATGGACAGATCTGGGAACTTAGCAAAGTTCTTCATGATAATGTGCTTTGTTGTGAAACTTGTTTATACAAAAGTTGTAGATAATTCATGTATCTAGCTTATATTAAAATTTGGTGTTATTTGGCCAAGTAGTTTAAGAGTTACAGCTGTTTAAAGTTGGGTTTCAGAAATGGCTGTTTTCTGTCAATTGTGGACCAGTTTCTGTAAATAGATATATTTGACTTAGTTAACTTGAGAATCATGCTAAGATGATTAAAGATGAATTGTAGAAAATTTCATAAGATTTCCATAATGTCTTCTTGCAAGTCATTTGGATTTGTGTAACTCAGTTATAGCTAAATCTTGTAGCCGCTGTTTGCATGTCCAGAAATTGGCAGATTCCAATTATAGTGCTTGCTTGTATATTGTTAAGTGTGACGTATGCCTTGAATGATGACTGAGTTAGAGCACTTGAGATCTTGGAAAACTTGTGTCATGCTTGGTGTTGTCGTCTTCTTTGCCATCTTAGCATGATAGATTGTGTGATGTTTAAGTTAAGCATCGCATAAAAGTACTTAAGTGTGTTAGTGTAAACTATGCTTGTCTTGCTTGCTATTTTGTGATGCGTCTCATGGTACTATTCTTCATATTTATGCACTTGCATATTGCATCTCATCTAGGTACGCTAGATGAACCACGTGAAGAACATGATGTTGAAGCCGAACCCGAAGACGATGTATGGAGGATCTATCCCGAAGATGGAAGGACTAAGCGAATGCTAGGACCTGAGACGTCACCAGGACGGTGCAAGCTAACTGAACTGACTTGTGTCGGATCCCAGGCAAGCCCCGGAGCATTATAAGTCTCCTAATTTATAAAAGCAATTCTTTCTATATATGAGTTATATATTGTTGCATTAAGTTGTAGGAGTTGATCGAAACCGTTGATGCATTTATTACTATCCTTGCCTACCTTATTACCCTTTTACCCTGTTAGGTCAGGATCGAATAACTGCTTAGCCTTGCTTAGACCGGTAGCGATCGGTGATATCCGGTCACCTACATTTATAGGTGGTTACTGGAAGAATTTAGCTATGGAAAGAATGATATCCTGAAATTAACCATGTGTGATGGATAATTGGAGACCGGACGGAAAAGTTGGAGGCAACCAGACAGGGTTCTGGGGTGCTGTTAGTTTCCGTCTGTGTCGATTAAGGACCGACCGTTGTTGGCCCTCGAGTCATGTTGAACGCATGCCTTACATTTAGCTGGCCGGATAAAGTACCTTCCGACCGCGAAGCTGGGAGATTATTCGGGCCGAGTAGATTGCCCATGAGCCTTGACCGCGGGGAAGCAGTGTGTGTAGGACACGGGGGCGAGATGATAAGACCAAAGTGCAGTCGGTCGGCCCCCGGGTACATGTGGTTCCTGGCAAACTCGAGATTTCTGGATAGTTGACTCGGTGATCAATATCTCACTTTAGCGGGTGAGTGAGGTTTGTGTAAGGAATAAATCACCAGCTGGTTAGGAATCGATTCGAATCGCCATCGCTCCGGATAGTGAGCACTTGACTCGAGTTACTGCATCGTAGTAATTATTATGGAACAATGATGGTTATCTGGATGGTATGGGATATGCTAAATCTAAATTGGTAACTGGATGTTATTGGTTAATCAAGTGATTGCTATAGTACAGTGCTTACCTAGATGGATAGGCCATAATAAAGATGATGCAAAGTACTTAAAATGGTTTCTTCATGATAGCTTATGCTTTTCGCAAACAAGTCACTAGCCCACTAAAGAAAGCCTTGCATGATCCTTGGTGTCATTTGTTTTGGTTTCCGACGGTAAGTCTGGCCGAGTACATTCAGTACTCTGTGGTTTATCCCACCTTGTTGCGGTGATGTTCTCGACTTTGTTGATGATGGTGGCTAACCACCGGTGGGCTCGATGGTTCTATACTTACTTCTCATCTATATGCTTTTGTCGGATGATGTCACTATGCTAGCAATATATTTGGAACTTATATTAATGTAATCATTTGAAAGCTATGTTGTTTTCACTAAGCGGTTTTGAAACCCCAAACTTGTACTACTAATTGTTAACTCCTTTGTAATATTATTTCCGCTGTAACACGATGTATGTGATGTGTATTTGCTTAATCACGCGATCTTGGTTGTGATGTTGATTTACCGAGGTCTTTCGGGACACTCGGCAGACTACCGGGTTTATACGAGTGAAAGTATGGGTGTGTCAACGTGTTAGCGGGGACAACCGTATTGATCTTGTATAAATTAAATTAGCGGTTCATCACAAATTGGTATCGAGAGAGAGATTAAGCATAATACTGTCAGGTACATAGTTTTAAAAGCCAAGTTTTGGTTTTAAAAAGTCTATTTTAACTAAAACTTTAGCTACAGGCAAATTTGTCAAAACTTATTTGTAAAACTATGCTAGCGACATCTTCCTTTATGCCCAGTTAAGGACTATTAGGTGGCTATCTAAGTACTAACTTTAAGGGATGTACTTTATTGCAATTTTTCTTTCGTCGTCCATACGGCGTGCTATTGTATGGATGCCATTCGCTTGAATGGTAATGTATGGATCAATTGCCTCTACGTCCAGGTAAGTGTGAGTTGTGAGAGCATAACCGTCCAACTATCGGTCTAAGGGAGAGTTAGTTGTATATCGGAATATTTACATGTTACACACATGTATATATGAAGGTACTTAATTGCGGGTATATTTATCGGGTAGCTATGGATATCAAAGTATATACATCCAGGGATGTATATATGGAGAGTATCTTAGTTTATTATTTTCATTGTGCGCTTATTTATCTCTTGTGGGGATGGGCTGCAATGAATTTGCCTGCAGGTACGCTAACCATGAATGCGTAGATTGAATGTAGCTGACGACTAGCTATATATCGAGAGAGTACGTGTTATGCCACCGACATAGAACGTGATTGCCACCTTAGGCTAGCAATTTCGTGAGGACGAATAGGACGAGCATGCATCATGATTGTGCTTGTGCATAAATATGCTTCCCTTCCTTTGTTCTGAGTACTAAGTAACTTGTGATCGATGTATTGCACTATCTTCCTTGTGTGGAGTTAAACAAGAATGCCTTGTTCCATGTTGCTTGAATAGGAAGTGCTTGAGAAAAGTGTGTGCTTAGCCTTGCTAGAAATAATTGTGGTTACATGCTTAACCTATAATGTCCTCTAGTTTAGCCAAGTGGTGGGTATGTATGCTTGTTATCTAATTAGTGACATAGTTATCACCCTTTTGTCCTCGGTAAGCATACGAGTGTTGAAGAGCGCTATCCTAGAACCACATCCAAGTTTTGGTAATCACTTGGTGGACACAAGACGATATGGAAATTTGGCAAGAAGTCCCCCCTCAGCTTGTCTTTGGCAATTAAGCTATGCTCCCTTGCGTTGTGTTTTAATCTTTAGATCCCCTGCTTGTTGACTCCTAACCTTGTGACTACCTTTGTTTGCTATCCCTCCTTCGCATAGTGTTTGCTCCTATGCAACCCAATTTATGCCATGTGAGATTTCTTGTGGGTTGTATGTTCAATAATGAATGGTGCCACGATTAGCGATCTATGGTGCCGCTGACGAAACCGAGAGCCCTGTGGGTGCACACACAAGGTCAGTGTCTGCTTCGCACGCGCACTTTGTATCGAGGTTTCTAGTCATGATCCATTACGAGAACTACATCGACATGTTATTTTCACGTGAGCTCTTCCTTGGTTATCTCTCCTTATCATGTCAAGCGATCTATATGTCGAACTAGATGCAATAGGACTCCCTTGTGAAGTCATTCAACGGTTAACCTTTGAAGAACAGGTCACTAACAGGAACATAAACAGACTGCAAGAGGGTAGACAAGTAACTCTACTCGACGTGACTGTCCCTGTAATGACGTCGATCATCTAGTGAGCAACTTATGTCATTTTCATTAGATCAGAAAGGTGCACCACACTTAAGGTTGAACAAGTTATCAGTCAAAAGGTAAATGGACCAGGATATTATGTGTTGTGATAGGTCACCTGATATATATGAGTTCCTATCCAAGTTCTCAATCTTTAGGTGCATAAGGATCACGTAGACGAACCGACCTTCTTTGGTGTGACCACTTTCTGCTGACTTCAATGGCGACCATCTGTAGGCTTTGACCACAAATTTTTATTATCAAGAGTAAAGATTTGGAACCTTTTTAGTGTTGAGGGACAACTGATTTGTTACCAGTAGGAAAGTTAGTCTTCAGTTAAGTAACGACTATTTGGTAACTATGAAGGCCAGATCTCACAGAACAATGTTGATCAAGGAAACAGCAAACCTGGCCCCACAATGCAAGTGCTACTTCTTCTCCAAATGTGCCATCAAGTCAATTCCATCTTGGACAATCACGTATATAGTACAAGACGTTGTGTCGGCTAGGTAGGAGCTAGCGAAAGCACGTCCCTAGCTTTAGTCAGCATCTTTATACCCCAAGGTGCCACTAACACATGTGTCCGGACTCTATTGGATGAAGTGCCGAAGGATATATAGGAATGGTTCCTTGTCAATGTAGAAATGCCCTACCTGTGGAATAATGTTTTGTGCCATGCGAAAACAGCCCACAAGTCCAATGCTTGTGCATAGTCAAGTTGGTGTCTAGAACGATGGTTGAAGTGTTACCAGAGAAGCATGTAAGGAAAACTCTAGCCTCCATCCTCAGCTAGAGAAAGACTGCTGCTGCTATGAGAAAGGTTAGAGAGTGCCAAACACACACCTCAACGTGTGGAGCGAAGAAAAGGGAGGACACGAAATCTGTCCAGATTTTGTGGCACTAAACCGGTTATCTTCAAGCCGGCGGTTAGTGACTCAAACGGAGCTGGATTGACCCCAAACTTGGTGATCTTATTCCTTGCTTAGGGCCCTTCAATGTCTTAAGTTGGTTTGAGTATTGGTTGAGGAAAACATCGGATTTGAGAGATACCTTGTCGGCTCGGTTGCTGCCATTTCAGAACACAACAGTTTTGGTAGATGAATTGTTTGGATGGTCAAACGGTGTCCGTTCGAGTTGAATTTTGGTGAGTATTTAGAAGACTCATGGATCTGTATGCCTACCAAAATTCATGCATAATGGAGCTGTAGATTGTGAGTTATGAACAGCAAACAAAAGGGTATAGAATCTACAATTTCTCTGTTGACTGTGATCATCCTTTACTTTAGAAAGTTGTGTTTGCAATTGACGTCAAGATTAGCAACGCAGTCAAGGTGTTCTAGAAGTCAAAATTGTGCCCTTGCAATTCGAAAGCAATTGGAAAGGTGTCTAACCATATATTTTTCTTGGATTATGGTTTTTGAGATATTGATTGGCCTAAGAATGGAAGCCTCGATGTCAAATATAGTTCAAGAAAGCTGGTTCTGCTACGATGTAAGTCAACCCAACTTGCTGTGCAACTGCACCATGAAGGCAAATTGTGCTCAACCTGCTTGGTAGTGAACTAGTCCCTAGTTTTGTGATTACTTGCAACTTGTGTTGTCCTCCAAGCCTCGCTAACATCCTTCTACATCGATGGTTCTCCAATGCTGACATGCCTTTGGTACCTTATATGTGTTTTTACCCAAGAGGTTGCATCATATCCCACCCAGAATCACTGTTGCAACTTGGATCCAAAGGCTCCGTAAGGAATGATCATCGAGAATGTTGAGCCGACAGAGTCAGCCATTACGTTTACCACTCACTCGGCAGACTCAGACCATACAATATTGTTATCAGAGAAAGCAAACTGCACACATGGAACCATTGCAACGAGTATCCTTCAGAAGATTATAATCTAGTGCAAAGTCCATATGGTATGTGCTGTATCCACTAGGGAAGTAGATGCTACAAGTATTTAGTCTATGTTTGTATCGCTCTTCGTACATCGAGGACGGTACGTAGGACATTGCTATCTTGGATTCCTCCCAAAGTAACAATACTTCATGAAGGCCACCAAGGAAATTCTTCGAGACAAAACTTACTACGAAGGACAAGTATTAGAAAGTGTCTTGACCAAATTAGCCTCTCTTATGCTTGAAGCTATGTAGCCTAAAGCTATCACGATATTGGAAACCGGTAGCATGTCTCTCTTCCATAAAAGTCTTTAAGTCCCGAATCTCGGGACGCGATTCTTTAAGGAGGGAGGGCTGTAACACCCAGTGTTTGCCACTAGTTAAGCAATGGGTTTGAGCTAAAACATGGTATATTAAGTGATGATGAAGATGTCAAGGTCAAACCTATAGAAACGAGCCCCAACCTAAACTTGGATATTGCACCGTGTCGCGCTTATAGACCCCTTTTCAAGATATATGCTTGGGTGGTGTGATTGGGATATCTTCATGTGTCTCACATCAATACCCATCTATATTGGGCACTCGAAAAGTTTCATGAAGTTTGGAATCAAAAGTCACATGAAATAACGAGTTATGTCCTTGCTTGAATTAATTTATAAAGTGAATGGAATTCTCGATCGTCAACCAAATCTTGCAACCATGCCCAAATGATTCTAGATGAACTCTACAACAAAAAAGTCATGAAGGGTTCATGTTGAGCGGAGGACAAGAAAATACCTCCATCGGTCTAAAACTTGGATTTAAGCTTTCTTAGTGATGCTAATTTGACCTGTGTTGACCAATCACTTATAGTGTTTGCACGGAGTTGCACCTTAAATCAAAGTTGAAGTTTGAGTAGAGTAGAACAAACTTTGTTTAATGGTCAAGAGCTAGATCAGCTTTGAAGCAAGTCAAACCGAGCCCTCAAGTTGGAATCCATGGCTGTTTTGGAGCTCAAAATTTGGCTAAGTCCCTAATGGACAGAACCTGAATTTTTAGTTTCGTGTACCGCACTTTAGGTCCTTCTATCTCTCTAACCAGGCCTAATTAGACTTTGAAGCTTTAATAAAAGTTGGAGCTGGTATGTAGATCTACAACTTTTTATTAATAAAGTTTTTGCTAACTCGTCGTGGTTTAGGAGATACGGAGGCACAAAGTATGAGTTTCAGTGGGTAATGCGTTCGAGGTAGTATTGGAAATTTGAATTGTAGTGCTGCAATGCAGGCCGACACCGTGCGGGCTGCTGCCGTCCGCGTGTTGCGCTCGCTCGCCCGCCGCTTGCATGCATGCCCCACCTCGCCCACGCCGCGATGTAAAGAGCCCGAGCCTGCCCTACTCTCTCCATCCACTCTCTCCTCTCCCTTTCCCTTCCCTTCTCCTGCTCGCTCTCCAGTAGGCACCATGCCGCTCGCCATGGCCGGCCATGAGCCGAAGCTTCGGCCTCACCGCTCTTGCTACCGTCCGTTGCTCCTCCGACCCAGTCATCACCACTATCGGCGTCGACACCCGTCCTCCGCCCGGCTTTGTCGCTTCTTCGAGCTCCAGCGCCATCGTCCCACGATTGTCGTCGTGGCGCAGCCCCGACCATTGCTGTGCTCATGTGGCCAAGCCACTACTACGGGCCACCTCGGGCCGAGCCGAGGCTACCCACGGGAGCGTGCGGGCCTCCTGATGCTCCACCACCACTCCACCGCCGCCGACAAGCCTCCTCCGGCCGTCCGTGGCGAACTCCCACGCCTCCCTTGCTGTGATTTGCGACCAGGGACCCCGTGCTTGAATTCAACTAAGGGAGGGGTCTAATCACAAGTCTGTGACTCAAATGAATAGTGCCGTAAGGACCCATTTGCAGTAAAATTTGCTGAATCTTTGGAAATTCATAGTAATTCATAGGAAATTCGTAAAATAGCAAATAAGGACTTTTTGGAATCCTTGTGAAATTCTCTATGCATTAGATCTATAATATGGCATATTTTAGTTTTAATATTTTGCGGTAAAAATAGATTTGTGCAGTAAGGTTGTAATGCTAGTTGAATTTGTTATTTTTCATAACTGTAGATCTAGGGCTCCAAATGAAGTGAAATTTTTGTGGCATGCTACTCATGTGATAGTTGATGTGTGGTAAAAATTTCATGAGTATTGGATGAAGTATGAGTGAGTTATTGGTTTATCTTGCTCTCACATGATTTCTTGCTTTAGCAACTTGTCTTTTTCATAGAGGTTGCTATGCATATTCAAATGGAGTGAAATTTGTACAGTAGACTATTGAGAGGATATGTGAGCCACTGTAATTTTTGTAGAAGTTATTGTGCACTTTTGGTATATGTTCGTTAAGTCACCTTGTTATCTAAAATAAATTAAGAAATGCATTAAAAGAATTTATTTGGGCATGGACACTAGGTTTTATGGTGTTCTTTAGTCATGTGTGAAATGTCTGTAAAGTTGGTTCTGCCCAATTATGTGTTTGCAAC
This sequence comes from Miscanthus lutarioriparius, assembly GCA_904845875.1. Taxonomy (NCBI): domain Eukaryota; kingdom Viridiplantae; phylum Streptophyta; class Magnoliopsida; order Poales; family Poaceae; genus Miscanthus; species Miscanthus lutarioriparius. The sequence continues at coordinate 64,458,519 of CAJGYO010000002.1, forward strand.
ATGAGTTAATAATTATTTTCTTGCCGATGTGGTTTATGGACAGATCTGGGAACTTAGCAAAGTTCTTCATGATAATGTGCTTTGTTGTGAAACTTGTTTATACAAAAGTTGTAGATAATTCATGTATCTAGCTTATATTAAAATTTGGTGTTATTTGGCCAAGTAGTTTAAGAGTTACAGCTGTTTAAAGTTGGGTTTCAGAAATGGCTGTTTTCTGTCAATTGTGGACCAGTTTCTGTAAATAGATATATTTGACTTAGTTAACTTGAGAATCATGCTAAGATGATTAAAGATGAATTGTAGAAAATTTCATAAGATTTCCATAATGTCTTCTTGCAAGTCATTTGGATTTGTGTAACTCCAGTTATAGCTAAATCTTGTAGCCGCTGTTTGCATGTCCAGAAATTGGCAGATTCCAATTATAGTGCTTGCTTGTATATTGTTAAGTGTGACGTATGCCTTGAATGATGACTGAGTTAGAGCACTTGAGATCTTGGAAAACTTGTGTCATGCTTGGTGTTGTCGTCTTCTTTGCCATCTTAGCATGATAGATTGTGTGATGTTTAAGTTAAGCATCGCAAAGTACTTAAGTGTGTTAGTGTAAACTATGCTTGTCTTGCTTGCTATTTTGTGATGCGTCTCATGGTACTATTCTTCATATTTATGCACTTGCATATTGCATCTCATCTAGGTACGCTAGATGAACCACGTGAAGAACATGATGTTGAAGCCGAACCCGAAGACGATGTATGGAGGATCTATCCCGAAGATGGAAGGACTAAGCGAATGCTAGGACCTGAGACGTCACCAGGACGGTGCAAGCTAACTGAACTGACTTGTGTCGGATCCCAGGCAAGCCCCGGAGCATTATAAGTCTCCTAATTTATAAAAGCAATTCTTTCTATATATGAGTTATATATTGTTGCATTAAGTTGTAGGAGTTGATCGAAACCGTTGATGCATTTATTACTATCCTTGCCTACCTTATTACCCTTTTACCCTGTTAGGTCAGGATCGAATAACTGCTTAGCCTTGCTTAGACCGGTAGCGATCGGTGATATCCGGTCACCTACATTTATAGGTGGTTACTGGAAGAATTTAGCTATGGAAAGAATGATATCCTGGAATTAACCATGTGTGATGGATAATTGGAGACCGGACGGAAAAGTTGGAGGCAACCAGACAGGGTTCTGGGGTGCTGTTAGTTTCCGTCTGTGTCGATTAAGGACCGACCGTTGTTGGCCCTCGAGTCATGTTGAACGCATGCCTTACATTTAGCTGGCCGGATAAAGTACCTTCCGACCGCGAAGCTGGGAGATTATTCGGGCCGAGTAGATTGCCCGCAGCGCACTGTGCCGGAGCAGGTGTGGTAGGACACGGGGGCGAGATGATAAGACCAAAGTGCAGTCGGTCGGCCCCCGGGTACATGTGGTTCCTGGCAAACTCGAGATTCCTGGATAGTTGACTCGGTGATCAATATCTCACTTTAGCGGGTGAGTGAGGTTTGTGTAAGGAATAAATCACCAGCTGGTTAGGAATCGATTCGAATCGCCATCGCTCCTGGATAGTGAGCACTTGACTCGAGTTACTGCATCGTAGTAATTATTATGGAACAATGATGGTTATCTGGATGGTATGGGATATGCTAAATCTAAATTGGTAACTGGATGTTATTGGTTAATCAAGTGATTGCTATAGTACAGGTGCTTACCTAGATGGATAGGCCATAATAAAGATGATGCAAAGTACTTAAAATGGTTTCTTCATGATAGCTTATGCTTTTCGCAAACAAGTCAGCTAGCCCACTAAAGAAAGCCTTGCATGATCCTTGGTGTCATTTGTTTTGGTTTCCGACGGGTAAGTCTGGCTGAGTACATTCGAGTACTCAGGGTTTATCCCACCTTGTTGCAGGTGATGTTCTCGACCTGTTGATGATGGTGGCTAACCACCGGTGGGCTCAGTGGTTCTATACTTACTTCTCATCTATATGCTTTTGTCGGATGATGTCACTATGCTAGCAATATATTTGGAACTTATATTAATGTAATCATTTGAAAGCTATGTTGTTTTCACTAAGCGGTTTTGAAACCCCAAACTTGTACTACTAATTGTTAACTCCTTTGTAATATTATTTCCGCTGTAACACGATGTATGTGATGTGTATTTGCTTAATCACGCGATCTTGGTTGTGATGTTGATTTACCGAGGTCTTTCGGGACACTCGGCAGACTACCGGGTTTATACGAGTGAAAGTATGGGTGTGTCAACGTGTTAGCGGGGACAACCGTACTTGATCTTGTATAAATTGGGCGGTTCTGTCACAGCTGGTATCAGAGAGAGATTAAGCATAATACTGTCAGGTACATAGTTTTAAAAGCCAAGTTTTGGTTTTAAAAAGTCTATTTTAACTAAAACTTTAGCTACAGGCAAATTTGTCAAAACTTATTTGTAAAACTATGCTAGCGACATCTTCCTTTATGCCCAGTTAAGGACTATTAGGTGGCTATCTAAGTACTAACTTTAAGGGATGTACTTTATTGCAATTTTTCTTTCGTCGTCCATACGGCGTGCTATTGTATGGATGCCATTCGCTTGAATGGTAATGTATGGATCAATTGCCTCTACGTCCAGGTAAGTGTGAGTTGTGAGAGCATAACCGTCCAACTATCGGTCTAAGGGAGAGTTAGTTGTGGCTACTGGAATATTTACATGTTACACACATGTATATATGAAGGTACTTAATTGCGGGTATATTTATCGGGTAGCTATGGATATCAAAGTATATACATCTGGGGATGTATATATGGAGAGTATCTTAGTTTATTATTTTCATTGTGCGCTTATTTATCTCTTGTGGGGATGGGCTGCAATGAATTTGCCTGCAGGTACGCTAACCACGAATGCGTAGATTGAATGTAGCTGACGACTAGCTATATATCGAGAGAGTACGTGTTATGCCACCGACATAGAACGTGATTGCCACCTTAGGCTGGCAATTTCGTGAGGACGAATAGGACGAGCATGCATCATGATTGTGCTTGTGCATAAATATGCTTCCCTTCCTTTGTTCTGAGTACTAAGTAACTTGTGATCGATGTATTGCACTATCTTCCTTGTGTGGAGTTAAACAAGAATGCCTTGTTCCATGTTGCTTGAATAGGAAGTGCTTGAGAAAAGTGTGTGCTTAGCCTTGCTAGAAATAATTGTGGTTACATGCTTAACCTATAATGTCCTCTAGTTTAGCCAAGTGGTGGGTATGTATGCTTGTTATCTAATTAGTGACATAGTTATCACCCCTTTTGTCCTCGGTAAGCATACGAGTGTTGAAGAGCGCTATCCTAGAACCACATCCAAGTTTTGGTAATCACTTGGTGGACACAAGACGTATATGGAAATTTGGCAAGAAGTCCCCTGCTCAGTTGTCTTTGGCAATTAAGCTATGCTCCCTTGCGTTGTGTTTTAATCTTTAGATCCCCTGCTTGTTGACTCCTAACCTTGTGACTACCTTTGTTTGCTATCCCTCCTTCGCATAGTGTTTGCTCCTATGCAACCCAATTTATGCCATGTGAGATTTCTTGTGGGTTGTATGTTCAGTAATGGTGCCACGATTAGCGATCTATGGTGCCGCGACGAAACCGAGAGCCCCTGTGGGTGCACACACAAGGCTGTGCTGCTCGGCACGCACTGGTATCGAGGTTTCTAGTCATGATCCATTACAGAACTACATCGACATGTTATTTTCACGTGAGCTCTTCCTTGGTTATCTCTCCTTATCATGTCAAGCGATCTATATGTCGAACTAGATGCAATAGGACTCCCTTGTGAAGTCATTCAATGGTTAACCTTTGAAGAACAGGTCACTAACAGGAACATAAACAGACTGCAAGAGGGTAGACAAGTAACTCTACTCGACGTGACTGTCCCTGTAATGACGTCGATCATCTAGTGAGCAACTTATGTCATTTTCATTAGATCAGAAAGGTGCACCACACTTAAGGTTGAACAAGTTATCAGTCAAAAGGTAAATGGACCAGGATATTATGTGTTGTGATAGGTCACCTGATATATATGAGTTCCTATCCAAGTTCTCAATCTTTAGGTGCATAAGGATCACGTAGACGAACCGACCTTCTTTGGTGTGACCACTTTCTGCTGACTTCAATGGCGACCATCTGTAGGCTTCGACCACAAATTTTTATTATCAAGAGTAAAGATTTGGAACCTTTTTAGTGTTGAGGGACAACTGATTTGTTACCAGTAGGAAAGTTAGTCTTCAGTTAAGTAACGACTATTTGGTAACTATGAAGGCCAGATCTCACAGAACAATGTTGATCAAGGAAACAGCAAACCTGGCCCCACAATGCAAGTGCTACTTCTTCTCCAAATGTGCCATCAAGTCAATTCCATCTTGGACAATCACGTATATAGTACAAGACGTTGTGTCGGCTAGGTAGGAGCTAGCGAAAGCACGTCCCTAGCTTTAGTCAGCATCTTTATACCCCAAGGTGCCACTAACACATGTGTCCGGACTCTATTGGATGAAGTGCCGAAGGATATATAGGAATGGTTCCTTGTCAATGTAGAAATGCCCTACCTGTGGAATAATGTTTTGTGCCATGCGAAAACAGCCCACAAGTCCAATGCTTGTGCATAGTCAAGTTGGTGTCTAGAACGATGGTTGAAGTGTTACCAGAGAAGCATGTAAGGAAAACTCTAGCCTCCATCCTCAGCTAGAGAAAGACTGCTGCTGCTATGAGAAAGGTTAGAGAGTGCCAAACACACACCTCAACGTGTGGAGCGAAGAAAAGGGAGGACACGAAATCTGTCCAGATTTTGTGGCACTAAACCGGTTATCTTCAAGCCGGCGGTTAGTGACTCAAACGGAGCTGGATTGACCCCAAACTTGGTGATCTTATTCCTTGCTTAGGGCCCTTCAATGTCTTAAGTTGGTTTGAGTATTGGTTGAGGAAAACATCGGATTTGAGAGATACCTTGTCGGCTCGGTTGCTGCCATTTCAGAACACAACAGTTTTGGTAGATGAATTGTTTGGATGGTCAAACGGTGTCCGTTCGAGTTGAATTTTGGTGAGTATTTAGAAGACTCATGGATCTGTATGCCTACCAAAATTCATGCATAATGGAGCTGTAGATTGTGAGTTATGAACAGCAAACAAAAGGGTATAGAATCTACAATTTCTCTGTTGACTGTGATCATCCTTTACTTTAGAAAGTTGTGTTTGCAATTGACGTCAAGATTAGCAACGCAGTCAAGGTGTTCTAGAAGTCAAAATTGTGCCCTTGCAATTCGAAAGCAATTGGAAAGGTGTCTAACCATATATTTTTCTTGGATTATGGTTTTTGAGATATTGATTGGCCTAAGAATGGAAGCCTCGATGTCAAATATAGTTCAAGAAAGCTGGTTCTGCTACGATGCAAGTCAACCCAACTTGCTGTGCAACTGCACCACGAAGGCAAATTGTGCTCAACCTGCTTGGTAGTGAACTAGTCCCTAGTTTTGTGATTACTTGCAACTTGTGTTGTCCTCCAAGCCTCGCTAACATCCTTCTACGTCGATGGTTCTCCAATGCTGACATGCCTTTGGTACCTTATATGTGTTTTTACCCAAGAGGTTGCATCATATCCCACCCAGAATCACTGTTGCAACTTGGATCCAAAGGCTCCCTAAGGAATGATCATCGAGAATGTTGAGCCGACAGAGTCAGCCATTACGTTTACCACTCACTCGGCAGACTCAGACCATACAATATTGTTATCAGAGAAAGCAAACTGCACACATGGAACCATTGCAACGAGTATCCTTCAGAAGATTATAATCTAGTGCAAAGTCCATATGGTATGTGCTGTATCCACTAGGGAAGTAGATGCTACAAGTATTTAGTCTATGTTTGTATCGCTCTTCGTACATCGAGGACGAAGTACGTAGGACATTGCTATCTTGGATTCCTCCCAAAGTAACAATACTTCATGAAGGCCACCGAAGGAAATTCTTCAGACAAAACTTACTACGAAGGACAAGTATCAGAAAGTGTCTTGACCAAATTAGCCTCTCTTATGCTTGAAGCTATGTAGCCTAAAGCTATCGCTGATATTGGAAACTGGTAGCATGTCTCTCTTCCATAAAAGTCTTTCGTCCTGAATCTCGGGACGCGATTCTTTTAAGGAGGGAGGGCTGTAACACCCCAGGTGTTTGCCACTAGTTAAGCAATGGGTTTGAGCTAAAACATGGTATATTAAGTGATGATGAAGATGTCAAGGTCAAACCTATAGAAACGAGCCCCAACCTAAACTTGGATATTGCACCTGTGCTCGCCTATAGACCCCTTTTCAAGATATATGCTTGGGTGGTGTGATTGGGATATCTTCATGTGTCTCACATCAATACCCATCTATATTGGGCACTCGAAAAGTTTCATGAAGTTTGGAATCAAAAAGTCACATGAAATAACGAGTTATGTCCTTGCTTGAATTAATTTATAAAGTGAATGGAATTCTCGATCGTCAACCAAATCTTGCAACCATGCCCAAATGATTCTAGATGAACTCTACAACAAAAGTCATGAAGGGTTCATGTTGAGCGGAGGACAAGAAAATACCTCCATCGGTCTAAAACTTGGATTTAAGCTTTACCGTGATGCTAATTTGACCTGTGTTGACCAATCACTTATAGTGTTTGCACGGAGTTGCACCTTAAATCAAAGTTGAAGTTTGAGTAGAGTAGAACAAACTTTGTTTAATGGTCAAGAGCTAGATCAGCTTTGAAGCAAGTCAAACCGAGCCCTCAAGTTGGAATCCATGGCTGTTTTGGAGCTCAAAAATTTGGCTAAGTCCCTAATGGACAGAACCTGAATTTTTAGTTTCGTGTACCGCACTTTAGGTCCTTCTATCTCTCTAACCAGGCCTAATTAGACTTTGAAGCTTTAATAAAAGTTGGAGCTGGTATGTAGATCTACAACTTTTATTAATAAAGTTTTTGCTAACTCGTCGTGGTTTAGGAGATACGGAGGCACGAAGTATGAGTTTCAGTGGTACGTTCGAGGTAGTATTGGAAATTTGAATTCGTAGCTGCAACAGTGCCGACACCGTGCAGGAGCTGCCGTCCGCGTGTTGCGCTCGCTCGCCCTCGCTGCTTGCATGGCCGCCACCTCGCCCACGCTCGCGATGTAAAGAGCCCGAGCCTGCCCTACTCTCTCCATCCACTCTCTCCCTCTCCCTTTCCCCTTCCCTTCTCCTGCTCGCTCTCCAGCCGGCACCATGCCGCTCGCCATGGCCGGCCGCAGCCGAGCTTCGGCCTCACCGCTCTTGCTACCGTCCGTTGCTCCTCCGACCCAGTCATCACCACTATCAGCGTCGACACCCCGTCCTCCGCCCGGCTTGTCGCTTCTTCGAGCTCCAGCGCCATCGTCCACAGTTGTCGTCGTGGCCGCAGCCCTGACCCGCTGTGCTCATGTGGCCAAGCCACTACGGGCCACCTCGGGCCGAGCCGAGGCTACCCACGGGAGCGTGCGGGCCTCCTGATGCTCCACCACCACTCCACCGCCGCTGACAAGCCTCCTCCGGCCGTCCGTGGCGAACTCCCACGCCTCCCTTGCTGTGATTTGCGACCAGGGACCCCGTGCTTGAATTCAACTAAGGGGAGGGGTCTAACTGCGAAGTCTGTGACTCAAATGAATAGTGCCGGTAAGGACCCATTTGCAGTAAATTTGCTGAATCTTTGGAAATTCATAGTAATTCATAGGAAATTCGTAAAATAGCAAATAAGGACTTTTTGGAATCCTTGTGAAATTCTCTATGCATTAGATCTATAATATGGCATATTTTAGTTTTAATATTTTGCGGTAAAAATAGATTTGTGCAGTAAGGTTGTAATGCTAGTTGAATTTGTTATTTTTCATAACTGTAGATCTAGGGCTCCAAATGAAGTGAAATTTTTGTGGAATGCTACTCATGTGATAGTTGATGTGTGGTAAAAATTTCATGAGTATTGGATGAAGTATGAGTGAGTTATTGGTTTATCTTGCTCTCACATGATTTCTTGCTTTAGCAACTTGTCTTTTTCATAGAGGTTGCTATGCATATTCAAATGGAGTGAAATTTGTACAGTAGACTATTGAGAGGATATGTGAGCCACTGTAATTTTTGTAGAAGTTATTGTGCACTTTTGGTATATGTTCGTTAAGTCACCTTGTTATCTAAAATAAATTAAGAAATGCATTAAAAGAATTTATTTGGGCATGGACACTAGGTTTTATGGTGTTCTTTAGTCATGTGTGAAATGTCTGTAAAGTTGGTTCTGCCCAATTATGTGTTTGCAACATGAGTTAATAATTATTTTCTTGCCGATGTGGTTTATGGACAGATCTGGGAACTTAGCAAAGTTCTTCATGATAATGTGCTTTGTTGTGAAACTTGTTTATACAAAAGTTGTAGATAATTCATGTATCTAGCTTATATTAAAATTTGGTGTTATTTGGCCAAGTAGTTTAAGAGTTACAGCTGTTTAAAGTTGGGTTTCAGAAATGGCTGTTTTCTGTCAATTGTGGACCAGTTTCTGTAAATAGATATATTTGACTTAGTTAACTTGAGAATCATGCTAAGATGATTAAAGATGAATTGTAGAAAATTTCATAAGATTTCCATAATGTCTTCTTGCAAGTCATTTGGATTTGTGTAACTCCAGTTATAGCTAAATCTTGTAGCCGCTGTTTGCATGTCCAGAAATTGGCAGATTCCAATTATAGTGCTTGCTTGTATATTGTTAAGTGTGACGTATGCCTTGAATGATGACTGAGTTAGAGCACTTGAGATCTTGGAAAACTTGTGTCATGCTTGGTGTTGTCGTCTTCTTTGCCATCTTAGCATGATAGATTGTGTGATGTTTAAGTTAAGCATCGCAAAGTACTTAAGTGTGTTAGTGTAAACTATGCTTGTCTTGCTTGCTATTTTGTGATGCGTCTCATGGTACTATTCTTCATATTTATGCACTTGCATATTGCATCTCATCTAGGTACGCTAGATGAACCACGTGAAGAACATGATGTTGAAGCCGAACCTGAAGACGATGTATGGAGGATCTATCCCGAAGATGGAAGGACTAAGCAAATGCTAGGACCTGAGATGTCACCAGGACGGTGCAAGCTAACTGAACTGACTTGTGTCGGATCCCAGGCAAGCCCCGGAGCATTATAAGTCTCCTAATTTATAAAAGCAATTCTTTCTATATATTAGTTATATATTGTTGCATTAAGTTGTAGGAGTTGATCGAAACCGTTGATGCATTTATTACTATCCTTGCCTACCTTATTACCCTTTTACCTGTTAGGTCGGGGATCGAATAAATGCTTAGCCTTGCTTAGACCGGTAGCGATCGGTGATATCCGGTCACCTACATTTATAGGTGGTTACTTTGAAGAATTTAGCTATGGAAAGAATGATATCCTGAAATTAACCATGTGTGATGGATAATTGGAGACCGGACGGAAAAGTTGGAGGCAACCGAGACGGGGTTCTGGGGTGCTTGTTAGTTTCGGCTCAGTAATCGATTAAGGACCGACCGTTGTTGGCCCTCGAGTCATGTTGAACGCATGCCTTACATTTAGCTGGCGGATAAAGTACCTTCCGACCGCTGGTGGGAGATTATTCGGGCCGAGTAGATTGCCCATGGCCAAGACCGTGTCTTGGGAGAGCGGTGTGGTAGGACACGGGGCGAGATGATAAGACCAAAGTGCGATCGGTCGGCCCCGGTACATGTGGTTCTGGAAACTCAAGATTCTGGATAGTTGACTCGGTGATCAATATCTCACTTTAGCGGGTGAGTGAGGTTTGTGTAAGGAATAAATCACCAGCTGGTTAGGAATCGATTCGAATCGCCATCGCTCCTGGATAGTGAGCACTTGACTCGAGTTACTGCATCGTAGTAATTATTATGGAACAATGATGGTTATCTGGATGGTATGGGATATGCTAAATCTAAATTGGTAACTGGATGTTATTGGTTAATCAAGTGATTGCTATAGTACAGGTGCTTACCTAGATGGATAGGCCATAATAAAGATGATGCAAAGTACTTAAAATGGTTTCTTCATGATAGCTTATGCTTTTCGCAAACAAGTCAGCTAGCCCACTAAAGAAAGCCTTGCATGATCCTTGGTGTCATTTGTTTTGGTTTTCGACGGGTAAGTCTGGCTGAGTACATTCGAGTACTCAGGGTTTATCCCACCTTGTTGCAGGTGATGTTCTCGACCTGTTGATGATGGTGGCTAACCATCGGTGGGCTCGGTGGTTCTATACTTACTTCTCATCTATATGCTTTTGTCGGATGATGTCACTATGCTAGCAATATATTTGGAACTTATATTAATGTAATCATTTGAAAGCTATGTTGTTTTCACTAAGCGGTTTTGAAACCCCAAACTTGTACTACTAATTGTTAACTCCTTTGTAATATTATTTCCGCTGTAACACGATGTATGTGATGTGTATTTGCTTAATCACGCGATCTTGGTTGTGATGTTGATTTACCGAGGTCTTTCGGGACACTCGGCGGACTACCGGGTTTATACGAGTGAAAGTATGGGTGTGTCAACGTGTTAGCGGGGACAACCGTACTTGATCTTGTATAAATTGGGCGGTTCTGTCACACTTTACATGCTGAAATTGCAAGACTTAAAACATTGATTCCTGATGATGATTCTTGGAAATCTTGTGAATTAGTGTATGCTGAGCTTACTTCATTAAGGAATGTGCAAGCTTCTACTTTAGAGCAACTTGAGGCTGAAAAAGACAAAAATGAGAAACATGTTTATGCTGCTATGGAACCAACTTCTTGTGATAAATGTGAATTGCTTAAGTTGAAGTTGAAAGATGCTGATGTTAAAATAGCACAACTAAAAGATAATTTTGCTACTCATGTGGTTTTTTCATGCTCTAATTGTGGTAAAAAGGATAAATCTAAGAATGATTCCTGTGAAAATTGTGGTACCCTTTTGAAACGCATTGATTACTTACAAGGGAATATGAGAACTAAAATTTTGAATCAAATTTTGGAACAAAAGACTAGCACACATAAAACTAGTTTATGTTTTGATCCTTATGCTCATTCTAAGACTCATGCACCAACTATTGTTAAACCTATTGGTAGTGGAAAATTTGAGACAGCTCATGAACCTAAAAAGATCATTTTTAAATCTGCTGGTATTATGTCTTCTACTAGTCAAGTGAATGCAAATGTTGCTTCTACTTCTCAAGTTAAACATAAAGTTAAGTACACTTGCACTCATTGTGGTAAAGATGGACATCTAGTAGATTTTTGCTTTAGACTAGCTAAACAACAAAGGAAAGAAAAGGGCTAAGTCTATGTCTAATTTTAGAAGAGCACAATTTGTTCCACGTGAGGTTGTGTCACCATTCTTTGTGCATAGAGTGAAGCAAACACCTTTTGTTGATAGAAACACAAGTAAATCTAAATCTGAATTTTTCCATAAGAATACTTGTGTTATGCCTACACGTGCCTTCAGTCGTGTGTCACAGTATTGGATTCCTAATAAATGTTTTATGACTAACCCCAGTACAAAGGCCTCGACATCTTGTAGTGCTACGTAGGTTTTTCAGATGCAGGATGGAGAACATGAGCTTAATGGATCTTGGTGTTTTGCTTGATGTGATCAAGACGTGGATTGTTCTCTTCATTTTTTAGATGGCTTTTAAAGGATCATAAAAAACATTGTGAGCTATTCTACACTCATACCTTTACATTCAAATAAATATTTTTGTGGTATGAGTTGAGATGCTTGTTCATATACGAAGATGTACCCCCTAGCAGATGTGAATGCCAATGTTCATTATTTATCTGGTGTTGCCAATGTTTTCATCAGGGGGGAGATTGTGAGATCATGTGATGAAACATTGGTTTGATATGAAATTGGCATTGCAAAGTGATTTGGATTATGGCATAGTTTGATATGCATGTGCTGCTTATATATGCTTGTGATAGCATGGTGATTTGGTATTGTTGCATGACATGCTCGTGTGAGGTGTTGTGCAGATTGACTTGACTCAAGTCGTGAACTTGGGCTCAGACACAGTTTGCGTGTTTGTTCATGTGCAAGTGTTGCTTGAGGCGGAACGTGGTCGATGATGGACTGAATCTAGGTTTAGGGAGGAACTGAGGTTTTGGGACTAAGTTCAGGGAGGAACTGAGGTCCTATCGGTCAAGGGTGTCTTGTGGGATGTTCAGCCTAAAAGAATGGTTTACATAAAGAGATCACTCTGTGAGACGTACACGGGAAATGTACGGGCTACGGAGTGATGATGATTGGCAGTCACGATACATGGACATGCAAAGGAATGCATGGGAGTGTGATCGTGAGTGCAGGCAAGGAGATGCAAGGAGATGGACATGCGTGCACATGCATGATGGTGTGTGCGTGTGATGCATGGGAATAGTGTCCAGGTTCTATACATTTTGGAGAGCTGACCGAATTAAGCAAGGAGATGTTCCTGTTGGTTCGGTGGTGGTTAGTCCTGTCGGACTTGGTGCTGGAGGACTTGGCTTGGTCATGTACCGATTAGGGAAAACAGGATCAGCATGCTAGTTGGTTGGTTCGACCAGGATGTGGCCAAGCGCGTGATATGGTGCGTGGTGATGCGCGGCGCATGCACGAGCCTTGATGATTGGCTGTGCTTTCAAGGAAGGAGTCCATATTGGACGCGTTCATGGTTAGCTACGAGATAGCCGGATTGGCTTCCTAGTGCTGCATGCTTTCCTGGTGACGTGCATGTGGTGCTGGCCGTTTATTTTAGGAGACCGAGGGAGGCCAGGTCAGGGTGTATGTGCGACATCGGCTTTAAGTATGACGACAGGAGAAGAGAGGCAGCACAGGCAAAAGGGTTTAGCCGGCGGCTGTTTTAGTGTTTAGGGATTTTGTGGAGAATCCTTTTGAGGATGCTTGTAAGTTGCATCTTGTGAACATATCGGAGTAATGAAGTTCAATTCTCTCATATTGATGTGTTGGTAATCTTGTTGCTTCGCTCGGCTCTTTTACATGCCCTGCTTTTGGTTTTGGATTGATTTTATTGGTTGGAAGTTTAGACTTGATTTAATCTATCTAAAATAATGCTAGAGCATCAAGCTTGTGATCTGATAAGTTTCATTGATTTATCTATCCAGAGTTGAAAACGAGACTTCATTTGGTTTTGTATTTAGGGGAGGTCTTAAAATTAATTTTGGCTTCCGCAATCATTCACCCCCCCCTCTGATTGCCTGTTTTAGAGTGAATTGATCCTACACCATCGACAAACACCTTTTCCCCGCCACGGCATAGTGGGCGCCTGGTAGCAAAGAGCAGCGTTGTGCATCCAACCCAGCAATGTACGTGCAAAACGTGATAATGTTGAAGTGGGGGGGGTCAATGAACAACCTAACAAGGACGCTGCCAAGGTTGATGATGCCTTCAAGGAGTACCGGTCGCTGTTTGGAGCCCCCCTGTTGGCATCGAAGCGCAAAGCCATTAGAACGTTTTGTTCCCCGCTGGTGCTAGGCTGGACAATGTGGTGCTCATTGATGGGGTGGAATAGGAACTTAAGTAGATACTGCAATCGCTCTTGTCTGTGCTGTAGTTTTTTCGCTATGCTCTTTGGTGCCTTTGCGCCTGTCCTTCATTTTCTTTTCTGTGGTTTTGCTCTAGCTCTGGGCAACCTTTGGTAACCTATGATCAGGGTCGTTTGTTTGGTTTGACTGTGTTTGTTTACTCCCTCTTAATGAAATATGTGCTATGGCACAATCATGAAAAAAATGATCCAATATGCACAAGCTTAATCCGTTGTGTACAACTAACTCTAACTAGTACTTAGAATAACCTCAAAACCATTTTCACTCACCAGATAGTTTGATGCTGACTTTAAACTTAAGTGAACCATCTCGTGACCATTCTTATCCATGTATGTTAGACACCCAATGATTTAAGACATGACTCACTCCTCATGTAAAGTATTCGTTGTTCAGGACATTGGATCATTCAAATGTATGAAACATCCTAGGGCTTCATCTTGTTCCCTTATCTAAAGTAATTTTCCATTGTTCACTACCAGATTAGTGAAGTATGAATGATTTCAGGTGCCTTGGGCCTCAGCGAGTAAAATATGATCCTCAACCATTCCGTTGCTAACTTTGGAGGTTTCGCCTCATTATTCCACCAGGAGATAAATGTACTCATCCCCTCCCTTTTCGGGTTCAATCCCCATGAATCACCCTCCCCTTAGGATTTATTTTGCCATCCTTAAACTTGCCTACATGCAAATCTACACATCATCCCTCCCAACCACCAATCTACTAGCCAGCCTCTCTCCAACCTCCATGACCCTCCCCACTACGGCCACCGTATCCCAAGAAATGAGCGCCTCCAACAGGCACTGCCTACAAGATCCCAAGCGTCCCCATTTCCTCCCCCTTCATTCACCCCACACAGCCCCAATATCGTCACCACTGAGCCATCCATGACGTTGCACATCATCCAACCACTCTCCTTATGCAACATCAAAGCTTGTCTGCATTATTGGTCGGCTGCCATCGTAATCTACGACCTAGTTTTCTTGAGTACCCTCATCTCACCCGCCATCTCCAACGCCATCGATGCCCCTACCACCAATGTTTTCCCCAACATATGACCCTCTGCACTCTGTTTGACTTTGGGACCTGCATATGAATAGCTTCTGCCTCTTTTTTTTAGAGGAAATCACAATTTCCATTACTTAGACGGAGCTGAATCATCAGCAATCAAGTACATGATATGCGCCTGGATGGGCACCAACACTGGTGCCATAGCCGGATCACTCAAGCTCCCTAACGAAGCTAATTCGTGGGCTACTCTATTACAAGAGCGTGGGCTCTGTTGCACAACCCAAGAGATGAAATTCATGGACAACAAGCTACGAAGCTCCGCAACCAGATGAGTAACAGCACTGAGATCGTAGGCGCTCGAGTATACCGCTTGTACGACGGCCACAGCATCCGATTCAACAACTACATGTCCCACCCCTACTTCAATTGCCGCTTGGACGCCTTGAATACAAGTGATGAGCTCGCCTTGCAGCGGATTCAGAAGCGCTTCGATTCTTCCACGGCAGGCCATCACTACATCACCATCCTGATCGCGAAGCACGCAGCCCCAGCCTCCATTCCCAGTGCCAGGTTCGAAAGCCGCATCACAATTCACCTTCACATGACCTGCGGCAGGTTTCTCCCATCTGTGCGATCTCGACAGGCCCACGCTGACCACGGCACTCTTCTGCCTATCTTTTTCAGCCATGCGCACCAGAACACCTTGGACTATCCAGGCCGGGCCTCGACATTGCTCCCCTTCCCTAACACGGTTTCTGTCAGCCCAGCATAACCACAGAGGAAAGCAACACTTCAGTTTCAGCTCTACTTTCATTTTCATGACCGCTTCAATGACATCTCTGGCTGATGGTTGAGCCAGCAGAATATATCTTTCTCTAGTTAACCCCAGCTGACACCAAACATTCTCCATTAGCTTGCACTTGAGGAAAAGATGTGCCCCATCCTTGTCAAAACGTTGGCAGATAGGACACCTAGTGTCCAGCACCATCCCTCGCCTCTTCAAATTTACTCGCAAAGGATGACTGTTGTAGCAAAGCCTCCACAGGAAGTGCTTGATTTTTTTTGCACAATCGGTCTCCCATATTTTCTTCCACAATGAATCATGTGCCGGGTCTGTATTGGATGATGATGCACCACCTCTCCTACTGCTCCTTACCTTATCGTGCCTGAAAACTTTATAGGCGTTAACTGAGAAAGCGCCTTTAGCATCAAAATGCCAAGCCGCCCTATTACTCATGCCTCCATGCAGGGGAAGGGATAGGATTAAATTTGCATCCTCTTCCAAGAAGGTATCACTAACCAATTGGTCATCCCAGCAACCGGTTAGTGGATTGATGAGTTCAACAACTTCTCTCAGTAGACTGCCATGCCTTGGAGTAATCGGTTTCCTAGTCGAGTCCCTTGGGAGCCAGGGATCCGACCATATGCGCAGACCCTGTCCATCGCCTACCCTCCAGATAAGCACCTTTTTCAGCAGCTCAATACCTTTAAAAATGCTTCGCCAAGAATATGAGACACCTTCCCTTAACTGGGCGTCCAAAACAGAAAGACCTGAGTATTATTTAGCCCTTAGCAGCCTGGAGCATAAAGACTCTGGGTTTTGCAGGAGCCTCCAGGCCTGCTTGGACAGCATGGCCATGTTGAAAGCATGGATGTCCCTGAAACCGAGCCCTCCCCCTCCTTCTTGGGCTTGATCATCACTTCCCAGCTCAACCAATGGATTTTATGTTTCCCCTCTTGTTGGTTCCACCAATATCTGCAAATCATCGCACTTATGTGATCGCACAAAGTCTTGGTAATATCAAAGCAACCCATCCCGAAGGTTGGAATAACTTGAGCGACTGCCTTTATTAAAATTTCCTTTCCACCTCATGAGAGAAATTTCTCCTTCCACCCTTGGATTCTTTTCCAAACTCTATCTTTTAAATAAGCAAAAATCTTCGATCTCAAGCTCCCAACATGAACTGGTAACCCCAGATATCTTTCATTCATGGTCTCTTTTTCCACTTCTAAAATTTGCTTCACCATCCCTCTCTCAGAAGCCCCAGTGTTTGTGCTAAATAAGATGGCTGACTTTGATTTGTTAATCATCTGTCCAGAACATTGCTCATACAACTCCAGGATATTCCGGAGCTAGCTAGCATCTTCCCCTTTCGCACGAATCAAGATCAAAGAGTCATCGGCGAAGAGTAGGTGAGAAATGCTAGGAGCGTCCCTGCAGATTTTCACTCCTGCAACAAGTCCATCTTCCTCAGCTTTTGTCAATAAAGCTGAAAATCCTTCGGCACCGAGCAAAAAAAGATAGGGTGACAACTGGATCACCCTGCCTGAGACCCCTCTCTGGAATAAAGGTGTTAGAGAGAGCTCCATTAACTTTGATTTTGTATTTAACAGTGGACACACAGGTCATAATCAACTAAACCATATCTGACAAAACCCCTACTTTCTCATAATGTCAGACAGAAATCCCCATTCCACCCTGTCATATGCTTTGCTCATATCTAATTCATAGCAGCATACCCTGTATTTCCCTTCCTTTTATTAATCATGTAATGGGTCAACTCATAAGTTATCAGGATGTTATCCGAAATCAAACGCCTAGGCACAAATGCACTCCGAGTTGGTGTGATGATATCAGGAAGGATAAGCTTAAGTCCATTTGCAAGGACTTTAGAAATCAACTTATAGACAACATTGCAAAGACTGATAGGCCGCAACTCAGTAACCTTTTCAAGGTTCTGGACTTTTGGGATCAAAGCAATAACAGTGTCATTCCAATCCAAAGTCATAGCACCACCACTTAACACCTCCAAGGCCTCCTGACAGACCTGCTCGCCAACAATGTCCCAATACTGTTTGTAAAATAGTGCAGGCATCCCACCCGGTCCAGGGGCCTTCATATCCCCTATGGCCGCCAAAGCACACTTCACTTCTTCATGAGAAAAATCCCGAACAAGATCATTGTTCATTTCAGCGGTCACCTTTGGAGTTGAAGAGCTGCATAAAATGGTTAGCAATTAAATCCTGCTTCTCTAACTCCTCTTCCACCCAGCCCCCATCCTCCTTTTTTAGTCTACCAATTCTATTACGCCTTTTCCTCTCAGAGCACCATTTATGGATGAACGAAGTGTTTCTATCACCCTTCTCCAACCAATCAGCATGAGCATGCTGTCTCCAGAAAATATCTTTCTGCTCCTCCACTTTATCTAATCTATAAATCAAGACAGCTTCTCTATGCACCGAAGCGTCATCAATGGGAGAACGTCTACACTTCTCTAGCTCTTTCTTAAGTTTCTTCATTCTCTTCTCAAGATCTCCTAGCATATTAACACTCCAGGAATGAAGGCTGCCCACAACACTCCTAAGCCTTTCTGCTATGCTCCCTTCACCCCGAGCGCCCCTAGCTCCCACGCTTCCGACACCACCCCCACACAAGCTTCTTCCTTCACCCAACTAGCCTCAAAATTAAAGGGGCGTACTCCCCCATTCACCTGATCAAACTGATGGGCTCCCTCTGTTGTGATGATCATCGGTCTGTGGTCGGAGTGATATGGGTCCCCATTCCTCACAAGCACAAGAGGGTACCACTCCCTCCAAGCACCGTTTGCCACAGCCCTATCCAGGCGCTCCTGAATATAATCCTCCTCCCGGTATTGTTTATTCCTCCAAGTGAAGACATCACCCACAAACCCGAGATCATGGAGGTCACAGAACTCCAAAGCCTCCTTGAAGTGCTCTAATATAAAGTTATAAACATGCCTGGCTTCTGGGAACGCCACCCTCCTTTTCATGATGAAACATAATTTCATTAAAATCTCCAGCGCAAAGCCACGGCATGTCGGACCCCTAATTTTAGGGTCCTTTGTGCATCCTGGATCAGTAGCTGATACGCACAATTCGAACAAGATTGATATAAAAAACCATACTTTTATTACTAATGGGGAAACACATTACAAGGTTTGGGATACATAGCTTGGGCCAGTGGCCTTATATCGTATATCAGAGTTCTAAGACAACGGTCCTATATCGTCGTGGCTTCATTCCTACATTCAACTTGGAGTGTGAATGTAACCCTAGACTTATTCCTTAAGCGTACTCCTATATCTCAATAGTCGTAGTTCTAGCGTAGCTCCTTCGAGTACTCGTACGACTCCATCTTCGAGTATATTCTAGGTGTCCTATCCTTGTGTAGTTCTCGATAGCTCCAAACTCGTACGTTCTCCTATTATCCTATCCTCGCATAGCTCCAATAGTTCCATCCGGGTATGTGCTCCTCTAGCTTTACTCCTAAAAACATAGAATGGAGGGGGTTGAGTACATTACGTACTCAGCAAGCCCTAAACTTTGGGTGGAGGAGCAGTGGAAGGGGAAGGCTATATGTGGAGGGGGTCACTACTACACTCGCACCTTTCGCAGCCACGTCGTAACCCACATTGCAGTCCAATTTCGGTCTCGGCAGTAAGCTGTCGATAGTGATGGTCATAGCCTTCACTGTCGCCATCTGGGACCGACTAGGGTGTACACTAACACCGTAGGTTGGCTTATGATCCGCCCGTGATTAGGTCCTTACTTCAGTCGCATTGGAGCACGACTCGGCTATGGATGTACACTAACACTGCCGCATTGGCAAATGATTCGACTGTGTTGAGACTATCAAAACCGTCGTGTGGGTACATCAACCGCCTGTGTAGTGGTCACCAGCACCGTCGCCTGGTACTTCGACCCGACTGTCAGTGGTGCGGGTTCACTGTCGGTTCGACGACCGAGACTCCTGTGTAGAGGATAACACCACTGCCGCTTCAGCATATGATCCGCCAGTGCAAAGTCATGGTCACCGTCGTCTTGCACCACGATCTGCCTTTGATGATCGTTTAGTCGGTGTCGGGTTAATAACGATTCGGCGGTGATACACTTTGATCCCTGTGGCATTATACGTATAGCGATAGTGTTGGTTGTTTGCACCACCAACGGCGGTGGTGATAACAAAACAATAAATGGCCCTTAATAGCTTACTGAACATAAAGCATACAGATATAATATTTGCATCCATAAACCATGTTCTTACAATAACAATGGATGCTCACCATAATATCTTTCTCAACTGATGTCCTAACACAAGTGGTACATAGATTGCAAACTAAAGGTACTGATCTCTATAGGCTTACGTAACAAAATGACGTAGCTGTGCTCCTCCTATGTGGCACTCCTGCTTGCTAGACAAAAATGAATATAATTAGTACATCCTTCGAATTGGTAGGCAATGCACCATGGAACCACTCTTCTTCCTCCTAGCCAATGCAGGAAAATTGTTCAAAAGCACTCAAACTCCACCTGCACAAAACAACACAATTAATAATATTCAACACACCATTCCTTTAGTTACGAAGCCCAAATGGGCCTATGTATAGAATCAAAACAACTACCTACATGAACAAAGGCATGACGTAATTACAATAAAATACAACATATGCACCTTTAGTGCTCTGCTAATGACTCCATAAACAAGGAAACATAAGGAAGATAGTGAGGTCCGCCGCTCATACATAATAGTTTCTAGGTACTTCTAGGATAGCCATTGGCCCGAGCAGGGAGGGCATGAACTTTACTGTGGTTCATGTCATATGCAAGCAGTGATTTGTCCTCCCCAACAAGGAAAATCAAATTCCATTCTAGATGAACTACAATCACTCTGTAGGCCGCATCACAAACCTCGGTACCAATTTCAATATTCTTCTTTCCAAATAGCTCTAGCGTGGTCACCTTATGTTTCAATGTCCATTTACTAGTACCATAGTCTTCAAGGATCTATATTGAAAGCTCATACCTATTCAAAGTATTAGCAGTACATAAACACAACTTAGCCTAAGCTTCATGGATGGAGATTGCATCACCAGTTGGCCTATGAATTTTCCTCCATGTCTTTCCCTCCATATCAACAACAACTATCTGGGTGAACTCCAGCATGTGCATAAAATCATTAACAAACACACCTTTCCCATATGTGGATACTACAATACCCTTGCCCCATTCAGATTCTTTAAAGATCCATGCTCCAGTTTTAGATGAGTAAATGTTGACACCTAAGGAGTCATCATCGTTGATCCCATATTCAAACACATGGAAGTGCGAGGAGACTATCGGATCGAACCCCAAGCCAGCTGAACCACAAGAATGGTTGATACCTAGCAGTAGCAACCATTTCTTAGTCACCGGATTGCAGACAACATAAGGAAACCTAGAGTACCAGAAGAGGATGACGCCACAGGAGCAATCTGAGATCACGACATCCTGAATGGGGAAGGGCAAGAAGTATAAGGAGGGGTATAAACCATTGATGCTGGTGAAGTTGCGTTTGCATTTCCAGCTATAGTAGAAGAATCCAGCGAGAATCTAGGGCAGCTCCTTATGATACTCGGATCCCGGGATGAGGCTATTCCAGGAGCGACAGACACATTTGCAGCAGCACAAGGAGCGGGCGATGAGGTGGCTGAGGATGAGGACCAAGACATGGTCTGCAAGGATGGCCACTTCATTCCTCTTGTTGGGGGCCTCCTCCTCCATCTTGACAAGGATTTGGTGGAGCATGGACGGCGATGGAAGCGGCGGCGTTGTCGCTTGAATCAGAGAAGGAGCGATTGCGGAGATGTGTTTGTGAGCTCATTAATAATTAGATGGAAGCTTCATTCGTACTCAGATGAGTGAAGAAGGGAATAAACATCCAAGAACAATGCATAAGGGAAGTGCGAAAGCAATACCATTGCCTTTGGATCTTGCGGCATTGAGCTTGAGCGGCAACGGCGGTGATGAGTACCACCCTGGTCACTAGTGGATCTGTGTTGTCTACCTACTGATGAGGCGTACCAACGCAGAGCACTAGCTTGTCGGCGGTGACTGGCGGCTTGCACGCCGCTGAGTAGGGGCGGTCGCGTAGTTTGGCATTGGGGAGAAGGGGCAGTGATGAGGAACAACAGCACTGAGGAGGAGAAAGATATGGTGGGGGCATCCTTTGTAAGCAACTATATTAGACGCGAGAATGCAAATTTCTGAAAAACTTTGTAAATACGTGCGGGAGTGACGCGTAGGACTCACACGCGGGCTTGGAAATTGACAAAAGCGGCGGTGAAGGCTACCGATGGTGATGATTGGGAGATGTTAGCACTTACTAATGACGGATGTGTCATACGGTCTGCGAACTCTAAGGCGCACAAATAGAACGTTCAAGTCACAACAGACAGAGATGAACTCAAAGTAATAACTACTAATATTATGAACATTTTTATTCAGAATGCAGAGGCATGTTACAATTGAACTACTCGTGGGGAGTGTTATGAACAATGTCCTCTACATCCACCGCAGCCAGGACACCATCACCCATGGTGGAGAACTCACCAATCAGATTCTGGCGCTGCCGATAGCTCGTCTCACCTAGGAACCCTAGCTCCTCCACGGTCAGGTCCTCACCTAGCCGAAGCTGGGTGGCGACCATGGCTGAAGTGGCCCCTAGGCGAATGTAGTACGTGGCCACCTCCATGACCCACGGCGGCACGGTGCGGAGGTGAAGCGCCGGGCGAAGAAGATAGAAGTTTGAGAGAAAAGGAATCGTGTACTTGCTTCAATGCCTTAGCCTCCACTTTTATCGAAGGATGGGCAAGATAGGCGCCCGTTGGAGTTCCTTTCGATTGCAATGAGCGAGAGCAGGAGTTAAAGGTGAGGCCACGTGTCGCACGATCTTAGTGGAGCATGCTTCTCCCAACGGAAGTAATGGTGATGGAACGGTGTTGGAAGTTGGACGGAGAAAATTGACTCGACCACGTGGCTCAGCCCCTGTAGCGCTAACCACAATCTTATGGGAGACGAAGTGATGAACTGCTAGCCTATTTTATTCTTGTTGACTGCTTTGAAAGATCTTTTGTAATGGCAGAGGTGGGTAATTTACATGCAAAATTAGGGGGTTCACACGGTTTACATACACGATTTACGCGGTTCACACGGTTTACACCGTTGGGGCCTCTAATTAGTAATCGTAAGATAGTAAGATAAAAGATTTTTTTCATTCTGAATTTTTTTCGCATTTTTATACATGGTTTACGTGATTCACACGGAGGATGACAATTGACTTCCCCGAGACGTTCGACATCCCCGCGCCGCAGAACCTTCAAGAATGGAGTGATCATAAAATCCCAAGAGGGTTTTTTGGAACTTACCTTGCTCCACTCCAATCCCCCTCCCTAGTGCTCTGTTCTACCCTGACGTCGCTCCCCGACCCGAGAATCCATCTTTTGAAGCCGTCGCATGTGTCCTCATTCCATGGAGAAGCTCCCGAAGGATATGGCTGTTGAGATTGCTAGCCACGTCGCTGCGGTTGCAGCAGATCACATGGAAGATCTTGGCAGCCTGTGGGCATCCTATTCGTAGATGCATAGGGTGTGCGGCGACACCATAGTGGGACAGAGCATACCACTACGATGGGTGCTGTTGCGTGAGATACACCTTGCTAGTGTCGGTAGCCTGAAGGCCTGCTTCTACGCTAGGATGCGCGCCATCTTCGTGGAAGACCACACCATGCTCATGCTGTGGTTCGGCATCCTTGAGCGCTCCACCATGGTAGGCCATGATGTTGCTGCATTTGTTCTCTCCCTTGTGCTCCACAGGTCCAATAGCGGTGCCAGCAATGACAACATTGCCCAATGGTGGTTGAGGAAGGTCGAAGGTGATGAAGCGGGCCCGGTGGTGAATGTGACGTGGAAGAACAAGATATGTATATGGTGCCTCCAACAGGCCATGTTCGTGTTGGAGGATTTTGCTGGGCGGCCGGCACCGGGTCAGTCTAGTCCTCTGCCTCCTCTGGCCATGCCAGTGCATCGCCAGGACGGACATCAGTGCGGAGGTGGACGCTGCGGCGTCCACGTAGGATGGGAAGGTTGGGAGGAGTGGGCTATGTTCTGCAGCGAGGAGTGTAGGATCCGCTATGAGTGTGATAGGTTCTTTAGATCAATGTGGTAGATTTTGCGTAGATCAATGTTTATACGTATATATCTGGATGATAGGGATTTATATGATAAACTCTTTTTTTGTATGATAAATTCTTCATTCTCCTTAATATAATGATACGCAAGTACAATTTCTTTCTAAACTCGTTATAGTTACCTTCCTTCTCGTATGATGTGGTTCAAATTCCCTTGCACATGTTTCCAATTTCTTAATACAAGTTATTTAAGTCATCTCCACTAATAAACACGAGCGAGGAAGGCAACAGTCAAGGTCCATGACATTCACGGCCACCCACACGAGTCGTAGACGACAGAGCAGGGAAGACGACGTAGACCATTTGATTCTCTACACTTTGTGATCTAACACTAATGCTGAATCACCGTTTGAAATGGCGATGGGAGCTACAATAATGACAATTTGCAAATAAACCAAGGCAAATACTTCCACCCCAGCACCATCTCAGTGAGGTGCTTTAGCTCACGTTTGTGTAGCCAAGGCAAATACTATGACACTTCAAAAAATGGAGTAACAAGTATCATAGCCATTCAGTTATTAATTGTTTTTAAGGAAAAAAACTATATATAAATGACACAGTAACAATCATCACAGTAATTTCATTGATAACTTCAGTTACATTCTAGTTATACAATAATAAAGACCTATCGAAGACTACTAGGTGTACTGTTGGTATAAATTAATGCATACAGAATAATCCACAAGCGCACAGATATTATACTATTGTAGCACTTCACCGAGAGTAATCCAGTTTTATATCGAATCCAAAGGAACGGAGGTGAGAGTAAGTAATTCTAACTTAACCCAACTTCACAATCAAGGTTAGATAATAGGAGCATAGAGGAGACTCCTAAGGTCTTCTAGTTCTAACCACGGTAAGCTTTATCTTCTATTGTTCAATTCTGGGGATATTACTAGAGAAAACACAAGTAGAGTATGTTTCCTATAGTAACAAAGTCCTGCTAGGCCTACTAACGGGAGGTGGACTACAGAGGATTCGACGAGGCTATAAGAGTCACCCTCGTGAGCTACCACCGATCCGGAAAATAGAGTACATCCACGAGTAACCGAGTCTAAGCACCACGCTTACACTACGGATACTAATTTAACCTAGGAGCTATAAGGATTAAAGTACGCAAAAGGGAGTCACAAACCTGAAGAATAATATGAACAAGATGCTTACTTGAACTAGAAGTCGATTACTAGAGAAATCTAAGAAGCAAGCTCAAGAAGAACTTAATTCTACCAGGGTACAAGCCGTAGAGAGAGCACTGATAGGCCAGGACTCCTCCAAACTCTTCCCTCTCACCCTATCTCACTATCTCTAATATAAGACTAGATCATATTGAGGACTAATCTTCTCTTGTTTGCTAGCCTTGATCCTAGTGGACATATGAATTGGGATTTCTGGCTTCTTAGCTCTTAGGATCAAATGAGGCATCTTCCCTGGGGGGTACAGGCAGATATATATAGGCCAGAGCATCAATCCTTAGCCCTTGGATCAAACTGACTTGAAATAACAGCTAAGATGCATCCTAGGAGGCGGTGGAAAACTGACATAACAAAGAGGATGACAGGTGGGGCCCATAGGGGTCGGGAGGCCTCTAGGTGGGGTCGGCCAGCCCCACATGTCAGTGGGTCGAGCCCCACTTCGGTGGAGAGCCTCCTGGGGTCTTCTAGAACCTTCCCATGTTGATCCCGTGGCAGAATTCCATGATTTCCTTTGACAGATAAGTCCTTCTTGGCGGTTTTCTGATTAAATCCTGATAAAAATATAGATTCACCAAAACTTGTGGAATTTGTCAGTTTAAACCCCTAAGTCTATGTTGGTGATCTATTTTAGTCATTTATGCAAGGTATATTGATGGTTTGTGATGAATGTTAACTACCGTCAAGAAACTCCCCCACACTTAGGCTTTTACTCGTCCTCGATAAAAGGATGGATTACTAAAGACATAACCTTAGGACAAGACATCAACAAAAAACTATTCTCAGTCATGCATGTATTGTGGGATTCAAAGTGTCTACCATGAAACTTTGGGCAGTTGAAGAATTGAACAGCTTAAAACAGATCATCATCTTCCTTCAGTCAAGTCAATTGGAGAAACATTTAAGATTTTTGAAAACAAAAACATAGCTTACCTTCTCCTTTTGTAGTACTCTTAAATCACTCTGTATATGTAGTATTTTTGGATCCTCACCAAGGCATCAATGACTTGCCTTCTTTTTTCCTACTTCTAAAAGCTTATATGGAGCTTAGGTAGCGATGAATATGTGAACATACTTGCATTGCAGATATTGTAAAGTCAAAATAAGAATCCAAGGAGAAAAATGTCATACTCTTAGATCAAGATGTGCATGCATGTGGAATATATATATATGGTGGCTAACCTAATTCTACTATGCTCCTTGAAACATATTTCTCTTGTTTGAAATTTTGAGACACTTTTACAAGAAAACATGGGCTATCTTATTTATCTCTCTATTTTTTCAGGCGGGCATCTGAGTACCCATTATTTTCAATATCTCGGACACTTGTCCATTTTTTCAATTCTTTTTTCTTTTCATGAATAACTTTTGCATAGCACATGCCTCTTTTTCTGCAATTGAAACTTTCCAGAGAGATTTTTACTAGAACTTGGAGCATTTATCCTATCAAGCATATTTTTGTGTCTATTCCCAGTGTAGGAGTAGAACATTTTTGGGTGGATGGAAAACATGTTATTGTGTACTCCCAATGTAGGAGCAGCAGGTATATGTGGAGTGTACGTGATCTTGATCTTGAGAGCATGATAAGTTTCTCAACAAGGGTCACAAGGTTTGACCAAACTCAATACAATGATAAGTAGTATATGTAGAAGGTTTTCTTAGTCTATGTATAGCTTGGTAGGACATTGCTTGCCACAAAGGAGAGGTGTAGCTATTCTTTTTAACTTTTTTTAAAATAAAATTCTCCAATAACGAGACATCAAGAATCAAGTTCTCATTATTCTACTATATCTCATTCCACAACAACTTAAGCAACATGGGGTCCCTACTATAAAAATAGAGTGTATTGGGCTCATACCTGACCGTGGACGAAGCGCGAGGTGAGTCGATGCTGTGGTGGGCCAGGCAGGACATAGAGGAGGCCAGACAGCCCACTCTAGTGTCTGCTCGAGGACCGCTTCGTTGTACGTGGTTCTTGACTCATTACATTTCTGAATTTCATAATTTTCATGATTAAATTACGTCTTGTTGATTTGGTGTATCTCCCCCACACTTGTTTCTCTGTATACCTTTCTGTACTACATGTGGAGACAAACACATCTCCAAAAGAAATAGAGAGCAGATAATAATACGACTCCATTAACTTTAAAAAGGCACTTTATTACACAAGCACAAACTAAACACAGACTTTTATCTGGCTAACACAAACTTTCGACTGGTCTAACATCTGAGCTAAGCGACAAACCTAAAGACACAATAACACTTAACCTAACACTTGTGCCTTATCAAAATGACTACCTAATTCTCCTTCTAAGATTTGACAACGAAGTGATTTCAAGCATTTAGGTCTTCTTTTAAACTCTTCCAACGAACACATTCTTCGTCAAGCCTCTGCTCTAAGGTATAAACTACATCAGAGAGGTCTTCAATCTTCTTCTCTAGAAGGGCAATGGTCATCCTTGGATGCTCATGTGGTGATGGCGCCTTCCTCTTCCTCTCTTTTAGGGGAACAACCTTGATCTAATCCGGCAGAGCCTGAACTCCATCAACGATTGTACGAGGGGTGACCGACCGGTACTTTGCACATGTAACATCTCCAAATTTGTTGGTCTTTAGTCTAGTCAGCGCCTCATGATCCTTCGGTGGAAGATGGTTGATCTCCTTCGTCACCTTGAAAAGCTTCTGGGCATCTAGCTTCGGCTCTTATTAGAGAGGCTTTCCTTCAAGACGTAGCAGCAGTGGCGGCGGAGCGATTAGCGAGCGGCGAATGACTTGGGCATAGTAGGATTGATTTGAGCAAATAGGGGTAACTTTTGGAGGAACAACGGTCACTACCAGTGCGTCGGGCTTCTTGCTAAGATCGGCTCCATGGGGGATGATCTCTCTACTGGCCATTGGAACTAAAGAGGATGAAAGCTTTGTTGCTGTTGGAGGAAAAAGCTTTGATGGGATTGCAATGGAGGTAGGCAGGGGCTCGTTTATATAGGGGGTTCAGCTTGCAGCAGGGGTCAAGATCTATCCATATGAGGTCTCGTAACGAGGAAAAACAGAATGCATCAAAAAACTATGGGATTTTGAAGAGGAAGGATTTAGAAGACATGAGAGAGTTGACGGGACGCGAGAGGCGCTGACAGTGGGCCAAGCGGCCTCCAGGTGGGGCTAGTCGGCCCCACATGTCAGGGTCTCGGGGTGATTTTGCTCATGGTGGTTTCTAACTCCTATCTAATCCCGAAAAGTATATCTTCGCGTTACGAAATGTTGCGGAGGATGACAGTGGTGTAAATCATTAGTAAAATCAAAAAATCTACCTCAACCAAATCCTCAGGTGGATTTTTAGGTTCTAGAAAGATCTTGAGATGGTGGCCATTTACCTTAAATAACGTACCTTCGTCGTTTTGAAGTGTTATCGCTCCATGCGACGAAGTGCTTATCACCTTGAATGGCCCTTCCCATTTCCTTTGAAGTTTTCCATGCCCGAATAATTTAACCCTGGAATTAAAAAGTAGTACCTGATCTTCAGGGTGAACTCCTTCTTCTTGATCCTCTTGTCATGCCATCTCTTGGTTCTCTCCTTATATCTTGGTGTTATGATATGCTTTTTCATGTCATTCATCCAACTCAGAGAGTTGCATCTTCCTCTTGGTTCCTGCAGCTTCAAAGTCCTTGTTCCATCGCCTGATGGCCCAGTGAGCTTTGAATTCTAGCTCGACAGGTAGATGGCAGGTTTTTCTATAGACCAATTGATATGGTGACATCCCCAATGGTGTTTTATAGGTTGTTCTGTAGGCCCATAGTGCATCGGGTAGTCTATCCTTCCATGCAGTTCCCATCTCGTTGGCTGTCTTTTTGTAACACCCTAAAATATCATTTACAAATTAGTAATTAATTTTGAGCATTTATTTAATTTTCTATGTATTTTTAACTTAGGCTAAATAATAAATTTTGGTTAAATAAAATTAACTATAAGGTTTAAAAACATGTTTGTTGCATTCATGCTGAAGCATACTATTTTTGGTTGAGTTTAGGGCTACAATGGTTGAACTTGAATTCAAATTCCATTTGAATTTGGCTTGCATTTGCAAACTAGAAATAGAAAAGGATTTACTTTAGAAAAACTTCTTCTTCTTCCTTTTTAGCCTAGCCCCGGAACTGGCCCGGCCTTTTATTCCTCCCCTTCCTGGCCTGGCCTGCTGGCGGCTCATCCAGCGCCTCCCTCTCCTTCCTTTTTCCTCCCGCACAGCCTGATCCACACTAGCCCACTCGGTAGCCCACTCCGCGCCCTTCCTCCGCACCACACGCGTGTGCCCGCGTAGCCCAGCTCGGCGCTATAGCCTACTTCGGCCTTCGCGGCCAATGCCCACACCCGCACCCACTCACCCTCTTCTCCCCCACTGCATCGCTGGCCCCACCTGTTAGCTGGCCACGCTCCCTTCCTTCCCCTTCCTTTCCTTCCCCGCGCGCTGCCTTTCCTTCCTTCGCCCCGGCGATGGCGCTGCCACCTACGGCAAGCCACCGCGCCCACGCCAAGCATGGCAGGCGACCAATTTCGCCCGCCTCCCGCTCCCCTTCCTTCTACTGCAGCGCTGTCTGGCCTATAAAACTCTGAGCTGAGCCCATCCTTCTCCTTTCCATTCATCCACGCTCGAGCTCACTCACCGTCGCCCGCAATTCGCCATACCAGCGCCCCAATCCTTGACGCCGAGGCCTCCCGAAGCTCCGCCGTACTCCCCAGCGATCGTAGGTGGCTTCAATTCTTCGATTTGATCTTGAATCACTCGGATTTCACTCACCCGCACCCTTTCTTCTCTCTCCAGTCGCCGCCATCGTCGACCCAGCCTTCGGAGCCCTTCCCGGACGCCGCGATCATTTCCTTCGACCTCGCGGTGAGCTTCTCCATATTCCCGTGCTTTCCGTTCATCGAATTACGCACTAGAGCACCATATTGGCAAGCTCCTGCCACGCCAGCCAAGGCACCGCTATGGGACCGTAGCTCCAACGTGTTCCCCACCCTCGGTTTGCACCCCGTTGAGTTTGCGAGCGCCTGTAGATCAATTCTGTGTGCTCGGTTTGACCCGGGGAGGTCCAGAACGCCGTACCGCTTTTCGCCACCATGTTTGCCTCGCCACCGGCCATGGTGGGCTCGCCAGAGGTGCTGGGCTACCGACAGAGGTTCTCCCGTGCATCCTGCGTTGTTGGATTCGCGTGGACGGCCACGATTGAAGCGTACCGCTTCAGTGTGTAACCGGTCCACCGCGGCTGTGGACTCAGCCCACGGTGTCGCTTCTACGTGCGGCCACATACGCGTGGTGCACCATGCCACTCACACACCACCACGTTCTGCCCAGTCAGCAGCCGCAGTCAAGCCCCGGTCAGCCGCACACATTTTGCAGAATAGTCCCTAGGTTTCCAATAAATCAACCGTAGTCCAGTTCAATTCAAAATAAATACATTTCAATTTTGTTTTTATTCATTTTAGACCTGATAGTTCTCAGAAATAGTACGCGCAGTCCAGAGTCCGTGTAAATTCAGATTTTAATTGTTTTAATTCAAAAATGAGTTCGGTTTATTTACAGAAATGCCATTGCACCTTATTTCATGCATAACTTTTGCGTTTTAAGTCCGATTTGAGTGATTCTTTCGCTCACGTGTTCGTAGCAGTACGTAGAATAGATTTATAAGCTTTTCAATCTATGTTGTTACTGTTTGGTGTACTGTTCTAATAGAAGTCTATTTGTATACATGTAATGATTGGATTGGATGCTTGATTGGTGCATTGGAACACGTTTAGAGGGTGAGCAGTTTGTGGTGACTGAGGACCAGCAATAGGATCAGCAGTACCTAGAGGATAACTTTGAAGAAGGCAAGTGTACCAAAGGCCCCTTGTACCTATGAACTATTACAATTCATATTCATGCATGTGTCTAATTTGAAATACCTTAAGGACTTTACCTAGATTATTACTTGTACCACATATCCTTAATACCTAGGGTTTGGGTATGCATTTTGGATAGATGCTGTAGCGTTTAACATAAAATAATTGTTAAACTTGACTAAAGGCATTATGCAATGTGATAAAATGGAGCTTTTTACCAACATTTAGGGGGCTAGAGTACGGGGTTGAGTACTCTAGTGCCTCTCCCTAAGGACTTAATCCTGAAGCGGCCACCCAGGAGGTTTCATACAACCCCGAGTGTCATATGGCTCTGACTTTAACCTGTTAACTAGATTGTACTAGCTCGTCTGTAGCTTTCCGTAAGGGCAAGAGGGGGGCACTAGTTGGTATGTTTCCTTACCTGCTAGGGTGTGTGTACCATGTCGCGACCACGCGTGCCACTCCTAGAGGAGGGCCACATACGGCTAGACGGCTAAAACCTTAGCAGCTACGACTTGTTAGTGCGACTAGCGAAGGGATACATAGTGAAACCCTACCACACTTCCTAGGTAGAGGTGTAGTGGGCTTTGCAGACCCCGGTATTGGGAATCATGGCTCGATGGGTAAAGTTGTACAATTTCTGTAGAAATATTTGACCTATTATAATAGCCATGCTCACGGATACGAGCGATCTGGATCCTTCATGAGTAGTGGTTACTGTGGATGGATGGGAATTGATATAAACTTGATTATACACTAATATCACTTGGGAATTGGGATTGCTCATTAAAGTAGTGATTTAGGATGCTAAAACTTGATCAACTAAAATTACGAACCGCAGTCAAACCATGTCTAGCCTTTGATCCTCATAGACCCCTTTGATATACTTGCTAAGCATGGTGAGCTTACACTTGCTTTACATTCTATGAAAATCCTAGATGGGTAACAGATAATGGGTATGAAGAGTTTCCGGAGGATGTCCAGGACTACTAGGATGATGTTCACTACTTGGAGTCCCTGTGGCAAAACTATGTATTAACATTATGATGAGATATGCGATGTAATAAGTACTTTACTTTGGTGCTATTACAATTTGTGATATATGTGTGTGTTTGGACATCCTGGGCGTAGATATATGAGTACTTGATTTTGCTATGCAAAATTGGGTGTGACAAATTGGTCTCAAAGCTATAACTGACTGTAGTACGATCAACCTAGTTAGAAATGGACGTTTTTAGGATCACATTATCTTTATTTTGCTACCTTTAGTTTGCTATAAATTTTTTGCTTATATTTTGTCCTTTATCTATTGCAAAAATTATCGTATTCTAATACTCAATCGTTTCAATCTTATAGATGGCCCGCACCAAGCTGACACCCCGCAAGAGGACCATTGTGATGCCCACCAGGAGGACAAGGTTCATGTTTGGAAAGCGCATTCCTGCACATCTGGTGGAGGCTATGAGGAGCATGGAAGAGGAGCCGCCTGTGGAGGTGCCTATGGAGGAACCTCTGGAGGACGTGATGGAAGATGAGCCCATGGACGAAGAGACAGAAGAGGGGCCCATGTTTGAGGAGCCCATAGAGATAGAAGAATCCAGAGAGGAGCCCATGGAAGAAAATGGTTAGTGTGGTCAGGAGGGAGCTGGTGACCCTGATGATGGAGATGATTCTGATGGTTCTGATTCTGATGATGGTGGAGATGGTAATGGAGATGAGGGTGGTGATGGAGATGGTGGTGATGGAGGAGACGGTGGAAATAATGGTGATGATGACCATGATGCACTGCTGGCTCAAGGGTGGACCGCGAAGATCCACTATGATCTGCAAGGAGATGCCTACTACCACCCCAAGCTTCTCTCACTCGTACACCGCTACCACACCAGGTGCACTGTTCAGTACAGGACGGAGCATTGGACCCACCCTGACTACACTGGCTTCTAGGAGATAGAAGTGTGCATCTGTGAAGGGACTTAGGTGCGCTACATCCACTACGCCATCACTTCATGGCTCACATGTGTAGCCGCCATCCGGGATGTTGCTGGACAGGCATTGGTGGTCAACCGTGACCGCCACTTCGACGACATCGCCTGGGAGGAGGATCATTATCTTCCCCGCCGTTGGAGCGGCCAGTCTACTTGCAACATCGTTGCACCACTTGGAGAGGCGAACTTGAGTCTTAGGCCTACCTTGATGAGCTTGGCCCAGACCAACACCAACTTGGATTAGGCCTTGGATGAGTTAGACGTCATGGGGAAGGCATAACTGCATCTTGCTCGTGAGAATGCTATATTAAAGCAACATCAAGGAGGTCCAGATGTGGAAGCGCCAGGTGTTCCTACTCAGTCGCCCTCGAGGAACATAGGAGAATTTGGAGACTCCAACACCAGCACCAACATCGACCCCTAGGAGCATTTCCCAAAATATGTAATAAACATGCGTAGATGCGCGAGAGAGTGTTTAGTTCTTTTTCTTTTAATGGTTGAACAAGTGTTACTTGAATGGTTGGATGGTTGTCATGATGAACAATGTTTGATTTGGATTTTTGACATGATTGTGATGACTTGTGGGCATGTCCACAGTTATTTAGTTAAGGTTAAGGCTTAAGGATAATATGAATAAATAGTTGGGTTTTTTTATCTTGCTATCCATTCTGTATCACTAAGAGCAGTCAACCTTTATTAGTTTATATCTCATGTTCTAGATGTCCAATGGTCATGAAAATTTTATGGAGATAAGTAGACTTCTATATATTTCTTTTGGCTCTGGAATCACTTCAATACCTATTATAAATTCTGAGATACAGCTGTTATAAGTTGAGGTTTCTGTGCTGTTAGAATTCTGGAATAGTACTGCTTATCGTCTATTTTTGCCTAACTAACGTCAGAATCTGAAAAAGTGTTACAAATGAAAGTTGTAGAGAATTTCATAAGCTTTCCATAATGGTAAAATACACATCCAGATGATAAATAGAGAGTGAGATATGCTCGTTTTACTGCACTACTGTTTGTCCAACTTGTCGGAAAAGTTCAGAACAATTATCTTCTTGTATACCCTACATATATACCTTGTCTTGATCTTGTGACACCTACTCTTATTAGACCATTATCTTTTAAAGGTTATATACTTGGACATATGAGACTTATATGATGCATCTACAGATGGTGAACACTAGGAGGAACAACCAGGGAGGCGAGGACCTGGGACCACCACATCCTGTCACTCTGGAGCAGCTGATGATGATGCAAACCCAGTTACTTCAACAAATGGCTCAGAACATGCAGAATATGGGGCATGGGAATGGGAATGCACCCCCTCAAGTTAGAGATAAGAGGGGAGAGTTTCTAAAAGGACATCCACCTATCTTCAAGCACTCCACTGACCCACTCCAGGTTTACGATTGGCTACGTGCTATTGAGAGGCAACTTGAGATTGCCCAGTGCGATGATAGAGAGAAAGTCTTGTATGCTTCTAGACAGCTGCAAGGAGCTACACTTTATTGGTGGGACTCTTTCTGCTTTGGCCATACCAAACCTATCCCATCACTTGGCTAGAGTTTCGCAGTGCCTTCCGCTCTCACCACGTGCCTGCCGGGTTGATGAAGCTGGAGAAGAAGGAATTCTTGGCTCTCAAGCAGGGGAGCATGTCTGTTGTAGAATATCATGACAAGTTCATACAATTGTCATGGTACGCACCTACTGAGGTGGATGATGATGAGAAGAGCCAGGGGAGCTATTTATGGAGGGTCTGAATGATGGTCTCTAGTACCAACTGCTGTCTCACACCTTTGCCAGTTCCAGCAGTTGGTGGATAAGGCCTTGGTTATCGAGAACAAGCGCCGTCAAATGGAGGACAAGAAGAGGAAGTTCCAGGGACAGCAACCCGGGAGCAACTCTCACTTTCATGCCAATCCTCGATAGACTCAACCATAGTAGCGCTATCAAGGACAGTCCAGTCTGGCCAATCGCAACCAGCAACCACAGTGTGCATAGCAGCAGTAGCAGCAGCAGTATAAGGCACCAACTCAGCGCCAGCAGCAAGTCACACATGTTCCTATGAGGAATAATGTCCCCAGTGCTCCACAGAAGAATGGCGCACCAAAGGCGCCAAATGCAGTTAATGATAACAGGTGCTTCAATTGTGGAGAGCCAAGACATTACTCTAACAGATGCCCCAAGACGATGACTAACATGCAGCAGAACTATGTCCGGGGAAAAATCAACCATGTGACTGCAGAAACAGCTCAAGAGGCACCAGATGTAGTGATCGGTACGTTTTCGGTCAACTCAAACTCAGCTACAGTACTTTTTGATTCTGGTGCTTCGCATTCCTTCATAGCATATACTTTCATAAAGAAGCATGGTATTCCCGTATGTGTTATGAAGAAACCCATGTTAGTAAACTCACCTGGAGGGGAAATGAAAGCAAATTAGATATGCTTAGCTGCTAGTCTCAACATAAGGGGGTAGAATTTCAAGCCAACCTCGTAGTCATAGACTCATCTGGTATTGATGTTATCTTGGGTATGGATTGGTTGAGGTCCTAGAAGGTAGTTATTAATTGTGGAAATAGTTCCATGAATCTTACCACTCCATCTGGAGAGGAAGTTGAGTATGTGGCAACACAGTCAGCCGCAGAAATCTATCGGGTTAATCAATTGGAGGGCACAACCATAGAGGATATACGGATAGTAAATGAGTATCCAGATGTCTTCCCTAAGGAGTTACCAGGTATGCCACCTGAATGAGATATTGAGTTTATAATTGAACTTTTACCTAGAACTGCACCCATAGCTAAGAGACCTTATAGAATGGGAGTGAATGAATTAGCAGAACTTAAGAAACAAATAAGGGAATTGCTAGATAAGGGTTATGTCCAACCTACTTCTTCACCTTGGGGTCCACCAGTACTTTTTGTAGAGATGAAAGATGGTACACAAAGAATGTGCATAGATTACAGATCACTTAATGAGGTCACAATTAAGAACAAGTATCCACTGCCTAGAATCGATGACCTGTTTGATCAGTTGAAAGGAGCTTGTGTGTTTTCCAAGATTGACCTCCGATCTGGATACCATCAGTTGAGAATAAGACATTCTGACATTCCTAAAACTGCTTTTGTGACCCGATATGGACTATATGAGTTCACAGTCATGTCCTTCGGTCTGACCAACGCACCTGCTTACTTCATGTATTTGATGAACAAAGTATTCATGGAGTACCTTGAAAAGTTTGTCGTGGTGTTCATTGACGATATATTAGTCTACTCTAAAAATGAGGAAGAACATGAGGGGCATTTGAGGTTAGTATTGTAGAAGCTTAGAGAACATCAGCTCTATGCTAAGTTTAGCAAATGTGAGTTCTGGCTAAAAGAAGTATATTTCCTTGGTCACATAATCTCTAATGGAGGAGTAGCAGTAGATCCCAAGAAGGTTAGAGATGTGTTGAGTTGGAAGCCACCTCAAGATGTTAGTGAGATTCAGAGTTTCCTTGGTATGGCTGGGTACTATAGGAGGCTCATCGAGGGATTCTCTAAGTTAGCAAAACCCATGACTGCTCTGTCAGAGAAGAATGCCAAATTTGTATGGTCTAAGCAATGTTAGGATAGTTTTGAGGAGTTGAAGAAGAGACTGACTTCTGCCCCAGTGCTTATCTTACCTGATCTTACCAAAAGCTTCTCTATCTATTGTGATGCCTCACGGCAAGGTTTAGGCAGCGTTCTTATGCAAGAGGGTAGAGTTGTTGCCTATGCATCTAGACAGCTGAGAAAACATGAGTTAAATTATCCAACTCGTGATCTAGAGTTAGCAGCTGTGGTACATGCTCTCAAGATTTGGAGGCATTACCTGATTGGTCATAAGTGTGAGATTTATACAGATCATAAGAGTCTAAAGTATATATTCACACAGTCAGATCTGAATTTGAGGCAGCGTAGATGGTTAGAGTTAATCAAGGATTATGATTTGGAGATACACTATCACCAGGGAAAGGCTAACGTTGTAGCAGATGCTTTGAGTAGGAGGAGTTATGTGAACATGGCCTATACAACTCAGCTACCTAGAGAGTTGTGTGAGGAGTTCGAATACTTGAATCTAGGTATTGTGGCTAACACCATGGAGTTAGAGGTAGAACCTACTCTAGAATGAGAGATTCATAAGGGACAGCTGAATGATGGGAGGATCAAGGATATTGCCGAACGTGATAAAATGGAGCTTTTTAGCAACATTTAGGGGGCTAGAGTACAGGGTTGAGTACTCTAGTGCCTCTCCCTAAGGACTTAATCCTGAAGCGGCCACCCAGGAGGTTTCATACAACCCCGAGTGTCATATGGCTCTAACTTTAACCTGTTAACTAGATTGTACTAGCTCGTCTGTTTCCTTACCTGCTAGGGTGTGTGTACCGTGCCGCGGCCACGCGTGCCACTCCTAGAGGAGGGCCACATACGGCTAGACAGCTGAAACCTTAACAGCTACAACTTGTTAGTGTGACTAGCGAAGGGTTACATAGTGAAACCCTGCCACACTTCCTTGGTAGAGGTGTAGTGGGCTTTGAAAACCCCAACATTGGGAATCATGGTTCGGTGGGTAAAGTTGTACAATTTCTGTAGAAATATTTGACCTGTTATAACAGCCGTGCTCACGGATACGAGCGATCTGGGTCCTTCATGATTAGTGGTTACTGTGGATGGATGGGAATTGATATAAACTTGATTATACACTAATATCACTTGGGAATTGGGATTGTTCATTAAAGTAGTGATTCAGGATGCTAAAACTTGATCAACTAAAATTGCGAACCACAGTCAAACCGTGTCTAGCCTTTGAGCCTCATAAACCCCTTTGATATACTTGCTAAGCATGGTGAGCTTACACTTGCTTTACATTTAATGAAAATCCTAGATGGGTAACAGATAATGGGTATGAAGAGTTTCCGGAGGATGTCCAGGACTACTAGGATGATGTTTACCAGTTGGAGTCCCTGTGGCAGATTAGGTCTAGTATTCCGCTGTGTGTGTAATAATGTTGCCATTGAGCAAAACTATGTATTAGCATTATGATGAGATATGCGATGTAATAAGTACTTTACTTTGATGCTATTACAATTTGTGATATATGTGTGTGTTTGGACATCCTGGGCGCACATATATGAGTACTTGATTTTGCTATGCAAAATTGGGTGCGACACTTTTGCAAAATGTTCTTGATTTGTTTATTTGATGTTTCTACTTGGCCACTTGTCTGAGGGTGATATGGAGTAGCAACATTGTGACAGATCCCATGCTTCATCAAATAGTGGTGGGAGTTCTTATCCATGAAGTGAGTTCCTCCATCACTAATC
Organism: Miscanthus lutarioriparius; assembly: GCA_904845875.1. Lineage (NCBI taxonomy): Eukaryota > Viridiplantae > Streptophyta > Magnoliopsida > Poales > Poaceae > Miscanthus > Miscanthus lutarioriparius. The sequence goes on from CAJGYO010000002.1 coordinate 64,496,578, forward strand.
ACCATCCTTAGAACTCTGAATCTTGAAAATATTATTTCATCAAACATCTTCTTAGAGTTCTTTGCATCAGCAGCTCTACATGGCATGGCTTCAACCCACTTGGAGACATAGTCAACTGCCACCAAGATGTACTCATAGCCTTTTGACTTTGGAAATAGTCCCATGTAGTCAATTCCCCAGACATTGAAGAGCTCGATCTGGAGGTTGTTGGTGAGTGGCATGGCATCTCTTGAATTGATATTTCCGTACCTCTAACACACTCCACATCGCCGGATAAAGTCCTTCATATCTTCATACATGGTTGGCCAAAAGAATCCACTCTGCCAAATCTTTGTATGAGTGCGGAATGCCCCATAATGTCCTCCATATGGTGATGAATGGCATTGTTCGATAATCTTGATGCCTTCATCAGCCGGTACATACCTTCTGAGTAAGCCATCAGAGCAGACTCTGAAGAGGTACGGTGCATCCCATATGTGGAGATGACTTTCGTAGATGAGCTTCCTTTTGTTCTCTCCTAGAGGTACATAACCTACAACCATAAAATTAATAATATTTGCATACCAGGGGTCAGATTTCATGACCTTGAAGAGCATGTCATCCCTTAGTGAATCATTGATGGACAGTCCCTGTGAATTCTCAAACTGCATTCTAGACAAGTGATCGGCAACAGAATTTTTTACTCCCTTTTTACCTTTTATTTCTAAGTCAAATTCTTGGAGTAGCAAAATCCATCTTATTAATCTAGGTTTAGCATCTTTCTTAGTGAGCAAGTATTTTAAAGCAGCATGATTAGTATAAACAATCACCTTAGCTCCTACTAAGTAAGATCTAAACTTATCAATAGCAAAAACAACAGCCAGGAGTTCTTTTTCAGTTGTTGCATAATTAAGTTGAGGTCCTGTCAGAGTTTTGCTAGCATAAGCAATTGCACGATGCTTCTTATCTTTAGTTTGTCCCAAAACTGCCCCCACAGCATAATCACAAGCATCACACATGATTTCAAAAGGTAGCGACCAATCAGGGGGGTTGAATGATTGGTGCAAAGATAAGTTCTTTCTTAAGAATGTTAAAAGATTTCAAGCACGCATCATCAAATTCAAAGGGAACATCCTTAGCCAAAAGATTTGTTACTGGTCTAGCAATGTGTGAAAAATCTTTTATAAAGTGTTGGTAAAAACCAGCATGACCAAGAAAACTATGGATCCCTTTGATATTTACGGGAGGAGGTAATTGTTCAATTACTTCAATTTTAGCTCTATCTACCACAATCCCTTATTCGGACACCAAGTGTCCAAGCACTATTCCTTCTCTAACCATGAAATGACATTTTTCCTAATTAAGGACTAAGTGCTTTTCTTCACATCTTTGCAAAACCCTATCTAAATTTTCAAGACAATCATCAAAAGTTTTTCCATAAACAGAAAAGTCATCCATGAAAACTTCCATGATTTCTTCAATCATATCAAAAAATATAGACATCATGCATCTTTAGAAAGAAGCTGGAGCATTACTTAATCCAAAAGACATTCTACGGTAAGCATAAGTTCTATATGGACATGTAAAGGTGGTTTTGCTTTGGTCATCTGGATGAATCGGTATCTGGTGATAACCTGAATACCCATCAAGGAAATAGAAAAAAGAGTGGCTCGCCAGTCGCTCTAACATTTCATCAATGAAGGGCAACGAAAAGTGATCCTTCTTTGTTGCCTTGTTAAGTTTTCGGTAATCTATACACATCCGCCATCCAGTGATAGTTCTTTGAGAGATTAATTCATTCCTTTCATTTTTAACAACAGTCATGCCTCCCTTTTTAGGCACAACTTGAACAGGGCTTACCTACTCACTATGTGGCACGGTATAGATGATCCTGGCATGTAGGAGTTTCAAAAACTCTTTCTTAACAACCTCTCTCATCGCATTATTAAGCCTACACTGGGGCTCCCTAGAAGGTATACAATCAGGATCTGTAGGGATGCGATGGGCGCAAAGAGCAGGGCTAATTCCCTTAAGGTCTTAGAGTGAGTAGCCAAAAGTAGAACGATGCTTTTCTAAGACAGTTAGCAAGCGGAGGGATTCTTCCTGAGAGAGTTTATCACTTATGATCACAGGAGAATCCTGATCATTATTGAGAAAAGCATATCTAAGAATAGAAGGCAGGGGTTTAAGTTCAACGGAGGGCTTAGGTGGTTCCAGCAATTTAGGGTTCAGGGTCTATAGCATTTTTGTCTTCTTCTTCGATGAAGAACTGGGCATCATCTTTAAGGTTGGGTTCGATTAAGTCATCAAGAGATGCAGCCTTAACCTCTTCCATTGGGTCTTCCTCGGGAATTGGCTCAGTCTCAGCATTTAGAGAATGAGTAATGGGTATAGAAAGCTTAAAGTTTTTTTTCAAGTCTTATATTCAACTGTCCCGTTTGTCCTTCTTGGATAAGTCATTCCATTGGTTGTCCTATCAATAGGTCGAACTCCATAATATCAAAGATATAGAAGCTCAGATGAACCTTAGTTCCTTTTACCTAGATAGGAAGGACATAAAGTATTCCCAAACTTGGGAGAATGTGTCCTGAAAGACCTTTTAATAACTTTGTTGTTGGGGTTAATGGCATGTGTTCCAATAAATCAAGAGCAAAAGATGTAGACACGATATTAATACCCACAACTAGATTGTAAAGAGCATCGAAGGAGCTTTATTAATTTGGCAACGAATGGATATAGAAGGTGAGTCTAAATGAATCACATCAGAGGAAAGTTCAGATTCTTCTAGCCATTCATTGCTTATAATAGACACTAACCCCTTCATTGTGTTTTTAAGGAAAGCTTCCTCAGAAGGATCTAAAGGTTCTTTCTTCAATGATTTCCTAGACTTTTGGGGTCTCCTCATGGTATGGTAATTAGAGGTGTTTCCATATTCACCAAAAAGTTCATCCTTGAATTCCAGCAAAAAATCCAAAATCAGAGTTTCCTCCTTTTTTGGTGGTTCAGGATTTGGGACAGCTGAAGTTGGTGATGGGTCTGATAAAGATTCGAGTTCAGCTATCTAGGATTCTTCCTCTAATGGCTTGTCTTCTTCTTCCTCAAGGATGTTCTCTAAAATTTTCATAAGAATGCTTCTCCCTGTATTTGTGGAGACATGCAAGAACGAGCCTCCTGAGGCCATATTAAGAAGTGTTGAGGATTCCCTATTAAGACCCATATAAAAGTGTTGAAGAAGAATAAAGTCTTGAATGGCAAGGTCAGAGCCAGTATTGATAAGAGTATTAAAGTGTTAACATGCCATGTCTAGAGATTCTTTTTTCTTTTGTTTAAAAGATAGAACATCTGAATGAAGTTTGACTACCCTAGAGATGGGAAAGAATTGCAAGCAAAAGCTAGAACATAGGGCTCACCAATCTCCTTGTCTACTCCCTATAGTGAGATTGTACAAATGTTTAGCTTTTCCCATCAAGGAGAAAGGAAAAAGCTTCCATCGTAATGTTTCGTCTGACATGCCCACAATACGCAAGCATGCACAGGTCTGCTCAAACTCATTTAGCTAGGAATAGGGGTTTTAATCATCTTCGCCCGAAAAGGGTTGATCCTCAACCATATTAACTAAACACAGGCGCAACTCATAGACAGGCATTAGGATAGGCTTTGAAGACTCTTTTGGCTATAGGCTTGTGCTCGTGGGTGCACCATATTGGTAAATAGGGGTGGATTCTAGATCCATGGTAAAAAGAACAAAAGAAAAGATAAAAGTATAATACAAGGATAAGGTAGGTTCGAAGTTAACTCAGCAACCGCTCCCCGGCAACGGTGCTAGAAATGCTTGTTGGTATAAATTAATGCACATAGAATAATCCGCAAGCGCACAGATATTATACCGTTGTAGCACTTCACCGAGAGTAACCCGGTTTTATATCAAACCCAAAGGAACGGAGGTGAGAGTAACTAATTCTAACTTAACCCAACTTCACAATCAAGGCAAGATAAGAGGAGTGTAGAGGAGACTGCTAAGGTCTTCTAGTTCTAACTTCGGTAAGCTTTGTCTTCTATTGTTCAATTTTGGGGATATTATTAGAGAAAACACAAGCAGAGTATGTTTCCTATAGTAACAAAGTCCTGCTAGACCTACTAACGGGAGGTGGACTATAGAGGATTCAATGAGGCTATAAGAGTCACCCTCGCGAGCTACCACCAATCCGGAAAATAGGGTACATCCACGAGTAACCGAGTCTAAGCACCACGCTTACACTATGAACACTACTTTAACCCAGGAGCTACAAGGATTAAAGTACTCAAAAGAGAGTCGCAAACCTGAAGAATAATATGAACAAGATGCTTACTTGAACTAGAAGTCGATTACTAGAGAAATCTCAGAAGCAAGCTCAAGAAGAACTTAATTCTGCCAGGGTACAAGCCATAGAGAGAGCACCAATAGGATAGGACTCCTCCAAACTCTTCCCTCTCACTCTATCTCACTATCTCTAATACAAGACTAGATCCTATTGAGGACTAGTCTTCTCTTGATTGCTAGCCTTGATCCTGGTGGACATATGAATTAGGATTTCTGGCTTCTCAGCTCTTAGGATCAAATGAGGCATCTGCCCTAGGGGGGTACAAGTAGATATATATATGCTAGAGCATCAATCCTCAGCCCTTGGGTCAAACTAACTTGAAATAGCAGCTGAGATGCATCCTAGGAGGTGGTGGAAAACCGACATAACATAGAGGATGACAGGTGGGGCCGACAGGGGCCGGTCGGCTTCTAGGTGGGGCTGGCCAGCCCCATTTGTCAGTGGGTCGAGCCCCGCTTCGGTGGAGAGCCTCCTGGAGTCTACTGGAACCTTCCCACATTGATCCCGCGGTGGAATTCCATGATTTCCTTTGATGAATAAGTCCTCCTTGGCGGTTTTCTGATTAAATACTGCTAAAAACATAGATTCATCAAAACTCGTGGAATTTGTCAGTTTAAACCCCTAAGTCTATGTTGGTGATCTATTTTAGTCATTTATGCAAGGTATATTGATGGTTTGTGATGAATGTTAACTACCGTCAACATGTATAATACCAAATACCTGTCGAGTACTAGTGCATCCCATAGTCAAGTCTAGAGACAGGCAGTGCAAGCTAAGGACGAGGCAGCACCTCGCAAAACTTCCACTAGCATCTGCACCTCTCACAGTCGAGAGAGAGAGCAAGAAGAGGAGCATCTCAGTGAGGTGCTTTACCTTCCCTATTGCACCTCTCACGGTTGTAACACCTATGGTGTTTTGACCTAGCACTAAAATTTGGCATGTCATCATATGCATTGCAAAGCATTCATGAAGTAGAAAATTTTGAATGCATTCACTAAATAAGCTTTATTTCGAAATGTTGTTATTTCATGTGATGTGTTTCAAAACCCTAAATAAAGATCATGACCACAAGGGTCAAATTTCATGTGATCATGTGAGGCCATGTGTCATTTGACTCAAATAACCCTAATGGGCCATGTTACTGGTCAAAAATCAAAGTTAAAGTAAAAGGAAGCCAAATCAAATTTGAATTCAAATTCAAATTATAAAATACCTTTTAATAACCCTTTTGACTAATTCAAAATCCATGTGGAATTTGGGGTTGAGGCAAAAAGCAAAGTTGAAGATTATTTTATAAGGGTCAACTTTGGTATTCAAAGTTTTTCAAGTTTACATATAAAATTTAGAGTAATTTTGAAATGATTCAAATACTCAAATGCACCCCAAATTCAAATTTCAAAATGGAGGCATAATTTGAAAATGTTCCTTGAAGCAAAGTTGTAGAGTTTGAAAAAATTGAGCAACTTTCATTTTTAGAGATTTTCAACTTCTTTAGAAAATTTGAGAGTAATTTGAAAAAAATGGACTCAGTGGTAGTTCTGTAAATAATTCAAAAATCATAATCGACATCGCCTGTTTGCCACCGGCGACACGCCGCTGTTCGCCGCTGACCTTCTTCGCCGCTTTCACGCGCGGTGACATGTCGATGCCTCCGTGGTGAGCTCGCTCGTGTGCTGTCGACACCGCACGCCTTTCTTCTTTCTATAAATAGGAGCACGCCGTCGTCGTTCCTCAGTTTCCCGTCGACTGCTCGCCGCCGGTGTCCTGACCGCGCTCGCAAAATTCATCCTCGCCGTAGTACCTAGGGTCAATTGCATTGGCCAGAAGCTCCGCCTCGCCCTGCCGCTCATTCCCGACCTACTCGCCTCTCCTCTAGCCGGTCAGCGCCACCGCGCGACGTCGTCTTCTTTGGAGCCAGCCGGAGCTCCGCCATCATCGACCTCACCGTGGTCCCATCGATCCAGTACGTCTTCGCCTTCACCGAGTCTACCTACGTGATCACGGTGAGCTCCTGAACGTGATGATCGTTTCGCTTTAGTCTCTACTAAAACGTCGCCGTGGTTACGCCGTACGCCGTCGTGCCCAAGCCGCCATGCCCGGCGGGGAGCTATCTCCGGTGCGCCTCTTGCCTTTCTGTAAGCTGGGATCGGTTCGGGGAAAAGAGTAGGTCATGTAGGTGCGGTCTGCTTCGCCGGAGCTTCGCCGCCGGCGCGTTTTGCCGATCGGAGCAGACAGCGCCGCCGTGCGTCCTCTTTGGGTCACTGATGAGCGGGGCCTGGCTGTCAGTGAGAGAGAGGAAGAAGAACAGTGCGATTTTGTATTTTCTGAAATTGTAAATAGTGCCGAAAGTTTGGGAATTTGTAGGAAAATAATAATAGCTCCAAAAATTATAAAACTTTTTGTGTAGCTTTTGTACATGCTCTAGTATGGTTTAAAAATTTTAAACTTGAAATTTGAATAAAATTTTAATGTTCAAAAATTCAGTCCATTAATTGATAAATGCAATTTCCATGATTTTTGTAGGCAACTGTATAATTCCAAAAATTATGAAATTTGTTTTGGTACACTAATTTGTCATGAGGAAGCTTACATAAAATTTTCAGGTCATTTGGAACAAGTTCATTTTTGGGCTTAATTCCAAATTTATTCAAAAATAAATAAAGGCAAACCCTAAGTGTTTGATTAGTATTGGATCTTGTTTTGGTCATGTTTTGTGACTAGTAGGGTTTCAAGATCCATTTGGTCAAATTACATGTGTGGTTCTTGATGGTAGGATTACAAGTTGGTTTTGTTGGCTTGCAACTGTACCGTGAAGGAAAATCATTTGCGGGGTGTTTTTACATTTCATGTACCATGAAAGCATCATGTTTACATTATCATCATGTTAAAGCATATGTTATCATTTTGTGTACAAACCCGAGAGTGAAACGATTCTAGTTGACCAAGTTCTGGAAGAATCCCCGGTTGTCACGGGATTCGATAATTGTGGTACTGATCCGAAACCTGAGAACGTCAACGAAGGCAAGCCCTGGTTTATGCATTAAACCATTACCTTGTTTACTTTGAAAAGTTCATCACCTATGTTACTCATTGCATTAAGTTGAGTTATTCAAATGTTACCTATTTGATGCATTGCCTACCTTGTTGATTGTTTACCATCCTTGAAGATGATTTCATTTACAAAGGCGTAGAATTGCTTAGTATGCTTTATGGTAGGTTTTCAAGGTAAAAGTTTCGATACAATCAAAGATGGCATACTGGCCAAAGAAAGAATGAAAGAAGATAGAATGAACTAGAGACTAGTTGGGTGGCTTATCTTGAATGTTGGGTAATGTTGCCGACTATGTTGCTTAAAGGCCACTCATTGTGGATCTTCTGAACGAGACACTTTGTACTACTGGTCACATACTACGGTAAGCCTACTTTGGCTAATCCGATACTAAGACGAATGCCCACGCACTGGGAGTGGTGAGATGGCGGGAGTAGCGTGTACCCTCGTAGCTTGAATGTGGCCGGATTTGAGGCGTGCTGTACTCTCGGGTGGCGTGGAGATGGCTTAGTACGGGAGGATCCGGTAGCAAGGTTGATATATGCAAGATTAAGTTCTACATATGTCGTGTGATAAGGAATCCCCAGCTGGGACTTGAATCAATTCGAATTGCCGGTGCTCCACGGACATGGAGACTCAATTCATTACAGAAGCAATGCAGGACTGGTGAATTACTAAAACATGAGAAAAAGAATGGAATGAGAAGGATTGGAATATGAGATATGAACACTTAGTTGGAGATAATGAACTGAAGTACTTAGGGGTAAAACTCAAAAATAGGATCAAGAATAGTAAGCTTTTGGCAAAGAACTTTTGAATCTTGCTACATTCTTACCTTGACCCAACACCTGCATCCCTAAGACCTTCGCCCTTTTTTGTCGGGTTAGTCTTGTTGAGTACTTTTGTACTCAGGGTTTGTTAACCCTTGTTGCAGGTGAGTCGCATGCGCAGGCTTGTTTTGGTCCCTGCTGCATGTCTGTGTTTGAAGTCAATGACGATGAGGAATGATGAATGGCCTTTGGACAAGGCACTAGTCTGTATGATAAATAATGTTAATGTAATATTATCCCGCTACTATGGTTGTATGACACTTATGGTATTGTAAGTTTGAAAACAACTGGTTTGTAAACTATGTTATCTTAAGACTTCCGCAATCTTTTACTCTGATGTATATATTTGAATAAACTGTTGTAATCTGCAATGTCTGTGATCGGGATCCTGTTTGAAAAGAGAATCGTGGATGATTCGGGTTTTCCCGAGGACACCCGACAGACCTGTTGAGTTGTTGGGAACTCATGTACGCTATCAAAGGTCTGTTGAGACAACGATAGGAGCATGTGGGCCCAATTTCTTAGGAGGTTCTGCCACAGCTGGTATCAGAGCGATTCCCATCTAAGATCATTGTAGGTTACTTTGGAAAAACCTTTAAATTGATTTGGATCAAAGAAAGTAAACTTGATATTTTAAAGTTCAAATTTCTTTCTTCTTACCTTTGATCTAGCCTCAATCTTGTCTTATTTGAAAGTTTGTGGCGGATAATATGCTTAGGTTTGTCCTATGTATTAAAAATCTAGTACTTTTGATTGTATAAATCTTTTGTACTCGGATTCGTAAGATCGATTCATGCATCATGCTTGAACACCTTGCATAATAATTCCCCTTAAAAGTGGTTGGGTAAGTAATGTCAATCCCATTCTTGCTAACCTCTATTATCCTCAAGCTATCCTTATAGTCCTACCCTAACTTCTACAGGCTATGGCAAAGACCAACATAACCGCACGCAAGTCCACTAGACCTCATGGAGTCCCTCATCACCAGTTGGCACCGCGTAACCGTGAGCTTGGTGAAGGAAGTTCCAAGACCCTAGCAGATGAAGAATCTTCAAGAAATCCCGCCAACATCGAGAACCTTACCAAGGAGCTCAACACTGTTCATCGAGCTCATGCCAATGATCAAGAGAAGCTGGCGGAATTGGAAAGGGACATCACCAAGAATACCGAGTTGCGGAATGAAGCCTAGACACGAGAGGATGCGGCCAATGAACGCGTCCATGAGTTGGAGTTCTACGTAGAAGACCTGGAGATGGACAATGCCATTCTTCATGAGAATGTCCACATGCTGTACGCTCAACTTCATCCTCCTCATGGGGATGGTGAAGTTACAGATGAAGAAATGATTGTAGATCCAGGGGAAGTCGAGAATGAAGAAGAGGAGGATCCTGAGGAGTTAGTGTACTTCTCAGATGAAGATGAAGTTTCGTCCGATATGGGCACAGATGCCGAAGACTGAGAGCTCGGAGTAGTAATAGTTCCTTTACTGCTTTTCTAGAAAAACCAGGGTTGTCTTGTGGGATACAAGACATGTAATTTAAATAAGTAACCCTTTGTAGCATGAAACCTTTTAAATGCTTTCAATAAAGAATAATGTAAGTAAATGTGTTTCTCTAACAGATGCCTCGTCCTATCACCCGAACTGGTTTGGGTACCTCGCATGACAATGATGAGTGCCCAAATCCTCCACCAATGCCTTCGACTATGGCAGATGCCATAGCCGCACTCGTCAATGCAATGGCAGAGAATGCTAGGTTGTTAAGGGAATTGGCGTAGAACCAACAGGCACCATACCCTAATCGTGGCCGCAGTAATAATGGAAATGATGAGTCAACCTATGTTGATTTTACTGACACATGTCCATCGGTGTTCTCTAAGGCAGAAGAACCATTAGAAGCAGACGATTGGCTTAGGACAATAGAGCAAAAGTTTGAGCTGATTCACTGTACCGAGGTTCAGAAACCTAGGTTTGCGGCACAGCAACTCCGAGGAGCAGCTGGTGCCTGGTGGGCAAATTTGGTAGCAGTACAGCCCGCTAGTCACCAAATCAACTAGAGGAAGTTCAAGGATGCCTTCAGGGCACACTATATTCCAAACGGTGTGATGACCATGAAGTTAGAAGAGTTTTTGGCTCTTAAGCAAGGGGAACACCCGGTGATGCATTATGTTGGGCGCTTCAATCACCTGTCGTAGTATGCTATTGAGTATGTGAATATGGACAGGAAGAAGAAGAATCATTTTCTTAGAGGCCTGAACACTAAACTTCAGACCATGATGACAACTTGTGGTAACGCAACTTATCATGAGACAATCAACATTGCTATCGCTTCAGAGGAGAATTACCGCCGACACAAGGAGGCAAAGAAGAAGAAAATATCTGCTTTCAGATCGTCGTGTGGAAAGCGTCAGAAGATAGTATACCATCCTCAGAATCATGGCCGTACGCCATTCCACCCACAACAAGGCCAAAGCAGGCAGCAAATCTTTATTCACCCTGCAACTAATACGCCTTATACTCATCAAGCACCGCAGCAGCAAAATAATACAAATAATGCAAACTGCAATGCTACTCCCTAGAATCACAATTTTCCATGCTATAATTGTGGTAAACCCAGACACTTTTCCCAAGAATGTCCGTATCCTAGGAAGAACAATCCTGATGCACCCAAAGCCCCTGTTACTCAAGCTCAGAATCAGTACAAGGGCAATACTCAGAACAATCAGAAGGGTCAGGCTGAGAAGAAAACTGGAAGGGTCTTCTATACTCAAGTGGAATCTATTCCAAAAGGAGAACCAGTAATGATGGGTATGTTTCCCATTACTAAGCATCCTGCAATTACCTTATTTGATTCTGGTGCATCCCATACATTCATCAATCGTACATTTGTTGTGAAGCATGGGATAGCTATTGGGGAAACAAAAGAGCCCTATCATATACAGTCGCCCGGGGGACGAATCTGTACAAGGGAGGTAGTTCAGCATGTACCTATTGATTTGGGAGGTTATGAGTTCCCTACCAATATGCTGATGTTAAAGGATCAAGATATAGATGTGATCCTTGGTATGAACTGGTTAACTCAACACGGGGCTATCATAGATGTCCTGCATAGAACCATAAGGGTAAATGCACCTGACAGCAAAACCCAACTTCTCATCCAACTTCCCTTTCCTAAGAGTACAGTGGAAACAGTCTGTGCAACCATTGTTGAAGGAGCCGAGAAAGTTTCAATGGTATGTGAGTTTACGGATGTCTTTCCCGATGTTCTGCCTAGTCTGCCACCAGACCGAGATGTAGAGTTTAGAATTGATCTGAAACCAGGAACAGCACCCGTATCCAGAAGAACATATAGGATGCCACCCAAGGAACTAGCAGAATTAAAAATGCAACTACAAGAGTTGTTAGATAAGGGTTTTATTCAACCCAGTTCATCACCTTGGGGATGCCCTGCTATCTTCGTGAAGAAGAAGGACCAAACCTTAAGGTTATGTGTTGACTATCGGCCGTTAAATGAAGTCATCATAAAGAACAAATACCCCTTACCCCGAATTGATTTGCTTTTTGATCAACTTACGGGAGCTAAGGTGTTCTCAAAAATAGACTTGAGATTAGGCTATCACCAGATTAAGATCAGACGAGAAGATGTGCCGAAGACAGCATTTACTACCCGATATGGTCTATATGAGTATCTAGTCATGTCTTTTGGGCTGACCAATGCCCCGGCTCATTTCATGTACCTGATGAACTCAGTTTTCATGCCTGAGTTGGATAAGTTTGTAGTGGTGTTCATTGACGACATTCTTATCTATTCCAAGAGCAAAGAGGAACACGCGGAACATCTCCGCATTGTTCTACAACGATTAAGAGATCACCAACTATATGCCAAATTTAGCAAATGTGCATTCTGGTTAGAGGAAGTACAATTTCTGGGTCATGTGTTATCTGCTGAAGGTATAGCTGTTGATCCGAGCAAGATAGAAGAAGTCCTTAACTGGAAAGCACCTACAACTGTTCATCAAGTTCGTAGTTTCCTGGGGTTGGCAGGGTATTACCATCGGTTTATCCCTGACTTCTCTAGAATTGCGAAGCCAATTACTGGATTGCTAAAAAATCCAACTAAGTTTGTATGGTCAACATAATGTGAAGAGGCCTTTCAGACATTGAAGAAGTTGCTGACAATTGCACCAGTATTAGCACAACCTGATATCGAGAGGCCATTTGATATCTATTGTGATGCATCTGGAATTGGTATTGGCTGTGTTCTGATGCAAGAAGGCAGAGTCATAGCGTATGCTTCCAGACAACTCAAGAAGCATGAAGAACATTATCCCACCCATGATCTTGAATTAGTTGTTGTTGTTCATGCACTCAAGATTTGGCGACATTATTTATTGGGCAATATATGTCATATCTATACAGATCACAAAAGTTTGAAATACATCTTCACTCAGTCAGAGTTGAATATGAGGCAAAGAAGATGGTTGGAACTTATTAAAGATTATGATTTAGAAGTGCACTATCATCCGGGCAAGGCTAATGTGGTTGCCGATGCCCTGAGTCGCAAGAGTCATTGTCATTGTCTAATTGTAGAACCTATGCAGCGAACAATGTGTCAAGAGATGGAGCATCTGGATTTACAAATCATAGAACAAGGTTCCTTGTCCAATATTGTAGTTGAGTCCACTATCAAAGATCAGATCATTGATGCTCAACGGAAAAGTAAGGGCATAGCCCATATCAAGGACAAAGTCAGATCTGGAAAACAAACATGTTTCAAGATTGATAAATCAGATGTCGTATGGTTCAAGGATAGATTGGTAGTACCCAAAAATTCGGAGCTGCGAAAGCAGATTCTTGATGAAGCTCATTCTACAAGATACTCCATTCATCCGGGTAGCAATAAAATGTATCATGATCTGAGAAAGAGATATTGGTGGACCAAAATGAAAATAGAAATAGCTCAATATGTGGCCAAGTGTGATGTTTGTCAAAGAGTCAAAGCGGTTCATATGAAGACTGCAGGTCCATTACATTCGTTGCCAGTTCCATCTTGGAAGTGGGAAGATATTTGTATGGACTTCATCGTGGGATTGCCCAGGACATCTGCAGGCAACAATTCAATATGGGTTATTGTTGATCGTCTAACCAAGATAGCTCATTTCCTACTAGTCAGAGATAAATATCGAGCGGAGCAGTATGCAAAGCTTTATTTTGATAGAATCTTCAGTCTGCATGGGGCACCCAAGACTATTGTCTCTGACAGAGGGTCATTGTTCATATCCAAGTTTTGGAAAAGTCTACATGAGTCTTTAGGAACTAAACTTATCCGTAGTTCTGCTTATCATCCGCAAACAGATGGACAGACTGAAAGGGTAAATCAAATTCTTGAAGATATGTTGAGAGCATGTGTCCTTTCCTTTGGTGCTAAATGGGATGAATGCCTTCCCTTAGCTGAATTCTCATATCACAATAGCCATCAAGAGAGCATTAAAATGGCACCCTTCGAAGCACTGTATGGCCGTAGGTGTTAGACACCTTTAAATTGGTTAGAAACTGAAGAACGTTGGTTCTTTGGACCGGATGTGGTCAAGGAAGCTGAAGAGAAAGTTAAACTCATACAAGCCAATATGAAGGTAGCTCAATCCCAATAGAAAAGCTATGCTGATAAGAGGAGACGGCCGCTAGAATTCAAAGTGGGAGATTATGTCTACCTCAAGGTATCACCAATGAAAGGAGTTCATCGTTTTGGGATTCAGGGAAAGTTGGCGCCCCGTTATGTAGGTCCTTTTCAAATATAACAACGATGTGGACCAATCGCCTATCGCGTCAAGCTACCAGATCACATGTCAGCTGTGCATGATATTTTCCATGTATCCCAGTTGAAGAAGTGTCTTCAAGTACCTGACCAAGTGATCGACTTTGGTGATGTAGAACTAGCACCTGATTTGACTTATGCCGAGTACCCCATTAGAGTCTTAGATCAGAAAGATCAAGTCACTCGAAGGCGTACAATCAAGTTCTACAAAGTACAATGGAACCAGCACACTGAAGAAGAAGCTACTTGGGAGTCCAAGGATTGCTTAGAAGAAAACTTTCCTGACTTCTTTGCTTCTCTCTAGTTGCAATACCTTGTCTATATTGTAACTTGTCTCTTTTGTCAAAAGAATGGAAAACCCCCTTACTAGTCTTTTGAATAAAGTTATGATGTGTTAGCTTGACACCTTTCCTTTTCCATTGCTTAATCCTAAGTTTAAATCTCGGGACGAGATTTCTTTAAGGGGGAAGGGTTGTAACACCTCTGGTGTTTTGACCTAGCACTAAAATTTGGCATGTCATCATATGCATTGCAAAGCATTCATGAAGTAGAAAATTTTGAATGCATTCACTAAATAAGCTTTATTTCGAAATGTTGTTATTTCATGTGATGTGTTTCAAAACCCTAAATAAAGATCATAACCACAAGGGTCAAATTTCATGTGATCATGTGAGGCCATGTGTCATTTGACTCAAATAACCCTAATGGGCCATGTTACTGGTCAAAAATCAAAGTTAAAGTAAAAGGAAGGCAAATCAAATTTGAATTCAAATTGAAATTATAAAAGTCATTTTTGCCCCTTTTGACTAATTCAAAATCCATGTGGAATTTGGGGTTGAGGCAAAAAGCAAAGTTGAAGATTATTTTATAAGGGTCAACTTTGGTATTCAAAGTTTTTCAAGTTTACATATAAAATTTGGAGTAATTTTGAAATGATTCAAATACTCAAATGCACCCCAAATTCAAATTTCAAAATGGAGGCAGAATTTGAAAATGTTCCTTGAAGCAAAGTTGTAGAGTTTGAAAAATTGAGCAACTTTCATTTTTGGAGATTTTCAACTTCTTTAGAAAATTTGAGAGTAATTTGAAAAAAATGGACTCAGTAGCAGTTTTGTAAATAATTCAAAAATCATAATCGACATCGCCTGTTTGCGACCGGCGACACGCCGCTGTTCGCCGCTGACCTTCTTCGCCGCTTTCACACGCGGTGACACGCCGATGCCTCCGTGGTGAGCTCGCTCGTGTGCTGTCAACACCGCACGCCTTCCTTCTTTCTATAAATAGGAGCACGCCGTCGTCGTTCCTCAGTTTCCCGTCAACTGCTCGCCGCCGGTGTCCTAACCGCGCTCGCGAAAATCATCCTCGCCGTAGTACCTGGGGTCAATTGCGTTGGCCAGAAGCTCCGCCTCGCCCTGCCGCTCATTCCCGACCTGCTCGCCTCGCCTCTAGCCGGTCAGCGCCACCACGCGACGTCGTCTTCTTCGGAGCCGGCCGGAGCTCCGCCATCATCGACCTCACCGTGGTCCCGTCGATCCAGTACGTCTCCGCCTTCACCGACTCTACCTACGTGATCACGGTGAGCTCCTGAACGTGATGATCGTTTCGCTTTAGTCTCTACTGCAACATCGCCGTGGTTACGCCGTACGCCGTCGTGCCCAAGCCGCCATGCCTGACGGGGAGCTATGTCCGGTGCGCCTCTTGCCTTTCTGTAAGCTGGGATCGGTTCGGGGAAAAGAGTAGGTCATGTAGGTGCGGTCTGCTTCGTCGGAGCTTCGCCGTCGGCGCGTTTTGCCGATCGGAGCAGACAGTGCCGCCGTGCATCCTCTTTGGGTCACTGATGAGCGGGGCCTGGCTGTCAGTGAGAGAGAGGAAGAAGAACAATGCGATTTTGTATTTTCTGAAATTCTAAATAGTGCCGAAACTTTGGGAATTTGTAGGAAAATAATAATAGCTCCAAAAATTCTAAAACTTTTTGTGTAGCTTCTGTACATGCTCTAGTATGGTTTAAAAATTTGAAACTTGAAATTTGAATAAAATTTTAATGTTCAAAAATTCAGTCCATTAATTGATAAATGCAATTTCCATGATTTTTGTAGGCCACTGTATAATTCCAAAAATTATGAAATTTGTTTTGGTACACTAATTTGTCATTAGGAAGCTTACATAAAATTTTTAGGTCATTTGGAACAAGTTCATTTTTGGGCTTAATTCCAAATTTATTCAAAAATAAATAAAGGCAAACCCTAAGTGTTTGATTAGTATTGGATCTTGTTTTGGTCATGTTTTGTGACTAGTAGGGTTTCAAGATCCATTTGGTCAAATTACATGTGTGGTTCTTGACGGTAGGATTACAAGTTGGTTTTGTTGGCTTGCAACTGTACCGTGAAGGAAAATCATTTGCGGGGTGTTTTTACATTTCATGTACCGTGAAAGCATCATGTTAACATTATCATCATGTTAAAGCATATGTTATCATTTCGTGTAGAACCCAAGAGTGAAACAATTCTAGTTGAGCAAGTTCTGGAAGAATCCCCGGTTGTCACAGGATTCGATAATTGTGGTACTGATCTAAAACCTGAGATCGTCAACGGAGGCAAGCCCCGGTTTATGCATTAAACCATTACCTTGTTTACTTTGAAAAGTTTATCACCTATGTTACTCATTGCATTAAGTTGAGTTATTCAAATGTTACCTATTTGATGTATTGCCTACCTTGTCGATTGTTTACCATCCTTGAAGATGATTTCATTTACAAAGTCGTAGAATTGCTTAGTATGCTTTATGGTAGGTTTTCAAAGTAAAAGTTTCGATACAATCAAAGATGGCATACTGGCCAAAGAAAGAAAGAAAGAAGATAGAATGAACTAGAGACTAGTTGGGTGGCTTATCTTGAATGTTGGGTAATGTTGCCGACTATGTCGCTTAAAGGCCACTCATTATGGATCTTCTGAACGAGACACTTTGTAGTACTGGTCACATACTCTAGTAAGCCTACTTCGGCTAATTCGATACTAAGACGAATGCCCACGCACTTGGAGTGGTGAGATGGCGGGAGTAGCGTGTACCCTCGTGGCTTGAATGTGGCCGGATTTGAGGCGTGCTGTACTCTCGGGTGGCGTGGAGATGGCTTAGTACGGGAGGATCCAGTAGCGAGGTTTATATATGCAAGATTAAGTTCTACATATGTCGTGTGATAAGGAATCCCCAGTTGGGACTTGAATCAATTCGAATTGCTGGTGCTCCGCGGACATGGAGACTCGATTCATTACAGAAGCAATGCAGGACTGGTGAATTACTAAAACATGAGAAAAAGAATGGAATGAGAAGGATTGGAATATGGGATATGAACACTTAGTTGGAGATAATGAACTGAAGTACTTAGGGGTAAAACTCAAAAATAGGATCAAGAATAGTAAGCTTTTGGCAAAGAACTTTTGAATCTTGCTACATTCTTACCTTGACCCAACACCTACATCCCTAAGACCTTCGCCCTTTTTCGTCGGGTTAGTCTTGTTGAGTACTTTTGTACTCAGGGTTTGTTAACCCTTGTTGCAGGTGAGTCGCATGCGCAGGCTTGTTTTGGTCCCTGCTGCATGTCTGTGTTTGAAGTCAATGACGATGAGGAATGATGAATGGCCTTTGGACAAGGCACTAGTCTGTATGATAAATAATGTTAATGTAATATTATCCCGCTACTATGGTTGTATGACACTTATGGTATTGTAAGTTTGTAAACTATGTTATCTTAAGACTTCTGCTATCTTTTACTCTGATGTATATATTTGAATAAAATGTTGTAATCTGCAATGTCTGTGATCGGGATCCTGTTTGAAAAGAGAATCGTGGATGATTCGGGTTTTCCCGAGGACACCCGACAGACCTGTTGAGTTGTCGGGAACTCGTGTACGCTATCAAAGGTCTGTTGAGACAACGATAGGTGCATGTGGGCCCAATTTCTTAGGAGGTTCTGCCACAACGGTCGATAGAGCAAGAGGAGCATCTCCACATCTCATGGTTGTGAGCATGTGCATTCCTACATAGGATGACTAATTGTCAACATGTAAGTTTAGTAGTAGGAAAAAATGAAGGAAACCATTTTTTGTCCACCTTTCTTATGTAGTAACTTCCTTGTCGATTAGGATATGGTGGTGCTCATGTCTCATGGTCACGATGAGGGCATGGAAGAGAAGTGCCACCATCGTCGCTACTGCTCTAGAGGAAGGAGGATCGCTAGGGCGTCGGGATGGTGAATCGGCAAAAGAAATGTGTAGGGCAAACCAGGGATACCAAAGTGCATTGAGTACCCCTTGGCTTGCCCAAATAAGCGAACCCCCTTAATCAAAAAACTTCCACTAGCACCTAGATCGAGCAGCCCCCGCTGTGCCTAGATACTAGTAGTACCCAATCTTGAAGGCCTTCTCCCAATGTTGGAGGCCTTAATCAAAAAACTTCCACTAGCACCTAGATCGAGCAGCCGCCGCCAGAGGAGTTGGAGAAGGAGCGCCATGGCGATGAAGAAAATATAGATGGTTGGCTCAAGAGCTTTGTCTGTATCTATCTGTATCTAAGGAGGAAGGAGTATGTGGATTGCCAAGAAGTGCATCTAGCCCTAGCTTAAATAGGCCAACCTTGAAGATGGAGAAGCAGAGAGGAGCAGTTAATATAAGCATCAGGGAAGATGAGTGTAATAGTGATGCAATTGTGTTGTTGGTAGTTGGGAAATGGGGAAATAACTCACACTGAATTAACTACCCCGGTACACCAAATGGTTGTGTAGGGACGGTGTCCATAACACATATCCTAGTAGGCTCGGCGTTCCAAATGATGGTGGAATTCAACCCCACTACCACCTCTGCATTGATGGTTTTCAACTACCGATTTCCATCCTTAGGAGGCCACCATATCGGTCCAACCAACGGTGGAAGTATCACATCGACACTTTTATCACTACAGCAGTGAAAGTGACGATAGTGATAAGTCAATCTGTAGTAGTGGGTTAAAGTGGTGGAGGTGGAAGTGATAGGGTGAAGTAATCATAATTATAGGTAGGATTCTGGCAAAGTAGTATCATTCTCACCAGTTTCTGAGTTAATTATAGTTTACCAAATAAGTAAAATACTTCTTACCAGATTATCACAGTTGTAGAAGTCTAATCATACTATCTCATCCCAGCATCTGCCCATTCCACGGATGTGGCTATTTGAATAGATTCAATAAACTCTGCAAAGAGGTACAAATTTTCCCACATGATAGGCGTAGTCGACACCAGGGCCAATGGCATGATAGGCCTAACGAGACCTCATACCCAAAGGGACGCATCCTCAAATTTTCATATAACTCTACCGCGGCTTCTCAGGGGTTGGAAAAACACACTAATCTCAGTAGGATACCAAATTGTCCCATCTCATAATCCTAGATGATACAACGTCATCCCATCATACAATCTCGGATGATACCAAATCATCCAAACATAATAGTGTCGATGATACACTACTACAGATTGACATATCACTATCGCCACTTTTACTACCGTAGCAATAGAAGCAACTATGTTTTACTTCCACCACCAGTTGGACTAATAACGAGGCCTCCTGGGGAAGGAAACTGGTAGTTGAGACTTCTACCACCGACGGGTTAACAATAGATGTGGTAGTGGTATTTTGTCAGTCGTATGAAAAGTTGAGCTGACTGGGATTCGTGTTATGTCCGTCAGCCCTCCATGATTGTTTGGTCTTCCGGCGGTAAAGTCAGCGTGAGTTATTTCCCAACTACCCACAACACAGTTGCATCACCATTACTTGCACTTCTCCATCTTCAAGGTTGGCCTATTTAACCAGGGTCTAGATGCACCTCTTGGGCTCAATCCGCACACTCTTGAATCCACACACTCATGAGCTATTGTATCTTTCCTCATCGTGAAGAAGTGCTTTGCTTGTTCTTCCATCCCTTCCCTATTTCATTGACTGTCTTCTACAGGATATTTTTTTATTTGTTTGTTCAAAGTTTCTGCCTGGAGAGGTGTAAGATGGATATAAAGCACCTCATAGGGATGCTAGTGTTTGGAGAAGACCTTCAAGATTAGGTGCTTTAGATTCCATAATCTTGTTGCCTTTTAGGATCGAGATGCAGATTTGCATCCCTCGATCCTCAAAGGTACCAAGATTATGGAATATAAAGCACCTCACTGAGATGCTGGTGCAAGTTTTGTGAGGTGCTCCTTCTCTATCCTTTGCGAGGTGCTGCCGTTGAATAGGAGCTTGACCTTGATGAGTGCAGATCTTTTAGTATATCTTGTTAACAGATGATCTGCAATCATCTGGTTCTCTCTTATTCAGGGGCTCCATACTCGATTGGGGGTGCTTCAAGTTTGCAAGGTGCTTCTTCTTCAAGATTGAGTGCTTTATATTCCATCTTGTAGCTTGTTGACATTTCTTAGCATCACTCTTAACTAAGTTGTCATCCCTAGCATGATGCCAGAAATGTGTTGTTGGTAATTATAAGAACACTTGTAAATTATATATATATAAGGTATCTGCAACCGCACAGATAATATACCATTATAGCATTTCACCCGGTAGTATATCGAGTATCGTTATTTATATTTTATCCACAGGGAGGAGCTATGGGGTTGTGTTGGCATGGAGATATTGACAAATATGTATACTTATGATAAAACCAATCATGCTTTGGCAGGGGTAAGTCAAGTCATAAATAAATGATAAGTGTAAGGTAATGATGGTGTTCCAGAGATAGAAATAGATACTCATAAAATGTAGTAAGCCTAAGTAGGAGATTCGTTAAGAGCGAAAGATTCCTAAGTCATTACTTATCTACTAAGTCTTTTGTACACCCAAGTATATACACTCTCATCTATAGTATAACTAACTTTGGATCTATGCATAAGGAACATTACTAAGGAAGACTAAGAACAGAGCTTGTCTTCCTTTGCAATCATGTTCTACGTGCTCTACAAACGAGGAGTGGACTACAAAGGACTCAACGGAAGAGTCACATCCGCGATCTACCACATGACCCAGAGTGTAGAATGCATCTGTAGGCAAATAATATCTAAGCACCATGCTTACATAATGTCGATCACTTAACTCTCTCAAGAACTGAGCTAAGAGCTTTGTGAACATATGCATATATTCAACATCAATCGTAACTATATCAAGCATATTACTAGAGAAAACTAGGAACATAATAAATAGCAACATAATATTGAAGTAGCACAAAGTCTTAAATAAAAAGAAATATAATAACAATACCGGCCTCCAGACGGTAGATCCAGAATCCTGAGCAATAGCAGAAACACTACTTGAACCTTGCAAGCTAGCCTACACTAGAACTTTGAAGAATTGGAGCTCTATTCTCTTCTCTCTAGAAACCCTAATTTCTGGTTTACTCTTGACTTATGGTAGCGTGTTCTGGAGGGGGTAGGGGCAGGTTATATAGGCCGAAGCGTCAATCCTGAGCCCTCGGATCAAACTGACTTGAAAGAATGGTGTAGATACAATCTAGGAAGCGGTGGAGGAACCGACGTCGAAGTGGAGCATGACAGGTGGGCCTAGAGGGCCGGGAAGCCTACAGGTCAGTCTCCTGCCCTCTGCTTCGGCGGCGTGGCTTCTGGTGTCCTCTGGCACCTTCTGGAGAAGTTTTCGCGACATATAAGCGTGATTTAATTTGTCGTTTTGATCCCCCTTGATGATTTTCTGCATAAACCCTGCTGAAAACACAGATTCACCAAAACTCATAGAAATTGTCAGTTTAAACCCCTAAGTCTATGTTGGTGATCCTTTTCATGCATTTATTCATGTTATGTTGACGGTTTATGATGGATGACAACTACCGTCAACAAACTCCCCCAAGCTAAACCTTTGCTAGTCCCTAAGCAAAGCTAGCCTTAGCAATGGATTAGGAGTTGCTGCAATGTTTTCACTCCTCAAAAGTACACATGTGTTCAAACAAGAATTCTCCTCCGGATTGAAATTCATCGATCTGACTTTCAAACTTTCCCATATTACCTTCAACCATAGGGCTTTTGAGCTTTCACTTTCATCTTGGGTAATTGAAACACAGAATGATCAAGTCAAGCACTTTGTCTCAGGTTCTTTTGTTCAACCATTATTCTGGAGTTTTTGCAAGTTTTCAAAATAAAACTCAGAGATTCCTTTGTATGACACTCTCAAGTCTCTCATATATGTGGTATTTGTGATGTTATGCCTTTTCTTCTCCTATAATTAAAGCTTAAGTGGAGCTCATAGGAGTGGTAATTGCATGAAGAGAGCATACTTGCAATACATATATTGTAAAGTCAAACCTTGGATCCAAAGAGAGTTAAGTCATACAATCAAATCAAGATGTGCATGCATGTGTATGGAATATGGTTGATATATATGGTGGCTAGCCTAATTCTACTATGCTCCTTGAAAACATATCTCTCATTTTAAACTTGAAAACAATTGCAAGAAAACATGGGATATCTTATTCATCTTTTTTCAAGCGGGCATCTAAGTACCCATTGTTTTAGATATCTTGGACACTTGTCCATTTTTTCAATTCTTCTTGATCATCTGCCCTTGCCTCTTGGGCTACAGCTCTCTATTGATCCACTTGCTCCATTTGGGTATGGAGATTGCCCAAAGCTACATAGGCTTGATCGGTTTCCCATCGAGCCTCACTTGCTGCCTTCTTATGCTTGCGCACACGCTTCTTGAGCTTATGTTGTGCGGCTTCAGCTCTCATGAGCTTGTCCATGCAAGTGGTGTATGATTCCTGCCAGAAGTCTCTGGTGTCCTGGCATGTATAGAACATCTTCATCACCGCAAACATGGCATTTTCTTCTTCTTCTTCTTCTTTTATGAATAACTTTTGCATAGCCCATGCCTCTTTTCTGTAGCAAACTTTTGAGAGATAGTAATAAGAAATTAGAGCATTTATTTTTTGGAAACCTATGAAGCATATTTTTGGTGTTTTCTCCCAATGTAGGAGTAAAACATTTTTGGGTGGATCTAGATGGAAGGCATGTTTTTACGCCTACCCCTAGTGTAGGAGTAGAGCATATGTGGGTGGTGTGTACGTGATCTAGATTTTAAGAGTATGACAAACCTCTCATAAGGCATCAACAAAGTTTGACTAAACTCAATGCAAAACAAGTAGCATATAAGTGGAAGTTTTCCTAGCCTAGATAAACATGTTTGGCTCTGGTAGGAATTCAAGCTTTGTCATACAGGATCTCATCATGTGATTTTTTTATGTTTTTCAAAAGAAATTTCTAGAATTCAAGTGTCACTTAGAACAAGATAAATAGCAGCTCAGACTTTCTCATATCATATCCGTCAATTACCTAGACTTAGATCAAGCATATGCTACCCACAGGTTTCAAGTTCAGAGCAAATTCTTATGTAAAATCAATTTCATCCAAAACTCGGGAGAATTCAAGGCTAAAAACTAGGTACTTGAAAGAAATTATAACAGAGCAACTATTCATCATTTCCATCATGTGAGATCATCTTCAAGTTCTATTTATTTATTGACTCTTAAAAACAAGATAACAAACTAAAGCACTCCTTAAGCAAACTTAAATTTAAAACAAACTATGTATATACACACACATTTTTTTTAATAAATAGCAAACTTAAAAATAAATAAACAACAGAAAAAAAATGCTAGAAAAAAAACTTACCTTAGATAACAGGGGCTCCTCCCCCCAAGCTGGGTGTTGCTATGGTCCTTCAGCGAGGCGGGTGGTCAATGTGGAGATGACCAAACAAGTAGTTCCAATTGTCGTTCTCCTATTGCTGTTGTTGCTGGATAGTGGCGAGGCGTTGTCCTGCTTCTTCTTGCCAATGGGTATGCTGGTGCAGAGTGTCCTGAATCTCTTGCTGACCATCCTCGATGGGGGTGAGTCTGGTGTCGAAACGAGACTGTTCCATCCGCTGCTCATGATATTCTGTGGGATGGTCATGGTAGCCACGAGCAGAGAAGGACATGCGTCCTCCCTGGTAGCCACTAGAAACCTCCTCATAGGGCTGCTGTTGGTAGTAGTCAAAGTTGCCATCCTACCATTGCGCACTTGAGCCCTGATGCCAGGAACTCTCCGAATGATGTGGAGAAGGCTGCTCCCACCCAGCATGTTTAGGTTGGTGCATATGAGAAGATCTTAGCTAGTCCCAGCCTACATGCATAGGATGGTGCACCTAGGAAGGTCCTGCTTGATCAAATCCTTTGTAGCTGGTGAAGGTGGGTCCTTCTAGAATGGGGTTGTCTCCATGGTACCGAGGCTGCGGATTGCGAGTGATCCTCGCAGAGGCACTCCTGCAAGGTGCTTCCTTCTTTCTCTACAAATCAAAGACAAATGAATCTACTGCATACAGACCGATGTTCTGGTATGGTAACGGAAACTCATTTATGTAGTCCATATACATCAAGACTATTTTCCCATCCTGGCCCTTTTTAAACATGTGTGCATGATTAAAATAGCCATAATCAATAATCCATCGGGGACTGTCAATGTATGTAAAAGAAGCGTTTGCTAGCAAACCTAAATTTCTAGCTATGCGGGTGACCAATGAAGTGCACCCAACATCTCCCTTAAGTCTAGGAATTTCTGCCCATTGTGCCATCATGAATTTTATAGATGAGACCTTCTTTCTTTTAACCATGGCATATAATAACTTCATTTCATCATTCCTAACTGTGCGGAAGTCATTTCTAGGAAAAAGAGAAAATCCTAGCCATTTGTGCATGAACCGCAAAGTAGGGTGGTGAATGTCATTGGTGCAAGGGTGGTAGCAGACAATTTCTTTTGATATCTCCCTCCAAAACTTATTCCTATCAAAGTCTTGTATAGCTGAGTCTACATCAATTGTACACTGAGCATGGAATCCTAGAAGCTCACTAAAGTTCTTCTAGGGAAAAGAAAATTATTTCCCAAAGAACCTAAATGAGGCTTCCGAGTCGGTGGTTTGTAAAGTGCATAAAAATTCAATAGTCAAAAACTTGCACCCTGATTCATCTATTTCCCATGCATCCTCCCATCCTATGGCCTTGAAAATGAGTTCAAATTTGGAGTCCATACCTGTGGACACAGTAGGGCTAGATCGAAGGCAGGGGTGAGGACGAAATCTCGGTCCTTTAGCTTCTTGTAGATGTTCTTCTCCTTATCATCCCGGAGCTTGAGCTGCTTGTCTTGTAGAAGAATTTTCTTCTTTGTGGGGGCTGATTGTGATGACGCTCCAACGGTGGGGGACAGAGGATCGACTTGCATATCACTTGCCCGGGATGAAGAACTTCTTGTTGAACGGGATGATCCCACTCGGGTGAGCTCGCCCTTCACGGTCTTCCACATTTTCCAGCAAAACAGACAAAAAACAATACAACTCGTGGAACGGGGTTAGGGAAATAAAAATGTTAGTGGTTAGCTGTCCAAAAGTCAGTCGTCCAGGGGGTTAGTCGTCCAAGATTTTCTAATGAATTTTTCTAATCAATAGTTTGGCATGACTTCCACCCTAATTCTTTTTAAGTTCCTCTCTTAATTTGGACAACACTACCACTCTTAAACTCTATTTTCTTGCTCAAATTTCAGCAGCACCTCTTCCACTCTTTCTCAAGATTTTAGCACTACTCTCACACTCAAACTTTCCCATAGTCTTTCTTACTCCAACACTTCTCTATTCAAGAGAATTTTAACTACGAAATTTGAAACTAGATTTTTGAACATGGAATGGTGAAATGCAGTATGTGTGAGTGAGTTGAGCAACCAAAAGAAGTGGTATTTATAGAGGGGAGAGGGGGAGGCCGCCCATCCTAGTGGTGGGGCCAGCTAGCCCCACAAGGTGGCCTTCCTGATGCTTCCTTTGCTTCGTGGTTAAGTAGGTGAAGTGCTCCTTTCGGTGGAAAATATCTCCTGGATGGTGTAGAGTGAGGGTGGTGGAGATATGGAGGTGATGGTGGTGGGCCCCACATGTTTGTGGGTCTTGGTAACCGTATTTCTACCGTATACATGTATAAATATGCAATGCAAAAATACTTTTGTGATACTATGAAATATAAGAAAATGAATGATGGTATTTTTATATTTTTACGCCTCCACAGTAAATATTTCTTACGGGGTTTTTAGGATCCATAAAAATTATTTATATGGGGCTTGAATTTTTAATATGCCATGATGACAATTATTTATTTCATTTTTCTATTGCAAGTTTTAGGAAGTAAATATGCCAAAGTAAAAATATAATGCGAAAAGTAAATATGGATAACTACCGAGTTACCTCCCGGCGACGGTTTGGAATTTTAAGTCCACTGAACCAGACTTCTCCATTCGGGTTTATTCTTCAGGTGTTTTCATCGGTCCCGGAGATGGAGACCTTGATACTTGCTTCTCAAGACACTCCAAATTGGAGCATTGTTCCGGTTTTGGCTTGAAAGCAAACTTCTCTTCCTTTCCGTTAATATAGAATTTAATTTCTCTAGCTCCGACATCAATGTGCGCATTTGTAGTACTTAGGAAAGGTCTCCCAAGTATAAGGGGTGTCTTCATGTCCTCCTGCATGTCATGTACCACAAAATCTATAGGAACGAAAAAGTTTCATATTTTTACCAGAATATTCTCAATGATTCCTGCAGGGTAGCGAACCAATTGGTCAGCTAGTTGCAAACACATCGATGTTGGTGTGAGTGTTTAATGGTTGAGCTTATCGAAGACCTTCTTGGGCATGACACTGACACTTGCTCCAAGATCGCATAACGCATTCTCAAAGTTTTGGCTCCTGATCGAATAGTCGATAGTGGGGCATCCTGGATCCTTCTTCTTGACTGGTGAAGTGTTTAGGATGGCCGCACTGCACTCCTCCGTTAGCTTGATTACCTCAGTGGTGGACAGTGGTCTTTTATTGTTGGGGATGTCTCTGAGATACTTCACGTAGGTAGGTACCTGTATGGCATCTAGCAACGGGATATTGATATATAACTTTTGAATTACCTCTACAAACTTACCAAACTACTCATCCATTTTGGTTTTCTGATTTCTACGTGGAAACGGTAGGAGGGTCATGTCATGAAAATCTTGTTGTAACTCTCGCTATTGTGGCCCAACTTCTTGAACTTCATCATTTCTCTTCTCCTCCTCCTACACTACCACTGGTGTCTTACCTATCCTTGTCGGATATGGTGGATCACGAGTAGACTTGCCACCTCTTGTGGTTATGGCGTTGACCTTTTCAAGGTTAGTGGCAAAAGGCAGAGCAGCAGCCAACTGGGCAAATTGTGATTCTATCTTTTTATTATAGGTAAGTTGGTTTTTTATGGCAGAAGAAAAACTATCCATTTTAGTATTTATATTTTCTAGGACCTTGTCATTAAAAGCAAGTTTTTTTAGAAATACTCTCATTAATCCTAGCTTGTTCTAAGATTAAGTCTCTTAAGGATGGTTGCTTGGAATTAGAAGAATTGTAGTAATTACCTGGATACTTACCTTGGTAATTTGACCGTTGTTGTTGTTTCCATCCTTTTCTCTATTGCTGTGGAGCCGAGTTGTTGATGACGATGTTTGCATCTTCTTCATATTCAGGAAATTCAATCCTCAAATACTCTCCACATGTCTTTTGAGCATTAAAAGCATCTTGAATGGCCTAATGATCTTTCTTGTAATTGTCTCGTTGTTCGAGCTAATTCAATAGTATGTCCATCTTGGTTGACAGTGCACACACCTCTTCTGGTACTTCTTCACTCTTATTGCATGATTGAATATTGCATGATGACCAGCCTTGATTAGAGGCTATCTTCTCCATAAGAGTTTTAGTTTTTCTAAGGGTGAGTGACATAAATGATCCTCTAGCAATGGCATCGAGTTGTTCATGAGATTTCTGAGTTAATCCATGGTAAAAACTTTGCATGAGCAACCAATCATCCATTCCATGATGAGGGCAATATGAAACATATTTTTGAAAACATTCCCATGCTTCTGGAATGGTCTCTCCTTTCTGCTGTTGGAAGTTTGAAATCTTTCCTCTTAAGGCATTGGTCTTGCCTAAAAGGAAAAACTTTTCTAGGAAGGCCTTTGAACACTTTGCCCATATATTGATGTTATCCTTGTTGGTGTAGAACCACTGCTTCGCCCGTCCCACTAGTGAGAATGGAAATAAGCGAAGTAGTATGTTGTCTTGAGCAACGTCCTTGATGACGACCGTGCTACTTATCTCTAGAAAATCCTAAAGATGAGCACTAGAATCTTCATGTGTCTTTCCACTGAATGGGGTAGCATGCACCATGTTAATGAGGCTTGGCTTGAGCTCAAACTAGAGGTTGGTAGTTTTGAGTGTTGGTCCAATGTGAATGTTCTCGGTGCTTGAAGTAGAGAACCCACGCAGGGTCTTGTCAGCCATAGCTTCATAAACTGGTGTTGAGCTTCCTCTTGATTTGGTTGATTCTAATGGATGGAAATTATTGGTAAATCACAACCAATCCTGCAATACCCTATATAGGATATGAACAAAGACAAACAAGGGTAAGCCTACTAAAGTAGAGGTGTTATGATTTTATCAATAAGTATTTATTTGGTCAATTCTCTTAGCCATGTGCCCCTCCCCGGCAACGGCGCCAAAAATGCTTCTGGACATTTCTTAGCATCACTCTTAACTAAGTTGTCATCCCTAGCATGATGCTAGAAATGTGTTGTTGGTAATTATGAGAACACTTGTAAATTATATATATAAGGTATCCGCAAGCGCATAGATAATATACCATTGTAGCATTTCACCCAGGAGTATACCGAGTATCCTTATTTATATTTTATCCACAGGGAGGAGCTATGGAGTTATGTTGGCATGGAGATATTGATAAATATGTATACTTATGATAAAATCACTCTCATGCTATGGCAGGGGTAAGTCAAGTGATAAATAAATGATAAGTGTAAGGTAATGATGGCATTCCAGAGATAGAAATTGATACTCATAAAATGAGATTCATTAAGAGCAAAAGATTCCTAAGTGATTACTTATCTACTAAGTCTTTTGTACACCCAAGTATATACAATCTCATCTATAGTATAACTAACTTTGGATCTATGCATAAGGAACATTACTAAGGAAGATTAAGAATAAAGCTTGTCTTCCTTCGCAATCATGTTCTACGTGCTCTACAAACGGAGAGTGGACTACAAAGGACTCAATGGGAGTGTCACATCTGCGATCTACAACATGACCCAGAGTGCAGAATGCATCCACAGGCAAACAATATCTAAGCACCATGCTTACATAATGTCGATCACTTTACTCTCTTGAGAACCGAGCTAAGAGCTTTGCGAACATATGGATATATTCATCATCAATCATAACTATATCAAGCATATTACTAGAGCAAACTAGGAACATAATAAATAGCAACATAATATTGATGTAGCACAAAGTCTTAAATACTGAGATCTAAAATCCTGAGCAATAGCCCAAAACTTCCACTAGTATCTGCACCTCTCATAGTTGAGAGGGAGAGAGCAAGAAGAGGAGCATCTCGGTGAGGTGCTTTACCTTCCCTACTGCACCTCTCACGATCGAGAGATAGAGAGAGCAAGAGGAGCATCTCCACCTCTCATGGTCGCAAGCATGTGCATTCCTACATAGGATGACTAATTGTCAACATGTAAGTTTAGCAGTAGGAAAAAATGAAGGAAACCATTTTTGTCCACCTTTCTTATGTAGTAACTTCCTTGTCGATTACGATATGGTGGTGCTCATGTCTCATGGTCACGAGGAGGGCATGGAAGAGAAGCACCGCCGTCGTCGTTGCTGCTCCAGAGGAAGAAGGATCGATAGGGCACCGGGATGGTGAATCGGCACAAGAAATGTGCAGGGCAAACCAGGGATACCAAAGTGCATTGAGTACCCCTTGGCTTGCCCAAATAAGTGAACCCCCTTAATCACAAAACTTCCACTAGCACCTAGATCGAGCAGCCCTCGTTGTGCCTAGATGCTAGTAGTACCCAATCTTGAAGGCCTTCTCCCAACGCCGCTTCTACCGCTAGAGGAGTTGGAGAAGGAGCACCATGGCGATGAAGAAAATATAGATGGTTGGCCAAGAGCTTTGTCTGTATTTATCTGTATCTAAGGAGGAAGGAGTGTGTGGATTGCCAAGAAGTGCATCCTGTCATAGAACCGACCAATTCATAAGAGCACAAGTACAATGGCAGCCCAGAAGTGGATGCACTGTCATACTTGAGCCCATTTAAACCCGATAGTCCATCGAGAACCATGACGGGTCTCGATTAACGATCCACATACAACCAAGATCGTACATGATTCAACATACATGTCACATGTTACATAAAGTTCATAGATACAGTTCATTCATCAGAATATGAAATAAGGTTATTACAAACCAAGTTCGATAGATAGTAGCGGAAGCAAATTAAAGTTTGAAACTAGCATTTGTCAACATAGTTCAAATACAGTGTCAACTCATGATCACAATCCACAAAAGCATATAAGAGGGATTATTAAAGACGCCTGCCCAAGGCTCACTCTTCATCCACGCTGGGACAGATGCAATACTTGCAATAGCCGTGATAAATTGTACCATCTGCAACAATGGGAATAAAACCCGGAGTATGAGAAGGTACTCAGCTAGACTTACCCGTCATAAACCAAAAATAAAATTACTCCACGGATTATGCAAGGCTTTATAAGTGGAGGTAGCTTGACAACATTTTGCATAAAAGCGATTAACTTAATTATACAATTGTACTTTGGCCATCAAGTTAATTATAGTTATTCATCTCTAGATTAGCAACTAACCTATGCCAAACATGTGGTATATCATTTGATAGCATACAATAATAACCATAGCCCATGTAGTAATTCCATGTTTATCCGAACCATCACATTCCATAATACAATTACTACGATGTTGGGGCTAGCCAAGTTTCTCACTATCCGAGAGAGACGATGATTCAAATCAATTTCAACCAGCTAGGAATTTATTTCTAACACAAACCCAGGTAGACCAGATCAACGGTCACCTCAGGTCACCTTTGGTACAACTCAAGTCCACATTTCGCGGGTTCGCCTAGTGCCGCACAATCAGGGACAATCAGCTGCTAGGGTGTTTAGGCCCGGCCTGCCCTTGGGCTCATGTCTGGCTCCCCGCACATCCTTACTACCATCTAGAGTGTGCACTTTTACAAAA
Source organism: Miscanthus lutarioriparius (assembly GCA_904845875.1). NCBI lineage: Eukaryota > Viridiplantae > Streptophyta > Magnoliopsida > Poales > Poaceae > Miscanthus > Miscanthus lutarioriparius. The sequence continues at coordinate 64,527,791 of CAJGYO010000002.1, forward strand.
CAGGGCCTAGCCTAAGTTGATCTACTCGGCTTCGCGGTTGAAATGAGTTATCTGGTCAGCTAAGTGATAGGCATGCATTCAATATTGTCATAAGTGCCAACAACGGTACGTTTCTTAATCGGCATAGACAGAATCACATGAGTCAACCTACACATACACTCCGCTCGGCCTCCATTTACATTACCCCATGATTCTTTTCCACGATAGCAAATATAGCCAACTATGCTTTGGTATCCACCTATATCTCGTAGGTGATAGGAAATCACCCGACTTCTACCGGTCTAAGCATGGCTAAGCATATATTCGATCCTGGACCTACATAGGGTGTAAGGTATATGTATCTGGACAAGGTAGTTCCATGCATCAAGTGTTTCCAATCAACTCTTATAACGTAATGCATCAAATATAAAGGACTCAAGTAATATTTTGTAAAACATGGGAGACTTAGAATGCTCTAGGGCTTGCCTTTGAGGAAAGAGGTGGGTCGGTGATCTAGGCACTCAGGGAGCTCTTTGGGAGTCTTCTCCTCTTTGCCTAGAGCTGTAGCTTGAGGAGTCTCCTGCTGATCCCCTTCCTCTTCTTCGTTGAACTCCAACAGTGTTATTTCTTCGGTCGAGCCTATATGCATGAGCATGAAATAAGATATCACGAATGCATATACGATGACACATGTAATATGATATAACGTGATGAATGCATCCTCATAAGTACTTTCAATAGCATGGTATTAAAGTAATAACAATTGCATCTTATTTTACTAAGTAGGTGCATATCCCTTCTCTATTACTTAAGCAAACACTTCTGTAATCTATTTACTGGACTACAAGATAGTGCTAATTGTTTTGACCATAACTGGAGTTATATACATCAAAATAATATGGTTGTGGACATTCTGGAAAGCTTATGAAATTGTATACAACTTTCTTTTAATATCCTTGATGTGATTCAATAGTTATCTAGGTCAAACAATTCAGTCATTTAAATTTGTCCAGAGAGCAAGCATTTTGGACAGCAAAATTCTAAAAGCCAAAACTCTTAAACCCTAAGGCCTATGATTATGAAAATTTAACACAAGGTAGACCAGTAAGTTATCTACACCTTTGTTATTAACAAGTTTTACAGAAAAGACCATTATCACCATGAAATTATCAACTCAACCAAAACTATACATGCAGCTATTTATTTGAATTATAAAGCAATAATTAATTAGTTGCATACAACCAATTGCTTCTAAGCCTTATTATTAATATCAATAGTTCATATGTATCACAAGTACCACAGAAAACATCATGGTCAAGCACAATTTATTTATTTAAATGCCTTTAATAATTTAATTAGATAATAAGTGAAATAACAAACACATACCAAATGTGCACAATAAATTCTCAAAAAATTACAATAGCTTCCAAGTGTTCCCAATAGACTACTGTAAAAATTTCATACCATTCTATCATGCATCACACCCTCTACAAAAATGACAAGCTAGCAAGGTTTATTTTAGTGAAAATAGTTAACCCTATAGAAAAGTGTCAAACAACATATTCTATATTTTTCTTAGCTTCATCCTAGTGCCATAATACTGTACAAAAACTTGCATAGCGATATGTTATTTATTTTTATCCCTATAATTTTCCTTAGAAAACACCATTTATTAATAGATAAATAGAAAGATCATATTTCAATCAAGTTTACTGCAAGTTTATTATTTTTTCTAGCTAGAGCATGTCAACACAAAACCATCAAAATTAGAATCACAATTTTATCACATTCCTAGCTCAAGTTACACATTTTACAAAATTGTAAACATTCAAAAAGCACTTATCTAGCTAAATTTTATCCACCTAGAAAAGTACTAGAAACAGTACATATCATATTTTTATAAAATACTACACTTCATAAGGAATCCAACAAAATTTGGTTCACCAAAATTGGACATTTCTAGCTCAAGATATGATTTTCCAAAGTTAGCACAAAAATCTGTAAAAGAAATAACAAAACCCTAAACCGCAGTCACTAACGTGTGGGACCCAAATGTCAGCGGGGTCCACCTGTTAGCCTAACCGAAACAGAGGAGCATGTTTGACCGGCGCTAGCTCGCCGACGACGAGCTCTCCGGTGAAACCGACCCCACCTACGTGCTCTACTCACTATCCCGTGTCGATTGATATAGGTGGTGGAGGCGCAAACCCACTGGAGCTACCTCGTCGCCGACCATGGCGGCACAGGCGCTGTGCTGAGCTACGCCAGCCGTTACAGGCCATGGCAAGGCTCGACAAGAAGCGCACGAGCTCCGCGGTGACCAAGCGAATCTACCGAAGCTACCTAGGCTAGGTGGAATGCGCCTACGAGATCTGTTCGCGTGCACGGTGGCACGACGGTGAGAGCGCGGCGGCGCTGGCCTTCATGTTCCACGCCGGTGAGGCAACTACTCACCGTAATGTCATGCCACAAACAAGGACACACCCTAACCAAGCCCTAACATGATGGAGAAGAAGGAATGTGCAAGTGAGCCGAGCAGCCGCGAGCTAGCCATGAAGGCGGCCATGGAAGCCGAGATCCCGATGAGGACAAGAACAGCAATTTCGCCCTCACCATAGCTCGCCTGGCACTGCTACTGCATCGAGGAGGTAGAGGAGAAGACGGTGCAGCTGCTGGCTAGATGGAGACATCAATGGTGTAGCGGCTCGAGTGCTAGGCGACGGCAGAGTAGCGCTATGGCTAGGAGGCGCTCGGTGCTCCGCGGCGAGCGTGAGAGAGAGCAATAGAGAGGGAGAGAATGCGAGCGCGTAAGTGAAACGAGCGGTGCGGCTTCTCCTTAAGCGCATGCTAGCGCACTGTGATGAGGGCCCGATGCCGGCTAGTGGCGGCCATGCGGCGGCTAGGTGCTGCGCCCGGTCGGCCACCACAGCCAGGCCGAGTCGGCCATCAGAGCCCGATCGACCGACTGACAGCGCCAATTAAGCCCTTCCAATCTCCTAAACCATAGAGAATTAGTGCACGACGCTAAAACAAAAATTGTAGAGTTACATACTAGCTCCAACGTTGCTTAAGTGATCAAGGTCTAATTCGAGCAGGTTATGGAGTTAAATCCTCACAAAGTCAGGCACATCAACACTGTCAAAGTAGTTAGATTTAGAAAAAATTTTAAGTTCCAAAAATAGTGCAATGTTGATTCTTGTGAGCCAAATTCAAGCATGTTAGGAGCTAAACTAGCCTATGACCCAAAAATAAAAGTTTGTACACTACTTGAGTTCTACAACTTTGTTTTAGGGTGCACAGCCATGCAAAGTTTCTAAAGTGATGTTCAACTCCAGTCAAACATACAACTTGCAAATGATGCTTTACACTATAACTATGACTTAAAGACCAAACTAGACTTAGTCATGAATACCAAAGTTGTTCCTAGTGACATTCTAAACATGTTTAAGGTATTCCTATGGTTCCACAATCATTTTATACATTGGTTACATATAAACCCTAGCATTGGTAAGGCAATTCAATGACAACACAAGCAATATAAGCAAACATAGAAATGATATTTGAGAGACTCATGCTCATGAATGATCAATGACGCTTATGCTCATGCAATGCCAAGGCTAAATGCAAGCTTAACACCTAGGGTGTTACACATCTAGCCCCAGCTTAAATAGGCCAACCTTGAAGATGTAGAAGCAGAGAGGAGCAGTTAATATAAGCATCAGGGAAGACGAACGTAATGGTGATGCAACTGTGTTGTGGGTAGTTGGGAAATGGGGAAATAACTCACGCTGAATTTACTATCATCGGTACACCAATGGTCATGTAGGGACGGCGGTCATAACGCATATCCCAGTTGGCTCGGCATTCCAAACGATGGTGGAATTCAACCCTACTACCATCGCCGCATTGATGGTTTTCAACTGCCGGTTTCCATCCTTAGGAGGCATCCCTATCAGTCCAACCGACGGTGAAAGTATCACACCAACGCTTTTATTGCTACAGCAGTGAAAGTGATGATAGTAATAAGTCAATCTGTAATAGTGGGTTAAAGTGGTGGAGGTTGTCACAGAACCGACCAATTTATAAGAGCACAAGTACAATGGCAGCCCGCAAGCGGTCGCACTATCATACTTGAGCCTATATAAACCCGGTAGTCCATTGAATACCACGAAGGGTCTCGATTAACCATCAACATACAACCAAGATCGTGCATTATTCAACATACATGTCACACGTTCTATAAAGTTCACAAATATAGTTCACCATCAGAGTATGAATTAAGGTTATTACAAACCAAGTTCACTAAAATAGTAGCGAAAGCAAATTAAAGTTTAAAACTAACATCTGCCCTCATAGTTCAAATACAGTGCCAGCTCATGATCATGTCCACAAAAGCATATGAGAAGTATTAATAAGAGATGCCTACCCAGGGCTCACTCCTCGTCCACGGTGGGACAGAAGTAGTTCTTGCAATAGCCATGATAAACTGCACCATCTGCAATAATGGAAATAAAACCCTGAGTACGAGAAGGTACTCATCTAGACTTACCCGTCATAAACCAAAAATCAAGTGACTCCAAGGATTATGCAAGGCTTTATAAGTGGAGCTAGCTTGACAATAATTTGCATAAAAAGCCTACCAATTCAAGTATACAATTATAATTCGGTCATCAAGATAATTATAGCTATTCATCTCTAGATTAGCAACTAACCTATGCCAAACATGTGGTATATCATTTAGTAGCATACAATAGTAACCATAGCCGGTGTAGTAATTCCATGTTCATCATAACTATCATTTCATAACACAATTACTACGATGTTGGAGCTAGCCAAGTTTCTCACTGTCCGAAAGAGACGGCGATTCGAATCGATTTTAACCAGCTGGGAATTTATTCCAAACACAAACCCAGGAAGACTAGATCAACGGTCACCTTAGGTCACCTTTGGTACAACTTAGGTCCACATTTCGTGGGTTCGCCCAGCGCCGCACAATCAATGACAACCAGCTGCTAGGACATTCGGGCCCGGCCTACCCTTGGGCTCATGTCTGGCTCCCCACACATCCTTACTACCATCCAGAGTGCGCACTCTAATAGAACGGGGCCCAGCCTAAGTTGAGCTACTCGGCTTCGTGGTCAGAACAAGTTATCCGGCCAGCTAAGTGAGGCATGCGTTCAATCTTGTTAGAAGTGCCAACAACGGTATGGTCCTTAACCGGCACAGACGAAATCACATGAGTCCACCTACACATAGACTCCGCCCAACCTCCATTTACATTACCCCATGGTTCTTTTCCATGATAGCAAATATAGCCAATCGTGCTTCGGTATCCACCTATATCTCGCAGGTGACAGAAAATCACCCGACTTCTACCGGTCTAAGCATGGCTAAGCATATATTCGATCCTGGACCTACATAGGGTTAAAGGTATATGTAACTGGACAAGGTAGTTCTATGCATCAAGTGTTTCCAGTCAACTCTTATCACCTAATGCATCAAACATAAAGGACTCAAGTGATATTTTGTAAAACATAGGAGACTTAGAATGCTCCGGGGCTTGCCTTTGAGGAAAGAGGTTGGCCAATGATCTAGGCACTCTGAGAGGTCCTCGAGAGTTTGCTCCTCTTCTCCTAGAGCTATGGCCTGAGGCGTCTCTTGCTAATCCTCCTCTTCTTCCTCGTTGAACTCTAAAAGCGTTATCTCTTAGGACGATCCTATATGCATGAGCATGAAATAAGATATCATGAATGCATATATGATGACATGTATAATATGATATGATGTGATGAATGCATCCTCATAAGTGTTTTCAATATCATTGCATTAAGGGACAACAAGTCACATTTTCTTTTACTCAGTAGGTGCATATCTCTTCTCTAGTCACTAAACAGATCCTCATCTAAGCATTTTTCTAGATTGCAAGATAACAGCCACATGTTTGGACCATAACTGGAGTTATACACATCCAAATAATATGGTTGTGGACATTCTTGAAAGCTTATGAAATTGTCTACAACTTTATTTTGATCATCTTAATGTGATTCAGCAGTTATCTTGGTCAAACAAATTAATCCTTCAGATCTGTCTAGAGAGCAAGCATTTCTAATAGCAGACTTATAAGAGCCATAATTCTTAAACCATAAGGCCTATGACTATGAAAATTTAACACAATGTAGATCAGTATGTTATCTAAAACTTTGTTATTAACCATCTTTATAGAAAAGATAATTATCATCGTGAAATCATCACCACAACAAAAACTATACATGCAGCCATCTAGTTGAATTATAAAGCGATAATTAACTAGTTGCATACAACCAATTACTTCTAAGCTTAACTAATAACATCAACAGACCATATGCATCACAAGAACCATAGAAAACATTATGGTTAAGCATAACTAAATTATTTATATCCATTTATTAATTTCCTTTGATAATAAGATGATTTAAAGGATAAATATTTCCAAAGCTCAATAAATCCTGAGAAAATTACAGTATCTCAAATATGACGATAATAGTCTACTGTACAAATTCCATGCCATTTAGATAAGTATAACTACCTCTACAAAATTGACAAGTTATATAGACTTGTTTTAGCAAAAATAGTTTCGCATAGTGAAAAGTGCCAAACAATAGATTTACTATTTTTCTTACATTCCTCCAAGCATGAGAATACTGCGTAAAAAATTGCATGATCATATGTTATGTATTTTTACCCCAATTAATTTCACTAGAAACTAGCAATTAATTAGGATTAAAAATGAAAACCATATTTCAAGTATGCTTACTGTAGGTTTAGTATTTTTCCTAGCTAGAGCATGTCAGCACAAGACCAGCAAAATTGGAATCACAATTTTATCACCTTTCTAGCTCAAGTTCTGCATTTTACAAGATATACACTACTTTAAACTCACTTATCTTGCTCAATTTAATTCTCCTAGAAAAATACCCTTAACAGTAGATTTCATATTTTTATCAAATACTAAACTTCATGAGGAATCCAACAAAATTTGGTTCACCAAAATTGGACACTCCTAGCTTGAGATATGAATTTTTGAAACATGCATTTAAATCTGAAAAAATAAATCAGAAAATCAAAACATCACACAGGCTAACAGCTGAGGCCCGTGGTCAACGGGACCCACCTGTCAGCGAGACCAAGACAGGGGATGGCACTGACCGGCGAGAACTCACCGACGGCGAGGTCTCCGGTGGTGGCGTCCTCACCACTTCACTCTTCTCACCCACGCGTATCGACTGGTAAGCTTAGTTGGCTCGGTGGCTCGCCGGAGCAAGCTCGACAGCGGCCATGGCAGATGGCGGAGGTTGGGTGGTGGTACGCTGGCCATCTCTATCTATGGCACACTCAGGCGAGAATGGCTACTCCATCCTGGTGACCTAGCGAAGCTATATGGTGTAGGTGGGGTTCGAAGTGGCGTCGGTGAACTTGGCCGCATGCATGGCCATGTGGCGGCGCACGGAGCACAGCGGTGCTCTCACTGTTCTAGCTAGATGGTGGCAAAAGGTGGTCTCCATCTTGCCACTAGCTAGGTCTAGGGTTACTCAAGCTAAGACGCGAGAGAAATGGGGGAGACAGTGAACCAACTCGGTGGCGGTGAGCTCGAGTGCCATGGCGGCCATGGCGGATGGCGCGCGGGGCGGCCACTCGTTTTGACGCAGTCAAGCAGTAGCGTCACTCCTTGATCCGGCCTAAGCATCTAGACTTTAGCGTGGTGCTGGACCAGAGAAGATGGAGGTATGTGGTCCAGTGGAACGGCGGGGCCACGGTGAGTTGCGAGCGCGGCGGGGCTTCGGTGACGACGGTGGAAACAACGAGGCTAAATGGCGCTATACCTAGGGTCGATAGGTGATGCTGGTGGCTCGAGAAGGTGGAGGTGATGGCGGAGCAGCCATGGCTGAGACGAATCGGTCAGCGAGGCTACGTCGGCGGCGAGCGGCTACGGTGGAGCTGCGGTGGCGCACAGCGAGCTCGGCGTGGAGCTTTGGCAAAGCAGAGCGAGAGGGTGAAAGTGAGAGCGGGCAAGTAGAGTGAGCAGCAGGGGCACGGCACTTAAGTGCTCGCTCTGGCCTAACCGGCTGGGCCAACGCCAGCATGCTGCTGCCATACGGCGGCCGTAGCCTATGGTCGGTCGGCCACTGCCGTGCCCACGGACGTAGGTTCAAACACCACGAAGCCGACTTACAATGTGATTTCGACCCCATATATCTCCTAATTCGTTCGTCCATTGCAAAAATTCCATTAATGAAAGTTGTAGAGCTACATGCCATCTATAGCTTTTCTTTAGGAAGCATCCCCTAATTTGTAACAGTTATCCAGTTACAATGCTCCCAAGTGGGGTACATCGAAACTAAAAACAGCATTAGGACAGAAAATTTTGCAAGTCTCAAAATAGTATTTCCTTGCTATTTGTGAGTTGTTTTTGAGCATGCTATGCACTGAATTAGACCTTGACCCAAAAATAAAAGTTGTTACCCTAGTCAAGTACTACAACTTTTATTTAGGTCACATAGCCATGCAAACACTCTAATCTACTGTTCAACTTTGGTCCAACTAGTATCATGAAAATGGCATTTCAAATGAAACCAACAAATTTGACCTATGTTATGAATACAAACATTGTTCCATTTACCATCCTAGATGTTTCTAAGGTGTTTTCATGACCTCACAACCATCTCATACATACGTCATACATGATTACAAGCATAAGCATATATATAAATCAACATTTCATGTGACAATGTATAGAATGAGATGAAATTTCATATGCTCATGTTCATGAATGCTTGGATGATGCTTGCCCTCTTGAAATGCAGATGCCAAATTGCAAAGCTTAACACTAGGGTGCTACAAAGGTGGAAGTGATAAGGTAAAGTAATCATAATTATAGGTTGGACCCTAGCAAAGTATTACCATTCTCACCAGTTTCTAGGTTAATTATAGTTTAAAAAATTAGTAAAATTCATCTTACCAGATTATCACAGTTGTAGAAGTCTAATCATAGTATCTCATCCTAGCATCTACCCATTCCAAGGATGTGGCTATAAGAATAGATTCAATAAAATCTACAAAGAGGTACAAATTTCCCCACATGATAGGCGTAGTCGACACCAGGGCCAGTGGCGCGACAGGCCAAACGAGACCTCATACCCAAAGGGACGCATCCTCAGATTTTCATATAACTCTACCACAGCTTCTCAGGGGTTGGAAAAACACACTAATCTCAGGAGGATACGAAATCGTCCCATCTCATAATCCTAGATGATACCACATCATCCCATCATTCAATCTCGGATGATACCAAATCATCCCAACATAATAGTGTCGATATTACACTACTATAGATTGACTTATCACTATCGCCACTTTCACTACCGTAGCAACAGAAGCGACTGTGTTTTACTTCCACCACCGATTGGACTGAGAGCGAGGCCTCCTGGGGAAGGAAACAGGCAGTTGAGACTTCTACCACCGACGGGTTAACAATAGATGTGGCAGTGGTATTTTGTCAGTCGTATGAAAAGTTGAACCGACTGGGATTCGTGTTATGGCTGTCGGCCCTCCATGACTGTTTGGTCTTCCGACGGTAAAGTCAGCGTGAGTTATTTCCCAACTACCCACAACACAGTTGCATTACCATTACTTGCACTTCTCCATCTTCAAGGTTGGCCTATTTAACCAGGGTCTAGATGCACCTCTTGGGCTCAATCCACACACTCTTGAATCCACACACTCGTGAGCTACAGTATCTTTCCTCATCGTGAAGAAGTGCTTTGCTTGTTCTTCCATCCCTTCCCCATTTCATTGACTGTCTTCTGTAGGAAATTTTTTTATTTGTTTGTTCAAAGTTTCTGCCTGGAGAGGTGTAAGATGGATTTAAAGCACCTCATAGGGATGCTAGTGTTTGGAGAAGACCTTCAAGATTAGGTGCTTTAGATTCCATAATCTTGTTGCCTTTTAGGATCGAGATGCAGATTTGCATCCCTCGATCCTCAAAGGTACCAAGATTATAGAATATAAAGCACCTCACTGAGATGCTAGTGCAAGTTTTGTGAGGTGCTCCTTCTCCATCCTTTGCGACGTGCTGCCGTTGAACAGCAGCTTGACCTTGATGATTGCAGATCTTCTTGTAGATCTTCTTTACATATGATCTGCAGTCATCTGGTTCTATCTTGTTTAGGGGCTCCATACTCGATTGGGGGTGCTTCAAGTTCGCGAGGTGCTTGTTCTTCAAGAATGAGTGCTTTATATTCCATCTTGTAGCTTGTTGACATTTCTTAGCATCACTCTTAACTAAGTTGTCATCCCTAGCATGACGCCAGAAATGTGTTGTTGGTAATTATGAGAACACTTGTAAATTATATATATAAGGTATCTGCAAGCACACAGATAATATACCATTATAGCATTTCACCCGAGAGTATATCGAGTATCGTTATTTATATTTTATCCACAGGGAGGAGCTATGGGGTTGTGTTGGCATGGAGATATTGACAAATATGTATAATTATCATAAAACCACTCTCATGCTTTGGCAGGGGTAAGTCAAGTCATAAATAAATGATAAGTGTAAGGTAATGATGGTGTTACAGAGATAGAAATAGATACTCATAAAATGTAGTAAGCCTAAGTAGGAGATTCGTTAAGAGCAAAAGATTCCTAAGTCATTACTTATCTACTAAGTCTTTTGTACACCCAAGTATATACACTCTCGTCTATAGTATAACTAACTTTGGATCTATGCATAAGGAACATTACTAAGGAAGACTAAGAACAGAGCTTGTCTTCCTTTGCAATCATGTTCTAAGTGCTCTACAAATGGGGAGTGGACTACAAAGGACTCAACGGAAGAGTCACATCCGCGATCTACCACATGACCTAGAGTGTAGAATGCATCTGCAGGCAAATAATATCTAAGCACCATGCTTACATAATGTCAACCACTTAACTCTCTCAAGAACTGAGCTAAGAGCTTTGCGAACATATGCATATATTCAACATCAATCGTAACTATATCAAGCATATTACTAGAGCAAACTAGGAACATAATAAATAGCAACATAATGTTGAAGTAGCACAAAGTCTTAAATAAAAAGAAATATAATAACAATACCGGCCTCTAGACGGCAGATCCAGAATCCTGAGCAATAGCTGAAACTCTACTTGAACCTTGCAAGCTAGCCTACACTAGAACTTTGAAGAATTGGAGCTCTATTCTCTTCTCTCTAGAAACCCTAATTTCTGGTTTACTCTTGACTTATGGTAGCGTGTTCTGGAGGGGGTAGGGGCAGGTTATATAGGCCGGAGCGTCAATCCTGAGCCCTCGGATCAAACCGACTTGAAAGAATGGCGTAGATGCAATCTAGGAAGCGGTGGAGGAACCGACGTCGAAGTGGAGCATGACAGGTGGGCCTAGAGGGCCGGGAAGCCTACAGGTCAGTCTCCTGCCCTCTGCTTCGGTGGTGTGGCTTCTGGTGTCCTCTGAAACCTTCTGGAGCAGTTTTTGCGACATATAAGCGTGATTTAATTTGTCGTTTTGATCCCCCTTGATGATTTTCTGCATAAACCCTGCTGAAAACACAGATTCACCAAAACTCATAGAAATTGTCAGTTTAAACCCCTAAGTCTATGTTGGTGATCCTTTTCATGCATTTATTCATGTTATGTTGACGGTTTATGATGGATGATAACTACCGTCAACAAACTCCCCCAAGCTAAACCTTTGCTAGTCCCTAAGCAAAGCTAGCCTTAGCAATGGATTAGGAGTTGCTGCAATGTTTTCACTCCTCAAAAGTACACATGTGTTCAAACAAGAATTCTCCTCCGGATTGAAATTCATCGATCTGACTTTCAAACTTTCCCATATTACCTTCAACCATGGGGCTTTTGAGCTTTCACTTTCATCTTGGGTAATTGAAAGACAGAACGATCAAGTCAAGCACTTTGTCTCAGGTTCTTTTGTTCAACCATTATTCTAGAGTTTTTGCAAGTTTTCAAAATAAAACTCAGAGATTCCTTTGTATGACACTCTCAAGTCTCTCATATATGTGGTATTTGTGATGTTATGCCTTTTCTTCTCCTATAATTAAAGCTTAAGTGGAGCTCATAGGAGTGGTAATTGCATGAAGAGAGCATACTTGCAATACATATATTGTAAAGTCAAACCTCGGATCCAAAGAGAGTTAAGTCATACAATCAAATCAAGATGTGCATGTGTATGGAATATGCTGGATATATATGGTGTCTAGCCTAATTCTACTATGCTCCTTGAAAACATATCTCTCATTTTAAACTTGGAAACAATTGCAAGAAAACATGGGCTATCTTATTCATCTTTTTTCAGGCGGGAATCTAAGTACCCATTGTTTTAGATATCTTTGATACTTGTCCATTTTTTCAATTCTTCTTGATCATCTGCCCTTGCCTCTTGGGCTGCAGCTCTCTATTGATCCACTTGCTCCATTTGGGTATGGAGATGGCCCAAAGCTACATGGCTTGATCGGTTTCCCATCGAGCCTCACTTGCTGCCTTCTTATGCTTGCGCACACGCCTCTTGAGCTTATGTTGTGCGGCTTCAGCTCTCATGAGCTTGTCCATGCAAGTGGTGTATGATTCCTACCAGAAGTCTCTGGTGTCCTGGCATGTATAGAACATCTTCATCACCGCAAACATGGCATTTTCTTCTTCTTCTTCTTCTTCTTTTATGAATAACTTTTGCATAGCCCATGCCTCTTTTCTACAGCAAACTTTTGAGAGATAGTAATAAGAAATTAGAGCATTTATTTGGTGGAAACCTATGAAGCATATTTTTGGTGTTTTCTCCCAATGTAGGAGTAAAACACTTTTGGGTGGATCTAGATGGAAGACATGTTTTTACGCCTACCCCTAGTTTAGGAGTAGTGCATATGTGGGTGGTGTGTACGTGATCTAGATTTTAAGAGTATGACAAACCTCTCATAAGGCATCAACAAAGTTTGACTAAACTCAATGCAAAACAAGTAGCATATAAGTGGAAGTTTTCCTAGCCTAGATAAACATGTTTGGCTCTGGTAGGAATTCAAGCTTTGTCATACAGGATCTCATCATGTGATTTTTTTTATGTTTTTCAAAAGAAATTTCTAGAATTCAAGTGTCACTTAGAACAAGATAAATAGCAGCTCAGACTTTCTCATATCATATCCGTCAATTACCTAGACTTAGATCAAGCATATGCTACCCACAGGTTTCAAGTTCAGAGCAAATTCTTATGTAAAATCAATTTCATCCAAAACTCGGGAGAATTCAAGGCTAAAAACTAGGTACTTGAAAGGAATTATAACAGAGCAACTATTCATCATTTCCATCATGTGTGATCATCTTCAAGTTCTATTTATTTATTGACTCTTAAAAACAAGATAACAAACTAAAGCACTCCTTAAGCAAACTTAAATTTAAAACAAACTATGTATATACACACACATTTTTTTTAATAAATAGCAAACTTAAAAATAAATAAACAACAGAAAATAAAATGCTAGAAAGAAAAACTTACCTTAGATAACAGGGGCTCCTCCCCCCAAGCTGGGTGTTGCTATGGTCCTTCAGCGAGGCGGGTGGTCAATGTGGAGATGACCAAACAAGTAGTTCCAATTGTCGTTCTCCTGTTGCTGCTGTTGCTGGATAGTGGCGAGGCGTTGTCCTGCTTCTTCTTGCCAATGGGTATCCTCCTGAGATTAGTGTGTTGGAAAAACACACTAATCTTAGGAGGATACGAAATTGTACCATCTCGTAATCCTGGTTGATTCCACGTCATCCCATCATACAATCTCGGATGATACCAAATCATGCCAACATAATAGTGTTGATGATACACTACTACAGATTGACATATCACTATCATCACTTTTACTACCGTAGCAATAGAAGCAACTGTGTTTTACTTCCACCACCAGTTGGACTAATAACGAGGCCTCCTAGGGAAGGAAACCGGCAGTAGAGACTTCTACCACCGACGGGTTAACAATAGATGTGGTAGTCGTATTTTGTCAGTCGTACGAAAAGTTGAGCCGACTGGGATTCGTGTTATGTCTGTCAGCCCTCCATGATTGTTTGGTCTTCCAGCGGTAAAGTCAGCGTGAGTTATTTCCCAACTACCCACAACACAGTTGCATCACCATTACTTGCACTTCTCCATCTTCAAGGTTGGCCTATTTAACCAGGGTCTAGATGCACCTCTTGGGCTCAATCCACACACTCTTGAATCCACACACTCATGAGCTATTGTATCTTTCCTCATCACGAAGAAGTGCTTTGCTTGTTCTTCCATCCCTTCTACAGGATATTTTTTGATTTGTTTGTTCAAAGTTTCTGCCTGGAGAGGTGCAAGATGGATATAAAGCACCTCATAGGGATGCTAGTGTTTGGAGAAGACCTTCAAGATTAGGTGCTTTAGATTCCATAATCTTGTTGCCTTTTAGGATCGAGATGTAGATTTGCATCCCTCGATCCTCAAAGGTACCAAGATTATGGAATATAAAGCACCTCACCGAGATGCTGGTGCAAGTTTTGCGAGGTGCTCCTTCTCTATCCTTTGCGAGGTGCTGCCGTTGAATAGGAGCTTGACCTTGATGAGTGTAGATCTTCTAGTATATCTTGTTAACAGATGATCTGCAATCATCTGGTTCTCTCTTATTCAGGGGCTCCATACTCGATTGGGGGTGCTTCAAGTTTGCAAGGTGCTTGTTCTTCAAGATTGAGTGCTTTATATTCCATCTTGTAGCTTGTTGACAGTTCTTAGCATCACTCTTGACTAAGTTGTCATCCCTAGCATGACGCCAGAAATGTGTTGTTGGTAATTATGAGAACACTTGTAAATTATATATATAAGGTATCTACAAGCGCATAGATAATATACCATTATAGCATTTCACCCGAGAGTATATTGAGTATCGTTATTTATATTTTATCCACAGGGAGGAGCTATGGGGTTGTGTTGGCATGGAGATATTGACAAAAATGTATACTTATCATAAAACCACTCTCATGCTTTGGCAGGGGTAAGTCATGTCATAAATAAATGATAAGTGTAAGGTAATGATGGTGTTCCAGATATAGAAATAGATACTCATAAAATGTAGTAAGCCTAAGTAGGAGATTCGTTAAGAGCAAAAGATTCCTAAGTCATTACTTATCTACTAAGTCTTTTGTACACCTAAGTATATACACTCTCATCTATAGTATAACTAACTTTGGATCTATGCATAAGGAACATTACTAAGGAAGATTAAGAATATAGCTTGTCTTCCTTTGCAATCATGTTCTACGTGCTCTACAAACGGGGAGTGGACTACAAAGGACTCAATGGGAGAGTCACATCCGGGATCTACCACATGACCCAGAGTGTAGAATGCATCTACAGGCAAACAATATCTAAGCACCATGCTTACATAATGTCGACCACTTAACTCTCTCAAGAACTGAGCTAAGAGCTTTGCGAACATATGCATATATTCAACATCAATCATAACTATATCAAGCATATTACTAGAGAAAACTAGGAACATAATAAATAGCAACATAAAATTGAAGTAGCACAAAGTCTTAAATAAAAAGAAATATAATGACAATACCGGCCCCTAGACGTCAAATTCGAATCCTAAGCAATAGCCCAAACTCTACTTGAACCTTGCAAGCTTGCCTATATTAGAACTTTGAAGAATTGGAGCTCTATTCTCTTCTCTCTGAAAACCCTAATTTTTGGTCTACTCTTGACTTATGGCAACATGTTCTAGAGGGGGGGCAAGGCCTGGTTATATAGGCTGGAGCGTCAATCCTGAGCCCTCGGATCAAACCAACTTGAAAGAATGACGTAGATGCATTATAGGAGGCGGTGGAGGAACCGACATCGAAGCGGAGCATGATAGGTGGGCCCAGGGGGCTAGGCGGCCTTCAGGTGGGGTCGGCCTCCTACCCTCTACTTTGGTGGCATGGCTTCTGGTGTCCTCTGGAACCATCTGGAATAGTTTTCGCGATGGATAAGCGTGATTCAATTTGTCGTTTTGATCCCCCTTGATTTTCTGGATAAACCCTGCTGAAAACACAGGTTCACCAAAACTCATGGAAATTATCAGTATAAACCCCTAAGTCTATGTTGGTGATCCTTTTCATGCATTTATTCATGTTATGTTGATGGTTTATGATGGATGATAACTACCATCAACATAGCTCTCACGGTCAAGAAGCAGATCACATCCCTTGACTGTGAGGGTTGCAAGATGGAAGGTAGAGAACCTCACTGAGGGTGAAGTTTTGTGATGTGCTACGTCATTCTTTAGATTCCATAATCTTTATACCTCAGAGGATCTGTTGCTTTGTATGTGCAAACCACCGTATGATACGGATCTGTTATCGCGTAAACCTAAATGGAAAATATGTAAAGTACTACCGAAGTATTTAATTTGGGTCGATGCTTGATAGCCGAGTCTCATCGGCTCAAAATAGCTGACACCTAGAGTATCGCCTTTAGAACAAAAAATAACAATAAAATACATAGGATCAAAAGTGATATTCAAATAGTAGATTGTTTACTTATAACTTATAAGACCCTAGATATAATCTATGGTCCTAAGAAAACATTGTTTACAACATCTTGTGCATGGATGGTCACTGCAATAGCCTCGGCAACATCAGTGAAGTCTCCAATCAGGTCCTCTTGATCTTCCAGCCGGTCAGCATCTGGAAAATCAGGTTCTAGGTGACGGAGCTCGTGCTCTGAACATAGGTGCGCTGCAGCAAGAGCGGCACTGGCACCATAGTGGATGCCATGAGTTGCCACTTCTCTGGCATGAACCGAGATATCTTGCAGACAATCTTCAAGAGAAACGCCAGTGCAACTGTGCCAAGTGATGCACGTCGAAGGGTCTCGTGGTGATTCTCTAGGTCGATCTCCCGGTGATGAGCCTCCTCGATCTCGCGATGAGAAGCAGCCAATTGTTCCTCAATATCTAACGAAAATGAAGGGTTATCGGATAAAGTCATGAATATAAAAGCAAAGAATCTTCAAAGAAATTTTACATGCTGCCCTAGCATGAGCTTCATCAGCCCTCATCTGAGCAACATTGGTCTCTTCTTCAGATGCAGAGAGGGCTGTTTTAACGACATTGAGACATTGCTCGAGCCAACCTACCTCAAGCGTGGCTTCTGAATATAGGTTTCTGGCCTCCCTCCTTTCACAGATAAGATTCTAGATATCCTGACCCGACTCGGAGGATGAAGATGAAGATGACGATGACAATGAAGATACCATGGACCCATCAAGATGTACAATCCATTGTTGTCCAACCACCATCGGAGTTGGCCGATGTACCGCGGCATGAGAGGTAGCCCTGCATATTCAAAGGATTAATGCAAGCCGGCCATAGAGATAAGAAATCATTCCCTCTCACCCTTGGCGATGAAGAGGGACACGAAGGCGGATCCATGGCTTCTAGAGTTTCCTCCCTTGGACGCTTGCCGTGAGCCATTGTTCAGAAGAAGACTAGAAGGAGAAAATAAAGAAGAAAAGATATGTGTCACAGCACAACAAATGAACACAAGTAGTATTCCATCTACATCGCCTTGCCTCCAAATTTTTATAGCCCCAGGGGACAATGGGTTCATCAAAAATTTGGGGGCATGTGTTCACACCAAAATTTATTCCAAAATTCGGGGCATGTGTTCACACCAAAATCTAGGAAGATGCACAGGAAACCCAAAACTCAGGGAACGTGCGTGATTGTTGAATGTTGTCCCAACTTCCAACACCATCCCCACCACTTATTACGCTAGGAACCGTTGTATACCTCGTCTTCCCTTATGCGTGCTCCCTAGATCACGCATCTTAACTACTTGAGTCTGGGTGCATCTTCATGGGTGGCGTATTTAAGTGCGTGAGTGTTGAATGTCCCAACTTTGATTTCAATACAGTCCCACTACTTATTATGCTGGAAACCATCGTATACCTCGTCTTCCCTAATGTGTGCTCCATAGATCACGCATCTTAACTGCACTGAGTCTAGGTGCATCTTCAAGGCTGGCCTATTTAAGCCATGTCTAGGTGCACTGAGTCTCTCGCCCCTCCCCTCCCTCCAAATCCCTTAGCATTAGACTAAGAGAGCAGCAACTATTTTTGTCCACCATGATTCATGGCGTACTTCGGCGGCTCTGTCGTTGTTGGGAGAAGGCTTTCAAGATCGGGTTCTGCAGTGGCCTACTGGTGGCCGTTCATCTTGGGTGTTAAAGGAAGTTCCGCGAAGAGATGGGGAAGAACAATACCATCTTCGGTGGCTCAGGTTGCCGATGACACAGCGGCTAGGCTCGTTGATGGTCGGTTTTGTAATCTCATCTATTGTTATTGTAGAGATCAATACCTTTATTATGCAACATCAGCTGACGAACTTTGTCATGTTAGTGTCCATTGTTATTGTAAAAACTACGTTGTGTGTTCAGTAAGCTACTAAGGCCTAGCTGAATTAGTATCAACATTGTATAATTATGTCACCGTCGGATATAAGCGTCGTTGAAAAAATTGTATCACCGCCGCTATTCGCCACTAGGTGCTAACACCTTCTTGCTGTAACCTGTAAAAATAATGTTCATAATATTTTGTTCCTTTCCAACGTTCAATTTCTGTATGACACGCCAGTCGTTAGGTGCTACGTACCATCTTCTTTAAGACCCAATCACCACTGTCAGTAGCCTTCACTGCCGATATCATCAAAATTTGCAAGCCAGGGCGAGACTCCCATGCGTTTTTAGAATTTTTGGAACGTTTGTAGTTAGCTTACAAAGACCGCTACCCACCCAGCCGCCACCCTGTCCGTCTCCTCCTCAAGTGCTACTTTTCCTCACCTACTCATCGGCGTGCAAGCCACCACTCACCGGCGACAAGCTAGTGCTCCGCGTTAGTGCGCCTCACCTGCACGCCCGCATAGATCCATCGGTGACCAGGCTGGTACTCATCACTGTCGTGGCCGCTCGAGCTCACTGCCGCAAGGTCCAAAGGCAAGGGTAATGCTTTCTCGCACTTCCCTTATCCATGTTTCTTGGCTTTTTATTCCCCTCTTGTCTCATCTAAGTACGAATCAAGCTTCCATCTGATCATTAAGGAGCTCACGAGCACATCCCCACAGGTGCTCCTACTCTAATTCAGGCGACAGCACTGCCGCTTCCATCGCCGGCCTCGCTCCACCACATCCTAGTGAAGATGGAGGAGGAGGCCACCAACAAGAGGAATGAAGTAGACATCCTCATAGATGATGTCTTGGTCCTTATCCTCCATCATCTCACCGCCACACCTTGTGCAGCTACAAGTGTGTGTCGCTCCTGGTACTGCCTCATCTCCAAATCCGAGCACCATAAGAAGCTTCCCCAGTTTGTCGCCGGATTCATGTATGGCAACTAGAAAGGCAAACGCCGATTCACCAGCTTCACCGGTGAATACCCCTCCTTTTCCTTCTTGCCCTTCCTCATTCAGGATTTAGTCATCTCAGATTGCTACAGAGGCCTCTTCCTCTGCTAGTGTGTTGGGCTTCGCTATATTGTCTATAATCCGGTGACTAGCAAATCAGTTTTTACTATCGCATAGCAGCCTTTGTTATGGTTCAGCTCGCTTGGGGTTTGATTCCACAATCTCCTCGCACTTCCATGTGGTAGAACTGTGGGCAAGGTCACCTGGGGTGTTAGTTGTTAGCATCTACTCATCCAAAACCAGAGCATGGATGTGTAAAGAATCTGAATGGGGAGAGGATACTCTAGTATGCAAAATTAAAGAAACTGTGTTTCTTAATGGTTTTATGTTCATGCTGGAGGTGTCCCACATAGTTGCTATCAATATGGAGGGAAAGACATGGAGGAAAATTCTTAGGCCACCAGGTCCTGCATTGTCCATCCATGGAGATTAGGGTCAGCTGTGTCTATGTATTGCTGGTATTTTCAATATGTCTGACCTTTCAATCTGGATCCTTGAAGACTATGGTACTAGTAAATGGACATTGAAGCATATGGTGAACACGCTGCAGCTATCTGGACTGAATAATATTAGACTCGGTTCTAAGGCTGCCAATGCGGACTACAGAGTGATTGCAGTTCACCTAGAAAGGAATTTGATTTTCCTTGTTGGGGAGGACAGAATACTTATGGCATATGACATGAGCCACAGAAAAGTTCATGTCCTCCCTACCCGGGTCGTCCGCTATCCTAAAAGTACCAAGAGTATTTATTTGAACAGACCTCACTATCTGCCTTATGTTCTCTTGTTCATGGAGTCATTAGCAGAGCAGTAAACGTGCATATGCTGTATTTTGTTGTTAGGACATGTCTTTGTTTAGGTAGGGAGTTATTTTAAGTCTATATATAGTCCAATTTTGGCTTGGTAACTAAGCCAATGGTATGTTGAATATTATTAATTCTGGTGCTTTGCATTGTGCAGGTTTTGGAGTCTCAGTGCTTTTGAACAATTTTCTTGCAATGGCTATGGGAGGAACAAGAGGGGTTCCATGCTGCATTGGCTGCCAAGCTGATCAAGGAGTGTCAATCTTAAGGAGCGGAGCACATCTACCTTACATAAGTCTGTAGGGAGCAGAACCTTTATTATGCTATCTATGTACCGCTTGTGTTAATTCATCAGTTGACACAGTTGTTATGTTAGTGTCGAGCACTGTTATTATAACAAGTACTCTTTGTTGTGGACATGAGGAATGATGTGTAATGATTATAACTATATGGTGTGTGTTCAGTAAGTTATTAAGGCCTAATTGAATTAGTAAATACATTGTGAAAACCAGATGCAATTCTATCACCGTCGGATGTAAGGGTCGTTGGTTGTTTTGTCATCACCATCGCACCACTCACCTTTGGTGAAGCAGACGGCCATCACCACCGCTATTCGTCTGTTGTGGCAGGGGTCAATAGTGCATTATCGCCGAATCGTTTAGTAACCCGACACCGACTAAAGGATCATCACGGGCGGATCATACTGCAACATGATGGTGACCATGCCCTTTGACCAGACAGTTCATACGCTGAAGTGACGGTGATGTTCCCCTCGACACAAGCGGGTCACGCTCCAATGCGATGGAATAAGGATTTGATCACGGATGGATCATAAGCCATACGGCGGTGTTAGTGCATACCCACACACGCGGGTCGTGTTCCAATGCGATGAAAGTAAGGACCTTATCACGGACGGATGATAAGCCAATACGGTGATGTAGTGTACACCCCAGTCGGTCTCCGATACCGATGGTGATGGCTGAGTATCACTGCCGACAGCTTACTACCGAGGCTGAAATTGGACTACGATGTGGGTTACGATGCGGCTGTGAAAGGTACGAGTGTAGTAGTGATACCAAATCATCAATACAAATAATAATAATATGGGCTCAAACATGGCCAGGGTGTGAGATCAAGTCTACCCATATAGACATGTGGTTGTACGTAATATTTCACTAGGCGAGAGGGACTATGAACCGGTCCGTATGTGACCGAGACGAGTATCTCCCAACAGGAACCCACACTAGGCGAACATGCCAAGGTAACATGTACCACACAAATTATCCTTCACTCGCCCCCTGTCGGAGTTTAGTCCAATTTTACCAGTTTTAGGTTCCATAATTATTATCCTCAAATTCATAAAGCTCATATCATATCAAGGCAACTATTTACCATATCATCATTATTCATATTATCATAGTCAAGCTCATAATTTATTATAATTCCACTAATTCTTAATGAGGATTTAAGTGTTATTAGTTCAGTTTATTAATTGGTGGAGAATGAGGGTGGAGGGTTTATGGTGGAGGCCAGCAAAATGTAGTGGTGGTGGTAGGGAGGTGGTTAAGGGATGGCATGTAAGGTGGAGAGTTAGGGGTAGCTGGGTGTTAGGACTTGCCTCCAATCGTTAACAATTATATCCTCGTCCAATTCCTATATCTCCTGTTCCTGTCTTTTGGACTCCATCGGGTTCTCTCCGCATCTTCTATCCTACGCGGTCTAGCGTCAATAGGCAAGAAACACAAACAAGGAAAATAATAAGCATAAGCAATCAAGTGAAGGAAAACGATCCTTGGTGGGTTGGTCCTATTGGGTGATTGGTTGTTACCTGTGGTTATCATTATTATGTCATTTTGAAGTAAAGTATGGATGAAGGAATTTCATCCATAAGGTATGGCTCCTACGGGTTAGGTTAAGGGGGTGGTTGGTCTGATGGAAAACCAAACCACATTATTATATTTTACTATTATGTGAACCTGAAAGAGAAAGCCTGACCAAGTCATCATAAATAACTTGTCTAACTTCTATAGGTCCACCGAGGTTAGTGACACATACGCACATGCATATGTATGTGCCTCGGGTTAGTCAGGTTAGAGAAAGGACGGAAGATAAAGTTAGCCATACATAGGTGTATACCCAGGTATCAGGCATATCCATTTATGTATAGGTATCAATTCATTTTAGGTGATTGGGTATGGATATATTTTCGAGTATGTGTCATGGTACATACGCATACGCGAATATACGGGGTTAACTACTACTACGGTTAGTATTTATATTTAAATTAAATACAAGAAAGGAAAGCAATCAAACTAGAATTTAAATGGGCACCAAATAATAGAACAAAATGCATGAATAAGTAGATCTTGATTTTAGAAGATTTTTTATGGTGGAATCAAGTAATTTGGAGTTAGGGTGGAAAAGATATGAATTATTGAAGATTTAATATGAAAAAGATATGTGGAATATAAGCTTGGGAATTGTTTCTGGAAATTAGATAAATGAAGATGGGATGGAAATTCTTGGGTAGGATCTGAAGTGTACCTAGTTTATTTAGGATTTTTTTGGGAAATTTTCTATGCATGGAAATAGGTTTTGTAGCCTTTTGTGTACACTGCCTGGGTGTACACAGCAATTTCCCTCGGGTTTAGCGTGGCGGGGTCAGCCTGGTCACACTGTGCTGTGCGCTGGGTGCAGCACTATGCTGTGGACTCGCTCCTCTCTCTTTGGGTTCATGTGAACCGGGTCCACGGGTGAAGAGAAGAGGGGAGGGAGACGCCGTTTGGCTCCGGGCCCACATAACAGAGGTAGACAGAGGGAGACGGAGGGGGACGGAGGCTGGACGGCAGCGAGACAGCACGGCGAGGAAGAAGAGCAGTGGCCCTAGGCTTGCCAGAATTGACATCACCGGCGGTGTCCTTGGCCAAAGTTTGATACGACGGAGTGGCCGGTGCTCCTGAGACTATTCCGCAGCTTATGGGGTAGTAGATGGTGGTGGCGGGTGTGCGGAGTGGCGGCGGCGGCTTGCCAAAGTAGGAGTGACAATGCAGAGATGGGCTTAGGCTTGTGTGGGGCATTTGGGCGTGCATTGGTGCGGGTGGCACGGCAGTGGTATGCGTACTGTGCGTAGTGCTTGCAGCAAGGCCCTATCGTGCCTCACCGACGATGGGCAATGGCGAGGGTGGCGCAGCGGTGGGTGCTCTACGTGGCTAGAGCAGCGCAGAGGGCTGAAGCAGGCTAGGAGTGGTGGAGGAGGTAGAGAATGGGTCGGCGAGTGTCCTAACTAACCTAATCGGGCTACGGTGCATTGGAGGAGGGAGGGGAGCAGAGCTCGGATTCATGGTGGCCAGATTGGGGAAACCAAGACAAAGCTTAGAAGAAGGGGAGGGAGTGGAGAATAGGAGGGAGATGGCGTGTTCTAGACCTACGCGGAGCTTGCTATGGTGATGGTTCAAGCCGGGGAGCACTCATCGGGCCTATTTATAGGCGGCAGAGGTCGGTTCGCCGGTGAGATATTTCTTGCCTCGCATCTAGGTTTCGTGGGCACCAATCCTTCGTTCGAGCTCGCGTCCAAGCTACAAAAGCGGTGGTGCACAGTGCATGCTTATCCGTTGCTCGGTTGGGGTGAGCTGGAGCCTAAGCGCAGCCATGGCGGCACAGCTAGCTTGCTCGAGTGCTGTCGCGTGGCAGAGTGGATAAGGGTGGCAAAGTCTCATGGGTCCATGGCGTCCTTGTGCTTATCCGCTTCGCTGGGCTAAGGCGGTAACAGCAAGCCCAAGGAGACGGAGGTCGACGGCGTGGGCGATGCGGTATTCTTGTCGTTCACCTGGAGGTAGATGACGATGCTGACGAGCGGGTCCATGGTGTCAGTGCCATGGAGAAGAGGGAAGGAAGGCGGGCTGCGTCCTGCTGGGCGGCGTCGAGTGAGCGAGTCGGCCCATCACGGGAAGCAGAGGGGAAAGAGGCTAGAGCTTGCGCGCAGGCTCGGGCTGGCGATGGCTTAGTGCGGGAGAGGCACGGAGGAGACAGGCCGTGGCCGTGGGCCAGAAGGAGGAAGGGATGGAGAATGAGCCTGAGGTGCCTTTCCCATTTATAAATTCCCTTTTCAAATTCCAGTAAATAAACTATGCACATTTGAATGAATTTTAAGTGGATTTCAAGGTAATTTGATGGGTGGGTGTTTGGGGTAATTCAAGGGGGGTCAAGGAATGTTATGGAAGGAAAATGTCAAGGAGATTATGTAATGCCAAATAAATTCTAGAGCAAACAATTCATACAAGCATAAAATCACAAGCATTCAACATTCAAGCACTCAAGCAATTTCAACAATCTATCCTAAATACATATGGCGGATTTTTATGCAAGGGCTTTCGAAAAACATTTTATTTAAAATGGGTTTTGTGGAAAATAAACTAATCAAGTTCTAATTTGTTGTAAAGTTTTAAAAATTCAAATTTTTAGTGGTTTTTATTATGATGCAAAAACACAGGTGTTACATGGCATTAGGTTGTGTTCGTGTTGGACTTGGAGATCTCGCAAAAGTTCCCATGTCAAATGCTTGAGCTCAGACTGGGATTCGCCGTATATCCTAGTGAATACACACAACTTTTTATCCTCCCCCTTGACCTCCATGTCAGTATGATTTTTTATCCCCCCTTCCTACACCATACACCGCCACCAAATTCCCATTTGCAACTTTTGCTTGAACGCCAACATCCGCCTCTCATCTAGCCTTGTCTCGGGCAAGAAGAGGATGTCCACTTGTTTGGACTTCTGAAAATTCAAAAGCCCCGGAACTGCCAGATTGTTGCTGAGCCCCGGCAGTTCCATGCTGCTATCTTCATTGGGACTCGCAGGACCGGTTCGTGGGCCCCGCCAACACAAGGTTGTCTTGATCAGCCTCCACCATGTGCTCGATCATCATCCTTCCTCGCCTTTTTCTGTGCTTCCAACACCGACTGAGAAGAAGCCTCACAACTGCATTTCTTCTCCATCTGTTTTGGCTCCGTGGTGAGGGAAACATTTCGCTCCGAGCTAATAGGCCTTTTTGATCCCTCTTCACATGCCTCCACTTTGGTGCTGTCTTCTTCGAGTCAGTCAAGGTCTCTTGATTCAACACCTTTTCTTGCCCTGGTCAATAAAGCTTCTGCCTCTAATAAGCATGTCATGCAAACTTCACTCTTGAGGACATGCTCGTCATCGCTGGCCTTGCCCCCGCTAGCACACCACTAGACTATAACCTAACACTAGAGGAGGATGACCTCTATGTGTTTGCCTCGTCAATTGAGAAGATCAGTGAAGAACATAGTGAGCACCAAACCTGTGCTCGTGCTATGCTCTAAATTTGTCAGAGGTATTGTTGTAGTGGTTCAACGGCGGTAGCATATATATGCCCTATTCAGGATGATGACTGCGACACCTTGCTTTCCTCACCTACTAACCTTCTTTGCCACGCTAAGGCTATGATCGACGGGTGGTGAGCTCCTAGAGTCCATCTTCACAATTCCCTATAAGGCTTACTCTTGACAAGTGCAATGAAAAAAAATAGTGTCACGTTGTGTTTCAGCCGTGCCCGTGTCAACCACAAGGCCTAGCCCATTTGTCCATATTGGTATAGAAAAAGTCTATTTTGTTATAAAACATGTTACCAGCGATTAGAACCTTTCTCTCTCCGTCTCTCTGGGTCAACATAGTAAATAAAAGTATAACACATAGACATAAGAGATAGGGAGACTATTCTTTATTCCTCTCAATATTGGTGATTACAACATAAAGCTCCCACGTATATATAGTCCTGCTAAGGCCTAAGAGTTTGGTAAGAGCTCACATACAAACGGACTAGGATTAGGATTCGTCCTTCTCCTTTTCCTTTAGGATAGAGTCCGTATGTTTTACAACACTCCCTCTTGGGCGATTACCACGATATGCACATGCCTCGTTAAAAACTCCATCCAAAAACCCGGTGGGAAAAACGGTTCTAGGAGAAAAGAGTAAATCGCATTCGTTAGTTGTATTGCACATGTTGTCTCATTAAAAACCTTGTGTGAGAAACCTTCAAGTAAAAACTCACATAGAGAAAAAGATTACAACATTTAACCTTCTTGGTCATGTATTCTTCAGGATATTCTATTCTTCATGATAGATATTGATCTTCATGATCTATGCATAAACTTCAGTATTTAGCAAATATGATCTACTTGATCTTTGTAATTCTACTAGTTGTTTACCTTCAAGGTAGATTCAATAAAAATATGCTCCCCGCATAAAGCCAAATTTTGAATTTCATTGTTCAAACCACGCTTTTTATAAATGTGTGCTTCATAATGGTATGCAGTACCACAATACTATATGTTTCAAAAAGTTGGCTCATAATTCTTCTATGAATTATATGGGAATAAACAAAAGCAATATGCTTCATGCATAATAACCAATTATTAGTTGTGTAAAACAAATAAATTTTATCCTTCAAGGTAATAAATTCTTTCAGAGGATTATGAGGGTAAATAAGTTACAATATTCAATATCTTCTAGATAGTGTATCAAATTTATACTAGAGTTTGAGTACTTATAATTCTTTCTTAGTGAATTTTCAAATTATATGTTCTACAAATCTTCAGGACTTTGATTGTACCACTAAATAATAAATCAAGTCTTGTATTTGGCATTTAGGAGATAATTCAATTGCCAAATCACCATTACTTTTATGCCTTATATGGTATTTAGAGGATATCATCACTTTAATACTAGCTTTTCAATATGCACCTTCTACATGTTTATATGACACCTTCATGGTGTTTATGATTCCTCATTTGCTTTCTCTCGGGTCTATATTCACTTCAGAGATTGATGTTGTTTATTTAAGAATCGACTGGTAAATCCTTCAAGGATTAATTCCTTCAAGGATTTTCTCATTCTTAGCGAATAACATTTCTCTTCTATGAGATATATTCTCTACTACATGAGAGATTATTATGTGATATACATAATAAAATAGTTATTCACTACAAAGTCGTTCAATGACTCTTTTCCTTCTAGGACATGCTCTTCTTAAGACTTCAATATTCATGCAGGAATATATATTCTACCTTAGACTTCTTAATACTTAGTATGAGATTTAATTTCCATATGTTGCGATTTCTGTTCTTCAGGAACTGTATGGATTTTGAAAATCCACTTATACTAACTGCATATTTCATAATCATTAATTTCATTTGCCAGAGATATAGCAGAACATTTATTTCTTCTTAGTAGGAGATTCAACCTCAATTGCTTTCTTCATTGACGTGATATAATCGCTATAGGCGACTTTGTTATGGACTTTGTTTTCTGGATCTAGGTTCTCATAAGAGAAACATTTGCAATTATAGAGGTAGCATTGTCGACAACTATTATTTTCTCCAAGTATTCTCATAATATGAGATAATTCGGTCTCTTTGTCACTTCCCAAATAAGAGATAATTTATTGTTCTGCGTACCCAACACTATGATGCGTGCGCTTAGTGTGTTGGATTCCATCTTCATGATGATCCTCTACATGAGGTGCTTGACCTTCTTTATGAGGTGTTCTCTTCATAAGACTGGAGGAGTTTGTTCTTATTTTATTTATATTCAACAAGTATACACTAAATTAGAATCCACAGCGTCCCCGTGGATTTTAGCTTGATAGTATACAATATTTTAGTTTACTACTAGTAAACACAACTTCTGGTTTATAACTTCAAGTTACTCCTCTCATTTTCGAAAATATCTGGCATATGCTCCGCTTCATGCTTCACAAGAGCATTAGTCAAACTATTGTTTGATTTAGTGCGTGATACTATTTCTGCTTCAAGCTTCAAGGAATATTTTCTCTTAAGATCATTTTCCTTTTATGGAAATAATATTTGGTATTTAACATAGGCTTTCTCTCCCCTTAATGCCAATATTAGATCTTTAATAGCATAGATATCCCCTACGATGGGCTTAAAATAATTCAAATTCATGTATCTCCAACTACAAGTGGAGGCCCATTCATGTATGCTATGATAGAGATTTATAGAAAATATTAACGTATATATTTAAATAGGAGAGTTATTATTCATTAATGCAGCGAGCTAGAATACATAAAGTGCACTTAAGAATGTTCGGCATTCCTATAAACTTAGGGATGTTCTCCCCTGATTTGCACATATCATAGTTTAGAAAACTATTTCATTGTATAGCATCTTTATTGTTTAGCCAAAATAATTGATCAAGTACTCATACTTTAAAAAATGGACCATATACTTCAAAAATATAGAATACGCAACATTCAAACTCACATGGAATTTGTTTTAGACTTTCTAATTGCCATTAATGCAAAATTCTCCAAATGTCTTTTCTTCATAAATCCAAAATCATCATAAGTGTGTTATCCACCATCTTAATTCTACAATTAATCGTTCCATCAATTAGGTTAGTCTACATTGAGAAAATTTCATATTAACTTATTCCCCTGGTCTTAGGATGCTTGGCCCTAGACCAATGTATTTGTTATGCATACGATACATTGAAAGCAAATTATACCTTAGTTCAATAAGAACTATATAGAAATAGCATGCTAGCTAGCTAATTTAATTTTGAGGGAAGTGTAAAGGTAGCTACTAGCTACACTTATAGTTGCTATGCTAATATTCATGCAAGAGTGGAGATAGTTATAGCTCAATGAAAGAACAACGTAGTGATACACATGCATGTGGAATGTGGAATGTTGGTATTCAATCCAACGTAACAGATAACAACAAAATTCAAAACTACAAGCTAAATGTAGAGAAAGTTAACTCGGCCAGAAGGGACGCAGCTAGGACTTCAAGTTCTAATACATGCACTTAAAGATAGATTTAGAAAGACTGCCTATTAAATATATATTACCCACATTTTCTTATAACTTTACCTAAAATTCCTCCCCTTTTCATGCTAATTACTTCAAGTAGTAATATGCTTCATGCATCATCTACGAATAATCATTTCTAATGTTCCACAAAATCTAATCATACTTCTAGTATTCATTGGTACTGGCATGAAATTCACATATCCAGTGTACTATTCAGTGTACAAAACATATTCAGATAGAACATAAACTTCTAATTCTTGAGCTAAAGTATTAAATACTTAGTTTTAGGATTATACTGTTTCTTTTTTCCAAAAGACTAGCCCCATTTCCATTTTCAGCGAAACGGAAATACATGAATTGTTTAAGAGAGACGAGCAACAAGGGGGGACCGATCCTAGTAGATCTGACCTCTGTCTCAGAGTCAGAGCGCTACTACCACTACGACTCACACCACAGTTTTTAAGCTACATCACCCGCTAAGAAAGAGGTAGCCGGATTATTACAGACCAGCAAATCCCCAAGGCCGTATTGGCCGAAAAGAAGTTTCAGAGATAACATCTAGACAACAGGATATTGCACCCAAGCCTTCCTTTCATCCAATCACATCTTCATCTGCTAATTCTGATTGTCATCATCCGGACGATCATCTTGCTTCAGGCGCTTGTACTGGTCTTCAGCTTGGTTCTGGGGAAGAAGAATGTTAGACGCCACCTTGAGCATGGTGTTTACTCCATTGATGAGCATCCTCCTGTCGACTTCTGCATAGAGACCTGCCCAAAAACGCATTAGAGCTGCAGCGTGACACAGAATTTCGATTGGACTTCTGATAGTCTTGCCATCAAAGCATGCCCTGTTTCGGGCCTTCCATATAGCACAACAAACAGCCGACACACCCCACAGATGGAACTTCTTGCCCAGCAGGAGCCATGCATCACACCATTCCCTGAGAGATGGATGTGGAGATGTTCGTGGCACCCAGCACAGTTGCAATAACCCCCCAAATTACTTTTGCAATGTGACAAGAAAAAAAACAAGTGGTCAATTGTTTCAGTCTGGTCAAAGAATTGGCATTTGGGGTTCCCAACCCATTTTCTTCTAATAAGATTGTCTTTAGTCAAAATAGCATCATTAGTCATTAACCAAATGAAAATTTTGATCTTTGGTGGAACTTTGATTTTCCAAATTATTCTATGAGCAGAGCCATTGTCAGAAACAGTCAAGGCATTATATAAGGACTTCACAGAAAACAGCTTGTTTTTGCCAATTTTCCAAAAAAAAACTTGGTCTTCTGAGTTCTGAAGCTGAAAATTATCAACATCAATCATGATTTTGTTCCGGCATGCAAGTAGTCCTTCAGTGAGCCATCTCCTAAAAGATATCAGGACCCTGCCCTCTTTTACTTCAGCAACACTTACCTCTTTTTGTTCACACAGAATAAACAAGGTGGGGGCAATAAATGAGATGGGCTTATCATACAACCAAGGATCACACCAGAACCTAGTTCTTTTCCCATTATGAATGCTAATCCCCCTACCCTGAAGGTATACCTCCTTGACTTTGAGAAGGTCATACCAAATAGGTGAATCAGTGGCTTTGTGAGTTACTGAATGAATTGATTTGTTGTGAAGGTATTTTGCTTTAACAATATCCTGCCACAACCCTTCTTCCTGCTCCAATTTCCACCACCACTTGGCTAGTAGGCTTATATTCATCTTCCTTAGGTCCTTGATTCCAAGGCCACCTTTTTTCTTACTTCTACAAATTTTAACCCACTTCACCAAATGGTACTTTTTCTTGGTCCCACCACCTTGCCAAAAAAAGTTCTCCTAATCTTATCAATTTTTTCAGAAATTGTCTTAGGACACAAATATACAGAGCATATCAAAGTGGACCTTCCAGCTATTGACATTGTGCCCCCTTTCCAAACATCTAATTTTTTGTTACTTTTATCAACCAAAGGTGCCCAGTCACTTAAATGAAGTCTGCTGGGGCTTACAGGAACTCCTAAATACTTAATAGGGAAGGAGCCAATTTGGCAATTGAAAATATCAGCATACAGTTGACCCCAATTATCATTATCATTGATCACAAATACCTCACTTTTATTAAAGTTTATTTTCAAACCCGCCATCAACTCATACATGTATAGGAGTAATTTCAGGTTCCTGGCACCCTCAAGATCATGTTTGAGGAATACAATAGTGTCATCAGCATATTGTAATATAGCTACTCCATTTGGGATAATGTGATCAATCAAACCAGTGAATAAATTTCTTTCTTGAGCATTCTCTACCATCTTAGTTAAGTTATCCGCGGCAAAATTAAAAAGAATGGGGGACAGAGAGTCTCCCTGCCTGACCCCCTTGTAACTCTTGATGTAAGATCCCAATTTGTCATTCATTTTAATGCTAACTGTCCCACCAGTGACTACTTGAGCAATCCAAGTCCACTTCTCACTGAAACCCCTCATTTGCATGTACTCAAATAGGCAATTCCAATTTACCTTGTCATAAGCTTTTTCAAAGTCAAGTTTTAAAATGATCCCAACTTCTTTCTTCCTCTTGGTTTCATGAAGAATCTCATGCAAAAACATAATGCCAGTCAGGATATTTCTTCCTTTGAGAAAAGCAGTTTGGGCCTTGTTGATCAATTTGTCAGCATATGGCTCAATTCTAATGGTGAGGACTTTAGTGATCAGTTTATATAAACAGTTGAGTAAGCAAATGGGTCTGTACTGTTGAATCTTGTTTACTTCTTTAATCTTTGGCAGAAGTGTAATGATCCCATAATTTAACCTGCTGATATCAGCTTTGTTGTTATGGAAGTCATCAAACAGTTTGACTACTTCAGATTTGATAATGCTCCAACATTTCTGAAAGAATTCAATGGGCATCTTATCAGGACCAGGGGCTTTATTTTTCTTCATCTGGAATAAGGCAGCCCTAATTTCTGTCTCAGAAAAAGGCTGGCATAGAATTTCATTATCTGAATCAGATAATTTGTAACAATTATTCCTGATTGAAGGTTCTAAATGAATGCCATGCTGAGGTACAGGACCAAACAGATCAGAATAGTACTCAGAAGCATGTCTTAACAGATTGTCATCTCCTTCAATGCATGTTCCTTCATTCTCCAGAGTTATAATGGTATTTTTTTCTTTTTCTTCCATTTGCACATCTATGAAAATACTCAGTGTTGATGTCTCCCTTAAGAAGCCATGACTCATGACTTCTTTGGAGCCAATATAATTCTTCTTGTTCCAGCAATCTAAGATTTTCACACAAAATCCAGTGTTTTCTGAAAATCTGCTCACTTGTCAGGATCATACTCTCTTCCAACTCTTCTAAAGCAGTCAATTCAATGTGGAGTTCTTTCCTAAGATTCCTAACTTCCCCTTGTTTGTTGTGTCCCCATCCTTTAAAGAACTGTTTGATTAGTTTCATCTTTTGTTGAATTTTATCTAAGGCAGATTTAGCCTTACATGGTTTACTCCAGATTTTATCCACCAGAGAATAAAATTCTGGGTTGTTAAGCCAACTTAAATCAAATTTGAACTGGATGTTGGTCCTGTTTCTAGGAACCCCAGTAGAAATGATCAAAGGGTTGTGATCAGAGATTTCTCTAGGTAACTTTCTAACCACAGCAAGAGGAAAAATATCTTCCCAACTTTTGGAGACAAGGATCCTATCCAGTTTTTCAAGTGTTGGGGGCTCTTGATTATTAGACCAGGTAAAAAGGCCACCAGTCATAATCAGTTCCCTCAATTCAAAGAAGTGGATAATGGAATTGAATAACCCAGAATGCCTATGTACCCCTTTATTGGAGTTTTTTTCATTTGCATATCTAATGATATTGAAATCCCCACCAATCAAGACAGGTTCAGTACTAGCATCACAGAATCTGGACAATTCAGATAGAAAATCAAACTTTTGATCATCATGAGCAGGGCCATATACTACCAAAAGATTCCATTTAATTTTAAGCTCCTTGTCCCATAAATTCATCTGAATCATGAATTCCCCTTTTTTGAAGGAACCAACATCATATTTATTTAACTGTATGCCCACCAGGATCCCACCAGATTTACCTTTGGAAGGAATCCATTCCCAAAGGTAATCCTGATAAGAATCAAAACCCCTAAGTAAAGATGGTTCACAATCCTCAATCATTGTCTCTTGTAACCCAATAAAGTCAAAATTATATTGAAAGATGAGATTCTTCAGGAAAGTAAAGACCCCGGATTTTTTAAGGCCCCTACAGTTCCAAATTAACCCATGTACTGTCATTTTTTCACTTTTTTCTTTTTCTGTTTTGGGGACTGAAGGCCAACTTTACCTTCTTTTCCCTTGGGTTTCAAGCCAAGATCTTCCTGGTCTTGAGTTCTTTTTTTGTTTTTTGGAGAGATTTTGAGTTTTCTTTTAGACAGTTTTCCTTTTTCCTTTGACTGGGCCAGGATTTCACTTTCTGTCCCAGAAAGGTCATCCTTTAGCCATTCAATAAGCCTTTCATTGATATCATCTTCTGCAGTGTCATCCTCATTAATTTCTTCTAACATAACATCATGCTGTTTAGACTGTAAGTTTCTCCTAGCATTTTCTAAATCCTTAAGAATGTCAAAGGTCCCAAAACTAATTTGTTGGGTAGCAATGCCAATATCACTAGACAAACTTTTAATAGTTTCAACAGGTAGATCAGAAAACATGATAGGAGAAGAGTTAGTACCTTCCAAATTCCTTTTTCTAGCCATCCTTTCATTTTTCTCTTGGATAGCTACAGCAATGTCCTTTTTGAGCCTCTCACTTCTTCGGATTTCTTGAATTTTCAGAGTGTTGCCAGCAGTAGCCCCTCCATTAGTGACAGAATCTTGTGGTTCTGGCAGCTCTTCTTGCACTACCATCTCATCTTCAGCAACCAAGCTTTCCTGAGTGTGCACAATAGCCTCATCAGAGAAGTCCAGTTCAGTTTGATTGTTGATTTCCACAGAAACTAACTGCTTCATAGTTGTCACATCCTTTTCTTCAGCATTCTTGAGCTTCTTAGCATCATTGGTGATTTGCATCAGATCCAAAGCAGGAGTGTTGTTTTCCATACACCAAATATGCTGAGTATCTTTATCATCATTCTGCTTGGAGCTACCCTGACCAATATCACCAAAGCCCTCTAATTTTCTGATTCTCTCACCCAGATCACTGTCAGAATCAGAGTCTTCAAATGTTTCAGGAATGTGTACTTTCTCACCTTTACCATCATCCTCATAGGCCTTCTGCACACTCAGCTTCCCTCCAGCAGTACTCAAATTGCCAATCTTGGGTGGGGCAGACATAGTAACATTGGCAAAATGCTTCTTACCAGCACTTTTATCAGACCCTGGATTAGCAGATTTACCACCAAGTTGAGCAGCAGCTTTTGCTTGGGGATCCTTGCTAAGATTGTCATCTGCTTTGTATTTCTTGGATGGTGGGGACTGCTCTCCCTCAGATATTTTGATACCACTTTGCAGAGTCTTGATAGGCCCTTCAACCTAACCACTCTTTCATAGGTAAAATCATGGAGGAACAACCCCAGGGTGCTTTCAGCGGTCTTAGGAACCTTAGTAATGTCCCTACACGCAATCTTCATCCTAACATAGTCATGTCTCAGCTTGGTCCTCTCATCAATCTCAAGCACCTTACCCACCAAGCCACCAACCTTGGCACAGGTTCTGATTGACCTCTGGTCAGCAGGAATGTCCCATACTCTGAACCATGCCTGTTGAAGCTCACCTTTGGCTCCAAAGCTTGTGGTGTAGGAATCAATCTTCATCTGAGCATTAACATATCTCATAGCAATAGATGGGAAGAAACTCCACTCCTTGACCATCTTGGGGTTTGGGAACCTCATGACAAATTTGTTCTCTCCTATAGGTCGAGCAGTCCATCTCCAGGTCTCAGTACCATGAATATTAATGAACTGCCTCTCAATGTCCTTACCAGAAGCCTGTTCAGAAACAATAGAGATAACAGCAGTACATTCCTTCTCCCTAGCCATCCTGGGATCAACATCTTCATCAATGTAGAAGAAGCTCTGATCCTCAACTTGAGTTGCACATAATTCTGGACCACAGTTCCATGGAATGCACTTCTTGCAATCATAAGCCATATGGCCATGGACGCCACAGATTTCACAATTTAACCTTCTACAGTCTTTGGTGGCATGGTTAAACAACCCACAGATTTCACAAGGACCCCTAGGTTGATTGGAAGAACCAGCCTCGGTGTCCTGAGCATGAGAAACTTTATTACCTTGAGAAGATTCAGAGACCTCCTTGGAAGCTTTCTTGCCCCACTGCTCTTCAGGATGTTTTTGCTGATCTTTCGATCCTTCCCATTTCTCATTGGATTGTTGCTCCTACTCTTCTTCTTGGATAGCTTCTTCTTGAACCGGTGGTGCTCTGTTGGTGCGTTCCCAGGTGAGGTTGCGGCCAGTAGTACGGCCATGCCCCCTCCCCTGCCGGCCAGCACCAAAACCATCTTGAGCGGTGCCGTAGTTGCCTCGATACCCTCCACCACGATTCATCCTGACCGAGACCGTAGGAGCCGACTCGGCTCGAACGGCGGCCGCAAAAGATCTCACAGGTTTACCTCCCCAAAAATGTCCACCGATTTTGATGAGGATTTTGTTCGGAGCGTCGCCGCTAGGGTTTCCCGGACAAAGGGGAATGGTGTGTGGAATCGATCCCTGAGACTCGGGATCATCTCCCACCTCCCGCTCACCATTACCCAGATGACCGCCGCGTGTCACAACAGCAGGTCCGTGGCCGGGCTGGGCTGGCTTGCTCGTAAACGATCGTAAATTTCAAACACTATTTTTCTCTCATATTAAAATAGTCAGCAGTACATCTTCATAAACTAGCAATGATCCAGCTCAGCTAAACGAACATGCTGTAGGATTCCCACGACCTCCTGGACTTTTGGTGGTGAGCGGAACCACCGTCTGGGACTGGTTGGCTCCACCCGCAATTGAATCACAGAGCAATCATGTTTTCCCGCCGATGGGGACACGGACGACGACGAGCCGCCATGGCTGGGCCATCGAAACTGAATCGGGATTTCCTTGATTTTAAAAGAATTTTGCTTGATTTCTTCAAAAGGAATCGAGCCCGTCTCCACCGCATACCTGATTTCCCAGGATTGAACATCCATGGGGACACCAAAGCCTCGGGCTCGCTCCTGCCGTCGCTGGCTCTGGGATAACGCCGGGAAGGCGTCATCGTTCCCCAACCAGCCTCCGACCTTCTCTCCCCCCTTTCTGGATATTCTTCTCAGTGACGAAGCCTGAGAAAAAAATTAGGAGGGGCTAAACAAAAGAAAAGAGATTTTTTTATCTTTTCTTAACCTTAGCTCCTCCTACTTAATACATATATGCATAAAATTTCAAGAAAGGGCTTAGGGAGGCTCCACGTACCCAGGATCATAGGGGGGGCTAGAGCCCCACTGCTGCCTCCATCACTGATTCTTCTCCCGCCATGCGTCGATGAGCACCTCGACATCATCCTCCGCCCGTCGGTAACCTTCATGGTTATATTGATCCGTCTAAGATATGTTAATTCGTCGATAGTCCAACTGTTCACGTGCTTATAGGAAATTCAATTTCTCTTCTACCTATATGATAGTTGTGCACAAAGAACTGTAACATTCATGATAAAATGATTCTCTGTGGATAAAATTAATTCAAAACTTATTTAGATAGACAAAAAATGGCAATTGTTTATATGTATAACATATAAATCTAATTCATTCCACGCAAGATTAACACATATTACTGCAGGTAAGAATTGCAACTAAGAATAAATGCTTCATATTAGTCTTCAAGCTAATAAAGTAATCATTAACCACTTAATTCAACGGGAATTAAAATTTAATGCACCACCACTACTATACTAATACTTCTATATAGTATATAAGTTTAAAGACAATACAAGTATGTAAGCACATGGTTTTTCTTATAGAGAAACCTTAAAAATTCATTATCCATTCTTACATGTCTTAGCTTCTATGCTTGACATTTAGCAGCTTCATGCATGCTTTATTTCATATAGTGGTGATATGTAATCTTGATCCTTTTAGGAGTCCAACATATGCAAGTCATATATCCTGGTTCATAGAACTGTCTAAATATTCTAACTCAACTTCTATTTGAGTAATTTCTGATGATAAATTTAAATACTTCTTGTATTTCATTGCTCTTTGATATTCTATATACAAGAGATATTTCTTCGAGAATATTTATTGATAAAATCTTATTTACCATCTTGTTTTCTATGACATTTAATTCAAAGCTTCATGTCATTGTATTTGTTTATAGAGCAGCGTATATATCTCTTATGGTCTATATTTCTGACATTATGCAATCATAATATGGGATACCTTCTAAAATTTCTCATGCAGTGAGTCTCACGAGACCTTTGAGATTTATTATGGCCACATACTCATTCTCGAGAGTAATACTAGGAACTATAATGCCTGAGTCTACTCCACTTTAGTGGTAGTACAATATTCTACTAGGATTTAACAATGACCATGCTATATAATAATGTCATTGAGGCCAAGTCGAGGATATTCTTTCTTCGTGAAGGTATGCATATATAACATTATAACTAGAATCATCATGTACGTGTAGGTTTACTGCATGTAAACAAGTAGCAAGGTGCAAAAGGTAGTGGATGGTTATACAAAATATTCTTAAAAGCATCCTAACATTTTTCAAGGTTATGATATATGTAAATTCTTATAATTAATACCAAACATTCGTTCATCCCAAAAGTTTTTTATGCTAGGAAAAATAAATATGAGCTTCTCAAAGGAGATAAGTCTAAGGTCTACAGGATTTAGAGAGAGCTCATACACCTTACACCATGTTTTAGTGTAATCATTTATTCTTACAATTTCATTTCATGGCATATAATTTGTAATGTGTGATAAATAAATGCTCTTAAAATAGAATAAGAATATCAACACATGGCATTTATACATGAATAGGAAAATGATATTGTAAATATATATAAAAAAATGTTTACTATCAAAATGCCAACACACACTATTCTGCAGGAATTTTTTTTATCTCTTCTAAGGATTTACTTACTTCATTTAGTGTTCCATGCAATTTTCATAATGAACATGGATTATCTCATAAATATTCAGAATATGCCATAGCTTCCCCTTTTTCTAAGGGGTTCACCCAAAAACCGTAATTTCAAAGAAATCCAGTTACTATTCTTCAAGAATACAGAATTTATGCATAATTCTGCACGAAAGAGTACGGCCCTTTTCCTTCTGGAGTTTTACCAAATTTTTCTTAATTTATCCACAACCCAATTTACTATTGGGCCAATTCAATCCCGTTTTCTCCCCTTGTGGTCCGATCATGCACGTGCAGAACCTTTTACTTGGCTTGGCCTATGAGCAGTGAACAAACATGCATAGCCATCAACTTCCTCCTCTTTCCAGTTTCTACCCGTGCAAGTGTTGGACTTCTACTTCTGGAGCAGTGCGCACGGGTGGATGACAGATGAGCCGATGGCGTGCAGGCCACAGCGATGCCTTGGGGGCGTTCGGGTGATGCCGGCGAGCAGGCGAACAAGGCGTGAGTGCGGCAGCGTGAAGACCACCAACACAGACAACGGGTGGTGCTGAGCTGCTGGCTGCGAGTCATATGCTAAAACACCATATCAGCTTTGTTCGTGGGGATGGCCATTGGGTGTGGATCAATCAAATTCAACTCGCACAACCAGAATTTTAGATTTCTCCTAATGAGGTGGGCTTCTCCTAGTGTTTTAGCATTTAAAATTTAGTATAAATTTTTCCCACTAAATACCTTATAGTGAGATTTCCACGTTCTTTGACCAGTAGTAGTGTTTTATTACTACTTAAAAATACTAGGAGAAGTCCACCACTTTGGTAGTGCGATTTTTTTTTGTGAGTTCGAGATCCCGACAAGCAAGATGCAACCTTACTGATCGATGAAAATCGTCGGATCCAAGGACTACATGTCGAAGCTACAATTGATGTAGTAGCGTGGGTGGACAGTTCTGAATGCAGATCATGTAGCCATAGCTTTCTATGATCGTGGTGCCTTGCTATGCAAGTGTGTGTTTTCCTGGTTGTTCATACAGGAACGGTTTCAGCGCTGGTGCAGGACTGGGCATCAGTCTCGGTTGGGAAACCTCCTTTAGATCCGATTTCTTAGGGGTTTTTCAACCGGGATTGTGAATCCAGAACTAAAGGCTCCCTTTAGTCCCGGTTCTAGCAACCGGAACTGAGAGTGGATATTTAGTCCCGGTTGATATTATCAACCGGGACTAAATGCCCCCTCGGCATTACACCGGGGCTGACACCTGTAGTCCCGGTTGGTGTTCCCAACCGGTAGTAAAGGTTCTTTTTTTCATTTCATTCTATGATTTCTTTTTAATTCAATTCTTTTTTTTGGTTTCGATTAGCTTTTCGTATATGAATTCTACGTTGCTAATATACGTCCACGTATAAGGTTTCGTTCGAGCATTATACATAAATAACACACTAAAATGTATGAAACTACATATATACAAATATTTTAAGAGGTTGTACATGCATGGAATATATACATAATAAAGTCATAAAAACCTTGTACTCATCTCTTTGGGATTTTATTCAACCCTAATCTTCAGTCGTATGGATACTAGGTATTAATTCTTTAGGGCCATAGTGGTACGAGCCTTTGAGATCTATGACCTCATCCATAAGAAATCCTGCCTTGCTTTGATCTGGTCACATCGTATCACCGTTTGCTTCCTCCATTCAATCTTCAATTCGAATAAAAGTAAAAGTATGAATATATATATATATATGATTATATATATCAACACAATGGTAATAAATAAATTGTGTATATTTTTTACGTACTTCGAGAATCTCTTCACTTGTTCTCCTTGAGTACTCCATAAGGAACTCGCAGACGTAGTATGCACATAAGTTGTTCCACGATCCCTACTGTAGACACCACTTTATGAGAAAAAGATTCATCATCAACCAATGAAGCATGGTAATAATGAATTGAACTAAATAAAGATATGGTGACCTAGCTAATACTTAATGGGTATTGGACTACATTCAGAGGCATTTTCCATTGACCATAATGGCATTTCTCGACGAACCTTTTCCAAGCACTGCCCAACAAAATAAATAAATAGAGTTATATCAATAAAATGACATAAGAGAGTATATAGTGTGCGAGAAAGAAATTACCACTGGAGAATATCTATGATTTCTTGGTAATCTTTTCGGGGTTTTGTCGCTGAGTCAAAGATCTTTACAGTACTCCTAGGCATATCGATGATCAGCAGTATCCAGTGATAGCTACATGTTATACGCAGGCATAACTCATTAACTAAAGTCAACATGGAGTAAGCAAAAATATAATGGGCACAAGACATTAACACTCACTTGAAGTTGTAAGGGAAGAGTAACAGT
Organism: Miscanthus lutarioriparius; assembly: GCA_904845875.1. NCBI lineage: Eukaryota > Viridiplantae > Streptophyta > Magnoliopsida > Poales > Poaceae > Miscanthus > Miscanthus lutarioriparius. The sequence continues at coordinate 64,568,417 of CAJGYO010000002.1, forward strand.
GTCTTGTTATGTTGGTTATCTAAAAACTTAAACAGATTATTCTCCACTTGAGGTCGCCATCTATCATATGGAGCAATAGTGTCCTTGAATGTGCGATTCGGATCCATAAAACCAACATCAGTTAACCCTTTTCTCTTTAGTTTCAGCATCTTATATCTGCATTTATATAGTACAAAAGAATATATATATAGTGTGATGATAACTATATATAGACAACGAATTAACATGCAAGTTACTTTAATTGTAGAAAGAATCACTTACAGACACCAGCAGCTGAGGAGAGATTTGTCGAGAGCGTCCCGGTTTAATAGTTGGTGTAATTCATTGAACTCAATATGTAAAACGTCATAGCCACTGGAGTAATGCTTTGGTCTAATTCTGACAACAAGCCATGCCTCTTCGTTGTCACACGCTCTTAAGTACCACTTGTTTAACATGAACATTTGCGTACCCAGTGATGACAAGGACTTAGGGTTGACAAGACTCCTCCCATACTGATAGGTCCAGTAAATATCAAAGTTGGCTGTAGGTATGGATCTTCCCCCAATGAGTTGTTGAGGTGTGAGACCTGTTGTGGCCATGAAGTCTTGGAGTACCTCCCTATCGATTAGACCGCCTTGTGCATTTGTACAATCATCCTCAACAACTAGCGAGTCGATAGATTGCTTAGATTGTTGCCCGAGCTGTGCAACATCTTTCCTTACTCTCTTCGCTTTTAGCGACGCCTTATATGACTTGTCGAGAGAGCATTCATAGTCCGATAATGGCGAGGGCTTACGTGCATCACGCTGCTTTTTCTCGTGCTCATTGTTTTTTTTCCTTAGTTCTCGTTGAGCTATGTAGTGTGGCTTTGGCAGGTTTTTTCTAAAGTTCCAACCTCCTTGCTCCTGATTCTACTAAACTTTGCTTCTTGTTATCCAAATCTTTTTGTGCCGCCGCTTTTGATTCATCTTCAGACTTCTCGTAAGGTAGCTTCTCCGGAGGGGGGCTTTGTTTTACGACGGCTGGCTTTCTTCTTCACCGGGGACTTCACCGAGGGTGGGGGCCTGTTCTGGCTCTGCGGTACGGGAGGCAGAGGAGGGGGAGACTGCCTTGGAGGAGATGGAGATGGAGATGCAATCGTGCCATGGAACGCATCATCATCGTCCATAGCACTCTGATGATCATCAGGGGATGGAAGAACTGGACTCAGGTCGGGAGACCTATGAGTACAAAAATGATTATTACATGAAGCCAATAATTGAGAATGATTATTGAAAAACTATTTCGTTCACTTTCATCCGCACCTATCTTGAGGTAGTTGAGGAGGAGGCGATGGTACCCTAGCTGCTGCACCGGGAATAATGATGTAGCACTTGCACCATAAAACTAATGAATGTTCTGCTTGTCCTAGGGTCTTCTCGTCATCACCTCCAAGAAAGTCAAGAGGCACTTCCCTATAGTCTTTGATAACTCTATCCACCAAGATGCTATAATAGCCAGGTGGAATTGGATTCCCATGTCTTGTTGGTGTCTTCTTAGAGACCACAAGAGAAACAATACCATGCATCACCAAGACTATGGCACCAGTATTCCCCAAGGGAATGTGCAGCTTGTAAGGAAAATGGACTCTAGGCCCATTTACTTTGGATTTTAGTGTTTGATGACCAACACAACCAAATTGGACTAATGAATTTGCAAGTGTATGTTTTATGGTTCAATAGAGTGCAAGATATGACTTGGACGAAGGCGACGTGATGATCCGATGATCAACATCATAAGCAAGACCTTAGAAGCATAAGAGAAGATCCAAGATATCAAGCAAAGTCCAAGCACGAAGATAGGAACCAAGCCGTACACAAGATCGCAAAGAAACGAGCTCACAGAGGAGACCAGACGCTGGACCAGACGCTGGAGGAAAGCAACCGGACGCTCCGATCAAGTGGCTCGGCAACAGGCGTCAGTAGCAGCGACTAGACGCTGGACCGGACGCTGGCGGCAAATCGATCGGATGTAGAACTGCAGCATCCGATCGAGTACAGAGAGGTTCTAGAGCGGCGACATTGCGACCGAACGCGTCCGGTGGCATGTGACCGGACGCTGGCAGCGTCCGATCAGTTGATCACAGCTCTAATGGTCGGGACGACCGGACACGTCTGGTCAGGACATGATCAGGGTCCGGTCAGTAGCAGAAAAGTGGGATTTCGTCCCCAACGGCTACTTTCTCAGTGGGGCTTATAAATACAACCCTCAACTGGCCATTTGAGGTGAGAAGAGCTAAGGAAACATATCAAGGGTGTTGATACACCATTTTAGTGACCTCCACTTGCATAGTGCTTAGTGATTTATTAGGTGATTAGCGTAGGTGCTTTGCGAAGTGCTTAGGTTGATTAGACCACCACTTATGTGCTTGCTCTAGGTTTAGGCCTAGTGTTTAGTGAGGTTTGCATACCTCTTACCACTCGGTGTTTGCGCACACCATTGTTGTACATCGGAGGGGCTTGTAGTCTTGCGAGATCACACCAACCGCGGTTGTGGTGTGGGCGCCACCATGTACCGGAGGGAACAAGGCCCGCGGTGTTTCGGCCGAAAACTTGATAGTGAAGACGGCAGGGAGCATCCGGGAGAGGCTTGCTGGAAGGCACATCGGAGACCCACTTGCGCATGGGGAAGTCCCGAGGCTATCCACACAGTTACCCGACCAGGAGCTTGGCCCTTGCGAGGGATTCCTTATGAGAGGCTCCAACAAGGACTAGGGAAAGCTTGCGCGCTTCTTATTACCTTGGTAAAAATATCGGAGTCATCGACGGGAGTTTGCATATCTCTACCTTACTCTTTAACTTCCGCATTTACATTGATTGTATTACTCCTTTTGTGGTAGAGATAGCAACACACTAGCAAAACCGTAGTTGCATATTTAGATAGTTTATCTTTTGTATAGGTTTTGCTAAGGTTACAAAAAGAGGCCATAGTTTAGAGTTAGAATTTTAAGTTGCCTAATTCACCCCCCCCCTCTTAGGCATCACGGTCCCCTACAATTGGTATCAGAGCCGATTGGCTCAATTTAGACCTTTGGCTTAACCGCCGTTGAGCCGACGATATTTAGAGTGGTTGGGATGGATACCTCTAGGCTTCCGCACTTTGATGGCACTAACTTCCCCTACTATAAAGCTAGAATGGTTTGCTACCTTGAGGCGGTTGATTTGGGAGTTTGGTGAGTCACTCATGACGGGATGAAACCCATTAAAAATCCTTATAAACCCACCAAGAGTGAAGAAAGGGAAATTCATTTCAATGTTAGAGCTAAAAATTGCTTGTTTGAATCATTTAGTATGGATGTGTTTAACCAATTGTTCACTTTAAATACGGCACATGAAATTTGGTTGAAACTTCAAGAGCTCCATGACGGCACATTAAATGTCCGTGAGCAAAAACATTGTCTAGCTAAACAAAATTATGATTCCTTTACAATGAATGATGATGAGCTTGTTCATGACATGTATTCTCGTTTGAATCTAATTATCAATGAGCTCCATTCAATAGGATTAATAAGCTAGATGATGCGGACATCGTGAGGAAGATCATCTCCATGCTACCACAAAAGAAATATGCAAGCATCATCACCATCCTTCACAACATGGAGAACTTGAGCAACATAACCCCAGGCATAGTCATTGGCAAGATAGTGGCATTTGAAATGTCACATAAGATGGGTCAAGACGAAGCCTCTTCATCGAGCAAAGGCAAAGCTCTCACATGTAGCGAGAAAAAGAAGATGAAGGGCAAGAAAGTTGAGACAAGCTCAAGCTCAAGCTCCTCAAGTAAAGATGAAGAAGAAGATGAGGACGATGATGATGATGATGATGAAGATTCAAGTGAAGATGATCAATCTTCCTCCTCCACCTTCAACCTTGATGAAGAATCAATAAAGCTAATCAACAAGGTGGAGAAGATGATCCAAAGGCTCAATGTCAAGGGTGTGCCCATCCAAATCTAAGATCTCATTTTCACCAATCAAAGAAATGAGCAAAGAAAGAGAGGATGCTATGGATGCGGTGAGTTGGGGCACTCTGTGGAAGTTTGTACAAACAAGCCCACACCCAAGACAAAGAAGAAGGCATGCAAGAACCAAGCCCTCACACCAATAAGGTCATGGGATGACTCTTCAAGTGAAGAAGATCACCATTACAAGAGGCAAGGACGCAAGCACTCATCATCAAGCTCCTCTCGTATGTGCCTTATGGCATGAGGTAACGAAAGCTCATCCTCTAGTGAGAATGATAGTGATGATGAAATGCCTTCCTATGAGGAAATTATGCAACAAAATCTTAATTATGCTAAAGTTTCCACTAGTAAACAAAAGAAGCTCGAAAAATTAAAAGAAAAGCTAGTTAGTTCACAAGAAGCATACAAAACTTTGCTTGAACAATATGAGAACTTTGCTAATCTCAATGTTGAACTATCTACTAAAATTGAGCAACTTAAGGCTAGTGCAACAATAAATGCATGCACAATCAATGATGAGCAACTTGTAAAGAAAAATGAAAAATTAAAAGAAAAGTTAGCTAGCTCTCAAGATGCTTATAAAAGTTTGCTTGCTAAAATGGAAACCATGTGCAAACATTGTGATGAGCTAACTAATAAAGTTGCTAATCTTGAAGCTGTTAGTTCAACCCCCACCAAGGCATCTAAAAAGAAAAGTTCTATCTTTAACATGTCTAAAAAGGATGCCTCTACTTCTTATAATGATTTATGTTTAAACTCATCCTTGTGCAACCAAGTTTGTGTTGGGAAAGTTGTTGTAGATACATGCACACAAGAGGTTGCAAAGGAGAATGAGCAACTCAAGCAAGAAGTAGCTCGCCTCACCAAGGACTTGACTCAAGTGAAAGGCAAGGCGAAGCAAGCCCAACTTCATCAAGATAACACCGTCAAAGGAGTGAAGAAGCTTGATGAAGGACAAACCATGGTTTGCTATGTGTGCCACAAGGAAGGTCACAAGTCCTATGAGTGCAAGATAAAGAATGGGGGAGGAGCAAAGAAGAAAGAGAAAAAGCAAACAAGTAAGCTCTCCAACACCTACACCAACAAGGTGGACAAGAAGGCCTCCACACCATACTTGTTAAAGAAGAAGAAAAATGACAAGGTGGTGGCTATCAAGGTGAACAAGCAAGCCAACAATGGGGTCAAATGCTTTTGGGTGCCAAAGGAAATCATTTCCAACATGAAGAGCACCAAGAAGGTTTGGATCCCGAAAGGGAAGTGAGAAGTCCAATGGACTTCAGGGAATTTAGAGACTTGGCAAAGTATGGATGCATTTCGTGGGGTGCATCATGATGGACAAAATTATTGCCAAGTGGGTTAGTGAATACAATGGACCCAAATTCACCTTCCCATGTTAGGTAACTAGATTTAATTTTCTTCAAGTAGTATCAATTTGCATTTCCTACAAGTGGTATTTCTTACAAATTGGTATCTTTAAGTATCTAGTTACTTTTCATACCTATGTTTGCATTTGCATGCTTATATCTTTTATCATGCATACACTAGGTATATCTTATGGTAGGCTTGCTCGGTTTCATTCTTAACCCTTGGAGCAAACCTACATGGGTTAAAATTGTTTAGGAGCACGGCACTAGCTTGTCTTACAATTGTTCATCTAATATGTGCCAAATTCCAATTTGTAGATAATTTCTCCCGAATATCACATACGAAAATGATTCTCACTTTCATGAGATGTCATCTTTCAAGTGGTATTTTTTATTCTAAAATCAATGTGCATGTTTCCTACAAGTATTCCATACTTGTGTGCACAAATTTAGGGGGAGGTTACTCTACAAGTTGGAAGCTTTGAGACTAACACCTTTTTAAGCTTATCATGTGTATAGTAGTCTCATTGCAAGGAAAATGGAGTCCCCGGAGTTAAGCATCGCACTTCAAATATCCACCACCAATTGCAAGTGGTAGAAATCAAATTGGTTTCCACATGTGGTATTTCTAAACCGATATCATCATGTGGATTTCATTTTGATATTTATATGCTTTCTCCATGCATTATATAGATTAAATTCCCTTGTGCAATATTTTGCCAATTATGCATATGCTTTGCCTCCTACCATATGAATGCATATATTTAGGGGGAGCTTAGTCAATATAATGTGAGAGTCAAATTTTGTGACATATTCCATTCCACATACAAAGGTTCACAAAGTTTGACCCTCCCTTGTGCCACTAATGTCTTCCTTTTCAGTGTTTGATTCCAAAGGGGAAGAATTTAGAGGACCAAAAGCAAGCATTAATCATTAATCTGTAGGACCAAAAGCTAAATCATAATGGTCTACAAGTGGTGTCTACAAGTGGTAATGGTCCGAGAAAGGGAGGATAGTGGATTATGGATTAGCCTATGTAATGGGGAGATTTTGTGGCATAAATCCATAATACCTCATGGGGATTTTTGTAAGGGCAAGATAAGTTTTCAAGTAGTATCTTTTAGTCTTACAAGTGGTATCCTTTAGCATCATATAATCTTGCCCTTATGCATTGCATCCTAGCAAGTAGGTAGTTTTCTAAATTCAAAATTTTATTATTTGCTTGCTTTGGTCGTGTTGTCATCAATCACCAAAAAGGGGGAGATTGTAAGGAAAATGGACCTTAGGCCCATTTACTTTGGATTTTGGTGTTTGATGACCAACACAACCAAATTGGACTAATGAATTTGCAAGTGTTTGTTTTGTAGTTCAATAGGGTGCAAGACGTGACTTGGACGAAGGCAACGTGATGATTCGATGATCAACATTATAAGCAAGACCTTAGAAGCATAAGAGAAGATCCAAGATATCAAGCAAAGTCCAAGCACGAAGATAGGAACCAAGCCGTATGCAAGATCGCGAAGAAACGAGCTCATAGAGGTGACCGGACGCTGGAGGAAAGCAACCAGACGCTCCAATCAAGTGGCTCGGCAACAGGCGTCAGCAGCAGCGACCGGACCCTGGACCGGACGCTGGCGGCAAATCGACCGGATGCAGAACTGCAGCGTCCGATCGAGTACAGAGAGGTTCCAGAGCGGCGACATTGCGACCGGACATGTCCGGTGGCATGTGACCGGACGCTGGCAGCGTTCGATCAGTTGATCGCAGCTCTAACGGTTGGGACAACCGGACGCGTTCGGTCAGGACATGATCAACATTCGGTCAGTAGCAGAAAAGCGGGATTTCATCCCCAACGGCTACTTTCTCAGTGGGGCTTATAAATACAACCCCCAACCGGCTATTTGAGGTGAGAGGAGCTAAGGAAACATATCAAGGGTGTTGATACACCATTTTAGTGACCTCCACTTGCATAGTGCTTAGTGATTCATTAGGTGATTAGCGTAGGTGCTTTGTGAAGTGCTTAGGTTGATTAGACCACCGCTTATGTGCTTGCTCTAGGTTTAGGCCTAGTGTTTAGTGAGGTTTGCATACCTCTTACCACTCGATGCTTGCGCACACCATTGTTGTACATTGGAGGGGCTTGTAGTCTTGCGGGATCACACCAACCATGGTTGTGGTGTGGCCGCGTGTACCGGAGGGAACAAGGCCCGCGGCGTTTTGGCCGGAAGCTTGATAGTGAAGACGGCGGGGAGCAGCCGGGAGAGGCTTGCCGGAAGGCACGTCAAAGACCCACTTGCACGTGGGAAAGGGCCGAGGCTATCCACAGAGTTACCCGACCGGGAGCTTGGCCCTTGCGAGGGATTCCTTGCGAGGGGCTCCAACGAGGACTAGGGGGAAGCTTGCGCGCTTCTCGATACCTCGGTAAAAATACCAGAGTTGTCGATGGGAGTTTGCATATCTCTACCTTGCTCTTTAGCTTTCGCATTTACATTGATTGTATTACTCCTTTTGCGGTAGAGATAGCAACACACTAACAAAACCGTAGTTGCACATTTAGATAGTTTATCTTTTGCATAGGTTTTGCTAAGGTTACAAAAAGAGGCCATAGTTTAGAGTTAGAATTTTAAGTTGCCTAATTCACCCCCCCTCTTAGGCGTCACGGTCCCCTACACAGCTCACATGGCGTCAAAGGCACGGTGATGTCATCCACGGGAAAATGCTACAATGTGTCATCTTGATTTGGGAGCTCATTAGAAGCGCAACTGCTTCTTAGCTGAGGGGGGGCTAATGTTGACTGCATGCTCTGATGTTGATGACTGCCTCCGGCTACTCAACTGTAGTGCCACTTGCCGTTTGATTTCCTCTTGCATTCTCGCGTCCATGTTTAGTTCTTGCTCCCACGAGTGAAGCACCGCCTCCTCTAACCTGTGGATCCGCTCGGCCTCCTCATACTTCCTTTGCTAGCTTCTTCTATAGGTAGCGGTGTCCTCGGGGAAGCCATGCCGCCACAAAATCAACCCTTTGCCTCACGTTTGCCCCGGGTGTTTAGGAGTCTAGAGGGCGTATGTCAGCTCATTCTTCTCTCGGTTGGGCACAAAGGCACCACTGGCAGAAGCATCTACAATATCGATAAGTCTTTGTGCTGCTGTTCTAATTTCCCAACCAATAATCGGCTCCCCGATTTGTGGGTCCAGTGATCCCACATGTGCGAAAAACCAATTCTTGGAGCATTCAGGCCATTCAAGTGAAAATGGATGGATCCCTTTGGCAAGCAGGTTTGCTTCCATTCTTTGCCACTTTGGAATGGCACTCCTGTAGCCACCTGATCCCGTTTTATGATGGTATACCTTCTGTCGTGCATTCTGTTGGTTCCTTCTCACCCGTTCCTCACCCTTTTCCGAGGTCTTGTACCTCACAAATTTAGGCCAGTCGTCCCTCAACTTTTTGTATGGGCTATTTTGACTGAAATCTGGAGTCAGATTCTTCTTGACAAATTCATTATATAGCTTTTCTTCCAGGTCTGGAATTATGTGGCCATCTTCTTGAGGGCCCAATTTTTAACTAGTTTTCTTAAATCTTCACCTGCTTGTAGATTGAAATGTGCAGTGACTGAATCCCAAAGAAGGTCATTCTCTTGCTCAGAAACAAAAACTGATTAGAGGATCATCCTCCTTTTTCCATTCACAGACGCTGATTGGGACCTTGTCTCGAACAAGAACCCCACAGTGGTTTACGAACTTCTTAGCATTGTTTTTTGGCTGGAGCGGTTCGCCGGTATTAGGATCGACTTCTGTTATTATGTAGTGGCCCTCCAATGGTTTTGTCGGGCCTTGTACACTTTTACTACTTTTCATCGACATCATCGATCCAGAGGGCTACATACATAGAAACACAAATATTCAGTAATACATATATATATATACGAATTATTGGAACTATGTTTAATTTCATATATATAAGAGATGCAATATTATTAACAAATATACCTCGCCAGCATTTTCTTGCATAGGATTTTCTTGCACAAGAAGTTCTTATTCATCTTCAAAATTCAGTAAGTATTGAGAGCCGTTATCGAACACTAGGTCAGCCTCATTCTAGTTGGGGCCATATTGAGTGCTGGCATTGATAATGTTCATCATGGCCTCATTCTGGTCGTAGTCATCTTGTGGCTCGGCCATCTTAATTACCACAACTATATATAAATGAAAACCATACACTAGTCATGCATATGCAAATGTAGCGAGTCAGTGGCTTAAGCTTAAATAACTATATATAGACTTTAGGGGTTATTATTTACACCGAGCTTGATCTGGTTATGGTTTGCGCCTTGGTTAGGGTTTCGAGCGGATTCATGTCACACTAATTATGAAGAATAAAATTCAAATATATATAACTATATAGAATTTAGGGTTATTATTTACGCCTTTGTCAGCGTTTGGAGCGGACCTCGACCGGGTTAGGGTTTGGAGCAGAGCTCAGGATATTAGGATATATATCAACATTAGTGTATATAAATATATGAAAATTCATGTCACACTAATAATGTCAATATATCAAAATTGAGATATATATACCAAAAAATTCATAGCACTAATAAAAACAATCTTTTCAATTGTGACCAAAATTCAACTATATTTCTACAACTATATATTGTAGTACACTACTACATTTTTTCTACAATTCATAGCACTCATTATTTTTTCCATATATATATTATACAAATAAAATCTATCTATTTTTTCTATGCCAAAAAAATAATATGCATACACACACTCATACACACACCACATTTGCACATGTGTGCAAACGGAGTTCCTCCGGCAAGCACGGCGAGCATGAGCACGAGAACACGCGCGAGCATGAGCATGGCGAGCACGATTGAGCATGGTAGGGACGAGGTGCGCAGGACGCACCGGCGACTGGCCAGAGACAATGATGACGAGCGCGTGCGCTTAGAGCTAGCCGAGGACGTAGTTCACGCATGGACGACGCGCTCCGGCGGTGAGGACGGGCGAGGGATGAGTGAGGGCACCAGTAGGGTGATGAAGCAAGGGTGCCGATGGGGTGACAAGACCGATGCTAGATCGGAGATGATGCAGACGAGGATGATGTGCTCCGGCGGTGAGGACGAGCGAGGGACGAGCGAGGGCACCGGTGGGGTGACGAGGACGACACACGTGGAGCCAGGGACAAAGTGCGTGCGTGACGAGAGGTGGTGCTGGAGGTAGGCACGTGGAGCCGACAATGACGAGGATGAGGATCAATGACGATGGTGAATCCAAATCAGATCTGGGCGAGGATGAAGACAACAACGGTGGATCTGGATTTGGGCGCCTTGCATGGACAGGAGAGGCGCGCGACGGCCCCCCGACGGAGACAACAAGAGAGGTGCGCGCGCATGGAGGCGGTGCTGGAGGCGAAGATGATCGATCGACGGTGGCGTGGTGGCTCTCGGGCGACGAAGACGAGATGATGGAGAGGAAGAAGAGAGGAGGCGATATATAGGAGGGACCTTTAGTTCCGAATGAAGCCACGGCTCGGGACTTAAGGTCCTTTAGTCCTGGGAGATGGTTAGAACCGAGACTATAGGTCTGACCATTAGTCCCGGGTGCAGCCACAGCCCGAGAGTAAAGGTGGGCTGCAGTTTGGCTTCTCGCCAGTTTTCAGAAGTTTTTTTCTTTTTTTATATATTTCTTTTATATATATCTAGAGAGTTGTTAATTGCCTAGTAAACAAAAATATTAATCAAAAATACCAAAAAAATCTGGACCTGGTTTTGGGTTATTGTACACTAGAAAAATCTATAACATAAACTCTATTGTTTTACCGTATAAATATTTAACATAGTATAAATAATAATCACAATTTCCACTATGCAAAAATGTACTTCTTAATTAAAATCATTAAAACTATTGCTTTTCGATAGGAAATTAGTTTTCACATTTTATTAACGTTGATCATTTGGTTTTTCATCGCACATTCTCTACAGGAAATCCACCGACAAGCAAAAAAATCATTTAAATAGTAGAAAATATGAAAAACACAACAGAAAAATCTGAAGTCACAATTATTATGTAATAGATCTAATACATCACCCTACCAAGCAGGAACAACAATGAACTTCTTCTTGACGATGTCCCTTGGTTATGATCGCGCCGTAACCATGGAGTGTCCTCATCATTTAGATGGGACGCTTGGGTAGCTATTCACTATGAAGGGCGAAATTCCATCATTCTTTTCATAATCTTCTGACATGTTAGACCTGTCCTCGATTTCCACGCTATTTCTTTTCCCTAAAAGAACTATGTGGCGCTTTGGCTCATTGTCTGAGACAACGTTGTTTTTCCCTTTCTTCTATTTGGTGGACATGTCCTTCACATAGAACACCTGTCGGTGCGAAAAGTGACCAACACGTAAATATTTGTAGTTTTGCCGGATGTTGTGATCGGATGTGGCCTAGCACTCAATGACATAGGGTTTATACTGGTTCAGGCAACATGCCCTACGTCCAATTCGAGTCGGTTGGTGACTTTATTCCTGAACCTAGGTGCTCGAAGTTTGTTGTGGGGTTACAAACGAGAGAGAGTAAGATGGGGGGTATCAGAGGTCCGATCGGACTCTAAACCGAAGGGCCGAGAGTGACGGGAGCTCCTACGTGCACTAGGTATTCGAGCGTATGCTCTGTGCGGCTTTGGAATCTCCAAAGCTAACATAGACTGAGTCGGAATGATCCGTCAATTGTTCGTTGGAATCATCTATGTCGTCTCTTCTTTTTGAGAGAGCGCATCCCCTTTTATAGATGAAGGGGACGGCTTTATAAGAGAGAGTATAAGAGAGAGTGTGTGTGCTACCTAGTCTTGTTGCCCACGCTATCGGGTACAAGGTGGTTTGTCGGCACCCACAATACTGTTGATGGCTGGATGCATGTTGTTGGTTCCACCGTGTTCTTCTAGTATGGCAAATATCGGTGCCTACCATACTGTAGGTCAAATGTCAGCGCCCACAACACTGTTGGTGTTCTGACATGTCTAGAAGGTTATAAAGTTCCCTTCTGACATGACCTGACAGTACTGTCCTACAGGTGTGCAGGGTATGGTCCTTGATATTGTGGTTGATTGGAGCGCTCCTCCATACTTGCTCTGTCCGTTTCCTAGGTCTTCACCAAGCGGGCATCCCCGGTCAGTCGTTCCCTAGTCAGCTCTGGCCTCTTGGTAGGATAAGAGCTGTAAGAAGAGGTTTGATGTACTCCTAGTCAGAGAAGTGAGTCGGAGTCAGAGGTGAGCGTCGTCCCTTCTCGACTAGGCCTTCCAGTCGGAGAGGCGGGCCGGAGTCAGAGGCGAGCGTCGGTCCTCCTCGGCTAGGCCTTCCAGTCGGAGAGGTGGGCTAGAGTCAGAGGTGAGCGCCGTTCCTCCTTGGCCAGGCCCTCCGGTCGGAGAGGCGAGACAGAGTCGGAAGCGATGGGAGCGAGCGTTGTTCCTCCTTGGCCAGGCCCTCCGGTCGGAGAGGCGGCCTAGAGTCGGAACCGATGGGAGCGAGCGCCGTTCCTCCTTGGCCAGTCCATCCTGTCGAAGAGGCGGGTCGGAGTCGGAAGCGATAGGAGCGAGCGCCGTTCCACCTTGGCCAAGCCTTCCGGTTGGAGAGGCGGGCTGGAGTCAGAAGCGAGCGTCGTTCTTATTTGGCCAGGCCTTCCGGTCAAAGACTGGATTGCCCTTCTGACCTGTCGTTAGGTTTTTGGGCCGGCCCAGGATTGCACGTCCTTCGCAATATCATCTGCTAGGCCAAGCTTTTGTTGGGAAGCAGGTCTATGAGGGACCCCGGGTTTATGAACCCAATAGGAGCCCCTGAGCCCTCGGGCGATTCGAGTAGAATTGTCTGGGGGTTTTTTGTTTTATTAGTGGGGGAATATCTTGTTTTTGATAGCGAGTGAGCGTGAGCACACCCGTGGGTGTAGCCCCGAGCCTGCGTCCGACTGGTGAGTCAGTTGGAGGCTAGGCATCTTGGTACTCTTTTCCTGGGAACACAGACTGTCGTTCGGGGTGTTCATCCATGTTTGTCCTGCCCGTGACCTGCGTGGTCGGTTCATTTCCCGAGTCGGTGTCGGGCGACCTGAGCCCCAAAGCCCTGTTGGGCTCGGTAGGGGTTGGTCTGGTTCCGTGTGTTCCCCATCCGTGGTGTTTTCACAACCGGAGGGGCTGAGCTAACATCACTTGCCTCGATGGCTCGAGTGACGCGCCCGGTGAGCTCGCTAACGGGTACGTTCGAGTGGAATCCGATTCCATCGTTTGTGATGGGGTCGGCATAGCCCTCATGTGGCATTCCACTGGTCCTTAACCCACGTCCCAGCAGATGCCTAGGTCATTCCGGAGACTGACTCAGGTGGCCTGCTGGCCTCCCCTCGATGGAGATTCTGTGGGCATGGCTCATGGTTAGGATCGAACGAGAAGGTTGAGATGACCCTATCTGCTTCAGAGTAGATTGGGCAAGGGTCACTGGGGCTCATCTACATTTTTCTTCCCTAGCTCTATTTGATGCAAGGCGACCTCAAGCCCTTTGCAGGCCCGCCTTCAAACTCAGGTCGGTCGTTGCTCATGTTGAATGAGGCAACTACCGCTTCATGACGCAACACGGAGCATTGTGATGCATTAATTGCATAATTGATGCTTCGAATGTATGGGATGAATGAATGACTTGTATGAATGAATGTGTGAATGCGTGTATGAGAATGGATGAATGAATGATCATGCATCAGAAAAATAAAGTAAGGGGGATCGGTAGAGTTACCTTGATGACTCGAGTGACAGGCTTGAGGAGTTCGTATCGGATATGTCCAAATGGGATATGTGTTCATCGTTCATGATGGAGTCAGCATGACCCACATGGGATGTCCCTCTACCTGTCCCTCAGTATTCGCCTGAGCTATTTGATCGACTCAGGAAGCCCGTTGGTCTCTCCTTGGCGAAGATCCCATTGTTGGGCCCTTCCATGTCTTGCCTGGGAAGGCGGAGGGCCGCCTGTGTGCGGTTGCGCCTTGTTCCCCACGCCTGGCGTGCAGTAGTGGTGGGCCATGCCCAGGCCACGTTCTATCTAATCAGGCGCCATCTCGTCGAGCAGGGCACATCCCATCAGTCAAGAAACATCCCACCGCATCCCATCCACATTGAGTGGGGGAAGGGAGAGGGTTTTTGCCCCAATCCTTCGCCTTTCCCCAACTGCTGCACCTCCTCCTTAAATAGGGGAAGGGAGAGGGCTTTCATCCCATTCCTTTGCCTATTCCCCAACTGCCGCCTTTCCTCCTTCCTTCTCGCTAAGAGCGTTCGTGTGCCATGGCGGTTCCTAGGAGAAAAAAGGGTAGAGCGAGGGAGAGGAGAAACTCATAGTTCTATTCGTGAATCCAGAGCATAATGTCGAGATAGAGACCATCAAACGTGGATGAGACGGTGCTGGCCGCCTTCGCTGAGAAGGGGCAGCTTCTGCCGAAGGAGGTGGTGCACTGGAGGGTTCCCGTAGGGGAGGCTTTCCTACGACCTCAGGCCAGTGAGGTCGTCTCCTTCCTCGCCTTCCATGAGCTTGGGCTAGGATACCCCACGCACTGGTTCCTGCGTGGGCTCCTCAATGAGTGGGGCTTGGAGCTACATCACCTCAATCCGACTGGGGTGCTACACGTCGCAGGCTTTGTCACCGTCTGCGAGGCCTTCCTCGAGATGGAGCCACACGAAGACTTCTTCTGATGGATCTTCATCAGGCGGGCCTTGTTGGAGGGGAAGCTGGCCAGGACCGCATCGGTTGGTGGCTTCGCCCTGCAGAAGAAGCCGAGTTCATCAGGCTCCTACCCCGCGTACACCCCCTACGACTCCAATCGGGGGTGGCATGGGGAGTAGTTCTACATCAGGACCCCGATGGAAGTGCCATTCCCGTCGTTCACCGGTAGGAGGCCGGAGAGGCAGGAGAGCTGGTCATGGGGCCCCTCCAACCGGCAAAATAAGCTGGAGATCATCGGGGTAGAGCTCCAGAAGCTGTTGCAGCATGGCCTCGATAGGGTGCGGGTCTTCCACACCTTCTTCCACCATCGGGCTGCCCCGCTAGTGGAAAGGATGCGGTCGATGTGGCTATACTCTGGCCCGATGAACCCCGACCGTGCGTCGCCGGTGGAGTTGGCGAAGGACAAAGTGTGGAGCCGACTCGACCGAGTGCTGCAACTGAATGCCTGGGAGACCCTCGAAGGAAAGCTTGGACCTCTTCACGCTGGGAAGCTGCCCAATCTGGTACATTCTCCTTTCCTTATTCCATGTCCCTTTCGATCTCGCTCTCCTATAATTTGACTGCAAGTCGTCCGTTTCACAGGGACTCACCAGTTATAAATCTCGGCCACATCTTTCAAAGGGGCTAGAGGGCGTGGCTTGGCAAGCTACCCTGAAGGAGGTGGCGATCATGAAGAAGAAGAAGAAGAGAGCTGAGAAGGCTCGGAGGAGGCACCAGAACGAGCAAGATATCGCCCGACACGTGCAGGCCGGGGAAAATAGGAGCGACATCGAGGCAGAGCTCGAGCCGAGAGGTCGTCGTTACTTCGGTGGAGCATCGTGAGCCTGCGGCCACATCCACCGGTGGTGGGTGGGAGGCAGAGAGGCACGCCAATGTTCCGGTGCCAAGTAAGCGCGCCGTGAGCTTAGACACCATCAGCGAGCGGGAGGCGAAGCAGATGCGGTTGCCACGCCATTCGGAGGCATCACCGGCCTTGTCCCCACCTACTCCGGGCATGGCAAGGTAGGCCAGGTGGTCGGCGAAGTGGGCTTGCACCCCCGCATCATCGGGGCCGGCACCGGCGTGTAGCCCACAACTGGGGGATGTCCCACCAATTGCTCTGGTCGGCGCACCTTGAGCCGGCGGTCGCGGCGACTCGCAGGCCGATCGGGAGCCAGCCGGGTCAACTCCCCCCTGGTCGAGGTGAGGGGGCATGGCTCACGACCTATGAGCAGCCCTTGTCCGGTGGGCCCATTGCTAGTGAGTTGGGGCTTTAGAGCACTGCCACTTGCATCCCGGTAGGCTTTCTTTGTTTTTTTTATCTCACAGTTCAGTTTTTTTAATGCGACTGACCTATACTTTTTTGACAGTGGCCAGATACTGATGGGGTTGAGCATCGCCTCACCTCCTATGCGAGAGGAGTGGAGGCCCACCTTGCAGCGTGTCGCGATGAGCAGCGGGGAGAGCAGGGTGGCGGCGGTGCATCCTTCCCCTCCTGGGGCTGCGCCCTCCCGGTAGGTCGAAAGTACGGCAGCAGCGGCGGCGACGGTGTTGGCGGTGATCCCAGCGGCGACAGCGGAGGCCGGGTCGGAGGTGACCCTCATGATCCCTCCTGCACCGGCTGCGGTGGAAGAGGGGAGGGAGACCGGGCTCCCTACCTTGCTCGGTGGAGGGACGCACGGCTCGCCCTCCTGGTCGGAGCTGGAGCCATCGGGAGGCGACGTGGCCAAGCCAGAGGCAGAGCATCCGGCGGCGAGCCGCGGGGTTGAGGTGGAGGTCCCCTACCCTGGTGAGACAGGCACCAGGGTGGATCCACCGGCCATCCCGCTGTCGTAGGAGGTAGCGGTGGTCTGGTCGATGGCTGGGCCTTCCAGCGGGTTGGGGGTGACCACCGACCTAGTGTGGCCCTATCCCGGTGACCCGAGGAAGGTGCGGTTCATCCTTCGGGATGAGGGGGAGGTGTAGCTCTAGGACGTACTTGGGGGGAGAGGACTTGCGATAGAGTCTGATCTCGCCCAAACTAGGGTGAGGCTCGAGGAGGACTTGGAGCGGGTCAAGTCCGTCCATCAGGCGGTGACGGTCAACCTACCCTGTGTCGTAGAGGTAAGTTTTCTATGTTTGTCCTTGGCTCCTTAGTCTTTCACCACCTGATGTCTTGCTTTGCAGGGCTTGGAGGAGATGTCAAGCCACAAGTCCTATTTTCTCCGAGAGGAGCACGCTCGGATGGAGCAGGAGGTCGTGGCATCATGGCGGGTCGTTGAGCTCGAGCGCCAGCTGGAGTTCGCCCGCCGTGAGTCTAAAGACCGGGCAGCCGAGGCGATGGAGGCGCGGGCGGTGGAACTGCTCGCGGTAGAGCAGGCAACCGCCGCTGAGCGGGGACTTGATGCGGCCAAAGTCTGCTAGGCGGAGACCGAGGTGGTGCTCCAGAAGTCCCTGGCGGAGATCAAGGTGGCGCTCCAAAGTTCCCTGGAGGCCCTGGAGTCGGAGCGGAAGGCCCGGTCGGAGGTCGACTAGGAAGTGCTCGTGCTCTGGGGGCAGGTGCTGGGGACGGTGGAGTCAAATGCTCGGCTGCATGAGCAGGTGACTCAGCAGGAGGAGGGACTCTCAATCCTCGAGAACACCTGCCTCGGTATGTACCTGTTCTGACTTTGATGTCTTGGTTTTTTCCTTTATCTTGCTTCTGAGCTTGTCATCCTTCTTCTAGAGCTGGGCGGAAGGGTTGGTTCTCTAGAGCAGGACCTAGAGACGGCCAAGGCGACGATCGGTCAAAGTGCGGAGGCACTGGCCAAGTCCCTTGAAGAGTGACATGCTCTCGAGGGGGAGCTTGACTAGATCCACAATGTCACCCAGGTCATCTCGGAGGTGTTCGGGTTGGCGCTAAGCACCAGCACGCCCGCCATCCGACTGGTGGAGGTCCCGGATGAAGTTCAGGCACTTATCACCGATGGGATGTTCTACGAGATGTCAAGGGTGCTGACTTCAGTGGTGACGCACCACCCAGACCTAGACTTAGCCACCATCTGTAGTGGGTACACCGACAGCTGGAGCCTAGACGCCATCCATCCGCTCGGGAGAGCTTGCTGCCATGCGCACAGATGGTGGCAGAGCAAGTCTCCGTGCAATGGGTGATGGAGGCTCGCCGTGCGAACGCGGCTAAAAGCGCGCACTAGGAGGACGTCACCCAGCCTACAGATGGAGTGAAGCCTGGGTCAGAAGTGAACGTTGCCCCACCTCTGACCGAGCCAAACATCGTCCTGTCAGAGACCAAGCAGCCCTCATCTTTGCCGGTCGAGCCGGTAGCCGATGCCGCTGGGCTACCGCAGTAGTATTTAGAGTAGAAAAAATAGTCGATATATGTAAGGGATAAGTTCGTGGGGGAGCCCCCTGTGTAAATGTTTTTGTGTATCCATGAATACAGCAACTTTGTTTTTCTGATGGAATCACTTTGTAAGGGGAAGCTTGTCCCATCCGTTCCTTGTTTTTACCCTAGCATAGCTCTATTTTTATCCTTTCTTTTTCGCACCTGCCTGTTCGACCCATAGGCTGCAACCTTAAGAGCCCGGACATGGCCCACGAGGTTCAGATGCTCGTACCCATAGGTCGTGGCGGCGTACGATCGGTCAGAATGTTTAAAGCAAAGTTACATAACGTAATTAAAGGAATGGACTACCCTTTTGTTCATGTAGAAAAGTATTTACCATAAGATAGTAAAAAAGAGAGGTGGTATCGCACCCTCGTGGAGCCCCCGAGCGATCCGGGCTAAAAGTGTTCGGGCTGGGGTGCTTTGTAGGAGCGAACCTTGAATGAAACAAAATGGTAAGACCAAATTTTTAAGGGAAGAAACGACGTAACTGTTCAATGTTCCAAGTGTTGGTGAGAACGTTGCCATTGTCGTCCTTCAATCGGTAGGTGCCCAGTCGGATCACTTTGGTCACCATATAGGGTCCTTCCCAAGGTGGAGAGAGTTTGTGCTTCTCCTTGGTTGATTGGGTTCTTCGGAGCATGAGGTCTCTGACCTCATGGATCCTTCCTCTGATCTTTCTTTCATGGTACTTGTGGAGAGTTTGTTGGTACTGAGCGGAGCAGATGACGGTCGTCTCGTGGGCCTCCTTGAGCAGGTTGACTGCGTCCTGCTGAGCCTCCGTGGCTCAGTCGCAGTCGAAGGCCTTCACTCTTGGGGCACCGTGGTCGAGGTCAGAGGGCAGCACTACTTTAGCTCCGTAGGCTAGGAAGAAGGGTGTGAACCCTGTGGATCGGTTCGAGGTCATTCTCAGGCTCCAAAGGATCGTTAGGACCTCTACAACCCATCGCCTGGCATACTTGTTGAGTCGGTCGAAGATACGTGGCTTGAGTCCGTGGAGGACCATGCTATTGGCTCGGTCGACCTTGCCGTTAGTACACGGATGTCTGACCGAGGCCCAGTCGATCCTGATGCTGTATCCATCACTGAAGTCCAGGAACTTCTTCCCGGTGAAGTTAGTTCCGTGGTCAGTGATGATACAGTTAGGAACGCTGAACCGGTAGATGATGTTGAGGAAGAATTTGACCGCCTCTTCCGAGCGAATGTTGGTGATGGGCTTGGCCTCTATCCACTTGGTGAATTTGTCGACCGCTACGAGTAGGTGAGTGAAGCCGCCTGGGTCCTTTTTGAGGGGTCCTACCATGTCGAGGCCCTAGACCACGAACGGCCAGGTGATGGGGATGGTTTGAAGCTCCTGTGCCGGCAAATGAGTTTGCCGAGCATAGAACTGGCATTCCTCACACCTGCAGATGACCTCCTCTGCATCTCATAGTGCGGTGGGCTAGTAAAAACCTTGACAAAAGGCTTTTCCGACCAGCGACCTTGAGGCCACATGGTGTCCGCAGTTTCCAGCATGGACCTCGAGGAGGAGCTGTTTCCCTTGGTCGGTAGGGATGCACTTCATGAGTACTCCCGATAGACTTCGTTTGTAGAGTTCGTTATCGATTGCGACGAATGTCTTGGCGCACCGAGCGATTCATCGTGCTTTAGTCCTCTCTAGTGGGAGAACCTCTTCGAGGAGGTAGGCGAGTAGCGGCACTCGCCAGTCGGCTTGATCCAGTGCCACCATGGCGACGTCGGTAGGCGATGTTGTCATGGAGGCGCTGGGGTCGGAGCCCCCGAGCGTCGGGTTGGCATCGGGGTGTGTTTGGATCGGACCTTCTAGGATACGGGTAGATGGTTCGTGAAGGTCATTGATGAAGACCCCGTCCGGAGATAGAACCCGCCTAGCAGCCAATTTTTGAGAAAATCGGCGGCATCATTGTCCTTTCGGGGGACATGGTGTAGCTCGATCCCCTGAAATTTGTCCTCGAGCTTGCGCACCTCCTGGCAGTATGCTATCATGAGGGGGCTTTTGCAAGAGGACTCCTTCAAGACCTGGTCGACGACCAGCTCTGAGTCACCGCGAACATAGAGTCACGTAGCGTCGAGCTCGATGGCAATGTACAGTCCATTGATTAGGGCCCGTATTCTACGGCGTTGTTTGAGGGCGAAAAGTGGAGGCTGATTGTGTAGCAGAGCCTACTCCTGTCCGGGGAGATTAGAACCACTCTAGCCCCTGAGTTGGGCGCCATTACGGACCCGTCGAAGTATATCATCCAGTACTCGTGGGTGACATCCGGGGTTGGTAGCTGGACCTTTGTCCATTCGGCGATAAAATCCGTGAGAGCCTGAGACTTAATAGCGGTACGGGGGATATACCTGATGTCGTGGCCCATTAGCTCGAGTGCCCACTTGGAGATTCATCCTGCGGCGTCACGGTTGTGGATGATGTCTCTGAGCGGGTATGAACTGACGATCAAGACTTCATGGTCGGTGAAGTAGTGTAGGAGCTTCCGGGTCACCATCAGCACGACGTATAGGAGTTTTTGCACCTGGGGGTATCGGACCATGGGGTTGGTGAGTACCTCCTCGACGAAGTATACGGGTTGTTGGACCTTAAGGTGGTGTCCTGGCTCCTCCCTTTCAATGACTAGGGTGCCGCTCACCACGTGGTTGCTTGCCATGACGTAGAGGACGAGGGGTTCTCCTCGTTCGGGAGTGACAAGGATTGGGGCTGACATTAGTGACGCTTTGAGGCTCTCCAAAGCCAGTTGTGCTTCCTCAGTCTAGACGAAAGCGTCCGTCTTTTTGAGGAGCTTGTAGAGAGGCATCCCCTATTCGCCAAGCCAGGAGATGAATCGGCTCAGGGCTACCAAACAGCCAGTGAGCCTTTGTACGCCCTTGACGTTGCGTATAGGGCCCATGTTGGAGATGGCCGTTATTTTTTTGGGGTTGGCCTCGATGCCGCATTCGGACACGATGTATCCAAGCAGCTTCCCCATCGGAACCCCAAAAACACATTTTTCAGGATTCAATTTGATGTTGAACCTTCGGAGGTTCGTGAACGTTGCGGTCAAGTTTGCGATCGGGTCGCAAGCTTGAGCCGTTTTGACCACTATGTCATCAACATAGACGGCAATTTTTGGTTTTGGCCGCTCGACTTGGTCAGGCTGATCGAGCGGGTTGATTTGATCGGTGAAGCATTGCTGCATGCACCATTGATAGGTGGCACCAGTGTTCTTCAAACCGAAAGGCATGGTTACGTAACAGTACGAACCATACGGGGTGATGAACGAAGTCATGAGCTGGTCGGACTCTTTCATCGTGGTCTGGTGATAGCCTGAGTTGGCATCCATAAAGGAGAGGATTTTGTATCCTAAGGTGGAGTCGACTATCTGGTCTATGCGTGGCAAAGGAAAATGGTCCTTCGGGCACACCTTGTTGAGGCTAGTATAATCAATGCACATTCTCTATTTTCCAGTCTTCTTTTTAACAAGAATAGGATTGGCAAGCCAGTCGGAGTGGTATACCTCCTTGATGAAGCCGGCTGCCAAGAGTTTGGTCACCTCCTCACCTATGGCCATGCACCTCTCATCGTCGAAGCGATGTAGGCATTGCTTGGTGGGCTTAGAGCCTGGGACGAGGCGTAGTGCATGCTTGGCGACCTCTCGTGGTATGCCTGGCATGTCGGAAGGTTTCCATGCGAAGACATCGCAATTGGAGTGTAGAAAATCAGCGAGCTCGCATTCCTATTTGGCTAGGAGCTAGGTCCCAATCCACACCGTCTTGGTAGGGTCAGTGGGGTCAATCCCCACCACCTTAGTCTCCTTGAGTGGGCGGAAGGCAGTCGAGGAGGTTGGCTTGTTGCAGTCCGGGACTGCTAGGGTCAACAACTCCCTGAGCCATGGGAGCTCGGACGAGTTGATGACGGTAGTGGCGAGCTCGTAATGCTTGCGGTCGCACGTGTAGGCGTGCGAGAAGGTGCTACCCATAGTGATGACGTCATTTGGTCCTAGCATCTTCAACTTTAGGTAGGTGTAGTTGGGGACCGCCATGAACTTGGCGTAGCATGGCCGCCCCAAGATGGCGTGGTAAGACCCTGGGAAGTCCACCACTTTGATGGTAAGCACCTCCGAGCGGAAGTTGGCTCAGTCACCAAACATGACGAGCAAGTTGATCTGCCCTAGCGGGTATGCCTGCATCCCTAGGATCATGCCATGGAAGGGAGAGCTCACTAGGCGGAGCTCCGACCAGAGGATGCGCATGGCGTTGAGGGTGTCAACGTAGAGGATGTTGAGGCCACTGCCTCCGTCCATCAGCATCTTGGTGAGGCGCTTCTTGCGGATGATGGGGTCGACAATGAGCGGGTAGTGACCTAGTCTATTGACATAGGAAGGATGGTCCCTCTGATCAAAAGTGATCAGAGATTCTAACCAATGAAGGAAGGAGGGGACAACCATTTTGGCAACGCATGCCTTTCTATAGCGCACTTTGTGCTGGCGCTTGGAGTAGATGGCATTGGATCCCCCAAAGATCATGATGCATTCCTCAGGGTCAGGAAAGCCATCCCCATCCTTGCCCGTTGTGCCTCCTTTCTTGGCTGCTACCTCCTTGCCTTTTCCTTCTTTCGGTCCGCCGACCTGTCGCAGGAAGCGTTTGAGGAGCTCGCAGTCCTTGTAGAGGTGTTTGATAGGGTAGGCGTGGTTGGTGCATGGGCTATCCATGAGCTTGTCGAAGTGGTCAGACAGGCCCTACTGGGGCTGCTTGCCCGCACGATCAGTTGTGGCGACCAACGCAGAGTTGGCCGGTCGGTGCCGATCCTTCCTATTCTTTTTTCCCCTCTGCATGGAGGGGCCCTCGTCTTGGTCCTCGCACTTGGCCTTGCCCTTGTCCCGGCCTCCGTTGAAGACCGCTCGGACTACCTCCTCGCTGGAGGCGCGGTTCATGGCGACGATGAGCAGGTCACGGGTGGTATGGGGCTTCAGGCAACCAAGCTTGTGGATCAGGGACTCGTAGGTTGTCCCAGAGAGGAATGTGCTGATGATGTTTGTGTTGACGACATCAGGAAGGGAGTTGCATCATTTTGAGAACCTACGGATGTAATCCCGTAGGGACTCATTGGGCTCTTGTCGGTAGCTCTTGAGGTCCTAGGAATTTCCAGGGTGGACATACATCCCCTGGAAGTTCCCGACGAAGATCCTCTTGAGGTCCGCCCAGTCACGGATGCTGTCATGCAGGAGGAATTCGAGCCATGCTTGAACATGTTCCCCCACGTAGATGGGGAGGTACTGAATGATGAAGTGGTCATCATCCACTCCTCCGGCTCAGCAGGCAATCCGAAAGTCTTTGAGCCATATACCAGGATTCGTCTCCCCGGTATATTTGGCGATGTTGGTAGGCGGTCGGAAGCGCTATGGGAACGGCGCTCTCTAGATGCATTCCCGAGCCATCTGGGCTGGGACTCCAGGCGTCGGGTCGGCGACCATGCCTGGGGTGCATCTCACCGGTCCCCTCGACGGTCCAGCTGGAGCCCATGCTGCCTGCTCTCACCACCGCCCGATGGACGTCATCGTCATGCCGGGCCTAACGTCGGTTGTTGATGACGTTGCGAGCATCGTGGTTTGGCTTGAGGCGTTCAAGCACAGGCAGCCAGTGTGGAGCGGGCGCCGGGTCAGGTCATGGCTTAGCTACGGCCTCCTATTCCACGCCTAGCGACTGTAGTGGCGAGTGGATGGAGCGAATCGTCTAGTGCGTCCCCATTCCCCTGGTTGGGAGAGAGGCCGCCAGTCGGTGGCGCGACGCGGAGCTCTCCGCCTGTTGAACGGTAGTGGTCTCCACCAACACCCAGAGATTCTGGTGGACCACCTGCTCCTGTGGGTCAATAGGCTTGGGAAGGTCGCGCAGAAGCATCCCCGCCGCGGCGATGTTCTGGCCAGTCCGAGCAAACTGTGGGGGATCATTCCCCCCGTCGATGATATTGTGCTGAACCTAGCGGGCACGACCCCAAGCACCGCTCGCTGGGTTACACGCATGGGGCGTAGCGTGCTTCGTTGAGCGTGCTGACGGAGGTGGCGACTGGTACTACCGCCTTTGTCGTAGCTCCTCGCCGTGCTCCTGTGCACATGCAAGGGCCTCCACACAAGGGTCCAGAGGGGTGTGGGTCGGTAGAGACTCCGCCACCACCGGCAGCTGTCCCAGAGCATCTGCCATAGCGCACTCCTGGGACAAAGGGTGGCTAGGTGCCACGACATCGCCGATGCTAGAGCCATCACTCTCAACCTTGTCATCCATGAGGTCATGGAAAGAGGCAGGAGCATAGCTCACCGTCCCCACGAATTCGAATGTGAGAGGGGCGGCACCACAATCCTTCAGAGCCGCCGTGCGTATGTGTCTGTGGGGGACACAAGGCCGTAGGGGAACCGGTCATATGGAGGTCATGGCAGGGACAACGGGGTCCCTCTGGAGAGTTGGAGGAAAATATAAAAAAGTGAGTAAAGAACGGTATGTACATTACTCACAGTTGGGTTTGAGCCTAGCGTAGGCTCGGAGCGAAGTGCTGGCGCCTCATCGTTGAGGTCGCTGGGTGGTCCGAAGCCATCGGAGGGTGCTCCTCTATCGATGGGCCCTAGGACAAGTGCCTCCTCGTGGAGGCAAAGCACGCCGAGCCAGTCAGCGACGAAGTCTAGGCTTCCGAAGAGGAAGGCCTGGGACAGTTTGAAGATGGGAGGACCCCACATCCCAACAGTTGGGAGTGCGGGAAACTCTAGTGAGCCGAAGCGAGTCATTTTGCTTGATCCCGCCATGCTGAAGATGGCAGAAAGGTGGGCCATCCGATGACCAAAGGCGTGAACGTACGTCATCCTCCCCACGGACGGCGCCAACTATCGGTGCAAAAAGTGACCAACACGTAAATATTTATAGTTTTGCCGTACATTATGATCGGATATGGCCTACCACTCAATGACATAGGGTTTATACTAGTTCAGGCAACGTGCCCTATGTCCAGTTTGAGTCAGTCTATGACTTTATTCCTGAGCCCAGGTGCTCGAAGTTTGCTGTGGGGTTATAAACGAGAGGGAGTAAGATGGAGGGTATCAGAGGTCCGGTCAGACTCTGAACTGATGGGCCAAGAGTGATGAGAGCTCCTACGTGTGCTAGGTATTCGAGCATGTGCTCTGTGTGGCTTTGGAATGCCCAATGCTAGCAGAGGGTGAGTCTTAATGATCCGTCAATTGTTCGTTGGAATCATCTATGCCGTCTCATCTTTTGGAGAGAGCGCATACCCTTTTATAGATGAAGGGGACGACCTTATAAGAGAGAGTATGAGAGAAAGAGAGAGTGTGTGCTACCTAGTCTTGTTGCCCACGCCGTCAGGTACAAGGTGGTTTGTCGGTGCCCACAATACTGTTGATGGCCGGATGCATGTGGTTGGTTCCATCATGTTCTTCTAGTATGGCAAATGTCGGCGCCTACTGTATGTAGGTCGAATGTCGGCACCCACAACACTATTGGTGTTCTAACATGTCTAGAAGGTTATAAAGTTCCCTTCTGACAAGACCTGACAGTACTGTCCTGCAGGTGTCCAGGTCCTTGATATTGCGGTTGACTGGAGCGCTCCTCCCTACTTGCTCTGTCCGTTTCCTGGGTCTTCACCGAGCGGGCATCCCCGGTCAGTCATTCCCCAGTCGGCTCCAGCCTCTCGGTCAGAGAAGAGCTGTAAGCAGAGGTTCGATGTACTCCTAGTCAGAGAAGCGAGTCGGAGTCAAAGGCGAGCGTCGTCTCTTCTCGGCTAGGCCTTCCTGTCGGAGAGGCAGGCTAGAGTCAGAGGCGAGCACCGGTCCTCCTTGACTAGGCCTTCTAGTCAGAGAGGCGGGCCAGAGTCAGAGGTGAGCGTCGTTCCTCCTTGGCTAGGCCTTCCAATCGGAGAGGCGGGCCGGAGTTGGAAGCGACGGGAGCGAGCGTCGTTCCTCCTTGGCCAGGCCTTCCAGTCGGAGAGGCGGCCCGGAGTCGGAAGCGATGGGAGCGAGCACCATTCCTCCTTGGCCAGGCCTTCTAGTCGAAGAGGTGGGCCAGAGTCAGAAGCGACGAGAGCGAGCGTTCTTCTTTGGTTTTTGGGCCGGCCCAGGAGTTGTGCATCGTTCGCAACATCGTCTGCTGGGCCGAGCTTTTGCTGGGAAGCATGTCCATGAGGGACCCCGGGTTTATGAACCCAACAACACCGGATTCACATCCTTGGCTAAGATGAACGGTTCGTCTTTGTACCCTACATTGTTGAGGTCCACTGTTGTCATTCCGTACTGATGGTCAATTGTTACCCCACCTCCGGCCACCCTCACCCATTGGCACCAAAACAAAGAGACCTTAAAATAAGGTCCATAGTCTAGTTCACATATCTCCTCAATGCGGCCATAATATGTTTTCTTATTCCTATTTGGGTCCGTGGCATCTATGCGGACACCACTATTTTGGTTGGTGCTCCTTTTATCTTGGGTATCGTGTAAAATGTATTGCCATTTATCTAGTACCCTTTGAAAGTCAGGATATGCCAAGATGGTTCCCTGGACAACAAGTACAGTTGCTCATCCAGACTCTCTTCACCCTGACATCATTTTCACAACCAACTGCCAAAAGTTTCCATGTGCTGACACGTAATCTAGGCTTCAGTCCTCCCTGGGAATTCGCCACGTACAATGTCCTTGTGTACCTCGATATATGGATCCACCAAGGAGGAGTTTTGCAGAATTGTGTAGTGTGCTTTATGGAAATAATCATCCTCCTTGCCAATATATTCTTTCTTTCCTAGTGTTCCATTTCCACTTAGTCTCCCCTCATGCCGTGATTCCAGAATACCAATCGGGTCGAGGTCAGGAATAAAATCAACGCCAAACTCAATGATCTCCTCTATTCCATAGCCCTTGGCGATGCTTCCTTTTGGCCGAGCACGGTTGTGAACATATTTCTTCAGGACTCCCATGAACCTCTCAAAGGGGAACATGTTGTGTAGGAACATAGGACCGATAATACCAATCTCTTTGATCAAGTGAACTAGGAGGTGCATTATAATATTAAAGAAGGATGGCAAGAACACCAACTCAAAGCTGACAAGACATTGGACCACATCATTTTGTAGCTTTGCTAGATACGCTAGATTGATTGCCTTTTGAGAAATTACGTTGAGGAATGCACCTAGTTTCACGGTGGTTAATCGTACATTTGAAGGTAGAATCCTTCTCAATGCAACCGAAAGCAATTGCGTCATAAGCACGTGGCAGTCATGAGACTTTAAGTTTAGGAATTTCTTCTCTGTCACATTTATTATTTCCTTTACATTCGAGGAGAAGCCAGATGGGACCTTGATGCTATTTAGGCATTCAAACATGCTTTCCTTCTCTTCTTTGCTAAGAGTGTAGCTGGCAGGACTTAAGTACTGGCGTCCATCATCTACCTTCTCTAGATGCAGGTTCTCTCGTTCTTTCATACACTGTAGGTCCTGTCTTGCTTCCAATGTGTCCTTAGACTTACCATACACACCCATGAAACCTAGCAGGTTCACACAAAGATTCTTCATCAGGTGCATCACGTCGATCGTGCTGTGGACCTCTAGGACTTGCCAGTAGGGTAGCTCCCAAAATATGGACTTCTTCTTCCACATGGGTGCGTGTCCGTTAGCATCATTTAGAATAGGTTGGCTGCCAGTTCCCTTCCCAAAGACTACTTGTACATCCTTGACCATATTGAATACATCCTCACCACTACGGCTGTCAGGCTTTGTTTGGCGCTCTGCCTTACCTTTAAAATGCTTGCCTTTCTTTCTTAGGGCGTGATTCAATGGATGAAATCGACGATAGCCCATGTACATGACCTTTTGACATTTTTTCAAAAATATACCTCCCATGTCATGAAAACAATGCATGCATATGCATTATATCCCTTGTTTGACTGTCCTGAAAGATTACTAAGAGCAGGCCAATCATTGATTGTTACGAACAACATTGCTCGTAGGTCAAAGTGTTAATGTTTGTACTGATCCCACACCTGTGCTGCTCCATAAAAGTAGAAGTTCCTCAACTAATGGCCTTAGGTACACATCAATGTCGTTTCTAGGTTGCTTCGGGCCTTGGATGAGCACTGGCATCATTATGAACTTTCGCTTCATGCACAGCCATGGAGGAAGGTTGTAGATACATAGAGTAACAGGCCAAGTGCTATGACTGCAACTCTGCTCCCCAAAAGGATTCATGCCATCCATACTTAAAGCAAACCTTAAGTTTCTTGCGTCATCTGCAAACTTTAGGAATTCTCTATCGATTGCTCTCCACTAGGACCCATCAGCGGGGTGTATCAACATATCGTCTACCTTACGATCTTCTTTGTGCCATCGCAGCAACTTTGCATGCTCTTTGTTTCTGAACAAATGTTTCAAGCGTGATATTATAGGAGCATACCACATCACCTTGGTAGGGATTCTCTTCGTAGGACATTCAACATCACCCCCAACATCACCAGGGTCATCTCACCTGATCTTATACCGCGATACATGGCATACTGGGCATGCATCCAAATTCTCGTACTCGCCGTGTTAGAGGATGCAGTCATTAGGACATGCATGTATCTTTTGGATTTCTAATCCCAGAGGGCAGACGGCCTGTTTTGCTACGTATGTAGTGGCAGGCAATTCGTTTGCCTGCGGAAGCATCTTCTTTGCGATAGTTAGTAACTCCCCAGACCCCTTGTTGGATACACCATTATTTGCCCTCCATTACAGCAATTCAAGTGTGGTATCCAACTTTTTTTGCCTCTCTTTGCAAGTCGGGTATAGCAATTTCTTGTGATCCTCTAGCATGCGCTCAAACTTGATCTTCTCCTTGTCACTTTCGCATTCTCTCTGTGCATCACAGATGGCCTGACCAAGATCATCAGTGGGCTCATCTTCTGCCGCTACCTCTTCTTCAGCTTCCCCCATTGCAGTATCATCAAAGGCACCGTATTCAGCAAAACCACGAATAATAGTGTTGTCATGAAACCCTTCTTCTTCTTCTTCTTCATTTTCTTCCATTATAACACCTCTTTCTCCATGCTTAGTCCAACAAATATAGTTTGGCATGAAACCCGACGTAAACATGTGTTCGTGTAGGATCCTTGAGCAAGAATAATCCTTCTCATTCTTACATAGAACACATGGGCAGCACATGAAACCATTCCGCGTGTTTGCCTTGGCCACATTTATGAATTCATGCAAGCCCCTAATGAACTCTGAGGAGTAGCAGCCCGTGTTGTACATCCATTGCCGGTTCATTTGCATTACATGACATACACCACATCAAAAACTTGTAATAACCCAAATTATACAACATGCATGATTAGTAGTTAATTAAAAGATCCAAAATATCCATCAATCAACAAGATTAATTAATATCCTATACCACATAGTTGTTTCACGTACTCTCGAAAATTAATTTATTAAAGTCATGATACATTATAGACAATCTCAAATAGCACTAAACAAACTAAACCTAAAATGCACTTTAGTAGAATAAGGATTTCGAGACCAATTCCATCTAAAATAAACAGATCATTCTTCTGCTGGTTCACGGCCTCATCATACAAAGGTGCACTCTCATCAGTCACCTCAGTCGCCTTTATAAGAGATTTTTGGACGTGCTCAACATACTCTTCCTCTCAGTACCAACCGTCACATGATCCAATGCCATTCCACTGAAATTACAACAACAAATCAAGAACTTTAATCAAAATCATCACAAAAAATGTCTACAAAACATAACAAAACATGACAAAAAAATTACTCACTTCGTGATCCAGACATGTATAGAAGATGCGCCCTTGGTTGGGACCCTTCTTCTTCACCCTGTACTCCCTCATAGTCTTCTGCCCACACTTGCCACACACAATGAGAGGGAAGTCTAGCCTCAGTCGCTTAGGGACCCCATGCGAGGCCGAGGACCCAGAAGAAGTCGCCATCTACGACTCTCTATACTCATTTTCATCAACTACTATAAATTTCTCATTTTGTGAACCATGAAATTAGATGAGCTATATACTAAAAAACATTTTATTTCTCTATTTCTAGACCATGAAATGAGGCAATGAAAGGTGCATACTAGTTTTGATGAACTACTATAAGCTTCCTTCATCTTCATATTCAAACTATCAAGTGATTTCGAGCTCAAATAGTATATAAATAAAAAAAATCCACCATCATTCCCAATCTAAAAAACCACAAATTTCTCTATTTCTAGACCAAGAAATGAGCCATGCTAGTGACGAAACATGGGAGGATGAAGTTGGTAACCTTTAGAACCGAAGAATGGATGGAGAAATGAAGTCTTCACCAATCCCGCAAGCATGAACTACTTCCATGAGCAAAAACAGAGAGCAGGCAGAGAGCTTGATATGGCTCGGGCTGGGGGAGGAAGAAGAAAATATATAGCCCGGGATATGTAGTTCCGGTTTCTGGTATAAACCTGGACTACAGGTACAATTCTAGTCCCGGTTAGAGCCTCCAACCGGGATTAAATGTTTAGTCAGTGCTGGTAGCTCCAACCGGGACTGTAGGGTGACCTTTAGTCCCGGTTTGAGCCACCAACCAAGACTAAAGGTCCCCTCCAACTCCCCTCCTGCAAAAGCTACGCCTCTAGCCGTTGGGCAGGGGACTTTAGTTTCGGTTGGTAGCTCCAACCAGGACTAATACTTTCTTTAGTCCCGGGCTGAAAAATAGCCGAGACTAAAGTCTTCAACCGAAAGTTTATTCTCTACTAATGCAGGCTGGCACTACGAGTTCTGATGGGATGCAAGCCCGTATGGATTGTACACAAGTAATGTGCATGTACATATTAGATGCATATGTACTACATGTACAAGCACAAATAATTATTTACTACATGTGTAGAGAATAATTAGGGCAAAACAATAGCCCATCACATAGCACGTAGGGTAGTGGTTAGTAGATATATACCGCGTAGGGCGTTTGGCATTGTCGTAGAACTGCCTACTTGACAATAACGGTGCATCTCGATGCAGTGCAGATTAGATGCAGGTAGAGATAGCAGATCTGTTCCGCTAAAAACGTTAGATGTAGATGTCGTTGAAGTAGTCGCGGCAGGGACGTCGGCATGAGCGTCGGTGCCGAAGATCGGCGGCAGCTTCAACGGCAATGTCGACGAAGAGCTTGTCGTGCTGATAACGTATTATAAAATATGTTGCCAGCGGTTAGAACCTTTCTCTCTCCGTCTATCGGGATCAACATAGTAGATAAAAGTAGAACACATAGACATAAGAGATAGGGAGACTATTTTTTATTCCTCTCAATATTGGTGATTACAACATAAAGCTCCCACGCATATATAGTCCTGCTAAGACCTAAGAGTTTGGTAAGAGCCCACATACAAATAGATTAGGATTAGAATTTCTCCTACTTTTCTTTTAGGATAGAGTCCGTATGTTTTTCGACATATTTTACTTTCCTCAGCTACCGTGGTCATCCGGTTTTCCTCCCTAAAATACCGAACTAGTTTTTTTTACTCCCTCAACTTTTAAAACTGTTTATTTTTGCACCTTGAGTGGTTTTGCTAGAGAATAAATCAGACCAGGTGAAAGATCAAAGAGGTAATCAGACTTGAAATATTTTTTTAAAACAAATATCCAAATAATCATAAAAAATAATTCTTTCAAAAATTTTCCTAAATATTTTACATGGAAAATAATGCAATTAAAAATCCTAAAATTTGGTTTAACCTTAGAAAATTCATAGAAACTTTATTTTGGCTCGCAAATTATGAAACTAGTTTCAAATGTTTACTAAAATCATGTTCTATGGTGCCTAGCTTGAAATTGTTTATATCTTTGTGGACTTATTTTGGTGTTTCTTTGGTAGTATAGAAACTCTCATTATCTATTATATTTACCATCCGGACTATGTAGAAACGCCAGTGGAGGGTCGTCAAGACCATATGTGCAACAGCGTACGTGCATGCAGCCACATCGGCGAATGCTGCTACAATGAAAAATTATCCAGCACAGGGGACCCATGCTCGCCCTACCGCACATTCGGAGTACGTATGTAGTCAGAATGGGAGCTTCTAGCAAATCTTTAATATGGCGATTAATGCATGCGACCGAGAGTCCACAACGAGAACGAGCGGGGCCAAGTTTGTTTTCTCTTATTTATTCTGCTGAAACCCTCAACAATATTTTATTTTACTATATGTATGTACAATATAATCTGCCGACGCTGTATCGAAGTGGATCGTGACCACCAAATAACGCATCTGTACCAACGGCAATGGCAGCCGCCAAGAAGTTGTGGCCCCTCAACAAGGGCACCGACGGCGCCCACTGGGACACCGAGGACCTCTTCGGCCGCCTGTGCATCGTGGCCGACGCCGCTTTCCTCTCCTGGCTTCCTGCCGTGCGACGCGCCAGAGACGACGCCCTGGTCTGTATCCCGCCGCTACGCGGTGCCGCAGCTGGCCCACCGCGAGGACACGGACGCCGCCGTGTTGTGCATCTCACGGCGGGGGCGCCGTCGGGGATGCTGCGGCGGCGGCAAGATCGCGGTGGACGCCTACGTCGACTGCAACGGCCGCCAGCGGAACGCGCGCAGGGAGCGGCTGCCGCTGGCGGCTCTCGCGCCCGTGATCTCGGGCGGCATGGACGACGCGGCTCGTGCGCTGACGACGTCGTCGTCGTCGTCGTCGCCGGATGATGCCAATGGCGGCGCGCCGTGGCTCTGGAAGCTTTTCGCAGATCAGCTGTGCCGCCGCCTCTTTCTTTCCATCTGCCTTCACAGCGGCGTGCCGGTGTTGCCCAGCTTCGCGTGCCTTCCCGTCGACCTACAGATGACGATCCTGTGTAGGCTCCACGTCGCTGAGGACGTCGCGAGGGTGGAGTGCGCTAGCAAAGAGCTGAGACGGCTCGTCGCCGACCACGACGCCGTGCTCTGGAAGGCCAAGTACGAGTCCATCAGATCTCTGAACTCCCGTCTTGAGCAACCTGTCGAATTCAGACCACCACCGATCTTAACCACCAAGGAACCACTGTACTTCACCGACGAGGACATGGCATTGATGAGCTGGAAAGAGAGATACGCGATGACTAGATGGCAGACAATGGTGATGTCAACATGGCGGTTCAGGACGACTCCCATGCCGACATGGAAGCCACGGGTGCCTCCTGCAAAGAGGGCAAGGCTACAAACTATTATAGATATGGTGCGCCGACGAGCGCAACATAATTCACCGCAACACCATGATCGACCAGATCAGCCGAGGACAGTTGCCCAGACAAGTAGTGACCATGGATGGAGAGGCACCACCGTTGATAACAGAAGCAGCAGAAGAACGACGATGGCGACGGTGGTGCTGAGCAAACCTTATAGGAAACTCGAATATTTATGTGGGTGATGAATTTTTCTATGTGTTTTTTTCGGTACGCAAAGAAAAATTACGATTATTCTGTCGGTTTTAAAATATCCCGACAGAAAAATACGAAAACCCACAGAATAATTATATGATTTTTCTGTGCGTGACAATACACACACGAAAAAATAAGCTCTCACAGAAAAATACAATTTATTCTGTCGGTTCTTTAAAAACACACAAAAAAAATTATGCACGCATAGAAAAAATAAATAAAAAAACAAAGAAAGTCATGTCTTCCTCCGCACCCGTCCCGCACCCAAACCCCAGCGCCCCCTCCCCCTCCCTTCTTCTTCCTCCGCACCCAGACCCCAGCGCCCCCTCTCTTCTTCTTCCCCGGCACCCGGCCCTCAGCGCCCCTCCCCTCCCTGCCGCCGCCCCTCCCCTTCTTCTCTGGCGCCGCCCCTCCCCGGTCTTCTTCTTCCCCGGCGCCGCCCCTCCCTCTCCTGGATCCAGCCGGTGGAGGCCGGTGGCGGCCGGATCTGGGCTCTGGTGGTGGCGGGCGGCGTGGCGGTGGGCATCGTGGTGCTGGCGTGGTGGTGGTGGTCCCCGGCGCCGCCCCTCCCTCTCCCGGATCTGGCCGGTGGAGGCCGGTGGCGGCCGGATCTAGGCTCTAGTGGTGGCGGGCGGCGGGCGACGTGCGGCGTAGCGGCAGGCTTCGTGGTGCTGACATGGTGGTGGTGGTCCCCGGCGCCGCCCCTCCCCGGCCTTCTTCTTTCCCGGCGCCGCCCCTCCCTGGCCTTCTTCCCCGACGCCGTCCCTCCCTCTCCCGGATTCGGATCCGTGCAGATGAACTACATCGCTCTCCAAGAAAAGCTGCAAAGCACTATATAGGTAACAGAGTTGTAATCTAACAAGGGAATTTGGATTAAACTGCATATCTATTGATTTGCTTATTATTCTTGCTTTTTTCTGCTTTGGCCATGTGAAGTTATTCACTTAAATCAGAGTTCTGATATGAAAACTGTACAAACAATTAACTTTGAAGGATGCCATTACTGTGCCTGTGTGGATAATAACCTTTTAAGTATGCCATTTTTGTATTTTTATTCTTATTGTCTATGGTTCACCGTAGGATTATGTATAATGGCTAACCACATCTTGGTTCTGTATACCTTTTGAATTCCCGAACACTCTACTTGCACTTAATATGCATTAGTGCATATGCACTACAAAAAGCATGCATACTAATTCGAGAAAAGTGTGCATGCTAATTGCCATTTATAATTTATATATGGTTTGGATACACAGTCAAGCTTAAACTCATCAGATATTTTAGAAACTGCATATGTTAGGTCAAAGCAGCTAAATTTGAGTCTGTAGAAAATAATTTCAATTTAATACATCCTACGTAGCAAAGCTAGGTGAGAGAAGCTTCGAAATATGTTCTGGACGCTGCAAACCTCTTTCATTTGAATCATTAATCTATTGTACTATAGTTCTTCAATAGACTTGAATATATTTTTTATGTCCTACTCCTAACATGGATGCATCACTATGTTGACTAGTATAATCTCAATATTTGTGCCCTCAGTTTGGTTACTCCTTTTAGGGTGTGCTTGTGTTATGAGGCTCTGTGCTTGGAGTCTAATCTGCAGGATTTTTACTGTTACAGATTCAAATAGATTTTCAAACTAGCAACATCCAAAATTAGAACTAAGTGTCTTATTAGAGTCACCACCACAATACCAAACAGAGCCCTAATCAGCAACTTGGATGCTACACCCTACATTCTCTTGTAGAGTGGATGATTTATTACATTTTTTCCTGCAAAGAGGCTTACTGCATTTGTTCAAAGGTTTATATTACTAATTGAGCGTTGTTGCTTTGTTGCTCGTAGAATTCTGGAAGCAAGTTCCTCCAAATGAACCATATCGTGTCATACTTGGTGATGTCAGGGATAAATTGTACAACACACGTGAACGTTCTCGTCACCTATTGTCATCTAGAATTTCTGAGATTCCAGAGGAGGCAACTTTTACTAACGTTGAACAGGTTTGCTCTTTTTTCTGTGATATACATATTAGTGATTGCAGCCATCATACTTGTAGTAATCTAATTACCACCTTCTATGTTGCAGTTTCGTGCCACGCTGCTCTCCCCTTCCCTAACTATGCATTGTGACTTTTGTTTTGTACTACTCTTGAGTGGCTCTGATGAATCAAGTTTCCATTAGAGAACTTCTACACTTTAGCATCTTATGAGCTGGTACTTGGGATATTTTGTTCTATTTGCTGCTTAACTAGGATGGCTTGTACCAGTACAAGCAACCAGTTCTGTGACCAGTTCAATTCCCATTAGAGAGAGAGAATTAAATTAAGTTCTAGGTGAAATTAAGTTGCAGTTGTCACAGAATCGACCAATTTATAAGAGCACAAGTACAAAAACAATCGCCGAAACAATCAAATTCTCGAACTTGAGCCCATATAAACCCGGTAGTCAACTGAAATCTCGAAGGATTTCAAACCAACTTGCATACAACCAAGATCACAGTAATTCAACATAACATATCGTACGTTACAACATTTCGCAGACGTTCGCAAATAGATTACATCATCACAGAGTCATCGTTTTTACAAAACCAGTCTTGTAAAACATGCGGAAGCAAATAGTTTAACTTACACACCCGAGTTCAAATACACATACTGGTTTGCTGATCACATCCCGCAAAAGCATTCAGATAAGAGAACAGAGATCATGCCCATGATCTAGTCTTCGTCACCCGCCGGGTGGAGACAATACTTACAGAATCCCTGATATAAAAGGTCATATGCAATAAGAGGGAATAAACCCTGAGTACGGGAATGTACTCAGCTAGACTTACCCGTCGAAAACCAAAATAAATGACACCAAGGATTATGCATAACTTAATGTAGTGGATCTGGCTGACACTTTCTTTTTTTAGAAAAGCATAAGTAATAATGATCAACTCTTAGCCTAACTAGCAGTGACTTTTTAGCCATTAACCTGTCATCTATATTAGCACCTATACTAAACAATTATTTTATTAGGGTGCAAACATTAATAACCATATCAGGTATTCATTGTGGCACCTTATCATCATTATCCATTTAACCATATCGTTAAATTAATTGAATCTACGTTGCCGCTGCTCAGTCAAGTTCTCACTATCCGGGAGAGACGGTGATTCGAATCGATTCCTATCCAGCTAGAGGGGTATTCCTAAACACAAACCCTGCTTCCCCTGTCAGGGTAGCAAACAAGTCACCTTTGGTACGATTCAGGAGTTGCGAGTCCGAACAGATCGACATTCTCAGAGAACCACTCTGCCAAGGTTGTTTGGGACTCTAACCCGCCTTGGACTTATGCCAATGGCTCTCCGCACATCCTTACTACCTCCAGAATGCACGCCACTGCTCGCGTCCCCGGCCTGAGTCGAGCTACTAGGCTTTGCGGTCGGAACGACTTATCCGGCCAGCTAAGTGTTAGGCTACGTTCAACATGACATGAGGACGTACAGCGTATCGGTCCTTAAACAACTCAGACGGAGTCACTATGTTCAAACCTACACAAGACCCCGCCCAGTCTTAATTCATTATTCACATGGTTCTTTTCCACGATAGCAAATATAGCCAACCGTGATCCACCTCATCCTAAAGCTCGCAGGTGACAGGAAATCACCTGACTTCTACCGCACTAAGCATGGCTAAGCATTTAACCCGTTCCTGAACTTAAATAGGATTCCAGTGTGATATCTGGACAAGGAAGGATATATATAATGCAGCAATTGGTTTCAACCAATTCCTATACTTAATGCATCATCAACAATAAAAGATACTCAATGTATTTGTAAAAACATGGGAGGCTTCATATGCTCCGGGGCTTGCCTTTCAGGAACGAGGAAGGCTGGTGGTCAGGGCACTCGGGCAATTCCTCCGCGGCGACTGCTTCGTCGGCTTCCTGCACCTTGGGTTCCTCCTCCTGGTTGGCTCCCTCGAACTCCAGCAACGTCACTCCCTCCGGCACACCTATTGCATGAATGCGCAAGATAAATATCATGGATGCACATGAACAAATGTCAAGGATGCTCGGGGAATGCGCATGTTCACTGTAGTTTGAATATTCCAACTTAAGCCCTATTCAAATCACTTTACTTACCAAGTTTATACAACCTAATGTATAATTGATCATCTTTAGTTAATGACCTAGCACCTGCACCTAAGCATATTCTCAAGTTAGTCTAACCCCTAACAAACAACGGAAACATTGCATCAAGCATACACTCAAGCATTTGTATTTCAGCAAAATGAAGACTATGTAGCGGTGCAGTAAACTAGCCATAACTGGAGATTTATAAATCCAAATGACATGCAACAAGACAATCTAGAAAGCTTATGAAATTGTCTACAATTAATTTTTAGACCTTAAAACATGATTCAACACTTTACCAAGTTGAATTCATAAATCAACAGAACTCTGTCCTAACAAGGCAGAGAGTAAGCAAAACTGGAACCTAACTTTAAACAGCTGTAGTTTCTAAACTACTAGGCCAAATGCCCTCAAATTTTGACAGGAGCTAGATACATAAATTATCTACAACTTTTGTATTCATCACATTCACAGCAAATCAAAATATCATGGGGAACTTTCCAAAGTCCCCAGATCTGTCCAGAAGGACATAATGCAAACAAATAATTATTAACTTATGATATAAACACATAATTGGACAAAACCAACTTTACTACCTCATCACACATATCACAAGAACACCATAAAGTAGGGTGTTCCTCACCAAAACATTTCTTTTAATACCTTTCTTAATTTATTTAATTAATTAGAGGAAATAGTAAACATATATGAAAACTACACCATTAAACCTACAAAAATTACAGTAGACACTACATGCCCTAAGTAGTCTACCATAAAACTTTCACACCATTTGAGTAAGTATAACAACCTACACAAAAATGATAAGGCATAATGGCTTAAAATGGCATAATTAGGAAACCTTAGTGAAAAGTGTCAAGCAACAGATTTTATATTTTTCTTAGCATCCTTAAGATACTAAGATACTACCTACCAAGTTTCATAGCCATAGGATTCCTAGATAATTTACAAAAATTCACACAAGTATCCCCCAATGATAAAAGGAAAATGTATAACTCAAAAACTACATATGCAATGACTCTCAAATTTCAACCAGAGCTTCTACTAAGCAATACTAGCTTACCCACAAAATTTCATAATTTTTGAATCACAGAAACTCAAGATATGATTTAAACAAGTTTGCATATATTCAAAAACACTTTTTAAGTTCCTATTTAATTCATCCAAAATTTCTACATAATGTGCTCACGATATATTTTTCTTAAATACTAGACTTCACCATGATACTAACAAAATTGGAAGTACTTAATTTGGATCTACCAATTTGGAGATATACATTTTACAAAACAACATCAAAAACTGGAAATTTGAACTATCCTTTTGAACAAATAGTCACTGACGCGTGGGACCCAGGCGTCAGCTGGACCCGACTGTTAGTGAGACGAAACAGGGGAGGCAGCGTTCGATGGCATGGCAGTGGTCTAGCTCACCGACGGCGAGGACTCCGACGACACCACGGCCACCTACGTGCTCTCCGTGACGAGGGGAACCGATTTGTGCAAGTGGCAAGACCTAAGACCTAGCGGAGGGGGCTCGTCGCTGGTGATGGCGGCACGGCAAAGCTCCGGCGCGAGCTGCCGGCGACGGCAAACCATGGCTGGCTCAACCGAGCTCGGTACGAGCTTCAGGAGGGCACTACCATGCTACCCAAGCAAAGAAAAGGGGACGGGAAAGCCTTGGGGTAGTTGGCCGCGTGGAGCTCCAACTCCGGCGAAGTAACGGTCATGGCGACGGCGTCGGAAATGGCCAAAGGCCCTCACCTAAGTTTCGTCTGGCTCAGCGAGAATGTCGACGAGGTTCGTGGGGTGCTAGCGGAGCTTTGGGCGGGCTCTTGCTGGCTGTGGTGCAGCGGCGAGCTTGCGCGAGCGCGGCGGAACAAATGGCGACGGCGTGGTCCGCTGCGGCTGCTGTGGTGAGCGAAGGAGAAGGCGAAGTGAGGAATGGAGAGTCTAGGAGCGTCACGGGTGAGTGCGGGCATGTTCTGGCGCGCTGGAGCCCGACATGGCTTGGCCGAGCCGCCCGACGGCGACGCGCGGCGCCACGCGGCGGTGAAGCTCTGAATGCGGTCGGGTACTGTAGCGTCGATTCAGAGTTCTAATCTGAGCCTGACAGTGAAACTTCGTCGTGTTGAAACGGCTAAGTCGTTGCTCAAAAGCGAAAACCGTCAAGATGAAAGTTGTAGCCCTAAGTACCAGCTACACTTTATGTTAAATGACCAAGACCTAATTCCCAATGGATCATGAGTTGTATCAAGCCAAAGTTGGCTCGATCAAACTAGAATTGTATTAAGGACTTAGAAAATTTTTCAAATGTTGAATCCACCTTCAAAGCTGACTTGTGGGTCCTTTTTGAACATGTTGTGCACATTTTCATGACTTGGCTTCTAAACAATGTTTGTTCCATATAAAATTTTGTACAACTTTGTTTTAGGTTGCTCAGACATGCAAACATCCTAAGATACACTTTTTAAACAGTCAAACAAAAGGGTTTAGGGGTCAAAATTGGTTAAACCATGACTTGGGAACTTAATTAGTCAAAGTGACCAACATGAACAATGTTCCAAATAACATCCTAGGTGTAACTAAGTTACTTACAAGAATTTTTATCCACACCATACATTGGTCACACAAGAATCAAGCAAGGTATGTACTGAAACAATGAAAAACACCTGAAATGTTACAAATGTTTCATAGTCATGTTTCACATGTTTCATGATCTTGTTGCATAGTATTAACTAACTTTGTTTCACTAAGTGAGTGGCACATGTTGCACTTAAGTGTTGCACACTTTTCATTTCATAAAAGAAACAACACACATGAAACATAACGATATGTTGCAATGTTTCAAAAACATGTTTCATGTGATATAAGCTCATGAATGGATGAATGATGCTCATGTTTATGAAATGCAAGTGCAAATGTGGAAGCCAAACACCTAGGGTGTTACAGCAGTTGTCATGCTGATAATGGGTAAATCTGAGCCATTTCTCAAGTTCTTTTGCTCTTGTTCTTTTGCTCCAGGTGAAATATATGTAGTTCATGTGCTTTTGACATATTGCTCTCTAATGGATCTAGAATGACCAATAGTTTCTTTTCTATTAGCTCAGTTCAATAGAGCTCTGTGATTTTTGCATTGCTATTTGTAGAAGAACATGACTTTTTTGCATACAAATCATATATTTGTTGCCTTGGACTGTGAAACTTAGGTAATACTTTCAAATGTGAAATTTTTGGAGATGGTTATTGTCTTGTGGTATTTCTTCTGTGAAATTTTGGTAATTATATACTTTCAAATGTGAAATTTCTGAAGATGGTCACTGCCTGTGTGGCATTTCTTCTATGAAATTTTGGTAATTATATACTTTTAAATGTGAAATTTCTGGAGATGGTCACTGCCTGCCTGTCATTTCTTTTGCACTTGTAGATTTGTAAGTTCTTCCTGTCTCTTGCAGCTGTACTGCTTTGTGAAGGCTAGAAGTAATTTTGTTTGCTTGACTGAATCCTGCATTAGACTTGGCATTTGGTCTTCCAATTCCATCTCCAGCATTCCAAGCATTGCCTAATGGTGGCATCACATTGTTATAGGAGGAATCATGATCAACATTTGTCTTCTTCCGTTTGTAAGTGCTTGGCTGCTCCTCCCATTGGCAGTTACCATCTGCCTTCTTTTTACCCATTTCAGTTGCTGGGATGCTCCCAATTGCCACCTCCATCTCCTTTTCTTTTGTCCCATGTATTTTCTGATTTGCCCCATGGGTCATTTTTATTTGATGCCTCCCCAAACAGTGGAATATTTTGTGAGTTTTCATTTCCATTTAGGTGCAAAATAATTGGCTTGTGACCTGAGATGAAAGGTACTGAGCAGTCCCCACTATGCTCAATAAAAAGGCAAACTTCTTACAATACTAGTGTTTTTTGTTAACTAAAAATATGTCTTTGCTTAACAGGTAGAGATGGAGTGGAAGGTGAAGCAGTTTCTTTCTCCTTCACCGCTGCCTCCCCTGACCTTGAGAGCCTCACACGAGGACGCGATCATGACGCCTCCTTCCACGGAATCGATCCCAGCTGCGGCGCCCCTCAGCCCCCGACACCACGATGCCCCTGCGGCCTGCGCCCTCACGCCAACGCCCCGATGCCTAGGTCTAGTCTGTCTTGTCTTTGTGGTGCCGCCACTAGCTGGAGGTGGTGGGAGCCCTTCTGCTTTGGTGCCTGGTTCCTCCTCTCCTCAGTCCTTCGTTGTAGTATTCATGTTGAACATGTAGATGACCAGATATCATATCTGTATATATGATATATGTGCTGATAGATCTGACTGGTTCTATTTTTGACATAAGTGTTGACTCCATTCATGATGAACTACTGATTTGTGTATTATTTAAATGAAACCTTGTTGGTCATGCATAGAAATTACGGTATGGATAATATATATTTTAATATGCTGTTGCTACTGTTTTAAAATAATTTTTTTGTGTGTTTAACTCGTTTTTCATGTGAGGCAGGCTACACAGAAATATTATTTTTAATCTGGACGAAATGAATTTTTCTATGAGTTCACCTAGACCGACAGAAAAAAAAACATGTGTTTTTCTGTGCGTTTATTTCTTTTTTCTGTGTGGATTAACACACAGAAAAATTAGCTTTAATCTGGGCGAACACAATTTTTCTGTGCGTGTGAGCAGAAAAATTGTTTCTAACGATGAACCCACAGAAAAATTCGATTTTTCTGTCATTCTATTTCTGTGTGTATTCCAATTTCCAGTAATGAAAAATATTTTTCCATGGGTATTCGAATTTTTCTGTAGATTTTTACACACCAGTGCGGTTCACTCGCCGTCTTCCCGGCACCGATGGAATCACCGGTGACGGTGAGGTCACCAGTTTCAGTCGAGCTGGGGGCCTTTTTTGCACTAATAATCAGGTCCTTCATAGCAGTAATTCTGCCATATTTTATTAGTCTACTGGGTAATTGCATTGTTTATTTTTGTCAGGCTGGAAAATTTCTTCGTAGTTCTTGTTGGAAAAATACTTTGTTTAATTTATTATGTTGGTTATTATTATCTGACTTGTTTCTACTACCTCAATTTTATTACTCCCTCAATTCTAAATTATAAGACATTTTGTCTTTTATTAGGTTTTTACTATGCACTTAAATATACGCTATGTGTACATGTATAGTAAAAACAATCACTATTGGAAACAAGGATTTCTCTGTCGGTGTACAGGAAAATACAAAATACTGACAAAAATAAAGCGACAAAAAAAATAAAATTTCTTTGTCGGTGGACTAATTTCCCTATCGATGCACCAATTTCTTTGTCGGTAACGCATCGACATGAAAATTCCTAGATGTCGACAGGACAATTTCCGGCCACCAAGTATAGAATTCTCTCACTGTCACGAGTAACCGATAGGAAAAAAAGAAAACCAACCGTCAGAAAAATTACAATCCAAGAGTCTCAGATTTAATTTGGATCATTTCAATAGGAGCATAATTCATTTAATTCATCATATTACATAGAGCAAACATAGCTAGATTTAAATGGCATCACAAGGATAAAACAATCAATCGATGTCCATGAACTATTAAGTTCAAAAGTAGCACCAATAGGTAGAAATATCGTATCTATATTGGCACAAACCATGCCATTTTCGTTTCAACAAACAATCTCATGGCTGTACTTCATGAATGCGATGTATACAAAGATTTACCTATCTTTCACTACGCGCCTTTGAAGACACACATCACCAGGGTTCTTCATCCTCATTGAACAAAACCTACGGTCGAACACATTATACCGCCGTTAGAGGCCTTTCAAATGTTTCACTTCTGAAGTACAAGTAAATGCACTGTTTCTCATGTAAAATTATTTTCTAGAAAAAAAAACAATTTATGCCGCGCTTCTAACAATCTGCACAGCTGTGGTTGTGCCATATATTTTAAGTACCACATCATAACCTGGTTATATCAATCGATAGCTTTACTGGTTATAACAATTAACGCAGCAGAACTACATCACTCAATGAAAACTGCTTTTGGGTGTATGGTTTTATATTTACAAAACCTTTCATTGCACAGGTTCGTCTTGCATTGACATTATACCAATAAAAATCTAGCTAGGATGCATCATGGAACTCATGATAATGGTCTTGCAAAATCCATGGCATTCTATACATTTAAATCCATTAACATTAAGAGTATATGTACCTATCTATTCATCTTTCAAGTCCTAACAAG
Organism: Miscanthus lutarioriparius; assembly: GCA_904845875.1. Lineage (NCBI taxonomy): Eukaryota > Viridiplantae > Streptophyta > Magnoliopsida > Poales > Poaceae > Miscanthus > Miscanthus lutarioriparius. The sequence continues at coordinate 64,612,642 of CAJGYO010000002.1, forward strand.
TGTACTTAAATGTACAAGTATCGTGTGAGAAAATGGTTAAGTACGTGATCAATATTACAAGTCATCTTATCATCAAGTTCAATAATTATCACTACACGGAGTGTAGAAGTGAGAACAACCAAATAGTTCCGTCCGAAGACTTTAGGCTTTCGAAAATATCTATGCAAAGGTGTATAATTGTACCCACACTGATACCAAAAGGACGAACCACGATACCTATGCCCAGACAAGGGTTGCCTCAAAGTTCCGACCTTTCCCTCAATGTGGCTCTCAGCTCGATGAACGGTTTGAATTAAGGATGGAAACGGGCCCCGATACCCGATACCCGACGGGGATTTGATCCATTAGGGGATGAAGATGGAAAAAATATCAGTACCCGCTGGGTTCTTAATGGCCAAAAATGATCCCCGTTGGGTAAAGCGGGTTCGAGAACATTCTTCTAGTACCTGTCCCCATTACCCGTCGGGGAACCTGAGTATTTTAGCTGCCTACGCGAATATAGGACTAAAGAAGGCCAATAGAGGAATATAGGACTAAAGAAGCCCAATAGAGGAATTTTGGCCCATATCAAAGCAGTCACATATTTATAGTCCGCATGTTTCTAGAAACCCTAGGTTTCATTTGCCCTCCTGGCCTCCCCACCCTCAGCCACTACACGCATCTCGCTCTCGCTAGCAGCCGCGTCTCGCCTCATATGCAAACGCCCGCAACCGCAAAGCCACAGCCATCCTCATTCTCTCGCTCCTGGTGGCCGCTTGCCAAGCTGCGACCGCCCTGTTCCTCTCGCTCCTGCCAAACTTTGAATGGGTACCGATGTAATGACATCTCATCTACACCACATCACCCCTCACGCCGAATCCGCCCCATAAGCGATATGCGGTCTGTACGGGTGGTTACTCAAACTCACTATCCCATGAACGGTCTTTAGCTACTTCACGAGTACGTCACTTGAGATCCAACACTCACAGTGACCTCACCCTCGTTTGAGTAGAGAATTATCAATTGATCATCAGTCACTTATCTCAAATCAAGGTTGGTCCTTAGTCACATTGAGTAGTTTGAATCAAGTTGACACCCTTGCAAGTTTCAAGTAGTTACTTATCCCAGTGTAGGTCCTACACACGCGAGAGTGAGAACCCGCTCACACTCGATTTCTATCGAAACTAGCCAACTAAGCAATTATGCGAGATCCAAGCCCAGTGGTTAAGTAAAGGCTATGATTAACTTAGGTGAGTTGGTCTAACTTGGTGGAATAAGATTAATAGTTCATCATTTTAAATGAAATGTAAACTCATAATGAATAACATTTAAGCATCCAAAATAATGCTAATAGTAGTGGTGTCTGCCGGTCATGAAGTCTCGATGACCAAGAATGATCATGACTACTACACGCGTTCCTCACATATTACATAGACATGAAAACGAAAGATTGGAGATCGAAAAGTGGGAAAAAGTGGGGGATGAAATGAGATACTTGTGACGAATGAGAGATGATCAACTAATGATAGATTAGAGGTTCATTGGTGTTCATTGGTTATGTAATAGGTTGGTCGCAGTTTCTATAGAATTTTTTCCCCACTCTGCATGGAAGAAAGAGAAGATAAAAGAGAAAAGTCCTCCCACGCTAGTCTCGTGGGACCCACCTCCTCCATCTCGACCCCTTCTCCCTGGCTGTGCGAGAGACGCGGTTGCGGCATGGGGCTGACCGGTGGCGAAGGGCTACAGCAAGCGAGGGTGCGGCCGCGGCCAGCGGCGCGCACAGCGAGAGCGGTGGCCTGGCAGCACGCGGCGAGGCAGGGCCGGCCGGCAGCGAGCACAGTAGGGGCGAGGCGACGGCGCGGGGCCGGCCTGTAGCGAGCGTGGCGGGAGGACTGCGCGCATGCGTCGATGGTCCGAGGCCGGCGACGACGATGGAGAGATGCGGAGGGCTCATGGCTCACGGGGAGAAGATCCGGCCACCTGCAGCATCTCTCACCCCCATGCTTCAGATGCTCGTGCGTTCGTTGCCTCTTGCCTCCTCTTGCGCGTCGGTCACCTACAGCCATAGAAAAGACGATGAAGACGACGGAGGTAGCTCTCTCTAATTCTAGTATTTTTTTTTAATAATGTGGGACCTATAGATTTATTGGACGTTGCCAAAAGATGAGTATTTGGACGAGTAAACTGTAGGGCACTCGTAATACAAGAAAACATAGCAGTTTCTATAGTGAAAATACTATATTGCAAGATTTTCTACCTGAGCCTAGATAAAAATTTGTCCAACCATTCACTATCTTCGGATCCTGCACGTTTGGCTTTTCTTTCTTTTCACTCCCATCCATTGTCGCCTGTGTCCGCCCGCCGGGAGGGCAAGGCGGATGGACTCTATAGAAACTATTTAAGTTTCTATATTGCGAGTGTCCTTATATCAGTGATCGCTCGCACGGAGATGTCACGTAGCAACTGACTTAAATTCACGAGGACGCCCTTAAGACCGCCCTTGGAAGCCGGGGCTGTTCGGCTGGCTGGCCGGTGGCTGGCTGGCTGGGCAGCCCCTCACGGGGTCACTGTTCACGTGAACAGTGATTTCAGTCAGAACAGTATTTTTCTCTCACAACAATCAGCGGAGTAGTATTTTGGCTTATTTTTCAGTCCTGCCGAACAGGCTCCCGGTCGTTGGTCCTGAACAAGCGCATATATTTAAGGTTGTTGTGGACACCTTTAACAACTACGCATCCACATGCTTCCCACCTCAAAATTGATCAAGGGCAAGCTGATAATGTGGAGCATTACCAAGAATAAATTAAGTATACTTTATTTGTTTATTTTGAATTCCAAAGTCACTACTGGAGGCCGTGGCTTTGCCGAGTGTTTTTACACTCGGCAAAGAGCCCTTTGCACTCGGCAAAGGCTTTGCCGAGTGTAGCACTCGGCAAAGTCCGCTCGGCAAAATTTTTCTCGGCAAAGGGTCTTTGCCGAGTGCTTTTTATCGGGGCACTCGGCAAAATAAAAAATAATTTTGCTGAGTGCTTGGGGCGGCACTCGACAAAATATTTTCGGCCGTTGCGCGTCGGCCGTTAACGGTTATTTTGCAGAGAGCCTGACCCAGCACTCAGCAAAAAAAAAATTAAAAAATTACTTTGCCGAGTGCCTAAGTCTAGGCACTCGGCAAATGTTTTTTTAATTTTTTTAAAAAAATTACTTTACCGAGTGCCCCTGTCCAGGCACTCGCCAAAGTTTTTTTATTTTTTTTAAATAATTTCTTTGCCGAGTGTCCTTGTTTAGGCACTTAGCAAAGAATTTCTGGATTTTTTTTAAAAAAATATTTTGCTGAGTGCCCCTGCCCAGGCACTCGGCAAAGTTTTTTTATTTTTTTTAAAAAATACTTTGCCGAGTGCCCCAGCCCAGGCACTCGGCAAAGGAAAAACTTTGCCGAGTGCCTTGCCTATGGCACTCGGCAAAGACTCCGAGAATTGCAATTTTTTTTACATTCCATTGTAACAGACAATATATATATATATATATATATATATATATCAATCATCACATCTATATCACCAACATGCATTATATATCACAAGCACACGCATATTTAATAAAGGGTAAAGTATAATTTACACCCTCCAACTATCGCCAAAGTATATATTTCAACCTCGAACTTCAAAATCGGATAACTTTGGCGCTCCAACTCTTGAAAAAGTTCAAATTTCAACATGACGGTTTTGCATATGAACAGTACTTTTGATATTTTTAGGAGGCGTCGAAATTTTATATTATTTTTTTAAGCATCTTAATGTCCTCAAATGAAAAAACTCAAAACTACAAAGTTGTAGATCTCATTGAGAGGTACAACTTTGGTATAAAAAGTATTTTCATTTAACTCCATACAAATAATATATTAGTGCTATAATACGGCAAGCGCTAGTTGGCGATTATTATGGTGCTGAAATTTTATATTATTTTTTCGAGCATCTTACTGTCCTCAAATGAAAAAACTCAAAACTACAAAGTGGTAGATCTCATCGAGGTCTACAATTTATATATAAAAATTGTCTACATCCGCCATCGTATTGAAGGGTTTTCTATTTTTCGAAATTAGAGTCTCATCATGCGACAAACAGTTTTTTCGTGTGATGAGACTCTAATTTCAAAAAATAGAAAACCCTTCAATACGATGGCGGATGAAGATAATTTTTATATGTAAATTGTATACCTCGATGAGATCTACAACTTTGTAGTTTTGAGTTTTTTCATTTGAGGACAGTAAGATGCTCGAAAAAATAATATAAAATTTCAGTACCATAATAATCGCCAACTAGCGCTTGTCGCATTAGAGCACTAATATATTATTTGTATGGAGTTAAATGAAAATACTTTTTATATCAAAGTTGTACCTCTCAATGAGATCTACAACTTTGTAGTTTTGAGTTTTTTCATTTGAGGACGTTAAGATGCTTAAAAAATAATATAAAATTTCGACGTCTCCTAAAAATATTAAAAGTACTGTTCATACGCAAAACCGCGTAGAAGGTTGAAATTTAAACTTTTTCAAGAGTTGGAGGGCCAAAGTTATCCGGTTTTGAAGTTCGAGGTTGAAATCTATACTTTAGCGATAGTTGGAGGGTGTAAATTATACTTTACCTTAATAAATCCATCGAAAATCCATCACAAATGCAGCAAAGTTCAACATCACAACTTTATTATTACAAGTTCAACATCACAAAGTTCAACATCTCTACTGCGGCGACGGAAACTGCAGGTGTGGCCCCCTGGATAGCAGTGAAGGACCGGACTGCGACGAAGGGTTGACGTGATCAGCCGCCGATGACACGCTAGCGGGATTGTTTGAACCCGCCGACGGAGGCTGCACAAAAGAGAAGAGATTGCATGTGTTAGACTCAAAATTGAAAATTTCGGCAGCACCTCCCTGCACGGGGAGGTTTCCAACCTGCAAGAAACAACGGCACGAAGGCCGACAATCACAACGACACGAAGGCCGACAATCCCAATGACATGAAGGCCAAAAATCACAACGGCACGAAGGCCAACAATCCCAATGGCACGAACGCATTAAACTTTCATACTCACAGGAGTAAAGTGTCGAACCGGAGCTGGAGCTGGCAACTGCACTTGGACACCCGATGCTTGCCCGATGGTTTGCATGATCTGATACATGTCCGCCATCTGCTTCTTCGTGGCCTCCAGCTCTGCGGTCAGGTGCGCTTGCGCTCTCCTTATCTCGCCAAATTTCCGCTCGGCTGCGGTGTTTCAATCACATGTTTCAGTATTGCAAATCTGATCAATGTGTGTAACGTTCAATGTACGACGAGTGAAACCGGAATTACCTGAAGTTCGTCGACCCGCGATAGTGTTGGAGTAGGCCGTGCACATATGGGAAGGCTTCTGGCCGTGCTCCGTGCCCTCACATCGGAGAGAGAGCCGCCCGTGCTTCCTGCCTTGCCCCAGCCTCACGATCACCTCTGTCTCAAGGGGCTCAGTGCTCAGATTGTGATCTGAGCCACGGAGCGCCCTAACCGCCTCCGTGTAGTCTCTGACCTTAGCGTGGACGCTCGGGTCAGAGTAAGCCTGGGCAGGGGCATCCGGGTTGAAGACGACACCAGATTTCACCAGGCCCATGTGGGACACAGCCCATGCCCCAAACTTCGACACCGGCACGTCCGGGTGTGCCACCTCCTACGAGAAAGGCGGCAAGATGATTAGAAATCAGGCAAAATTGAGCGTTAGAATAGATAAATGGCATCTCGTACAAGTGCCCACTTGAATGCGGGGAGGTTGCGGCTGCCTTGGTGGTGAGTTGGAGCGGTCCTCAGTACTCGCTTTCGCTTGCCTTGCTCGTGCTTTGCGATGTACGCCGGGTCAAGGTTCCTGTCCACGATCCTCGACCATGCTAATCTATGCGACATGCACCACGAGGCCGGCACCTACACACCATCAAGTGTTTGACATATAAGAAGATCAATTCTGAACCTACTAAATCTTAAAACGAATTAATATTATTCACCTACCTGAAGGTACTGCTCCTTGGTCATCGCCACATTTCTTGCGCCGGTTTTGTTGAGGGGCTCTTTCTTGATGGACCTGTAGTAGTCGACGTGGGCCTGGAGTCGCGCCTCGTGAATCATGTCACCGATGTACTTCTTACAGGCTCTGTGTGCCGTCTGATCCGCTAGGGTCTCTGTACCTTCTTCGGCCTTGAAGTACCTCTGCATACAAACACGATGTATCCGTTCATTATTTCAATAAAAGACTTAAGCAATAGAGGAGATGTATTGAGCTATGTTGTGAGACACTTACCCAAAAGTCCGCCAAAACCCGCTCCTGCTTGTTGTCCTGCTCGTCATCCGAGCTGAGCTTGTACCTGTCCCACGACAAGGCCGGCTCCCACCTCCCCTCTTTCAAGTCCACAAGGCCGAGGAAGTGTTTCCTACACAGACATCCCAGGACGGTAGCGGGGGTGCATCGGGGGTCAAGAGCACCCGACAGAACTAGCCAGCCCCTGCATAAGTGATTACGAAAAATTATCAGTTTCTCTTTTGATTTTCAACGTATCATATGAAGTACTAGTGATAACATCTATAGTTACTTACCTTCTTCCCACAGGACGAACCAGTGGGCGTCGGTCAGGAAGCGGAACCGGAGGAAGGCTTGTGGGACCTCGCAGGTAGGGAGCTGAGAAAGCAGAACTGTCCTCCGTCTGCTGAGTCCCCTCGTCTCTCGGCGGAGTGTTTGTGGCCGTGCCCGTGGCCGCCACGTGATCCTCCGGGGTAGGAGATGGGTCCTCCGGCTGGTGGAGAGCCAGGGGAGGAGGCGGGTCCCTCCTAGGGCGACCCCGGCCCTTCCCCCTCCCCCTCCACCTCCCTATGCTGGGGCGACCCAGGCCTGCTCTCGCCGCTAGGGACAAAGACGTCCCCTCGCCTCCATCAGGAGGGCGTAGCCTCTGGTACACTGAGAGCACCTGCCTCAGTGAACGGTTGCCCACCATCTTTGTTCTGTCACCTGCAATGTACAAAGAATGAACAACAAGCGTTAGTACATACATGTCAAATAGTTCGAAATGAATAAACATAACAAAATTTAATAAAAAACATAGTATTACATGGTTTAGGAATAATCTTCATGATTGGTGTCATAGGTCTCATCATCACTATCAAAATTGTCCAAATGGGCAACACTATTCGAAGGTTCTGTGTCTTCTTCATTGTCTTTGCCTAAATGGAATCGCTCAAGCATTTGAATGTCCTTCGGATTTAGCACTACATCTCCAGGGTCCTCGTCATCAGCTGTTTTATTGTCTACTTCCATGGCGGTCGTCACACCGGGTAAGACTATCTCAAAGCTCCCTTGTAGGCCATCTGCTTGATAGAACTCTCCATCATATGTGTTTGTGTCGAAGGTGTAATCTTCATCGTTTGGAACAGGTAGTTTACCGTGCGAAGATACCTGGTGCACAACAGACCAACCCTTAAGATGGTCTTTGCCTTGGCACGCGTATGGCGTATGATACACCTGCACGGCCTGTTGAGCCACAATATAGACATCTTTTCCTTTATAGACGGAATCATGCCTAATCTCGACTAGCCCAAGATGAGGGGTCCGTCTCGTTCGTGCAGGATCAAACCAGTGGCACTTGAATATGACAGGAGTAAGAGGTACCCGGCCCTCATATTCAAGTTCATAGATCTCCTCAATTATTCCATAGTATTCGACGCCATTAGTGCCCGTCGTAAAAACTTGGCTGTTGGTGGTTTTCCGACCGGGCCGAGTCTGCTCGTGTCTTGACGTGTGGAAGCGATATCCGTTCACGTCATAACCGGTATATGACTTCACCCTTAACTTGAAGCCGTTTGCAACCTGTCTCAACTCGTCACTCATGGACGCATTGGTTTGCGCCAGCAAGCTCAAGCATGATACATCGTTATACTATTGGAACGTACAAGCTACTAAGGAATATTAACGAACGTACAACCTTTTGTTTGAACCAAGAAATGAAATCAGGCCTCCTAGCTCCCGCACCCTCTGAAAGAAGGGTATCATGTTCGTGCGGGGTAGGATCCCTTGATTGATGCCACTCTTGACGAACAAATTCCCTGTACCAAAGAGAATCAATGGGGTTCGATACAGAATAGTGACGTCGTATTGAAAAAAGTTCGTTGAGAACTTACTTAATGAATGGCGCAACCTCCACAAGGTTGGTGAACACATATAGCGTGATTCTGCGCCACTCTTCTGGATCCAATCTCTTGGGGGTCGATCCACTTGCGCTGCCTAGTTGGCATTTGAAAAGGCTGAGGGTCGATTCAACTTCGCCAGCATTGTAACAAGGGGGTAGATTATGCTTGCTAGGAAGGTTCGGCTTGTAGTAGGATGTCGTGAAGTTTGCAACCTCCTCCCGAATGCTTGCCTCTACAATGGAAGCCTCAATTCTGGCTTTATTTGTACATTTCTTGCGAAGAGTCTTTAGACATCGCTCGATTGGATAGCACCAACGGGCCTGCACGCCCCTGTAGGGTCGAGATGGCGGACTAGAGGGGGGGTGAATAGTCTTTTCTAAAACTTAATCGCGTCGGCTAACCGATATAAATGCGGAATTAAAACAATCGGTCTAGCCAAGACTACACCCCTCTATATATGTTCACTAGCACCTTGCAAAGATACTAATAAAGCAACTAAGGTGCCGGGCTAGCTAGAGCTCTCCTAAACAATTCTAGGAGCAAGGTCACACAAACCTATGCCACTAGTACTTTAAGTAACAAGGGGAGCTCCTATACATGCTAGTAAGCAAAAGCACAAAGCTAACTAAGCTCACTAGCAATGCTCAATAACAAGGCAACCAATGCCTAATTAGAGAGCGCAAATACTTAGCTACACAAACTAAGCAATGTGACTAACAAGGTTACTAAAACCAAATTAGCCACGCAAGGGAGCTACTTCTATGCTACACAAGCAAGAAGGTAATTAGCTAGCTACACAAGCTATCTAATTACAAGAGCAACTACACAAGCTTAAGATGTATATATAAGTAATTGCAAGCTTGTGTAATGGGGATGCAAACCAACGGGAAGAACAAGGTTGACACGATGATTTTTCTCCCGAGGTTCACGTGTTTGCCAACACGCTAGTCCCCGTTGTGTCGACCGCTCACTTGGTGGTTCGGCGGCTAATTAGCATCACCCGCTAAGCCCGCACGTCGGGCGCCGCAAGAACCTACCCCTTGAGTGAGGGTAGCTCAATGACACGCTTTACTAGAGTTGCTCTTCGCGGCTCCCGCGGGGCGAGCACAATGCCCCTCACAAGCACTTCTCCGGAGCGCCGCACAAGCTTCTTGCGCGCTTCGACGGAGACCACCACCAAACCGTCTAGGAGGTGGCAACCTCCAAGAGTAACAAGCACCACCGGCTCGCAACTCGATCACCTAGTGCCACTCGATGCAACCTCACGATGCAATCGCACTAGAATCGCTCACTCACACAATCGGATGATCGCTATCAAGTATATGTGTGATGGAGGGCTCCCAAGCACTCACAAGCATGGACACTAAGTCCCTTGAGGTGCTCTGCACCAGCCATGGCTGAGGGCCACTTCTATTTATAGCCCCAAGGGCTAAACTAGCCGTTACCCCTTCACTGGGCAACGGTCGGGCCGACCGGACGCTCCGGTCCGATCGACCGGACGCTGGACCTCAACGTCCGGTCGTGCGATGCACGCCACGTGTCCCCTCCTTCAAACGCTGTTCACTGGATCTCAACGGTCATCAGTCGATCGGACGCTCCAGCATGAACCGACCGGACGCAGCAACCCCCCGGCGTCCGGTCGCTTTCAAAGAAGCTCCGAGCATGACCGGACGCGTCCGGTCGAACGCGATCGGACGCAGCACCAGGCGTCCGGTCACTCTCCGGCTTATATCGTCATCGATCGTCAATATGACCGGACGCACTGCGCTTTGCCGGCGTCCGGTGCATTCGAGATCCAAATGTCCGGTCGGTTGACCGACGCCAAAGATCTTCGCGACCAACTCGTTCTCACTTCTAACTTCTTCACCCTTGCTCCAATGTGCTAACCACCAAGAATTTGCATCCGGCGCAATAGAAAATAGGCATTCTATTTTCCCGAAAGCGCCGAATCCAGCCTCGCAAGCTCGGCGGGAGGGAGAGAGGGACCCAAACCCATCTCACCCCTGCAAACACCACCTCCTTTGCAAATGTGCCAACACCACCAAGTGTACACCATCATGTGTATGTGTGTTAGCATTTTCACAATCATTTCCCAAAGGATGTTAGCCACTCAACTTGCCACGCCACTCGATCCTAGCGACAATGCAAAGTTAGATCACTCGAGTGGCACTAGATGACCGATATGCAAACAAGTTTGCCCCTCTTGATAGTACGGCCATCTATCCTAAACCCGGTCATAAACTTCTCTACACACCTATGACCGGTGAAATGAAATGCCCTAGGTTATACCTTTGCCTTGCGCATTCCATTCCATCTCCTTCAATGTCGATGCAACACATGCACCAACACTATCAATAATGATATGATCCACTTCATATCATCACATGATCATATTGGTTCATTGATCTTGACTCTACTTGCTCTTCACCGTTGCTATCGTCCATCGGCGCCAAGTCTTGCTCAAGCTTCACCGCCACGCGGTCCATCACTCCAAAGCCTTTGACTTGCCCTTCACACTTGCAACCGGTCCATCAAGCCAAGTCTTGTCTTGATCTTCTCCACCTTGATCACATGACTCAATGTCATGTCTCATGTGCAATAAGCTCCTTCATCATCACATGTGTGAGCTTTGCAACATCTCCAAGCCATTTTCACCTCCATGGCATATGTTGCTCATACACATGTACCTGTGGACTAATCACCTGTGTATCTCACATAAACACAATTAGTCCACCTAGGTTGTCACTTAATTACCAAAACCAACAAGGACCTTTCAGCCCCCCCCCAACCATGCCTCGGTCGGGAGGTGCACAATCAGATGCTGCATCGGCAAGAAGCCGGGTGGAAAGATCTTCTCAAGCTCACAGACCAACTCAGGTGCCATAGTTTCCAATTCTGTAATGACGGTCGAAGATAGCTCCTTGGCACAAAGCTGGCAAAAGAAGTAGCTCAACTTTGCTAGCACTAGCCAGACATGCTCAGGGACATAGCCTCGAACCATCGATGGAAGTATGCGCTCAATCCATATGTGGTAGTCATGACTCTTCATCCCGTTGACTCGCAGAGTCTCTAAGTTCACTCCCCTGCTCAGATTCGATGCATACCCATCAGGGTACATTAAATTCTTGATCCATCGAAGTACTTCCCTCCTTTGATCGATTTTCAAGACATAGGGGGGCCCTAGGCCTTCTCCACTGCTTTCCTGTTGCAGGAGGCCACATCTCTAGGTTTGGCCTATCGCACAATGTCGCCAGGTCCACTCTAGCCTTAGGGTTGTCCTTAGACTTGTCAGTGTCCATAAGCGTTGCCCAAAATGCCTCGGCGATATTCTTTTCAGTGTGCATGACATCAATGTTATGGGGTAGTAGGAGGTCATCGAAATAGGGGAGCCTCGTCAAGCCAGACTTATGAGTCCACATATGTTGCTCACCATATCCCACGAAACCACCATCTTCGTTGGGCATGAGAGCATCTATCTGAGCACGAACCTCCGCCCCAGTCCTCAAGTGCGATCTAGGGTCCATCGCTTTGACACCTTTCGTAAAGCTCTTGACGTCTTCTCTGAATGGATGGTCAAGAGGGAGGAATTAACGATGTTTGTCGAACGACGAATACTTGCCACCCTTCTTCAACCATATGAACCTCACAGCTTCCTTGCATATTGGGCATGGGAACTTCCCCTGAACACACCAGGCGCACATTAACTCATACGCCAGGAAGTCGTGCAGAGAGTAGTGGTACCAGACGTGCATTTTGAAGCTAGTCTTCGTAGCTCGGTCGTATGTCCACACCCCTTTGACCCAAGCATCGATCAACTCATCTATCACAGGCTCCATGAAGACACCCATATTACTCCCCGGGTGTCCAGGGATTATCAACGACATGAACACGGTATGTCGTTGAAAGGAGACGCCGAGGGGAGATTCAGGGGGATGACGAACACAGGCCAACATGTGTATGGTGCAGCCATCATGCCATATGGATTGAACCCATCTGTTGCCAGCGCGACACGTACATTATGAGCCTCCTCTGCTTTGAGAGGATGCCGTGAATTGAAGTACTTCCATGCATCAGCATCGGATGGATGTACCATCTTCTCAGAATTGTATCGTGTGCCGTTTTTGTGCCATGTCATCTGTTTCACGGATTCCTCGGTCATGAATAGCCGTTGGAGCCTCGGCAGGAACAGAAGGTGTCGCAGGACTCTCATGGGGATCTTAAGCTGCCTCTTCTAGCCATCGCCTAAGTCTACCTCCACGTACCTAGAGGATTTACACTTCGGGCAGTACTTTGCATCCGTGTGTTCTTTCCTAAATAGGACGCACCCCTTCGGACACACATGTATCTTGTCATATGGCATCTTAAGTGCAAGAAGGAGCTTCTCTGACTCATACAAGTTCTTCGGCATAATGTGTGTCTTCGGTAGCATATCGCTCCACACGGCCACCATCTTGTCGAAGCCTTCTCGACTTAGGTTTAACTCGGCCTTCAACCCCATTACGTGACCAATGGCATCCAGCTGAGAAACATTAGTATGATCATGAAGGGGTCTCTGTGCCGAGTCCAACATCAGGTAGAAGGCATCTGCGGCAGCCTCCATCTCCTCCTTGTCACGTCCTTCAGCAAACTGAGCTTGGTGCGTGTCATCCAGCATGTCTGCTACCCCGGCATCATCATCGAAAGCCTCGAGCCGTGGTCTCACCACCTCCTCCCTAATACAATAGGCTTCACCATGGTGGATCCACTGGTGGTAGCCCGAAGTAAATCCAAACTTCACAACATGTTTACCCATGGTTAACCTATCTTTCCTTCTTCTGTTATCACAACCGCTGCACGGACAAACCACTAGAGAATGGCCTCCAGCACTCTCACCAAATGCATGCTTTAAGAATTCTTCGACCTTGACTATAAACAGCAAGTCGTAATCGTGCTCGTCTCTCTGAAGCATGTACATCCACTCACGGTCCTCCATCCTTTAACAGACGTATCAGCACATATGAGTCACCATCAATTGCATCTACGCGGTGTCCCTACTCTCTAATAGGTGAGGATAGGTCCTAATCCCACCCGTGGATCCGTAGATGAGGTTAGTTTCCATGCTCCGCTCCTATCCGAGACGGAATTTCGGCAGCACCTCCCTGTTGTTCTCCCGATACACGTCCTGCAAGGGAGAGTGTGTATCCGGAGAACAACAGGGGGTGATGCCGAAACACTGTCTCGGACCAGAGCGGACTATGGAAACTAACCCATCTACGCATCCGTAGGCTGTCCAAAAAAACGTGGACAATCCAAAACAGAAATGCTCGCAGATATGCAAAGATCTGCATACCTCCAAAGATATCTCTTTCGGACGGGAGACGCCTAACTAGGCTACACCGATCTACGACGACAGACAAGCGGAAAAAGAGATGATTTATACCTAGGGTGTCGGTGAAGTCAGGCTAGCGAGGCAGTGGCGAGTCGACGCAATGGCGAGGCGACGCAGTGCAGGCAGACCCGCGACGCCAACGAAGACGATCGGGGACCTCCGGGTCACCTCCGACAGGTCCTACTCTGCAAAAGAAGAAACACGACACTATAAGTTCAAAATTTCGGCAGCACCTCCCCTGCACGAGGAGGTTTCCAAAACCTGCAAAAAACAACGGCACGAAGGCCGACAATCACAAACAACACGAAGGCCGATAAAACGATGTACGAAGGTCGACAAACGGAGAAAGGGTGGATATACCTTGCCCACGCCAGGGCGGTTCGGTGATGATGAGGCGTCGGCGGGGGGCGGGCACGCGGAGAAGACGGCCGACGCACCTCCTCCTCCCCTCCACCTCGGCTTCCTCCCCCTCTCCCCTTCTCCTCCTTCCTCTCCTCCTCCTCCTTCCTTTTTCTTCTCTTTTTTCCTTCTCCTACTTCTTCCTTTTCCTTCTCTTTCTTTCTCCTCTTTTTCTTCCTTCTTCTTCTTCTTCTCCTCCTTCTTCTTCTTCTTCTTTTCTTCCTCCTCCTTCTTCCAATCCGGCGGCAAGAGCAGGGGAGCAGAGGGGCGCACGGGGGCAGCGGCGCGTGCAGGGGGAGGATGGTCGCCACGATGGGTGGCAAGACGCTGACGCGACGGCGCGGCGTGGCAATGGCCACGACGGCATGACGGCCGGCTGGGGGTGCTTTCGGGGGGTGGGGGCGCCATGGGCGGGGGCTCATGGGTGTGCGTGTGTGGGAGCCGTCTTGGCCGGGCTGGGGGTGCTCTTCGGGCGGGGGCCTGGTGGCGGGGCTCGCCAAAGATGGGTCGCGCTTGAGGAGCCAGCAGTAGCGGGCGCGGTGGCTGGGGGTGCTTTCGGCGGGGCGCGCAGGCGGGGTCTCGCCGCGTGGCGCGCGCCGAGAGCCAAGCGGCCGGGCTGGGGTGCTTTCGGCGGGGCGCAGAAGTGGCGGGGCTCACGCCGGCGTGCGGATGGAGCGGCGCGGCGGGCGGCAGGCGACCGGGATGCTGCGGCCAGGCGTCGGGACAGAGTAGAGCGGGCGGATAAGGTTCTGGGGGGATTTTGGGTCGGCGGTTTTTTTAAAAAAAACATATTTTGCCGAGTGTATGCCTTGAGCACTCGGCAAAAAAAAATTTTAATTTTTAAAACTTATTTTGCCAAGTGCCAGCGCAACTTGCTCGAAACCTTTACAATTTTTGGAGATGTCTGGGTTTTTGGCATCCGATGTCACAACTTGCTCGAAACCTTTATAATTTTTTATCACAGCCTCCACATGTGATAACACGACGCCTCGACAAGTTTCATGATTTTCGGACTTCGTTTGTATTTTATATAATTTAAAATCACATTTCCAGCAACTACCTCGACATGTTACGTCAACGAGATGCTCGAGATTTCATGTGACTTCCTGGATACGGCCTAAACATACCCTAGATATCATGAGTATCAATTTTTGGATGACCAAAGTCTATTATTCCATGTACCTGCAGTTCAAATTTAAAATATCCCAAAAAATTAGACGAAACGAAATAAACTAATGAAATACATCAAAAAAAGTTAAAATTGCCCCAAATTTTAAAATAGAGTTTGAAATACTGTCACAAGGCCACAGAAAAAAAATTAGGCCCAAAATCAAAAAAAAATTGTCGAGTGCCATGGGGGGCACTCGGCAAAGTGGGCTTTGCCGAGTGCCGGCCCAGGGGCACTCGACAAAGTTGATTTTCAAAAATAAAAAAAAATTTGCCGAGTGCCTGACACTGGCACTCGGCAAAATAAGTTTTTAAAAATTAAAAAAAAAATTGCCGAGTGCCCAACGCTTACACTCGGCAAAATAAGTTTTTAAAAATAATAAAAAAAAATTTGCCAAGTGCCATCCGTTAGGCACTCGGCAAAATCTGACGGCAGGTGGCCACCGTCACGTGCCGGCCACCTTTTGCCGAGTGGGACTTTTACCGAGTGCCGCGGCACTCGGCAAAGCCCAGATTTGCCGAGAGCCAGGCTTTGCCGAGTGCCTGGCACTCAGCAAAGCCATCTTTGCCAAGTGCTTTATTTTGTCAAGTGCGGCACTCGACAAAATATTTCTTTACCGAGTGCCCCGATAAAAAACACTCGGCAAAGTCTCAGACACTCGGCAAAGTACAGTTTTCCAATAGTGAGTGGAGCTTTTATATTCCTTCCAAACCGGGGGCATCTTTCTATGTTCACATGCACATGCACGCCATAGGCCAGACGCCACGCCCCCCTAAATTTAAAGATCAAACGTTATGATTCATAAATTGCACTTTATCTCAAGCACTGATGATGGTTTCGATCCCAAATCATCAGTATAGTTGATTTATTCTTCGTATCGAGAATTTGATTGCAACTTGAAATTATGACTTCATGCCATAAAAAATAAACAAATGTTCACATGCACATGCACGCCATAGGCCAGTTGCCATTGTCTCATTTTTTTTGTTCATAAACATATGTTTCTTCCCAGACAAAGTAGACCATGCATGTGACATTCTTTTGGACTGCATATTATTAATTGGTTCACTCACTCGGAAGCCAAACCCACTCGTCCTTGTCCTCAGAAAGCAGAAGCGTTCTTTAATCAGTTGGGACCGCTTAATTTGTTCCATAATAAAGGCATAAACACTCCACCGTGCTTTCCTTGAGTGCTAGCTGTGCGTGCGCTCTGCAGGTGAGCTGCGAGAGCAACAATGGCTGAGTTGGTGGTCGGGGCGTTAGGTCAAATCGCTGAAGGAGAAGGCGTCCAGCTACATTCTGGATCAGTACAAGGTGATGCAAGGCATGGAGGAGCAGCGCGAGATCCTGGCGCGCAGGCTCCCGGCCATCCTTGACGTCATTGAAGATGCGGAGAAGGGGGCTAGCCGACCAGGAGTTGGTGCTTGGCTCGATGCAATCAAGAAGGTGTCCTATGAGGGGATCGACGTCTTCGACGAGTTCAAGTATGAATCGCTCCGGCGTGACGCCAAGAAGAAGGGGCACTACGTCAAGCTCGGGATGGATGTCGTAAGCCTCTTCCCTGCTCGTAACCCCATCGTGTTTCGTTACAGGATGAGCAAGAAGCTGCACAAGATTGTGCAGAAGATAGAGGTCCTTGTGAAAGAGATGAATGATTTCAGCTTCACACAGAGGCAGCATGTGCCAGTGCCGCCATCGGTGCAGTGGAGGTGGCGGCAGACTGATAGCATAATGGTTGACTCTGATATGGACATTGTCAGCAGATCCAGAAGTGAGGAGAAGACCAAGATCGTAAAGATATTGCTTGAGCAAGATGGTCATGGTAGTGGAGGCGTTCCCATGGTTGTTCCTATCGTTGGAATGGGCGGTCTGGGCAAGACTACTTTTGTGCAGCTCATTTACAATGACCCTGAAATTGAGAAGCATTTCAGTCTCCGGAGGTGGTGTTGTGTGTCAGAAGATTTTGACATTGCTAACATTGCAAGCAAAATCTGCCAGAGACATGAGGAAGATCGTGAGAAAGCATTGCAGGAACTCCGGAAAGAAGTTAGTGGGAAGAAATACCTCATTGTGTTCGATGATGTCTGGAATCGGGATCCTGATAAGTGGGGGAAACTGGTGACATGCCTTAAGCAAGGTGACAGGGGAAGCATAATACTGACAACAACCCGTGATGTACAAGTAGCTCGAGTTATGACCATGGGTGCACCTGGAGCCTATAACCTTCAAAAGTTGGGTCACAAGTATATGATGGAAATAATCCAAAGCAGAGCATTCAGCGTGCAAAAGCCAAGCAGTGATGAGCTAGATGTTGTTGTTGATAAGATTGTCGACAGATGTGTTGGTTCTCCTTTGGCAGCCAAAGCATTTGGCTCAATGTTGAGTACCAAGACCAGCATACAAGAATGGAAGGATATGTTAGCTAAAAGCAACATTTGCGATGAGAGGACAGAGATTTTTCCTATACTGAAGCTCAGCTATGATGACCTGCCGTCAGACATGAAGCAATGCTTTGCATTCTGTGCTGTGTTTCCCAGAGATTATGAGATTGATGTGGAGAGTCTGATCCAACTATGGATGGCTCACGACCTCATACCCGCGCAAGATGAAGACAATCCTGACTTGATAGGTAAAGAAATTTTTAACCAACTAGCTTGGAGATCTTTCTTTCAAGATGTGAAGCAAACCCCGCCACTGATTGATGACTATGGAAGTCGAAAACAGCTCCGTGGTGCAAAAATATGCAGGATGCATGATCTTATGCACGATGTGGCTTTCTCGATCATGGGAAAAGAATGTGCAACCATAGTTGATTGGGCCAATGTGATGTCATTGTCCAAGACTATTCGCCACATGTTTATATCATACCAACGACCTGCCAGTCGTTTGGATGATTTTCTGAAGAAGCATTCTTCAACACTACAGACATTGTTATATTCACATCCGTGGATTGATTATATGTCAGCACCACATTTATCGAAGTACAATTCCTTACGGGCAATGCAGCTGTGTCAACTGGAAAAATTTCCAATTAAGCCAAGGCACTTGCAGCACGTAAGGTATCTTAACTTGTCAAGCAACTGGTGGATTGAAGAACTTCCTCAAGAAATATCTTTACTATATAATTTATTGACCATGGATGTTTCTCATTGTCGGTCTCTTTGCCGGCTTCCAAATAATATGAAATATATGAGAAGCCTCCGGCATCTCTACACCAATGGATGCACATCATTAGAATGCATGCCTCCTGACCTTGGACAAGTAACTTCTCTACAGACTTTAACATATTTTGTGGTGGGTTCCAGCTCCAGTTGCAGCACTGTTGGTGAACTCCAACACTTAAATCTCCGCGGTGAACTAGATTTAAATGGCCTTGAAAATGCAACTGAAGAGCATGTGAAAGCTGCCAGTCTTGGAATTAAAGAGAAACTTACACACTTATCTCTGAAATGGAATAGTGAGGATGATGAGGAATTAATATCAGATTGTCACAGCAAGGTGCTAGATGCTCTTAAACCTCCTGGTGGGATGGAGATGCTAAGGATAGTAAACTACAAAGGTAGCAATATACCGACATGGGTGAAAGATCTTGGTTTGTTTCAGCAGCAATTGACTGAGCTCCATTTAATTGGTTGTACAATGTGTGAAGACTTCCCTGAATTTTCTCATATGAGAGTTCTTCAAGTCCTTCACCTGAAAAAGCTGTATAAACTGCGCAGCCTGTGCAGAAACATAGCATTCATGGAATTTTCAGCATTAAAAGAACTCAAGTTGTGTGATTTGAAGAGCCTGGAGAGATGGGTAGCATCTGAAGGAAAGGGGGACGAAGTAACCTTTCCTGTCCTTGAGAAGATTTGTATTAAGGACTGTCCAAAATTGACAACTCTACCTGAAGCACCGACGATCAAGGTTGAAAAAGATAAGAGAAGACAAGGCACAGCTGTCCCTTTCATTAATTTCATCCAGATACATGTCTTCGTTGTCTGTGTTGGAATTGCTTGTAAGGGGCACAGAAGCAGCACTGGAGCTTGATCAGAATCAGGAATTATCAATTACAGAAATGAATATTACTGGCTGCGGCTTTTTATTCGCCTCAAGTCCATCACGACATATTGTTGAGATTTGGAAATGGTTTGGACAACTTCAAGCACTTGAGATTCGTAGTTGCAGTTCTGTCATCTACTGGCCAGACGAAGAATTTCTTAGCTTGGTATCCTTAACGAAATTAAAATTTCTTTGGTGCTCTAAGCTAACTGGGCGTGCACAGGTCACAGGTGAATGGTGTAGCAACACGAGCAAGGGATGAGCTCCTGCCACAGCTAAAGAAACTAGAGATAGGTGAATGTGAAAGCTTAACCGAGCTGTTCGACCTCACAGCAGCACCAGAGCAATTGCAAGGAAGTACTAAATCTTTGCCTTGCCTGGAGAGTCTACGTATACGCGGCTCTGATAAGTTAGCAACAATTCCAAATATACCACCATCTCTCAAAGAGTTATCAGTTTATCACTGCCCAGAGCTTCGTTCCATATCAGGGCATTTGGATGCGCTCGTGGATGTGGGTATTGGGCGCTGCAACAAGCTGGAATCTCCAGAGTGGGGCAACATGCCCGCATTAAAAGATTTCGGACTCCTTAGGCCTTGTCTAGTTGCTCCCAACTCTCAACTTTGGCACTATGCAAAAAGAAAATTCTCTGTCACATCAAATTTGTGGTATATGCATGGAGTACTAATTGTAGACGAAATCAAAAACTAATTGCACAGTTAGGTTGTACTTTGCGAGACGAACGTTTTGAGCCTAATTAGTCAACGATTAGACAATTATTACCAAATACAAACAAAATGCTACAGTGCGCTACATGCTCGCATTAAAACATTGCGGACTCCTTAGATGCAAACGTCTAACATCCTTACCTGACAGTCTTGGGAGTTATTCTGCTCTTACCAGTGTTCACGTCAAAATACTGCCCTGCCATAAATATCAAGCCTCTTTATGAACATCTCCCACAAAGGCTTGATAGCCTTGAATATAAAGGGCATGTTCGTTGGTTGGGGCTGATGCTGGTTTGAGCTGGCTGGTGTTGGTTTTTTTTAGAGGAAAACACTGTTGGCTGACTGGTTTGGACTGGCTGAAACCAACACACGAACAGGCTGAAACTCTTGTCACATGTTCGATCAAGCGATCCTGAGGATGGTACCATTTATTCCATTACTATCTTCTTTCTCTTGACAGCATTAAGATTTATATGGTGCTACTTACTCATTAGAAACAAATACTCCATCCAAAATCCCTGTTCAATGATTATTTTGTTTCTGTACAAAAGTATGTCTATATCCAAGAATAAATACAGATAATTATCACACGCTCACTAAAGGGGTCCTCACAAGGCTATCCTTTCAATCTTTATCCTATGTTTTTCTTTCCTTTTGTTCTCTCTTGCTTGAAATGATTATTTATAACTCAGTCCACAGATTTTCTCAATTGTTTGAGATGCAATTCTATTGTTACCATGGATAGGTAGGTAGGTTTGCTCTAAGTAGCAGATGGACTTGTAGTCCAATGCAGGGTTTGGAATTTTGGCCAAAATTTCACGATGTTGGGTCCTACTAGGGTAAATTCGCATCCCAGTAATTAGGTTTTAAATTTGGATGAGATTCGTTCAGATTTAGTTACCATTTCTCAAAGTTTCGAAAAATCAGCTAAAATTTTAGTAATGTCCGCAATATTCGAATCCCTATCCTACACCTCGGGTGTTTGGTTGACAGCAGCGGCCGGCTGCCTAGGCCAGGCAGTGCCTAGCCATTCAATTCCGGACGCCTAGGGCCTGGATCGCTTGCCTAGCCAGACATTGCCTAGGATGGCATCAAATAGCCTCTGGTCTCCAATGAACACCGCACGGAGCTCCTTTCCAAAATTAAAAAAAAGGTTGGCAACTTAACCTAATTTGCATTGCTCCTCAAAGCGGCTACTATGTGTTTGTTTTGTTTTAGTTCAGGAGCATATATGTGTATCATTATTTATATGTTGCCATCAAGGCAATTTATTTATTTTTAGACCAAACAGCCTTGGCCTAGCTTTTATAGAAAGCTTAAAACAGGTATGCTTGAGATACCAGCTTAAATATCAGGTACAAGAAAAAACTCTTAGTTACAGCCTCACCAGCTCTCCACTAAACAGAAGACAAACCCCTAAAAGCAGAACCGCTAAGAAAACAAGCCTTTTACAAGCCGACTGAAGAACAAAAGACAGAAAGACGACAGAGAGAAAAGACTGCCAACAGACTTCCCGTCCATCTTTATAAGTTTTTCACCATTTTGTTAGGCTGATCTTCAACTTCAGCACCATCTCTTCCAACATGGACTTCTTCTCCTTCCTTGCCATAATCTGCTGCTGTTTGAGATGCAAACATTTATTGCCATCTGAATGCAATTTATTTAATTTACATTTAGTGCCATTCTGACAATGTTCCCATATCCAGGATCTAAACTTCGGGACCCAAAATCTTGGATATATGCCATCCCAGGGTGCAAGGATTGGGTGTATAGGCGACACTTGTATTCCTGAATAGTGATCTGGCCCAATACCACGAAGGTTTGTGGGATTTCATTATTACATCTTGAAACCAACAAGTTTGATGGGTCTAGAAGGGTTATTTATTTAATTTGTCTCTTTCTTTCATTGACTTTGTGTGGCTTCTTGCAGCACTGCTGATGGACATACGCATTATGAACATCTCCTACGTATTGTTGGGTATTTGGAAGGCTCCCCTGGGGTCCATGCCCAAGCTCCCCTGCTGCTGACACCGTAGCTACAAATGTCGAATGATTGCTACGACGTCTAGGAGAGATGAAGAGGCTGAGGCCACACCATCACTGCATCACTGCACGGCGAAGAGACCAAAGGGACACTCTGACCTCACGGATCAGCGACCATTCTGCGGTGGGCAGACGTCACACTGCCATCCCAACTCCCCTTCAGCGATGTTCCTTGCCGTTGGCTGTACACGTGAAGTGTTTTAAACCAAGCGAACGGGACAATACATGGAGGGTGGTCATGGTGCTGCTGGGTGAGTTGCAGACATGCTCATTGACAGGAACGACAAGGGAGGAGGCAGTGACAAGGGATGTGACCCGCTGCACAGCATGCTTGTGAGCACCTTCTGTCCTGAATCTTCCTTTTTGGTAGATAAGTAGCCCTTCTCGCGCTGCTCCTTTAGTAGAAGAAGAGTAAAATCTTTTACTTAAGTTTACGTTGCCAAATGGAGCAGAAAACTAGCTGCAGATACTCCTTGCCATTAAATGAAGAGTAGAGATTTCTTTAATTCCACGCTTCCACAACTTTTTATTGGACTGACGATGGCCGACGAACGGGTTAGGAGGAGGCAGAGAGAATGAGGAGGTGAGCGGTGTCGGTGTGGACTGGCAGAGGGACCACAACAATGGATTCATCTGTTGTCGAAAAACAAAAGTTGAATTCGTCGATTGGAGACACCGTCAGAGATAGGCGCAGGTGGGTCGCACACGATTCACTGTAGTGTAATGCTACCAACGTAGTTCATGAAACGGATTCACATGGGACCAAAGCAAATTAAAATCTGATTTATCACTATTTGAACAATAATTTTACATGTCGCAAAAGAGAGCTGCTGCTGCTGCTGCTACTATTTTCATTTATTTATTATCTTCTCATAAACATTATTATTGTAGAGTCCATGGACGAGGTCATTGCCGTCCTTGCTGTATCAACGGTGCCTCCATCCATATCGAGAGGAGTTTAGATTTCCATAATAATGATACGACGAGCACATACGTCCGTCTGGGCACCGTCTTCTCAAATAAAAAGAATCTCTCACTCCGTCTCACGTGCTCCTACAGGCTCCGCTCTGCTTCCTCTGCCACACCATCGCCGTAGGCTCTGCTCCGCTCCCTCCGCCATGTGACCATCGCCCGGCTCCGCGACACTAGGCTCCACCGCTGGAGTCGCGCCTCCCGCCCGCCCCCGCCCTTATTGCTATCGCTGGCACCGCGGTCCTCATCATCACCTCCCCGTGCAGCTAGAGATTGTGAGGGCGTCGCGGACGTGCCGTACTTCTCGCCGGCCTCGAGGCTCCTCATGCCCTAGTAGCGTAGGAAGCTCGCTGGGGGCCAAGTCTGTGGTGCTCTTCGCTCCGCCGCCTCCCAGTCGCGATCTGCCCATCAAGGCGGTTATCAAGTTCCTCAGCGCTCCTGACATGCTGGTTGTCGTGCACTAGAGTTCCATGCCTGACATGTTGTAAGCGTATATTTCAAGTGTTTCAGATGTTTCAGAGATACGTTGCAAGTGTTTCATGTGGATGTTGCAAAAGTAAATCGGGATGTTGCATATGTTGCAAGTGTTCAGAGACATGTTGCAAGCGTTTGTTCAAAATGTTTCATATGTTTTCAGACGTATGTTTGCATGCGTTTTTTATCTAGATGTTGCATATATTTCACACATGTTGCAAGAGTATGTTCCAATGGTTTTTAGTTGTTTTCAGTCTTATGTTGCACTAAGTGTTTTCATGTTGCAAGTTGCAAATATTTTATCTACATGTTGTATATGTTTCACACACATGTTTCAAATATTTCATCTGTTTTAGACATATGTTGCATAGTGTTTCATGTTTCAGAGGTGTATTCAGAGAGTCATGGGCACCGAGGGATCAGGCGCGGCGAGCCAGGTGCCGGCAGTCGTGGTGCATGGCGTGACTGGGTCCTGCGGGAGGACGTGCTCGTCCTCATCTGGCTCCCCGATCCCATCCGCGTGGAGAGAGAGAAGCGGGGTCGCTGGGAAGGAGTCGTGTGGGCACAGCGACAGGGCAGGGTGCGCGTGCGGGGGCAGACAGAGGTGGGCTACGTGGACGCGCGCGTTCGACGGGACGTCCGAGCGCTAGCCACGTCCTTTATATTTTGAAGGGTGAGAGTTTATAAAGTAGAAATGCTCCGGCACAAGGAATGACAACTTTTTAAAATTAACAGTGTTTGTTCGGTCCATCCGAACAGGCTACTTACCGATAAAAATGAAAAAAAATTGGTCTGTTTTTTTAGCTGAGCTACATTGAGAATTAACCTACAGTCAAATTGTTTTTTTTCTCTTTGTCCTATATACATATGCATTTTCTCTTGAAAAAAAAGGAATAGCCATTTTTATCCTAATGTTATCATGTGAGGTTCAATTTTATTCAAGAATTTTTAATGGCCGTTTAGTTCTAAAATTTTATTTTAAGGCTTAGTTTTATCATAGAACTATTAAAGTGACAATTTTGGTTCTCAACATGGTACTTTGGACTCGATTTCATTCATGAACTATCAAGTGCATTTCATTCTGGTCCCAAAATGTTCAAAGTTGATCGATAAAATTAAGCTAAAATGCAAAATTTAAGGATTGAAATGGTCAATTTAATGGTTCTAGGATGAAACCAAACTTAAAAAGTAAAGTTTGAGAGCTGAAATAAAGTTTGAGAGCTGAAATGACCATTTTAAAAGTTTAATGACGAAATTGTATAACTGAGGGACCAAAATAGCTATTTAAAAGAGTACATTTTACTATTGGTCCTCAAATTTGTATTTCTTAAGGTCTCGGTACTTTAAAATTGCACATTTAGCTCTCTGAACTTGTCTTGGGTTTTCATATCGGTTCGGGCACATGCAAATTGCGCCTTCGGCTGCTTAAACTTGTTCCGAGTTCTCATCTAAGTCCCGGGTTTTATAAATTGCATACTAAAAGTTCTTAAAGTTATATTATTGTATCATTACGGTGCATCCATCCAAACACCCCCGTCCTCACCATGCAAGCATCGTTGGTGTGGTGTGCACACACGTTGCCACGCTAGGCTATGTCATGTCTGCCTGTGCCGCCATGTTGCACGCTGCACTCAACCTACTGCGTTGTAGCGATAACCCTGTTGTTGCAGAGGGAGGTGATAAAAGGCTAGGAAAGTGCATGGGGAACCGAATGCGAGGAGATGATGAGAATGAGCATGAGCTCCCGTGCGACCGGGAAGAGGAAGGAGTGCGGCGGTGGTGTTGAATGCAACCACTGTGAAGGCTTAGCTGGGATCTCTAGTAAGGCAAGCGCAGAAAGGGCTGCCAAGTGATGTAGCAGGTCCTAAAAATCTAGGCCTGCACATCCCTCCTGAGCCCGCTGTGCTTCTCGGCCCTGGTGCGCTACACCATTTGGGTGGATGAACACGGTGCCACGCGATGCGGCCGCACGAGTGGGCTCATGCAAAGCATTGTGGGAGATGGGGATGGACTGTAATCATATAATAATAGAAGTTTAGAGAGCTGAGCGTGTATTTTGAAAGTGATAGGATCCAAATGAAAACTTAGGATAAGTTTAAGGAACTAAACGTGTAATTTAAAAGTACTGGGACATGAACAAGAACTTTGAATAAGTCCTTGTTTAGTTCCACCTCAACTTCCAAAAATTTGCTACAGTACCTGTCACATTGAATGTTTGCGGCCCGTGCATGGATCATTAAATGTAGACGAAAAGAAAAACTAATTGCACAGTTTGGTGGGAAATTGCGAGACGAACGTTTTGAGCCTAATTAGTCCATGTTTGAATACTATTTGTCAAATAAAAACGAACGTTCTACAGTAGCCCTAAAATCCAAATTTCTACGACTAAACACAGCCTAAATTTACACAGGTAAAAGTGCAATTTGAAAATATCGAGAAGAACTCGACCAAGTCCGAGGACCCTCAGTAAAAAATTCCCATTTAAAAATGCAGATAGTGCTCTCGGTATGAGCACTGCCTGTCGCCGGTGCCTCATGAGGAAGTACGTACGCGCGCATGGAAGACCACGACGCCGTTCCACCCGGGCGGCGAGGTCGTCGGCTTCCCACTTGTCAGCATCCACCATCCACGAATCTCCGGAGCCGCGTCTTCACGACCAATCTGCTGTCTTGACTCTCGACCAGACAGTGTCCCAAATCACAACTTGCAACATCCGAGCGACTCTGATGGTAGATAGTACGTTCTAGCAACACCAATCAACAATATATACGACGTCCCTCAGTCATATATCAAGCAGAATTACCATGAGATCAACACACTGACTAAAATTCAACACTGAATTCCCAATAAACCATTCAGATGTGTACATTATTACTGCGGTGCGTGATAGTCACCGGTCAGGATTATGCAGAGCATAACAGCACTAATTACAATCTGACCAGTCCATTCCATTCGTTCCATGATCGAAATCTCAAAACAAATAAATCAGACGCATCAGTCGTTGAGTTGAGTATATATGCAGGATTTCAGTTGCAAGCATATGAGGAGCGCATGATCAGCTAACGATGCTTCCAGCGATAGCGAGACGACGGCGAGTGGATCGCGCCGCCACCATGCCACTTGTTGTAGTCGTTCCGTGCCAGCTTCCGGCGGCGGCCGCCGCTTCTGTCGACCCTTGGAGGAACTGTCTTCTCCTCCTCCGGCGGATCTTGGATGACCCAGTAGTCAACGGGCCATGACAACAGGCCCCTTCGACGAATTATTCTGATGGGATCAGGATCAACGGAGTCGAAGTACCACGAGCGCGGCCTGAACAACAAGGGATAATAGGGACGCCGCCTGGCCTCCACGTACATGTCCTTCCAGCTCGATCCGACACTGAGAGTCTCCTGCTCCTCGTCGGAGCTCTCGGCGTCGTCGTGGAAGAACCACCACAGACGCCACCGGCCCCGGCGCTGGCGCGCAGGCAGGGCCTTGTACAAGGTCTTCCACAGCTTGTGGTCACGCTCCGCCACGAGCAGCCTCAGATGGGAGCTAACGCACTCCACCCTCGCGAGGTCCTTGCCGTCGGTGAGCTTCTCCAAGACGGCTCCCTTGAGGTCGTCGGGCAGGGACTCGAAGCCGCTCAGCGGCAGACCGTTCCTGCTGCACAGCTCGTGGAGGAGGCCCCAGCACACGCCGTCGGCGAGCGACTTGCAGATCCGCGACGCCCAGGGCTCCACGCCACAGAGGCTGCGGGAGAGGAGCGGCCTGACGGTGCCGAGATCCAGCCGCTCTAGGTACGCGTTCTCCGGCGTGTCGTCGCCGTCGGTGGTGACGAGGAACACGAGGAGCGCGACGTCGCTCCCCTGCACACACAGCATCAGCACGGCAGCGTCCGCGCCGTCGCGGTGCGCAAGGTCCGGCGCGGTGTACTGTCGGGAGAGGCACAGCGAGCTTCCCTTCTTGCGTGATTGCTTCTTCAGGAGGTGTCCCGACCGTGGCAGGGCGCCGTAGGGCTGGAAACCGGCGAAGAGAAAGGCGGCGTGCAAGACCATGCCCAGCCGCCCGGCGATGTCCTCGGCGTCCCACTGCTCAGCGTCTACGATTTTCTTGAGGAGGCTCGCCATAGTACTAGTATCGGTTCTTGTCTTGTCGCGATGGATCGTTTAATTTGAAGCTGATGGCAATGAAATGGATCAAGCAATGCCAGGGGGGTAATTACCGGCAAATTCCTCTAACACGGGCTAAGCGATTGACTGAGGATTCGAGATCGTTGATGTGACACGTATGCTTCTTATAATATGCATGTTCGCTTATCTTATAATCCGTACTTTTCGACTTGTTTTTTCAGTTGAAACAGTATTTTTTCTCTTACAACAAATCAGCAGGAAAAATATTTCGACTTATTTTTTTAGCGAAGCGAAAGGAGCCATTCATAATCCTCTTAGATCGTTGACATTGACACAAAGTAAATAACCTTGTCTGTCTAAAAGTAAATTGCAAACGCGAAACAACACTCTCTTTTCAAGACTAGTAGACATAAACATGCAATACACACGCCTCTATAAAAAATATATCATTGCAATGAGCAATAATTATAAAAATTTTAAGAAATAACAATACACATACAACACATACTGTCGGTGTTTCGGACCAGGGGTCCTCAACCAACTAGTGAATTTGTTCTGCGTGCTCTCGATCCGGATGGTGATGCAAAGAGACACAAGGTTTATACTGGTTCAGACAATCGAGGCCCTACTTCCAGTCTGAGAGATCGATCTTGTATTCCTTGCACCGAGGTGCTCGTAGTAGGAGGTTACAAGCTAAAGGAGAGAAGGAGCTGGTCCTAGGTCTTGGCAGGGTGCCGTGCGGGCCGCTTGAGACGTTGCTCTCCGGCGGCAGGAGTGTACGTGTGTGTTACAAGGTGTCCCCCCCTCCTCCCCTAAAACAACCCAGGTCCTCTCCTTTTATAGCATGAAGGGAGGACTTGGGCGGTACATGAGCTGACTATACGGCGTCGTGTGAACAGAGGCGGCGTGTCCGGGCCCTGTAGCCTGTTCCTGTGGCGGCGTGGCCGTCGGAGTGGTCCATCCTTGGAGTACTGGGGCGGCGTGGTCATCCCATCAGGTCCTGTGCGTCGTGGGAGCCCCGGGAATGCCTCGGAGTGGATGCGGCGGCGAACGTGCGAGCCACTGTGGACGGACTATGCGCGATGCCGAGGCTGGCACTGCGGTGGGGGGGTCTCGGCAGGCACGAACCCCAAGATCGCCGAGGCCTCGGTGTACAGTGCCGAGGCCTTGAGCGGGCGGCCGATCATGGGTACAGCGTTTGGACACCGTGGTTGGTAATCCCCGTCGTACCATTTCCCAGCCGGTATGGTGCTGGTCGTGGGCATAGTGGTAGGACACAGTGGTAGGACACAGTGGTAGGTAATCTCCGTCGTGCCCTTTCCCAGCCGGTATGGTGCTGATCGTGGACACAGTGGTAGGACACAGTGGCCTGTCCCGGCCGGTATGGCGCTGATGCGACCTCGGGTCGCGTCGGCCATCCTGTGGCGTTGAGCCAGCGTCCGGCTGAGATTGCGGGAGTGGTTGAAGCATTAATGAGACATGACGAGTTGTTGGGAGGGTCGGCCAAGACGGGGGGCGACGGACCGTGGACGAGCCGGCCTCGAGCGACACGGAGAATGAGGCCTCGCGCGATACGGAGAATGAGGCCTCCGCCGAGGCCTTCCCTGGATAGCCTCGGGCGAGACGGAGACGGCGTCCCCTGCCGAGGCTCGGTGCCCCCTGCCGAGGCCTACCCTGGGGAGCCTCGCGTGAGGCGGAGTTCGTTCCGAGACCTCCTGCTCGAGGCTCGAGCGCGAGGTGGAGGAGGGCTCGGTCGTGGCAGGTGAGGGGCCCACGGCTTACCTTCTAGCTTTGTTTTGATGTTTGCTTGGGGTACCCCGTTCTAAGGTACCCGACAGTAGCCCCCGAGCCTCGGGGTGAGTGCGTGCACTTTCCCTGAGGGTTCGTCGAGGCTGGGTTTATGCCTGCTCCGTAGGAATTGGTTTGTTTTCTGAGGTTCCGGTGGGTGCGCGCGAGCGCACCCGCCGGGTGTAGCCCCCGAGCCCCTGGAGGAGTGAAGTTACACCTCCAGGGGCTTTCTCTACTTTCGCGTTTGAGTGATCAGTTCTTATTGCATTTGCCGAGCCCATAAGCGCAAGTTCGGGTTGCGGGGGTCTCGACGAGGTTGCAAAAAGAGGCCCTCTAGCCTCCGCATGGAGCGAGAGGTTCGTCAGGGGTCCCCCTGACGTTGGGTATGTCCCTCACGCTTCCTTTCGCTTGGAAGGAGGGGTGGAATGTGCCATGCTACCCTCGATGGGCGCGAGCGTGGACACTTTTGGTGAGCTGTTATCGGGTAGTCCGAGTGGAGGCCCGAGCCCCGTTCGCTAGGGGACGGCTAGTGGTCCAGAGACGCACTCCAAAAGTACCGGAAGATTTCTCTAGTGGGTGCCAAGGCCGTTCGCTGGGCCTCGGTGGCTCGGTGCCTCCCTACGGTGGGATCCCATTCGGATACTTTCTTGTCGGTCTCGGACACGACTTAGGACGCCCCGAGCGACTGCTCGTTCGGGCCTGGGCCATTCGCAGGCTCGCCCCGAAGTCGTCCCTGACTCTGTTGCCCTGGGGTGGCTGTCGAAACCTCTTGGAGGCCCAGCCTTCGAACCCCTGGACCGTAACGGGCTCGGTGCCCTTTATCGTGTTTTTGTCTTGGTTTTTGGGTGCAAGAGGAGCCCCCGAGCCTCCGCTTGGAGCAAGAGGACGGTCGGGGGTCTCCTGACTTTTTCATTCGCCCCTCACATATCCTTTTCGTTCGGACGAAGGGTTCGTTTGCCGAGCCCATTCTGGTCTCGACAAGATCGCAGGAAGAGCCCCTAGCCTCTGCGCAGAGCGAGAGGGCCATCGGGAGTTCCCCTGACTTTTTATACGCCCCTCGCGTGTGAGGGTTTGTTTGCCAAGCCCATTCTGGTCTCGGCAAGGTCGCAGGAAGAGCCCCTAGCCTCTGCGCAGAGCAAGAGGGCCGTCGAGAGTTCCCCTGACTTTTTATACGCCCCTCGCGCGTGAGGGTTTGTTTGCCGAGGCCCTTTGGGCACGAGCCCGGGTCGTGGGGTCTCGGCATATTTGCAGGAGGAGCCCCCTAGCCTCTTCATAGGGCGAGAAGGCCGTCAGGGGTTCCCCTGACTTTTTATGCGACCCTCGCGCTTCCTTTTCGCTCGGAAGGAGGGGTGGAATGTGCCTCGCTACCCTCGATGGGCACGAGCGGTGGCACTTCCGGTGAGCTGTTATCGGGTAGTCCGAGTGGAGGCCCGAACCCCGTTCGCTAGGGGACGGCTAGCGGTCCAGAGACACACTCCAAGAGTACCAGAGGATTTCTCTAGTGGGTGCCGAGGCCGTTCGTTGGGCCTCGGTGGCTCGGTGCCTCCCTACGGTGGGATCCCATTCGGATACTTTCCTGCCGGTCTCGGACACGACTTTGGGCGTCCCAAGCGTTTCGCTCGCTTGGGTCTCGGCCCCGAATAGGCTCGCCCGCAGTCGCCCCTGACTCTGTTATCCTGGGGCAGCTGTCGAAACCCTTTTGGGGTCCAGCCTTCGAACCCCTGGATCGTAATAGGCTCAGAGCCCGGTTCCTTCCTATGAAAGGAACAGGCCGCGGGAAATATTTTCCCTATTGGCTCGGCCACGAGTGGCGCGCCTTTTGAGGCAGTTTTATTGGGAGTCGAAACGGTACCTGCTGCCGTAGTGGCCGATCATGGCGTGGTGGATGGGACGTAACCGTCCTCGCATTTAATGCGGGAGACGTGGGCGCGTGGGCCGGTGAAATCGGCTCGTGGTTAACCGCGCCAGATTGGGGGAAATCTCCCCGATTTCATCGCCCGCTCATTTCGCCTCCTCCCTGCATAAATACCCGGGGAGTTTTGCCCCTCCTCGTCTTACCTTGCTCGCATCGCCGCCCGCCGAGCCGAGCCGTCGCTAGAGCAAATGAAAAGCCGAAAGGAGAGGAGGAAGAGCGAGCCTAGGGAGGAAGCGAGAAAAAGGTGAGAGCGTGGGAGGGAGAGAAAAGACTCACCGCCGCACCTGATTCCCCCAGCGCACTCATGGCCGGTGATATCGTTGTCGTCGAGGCGGACCCCTGGGATCCGTCAGACATCACCGAGGAGATGCTCCAGTCGCTTGTCGATGGTGGGCTCCTCCGCCCGGTGACTGACTCCACCAGGCCAGAATGGATTGCTCCGTACGGCGAGCCGGAGCCGAGGCCTCGCGATGGCTATGTCGTAAGCTTCGTCTCCTTCCACGAGCGTGGCCTCGGCGTCCCGGCGGACCGGTTCATGCGGGCGCTTACGCACTACTACGACGTGGAGCTCCACAATTTTAATCCCAACTCTGTTGCTCAGGCGGCTATCTTTGTTGCCGTCTGTGAGGGGTATTTACGGATCGCGCCCCATTGGGAGTTGTGGCTCCATCTGTTCTGGGCGGGGCATACTACAAAGCCATCGGGCACGTCGGGGAAGAGGAAGGCGACGAGGGCCAGAGGCTGCACTCTCCAAGTGCGTCAGGACCGCCTGCCCCTCTACATCCCGGCCCAACTCACGTCCTCCAACCGCCGGTGGTATACAAGTTGGTTTTATCTTCGTAACGACGACGGAGGGCTTCCCCCCTACACCGGGCGGATTGTGGGGAGTTGCCCAGAGAAGTGGAAGTGGGGCATCCCGAAGGTCGACCAGCCCAAGCTGGAGCCGCTCCTGGAGGGGCTGGCGAGGCTGCGGGGCCACGGCCTCACCGCGGCTGTGGTTGTGGCCGCGTTCCACCGCCGGAGGGTGCTGCCGCTGATGGCTCGGCGGCGGCGGCTGTTCGAGATAAGGCCGGGTGAGCCCATTGAGGGCACCCGGATGTCCTCTTCCGCCCTTTCCGAGGAGGAGATTCTTCGTCGGGTGGGGGAGACGGTAGAGGCGAAGGTGAGGGGCGGCAACTTGACCCCTATCGCGATGCGGCCGTCGCGGGGGTACCTCTCGCTGGTAAGTCGTGCGCCGCTGAAGCCTCTGACACTCCTCAGTCTCCCCCTACCCCTTGTTCCCTTATGTGTGTTTGTCATTCCTTTAGGGGATGAGGGACGTGCGCTCCTCTCCACCGCCCATTCTCGAGGACGCGGAGCGGCGGGCGGTCAACCCTGCTCACGCCGATGCGCAGAAGAGGCGAAAGGACGCCAAGGCGGCGAAGCGCACGAAGCACATCCTCGTGCGCGAGGAGCTGGATAAGCGCCGCCGTCAACAACAGAAGGACGGTCTTCCGCTGGAGGAATCCCCATCGACGTCGTTGTCGACGGAGGCCTCGGACGGGGACGAGAAGGTTGAAGGAGGGCGAGGTCCCCTGGACCACCTTCCTGATGTCGTGGAGGTGGCGCCCGGGGTGTCGGAAAGCATCCCGGCACCCCCGGGAAGGGGAGGAGAAGCGGACCCAGGGCCGGCGGTTGCCCGCTCCGGGGCCGAGGCCGACACGCCCGAGGCGCGGGCGTTAGGCAAACGCGCCGTCAGCCCGGTAGGCTCGGCGGCCGTGGCGGAGCGGGTGGCGGCGGAGGCGACGCCGCCGGCCCTGCAGAGGATCGAGGGGGCGCTGGGGTCCGCTGAAGACCGTCCGGCGTCGATGGATACGGAGGCGACGCCTCTGCCGCCGCCTCCGCCGCTGCGGGTGAGGCATGCCGTGGCGAAGCGGGGGCTGCCCCGATCAAGGCAAGTGTATTCTTAGCAGGGTCGTGGTGTTTTTCGGTCGCTTTTTTAGTTTTTTCGCTGAACTGTAGGTTAATTTTCTTTAGTCGGAAGCGACCTGCGGACGACCTCCCTTTGGCGCCCCTTAAGGCGCTTAAGGCGAGGCCCGACTCCTCCGCACACTGGGTGGTGGCGGCACAAGCCGCTATCCAACGCGGCGCGGCGTCGGCGAGGGTCGACCCAATGGGGCCGGCCGCCCAAGGAGGGGCTGCCGAGGCGGCCCCTACACAGACGATGGAGGGAGTGCTTCCGCCTCGTGGGGGCGAGGCTCACGAATCAGATGAGGCCGGCATGCCCTTTGTTGCTGAGGCCCCCGGGGTCTCCAAGGCTGAGGCGACGGAGGCCACGGCGCCCGCGACCGCCGAGACCGCGGTGGCCGTGGTCAGCGTCTCCTCGCCAGCTGAGGCCACGATGTCGGAGGCCAAAGACCCTGAGACCGCCGAGGCCATAATTGCAGAGGCCGGAGCCTCCGAGGTGGCGGCGAGGCCGTCTGCGCAGGAGGCGGAGATGCAGGCGGCGGCCGCCTTAGTGGTGCCCTTGGTTCAGTGCCCGCCGTTGGCCTATCCGGTCCCCTCTGACGATACTTCCCGGGCACAGGAGGTGGTCGACGCCGAGGAGACCAATGCCGTAGAGCAGCCAGCGCCGCTCTTGGATGAGGGGGCTCGACCCTCGTGCGGGTCCGGCCCGAACCTCGCGGGTGGGACCACCCGCGGGTATTGTGGCAGAGCCGGGACGACCCTGAGGGGGAGCCTCTGCTCGCCCTTGAGGATGCGGCTAAGGGTGGGCACTGGAACACCTTCGAGCAGTATCGCCAGCTGGCGGAGCGGTCGCTACGGACAGCGCTATCTGTGGTGGCCGACGAACTGCCCGGAGTCGCCCAGGTTCGTGCTTTTCTTTCTCGTGCGACGTTTACCTTCCTGACTTTGTTGCGACCAATGACCCTCGCTTTGCTTCCCCAGGAGCTCGAGACCCGGTCGCTTGGGAAGTCGGTGTTCCTCCGGCGGGAGAGGGGCGTCTAGGACCAGCTTCACCGGCAGAAGGGCCTTCTCGCCAATGCTAACGAGCTTCTGTCAGTGCGGAGCGCGGAGGTGGAGGACCTCTATCTTCGCTGTGCTGACGCGAAGGTCGAGGCGGCCGTGGTCCAGGCGCAGCTCACCCCCTTGGCGGCGCGGGTCAAGGAGCTAGAGGAGGAGCTTACCCACGC
Source organism: Miscanthus lutarioriparius (assembly GCA_904845875.1). Taxonomy (NCBI): domain Eukaryota; kingdom Viridiplantae; phylum Streptophyta; class Magnoliopsida; order Poales; family Poaceae; genus Miscanthus; species Miscanthus lutarioriparius. Next base: position 64,646,996 of record CAJGYO010000002.1, read on the forward strand.
GGTCAGCGATCGAGACGCCTTCCGGTCTCAGGCCGAAGAGGCGACGGCCTCAGGCAAGGCCCTCGCCGGGCAGCTGGGGGCAGAGGAGAGTGCGCACCGGCTGACCCAAGGTGCTCTGAACGAGGCCCTTGCTGCGGTTGAGGCCTCGCAGATCGAGGCTATGGTTTTGAAGGGGGCGGTCGAGGGTGAGTTCCAGTCCCCTTGTTTTGTTTTCTTTCCCTTATGTTTGCTCCCTGACTTCCTTATCTGACGCAGAGCTGGGAAGGGAAGCCTCCAGGGCGGCCGAGGCCTCTAGGTTCGTGGCCCAACGGTTGAGGGAGAAGGCCGAGGCCTGTCAGGCCGAGACCCATCGCTGGGAGCAGAAGGCCAAGGGTGAGCTCCGTGGGCTTCCGTCCCCAACTTAGGTTGTCCTTTCTCTCGCTTGACTTCATTCCGTTTTCCGCGGTGCAGAGTCGGAGGCGGAGATCCTTCGGGCCGCCGAGGCTTCCAGCGCGGTGCAGACGGTGCTCGAGGCCGAGATCGGGGAGCACGAGGCGCTGAAGCGTGCTGCCCTTTCTGCCTACGAGGCCTTGGAGGTCGAGGGGGTTCAATCAGGCAGCTCCCTTGGGAGCCGCCTGATTGCGCTGAGCAGCCAGATGCGCGAGCGGCTCCGGGGGGCACTGCACACGGGTGTCAAGCGGGCGCTGGCCGTCATCTCCTCTCACTACCTCGGCGTCGACCTCCCGGCCATTAGTGATGGCTATGTTCTGCCTGACGATGACGAGGAGGCCGATGCGGCGGTGGCGAAGCTGACGGAGGCGGCAGAAGGCCCTGGTACGGCACTGGCGACTCTCTTCGAAGAGGAGGTGGTTCCTCCCCTACCGTCCGCCGACGCTGAAGGCCCTGAGCCTTGATCTGGGCCCCGGGGGCTATGTAAAAATAGAATAGGGGTTATTTTTTGTATCGTGACGCTTGTGGCCGTCGAGGCCTTTACTTTTGAAGTACTTGTGTTTCCTAGTTGTCTTTCTTATGTTTCCGAGCCTCTGCCCTCTGCCGCTCCTGATCGGATTTCGTTTGCAAAACACCCCCTTGGGGCCTAAGCCGTCCCTTGAGCGAGAGGTAGTGAGGGAGTGCCGTAGCCCAGAGGCGTAGGCCGTCTCGCGACTCTACCGGCCTCTCGCTTAGGAAACAGACCTTGGTCCGAGGGGTTTTTACAACTAATTCGTCAGAGTCTGCTAGGGACTTGGCGTAGGATTTTTTGTGAAAAACAACTGGAGAATGGCGCGTGTGGACCTAGGGGACGCCTAGGGAGGGGTCCCCTATCTAGCCCCCAAGGGAGACTTGATTCTGCCGAGGCAGAACCGAGTTTCCCTTGCCGTGTTACTGCGTTGCCGAGGCCCACGATGGGCTCGGGGGTTTCTCAAAAAATTAGACCAACTAAAGAATGCTTTTTAATTGTATTTCGAGAAACGACATATACAATGCTTGGAAATTTAGGGATAAAAGCGACGTAGCTGTTCTATGTTCCAAGCGTTGGTGAAGACTTCGCCCTTCTCGTTGGCCAGCTTGTAGGTCCCGGGCTTCAGCACTTGGGCGACGATGTACGGTCCTTCCCATGGCGGGGTCAGCTTGTGGCGACCCTTGTTGCTCTGTGCTAGCCTCAACACCAGGTCGCCTACCTTCAAGTCTCAGCTTCGGACACGTCGGGCCTGATAGCGCCGCAGGCTCTGCTGGTATTTGGCCGAGTGTAGTAGCACGACGTCTCGGGCTTCCTCCAGTTGATCAAAGGCATCCTCTCGGGTGGTGCGGTTACTTTGTTCGTTATAAGCTTGCATCCTCGGGGAACCATATTCCAAGTCGGTGGGGAGGATGGCCTCGGCCCCATAGACTAGGAAGAAAGGCGTGAATCCCGTGGCTCGGCTTGGAGTGTTCCTCAGGCTCCAGATGACCGACGGGAGCTCGGCGAGCCATTTTTTGCCAAACTTTTTCAATCGGTTGTGAATCCTTGGCTTGAGGCCTTGTAGGATCATGCCGTTGGCATGCTCTACTTGGCCGTTGGTCCTTGGGTGTCCTACGGCTGACCAGGCCACACGGATGTGGTGGTCGTCGCAAAACGTCAGGAACCTTTTGCCGGTGAACTGCGTCCCGTTGTCGGTGATGATGGTGTTGGGGACCCCAAACCTGTGGATGATGTCAGTGAAGAATAGCACCGCCTGCTCAGATTTGATTCGATTGATCGGACGAGCCTCGATCTATTTGGAGAACTTGTCGATTGATACCAATAGATGGGTGAAGCCCCCGGGGGCCTTTTGCAGAGGCCCGACCATGTCGAGTCCCCACACGGCGAACGGCCATGTGATGGGGATGGTTTGCAGGGCCAGGGCCAGGAGATGTGTCTGCCGAGCGTAGTACTGGCATTCTTCGCAGGAGCGTACTAGTTTGGTAGCGTCGGCGACCGCCGTCGGCCAGTAGAACCCTTGGCGGAAAGCGTTCCCTACGAGCGTCCGAGGCACCGCATGGTGCCCGCAGGCGCCCGCGTGTAAGTCCCAAAGCAGGGCTCGGCCCGCTTCGGAGCTGATACACCATTGGAGGACACCTGAGGGACTTCGCCTGTACAATTCGCCGTTGTAGAGGGCGTAGGTCTTGGCTCGCCGCGCAAGCCGCCATGCTTCTGTTTTGTCGTCAGGAAGCTCCCCCCGATCGAGCCAATCGAGGAACGGGACTCGCCAATCCACGTCGTGATCAGTCCGTGGAGGCTCGGCGTTGACTTCCATGACCTCGGGCTTGGTCGAGGGGGTCTCGGCAGCATAGAGGGCGTCGAGCTCCGCCGCGGGTTCCACAGGCGGGCCCTCCTCTGTTGCCGAGGTGTATCCAATGGAAGGTTTGTGGAGGTCTCTGGCGAAGACGTTCAGGGGGACCGGGGTCCGTGCTGAGGCCATCTTTGCCAGCTCGTCGGTGGCTTCGTTGTACTTCCGCGCGACGTGATTTAGCTCGAGACCGTCGAACTTGTCTTCTAGGCGTCGTACCAGCTTGCAGTAAGCCTCCATTTTGGGGTCGAGGCAGTTTGACTCCTTCATCACTTGATCTATGACGAGCCTGAGTCGCCTCGGACGTCGAGGCGTCGTGCCCCAAGTTCGATGGCGACTTGTAAGCCGTTGATGAGGGCCTCGTATTCGGCCACGTTGTTGGAGGCGGCGAAGTGGAGCCGCACTATGTAGCGTATGTGTACTCGAGGGGCAAAATGAAGAGCAGACCCGCGCTCGCCCCGGTCTTCATGAGGGATCCATCGAAGTACAAGGTCCAGTATTCCGTCTGAATTTGAGTGGGTGGCAGTTGGGTATCTGTCCATTCAGCCACGAAATCGGCCAAGACCTGAGACTTGATCGCTTTTCGAGGCACAAAGGTCAAGGTTTCCCCCATAAGCTCGACAGCCCACTTGGCTATCCTTCCCGAGGCCTCCCGGTTATGGACTATCTCGCCCAGGGGGAAGGATGATACCACGGTCACTGGGTGTGACTCGAAGTAGTGGCGCAGTTTGCGCCGGGCTAGGACCACGGCGTAGACCAGTTTCTGGATGTGGGGGTAGCGTGCTTTGGTCTCAGAGAGCACCTCGCTGATGAAATAAACAGGTCATTGGGTGGGCAGAGTGTGCCCCTCTTCCTGCCTCTCTACCACTACGGCGGCGCTGACCACTTGGGTCGTTGCGGCGACGTAGAGTAGGAGGACCTCGTCCACGGCCGGGGGTATCAGGACGGGAGTATTGGTGAGTAGGCTCTTGAGTCTGTCGAGGGCTTCCTCGGCCTCGGGGGTCCAAGAGAAATGCTCGGACTTTCTCAAGAGTCGGTACAGGGGCAAACCTTTTTCGTCGAGGCGTGAGATGAAGCGGCTCAGGGCCGCAAGGCATCCCATTACCCTCTGCACTCCCTTGAGGTCTCTAATTGGTCCCATGCTGGTTATGGCCGAGACTTTCTCCGGGTTGGCCTCAATGCCGCGTTCCGAGACTATGAATCCCAAGAGCATGCCTCGGGGAACCCCGAACACACACTTCTCGGGGTTGAGCTTGATGCCCTTCTCCCTAAGGCATTTGAAGGTTATCCTCAAGTCGTTGACGAGACCCTCGGCCTTTCTGGTCTTGACCATGATGTCGTCTACGTAGGCCTCGACGGTCCGCCGGATGTTGTCCCCAAAGACCTGGGTCATGCACCGTTGGTACGTGGCACCTGCGTTTCTGAGGCCGAAGGGCATCGTCACGTAGCAGTACATGCCGAACGGTGTGATGAAAGAAGTTGCGAGCTGGTCGGACTCTTTCATCCTGATCTGATGGTAACCAGAGTAGGCATCAAGGAAAGACAGGGTCTCGCACCCTGCAGTGGAATCAACAATTTGATCGATTCGAGGTAATGGGAAGGGGACCTTTGGACAGGCTTTGTTTAGACCGGTGTAGTCTACACACATCCTCCATTTCCCATTTTTCTTTTTGACTAACACGGGGTTAGCCAACCACTCGGGGTGAGACACTTCCTTGATGAACCCGGCCACCAAGAGTCTCTGCACCTCCTCTCCAATGGCCCTGCGCTTTTCTTCGTCGAAGCGGCGCAGGCATTGCTTCGCCGGTCTAGATCCGGCCCGGATGTCTAGGGCGTGCTCGGTGACCTCCCTTGGTATGCCCGGTATGTCCGAGGGACTCCACGCGAATATGTCGGCGTTCACACGGAGAAAGTCGACGAGCACGGCTTCCTATTTGATGTCGAGGGTGGCGCTGATCCTCAGCGCTCGGTCGTCGGGGCAGGCGGGGTCGACCGGGATGAGTTTGATAGTTTCAGCGGGCTCGAACGCCCCCGCGCGACGCTTGGAGTCAGGCACCTCGCCACTGAGTTGGTCGAGGTGGGCGATGAGGGTCTCGGCCTCTGCAAGAGCCTCGGCGTACTCGATGCATTCGACGTCGCAGTCGTATGCATGTTCGTACGTGGACTCAATTGTGATGACACCGCTAGGGCCTGGCATCTTGAGCTTGAGGTAGGTATAGTTGGGCACTGCCATGAACTTGGCGTAGCACGGCCGCCCCAGAATGGCGTGGTAGGCTCCCCCGAATCCGACTACCTCGAAGGTGAGGACTTCCTTGCGGTAGTTGGAGGGGGTGCCAAAGCAGACAGGAAGGTCGATGCGCCCGAGGGGTCACGTGTGCCTCCCTGGCACAATGCCGTGGAAGGGTGCGACATCGCCTCGGAGCCTCGACCGATCGATCTCCAAGAGTTCCAGGGTGTTGGCGTAGAGGATGTTGAGGCCGCTGCCTCCGTCCATCAACACCTTGGAAAGTCGGGTGTTGCCGATGATCGGGTCGACAACCAGTGGGTACTGCCCGGGATTCGGAACATGGTCAGGGTGGTCATCTCGATCGAAGGTGATCGCCTCTCGAGACCAGTCAAGGTACTGGGGGGTGGCTACCTTGACCGAGAAGACTTCTCGGCGTTCCCTCTTGCGCTGCCGCGCCGTAAGGCATGCCGAGGGCCCGCCGAAGATCATGAAGGCGTTGCGTACTTCGGGGAACCCGTCGTCCTTGTCCTCGTCCCGATCGCCGGCGCCCTTCTGCTTGGCGTCGTCGTCGGGGAGCCCGAGCCTGGTGTAGTAACATCGCAGCATGGTGCAATCCTCGAGGAAGTGCTTGACCGGGCCTTGGTGATAAGGGCATGGTTTCTTGAGCATGTCGTCGAAAGGCCTAGGGCCTTTGGGGCCTCGGGGATTCTTGCGTTCTACGGCCCCGACCAGATCAACCCCCATGACCTCCTGCTTCTCTAGGCGCCCCTTTTTCTTTCTCTTAGGGAGGTGGGAGGCCGAGGCGTCGGGGGCCTCGTCCCTCCGGTTTCCCTTGGCGTCGCTGTCGGGGAAGATGGCACCGACGGCCTCCTCGCCCGAGGCGAAGTTGGTGGCGATGTCGAGGAGCGCAGCAGCGGTGCGTGGCACGTTCCGACCTAGCTCCCGCACCAGGTCCCGGCAGGTGGTGCCGGAGAGGAAAGCCTGGACGATCTCCGAGTCGCCGACGCTGGGCAGCTCGGTGCACTGCTTGGAGAAGCGCCGGATGAAACCTCGGAGAGACTCGCCTGGTTTCTGGCGGCAATTCTTAAGGTCCCAGGAGTTTCCGGGACGTACGTACGTGCCCTGAAAATTCCCAACGAAGACCCTAACCAAGTCGCACCAGTCGTGGATCTGTGAGCGAGGGAGGTGCTCAAGCCAGGCTCACGCCGAGTCTGACAAGAGCAAAGGGAGGTTACGGATGATGAGCAGGTCATCGTCCGCGCCACCTAGCTGGCAGGCCAGGCGGTAGTCGGCAAGCCAGAGTTCGGGGTTGGTCTCACCGCTGTATTTCGCGAGGTTGGCTGGTTGCCGAAAACGGGCCGGGAACTGGGCGACACGGATAGCTCTGCTGAAGACTCGAGGGCCAGGTGGCTCAGGAGACGGGCTACGGTCTTCCTCGCTGTCGTAGCGGCTACCTCGGTGCACATGGTAGCCTCGGGTGGGCCCCTCACCGTCGTGGCGTCGTCGTCGGCCGACTACCTCGTGGTCTCCCTGCCCCTCGTGTCGATTGTCGAGGCGGTCAAGGAGCATGGGGACCCTGTGAGCTATCGGTGCTCGAGCAGGTTCAGGACGAGCCGAGGCTTCCCTATCCTGTCGAGGTGGTGCCGCGGGTAGGTTCGAGACGCCCCAGTGCCGTCGGGAGGCAGAACTCTTGGCTTGCTGAACCGCGGCGGTCTCTAGGAGGTCTCGGAGTTCACCGCGGACCCGCCGCCCCTCCGCGGTAGAAGGCTCGGGCATTGCGCGAACCAGCATCGCCGCAGCCGCGACGTTCTGGCTAGCGCGATTGAAGATCGGGGGTTGCTCGCTCCCTTCGTCGTTATGGATGCGGTGATGCATGTCGAGGGCCCTCCGTCGGGCTCCCCCGCCTTCGCCGCGACCTCGCTGTTCCTGTTTGAGAGAGTCTCGAAGCTGCTGCAGAAGGAGTTGGTCTTGCTCGACCTTGGCCTGGAGCTCACGGAGCTGTTCTAGGTCTGGGCGCTGAGGTCGCGCAAGAGCGACGTTCTCATCTCGTGTGGCCGGCAGGACGGCGTGTGGAGGTGTAGCGACGCCCGCGCCAGGGGCGGAGCGGGGAACGGCTACCTGCCCCCTCGTCCTCTTCGCCCGCTCTCGGCATCCCGACCCCGACATGAAAACATTCGCGAGTGGGGTCGTAGGTGCCCTCGTCGTCGGAGTCGGAGTAGCCGAAGCAGTAGTCGCTCGCAGCCAAGAACTGGCGCAAAGCCCCAGGGTTGTGGAGTCCGGAAAAATCCACCCCGGGCCATGCCTCGTCCTCGTCCGAGAAGTCGAGTGGGTGCTCAGTCGAGAGCGGGCGCCCGGCGGCGTTCGAGGGGCTCGTGAGCGACAGAGTAAGCGTAGGCGTACGAGGTGGCGACATTTCTCAACCCAAAAGGGTATGGGGACGGTGCCGTCTCCAGATTCTGCCCCGCCGGAATTGGCTCTTCAGGGAGTGGTGGAGCGGAGCTTGACGACTGGGCATCACCGCGTGCCACAGGCAAGTTTCCTTTGTCCAAGCTCAGGCTAGACAGGTCCCCAGCCAGGGACCCTGTGCCAACAGCTGGTCATAGGATATCGGCGGGGGGTGGCGTGTTGCCCCGGATTCGCGTAGCGTCGGGGTGGCCTTGTTCGTGCCGTGCTTGGCAAGTGCGGCGAGAATGGCCGCCCGGACGCCGCCCGCGCCTGGGCTGCCGGGGCGTAACTTCATCATTGGTTGGTGGGGCTCGAGGAGGGAGGAGCACCAAGTCGTACTCATGCCCTAGAGACATGAACTCTAGGCTCCCGAACCAAATCACGGTGCCGAGACGCAATGGTCGTACGTGGTCTGCCATCCGGAACATGCTGGGATGACAAAACCAACACGCAGCGCCCCTACCTGGCGCGCCAACTGTCGGTGTTTCGGACCAGGGGGTCCTCAACCAACTAGTGAATTTGTTCTGCGTGCTCCCGATCCGGATGGTGATGCAAAGAGACACAAGGTTTATACTGGTTCAGGCAATCGAGGCCCTACTTCCAGTCTGAGAGATCGATCTTGTATTCCTTGCACCGAGGTGCTCGTAGTAGGGGGTTACAAGCTAAAGGAGAGAAGGAGCTGGTCCTAGGTCTTGGCAGGGTGCCGTGCGTGCCGCTTGAGACGTTGCTCTCCGGCGGCAGGAGTGTACGTGTGTGTTACAAGGTGTCCCCCCCCCCTAAAACAACCCAGGTCCTCTCCTTTTATAGCATGAAGGGAGGACTTGGGCGGTACATGAGCTGACTATACGGCGTCGTGTGAACAGAGGCGGCGTGTCCGGGCCCTATAGCCTGTTCCTGTGGCGGCGTGGCCGTCGAAGTGGTCCATCCTTGGAGTACTAGGGCGGCGTGGTCATCCCATCAGGTCCTGTGCGTCGTGGGAGCCCCGGGAATGCCTCGGAGTGGATGCAGCGGCGAACGTGCGAGCCACTGTGGATGGACTGTGCGCGATGCCGAGGCTTGGTCGATGCCGAGGCTGGCACTGCGGTGGGGGGGTCTCGGCAGGCATGAACCCCAAGATCGCCGAGGCCTCGGTGTACAGTGCCGAGGCCTTGAGCGGGCGGCCGATCATGGGTACAGCGTTTGGACACTGTGGTTGGTAATCCCCGTCGTACCCTTTCCCAGCCGGTATGGTGCTGGTCGTGGGCACAGTGGTAGGACACAGTGGTAGGTAATCCCCGTCGTGCCCTTTCCCAGCCGGTATGGTGCTGATCGTGGACACAGTGGTAGGACACAGTGGCCTGTCCCGGCCGGTATGGCGCTGATGCGACCTCGGGTCGCGTCGGCCATCCTGTGGCGTTGAGCCAGCGTCCGGCTGAGATTGCGGGAGTGGTTGAAGCATTAATGAGACATGACGAGTTGTTGGGAGGGTCGGCCGAGACGGGGGGCGACGGACCATGGACGAGCCGGCCTCGAGCGACACGGAGAATGAGGCCTCGCGCGATACGGAGAATGAGGCCTCCGCCGAGGCCTTCCCTGGATAGCCTCGGGCGAGACGGAGACGGCGTCCCCTGCCGAGGCTCGGCGCCCCCTGCCGAGGCCTACCCTGGGGAGCCTCGCGCGAGGCGGAGTTCGTTCCGAGACCTCCTGCTCGAGGCTCGAGCGCGAGGTGGAGGAGGGCTCGGTCGTGGCAGGTGAGGGGCCCACAGCTTACCTTCTAGCTTTGTTTTGATGTTTGCTTGGGGTACCCCGTTCTAAGGTACCCGACACATACCTTTCAAAAAAAATACACATACAATACACATGTCTTGAAAAAAAACATATATAATCAGCGAATAACAATTAACTTCCTTGCAAATAACTCACATGCTCACCATTAACTAATATGCCTGAAAATTATCATATACTCCCTCAATTCCAAATTATAAGTTAGTTTGACTTTTTTGATTCATCCATTTTGCTACGTATCTATTATTATATCTAGATACATAGCAAAATAGATGTATAAAAAAAGTCAAAGCGACTTATAATTTAGAATGGAGGGAGTAGATTACAATGATGGGTATTTCAATTTGAGGTCATTGATGTTAATTTTCTAATAATATAGGTTGCCATAAAGTAAAACTCACCATGCTATGAATTACTTGGACCACTTAGGCCTCGTTTAGATGCATGCGTATCTATTTCAATCCACATGTGTTGGAGTGATATGAATAGAACTTAATTTAATTCCATTCAAATCCACTTCAACACATGTGGATTGAGATGAATACATGCGCATCCAAACAAAGCCTTAACAGTGAGGATTGTGGTGGTGAATTAGTTTCACCACCCAATACACCATCTCTGATTCGATACATAACACTAAATGAACTCGAAAGTGCACCAAGTTAAACCTTAATTAGTATGAGCATCAATTAAATTTAAAATAATACTAACCAGGATGTGAATTAGATTGACCACCACTTTTTTTCTTGTTGATGACATCGCTACACATATAAGATAAATAGGAGGAACAACCGCAACTAATAACTACATTATTTTAGATCATGTTGCATAATCAAATCAGGTCAAGAGTACCTATTACAATAAGAGTTAGAAATACAGAGTTTAGATTATAGTAATTCGTTGTCATGCTTTTTTTAATTGAGTTCATTGTCATGCTTCATTCCCATAGCAATAAATCGTCAAAAATATTTTCAAATTACTGGACGTACCAATGTACCATAGTGTCATGTCTATATGAATCAGCTCTACTACAGGAATCAGCTCTACTGAGTCGGCTCTATTGCCAAGCAGGACTTTGAAACAATTTATTTTATTTGTTTGTCTTACATCATTTTTATGTTCTCTAATTTATTTGTTTCTTGATAAATATTTTTATAGAGACATCAGACATCAGTCAATCCCATGTTTGCGACCACTTAGGCCCTTTGGATCCATTAGCTGATAGTAGTTATCTAGCTAACAGCATATAGCTAATATTAGCTGGCTAATAATTGAGTAGTTATCTATTAATTGGCAAATAATTGCTCTCATCTGTGTTTGGACACTAATTTAGAATATTAAACATAGACTAATTATAAAACTAATTTCACATATGGAGACTAATTTACGAGACGAATCTATTAAACCTAATTAGTTTATGATTTGACAACGTGGTGCTACAGTAACCATGTGCTAATGATGGATTAATTATGATTAGTAGATTCGTCTCCCAAATTAGGCTCCACTCTGTGTAATTAGTTTTATAATTAATTCATGTTTAATCCTCCTAATTAGTATCAAACATCCAATATCACATGGACTAAACTTTAGTCCCAGCATGCGAACATCCGATCAAGCACAAGCACGGGGTTCGCCAATGGACTCGTTGTCTGCAATGCTCTTCATTCTAGTAACGGAGGCGCTTGGCCGGCTGTTTTGCGCAGCAAGAGAAGAGAGAGTCATCCGGTCATCAAACACCGCTGTAGCATATATGCCGATGATGTCATCGTGTTCATTCACTAGACGCGGCAGAGGCAGCAGCGGTCAAGGCGATCCTCGGGATCTTCGGTGACGCCTCTCTAGACTGAGAACAAACCTTGGCAAGTGCTCCATCACACCAATCTTCGCCGACGATGACATGTTACCGGAGTTACAACATATTTAGCCTGTTCGTTTGGTCGTAAACGATCGTGGATTATAAACCAGAACAATATTTTTCTCTCACACCAAACCAGCCAGCAGTAATAATCCACGATCGTTTCAGCCGAAACGAACAGACTGATTATTGCTGCCAGTTTGCGGAGTTCCCCATCACATACTTGGGGCTGCCGCTAAGTACATACAAGGAAGATACCCAAGAGCGGAGTACAAGCCACAATGGAAGCCGTTGCAAGGAAACTGCCGGCTTGTCACGGGCCGCTCATGGCAAGGAGCGGGCGACTAGTATGGATAAAATCCGTCCTCGCGGCAGTGCCCATTTACTACATGCTCGCGGATGGGCTGCCGCCATGGGCGCGCCACGAGATCGACGCCATCTGCCGTCGGTTCCTCTGGGCTGGGAAGGATGAGTCGATTCGAGGAAAATGCATGGTTGCCTAGCCAACCATTTGTCGACCCAAGGAACTGGGAGGGCTCGGCATACCAGACCTTAAGCTCACAACCATCGCACTACAACCTAAGTGGTTATGGCTCCAGCACACTCACATGGAGCGAGCATGGTCGCAGTTGCCCATCAAGGCCTCCATAGAAGTACAGGCATTCTTGAAGGCTTCTACCTTCACCATACTCGGCAACGGCAGGAGGACTTGCTTCTGGACAGGGAGGTATGGCTGCAAGGGCGTTCCATCCAGGACCTAGCACCGACCCTCTCCAGCATCGTGGATCGTCGTTTCTTCCATTCGTCCACAGTAGCTATAGCTCTGCTAAACCGAAGCTGGCTCAGGCACGTCACTGGCGGGCTCATCGCACCCGTGATACAAGCGTATCTGGCTATTTGGGACTGCATGCGAGACATTCACCTCAACGACGCAGAAGACACCTTGATATGGAGATGGTCCGCGGACATGAAGTACTCTTCACGATCCGCGTACAGAGCGCTACACCTGGGCTCGCACCCACGCCTCGGTTGCAAGAGAATCTAGGAAACTTGGGCACCGCACCGTGTCAAGTGATTCCTCTGGCTTGCGGTGCGACGAAGGCAATGGACAGCAGACAGGCGATTGCGCCATGGGCTTGTTAGGAATAATCATGACTTTGTTATTTGAGTTATTGCATATAGGCCATGTACATGTGTGTCATGTATGTAGTCTGTGTCATCCAAAACGAGATGTGTTCTCGTGGAGGATTCAAGAGTCATTTGCATGTAGATTAGGCTAGTTAGCAAGTTAGAGTGTGCGTGTGTTGCACAACAGGTTGTTAGCTAGTCTCTAGGACTTGCATGTGTTGAGTATACGGTAGAGTAGTATTAGCCACTACATGTTAGCCAGGCACGTTTGGAGGCGTGGCTTGGTCAGAGGACCGTTTCATGCGGCGTACGTGCAGCATATGAGTGTGTGGCTCGGAAGCTGTGGAACGTGCGAGCACACATGAGACCCGGGCAGTAGTGGCTCCCGTGTGCATGTGGGCAAGGCTATTTAGCCGTGTATCCTGTTTAGTTCAGGTGCGTCGAGTTGTGTATCTTCCAGTTAATAAAGCCAACATACAGGCCGTCCGGCGGTCGGGGCGTTCGTCGCCAGCAAAACTCGCGTCCACTGTTCATCTTCCACCTCCGTCTCCTCTCGTGTGTGAGCGTGTGACGTGCTGCCCAGGGCCAACAATTGGTACCAGAGCCTGAAAGCATCTAGGACCCTAATTGGGTTTCGGTGATTAATGACAATATAAGATTACTGTGACTAACGTGTGTTTTGCAGAGGCAATTAAGTTAGGTCACGGTAATGGAGATTGATTGGGCAATCAAGGTTGTCATGCCCCTACGATGGAAATCGTTTTGGTTTTCAAAGGATGGACGATAAGGTTAAGGATGACTAGTTCTAAGTGTCGATTGGAGTTGGAGAGACACTTAGAGTAGTTTAGGACTTTGTTTTTTTCCTTTGGCCGTACTATTAAGGGGGTATGGATGGGTAGCTTGACCTAGGTGAGTCTAGTGAGTTAGGTGTGGTGCACACTTGTTAAAACTAGTACTAGGTAGCTCCTAAATATGCCTAAGATCCTTTGGAGCAAACTTCATTCACAAATGATCGAGAGTTGGAAGTGAATGGAGGGTCAAAGACTGACCGGACACTGGCTCCGGTGCGACCGGACGCTGGCCGCAGGGTCCGGTCAGTTCATTTGACTGAGGTAAACTAGTCCGGTTTGACCGGACGCTGAGGGCCAGCATTCGGTCGACTCCAGTAAGGTTCTAGAAAAGAGAATCTATGACCGGACGCGTCCGGTCAGTGCTGACCGGACCCTGGGGGTTCAGTGTTCGGTCGAGTACAGTAAGGTTCCAGTGAGGGATATTTGCGACCGGACATGTCCGATCAGTGGTGACCGGACCCTGCCAGTGTCCGGTCAACACTTAAACAATGGTGTGCGGGTTGAACTGACCGGAGCGTCCGATCACCCCGCAGAGGCACATAACGGTTCGTTTTTCAGGTTGTCTTATAAATAGAAGCTCCACTCATGTGTGGAGTAACTTTTGCTCATTTCAACAGCTGAAACACACCTTAGAGAGTGCCAAGAAGAGCAAGGTCCTAGTGAGGTGATTGAGATTTGAGAATCCAAAGAGAGCCCTCATTAGTGAAGATCAAGAGTAGCAAAGTGTGCATCCACCCTTCTCCCTAGGCTTGTTGTGGTCAAGCGAGAGTTCATGCTTGTTACTCTTGGTGATCGCCATCACCTAGACGGTTTGGTGGCGATTGGGAGCTTGGTGATCATCTGGAGAGCTTGTGGATGACCCAACTCAAGTTGTCAGTGGTTGTGGGTGATTCACCGCGACGGAGTGTCAAAGAATCAACCCGTAGAGAGCACTTGATCCTTGCGTGGATCAAGGGGGAGCTACACCGTTGCGCGGGTGCTCCAATGAGGACTAGTGGGGAGTGGCGACTCTCCGATACCTCGACAAAACATCACCGCGTTTCCTCTTCTCTCTTTACTTTGAGCATTTTAATTCTTGTCATTTATATTCCTAGAATTGTCATACTAGAGTAGGATTGAAACTAGGTTACTAAACTTTTGTGCGTTAGATCAATAGAAACACTTCTCTAGGCACAACGGGTTAATTGGGCTAACCATTAGACTTGTTTATTGCAAAGATATTTAGAATTAGCCTAATTCACCCCCCCCCTCTTGGGCATCTTGATCCTTTCAATTGGTATCAAAGCCTCATGCTCACGTATTTTGGCTTAACCGCCTAGAGAAAGATGTCTTATGGGGATGGACCTCCTCCTATCTTTGAGGGGGATGATTTTCCTTATTGGAAAATTCGTATAGAGGCGTACTTATAAGCTCTAGATGTTGGAATACTTAGAGCCGCCTCACAAGGCTTCCCAAAACCTAAAGATCCCACACACCCACAAGGCGATGAGGTAAACTACAAAAAATGGAATGCAAAGGCTCGCAACACCATCTTTAGAGGTCTTTGCAAAGATGTGTTCAATCGGATGAGGAACCACAAAGACGCCCATGCACTATGGTCGGATGTTTGTGCGCTCCATGAGGGAACAAAGAGTGAGCGTGAGGAACGCTATCATCTTGTCATGAAAAAGCTCAACTCTTTTGAAATGCTTCCTAAAGAATGTGCTAATGAAATGTATTCACGTTTGAATGTTCTTGTAGAGGAAGTCAATGGGCTTGGACTTACTCAAATGTCACCATCCGACGTTGTGAGAAAGATCTTGAGTGTCCTTCCCATTGACAAATATGGGCATATTGTGACCGTGCTACATCAAGGTGATCTTTCCACCGCTACACCGACACAAATCTTGGGAAAGATCAATGCTCATGAAATGTACGTGCACATCACACCTCAAGATGGCTCATCCTCTACTAAGAAGAAAGAAAAAGATTTAGCATTCAAAGCTAGTCAAGATAAGGGCAAGGCAAGACTTGAGTATGAGAGTTCAAGTGATGAAGAAGATGAAGATGAAGATCTTGCTCTCATGGTGAAGAAAGCCACCAAGATGCTAAAGAAGCTAAACAAGAGTGGCATCAAGTTCGATGGCAAGAAGAAGAAGTTCTTCACAAGCTCTAGGAGAAAGCCAATCTCCAAAATGGATTGCTTCAATTGTGGTGAACTTGGTCATCTAGCACACCAATGCTCCAAGCCCAAGAAAGACAAGTTCAAGAACAAGTTCAAGGGCAAGAAAGATGACTCAAGCAATAAAGAAGAAGATGAAAAGAAGAAGAACAAGCCATACAAGAAGAGAGATGGCAAGAAGAGAGACTTCCACAAGAAGAAGAAAAGTGGAAAGGCCTACATTGTCGGTGATTGGCTCACGGACATTGATTCATCTAGTGGATCATCCTATGATGATAGTGACGATGAGAAGGTGGCCGCCATAGCTATTGATCTCTCATCTTCACCGCCACCACCGCCATCATCCTCTACACACCTATGCCTTATGGCCAAGGGTGAACGCAAGGTAACTAATAATGATGATAGTAGTGGTGATGAGCAAGCTAGTGATGATGATAGCGATAGCGATGATGATGATTCACCTTCATATGATGATCTTGTTAAAATTCTAAGAAAATACACTAAGATCATTAGAAAGAGTAGAGCTAAAATTGAAAAACTAGATGCTAAGAATGATTCACTTTTAGCAAAATGTGATACAATAGAAAAGGCTAATGTTGAGCTTAAAGAAGCAAATGATGCTATGTCATCCAAACTCAAAGAGCTCAAATCTTCTAGGAAAGAGCTTAAAGATAAATATGATAAACTTGAGTGGGTGCACAATGAGCTCATCACTAGCCACAACAAGCTAAAAGATGAATATACTACTCTTAAGATTAATCATGATAATCTTGCTATTGCTCAAGAATTTCTATCCAATGAGCCGCATGATGCTACTAACCATGTTGTTAAGATTAATATAGCTACATCATGTGATGACTTGATCATTGAGAGCATTGAGCAAGGTTCTAGTATCAAAGGCAAGCAAGTGGTTGAGTGCAATGACTATAATGAGTATGTCAAGCTCAAGAATGACAATGCAAAGCTCAAGAGAGATCTTGAAGAAATCAAAAGCCACAACACCATTGTGCTAGAAACCCTTGATCATGATGGTGACTTGATCCTTGAGAATGAGAAGCTCAAAGAGGAAAACAAGAAGCTCAAGGAAGAAAAGAATAATGATGCTCTTAAGGAAGAGAACAAGAAGCTTAAGTTGGAGAAAGAGCATCTCAAGGTTGGATTGAGTAAGTTCACAAGAGGCAAATATCTTCAAAGTGAGCTACTTATGAACACCGTCATGAAGATGGATAGAAGTGGCATTGGATATGTGGCACATGTAGAGAAGAAGAAGGCTCAAGTTCAACAACAACAATCAAAGCCAAAGCCAAAGAGATGCTTTGAGTGTGGACAAGAAGGCCACTTTGCTCATGAGTGCCAAACTCCACCACCACAATCCTTGCCCAAGCATGCTAGACCCTTTGCCTTCAATGCTCATTATATGCTTAGAAAGGATTCTAGTGGAAAGATAAAAGTCATGTTCTTAGGACCTCCTAACAAGAATAGGCCTAAGAAGATTTGGGTTGCTAAGTCACTTGTTGAGAAGGTGAAGGGCCCTCAACAAGTTTGGGTTCCTAAAGCTTGAATCTCTTGTGTGTAGGTAAACTACAAGACCGGTGGAAGTCATTGGGTTATTAATAGTGGTTGCACACAACATATGACCGGTGATCCTCATATGTTCACCTCACTTGATGAAGAAGTAGATGGACAAGAGAGAATTATATTTGGAGATAACTCAAAGGGCAAGGTTAAAGGATTGGGCAAAGTGGCAATATCAAATGATCATTCTATCTCAAATATGCTATATGTTGCTTCATTGAGCTTTAACTTGCTATCCGTTGGACAATTGTGTGATCTTGGCTTCCAATGCTTGTTTACCGAGAAAGAAGTTGTTGTATCTAAGAAGGATGATGATCAAGTGATATTCAAAGGATTTAGATACAACAACCTATATCTAGTGGACTTCACCTCGGAAGATGCTAATTTGAAGACTTGCCTATTCACCAAAACAACACTTGGGTGGATATGGCATAGAGGACTTGCTCATGTTGGGATGAGCTCACTCAAGAAGCTAATGAATAATTATTTGGTGAGAGGGTTGAAGGATGTCAAGTTTGAGAAGGACAAGCTTTGTAGTGCATGTCAAGCCGGCAAGCAAGTTGCAAATACTCATCCAACAAAAGCTTTCATGTCAACCACAAGAGTGCTAGAACTCCTACACATGGATTTGTTTGGACCAACAACATACAAGAGTTTGGGAGGAAATCTTTATTGTCTTGTGATAGTTGATGATTATTCAAGGTATACATGGGTGTTCTTCCTTCATGACAAATCCGAAGTTGCATCTTGCTTCAAAAAATTTGCCAAGAGAGCACAAAATGAATTTGAAGTGAAGCTCAAGAAGATAAGAAGTGACAATAGAAAAGAGTTTGACAACACAAACATAGAGGCATATTGTGATGAAGTTGGAATCAAACATGAAGTCTCCGCAACCTATACTCCTCAATAAAATGGTGTAGTTGAGAGAAAGAACCGGACATTGATCACTCTTGCAAGAACAATGCTAGATGAGTACAACACTCCCGAAGCTCTATGGGCGGAAGCAATCAACACCGCATGCTATGCATCTAACCGCCTATTCCTTCAAAAGTTCCTTGGCAAGACACCTTATGAGATGCTCAATGGGAAGAAGCCGAACGTCTCCTTCTTTAGGGTGTTTGGTTGCAAATGCTACATCTACAAGAAGCGGCAACACCTAGGGAAGTTTCAAAGATGTTGTGATATTGGTTTTCTTGTTGGTTACTCATCAAAGTCCAAAGCATATAGAGTATTTAATCATGCCACCGGCTTAGTTGAAAAAACATATGATGTGGAATTTGATGAATCTAACGGCTCCCAAGGAGCACATGAGAATCTTGATGATGTAGGTGATGAACCATTGAGGGAGGCTATGAAGAACATTCTGGTTGGAGACATCAAGCCAAAAGATGATGAAGATGATGTACAAGTGATTGATCCACCCTCTTCATCAAATGTACCACAAAATGGTGAAAAAGATGGGAGAGTAGAAAATGAAGATACTCATGTATCCCATGAGCAAATGGTGGTACAAGCACAAGATGTTGATGCTCCACAACCTCCTCCTCAAGTGGTCAATAGAAGAAACATACCTCTACTACAAGATCATCCACAAAATCTCATCATAGGGAGTCCATCAAAGGGAGTGATGACACATTCACAAAAACTTGCTTCATTTATTACTCATCACTCTTTTGTCTCTTGCCTTGAACCTACTAAGGTAGAAGAAGGTCTTCAAGATCCGGATTGGATAAATGTCATGCATGATGAGTTGAATAACTTCACCCGAAATCAAGTGTGGACTCTTGAAGAGCGACCTAAAGGTGCAAAAGTCATTGAAACAAAGTGGGTGTTCCGAAACAAGCAAGATGATCAAGGTGTTGTTGTGAGGAACAAGGCAAGATTAGTTGCAAAGGGGTTCTCTCAAGTTGAAGGTTTAGATTTTGGAGAGACCTTTGCACCGGTTGCAAGGCTAGAAGCCATTCGTATCCTCCTTGCATATGCATCACATCATGAAATGAAACTTTATTAAATGGATGTGAAAAGTGCATTTTTAAATGGCTTTATTAATGAACTAGTCTATGTTGATCAACCTCCCGGGTTTGAAGACCCTAGATATCCTAATCATGTTTATAGGTTGTCCAAGGCGTTATATGGGCTTAAGCAAGCCCCAAGAGCGTGGTATGAGCGCCTTCGGGACTTCCTCATAGAAAAGGGCTTTACCATTGGGAAGGTCGACACCACACTATTCACCAAGAAGCTTGATGGGCATATTTTCATTTGTCAAGTATATGTTGATGATATCATCTTTGGATCATCAAATGAAGATTCTTGCAAAGAATTTGGTGAATTGATGTCGAAGGAGTTTGAGATATCCATGATTGGTGAGCTTACATTCTTTCTTGGTTTTCAAGTCAAGCAATTGAGAGAAGGGATCTTCATCTCTCAAGAGAAATATATAAAAGATCTTCTCAAAAGATTCAAGATGGATGAATGTGAGCCAATCAAGACACCAATGCCTACTAATGGACATCTCGACCTAGATGAGGGAGGTAACAAAGTTGTTCAAACTCTCTACCGTTCTATGATTGGTAGTTTGTTGTATTTGACCGCATCTAGGCCTGACATCATGTTTAGTGTGTGTATGTGTGCTAGAATGCTTAGGTATCTTAAGCACACACCAAGCATTGGCCTTTGGTATTCCAAAGGAGCTAGATTTGAACTAATTGGCTATTCCGATTCGGATTATGCCGGATGCAAAGTTGATAGAAAAAGCACATCCGGAGGGTGCCATTTGCTTGGTAGATCACTTGTGTAAACAAAATAGTGTGGCTTTGTCCACCGCCGAAGCGGAATACATTGCCGCAGGTGCTTGTTGTGCACAAATATTATACATGAAACAAACTTTGCTAGACTATGGTGTAGTTCTAGATAAAATACCTCTTTGTGCGATAATGAAAGTGCGGTAAAACTTGTAAATAACCCGGTTCAACACTCTCGCACCAAGCACATAGATATCCGCCATCACTTTCTAAGAGATCATGTTGCTAAAAATGATATATCACTAGAAGGTGTAAGGACCGAAGATTAATTAGCGGATATCTTCACTAAACCGCTAGATGAGGCTACATTTTGTAGATTGTGGAACGAGCTCAATGTACTTGATTTTAGTAACTTCACTAAAAGATGAGCTTGTGTTGTCCCTTGCATTCATTGTAATATACAACATGTTTAATTCATGACAATGCATATAGGGCTTGTCTAACATGGTTAAGATAACCGCCGAAAAGTGTGTGAAGAAGCTTAACCTTGGATCAAACTTGACAAGCAACTAGATTTACTTACGAGTATTGCATATGCATGAATGATTGTTTTGTCATTTTGTTCCATTTGCTCTCTTATTGCATATTTTCTTAAAATGAATTATAGCCTAAGGCAAAATATTTTGAAAAACTTGAGGATTTGAGAGAGGTCACTCACATCAGTCCTAATTTGTATTTATTTGCATCTTATTGGAGTTGGGACTTGATTGGAAACAGGCAGCGTGAAGGATCATTGAAGATTTGCTGGAAAAGAGTGACCAGACGCTGCACCGGACTCTGATGTCCAGCGTCCGGTCAGTTCACAGGAGGTGAACTTGCTGCGAAGGAGTGACCGGACTCTGCGTTTCAGTGTCCGGTCAGAAGACGTTCAGCGTCCGGTCGTGTGAAGAAGACAAAGAAGAGTTGATCGGACCCTGCCTATGTCCAGTCATGGACCACCGGACGCGTCCGGTCATGATTCCAGAGGATTTGGACCTCTCTGGAATCGACCGGACGCTGGGTGGTAGCGTCCGGTCGCTACCACCGGAGCGTCCGGTCAGTAGAAAACATGCGGAATCAGATCTCTTTCCCCGTTTCCTTCTCTATTACGCGTGGGGTCCTCATTTAACCGCAGCCGTCGCGAGAGTTCTTGACCTAACCCCATACGCCGCCATCACCGAGCCTCCCGTACGCCATGCCCTAGCCGCCGCAGCTCTCCCGTGCCTGAGCGCCGCACCGCCGCAGCCGTCGTCTCCACGCCATCGCTGTCC
Organism: Miscanthus lutarioriparius; assembly: GCA_904845875.1. Classification (NCBI taxonomy): domain Eukaryota; kingdom Viridiplantae; phylum Streptophyta; class Magnoliopsida; order Poales; family Poaceae; genus Miscanthus; species Miscanthus lutarioriparius. The sequence continues at coordinate 64,667,839 of CAJGYO010000002.1, forward strand.
CGCGCCTCCGCCTCCGCACAGCCGCGCCCGCGCAGAACCGCTGCCGCCACTGGCGCCTTTGTTCCCGCACGCCACCGCAGAGAGCCCGTGTGCCTGTTTGCGCTGACCATGCCGCACCACTACCCTAGTGCCCTACCTCCACGATAGCGCAGCTTGTGTTGTCTCCACTGCTTCGGTAAGGCCCTGACCTAACGCCGTCATACCCTAATCCTGCACTACTATCAAGCATTGATTTCAAATTGCATCCAGGGCCATCGATCCATCGCGAACCCTAACCCTAGCCGGTGCCGAGGCTCCCCGCGTGACGTCTCTTCTCTTTTCGGATCGCCATTTCGTCAGGTAGCAAGCCAGTCGATTCAATTTCATATCTACATTGCTTGCTCTCATAGGGTTTCACATCTATTAGATATATCGTATTTATTTGTATATCTATCTATTCCATCGTGCAGCGAGTCGGTGCCATTGAGGTGTCAGTGGCAGTTGACAGTTAACTCAGAGCCAAGCTCATGAGTACGGAACGAGGCCAAGCCTCGAAAGTGTCAGTGGACAGTTGATCTTGTCAGTGGTAGTTTTTCTTATCAGATCAGATGGCTCGCACCAAGAATGTTGGTGGTGGTCCGGGAGATGATGATCAGAGGCCTCCGCCTCGCTTGCCTGTAGATCCAAAAGGCAAGGCGACAAAGAAGATTGCATTCAAGAAGAGGAAGTACCCAGATGCAGAGACAGCTCATGCAGCAGCAGTTGTAGAGGCCGCAGAGCGTGTCGAGAGAGGAGGTGCTCGCAATGGGGTTGTGATTGCAGATCCGTAGCTTACACCAGCACAGAGGGCAGCAGTTGAGGAGGTTGAGCGTCTTCATGGCAGTCCACTAGGAACTATGACGATGGCAGGACGACGTCTTCCCATTATGGATCCTCAGCCTCAGGGGGAGTCACAGCAGGAGTCATAGTAGCAGCCCCCACCAGCTGAGTCTCAGCCAGCTCAGGAGACTCAAGAGGGCCAACAGGCCAAGGAGGCCGAGGAGACCGAGCAGGCACCCCAGCCACAGCTACACCGCTCTGGTCGTACCCATGTTCCAGTCTTACCAAGGCCGCCGACACAGCGGAGGGGATCACGTCCACCGCCTAGACCTCAGGGTCCTCCTCTAGTGGTACATCTTGACTTGAGGGCCGCCACGGCCAAGCAGGTTCAGCAGCTTCGCTTCATGGAGTTTGATGTGCGGTTTCCTCCGAGGAGGGATGAGAGAGCAGCAGAGGGTTTCTATACACCGCTCCAGGAGGATTTCTACAATGCTTATCTCAACAGTGGGGCAGTGTTCAGATCTCAGCGGGTTTGCAGTATAGAGTCTATTGTGGCAGCAGCCGGAGAGCATATCTGCCCCTACTTATCATATTTGACGGGGCTGACAGATCTGATTGGCCGGACAGGATTGTATGTACCATCTTGGGTTTGACAGTTCTATGCTTCGCTCTACGTTGACCCGCATCATAACTTTATACACTTTGCATTCAGAGGCAGAGACTACAGGATGATGAGTTTTAGGGCCAGGGAGATACTGAGGCTACAGGAGTAGCCTGTCAAGTTACATGAGGTTTGTTATGGACAGCAAGAGCCTCCCAGGCGTCCTCATGGTGGTAAGGTGCCACCTACAGAACTTGTGCGCCATTGCTTCAAGGAGCCCTTTGGTGAGGGGTCGAGGAGGAACCCCAGTGACCTTACACCTATAGCTAGAGTGCTAGAGGCTATCATTAGGAGGACACTACTTCCCAGGTTGGGATACAGAGGGGGCTTGACTTGCCTTCAGCTTTGGCTCCTTAATGCCTTGATGCAGCAGACAATGTTCGATATTTGGGATCTTCTTCTGTCTGAGATGGAGGACACGATAGCTGAGGGCTTCAAGGGTCACAGGCAGCTTCCTTATGCACATTGGATCACATTCCTTATGCTCAAGGCTGTGCAAGTTAGGACACCAAAGATGGTTGCAGAGTACAGAGGTGCCACCACAGAGTTTCCAGCTTATAACATGGCACAGAGGATCAGACATAGCACACCACAGGCACCCACTCAGCCTCGCCGTCGTCCAGATGTACCAGAGTCCGCAGCTCAGTAGGACGAGATTATCAGAGGCATAGCCGCTACTAAGGAGGAGCAGCTTGAGGCACAGCAGGAGGTGAGCGAGCCTAGTGACAGCTCAGACGATGACTACCTGCCTATTCCTCATATCCCTCCACGCAGACACGATGTAGAGGCCGGCAGTTCTAGCTCAGCTCCACCTGCACCGCAGACGGACCCCGCTTTGATTGCTATTCTTGAGAGGATGCAGCAGGATCAGGCTAGACAAGCTCAGGAGACCGCTGCCAACTTTGCTCAGTTTTAGGCTCGTCAGGATGAGTTTCAGCGACAACAGCAGGTCCTCCAGCAGCAGCAGCAGATGCATCAGCAGCAGTTACTCATGCAGCAGCAGCTTATGGGATTCATGCAGTATGTAGTGATAGCTCTTGGGGCTCCACAGCCACAGCCTTCGCCCTAGATTGCTCAGCCTGCCACCACTATGACGACTCCAGCAGTACAGCCCAGTGGGCTTCAGAGTCAGGGACAGCCTCCAGCTCAGTTTGCTTCTCCCCCAGTACAGGTGTCCCAGTGGTTATCCTCGCCAGTGGTAGCCCCACAGTTCACACCACTTTAGACGAGCTTCACACTGGATCAGTCATCCTCGCTATTTGTGCCTGACACGTCAGTCTCCAGGAGTCTTGGAGCATCTTTCAGCGAGTTGACAGGGATGCCTACACCGCCACATATGCATGCCCCAGGTCCTTCTACAGCAGCTCCAGTCGCCGTGACTACTCAGAGGCTCCCTTCATCTGTTGCATCTTCAGATCCTACGACAGATATACTAGCAAATCACAGGCAAAGACTCGCCTCACTCGCACCTGACCAGGCACTTCAAAGATGCTTCCACCACAGAGGGTCGGGCCAAGATAGAGCTCGAGGTCGAGATGATGATGCTGCCCGGCCAAATTGCTCTCTCGTTTCACTTGACGCCTTGACTTCGTCCACAAGCAGCCCACGACTAGCCCTTAGGTTTTGGTGTTTGACGCCAAAGGGGGAGAGGGTTCGAGTATGTAGACTCAGGGGGAGCGTCTTTTAGGGGGAGCCTAGTTAGCTTTTAGTCTTTTATATACATTTGGAGTTTTATTTGTATGGTACACTATTACTATTATGCATTCGTGTGTTTACTTTCATGCATACTATTATATCTATGTGATAGTGATATCTACGTGATTGTGATATATGACATGTGTGCTCTCTACTCTATTATATCTATGTGATAGTGATATCTACGTGATTGTGATATATGACATGTGTGCTCTCTACTTTGAATTCTTTAATATGTCATATCACTTGAGCTATGCTCATTTGCCTTTGCTTCCGCGTTTTTACTCCGATGCAAATGAGTCTTTCTTATTGTACTCATGCTTATTTCATATCATTTGAGTACATCATGATGGCTTGGGTTATATAAGCTTGACTAACTCTTTTGTTCTTATTGCTAAAAGCTTATATGATCCAAGCATGTTAAAAACCTCAACTCTTTCACATACTCAAGGTTGTATTGTCATCAATCACCAAAAGGGGGAGATTGAAAGCATCTAGGCCCCTAATTGGGTTTCGGTGATTAATGACAATATAAGATTACTGTAACTAACGTGTGTTTTGTAGAGGCAATTAAGTTAGGTCACGGTAATAGAGATTGATTGGGCAATCAAGGTTGTCATGCCCCTACGATGGAAATCGTTTCGGTTTTCAATGAATGGATGACAAGGTTAAGTATGACTAGTTCTAAGTGTCGATTGGAGTTGGAGAGACACTTAGAGTAGTTTAGGACTTTGTTTTTTTCCTTTGGCCGTACTATTAAGGAGGGTATGGACGGGTAGCTTGACCTAGGTGAGTCTAGTGAGTTAGGTGTGGTGCACACTTGTTAAAACTAGCACTTGGTAGCTCCTAAATATGTCTAAGATCCTTTGGAGCAAACTTCATTCACAAATGATCGAGAGTTGGAAGTGAATGGAGGGTCAAAGACTGACCGGACGCTGGCTGCAGGGTCCGGTCAGTTCATTTGACTGAGGTGAACTAGTTCGTTTGACCAGACGCTGGAGAGGTCAAGTGACCGGACGCTAGGAGCCAGCATCCGGTCGACTCCAGTAAGGTTCCATAAAAGAGAATCTGCGACCGAACGCGTCCGGTCAGTGCTGACCGGACCCTGGGGTTCAGCGTCCGGTCGAGTACAGTAAGGTTCCAGTGAGGGATATTTGCGACCGGACGCGTTCGGTCAGTGGTGACCGAACCCTGCCAGCGTCCGATCAACACTTAAACACTGGTGTGCGGGTTGAACTGACCGGAGCGTCCGGTCAGAATGACCAGAGCGTCCGGTCACCCCACAGAGGCACATAACGGTTTGTTTTTCAGGCTATCTTATAAATAGAAGCTCCACTCGTGTGTGGAGTAACTTTTGCTCATTTCAACAGCTGAAACACACCTTAGAGAGTGTCAAGAAGAGCAAGATCCTAGTGAGGTGATTGAGATTTAAGAATCCAAAGAGAGCCCTCATTAGTGAAGATCAAGAGTAGCAAAGTGTGCATCCACCCTTCTCCCTAGGCTTGTTGTGGTCAAGCGAGAGTTTGGGCTTGTTACTCTTGGTGATCGCCATCACCTAGATGGCTTTGTGGTGATTGGGAGCTTGGTGATCATCTAGAGAGCTTGTGGATGACCCAACTCAAGTTGTGAGTGGTTGTGGGTGATTCACCACGACGGAGTGTCAAAGAATCAACCCGTAGAGAGCACTTGATCCTTGCGCGGATCAAGGGGGAGCTACACCCTTGCGCGGGTGCTCCAATGAGGACTAGTGGGGAGTGGTGACTCTCCGATACCTCGGCAAAACATCGTCGCGTTTTCTCTCATCTCTTTACTTTGAGCATTTTAATTCTTTTCATTTACATTCCTAGAATTGTCATGCTAGAGTAGGATTGGAACTAGGTTGCTAAACTTTTGTGCGTTAGATCAATAGAAACACTTCTCTAGGCACAAGGGGTTAATTGGGTTAACCATAGGACTTGTTTATTGCGAAGAAATTTAGAATTAGCACAATTCACCCCCCCCCCTCTTGGGCATCTTGATCCTTTCAGAGCCGGTGTATGTACTACAGTGGTTCCTTCAGTCCACCACGAGAGCCGCCGAAGAAGAAGTGCGTGATCCCACGTAGAGGTCCGACGGCAACGACGATGGCCGGTGGTGATGTGACGGAAGGCACCAGCTCACCGCGTATGGTCGTGGTGGAGCACGGTTTTGGTGGCGTCGAGATCCCAAAGCTGACGAAGACGAACTACCACGAGTGGGCACTTGAAGTGTAGTGCAACCTGGAGGGCATGGAGCTTTGGGATGCCGTGGAGGGCGGCAGCGCTGAGCGCGGCAAGGATCGACGGGCACTGGCTGTCATTCTACGCGGTGTGCCACCGGAGATGAAGTCTGGGCTCGTCGCGAAGAAGACGGTCAAGGAGGCTTGAGAGGTGATCAAGTCACTGCGCGTGGGAGACACGCGTGTGCAGGAAGCCAAGGCGCAGCACCTCCTCAAGCAGTTCGAGAACGTGGCGTTCAAGGACGGCGAGGAGATCGACGACTTCGTCGTGAGGATCGGCTCCATCGCCGCGGAGCTGCGCGAGTTGGGGGAGAACATGGAGGACGAGCGCGTTGTCAAGAAGATGCTGCGGGTTGTGCCATCGAGGTTCAACCAAATTGCATGCTCCATCGAGATGTTCGCCGACTTCAAGAAGATGTCGCTGGAGGAACTCGTCGGTAGGCTGCGCGTGGCGGAGGAGCGTCGAGCTTGGAGGCGAGTGCACCGGGCAGCTGCTTCTCATGGAGGAGCAGTGGGAGGCACGTCATCGTCAGCGACGCAACAAGGACCGCGCACGTGCGGGCGATGCGCAGAACGGCCGTGGTGGTGGCCGCGGTGGCGACAACGATGATGACAGGAGCAACAGCACCTACTCTGAGTACGGCGAGGGCAAGTCAAAGAACAAGAAAGGCAAGTGCTACAACTGCGACGTGCGAGGACATTTCTCCCATGAATGTCCAAAGAAGAAGCAGGAAGAGGCGCTGCTTGCGAAGGCCGATAACGAAGCAACCCTTCTGTGATGAAGCATTGAGTGCGCAAGTCAAGATTAGGGGAGTCAATGTTAGGAATAATCATGACTTGGTTATTTGAGTTATTGCATATAGGCCATGTACATGTGTGTCATGTGCGTAGTCTGTGTCATCCAAAACGAGATGTGTTCTCGTGGAGGATTCAAGAGTCATTTGCATATAGATTAGGCTAGTTAGCAAGTTAGAGTGTGCGTGTGTTGCACAACAGGTTGTTAGCTAGTCTCTAGGACTTGCATGTGTTGAGTATACGGTAGAGTAGTATTAGCCACTGCATGTTAGCCAGGCACATTTGGAGGCGTGGCTTGGTCAGAGGACCGTTTCATGCGGCGTACGTGCAACATATGAGTGTGTGGCTCGGAAGCTGTGGAACGTGCGAGCACGCATGAGACCCGGACAGTAGTGGCTCCCATGTGCATGTGGGCAAGGCTATTTAGCCGTGTATCCTGTTTAGTTCAGGTGCGTCGAGTTGTGTATCTTTCAGTTAATAAAGCCAACATACAGGCCATCCGGCGGCCGGGGCATTCGTCGCCAGCAAAACTAGCGTACACTGTTCATCTTCCACCTCCATCTCCTCTCGTGTGTGAGCGTGTGAGTGCAGTTCGTGCTGCCCAGGGCCAACACGGCTCGATGCTCCAAAACACTGCTGCCTGTGCAACCGAGAGCTGGAAACCATTGATCATATCATAGCCTCGTGCTCCTGCTCCAGACAAATTTGGTGGCACATCCTAATGGCACTCGGTGCAGATGCTTCCCAGGTGGGCAGGGACAGCCTGCTGTCATGGTGGAATGCATGGCGTGCACGATAGACTGGAGACAACAGGAAAGGAGCGGACTCTCTCTTCGCGCTAGTGGCTTGGGAACTGTGGAAGGAGAGAAACATGAGATGCTTTTGTCAAGCCTCGTCCACGGTGCTGCAGATCCTCGCGCACATCAAGCACATCGCAGATCAATGGATCGACGCCGGTGCGGCGAAGTTACGTTGTCTCTTGCGTAGGTAATCGGCTTGTAACTAAGTTTGTTAGGAGGAGATAAGCTGTGTGTAAGATCATTTGCCCTCGTTGATGTAAAAATTCTATTTTTTGATTTTAATAATACAATGATGTATAAAGCTTTTACCTATTCCACAAAAAGATTCGTTTTACCGAAGGCCGAAATATCAATTTCTCATGGGTCGACTTTGAGCAGATAAAAGGCCAGCACCTGGACACCAACATCACCCAAAATACAGGATCCATTCCATGTTTGGGTAGCGCTACAGGTAAAGGGTTCAATACCGATTTTTGGTCTTCTCCAACAACAGGACCCAAAAGAGAACCCTTTCTGCAAATGAGTCTCTAGGAGAGAGGATAATCCTATTTAGGTTGTGTCTCTGTTGTAACCTAAAATGGGTCTCGCATATAGGTATTTTTTTGGAGGCTGATACATTACCATCCATGACCTATTTTGGGTTTGAATCTCCATACGGGCCATCCATTGGAGACAACCTCAGGGCTGTCAGGCGTCCCAATCTTGGTCGTTTTCGTGTCGATCTCCGTCACGGCGTCCAGCAGGGGGAGGCTGCTGGCCGGTCGGGAGACGGGGAGGGCGGCGTTGTGGCGCAGCGGGCACAGCGCCAAGGCCGTAGGGCGCCGCGCAGGGGGCGGTGGTGCTTCGTTGCGGGTGGAACACTGCTCGTATATTTTTTTCAAAAAAAAAGATTTGATTTTCTATTTTTTGATAGCATAGAAAACCATCGTTCATTGGTAGAATGAATTTGGCAATATCATTTGTCCACTAGATGATTTCTTCGAATTTGGGACGGTTCATTGGTAGAATTTGGCAATGTCGTCGGTCCATTTGCAATTTCCGAAGTTAAATTCGTTTTGCGGGAAAACAATTTCTTCGAATTTCATCCTACGGTGGGACGATTTCTCCTAATTTTGGGTACTGGTAGGACGACTTCACAATGTCGTTTTATTGGAAAACGATTATACAATATTTCTGTAATTTCACTGATCCATAGTATATTTTTGTAAATTCCGTAAAAAATATGTTAAAAATAAAAATTTATGTCTAGTGATGAAAACGGGATGTATATTTCTCAGTATATATCTCCAATAGATATTCAAATACTAATAAATGGATAATCCATATATAAATCTATACACTTGTATATTCGAGGAATCAAGGGCCTGTTTGATATCATAGCCCGAGAGCCTGGCTGCGCCCGTGGGCTGCAACGCCCGTCTTTGATGTTCTGAGCCCAATCGCGAGCCTGGCCCATGCGGTGCAAAACTCACTCTCTTCCCTGGCTCTCAGAAAACGAAACTAAGGGCCTGTTTAGGACTACTCTGCTCCACCTTTTGCAGCTCTGCTCTACCAACTCCACCACAGAGCAGCTCCACTGTGGAGTTTCTGGAGCAAGTGGACCTGTTTGGCACGCAGTTTAGCTCCAGCTCTGAAAACATGAGGTTTCTATAAGAAAGGTCTACTATGTCCCTGATCGATGTTTGGTGTATATTATGTTGTATGCTGAGCATGTGTAATTGAATATTTTTTTTACCAATTCAAATATGGTGTAAATATTATAATCTCATTTAATTTATTGGAGAAAAGTAAAAAACAAATATTTTTATTAGAACTGAAAGCAGGGACACCGGTTTCAAAAGGAAGCAGGGACACCAATCTTAGAAGCAAACTGAAACTTTCTAACTGAAAGCAGTATCTGAAATGCACAACAAGTAGTCAAGCAACTAATTTTCATTTCAACAAAGCTGAAACGCAATTTGTTTTATCTCAACTTCAGGTTACTAATTTGTAACTGAAACGAAATTGCTAAATGAAATTAATAACTAAAATTGAAAAAACAAATTTGAAAACTGAAATTGCTAACTGAAAGCACATAATTATAATCAAATTGAAATTGCTATCTGAAATCACAAACTGAAATTGAAAATTGAAATCAGCAGCACTGACTGAATGAATCAAACTGAGGGAAAAAGTTACTTGTTCTTGCAGGTTCGACTCACGCATCTCATCAGTTCATCACTATTGTGCAGCCATCGACTCACGCATCAATCACAATAGGTAAATAAATCAATAGATTGCTAGAATAATAATCAGCAAGCAATCAAAGTGACAAGACATTCAGAGGATAAACTGAACTGAACAAGCCATTCAGAGGCTAAACTGAACTCAGCGCGTATGTTCAGAGAAGAAACTGGTCCACGCCACTGCTCCTCACCTGCACCTCCAAGAGCCTGCATTGCTCAACGACTTCCCGCTCCTCGTCCATGGCAGCCTCGCTGCCTGAGCCCCGCGGTAGTAGTCGTCTACAGAGGAGCGCGCCGTTGGAGAGCAACGCACCGAGGTAATCCGGTTCGCAGTGGCTTGACGGAGGATGCAGTCACGGCTTCACGATCGAAGGGGGAGGGGCGAGCGGATTTCCTCCTCCGGCGGAGTCGCGGGAGCCGCGGGAGCTCCTCCTCCTGCGGCGGCAGGCGGCTGTGGCCGCGGGATCTCCTCTTCCGGCGGAGTCGCGGTGGCCTGGCGGAGTCTCGGTGTCCGCGGGATCTCCTCCGGCCGGTGGTTTGGGGAGGACGGGCTGGAGCAGAGGAGAGAGGCGACGGGAGTAGAGGAGGATGAGGGCGTCGGGTGGGGGGCGACGGGAGGAAACATAACGAAACGGTATTTGTGTAACGAGTGGCAATTGCGGGTAATTACCTCCAACTCCATGAGGACATACGAAACGCTGGTTTGTGGAGTACCCTCTGAGGAGCTCCGCGAAAAACATAGAGTTCGACCAAAACTCCATTTTTTTGGAGCAGAGTTTGTGGAGTTGGATCTATTTGACATAAAAGTTTAGGAGCAGAACTACAAAAGGTGGAGCAGAGCAGTTCCAAACAGGCCCTAAGGTCCGTTTTTCTGGGGCTGGCTGAGTTGAGCGTCGATGGACTCCACGCTGAGGGAATATTTGGTAAATATGTAAATGTCCCCACGCTAGGATAGCGTTACCCTTTCTCACCCACCGCCCCTTTGACCGACCTGCTGGTGAGCTGCGAGAGCAACAATGGCTGAGTTGGTGGTCGGGGCGTTGGTCAAATCGCTGAAGGAGAAGGCGTCCAGCTACCTTCTGGATCAGTACAAGGTGATGCAAGGCATGGAGGAGCAGCGCGAGATCCTGGCTCGCAGGCTCCCGGCCATCCTTGACGTCATTGAAGATGCGGAGAAGGGGGCTAGCCGACCAGGAGTTGGTGCTTGGCTCGATGCAATCAAGAAGGTGTCCTATGAGGGGATCGACGTCTTCGACGAGTTCAAGTATGAATCGCTCCGGCGTGACGCCAAGAAAAAGGGGCACTACGTCAAGCTCGGGATGGATGTCGTAAGCCTCTTCCCTGCTCGTAACCCCATCGTGTTTCGTTACAGGATGAGCAAGAAGCTGCACAAGATTGTGCAGAAGATAGAGGTCCTTGTGAAAGAGATGAATGATTTCAGCTTCACACAGAGGCAGCATGTGCCAGTGCCGCCATCGGTGCAGTGGAGGTGGCGGCAGACTGATAGCATAATGGTTGACTCTGATATGGACATTGTCAGCAGATCCAGAAGTGAGGAGAAGACCAAGATCGTAAAGATATTGCTTGAGCAAGATGGTCATGGTAGTGGGGGCGTTCCCATGGTTGTTCCTATCATTGGAATGGGCGGTCTGGGCAAGACTACTTTTGTGCAGCTCATCTACAATGACCCTGAAATTGAGAAGCATTTCAGTCTCCGGAGGTGGTGTTGTGTGTCAGAAGATTTTGACATTGCTAACATTGCAAGCAAAATCTGCCCGAGACATGAGGAAGATCGTGAGAAAGCATTGCAGGAACTCCGGAAAGAAGTTAGTGGGAAGAAATACCTCATTGTGTTGGATGATGTCTGGAATCGGGATCCTGATAAGTGGGGGAAACTGGTGACATGCCTTAAGCAAGGTGACAGGGGAAGCATAATACTGACAACAACCCGTGATGTACAAGTAGCTCGAGTTATGACCATGGGTGCACCTGGAGCCTTTAGCCTTCAAAAGTTGGGTCACAAGTATATGAAGGAAATAATCCAAAGCAGAGCATTCAGCGTGCAAAAGCCAAGCAGTGATGAGCTAGATGTGGTTGTTGATAAGATTGTCGACAGATGTGTTGGTTCTCCTTTGGCAGCCAAAGCATTTGGCTCAATGTTGAGTACCAAGACCAGCATACAAGAATGGAAGGATATGTTAGCTAAAAGCAACATTTGCGATGAGAGGACAGAGATTTTTCCAATACTGAAGCTCAGCTATGATGACCTGCCGTCAGACATGAAGCAATGCTTTGCATTCTGTGATGTGTTTCCCAAAGATTATGAGATTGATGTGGAGAGTCTGATCCAACTATGGATGGCTCACGACCTCATACCCGCGCAAGATGAAGATAATCCTGACTTGATAGGTAAAGAAATTTTTAACCAACTAGCTTGGAGATCTTTCTTTCAAGATGTGAAGCAAACCCCGCCACCGATTGATCTCTATGGAAGACGAAAACAGCTCCGTGGTGGAAAAATATGCAGGATGCATGATCTTATGCACGATGTGGCTTTCTCGATCATGGGAAAAGAATGTGCAACCATAGTTGATAGGGCCAATGTGATGTCATTGTCCAAGCCTATTCGCCACATGTTTATATCATACTGACAACCTGGCACTCGTTTGGATGATTTTCTGAAGAAGCATTCTTCAACACTACAAACATTGTTATATTCACATCCGTGGATTGATTATGAGTCAGGACCACATTTATCGAAGTACAATTCCTTACGGGCAATGCAGTTGTGTGGACTGGAAAAATTTCCAATTAAGCCAAGGCACTTGCAGCACCTAAGGTATCTTAACTTGTCAAGCAACTGGTGGATTGAAGAACTTCCTCAAGAAATATCTTTACTATATAATTTATTGACCATGGATGTTTCTCATTGTCGGTCTCTTTGCCGGCTTCCAAATAATATGAAATATATGAGAAGCCTCCGGCATCTCTACACCAATGGATGCACATCATTAGAATGCATGCCTCCTGACCTTGGACAAGTAACTTCTCTACAGACTTTAACATATTTTGTGGTGGGTTCCAGCTCCAGTTGCAGCACTGTTAGTGAACTCCAACACTTAAATCTCAGCGGTGAACTAGATTTAAATGGCCTTGAAAATGCAACTGAAGAGCATGTGAAAGCTGCCAGTCTTGGAATTAAAGAGAAACTTACACACTTATCTCTGAAATGGAATAGTGAGGATGATGAGGAATTAATATCAGATTGTCACAGCAAGGTGCTAGATGCTCCTAAACCTCCTGGTGGGATGGAGATGGTAAGGATAGTAAACTACAAAGGTAGCAATATACCGACATGGGTGAAAGATCTTGGTTTGTTTCAGCAGCAATTGACTGAGCTCCATTTAATTGGTTGTACAATGTGTGAAGACTTCCCTGAATTTTCTCATATGAGAGTTCTTCAAGTCCTTCACCTGAAAAAGCTGTATAAACTGCGCAGCCTGTGCAGAAACATAGCATTCATGGAATTTTCAGCATTAAAAGAACTCAAGTTGTGTGATTTGAAGAGCCTGGAGAGATGGGTAGCATCTGAAGGAAAGGGGGACGAAGTAACCTTTCCTGTCCTTGAGAAGATTTGTATTAAGGACTGTCCAAAATTGACAACTCTACCTGAAGCACCGACGATCAAGGTTGTCAAGATAAGAGAAGACAAGGCACAGCTGTCCCTTTCATTAATTTCATCCAGATACATGTCTTCGTTGTCTGTGTTGGAATTGCTTGTAAGGGGCACAGAAGCAGCGCTGGAGCTTGATCAGAATCAGGAATTATCAATTACAGAAATGAATATTACTGGCTGCGTCTTTTTATTCACCTCAAGTCCATCACGACATATTGTTGGGATTTGGAAATGGTTTGGACAACTTCAAGCACTTGAGATTCGTAGTTGCAGTTCTGTCATCTACTGGCCAGACGAAGAATTTCTTAGCTTGGTATCCTTAACGAAATTAAAATTTCTTCAGTGCTCTAAGCTAACTGGGCGTGCACAGGTGAATGGTGTAGCAACACGAGCAAGGGATGAGCTCCTGCCACAGCTAAAGAAACTAGAGATAGGTGGATGTGAAAGCTTAACCGAGCTGTTCGTCCTTCCTCAATCCATTACACATATCAGTATTGATGGGTGCCGTAGTTTTGAGTTCATATGGGGAAAAGATGATACAGAGCCGATGAGTGTACAGGTGGAGCATGGCAACGACCTCACAGCAGCACCAGAGCAATTGCAAGGAAGTACTAAATCTTTGCCTTGCCTAGAGAGTCTATATATACACGGCTCTGATAAGTTAGCAACACTTCCAAATATACCACCATCTCTCAAAGAGTTATCAGTTTATCACTGCCCAGAGCTTCGTTCCATATCAGGGCATTTGGATGCGCTCGTGGGTGTGGGTATTGGGAGCTGCGACAAGCTGGAATCTCCAGAGTGGGGCAACATGCCCGCATTAAAACGTTTCGGACTCGGTAGTTGCAAACGTCTAACATCCTTACCTGGCAGTCTTGGGAGTTACTCTGCTCTTACCAGTGTTCACGTCAATTACTGCCCTGCCATAAATATGAAGCCTCTTTATGAACATCTCCCACAAAGGCTTGATAGCCTTGAATATAAATGCTTGTCACATGCTCGATCAAGCGATCCTAAGGAAGGTACCATTTATTCCATTAATATCTTCTTTCTCTTGACAGCATTAAGATTTATATGGTACTACTTACTCATTAGAAACAAATACTCCATCCAAAATCCCTGTTCAATGATTATTTTGTTTCTGTACAAAAGTATGTCTATATCCAAGAATAAATACAGATAATTATCACACGCTCACTAAAGGGGTCCTCACAAGGCTATCCTTCCAATCTTTATCCTATGTTTTTCTTTCCTTTTGTTCTCTCTTGCTTGAAATGATTATTTATAACTCAGTCCACAGATTTTCTCAATGGTTTGAGATGCAATTCTATTGTTATCATGGATAGGTAGGTAGGTTTGCTCTAAGTAGCAGATGGACTTGTAGTCCAATGCAGGGTTTGGAATTTTGGCCAAAATTTCACGATGTTGGGTCCTCCTAGGGTAAATTCGCATCCCAGTAATTAGGTTTTAAATTTGGATGAGATTCGTTCAGATTTAGTTACCATTTCTCAAAGTTTCGAAAAATCAGCTAAAATTTCAGTAATTTCCGCGATATTCGAATCCCTATCCTGCACCTCGGGTGTTTGGTTGACAGCAGCGGCCGGCTGCCTAGGCCAGGCAGTGCCTAGGCGTTCAATTCCGGACGCCTAGGGCCTGGATCGCTTGCCCAGCCAGACGTTGCCTAGGATGGCATCAAATAGCCCATGGTCTCCAATGAACACCGCACGGAGCTCCTTTCCAAAATTAAAAAAAGGTTGGCAACCTAACCTAATCTGCATTGCTCTTCAAAGCGGCTACTATGTGTTTGTTTTGTTTTATTTCAGGAGCATATATGTGTATCATTATTTATATGTTGCCATCAAGGCAATTTATTTATTTTTAGACCAAACAGCCTTGGCCTAGCTTTTATAGAAAGCTTAAAACAGGTATGCTTGAGATACCAGCTTACATATCAGGTACAAGAAAAAAACTCTAAGTTACAGCCTCACCAGCTCTCCACTAAACAGAAGACAAACCCCTGAAAGCAGAACGGCTAAGAAAACAAGCCCTTTACAAGCCGACTGAAGAACAAAAGACAGAAAGACGACAGAGAGAAAAGACTGCCAACAGACTTCCCGTCCATCTTTAGAAGTTTTTCACCATTTTGTTAGGCTGATCTTCAACTTCAGCACCATCTCTTCCAACATGGACTTCTTCTCCTTCCTTGCCATAATCTGCTACTGTTTGAGATGCAAACATTTATTGCCATCTGAATGCAATTTATTTAATTTACATTTAGTGCCATTCTGACGATGTTCCCATCTCCAGGATCTAAACTTCGGGACCCAAAATCTTGGATATATGCCATCCCAGGGTGCAAGTATTAGGTGTATAGGCGACGCTTGAATTCCTGAATAGTGATCTGGCCCAATACCACGAAGGTTTGTGGGATTTCATTATTACATCTTGAAACCAACAAGTTTGATGGGTCTAGAAGGGTTATTTATTTAATTTGTGTCTTTCTTTCATTGACTTTGTGTGGCTTCTTGCAGCACTGCTGATGGACATACGCATTATGAACATCTCCTACGTATTGTTGGGTATTTGTATTTCAGATGGACAAGTGCTGGTGAATGGAGCACGCATCCATTTCATTAGATATGTGTTAAATATGAGGCCATTCTTATTGTAACGAGACGACTTGTTATCTTGTTTGGTCGACGGAAGCGGTAGAGCCAAGGCTCCCCTGGGGTCCATGCCCAAGCTCCCCTGCTGCTGACACCTTAGCTACAAATGTCGAATGATTGCTACGACGTCTAGGAGAGATGAAGAGGCTGAGGCCACACCATCACTGCATCACAACTCTGACCTCACGGATCAGCGACCATTCTGCGGTGGGCAGACGTCACACTGCCATCCCAACTCCCCTTCAGCGATGTTCCTTGCCTCTTCCCCGTTCTCGAATCCAAATATAATAACATACGGATTTTTTCGTCCTGGACTGCCGTTGGCTGTACACGTGAAGGTTTTTTTTTTTTGAAAATGTTGTACACGTGAAGGTAACCATCCATTCTCTCATCTTCTTTCACTTCCTTCTATTGCTGCAGATGGTTATTAGTACAATTCGATATCGAGTTACGAGTTTGCATTTTTCATTGTGAACATAGGTCACTGTGAAGAGTTTGTTTCTCGTAAATAAGGCAATCCCATTGGAACCCACAATCCACTGTTCAGTGTTTTTGTTTTATTTCAGTGCAAAAGTATGTGTACGTCCTTGAATACAAATACTTTCTAAACGAATTTTAATTTTCTTTTAACGATCCAATATATATATATATATATATATATATATATATATATATATATAAGGCTATTCTGCACCTTGATTTACGATAATATTTGTACAAATTTACGATAACATGAATATGCATTTACGATACTTGTGTTATATTTACTATAACTCATGGTGATATTTACCATAATGTTATAGTAAATCACTTAGTAAGGAGTTACTATAATCTAGTAAATTAGCATAGTAATTATCGTAACTCAAAGTGGTCACAGAATAAGTTATTCTATGACCAGCTACAGAACAGTATATATATATATATATATATATATATATATAACTACTACCATGTAGTTGGCTACAAAATAACTTATTTTGTAGCTACTTTGAGTTACGATAATTACTATATTAATTTACGAGATTATAGTAACTCCTTGCTAAGTGGTTTACTATAATGTTATGGTAAATATCCCCATGTGTTATAGTAACCCACTTATCGTAAATATGTATTGGCATTATCGTAAATTAGTATATAAAATTATCGTAAATGGAGGTGGCTATAGAATAACTTATTTTTGTAGCCGGCTACTGAACAGTAGTTCTATATATATCGTGCTGACCACAGGGTGTCCTTGCATTCCTTCACTTATTTTTTTTTCATTCTTTTTTCTCTGATCGGGAGATGGTTGTTTATGATTCAGTCCCAAATTTTCAACTGATTTTCTCAGTGTTTGTAGATGCACTTGTATTGTTATGACGAAAAGGTAGATAGATTTGGTCTATGTATTAGGCAGCCTAACCTAACCTCGGTTGATCCTCAAACTACTTCTGTGTTTATTTTGTTTCAGCAATATTCCAGATCAAATTCACGATTTTTGGTGTTTCCAATCAATCATGACCGGTATAATGTTTTTCTGTTTCGAAACTTTATAGGATTTTATTTAAACAACCCAATATATGGGTCCCATAGAAATTCTGGCGTAAAACTTAACGTGTCTACCGAATCAAATCTTACACCAATGGAAATATGGAATAGTGAGTGACCTGATGAACCATCACAGTAGGAGATTTTTGTGATGATTATTCATTGTAAAACTTATTTATTCAATTTAAGTAAACTGGAATTCCATACTAAAAATATCAGAATTTAACGTTTCTGCACCTGATTTATTCAAGTTAATTTAAATCATCATGTTTCATATTAAAAAATGATTTATATTTTAATATTAAAATTAAGTAGAAATTGAACTTTACACCAGTAAAATACTGAGTGACGTGGTGAAACTTCACATTAGGACTTCTGTTTTGGTCATTCATTATAAAACTTACCTATTCAACTTAATCAAACTGGAATTTCATACCAAAATATCCGAATTCGTTGATTCCGCTAATTGCGTCTCGGACCGTAAAAAAACACTACCAAAATTAGAATCCATGTGTGCAAACATGTACGGTAGCTCTGAATTTTGGCTGGTAATTAACCCTTGATGTGACTTATGATTATTTGTGTTGGCATCGACGCAATTAACTTATGCCACTCTGACGCTGTTCCCATCTCCAGGACCTAAACTTCCGGACCCAAAATCTTCGATATATGCTATCCTAGGGTGCAAGCGCAAGCGCTGAGCGTAGCGTATAGGCGGGACACATGAAGGTTTGTGGGATTTCATTGTTGCATCATGAAACAAGTTTTATGAGCTCCAGAATGGTTATTTATTTATTTTGTCTCTTTCTTTCTTTGACTTTGAGTGGCTTCTTGCAGCACTTTCTGAATGCTGATGGATATACATTGAGGGTGGTCATGGTGCTGCTGGGTGAGTTGCAGACATGCTCATTGACATGAACGACAAGGGAGGAGGCAGCGACAAGGGATGTGACCCGCTGCACAGCATGCTTGTGAGCACCTTCTGTCCTGAATCTTCCTTTTTGGTAGATAATTAAGTAGCCCTTCTCGCGCTGCTCCTTTAGTAGAAGAAGAGTCAAATCTTCTACTTAATTTTACGTTGCCAAATGGAGTAGAAAACTAGCTGCAGATACTCCTTGCCATTAGATGAAGAATAGAGATTTCTTTAATTCCACGCTTCCACAACTTTTTATTGGACTGACGATGGCCGACGAACAGGTTAGGAGGAGGCAGAGAGAGTGAGGAGGTGAGCGGTGTCGGTGTGCACTGGCAGAGGGACCACAACAATGGATTCATCTGTTGTCGAAAAAAAAAGTTGAATTCGTCGATTGGAGACACCGTCAGAGATAGGCGCAGGTGGGTCGAGAATTTGTAGTGGTCGCACACGATTCACTGTAGTGTAATGCTACCAACGTAGTTCATGAAACGGATTCACATGGGACCAAAGCAAATTAAGGGTATGTTTGGCTGGTATTAAAGTTGGCTGATAAACCGACTGAAGCTGTTTTGTTGTGAGAGAAAAATACTGTAGATTTTAGCTGATAAGCCGGCTGATAAGTTCAGACAAACATGCCCTAAAATCTGATTTATCACTCCTTGAACAATAATTTTACATGTCGCAAAAGAGAGCTGCTGCTGCTGCTACTACTACTATTTTCTTTTATTTATTATCTTCTCATAAACATTATTATTGTAGAGTCCATGGACGTGGTCATTGCCGTCCGTGCTGTATCAACGGTGCCTCCATCCATATCGAGAGGAGATTAGATTTCCATAATAATGATACGGTGAGCACATACGTTCGTCTGGGCACCGTCTTCTCAAATAAAAGAATATCTCTCGCTCCGTCTCACGTGCTAGTTTGGTTTTGGTTAATTGATGAAATCCTAAGTGTTAACCTAGTTTATCAAAATGATTATGAAATAGGTAACACTATTTCAAGTGGTGAAGCAAATGAAGATCGTAACATGATGATGGTGATTTCATGGTGATGATCAAGTGCTTGGACTTGGAAATGGAGAAAGGAAAACAAAAGGCTTAAGGCAAAGGTATAAGTGGTAGGAGCCTTTTCGTTTCGGTGATCAAGACACTTAGCGAGTGTGATCATATCTATGTTCGATAGCCGTACTAATAAGATGGGTGAAACTCGTATCAAAATGCGGTTATCAAAGTGCCACTAGATGCTCTAACTCATTGCATATGCATTTATGATCTAGTGGAGTGCTAACACCCTTGAAAATGTTTGTGAAAATATGCTAACACACATGCACGAAAGGTGATACACATTGTGTTTAGCACTTGGGAACAAGGGTTTGAAACTCCACCGGCGCTCTGTACAGAAAAGACAGGATTTCATAGAGTGCACTGGACGCTGGTCACGCGGTGACCGAACACTGGGGTCCTACGTCCGGTCAGTGGAAGCAGTGAAGACGTTGGCGTCGGTCTTCGACCGAACGCTGGGTCACTTAGTGACTGGACGCTGATGGGGTGCGTCTGGTCCTGCTGACGTGGCAGCACACAGTGAAGAGGGTGACTAACCGGACGTTGAGTAAGTCCGGTCAAGGGTGACCGGACGCGTCCGATCGTGAAAAATTATCTCTGGATGCTTACTGGAAACGATCGGACGCTGAGGTCCTGCGTTCGGTCACTTCGAAGCAGCGCGTCCGGTTACAATTTAAATGTACTGATGACCGTTGAGATCGGGCGATCAGCGTTTGAAGCAGGGCCACGTGGCGTGCATCGCGCGACCGGACGCTGGGGTCCAGCGTCCGGTCGCCCTGTTTTTCAGTGGACTGTGGAGCCAACGGCTTTCTTTCGTGGGGGCTTCTATTTAAGCCCCATGGCCAGCTCAAGCTCACTCTTTTGGCGATTTGCATTGACATAATAATCTTGTGAGCTTAGCCAAAGCCCTACCACTCATCTCCATCATTGATCCATCATCATTGTGAGATTGGGAGAGAATCCAAGTGTATTGCTTGAGTGATTGCATCTAGAGGCACTTGGTATTCGTGTTTCGTTGCGGGATTCACTTGTTGCTCTTGGTGGTTGCCACCACCTAGACGGCTTGGAGCAGTGATGAGGATTGGCACGAGTTGGTGATTGTTCGTGGCCATCTTCAGTGATTGTGAGGGGACTTGTGCCTTCCCCGACGGAGCGCTGAAAGGTAACTCTAGTGGATTGCTCGTGTCATTGAGTTACCTCACTTGTAGGTAGGTTCTTGTAGTGTTCAATTATGTGGATGAGGTTCGTGCAACACCTCTTAGCCGCCGAACCACCAAGTGTTGGTCGACACAACGGGGACGTAGTGTGTTGGCAAGCACGTGAATCTCGGGAGAAAATTGGTTGTCTCTTGCCCTTTGGTATTCTTCCAGTGATTGATTTAGTATTCATATTGTGATTGGTTCACTCCTCTACACGGCGGTATAATCACCCTACTCACTCATTTATATTCTTGCAAACTAGTTGTAGCAAGCTCATTAGTGTAGTTAGTATTGAGAGTTTGCTTTGAAGTTTAAGTTCATCTAGTGGAGCTCTTTAGTATAGCAAGTGTGAGAGCTCTTAGTGAGTAGTGACATAACAAATTGTGTGTTTAGTGATCATAGCAACTAGAATTGTTGGATATGTGGCTTGCAACCCTTGTAGAGCTAGAGCAAGTTTGCATTTCGCTATTTGTTATACTAATCAAATTGCTCTAGTTGGTTTGTAGATTTTTAAATAGGCTATTCACCCCTCTCTAGTCATATTAGGACCTTTCACACACTATCGTCGTAGGCTCCGCTCCGCTCCCTCCGCCATGTGACCCTCGCCCGGCTCCGCGACACCAGGCTCCACCGCTAGAGTCGCGCCTCCTGCCCGCCCCCGCCCTTATCGCTGTCGCTGGCATCACGGTCCTCATCACCACCTCCCCGTTCAGCTAGAGATTGCGAGGGCGTCGCGACCGTGTCATACTTCTCGCCGGCCTCGAGTCTCCTCACACCCCAGTAGCGGAAGAAGCTCGCTGGGGGTCAAGTCTGTGGTGCTCTTCGCTCCGCCGCCTCCCAACCGTGATCTGCCTATCGAGGCGGTTATCAAGTTCCTCAGCGCGCCTGACATGCTGGTTGTCGTGCACTAGAGTTCCATGCCTGACATGTTGTAAGCGTATATTTCAAATGTTTCAGAGGTACGTTGCTGGTGTTTCATGTGGATGTTGTAAAAGTAAATCGGGATGTTGCATATGTTGCAAGTGTTCAGAGGCATGTTGCAAGCGTTTGTTCAAAATGTTTCATATGTTTTCAGACGTATGTTTGCAAGCGTTTTTTATTTGGATGTTGCATATATTTCACACATGTTGCAAGAGTATGTTCCAATGGTTTTTAGTTGTTTTAGTCTTATGTTGTAGTAAGTGTTTTCATGTTGCAAGTTGCAAATGTTTTATCTATATGTTGCATATGTTTCACACACATATTTAAAATATTTAATCTGTTGCAGACGTATGTTGCATAGTGTTTCATGTTTCAGATGTGTATTTAGAGAGTCATGGGCGCCGAGGGATCGGGCGCGGCGAGCTGGGTGCCGGCGGTCGTGATGCATGGCGCGTCTAGGTCCTGCGGGAGGACGTGCTCATCCTCATCTGGCTCCCCAATCCCGTCCGCGCAGAGAGAGAAGCGGGGTCGCTGGGAAGGAGTCGTGTGGGCACAGCGACAAGGTAGGGTGCGCGTGCGGGGGTGGACGCGCGCGTTCGACGGGACGTCCGGGCGCTAGCCACGCCCTTTATATTCTGAAGGGTGAGAGTTTATAAAGTAGAAATGTTCCGGCACAAGGAGTGACAACTTTTTAAAATTAACAGTGTTTGTTCGGTCCATCCTTCCAAGCTACTTACCGATAAAAATGAAAAAATTTGGTTTGTTTTTTTAGCTGAGCTACATTGAGAATTAACCTACAGTCAAATTGTTTTTTTTCTCTTTGTCCTATATACATATGCATTTTCTCTTGAAAAAAAAGGAATAGGCATTTTTATTCTAATGTTATCATGTGAGGTTCAAATTTATTCAAGAATTTTTAATGGTCGTTTAGTTCTAAAATTTTATTTTAAGGCTTAGTTTTATCATAGAACTATTAAAGTGACCATTTTGGTTCTCAACATGGTACTCTGGACTCGATTGCATTCATGAACTATCAAGTGCATTTCATTCTGGTCCCAAAATGTTCATAGTTGATCGATAAAATTAAGCTAAAATGCAAAGTTTAAGGATTGAAATGGTCAATTTAATGGATCTAGGATGAAACCAAACTTAAAAAATAAAGTTTGGGGGCTGAAATAAAGTTTGAAAGCTGAAATGTCATTTTAAAAGTTTAAAGACGAAATTAAGATTCGGCCGTACAACTGAGGGACCAAAATAGCTATTTAAAAAAAGTACATTTTACTATTGGTCCTTAAATTTGCATTTCTTAAAGTCCCGGTACTTTAAAATTGCATATTTAGCTCTCTGAACTTGTCTCGAGTTTTCATATCGGTTCGGGCAGATGCAAATTGCACCTTCGGCTCCTTAAACTTGTTTCGAGTTCTCATCTAGGTCCCAGTATTTATAAATTGCATACTAAAAGTTATTAATGTTATATTATTGTATCATTATGGTCCATCCATCCAAACACCCCCGTCCTCACCATGCATGCATCATTGGTGTGGTGTGCACACACGTTGCCACGCTAGGCTATGTCGTGTCTGCCTGTGCCGCCATGTTGCACGCTGCACTCAACCTACTGCGTTGTAGCGACAACCCTGTTGTTGCAGAGGGAGGTGATAAAGGCTAGGATAGTGCATGGGGAACAGAATGCGAGGAGATGATGAGAATGAGCATGAGCTCCCGCAAGACCGGGAAGAGGAAGGAGTGCGGCGGTGGTGTTGAATGCAACTGCCGTGAAGGCTCGGCTGGGATCTGTAGTAAGGCAAGCACAGACAGGGCTGCCAAGCGATGTAGCAGGTCCTAAAAATCTAGGCCTGCACATCCCTCCTGAGCCCGCCGCGCTTCTCGACCCTGGTGCGCTACACCATTTGGGTGGATGAACACGGTGCCACGCGATGCGGCCGCACGAGTGGGCTCATGCAAAGCAGTGTGGGAGATGGGGATGGACTGTAATCATATAACAATATAAGTTTACAGAGCTGAGTGTGTATTTTAAAAGTGCTAGTATCCGAATGAAAACTTGAGATTAGTTTAAAGAACTAAACGTGCAATTTAAAAGTACCGGGACATGAACAAGAACTTCAAATAAATTTACACCGGTAAAAGTGCAATTTGAAAATATCGAGAAGAACTCGACCAAGTCCGAGGACCCTCAGTAAAAAAAATTCCCATTTAAAAATGCAGATAGTGCTCTCGGTATGAGCACTGCCTGTCGCCGGTGCCTCGTGAGGAAGTACGTACGCGCGCATGGAAGACCACGACACCGTTCCACCCGGGCGGCGAGGTCGTCGGCTTCCCACTTGTCAGCATGCACCATCCACGAATCTCCGGAGCCGCGTCTTCACGACCAATCTGCTGTCTTGACTCTCGACTAGACAGTGTCCCAAATCACAACTTGCAACATCCGAGCAACACCAATCAACAATATATACGACGTCCCTCAGTCATATATCAAGCAGAATTACCATGAGATCAACACACTGACTAAAATTCAACACTGAATTCCCAATAAACCATTCAGATGTGTACATTATTACTGCGGTGCGTGATAGTCACCAGTCAGGATTATGCAGAGCATAACAGCACTAATTACAATCTGACCAGTCCATTCCATTCGTTCCATGATCGAAATCTCAAAATAAATAAATCAGACGCATCAGTCGTTGAGTTGAGTATATATGCAGGATTTCAGTTGCAAGCATTTGAGGAGCGCATGATCAGCTAGCGATGCTTCCAGCGATAGCGAGACGACGGCGAGTGGATCGCGCCGCCACCATGCCACTTGTTGTAGTCGTTCCGTGCCAGCTTCCGGCGGCGGCCGCCGCTTCTGTCGACCCTTGGAGGAACTGTCTTCTCCTCCTCCGGCGGATCTTGGATGAACCAGTAGTCAACGGGCCATGACAACAGGCCCCTTCGACGAATTATTCCGATGGGATCAAGATCAACGGAGTCGAAGTACCACGAGCGCGGCCTGAACAATAAGGGAAAATAGGGACGCGGCCTGGCCTCCACGTACATGTCCTTCCAGCTCGATTCGTCGTGGAAGAAGAACAGACGCCACCGGCCCCGGCGCTGGCTCGCAGGCAGGGCCTTGTACAAGGTCTTCCACAGCTTGTGGTCACGCTCCGCCACGAGCAGCCTCAGCTGGGAGCTAACGCACTCCACCCTCGCGAGGTCCTTGCCGTCGGTGAGCTTCTCCAAGACGGCTCCCTTGAGGTCGTCGGGCAGGGACTCGAAGCCGCTCAGCGGCAGACCGTTCCTGCGGCACAGCTCGTGGAGGAGGCCCCAGCACACGCCGTCGGCGAGCGACTTGCAGATCCGCGACGCCCAGGGCTCCACGCCACAGAGGCTGCGGGAGAGGAGCAGCCTGACGGTGCCGAGATCCAGCCGCTCCAGGTACACGTTCTCCGGCGTGTCGTCGCCGTCGGTGGTGACGAGGAACACGAGGAGCGCGACGTCGCTCCCCTGCACACACAGCATCAGCACGGCAGCGTCCGCGCCGTCGCGGTGCGCAAGGTCCGGCGCGGTGTACTGTCGGGAGAGGCACAGCGAGCTTCCCTTCTTGCGTGATTGCTTCTTCAGGAGGTGTCCCGACAGTGGCAGGGCGCCGTAGGGCTGGAAGCCGGCGAAGAGGAAGACGGCGTGCAAGACCATGCCCAGCCGCCCGGCGATGTCCTCGGCGTCCCACTGCTCAGCGTCTACGATTTTCTTGAGGAGGCTCGCCATAGTACTAGTATCGGTTCTTGTCTTGTCGCGATGGATCGTTTAATTTGAAGCTGATGGCAATGAAATGGATCAAGCAATCCGAGGGGGGTAATTACCGGCAAATTCCTCTAACTCGACTTGACTTGTTCTCAGTCAATGTGACACGTATGCTGCTTATAATTTCATAATCCTCTTAGATTAACTGAGGATTCGAGATCGTTGACATTGACACAAAATAAATTACCTTGTCTGTCTAAAAGTAAATTGCAAACGCTAAACAACACTCTCTTTTCAAGACTAGTAGACATAAACATGCAATACACACGCCTCTATAAAAAATATATCATTGCAATGAGCAATAATTATAAAAATTTTAAGAAATAACAATACACATACAACACATGCCTTTCAAAAAAAAATACACATACAACACACATGTCTTGAAAAAAAAACATAAATAATCAGCGAATAACAATTAACTTCCTTGCAAATAACTCACATGCTCACCATTAACTAATATGCCTGAAAATTATCATATACTTCCTCCATTCTAAATTATAAGTCAGTTTGACTTTTTTGATGTATAAAAAAAGTCAAAGCGACTTATAATTTAAAATTGAGGGAGTAGATTACAATGATGGGCATTTCAATTTGAGGTCATTGATGTTAATTTTCTAATAATATAGGTTGCCTTAAAGTAAAACTCACCGTGCTATGAGTTACTTGAACCACTTAGGCCTCGTTTAGATGCATGTGTATATATTTCAATCCACATGTGTTGAAGTGGACTGGAATAAAACTTAATTTAATTCCACTCAAATCCGCATCAAAACATATGTGGATTGAGATAAATACATGCGCATCCAAACAAAGCCTTAATAGTGAGGATTGTGGTGGTGAATTAGTTTCACCACCCAATACACCATCTCTGATTCGATACATAACACTAAATGAACTCAAAAGCGCACCAAGTTAAACCTTAATAAAGATCACTAAATTAGTATGAGCATCAATTAAATTTAAAATAATACTAACCAGGATGTGAATTAGATTGACCACCACTTTTTTTTCTTGTTGATGACATCGCTATACATATAAGATAAATAGCACGAACAACCGCAACTAATAACTACATTATTTTAGATCATGTTGCATAATTAAACCAGGTCAAGAGTACCTATTACAATAAGAGTTAGAAATACAGAGTTTAGATTATAATAATTCGTTGTCATGTTTTTTTTAATTGAGTTCATTGTCATGCTTCACTCCCATAGCAATAAATCGTCAAAAATATTTTCAAATTACCGGACGTATGTACCATAGTGTCATGTCTATATGAATCAGCTCTACTACAGGAATCAGCTTTGCTGAGTAGGCTCTATTGCCAAGCAGGATTTTGAAATAATTTATTTTATTTGTTTGTCTTACATCATTTTTATGTTCTTTAATTTATTTGTTTCTTGATAAATATTTATATAGAGACATCAGACATCAGTCAATCCCATGTACTCGGCGAAGCCCAAAAAACAATCGGCAAAGGGTTTACCGAATGTTACACTCGGCAAACCCTTTATCGGCAAACGCTAGTTTGACGAGTGTTTTTTTGTGGGGCACTCGCCAAAGACGTTGCCGAGTGTCAAAAAACACTCGGCAGACTTTTTTTTTTCAAAAAATAAAATAAAAAAAGACACGCCGACACCACGCCCGCACCACCAGCACCGCCGCCGCCACCACCATCCGCGCCGCCGTCCCCTCCGCCGCCTGGGGTTCGCCGGATTTGGAGCTCAAGGTGGCGGAGCTCGCCGGATCCGCCACCCGCCCGCCGGATCTGGAGCTCGAAAATGTGGAGCTCGCCGGATCCACGCTGCCAGGCCGGAGGGAGCTCGTCGGAGGGAGAGAGGAGAGAGGGCGCGCCGGAGATGACGTAGAGCTAAGGTGGAGGAGGAGCGCCGCCACCTCGCTCGCGCTTGCCGGATCTGGGCTGCTCCTCGCTGGGGCGCGCCAGATCCACCATCGGAGCGCCGCCGGAGCAGACCTCCGCCACCGGGAGACGCGCCATTGGAGCAGACCTCTGCCCCACTCGTCGGCTGCCGCCTCCATCCCGAGAGAGAGAGAGAGAGAGAGAGAGAGAGAGGGCGCGGGCGCGGCGGCACCGGAGATCCGCCGGGAGGGAGGAGGAGAGAGAGGGGGCGGGCGGATCTGGGGAGGGTGGAGGAGAGAGAGGACACGGAGGAGGAGAGAGAGGGCGCGGGTGGATCTGGGGAGGGAGGAAGAGAGAGGGCGCGGGTGTGGCGGCGCCGGAGATCCGTCGGGAGGGAGGAGGAGAGAGAGGGGGCGGGCGGTTGAAAGCTCTAGTTTGGTTTTGGTGAATTGATGAAACCCTAAGTGCTAACCTAGTTTATCAAGATGATTATGAGATAGGTAGCACTACTCCAAGTGATGAAGCAATGACGAAGATCATGATAATGGTGATAGCATGGTGATGATCAAATGCTTGAACTTGGAAAGAAGAAAGAGAAAACAAAAGGCTCAAGGCAAAGGTATAAAATGTAGGAGCCATTTTGTTTTAGTGATCAAGACACTTAGTGAGTGTGATCACATTTAGGATAGATAGCCGTACTATTAAGAGGAGTGTAACTCGATCGAAAATCACGGTTATCAAAGTGCCACTAGATGCTCTAACTCATTGCATATGCATTTAGGATCTAGTGGAATGCTAACACCCTTGAAAATATTTGTGAAAATATGCTAACACATGTGCACAAGGTGTTTGCGGGGTTGAGATGGGTTTGGGTCCTCTCTCTCCCCATGAGAGCTTATGAGGCGGGATTCGCCTTTGGAAAAATGAAATGTCTATTTTCTATTGCGCCGGGATACAAAATTCTTAGTGGTTGGCACATTTGAGCAAGGGTGAGGAAGTTAGAGTTGAAATAGAGTTGGTCGAAATAATCTTTGGCGTCGGTCCTGTGGACCGGACGTTGAATCGTAGCACCGGACGCCGATTGCTCTGCGTCCGGTCATGCATGACTTCAGCCAACACAGATGAGGAAGGTTGAGCACCGGACGCTGGTCTGCGTCCGGTCAAGGTGGACCGGACGCGTCCGTCGAAGAAACATGCCTCGGGAGCTTCTTTGAAACGACCGGACGAGGCTTCAGCGGTCGGTCGATTCAAGGGAGCGTCCGGTCGAGGCTGATGACCGTTGAGTCTGGACACGTGGTGACATCGAGCAACCGGACGCCGAGAGACGGCGTCCGGTCGGTCTGACCGAGGCGTCCCGGTCGAGCGCGTTTTTGCCCAATAAAGGGGTATAACGGCTCTATTTGATGGGGGCTCTATTTATAGCCCCATGGCGGCTCAAGGGATAACTCTTGCACATTTTCATTGACATAGCAAGCTTGTGAGCCTAGCCAAAGGACTCCCACTCATCTACATCATTGATTCATCATCATAGTGAGATTGGGAGTGAATCCAAGTGCATTGCTTGAGTGATTGCATCTAGAGGCACTTGGTGATTGTGTTTCACCATGGATTTCGCTTGTTACTCTTGGTGGTTGCCGCCACCTAGACGGCTTGGAGCAGCAAGGATCGTTGAGTGGAGGAGGTGATTGTCTCCGACTCCGATCGTGGTGATTGTGAGGGTTCTTGACCTTTCCCGGGGAGCGCCAAAAGGTACTCTAGTAAATTGCTTGTGGCTTGTGTGATCCTCATCTTGTGTTGGTTGTGCGGCACCCTATTGAGGGTTTGGTGAGTGATGCCAATTAGCGCGTGAACCTCCAAGTGAGTGAATCGCCACAACGAGGACTAACTTGCCGGGCAAGTAAGTGAACCTCGGTAAAAATCATTGTTATTCATCTTCGTGATTGATTGGTTCATTTATCTACACGACGGTATAACCCTCTTGATCATTCTCTTTACTTTACCGCAAAACTAGTTGACAAGCTCTTTAGTGTAGCTAGTTGTGAGAGCTTGCATGCTTGGTTGGTGTGGCTCTTTAGTTAGCCTTTGAGAGCACACTAAACATAGGGTAGTGTCATTGCTCTTGTGTGAATTGACACTATCTAAACTAGAATTGTGGTAGGTGGCTTGCATTTTTGAGTAGGCTAAGCGCAACACTAGCTTCGCCTCATAATTGTCTAACCATTTGGTTAAGTGTTGTTGTAGAAATTTTTATTAGGCTATTCACCCCCCTAGCCATTAGGACCTTTCAAGTGGTATCGGAGCCGAGGTCACCGTTATTTGAGGCTTAACAACCTTCGGTGTTAAAATGGCTCAAATCAACAACACCAAAAAGCCACCCCAATTTGATGGCTCAAATTATTCTTATTGGAAGTCAAAGATGGCCACACATATCAAGTCAATCAATAGAAAGGTGTGGAAGGTGGTAGAAACCAAAATTGAGATTAGTGATCCGGAAAATCCCACCGCCGCCGAAGAAGTACTTCTCCAAAACAATGATATTGCACTAAGTGCCATTCATGATGCAATTGATGCAAGAACTTTTGAGCAAATCAAGAATATTGAGATGGCACATGAGGCTTGGAAGAAGTTGGAAGAATCTTTTGAGGGTACTCAAGCCGTGAAGGGTGCAAAAGCTTATATTCTCAAAGAGAAGTTTATGAGCTTCAAAATGAAGGAAGATGAGAGTGTGCTTGGGACATGTTCCACCGGATGGAAGTGATTGTCAATGATCTCAAGGCACTCGGGTGAGAACATAGAGGACAAGGACTTCTCAAATAAGTTCTTGAGATGTTTGCCCGCAAGGTTCAAGATATTGGTCACCTTGCTAGTAAGGAGTGGTTTGAACACAATGACACCAAACCAAGTCTTGGGAGATATCATGACCGATGATGCCTATAGAGATGATGATGAGAAGGAAGAAAAGAAAGAAAAGAAAGATGAGAAGAAGGATGACAAGAAGAAGAGTGTGGCTTTCAAGGCCACATCATCTAAGGGCAAAGCCAAGCAAGAAACATCAAGTGAGGATGATGATTCATGGGATGATGATGATGATGAGAGAATGGCTCTTTTTGTCAAAAGGTTTGGCAAGTTCATGGTAAAGAAGGGCTATCGAGCTAGAAGAAAGAAGTATTCATCCAAGAGCAAGGAAGAGGCAAGGAGATGCTTCAAGTGTGGAAGCAAAGATCATCTTGTTGCTCAATGCCCATATAATAGCGACAATGATGATGACAAGAAGAACAAGAAGAAGGACAAGAAAGAAAAGAAGGAGAAGAAGGACAAGACATTCTTCAAGAAGAAGAAGGTGGATCATATGTGGTCACTTGGGATAGTGACGCTTCCTCAAGTGATGATGATGATGATAGTGATGATCACAAGACCACCAAGAAGAAGGTTCTTGCAAGTATAGCAATCAATGAGAAGCCTTCTCTCTTGACTCTCCATCATGCTTCATGGCTAAGGCCACTAAGGTACAAACTTGTGATGATGGAAGTGATAATGAACATGATAGTGATAGTGATAATGATGATGATGAACCCACTAAAGATGAATTAATTGACATGCTAGAAGATGCTAGAGAACACTTTAACATGTCAAGAAGGGAATGCAAAAGCTTGCGTGAAGGAAATAAAAGCCCTTAAGCAAGCATTTGATGAGCTCAATGCATCTCATGAGAGGCAAGAGGATGCCCATGAGAAGCTTGGCAAGGCTCACAAAAGCTTGAAAAAGCTCATTCCACTTTGCTTAATGAACAAGATAAAAGGAAGCATGTTGAAACTTGTGATGTAGGTTTAACTTGTGATTTAATTGATACATCACTATCTATGCCTATCATTGTTCCTCCAACTAACCCTTCTTGTAGCACTTCCACTTCTACCTCATCTAGTAGTGATGGTCACACTAGTGATACCTCACTAGTGGTTGAGAATGAGAACCTCAAGAAGGAGGTAACTAAGCTCACTCACACCTTGGCTAAGGCTTATGGTGGTGAGGACCGCTTGCTTATGGCCTTGGGTAGCCAAAGAGCTTCTCTCTACAAAGAGGGATTAGGCTATACCCCCAAGAAAGGCAAGGCGGCCTTTGCTCCTCACAAGACTAGTTTTGTGAAGAACAATGGTCGGTTTTGCACTAGTTGCAAGCAAGTTGGTCACAAAGAGCATGAATGCACCAACAAAAGCAAAAATGCTAATGTATCCTTTATTAAGCTAGATTCATGTTATATGCTTAGAAAAGGTGCAAATGGTGTTCATGCTAAGTTCATTGGTAAACCATGGATGGGCTCAAAGAAGAAAGCCATTTGGGTGCCAAAGAGCTTGGTTACTAACCTTCAAGGACCCAAGCAAGTTTGGGTACCTAAAAAGAATTGATCTTCTTTTATAGGTCAATTACAAAGCCGGAGGAAGGCATTGGGTTCTTGATAGTGGGTGCACTCAACACATGACCGGAGATGCAAGAATGTTCAACTCAATCAACACCAATGGCAATGATGGGTATGATAGTATCACATTTGGTGACAATGGCAAAGGCAAAGTCAAAGGGCTTGGTAAGATTGCAATATCCAATGACTTGAGCATATCCAATGTATTGCTAGTAGAGAGCTTGAACTTCAATTTGCTATCCGTGGCTCAATTGTGTGATCTTGGATTCAAATGCATATTTGGGGTAGATGATGTAGAAATCATAAGTGTAGATGGCTCTAACTTGATCTTCAAAGGCTTTAGATATGAGAATCTATACTTGGTTGATTTCAAGGCTAGTGAAGCTCAATTATCCACATGCTTATTCACTAAGTCAAGTATGGGATGGTTATGGCATAGAAGGCTTGGTCATGTTGGAATGAAACAATTAAATAGATTGGTTAAGCATGATTTGGTTAGAGGCTTGAAAGATGTAGTTTTTGAAAAGGATAAGCTATGTAGCTCTTGTCAAGCCCGGCAAACAAGTTGGAAACACCCATCCTAAGAAAAGCATGATGAGCACTAGTAAAGCATTTGAGTTATTGCACATGGATTTGTTTGGGCCAACACAATACACTAGTATCGGTGGAAATAAATATGGATTTGTGATAGTGGATGACTACACTAGATACACATGGGTATTCTTTATAGTGGACAAAAGTGATGTGTTTTGCAACATTCAAATCTTTTGTCAAGGGCATTCACAATGAGTTTGAAACAACCATCAAGAGAGTTAGAAGTGACAATGGTAGTGAGTTTAAGAACACTAGAATTGATGAGTTATGTGATGAATTTGGAATTAGACATCAATTCTCGGCCAAGTACACACCTCAATCAAATGGCCTTGTTGAGAGAAAGAATAGAACACTCATTGATATGGCAAGGTCTATGCTTAGTGAGTACAATGTGAGTCAATCTTTTTGGGCCGAGGCTATCAACACGGCTTGCTATTGTTGCAACCGCCTCTATTGTCACCGATTGAAAGAGAAGACACCATATGAGCTCTTGAATGGTAAAAAGCCCAACATTGCATATTTTCGAGTCTTTGGTTGCAAATGCTATATCTTGAAGAAAGGCACAAGATTGGGCAAGTTTGATAAGAAATGTGATGAAGGATTCCTACTTGGTTATTCCACCACAAGCAAAGCATATAGAGTTTGGAATTTGGATAGTGGTACTCTTGAGGAAGTTCATGATGTTGAATTTGATGAAACCAAGGGTTCACAAGTAGAGAATGAGAACTTGGAAGATGTTAGAGGCATTCAACTTTCAAATGCCATGAAGAACATGGATATTGGTGAATTGAGGCCTAGGCAAGTGATTGATGATGAAGATGATCAAGTGCAAGTGCTCTCCAACTCTAATGTGCAAGATGATACAAATCAAGCTAGTGCAAGTGACTCTCATGATATTGATCAAGATCAAATGACTAGTACATCATCTCAACCAAATGATCAAGCAAGTGCAAGCAATCAAGTTCCAATCCTTCAAGCAACAAGTATTGCAAGAGATCATCCTTTGGATACAATCATTGGAGATATTTCAAGAGGTGTACAAACAAGATCAAGATTGGCATCATTTTGTGAACACTTCTCTTTTGTGTCATCCATTGAACCAAAGAAGATAGATGAAGCTTTGAAGGATGTTGATTGGGTGAATGCTATGCATGAAGAATTGAACAACTTCACAAGAAATCAAGTATGGGAATTAGTAGAAAGACCAAAGGGACACAATGTGATTGGAACCAAATGGGTCTTTAGAAACAAGCAAGATCAAGATGGGATAGTTGTAAGGAACAAAGCAAGATTGGTAGCACAAGGCTATACACAAGTTGAAGGTCTTGACTTTGGAGAAACTTATGCCCCGGTTGCAAGATTGGAAGCAATTAGAATCTTGTTGACCTATGCTTGTGCCCACAACATCAAGCTCTATCAAATGGATGTTAAGAGTGCATTTCTCAATGGTTACATCAATGAAGAAGTATATGTTGAGCAACCTCCGGTTTTGAAGATGACAAGAAGCCCAACCATGTGTATAAGTTGAAGAAGGCATTGTATGGCTTGAAGCAAGCACCTAGAGCATGGTATGAGAGATTGAGGGACTTCCTACTCTCTAAAGGGTTCACAATGGGCAAGGTTGATACTACTCTTTTCATCAAGAAGATTGGAAAAGATCTATTTGTATTGCAAATCTATGTTGATGATATCATATTTGGATCAACCAATCAAGATTTTTGTGATGAGTTTGGAAAGATGATGGCTAATGAGTTTGAAATGTCCATGATTGGAGAGTTGAGTTACTTCCTTGGTCTTCAAATCAAGCAATTGAAGAATGGTACTTTTGTGAGTCAAGGGAAGTACATCAAGGACATGATCAAGAAATTTGGCATGAGTGATAGCAAAGTCATTAGCACACCTATGGGAACAAATGGTAACTTGGATAGTGATGCAAGTGGAAACATGGTGGATCAAAAGTTGTATCGGTCTATGATTGGAAGCCTACTCTATGTGACCGCATCAAGGCCGGATGTCATGTTTAGTGTATGCATGTGTGCAAGATTTCAAGCCTCACCAAGAGAAAGTCATTTGAAGGCTACAAAGAGGATATTGAGGTACTTGAAGCATACATCAAATGTTGGTTTGTGGTATCCCAAAGGAGCAAAGTTTGAGCTAGTTGGTTACTCCGACTCGGATTATGCGGGATGCAAGGTTGAAAGGAAGAGCACATCGGGCACATGTCAATTGTTGGGAAGATCACTTGTTTCATGGTCATCAAAGAAGCAAAATAGTGTTGCATTATCAACCTTGAAGCCGAATACATATCCGCCGGTAGTTGTTGTGCACAAATACTTTGGATGAAGGCCACTTTGAGTGATTTTGGAATCAAGTTCAAGAAAGTGCCATTGCTATGTGACAATGAGAGTGCAATCAAGCTAACCAACAATCCGGTGCAACATGCAAGAACAAAGCACATTGATGTCCGCCACCATTTCATAAGAGATCACCAACAAAAGGGGACATTTGCATTGAGAGTGTAGGCACGAAAGATCAACTTGCCGATATATTCACCAAGCCATTGGATGAGAAAAGGTTTTGCAAGCTAAGGAATGAGTTGAACATATTGGATTTCTCAAATATGTGTTGATGCAACCCCACTCATATGACATGCCTCTCCTTCGAGCAATCTAAGGTAAAAGTTGATTGGCATGACATACATTCTTGCTAAGGACATGATTAGTGCATCTAGTCATATTTTCAATCTCATTAGGACCTTGCAAGTGGTTCTATCTTATTAGGCTCATTAATGAAAATCAAATGAATTTTGATGTCAATATGGTATCACTATTGCTTCTATGCTTGACTTGATCTAGTGATGGCATATGACATGTTTGTGGGCTTGTAAACCTAGTGTTTAATCTAGAAAATGAACTATAAGTGTTTAACTCAACATGGTACAAGATAACCCTTAGTTGAAGGTGTGAAGAAGCTTGTCCTTGGATCAAACCGAGTTGAATATCTTTGGCAAATATTCTAGTTTGAACCAAATTTTCAAAATGATCCTCACCCCATTGATTGACATTGATAATCCCAACCTATCTATAATTTAAGTATTTGTGGTCATTGATGACAAAGGGGGAGAGAAACAAAGATATGAGTGATAGGGGAGTACTTAACATAGGGGGAGAGATATGATAAAGGAATGGGATCAATTAAAACCTAATATTTTGAGCACACAAGTAGGGGGAGCAAGCTCATGAACTTGTATGGTGCATTTGAATGTGCATTACATATGTTTGCTTGCATGGCACAAGTGTTAAATTTTAATATCCATGCTTGTGTGATGTATGCTAGTTGTAGATTTGAATGATGAAATGCAAACTAGCATGCATAGGATATCTAGTGATTTCACTTCCAAATATTTCTAAGTGGTATTGAGCTAACCATGGTGCTAAGGATGGTATATTGGTGCACTCCGATTGGTATCACGCTTCAAAGGTCAATCTTTTATACCTTAGCATCATATGATAGACATTGACTCCTACATTTCCTATCTAAGCATATGTGCAAGCTTCAATCCAAACTCTTAGCACATATGTAGGGGAGCAATTGCTATCACTTAGGGTTCATGAAACTTGTCCATATCTTTTACATGGGTAAATATGCTTGGACAAGCAACATGGATTCAATTGAATTTTAATTCATAACTTTATATAAGGGTTGTCATCAATTACCAAAAAGGGGGAGATTGAAAGCTCTAGTTTGGTTTTGGTGAATTGATGAAACCCTAAGTGCTAACCTAGTTTATCAAGATGATTATGAGATAGGTAGCACTACTCCAAGTGATGAAGCAATGACGAAGATCATGATAATGGTGATAGCATGGTGATGATCAAATGCTTGAACTTGGAAAAGAAGAAAGAGAAAACAAAAGGCTCAAGGCAAAGGTATAAAATGTAGGAGCCATTTTGTTTTAGTGATCAAGACACTTAGTGAGTGTGATCACATTTAGGATAGATAGCCGTACTATTAAGAGGAGTGTAACTTTCGTGTCGAAATGCGGTTATCAAAGTGCCACTAGATGCTCTAACTCATTGCATATGCATTTAGGATCTAGTGGAATGCTAACACCCTTGAAAATATTTGTGAAAATATGCTAACACATGTGCACAAGGTGTTTGCGGGGTTGAGATGGGTTTGGGTCCCTCTCTCCCTCCCGCCGAGCTTAGAGGTGGGATTCAACGCTTTGGAAAAATGAAATGTCTATTTTCTATTGCGCCGGATACAAAATTCTTAGTGGTTGGCACATTTGAGCAAGGGTGAGGAAGTTAGAGTTGAAATAGAGTTGGTCGAAATAATCTTCAAGGCGTCGGTCCTGTGGACCGGACGTTGAATCCAAGCAGCTGACGGACGATCGCTGCTGCGTCCGGTCGTACTGACTTCAGCGACACAGATGGAAGGTTGAGCACCGGACGCTGGTCTGCGTCCGGTCAAAGGTGGACGGACGCGTCCGGTCGAAGAAACATGCCTCGGGGCTTCTTGAAGCAGCCGGACGCCGAGGCTTCTTGAGTCCGGTCCGGTCGATTCGAGGCGCGTCCGGTCGAGGGCGATGACCGCTGAGTCTGGACACGTGGTCGACATCGAACAACCGGACGCCGAGCTGCGTCCGGTCGGTCTGACCGGGCGTCCGGTCGAACGCGTTTTGCCCAATAAAGGGGTATAACGGCTCTATTTGATGGGGGCTCTATTTATAGCCCCATGGCCGCTCAAGGATAACTCTTGCACATTTTCATTGACATAGCAAGCTTGTGAGCCTAGCCAAAGGACTCCCACTCATCTACATCATTGATTCATCATCATAGTGAGATTGGGAGTGAATCCAAGTGCATTGCTTGAGTGATTGCATCTAGAGGCACTTGGTGATTGTGTTTCGCTCTGATTTCGCTTGTTACTTTGGTGGTTGCCGCCACCTAGACGGCTTGGAGCAGCAAGGATCGTTGAGTGGAGGAGGTGATTGTCTCCGACTCCGATCGTGGTGATTGTGAGGGTTCTTGACCTTTCCCGTGGAGCGCCAAAAGGTACTCTAGTAAATTGCTTGTGGCTTGTGTGATCCTCATCTTGTGTTGGTTATGCGGCACCCTATTGAGGGTTTGGTGAGTGATGCCAATTAGGCGTGAACCTCCAAGTGAGTGAATCGCCACAACGAGGACTAGCTTGCCGGCAAGTAAGTGAACCTCGGTAAAAATCATTGTTATTCATCTTCGTGATTGATTGGTTCATTTATCTACACGACGGTATAACCCTCTTGATCATTCTCTTTACTTTACCGCAAACTAGTTGACAAGCTCTTTAGTGTAGCTAGTTGTGAGAGCTTGCATGCTTGGTTGGTGTGGCTCTTTAGTTAGCCTTTGAGAGCACACTAACATAGGGTAGTGTCATTGCTCTTGTGTGAATTGACACTATCTAAACTAGAATTGTGGTAGGTGGCTTGCATTTTTGAGTAGGCTAGCGCAACACTAGCTTCGCCTCATAATTGTCTAACCATTTGGTTAAGTGTTGTTGTAGAAATTTTTATTAGGCTATTCACCCCCCCTCTAGCCATTAGGACCTTTCAGCGGTTCTAGGGAGGAAGGAGGAGAGAGAGGGCGCTGGCGGTTCTGGGGAGGGAGGAGGAGAGAGGGCGCGGGCGCGGCGTTAATTAAATTAGTTTTTTTTATTTGCCGAGTGTCCTAGATCTAGGCACCCAGTAAAGTTTTTTTCATTTTTTTTCTTCTCCTTCTTTCCCAGAAAAAGGTTTTATTTCTTTGCCGAGTGTAAAAAATAAAACACTCGGCAAACCCTCTATTTGCCGAGTGTTT
The DNA here is from genome assembly GCA_904845875.1 of Miscanthus lutarioriparius. Taxonomy (NCBI): domain Eukaryota; kingdom Viridiplantae; phylum Streptophyta; class Magnoliopsida; order Poales; family Poaceae; genus Miscanthus; species Miscanthus lutarioriparius. The sequence goes on from CAJGYO010000002.1 coordinate 64,705,555, forward strand.
TTTTTACACTCGACAAAACTCCTCTTTGCCGAGTGTTTTTTTTTGTCGAGTGTTTTTAGCGCAGCACTCGACAAAGAACTTATTCGCCAAGTGCCCGAAGAAATACACTCGGCAAACCTAAAAACACTCGGCAAATTTGACGTTTCCGATAGTGATGTTTGCGACGACTTAGGCCCTTTGGATCCATTGGCTGATAGTAGTTATCTAGCTAACATCATATAGCTAATATTAGCTGGCTAATAATTGACTAGTTATCTATTAATTGGCTAATAATTGCTCTCATCTATGATTGGACACTAATTTGGAATATTAAACATAGACTAATTAAAAAATTAATTTCACAGATGGAGACTAATTTGTGAGACGAATCTATTAAACCTAATTAGTTCATGATTTGACAATATGATGCTATAGTAAACATGTGCTAATGATGAATTAATTATGCTTAGTAGATTCGTCTCCTAAATTAGTTTCCACTCTGTGTAATTAGTTTTATAATTAACTCATATTTAGTCCTTCTAATTAGCATCCAAATATCCGATGTGACATAGAGTAAACTTTAGTTCCAGCATCCGAACATCCGATCAAGCACAAGCACGGGGTTCGCCAGCGGACTCGTTGTCTGCAATGCTCTTCATTCTAGTAATGGAGGTGCTTGGCCGGCTGTTTTGCGCAGCAAGAGAAGAGGGAGTCATCCGGTCATCAAATATATGCCGACGATGTCATCGTGTTCATTCACCTGGACGCGGCAGAGGCAGCAGCGGTCAAGGCGATCCTCGGGATCTTCGGTGATGCCTCTCTAGACTGAGAACAAACCTTGGCAAGTGCTCCATCACACCAATCTTCGCCGACGATGACATGTTACCGGAGTTACAACATATTATTGCTGCCAGTTAGCGGAGTTCCCCATCATATACTTGGGGCTGCCGCTAAGTACATAAAAGGAAGATACCCAAGAGCTGAGTACAAGCCACAGTGGAAGCCGTTGCAAAGAAACTGCCGGCTTGTCACGGGCCGCTCATGGCAAGGAGCGGGCGACTAGTATGGATAAAATCCGTCCTCGCGGCAGTGCCCATTTACTACATGCTCGCGGATGGGCTGCCGCCATGGGCGCGCCACGAGATCGACGCCATCTGCCGTCGGTTCCTCTGGGCTGGGAAGGATGAGTCGATTCGAGGAAAATGCATGGTTGCCTAGCCAACCATTTGTCGACCCAAGGAACTGGGAGGGCTCGGCATACCAGACCTTAAGCTCACAACCATCGCGCTACAACCTAAGTGGTTATGGCTCCAGCACACTCACGTGGAGCGAGCATGGTCGCAGCTGCCCATCAAGGCCTCCATAGAAGTACAGGCGTTCTTGAAGGCTTCTACCTTCACCATACTCGGCAACGGCAGGAGGACTTGCTTCTGGACAGGGAGGTATGGCTGCAAGGGCGTTCCATCCAGGACCTAGCACCGACCCTCTCCAGCATCGTGGATCATCGTTTCTTCCATTCGGCCACGGTAGCTGCAGCTCTGCTAAACCGAAGCTGGCTCAGGCACATCACTGGCGGGCTCATCGCACCCGCGATACAAGCGTATCTGGCTATTTGGGACCACATGCGAGACATTCACCTCAGCGACGCAGAAGACACCTTGATATGGAGATGGTCCGCGGACATGAAGTACTCTTCACGATCCGCGTACAGAGCGCTACACCTGGGCTCGCACCCACGCCTCGGTTGCAAGAGAATCTAGGAAACTTGGGCACCGCACCGTGTCAAGTGATTCCTCTGGCTTGCGGTGCGATGAAGGCATTGGACAGCAGACAGGCGATTGCGCCATGGGCTCGATGCTCCAAAACACTGCTGCCTGTGCGACCAAGAGCCGGAAACCATTGAGCATATCATAGACTCGTGCTCCTGCTCCAGACAAATTTGGTGGCACATCCTAACGGCAGTCGGTGCAGATGCTTCCCAGGTGGGCAGGGACAGCCTGCTGTCATGGTGGAATGCATGGCGTTCACGATAGACTGGAGACAACAGGAAAGGAGCGGACTCTCTCTTCGCGCTAGTGGCTTGGGAACTGTGGAAGGAGAGAAACATGAGATGCTTTCGTCAAGCCTCGTCCACGGTGCTGCAGATCCTTGCGCACATCAAGCACATCGCAGATCAATGGATCGACGCCGGTGCGGCGAAGTTACGTTGTCTCTTGTGTAGGTAATCGGCTTGTAACTAAGTTTGTTAGGAGGAGATAAGCTGTGTGTAAGATCATTTGCCCCTCGTTGGTGTAAAAATTCTATTTTTCGATTTTAATAATACAATGATGTATAAAGTTTTTACCTATTCCAGAAAAAGATTCGTTTTACCGAAGGCCGAAATATCAATTTCTCGTAGGCCGACTTTGAGCGGATAAAAGGCCAGCACCTGGACACCTGTCTCAGACTATTTCTCACAACATCACCCAATCAATTCCATGTTTAGGTAGCGCTACAGGCAATGGCTTCAATACCTATTTTTGGTCTTCTCCAACAACAGGATCCAAAAAAGAACCCTTTCTGCAAATGAGTATCCAAGAGAGAGGATACTCATATTTGAGTTGTACCTCTGCTGTAACCCAAAATGAGTCTCGTATATAGGTATTCTATTGGAGGCTAATACATTACCATCCACGAGCTATTTTGGATTTGGATCTCGGGTCATCCATCGGAGACAACCTGAGGGCTCTCGGGTGTCCCAATCTTGGTCGTTTTCGTGTCGATCTCCGTCACGGCGTCCAGCAGGGGGAGGCCGCTGGCCGTTCGGGAGGCGGGGAGGGCAGCGTTGCAGCGCAACGGGCACAGCACCGAGGCTGTAGGGCGCTGCGCAGGGGGCGGTGGTGCTTCGTTGTGGGCAGAACGCTGCTCAGGTATTTTTTTCCAAAAAAAAAGATTTGATTTTCTCTTTTTTGACAGCATAGAAAACCAGAGGTCGTTCATTGGTAGAACGAATTTGGCAATATCGTTTGTCCACTAGATGATTTCTTCAAATTTGGGACGGTTAGAATTTGGCAATGTCGTCGGTCCATTTGCAATTTCCGAAGTTAAATTCGTTTTGCAGGAAAACAATTTCTTCGAATTTCATCCTACGGTGGGACGATTTCTCCTAATTTTGGGTAATGGTAGGACGACTTCACAAAGTCGTTTTACTGGAAAACGATTATACAATATTTCTGTAATTTCACTGATCCATAGTATATTTTTGTAAATTCCATAAAAAATATGTTAAAAATAAAAATTTCTGTCTAGTGATGAAAACGGGATGTATATTTCTCAATATATATCTCCAATAGATATTCAAATACTAATAAATGGATAATCCATATATAAATCTATACACTTGTATATTCGAGGAATCAAGGGCCTGTTTGATATCATAGCCCAAGAGCCTGGCTGCGCCCGTGGGCTGCAACGCCCGTCTTTGATGTTCTGAGCCCAGCCGCAAGCCTGGCCCGTGCGGTGCAAAACTCACTCTCTCTCGTGGCTCTTAGAAAACGAAACTAAGGTCCGTTTTTTTCTGGTCCTGGCTGAGTTGAGCGTCAATGGACTCCACGCTGAGGATAGCGTTACCCTTTCTCACCCACCACCCCCTTTCACCGACAGCTCTTTCATCATTCCACGCCGCACGAGCGAGCGTACCGCTCGTCTTCGTCGCCCCCTTCCCCGGTTCTTCTTCATCCATGGCCGCAACGGAGGGGATTCGAGGGCCAGGTCACCTGCTTCTCGACAGAACTGGCCCGCGCCGCGCCACCTTGGCCAAAGCTCGCCCCTCGCCATGGCTAGGGCTGGAGCTCGCCCCACGCCGCCATGGCCGGAGCTCGCGCCCGTGCCGCCATTGTAACATTCCATGATTCCGTGTAATAGAAAAATCCCAACTTTTTAAAATTTTTGCTTGAATGTGTGTTGCATGTAAATGTTAAGTCAAACTTAAGTCAAATGTTTTCCCTTCCGGCCCCAAATTCAAAATCTGAGCTTCAAAACTTTTTACAATGAACTGCTTGTCATGAAGATAGATCACCTACGTGACAAGAGGAGTTTTCAAATAAAATGTTTTCGAGGAAAATTTAAACCTTGGTTGAATTCGAACCGCACTCGAATTCAACATGCAACCCGCATGCATGATTTATTATTTACTAAAACGAAAACCTAACTCTCTCTCATCTCCTTTAAATTGGGTTTAAGAATAATTGGTGCACCACATGTAGTATAGATGCATGTGACATTTGGTTCTTGTCTTGTTGTGCTTGGAGGTAGCCTCTTTCTAAAACCCTAGAGTTTAATAGGAAAGCCCTTCTCCTTGATCTCCTGGCCAAAGGGCCCTATCTAGCCCAAAGCCTGCGCCACCAGCTGCCTTACTCCTCCGGTTCAGCCCAACCCGGCGCCTCTCTCTTCTACCGGCCCAAGCCACCAAGAGGCCCAGCTCGTGCCCTTTCGGTCCAGCCCAGCGCGAGCACAGCAGCTGCCCCAGCTCCCTCCCATCTCACGAGCACGGCACGCAGGAACTCACGCACGCGGTACGCGCAGGGAATCGAAGCCACCGCTCTTGAATGGCAAGGATGGCCCGCTCGTCAGCTACAGCTGAGAAAGGAACCGCCTCCTCCCGTCTCTCGGACGCAAGCCAGCAACGCCGTACGCCGGGCCCGCCTGTCAGCCGAAGACGCCAATATTTCCGTTTCCTTCCGTCGCCTCCGTCAGGACAACGCCGTCTCCTCCTTCCTCACATCGAATCGCTCTCTCCTCTTTTCCGTCGCTCCTCCCCTGCCTTCCGTCCGCCAGCGGCCCAGCGCCGAGCCCCTGACAAAAGCACGGGCCCCGCCAAGTCGCGCCCCGCTCCGCAAATCGTGGACGAGCCCATGACTGCGCGGACCAGCGCCGCGACCCCTCTGGAGGCCTCCAGAAGCTTCCCGACCCCCTCACCTGCCCGTGCCACGGATGGTGGCCGCGTGTCTGCGAGCACGCGACCCCGACGATCTCCGCCATCCCCTGGACGCTCCCTGCCCTCGCGAACCCTAGCGCCGGGGCTATAAGAGCCAGGCCTAGCCGGCTAGCCCTTGCCCTTGCCATCTCCCTCCTGTCCGCCGCCACAGAGCCCTCCTTGCTCTCTGCCTCCTTCCCCAGTCCAAGGCCGCCATGGCCATGGTGCCCTGAGGCCGAGACAGTGCCGACCACGGCATCGCCACGGCGCACCAGCAAGCACCACGACCACGACCACGACCGCGACGCCAAGCCGATCCTGCTCCATGCCAACCCCGTCGCAGCCGTCCCAGCCCTGCCGTCGCGGATTCCCCGGTTACCCCACCCCTGCTCGCACGGGAGGCCACCTTCGTCGTCACCACGTTCAACGCTGCGGACGACCTGCGCTCGGCCTTCTTCGTCGGACCCCGCACCGAGACCTCCACCGCGCGTCTACATCGAGCCGTTCAGCCCCGACCTCTGGATCATCGCTGCGCACCACGACGGCGAGCCCGAACCGCACCAACGCTATCGTGAAGCCGCCGGTGAGCCCTTCCTTGCCAAAGCCCTCACCTTTTCCTTCCTTCGTTGTCGTCCTTGCCTGAGAACTGAGATCGGCCTTCGCGCCGTGATCTGTGCTTCGCAGAGGAGCCGCCCCTTCTCTGCTTCTGGGCGCAGCCGCCAGCCTCCGCGTCGTCACCCCGGCTAGCCACGACCACGTCTGTCCGCGCCCTCGGCAAGTCGCGTGCACCGGCTTCCTCGATCCGTCGCACTCAGTGGTGAGCCCATCCTCGCCAAAGGCGCCTCCTTTTTCCTTCACGACGTTGAGCTTCACCTTACCTGCCCGGTTTTTGACGCCGGCAGCAGCCCTCCTGCAGTCTTGCCTCGGCACTCGCCGCCACTTCGGGAACGCGAGCTGCAGAGCCAAGGGACTAATCGGCGACGCCCTGCCCCGCCTCCGGCGTTCTCCTTGCAACCCTGCAGCGGCCTCGTCGCCGTGCCACCACGTCGCGGCCCCGACATCGCTGCGTCAAGCCGTCTCAGCGTGGCCTCCTCCCGGCACCGCGCGCTCTGCGTCACCAAGATCGCCGGTGAGCTCCGTGTACCCAAGCTCCTCCCTTTTCTCGTCTTCTTCGTTGCCCACTTGCCGGCCTTCGTGCCGCCTACTCCCCTCATCAGTGTGCGCGCGGACGCGGTCACCGCGAACCCGCGTCGCAAGTCTGTTCGGGTGTTGCCAGCGCGCGTGCGCTCCACACCACACCATCGGGCCTCCGACCCCTCCGTCGCACTCACGGCCCTGACCACGGCCCGAGCACATGCACGCACAGGCGTTCTTCGCCATATCCGGCCCCAAGGCCTCGCCTTTCTCCGCCGTCCGCCGCGACCTCGGTCTGAAGCGCGCGCAGCACGGACGCCGTCGGGAGCCTGCAGCCCTGGCACGTTCTCGACCAAGCCTGGGTTTTTCCTTTGTACCCTGCTCGACCGGCCTTCGCGCGTCATCGTCGCCCCTCTGCTGTTGTATCCTCGCACCAACGCTCGCCTCCGCTGAAGCGCCGGCTTCGCGCCGCAGGCCTCCGGTGGATTCCGACGACCAAAAGGCTGAGCCTTTTTAGCCCATCCGGTCCCTAAGCCCTTCTCCTTTTTATCTGATTTTCAGAGCATCTTGCCAACTTCAAAAATTCACTGAATATTCATCCTTGCTCAAAAAAAAAAATGAAACCAGTTTCATAATTTTTCTAAAAACTTGATCTACCTCCTAGTGCAGTTCTTGAGTCTAGTTGAGTTAGGTTTTGTTGCGGTTTTATTGCTTCTTATTGGTGGCCGTTCTTGGTATTTTTCTTTGCGTAGTGACGATTCGAGCTTGGATGGATCCGGCGACGCACCCGAAGGTGATGGACCCTGTTGGTGGACAACCTCGACGGAGACTTATACCATTACTTCCTCGACATCGCAGGTGTCATGGTAGTACCTTATCTTAGAGGAACCTATTAGACATTGCAAGTAGAAATGCTAATGCTTTACTTTACTCATTTGCTAGTAGATGTGATGCATTCTATTGCCTGAGCCTTGATTGCCTTGATTGAAAACCCCTTCACCCTGACTACCCAGCTTCGTGCTCGCACTTATATATTGTCTATCTGCTTGCTTGCATTTACTTCCATCATTATTACATATATGCCTTGTTATGTGATGTGATGGTTGGTTGGTGATGTTATTGGTGGATCGGTGTTTGCCATGAGGCTTCCCCGTGAGATAGATGGTAGGTTGGCACGACGGGAGCGTTGAATCCCGTGTGGGTGGTGGTGATTGTGGAGTTATGTAGATATTCCTTGCCTTAACCTATTGGTGATATCGGCTGGAGTGAGATGATTTATCCTGGAGGGGTGCACTTGGTGCATGGAGTGCCTAGGATCTGGTTTTGATGTATATGATGGTTATGACGTGGCAGGCGTGTGGTGGTGGCTACCCATGAGAGGTGGGCCACATGATATTGGTCGAAGGTGCTTGCTCTGGCCAATTAAGGTCCGTCGTGGGTTGATGCCTGGGACACTGGACAATGTTAAACGTGCACGCCACAGACCCTATGGTCGTGGTGCTCACCTGAGCTGTGCTCCTCAGCAGAGCATGGTTGTACCAGCGCCTTGCCGGACCTGCGCCCGCGCCCCTGCCGTAGCTTGGCCTCACTCGCAGCCGGACCTACGCCGGGGCTCACCGGGTAGGGCCGCATGCCAGTGCTGCACCTGCACCGAACCGTGCTCGCACCGGGGCAGGACCGCTCTTTGGCCTGGGAGCTGCATCTGGCCGCGCGTGGGGCCGCTTCGCCGTATTAGTACCAAGGGCTGCCGTAGCAGCATCTGGATGTGCCAGGGGCCGCGAGGCAAGGGTCGTGCTGTTGGGGCTACGCTGCCGAGGCCGTGCCGCAGGAAGAGCCGTGCTGACAGGGCCACTGGTGGGAGGACGTGTGGTGGTGGCGCCTCATGCTCGCTTGCAAAACAGCCCCATGGGAGCGAAAGCTCATGCGGCCGGCCTTGGGGTAGAGGCGGTGTGGGGCGATGGAGCTCGCGTGGAGGGAGCTGCGACTGGTGAGGGACCTTGCGCGGCTGGTGAGAGGGCAGAGGACCGCAGCAGCGGTGAGGGAGCAGCTGCCGGTGAGGGGCGCCGCCATGCGAACCCGCGTGACTTCTTTCCTCGCGTCGGACGGGAATAGAAGGAAAAATGATCCGGTATCTTCCATAGCCAGTGCCAGGTGGGTAATTTTTTGCCACAAAAGCAGCTGAAAGCAGGGAGAGCTGCTTTTAGTTTTGTACTAGAGCAAAGCAGCTTTTTGGCCTAAAGCAACTGTGGCTTTTCACCCCTTTGTTGGCTTTTAACTTTTGCAAAAGCAAAAGTAGGTTGAAAAGCCCAACCAAATGGGGTCTTAGATTATAGGCAAGTCTGGCAATTCTGCACATGTTGCCAAATCTCTTGTTTCATCCTGGGCCAGAAGAATAATTGTTTGTTCTTAATGTAAGTGGCTGTAGCCCTAGAGTGACCCCTGACGTGGCTTGAGTGAAGAGCCGCCATAATCTTGTTCTGGAAAGAACGATTAGAGCACAACCACACTCAAGGGAGTCCGAACTTCAGAAAAGCAAATATCATGTCTCATTGCATTTCAATTTGCTATATTTGTGTTTGCCTCAATCTACTATGGGTTGTGCTTGTTTGTGTGCATGAATATATCATAACATAGCCCCTAGAAGGTCCCTGCAAAATTGGATTGAAGTTGGAATTGAAAAGTAGCAAGTTTCAGTTTTGGGGCTGCTCTGCACGTGCATATCGGACCAGTTCAGTTTGATATCCCAGAAACCTAATTCCTATATATTGTGTTTCAGGTGTTTAGCTCTAGGCTTGTTTAGCAATCTTTATATGCTTAGTGTACCACTCTAGAGGGGTTCATTATTCTAATTTGGGAATTGGAAATCCACACTAACGGTTTCCACATTTTAAATTGCAAATTTTTAGAAATGTTTATCAACCCCGTCCCTCTCTAGGAGACATCCTTGGTCCTTGCAAACCTAAGGAACTGCTTAATTATAAATGAGGAATGGGGCTCGCTTGTTGTCAACCGTGATGTTGTTGGAGAAAAAAAAATAGGAGGAGCCCTTAGGCTTGGAGCCCTAAAAGGGGGGGGGGGGCTTTTCAGTTTGGCAGCAGCGACTTAAAAGCCGTGTTGGGCTTTGACCGAGGAATCATTATCTTCCCGTTATTGTGTGCAAGGGGTGGTTTTTTGACGTTATTCTCAATGGGCACTTTCGTAGCGTTATTTCTAAAATATAAAATGTGATAAAACATAGATGACGCAGTAACCCTCAATGCATAGTTTCATTCTTTTCTTCCATATAGACATTTAGGGGGGTGTTTGGGACTGTTCCACAAACTCTGCTCTATAAACTTCATCATGGAGCAGCTCCATAAAAACCTGGAGTTTGTGGAGCACCCCTTTAGCTGCTCTCATAACTCTACCCTTTTTTCTCGAACATAGTGTGTGGAGTTAAAATCGTTTGGCTAAACAACGTGGAGTGGAGCTCAAAACGTGGAGCAGAGCAATCCCAAAACACCCCCTTAGTTCCATGACTCATTTAGAGTTGGAAACCGAGCCATGATAGTTTCATTTTCATGGAACTCACTTTTTCTTTCTCTTCTTAAAATCGTTGACATTCATTAAAAAATTTATGTGACAACCTATCAAATGTAGATGAAACTCCCATTGATATGGCCTAACAGCCGTTAATCTGACACAAGTTTGTTTGGCATGTTCAGCCATGCGGCAATGCCCGCATGACTGTAGTGGGCTCAAAAGCATGTTTGTCAACCTAGATATATGTGAGTATTTTTGCTTCGGTTGCAATGCACAAATATATTTATATTTATAGTATAAACAAACCTAGAAAATAAATAAAGTTTTATTTCTGATCAAATTATAATACTTTTATTTTTTAGCCAATAATTACAGCACATCTTCGAATAAATGTTTACCCAAGATGTATATAGTTAATTTTCTCATTACTGTGAAACAAAATGTCGCACACAAAATGACAAGGTATTGATTGAAGGTTATTTTATTCCTCATTGCCTTTTACATGCTCATATAAAATAGTGTCTGCAGTTTTGGTCTTTTGGTTGATAGTTCCAAGTTTATTCGTAATGCATAAGTGGTCCAGGACGGTTTAACATCGCGGGCGCCATACCTACAGTCAATTCAACGGGTGGCCGGCCTTGTTCAAGGAGACTACAATGACGGGGTACTTTGCCTTCGTTATCTCAAGATGCTTGGATACCATGGAGGCAAACACCACGAACAGCTCATCTAGTATAGCGTCACCAAAGTGCTCCACAATAAGCGGCTCCATTACTGCCCTTATGCTTTTGTTCGCCACATTTTCCCCACTGCTCTCGCAATCAGGCACCACATCACTGTCTGAATCGTCAAGGGGATCCCAGTTGGACTCGAAGAGATCGATGTGGTCGACGTTAAAGAGATTGTCCTCCTTAACCAAGGCCTTCACGTCATTAACTGATGGTGCGTAGTATGGCAGGTTAAAGGAGCTCAGTTTCTCCTTTTTGACGCGACCCTGCCATGAATGCACTGTTATGGTAGGTAGATGGTTTTGTATATTTCTAGATAGATTCCTTGTAATAGAAATCCTTTGAAAATAAATGACACATTATTTGATATCGATGAGAAGCAAGATTTAATTATCTACCTTTTGTACCAGTGACTGCAGAGATTTAGCAAGCAACTCCCACATGGTACCAACTTCTCCATGCATCAGCATTTCTCCACTCTTTCGGCCTAGAAATGTTAGCACCATACGGCCACCAAGAACAAGTTCTTTGTACCGCAATGCGAGGAACAACTTGAAGTCCTTTCTGAATTGTTCTTGGAACAATGTTACCACGGTCGGTGAAGTAGTCTTCCCAATGTAGATGTTCTCTTCATTCAGATGACTCCCGTTTGTGAGATCCTCAGGGACCTATTAGATGAATTATGAATACCAACATGCAGCATATACAATAGGAACATGATTAATGATAGAGACACACTTAATAAAATGCTGTCATTCAAAAATTCATATTACTTTGAATTAATTCAAAAACCCAAATATCATATTCTATAAGAATAGTTGCATTATTGTTTCATGGATTCAATAATTACAATAATGTCTTTGCGTTGGAGGTACAAACACATGCGTCGGCAACTCCCTTTGCTATGATTATACAATGTTTTAATAATAAAAGTTCAGTGGGGGGCAACCCCTCCTGCTTTCGTCAAGAAAAAAAAACTGCCTTTAATTTGCTATGGACCCCTTCGCCTGTCTTGCTTAGCCTGGGTTGACAAGAACATCGGAACAACCTATTTCGCAGGGAACAAGGAGCTTCATGGGACAAGCCCACCAAAGAAGAAAGGCGAAGCCTAGGAGTCTTGCATTGCATGAGTGGCCTTTTGACACGATGACCAAGATTCGCGGATGCGAAAGCCTGGACGAAGTATCAAAGGATCGATCGGGCGAAGGCGGACGTGAGAGAACAAATCACCGGCGGTGAAGCCCGACTTTGACTTGAGTGTAACGAAATGGACCGTGATGCCGCTCCTAGTGTAGGAATATGCTTGGCATCCGGAGTTGGTGTGGGGAATATTTAGGGTCTGCTAATTGTAAAAAGAGGCTCTTTAAATAGTATCCTCATGAATAAAGAGGCAGAGGATGATTTACTGTTTCTATACACCTTCTGCTTGCCTTCGCTCTTGTTAGTTTGCCTTCGCTCTTGTTATTATTTTTTGATATAAGGTCAAATCAGTAACTTTAGGCCGGGTGTGTTACTTAAGTCAAAGGCACCGCTGTCCTCGAACGGCTCCGGAGAGAATTCCTCCGGCGTCGAGTTCCTGCCGATGGCCCATAACCCCCACCGGCACGTCAAATCGCACGACCCGGCACGGTGTCCAGCACTCCCGTGGGATTAGCAGCGGCGCCGGACGCTGCAGTCGGAGTGCCTCCTTGATGACGAGCAGAAGGTAATGCAGACCGCTCAGGCTGCCCTCCGTGATGATCTCCTGCCCGGCCGGCGAGGACTCGCCAGACCTTGTCCTGCGCCTTGCACATTACTCTTGGGTTCCTTATGAGCTCCGCCATGGTCCACTAGAGCGTGGTTGCTGTGGTTGCCAAAGTCTCGCTGCTCCCTCCAAAATCCAAATATGTCGTGAATTATCTCTCATGATTTTCTGATTAAGAGCTGGAAATCATACGATGATGTTGACGGCCTTGATGTTCTCGCAGGTGAGGGGTGGATCCAGCAGTTCGTCTTCCCTCTGGGTCCTCAGCACTGTCAGCAGGACGTCGAGCAAGTCCTCGTCGGCGACGGCACCTCTACTGTCTTGGTGCTTCTGGATCATGGTGTCGATGGACGACGACATCATGTCCCTGAACTTTCTGCTGCTGATGCCACGCATGGACGCGTCGGCCACGTACGCCGAGTCGCCGAGACCATCTCGCTCAGGTTCACCTCCTATTGCTGCTGCTGCCCCGGCGAAGCCGCTCTGAGCGTAGTAGCCAGCGGACCTCCTCCTCGCGCACGGCCCTAAACGAGCCAACGCGGCGCACGCTGAGCAGCTCCGTGGTGTAGATCCTACGGTCTGCGAGCTGCCTCCACCCGTCGTCGTAGTGAGCGAACACGAGACGGGCCTGCCGGTGGGGCTAGTGGTAGCGCCCATGGCCTAGCGCGCGGCAGCAAAGGCGTCGCCGTCGGATGCGTGGCCGAGCGGAAGGCATGTCGCGGAGGGATCCAACCGAAAAAAGAAACGGACCAGGCCCGCTGGGCCAGCACGGGCCCAGTCCGAAAAAGCACGACACTGGCCTGGTGCGGCACGGCCTGCCTCGTGCCCGTGCCTGGCCTGGCCTGGCATTGTGCCCGTGCCTTGGCCGCCTCACCGGCCCATAGTGCCGGTCCGGGCACGGCACGGTTTTTTGGGTCGGCATGATGCGGCCTAGCTATTTCCAATCGTTGGATCGGATGAACAACATCCGTTGGATGAAACCCTAGGTATAAAAGCAATCCTCCAACGCCTCTGAGTTTCCCATCCTGATCCCGCCCCTTCCTCCGACACCCTCACACGCGCGGGACGCGGCTTCGCTCCAGGCCGCCGCTCCCTATTCCCCGTGCCTTCCCTCCCAGGCCGCCGCTCCCCGTTCTCCATTCCCTCCTGCAGCCTCTCCTCACGGCCTCCTTCACTGCAGTGGCTCCGGTGGCGGTGGCGAGACGCAGCAGCTCCAGCGGCCATGGCGCTGTACAACGGCGGCTCCTCTGCTCTCCTGGTCGACAGCGGAGTGGAAGACGACGGCGGCGCGAGGTCTGCAGCGGCGTGGCGTGGCGACGTCGCGGGGCGCATGGTGGCATGGCGCGACAACGGCATGGCGTGGCCTCGCTCGTCGAGCCAGGGCCGACACCGGCACTGGGGGCCGCCGTGCCCAGCAGCACGGCACGGCACGGTTCAAGGGCCATAGTGCCGTGCCTGGGCCACAACCTTGGCACGACCGCACTATCAGGCATGGCACGGCTGCGCCGCCGTGCCCCGTCGTGCTCGTGCCGTGCCGTGGCTGGACGTCCCGTTTGGCCATGTATACTTCTGCTTAGTCTGGGCACAACCTCAATTACCAATATACCCACTATAATATATCAATTACATTTTATAAATAAAATTTTCTCAATTATTTAGCTAGAAAATAGAAATACTGAAAGTACCAAGGTATTTTCCCGACCACCGTAAAAGAGCTCTAGAAATTTATTTATTTGGATTGGAGATGGAGGGAGTACCTTGGATTGCCACATGAGGCTGTAGGACGAGTGGAAGAGATGGACGCTATTGGATGGGAAGAGCCTCGTGTAGAAGGACCCTGGTAGCCCGGCAACGTAGCACGGAAGCTCCGGATCATCAGCCTCAGTCTCCGAGGCCAAGTTCTGCAAATTCTCTAGGGACCGGAAGACGAGGTTGAAGTCGTTGCCCGGCAGATCGTTGAGGAAGAATTGCACCGCCGCCATGCCGCCGTGGCGCCGGTCGTCGTCGTCCATCTCCTCTCGGCGGAGGCATTCTCGGAGTGTGCTCATCACCTCGGAGACGACGAGCAAGGCGTTAGGCCCCGTTGAGCAGCCGAGGTCAGCCACCACCATTATGCCCTGACCCTGAGGAGTGAGCGTCGACGTGTACAGATCTTGTATGGCCTTCTCAAGCATTGGCCTCGTCTTTATCAAGGCCTTCTCCTGCTCCACCGATTCGATTCATGAAATGGATCGAATAATTAACAAGTGCCATTACATTAGTTACTCCTTGTCCACTGAACTGCATGCAGTCGAAATGCATGAAAAAGGGGTACAAACCGGGAGCCTGGAGTTGGCGGCGTAGCTGTTCCCTCCGTCGCCGGTGGCCATGCGAAGCACTTTCTCTACCTTCATGGCAGGCAATAGATTCTCAGCTAGCGCCACAGTTTAGATACGCCCGATCAGTGCTTTTTTGGTTCTATATGCACGCTCACTGGGGATTCTTTTATAGAGAGGACATGTTATTAGCAACGTGTTTCATGCTTTCTCTCACAAACCATAAGCCGAACAACTCTCTCAACCTATAAACGTGCATACACAAACTGACAGTTCTGGAGAGGGCAGCATCTCTCAACGACCACCGTGTCATTGCTAGGCAGAATCTCTCAACAACAATCTTGCATATACATGATCCTCGTGCATCATGCTTCCAAGAGACTCCGATCCATTGAGCAGGCGGCGCGACGTTCTTCACGGGGCAGTCAGCGATTTTGTGGCCCGGCTGGCCACAACCGTAGCAAGTGAAGGGCGTGCTGCCTGTAGAGGTGGGCGCATCGGCCTTCCACGTGCCGGGGTTCTAAGCAGGGTGGCGCTGAGTAGGGTGGTGGTAGTTGGTGGTGTAGGTACCACCTCCACGGCTTGGAGCGGGTGCGGCTCCCTGGGCAGCACGAGGGTGAGGAAGCGAGGGCACATGAGCACGTGGCCTCTGAGGTGCCGAGGCGCACAGACCAGGCACCAGTAAGCTACTGAAAAGAACTAACAACTCAAAACTACTGAACTGAAATAACAAAGCAAGAGACAACGCTAACTTCCAGGGGACAAACAGCTTTTGACAAAGAAGACTACTACTCATTGATGATCGGTCTTGTTGCAAGCTGGTATTATTGTTGGATATCATCTTTGCATAGAAGAGCTACTCGGCATGGTTAAATGAAGCTTTAACACCTGACTATTTAAAGGACGCATCAGTTTGAACAAACAAGCTCTAAAAGGAATTATTGTGTTATAAAATTATTATTATAACCCACAAACGTGTTTTGTTCGGACTCAACAAGGGCCAAAATCAAATAAAAGGAAACTTACTCACCTTACTAGCTAGCCTCCAGCATGTCGACACCTAGCCAATTATATGTAAAGTAATATGGCACCAAAACTGATGCTAGTCTGACCTCCTATAATAAACAATGACGCACACAACAGTACAGAAGACTAACACATTATTTAATAATTCGGTCATGATGCAAATCACCACCATTAGAATCTCGATCTGATCTCCTGCATGCAGAGGAACACATGCTAAAATTACCGCTTCTCTGCAAAGCACTCCTTTAGGTCAATAATAATTCATATGATATCCACATGCATGGAGCCGATAAGCGTATATTTTCTTGGCTTCATATTTCATTCTTTGTTGAAAATTGTATCTTTAAAATTGATCATCGACAACACGCCAACAGCAGTAAATTTCTTCGTGTTTGTGATATATTTCTCATTAAAAATAACAATGCCAAATTTAAGACCAAAGGATATTAGAGAATTACTGGCTGCTATATTTTAAATATTGCTAGACAAATCTCCATAAACATCTTGAGAAGCTATGGACTCATCACCTTGACCGCTGATCTCTCTCTCTCTCATTCTACTACCGAGTTCAGCGTCACAAACTCTCCTTCGCCATCTACAGACCATTGATGGAACAATTGATGGAAGTTGGATTCTCCTTTGTGTCGTGTTGCTTGGATCTTTGCATCACTGGCATTTGCCTCAACCATGGCATATATAAATATGGTGTCATTCGGGAAGCCCATGCCCTATGCCAGGAAGCTCCAGCAACGTTGCACGTCGAGGCAAACACCAGCAGTCGCGTGCCTCGACCAAGACCTGCCGAGGGCTAACTTTCCTTTTTTTTTCTCCCACTTTCTCTTCTTATGTTTTGCTCATCTCACTCCATCGGTCCTTTTAGATCTGGCAAGTGTGGCAGCACGTGAAACGATCTCGATTTCCACCAAGAAAAATCCACATATTCGAACCATAATGTGATAGTCTCAGATGATCATCACATTATCGAATAACAGTCAATATCACAAGTCATACATCGAATACCTGTCCTATAGAGTACAAATAGCAAGGTTTACTCATTATTACATCGCCACTTGGCGGAATCACTCAGAGCACACAACATCTGGAACAGCATCAGGTAGAACGGTAGCGGGCGTAGACTTCATCTTCACGAACCAAACTCGAGTGTAGAACGAGACCTCTAATCCTCCCAACCATCTCCTTGGAAGTCGTACTCAGACTCGGAACCTGCCAAACAATTATCAGTACGATTTGTACTAGCCACTGGTTCCCACTTATGCTTTATGTTTGCTTTGTGGTAGTGGAATGCAAGGGTAGAGCAAAAGTCCTATTTGTGGCTGTAGTTTCCTATGCGAGTATCATCAAGTTTTAATAGTATTTCATCAAGTTTTAACCCTTCTCATCCACACATGTTTTCCCACCCATCACACATATCTCACCACACTCTCACTCTCTAGGCGGCAAGGACGACTCCTCTTGTACCTTGCCTTAATGGCTAACAGCCGAAGACCAACAAACCCGGGGAGAATAAGAAGGGACAACTCTCTCTAGTCAAGTGAAACAGTAACATAGGAAATGTTCATTATCGAAAAGACGACATATGTATCGATCGATCAACCATATACTCTGCAGAGGCTTACACTATCCAAAAGATCTTCCGTCATCGACGACCATCATCGTCTAGGCTGATTCCGGCTGCTTTATAGTATGGAATGATACCATCCTGCCACTCAACCCTGAGGCACCCCGGATTTCTCCGGAATGCTGAGACTTTGAAACATAAATACTGGGCCCCACAAGTGGTAATACACACCTAGAGGGGTTCAAGATTCAACATCCTCACCCCCACACTGTCAACTTACAACCTAGCAGTAATGGCAACACCTAGATTAGTCCACAACCGATTTCTCCCTAGAGAGGAGCGAATGGGGTGCAAGGATTCCTATGAACCGGTTCCTAGAACATATAAGTCCTTAGGGTGACCGAACAAGACATCTTCACAAAGGGGCTTCCGACACCCCGTGCTTCAATAGCACCTCTACTCCAGGGATTTGTCCCACAAAGACCACTCCTCCCCGGAGTCTATACCTCCTCAATCCGGTACCCGCCACACGTATAACTCTCAAGGAGCGCTCAGGTCACACTCCGGCAAGACTCACTCAATAGCTCGTCATAGAATCCTGCTTGGTCGACTCGACCCTCACCACACACCCAAGATGCACGCGAAGATCTCCCCAAGTTGTTATCACATTATTTCCATATTATCGGCACCAAGTGCCTTAGACACTCACAAACAATCCTCCACCAAGCATCACATCATAGATATAATGCATAGTAGAAGCAAGTAGTAAGTAGTAAGCGAGCATCTAGCCTAACAGAAGGTGTGCAAGGGTAATGGTTGCATCAAGGCAAATGCTTCAAGCAATTCTACCATGCAACCTCTCACAGTTCAATTGCTTAAAAATAGAGCACTAGTAGCTACATTATTACATGTCTAGTAGGATTCTATGAGGTTGGGTGGGATGTGACACCTGTAGTCTGGTCATCTCCTAACTCCTCTGTGTAGTCGTAGTCCTCCTCCTTAGGATTCTGCTCCTCCGGGGCTAGCAAACGAGACATATAGCCACGATAAGCGACTCCTAAGATGATCACAAAGAAGCAATAGAAATTCAAAAGATCCAAATGCACTCAAACACAAGCCTATGATGTAGAGCTTAATTTTAGAAAAAATTGGACACTAGTTTCATATTTTTCTGAGGTCGTATGAATTTACTATGAACTTCCCAAGTTTAAACCATTTTCTGAAAAAGAAAAAGGGGTCAATTAATCTGTTGATAACACGTGGCGCTTCCTGGTTGGCTCGTGGCTTAGCAGAGACTGACAGGTGGGACCAGCCAATGGTCAATGGTCCTAGGTCAATGGTCAACTCTTGACTGGGCTCGGACTGGGCCTGGTGGGCAAGACTTTGGGCCGGTTGGGCCGTGCCAGCCCGGACACGTGTCGGCTCTTCGTGCATCCACATGGCGGGTCTAGATCCATATGGGCTGTTTCCATGGGATGGGTGCACGGTGGACCGAGGTGGTCAGCGCACTGTGGACCTCCTCTGGTTTACGGTGGACCGACTCCAATCTCTTCCCCTCTTCTCTCTGGGTCACGGTGGATCAGGCTCACGGAATGGCAACCAAGGGAAAAGGGGGTGCTCTCCTCCTCACCGCGGTGGCTCGCCAACAGCAAAGCACGGCACGATGGGGCTTAGCGGAGCTTCTACGGCCTCCTAGGGTTTCCTCACGGCTAGGCGGATGCGGCAAGGGCACAAAGGCGAGGCCTTTTGTCTTGCCATGGTCGGCTACGGCGGCGGCGGGCAAGGCGGCATCGGCGGCGCTATGGCTCGTGCAATGGGAGATGAAAAGGGGCTCCTTTCCATGTGATTGGGGTCGTGGTGGGTCACAAAGGGCGACGCCACTGACCATCTCTCATGGCGGGGTCTGCTCAGCGGCAGAAGGGCACGGTGAAGCTCCGATGGGGCTCCAGTGATGGTGAACTAAGGTCTAGAGCGGCCTAGATGATCAACCAACTAGGTGGCTAGGTGTGTGGTGTCATGGCGAACATCATCGGCCTTTCCTCGTGTTGGCGGTCACTAACGACAGCATTCGACCGCCAATTATTATCCAAAATAGGAGAAATAAACAAACTTTTGAAACATATGCATATACTATTGACCTAATTCCACTTGTATTGGAGAAAATATGTTTTGCAGGTCACACATTCAAATACAGGTGGAAAATAAACAGAACCAAGCAAAAGGCGCAAAGAAGAAAGCGTAAAACAGAAATGCGCAAAGGAAATACATAAAGAAGCCCACCTACACAACTTACATGGGTAGAACACCACTGAGGACATGACCCAGGCCAAGCCAAGAGCCCACAGGAGCAAGGCGGTGGCGAGCAGGGCTAGCCAGGGTGCGGCCACACCTGGGGTGCGCCCGCACCCCCACCACCGCCTCTCGGGCCCACGCTCCTCCGACAGTTGCATGCCGCCATGCATAGGCAGTTTTGGCATGTTTCCTATTTTCCCACGCCAAACCATCCTCACTCCACTATAAAAGAAGGGCTAGAGTTCATGTTCAACACACACCATCATTTGGAGCTACACCTCACTACCCTACTCTTGTACTCTTTTAGCTTTAGTTCTTAGTAGTATTTGGAGCTAGCAAAGCTACTTGGAGAGCTTGTCTCCTTGGAAGAAGAACAACTTTGGTACGAATAATATTGTGAAGAGTTCTTCCATATTCATGCTCTCATATCATTTATATAGTAGTGCATATGAACTAGAGTATAGTTTTCATGTTATAATCATGATATATGAACTAGCATATAGTTTGTGTGTTATGATATTAACATGTCTAACTTTACGCTTAATCATTCATATAAATTGTATGAGTAGAAGTAGAACTAGGGTTGAGGTGGCGGTTTGTCATTCCTTCAAGGTTGCCTATATTCTTGCTTGTCAATCCATAGGGTTGGAGTCCTAGGGGGATATAGGTAGTTTCCTTGTACATGGGCATGGTGCTCAGGTGCATGGGAACCTTCGGATATGACAGTATCCCACGGTTGAGGGGTTGGCGGCTGGTGGTGATAGCCTTGTCCGTCCCTTGTAATCCCTACGTTCGGGTATTGTGTAGGAGTTTTAAAGTCTCCCGCGCTTGCTGGCAGACCAGTGCTCGAAGATCTCCCCATCCATCTTAAACTTAGCTCTAACTCTAGTCATATAACTTGTATGATCATTAACTGTTCTTGGCATGGCTATATTAGAACATGCCGGCTCCACGTATTAACATTCTTTTATTCTTTGTTTTCCTTTTATCCTTGAGGTTGGCCCAGATGTGTGTCCACTATCCATGAAATACCATTTTTACCCCTATCATGCACTATGGTCCACTATGCAAGTATGTAATCTTGTTCATGCTCATGCTAGACTCTTATACGTTGCCCTCCTTTGGGAAAATATAAATAACAATACCCTGAATACTTCTAGATGAAATGCTACAATGATAGATCCGTGTGCTTGTGGATATTTCCATAATCATTAAGAACAATCATAGTTGGTGTTCCTTGACGATGTTACTAAGATTAATTTAATCTTAGTAATGGTGTTAAGAAATACCAACAGACATTTCTAGGGCCGTTGCCGGTGATGGACTTAAAACCTCCTCACTTGGTGATTGCGCTAAGAAATGCCAACACCTCACTCAACGAGGTGGCCAGAATCAACGGGAACATCTATGGCACGGCAGGCGACATGGGAACGCGGTGGCCTCATGAGGTAGGCCTGACCGGCGGCTCTCGAGGCTTCTCTTTTCCAACCAGCTAGTGCGGAACATGTTCCTTGGCAAGGCGAAGCTCTCCAAGGGGTCATGTGCACCTCTACCGTCCAGAATAGAGCAGAATGTCCCTCGCCATGGCCAAGCTCTGGCCATGGCGAGCGCGCTCCCGTGCGGCATGGCGCACCAACGTTCCTAAGCTCTAGTGGCTCGGAGTTGCCGTGTAGTGGCTTGTGTGTGGACGCGTGTGTGCGTGTGATGGGCAAAAGGTGCCGTCTTGGGCCTCCCAGTGGGGAAACCACATGGCGGCGGCCATGGCGGGCACGCTAAAGCGAGCAAGGGAGGGTAGCAGGCTCACCATGGTGGTGGTGAAGAAAGGCTGGCGGCATAGTGGTGAGTTCTGGCCGTGGCGAGTCGAGGCAGTGCAGGTAGAATCGTGACGGCGACAAAGATGAGCGGCGTCGTCGTCCTCGGCTTCGGTGGCCACGGGCGATACTCTAGTGGCCTCGGCTCCTCTCCTTCCTCCTTCTCCTCCTTCCGAGACTCGGGCATGGGTGGTTAGGGGCACCACAGAGTGGCGGTGGGGTATGGGAGAGGCGCTAGGGCACCGGGGTGGCTTATATAGCCACTCGCGGCTATGGCGATGGCGGTTGATGGCGGGAGGCGATGGCGGGTATGTGTTCAATGATCAAGGCACCCAGGCTAGGGTTTTGGGGTGCGTGGGTGGTTGCGTGGGCGCTAGTACTCCCAATTTGAATGGTGGATGGTTAAGGCAAGGACGAGGTGGCGTCATGGTGCGGGGCCACGGCGGCGGATGTCACCATAGCGCGACATGAGCTAGGGGAGGTTCGGAGGCCATGGATTGAGGACGTGGCGCTCATCCGTGCCCGGGCAGCCAACGGCTCGAGGGCAAATGGTGGAGATGTGAAGGTGCGGTGTTGGATCCCCTTGCCAGCGAGATGCTCTGCTCTAGGGAGAAAAAGCAGAGGAGGGGCGCGCTGAGGGGGATGACAAGTGGGTCCCGTGGGGCTTGCTTGTTGTTTTCGCAGTGAGGGGGAAAGGATCGTAGGCGGTTGGGCTATAGCGCTAGCTGGGCCACACTGGTGAGCTGAGCAGCGTGGGCACGCTGGCTGGGCCACAGTGGTGTGGGTGTGGCTGCTGGGCTGTTTTCAGCTTTTCTTTTTCCTATCTTTCTCCTTTCCTTTTTCTATTTCTAAACTCCATTCTAGGGCTTCTATACTTGTATGAGTGTAGCCAATACTTGTATACAAGTATGGGTGGATCCACTAGGTCCACTAAGGTCCACATTTGGGCTAGAGCCTTGGAAGCTCACACACATCACGTTGAATTAAAAGAAGTTGGTCACAATTTTATTAACAAGCATAAATCCAAAAAGAAGCAACTCATGTTGTTAATTAAATGCATATGCTCAAACATGCTAAGTTGGAATCTACTTGTGCAACTACAAGGGTGGTTTCCTAGTTTGCACACTCACCATGCGTGGGTTTAGTTAGAAAATTTTTTAAGTTCCTGTTTTTGGGTTCTTGGAAAACCTGGTTAGTTACACATGGCTATGAGCAGAGAGCAAGGATGACATCACAGCAATGACCGGCGAGCATGGCTACTTAGGTCTAACAGTGGGCTGAGCAGTATGTGGCCGAGCTCACACGTGCCGGCGATGCGACGACACAATGTTTGACTCGTAGTAGCGGCGGGCCTTGCAACGCAATGACCAGGCCTCTTTTTTCTATGATTTATGGATCTACCTCCTTTTCTTGTTAAATTCAGTGAGCCGACGACTCATGCACAACCATGGTTGGCAAGGGAGGCGCCTCCACCAGTGTGTGTGGGGTGAGGAAGAAGAGGCTCACCGGTAGATCCGCATTGGTGCCTTTGAATCCAGTTGTCAATCAAGTGGAGGAGCAGCTTCCATTCATGGCTCAATTTATTGATTGGTTGTATTTGTTTTGAGGTGCGATTTCTGGTCGAATTAGGATTTTATTGGTGACTTGTACTTGACTTGGAGTACAATTTGGGGTGGATTTGGGGAGTGGAGGTGCTACGATCGATCTTATCGCACTTTTTTAGTCAACTAGATACATGCCCGTGCATTGCACCGGGTCATAACTATTTGTTTATGCCGTAGGATGCATATGGCTTGGACTTAGACGAATATTGACAAACTTAATAAAATCGGTTAAACTATTTTTAAATATTTGTGTGATTTATGATCTTTCTTACCTATGTAGTTTAGATATAGTTTATAGAAATCAAATAAAATTGGTTACACTTTTTTGTAAAACTTGTGTGATTTATTATTATATATTTTTCAAGTTTAAGCTTGTTTGAGAATTTTTAGAAAATAATGAAAGCTAATAAGCGATTTTGCTTTGGGAATTCTAAACTATTTCTGAATTCATTCAGGCCTTCACTCATTTCAAATTTAAGCTAATTTGATTATTGTTAGAAAATTAATAAAAAAATAATAAACGGTTTTGCATTGAGCTGTTTCTAAAACCATTCAGATCTTCTCTTATTCTTTTTGTTAAGAAAAGCCATGGTTACTACATGGGCATAGCATGGATTCAAGTAGTCGATGGTATGTGTGTATTGCGTACGTTGGGGCTATGACCCTTCTCGCACCATGGCTTACGATCATGCAGCAACCTGCCATGCATGTAGTCTGTTGATGTTGAAGAGTACCTCGAGCCAACACACTAGCGAGGGCCTTGGACGCCCAAAGAGGTTGCACACAACCTACAACGCAGCAAGAACGCAGCGTAATTGACCAAACTGATCTAGAGACCGATAAGGCCGATGTAGAGCCCATTCTTTGCTGAAAACGCTCCCGAACTTCTTCCGGGAAGACTGTCGGGGAGGAGCACGTGAGGATCTCCGAGGACCAGCAAGGCCGCCTAGGATGCTATCAAATCTTGCTAGGAGACATGCCGAACAGCAGAAGGGGTTGAAGAAGGGGTAAAAGGGCAAAATGAGTTGATAGATGTGTTTTTAGACGATTGGATAGATGGAAACTCAATCGGCCATGAACCTCTCGTATTTATAGAGGGGGTGGTCTTATCCCACTAGGAAACAAGTCCAAATCATAATCTCTAAGTTCCCACGTCAAAAATTACCTAAAAACAACTTTTAGTCTTAACCGAGTCGGTTTGTAGAGATGAGTCGGCTGAGCCGACAGTAGGAGTCGGCTGAGCCGACTTCTTCGGGCTTGGGCAGCCCCCGCGGGCTGGATGAAGGAGCAGTCGGCTTAGCCGACTTCGGTTGTCGGCTAAGATGATTAGGGGGGGGGGGGTTCAGCCGGCCAAGCCGACTAGCTTGGCTCGCCGTGGCTCGCCTTCTTCTCCACGCGTCTTGTTTGCTATTTTGTCGCGCTGCTTGACTCCAAACATGTCCAAGATGCTAATAACTTATTCATGGTGCCGGAAATCACCATGGAACATTTTTGAGTATCAACATATACCTCCCTGTTTTTAGGTGAATGATGCATGAACCTAAAAACATTTAATCAAACAAAATAAAACCAAACAACGATGATACCCATCTCATCGGTTGCTCAGCGACTAAGGGTGATGTATACATCGACTATTTTTGTTCTAAAGGCGATACATGTATCGGCCATTGCTTGGAGAGCACTTAGGCTTCTTACCAAACACTTGGAAAATACTTTTTCAAGTATGTCCCATTGATTGCTCTTGTGAGACGTTCACCTTGCAATGTCTCTAGTAGATAGGAATTTCCGAATATGACTTTGATCATTTTGTAAGGACACTTCCAATTCGGTGACCACTTGCCAAACTTATTGCTCTTTGATACAATTGGTAGTATGGGTTTTCACACTAGTTCTCCCACTTGGAAGGATTTGCTCTTGACTTTCTTATTATACGCCTTGGCAACTCTAGCCTTGTCTTTCTCTATTTCCTTGAGAGCCTTTAATCTCACATCAGTCACCTTATCGATATTATCCATCATTAAATTATGATACATAATAGCAGATAGATCATTTTGTTTAGCAAGGCTATATGCATCCAAATTCATCTCGATGGGTAACACGGCCTCTTGACCATATACTAGCTCAAAAGGAGTAACTTTTGTAGCACCATGCCTTCAAATGCAATGTGCCCATAGAGGTTTAGACAAAACTTCATGCCACTTCCTTGGATTCTCCTCAATCTTCTTTTTAATAAGCTTGATCAAAGTCTTGTTACTAGACTCAGCTTGGCCATTAGCTTGAGCATAGTATGGAGATGAATTGAGCAACTTGATCTTATATAATTCAGCAAATTTCCTCACCTCCTTGGACACAAATGATGTCCCTTGATCTATAGTTAATGTTTAAGGGATGCCAAATCTATGAATAATATGCTCAGTGATGAACTCAATTACCTCCTTGTGTGTCGTATTCTTCAAAGGAATTGCCTCGGTCCACTTAGTAAAGTAATCCGTAGCAACCAACATAAAACGGTGTCCCTTTGAAGATGGGGGATGAATTTGGCCAATGAAGTCTAGCCCCCAACAACGAAAAGGCCATGGTTTGATGATAGGATGAAGCATAGCAGCAGGCACAAATTGAACATTTCCAAGCCTCTAGCACTCTTCGCATCCTTTATAGTAACAAAAGTAACCGGCCATCATAGTAGGCCAATAAAAACCTGCTCTACGCAATAACTACTTCATCTTCAGGGCTGATTGATGCATACCACAAATACCTTCATGGACTTCTCCCATGGCCACTCTTGCTTGATCAGATCCCGAGCACTTAAGTAGCAAATCTTCAGCGGTTCTCCGATAGAGCTCATCATTAGGCAACACATATTTGAAAGCGCTCCGCCAAACACATTTATTAATTTTAGCACTTGGATCACGTAAATATTTCAGCAAGGGAGTCCTCCAATCTTCTAAATCATCCCCGGCATCACTGGAAGTTACGTCAGTCTGATTTGGTAGCTTCTCGAGCCAATTGACCGGACTAGTCGCAGGGTAGTTGGCTAAGCTGACTGGAGTAGTTGGCTTAGCCGACTTGGCTAGATCAGAGAGGGAGTTGGCTGAGCTGACTAGGTCAATCGGCTTAGCCGGCTGGTCTGTACCTGCATGAGAAAAATTGAAAATTTCATGCATCAGCTGTTCTTGAATATAAAAATTATGTCCACCGATATCATAGCCAGATGCTTGTTGAGCTAACATGTTGGCCTTTTGATTTTCATGCCTCGAAATATGCCGAATTTGGAATTCAGCAAAATAGTCAATAATTTCAAGGCAAGCATCAAGAGAAGTTCTAAGTGATCCTTCTAAACATTGAAATTCACCATCATCTTGTTGTACCACCAGCAAAGAATCACCATAAGCTTCAACATGTTTTACTTCCATGGAACGCAACAAGGTCAACCCGAATAAGAGAGCTTCATATTCGGTTTGATTGTTGGTACAATAGAAATCTAATCAGTTTGACATTCCAATTTTAGCACCATTGGGAGAAACAAGAATAATACCAACACCTTGGCCATCTTTACAAACCGATCCATCAAAGTATAATTTTCATGGAGTAAAAGTAAGGTAATTGACTTCATCATCTAAATCAATACCATGCTCAACAATAAAATCAGCAAGAACTTGACCTTTCAATGTTTTCAATGGTTCAAATGTCAAGTCATATTCAATTAGTGTGTATGCCCATTTGCCTATCCTTCCATAAAGAATTGGCTGATATAACATGTGCTTTATCACATCGGCCTTGCAAGCAACAACACATGTACTAGACAATAGATAATGTCTCATCTTAGCAAAAGCATAGTAAAGTGAGAAGCATAATTTTTCTATATGGGCATACTTTGTCTCGGGATCAAGAAGACGGTGACCAAGACAAGCAATCACATATTCTTTACCTTCGTCTTCTTGAGTCAAAACAACCCCGATTATCTTTTCTTCAGCAGCAATATATAATTTGAAAGGAACTCCTCTTCTAGGTGCACGAAGAACCGGTGGTGTTGATAGATATTCCTTTATCTTTTCGAATGCCTCTTGTTGCTTTGCCCCCAAGTGAATTCAAATTCATCCATTAGCTTTAATATGGGGGTGAAAGGAATAATTTTCCTAGATAAGTTAGCAATAAATCTACTCAAGTAGTTCACCTTCCCTAGGAACTTTTGCAAGTCCTTCTTGCATGTAGGCACCTGAACTTTCTTGATCTTTTCTATTCTCTTGGGATCAATCTCAATGCATTTATCATGAATAATAAAGCCTAAGAACTTTCCAGCTGATACTCCGAAGGCACATTTCAGCGGGTTCATCTTCAATCCATAGCGGTGCATCCTCTCAAAAGCAAAACACAAATCAGCCAAATGAGATTTATGGGCAGTTGATTTAATCGTAATATCATCAATGGATACCTTCATAATCACCCCAATTAGATCATGGAAAATCAAATTAATAGCTCTTTGATAAGTAGCACCTGCATTCTTCTGCCCAAATATCATCACAACCCACTCAAAGAGACCAACAAACCTAGGACATATGAAGGCCATCTTAGACATGTCTTCCTCGGCCATAAAAATCTGATTATAACCGGCATTACCATCAGGAAAGCTAATAACCCGGTGTCCTAAAGCATCATTGATAAGCATATCGGCTAAAGGTATAGGATATTCATCTTTCGAGTAGCTCTATTCAAATCTCTAAAATCAATGCAGACTCTGTTCTTCCTAGAATCATTTTTATCAATAGGGACAATGTTAGAGACCCACTCTGCATACCTGCATGGCTGAATAAACCCTGCTTGCAACAATCGATTAATATCCTCTTTAATCTAGTCGTAGATTGTAGAATTGAAGTGACGGGAGTGTTGCTTGAACGTCCTGAATCCTTTCTTAATGGGGAGCCGATGCTCAACAAGCTCTCGGCTCAATCTAGGCATCTTTGTATAATTCCATGTAAAACAATCAACATATTCCTTGAGAAAGTGCGATCACTACTATAGAAAGCTAATCACCATCGGCTCTAGAACCCCCATTACTGACAGTTTTGGCCCCTGTTGGTGTATGTCGGCGGTGATCGGCGACCTTTATCTCCACCGGTTGAGCGCCCATGGTGATGGTACTTTACCACCGTCGGCCCGGCGTACCATACGGTAGTGGCAGCATCTTACCATCGCCGCCCAGCGTACCATTCGACAGCGATAATGCGTCCTTTGACGCCGGTCCAGTGTACCATCCGGTGGTGATGATGCGTCCATCGACGCCAGCCCAATGTACCGTCTGGCGGTAATGATGCGTCCATCGTCGCCGGCTCGACGTACCATTCGGCGGTGATGGTGCCTCCATCAACGCCGACCCAGCTTACCATCTGGTGGTGATGATGCCTCTATCAAAGCCGGACTGACGTACCATCCGGCGGTGATGGTGTACCTATCATCGCCGGGCCAGCATACCAATAGGTGGTGATGACGAGAACATCAACACCGGTCCGCCGTACCATCTGGCTATGGTGATGGGAGCATCAACACTAGATTGGTGTACCATCCAGCTTTGATGATGAGAACATCAACGCCGGACCGGCGTACCATCCGGCTGTGATGATGAGAACATCAACGTTGGTCCGGCATACCATCCGGTGGTGATGTAGGTGCCAGCGCATGCGGTCGGTGTTCCTTTGGCGGTTATGAGGGGCGGCATCACTACCGCTGTTGTGTTTGTTCCGGTAGTAATGTTTTGTCCATTACCACCGGCGTTACCACTGTGCATCATTATTGTTCACAATACATTATAACACCAGCAATAATATAGAAATTTCATGGCTTACGCATCGCTAGCAACATATATAGACAGAGACAATGTGTTGTATCCAAACGTACATCACCATTGAGACACAAATATCCATACAAAACGACAGCAACAAACATAGTTTTCAACCACAACGACATAACGTCTAGCATCCAACAACAACGAATATATACTTTTTAGAACACTAGCACCTTGATTAGAGAAGGTGATGGACTCCCTTGGTGTTGATGACTTGGTGCATAATGAAACCGGAAAGATCTTCTTGGAACCTAGATATATCCAAATTAGTTAGCTCCGGTGTAGATGACACTTCAGTCTAGAACACAAGAAAAGGGTAAAACACTGTTAAGAAAAGCTTTGCTACATACTCTAAGTATGTCACGAGGTCGTCCAAA
Organism: Miscanthus lutarioriparius; assembly: GCA_904845875.1. Lineage (NCBI taxonomy): Eukaryota > Viridiplantae > Streptophyta > Magnoliopsida > Poales > Poaceae > Miscanthus > Miscanthus lutarioriparius. The sequence goes on from CAJGYO010000002.1 coordinate 64,734,459, forward strand.
TTTACTAAAGGGGTCGAGGGGCCAAACCTATGAGCCGGAGAGAACATTGATGAGGCTGCGCATGTAATGCATGACATAGAACCCGTAGAGATCATTGCCCACGGGCTGCATTGGGATCAAACCGACCGATACTACTTGAAACCCAGATCTACCAAGCTCATGATGTTTCTTAGACTTTGGCTTCAACTTCTCATAGGCCCTGTGCGATAAGTTGATGACAGCAACATAAGATGATAAAATCTATGTAACAAATAATCTTATCGTTGCCAATGTAGTAGTAGCTTGTCTTACTTGTTTAGCTCCTCAATGAAGGGATGGATGTAATCTAGTTGGCTCCCTCGAGAGTCATAAACGTTGACAGTGGTCCTCTCTATGCTGATGTCAAGAAGGACATGATGGTCGTCGCTGCATTCACAATGCTACCACTGGTTCCAATTAGGTAATGGAGTAGAAAATTAGGCATTTACAACAAACTTGCACACAGTTGTAGGATAGAAGTATGCTGTGGGATTTGTTGAGACAGAAGCTCTTTGCCAATTCATCGATGGTGCTAGTGTACTTTAGTGTCCCATGATTGCATAACACTAGGTTCAAGAAGCCTATTTGAATCTGTTGCGCACTGCAGAAGTCTGCTTCCTTCCTACAAAACAATGTGTAGTTGTTAGAAATTCAACTCGGAGCTATAAAATGCATGGTGTACTAACTAGACATACATGGTCCACAAGCTCATGATATGAATGCCGAGGGCCAACTTTTCATAAAATTGAGACAATTCCTTGAACTAAATCCACAATGAGTCATCTGTTCCCCTGTAAAACTGTTTATATAAAATTCTTGCACCAAACCCAACACTACATTGACCTTTGTACCAATTACACACCTCCCGCCCTCTCGGTCCTAATTTCACGACTTCTCCGGGAGCCACCAGATCACCCCTAGCCTAAAACTGCCATACAAGTGGTGCTTCCTCTCTATCCCATCGAAGCTCAACATCTACAAGTTCTTCCTCTGTTGTTGTGTTTTCTTGCAAGTTTTGAGATGGTTGAGTTGTAGTCCTAGTGGATGGACCGGTCTTATGAGTCTTGGGTCAAATTGGTTCCTTTGTTGATGTGTTTTCTTGCAAGTTCTGAGATGGTTGAGTTGTAGTCCTAGTAGATGGACCGGTCTTATGAGTCTTGGGCCATAGCGGTGATGAAATACTTAGTTCCCTGTATTGGTGTGTGTGTTCTGAGTCTTTGTCATCCATATCATCGTCAGATTTGGAATCCAAGCCAAAGGATATGTAGCGTTTGTGCCAAAAAACTTGGCAACCCAAGTTCTCCCCAGTGTCTTCCTGTCCTCATCCTCTAGGTGATCTAACTCAACTGCATGGTACCTAGTCTTAGTTACTGCATCAATGGTCACCTTGGAGTACCCTACAGGCAACATATGGTTTTGCAGCACATCCCCTGCTTCACCACAAGGATAGGCAAGACCTTACGCCACCTTGGTCTTATAGAACTTCTCTTGCATGTATAGGTTGCAAGGTATTGGCTCCATGATCTTATCAACGGGGAACGTGAGACATGCATGGTCGAGAGGAAGTGGTGTGCTTCCACAGCTACTCTATACCCGGTCTAGGCTAATGACCCGACCACAGCATCCTCATCGAGTGCCGAAGGACAGTTCTTCATTCTATCCTCAAGCTCTTGAAAAAATGTTGATTGTTTTCTTTCATTTCTTATCAAACAGCCTCCATCAGACGTTGCATCTCCAATTCTTTTTGGGCATTCCTCCTCATACGACTTCTATACGTGGAGATGTCATCTAGAAAGGAAAGCTCCCATGGAATAAGTCCAAACCCTCATGTATGAGCAGGATGCTCTTTGTTTCCCAGTGCCTGGCTCAGCTGATCATTCTCCCTATTTGGCTTGAAAGTACCATTAGCAACTTCCTCGTGGACTGCCTTCACCCTTTGTTCCAGTTCCTCGGTTGCAGCATCCCGATAACTTAGGGAGCCATCTGGGTTGAAGGTAACCCCCTCCCAAGAAGGAACCTTATTGAGTGAGGATCCCAGTCAAATGTATAGACCATAACACCGCTCTAGGTCAGCTCCTCCTCCAGTTCCCAATCTTACATTTTCCTCATGTAGCCACGCAAGCCGATGTAATGCGGCATCCTATTTTTGCGGGAGTTGATCCTATTTGCCTCACTCTGTTCCTTCGCCTCATTTGATTCCTTCTAACTCATGAAATCACTCCAACTCTTGCTGATGTGGGTATTTACGCCATTCTGGCTTGATGCCCTTCTTTACATAGTTTTTGTTCAGGTAATACCTAAAATACTTGAATGAGTTGCCCATGATAAAGAATGCCCAATCCTTTGTAACCTCTTCATCAAATCCAATAGGAAACTCAAACAAGTCCTTCAACTTCTGCTAGCAAAGTTCCATTAGACTAGATGGAACCACCCATTCACTATCCTTTTTATGCCAGTACCTGTACTTGTTGGGTATGTTGTCCTTCACTAACACCCTGATGGCCGTCTTGTATGGCCCCATGACACCAACTAGCTCAATGGGTTCTCTGGCCAGATCCACCAAGGTGATCACATGTTTAGCGCCGCTGGGCAAGGTGGCCAACTTGCTCGGCCCTCGCTTGGCCCAGCACCTAGCTGGCCTATCTGCTGTGTGTTGATGGTAGTTAACAACCATTATAAACCATCAATAAAACATGTATAAGGGCACAATTGTGATCACCAACAAAGGTCTAGGGGTTTAAACTAATAAATTCCATGAGTTTTGGTGAATTTGTATTTTCTATAGGGTTTACCCAGAAAACCGTCAAGGTGGACCTACATGTCAGAATTAATCATGCTTATCCGCTGCAAAACGGGCACTAGAAGGTTCCAGAGGATTCAAGAGGAAACCACACCAAAGCAGGAGCTGAGGGGCTGCTAGGTGGGGCCTCCTAGCCCACATGTAGGTCGCCCGGCCCTTGGGCTCACCTGTCGGCCTCCGCGTCGCAATGTCGGTTCTCCACTGCCTCCTAGGTTGCATCTACGCCGTCCTTTAAGTCAGTTTGATCCAAGGGCTCATGATGGACGCTCCGACCTATATATATCAGCCCCTGCCCTCCTTCCTCAGGAGATCCCTGAAACCCTAATTCATATCTTCAGGATCAGAGCCAACAATCAAGAGAAGATTAGTCCTCCATAGGATCTAGTCTTATAAATAGAATAGTCAGATAGAGAGTGAGGGAAGAGTTTGGAGGAGGTGCTGGCCTGTCGGTGCTCACTCTACGGCTTGTACCTTGGCTGATCCAAGTTCTACTTGGGCTTTCTTTTGAGATTTCTCTGGTAATCAACATCTGATTCAAGTAAGTAATTTTTTATATTGTTCACCAGGATCACAACTCTCTTTTTGAGTGCTTTAATCTATAGACGCTCTATGTTAAAGTATTAATCGTAAGTGTAAGTGTGGTGCTTAGACTTGGGTTAATCATGGAGGCCCTCTGCATTCAGGAAGGTGGTAGATCACGTGTGTGACATAAGTTCTATATAGCCTGTACTATATAGCTTCGCTGATCCTTTGTAGTCCACCTCCCATCTATAGGCGCACATAGGACGTGGTTGCGAAGGAAAACATCCTCTGCTGGTGTCTTTCCCTAGTAATGTCCCTAGTTGAATAGTAGAAGACATAAGCTTACCCAAGTCAGAACTAGAGAACCTTAGTTATCCTCTCTACGCTCTTATTTATCCTAACCTTGTTGCTACCCCTAGTTAAGTTAGACCATAGTTAGTCTCCCACGTTTTCCTATGGATACGGTACTTGGAATACCTCCGGGTAAAAGCTACAACGGTATTCATGTGCTTGTGGATTTATCTATGTGCGTTAAAATATACCAATAAGCTTTCTGGCGCCGTTGTCGGGAAAGCGGTTGCTGAATTAACTACAAGCCTAGCTTAACCTTTTATCTTTAATTCTTTCTTTTGTTTTACTTTTTCATTTAGCATGGATTCCACTCCTGTCTATCAATATGCTAAACCCACGAGCGCAAGCCTAAAGCTACCAGAATCCTCAAACCCTATCATAACACCTAGTTATGAGCTGCGCCTGTATTTAATAAAACTGATTTGGGATAAATCCTTCTTAGGAGAAGGCGATGGAAACCCATACTCACACCTACGGGAGTTTGAACAGACCTGTGCATGCTTGCGTATCGCTGGCATGTCTGACAAAACCTTAAGATGGAAGCTATTCCCGTTCTCTTTGATGGGAAGAGCTAAACAATGGTACAACCTAACCGTAGGAAGTATGCAAGGAGATTGGAAAACATTATGCTCTAAATTTTGTTTACGTTTTTTTTCCATCTCTAAAGTAGCCAGCCTTCAAAAGAGGTTCTGAATTTTAGACAACTAGAAGAAGAATCCCTTGGTACATCATGGGATCATTTTAATGAACTCATCATCATTGGCCCGGACCTTGCCATTCAAGACCCTGTATATCTTCAACATTTTTACATGGGTCTTAGCAAGGATTCTAGGGAATCCCTTGATGCAGCCTCTAGAGGAGCTTTCCTTCATTTGTCTGCTATTGAAGCAAGGGCTATGCTTGATAGAATTAGTGGAAAGACTCCCTGCACTATCATTCATTATGAACTCCAAGAAGAGAAGGAATCCTCTTTGAAACAAGAAGAGGAAGTTTTGATAGCCAAATCACAACCACTCCAATCCCAAGATTTAGCTATCAATCCCGAACCACCAATACCCCAAAATCCCCCAAAAGAAGAAGGAATTCCACCTTTGGAAATCCCTGTTGAGATTAAGGTTGGCCTCTTTGGTGCTGATTTTGGGAGAGCTAAATTCTCATAAGAGACATTCAAGCGAATATAATTCAAATCCTCTCAAGAAGGGATCTCTTAGAAAGCGTCCTCATTCCCATGTGGGACATTGGGAAGAATTCAAGGATGGCATGTCTAGTGATGCCATAGAAGGAGAGCCAAGCCATTTAGAAGTCACTCCTATCCTCTCCCCTTCTATACCCACATTAGATGTCTTATTTGAACCCATCTCTCAACCCATCCTTGACCCCGATGATCCTTCTTATGCTCTTTCTCCTAAGTCTCATGATGACCCTAGAAATCCATTAAGACAACAGAAGAATAGGAATCATGAAGACTGCAAGGATGACCAACAAGAACAACACAATGGCTGGAATGTATTAATAATTGGCTAGAATGTATTAAGAATTCATATGCCGTTGCTAAAGATTGGATGGACAAGGAAGAAGCCTTATGGGTAGAATCTAAACTTGGCTTAGATCCAAATGGTGAGCTTAAATCAACCTCTTTAATAAACATGACTCATCCAAATTTGTAGGAGGCCTTAGAGAAGATCACCCCGAGAGTCTCCAATCCAAGGAAAATATTGCACATTCAAGAAGAAACAACCTTGGTGCTTGAAAAGGAAGATAACATCGATGAGCATGGGAGTTATTTCATGAACACCTTATCAAATCCATGCTCACATGATTAATCTCCTGAATTAATTGGTGTCTCCAACATTGCCACACACGAGATCTGCAACCCCTCATACTCCCTGTTCATAAAATTATTGAAAGGGTTTTTGTAGATGCATATGTTTATCATAAATATTGCAAATCTCATTGGCATGAATCTTGAGATAGGCAACCTAAGATTGGTGTTGGAGGGGAAACCACTTCACCAATTAGAAACATAATTCAAAGGTTTCTCAAGGATGAGCTTCTGTCCTAAAACAAGCACTTTTGGGAGATAGCACGAGCTTTTACTTTTTTCCATAATGCCCTTGTGAAGTGAGCATAGAAATATAATTATGGACATATTCCTTCAGGTATTTTTGTCACTAACCATTCTAGGTTTGAAACAAAAAGAATGAAGGATGATGACGCAAGGTATGTCCAACCAATCATCATGCAACATTGAATCACATCCATCCAAACTTGACTTTGCCTTGCAAAATTTAAGCCTAGGGGATGGGCTTCTCTGAAAAATCTTATGTCATGTTGCTAATTTATCTTGGTTGTCTCTACCTTTAAATCATGCTCAATAACAATCCTGCTTTTTCATCTCCAATTGAATAAATCTCTATAATGCTTTTATGCTACCTTTGTTTGCCATAGTATACTTAAGGTTTGGAGTATTTTCATACACCTTTTAAATTAGGCATGGTGCTTAGTTTAAACCATAAGGTGTGCTGATTTTACTTCCAAAGGCTTTTAAATTAAGCTAGGTGCTTAGGTTAAAATGTCTTCCTAAATCAAATTAGACGTGGTGTCTAGGTTGATTTTTGAGCCAAAAGTATGCTTTAGTAGATACTAGTTATTTGTTGGACTAACCCCTACAGGAAAGTCTCAAATGAATTTGGGTAAGTCACGAGATAAATTTAAATCGGAGATGAAACAAGGCACATGATGAACTCCAATAACGTTGCGCAAAGAAGACACAACTCATTCATGGTCATTCTCTTTGTCTTTAGCTGCAAGTTACCTTTGCCTTGAGCCATGCCTGTATAGAACATGATAAACAAAAACTATGCTAAAATAATTCTAACACCATCTTTTCATTAGCATAGAGGGAAATTACAAAATCCTGGACAAGCAACCCATGTTTCAAAATTGTATATTCCTTCGGGTATGTGTTGTCCACTAATCCTTTGCTAGCATAAAACAATGAGTGAGGAAAAAGGTCTAACAAGGTGTTAAAAAAATCAAAGAGCAGAAAGATGGCATGACAAAAAGATGAGAAAGAAAGGGTGCAATCTAGGAGACAAGAAGCTCATGAACAGGTCAAGCTGCTAAGCTAGCCAAGCAAGGAAAACTTCAAGGAAAATGGGAAGGACCATCATGAGTCATCTACCCTTCATCATATGGTGGCATCATGCTCCAATGATAAAAGTAACATCCAAAGGTAAATGGTCATTATTTAAAAAGCTTTTCCTTGATTCTGGTAGGCACATAAATAAGAAACAAAATATGTTTGAGTTATAATTTACTTGATCCAACCTAATTAACTCAACATGTTTAGTTCTTCAATCTTGTTCCTAGCACCATTCTCTGGTGACCATAGTCTTAACCAAATAAACTAAAAAAATGCACATCCTATCTTTGGAAGCTAATAGTTATAATCATGTAAAGATTGATACATTATGCACAGATAGACAATCCTTCCAAGGTTAAGAAACTCAACCCTTTTTGCCAAATATACTTAAATACTACACTCATGCTCAACCTTTTGCTCTTATCACCCATGACATAATTGAACAAAACACACAACATCAACTTCATCTTGATCAATGTGCCTAAGGTTAGAAAAGAATAAGGAAAATTTTGGTTCTGTTGGTGTTTTCCCACCAACAGAGTCCATGCACTTGATCTCTACCTTGTTTTATAGTAGGACACACTTCAAGCAAAGTGTGGGGAAATCAATTCCCCAATTTTTATAAGTGAAGGTCCTGAACCTATCAAACCAAAATAAAAACTCAAAACCAAGACAGGTTTGGCGGAAGAAGGTGACATCACCATTAAAGGCATCATCATAAAAATCTTTATCTTCAGAACAAATCTAGGTATCAATGAACTTCACCAGAAGAAGTCCGGTTTGAAGGACTTACAATACCGAACCCTCACCAAAAGAGCTAGCTTGGGGGAGGAGCACTCCCGTGTATCCATGTAAGTATTCTTTCCCTTTTTAATTTTAGTTTCTTTTTAATAGTTCAAAACAATGATGAATGAAACAAAATAAAAATATATTTATAATAAATATATATAGCTATAGTAATAATGTGTGATCTAGTAAAATTAAAAACAAAATAAAAGGTGTGTCTAGTTTGCTTTAATTTATTTTTAAGAGTTGAATAAATAAAGGGGACTCAGAATAATCTCTTGAATGGAAATGATGAATAGTTGCTCTGTTGTAATTCCTTTCAAGTACCTAGTTTTCAGCTTTGAATTCTCTCAAATTTTGGATAAGATTGTTTTGATATAAGGAGAATTCTTGTTTGAGGAGAATTCCTTTCAAGTCAGATCAGTTTATTTTAATCCACAGGAGAATTCTTGTTTGAACGCATGTGTACTTTTGAGGAGTGAAAGCATCATAGCAACTCCTGATCCATTTTGTTGAGTTTAGCTTTGCTAAGGGACTAGCAAAGGTTAAGCTTGTGGGAGCTTGTTGACGGTAGTTAACAACCATTATAGATCATCAATAAAACATATATAAGGGCACAATTGTGATCACCAACAAAGGTCTAGGGGTTTAAATTAACAAATTCCATGAGTTTTGGTGAATTTGTACTTTCTGCAGAGTTGATCTAGAAAATCGTCAAGGTGGACCTACATGTCAGAATTAATCACGCTTATCCACCATGAAACGAGCAACAAAAGGTTCTAGGGGACTCCAAAGGACACCAAACCAAAGCGGGAGCCGAGGGGCCACCAGGTGGTGCCACCCAGCCCTTGGGCGCACTTGTCAGCCTCCACGTCGCAATGTCGGGTCTCCACCACCACCTTGGTTACATCTATGTCATCCTTTAAGTTAGTTTGATCCAAGGGCTCATGATGGACACTCTGGCCTATATATATCAGCCCATGCCCCCCCTTAGGAGATCCCTGAAGCCCTAATTCATATCTTTAGGATCAGAGCCAACAATCAAGAGAAGATTAGTCCTCCATTGGATCTAGTCTTATAAATAGAATAGTGACATAGAGAGTGAGGGATGAGTTTGGAGGAGGTGCCAGCCTGTCGGTGCTCACTCTACAGCTTGTACCTTGGTGGATCCAAGTTCTACTTGAGCTTGCTTTTGGGATTTCTCTGGTAATTAACTTCTTATTCAAGTAAGTAATTGTTTATATTGTTCATCAGGATCATGACTCTCTTTTGAGTGCTTTAATCTATGAATGCTGTAGGTTAAAGTATTAATTGTATGTGTAAGCATGGTGGTTAGACTTGGGTTAATCATGGAGCCCCCTTGCATTACAAAAGGTGGTAGATCACGTTTGTGACATAAGTTCTATATAGCCTATACTATATAGCTTCGTTGATCCTTTGTAGTCCACCTCCCGTCTGTTGGCGCACGTAGGACATGGTTGCGAAGGAAAGCATCCTCTGCTGGTGTTTTTTTCTAGTAATGTCCCTAGTTGAATAGTAGAAGACATAAGCTTACCCAAGTGAGAACTAGAGAACCTTAGTTATCCTCTCTATGCTCCTATTTATCCTAACCTTGTTGTAACCCCTAGTTAAGTTAGACCATTGTTAGTCTCACATGTTTCTCTGTGGGTACAATACATGGAATACCTCTGGGTGAAAGCTACAGCGGTATCCATGTGTGCTTGTGGATTTATCTGTGTGCGTTAAAATATACCAACACTGTGTTTGATGTGTTACTCTCGGTGGGAGGTGCCTCCTGCACATATATATAGATCAAATACTCTGGCTATAAGATTGTTGTATATATATCAGAGTTGTCTCATGTACGAAAATACAAAGATAGATTACCCCACTATTTCCCTAGAGGTTGAGGAATGAGGAAGGGGAAGATGGTTCACCACCCATAGGCCCTACTACTACATTTAGAGGCTGACTCCCCAAATCAGTCTAACCAGTCCATTGTCGATTGGTGACCATTTGCCGTGTCAATTGTCCAACGGAAGCCATCCTTTTAAAAGTCCTAACAAAACATAATTTTGTCAAGCCATTCAATTCAAAACTTAGCAAAAAATGACTTGATGCTACCTAGCAAGGTACCACCGACAATGTTCAAATATGGGTAAACATAACTAAAATAAGAACTTAATAGGTGATGGCAAACCTTGAGATGAAGGTGCTCTACAAGTCGTTTTTTACCTGCACAAATAAAGCAGCCTTGTTCAACACTAGATGCCCAAGCTCTAGATGAGTACTACCTCCATCCAGAAAAGAATGCAATTATGGGATCCACGCCAATCAATATAGCTCAAGTTTGACCAAGTTTATAGTAAATAGTATTAGCATTTATGTGTCAACATAAATTTATTATGAAAATATATGGTATAACTAATCTAATGGTACTTATTTTATATCATTATTGTTTGTACTTTTTTATATAAATTTAGTCAAAGTTCAAATGGCTTGACTTCTCGAAAAAGCAAGAATTGCATCCTTTTGTGGACAGAGGGACTACATATAAATGGTAAAGCTACGACAGGATCTACCCATATGATAGTTCTTCTTGAAAATCAAGTTCTACAATATTTTATCTTTAACTTCTAGTCCTAAATAAAAGAAATGCAAACACAATGAGGAAAAGATACAAGAATATACCCCTTGGCTGCTGATTTTCGATGGCCAGGAAAACGGATAGTGAGCTTGGCTGCCGCCGGTGAACGGTTGAGTGGAGGGAAGTCGGGGGGCGGGCCAATGGCGAACGGTAGAGTGGAGGGGGCAAGCCGACAATCGGGGCGTCTGCTAACAGTGGGGTGGGAGGAAGCCAGCGGGCGGGCCACCGATGAACGACAGTGACTGGCAGGGCGATGGCGACACAGCGAGCGACGAGCGGCTCTAAGGGACGGGAATGGAAAATTTGGGGAATTTTTTTTGCTGCGGGCACTTATATAACGGGTTCATTTTATGCCGACAGTGTGAACGCTAGGACGGCGGTGATCGTCAACATCACCACTGGTCCCAATGTCCACTATGAACAAACAAATGGAAGCAGACACTCTGCCAGATGTGTGATACTGAACCAGGAGTGATGTTTTCCACGATGCTAGGGAACCACTGTATCATGCGCAGAGACGTTGATAGCTGTTGACAGTAGTTAACACTCATCATAAACCGTCAATATAACTTGTATAAAATGCATGAAAATGATCACCAACATAGGTTTAGGGGTTTAAACTGACAAATTCTATGAGTTTTGGTGAATCTATGTTTTCAGCAGGGTTTATCCAGTAAACCATCAAGGTGGACCCAATAGTCAGATTAAATCATGTTTATTCACAATGAAACTGACTTAGGAAGACTCCAAAAGGCAACCCACCATGACAGAGCATGAGAGGATGACATGTGAGGCCAGTAGGCCCCACCTATAGACTGGCTAGCCTATGGGCCCCACATCTTAGCCCCTCCTTCAAATGTTGGTTCTCCACCGCCTTAAGGATGACATCTACGTCATTGCTCAAGGTCGATTTGATCCAAGGGTCTAGTATTGACATTGCCCCCTATATATAGCAGCCTCTACCCCTCTCCCTAAAGCCATCCTAAAACCCTAATTCATATCCTCATCTCAGGATCAGATGATCGCATTCCAGAGAGATTAGTCCTCTAGTTAGAATCTATTCTTTGTACACAATAGAGAGAGAGAGGAGGGAAGAGTTTGGAGATAGTACTAAGATTGTCGATACTCCCTCTATGGCTTGTACCTTGGTGGATCTAGGCTCTTCCAAGTACATCTGGGATACTTCTAGTAACTGATTTCTATTAAGTATTGTGCTCTTTTGTTCACGGGTTCACAGTTCTTTTGAGTACTCTAGTTCTTGCTAGCTGGATTAGAATGGTAATCGTTAGCATAAGCGTGGTGCTTAGGTTATTGGCTACCTATGTTTGCTCCCTGCTCCCTGGTTGTGTGGTAGTAGTGGGTGGTGACATCCCCATCTATCCTTTGTAGTCCACTCTGAATTAAGTTGGTTCTTAAATTAGTAGGACCATAGTCGTGTCGGCAGAGTTATCTATTAGTGCTGCTTTATCGTTTAGCGACGTCCTGAAGTGAACACTAGAATCACGAGCCTTGTTTGCATAGGGTCAAAACCATAGGAATCCTCTCTACTCATACTTTAAACCTTGATTGCTATCCTTAGACAAACTAGTAAATAGACAACACACATGTTTCCCCGTGGATACGATACTCGATAATACTCTGGGTGAAAACTACTTTGATACCCGTGCACTTGCAGTTTTTGTCTATGTGCCACCACAGGTGTTGACAAGTTTTCTGGCGCCATTGCTGGAGAAACGGTTGCTGTGATTTCATCGAACTAGGTTTGTCCTTGTATCTTTTATTATATTTCTTTTTAAGCATGGATAACATCACGCCTATCAATCAATTCGCTACTCCCACGGGCGCACAACTAGAGCCATCGGAATCTTCGAAACCTATCCTTACACCAGGCTATGAGTTGCATCCGTGTTTAATAAATTTGATCCAAGAACAATCATTCTCAGGAAAATGTGATGAAATCCCATATACTCACCTATGAGAGTTTGAGCAAACTTGTGCATGCTTGTATATCGTAGGTATGTCACATGAAACTTTAAAGTGGAAGCTATTTTCGTTCTCTTTGATGGGAACAACTAAACACTGGTATACCTGAACCGTAGGGAGTGTACAAGGAGATTGGGAAGCCTTATGCTCTAGCTTTTGCTTATATTTCTTTCCCATCTCTAGAGTGGTTAGCCTTTGAATAGAGGTTCTATCTTTTAAACAGAAAGAAAAAGAATCTCTTGCATATCATGTTTTAATGACCTAGTCAATTCTAGCCCTGATCTTGCCATTCAAGACCCTATGCTTTTACAACACTTTTATATGGGACTTAGTGGGGAGACTGCACAGTTTCTTGATATAGTTTCTAGAGGTGTTTTTTACATTGTTCTACTAGTGAAGGGAGAAAAATCCTAGATAACACCCCCACACCAGCGTTTGTGACAATGGCCCAGAAAACATAGTAGAGAAAATTCCTAAAGAAGAACCTATGATAGTTGAGCCCGAACCTTTAGCTACCACACTTGAAGTCTCAACTATCCTCTAAGTTCCTCACCACCGAAGGAAGAAGAAATTTTGCATTTGGAAAATATGTTTGAATTCGAGGAAGAGCTCTTCTCCAATTTTGGAAACACCTCGAATTATTATACAATAAGGAAATCTTCGGCACCTTCAACACCTAACCAACATGTTTCTGACCCAACCATAGAGAAGTTCCTTAAAAAGACTGTGAAGGAGTTGATAACAATCGTAAGCAATGAGTGGTTGGGAGAATCCAAGCTTTCTCCTAAAGTCATTCGTTTAGATTCTCCTTCTACCTCCATTCGTTGTCATATTCGTAAAACCTCCTTGGATGCTTTTTATAATCCGGTTGTAGGATTAAATCTTATATCTAAATCTTTTGCACATACCCTTCTAGAAAATATGCACTTAACTCCAACAACCAAGTTTCTAAGAAGTCTCTCAGGGCAAATCCTTCCTAGTGAAGGAATTTTTCACCTCATCCCTATCAGAGTAGACGAAACCAAGGTGTATCTTAGTTTTTATATTTTCAATATTTGGGAGTTTGACCTTTTGATAGGGCATCCAATAGAGAGACTCCTACATTAAGGAAGAAAGGGGAGTATAAATGTAAGCCTCGAGAAATGCATAAACCTATCTATCCCCATCACTTGCTCATTACATGTTAAGACAGAGTTGAGCCCTAAGCTAGATCCAGTGGAAGAGATTATGGTAGCATCTCTCCTGGAAGCCTCCAACAAAGATCTCAAAGAAGATGCCTAGGAGTTCATCCAAGAAGAAGAAGAACCACAAGATCCTTTCCCTCTAGATGAAACTCAAGAGCCACCAAAACACCCCATTCTTCTCAAACCCCTTCCTTCAGGTTTGAAATATGTTTTTCTAAACAACGATAGGGAGTCTCCTGTGATTATTAGCGATAAACTCTCTAAGGATGAGACCCTCTGACTCCTTATCGTTTTAGAAAATCATCGCTCTGCTTTCGGCTACTCACTCGAAGACCTCAAGGGGATTAGTCCTACCCTTTGCACCATCACATTCCCATAGATCCAGCATATACACCTACTAGGGAGCCCCAACATAGGCTTAACAATATGATGAGAGAAGTTGCTAAGAAAGAGGTTTTGAAACTTTTGCATGCAGGGATAATCTATCCCGTGCCATATAGTGAGTGGGTAAGCCTGATACAAGTTGTACCGAAGAAAGGGGGCATGACTGCGGGAAAAAATGAAAAAGATGAATTAATCCCACAACGAACATTCACAGGATGGTGGATGTGCATCGATTACTAAAAACTAAACAAGGCAACAAAGAAAGATCACTTCCCGTTACCCTTCATCCTGATGACCAAAACAAAACTACTTTTACTTGTCCCTATGGAACTTATGCTTATCGCAGGATGTCTTTCGGATTATGCAATGCTCTAGCTTCGTTCCAAAGGTGCATGATGTCTATTTTTTCTGATATGATAGAAGAAATTATGGAAGTTTTTATGGATGATTTTTCTGTTTATGGAAAGACTTTCAATGATTGCATAGAAAATTTAGACAAAGTTTTGCAAAGATGTAAGGAAAAGCACTTAGTCCTTAATTGGGAAAAATGTCATTTCATGGTTAGAGAAGGCATAGTGCTTGGACACTTGGTGTCCGGACATGGGATTGAGGTAGACCAAGCTAAGATAGAAGTAATAGAACAACTACCTCCTCCCATAAATATTAAAGGGGTATGAAGTTTTCTTGGTCATGCGGGGTTCTATCACCATTTTATAAAACATTTTTCTGATATTGCTAGACCCCTTACAAGTTTGTTAGCCAAGGATGCTACCTTTGAGTTTGATGACGAGTGTTTAAATGCTTTTCAAATCCTTAATAAAGCACTCATCTCTGCATCAATTATTCAACCCCCTAATTGGATGTTGCCTTTTGAAATCATGTATGATGCTAGTGATTATATGGTGGGGGCAGTTTTGGGTCAAATGAAAGATAGAAAGCATCATGCAATTTCTTATGCTAGTAAAACTCTATGAGGACCTCAACTTAATTATGCAACAACTAAAAAAGAGTTTTTGGCTATTGTTTTTGCTATTGACAAGTTTAGATCTTACTTAGTAGGAGCAAAGGTTATTGTTTACACTGATCATGCTGCTCTTAAATATCTCCTTACTAAGAAAGATACTAAGCCTCGACTTATAAGATGGATCCTTTTGCTTCAAGAATTTGATTTAGAAATTAAAGATAAGAAAGGAATAAAAAATTATATAGCTGATCACTTGTCAAGAATGCAGTTCGAGAATCCACATGAGATGCCCATCAATGATTTTCTATGGAACGACATGCTCCTGAAGGTCACAGGATCCGACCCCTAGTATGTAAATATTGGTAATTTTATGGTTGCAGGTTATGTACCACCAGGGGATAACAGGAGAAAGCTCATCCATGAAAGTTGCCTCCACCTATGGGATGAACCGTACCTCTACCGAGTCTGCGCCAATGGACTGCTCAGGATGTGTGTTCCAGTGAGGAAGCGACCAAGATCATCGAGAGATGTCACTCGACACCATATGGAGGACATTATGGGGCATTCCGCACTCATGCTAAGATCTGGCAGAGTAGATCCTTTTGGCCAACCATGTACGATGACACCAAAGACTTCATATGGAGGTGCATCCCATTCAAAATCATGGGAGTATCAATGCAACAGATGTCGTGTCACTCACCACCAACCTCCAGTTAGATCTCTTTGATGTCTGGGGAATTGACTACATGGGACCCTTTCCAAAATCCTAGTAGTGTGAATACATCCTGGTGGCAGTCGACTATGTTTCAAAATGGGTTGAAGCTTTACCATGTCGAGCTGCAGACTACAATAATGCCAAGATGATGTTTTCATAGACCATCTTTCCACGCTTCAAAGTTCCATGCATGGTGATTAGTGATGGAGGTCCTCACTTCATTGATAGGATGATGTTTTCATCAGACCATCTTTCCCTCAAACTAGCAAGTTCAAACATGCAAATGGTGAACATTCTATAGAAGACCGTTAATGAAATGGGGATCCTCACTATGGGATTGATAGAAGGTTACCATACCAGCTTCTTATGCCACTTACCTATAGAGTTGGAATCATGGAGTCCATAAAAAGGTGGAACGTGGATTGCAACACCATATCATCAACTCTCAAAGAGGAATGGCGAGAAAATGCATATCATCAAACAAAACAAATCAAGAGAGGACATTCTATGACAAGATTGATAATGAAATCGGAACCACGAGATGTTGCTTTTCAAGGTAAGGTTCCGACATGGGAAACTTGAAGAAAATGGGAAGGACCTTACAAGGTAATTAGCTTTCATGGAGCAGTCACACTTCAAAATGATGAAGGTACGCTTTTCAAGAATTCAAGTGGGGGGAGGCAAACCTCCCAAGCAACGGAACCACGAGAAAGGTAGGCCGACCTGTCTTGGGTCTGCTAGCTTTGCACTTCGTCCTCGGCCAGGTTTACCATCAACCAGCTTGGGGGAGAGGCACCCCTGTGTATTCAGCTAAGTATTTCTCTTCCTTTGTTTTATTATATTTGGTTTGCTTTATAAAAAATGAATAACTAAAAAATAAATAGTTATCCCTATAGTAGTAAAAAAATAAAAACAAAATAAAAAGAGTGTGTCTAGTTTGCTTTAATTTCTTTTAAGAACTAAATAAATAAAAAGGGATTCTTAATATAATCTCTTAAAATGGAAATAATGAACAGTTGCTCTGTTGCAATTCCTTTCAAGTACCAAGTTTTCATCCTAGAATTCTCCTGAGTTTTGGATAAAATTGATTTGATATAAGGATTTACTCTGAACTTAAAACTCGTGGGTAGCATATGCTTGATCTAAGTCTAGGTATTTGACGGATATGATATGAGAAAGTCTTGTAATAGAACTACCCAATCTATAAGAGCACAAGTACAATGGCAGTCTGCAAGTGGTCACACTATCATACTTGAGCCCATATAAACCCGGTAGTCCGTCGATTACCATGAAGGGTCTCAATTCATCGCCAACATACAACCAAGATCATACATGATTCAACATACATGCCACATGTTACATAGAGTTCACAAATATATTGCCATACATCAGAGTGCGATTAAAGTTATTACAAACCAAGCTCAAATAAAGTAGTAGCGGAAGCAAAGTAGTTTTTAAACCAACATCTCACACCATTGTTCAAATACTTGCAGTCTATGATCAAAACCCACAAAAATATCATAGATTAGATATATAAATAGAAGCACCTTGCCCGAGGCCTACTCCTCGTTCACTGTGGGATAGAAGCAATTCTTACAATAGCCATGAAAGACTGTGTTACCTGCAACAAGTGGGAAATAAACCCTGAGTACAAGAAGGTACTCAGCTAGACTTACCCGTCATAAACCAAAAATAAAGTGACTCCCAGGATCATGCAAGGCTTTATAAGTGGAGCTAGCTTGATAACATTTTGCATAAAAAAGCCACTAATTCAGCTATACATTTTATAATTTGGTCATCAAGTTAATTATAGCTATTTATCTCTAGATTATTAACTAACCTATGCCAAACATGTGGTATATCATTTAGTAGCATAACAATAGTAACCATAGGTGGTGTAAGATTTTCATATTCATCAGAACCATCATATTCCATAATCCAATTACTACGATGAAGAAGTTCCGTCAAGTTTCTCACTATCTGGGAGAGACGGCGATTCGAATTGGTTTCAACTAGCTGGGCAGTATTCCTAACACAAACCCAAGTAGACTAGATCAACGATCACCTTAGGTCACCTTTGGTACAACTTAGGTCCAATTTGCGGTTTCAATCAGCGCTGCACAACCAGGGACAACTAGTTGCCAGGACGTTTAGGCCTGGCCTACCCTTGTGCTCACGTCTGGCTCCCCGCACATCCTTACTACCATCCAGAGTGCGCACTCTAACAGAACGAGGCCTGGCCTGAGCTGAGCTACTCGGATTCATGGTCGGAATGAGTTATCTGGCTAACAAAGTGAGAGGCATACGTTCAAAATGACAAGAGGACCTCTAACGATGCGGTCCTTAATCGGCACAGACAAAATAACATGAGTCAACCTACACATAGACTCTGCCTAGCGTTTAGTTACATTACCCCCTGATTCTGTTTCACGATGGCAAATATTGCCAACTGTGCTCCGGTATCCACCTATATCTCGTAGGTGAGAAGAAATCACCCGACTTCTACCGATCTAAGCATTGCTAAACATATATTTGATCCTGGACCTATATAGGGTTAAAGGTATATATCTCTAGACAAGGTAGTTCTATGCATCAAGTGTTTCCAATCAACTCTTATAACCTAATGCATCAGACATAAAGGACTCAAGTGATATTTGTAAAAACATAGGAGGCTTAGAATGCTCCGGGACTTGCCTTTCAGGAATGAAGTGGGTCGGTGGTCAGGGCACTCCGAAAGTTCATTAGTGGCTGGCTCCTCTCCTTTGGGAGATGTGGTTTGGGGTGTCCCTTGATTGTCCTCTGCCTCTTCTTCGAATTCCAGTAGGGTTACTCCTTCGGGCGATCCAATATGTATGAGCATGAAATAAGATATCATGGATGCATAGATAATGACATGGATGATATGATATGATAAAATGCATACTTATAAGTGTCCTTAATAGTAATATATTAAAGTGATAACACGATAATTTTTTTTACTGAGTAGGTGCATATCTCCTCTCTAGTAATTAAACAAACACCTATTTAAACATTTTCTGGGCTGTAAGACAGCAGCCACTTGTTTTGACCATAATTGGAGTTATACACACCCAAACAATATGGTTGTGGACTTTCTAGAAAGCTTATAAAATTTCCTACAACTTTATTTTAATCATCTTAAGTTGATTCAGTAACAATCCAAGTGAAACAATTCAATCTTCTAGATCTTCCTAGAGGACAAGCAAATCTGACAGCAGACTTCTAACATCTATAAATCTTAAACCATTTAGCCTATAGCAATGAAATTTTAGTACAAGCAAGATGAGTAAGTTGCCTACAACTTTGTTATTAACAAGTTTAATAGGAAAAGTCACTATCATCATGAATTTGTAAACACAACAGAAACTACCCCTACAACCATCTAGTTGAATTATAAAGCAATGATTAAGTAGCTGCCTATAACCAATCAATTCTAAGCACAAATACTAATATCAACTGATCATATGGGTCACAAGCACCATAGAAAACATCATGGTTAAGCCCAAATAATTTACCTATGTGCATTTATTAATTTCTTTATATAATAAGGCGATTTAAAGGATGAATGTTTCCATTGCTCTATAAATTCTAAGAAAATTACAGTAGCCTAATCTGACCCTAGAAGTCCACTATACAAATTTCTTGCCATTTGGATAAGTATAGCAACCTCTACAAAACTGACAAGTTGCATAGGCTTATTTTAGCAAAAATAGTTTAACCTAGTGACAAGTGCCGAATAATAGATTTCATATTTTTCTTACAGTCATCCTAGCATAAGAACACTGTGTAAAAATTTGTATGATCATAAGTTATGTATTTTTACCCCATTTATTTTCACTAGAAACTAGCAATTATTTAAGATTAAATAGGAAGACCATATTCAAAGTATGTATACTATAGGTTTAGTATTTTTCCTAGCTAGATCATGTGAACACAAGACCAGCAAAATTAGAATCACAATTTTTGCACTTCCCTAGCTCAAGATATGCATTTTACAAGATAGAAACTATTTTAAAACCACTTAACTAGCTCAATTTAATTTCCCCTAGAAAAATTTCCCAAATAGTATTTTTCATATTTTTATCATATAGTACACTTCATGATGAACCCAACAAAATTTGGTTCACTCAATTTGGACTTTCCTAGCTCCAATTATGAATTTTTGAAGTTTGCAACAAAATCTAGAAAAATAAATAAAGAAAATTTCAAAACCTTGACTGACAGCTGGGCCCCGCGGGTCAATGGGCCCACGCGTCAGCGAGACAGGAGTAGAGGATGGCGCTGATTGGCTAGATTTCGGCGACGACAAGCTCGCTGGCGATAGCGTCACCACCGTTGTGTTCCTCTCATCAAGACGCATCGATGGGTGGTGAAAACGGAACCTAGGGTTAACCGGAGAGGGCTCGCCGGCGATGGTGGCAGACGGCGGAGGCAGCGCGGCGGTACGCCAGTGTTCTCAGGCCATGGGCTGCTCAGGCGAGGCTTGTTACGGCTTCATGGGATCCTATCAAAGCTATCTTGGGTGGGTTAGGGTTCCGGTGAGGCGGCGGTGAGCTCCGACCGCGTGCAGGTCTCGACGGCGACGATGGCACGGTGGTGCGCAGCTGCGTTTCGGCGTACACATGTCGGTAGAGGTTAAGTGGTCACCGACATGAGCTTCTAGGGTTAGAGGGGAAGATGAGACATGAGAAAAAGAGAGCGGAGGTGCTTCGGTCCGAGCTGGCCATGGCGAGCTTGGAGCTCGGTGGCGCTCCAGCGATGTCACGGTGGCGGAAACAGACGTAGGTCTTTACCTTGGGCTTGAACGGTGGCTCTACTGGGTCAAGGTGGTAGAGTGGAGCAAGGCGGAGCTACTGGCGTGGGCGATTTGGAAATGGAGCAATGAGGGCTGGGCGCGGTTTGGCGAAGTTCACGGCGGCAATGGCACTCGGCTTCGCCACGACGAGAGGGAGAGAGCGAGGCGAGTGAGCGATAGAGAGAGCACGGGCGCGACGCGGTGGCTTTGAAGCCCACCCTAGCCTGACCAGTGGGGCCAGCGCTGGTGTATGTCTGCCAGATGGTGCTCTTGGCCTGCTGCTGGTCGGCCACTCAGCCGGTTTGAAAACGGCCATCAAGCTTTGATGAACCAACTCACAACGTGACTTCCTCCACCTCTATCTCCTAATCCGTTCGTCCTTTGCAAAAACTTCTTTAACGAAAGTTGTAGAGCTACATGTAAACTCCAACTTTGCTTCTATGTGTTTAGTCTAGATCACCATGGTTTTCAATCTATAGGGCTCCAAAGTAGAGCACATGGAAACTGAAATCAGGTTTAGACTTAGAATTTTTTTCTAAGTTTGAAAACAACATTTCATTGCTACTTGTGGGCTCTATTTGACCATGCTAGGCACTAAATTAGCTTATGACCCTTAAATAAAGTTTGTTACCCACATCAAGAACTACAACTTTTATGAAGGGTGCACTGCCATGCAAACAATCTATGCTATAGTTCAACTTTGGTCAAAGTAGTAACATGAAAATGGAAGTTTAGAGTAGACTAGGACTTAGAAGAAAAATTGGCCCACGTCATGAATACAAACATTGTTCCATTTACCATCCCAGACATGTCTAAGGTGTTTTTGTGACCTCACAACCATCTCTTACATTGGTCACACATGATCACAAGCATATGCAAGTATACAATCAACATCACATGTGATAATATGTAAAGAATAAGATGAAATTCCATATGCTCATGCTCATGAATGCTTGGATGATGCTTGTGCTCATGAAATGCAAGTGCCAAATGCAATGTTTAACACTAGGGTGTTATAGGTCTGAGCTATTGCTTATCTTATTCCGAGTGACACTAAAATTGTAGAGATTTATCTTTTAAAAAAACACAAAAATGCTATGATGAGTTCCTGTATGATAAAGCTTAAATTCCCATAAGAGCCATACATGTTATTTAGGCTAGGAAAACTTTCACTCATATATGCTACTTGTTTTGCATTGAGTTTGGTCAAGTTTTGTTGACTCTTATGAGAGATTTGTCATGCTCTTAAAATCAGGATCACGTACACACCACCCACATATGTACTACTCCTACACTTGGGGTAGGTGCAAAAATATGCCATTCCATTTAGATCCACCCAAAAATGTTTTACTCCTACACTGGGAGAAAACAAAAACATGCTTGTTAGGTCTTCTAGCCAAAAAATCAATGCTCCAAGTTCTTGTAAGCTATCTCTCAAAGTTTTGTTGCAGAAAAGAGACATGGGGCTATGCAAAAGGTATTCATAATAAAATAAAAGAAGAAAGAAAAAAGAATTAAGAAAAAATTAGACAAGTGTCCGAGATATTGAAAAAATGGGTACTCAGATGCCCGCCTGAAAAGAAAAAAAAGAGATGAATAAGATAGCCCTGTTCTCTTGCAAAAATATTTCCAAGTTTCAAGGGAGAGATATGTTTTCAAGGAGCATTGTAGAATTAGGTTAGCCACCACATATATCCACCTCATATATCCACATACATGCATATCTTGATTTGATTGTATGACTCAACTCTCTTTGGATCCAAGGTTTGACTTTACAATTTATGCATTGCAAGTATGCTCTAACTTTCTCCCTACCTATGAACTCCACATAAGCCTTAGTGGTAGGAAAAGAAAAGGCATAACATATCTATTGCCTTGGTGAGGATCCACAAATACCACATATATTGAGAGACTTGAGAGTGTCATACAATGGAATCTTCGAGGCCCTGTTTGGATGTTGTAGTATTAAGAAACCATAGTTTCAAGAAGCTATAGTTTTAGAACATTTGATGTGCAAAACCGTGGTTTAGAAAAAAAGAGGTCTAGAGTGGAGTTTTTAAAACTCCAAAAAGTCTATAGTTTCAGCAATATCATGGTATTCAAAATGATAAAGTTTGTTGCATCCAAACACCTCATGGCACTCTAAAACCGAAGTATTTCACAAAATAATGGTATTTTTCTAAAACTCCAAAAATACTTTGTATCCAAACAGGGCCTGAGTTTTATTTTGAAAACTTATAAAAACTCTAGAACAATGGTGGAACAAAGAACTTGATACATAGTGCTTGACTTGATCATTCTGTCTTTCAATTGCTCAAGACCTAAGTGAAGGCTAAGAATCCCCATGGTTGAAGGTAATATGGGTAAGTTTGAAAGTTAGATCAGTTTATTCTAATCTAGAGGAGAATTTTTGGTTGAACGCATGTGTACTTTTGTGGAGTTAAAACATTAATGCAAGTCCTGATCCACTGTTCAAGTTTAGCTTTGCTCAGGTACTAGCAAAGGTTAAGTGTGGGGGAGCTTGTTGACGGTAGTTAACACTCATGATAAACCATCAATATAACTTGTATAAAATGCATGAAAATGATAACCAACATTGGTTTAGGGGTTTAAACTGACAAATTCTACAAGTTTTGGTGAATATGTGTTTTCAGCAGCGTTTATCCAGAAAACTATCAAGGTGGACCCAATCGTCAAATTAAATCATGTTTATCCATGATGAAACTGACTTTCAAAGACTCCAAAACACTCCAGAAGGCAACCCACCATGATAGAGCATGAGAGGATGACATGTGGGGCCGGCCGGCCCCACCTATAGGCTGATCGGTCGGTGGGCCCCTTGTGTCAGCCCCTCCTTCGAACGTCAGTTCTCTACCACCTTAAAGATCACATATACACCATTGCTCAAGGTTAGTTTGATCTGAGGGTCCAGGATTGATGTTTCCCCCTATATATAGCAGCCCCTACCCCTCTCCCTAAAGCCATCTTAAAACCCTAATTCATATCCTCATCTCAGGATCAGATGATCACATTCAAGAGAGATTAGTCCTCTAGTGAGGATCTATTCTTTGTACACAATAGAGAGAGAGAGTGAGGGAAGAATTTGGAGATAGTACCAGGATTGTCGGTCCTCACTCTATGGCTTGTACCTTGGCGGATCTAGGCTCTTCCAAGTCTGCATCTGGGATACTTCTGGTAACTGATTTCTATTAAGTATTGTGCTCTTTTGTTGATGGGTTCATAGTTCTTTTGAGTACTCGAGTTCTTGCTAGCTAGATTAGAGTAGTAATCGTTAGCATAAGCATGGTGCTTAGGTTATCGGCTACCTATGTTTGCTCCCTGCTCCCTGGTTGCATGGTAGTAGTGGGTGATGACAGCCCCATCTATCCTTTCTAGTCCACTCTGAATTGAGCAGGTTCTTAAATTAGTAGGACCATAGTCGCATCGATAGAGTTATCTATTAGCGGTGCTTTACCATTTAGCGGCATCCCGAAGTGAACACTAGAATCATAAGCCTTGTTTGCATAGGGTTAAAACCATAGGTATCCTTTCTACTCATACTTTAAACCTTGATTGCTATCCTTCAGCAAACTAGTAAATAGACAACACACACGTTTCCTCGTGGATACGATACTCGATAATACTCTGAGTGAAAACTACTTCGATACCCATGCGCTTGCAGTATTTGTCTGTGTGCCACCACAGGTGTCAACAATAGCCAAGTTTTTAGGGCACTTTAGGAACTCTAATTTTGGTTGTCAAATTAACCTGATTGGTTGATAGATGAAATTAACAATACCTAATATATATTGGTTTGTTGCCAAAATTTGCAGTTCTAATGTACGAACCACCCTAAATTATATTGAGAGCAGTACATGCCATCCCACTGCTCCAACTCATTTTTCATACTTACTTATATTCTACTTCTTCTTGACTTCACAATACAAGATCAGTGCCATCCCACTGATCGAAGTCATTTTTCATACTAACTTATATTCTACTTCTACTACATGACTTCACAATATAAGATCAGTGCCATCCCACTAATCGAAGTCATGATTGCTAATTACATATGTAGCTCCTAGTACATAGAAGTCCTGGTGACAATGCATATGGCGCCCATCTCCTTTAGATCCAGCCATCATCATCCTCACTAGATTCCTCCTCGTAAGCAGCGGGTAGTGGTGGAAGCCAACCCTCATTCCTCGCTAGGGTACGGTGGTGGCTCTTCTTCTTGTTGTCCACAGCGTTGGACTTCATGGTCCCTAAGAAAAGGTTCTTGGCCATGTCCCTAGTCCACTACCAGTTTGCCAGACCGGGGTAGATGGAGCACCGTAGCTATCCATGCGCGGTCGATGATGCACAGAGTGTGACCCTTTGGGAAGGGCGTCATGTACCCACGGACACGTTCGTTGTCGGTGTTGGTGGTGACATAGCCTGAGGAGCATGGGAACGACAACTGCGGGGAGGAGGAGCACGCCGGCGAGGGCGAACTAGAGAGCGTTAGAACCGGTGAGGGTGAATGGCAGAGTGACAGAACTGGTGATGGCGAACAGGAGCGTGATGGGACCGACGAGGTCGAGGGTCCTAGATGAGACCAGCGTGACCAGCATGAGCAGGAGGAAGACGGCAGAGGCACCAGCGCATAGCGTTCGTGCCTGGTCATCGAAGATGCCGGCGGCATCTACTATGATGACGCGGTGGATGTGGTAGCGCGGCAAGACGCCTGACGGTGATGAGCCCCGGACCATAGGGAGCGTTGTGAGGCCAAAGGCGAACAGGAACAGGAGTGGGAGCTCAACATGGAGATGAGCTGCGGAGGGCATGGATGGGGGACTCAAAGTTTAGGGGTGACGAGATTGGTTAGGCTAGGTGTGTGCGGGTGGAGAAGCCGACTGAGGGCATTCAATGGGAGCATTGCTCCAATTCAATATGACATGACAGGGAGCATTGGGACGGTGCCTCAAGAACCACAATCAGGGCGGCCTCGCCATGGGTCGCTCCAGATTCCAAACCAGCATTGTTTTGGCTGAGCCATCCAGATCGCGTCCAAGGCACAAAGCAGTGCATAGCCAGACGATACGCCACTCAATAGATAATATCACTGATCAGTTTGTCAAGACCATCTGAAGTAGGATGACATGTGCACTAGATAATATGCAATCGAAAAATGTGACATGGTTGGGGCACCCGTAATGGCTAGCTCATAAGCTAGCTCTAAGCATTTTTTTATATTATATATTTTAATAGAAGAGAGAAAAAAATATAGCTCTTGATCAAGAGCTAGGCTCATACACACATTCCAAGATCATGTGAGAGTGTCATGTGGACCTAATCATACTATGAGCCATTGCTAAAAGCTAGCACTATTGGAGAGATTGGCTTAGAGCTAGTAACTAACTTATACCATTGTTGGTGCCCTTAATACAATGGTCAATTTTGTGAAGTCATTTTGCATAAAATCTTGGTAAACTCATTGTACCATCCTTGAATCCAAACATAAGTGCAACGCAAAGACAATGATGATGTCAAAGGAAGCTAAACATTCATTCTAGTAGGAATTGAGTGAAGCACAATGACCAGTTGATACTCCAGTGAGTGCAGCACAACTCGCCCGGATGATATGCAACCGACACAAGTCAATCTTGGTAGACTCAGCTTATCACACCATCCTTGGATCCAAACATACCCCATGGACTACAATAAGTCAATGATTGTTATTCATCCATGAATTTGATTGTACAAATGATTGTTTTTTATTTTGTCATAGATCCTTCCCCATGCAGGTTCTTCATCGACATGCTCCCGGGACACCACCAGTTCAGCTTGCATGAGGTCCTTAGATTGAACTCTGTTGATGGTCGTTAACGCTAATTATAAACCATCAACATATCTTGCATATGTACTTAATTCCATCACCAAACATAGGTATAGGGGTTTAAACTAATGAATTCCATGAGCTTTGGTAAATATTTGTATGTAGGAGGATTTATCTAGAAAACAGCTCCTGGGACCACTATCATACACTCCAAACAAGCAAATCGACGACAACAATGGATTCAACCAGCGAAAACTATGAAAGACAACTCTAGAAGGTTCTAGAAGACACCACACTGAAGCTTGGGCCAAACGGCCATGAAAGTGGGCTGGCCGGCCTAGCCCATTGGCCGACCGACCTACCACGGAGAGCGCTCGCCCTCCACCACTTCGTACTCCTTCCTATGATCTACACCATTGATTTTAAGGTGGTTTTAGCTCAATTTATCCAACGGTGGTCGAGGGAGTTGACATGGATCGATGATGTGGTGATTCCTTGCCCCCTACTCCACCTTGATTCCTTGCCCTACTCTACCTTGTCCTATATATAGCAGCCCCTACCCCCCTCCCTAGAGCTATCTTAAAAACCCTAATCCATATCTCTCATTTAGATCAAGACACATTAGGAAGATTAGATCTAGTGCTCTCCAATGTAGTAGATTAGTAGCTCGGGAGTGAGGGTCAAGTTGGGCTCATGCTCAAGTTCTGAATCTAGTCTTGGAGGCTCGACAAAGCCTTGTATCTTCACTTCTACATCTTGTAAGACTTATTATCAATTTATCATGTTCTTATCTACATGGCTATGTTTACTTTGAATATATATCTTGCTTAGTTAAAGGTTATCAATACTTTTGTGTGTGGGTTCATAGAGCGCTTAGCTTGCTAGTTTACCGGTTAGGCTAAGTAGCCGAGTCTCATGTAAGCATGGTGCTTATACGATGCTCTACCGGTTAGGCTCTGTTCTAGCACCTCCACATTCGGCCACCTCGTTGAGCAACCATGACAACAACCAGCTTGGGGGAGAAGGTATCCCCCGTGTATCCAGATAAGTATTTCTTTTCCTTTTATTATTCTTAGTTTGCTTTATATATATTGGAAAAAATGAATAACTAAAAACAAAATAAAAAGAGTGTGTCTAGTTTGCTTTAATTTGTTTTTAGGAGCTGCATAAAATAAAAAAGGACTCTAAAGATAATCTCTTATAATGGAAATGATGAATAGTTGCTCTGTTGTAATTCCTTTCAAGTACCTAGTTTTTAGCCTTGAATTCTTTCAAGTTTTGGATAAAACTGTTTTGATATAAGGATTTACTCTGAACTTGAAACTCGTGGGTAGCATATGCTTGATCTAAGTCTAGGTAATTGATGGATATGATATGAGAAGGTCTAAGCTGCTGTTTATCTTATTCCAAATGATACTAAAGTTCTGGAGATTTATCTTTTGAAAAACATAAAAATGCTACAAGATGAGTTCTTGTATGACAAAGCCTGAATTCCTATCAGAGCTATACATGTTATTTAGGCTAGGAAAACTTCCGCATATATGCTGCTTGCTTTTGCAAGTGAGTTTTGTCAAACTTTGTTGACCCTTATGAGAGGTTTATCATACTCTTAAAATCAAGATCACGTACACACCACCCCACCCAAATATGCACTACTCCTACTCAGGGGTAGGCGCAAAAACATGCCATCCATCTAGATCTACCCAAAAATGTTCTACTCCTACACTGGGGGTGAACACAAAAACATGCTTGTTAGATTTTTCATCCACTAAATAAATGCTCCAAGTTCTTGTTGATATCTCTCTCAAAGTTTTGTTGCGGAAAAGAGGCATGGGGCTATGCAAAAGCTATTCATAAAAAAAGAGAAAAAAAGAAAAAAAGAATTGAAAAAAAATGGACAAGTGTTCGAGATATCTAAAACAATGGATACTTAGATGCCCGCCTGAAAAAAAGAGATGAATAAGATAGCCCCTATTCTCTTGCAAAATTGTTTCCTAGTTTCAAAAGAGAGATAAGTTTTCAAGGAGCAAAGTAGAATTAGGTTAGCCACCATATATATCCACCATATACAACCACACACATGCACATCTTGATTTGATTGTATGACTCAACTCTCTTTGGATCCATTGTTTGACTTTACAATATATGCATTGCAAGTATGCTCTAGCTTTCTCCCTACCTATGAATTCCACATAAGCTTTAGTGGTAGGAAGACAAAAGGCATAACATATTTATTGCCTTGGTGAGGATCCACAAATACCACATATATTAAGAGACTTGAGTGTCATACAATGGAATCTCTGAGTTTCATTTTGAAAATTTATAAAAACTTCGAAACAATGGTAGAACAAAGAACTTGAGACATAGTGCTTGACTCGATCGTTCTATCTTTCAATTGCTCAAGGCCCAATTAAAGGCTAAGAAGCCCCATGGTTGAAGGTAATATGGGTAAGTTTGAAAGTCAGATCAATTTAAGTTTGAAAGTCAGATCAATTTATTCTAATTCGGAGGGGAGATTTTTTGATTGAACACTTGTGTACTTTTTAGGCGTGAAAACATTGTAGCAACTCCTGATCCATTACTGAGTTTGGCTTTGCTCAGGGACTAGCAAAGTTTAACTGTGGGGGAGCTTGTTGATGGTCGTTAACACCAATTATAAACAGTCAACATATCCTGCATATGTACTTAATTCTATCACCAAACATAGGTATAAGGGTTTTAACTATTGAATTCCATGAGCTTTTGTAAATATTTGTATGCAGGAGGATTTATCCAGAAAATAGCTCCCGGATCACTATCATACACTCCAAACAAGCAAACCGATGACAACAAGTGATTCAATCTGCAAAAACTGTGAAACACACCTCTAGAAGGTTCTAGAAGACACCACGCCGAAGCTTGGGCCAAACGTCCATGAAAGTGGGCTAGCTGGCCCAGCCCATAGGCCGGCCAGCCTCCACAGAACCCGCTCGCCCTCCATCGCTTCATACTCCTTCGTATGATCTACACCGTTGATTTTAAGGCGGTTTTAGGTCGGTTTATCAAATGGTGGTCGAGGGAGTTGACGCAGATCGATGATGTGGCGATTCCTTGCCCCCTACTCTACCTCGTCCTATATATAGCAGCCCCAACCCCCCTCCCTAGAGCCATCTTGAAAACCCTAATTCATACCTCTCATTCAGATCAAGACGCACCAGGAGGATTAGATCTAGAGCTCTCCAATGTAGTAGATTAGTAGCTCGGGAGTGAGGGTCGAGTTGGGCTCATGCTCAAGTTCCGGATCTAGTCTTGGTGACTTAGCAAAGCCTTGTATCTTCACTTCTACATCTTGTAAGACTTATTATCAATTTATCATATTCTTATCTACATGGCTATGTTTACTTTGAATATATATCTTGCTTAGTTAAAGGTTATCAATACTTTTGTGTGTGGGTTCATAGAGCGCTTAGCTTGCTAGTTTACCGGTTAGGCTAAGTAGCCGAGTCTCATGTAAGCATGGTGCTTATACGATGCTCTACCTGTGAGTGCACCCTGTTCTCTAGTTGGGTGGTAGCAGCGGGAGGTGACAACCCCGTATATCCTTTGCAGTCCACTCTGAATTGAGTAGGTTCTCAAATTGTAGGACCGTAGTCACATCAGTAGAGTCATCTATTGTGGGTGCTCTACCATCTAAGCGGCGTCCCAAAGTGCACAAGAGTAGAGTTAGTCTTAGCTATAGTCGGGTATATATATATTTTCATCCTGTAATAAGAATATCATAGGAATGTACCTCATCTGTTGTTCTCCTGAGTTGACTAGTTTACATTATCTTTATTGATCTATCCCTTGAGTGTCATTATGCTGAATTCCTATCTATATATTTACCCTCTACTTAAGCTATGCTGGTATGTTGATATATATTCCTCTATTACTCAATAAGTCTTACTCCATTGTTTCCCTGTGGTAAAATATAAATAACAATACCTAGAATACTCCCGATAAAATGCTACAATGGTATTCTGTGCGCTTGCGGAATCCTTCATATTCTTTTTTGTGTTAATAAATACCAACAAACTCCTTATTATGCTATGAAACATACTGTACCCAACATGTATGAGTCACGAACAATGCAGCTATAAATAAGTATGTTATGTGCAAAGCAAAGACAATGTTTATGCCAAAGGAAGCTAAACACTCATTCTAATTTCTAGGTACGAATTAAGTGAAGAGCAATGACCGTATTATACTTTGTGAGTAAGCAGTTCATCACCATATAGTGGGAGGACAACAAAGTCATTGGACACTCGTCCCATAATCTCGCCGTATGGACACCCGGATTACGGCACACAAAGCATCAGAACCTGCCCAAATTCGCTCCACCATTAACGAGAGGAATTTAACAACCTAGTGGGTATATAGTTCACGATCTCACACACGGATAAGTACAAAATCAAAGTATAATAACAGGGGTGCACACCAAACATATTGTTTACACACACACAAGTTCACAAAATGTTGTACCAAACAAAAGAAGGTGTTGCAAGATGCAAATTAATAAGATAACTAGCAGGATACAAATTGCAGGGAGGAGGAAATCACACACGATATCTACTCCTCATCAAGAGCAGAATGGAGGATCTGCTCCACGTCCATTGCATCAAGGATTGCATCATTGGTGGCACCAAAGTCAGCTACCAATGACTCAATCATCGTTGGGGACGATCGTGGTGGGAATCCTGGGTCCGCTTGACGCAAGTCCACTGCGTTGCCGGACCAGAGCTGGGCGGCAGCTAGAGCTCTGGTGGCCCCCACCTGAACACCATGTGAGACCATGCCGGTGACACGCGTAGGCATTGCATGGAGGCACTCCTCAACCTCCGCCAGAGCACCATGCTCCTCCATAGGGGACACCGCATTGCAAGCAATGCCTGCCGCCCCACGGAGGGTTGCAAGATCTTTAGTCCATTGATTGATGAGACCCTATAGCACGAGCTGTCTGCCCTCAAGAACGTGGCGCTCGCGCCTAGAAGTTGCCACATCGACAAGATGGCACCCCACGTTTCGGCGCTACGCAACCAGTTGTTCTCAGAGGGCTAGGAAGAACAACAAATAGATCAATGGCAGGATGCAATGGGATCGATGCGGATTCAAATGCGATCGTAGCAGAAATTACCGGCAAGCTACGCTTGCACCATAACCCTCTCCCCATAAGCCGAGGCCAGCGCCACCTCCACAGCCTCCAAGGAAGACCACAGCCACTCCTCTTGCTCGTGCATCTCCGAGACGGTGGTGTAGCTCCGGTCGAGGTCCTGATCACCGAACTCCTGTCTGATCCGTCGACCGAATCATCAGAGTCGTCGAACCGGTAGAATGAATGGGGGAGGGATGGCAAAGTGAAGAGGTGGCAGGCTCATGGGAGGTAAGGTGACCAGCTAGCGGAGGACTAGCCACGGAATGGGCCCTATATAGCAGATGAAGTAAGGGCAATGACTCGAATGAGACAAAGGACAAAAGACAAGCTTACCGGATCAATGCATGAAGAGGAGGATGGCTGCTCGACTTAGGTGATGAATCCATTGGTTGCTGGCCGTGGTTCATTGATCTTGTCGAGGCAGAGCAGAGGATTGAGTAGAGATCACAAAGGGGAAGGTGAGTCTGAGAGCTCGACAGTTAATCGCCTCCTCCTTTTCTTCCACTTTTATGGACTCAAAAAAAGTCTCCGGTGGCCATTGAACTCCCACGGTCATAGAAGTTACAGTCACGCCACGCCCCCCATGACTCCTAGTGGGGTGGGTTTCCCAAGCATAAGTAACCACGCATCAGAAAGCAAACCATCAAGACCGACGCTTCAACTCGCCTGGATGATATGCAACCAACACAAGTCAATCTTTGTAGGCTTAGCCTAATTAATCCATCATAAACGCATGCTTACTGTAGCAACACATTGTGAAATCATGGATTAATTAGGTTTAATAGATTCGTCTCACAAATTAGTCTCCATCTATGCAATTAGTTTTGTGTCCCAACATCTGATGTGACATCAAGTTTGAATTACGTTTAACACTCCTTGGATTGAATTCCTTATTATGCTATATGAATCATACTGTACCCAACATGTATGAGTCATGGACAATGTAGCTATAAAGAATTATGTTATGTGCAAAGCAAAGACAATGTTGATGCCAAAGGAAGCTAAACACTCATTTTAATTTCTAAAGTACGAATTGAGTGAAGAGCAACGATGATATCATACTCCTATGAGTAAGCAGTTCATCACCATATATTAGGGGACCAACAAAGTCATTGGACACTCGTCCCACAATCTCGCCGCATGGACAATCGGATCATACGGCACACAAAGCATCAGAATTTGCCCAGTTTCGCTCCACCATTAGTGTAATAAGATAACATTTTCCTTGTTGCAGGGAAAAATGATATTTTTTACAAATGGCAGGGAGGACAAAATCACAATCGATCTACTCTTCATTAAGAGCAGAATGGAGAATGTGATCCACATTCACTGTAGCAATGATTGTGTCAGGGACCTAATACCGGGGTACCTAAGGAGGTGGAACTAATAACCATCGAACGTTAAAAACTAGCGGACGGGCAAGAGAACTACTGCGCTTCTTGCCCAAACGACGTGAGTTTGGTTTCACCTCGCCCAACGCCCGTGGGCCAGCTCCGCCTCGCCCGAGGGCTAAGGGCGGGGTTTCGTCTCACCCGAGGACTGAGGACGGGGTCCGCCTCGCCTGAGGGCTGAGGGCAGGTCCGCCTCGCCCGATGTCTGGGGTTAGGCTTCGCCTCGCCTGACGGCTAAAAGCAAAACTCCGCCTCACCCGACCCCTAAGGTATAGACTCCGCCTCGCCTGACCCTGAGGGCTGGGCTCCGCCTCAACCGACCCCCGAGGGCTGGGCTCCGCCTCACCCGACGCCCAAGGACGGATGTGACAGAACCACCCAATTTATACAAGATCAAGTATGGCTGTCCCTGCTAACATGTTGACACACACATACTTTTACTCATATAAACCTGATAGTCTGCCGAGTGTCACGAAGGACCTCGGTAAATCAACATCACAACCAAGATCGCATGATTAAGCAAATACACATCACATACGCAGAGTTGCAGCGGAAATAATATTACAAATGGATTCACAAATAATATTAAAAGTTTGGGTTTCAAAACCGATTATTGAAAACAACGTAGCTTTCAAATGATTATATTAATATAAGTTTTAAATACATTGCTAGCATCAGTGACATCCTTAGACAAAAGCATATAGATGAGAAGTAAATATAGAATCACTGAGTCCACCGGCGGTTAGCCACCATCTTCAACAGGCCGAGAACTTCACCTGCAACATGGTGGGATAAACCCTGAGTACTTGAATGTACTTAGCTAGACTTACCCGTCATAAACCAGAAATAAAGTGACACTAAGGATTATGCAAGGCTTTATCAGTGGATCTAGCTGGACAACCTTTTTGCATAAAAGCTTGAGTAACCATTAGCATTATTCACCTATACTAGCAGTGACTTTTAGCCATTACCTACCATCTATATTAGCACCTATACTAATCAATCACTTGATTAATTAAGTTGTAAACAATAATAACCATATTAGGTATTTCATGGCTCATTATCATTATCATTATCATCATCATCATTCTTTAACCATATCTTTAAATTTAGTGAATCTACATTGCATCATTCATCAAGTTCTCACTATCCGGGAGAGATCATGATTCAATCGATTTCTATCCACCATGTATTCCTAACACTCACCCAATCCACCTGATCAATGGTTTCCTCGGGTCACCTTTGGTACAACTCAGAATCGTGGTTCGAGCGCCACTATCCCTTAGGGAGTCCACTCGCGGTGGTCAATCTCACCTCGGACTTACGCCAATAGCTCCCGCACATCCTTACTACCGCCAGGGTATTCTTTCACTTCCTCACTTCCAAATTGAGCTACTCGATCAATGGTTATTCTCGGGTCACTAAGTGATAGGCATCGTTCAACATGACATGAGGACGTCTGATGAATCGGTCCTTAAACGACACGAGACGGGATAGATTCACACCCAAGACCTCCATGCCTTGTTGCTTTCTACCGTCATCCCGTCCGGTCTCTTTTCATTATTAACACATGGTTCTTTTTCATGATAGCAAATATAGCCAACCGTGACCAGAGCTCATCCTACATCTCGTAGGTGACAGGAAATCACCCAACTTCTACCGGTCTAAGCATAGCTAAGCATCATTCGATCCTACACTTAATTAGGATTCATAGGATTTTATCTGGACAAGGTAAGGATATAATGCAACAATTGGTTCCAACCAATTCCTATACTTAATGCATCATCAACAATAAAAGATACTCAAGATATTTGTAAAAACATGGGAGACTTAGAATGCTCCGGGGCTTGCCTGGGATCCGACACAAGTCAGTTCAGTTAGCTTGCATCGTCCTGGTGACATCTCAAGTCCTAGCACTTGCTTAGTCCTTCCATCTTCGGGATAGATCCTCCATACACCGTCTTCGGGTTCGGCTCCAACATCACATCCTTCACGTGGTTCATCTAGCGCACCTAGATGAGATGCAAGATGCATGTGTATGAATGTGATGAATGGTAACACAAGATGCATCACATAAGCATTCAAGACAAACACAAGATTGTGCAAGACATAGACACTAATAGCTATTTAACTAACATCACACAACTAACTATAGAGAGCAAGCTATTCTCATCAAACCAAACATCGAGATAGCAAGTACATCAAGCATGGCATATTAGTTTACTTAAGTTCTATTCAAATCACTTTAACTTACCAAGTTTAGACAACCTAATATACAATTGCTCATCTTTAGTTAAGGGCCTAGCACCTGCAACTAACAAGTTATCTTAATTAGCCTAGCATCTAAATCATCACATCAACTCATATCAAGCAAACAAGTTATTCACGTCAATCATAGAGTCAAGGCTGCAAACAGCAGCAGCTAATTTTACTCATAATAGGAGTTGTACTAATCCAAAAAACATGCAACAAGACAATCTGGAAATCTTATGAAATTGTCTACAATTCATATTTAAACAAGGTCAAACAGGCACATTTATCAAATCTGGTCCAGAAATTCCAGAGAGCTACAATTTCTGAAGACCAACTTAGAACAGTCACAACTCACAAACTATTTGGCCACATGCCATGAAAATTTAACACAAGCTAGTTAGGTGAGTTATCTACAACTTTCTTATTATCATCTTAAGATGATTCTTCATATAACAAGGTCAATTAATCCAATGAATGCATCTCTATCTAAAACATGGACAAAAATGATATGCCACTTTAAACAGCTATAAATGAAGTTATACATGTCCAATAAATATGGTTCTGGACTTTTTAGAAATCTTAACAAATTATAAACAACTTTGTTAGAAACACCTAAAGCTAATTCTACTATTAAGAAGGCCCCACAGTAAGAACAAGGAAACCCTATCTTGGTTTGGGCAAAAACAGCCACAGAGATTTAAGCAACTATAACTCAAGATCTACTTAACCAAAAATCATGATATTTAGCTTTTTGAAAAGCTTAAGAAAAGTAATACAACTCATGTATTTTCATCAAGTCATGATTCATAACTTAACTGAGCCAATTAATTCAAACATGCAGAACTGTTCAGAGTAGGAGCAAAGCAATATAGGGCATTTGTTATTTTTATAACTCTCAAAATATAAATCCAAAACTCCTGAAATTTTTACCAAACAACAAAAATCACGTGATAAGCACTCCATAAAAATTTCACATTTATTTGAGCAAAATAACTACAGTTATGAAAAAGGACAAGTAAGACTAACATTCAAACCCTAACTGCACAAATCCATTTTTCTAGCTAAAACTTTAAACTAAAACATGCCATATTATAGATCTAGTGCATAGATAATTTCACAAGAATTCCAAAAAGTCCATATTTGTTATTTTAGGATTTTTATACTAATTAATACGAATTTTCAAAGTTCATCATTCAAATCTGTAAAAATCAAAAGAAAAGGAATGTAAACTTGCATCGGGGACCCTGCAGTTTATAGAAATTAAACCCAAACAAACAGATTCTTTAGTGAACTATTCATATGAGTCACTAATTCTTCACTTAACCCCTTGGAAAAGATCCTATTCATGCATGTGGTCCTTCTTCTTCTTCTCTCACCGGCAGCGCTTGGAGGTTGGCCGGCTCGCAGCTCAGCCGACTGACGCGGTGCCGACGGCCGTGGAGTGGCGGGGAAGGACCATGGGCCTCGCGCGCATCCGTGGGTAGCCTCGGCTCGCACCGTGGTGGCCCGACATGGCCTGGCCGCGCGTGTAGGCGACGATGGCCGAGCGGGCGCCGGTGGCAGCAGCTCACGGCGGTGCAGGCAGCCGGGAAAGAGACACTACGCGCACGGGGAGACTCGAGGAACACAAAGGCCAAGCTAGTTGGGACTAAGGAGCAACGGAGGAGCGGAACCACGTGGAGGCAGGGAGCTCAGCCGGCCCGGCCATGGCGGACGTGGCTCTGGCGCGGAGTGGAGCGAGGAGTGAGAGGAAATGAGCGCGGAGTGGATCTCTGGCCGGGACAGCGTGTGGCAGCTCTGTTGAACGAGCAGGGGCACGACAGAGAGGTAGGGCACATGGCAATGGTGGAGGCGCATGGCGTCCATGCGCGGCAACCACGTCGGCAAGCGGTCGAACATGTGGCGGGCACCGGTGTGGACAAGGTGGGGAGCTGATTTGGGCCACTTCCGGGCCGAATCAAACCTTGGGCCAAAAATGAAGTTTGATCGCCTTGGCCTGCTCTACATTTTATATTTAGAGTGTACAATCATTAGAGTTGTAGACTAGTGGTTAATCAAGTCCAAAGTTGACACTGTCAACGTGTTGACAATGGTTAAGTAAACGCAAAATTGATCGTCCAACCAAAGTCAGATTGGTGCTATCTTTTTGCATACTCTTCTTCAAAATATATAGTCCAACTTCTATTTTGGGATCAAGTCAAGTTGTTTAACGAAATTTGGAGAACGCGAGACGCCAATGCCGATGTCGATGAATTTCTAGACTTAGAATATTTCTAAGTGCTGAAATCAGCAGCAGGTTCCAACTTTGAGCCACTGCTAGACTTGGTTCCGAGCCGATCCATGGTATACTCCAAAAACAAAGTTTCTTCTACATAACATGAGCCTCAACTTTTATTTAAGGTCCAACATCAAAACTTGTATAGAACCTACAGTTCTACTCTGACCAAAGTAGGATCACGATAAAACTTAGATTATCCTTTTTGATCCATTGGAGCATTTTCATGGCATTTGCCCAACATGAACCTTTCATGACTTTTGTTGTAGAGTTCATCTAGAGTCATTTGGGCAAGGTTGCAAGGTTTGGTTGATGACCTATATTTCCATTCACTTAATAGTGCAATTCAAGCACATAGTAAAGTCATTCCAATAAGGATATAACTTATCATTTCATGTGACTTTTTGATTCCAAACTTCATGAAACTTTTCCATGAATCAATATAGATGGATATTGATGTGAGACACATGAAAGAATTACATCCAACATTACTCAAGCATACTTTTTGGAAAGGGCAACATGTAAGCAATGGTGCATGGTCCAAGTTTAAGTGGTGGCTCATTTTTGTAGATTTGATCTGTCACCACTTAACATGTCATGGTTGAGCTCAACCCATTGCTTAACTAGTGACAAACACCTGGGGTGTTATAGCGGACCTCGCCTCGCCCGATGTCCAAAGGCTGGCTCCGCCTTGCCTGACAACCGCACCCCGCTCCTTCATGATGATAGGCACAGGGTAAGACAGGACGTTTGGGTCAACCGTGGCATCAAGAACCATGCCCTGCGCCCCTGCAGGAAAGTACCGTCAGGGCATGATGGGACTAGCGCTTAGACCCTTCCAGGCGTGGCAGAGCCTAAATAGTGTTGCAGGCGCGTGCTCTTTGCCCTACAGTGTTGTAGGCACCGCCTTTAGCCCTCGAGCAAAGAACCCGACATAGACATACGACAACCACTACGTTCCAAGGGGGGACTCCCATCCTCTACAGTGGCGAACGAGCAGTCACCACGCCATTCGCTCCCCACCACGGGGTTGCAGATCGACACCGCTATCCGACACGTCGCCCGTGGGGGTGGGACGGGACGCACCCACTTGCTAAATGAGGCCAGGGCATGGCCTACGAAGATCAACGAGCACGCTGCTTCTGACATGGTCTACAATGTTATGCAGGGCAGGCATGGGAAAAAAGGAAGACCCGTATCCTTCAAAGGACCTTCTATACCCTTGTTTTTTTTCCTCTTTCTCCCATCTGTAACCCGTGCTCTCCCCTTGGTCTATAAAAGGGAGGGCAGGGCTCCCCACTAAAGGGACTGACTTTTGATAGACAACTCACACATAGACAAACTCATAGAGAGTTTGGTTCCACACATCACGCACACAGCCAAGCCGCCACCAGGCTCTTGGCATCCTTTCGACCCTTCCATCAGAGACCTGGACCAGTCCCTCTCTCAACCGTTTGTACCCCCTACTACGAACCATTTTCGGTGCTAATAACATGAGCAGCAACAGACTAGACGTAGGGACATTCAGCCCGAACCAGTATAAACCTTGTGTCCTTTAGCGCACCATCCGAGCCTAACACGCATAAATATAAATTTACTAGTTGGTGCTTGTATAAAACACCGATAATTGGCGCGCCTGGTAGGGGACTTTGCACGTTCCAAACTAGGCCACGGATGGCTAACCACGACATTAGTTGGGGGCGCACACGTGCATTTCGGGAACCTAGATTTCATCATCATGGTGGGAGGAGAGTTGGTATAGGTTCACGCTGCCATCCAATCTCTTCCTCCCATCGGCCTCGACGATAAGAGGCTTGGGCGCTAGCTCGACGCCTCCCTTGGGCTCCAGCAGTCCAGGGAGGACCAGCGTCGCCTCACCCTTTCCGACGACAATGACATGGCATGGCCTTCCGGGAGGGGATCCTCTCTTCGGAACACCACGTATGAAGCGCCCCGACAGCGTTTCCGTTTGGTCTCCGCAACGCCACGCGACCGCTGGCCACCTTGTGGCACTACGCATGGTTCAGCCACCCACGGATAGTGAGTTCGTGGGGGTAATTGAACACGACACGGAGTCTCTCCACAAGCTCCTCACGGAGGAGCTAGGATCATCCTCTAGCTCTGACTCCAGCAGGGGGAGCCATCACCCTTCCTGGGAATGCTTCATGGCGGAAACCCCCGAGGGGCGTGTCAAAAGCGTCTCCGGGG
The DNA here is from genome assembly GCA_904845875.1 of Miscanthus lutarioriparius. Classification (NCBI taxonomy): domain Eukaryota; kingdom Viridiplantae; phylum Streptophyta; class Magnoliopsida; order Poales; family Poaceae; genus Miscanthus; species Miscanthus lutarioriparius. The sequence continues at coordinate 64,773,886 of CAJGYO010000002.1, forward strand.
GGGAGGCTACCCCTACAGGCAACCTCGATGGTAGGACCAGAGGGGAGGCAGTGGCCCCATCCCGCTTGAGGATGGAGCAGCTAAGAGCCCGGAAGTTGGAGATCGATGAGGCAGGACAAGGGCTCGTACGGGGGTACGTGGAGATCAATCGCGAGATTGAACGCCGCGGAAACGGTGGGCGCGCGCGCGCCATGGCCCGCAATGTACACCAAAGGATCCTCACCGATGACGGGACCCTCCCTCACTTTGCTCGGGCGAGCTAGAACATCGCCGCAACGATGGCCTTGCTTCACGGCCTTCCAGAGGCCGCGACGTTCGAGGATCGCCGGGCCCACCGAGAAATTCGCACGTTGCTCAAGCTTGCGGTGGTGCAGCAGGCAGAAAGCTCGTTGTCTCGACGACGCAAGCTCGACGCCAGCCAGCGCACGCCCTCAGTACGCCCCGACAAGGATGCATCGGTTCACCAGACATCGCCAGAAGGCAGGCAGCACACCGCTGTCCCGGTACATCAACGTCTTGGCCACAACCGCGATGCGCGCAGCACCATCGACGCTCGCAGGCGCACCTACGATGACCCAAGGGAAGGAGCCCACCGCGGATATCATCCTCGATGTGGTAGGCGCTACGACAGCGGTGAGGACCGAAGCTTGAGCCTCGGCCTGCCATGCCCTCAGGCCTTCGGCCAGCACATCCTCAACACTGCTTTCCCACCAAGGTACCGACCGCCTACTAATATCCCTAAATATTCTAGGGAGAAAACCCCGGGGCTTTGGCTTGAAGACTATCGGCTTGCCTGTCAAGCCGGTGGCGTGAATGATGATGATTTCATTATTCGCAACCTCCCACTATTCTTGGCCGATTCAGTACGAGCGTGGTTGGAGCACCTACCGTCCAACGCCATTCAGAGTTGGGTGGATCTGAGGGAAATCTTTGTGGGGAACTTCCAGGGCACGAACAAGCGCCCTAGAAACCCATGGGACCTCGAGAACTGCCACCAAAATACCCTCCGCAGGTACATCCGGCGCTTCTCTCGGTAGTGCAATGAGCTCCCTAACGTCGCCGATGCCGACGTGATAGGAGCCTTCCTATCTAGGACCACCTGCGAGTCTTTGGTTCATAAGCTAGGACGTAAGGGCCCACGGACCACCAAGGAGCTCCTAGACATCACCACCAGCCACACCTCAGGAGAGGAGGCGGTCGGAGCAATCTTCGACCGTTCCGACTGCATGGCGAGGCGGAATGAGGCGCCGGCGAAGGCAACTCCAACCGTTCCGCCAAAAGAAAGGATAAGAAGCAACGGTGGCCAGAAGCCCATGGAGGGCACTCCGAACCGCTTCGAAAAAATGCTCGAGGGGCCATGCCCAAACCATGCTTTCCCGGCCAAGCATCTGTACAAGGATTGTGGCCTCATGCGCAAATTCTTGTCTAGAAGCTCCAACAAGGGGAGCAGGGGAAGGACCCACCCCCCGCTATAGATGACACCGAGGAGAAAGACGACGCCTTTCCGATGCCAAACGGCGCCCTTATGATCTTCGGAGGATCAACGGCCTATGACTCTAAACGCCACCAGAAGGTTGCGCGCCGTGAGGTCTATATGACCGGACCGGCCACGCTTGCCTTCCTCCGGTGGTCAGAATCCGCCATAACCTTCGACCGGGCTGACCATTCGGATACCGTCTCGCACCTAGGGAGGTATCCGCTTGTAGTCAACCTGATCATTGGCCCGAAGTGACTCATGAAAGTACTGATGGACGGAGGTAGCGGCCTCAACATCATGTACGCCAAGACGCTCGACGAGATGGGCGTCGACCGGATGAACCTCCGCCCAATCCGAGCGCCTTTCCATGGCGTCGTGCCTGACAAACAGGTCGTGCCACTAGGGGACAGATCGATCTGCCCATCACTTTTGGGGATCAGTCCAATTACAGGACTGCGACCCTCACCTTCGATGTGGTGGGGTTCCCCAAACTTTCCACGCCATCCTAGGACGACCGTGCTACGTGAAGTTCATGGCCGTCCCCAACTACACATACCTCAAGCTAAAGATGCTCAGGCCCACATAGGGTCATCACCGTCGGCACCTCCTTCAAGTGGGCCTACAAGTGCGAGGTCGAGTGCTGCGGCCATGCCATAGCAATCGTCGCCTCCGGGGAACTCACCGCCCTCAAGGAGGAGGTCACCGAAGAAACACCCAATGCGAAGAAATCAACCGGGTCGTTCGAATCAGCAGAGGGCTCCAAGGAGGTCCTCATAGACCCCAGTAGCTCCAAGGGTAAAATGGTACGCATTGGTACCGCGCTCTCCTCCGAATAGGAAAGCGCGCTCGTCGACTTCCTCCGCGACAACAAAGACATCTTTGCGTGGAAACCCTTGGATATGCCAGGCATTACAAGGGAGGTCGTCGAGCATAGTTTGAAAATCCACCCAGGTTCCAAGCTGGTGAAGCAACACCTGCGCCGCTTCGACGAGGAAAAGCGCAGGGCCATCGGTGAAGAAATAGCAAAACTATTGGCCGCCGAGATTCATCAGGGAAGTACACCACCTAGAGTGGTTAGCAAATCCTGTTATTGTATGAAAGAAGAGCGGGAAATGGAGGATGTGTGACGACTACATAGGTCTCAACAAGGTGTGCCCAAGGGACCCGTTTCCTTTGCCACACATAGACCAAATAGTCGATTCTACCTCAGGGTGCGAAACCCTCTGCTTCCTTGACGCATACTCCGGCTACCACCAAATCACGATGAGAGAGTCCGACCAGCTCACGACGTCTTTTATCACCCGCTTCGGATCGTTCTGCTACATCTCAATGCCATTCGGTTTGAAGAACGTCGAGGCAACTTACCAGCGTTGTATGCTCAACTGCTTCAGGGACCTCATTGGGTGGACCGTTGAGGCCTACATCGATGACATCATAGTTAAGTCCAAACGGGCTGACCACCTTGTCGACGTTCTTGAACAAACCTTTGCTAAACTCGAGCAAATAGAATCAAACTCAATCCCGAGAAATGTGTTTTTGGGGTCCCGAGGGGCATGCTGCTCGGCTTCATCGTCTCCGAGCGCGGCATCGAAGCCAACCCGGAGAAAATCTCAGCCATCACAAAGATGGGCCCGATCCAGAACATGAAAGGGGTTCAGCGGATCACAGGGTGCCTCGCCGCCCTTAGCTGATTCATCTCACGCCTCGGCGAACGAGGACTCCCCCTTTATCAACTCCTGAAGAAAGCCGACCGCTTCGAGTGGACAGCTCGAGGCCCAGGAGGCGCTCGACATGGTCAAACAACTTCTAAGAAAACCCCGGTCCTACTTCCTCCAAGCGACGGGGAATCCCTCTGCTATACATAGCGGCCACCACACAAGTGGTTAGTGCCACCCTAGTAGTAGAGCGGGAAGAAGAAGGGCACGCCCTCAAGGTGCTACGCTCTATGTACTTCATCAGCGAGGTACTATCCGACTCTAAAACCCGCTACTCCCAAATCCAGAAACTCCTATGCGCTGTACTCATCACCAAGAGGAAGTTACGCCACTACTTCGAGTCACACCCTGTGATAGTCGTGATGTCGTTCCCCCTCGGTGAGGTCATCCATAACTAGGATGCCACGGGAAGAACCGCGAAATGGGCACTCGAGCTGATGGATCAAGGCATAGCGTATGCACCCCAGACGGCGATCAAGTCCCAGGTGTTGGCCGACTTCATCGTGGAATGGACCGAGGTCCAGATGCCACCGGTGGTCGTCGGTCAAGAGTACTGGATGATGTACTTCGATGGGTCGCTGATGAAAAAGGGCGCCGGCATGGGGTTGGTCTTCGTATCACCCCTTGGGGTCCGCATGAGGTACATGGTTCGGCTCCATTTCCCCTCATCAAATAATGTCGCCGAATACGAAGCGCTCATCAATGGCCTACGAATCACCATTGAGTTGGGCATCCGGCGTCTCAACATCAGGGGCGACTCCCAGCTGGTCATCAACCAAGTCATGAAGGAGTCGAGCTACCATGACGCCAAGATGGCGGTGTACTGCCAATAAGTCCGACGGCTGGAGGACAGATTCGACGGCCTTGAACTCAATCACATCCCAAGGCGCCTCAACGAAGCGGCCGACGTGCTCGCGAAAGCAGCGTCTGACCGAGAGCCAGTGCCGACTAGAGTCTTTGCCAGTGATCAACATAAGCCCTCGGTGCGCTATGAGGGGTCAAAATGGGCTGACGATGGCCCATCTGATCTGGCCCCGAGGACCGACCCGCCGACTGCTCCGTCTGACCCTGAGGTCATGGAGCTTGAAGAGGATCCAGTAGCAGAACCCGACCCTCCAAACGACTGGAGAACACTTTACCTCGACTACCTCCTCCATGACACACTACCGATGGACAAGATGAAAGCTCGACGGCTCGCACGTCGCACCAAGTCCTTCGTTCTTGTAGAGGGCGAACTCTACAAGCAGAGCCACACCGGGATCCTACAGCTCTGTATCCCTAACGAATAGGGAAAACTTCTGCTGAGCGATATCCACGGTGGGGTCTACAGTCACCATGCCGCGCCGAGGACCTTGGTTGGAAACGCATTCCGACAGGGCTTCTACTGGCCCACTACAGTAGCCGACATCGGGCAAATCGTACGTACCTGCGAAGGGTGTCAATACTACGCTCGACAAACTCACCTCCCGGCCCAGGCACTCCAGATGATTCCCATCACATGGCCCTTCGTGGTCTGGGGGCTTGACCTGGTTGGGCCACTCAAAAACGTGCCTAGGGGCTTCACCCACCTACTTGTCACCATAGACAAGTTTACGAAATGGATCAAAGCTCGACCGATCTCCACGATCAAATCCGAGCAGGCTGTGCTGTTCTTCCTCGACATCATCCATCATTTTGGAGTACCAAACTCCATCATCACAGACAACGGCACGTAGATCACCGGTAGGAAATTCGTTCAATTCTACGATGAACAACACATCCAGATCGATTGGGCTGCCGTCGCGCACCCCCGAACAAACGGGTAGGTCGAGCACGCAAACGACATGCTCCTACAGGGCCTCAAGCTAGGATCTTCAACCGGTTGAGCAAGTTCAGCGCATGCTAGGTCACCAAGCTCCCCGCAGTGCTCTAGAGCATGAGAACAACTCCCAGCCGGGCCACCGGCTACACACCTTTCTTCATGGTCTATGGTGCCGAGGCCATCCTCCCGATGGACCTCGACTATGGAGCGCCAAGAATCAGAGCATACGACGAACAGGCGCCGAGGCATCCCACCAAGACGCCATGGACCAACTAGACGAAGCCCACGACATCGCCCTCCTCCATTCGGCCAAGTACCAGTAGGCGCTATGACGGTACCATGGCCGATGGGTGCGGGACCGAGCCTTCAACGTCGGGGACCTTGTTCTCCACCTCGTATAGAGCAACAACGACTGCCACAAGCTCTCCCCGCCCTAGGAGGGGCCGTACGTCATCGCGGAAGTACTCCATCCAGGTGCCTACAAATTGAAAACAATCGACGGCAAGGTCTTCACCAACGCTTGAACATCAAATAGCTACGTCGTTTTACCCTTAAATAAATGCATACTTTTCCTTATCAGTTTTTTACAAATCCTCGACCTTTAGTGACATCCGACCCCTACAAATTGCGAGGGGTCAGACCTCACTCGGGGGCTGATACAAATGATACAAGTACGTTTATCTTGCAAACACTTCCTGTGTTATCTTTGCAAACATTCTCTAAGTTTTTCGTTCTTCTCATCACAAGTCCTAAGGATTAAGATTTTAGGAACAAATTCTGAGTACAACTGGTAGGACTGTGGGAGACCCACGCCCAACGGCTACGGCCTCTCTACTCACTAGCATAATCAGAGTTGATTCACCTGCACTCCTAGTTTTTTAACTTGAACCATGGGAAGGGTCAGAGGGCACCGGGACCTCTTCTACAAAAAGAGGAAGCTGAAAAGCTATTTGCCACAACAAAAGACAAAAATTTGTTCATTTTTGCACAAATTCACCACTTACAAAGTGATTTCATCATGAAAAGGACTAATGTACTCTTAAAAACCAAAGGATTGTTCACTCAGGGGCTCCCCCACAAACTTATTCAATTACAGTCTCTACCTAGCTTTACTACAAGTACTACTATGGCCGCCACGCCACGCTCTCCATCGGCAACGTCCGGGCATGTACATAGCCCAGTTCGTCTACTGCGGCCGCCACGCCACGCTCTCCATCGGCGACATCCCACCGCTCCACAGGATCCTCAAAGGCGCCGTCATCTAGAACGTTGAGCACCACACCGGTGACTGTGGTGCCCCTCCGCCAGGGCATCCAGGGACTACGCCATCATCTTCAACCGCAACCCGACAACGGCACCTAAATGGGGGGCGCCTCCCGCCAAAGGAAGGCTGCAACGAACGACGGCGAGGCCAACGATGCTTAGCGCCCTCCAGTGCCCCTCCTTCAGCAGCGGCGACCCCTTCTCAGCAAAGGCGGCCCACACCATCTCATCTATGTTGGATGACCTTCGGCTCGACATCACGCTCTGGATTCATGAGCGGATTTGTGAGTGTTTTCTCTCCCCGGCATTACCCTCTCTCACTTAGGAAACCGCTGCATTCTGTGGAAAGGAAGGAGAAGAGGTGGTGGCACAGAGGCTGGCAAGGAAGTGGGACGAGAACTCCCCTCCCCCCCTATTTAAAGAAGGGGCTTAGCAGCTGAGGAAAGGCGAAAGGTTGGGACGAAAAACTCTCTGCCTTCCCTATTCAATACAAATGCAAAATCAATGCTGATAGAAATCCGAGGGGCGTGGACGGAACCGGTGGGACGCGCTCTAGTCGACAAGACATCGCCTAGTCAAATAGAAAGTGGCCTGGGCATGGCCCACCACTAATGCGCCCCGGGTGCGAGAACCAGGGCACACTTGCATGTAGAGCGACTCTCCGCTTCCCCGGGTAGGACTGTGGAACGATCCAACGATGGAACCCCATCCAAAGGGAGCCTAGCAGGCCTCCTGGGCCGATCGGGCGGCCCAGGTAAAACCATGAACCAACAATCGCTGAAAGATAAGTACCTCTACTTACTTACTTTGAGTGATAATTTCTTCACCGAGCCGCCAACCCCAGCAATAGCATGGGCACGGACATTGCTCGGGGGCTGCCGAGGGTGTCTATTTGTTTAGACACCCTCTTCGCCTGACTCCTCCTTACATTTAAAAACTAGAAGCGTGGTGTGCAGGTATAAAACTTTGAATACAACTAGACAAACCACCAGACCCTATGCCTCAATGGCTACGGTGTTTTTTGTTCACCAGCATAAATCTAACTCACAGTTCCCTGCACCGCAAGCCTCGCTCCCGCCTCCTCGAAGAAGGGTTTGGAGGGGTCCCCTTATAGAGCCTCCTTCGAGGATAAGCTGTCAGGTCGACTAAATCAATCGAATGGCACGAATCACCGCCGAGGGACAAAAACAAAGAATAGCGACACTTATGCAGGTTACACCAACCTCGTCACAAACATCAGGGCCCAAACCCCGCATGGACACATCTGGTAGGAGCTTCCCATCGCTGATATCACCAAGGTAATACTACTTTTGTTTCAATTAAGTGATACACTAAATCCATACGTCCAATCATTGCATATGCAAATCCCTACATCTTAACGCTTCGTGTCACGTCACAAAGTGGCAGCCGCCTCATTCAATATGAGCGGCGATCGATCGAGGTTCGATGGCCAGCCCACGAAGGGCTTGAGGCCGCCTCGCGTCAAACAAGGCCAGGGGAGAAAAACAGAGACGAGCCCCAGCGGCCTTGCCCGACCCCGCTTAGAAGCGGGCAGGGACATCTCAACCTTTCTCGTTCGATTCTAACCCCAAGCCAAACCCATAGAGTCTCCACCGAGGAGAGGCCAGCGAGGCCACCTAAGCCTATCGAATGGCTCGGGCATCTGCTGGGAGGCGGGTTAAGAAGTAGTGGAGTGCCACCTGAGGGCTCTGACCGACCCCGTCAGCAAATGATGGACCCAGATTCCACACGAACGTACCCGTTAGCGAGCTCATTGAGTGCGACACTCAAGCCGTCGAGGCAAGTGTCATCAACTCAGCCCCTCCGGTTGTGAAAACCGAGGATGGGGTAACACGTGAAACATGGCCAACCCCTATCAGACCCTAACAGGGCTCGGGGGCTCGAGCCGCTCGATCCAACATCAAAGACCGAGGTTCGAAGGATGACCCGCAAAAGGTCCGAGGCCGCCTCGTGTCAAACAAGATCCAGGGAGAAAACGCAGATGAGCCTCAGCGGCCTTCGCCCATCCCACATCAATGCGGACGGGGTCATCTCAACCTTCTAAGTTCAATCCGACCTCCCGCCGAGCCCATAGAATCCCCATTAAGGCGGAATATGTTGGAAGGCAGGTCAAGGAGTAATGAAATCCCACCCGAGGGCTTTTGCCAACCCTATCGCAAAGCAGCGGATTGGGTTTCACCCAAACACCTCCATTAGCAAGCTCATCAAGCATGTCATTCGAGCCATCGAGGCAAGTGACACCACCCCAATCCCTCCAAATTACAAAGAATTGTGGATGGGATGAACGTTACGAAATAGACCGACCCTCGACCAAATCCCCACCACGCGAGGGCTCTCAGGGAAGGCCGAGCTAGCACTAAAGACCAAACGCACGGTCACGCAGCGATCGCCAAAATCATAAGTGAGGGGCATGAGCGAATACAAAACGTAAGTTCGCTTCCCTCGCTTCGGTCTCCAGTAACATCCGACCCTAGCAAACCGCAAGGGTCGGATCTCACTCAGGGGCTAGAAAAGGTATGGGTACCTCCTTTCTTTTTTCGAAAAAGTCATTACATTAGACCTCTTCCTCACATCAAGACTGGTGGCAAGGTTCGGGGGAACACATTGGTAAGACCACAAAATGCCCACGCCTAGACGGCTACGGTAATTTTGCTCACCAGCACAATCAAAATTTCCCCTAAATATCTCGGGCCCTATGGTCTTAACAAACGGAAGGGTCGATCGCCTAAATCTTTTTTCATCACAAAAAGGGAAGAAGGTAAGATCAAACAAAACGAAATTACAAAACAAATCCACAAAACTATTTCCAGGACACACAAGTACCGACACTTGTTCACATATTACGAAAAAATGTTTATCAAACTAATTTAACTAACTACTTCCACGGAAGGAGAACCGTTTCTTCTAGCATGTTCGCCAGGTTCCACGCAAGGTGAGTCACCGCCTTCTCCATCTCGTCTAGCTCAGCATCTTCATAGACAGGCGCGAAGCCTTGGCTCATTACCTCCAGGTTGATCTCCCGATCATAATGGGAATGGGCGACAGTGAAGGCTTGGGTGATCCCGGCGTGAAAGGCGTCCTCCTCAAGTTGGCCCACCCGCGCCATGATACCCGCGGCACAAGCCGTGAGCGAGCTAGTTTCCACCGGTTGCGCCACCCTTAGGGCATCGATGACCACCCCGACGGCGGCTTGGAGAAGGTCATGCTCGTCACTCTTGGTCCGGAGGATCCCTTGCACTTCGGTAAGCTCCTTCTCTAGCCTAGTAGCGATGCTCTTGGCATCCAACCTTCGGTTCACTGCGACTCCAAGATCCGCCCGGAGGGAGTCGGCCACCCCACGCGCCTCGTCACGCTCCTGGATGGCCCAATCGCGATCCTCACGGGCTATACTATGTTCCGAGCAAAGTCTTTCCTCGGTCCGATGTAGCTTGTCCCGCTCCCCGCACAACCAGGTGATCACCTCGGCGTCCCGGTCCGCCCTCTGCTGCAACACCGCGGATGTCTCCTCAGCCTTCAACTTGAGGTCCCGCTTCATCTCTAGCTCCGCCAGGAACTCGCCGGCCCGCTCATTGGCCGTGGCATCCTTCTATAGCAGCTCGTCCCACTCCTTTCAAAGCCTGGCGGTCGCCTCCTCATCCAATTTCACCCTCCTCGACAAGTCCTCGAACATCCCATGGAACTCCTCCACGTCCCGACGCACCTCGTCCTCCCGCTGCTGGGCAGTAGCAAGCTACGTGCCCATGTCTCCTCACAGCCGGGCCTCCTTGGTAAGACGGTCCCACTCTACCTTTTGCTCACTGAGGAACCGAGATTTGTTCCGGCTACAAGCAATGATACACTAAAAAGAAGACCGGTATTAAAATACAAAAACACAAAGATACGTTAAGGGAGAAGAAAACAAGGGAGAAGACTAAGCGGGTACCTGGCCAGTAGGAACAAGGATCTCATGCAGGGCACCACTGGCTAGCTCAAGGCATCCATCACCGCCGAGAACCCGATGTCAAGATTCTCCCACTCCATGCTCTCGGAAGCATCGTCGAGCGAGAAAACAACCGACGCTGGGTCCTGAGCGGACATCCATTGGAGCGGCGGCTCGCCCCGCGCGTGGGAGCGGCTGCCTCCCGACAATAGGGCCAGGGACGACCTTCTACGCGTCCTCTCCACCACCACCACGACACTCGGAGACCCTCCGGCCGTGTCCTCCTCCATCCGGACCACCTCGGATGCCGTGGCCTGGGCCGCCGGTGGCGTAGATTGCGCCACCCCCTCGGATGCCACCATGGCAGCATCCGACCCCGCCGGGCTTGTCGCGGTCGCGGCCACCCCCATCTGGGCTCCGGTGGCACGGACTACACTGCTCCCTCCGACGCCACCGTGGCTGCATCCGACTCCACCCGGCCCGCGTCAGGCACCGTCACTTGGGCCGCCGGTGGCACGGACTGCGCTGCTCCCTCGGATGCCACCGTGGATGCACCCGACTCCGCCCTGCCCACGTCCGGCGCCGTCACTTGGGCCACTGGGGGCACGGATTGCGCCACCCCTCAGACGCCACCATGGCCGCGCCCGACTGCTCCTGGCTTGGCGCGGTCGCGGCCGCCTATTCGACAACCACCGAGGGCACGGGCGCCACCATGGACGTCGCTGGGCCGGCCAACGAGGCCGCAACGTCCGCCGCCCCATCCAAAATAGGAGGCGGCACGGCAAGGGTGAGGCATCGCCTCCGAAGGGTGAGGCTCTTCTTGCAAGAATCTGCAAAAGGGAAAAAGGGAAAAGGACATAACAGAAAAATAAAAAGGAAAAAAATGAGGGAAATCGGCGACATACTCTAATGCTTTCGGGCGGCAGGTACGTTTTGGGCATGAACCCCCGGACCCCTGCTCCAACTCATGTGGGTGGGACCGTTTCGAGCCTGCCCGCTGCTCCGAAGCAGGGGGGTTCGTCTCCCTTGTCTCCGAGGGATCCCCTCCATTGGCTCATGGGGGTGGCGGCGACAGGCTCCCTCCATCCATCGGCTCATGGGGCGCTCCTCCATCGGCTCATGGGGTGCGCCCCGCCCCTCGGGCTCAAGGGCGCGGCATCGGAGCCGCCCCCCTTCACCAACACCTCGGGGGCGGCCACGGATCCGTCCCCTTCCATCCACCGATCCTCCGTCGGCACCCCGAGGGTGACGGCGGATCCACTGGCTCCCACCGGACCCAGGGGCAGGCCCGGCTCCTCCGTCCTCGCGGACTCGCTTCCCCCCGCATGGAACGGGAAGGGTCCCTGCGTGGGCAGCGAGTCCTCATCCTCTAGGTCACCCCAATCCATGCCGACTGCTGCCTCATCAGACTTGTCATCCTCATCATCATCTTCACTGCTTGTCTCCTCTCCTCGATCTTGAGCTTGCTGCTTCTGTATCGCCTTTTTCTTCACGAGCTCCCTCGTCTTCTTGTCCCAACCGGCCACGGCGTAGTTTGCTGCCGCCTAGGTTGGGTCCTTCAGCAGCGGAGCCAGGCTGTCCTTGAAGAACAGTCCCCCCGGCTGGTCCCGCTTTCCCAAGGTTAGCATCAGGGGGTCAGAAATTCAAGTGAAAGGAGGAGCAAGGGGAAAGAAAAACTTACAAAGTCAACAAACCCCGGTTCCGGCCGCATTGGGGGATGCCCCAGCACCGGGTACACGAAGTCCAGGACGGCACCAACAGAGTCCTTCGTAGGCTCCACCGCCTCCTTGATGCGCTGCGCCACTTCGGAGGGAGGGAGCGCTTCGTCGGCAAGCATCGTCCCTTCGAACAACGCTTCGGGCACCATTTGATACAGGGGAAGCGCACGCGCCATCAGTGGCGCAACCCTCCTCGCATGGTAGGTGCTGATAATCCCCAATCCCTTCACACCCCTCTCCTTCAGAGTTTGGAGGGCGGCGAGAAGGCCGTTGAGATGCTTCTTTCCCTTGGCCGTGACACCCCACCCCCACTTCTCCGGGGCCTCCACGATGTAGCAAAGGTAATGCACATGATGCTAAACTCATGGAAGGTGAGAGTTCTCTTGATGTGCAATGATGATTTGCATGATGATATTTATGTTATACCCATGCAATCATTAAAGAATGATTATGCTATATGTGTGTTGAAATTGAATACTTGTGCTGAAAATAGACTCGTTATTCATAATGCTAGTGATGTTGATGAGCTAAAATTGTTTTCTTCTTTAAATACTGTCGGTTACATTGAATTTGAAGTTCTGTGTAATCTTAGTTCTATAGAGGAGAAACTTTATGCATATGCTAATTTGCCATGGTTCTCTAGACATACATATCATGTTTTTAGCAAATATAACAACAAAGGACAATATTTGATACAACGAGTTTACATTTGTACAAATCTGAATTCTTCTTTTGTTGTGCAAAATTATGATCAATTAGAGGACTATAAAGTCAATAATGTTGCTTACCCATATTCCTCTACTTTTGCTTTACTGACACAAGTTAAATCCAAAGAAGAGGAGCATATGTTTCTTGTTAGTACTAATCTTTTGTAGGATAGTATTGACAAAGATCGTGTGCATTTTAATCGAGGAGACTACATGTTTGTAGGAGAAGACATGATGCAAACTGAAACATGTGGTCCTATTATTTCTCCCAACATTGTCCATTCCCATTATTTTGGCAACCTCGTTTGTCTTCATGTTGTGCTGGATCAACTTCAAGCAACATCGACGCCGAGGACGACATTTCGTCAAGAAGGAGAGGATGATGAGGGCATGACCTCCATGCATACGATCATGCTTGGAGAATCACATGGAGGCGAAGGAGATCAGCAAGGGAGTCCAAATCGAGAAGGAGGCCCAAAGCTTATCTGGTTCGAGTCACCAAGGTGGAGACCCAAATCAAGTTCGAGTCCACCTCAGAATCCAGGAGCTATCCTGGTTAAAATCGACGCCTAGGGCGCATACGGACTCCGTTTTTGACGATCCATATATGCTTGGAAAGATAATTTGATAAGCTAACCAATGGCTATGGTTTGACATCAAAATATGACCGAAGTCAATAGGAATCATCAAAACAAGTCAGCATCCAAAATCTGCCAGGGTGCCGCGACACCGTCTTTTGGTCCGTTGGGCTGTGTATCATCATAGAGCCCACTAGGGGACATGTCTAGTGGGGGTGATGTCCAAGGCTCTATAATTAGCAGCCGCTGCTCTCGTTAGGGTTTGGGTTTTGTTGCATTCTTGTTTTCCACATGAAACATATATTGATTGCTTCAATTATATCGCCAAGATCGTTTGTTGTTAAACCAAGGCCCCTGTTCTTGATCTTTTTTGCCTGTGGCGATTAGTCCTTTTGAATAAAGACTAGAACTCCTCTTCATATTCAGAAGCCCCATATTTATTTGTAATTTTAGATTGCATTTACCCATTCTTGCTCATGTTCTCGATTCGCTTGTAGGAAAGCATTCTCGGCAAGGTCAATTGTATTCACATGGTTGATAACCAATAGAGCAATGGTGTAACGGTTGTGGGGGTCCAAATTGGTCTCGGTTCGAAGCCTAGATCATGAACATTGAGTCTCCACCAATCAACGCTATTATACCTATCGGAAGATCGGGCCTTGTCTGCATCACCTTCTCTCCTTCTTCCTTCCCTGGTTCCTGTGCTGACTCCATAGTGCTTCTTCCATGGGCAGTGGTCGTGGTGTCATCATCGGTGGTATTGGTAGTCTTCTCCTTCTCTCCTTCTTGCATCCTAGGTTCCTATGATGAGTCCATACTACCGCTTCCGTGGGCAACGGTCACATCAGCTACGACATTGTCAATTATCGAATCAGCCTTAGTAGAATCGATCTCCATGTCCTCCTGTTCTTGAGACCCTACATTTTGATCTCCTATTTCCATACCTAGCTAACCTTCACTCCTTGTATTTGTCCATTCTTCAGCCTCTGTATCTTGCTGAGCTTTACTTCCTGTATCTAGTTGACCATCAGTCCATGTCCTGTTCACTTGTTGCCTATCTGCCTGTTCAACCTATAAAATTGGACCCTGAGAGAGCTGATGACTAGGACTAGCACACAAAGCATGATTAGTTGGCAGCCTATCCGGTGGAGGTGGAAGACCGCTATGTTCAATAAGGTAGGTAAATTTATAGTCCTAGTTGGCTCTATCCTTTTGCATTTGTTGAAGCATCGTGGTTTGGGTTCTGAGTATTGATGCGTGCATCTCATTCATCGTGGAATTTTTCCTTCCCTGGTCTTGGTTAAATTGACACATTTCTCTTTGCATGCTGCACATCATCTTTGTTAAAGATAGTATACTCTCTGACGTAGACTCACCAGAAGCTCCTGCCTCATGATCATGTGCAGCTATTCAGAATTGTTGACTCAGTGATGGAGTTTCCATATAGTCTTCATCATCACTATCAGTATCCATATGGCCACCCACCATCCTAGCAAGAGTTGCACCAGCCCCTGCCTCTCTCAAACGCAAGTCCTCTTGGTCCACCTCGGCTCACTTTGCTGGTGGCATAACTCCTCTATTTGCCTATTTTACACGGGCACTGTAGACGGTAGTTAACAACCAATATAAACCATCAATTAAACATGCATAAGGGCATAAATATAATCACCAATGAAGGTTTAGGGGTTTAAACTAATAAATTCCACAAGTTTTGGTGAATCTATGCTTCCAACAAGGTTTAATCGGAAAACCATCAAGGAGGACCTGATCGTCAAAGGAAAATACGAAGTTCCGCCATGGTACCTAAGTGGGATGACCCTAGAAGGGTCCAGAAGCTAGGTCACCAAAGCAGAGGGCCACCCCTGATAGGTGGGGCTGCCTGGCCTCTTAGTGGGGCTGCCCAGCACCTATGGGCCCCACCTGTCAGCTTTGTCACTATGTCGGCTTTCCACTGCCTTTGAGAATGCATCTAGGCCGTTGCTTAAGTCGATTTGATCCAAGGCCTCATGTTGGACCATCAGGGCTATATAATCTAGCCCGTGCCTCTCCCCGAGGCATAACCTAGGTCATCAAGTCATTTGAGAAGACAGAAACCCTAATCTCCTCAGAGCTCCTCCTCCATAGCATAACTAGTTAGGATAGATCTAAAGGGAAGCAAGCTGGACTTCACTTGGATTCGTGATCTTGTCAAGAGCATGGTTCGGTATAAAATTTGTACCCCTCTCTCTCTTGTTTCTCCATTATTTTTATATGCTAGTTATAATTGTTATGACAATCTCAGTGTTCATCTTATTCATGTTCTTCATTATGATGTTCAACGTATATGATTGAGTTTTCTATATATTTGCTAAAGTCATAAAAAGATGCATAATAAACAAAAAACAAAATAAAAATTCATCTTAGCTATATATATAGTAAGGTGTCATCTTAAAAATGAAAAACAAAATAAAAGAGTGTGTCTAGTTTTTAGGAGTTAAATAAATGAGCTCTGAGGATAATCTCTTGCAATGGAAATGATGAATAGTTACTCTATCGTAATTCCTTTCAAGTATCTAGTTTTTAGCCTTGAATTCTCTTGAGTTTTGGATAAGACTATTTTGATATAAGAATTTACTCTGAACTTGAAACTTCTGGGTAGCATACGCTTGATCTAATTCTAGGTAATTGATGGATATGATATGAGAAGGTCTGAGCTGTTGTTTATCTTGTTCCTAGTGATACTAAAGTTCTAGAGATTTATCTTTTGAAAAACATAAAAATCTTACATGATGAGCTCCTGTATGACAAAACTTGAATTCCTACCAAGGCCATATATGATATTTAGATTAGGAAAACTTCCACTCATATAGGTTGCTTGTTTTGCATTGAGTTTAGTCAAGCTTTGTTGATGCCTTATGACAGGTTTGTCATGCTCTTAAAATCAAGATCACGTACACATCACCCAAATATGCACTACTCCTACTCTAGGGGTAGGCGCAACAACATGCCATCCATCTAGATTCACCCAAAAATGTTTTACTCCTACACTGGGAGAAAACACCAAAAATATGCGCTATAGGATATCCACCAAATAAATGCTCCATGTTCTTGTTGCTATCTCTCAAATGTTTCGTTGTAGTCAAAAGAGACATGGGGCTATGCAAAAGTTATTCATAAAAAAAGAAAGAAAGAAAAAAATAGACAAGTGTTCGAGATATTGAAAACAATGGGTACTCTGATGCCTACCTAAAAAAAGAAAGAGATGAATAAGATAGCCCATGTTTTCTTGCAAAATTGTTTCTAAGTTTCAAAAGAGAGATGTTTTCAAGGAGCAAAGTAGAATTGGGTTAGCCACCATATATATCCACCATATACATCCACACACATGCACAACTTGATTTGATTGTATGACTTAACTCTCTTTGGATCCGAGGTTTGACTTTACAATATATGTATTGCAAGTATGCTCTATGCTTTCTCCCTACCTATGAACTCCACATAAGCCATAGTTGTAGGAAGAGAAAGGCATAACATTATTATTGCCTTGGTAAGGATCCACAAATACCACAAATATTGAGAGACTTGAGAGTGTCATACAAGGGAAGCTTTGAGTTTTATTTTGAAAATCTATAAAAACTCCAGAATAATGGATGAGCGAAGAACTTGAGACATAGTGCTTGACTTGATTGTGCTGTCTTTCAATTGCTCAAGACGTAAGTGAAGGCTGAGAAGCCCCATGATTGAAGGTAATATGGGTAAGTTTCAATGTCAGATCGGTTTATTCTAATCCTGAGAAGAATTCTTGTTTGAACGCATTTGTACTTTTGAGGAGTTGCTTCAATGGTTTCAAAATCCATAAACTCTAGATTTAGTTACTAAGTTTAGTTTTGCTAAGGGACTAGCAAAAGGTAAGCTTGGGGAGTTGTTGATGGTAGTTAACAACCAATATAAACCGTCAATTAAACATGCATAAGGGCATAAATATAATCACCAATGAAGGTTTAGGGGTTTAAACTAATAAATTCCACAAGTTTTGTTGAATCTGTGTTTCCAGCGAGGGTTTAATCAGAAAACCGCCAAGGAGGACCTAATTGTCATAGAGTTTTGCCTCGGTACCTACATGGGAAGACTCTAGAAGGGTCTAGAAGCCACATCACCAAGCGGAGGGCCACCCCCTAACAGGTGGGGCCGCCTGTACTCTTGGTGGGGCCGCTCGGCCCCTTTGGGCCTCACCTGTCAACCTCATCGCTATGTCAGTTTTCCACCGGCTTTGAGGATGCATCTAGGTCATTGCTTAAGTCGATTTGATCCAAGGGCGCACGTTGGACCCTCAGGGCTATATAATCCAGCCCTGCCTCTCCCCAAGGCATAACCTAAGTCATCAAGTCATTTGAGAAGATAGAAACCCTAATCTCCTCAGAGCTCCTCCTCCATAGCATAGCTAGTTAGGATAGATCTAGAGGGAGGCAAGCTGGACTTTACTTGGATTCGTGATCTTGTCAAGAGCGTGGTTCGGTATAAACTTTGCACCTCTCTCTCTCTTGTTTCTCCATTATTTTTATATGCTAGTTACAATTGTTATGACAATCTCAGTGTTCATCTTATTCATGTTCTTCGTTATGATGTTCAATGGCTACTTTGATTATATACTTAGTATAGCTAGTTTATCATTATGTTTATGCACAAGTTTGTATAGTGCTCACTCTAAAGTACACGGGGTGGGTGGTCCACATTTTATAAGCTTGGTGCTTATACATTGTTTACCTGACGGATACACCCTATATTCTAGGTCATGTGGTACATCGTGGATGTGACACTCCTGTTGAGTCCTTTGTAGTCCACTCCCAAAATATAGGTGCACGTAGGGTCCAACTACGAAGGTAGAACGAGGTCTGCCCTCAATCTTCCTTAGTAATATCCCTTATGTGTAGATATAATGATGATTATAGCTATGATTACTAGGTGTAATTGCACTAATCAAATGTATGCTTTGACTTGTAATTAAGAATGAGTTAGGAATTATTCCTCTAATATTCTACCTAACCATGCTAATGGTGTAGAAAGGAGTGCTCTGAGTGATTTATCATTATTATTACTTATCATTTATACATATCTTATCCTATGACTTATCCCTATTGTGAGTAGAGTAATGGCTATGGTTTATTTCTCTTTCAATAGTATAAGTTATCAATACATGTCCATGCTAGACCTTCCTAGTGGTAAAAATATAAATAACGGTACCTAGAATACTCTCGGGTAAAATGCTACAATGGTATATTATCTATGCGTTTGCAGATACTTTTCATTCATAGATTTATATATATTCTTTGTAGTCACATAATTACTAAAGAATTGCTTAGTGTTATTCTAGTAGTAATACTTTGTAGTACCAACACATATCTCTGGCATCATCACTATGGATGACAACCTAGTAAAGTTAGGGGATATAAGTTTATAATAGGTGGCTAAGTACTCAAACAAGTGACACATTAGTAAACACCAATAGGCACCTGCATATTTGCCACACAAAATAGTAAAACCTACTACATATTTGCCACTTTCGCTGGAGATGCGACCTAACCAATTGACCTCCGATGCCTCTCTCAGTCAACTCGTTGGTGCGTGGGCCCCATATGTCATATTCTCCTTGCGGACGTCCCAGATTCAATACATAATGATGGATGGCTTAGATTCCAAACACCAAAAAATAGAAGACCGTAACTTATGCCAGGGTAACGAGCATCAACCATCACAAAACCGCTCCGATTCAAAATCGCTCTAATTCGATGTGAAATGATGGGGAGCGTTGGGGCGATGCCTCGGGAACCACAACTGGCATTGCATTGCCGTCGGTCACCTCGGGAACCCAACAACGCTGATTTTGGGCTACGCCACCAAAATGGCATCCAATGTCCAAGATCAAGTCTCATCGTCGTCGACAAGCAATGGCAAGGGACAGCACCAGCGAGTCGTCTAGTGACGAGTCTAGGGACTTAGCGAATCGCCATAGCGCCAGTGAGGAGGAGGAGGAGGAGGAGGTGGCAGAGGCACCAGTAGTCGCCATCAAGGAGGCGGATGGAAGCGACATCGATGGTGGGAACGTTGATAACTTCCCCGCCCTTCTACTTCCGCCAGGCTTCAAGGAGGAGCCAGAGGGCAGCGACAGAGACGGCGGGAATGTTGATAACTGCCCACTGTTTTGCCGGGCTTCTCTCCAATGCCACGCTACAAGAAGCCCAGGATCCCTCCATTCCCGCTCATCGCGATCGTTACACCAGTCGAACCTTTTGTGAACATCTTGGTCGGATTGGTGGAAGGTTGAAGCATCAAGGTATCCCTTTTGTACCGACTGGTCTTATGGGCGATATCCCTTGTTTCTGGTGGGGACAACTTGTACCCCTCTGTAGAGTGGTTTTTGAAGGCAATAAGTTCTACCTTCTAGATTCAGACTAGAGTCATGTAGGCTCAGGACTCGTGGAAGATCGAGTTCCGTTTGCTAATTGCTTAATTCATATTCCTATGCTATGCTTGCCAAGCTAAGTTTCAGGATTCACTTGTTGTTTAAGATTCAAAGGCTTTTATGCAAATTCAATCATTCCTTGCTACAATCCAAATGCATGATCCTTGTTTATTATATTGGGTAAGTCCTGCGGAGTAGAATTGAGTACTCACCCTTTGAGATCTTGAGTTTTGTTGGTGATGAACCTCCTATCCATGGATTCTTCCATGCTCCCGATCCTTCTCAGGACGTGAGATGGTGAAGTGTCACACCCAATTTTAAGGATAAAATGGGATGCATAATCTTATGTGCGCCCAGAGATCAATCACACACATAAGTCGACAAATCATAGAAAGTACCATCACAAGTGTTTATTACATCACGAATATTATCACATAGTCTCCACATAAATATTGAGAAAATATAAAGATAACTCTCTCACGGAAGCTCCATAGCATAGGGACATCAACTGGTTGACCACAAGACTAGTAATCCTCAGGAAAGTCGTTGTTACCATAGCAATCGGTTACCCATCTGGGATTTTTATCCAAATAATGAAAATAAACAAGCGTAAGTACATGTCGTACTTAACAAATGTAACATGGGGTTCATGAGGCTCAAAAGGCTTGACACAGGATTAACAGCATTTAGCTTTTAGTTGTCACAATTTTAGCATATGAATAGCATCAAGTTGTCATAAACCCAATATAAACACACAATCAATGTAAACATGAATAATATATAGCAAAAACAATTAAATAAAAGTGATCATCTATTCCATAAGGGTTCAAGGCCGCTTGACCATGAGCTTGGCTGTTATAACGGTTTTACACTCTGCAGAGATTGTACACTTTCACTGTGAGTCGTGTTCCCCATTTGCCCTGGGTTTGCAAGTCCCCAAAACACTACCAAGCTGAGCAGGTAAGATACACTATGAAGCCTTTCAAAGGTTCATCTAACAAGTTAGGGCCGCTAGAATTCCAATTGGCAAACAGAGCTCCCATTCTAAATGGCACATTCCACGCAGGCTATACACATAAAGATAGAGGCCGCACTATACCCAATTTGGCAAGCCCCTTTTAAGCCATAAAGGTAACCACGAACAATCTTGAAAAAGTCCTTGTACTAAGCTAAAGCCAAAGCCATGTGGCCCTCACAGTTGTATTATAAGCCCCGGATGATCACTTACAGATAAGTCCTTAAGGAGAAGAATCTGAAGCATTTAGAAAGTAGCTAAATACTCCAACCCCCTTTTATCAAGTTGCTAAAAAGTCATATTTTATGTTTGTTGCATATAACATTAGTCAAGTTACAAGATCATGGTTTTGTTGAGCACTAGCAGTAGCTACCCAATGCGTATCCCATAGGTGACAAGGTATTAGTACAATTTTAGGAAATCCTTAGTTATAGCAAGGAGACACATGCATATGAGTTAAGTGTATTAAAGTTGATATGAAACAAGGATGGTCCCATGCTATACTTGCTTTGATCAAAGCATTCCTACTGATCCTGCTCGTCAAAGTAATACTCTTGTTCTCCGATGAATTGCTCACCGTCTATACTCGATCAATACAGCAACACACAAGCATCCAGACACAATCATGCATAGCAAACAAAGGCTATTGATTAGAACAATACACCAACAGCATAGAATCAAGATAAAAAGTTTGTAAAATGAATCTATGTCTCGCTATGAACACACAGACACGAAGATCACAAAAATCAGAGCTATAACGAAGAAGTTATGAATTAAACAAGTTTTCCTTTAGTAAAATAATAGATTAAACCTAATCTCGAATTTCAAAAGTTGCGAATTTCAAAAGTTGAAAACATATTTCACAATAGCATGAACATGTACATTATGCAATTACGAATCTAACGCAACTTGAACGGATCAAAACAGAGTAAAAATAAAGAAATTATAGCTTCAATTAGACTAGTGGCAAAACTATAAATAGATGGATCTTATTTTTGGAATAAAAATAAATAAAAATGATTTTAAATCTAACTGAGGGACGACGCTGACAGAGTTGCCCCACCTATAGGTGACTCAAGGCGCGGGCTAGAGCTGTCAACCAAGGGAGGAAGGGGGTGATGGGCGCTGTCGCTGGGCTTTAGCCCCAGTTGGGCCGGCCTGCTGGGTGCGGGATTGGAGGGAGTGGAGCTTGGCCTATGGGGGAGGCAAGCCCGAGCAGGCCAAAAGCCGAGAGAGAGGAAGGGAGATGTAAAATTTATTTTCTTTTTCTTACACACATTTACAAAACCAAATTCTAATCAAATTTAAATTCTTATGAAATTTTGAATAAACCCAATCATCACAAAATAAATATGCAGCAGCATGTATGCACAAATATGTAGCTAGACCTTATAGTTGATTTTCATTTAACAAAAGTTATTATTTCTCTATGTTTGTATGCACACATAAATACATAAATATATTAAATTATCCTATTTTTAAATGATGCAAAATTTAAGGTGTTACAATTCTACCCCCTTAAAATGAATCTCGTCCTCGAGATTCGGATGATGCTTACTCAAAAAGTTGCGGGTATGTCTTCCTCAAATCCTCTTCTCTTTCTCATGTAGCCTCATCCTCTATATACCGATTCCACTAAACCTTACACATCTTTATAACTCAACTCCTTGTAACTCTTTCTGTCGTCTCCAAGATCTTTACTAAAAACTCCTCATAGGTGAGATCTTCCTTAATAGTAAGCTCCTCTAACGATATCTGCTCCTTAGGTACACGAAAACACTTCTTTAATTTAGACACATGGAATAAATCATGCACACCTGACAAACTCTCAGGCAATTCCAACTGATAAGCCACTTCGCTACATCTCTCTAGAATCTTGAAAGGCCCAATATACCTTGGTGCTAACTTTCCTTTCATATTGAACCTTCTTACACTTCTCATTGGTGACACTTTTAGGTAAACATAATCTCCTACTTCAAAAACCAATTCTCTTCTCCGAGTGTTAGCATAACTCTTCTATCGAGACTGTGCCACTCTTAAGTTGTCTCTAATCATCCGTACTTGCTTCTCTGCGTCTCTTAGAACATCCGGTCCGAATACTTGAGTTTCTCCCGTTTGATTCTAAAATAACAGGGTTCTACACTTTTGTCCATATAAAGCCTTGAAGGTGCCATTTGGAGACTCTTCTGATAATTGTTGTTATATGAGAACTCATCATATGGCAAGCTCTTGTCCCAACTTGTACCATACTGCAATGCACAAGCTCTCAACATATACTCTAGTATTTGATTAGTTCTCTTAGTTTGTCCGTCTGTTTGAGGGTGATATGCTGTACTAAAATTCAACTTTGTTCCCAACGAAGTATGTACTTGCTACCAAAAGTGAGATGTGAACTGAGTACCTCTGTCAGACATGATCTTCTTGGGAACTCCATGCAGGCACACTATCTTCTCCATATATAATTCGGCCAACTTCGGTCCATTATAGGTAGTTTTAACCGGTATGAAGTGAGCAACTTTAGTTAACCGATCCACAATCACCCATATTGAATCATAACCTCTCTAAGTGTGTGGTAACCCAACAATAAAATCCATACCAACTTCTTCCTATTTCCACTCAGGTATCTTCATTGGTTGTAGCAATCCTGCAGGTCTTTGATGTTTCGCTTTAACTCTTTGATATGTATCACATATAGCAACATATTCAGCAACATCCCTCTTAAGTCCATACCACCAATACTTCTCTTTTAGATTCAGGTACATCTTGGTACTGCCGGGGAGTATAGAGTAAGCGGACTCATGTGCCTCACAAAGAATTGCATCCAATATAGCCTTATTCTCAAGCACACATAGTCTTTTCCCAAACCATAGAATTCTATTATCATGCATACGAAAGCCTGGTGCTTTGCCAATCACTATATTCTCTGTTATCTCCTTTAATTTCTTATCCTGCAACTGACCCTTGCATATTTCTTGTTCCAATGTAGGTTCTATCACCAACTCCACTACATTAGTGACAAAACCCAAGTTTAGTTGCTCATATTCAGCACACAAATCACTTGACATAGGCATCAATTGCACCTCATTAGCATAACTCTTCCTGCTAAGAGCATCGGCAACAGCATTTGCCTTTCTAGGATGATAGTGCACTTCCAAATCATAATCCTTAATAAACTCCAACCACCGACGCTGTCTCAAGTTCAGATCTGACTGAGTGAAGATATACTTCAAACTCTTGTGATCTGTATAGATGTCACTCTTATGTCCAATAAGGTAGTGCCTCCAGATTTTCAAAGCATGAACCAGTGCTGCTAGTTCCAAATCATGAGTATGATAGTTCAGCTTATGCTTTCTCAACTGTCGGGTTGCGTAGGCCACTACTCTCCCTTCTTGCATAAGAACACATCTGAGACCTTGGTGAGATGCATCACAATAGATATAGAAGTTCTTGCTCAAATCTAGCTGAAAGGATCAAGATGCCCAAGAGGGGGGGTGAATTGGGCTAATTCTAAATTTTCTTGCAATAATCAAATCCTACGGATAGCCCAATTAACCCCTTGTGCCTAAAAAGTGTTTATATTAAACTAATGCACAACAACCTCGCAACCAACGTTCCAAACTTACTCTAGCAAGCAATTCTATGGATGTAAGACAAGTATTGAAATGCTCAAAGTAAATACTCAAAGTAAGTGCTCAACGTAAATAGAGAGAGAAAGGAACGCGGCGATGTTTTGCCGAGGTATCGGAGAGTCGCCACTCCCCACTAGTCCTCGTTGGAGCACCCGCGCAAGGGTGTAGCTCCCCTTGATCCGCCAAGAAGGATCAAGTGCTCTCACGGAGTTGATTCTTCGACACTCCGTCGTGGTGAATCACCCAAAACCGCTCACAACTTGAGTTGGGTCACCCATAAGCTCCGCCGGGTGAACACCAAACTCCCAATCACCACCAAGCCATCTAGGTGATGGCGATCACCAAGAGTAACAAGCACGAACTCTCTCACTTGACCACGCCAAGCCTAATGAGAAGATGGATGCACACTTTGCTACTCTTGATTTGCTAGTGAGGCTACTCTCTTGGATTCTCAAATCACAAACACCTCACTAGGACCTTGCTCTTCTTGGCACTCACAAACGTGTTTCTCACCGTTGTTGGAATGAGCAAAGATACTCCACTCACGAGTGGACCTTCTATTTATAAGCCACTGAAAAAAGCGAACCGTTATGAGCTTCAAGGACGACCGGACGCTCCGATCGTGATGACCGGATGCTCCGGTCAGTTCAACCCGCGAACCAAGATTAAAGAGTCGACCGACGCTGACGGCGGTCCCGATGCACACTGGACGACGGACGCGTCCGTCGCATAAAACCCTCTCGAACCTTCGAGTCGACCGGACGGCCGAACCCTCGTGGTCCGGTCTGACTGACGGACGCGTCCGGTCACTCTTTCCCAAGTCTCGACCCTTCTTCGAGTCGACCGGACGCTGGTCCTCGGCGTCCGGTCACATGACCTTCCAGTCCGGTCACATCAGACTTGTTCACCTCGATCAAATGAATCGACCGACCTCATGCCAGCGTCCCGGGTCAGACCGAGCTGAGCCGTCCGGTCGTTTTTGACCCTCCATTCACTTCCAACTTCCGAATATATGTGAATGAATTTTGCTCCAAAAGATCTTAGGCATTCATAGGAGCTACCTAGAGCTAGTTTAAACAAGTGTGCACCACACCTAACTCACTAGACTTAACTAGGTCAAGCTACCCATTCATACCCCCCTTCATAGTACGGCCAAAGGAAAAAACAAAGTCCTAAACTACTCTAAGTGTCTCTCCAACTTCAATTGACACTTAGAACTAGTTATCCTTAACCTTGTCGTCCATCCTTTGAAAATCGAAACGATTTCCATCGTAGGGGCATGACAACCTCAATTGCCCAATCGATCTCCATTACCATGACCTAACTTAATTGCCTCTGCAAAACACACGTTAGTCATAGTAATCTTGTATTGACATCAATCACCGAAATCCAACTAGGGGCCTAGATGCTTTCAATCTCCCCCTTTTTGGTGATTGATGACAACACCACCTCGAGTATGTTATGGAGTGAGGTTTTTGACGGGCTTGGTTCATATAAGCTTTTGTCAATAAGAACAAAAGAGTTAGTCAAGCTTATATGACCCAAGCCAACACAATGTACTCAAAGAATATGGATTAAGCATGAGTACAAATAACAAAGCTCATTTGCTTCAAAGTATAAACGCGGAAGCAAAATCAAATGAGCATCACACAAGTGATATGACATATAGATAAAGCAAAGTAGAAGTCACACATGTCAAATATCATAATCATGTAGATAGCACTATCACATATATATAATAGTATGCATGAAAGTAAACACACGAATGCATAAGTAATAGTGTATCACACAAAAAAACTCCAAATGTATATAATAGGCTAATCTCGGATAACTAGCTCCCCTAAAACTCGCTCCCCTAAGTCTACATACTCAAACCCTCTCCCCTTTGGCGTCAAACACCAAAACCTAGGGTTTGGACGGCGGGGCTGCATGTGATGACAGAGTCGGGCTAGCTGAAGTACGTGGAGCAAGATGGAACCGGGCGCCATCATCATCTGACCCTAAGCTCTGAATCGACCGACCCTCCAAGGAAGTGTCATTTGAACGGTCTGGTCTCGAGTTGGTGCAGGTGCTCTTTGCTGAAGCCGCAAGTATGTCTATCGTGGATCTCGACGAAGCGACAGACGAGGGGAGCCTCGAGTAGTCATGATAGCTGGAGTTGTTTGTGAGACGGACCGGCAAAGATGCATGTGAGGCGGAGTAGGCATGCCGTCAACTCACCAATGATGCTCCAAGACTCTCGGAGACCGACGACTCATGCACGAATAGTGAGGAAGACCGCCTGGTGAGAAACCCGTGTGATAAGGAGTGAATCATGGGCTACACCAGTGAGGCTAACCACCGGGACACTGTGTACAAGAGGTGAAGGAAATCGAGCCGAGGCTGTCCTCGACTCTGAAGCCCACTGGGGCTGTATCTTCTTTGGAGTCGTCGAAGTGGTGGGAGGCTGTGCAAGCTGGGGCGAAGGCAGTGGCAGGGGGACCCCAATAGCTGTTACTACATGCTGCATGAATCCCATGAGCTGCTGCTGCATAAGTAATCGCTTTGGTGTCTTGAAGTTCTGCCGCCGCTGCTGAAACTCGTCTGCCCCGACGAGCTCGAAATCGAGCGGTTGGCATACCGCTCTCAGCCTTATCGTGTTCGATCTCGCTGCATCCGCCAAGAATAGCAATGAGAGCGGGGTCTATCTGTGGAGCGCAGTGGAGCAGAATCGAGCTACTCGCCTGCATCATCGTGTTCGTGGTGGAGGCATCTCGAGGTATAGGTTGGTAGTCGCTCGCCGAGCTGCCACATACTCACTCACCTCCTGCTGTGCTCTCTAGCTCCTCCTCCTCGGGCTGCAATCCTCTCGATTATCTCATCCTCCGAGCGAGCTGGTGCAGACTCTGCACGTCAGGCGACAGTACTGGCCGACCAGGTGCCCGAGGAGGGCGTGTCTCGATCCTCTGTGATGAGGTTGTAGGTGGGAACTCAGTAGTGGCACCTGTATACTCATCCATCATGCCAGGGGCTTATCAAGCACTACTCTGCGGATGAGGAATGTGATCCAGTGAGCATAGGGAAGCTGCACACGACCCTTGAATCCCTCATATAGTATCCTCCATCTCTCGAAAGAAGGAGGTCCCAGATGTCAAACACACATCTCATGATGATGGCATTGAGAAGCCGAGGCATGGCGAGTCAGCCCTCCCCGTATCCCAACCTCGGGAAGCGGTGTCCTCCGATGATGGCCTCTAGTATCCTCATTTGTAGGAGTCAAGTCACTTTGGGGTTCCCGCCGACCCCTCTCCAAACGGCTCTCCTGAAGCAATGCCGCACTAAATCAGAGGGGGCACACCGCCCTCCATGAGGACGCCTGGAGGCTCCTGATGTCCATAGCACACCTCATGCATCTTCTGAGTGCTGCCCTCAGTAGTCTCAGATCTCCCCGACTCGCCACTAGTCACTCAGTAGTCTTTGCCTTTGAAAGCAAAGTGAATGAAGCTGTGATGAGGATCAATGTAGAGCGAGGCATAAACCGACGGACCCAAGAAGGTACATATATGCCCGTCCAGTCCAATCAAATCTGTCAATCTCGCAAATATGACAAGTATTGCCGAATGCCCTCTCCGGCTGCCGCCACAATGGACTCTATCCTCGATGCACCCTCTGTGATCTGAATCTTTGTTACCATTAAGATATGCATTGTAGAAATCCTCATGCAAAGGCGTGTAGAACCCTCACCGCTCTCACATCCCTCCTCGGAGGAAACCAAACCTCAAACTCAACAAACCGCAATGCTTTGAACTCACTCGGGTCAGAGCGCCCTCAAGTCGAGGTGAACCACCGAGGCGGACCACGTGGTCAGGCGGAGGGCGAGAACCCTGCGATGTGTAATCGCCTAGGTGGAATCAGCAGATCGGTACGACTTTCGAGCGACGTGGCTGAGGTGCCGGCTCGGTCTCCTCGACTCTCCCGAGTCTCCCTGGGCCGGGCCGAGGCTCTGCTGGTGGGGGGGGCCTTTGCAGGTCTTGACGGACCTCCTCAATGGCGACCCGTCGTCCCCAAGCGTGGCGATCCCCAATTGGACTACCGTGACGACGCTCAACCTCCTCAATCGCAGCTCTGAGTCTTTGGTGAAAACGGCCGATCTGCAATGACAACTCCGCTGCGGGCACCTCCTCTCTCGGCGACGCTCTGCAGCCTCTCGCAATAAATTTGTTGCTCTCGCCGCTCTCGCGTCGGGTACTTCCGCTTCTTGGATGTCACCGCTTGGTTGCCTTGCCCTTGATCGGGCTTGGGCATGCGGCGGGGCCTCCGATCATCATCACTGGGCCACCACCAACGTTCTTGGTGCGAGCCATCCAAACAGATAAGATGGTGAACTGCGCCGATGAAGATCAATCACAAATCGCCGCTTTGAGGCTTGGCCTCATTCCTTACTCGCGAGCTTGGCTCAAGAGATGACCGCCAACTCCTGCATTTAAACACACAACGGAACCGACTTCATTGCACGATAGAATAGATAGATATACAAATAAATACCATATTGCTAATAGATGCGAAACCCTAGCAGAGAAAGCAATGTAGATGCGAAATTGAATCGAATGGCTTTCTACCTGACGATCAGCGAACCGAGAAGAGATAAGATGTCACGCGGGGGATCCTTGGAACCGGGCTAGGGTTAGGTCAAATGCCCTGAATGCAATGGGGAATCAGTGCGTTTAGAATTTGATCTAGGTCACAATTGGAGATCAAGATTGAAACACAAAACTTGCCATACCAATCAATGGGAGGACAGGGCAAGAGCACTTGGCGAAGACCGGCAGCCTTGGCAACGATTGACCGGCGGAGCTTGGGCGCGAGGCCGCCACGAGATGTTTGGCAGGCGTGGTGGCTCGGCTGCGGGCTTGGCTGGAGCGCGGCTGGCGAGCGGGTGCCGAGCGCGGAGGTGCGGCGAGGCGAGGGCAAGACGACGTGGCTAGGCAGTGGCGGCTGCTCGGGCTAGGGCACCGCGGCGCGGCTAGGCAGTGGCGGCTGCTCGGGCTAGGGCACGGCGGCACGGGCGCGAGATTGGGCGCGAGAAGGTGGCGGCACTGGTTAGGTCAAAGAAGAGGAACATGGCTCGGATAAATAATCCCCCAAACGCGACAGAAAAGGAAACCGAAAAGAGACGAAGTCGCGCGAGATCCACTGACCGGACGCTCCGGTGGTAGCGACCGGACGCTACCACCCAGCGTCCGGTCGATTCCAGAGAGGTCCAAATCCTCTGGAATTAGGACCGGACGCATCCGGTGGTCCATGACCGGACGCAGGTAGGGTCCGGTCAAAATAACTTGTCCTTCCTTGATCGACCGGACGCTGAACCCTTCCTGACCGGACGCACAGACGCAGCGTCCGGTCACTCCTTCATCAGCAGTTCACCTCAGTGAATCGACCGGACGCCGGACAGACAGCGGCGTCGGCGGTCGGCAAAATCGTCTGCACCTTTTCCAAAGAAAACCTTCAACCTTCCTTCATACGCTTCGTTCCCAATCAAGTCCCAACTTGAATAAGATCCAAATAAGCACCAATTGGGACTGATGTGAGTGACCTCTCACAAACCCTCATATTTTTCAAAATATTTTGCCTTAGGCTATAATTCTTTTTGAGGAAATAGGCAACAAGAGGGCAAATGGAACAAAACGACAAAAACAACATTCATGCATATGTAATACTTGTAAGTAAATCTAGTTGCTTGTCAAGTTTGATCCAAGGTTAAGCTTCTTCACACGCTTTTCGGCGGTTATCTTAACCATGTTAGACAAGCCCTATATGCATTGCCACAAATTAAACATGTTGTATATTACAATGAATGCAAGGGACAACACAAGCTCAATTTTTAGTGAAGTTACTAAAATCAAGTACATTGAGCTCATTCCGCAATCTACAAAATGTAGCCTCATCTAGCGGTTTAGTGAAGATATCCGCTAATTGATCTTCGGATCTTACACCTTCTAGTGATATATCATTTTTAGCTACATGATCTCTTAGAAAGTGATGGCGGATATCTATATGCTTGGTGCGAGAGTGTTGAACCGGATTATTTGCAAGTTTTACCGCACTTTCATTGTCGCAAAGAAGAGGAACTTTCTCTAGAACTACTCCATAGTCTAGTAAAGTTTGTTTCATGTATAAAATTTGTGCACAACAAGCACCCATGCAATGTATTCCGCTTCAAGTGGACACAAAGCCACACTATTTTGTTTCTTGGAGGACCAAGACACAAGAGATCTACTAAGCAAATGGCACCTCCGGATGTGCTCTTTCTATCAACTTTGCATCCGGCGTAGTCCGAATCGGAATAGCCAATTAATTCAAATAAAGCTCCTTTGGGATACCAAAGGCCAATGCTTGGTGTGTGCTTAAGATACCTAAGGATTTTTTTTACGGGAATTAAATGTGTTTCCTTAGGACTAGCTTGAAATCTAGCACACATACACACACTAAACATGATGTCGGGCCTAGATGCGGTTAAATATAACAAGCTACCAATCATAGAACGGTAGAGAGTTTGATCAACCGAGTTACCTCCCTCATCTAGGTCGAGATGTCCATTGGTAGGCATTGGGGTCTTGATTGGCTTACATTCATCCATCTTGAATCTCTTGAGAAGATCTTTTGTGTATTTCTCTTGAGAGATGAAGATGCCTTCCTTCATTTGCTTGACTTGAAAACCAAGAAAGAATGTAAGCTCACCAATCATTGACATCTCGAACTCCTTAGACATCAATTCACCAAATTCTTTGCATGAGTCTTCATTTGATGATCCAAAGATGATATCATCAACATACACTTGACAAATGAAGATATGTCCATCAAGCTTCTTGGTGAATAGTGTGGTGTCGACCTTCCCAATGGTGAAGCCCTTCTCAATAAGGAAATCCCGAAGGCGCTCATACCAAGCTCTTGGGGCTTGCTTAAGCCCATATAATGCCTTGGACAACCTATAAACATGATTAGGATATCTAGGGTCTTCAAACCCGGGAGGTTGATTAACATAGACTAGTTCATTAATAAAGCCATTTAAGAATGCACTTTTCACATCCATTTGATATAGTTTCATTTCATGATGTGATGCATATGCAAGAAGGATACGGATGGCTTCTAATCTTGCAACCGGTGCAAAGGTTTCTCCAAAATCTAAACCTTCAACTTGAGAGAACCCCTTTGCTACTAGTCTTGCCTTGTTCCTCACAACAACACCTTGATCATCTTGCTTGTTGCGGAACACCCACTTTGTTCCAATGACTCTTGCACCTCTTGGTCGCTCTTCAAGATTCCAAACTTCATTGCGTTTGAAGTTGTTCAACTCTTCATGCATGGCATTGATCCAATCCGGATCTTTAAGAGCTTCTTCTACTTTGGTAGGCTCATAGCAAGAAATAAAAGAGTGATGAGCAATAAATGAAGTAAGTTTTTGAGATCGAGTCATCACTCCCTTTGTTGGACTCCCTATGATGAGATCTTGAGGATGATCTTGTAGGAGAGGTGTATTTCTTCTATTGACCACTTGAGGAGGAGGTTGTGGAGCATCAACATCTTGTGCTTGTACCACCATTTGCTCATGGGAGATATGAGTATCTTCATTTTCTACTCTCCCAACTTTTTCACCATCTTGTGGTTCATTTGATGAAGAGGGTTGGTTAGTGACTTGTACATCATCTTCATCATCTTTTGGCTTGATGTCTCCCACCGGAATATTCTTCATAGCCTCCCTCAATGGTTCATCACCTACATCATCAAGATTCTCATGTGCTCCTTGGGAGCCGTTAGATTCATCAAATTCCACATCATATGTTTCTTCAACCAAGCCGGTGGCATGATTAAATACTCTATATGCTTTGGACTTCAATGAGTAACCAACAAGAAAACCTATATCACAACGCCTTTGAAACTTCCCTAGGTGTTGCCGCTTCTTGTAGATGTAGCACTTGCAACCAAACACCCTAAAGAAGGAGACGTCCGGCTTCTTCCCATTGAGCAACTCATATATGGTGTCTTGACAAGGAACTTTTGAAGAAATAGGCGGTTGGATGCATAACATGCGGTGTTGATTGCTTCCGCCCATAGAGAGCTTCGGGGTGTTGTACTCATCTAGCATTGTCCTTGCAAGAGTGATTAAAGTCCGTTCTTCCTCCTCAACTACACCATTTTGTTGAGGAGTATAGGTTATGGAGACTTCATGTTTGATTCCAACTTCATCACAATAAGCTTCTATGTTTGTGTTGTCAAACTCTTTGCCATTGTCACTTCTTATCTTCTTGAGCTTCACTTCAAATTCATTTTGAGCTCTCTTGGCAAACTTCTTGAAACAAGATGCAACTTCGGATTTGTCATGAAGGAAGAACACCCATGTATATCTTGAATAGTCATCCACAATCACAAGACAATAGAGATTTCCTCCCAAACTCTTGTATGTTGTTGGTCCAAATAAATCCATGTGTAGGAGTTCTAGCACTCTTGTGGTTGACATGAAAAGCTTTGGTTGGATGAGTGTTTGCAACTTGCTTGCCGAATGCACTACAAAGCTTGTCCTTTTCAAACTTCACATCCTTCAACCCTCTCACCAAATCATTCTTCATAAGCTTCTTGAGTGAGCTCATTCCAACATGAGCAAGTCTTCTATGCCATAGCCACCCAAGTGTTGTTTTGGTGAATAGGCAAGTCTTCAAGTTTGCATCTTCGGAGGTGAAGTCAACTAGATATAAGTTGTTGTATCTAAATCCATTGAATATCACTTGATTGTCATCTAACTTGGATACAACAACCTCTTCTCGGTGAATAGGCATTGAAAGCCAAGATCACACAATTGCCCAACGGATAGCAAGTTGAAGCTCAATGAAGCAACATAGAGCACATTGGAGATGGAATGATCATTTGATATTGCCACTTTGCCCAATCCTTTAACCTTGCCCTTTGAATTATCTCCAAATGTTATTTTCTCTTGTCCATCTACCTCTTCATCTAGTGAGGTGAACATACGAGGATCACCGGTCATATGTTGAGTACAACCACTATCAATAACCCAATGACTTCCACCGGTCTTGTAGTTCACCTACACACAAGAGATTCAAGCTTTAGGGATCCAAGCTTGTTGAGGGCCCTTCACCTTCTCAACAAGTGACTTAGCCACCCAAATCTTCTTAGGCCTACTCTTGTTGGGGGGTCCTAAGAACATGACTTTCATCTTTCCACTAGAATCTTTTCTAAGCATGTAGTGAGCATTGAAAGCAAAGGGTCTAGCATGCTTGGGCAAGGGTTGTGGTGCTGGAGTTTGACACTCATGAGCAAAGTGGCCTTCTTGTCCACACTCAAAACATCTCTTTGGCTTTGATTGTTGGTGTTGAGCTTGAGCCTTCTTCTTCTCTACACTTGCCATATATCCAATGCCACTTCTATCCATCTTCATGACGGTATTCATGAGTAGCTCACTTTAGAGATGCTTGCCTCTAGCAAACTTGCTCAATCCCTCCTTGAGATGCTCTTTCTCCATTTTGAGCTTCTTGTTCTCTTCCTTGAGAATATCATTGTTCTTCTCTTCCTTGAGTTTCTTATTTTCCTTTTTTAGCTTCTCATTCTCAAGGATCAAATCTTCGTCATGATCAAGAGTTTCTATCACAATGGTGTTGTGACTTTTCATCTCTTCAAGATCTTTCATGAGCTTCTCATTGTTACTCTTGAGCTTGACATACTCATCATAGTCATTGCACTCAACCACTTGCTTGCCCTTGCTACTAGATCCATGCTCAATGCTTTCATCAATTAAGTCATCACATGAGGTAGCTATATCAATCTTAACAACATGGTTAGTAGCATCATGTGGCTCATTTGGTAAGAATTCTTGTGCAATAATAAGGGTATCATAATTGATCTTTAGAGTTGCATATTCATCTTTTAGCTTATTGTGACTAGTGATAAGCTCATTGTGCACCCACTCAAGTTTATCATTTTA
This sequence comes from Miscanthus lutarioriparius, assembly GCA_904845875.1. NCBI lineage: Eukaryota > Viridiplantae > Streptophyta > Magnoliopsida > Poales > Poaceae > Miscanthus > Miscanthus lutarioriparius. The sequence goes on from CAJGYO010000002.1 coordinate 64,808,141, forward strand.
TCTTTAAGCTCTTTCTTAGAAGATTTGAGCTCCTTGAGTTTGGATGATATAGAATCATTTGTTTCTTTGAGCTCATCATTAGCCTTTTCTAATGTATCACACTTAGCTAAGAGTGAATCATTTTAGCATCAAGTTTTCATTTGTAGCTCTACTCTTTCTAATGATCTTAGTATATTTTCTTAGTATTTTGACAAGATCATCATAAGTAGGTGAGTCATCATCATCGCTATCACTATCATCATCACTAGCATGTTCATCATCACTACTATCATCACTCTTAGTTACCTTGCGTTAAGCCTTTGGCCATAAGGCATAGGTGTGTAGATGATGATGGCGATGGTGGTGGTGAAGATGCAAGATCAATAGCAATGGCGGCCACCTTTTCATCGTCACTATCATCATAGGATGATCCACTTGATGAATCAATGTCCGTGAGCCAATCACCGACAACAATATAGGCCTTGCCACTCTTCTTCTTCTTGTAGAACTCCCTCTTTTTGCCATCTCTCTTCTTGTATGGCTTGTTCTTCTTCTTTTCATCTTCATCACTTGAATCATCTTTCTTGCCCTTGTTCTTGAACTTGTCTTTCTTAGGCTTTGTGCATTGATGAGCTAGATGACCAAGTTCGCCACAATTGTAGCAATCCATCTCGGAGATTGGCTTTCTTCTTGAGCTAGTGAAGAACTTCTTCTTCTTGCCGTCGAACTTGATGCCACTCTTGTTTAGCCTTTTAGCATCTTGGTGGTCTTCTTCACCATGAGGGCAAGGCTTTCTTCATCATCTTCATCACTTGAGCTCTCATACTCAAGTCTTGTTTTGCCCTTGTCTTGGCTAGCTTTGAATGCTAAATCCTTCTCTTTCTTCTTTGTAGAGGATGAGCCATCTTGTGGTGTGATGTGCATGTACATCTCATGAGCATTGATCTTTCCCAAGATTTGTGTTGGTGTAGCGGCGGAAAGATCACCTTGATGTAGCACGGTCACAATGTGCCCATATTTGTCAATGGGGAGGACACTCAAGATTTTCTCTCAACGCGTCGGATGGTGACATTTGAGTGAGTCCAAGCCCATTGACTTCCTCTACAAGAACATTTAATCGAGAATACATCTCATTAGCACTTTCTTTGGGAAACATCTCAAAAGAATTTAGCTTTTTAATCACAAGATGATAGCGTTCCTCACGCTCACTCTTGGTTCCCTCATGGAGCGCACAAACGTCCACCCATAGTGCATGGGCGTCTTTGTGGTTCCTTACACGATTGAACACATCTTTGCAAAGGCCTCTAAAGATGGTGTTGCGAGCCTTTGCATTCCATTTTCATAATTCACTTCATCGCCTTGAAGTTGTGCGGCATTCCTAGGTGCTTTGAACCCTTGAGAGGCGGCTCTAAGAATTCCAACATCTAGAGCTTCTAAGTAAGCCTCCATGCGAATTTTCCAATATGGAAAATCATCTCCCTCAAAGATAGGAGGAGGTCCATCCCCGTGAGACATCTTGCTCTAAGCGATTAAGCTTAAAAAACGTGAGCACGAGGCTCGATACCAATTGAAAGGATCAAGATGCCCAAGAGGGGGTGAATTGGGCTAATTCTAAATTTTCTTGCAATAATCAAATCCTCACGGATAGCCCAATTAACCCCTTGTGCCTAAAAAAGTGTTTATATTAAACTAATGCACAACAACCTCGCAACCAACGTTCCAAACTTACTCTAGCAAGCAATTCTATGGATGTAAGACAAGTATTGAAATGCTCAAAGTAAATACTCAAAGTAAGTGCTCAACGTAAATAGAGAGAGAAAGGAACGCGGCGATGTTTTGCCGAGGTATCGGAGAGTCACCACTCCCCACTAGTCCTCGTTGGAGCACCACAAGCAAGGGTGTAGCTCCCCTTGATCCGTGCAAGGATCAAGTGCTCTCTGGGTTGATTCTTCGACACTCCGTCATGGCGAATCACCCAAAACCGCTCACAACTTGAGTTGGGTCACCCACAAGCTCACCGGTGAACACCAAACTCCCAATCACCACCAAGCCGTCTAGGTGATGGCGATCACCAAGAGTAACAAGCACGAACTCTCACTTGACCACGCCAAGCCTAATGAGAAGATGGATGCACACTTTGCTACTCTTGATTTGCCGGTGAGGCTACTCTCTTGGATTCTCAAATCACAAACACCTCACTAGGACCTTGCTCTTCTTGGCACTCACAAACGTGTTTCTCAAATGTTGGAATGAGCAAAGATACTCCACTCACGAGTGGACCTTCTATTTATAAGCCAGACTGAAAAACGAACCGTTATGAGCTTCATGGACGACCGGACGCTCCGATCGTGATGACCGGACGCCCGGTCGCTTCAACCCGCGAACCAAGATAAAGAGTCAACCGGACGCTGGCGAGGTCCGATGCAGACTACGGACGGACGCGTCCGGTCGCATAAAACCCTTACTCGAACCTTCACTGAGTCGACCGGACGCTGAACCCTCGTGGTTCGAGTCAAGACTTGACCGGACGCGTCCGGTCACTCTTTCCCAAGTCTGACCCTTACTGGAGTCGACCGGACGCTGGTCCTCAGCGTCCGGTCACATGACCTTCCAGCGTCCGATCACATCAGACTTGTTCACCTCAGTCAAATGAACTGACCGGACCCTGCGGCCAGCGTCCGGTCAGTGTTTGACCCTCCATTCACTTCCAACTTCCGAATATATGTGAATGAATTTTGCTCCAAAAGATCTTAGGCATTCATAGGAGCTACCTAGAGCTAGTTTAAACAAGTGTGCACCACACCTAACTCACTAGACTTAACTAGGTCAAGCTACCCGTTCATACCCCCCCTTCATAGTACGGCCAAAGGAAAAAACAAAGTCCTAAACTACTCTAAGTGTCTCTCCAACTTCAATTGACACTTAGAACTAGTTATCCTTAACCTTGTCGTTCATCCTTTGAAAACCGAAACGATTTCCATCGTAGGGGCATGACAACCTCAATTGCCCAATCGATCTCCATTACCATGACCTAACTTAATTGCCTCTGCAAAACACACGTTAGTCATAGTAATCTTGTATTGACATCAATCACCGAAATCCAACTAGGGGCCTAGATGCTTTCACTAGCAAAACCAATACTGGGGCTGTTGTCAATCTCTTTTTCAACTCCTCAAAGTTAGCTTGGCACTTCTCAGACCACACAAACTTAGCATTCTTCTCCAACAAAGCTGTCATAGGCTTGGCAAGCTTGGAAAACCCTTCTATGAACCTTCTGTAGTATCCAGCCAATCCCAAGAAGCTACGAATCTCACCGACATCGGTTGGCGGTTTCTAGTTTAGTACACCTCTCGCCTTGCTTGGATCTACTGCTATTCCACCATTAGAGAGACATGGCCTAAGAAAGAAACTTCCTTCAACCAAAACTCACACTTGCTTCGCTTAGCATACAACTTGTGTTCCCTGAGCTTCTACAAGGCCAACCTTAGATGTTTAGCATGATCTTCTTCTATCTTGGAGAATACCAGTATATCATCAATGAATACCACCACGAACTTATCCAAAAACTCCATCAACACCTTATTCATCAAGTACATAAAGTATGCTGGTGCATTGGTCAAACCAAAGGACACAATGGTGTACTCATACAAGCCATACCATGTAGTAAAAGCTATCTTGGGTATGTTAGTTGCATGAATCTTCAATTGATGATAGCCAGAATGAAGATCAATAGCCAGAATGAAGATTAATCTTAGAGAATACATAAGCACCTCTCAACTGATCAAATAAATCATCAATCCTAGGCAGCGGGTACTTGTTCTTGATAGTGGCCTCATTGAGTGCTCGATAATCAACACACATCCTCTAGGTACCATCTTTCTTGTCAACAAAAATAATCGATGCTCCCTAAGGTGAAGAACTAGGACGAATGAAACCTTTCTCCTGCAACTCCTTTATTTGTTTCTTAAGTTCCTCTAGTTCATTAACCCCCATTCTATATGGACGCTTAGCTATAGGTGCAGTTCCAGGTAATAATTCAATAATAAACTCAATGTCATGGTCAGGTGGCATACCTGGCAAGTCATCGGGGAACACATCTAGGAACTCATCCATAAAACGGTCCTCCTTGTGGGCGCTATCATCAAGCTGGTTCACTGTGGCTGTCAGTTGTGCTTGCACTACCACATCAACATTGATTGTTCCCCTTTAGGTGTGGTCACAACAACTACCTTTTCCTGACACTGAATTACTGCCCGGTTTTGCTTCATCCAATCCATACCCAGAATCACATCAATGCCAGATGTTCTTAACACAATGGGGCTCACTTTGAACTCTACCCCCCATAAAGATAGATTAGTTGGGAGGCAATGATAAGAAGCTTGCATACTTCCTCCTGGCGAGTTTACTAGTATGGGATTCTTCATGGCACACAAAGGTATACTATGCGTTCTAACAAATGCTTGTGATATGAAAGAATGCGAAGCTCCAGAATAAAAAAGAATGGTGGTAGGAGTGGAATTGACATCGAACGTACCGAGCATGACTTCTAGTTCCTCAAGCGCTATTTCTGTAGACACATGATTCACCCTTCTAGTGTTGGGTGCTGGCTTCTAGTGACTATTCTGCCTCTAGGGGTTTGCTGGTTTGGCTTCTTGGGGCAGTTATAAGACATGTGACCCTCTTTACCATAGCGGATTCACTTGTTGGGGTATTAGGGGCACTGGTCTTCATTGGAGTGTTATTGGGTGTTCCTTGGTGTGGTGTCTGCTGGCTGCCCTGCTGCTGATTCTGACTGGTGCTGCTAGAACTAATTATGTAGAGGGTACTAGACCATGGTTCCACTAATTCGGTGGTCCCTGGTACCTCTGCTGAAAGCCTTGCTAAGGGTTGGTGCGTGGACGAGTGTTGCTTCTAGAGGCCTGTCCCTGAAACCTCCTCTTCTTGGCTTCCATCTCCTTGCGCTTATTATCAATCACAATAGCATGATTCATGAGCATCTAGAAGTTAGGGTATCTGTTGGACATAAGCTGGAGTTGGAGCCCATCATACAGACCCTTAAGAAAACGATGATGCTTATTAGCATCATCAGCCACCTCATTCGGAGCATAACATGACAACTAAGTAAATTTATCATGATACTCAGCTACAGACATGGATCCCTGCTTCAAGGCACTAAATTCCTCCTGCTTCAGCTCTATCAATCCTTTAGGTATATGATAGAATCTAAAATTCTCTCTAAATTCTTACTAGGTGATAGCAGGAGCATTATTGGGACGCCCATACTCAAAAGCCTCCCATCAGTCCTGAGCTTCTCCCTGAAGTTGTCCCGACACGTACAACACCTTCTAATGGTCATCGCACTATGCTATATTCAGTAGCTTTTCCACCACGTGAAGCTAATCAACTACTTCCAGTAGATCAGTGGCATGAGAAAACACCAGGGGATGGCCCTTCAAGAATTCACCATGCTTCTCATGCGGTGCTACACTAATTGGATGATTCTACTGATTCTACACCAGAGCTTGCATAAGCTGAGTCTGCACCACCAAAAGCTGCTCAATAGTAGGTGGCGGTGGTGGTGGTGGATATGGGGGAACACCTCCACGACCCCTGGCTCTTCCTCTTCCAGCTATCTGTCATCCAACACAAACATTCAAACTTTGAGATTTCCAAGCTAAGGCACTTATAGAGATAAAGAATGCAATCTGAAAACTTTCTGGGCGAGTTACAACATCAGCAGCTCAGTAAAATAGTCATATCTTGAGTTCCAGATATGGAAAAGAGGCGTTCTTTATATGGTTGGAAAGATTAAGAAATTATATACAACTTTTATTCAGATCACATGCCTAGATTCGGTCATTATGTTAATCAAAAATAGGACACAACCGAATCTATTATAGATTCAAGACTGCACAGAAACTTCAACTGAAAACAATTATATCTCTTGAACCAATTCAGATAAAAAGGTGAATCTAGCGGCATTTTAAAGATACTTAAGTCTAGTTATTCCCATAAAAATTTCATAACTTTTGGTCGAGTAGATTTAAATGGGCATCGAGATAAAGGCAGACTGTTCTAAAATAGAACCGAAAGAATAGGATGAACCAAGCCCAACTATTTATTCCTTAAACTCAAACTTAATATTCTTAACTATGGAACTTGCGGACATGTCCACAAACTCCCAGCACTCATTACAAAAATCCAACTCACACATAAACATAATAATAAATCAACTAGACACACCAAAGTTCACACCACACTACTAGACTCAACTTGACTCAACTCAGACCCGTGCTACTAGCGTTTTATTACATAAAGGGACTCCAACACCTATTGATGAGGTTTATGGGGAAGCTTCTCGTAAATCCTTGGCAAGTTAAGGCACACCCTGTGGTCATCTATTACTCCTTGGCAGCTCTTGAGAGACTTCCCTTGTGCCTTCAACTGACCCTCCAACCGCCGATTCTTCTCCACTAAATCATAGGCAAAATCTACCATCACTTTAGTGGTTGGATCCATGCCTTTAGGGTCCATCATTGCCCATTCCAATTCAGCGTGTTGGCGAGGGAGGAAATAATATTGATCCCCCTTCATATCATCAAAGTGGCGGCCACAGAGACCCAAGCATGCTTCAAAGGTTGTGTATTCTATGCTATCCTCCATGGTGGTATGCACCCTTCTCTTCATCCTTAATGTAGATGCACGCCCTAGACTTTCAATAAGTGTCCTCCAAGGGGTGTATATACTCGTTGCAGACATACTCCACCAATACGTTCCAATCATCGTAGTAGGCAAGGAGGATCCCCACCAGTCAGTGGTGTGAAGCGGTGGAGTCACATCCTGGCTTGTCATATGTCTTCACAGTCCACCCCAAGGTAGGGGGCGGCACATCTTCCCTAGCTGGATCATCTTGTGGTGGCGGGGGTTGGCCATCTCCTTGAGCGGCATCCTCCTCGTCATCATCATCTTTCACTACAATGACCTCCATAGGTTCTTCCTCAACTTTTGGCTCTTCTTGGAGTAGCTTCAGCATAGGTATAGGTGCAGGCGGGGCATCCACCTGCTCCTAGGGTTCCTCTTCACATGGTTCCATAGGTTTAGACAAGGAACGAGGCGGGTAGTAGCCTCCGGTGCTAATGCGAGTAGTCTTGTTGGCACGAGGCATCCACAAAGTGAGATTTAGTTAGATTAGAGGCAATAATTTTCATAATAGAGTGCGGTGAAAGAAGCATAAAATTTAGCAAATAACAAGAGTGAGGTAGTAAGCATGAAATAAGTGGAGCAAAAGAGGCTAAAACGACAATTACTAAGTAGGCTTGCGTCTACAATCAATACGGCTCTGATACCAATTTATCACACCCAATTTTAAGAATAAAATGGGATGTATAATCTTATGTACGCCCAGAGATCAATCACACACATAAGCCAACAAATCATAGAAATTACCATCACAAGTGTTTATTACATCACAAATATTATCACATAGTATTCACATAAATATAGCGGAAATATAAAGATAACTCTCTCGCGGAAGCTCCATAGCACAGGGACATCAACTGGTTGACCACAAGACTAGTAATCCTTAAAAAGTTGTCATTACCATAGCAATGTGTTACCCATCCAGGATTTTTATCCAAATAATAAAAAATAAACAAGAGTAAGTACAAGTCGTACTTAACAAGTGTAACATGGGGTTTATGAGGCTCAAAAGGCTTGACATAGGTTTAACAGAATTTAGCTTTTAGTTGTCACAATTTTAGTATATGAATATCATCAAGTTGTTATAAACCCAATATAAACACATGATCAATGTAAACATGAATAATATATAGCAAAAAAAATTAATTAAAAGTGATCATCTATTCCATAAGGGTTCAAAGGCCGCTCGTGACCATGAGCATGGCTGTTATAACAGTTTTACACTCTGCAGAGGTTGTACACTTTCACTATGAGTTGTGTTTCCCATTTGCCCGGGGTTTGTAGGTCCCCAAAACACTACCAAGGTGAACACAACGCGTACACTATGAAGCCTTTCAAAGGTTCGTCTAACAAGTTAGGGCCGCTAGGATTCCAATTGGCAAACAGATGTAGAGCTCCCCTTCTAAATGGCATATTCCACGCAGGCTATACACATAAAGACAGAGGCCGCACTATACCCGATTCGGCAAGCCCCTTTTGTGTTATAAAGGTAACCACTGATAAGCTAGAAAAAGTACTTATACTGAGCTAAAGCCAGAGCCATATGGCCCTCATAGTTGTACTGTAAATCCTGGATGATCACTTACAGATAAGTCCTTAAGGAGAGGAATCTAAAGCATTTAGAAAGTAGCTAAATACTCCAACCCCCTTTTATCAAGTTGCTAAAAAGTCATATTTTATGTTTGTTGCATATAACATTAGTCAAGTTACAAGATCATGATTTTGTTGAGCACTAGCGGTAGCTACCCAATGCGTATCCCATAGGTGACAAGGTATTAGTACAATTTTAGGAAATCCTTAGTTATAGCAAGGAGACACATGCATATGAGTTAAGTGTATTAAAATTGATAGGAAACAAGGATGGTCCCATGCTATACTTGCCTTGATCAAAGCGTTTCTACTGATTTTGCTCGTCAAAGTAGTACTCTTGATCTCCCATGAATTGCTCACCGTCTATACTTCTATCTATACATCAACACACAAGCATCCAAACGCAATCATACATAGCAAACAAAGGCTATCGATTAGAACAGTACACCAATAGCATAGAATCAAGATGAAAAGTTTGTAAAACGAATCTACGTCTCGCTATGAACACACAGACATGAAGATCACAAAAATCGGAGCTATAACGAAGAAGTTATGAATTAAACAAGTTTTCCTTTAGTAAAATAATAGATTAAACCTAATCTCAAACTTCAAAAGTTGAAAACATGTTTAACAGTAGCATGAACATGTAGATTATGCAATTACGAATCTAACACAACTTGAACGGATCAAACGGAGTTAAAACGAAGAAATTATAGCTTCAATAAGACTAGTGGCAAAACTATAAATAGATGATCTAATTTTTGGAATAAAAAAAAAAAAATGATTTTAAATCTGACCGAGGGACGACGCTGATAGAGCAGGCCCACCTTAGGTGACTCAAGGCACGGGCCAGTGCTGTCAGCCAAGGGAGGAAGGGGGTGATGGGCGCCTGCGCTGGGCTTTAGCTCCAGTTGGGCCGGCCTGCTGGGTGCGGGATTAGAGGGAGTGGAGCTGGGCCTGCGGGGGAGGCAAGGCCGAGCGGGCCAAAAGCCAAGAGAGAGAAAGGGAGAGGTAAAATTCCTTTTTTTTCTTAAACACATTTACAAAACCAAATTCAAATCAAATTTAAATTCTTTTGAAATTTTGATCAAACCCAATCATCACAAAATAAATATGCAGCAGCATGTATGTACAAATATGTAGCTAGACCTTATAGTTGATTTTCATTTAACAAAAGTTATTATTTATCTAAGTTTGTATGCACACATAAATACATAAATAAATCAAATTATCCTATTTTTAAATGATGCAAATTTTAGGGTGTTACATGAAGGGTCTATATTTCGTAGATACATGGATGTGGCATGCCCATGTGTCGGTTATCAGAAATAAACGTTATGTTGAAAAGACTTCCGCTAGACATCGATGTTAAGATGTAATGTGTGACTTGTGTCATGACTAAGCTTGTGAACCTTGATATGTAAAAATTAAGTACTTGGAACTTGTAATGTAACCTATGCGTGGTTGTGGTGTGTTCTCTCTCTTGAGCTAATCCTGGATGAGGTTGGCGACTTGTACATCTTATGGGAGGTGTACCAGGATGACCTGTTAAGGGGTGTATCCAGTTTAATAGCCCCTAGTGGACTATCATATTGGGTACCTCCTTAAGAGGGCATTGATCCCGACAGAGGCATTGAGATATCACTTATGTACCAACGAGTCGTATGGGCAGTATCCTTGCTTTTGGTCGGGTTAATGTGTACCCCTCTGTAGAGTCTTGATTTTGAATGGTATAAGTTCTGTACTTCTAGATAGGGATTAGAGTTGAAACAGGGACTTATGGAAGAGTGAGATCCAATGAAAAGTTGCTTACATTTTATTTGAACCATGCTACGCTTGTTAATGGTTTAGTTGTGAGGTTCACATTTATATTCTTGTACAAAATGCTTTATGTAAAACCAACTGCATTTCTTGCTACTAACCAAAAATGCATAATCCTTGTATTATATTGGGTAAGTCCTGTGGAGTACATTGGAACACTCACCCTATGATTGTTTAAGTTTTGTAGGTAGTGTTGCCCCAACTTATAGGTTCTTCTATGCACTCGAATCCGCTGAGGACCAACAGTGGTAGAGGGACAGTAGTTGCGTAGTTGTGTGCAAGATGACATGATCCACACATGTTATCTTAAAAACTATGTTGCCAAAGACTTCCGCTCGTACTTTGTTGGTTGGACGAATGTATACTGTGTTACGACTAAGTTTGTGAACAACTTATTCATAACTTAATGTACTCTTATAATGTGATGTAAGCTATCTGTGTCTTGTAATGATTTCCTTTCCATCCGCGTGATCCTGGATGAAGGTTGGTTAAGTACATCATATGGGTGATGTACTGGGATGACTGATTAAGTTCTTTATCTAACTTAATAGTCAATGAAAGACTATTGAGTTAGGTAATATACTTAAAAGGGAGGTGATCCTGACACAATGTCAATCAGCAGGACATTTTGCCATCACGAGCAGCAGCACTACGCTCGTTGAGTTAGTAATGGCAAAAATGAGTGGTATCTGAGTGTTCGGCGTTAAGCACCCAGCTCCATAGTCTTAATTGGGGGCATGCCATAAACTCCTGGTCGAATCATGAGCTGAGTACTTGGTCCAAGTTGATCATAGCTTTCCAAGTTCTCCAGAGGGAATGTTCGTAGATTCGAGTGCAGTGGTGAAGGACGGAAAAAAATTAAGGTATGGCAAAGTCAATAACATAGGTAGCAAAGTAATATCTCTCATTGAAATGGTTTATACACTAGACATGATCATCGGTAAGCACATATTATATAAGTAAACACATTCAAGATAAATAGAATTATTTTATATTAAATTATGCTAATTACAGGTTTGCAACATGTACCTTTAGTTTTGGCATTGCCCTTTCCCGTGCACTTTCCTTTTGGTTCCACATTGATTTAATAATTCACTGTGCTTTAAAATCAACCAACCAAATTAATTGATAACAAAAAACTGAAGAAACAACAATTGACAAAGGAAAAAAAATCAGGTTCCGAGCTGCAGACTTGGGCGGAGTTGCAGAGGGCGGCAAGTCACAAATTGAATCAGGGCAATTTGGGCGGAGTTGCGGAGGGCTGCAAGTAAAATTGAATCAGGGCAATTTGGGCAGGGTTGCGGAGGGCTGCAGACTTGCAGGAGGTGACACTAGGCGGCTAGGGGCTTCATCTGTTCTATAGTCGTCGCCAGTACCAGTTACGGCGGCGAAGTCTGCTTCGCACAAAACGAACAGATGGACTTTGGTCTAGGGAGTACGAAAGAAAAAGTCAATTTTGCCCCCTCACCGTGGAAGTCAGTTTTTCCTCCATCAACTGAATTAGAAATAGTCCCCTCCCAAAAAAAAAACTCAATTAGAAATAGTTCCTTCATCGTCTCTCAAAACCGGTTAGTCATCCATGGCTGATTCTCTTGGTGTTTTTTTACGTTGATTTCGGTTGAATCTTTGAAAAATCATAGAAAAATTATAAAATGAAAAATCCAATTGTATTGAACTCCACGTGAGTAGATGTACACTGTAAACATGTGATATACTATACTTTAGCACAAAGTATTTTTAATGTAACTTTAAATCTATGTTTTTCTGTAATTAATTCATATCTACGGTATCTCTGGTCTAATTGTGGTGAAATTTTTATGGTGGGCTAATCATTACATGCTTGAGCTGTAGTAAAAATTTCATGCTCATTGGATTACATATAATTGAGTTATAGATTTATCTAGGTTTATATTTGTTAAGTAGTTTTTAAATGAAATTAAATGTATAACTTAGTCATACATGATCCAATGAGTATAAAATTTTTGTTGGACTCCACATGAGTAGACCTACACAGTAAACATATTAGGATGTTTTAGTATAAAGTTTTTACTGTAGCTTTAAATCTAAACTTTTCTATAATTAATTCATAGCTGCAGTTTTCTGTTGTCCAACTATGGTGATTTTTTTATGATGGACTAATCATTGAATGCTTGAGGTGTTGCAAAAATTTCATACTCATTGATCTCGTATGACTGAGTTATAGTTTTATCTAGATAAATCTATAAGTTAGTCATATATGATCCAATGAGCATGAAAGTTTTTCGCAAGATCTCCACCATAAAAATTTCATCATAATTGGACTAGAGAAACTGCAGCTATCAATTAATTATAGAAAAATATAAATCTAAAGTTACAACAAAAACTTTGTTCTAAAGCATACCATATGATATGTTCGTTGTGTAGATCTACTCATGTAGGGTCCAACACAATTGAATTTTCCAATTTTTATTTTTCAATGATTTTACTATGATTTTTCAAAATACAACCGAAATAAACATTAAAGAAAAAAGAAAAACCACCAAGGAAAATAGATATGGAGGACAAGTGACTAGTTTTGAGAGACAAGGAAGGAACTATTTCTGGTTTTAGAGTTGAGGGAGGTTTCATGATAGTTGAGAGAGATAAAATGAACTTTTTTTGAGTACGAACTATGAATGGTACAGTGTTGTAGCCTAACCTCCAATTCTCTAAAGGTGGAAAGCCCAAATGGCCATACGTTCCAGCACAACCATAGCCCACAAGGCCTGGAGGCCGAGTAACGGTTCGCCTTTGACTCCTGAATCGAAGTTGTCTTCTTCCTTGGACGGACATCCGATTCATCTTCAGAATTCTAGCGAAAGCAACCTTCTGCCCATGGCTACCGGGGCGATTTGGGGCAGGGTCCACGGCAGAGTTGAGGTACGGCGGGCACCCTACCTTGCCCTACCGGGTCCTCTGCACTGTTCAACTGGGAGATCGTCTGAGCACCGTAGCATTCGAGTTCGTGTAAGTGTTTCCCTCACTCTAGGTTTGACCAGCCCAGTTTAATTAGTCCCATCACCTGGGCCAACCATACGAACCCGTTGCATACATGGGCTGGAGGTGAATCGTGAGGGTCAGTCCACTCTGTTAAGTGTCCAATATAAATAGCAAATGGAGATGCCATCATGACTGACGAGTGGAGGTGGTTCCTTCATCTTATCTTGCTTTCTCTTTCTTGTCGGATTCCCAGCTTTTTTTCTTCCACTTTCTCAACTCGACCTCCATGTCCTTCACCATGCCAAATACTCATTTCCTATACCTCGTCTCTTCATGCACCTGTTCGGCAGGTTACAGCTCATCCTTGTTCTCGAATTACTTATTCATCACAACTGATCGATACATGTACCCATTGGCGAGGAATTGCTTGTGCCTCATATACACCATCTTGTTGGATCCCATGAGGTAAGCAAGCATAGTAGGTACCATCAAGGCAAATTAAACTACGGTCTTCCCTTTGATCTGCGCTGACAGGGGAAAAAAGACCAGGGTAATCGCTGATTTGGACAAAGATGGTGGTTTTAGAGTGAACTTCTTCTTTAGAGACACATCCATTATATTGACCCCTTCCTCCCATAGTGGCTTCATGCCCTCCATGAGTGGCTCCACGAACACATCTATATGAAAGCCATGTTGCTTCGGTCCAGAAATAAGGATGGTCAGAAGAAAATACCAACGCTTCTGACACAGCCAGGGAAATAGGTTGTAGATGCTGAGGATGACCGGCTGAGTGTTGTGTGAGCTACTGAGATCCAAACTGATTCATCTTGTTGGCACTTAGCATGAACCTAATATTTCTCACCTTGTTGCCAAACTTTGGGAACGTGGCATCAAAACGCTTCAACTACCAAGCATCGGCAGGGTGTCGTAGCTTGTCGTCATCCTTCGTGAGATCACCAGATGCATCCCAGGATATCAACTATGCATCCTCGGGGTTATCGAATAGCAATCAATCACGAGCAGGTACCACATCAATAGGGCAGGAATTCTTCTTTACGTGTAACCTTCTTCCTCTTCCTAATGAGACGAGATCTACTTCACACTACTCTTCTTGGCCACCTTCTTCTTCGGCCCACCCGAGGCTCCCTCGTCATTCACAACCACATGGCACCCCCATTCTTCTTGTATCGACTCACACCACAGTGCGGACAGCTCTCCAAGCTCACAAACTAGCCCTGATACATGATACGTTGTTAGGGCAATCATGGATCTTTTGAGGATTCAGCATCATTGGCCAGATTAGCTTCTTCGCCCGATATGTATTGGCAGGCACTTTGTTATCCTTTGGAAGCATGGAACCAAGGGTACATAACAACTCATTGAAGCTAGGTCAGACCAGCCAAAATGAGACTTTAGCATCAACATCTGAGATCAAAGTGCAGAGCCATCCATTGCTTTAGACAGTCCTTATAGAGCGGATCCTTTGCCACCTACTTCATCTCCTAGAAATTCTCTAGGCACCTCGGGCTCCAAAACAGAGGTCGTCGTCATCGAGGCGGTTAATGAAATACTCAAAGAACTCCATGTCCTTCGAGTCCACCAAGGCCGGCTCACCATCACCACTATCACCCTAGTCGTTGCCCATGTCTTGGACAAAATCATCTATCTGATGACATCAGCATTTTTGCAAGCAACATCACGCCCATCGGCTGATGATGATGAGGGTTCTCCTCCATGGTTTGCATTCACCGCCGTCGACGATGACGAGTTTCCTCCAGATGCACCGCCAATCGCATCTACTTCACCATGAAACCTCCAAACCACGTATTCCTCAATGAAACCCCACTTGATGAAGTGAGATTGCACATCACCGCCTTCGAGGACAAGCTTGTTCTTGCGGTGAGAACATAGACATAGAGTATGCTTTCGAGCAGTGTCAATTAACTTTTTCACCTGATCTATGTAGGTCAGTGATAGCCTCGATATAAGGTACATCCATTTTGACCTTTCCATACCAGCAAACCTTGCACACATAGTGAAGAAGACATAAGTATAGCAGTGTTACAATGAAATGACAACAAATAAAGAACTAGATATGTTTTCTCTCTCTCCACCATGAAGAACTAGTTCTAGATCAAGATCACCCAAATCTTGAAAAAGAGTATAATAAGGATGTGGGAGCCGATAGCAACCTCCTGTGGTGTTCTCCTTCAAGCAATCCTAGAGCAAAACTCCCCCCCCCCTAAAAAATAGTGAATTTTTAGAGTTTTAGAGCTCAAACCCCATCAAATAGAGAGGTTGAGCTCATGGAGGAAGAAGGTGGGGGTGGTCGGCTACATTTATAAGCAGCGATTAACGGAGGTGGGCATCCTAAGGGCGTCAACCTCCATTAATCGGCCATTAGTGGAGACGGTCGCCATAGCTATATCGCCTCCATTAATCGGTTAACCGAGGTGGGTGGCTTAAGTTGTTTGCCTTCGTCCTTGGTTAATGGATTAACGAATGCAGTTGCCTTAAGGCGACCGGCTACGTTAATGGAGCATTAACCAAGGCAAACGTCTTATGTCGTCCTCCTTCATCAATGACTAACGTAGGCAGGCACTCGGCCATGGGCCCTGCCACCGATTAATGGAGATAGATGGTCCCTCCTACATTAATAAAAGCATAATGCCTCGTGAAATCAGTTGTGTAATGGTGCGACCCAAGAAAAGGGGAAGGAGCTCAACTCTTTGGGAGTGAAGAAGCGCGCGGTGACTCTATTGGTGAAGAGTGTGTTGGTGGACCTATTGAATGTTCCGCCTGCATTTTGAAATAAAAAACTACAATTGGGTCTTGAAGTGGGCTAAGCCCAAAACAAATTGGGTCTTGAAGTGGGCTAAGCCCAAAAAATGAAGCTCATAAATTAGCCCATGGAAGGAGCTTACATGAGCTACTTTACATTTATGATGATTACTCCCTCCGTTCCAAATTATAAGTCACTTTAACCTTTTTGGTACTTATTTTGCTATGTATCTAGACATACATCATGTCTAGATACATAGTAAAATTGATGTACCCAAAAAGTCAAAGTTGTAAGGAAAATGGACCCTAGGTCCATTTACTTTGGATTTTGGTGTTTGATGACCAACACAATCAAATTGGACTAATGAATTTGCAAGTGATTGTTTTGTAGTTCAATAGGGTGCAAGACGTGACTTGGGCGAAGGCGACGTGATGATCCGATGATCAACACCATAAGCAAGACCCTAGGAGCACAAGAGAAGACCCAATATATCAAGCAAAGTCCAAGCACGAAGATAGGAACCAAGCCGAACGCAAGATTGCAAAGAAATGTGCTCACAGAGGTGACCGGATGCTGGTCAAAATCGACCGAACGTGTCCGATCAAGAGCTCAGGCAACAGTAGGCGTCTATAGCAGCGACCGGACACTGAGTACTGAAATTGACCTGACGCACCGGTGGTACTGTTCACCATCCCATCAACACACTCAGCACTGACCGGACACTAGAGGCAAATCGACCGGACGTAGGGACTGCAGCGTTCGATCGAGTACAGAGAGGTTCTAGAGCGGTGAAATTGCGACCGGACGCGTCCGGTGGCATGTGACCGGACACCATCAGCGTCCGATCAGTTGATCACGCTCTAACGGTCGGGACGACCGGATGCGTCCGGTTAGGACGAAAGCAGTGTCCGATCAGTAGCAGAAAAGCGGGTTTCATCCCCAATGACTACTTTCTCACCAGGGCTTATAAATAGACAACTCAACTGGCCATTTGATATGTGTGGAGCTAAGGAAACATATCTAGGGTGTTGATACACCATTTTAGTGATCTCTACATGCATAGTGCTTAGTGATTCATTAGGTGATTAGCATAGGTGCTTTGCGAAGTGCTTAGGTTGATTAGACCACGGCTTATGCTCTTGCTCTAGGTTTAGGCCTAGCGTTTAGTAAGGTTTGCATACTTCTTACCACTCGGTGCTTGCGCGCACCATTGTTGTACATCGGAGGGGCTTGTAGTCTTGCGAGATCACACCAACCGTGTTTGTGGTGTGGCCGCCACCATGTACCAGAGGGAACAAGGTCCGCAGCTTTTTAGCCGGAAGCTTGACAGTAAATATGGTGGGGAGTGGTCCGGGAGAGGCTTTGCCATGAGTGGCTTAACCGGAGACCTACTTGCACATGGGGAAGGCCTGGAGCTATCCACGGAGTTACCCGGCCGGGAGCTTGGCCCTTGCGAGGGGCTCCAACGAGGACTAGAGGGAAGCTTGCGCGCCTCTCGATACCTCGGTGAAAATACCAGAGTCATCGACGAGAGTTTGCATATCTCTACCATGCTCTTTAGCTTCTGAATTTACATTATTTTCATTACTCCTTTTGTGGTAGAGATAGCAACACACTAGCAAAACCGTAGTTGCACATTTAGATACTTTATCTTTCGCATAGGTTTTGCTAAGGATAGAAAAAGAAGCCATAGTTTAGAGTTAGAATTTTAAGTTGCCTAATTCACCCTCCCCCCTCTTAGGTGTCATGGTCCCCTACAAGTGGTATTAGAGCCGGTTTTCTCAATTTGGACCTTTGGCTTAACCGCCGTTGAGCCGACGCTATTTAAGAGTGGTTGGGATGGATACCTCTAGTGCTCCACACTTTGATGGCACTAACTTCTCCTACTATAAAGCTAGAATGGCTTGTCATCTTGAGGTGGTTGATTTGGGTGTTTGGAGAGTCACTCATGATGGGATGAAACCCATTAAGAATCTCGATAAACCCACTAAGAGTGAAGAAAAAGAAATTCATTTCAACGATAGAGCTAAAAATTGTTTGTTTGAATCTTTTAGCATGGATGTGATTAACCAAGTTTTTACTTTAAATATGGCACATGAAATTTGGTTAAAACTCCAAGACCTCTATGATGGCACAACTAATGTCCGTGAGCAAAAACATTGTCTAGCTAAGCAAAATTATGATTCCTTTGAAATGAATGATGATGAGCTTATTCGTGATATGTATTCATTTTTTAATCTAATTATCAATGAGCTCCATTCAATAGGATTAACAAAGCTAGATGATACGGACATCATGAGGAAGATCATCTCCGTGCTACCACAAAAGAAATATGCAAGCATCATCACCATCCTTCACAACATAGAGGACTTGAGCACCATGACCCCACCATAGTCATTGGCAAGATAGTGGCATTTGAAATGTCACGGAAGATGGGTCAAGAAGAAGCCTCTTCATCAAGCAAAGGCAAAGCTCTCGCATATAGCAAGAAAAAGAAGATGAAGGGCAAGCAAGTTGAGACAAGCTCAAGCTCAAGCTCCTCAAGTGAAGATGAAGAAGCAGATGAGGATGATGATGATGAAGATTCAAGTGATGATGATCAATCTTCCTCCTCCACCTCCAACCTTGATGAAGAATCAATCAAACTTATCAACAAAGTGGAGAAGATGATCCAAATGCTCAATGTCTAGGGTGTGCCCACCCAAATTCAAGATATCATCTTCACCAATCAAAGAAATGAGCAAAGAAAGAAAGGATCCTATGGATGAGGCAAGTTGGGGCACTTTGTGGAAGTTGGTCCAAACAAGCCTACACCCAAGACAAAGAAGAAGGCGTGTAAGGACAAAGCTCTCACATCAATAAGGTCATGGGATGATTCTTCAAGTGAAGAAGAAGACCATCACAAGAGGCAAGGGCACAAGCACTCGTCATCAAGATCTTCTTGTGTGTGCCTTATGGCACGAGGTAACGAAACCTTATCCTCTAGTGAGAGTGATAGTGATGATGCAATGCCTTCTTATGATGAAATTATGCAACAAAATCGTAACTATGCAAAAGTTTGCACTAGTCAACAAAAGATGCTCGAAAAATTAAAAGAAAATCTAGATTGTTCACAAGAAGCATATAAAACTTTGCTTGAACAATATGAGACATTTGCTAATCTCAATATTGAACTATGTACTAAAATTGAGCAACTTGAGGGTAATGCAACAACAAATGCATGCACAATCAATGATGAGCAACTTGTAAAGAAAAATAAAAAATTAAAAGAAAAGTTAGCTAGCTTACAAGATGCTTATAAAAGTTTGCTTGCTAAAATAGATACTATGTGCAAACATTGTGATGAGCTAACTAATAAAGTTGCTAATCTTGAAGCCGTCGGTGCAACCCCCATCAAGGCATCTAAAAAGAAAAGTTCTATCTTTGATATATCTAAAAAGGATGCCTCTACTTCTTGCAATGATTTATGTTTAGACTCACCCTTGTGCAACCAAGTTTGTGTTGAGAAAGTTGTTGTAGATACATGCACACAAAAGGTTGCAATGGAGAATGAGCAACTCAAGCAAGAAGTGGCTCGCCTCTAAGGACTTGACTCAACTGAAAGGCAAGACGAAGCAAACCCAACTTCATCAAGGTAACACCATCAAGGGAGTGAAGAAGCTTGATGAAGGACAAACCGTGGTTTGTTACATATGCCACAAGGAAGGCCACAAGTCCTATGAGTGCAAGGTGAAGAATGGGGGAGGAGCAAAAGAAGAAAGAGAAAAAGCAAACAAGCAAGCTCTCCAACACCTACACTAATAAGGTGGACAAAAAGGCCTCCACACCTTATCTCTTGATGATGAAGAAGAAAAATGATAAGGTGGTGGCCATCAAGGTGAACAAGCAAGCAAACAATGGGGTCAAACGCTTTTGGGTGCTAAAGGAAATCATCTCAGATATGAAGAGCACCAAGAAGGTTTGGATCCCGAAAGGGAAGTGAGAAGTCCGATGGACTTCGGGGAATTTGGAGACTTGGCAAAGTATGGGTGCATTTCATGGGGTGCATCATATTGGATCATGTCAATTGCCAAGTGGGTTAGTGAATACTATGGACTCAAATTCCCCTTCCCATGATAGGTAACTAGATGTAATTTCTTTCAATTGGTATTTCCTACAATTGGTATCAAGATTTAATTTCTTGCAATTTCAATTAGCATCTAGTTCCCTTTCATGCCTAGGTTTGCATTTGCATACTTAAATCCTTTCTCATGCATTCACTAGGTATATCTTATGGTAGGCTTGCTCGGTCTCACTCTTAACCCTTGGAGCAAACCTACATGGTTTATAATGTTTAGGAGCACGGCACATAGCTTGTCTTTCAATTGTTCATCTAATATGTGCCAAAGTCCAAATTGTAGATAATTTCTCCCAAATATCATTGTCGAAAATTATTCTCACATTCATGTGATGTCATCTTTCAAGTGGTATTTTTATTCTAAAATTAATGTGCATATCACCTACAAGTATTCCATACTTGTATGCACAAATTTAGGGGGAGGTTACTCTATAAGTTGGATGCTTTGAGACTGACACTTTTTCAAGCTTATCATATGTGTAGTTGTCTCATTACAAGGAAAATGGAGTCCTCGGAGTTAAGCATCATACTTCAAATATCCACCACCTATTGCAAGTGGTATAAATCAAATTGGTTTCCACATGTGGTATTTCTAATCCGATATCATCATGTTAATTTCACTTTGACATTTATATGCTTTCTCCATGCATTATAAAGATTAAACTCCCTTGAGTATTAATTTGCCAATTATGCATTAACTACATTCTCCATCATATGTATGTATATATTTAGGGGGAGCTTAGTCTATGTAATATGGGAGTCAAATTTTGTGACCTATTCCACTCCACATACAAAGGATCACAAAGTTTGACCCTCCCTTGTGCTACTTATATCTTCATTTTCGGTGTTTGATTCCAAAGGGGGAGAATTTGTAGGACCAAAAGCAAGCCCGATCATAATAATTTACAAGTGGTAATGGTCCGAGAAAGGAGGATAGTGGATTATGGATTAGTCTATGTAATGGGGAGAATTTGACTAAAAGCGAGGCTTAAATCCATAATGCCACATGGGGACATTTGCAAGGGCAAGATAAGTTTAGCTTTACAAGTGGTATCGTCAATTGGTATCTTTTAGCATCATATAACCTAGCAAGTAAATAGTTGTTTTAAATTCCAAAAATTTTATTATTTGCCTGTTTTGGTCGTGTTGTTATCGATCACCAAAAAGGGGGAGATTGTAAGGAAAATGGACCCTAGGCCCATTTACTTTGGATTTTGGTGTTTGATGATCAACACAACCAAATTGGACTAATAAATTTGCAAGTGATTGTTTTGTAGTTCAATAGGGTGCAAAATGTGACTTGGAAGAAGGCGACGTGATGATCCGATGATCAACACCATAAGCAAGACCCTAGGAGCACAAGAGAAGACCCAAGATATCAAGCAAAGTCCAAGCACAAAGATAGGAACCAAGCTAGACACAAGATCACAAAGAAACGTGCTCACAGAGGTGACCAGATGCTGGTAAGAATCAATCAAACGCGTCTGATCAAGAGCTCAGCAACAGTAGGCATCTACAGCTGTGACCGGACGCTGAGTACTAAAAGTGACCGGATGCACCGGTGGCACCGTTCACCATCCTGGCAACACACTCAGCACTGACCGGACGCTGGCGGCAAATCGACCAGACGCAGGGACTACAGCGTCCGATCGAGTACAAAGATGTTCTAGAGCGGCAAAATTGTGACCCGACGCATTTGGTGGCATCTAACCGGACTCCATCAGCGTCCAATCAGTTGATTGCGCTCTAACGATCGGGATGACCGGACGCGTTCGGTCAGGACGAAAGCAGCGTCCGGTCAGTAGCAGAAAAGTGGGTTTCGTCCCCAACGGCTACTTTCTCACCGGGGCTTATAAATAGACAACTCAACCAGCCATTTGATATATGTGGAGCTGAGGAAACATATCTAGGGTGTTGATGCACCATTTTAGTGATCTCCACATGCATAGTGCTTAGTGATTCATTAGGTGATTAGCATAGATGCTTTGCAAAGTGCTTAGGTTGATTAGGCCACCGCTTATGCGCTTGCTCTAGATTTAGGCCTCATGTTTTGTGAGGTTTGCATACCTCTTACCACTCAGTGCTTGCGCGCACCATTGTTGTACATCAGAGGGGCTTGTAGTGTTGCAAGATCACACCAACCATGTTTGTGGTGTGGCCGCCACCGTGTACCAGAGG
This sequence comes from Miscanthus lutarioriparius, assembly GCA_904845875.1. NCBI lineage: Eukaryota > Viridiplantae > Streptophyta > Magnoliopsida > Poales > Poaceae > Miscanthus > Miscanthus lutarioriparius. The sequence continues at coordinate 64,830,265 of CAJGYO010000002.1, forward strand.
GAACAAGGCCCGTGGTGTTTTGGCCAGAAGCTTGATAGTAAAGACGGCGGGGAGCGGTCCGGGAGAGGCTTATCCATGAGTGGCTTAACCAAAGACTTGCTTGCGCACGGGGAAGGTCCGGAGCTATCCACGGAGTTATCCAACCGAGAGCTTGGCCCTTGCGAGGGATTCCTTGCGAGGGGCTCCAACGAGGACTAGGGGGAAGCTTGCGCGCCTCTCGATACCTCGGTAAAAATACCGAAGTCGTCGATGGGAGTTTGCATATCTCTACCGTGCTCTTTAGCTTCCGCATTTACATTGTTTGCATTACTCCTTTTGCGGTAGAGATAGCAACACACTAGCAAAACCGTAGTCGCACATTTAGATAGTTTATCTTTCGCATAGGTTTTGCTAAGGATAGAAAAAGAGGCCATAGTTTAGAGTTGGAATTTTAAGTTACCTAATTCACCCCCCCCTCTTAGGCGTCATGGTCCCCTACAAAAGCAACTTATAATTTGGAACAAAGAGAGTAAATTTATAATAACTTTTGTGCCATGGATGTTTTTTATTACGATTCGAGTTCATCACATAAGGTACTTAGAGATGCACTGTTGTTCTAGGCCTTAGCCTTCCAGCACTAGGTTGCCGCTTGAGTAACTGAAAGCACAACAACGAATGAATGAAAGGAACAAGGAGTGACGAAAAGGCAAATATAGACAATTGAAGGAATTTGGGCATCCCCCCCACCACGGCTCTTGTGGAGCTCTATTTATATGCATCTGTATCTTTTACAAGGACAAAAATACTCTTCCAACTACCTAGATCCTAAAGCATATTCCACCCACGATAAGGCATCCATAGTCCATTCCGCTTCTAGCCTCCCCGGTAGTCACCTTCATTGTCTGGCCCCCCGCCTACGCTCCATAGCCGATGTAAGGAGGGGACCCTACCAAGGGAGCCAGGCGGCTTCTGTCCTTCCATGCTGTCAACGAACTAGTCAACCTGCTCAACATAATGCAACATCGTACCGGAAGTGTCACAACAAACGAAAAGTGCTTGCACCGTTCCGGCGGAATCGAGGCTGCATAGACCGAAAGACCTTTTGCCTCGCTGATGGTGAAAAGCCCTTCCATCGCCCTGACCATTGCCTCCTTGGGGGAGCATGCGAAAGCACGGGTGGCAGTGCAAGGGTGCCGAAAAGGCAGAGCCTCCCCCAATAGCCGGCGGTGGCGAACACATACGTCGGCTCCGCATGCCATTACATTTTGCAGTGCGGAAAGGGACACAAATGCTCCCCCTTGGTGATATCGACCAATGGGCATTCCAGCCCCTGGGGCCGAGGATGTGTTCGAAAAGCCTGAGGAAGGAAAGGGGGTGCTGAAAGGGCATACAGCCCCCAAACATGCACCTTCTGTGACAATCATATTTTTGTCACAAGGACGTCATAAATTACGTTTAGTGATATAAAAATCCTTGTTTATGACATAAATTGAACATCATAGAAGGTCACATTTCTTGTAATGAGCTGAAGGGCAGCATTGTTGAAGGTGGAGTCATGAATTAGCAATGCAACTGTGGTGGTGTTCTGTCCTGGTGATAGTGTGTATGTGGGATCAGCCTCATTAGGCTGCTCAAAGTAAGCAGCGGAAAAGACGGCTCAAGTCTGGGTACATGGAGGTTCGCACATCGATGACTTGAATGTGGAGGTTGTTAGATACGTGTCCAATATGTTTGGGTCATGCTAGGACTCGAGTTGTATTAGGGGTTAAGATAGAGTTGGAGTCTAACTCTATATCCTAGAGGGACATAGATATAAGACAACTCTTGTAGTATCTTTGAGACGACTGGGCTACTGGGTTGGACGGCGAGTGTGCAGAAGCACCCAGATGTCGGTGTAGCTGTTGTTTTTTATGGGGAGTAGTGCACGTAGTCATGCCTCAAGGATGTAGGTACATGGGCGAACCTCATTCAAAAACATTGGTCCTCGTTGTTGTTGTAGTTCTACGGTGTTTATACTTCAACCTTCTTTGGTTAGTAGATCCGATACGATATTACCGTGCACTCTAAAAGGCTGGACCCCCAAATCACGTAAATGCATGAATTATCGCCCAAGAGGCTCAGTACATATATATCATCCAATTACAACCAATAATTCTAACCTCCTACTATTTTTCTTATCAAATTTTATCTTTCACTCAGACCTGGTAATGTCTAAAACTTCCCAATAGCAGTGGTGAATTGTTGGCAAGGATAGTACAAACCGTGTCGGTTGTGGATTTGCATGTACGACAATAGTAATAATAAGTGGATGCCGATGTGATGTTGCTGCCATTGTTGACTGAATTTACAGACTATTCCAACCTTGCTTGTTTGAACGAGGAACCTCGGTGGTCATTTTCCATGATGTCGAATATGGTCCTCTTATCCTCAGGAAAGACACTGTTTTATGGACGATATACTGAATTGAACAGCAAGGAATCTATCAATGGCACAGTCTGATAATGCGGCTGATGGGTGCCAGATAAAAACATAAACCAAAACTGAACTCGCTCTCCGCTTGCTAAAATTGGATGGAACATTGAAAGAATAGAAACTGGAAAATATTCCATAAACCATGAGTTATAGAATCCTACCTTCTACTAAAAATACAAAATACAAGCTTGTATTTGTTGAAAGGTTTGATGATAAACTGACAAAACGTCGATATACACGGTGCATGAATGTGCAAGAACGACAAAAGGCTGGTGGTAAGGTCACACACGCTAGTAGTACATATTTCTGGACCCCTGACATCAATTAGTTACGATGAACCCTCACCCAGACTTAGTTTTAGTTTTTCCTCCTGGGTTAATGAGGAAACACATCAGAATTTACAAGAACTATTATTTGTGAGTGGCTGAAGTGACTATTCCAAGCTCGCTTGTTTGAACGAGGAACCTCGGTGGTCATTTTCCATGATGTCGAACTAGTCCATCGCGCGCGCCCTCATGCGCGCCGGCAAATCACGCGCATAGGCGGGCATAGGAATGATTTGAAATATGGAGAATATATATAGACTGGATTATAAGTAATAAGGTAGGTAGATATACATTAGAATAGTTTAGAGGATATATGCATACATTTGAAACTTAATTATAAGAGAAGACGTATGTTTGACTAATGAACTGGGAATTAGGTAAGAGTGGCACCCTGGTATAATACAGTCTATTGATGTAGGTAATAAGGTAGGTAGATATACATCCAGGAGGCAGCGCATCGTTCAGAGGATAGATTATTACTTCCAGGAGGCAGCGCCATTATTATCCACATTGCTGTAGGATCAGAAGGCAGATACATATCACTACCTAGTTATGCAAGCATACACAATCTTGATGCTGGCACATCTTTGTAGTTTGTGCATATATGAAATAATAAGATTCAATAAAATCGGTGATGTCCATATAGCAGGAATGACAAATGCAAAAGGTTGGGTCATTTTGTGGACAACGGGCCCTTAGAAAATTTTGCCAATTTGTGTACATGTCTTGGAAAGCGGGAATTCTGATGGAACTGCCAACAGAACATGACGGATAAAAGCTGTAAACCAAGTCTGTAGTATGCAGTGTGCTGTAGCTAACTGGGAAGCTGTTTTTTTGCACATCCTCGAGAATTGGGGAAGTTGTTTTGGTTGCCATCTTGGTACTGAACCCTGGACGTCACGGGTTGGAATACAAAGGTGCTAGTTTTTTTATAGCAACGATGATTGAAACTGCAAGCTATAAAATGATATTGCAAATTCATATATCTAGAAACGGAAGCAGTGAAAGAAAACTCTGAGAACAGAGCAGCAATTAAGGAAGTATGCACCATGCCCATTCATTATTATATATTGAAGACAGTTTAAGAGAGAAGCTAGAAAGCTATGATTAACCATGAGTATTGCAGCAATCACTCATGGCCTGTTTTTTTTTTATGAATAGCAACTGGCGCTGCAAGCTGTGAAATAGACATTGCAAGTTCTGTATATGTGAACTCATATATACATCGAGAAAAATAAGTGGTGAAGCAAATCTCTGAGAATAGAGCAGTAACTAAGTAACTACGCAATGCAAATTTAAAAGTACGTCTCTCTAGCAAGGAAAGGTCAGAATTGTAGAAGTATAATCTATTATCAAGTTGTCGAGGTTTCATATAGCTTCAATCCAGTTATGTGAACTTGAGAGGCAGACATTTTTCACCAAGCCACAAGGCTGACCATACGGTATATGGAGCAACTGAATAACCAATGTTCTATGGCTTGGAAAAATGAGTTAGGACACCAAATCGCTTACTTGTCCTTCCGGTGTTTCAACAGGACACATCATTCCACCAATGTGAATTATGCAATTGTGGGGTCTTGCCAATTTTCCTATTGACTACATTAGAACCAAATTTTATAATCAAGTATTCATGGAGAAGTATTAGATGGAAGAAAATCTGGGATGTCCACCTTCACATCCAATTGGAGAGTTTAGGCTCCGGAGATGCGAAAGTGTAGAAGCATAGTTGAGCCGCTTAAGCACCTTTATAAGAAAGGTTACGGAACATGGATCAGCAAATTTTTCACTAAAGCGAGTCAGATGTAGTGACTTAAAAATTAGTTGGAGGGAACATATAAAATAGAAGGTACATTAATCATGTAATCTGGCATATAAAATTGAAGGTTATACAGATTATGTTAGAACCCATGGGCGTGTCTAATCTTCATCATGAACAATAATCATGTAATCTGACATGATTGCTGTAAAAATTTGCATACCTATGTGGGGCTTGGAGGGGATCAAACCCATTTTCTCTGCAATACTCAACTTCTTTTTGTCATAGTAATAATAGGTCTTGAGCCTTGGAACCTACAAATGAACTTAGCTTCCAGATAAGTGAAGTCAAGCAAATATTTAGAACACACTGAATAAAAAATAGAATAAAGGTACATAAAAATCTTGAAGGAAAAAAAGAGCCAACTAAATCTTTCTTTGTCAGCGTCCATGATCAACCAATAAGCTTCACTCTCTGCAAGCTACACACAGAGAAAAATTGCTTAGGGGAAAGGACAATTCTATGTTACACTAAATATCCAAAAAACAATAAAAAAAGTAAGAGCTGATTTGACTCTCGAAATCTTGTGTGTACTACTGTAAAGAATCATATAACATTACCTCAAAAAGATTAATCTGAGCATCAACATCAACTGGCAGATTTTCTGAAAGTTAGAGAACTCCTCTCCTAAATTCTGTGAGTTTACCTAAGACAATTAACTGCATGAGGCAAATAGAGGCATCACATACCGATCTTATGAATAGAATTGTCGTAAAGAAAAAACGAAAGTTTACATTTTGAACAACAAAAGACAATATAAATGCCAGTGCACTAAAAAAGAGGAAAGAATATAGCTTGACAAAGTGTACCTTGATAATGACTCAACCAGCGTCAACACACAATCACTGCAAATCACATGAGCCTATAGCAAGGACTCTCATCATGGATCTATATTGAATCAAACATCTATTTTTGGTTGCATCTAATGCTGCCCAGCCAGATTAGGCGTACAAAGAAGCAGTTTTTCCTGTAAAATATAGGCAGTAAGATGCAGGCCTAAATTGATAAGGTGATCACTTTGCTAAAAGGCACCATAGGCAGCAAGGCGTAAGGCTATATCGCTAAGCCGATCGCTTTTTAGAAACTATTATTAGAAAGCAAAGCAAACCATGAGGCACTACATTGCTGCTGCAACTTATATACATTCAAACAGCATAACAACTAATATTAGCTTAGTGGTACTCAAAAAAAAATATAGAGATAATTCTTGATGGTGCTACAATGTTATCTGGCGAGTGATCTACCACTTGTCTTTTCATAAAATCACATGATCCACATATGAACACACCTATGAGAGATAGAACTCACCTATGCAGCACATGATCCACATATGAACACAAAAGAAGTTCAGGCCGACAAGAAATTCATGTTCTTCTATAATAAGATAAGCGACAACGATGGGAACACCACAATTATCAGCAAAGAAATTCTGAACACATATGGAGCTGAAACAAGAGGCAGCGATAGTATCAATATAACAAATACAACGCGTTTGTGCTAATTGATATACTGCAGAAACACTACAGAAGCTAATTACATATTTCATTACAGCCAAGACAACCTGGTAATACGTGGTTAACAGTACCAATTTTAGTCAATTGGCTACCTAGAAATGGCTGCAGCAAAAGAAGGGAAGGTAATCTAACGACAGACTGTGACGGATTTATTGTGATGGCATGCAGGTGCAGGGCATCATCCACATAGCCGTACCTCTATACAAATGGCCACGTCCTTTTCCCATTTTATTACGCTATCGAAACATATATATTATGTAGCAAGATAAAAGAGGGCAATTGGTCTACAGCTGTATATGGTTGTACCGAAAGCAGAGAACAAAATATATAGTAATCTACTACAAACAACTCTTAATAACCAAAAAAACTAAGGTTGTTCCCAAATTCATGCCTAGCAAGGAGAAAATCAGGTACGATTGTTTATGTAGCATGATTTCTCATGTAACCAAATGAGAAGGACTGATGGATATGCCCAATTTGATAGATTGGAAGCATAATAACGATTTTTTTAATTTAGCATGTTGTACAGCAGGATAAACTAACGCGGAAGAAATGACCTTGTAGTTGAGTAGTGATGCAGTGCTGCTGATTGAGAATCCTCCGACGGAAAGTGCTTCCCATCTGTGCACCTGCAGATTTGTAGTGTAAAAGATTAATGGCTCACAACATACAACATGGAAATTAGAATAGGACATTCTTACTATGATGGTTGCATGAACTGACCTATGTCCTCAGACAGTGACGATGCACTCATGGACAGAGACATAACTAGTAGGAAAGGTCCCTAAGACAAGGCAAGAATTTATTTCAGCAGGTTAAAAACTATGAATTATACAGTGTGAAAGAACTTTTTAGCAGAATTGTGAAGCTTATCAGGTTTGTGAGACTGCACAGGCCAAGATCGAAAAAATGGATTTAGTGAGTTTTTCCCCAGACCCCACACAGAGCAAGAGCTCTCTGCATTGGGTACGCCCTTTTTCAAAAACTGTGATAACACTAACCTGTATTTTAAGTTCAGGCTAATACCGCACTTGGCCACTACAAAATCAGGTAGTGCCTCCCTCCTATTCCACTGCAGTCCCGCTCCTATTCTCCTTAGATGGACGTGATGCTCTTCCTCTGTCTCAAAGCCATCTTCTCTGATGCCATGGCTCCCATCCCTCTCTAAATATGTGAAACCACATATGCATCCAATTTAAGTGCCAAAGCACACAATTAAAGGAAACTGTAATGTACAAGATATTCAGAATACATCACATGGCCTCAAACTCTGAAGCATTTGCTATTGCTCTGCCTCAAAGCTACCTCCTCTCATGCCATGGCTCCATCCCTCTGTAAATATGTGAAACCACACAGGCATCAAACTTAAGTGGTAAAGCGCAAAATAAAAGGAAACTGTAATGTAAAAGATATTCAGAATACATCACAAGGTGTGAAATTCTGAAGTAGCAACTGATGAAATGGGCAACACTGTTTAACCCATACGCCACTGCAGGTTGTAAGATCCTGAAAATCAACTCATGTGGTGCCATAGTTATTTTTGAATTTGCATAGATGACATATGATGAATGTCAGGCCACAAGCAGATTAAGCATCTGTGACTGAAGCGACTACATCTTTTATGGTGTGGTGAATTTCACTGCTCGCCACATACGTTTTTAATCAAACTACAAATCTAAAGAAATCAGCGGCTATTTAGAAGCAGCGAGTCAGCACGACCTCTTGATAACCAATAGGAGGTGCTGAAATCTCAAAATGGGCTTGTCTTCTTGTCACAGCAGATAGCCATGGCTCCATTCCAGCACGACAGTTTAATGAACAAGCAAAAACTGGAGTAATTGAGACAAAAAATGAAGACACACTTTCACAGCAGATAGCGTGAGTACCTTGTCTTCTTGTCACTTACTCACGAGGCATGACCAAATTAGGAAGGCGAAGATTTCGAAGAAACAGCCTCACCTGGAATGGATCTAAATAAAACAATATGAGACGCAACCAACGTGATTTGGAACTAAAAATACATAATAAACAAGATGACATATGAACTTGATAGGTCAAATATAGCACATACAACAAATCAGGAGGGAGCCTACGCCGTCGCCGCCACCGGCCACACACGGCGATGGAAGCCCTGGCGCCATCGTTAGGAACCGTGCCGCACACATGGGGATAGGCAGCTAGGGTTTCGTGAAGCACGGGAGGAGATGTAGCCCGGCGGGAGGAAGCTGCGTCGGCAGCCACCGGAGGGGCCCGCTTCCGCTGCGCCGTGGCCGTGGCCGGTGACGGGCGGTGCCGCGCCGCAGCCCAGGGTGCGCCGTCGCGCCCTACCAACGGCTCGCGCCAGCCGGCACGCCACGACGCGAGGGAGAGAGGAGGGAGAGGAGGAGGAGGAGGAGGAGGAGGAGGAGGAGGAGGGCCGCAGCCGCCGCGCCCGCCAGCGCAAGCCGTCATCGCCCTGTCCGCGTCGGGATGGAAAGGAGAGAGAGAGAGAGAGCACGACGGCGTGAGGGAGGGAGAGAGACAGCGCGACGGGCAGAGGGAGGAAGCCGCGAGAAGAATCTGGAACGAAAAGCGAAAGCTGAGTATATATTTGTTCCTCTGGATTCGGCCGAGAAGCCAGAGAAGCCGAGGAGAAGCGGTGGAGAAGACGAATAAGCGCACGAGAAGTGTGAGAAGGCGCTTCAGGCGAAAGCCGCTTCGACTAATCTAGGCCACAGGATCGAATATCGGACGGCTGGGAGCTTTGAGGGTGACGTGGACAGGTTGATTGACGGCCAAAGTCTCCTGTTTTGATAAGAAGAGATGATGGTACTCTTATCCTCAGGAAAGACACTGTTTTATGGACGATATACTGAATTGCACAGCAAGGAATCTATCAATGGCACAGTCTGATAATGCGGCTGATGGGTGCCAGATACAAACATAAACCAAAACTGAACTAGCTCTCCGCTTACTAAAATTGGATGGAACATTGAAAGAATAGAAACTGGAAAATATTCCATAAACCATGAGTTATAGAATCCTACCTTCTTCTAAAAATACAAAATACAAGCTTGTATTTGTTGAAAGGTTTGATGATAAACTGACAAAACGTCGATATACACGGTGCATGACTGTGCAAGAACGACAAAAGGCTGGTGGTAACGTCACACACGCTAGTAGTACATATTTCTGGACCCCTGACATCAATTAGTTACGATGAACCCTCACCCAGACTTAGTTTTAGTTTTTCCTCCTGGGTTAATGAGGAAAAAGACACGAATGACTTTCCGATTAGGATAAGACTACATCAAGGATCAGCTTTGAGCCCTTATCTGTTTGTCTTAGTGATGGATGAGGTCACAAGGAACATACAAGGGGACATCCCTTGTTGTATGTTTTTCACGGACGATGTAGTGCTAGTTGATGAAAGCCAGACAGGAGTGAATCAGAAACTGGAGTTATGGTGGAAGATTTTAAAGTCCAAAGGTTTTAGACTCGGTAAAACTAAAACTGAGTATATGAGAAGTGACTTCGGCAATACTACTCGAGAGGAGGAATATATTAGTTTGGAAGGTCAAGTAGTACCTAGGAAGGATATCTTTCGATATTTAGGATCAATGCTACAGAGAGACGGGGATATTGATGAAGATGTTAGCCATAGAATTAAAGCAGAGTGGATGAAGTGGCGCCAAGCATCTGGTGTCCTATGTGACAAAAGGGTATCACAGAAGCTAAAATTCAAGTTTTATAGGACGTCGATTACACATGCTATGTTGTATGGTGCAGAATGTTGGCCTATAAAAAGACGACATGTTTAATAGATAAGTGTCATGGAAATACATATGTTACGTTGGATTTACGGTCATACAAGAAGGATCGAGTTCGAACGATGATATACGTGATAGATTAGGGGTAGCACAAATTGAAGAAAAGCTTGTCCAACACCGGTTGAGATGGTTTGGACATGTCCAACGGAGACCTCCAGAGGCACCGATGCATAGTAAAATCCTAAGCCAGGATAGTAACGTTAAGAGAGGCAGAGGAAGACCGAAGTTGACTTGGGTAGTGACAATAAAAGGAGACTTGAAATGATGGAATATATTCAAAGACTTAGCCTTAGATAGGAGTGCTTGAAAAACAGATATTCACGTGCCTGAACTTTGATTGTTTCTGCTGGGTTTCAACTCTAACCTATCCCAATTTATTTGGGACTTAAAGGCTTTGTTGTTGTTGTTGCTGCTGCCGTTGGCTGAAGTGAAGCAATGCACTTCCGTCATGTGAGTTACAACATTAGTATTCTAAGATGGATTATTTTGATTACACAAAAAGTATGTGAAATGTGTGGCTCTATAGTACTGCAAGTGCTGTTATATATCTTACAATTTAAAGACTTGTTATGCATGGAACTGTATATAATTAGTGGATTATTAGATATAAATACCGAACCAAATCTTGAGAGCCGTGGAACAAATTTTAAGCATTTATAACTCAGGTCAAGCAACTGGCCTTCACTGACTGAATGCCATCGGTATGTCGTAACTATAGACATGTATATGTGTTGAAGAGGAGCTGGAACGAAACAGAGTTCGCGATGGTCTCCCGTTGAGCATGGCAGTAGCTAATTCCTCGGCCCAATAGGACTAGAGGCATGGAGGCATGAATTAGTAATGTGCAAATGGTATTATTGATGGTGCAAAGTCCAAAGTATGCGTACCATTCTGAAACAACATGTAAAGAGACGAAAGTCGCACAAAGCATATTGAGTTAGAAAAGGTAGCTTTAGGATAAGTTCAAGTGCTGCATGTCCATTCTTTTGCCTATACAGTTATCCTCCTGCCGAGACTGCAGGCGAGTATTAGACATATATATTTGTTGGATTCACATTGGTCATGTAATATGTAACACAAGCCGTTCCTGGTCTACATATTTGAAATATCAACCGACTCAAGGGGTACGAGGTGTTCTCTAATTCATTGTTTCGTTTGCCTTTCTTACAGTAACAAGCTTGCAACATTCTTAGGCCAAATGTATGACTGATATGATGAAACAAACGAAGATCTACACAGATGCCTTCACTCTTCAGTAGCAAGTCATCTGAGTGACGGGCCGATTAGTGCGAACCTAGTATTGTTGTCACAATCAATGCGGCAATGCCTGCTTTTCTTTTTATCATCTTGGAAAAGGAAAGGCAGTGTTGTTTAGTTTCAGGATCTTGACTAACTTTGCTTCTCTAGTCGAATGCACTACGTGACAATGACAAATAATAATGGGTCCAGGTATAGCCGTATAAGCCAGGATATATGCGCGGATAAGACTGGGAAAGAAATGAGAGTGCACGTCTGTTCTGTCCATCAGGCGGCAGAAATTGACTCGAAAATACGACCATAGACAGCCAGCTTTGCAGGGTGATTAATGAGCGAGGCAGGTGAGGTGGTTATACTAATTTTATTTTTTCTTTCAATCAAACATGGTTGTCTTCAACTGCCCAGAGGTATTGGAACTGTTCAACAAATTAAATTGGAAACCATAGGACAAACCGAATCCAGTTGGACGGGCATGTACAATAATGTAACGATGGGAATATACAGCGTGGGTGATGAGCAATGGTGTTCTTCTGGTTTGAATTATTCTTCCTGATGACTGGCCGGGTGCAGAATGGGTTCAATGAATCAGCTTTTAAGAAAACCTTATGACTGTACAACTCGCATATACGTATATAATTTGTTTCCCTAATCTATCAGTTTCATATATGGCCACGTGGTTAACTGGGTTCAATGAATCAGCTTTTAAGAAAACCTTATGACTGTACAACTCGCATATACGTATATAATTTGTTTCCCTAATCTATCAGTTTCATATATGGCCACGTGGTTAACTTCCTCATCGAACTTTTGGTGGTTCATTATGCTTTTATTATCACTCATCGTCATGGGTCATGTGATGTTTTCAGTCTTGTGATGCACACTTTGTAATAATCGGACGGTGCAGTGCTTTGAACTGATGAAAGAAGCAAAAACTGAAAGTTCAGTTGCCTCTTTATTTATGACCATAGTTTTTCTTTCAATCAAAATTCAAAAACAGGGTAATGTGAGAAACTGCTAAGCCTCAGCATCAGCGGTAATGGAATAGTTCGGAAGTTTGGATAAAGAATAACAACTTGACAAGTATAGGACAAAGGGATCTAAGCCTTGCTTAGTTCCTCCCCAAAAGTTTACACCATATCACATTGAATGTTTGACACATGTATGGAGTATTAAATATAGAATAAAAAGAACTAATTACACAGATTGTGACTATTTTACGAGACGAATTTTTAAACCTAAGTGGTCCATGATTTGACAATGTGGTGCTACAGTAACATGTGTGCTAATGACAGATTAATTAGGCTTAATAAATTCGTCTTGCGATTTACTAACGGATTCTGTAATTTATTTTTTTATTAGTATTTGAACATTCCATACGATACCTCCATGTAACATCCGACGTGACACATCAAAACTTTACACCCTGAATTTAAACAAGGCCCTAGTTTGATTGACATGCACAACAAAAGGAACCGGCCCCGTTCGGTTTGCTGAATTTTGACTGAAATTAGCTGAAAAATACTGTTCTGGTTGAAATGTTATGAGAGAAAAACACTGTTTCGGTCTTAAAAAAGAAGCCGAACAAGCCGAATTTAAGGTAAACCGAACGGGGAGTGGATGTTCATGTGATGACGTGACCATTGACTGGATTATTAGTGGACTATTCCAAGCCAATTTGTTTGAACGAAGAACAGAACGTCCGTCGTTATCTTCCATGCATTTGAATGGCGTACGTATGGTAGTGATGATGGGATGCCTGATGAACGAGATAGTAGTAGACTGGAACAACTTAACTTTCCGCTTACTGAGACTGGACTGGACTTCCAAGAATAATAGTATCTCATATATCTTCCTATCGCAAAATAAAAGAAAAATAAACTTGCATGTATTTCTTGAAATATCTGATGACAAACTCACAATATGTCAATACCTACGATTTACCAATATGCAAGAATGACAAAAGGCTCTGCAAAGCCGGTAGGTTTTTCTATGACGTGTTTTTTGTTCTATTCTAATTTATGATTCATATGGCAATTCTCATGCCGTCCATTACAAAACAAAACAAAGGCTCTTGTACTAAGGACAAACATCGGAACCGTGCCAATGAACTCTTGAGGTAGCAATCGTGCAAATGCTTGTCCATTTTGTACACAAATCTTCAGAGGGTGTTTAATTTTAATTTTTCCCTTCTTTTGTAATATATACATATATAGGACATGCTGTTTCGTAGCTAATAATATATATAAATAAACCTGTTTTCTTATGGCATGTATATTCACACAAAACTAACTATCCTGTCAAAATTGCAGTCTCTCTCTTGATCCCTCCCAAATCCATGGCGTCCACGCAGCACTCCCCTCTGCCCTGATACCTGACCATCAACCTCAGCAGCTCAGTTGCATTCTCCTTGGTTTCCTGTCTGCACCCAGCCTGCAGAAGCAACAGCACCTTCTGGAGGGCGCCCAGCTGCAGCGCCTCAACGATGGCGTGCCGCCTAGCTGCCCCTGCCGCCGCGTCGTCGTCCGGGTATTTCTTGCAGATGCGCAGCAGCGCGGACACGACGAGCGCGGTGGCGGCGTCGGACACCCGGAACATTTTCTTGACCAGAACGGGCATGGCGAGCGCGTCGGCACGGGCACGCGCTCTGCCGTCGCGAGACGCCGCCAGTGCTGCGTCGAGCGCGGCGAGAGCCTTCTCGGCCGTGCTCTTGTCAGCGTCAACGAGGAGCTCCACGAGCACCGTCACGATCCCGGCCGACGCAAGGCGCGCCGCGGCGCTCTCGCCGGTGCACGCCAGGTGGTACGCAGCGACCAGGCACGCCCTGGTCGCCGGCGGGCAGATGCCGTCTCTGATTGTCTTCACCAATACTTGGGGGACGGCCTCGGCGTTCGCGCTCAGATCGATCGTACCGGCCGCGGCACCTCTGGAATCTGAGAGCGAGACGATCTCTCTGATTACCACCACGGCTTGCAGCCTCCTGTGCAGGTCGCCGTTCGCGGCGACAGCGACCAGCCGCGCCACTGACGCGCTGGACGAGGCCACGGCCAGGATGGCCTCCTCGTCCATCGGCATCACGAGCACCAGCGCTGCCAGCACGACGTCGAGGACGTCGTCAGTAGCGGCGGCCGCAGCATCGGCGGTGCCCGCAAAGAATGTGAACGCCGCGGCGAGAGCGCGCGCCGCGCCGGCGGACTCGAGGCGGCGCCGGTTCTGCGCCGCCGCCCGCCAGGCGAGTCGCCGGACCCCGCGCGCTGCGGCAGCGCACCGCTCGGCGTCGCCTGCGCGCGTGGCGCCCTGGAGCTCGGCGACGGCGGCCTCCTCAGGCGTGGCGGGGACCCAATCCCGATCGACGCTGCAGCAGCAGCAACGGTTGGTGGCGTACCAGTCCTGGATGAGGCGGCGGAGAGTGTGGTTGGGGACGAGGTCTCCGGCGCGGAGCTCGCCGTGTGTCACTGGACATGTGCGCTGGCCGCCGGCGAGCAGCCAGGACTCGATGGCAGCGCGGTCGTAGGTGATGCCAGTGGGCGCCGCGACAGGGTCCTGCATAAGGTCTAGCGTGATCGGGCACAGGAACTCCGGTGGCGCCTCCGGCTTGGCGGGAGCCGTCCACAGCTGCTGGGACGACATGGACGACCAAGGTGGAGACTGAATAGTGGTTGAGCGGAGCGTTGTGTGGAATGGATCTCAGTGAAGGACTTTATTTATGGAGGCCATTCCTTACGTAGTTAGGTGCCACTAAAACGTTCTAAATTTCATATCTATCAATAAATAATTGGTATGCCATATATTAAATCATTGCTCTAACTTTTACGACCCTCGTGTGCCACTTGCGTTAACATGTCGTCCAATCTAACTGCTAGGTGGTGGTAGAAAAGAGACTTTACGCTCACCGTTGTCATCTCACCGTCGCCCCGTTCGTTTGGACTTGCATGGCTTATAAACCATGGCTAAAAGTACTATTGACTGAGAGAAAAATATTATTCATTAGCTGATAAGCCATGACTTATAAACCAAATATGACCAAGCGAACAAGCTGAATATCTCTTACGGACTCAGATTTCCTAACTTATACCAATGTAAAGTCGCATTGTAGCTTTCTCCTCATCTGTGCCCTCCAAGTCAGATCCAAAGGTTGTCATTCATCTCAGCTTGGAAGGCATCTTTCAGTCGCTGCCTTTGGACCTTTTGGTACGTGCAGTCAACAAACACTGCCGTAGACCGTTGTATGCAATGCAACCTGCAAACACGTTTTGTTGTGGCACGCCGCCTCAACACACTACGGTGCTGCGCCAAGCCGCGCGGCCTCCTAAGCTATGTATATATCAGCTGTTTTTCAAGCGAACTCTAGGCTTCTTGCCTTGTTTTCTTACAACAAGCATGCTAAAACATGCGTCGTTACGCCTTGGCCAAGCACAAAGAGCACCACCTTCATTGGAAATACTTGGAGTCTACCTTGGTACTCTTGGCTTCATATTTACTTGCAGCAGCTCCTACTTCCTCACTACCGGAAACCTCAAATTTACCGATTGTTTTTATGTTTGCCGAGTGCATTCTCTCGGACACTCGGCAAACAAATTCTTTGCCGAGTGCTATCCTAAAAACACTCGGCAAAAAAACTATAAGAGGGGAAAAACAAAAACACTTTCAAATAGAGGGTTTACCGAGTGTAAAAACACACTTTCGGCAAAGGGAGGTTCGCCGCTTAAAATCAACGCTCGGCAAAATAAAAAAATATAGAAAAAAACCCACCCGCAACAAAATCCCCCTCCTCCCCAGCCCCCCCCCCCCCGCCCCCCCCCATCGCCATGGATCCCCTGCACCTGCCCCCTCCTCTACTTCCCACCCCAGCCCCAGTGAGATCCCCTCCACCGCCGCCCCCCTCCTCCCCCTCCCCCTCCCAGCACAGATCCGGCCCTCCCTCCCTCCCTTCTTCTTCCCCTTGTTGTCGGCCCCCTCCTCGCTCCTCCTCCCCACCGGATCCGCCCCCTCCCTTCTTCTTCCCCACAGTGGCGGCCCCCTCCCTCCCTCCCTTCTTCTTCCCCACGCCAGGCTGCCGGATCCGACTCCTCCCTCCCTCCCCTTCTTCTTCCCCACACGGCCAGATCCGGCCCCTCCTCCTCCCTTCTTCTTCCCCACCGCGGCCACCAGATCCGCCCCCTCCCTCCCTCCCTTCTTCTTCCCTTGCCCCGTCACCGGATCTGGCCCCTCCCTCCCTCCTTCTTCTTCCCCCATCATGGCGGCCACCGGATCCGCCCTCCCTCCCTTCTTCTTCCCCACGGGGGTCGCCAGATCCAGCCCCTCCCCTCCCTCCCCTTCTTCTTCCCGACGATGTTGTAGGGCGGCTCGGCCCCTCCTGGCAATGCGGAGCAGCAGCAGCAGCGGGTGGTGGTGCAGATCCGCCCTCCTCCCCTCCCTCCATGGTTCCACCGGCGGGTGGCATCGCGGATCCGGTGGGATGGAGCCACCACGGCGTGGATCCGGTGGAGAGGTGTCCTCCGGCGACGGATCCGGTGGGTTGGATCCCGGTGGCGGTGGATCCGTGGATCTGCCGGTGGGCTCCATGGCGGCGTTCCCTCCCCTCCCATTCTTCTTGTGGCAGAACCTCCTAAATTATAGGGCCCACATGCAACTATCACTATCCGACGACCTCTGACAACTATGCATATGTTCCTGGTAACTTAAGAAGACTGTCGGGTGTCCTCGGAGAACCCCGAATCATCCACGATTTCCGAGCAGGATCACATTACAGAGTCATTGCAGAATACAACATTTATTCAAATATCTACACTAGAGTAAAACATAGCGGAAGTCTTACAATAACATAGTTTACAAACCATTTGTTTCAAATCATACAACTAAGTTCGGTTAATAATACAAAATGTAGTAGTGGGGTGGCATTATAACATATTATAGAACACACAAATAAGTTGCCCTGCCCAAGAGCCACACATTTACTTATCATCATCGCATTGAACAACAATCATGCAGCACGATCCAAAACAGATCTGCTCATAAGCCTCACCTGCAACAAGGGTCAACGAACCCTGAGTACAAAAGTACTCAACAAGACTTAACCGAAAATAAAAACTGATAGAACTTAAGAATGCAGGTTCAGGGATTCAAGGCATGGCTTAAGCAATAATCAAAGTTCTTTTGAGTAAAAGCTTTTTAATAAAATTCTATACATCAACATTTAAAACTTCATACGATCATATACAAAGCTGACATGATCCGTATAAAGATCATGAAACTTCATATCCAACACTTTCTCAAACCATCCTCAAGTTCCAGTTATTAATACTACGATGATGAACAGAGAAGTGAGTCTCCATAACCGAGGAGCAACGACGATTCGAACCGGTTAAAAACCCAGCTGGGAATTCCAGACCACACGACATATGCAGGTCCCTGACCTACATATACCAACCTACCCTCGGATCCTCTAAAACAAGAACGGGTCCACGCCACTCGAGAATACAGTACTCCACCAATCCAGCCCAATGCCACGTGGGTACACGCTATTCCCGCCATCTCTCCACTCCCAGTGCGTGAGTAGCCATTCTCGTAATAGAATAGCCAAGTTAAGGCTTACCGGAGTATGTGATTAGTACTACAAAGTCTCACCGCACACAATTCAACAATGGTACGGGCCTTAATCGACACAGGCGGAAAGAACCCGCTCACAAGACCTCCATGTCTTGTGGCTCACACACACCGAGTCCGCCCGGTATAGATTTATTACTCCACATTCCCATATCACATGATAACATAAGTAACCAAAGTTCCATTTAAAACTTATAGGTGACAGGTAATTACCCGACTTTCATCGTTCTAAGCATAGCTAAGCATAACAAGGCATATACGAATTAAAACTAGTAACAAGGTAGATATGGAAAAACAAGGTTAATAATGCACCAATTAGGTTTTCACTTAACTCCTAATCACTTAATGCAGTAAAGAAAAGCAAAAGCGAAATCAATTTGTAAAACACAAGGTAGGTTTAAATGCATCCGGGGCTTGCCTTCGTTGACGGAAAAGTCCGGTTCCGGAGTCGTTCCACCGATATCTAATCCAACCTCCACAGACGGATCAACCTCCTCAACTACTTGATTAACTACCACGTGCTCACCTTCGTTCACTACACGTAGTAACAATGCCACGTTTAACATGATGCGAAATATAAAACATGATGCTCGATGATGGATACAAAAATTAACAACTTGAATACAACTTTCCTTCGCTGTACAGTTATAAGTCAAACTAACTAAACCTTTTTCGTAACACATGCATCAATTGCCAAGGATCATTACCAACTAATGACCCAAGGACATTACTCAATCAAAACCTAAATCATGAAAGGTTACTATTTGCTTTTATGAATTAATTATTTAATTAAGAATTATGAAATAAATCAACTTGTTCCAATTGACCTCAAAATTTTTGTAAATGTTTATCACATGGTAACTAAGTGGCAAAACAATTTTCATAATTTTTGGATAAATAAATAAGCCTAGAAAAATCATGGAAACTCATTTATTAATTAATTGAGCAATTTTTATCACATTCAAAAAGTACTGAAAAGCAACATTTCATAATTTTCATAAATAATATACATCACAGAGAGGTCACACAAAAATTTTCATAATTTTTGGAGCTCTAAATAAATCCACACAAAAATAACAAAACACAGACGCTATTAATTCATTTCTGAAAAAGGAAAAATCATTTTTCAAATCACCCGCTCACTGACAAGGTGACCCCACCTGTCATCCCCAACCGCCGCGCATTGACCACGGCAGCGACGGCTCTGACCAGCGATAACTCGCCGTCGGTGAGACCTCCAGCCACGGCGACGGTACCAACACATTCCCCACAACCCAACGCATCGATTGGAGTCACTAGCTTGAGCAAATACAGCGAGGTTCGAGCTTGACACCGGCCATGGCAAATGCGGCGGCTCGGCGACGCTACGCCGGCGACAGGAGCCCGGTAGCGATTAAACAAACGGCACAGGAAGACTCAGGAGCTCACCCCGATCACGCTGGAGCAAAGAACGGGGCCGAAGGAGCAGCGGAGAGATGGGTCGATGATCACAGCAGCTGTGGTGACGCAAGCAACGTCGACGACGAAGTCCCGGTGGCTGTGGTGGACAAATTGGTCAAGCAATAAGGGATTAAGCACCACGGCATCCAAGTGAAGCTTTAACAACACCGAGCAAGGACAGAGGCTCACCGCAGCGCGCTGGCCATGAGGTGCTCGCTCGACGGAGATGCTACCGACCGTGAGGAAGAAAACAACGCACAGCGAGTTCTCGACGAAGACAAGCGACCAGAGTTGGTTGGCTGGTTGTGCAAGGACTAGGCGAAGCTGTGGCAAGCTTTGCCGAAGATGGGAAGGCGCTACCGCGACGGTGAAGCTCAATGGAGTTATGGCAATGGCGGTGGGAGAAAACAGAGGAGGAAGAAAAACGACGACGACGGCGTCTCAGCCTTTATAACGTAGCTCAGAAGCAAGAAGAAGCCACGCCACGGTCTTCATCGCGCCAGCGCAACGCCAAAGATGGCCACGACCACGACTGGAAGCCAAAGGAAGCTCGCCGGCGGTGACAGCTGCTCGACGGTACTGTTCAACTTATTTACCAAATTGCCATTCGTTTTAAAATCCAAATTACTCCCAAATTTATGTAACAACTCAAAAATCTTCAAAAATAAAAGTTCAAAATTCAAAGCTCTACAACTTTGCTTTTATACCCATACCCAAATTCGGTCTACATTTTGAAATGCAATTTTGAATTCAAAAGGGGACACTTTAAGTACATTTCGCCTTTTCAAATTACTTCAAATTTTCTAAACAACTTTGAAAACTCCAAAAACAAACTTTGTACAACTCAACAAGCTCTACATTTTTGCTTTAAGGCTCAACCCCAAAATGTGCTTCGATTTTGAAATGGTTTTTCCCGGTTAAAACTTAAAGGCCGAAATTAGGGTTTTCGAAAATCCCAATCCAAACAAAACTTGGAACATGATTCAAACACTACAAGGCAACACTTATAACATAAATGTAAACTTGTTTTAGTGAATGCATATCAAAGTTCTCAATATGACCACATGCTTTGTAATGCATATGATGACATGTCCTGTTTTAGTATTTAAAACACCCGAGGTGTTACACTTCTCCCGGTCGGCCAGCGCACCCCAGGCGTGAATGGCGGTGGTGGTGGTGGCTGTGGTGGTGGTGGTGGTGGTGGTGGCCGGCGCACCCCAGGCATGGATGGCGGTGGCGGTGCTGGAGGTGCGGGCGGATGGCAGCGTGCCTTTTTTATTTTTTATTTTGAAAAAAAAGTTTGCTGAGTGTTTTTTTTTGCACTCGGCAACGTTTTTGCCGAGTGTCCGACAAAAAACACTTGGCAAACTAGTGTTTGCCGTTAAAGGGTTTGCCGAGTGTAACACTCGGCAAACCCTTTGCCGAGTGTTTTTGGGTCTTCGCCGAGTGGCAAAGCTCTAGATCTGGTAGTGGGCCTCTTTTTGCATAGAGGATTGATCTAGATTTTCAACAACAATCGACTCATCAATTTCATTAACCGGCACTTACATAGAGCCTCTTATAATTAATGTTTGCTTGACTTAATAGAATCAGCAGTAATCTCCTTCTTCTTAAGCACATAAATTTTCTTTGGAGGCCAGACTTTTTTTATGGGTTGATTCATCTAATCCACTTTTTGCTTAGTATACTTGTTCATAAATTGGTCAAAAGCTCATTGAGAGCTTTCGCAAAAAAAAAAACCCCTCATTTGAGAGCACCTCCTTACTAGAATTATTGATTTTATTGGCCTTCAAGTTCCAACCTCTGGTTGCCTTGGTTTGTGCATGCGCGATGGTCTTTGATCCACCTTAACTAGGCCGATAACCTTATTGTTTTTGCTGTTTAATTCCCCAGACAACAGCAATAACATCTTCATTTTGCTTTCTCACGTTAGTTTTTGGTTCACCCACGAGCCTAGAAGACTTGATTACGATTTTAATATTCTCCTAGCCATCCATAGACCTCTCGAGCATGGTTTCACGGCATAATAAAGTCTTCTCAATAATCTTGTTGTCTCCCCTAGGATAATCAATTATCATATTTTTTTTCTAGTAGTAGATTTGGCTTGATTGCACCGAACCGAGATAATAGGATTCTTCCATTCTAAAGTGTTGATTAGGAATGTCCTTATATGAACCTGCATTTCTAATATACTCAATCGTCCTTTACTAATGGTTGATTGAACTTGCCACAGAAAGACATTGCGGTCATTAGTAGCATCAGGAACATAATTATACCATTTACAATATGCATGGCGCTTCAACTCAGGAAGTGGCTGGAAATGATGTGACAATTTAATGTATACATTTTTTAACATCTCATCAAAGATACAATCACACCTAGATAATAAAATACAAATTTCATCTCCGTTTGCGGATTCTTGTGAATTAGCTTTAGGGAAGAGCATGGAACTAAATTAGATTGTGCTGGCCATACAAATTCAGCAATAAAATAATATTTAGTTTCATCATCCAAGCTATCTGAATGATGATCAAAAGCATGCATATTGATATGATGTGAGTCATGATATTCTCCAGAATTACTTTGGCTTTTAACGGCTGAAACTTTTTGCAACAATTGATTAAGAAAGAGAAACTCAAAGGGCACGTTTATTTGCCTGGCCCAGCCGGGGCATTGCGCCCATGGGCTGCAACCCTGGGTGTTTGTTTACCTGGACCCCCCTCCCTAGCCCGGCCTGCACGGTCATCAAAGCAGGGCTGAGCCAGGCCGCGGGGGAATGAAAATGAAATCCATTCCTCCTAGGCTAAGCTCGCTTGGGTGCGCGTGTGGCCATTTCGGCCTCCTCGCGGTTTGCCCCTGCAGGCTCGCGCGGGAGCAGTGAAATCTCCTCGCGCAGTGCCGCTAGGGTTTTGGCCTCCATTTGTCCCCTCCCTCCCTCTCCTCGCTGCTCACTCGCCTCGCTCTCTCCGCTCTCCTTCCTCTCTCCACCTGGTGGTGTCGGCGCGGTCGCAGACGCTCCCGGGCCTTAGGGTTTAGGAGTTCTCCCACTGCCGTCGGTCAGCTAGAGGTGGTGTTGGTGGTGTGTCTGCTTCGTCTCCACCTTCGGTCCGCCGCCTACGTCCTTTTCTTCACGTGGTAGTGGTGGTGTCCGGTGTTGCGCGGGCCCCGTCTTCTTCCACTGCTCCGCATCTTCTTCCTCCTCTCTCGACTCCGGTGCGGTGGTGTTTGTTTGCCTGGACCTCTCCGCCTCACCTCTTCTTCCTGTGGTTCCTCGTCGCTTGTACCAAGGTGATATCATTTCTCGGGCCTTACCTCGCGTGGATCTGGATGGTCCAAATCTTGAGATTTGAGGTGGCTGTGTGCAAATTCGTAGCCACCGTGGTGCCTTTGATGCTGTTCTTGGTGATTTATTACTCTGGTGCTATTTTTTCTTGTCGATTTCGTATGTGATATGCAGTACTTGCTCGGTTAGGGTTTAATGTTTATTGTTCGGTATGGATTCAGTGATGGTTTGTGGTTTTTTATACTAGTTGATGATGCTGTTAGTAGGTCCTGGGGGCTTCTCTTTGGAGAAGCAGCCGTTCCTGCTACTTTTTGTCCATCTGTTTATGAATCTAGTTCATTTAGAGGCCAGCAAAGGCATGTCTGATGATTGAAAACTGTTTTTAATAACTGAATGTAGATGGATCCATCCAGCCAGCATTCTGTCATGGCCAGTTAGGCTGCAGCAATGGTTGTGGTCATGGTGGCTTTTCTGTTTTCTAGGATTAAGAGACTGAGGGGTGAGGATAGACCCATACCCTATGGTCCTACGGCTTTAGTAGATGAGTATAGGAAGAGGAACTTGGACTTAATTTATAACTCCATTGATAAGGAGTGCATTGACATGCTAAGGATGAGTAGGGCCCCTTTCTTTGCTCTTTGTAATCTATTTAGGCAGAGGGGTCTTGTGCTAGACAGTGTAAATGCAAGTGTTGAGGAACAAGTTTCTATGTTTCTCCATGTTGTTGGACACAACCAAAGGTATAGGGTGGTCCACAAGAGTTTTAGAAGGTCCATAGAGACTGTGCACCACCATTTTCACCAAGTGTTGTATGCTGTTAGGGAGCTTAGGAGTGAGATGATCAAGCTTTCATCCTAAGATTTTTGGGAGCTAGAGATGGAACCCATATTTCAAGGTACTGTACCTTATTTCATTTGTTGATGGTTTAGGGAGTATATGTGACATACACCTCATTTGTTCCAATTAAATGTTGTTTAGGGCTGCATTGGGGCTATTGATGGCACCCATGTGTTGGCTAGGGTGCCTAGACACATGCAGGTTGCCTTCAGGGGTAGGAAGAGTAACCCCACTCAAAATGTTATGGCTATTGTGGACTTTAACCTAAAATTCACCTATGCATTGGCTGGGTGTGAGGGATCAGCACATGATGCTTTGATCCTGACAGATGCTATTGAGAGACAGGATGGGTTGAGCATACCAGAAGGTAATTGCATTGTTAATAGTGAAACAGCAAACACCAACTGATTGCAGTCCCTGTTAATGCTGTAGGCAAGTTCTACCTAGCAAACACAAACTCATTTGTCTGAGTTTGGTAGCAGAACCTACCCTAGTAATGAGAGGGAGCTCTACAACTTGAGGCACTCTTCCTTAAGGGTGACAATAGAGCATGCTTTTGGGGCTTTGAAGAATAGGTTTTGTATTCTAGACAACTAGCCCTTCCACACCTACAAGACCCAAGTGAAACTTTTCCTAGCTTGTTGCATTTTGCATAACTGGATTTTGTCCTTTGGCATTGATGAAGTTGGGCCAACTGAGGAGTCTTGGACAGCCATCCCCCATGTTGTGTTAGGGAACCAACCTGTTAATCATCTGCAGTCCCAGCACAACAGTGGAATGGCAGCTTTGAGGGATGCTATCTCTGCTAGCATGTGGGCCAATAGGGGAACTACTAGGACTTGAACCACATTTATGTAATAAATTTGTATAATTCAGGCTGCCTTTCTATGGAACTAATTAATGAACTATGTGTATGACTATTTATGTATTTCATGGACAATGCTGGGACTAATGGCTTCCATTATCCTATCTTCTTGGTTTTTGATTGAATGCTGGTTATGTGATGTTCATGGTGTATTTGTTAGTTAAATGTTACCTTGCTACACTTAGGATGGCTTCTGTCAATGTCAATGGTGCTGGTGGTGTTGCTGGTGAGGGGTTTGTGACTACTACCTCATTGGTGCCTGGGGTTGGGATGGCTGCTGCTGGTGCCCCTGCCGGTGCTAATGTGCAACCCTTGCCTACTGCTGGTGGCAATGGGAATGGTGCTGCTGCCAGTGTTGGTGGTGTTAGGCCACCTATGATGTAGACTAACAACACTAGTGGGTTTGTGCTGCATAGGATGAGGTAGCTCATCCAATCTGGTGCTAGAGCAGACAAGGGCTTCAAAGAAAAAAGACATTAACCAGGTAGCTAAGGCCTTGAGAGAGTACTCTGGTGAGGAGCACCTTAGGAAGTGGAGGCAGAGGTGGGAGAGGGTGTCCAAGTGGAAGGACCTCAGTGGGGCACTTTGTAATGATGACACGAAGGCCATCATGCTAGACCAGGACCACTATGCTGGTCATGTTAAGGTAAAGCTTGCTGCATTTTGTAGTTAATTATGTTTAGTGTTTTCTCATTATGATTACTAAATTTGATTACTAACTGTCTTCTCTGGTTTTGTGGTTGCAGGACCATCCCAAGGATGTTGAGCACCTAAACACCCCTATCAGGTTCTATGATGAGATGGAGACCATCTTTGGTAGCAGTACAGCTACTGGGAGGTTTGCTTTTGGCTCAAATGAGCCCCTAGGGGTGAACTGCAACACCACTAACACTGCAGCAGGTAAGATGGAGGGCACATTTGGGCACTAGCTGGGGGATGAGAAGCATGACCATGGGGAGAGCAGCAAGGCCACTGAGCTTAACAGCTTTGCAGTGGGTGGGAAGAGGAAGAGTGTTTGCTTTAGTGAGGATGAGATGCTGCTCATGACCAACATGACTGATGTAGTCAACAATGTGGCCAATGCTTTGAGGGAGACAGTGCCTGTTCATGTTGATGCTGATCTATACCATGCTGTGATGGACATGCCTAGCTTCATAGAGGAGGCCTTGATTGTGGTATTTAGCCACCTTCTGGACAACAAGGCACATGGTAAGGGTTTTGTGGACATGGTGGACAACCATAGGGTTATCTGGCTTAGGATCTTCCTGGCGAAGCACTACTACATCTAGGATGCTTGCACTCTACCTCTACTGCAAGCTAGAGGAGGGAAGTAGTTGAGAACACTTATATGTTCTCCACCCTCCTTAACCACTCTCCTTCCCTAATCTTTTGTGCAGTGACTTAGGGCCTTTTGTGTAGCAAGGTAGCTTGACTTAGTAGTACCTGTCCTTTTGGGGGTATTTTGCATTTAGGGGATGGCTAACCATATTTATGTAATATTTGATCCTGGTGAAGGCAGCTATGTCTGCTGGTACTTGAACTGGTAAGGCTTGTGATGGACATTACTGGTTTGAACTATTTAGATATTCACATGTCCTAATCTATTTATGCATGAGTTGCCTATTTATTCTATTTACCGTTTTGCTTTTGGGTGGCTGGTTTGCCACACCATGAGATACATCCATATCCAACTAACTACCTGATGTGGTGATGTTTCATCATGTGGCTAGCTAGGGATGGGTGCATCTCATGATGTGCAACCATTAACCACTACTAAACATTTTCTGTCAACCTTTGCTGTTTTGCTTCTGTTTCATGGTTTGAAACACCATGTGACACATCCATTCCCAACTAGCATCATGATATGCTCATCTATGATCATGTTGGTAGCTGAGGATGGCATGTCACCTTCTTTGCAACTATTCATCAAGACTGACCAGGTTTTTGGACTTGGTGATGATTTGGGTAAGGCCTATGATGATGATATACTATGATGAGGTGGCACTGTCTTCTTTTGATTATGTTGTTCTTGCTTTTCCTTTCTATGCTGCAACCTGGGGTGTCTGTTGGCTACTAACTATTATGTCTAGGCAAATAAACACACCCTTTTTGTCCAGTGCTTGAGTTTGTATTGTCCAGTGCTTGAGTTTTATTGACCGGTGCTTGATTCTTTACTGCCTTGATCTTTTTCTGACTTAATCAGTGCCACCAATGATTCTATACCAATGCCATATGAATTTAAAGAAATCTGAGGACAACATTGATCTAATTGTCAGTGATGTCTTACATGTTGGATGGATTAGGATGCAGGCCATTTACTTTGCTTCCTACGTCTTCTCTTGGTGCCTAAACCAAGTTATTCTTTGGTTAATCACCAGGCGAAGCCATGGAAAGTAAAATGATGGTCTGTGACCATCAACCACATGA
This sequence comes from Miscanthus lutarioriparius, assembly GCA_904845875.1. Classification (NCBI taxonomy): domain Eukaryota; kingdom Viridiplantae; phylum Streptophyta; class Magnoliopsida; order Poales; family Poaceae; genus Miscanthus; species Miscanthus lutarioriparius. Next base: position 64,856,893 of record CAJGYO010000002.1, read on the forward strand.
CTGAGGCCTATGCTACTTTGCTGACAATGATGTTTACACTCATTTGGTCATTTGGTTGGATCTATAACATAAACTAAGGCAGCTTGTTTTTTTTTGCAGAACTCAGATGAGTCCATGGCACACTACTAGAAATCTCCACTTCTATGATGAAAATCTTAATGATGAATCCAAAACCATCATAGAAGGTCGCTTTTTATGATGAATATTTTTGTTTCATCATAGATCAGTGGTGATGATCCTACAACCCTCCTTTTCTATGATGAAATCAGGCATCGTTACAAAAAATGTCATAGAAGAACGTAGGGTTTCATCACAGATCACTCGCGTGACTCATCTATGACGATCTCCTTTAAAACTATGACGAACAGGGATTCATCATTGAACTAATTACCTATCTGTGATGAACAATATTCAATCTATAATGAATGGCTTCATCATAGATCTCCACACGATACTTTCTCCATCCGACGTGTACCTATGGGACCTGTAGTTACTCATTTGTGATGCTTGCAATTCGTCATAAAGTCTCTACTCGATCCTTTCTCCATGTGACATGTACCTGTGGGATCCATCTCCATCCGACGTGTACCTATGGCACCTGTAGTTACTCATCCATGACGCTTGCAATTCATCATAAAAGTCTCCACTCGGTCTTTTCTCTGTTCAACATGTACCTATGGGTTTAGGGTGTGTGCTTATACAAGAATGTCGAGTTATTGCCTATGCTTCTCGGCAGTTGAGGAAGCACGAAGTCAACTACCCTACACATGATTTAGAACTTGCCATAGTTGTTCATGCATTGAAGATATGGAGACATCACTTGTTGGGAAACGTATGTCACATATACACTGACCACAAAAGTCTCAAGTATATCTTCACTCAACCAGAACTGAACATAAGACAATGTAGATGGTTAGAGCTAATCAAGGACTATAATTTGGAAGTGCACTACCATCCAGGAAAAGCCAATGTTGTAGCAGATACACTCAGTCGGAAATCTCATTGTAATGCCTTAGAAGCATTGTTGGAGGATGGGTTTAATATGTTGCATCCTGTTGTGCTACACAACATCACTGTCAGTTGCTCACTTGAGAGCAAGATCATTAAACTTCAAAGGACATATGTAGGTGTGTTTCATATAAAGAGAAAGATGAAGGAACAGGAACCCAATCATTGTAGGTTGGATGAAAAAGGTGTGCTATGGTTTAATGACCGACTAGTGGTACCGAAAGACCGTGAACTTTGAGAGCATGTGTGATCTCTTCCAAGGGTTCATGGGAAAAATGGCTACCTTTAGCTGAGTTTTCCTACAACAACAGTTATCAAGTGAGCATCAAGATGACTCCTTTTGAGGCCTTGTACGATCGAAAATGTAGAACTCCTTTGAATTGGGTTGAGCCCGGAGAGAGGAGATACTATGGCCTTGATTTTGTCAAAGAAGCTAAAGAGCAAGTGAGTATTATCCAACAACATATCAAAGCAGCTTAGTCTAGGCAAAAGAGCTATGCTAACAAGAGAAGAAGGCCTATCGAATTTCAGGTAGGTGACTATGTATACCTCAAGGTAGCACCAATGAAAGGAGTACAACGATTTGGTGTGAAAAGAAAACTAGCACCTAGACATGTAGGCCCATACAAGATCATTGAGCGAAGCGGAAGAGTGGCTTACAAGATCCAGTTGCCTCCAGAGGTGCAAGCTATATTCAATGTCTTCCATATTTCTCAGCTAAAAAGATGTCTTCGCGTACCTGATGAAGCTATTAAAACCACCAATATTAAGCTCCAATCAGATTTGACTTATGCGGAAAAACTAATACAAGTTTTGGAAGAAATGGAAAGAGTAACCCGGAGCAAGGTTATTAAATTCTACAAAGTGGTGTGGAATAACCACGGTGAACAAGATGCCATGTGGGAATAGGAGGATTATTTACGTGAGATTTATCCTACCTTTTATAAAAAAATGGTAGGTCTTTCAAATCTCGGGACAAGATTTCTATAAGGGGGAGGGGCTATAACACCCTAGTGTTAAGCATTGCATTTGGCACTTGCATTTCATGAGCACAAGCATCATCCAAGCATTCATGAGCATGAGCATGATGGAATTTCATCTTATTCTTTACATATTATCACATGTGATGTTGATTATATACATGCATATGCTTGTGATCATGTGTGACCAATGCAAGAGATGGTTGTGAGGTCACAAAAATACCTTAGACACATTTAGGATGGAAAATGGAACAATGTTTGCATTCATGACATGTGCCAAATTTGCTTCTAAGTCATAGTTTACTAAAAATTTCATTTCTCATGATACTGCTTTGACTAGAGTTGAACTATGGCATAGAGGGTTTTGCATGGCAGTGCACCCTTAATAAAAGTTGTAGTTCTTGACATGGGTAACAAACTTTATTTAAGGTTCATGAGCTAATTCAGTGCCTAACATGGTCAAATAGGGCCCACAAGAATCAACAAAATGCTGTTTTGAGACAAATTTTGCTGCCTAGAAGCTGTTTTTAGTTTCAATGTGACCTACTTTGGAGCTTTTCATTTTGTAAACCAGTGAGAATTTGGCAATGCTTCTTGAAGCAAAGTTGTAGTACTCCCATAGCTCTACAACCTTCACTAATATAGTTTTTGCTAATTCTACATGGATTAGGAGTAATAGTGGTACGAAGTTGGGATGTTAGTTGGCCTAACGGCTGATTTGAATCGGCCAGGCCGATCATGGCATGGCCGATCGCTGCCAGGCCGCGCACGCCGCGTGGCGGCCGCTCGCTGGCATCGAGGCCAGTCGGTCTGGCCAATAGAGGGAGTAAAGGGAGGCGTAGCTGCTACTCTCTCCCATTCCCACTCTCTCACCCTGCCTCTCTCGCTCTGGCCCTCGCCATTGCCGCGCTGCCGTCGCCACCGCTGCACCACCGCCATGCTCACGCGCTATTCTCACCGCACCACCATCCAATCCATCTCGCCCAAAGCTACACTTTGATGTGCTCCACCTCACCGAGTCGCTCACATCGCCATTCGAGCAAGGGTAAGGCCGCATTGCGCGTCGTCGTCGCCACCATGGCCACGAAGCATCGCCGAGCTCTGAGCTCACCGTGGCCAGCCCTATCCGCTGCTCCTCCTACCTCTTTCTCCCCTGGTATATCGTTGTCTTAGGTCCCAGTAGCTTACGTCGTAGTCGGTTTAGCCGCTACTGACGCTGCCATGCGGGAACGTGCGACTACACCATGCGCGCCCACCATGGCCATGAGCGCAAGCTCACCGCGTCTGGCACCGACTAGACCCCGCCGTCCCCCTCTAGAGTGTGTTTTTGCATGGCTTTGAACCATAGCACCATCTCTAAAGATGGATACCTACCACCAACCACTGTCTGGTCGGAATAGCAAGCGCCGCCGCGTATGCTGTGCGTCGTTGTGCCACCATGCATGTGGCTAGAGCTCACCTCCACTTCACCGTGGCTTGATCCACACTGTAGAACTCCACTAGGGTTTGTAGAAGCTATAGCCGCGCTCACCTGGCCATGCCATTGCCGAAGACAGTGAGTCCACCACTACGCGCTATCGCTGAGCCACCATGCTCACCGGCGAGGTTGCTCCGGTGATGCTCCAAGCCAAATGAGGGTACCCCTCGATGTGGCTTGACGAGGCGAGTGTAGTGGTGAAGACCTCACCACCAGTGACCTCGCTGCAGGAGAGATAGGGCCGGTCAACTGCCGTGCCCCTACTCTGTCTCACTGTCTTGTGGGGTCCTTTGACCCATGGGACCCAGAGCCAGCCACAGTGGGTGCATGGACGGGGTGCACTTTGCTGCTAGGCCCGATTTGAAATTTGATTTTCTTTATTTATTTTTTGGATTTTATAGCAAACTTTAAAAATCCATATCTTGAGTTAGGAGTGTCCAAATGGGGTGATCCAAATTTTGTTGGATTCATCATGAAGTTGACTATTTGATAAAAATATGAAACCTACTGTTGGGGTATTTTTCTAGGGGAACATTAAATTAAGCTAGTAAAGTGCTTTTAAAATAGTTGTTATCTTATAAAATGCATAACTTGAGCTATAGAAGTGCTAAAATTGTGATTCGAATTTTGTGAGTCTTGTGTTGGCATTCTCTAGCTAGGAAAAATACTAAAACTATAGTGGGCATATTTTGATTATGGTCTTTCTATATCACCTTAATTAAATGCTAGTTTCTGGTGAAATTAATTGGGGTAAAAATACATAACTTATGATCATGCAAATTTCTACACAGTGTTCTTATGCTAGGATGAGAGTAAAAAAAATATGAAATCTGTTGTTTGACACTTTTCACTAGGCTAAACTATTTTCACTAAAATAAGCCTATGCAAATTGCCATTTTTGTAGAGATGGCTATACTTATCATATTGGCATAAAATTTCTACAGTAGACTTTTGGGGGCATATAAGCTACTGTAATTTTATCAGAATTTATTGTGTAGTGCAACTATTTATCTTCTAAATCGCCCTATGATATAAGGAAATTAATAAATGTATATAAATAAATTAGTTGGGCTTAACCATGATGTTTTATGTGGTGCTTGTGATGCATATGATCTGTTGATATTAGTAGTTGCGCTTGGAATTGATTTGTTATAGGTAGCTACTTAATCATTGCTTTATAATTCAACTAGATGGCTGCATGAGTAGTTTCTGTTGTGTTGACAAATTCATGACAATAGTGACTTTTTCTATTAAACTTGTTAACATAAAAGTTGTAGATAACTTACTCATATTGCTTGTCCTAAAATTTCATGGTCATGGGATTAATGGTTTAAGAATTATAGCTGTTAGAATTCTGCTGTCAGATTTGCTTATCCTCTGGATAGATCTGGAAGATTGAATTGTTTGACCTAGATAGCTACTGAATCACCTTAAGATGATTAAAATAGAGTTGTAGGAAATTTCATAAGATTTGCAGAAAGTCCACAACCATATTGTTTGGATGTGTATAACTCTAGTTATGGTCAAAACATGTGGCTGCTGTCTTGCAGTCCAGAAAATACTTTTTATGGGAGTTGTTTAAATTACTAGAGAGGAGATATGCACCCACTTAGTAAAAGAAAGTTATTTTTGTTATCACCTTAATAACTTGCTACCATGAACATTTAGGAAATATGCATTTTATCATATCATATCATCCATGTCATTATCTATGCATCCTTGATATCTTATTTCAAGATCATGCATATAGGCTCTCCTGAAGGAGTAACCCTACTAGAATTCGAAGAAGAGGCGAAGGACAATCAAGGGACACCCCAACCCAGCTCCCGAAGGAGAAGAGCCGGCCACTGATGAACTTCTAGAGTGCCCTGATCACTGACCCACCTCTTTCCTAAAAGGCAAGCCCCGGAGCATTCTAAGCCTTCTATGTTTTATAAAATATCACTTTGAGTCCTTTATGTTGGATGCATTAGGTTATAAGAGTTGATTTGGAAATACTTGATGCATAGAACTACCTTGTCTAGATATATACTTTAAACCCTATGTATGTCTAGGATCGAATATATGCTTAGCCAGGCTTAGATCGATAGAAGTCGGGTGATTTCCTGTCACCTGCGAGATATAGGTGGATACCAGAGTATGGTTTGCTATATTTGCTATCATAGAAAAGAACCATGGGATAATGTAACTAGAGGCCGGGCGAAGTCTATATGTAGGTTGACTCATGTGATTCCGTTTGTGCCGATTAAGGACCGCATTATTAGAGGCCCTCTTGTCATTTTGAACGCATGCATCTCACTTAGCTGGCCGAATAACTCGTTTCGACAGCGAAGTCGAGTAGCTCAACTCAGGCTAGGCCTCGTTCTATCAAACTGCGCACACTAGAGGTAGTAAGGATGTGTGGGGAGCCGGTGTGAGGCCAAGGGTAGGTTAGAGTCCTGATCGACCTAGCATCCAGTAGTGTCCCTAAGGGTGCGGCGCTGATCGAACCCATGAAATGTGTACCTGAGTTGTACCAAAGGTGACCTAAGGCTATCATGGCTGGTAGACCTAGGTTTGTGTTGCAATCGATTTGAATCATCGTCTCTCCCGGATAGTGAGAAACTTGGCGGAGCCCCTTCATAGTAGTAATTGGACTATGTAATGTCATGGTTATGATGAACATGGAAAATATTACAACGACTATGGTTATTATTGTATGTTACTAATTAATGGGGACAGGGATCCTGATCTTCCATCAGGTAGAGGTAACTATCGTTGTGGCGGAGAATGACACACCGATCTGGCTTCAGATCGAAAGATTGAACCCTACAATCTTAGCACCACAACTCCTCTAGTTATCAACCGAGACACGGATCCGGTTGACCTCGCCAAGATGGCTAATCCCTGCCTGCGCAACGAAGAACACAAGCAAGAATAAGAAAGAGAACAACCAAATTGCAGATGAATGATTAATCTCACGATGTTGGGGTCTCACAAACCGATGAACAGTGAAACTGTTCTTGACATATTAATCTAAGCAAAACCCAAAACCTAATGACGGCACCGGCGTATGATTATAAAGGTCATAGGGTCGTCGCCTACCCTAGACGCGCCCCCCTAATGGGCTCAAAGACGATACACGGCCCATTGGACCAGATATGGTGACGCAACACCTAGATAGATTCTGGATGCTAACTTGTTTCGACAATTCCTATGGATTCTAAAGAGATTTTGATGTGAGGCCACTTGGATTGGCTTCCTTATCAAATTAGCTTTCCAACCATATGTGGATTGTCGAAAACAGAGTCTGGATGCGTCCTGGGTGACTAGTTTAAGGCAGACTGGTCCTGGAGGCCAAGGCAGACTCGAAATCATGTTGGACCGGGCCTCCGGTTTCTGTTGGACGTCCTTGCTGGTCATCATCACCTCCACCTCTTCCTCTAAGTCCCTCATGACCCTCTCCAATGTTCCTAAACAAGATAACAACATTAGGTAGTAGTCTATTCTAAAAAATATGAAAAGGATCGCTTAAGAAATGAGCTTACCTCTAAATTGAGTTGACGCATTCGAGCTTGGGTCATTGGACCTTGCACGATGATTGGAAGATCAGCGGGTACATCCAAAGGAGTGATGTCCTCATCATCTCCCCTTCTTGAAACTAAGTCTTCCTCGATTCAAGCTCATCTTCTTCTCCCAAATAAGGCTTCAAATCTATAATGTTAAAGGTGGGACTAATCCCGAACTCGAGTGGCAACTCAAGTTTGTAGGCACTATCATTTATTTTCTCAATTATCTTATAAGGACCAGCTGCTCTTGGCATTAATTTAGACTTACGCAGCTCAGAAAATCTATCTTTTCTCAAATGTAACCAAACCAAATCACCCGGTTCAAGTTTAATTTCTTTTCTACCTTTACTACCAGCAAATCTATATTTTTCATTCATTCTTTCAATATTTGCTTTAGTTGTTTCATGCAACTTACGAATGAAATCAGCACGCTCTCTAGCATCACTATGTGTTCTCTCAGTGGTAGGTAAAGGAAAAAGATCAATAGGAGCGTGGGGGTTAAAACCATACACTACCTGAAAAGGTCTTACCTTGGTGGTGGAATGTTCCACCTCTGTTATATGCAAACTCCACATGCGGCAAACACTCTTCCCATATCTTCAAATTGCGCTTCAAATTGCTCTCAACATGGTGGACAATGTTCGATTCACTACCTCAGTTTGTGTAACACCCAAAAATTTTTACCACAAATTAGCAATTAATTCTTAGCATTTATTACATTTTCTAGGTATTCTTAACTTAGGCCAAATAAATAAATATTGAATAAATAAAATAAACTATAAGTTTAGAAACTTGTTTGTTGCATTCATGCTGAATCATTTGGGTTTTGATTGAGTGTAGGGCTAGAAGATTTGAAATTTGTATTCAAAACTTATTTGAATTTGGCTTAAAAATGAAAATGGAGAAAATAGAATTTGATAAACATTTGATTTGAAAAAAAGGAGAAAGTCACCTTCCGCCCATTAGCCCGGCCTTCTTCTCCCTCCCCTTTCCCTACTGCCTACTCAAGGCGCCCCCACTCGATGGCTGCCCTGCCTTGTGCCCGGTTTGCTTGCCCACCAGTATGACCCAGCTTCGCCTGACGCCCCAAATTGGCCACCCGTCGCTTCGCCCTCTCCCTTTCTCTCTCGCTGCACTCCGCCCCACCGGCGCCCTTTTTCTTCTTTCCTTTCTTCTTCCCCGAGCTTCCTTTTTCCTCCCCGGTTCTTTCCTTTCTCCGCCATTGCCCGTCACTTTGCTTTCGGATGGAAGGCCACCGCCACACCCGCACATGGCAGGTGACCAATCCCGCCCCTCTCTCCTTCCTTTTCTCTGCAAGACAGTAGGCCTATAAAGCCCCAACCGGCGCCTCCCTCCTCCCTTTGGACGACCACCCGCTCAAGCTCACCATGCGCATGGGCGAACTTCCCTCCCCGAGCACTATCCTCGTCATGAAGCCACCCGGCACCACCGTACTCCCCGCGCCCATAGGTACCTCCACCTCTGGTTTTGGTCACGTTTTGGTCGATTTCGCCTTCACCCGCCCTCCCTCTCTCTCGGATCGCGGCCGCCGCCCGTCGGCGACTCGCTTGAGCTCTCCAGACGCCAGCTGCGCTCCCCTCCAGACGCATCGCGGTGAGCCCCTCGTCCCTCCTCTCTGCTCGATTCGTCAATTTGTGCGCTTAGGATGCCGTGGCCGTGAGCTCCGAACCACCAGCCATGGCGCCACCGCGAATGCCACCCGACATGATGCCCGCCCGTTCGGTACCCTAGCGAATTCGCATCACCGCGCATTGTCTAGGTGTAGTCCGCGTCGAGTTTGGTATGTCGGAATCACCGAACCGGTGACCACCGACAAGCTCGCACCGTCGGCGACAATGGCGCCGCCGTCGCGAAGTCTCTTCCCCGCGACCCGCTGCCCTGCACTCGCTGCTGCGCCGTCGGATCGGGAACGATCGGTCCAGATTAAGTACCCTTCGGGATTATAACCGGTCCACCGGTTGGACCATGCACTCGGTCCACAAGCGGCGGTCATCGGCTGGTCCACCGCCGTGTGGTGCACCGCGCGCCGACCACGCGACATGTGGCGGCCGAGTCGGCGGTGAGTCAAACGATCAAAGCCATGCGCATCTTGCGAGAAAAAGCCCCGCGTTTTCCAAAGAATCAACCCATGGTCCATCCGAGTTCAAACTAATTTTTATTAGTCTGTTTTTATTCATTCAAGTCCCTGGGTTTCTAGAAATAGTAAGCCCGGTCCAGATTTCATTTAAATTCAGATTTTTAATTATTTTAATTCAAAATAGGTTAGTTTATTTACGAATCGCCATTACATCTTATTTCATGCATAACTTTCACGTTTTAAGTCCGATTTGAGTGATTCTTTCGCTCATGTGTTCAGTAGAAATGCGTGAGAACAGATCTATAAGTTTTTCAACATATGTTTTCACTGTTTGGTGTACTGTTCTAATAGAGTTCTATCTTGTATGCATGTAATGATTGGAATGATGCTTGATTGATGATTGGATCACGATTAGAGGGTGAGCCATTCGAGGTGACCGAGGACCCCAAAGCAGGATCAAAGCAGTACTCCTGGGATTTACTTTGAGGAAGGCAAGTGTACCAAAGGCCCTTGTTACCTATGAACTACTACCACTTACATTCATGCATGTGTTTAATTTGAATTGCCTTTAAGGACTTTACCTAGATGATTCATTGTACCACATATCCTTGATACAGGGTTTATTGGGTAGGCATTTTGGATAGATGTTTGCGGTAACTTAACATGAAGTAATTGTTAAACATACTTAAAGACTATATGCAATGTGATAAAATGGAACTTTTTAGCAACAGATAAGGGGGCTGGAGTACGGGGTTGAGTACTCTAGTGCCTCTCCATAAGGACTTAATCCTGAAGCGGCAACCCAGGAGGGACCGTACAACCCCGAGTGTCAAATGGCTCTGACTTTAACCTATTATCTAGTTTGTACTAGCTCAAATGTAGCTCCATGAAGGGGTAAGAGGGTATCTTTCCTTTTTACTCATTAGGGTGTGCACCGTGCTGCGATGCCCACGTGTGCCATTCCTTTGTAGCTACGATCTGTTAGTGCAACTAGCTAAGGGTTTCATAGTGAAACTCTGCCACACTTCCTTGGAAGAGGTGTAGTGGGTCTCGCGAACCCCGGCATTGGGAATCACGGCTCGGTGGGTAAAGATGTACAATTTCTGCAGAAATAATTAACCTGTTATAACAGCCGTGCTCACGGATACGAGCGGTCTGGATCCTTCGAGATTAGTGGTTACTGTGGATGATGGATGGTTGGGAATTGAGATAAAACTTGATGATACTTAAATACCACTTGGGAATTGGGACTATTCATTAAAGTAGTAATTCAGGTTGCTAAAAATTAATCAACTAAAATTGCGAACCGCAGTCAAACAGTGTCAAGCCTATTTGAGCCTCATAGATCCCTTTGTTATACTTGCTAAGCATGGTGAGCTTACACTTGCTTTACATCAATGAAAATCCCGGATGGGTAACAGATAATGGATATGACGAGTTTCCGGAGGATGTCCAGGACTACTAGGAAGACGTTCACCAGTTGGAGTCCCTGTGGCAGTTGGGCTAGTTATTTCCGCTGTGTTTGTAATAATATTGCCATTGAGCAAACTTTGTATTAACTTTTATGATGAGATATGCGATGTAATAAGTACTTTACTTTGATATTATTGCAATTTGTGATATATGTGTGGGTTTGGACATCCTGGGCACACATATATGAGTACTTGGTTTTGCTTTGCAAAATTGGGTGCGACAAATTGGTATCAAAGCTATAACTGACTGTAGGACGAACAACCTAGTTAGAAATGGACGTTTCTAGGATCACATTATCTTTATTTTACTACTTTAATTTGCTATAAAATTTTTGCTTATATTCTGTTCTTTATCTATTGCCAAAAAATTATTTTGTTCTAATGCTCAACCTTTTCATTCTTATAGATGGCCCGTACCAAGTGACCGCGCGCAAGAGGACCCTTCCGATGCCCACCAGGAGGACCAGGTTCACTTTGGGCAAGCGCAGTGCCTTACATCCGTGGAAGCCCGAGGAACCTGGAAGAGGAACCACCTGTGGAGGTGCCCATGGGGGAACCTCTGGAGGACGTGCTTGAAGACCCGATGGACGAAGAAACAGAAGAGGGGCCTATGTTCGAGGAGCCCATTGAGATAGAAGAGTCTGAGGAGGATCCTATGGAGGAGCAGGAACAGGATGGCCTGGAGGGAGCTGGTGACCCCGACGATGGAGATGACTCTGATGATTCTGATGCTGATGGGGGTGATGATGGTGGAGATGGTGGTGATGGTGGAGACGGTGGAAATGGGGGTGATGACAGTGATGATGATCACAATGCACTGTTGGCTCAGGGATGGACTGTGGAGATCCACTACGACATGGAGGGTGATGCCTACTATCACCCCAGGCTACTCGCACTTGTGCAACGCTACCACCCCGGAGGCACTGTTCAGTACAGGACGGAGCATTGGACCCACCCCGACTACCTCGGCTTCTGGGAGACAGAGGTGTACATCCGAGAGGGGACTCGGGTGCGCTACATCCACCGCGCCATCACTGCACGGCTCACACGCGAGGCCGTCATCAGGGATGCAGCTCGACAGGCATTGGTGGTCAACCGCGACCGCCACTTCGACGACATCGCCTGGGAGGACGACCGATATCTTCCCCGCCGTCGGAGCGGACAGTCTACATGCAACATCGCTGCACCACTCGGAGAGGCGAACCTGAGGCTGAGGCCTACCTTGTTGTGCTTGGCTGAGATCAACACCGACTTGGATCAGACCCAGGACGAGCTCGACGTCATGGGGAGGGCCTACCTACGACTTCTTGGCGTGAGAGCGCTACTGAAGCAAAGAACTAGGTGGTCCAGATGTAGATGCGCCAGGAGTACCTGCTCAGTCGCCCCCGAGGACCAGAGGAGAGTCTGGAGACCCCAGCACCAGCACCACCGTCGACCCGTACCCATAGGAGAGTCTTAAAAATATGTAATAAGCACGCGTAGCTACGCGAGAGAGTATTTAGTTTCTTTCTTTTAATGGTTGGACAAGTGTTAGTTGCATGGTTGGATGTTTATCAATATGAATAATGTTTGATTTGGATCTTTGATATGATTGTGATGACTTGTGGGCATGTCCACGGTCATTTAGTTAAGGTTAAGGTTTAGGAATATTATGAATAAATAGTTGGGTTTCATTTTATCATGCTGTCCATTCTTTATCAATCTGAGCAGTCTGTCTTTATCAGTTCATATCTCATAATATAATTGTCCAATGGTCATGAAATTTATATGGAGATAAGTAGACTTCAACATCATTCTTTTTGCTCTGGAATCACCTCAATACCTATTATAAATTGTGAAATACAGCTGTTTTAAGATGAGGTTTATGTGCTGTCAGAATTCTGGAACAGTACTGCTTGTCGTCTGTATTTGACAAAGTAAACGTCAGAATCTGGAAAAGTGTTCTAAATCAAAGTTGTAGAGAATTTCATAAGCTGTCCAGAAAGGTAAAATACGTAATCATATGATAAACAGAGAGTGAGATATGCTCGTTTTACCACACTGCTGTTATCCAACTCGCCGGAAAAAATCAGAACAAATATCTTGATGTATACCCTACATATATCTACACCAGTATCTTGTAAGAGTTATATGCTTGGACATGTGAGACTTATGTGATGCTTCTACAGATGGTGAACACCAGGAGAAACAACCAGGGAGGCGAGGAACCGCCACCACCACCCCCAGTCTCCATGGAGCAAATTGATGATGATGCGAACCCAGTTGCTTCAAAGAGATGGCCCGTAACATGCAGAACATGGGGCAAGGGAATGGAAATGCACCCCTCATGTCGTGGATAAGAGGGAGAGTTTCGAAGGACACCCACCTGTATTCAAGCACTCTGCCGACCCACCACTTGGTGACGACGGCTACGTGCCATTGAGAGGCAACTGGAGATTGCCCAATGTGATGATAGGGAGAAAGTTTTATATGCTTCGGGCGATTCAGTGGGGAGCTGCGCAGATTGGTGGGACTCATTCCGCTTCGGCCGCACTGCTAATCCCATCACTTGGGCTGAGTTCCATGATGCCTTTCAGCACTCATCACGTGCTGCAGGGGACTGATGAAGTCAAGAAGAAGGAGTTCTTGGCTCTCAAGCAGGGGGGCATGACTGTTGCTGAATATCGTGACAAGTTTATACAATTGTCACGGTATGCACCTACTGAGGTAGATGAGGATGGAAAGAGGCAGGAGCTATTTATGGAGGGCTTGAATGATGGTCTCCAGTACCAGCTGTTGTCTCATACCTTTGCTAACTTCCAACAGCTGGTGGACAAGGCTTTAGTGATTGAGAACAAGCGCCGCCAGATGGAGGACAAAAAGAGGAAATTTCAAGGACAACAATCTGGGAGCAACTCTCGCTTCGTGCATACCAACCCTCAACAAGCTCAACCTCAAGAGCGGCGCTATCAAGGTCGAGACCGGTCTCAACATAACCAAAGAACCTCGGCGTACAACAACAACAGAAGAAGAAGCGAGTTCAAAGCACCCATCGGGCGCCAAAGAAGAACAACCCAACAATGTACCAGTAAGGAACAATGCCCCCAATGCTCCGCAGAGGAATGGCGCACCAAAAGCGCCAAATGCAGTTAATGACAACAAGTGCTTCAATTGTGGAGAGCCGGGACATTACTCTAATAGATGCCCCAAGAAGATTAACTCACAAAGCGAGAACTACGTTGGGGAAAGGTGAACCATGTTACTGCTTTGAAACAGCTCAAGAGGCACCGGATGTGGTGATCGATGCGTTTCCGTCAACTCAAACTCAGCTCTGATGCTTTTTGATTCTGGTGCTTCGCATTCCTTCATAACATATACATTCATAAAGAAGCATGGTATTCCATAGAAGTGTTATGGTGAAGAAACACATGTTAGTAAGCTCACACGGTGGGGTAATGAAAGCAGAGTGGATATGCTTAGGCGCTAGCCTCAAAGATAAGGGGGTAGAATTTCAAGCAAATCTTGTAGTCATAAACTCCACCGTATCGATGTCATCTTGGGTATGGATTGGCTAAGGTTGCGAAGCGATTATTAATTGTGGTAATAGCTCGGTAAATCTTATCACTTCAACTGGGGAAGAAGTGGTGTTTGTGGCAACTTCGATCCATACGTAAATCTGTCGGGTTAATCAGGTTGGAGGCACAACTTTAGAAGATATAAGGATAGCAAATGAGTATCCGGATGTCTTTCCCGAGGAATTGCTAGGTATGCCACCGACAATGAGACATCGAGTTTATAATTGAACTTTTACCGGAACTGCACCCATAGCTAAGAGACCCTATAGAATGGGAGTGAATGAATTAGCCAGAACTTAAGAAACAACTAAGGGAATTGCTAGATAAGGGTTATGTTCAACCTAGTTCATCACCATGGGGTGCACCAAAGATCTTTGTGTAGAAAAGAAGGATGGCACACAAAGGATGTGCATAGACTACAGGTCACTTAATGAGGTCACAATTAAGAACAAGTACCCATTGCCTAGAATTGATGACCTATTTGACCAATTGAAAGGGGCTTGTGTGTTTTCCAAGATTGATCTTCGATCTGGATACCATCAGTTGAGGATAAGGCGTACTGACATCCCCAAGACCGCCTTTGTGACTCGCTATGGACTGTATGAGTTCACAGTTATGTCTTTTAGTCTGACTAATGCACCTGCCTACTTCATGTATTTGATGAACAAAGTATTCATGGAGTACCTTGATAAGTTTGTCGTCGTGTTTATTGATGACATACTAGTGTATTCTAAGAATGAAGAAGAACATGAAGGGCATTTGAGATTGGTGTTGCAAAAGCTTAGAGAACATCAACTTTATGCCAAGTTCAGCAAATGTGAGTTCTGGTTAAAAGAAGTATCTTTCCTTGGTCACATAATCTCTAATGGAGGAGTAGCAGTAGATCCCAAGAAGGTTAGAGATGTGTTGAGTTGGAAGCCACCTAAGGATGTTAGTGAGATTCGGAGTTTCCTGGGTATGGCTGGGTATTATAGGAGATTCATCGAGGATTCTCTCTAAGTTAGCCAAGCCCATGACTACGTTGTTAGAAAAGAATGCCAAATTTGTATGGACTAAACAATGCCAGGATAGTTTTGAGGAGTTGAAGAAGAGACTGACTTCTGCTCCAGTGCTCATCTTACCTGATCTCACCAAAAGTTTCTCTATCTATTGTGATGCCTCACGGCAAGGTCTAGGTGGTGTTCTTATGCAAGAAGGTAGAGTTGTTGCCTATGCATCCAGACAGCTGAGAAAACATGAGTTAAATTATCCGACTCATGATCTGGAGTTAGCAGCTGTGGTACATGCTCTTAAGATTTGGAGGCACTACTTGATTGGTCATAAGTGTGAGATTTATACGGACCACAAGAGTTTGAAGTACATATTCACGCAGTCAGATCTGAATCTGAGGCAGCGTAGATGGCTAGAGTTAATCAAGGATTATGATTTGGATATACACTATCACCCGGGAAAGGCTAATGTTGTAGCGGATGCCCTGAGTAGAAGGAGTTATGTGAACATGGCCTATACAACTCAACTACCCGAAGAGTTGTGTGAGGAGTTCAAATACTTGAATTTGGGTATTGTGGCCAACACCATGGAGTTAGAGGTAGAATCCACTCTGGAACAAGAGATTCGTAAAGGACAGATGGGTGATGAGAGGATCAAGGATATTGCAGAGCGTATAGTGATTGGTAAAGCCCCAGGATTCCATATGGATGATCAAGGGACAGTATGGTTCGGTAAAAGGATTTGTGTGCCAGAAGTAAAATCTATTAGGGAGTCTATCTTGAGGGAAGCCCATGACTCAGCCTATTCCATACACCCAGGAAGTACTAAAATGTATCTTGATCTTAAAGAGAGGTACTGGTGGTATGGACTAAAGAGAGACGTAGCAGAACATGTGGCTATATGTGACACGTGCCAAAGAGTGAAAGCGAACATCGAGAGGCCAGCGGTTTACTACAAACCTATGAAGATACCCGAGTGGAAATGGGAAGAAGTTGGAATGGACTTTATAGTTGGGTTACCCATACGTAAAAAGGATTTGACTCTATCTGGGTGATTGTTGACCGATTGACAAAAGTGGCCCATTTCATTCCTGGTCAAGGTAACTTATTCGAGTGCAAAGTTAGCGAGTTATATATGGAAAGGATTGTATGTTTTCATGGTGTACCAAAGAAGATTGTTTCGGATAGGGGTACACAGTTCACATCACATTTTTGGCGAAATTGCATGAGTCAATGGATACGAAGTTGAACTTCACTCGACCTTACCATCCTCAAACAGATGGACGTAACCGAAAGGACAAATCAGATCTTAGAGGATATGCTAAGAGCTTGTGCTCTGCAAAGATGGGACAAGTTGGGATAAGAGTTTACCTTATGCCGAATTCTCCTACAATAATAGCTACCAAAAGAGTCTTAAAATGGCACCGTTTGAGGCATTGTATGGCGGGAAGTGCGAGAACACCATTGTTTTGGAATCAAACGGGGAAAGCCAAGTTTTGGACCGGATGTTTTGCAACCGGCGTAAAAAACAAGTGCAAACGATAAGGCAAAACCTAAAGGTTGCACATCCCGACGTAAAAAGCTATGCGGACACGAGAAGAAGAGATTTGGCATTTGAAATTGGTGACTTTGTCTATCTCGAAAGTTTCACCCATGAAGGGAGTAAAGAGATTTCATACCAAGGAAAGTTATCACCTAGGTATGTGGGACCATTCAAGATCATTAACAGAGAGGAGAAGTTGCCTACCAGCTAGAATTACCGTGAGGCTCTCGGTGTTCATGATGTCTTCCATGTGTCGCAACTTAAGAAATGTTTGAGAGTACACGAGGAACAACTACCTTTGGAGGAATTGGATTCCGAGGGGATCTATCATACAAAGAGTATCCAAGTGAAAATCCTGGAAACAATGGAGAGAATCACAAGGAGCAAAATAATAAGAATGTGCAAGGTTCAATGGAATGTACACTCTCATGGATGAGGCAACTTGGGAAAGAGAGGAAGATCTGAGAACCGACTATCCCAATCTCTTTGAACCATCCGAATCTCGAGGACGAGATTCATTCTAAGGGGGTAGGTTTGTAACACCCAAAAATTTTACCACAAATTAGCAATTAATTCTTAGCATTTATTACATTTTCTAGGTATTCTTAACTTAGGCCAAATAAATAAATATTGAATAAATAAAATAAACTATAAGTTTAGAAACTTGTTTGTTGCATTCATGCTTTGAATCATTTGGGTTTTGATTGAGTGTAGGGCTAGAAGATTTGAAATTTGTATTCAAAACTTATTTGAATTTGGCTTAAAAATGAAAATGGAGAAAATAGAATTTGATAAACATTTGATTTGAAAAAGGAGAAAGTCACCTTGGCCCAAATAGCCCGGCCTTCTTCTCCTCCTCCCTTTCCCTGCCTGCCTCGCTCAAGGCGCTGGCCCACTCGATGGCTGCCCATGGCCCGGTTTGTTGCCCCACCCACCAGCCTACCGCCTGCCCACCAAGCAGCCACCCACGTCCTCCGCCCTCTCCTTTTCTCTCTCACTGCACTCCGCCCCACCGGTCAGGCCCTTTCTTCTTTTTCTTTCTTCTTCCCCGAGCTTCCTTTTTCCTCCCCGGTTCTTTCCTTTCTCCGTGCCGCAAACAGTGCTGCTTTCGGATGGAAGGCCACCGCAAATCACCCGCACATGGCGGTGACCAATCCCGCCCGCTCTCCTTCCTTTTCTCTGCAAGACAACCGGCCTATAAAGCCCCAACCGAGCGCCTCCTCCTCCCTTTGGACGACCGCCGCTCGAAGCTCACCATCGCCACCGGCGAACTTCCCTCCCCGAGCACTATCCTCGTCGCCGGCCAAGCCACCCGGCACCGCCCGTACTCCCCAGCGCCCATAGGTACCTCCACCTCTGGTTTTTGGTCACGTTTTGGTCGATTTCGCCACACCGCCCCTCCTCTCTCTCCGGATCGCGGCCGCCGTCGGCGACTCGCTTGGAGCTCTCCAGACGCTGCGCTCCCCTCCAGACGCATCGCGGTGAGCCCCTCGTCCCTCCTCTGCGCTCAGTTCGTCAATTTGTGCGCTAGGATGCCGTAGCCGTGAGCTCCGAACCACCAGCCATGGCGCCACCGCGGGGAATGCCACCCCGACATGATGCCCGCCCCCGTTCGGTACCCTAGCGAATTCGCATCACCGCGCGCATTGTCTAGGTGTAGTCCGCGTCGAGTTTGGCTGTCGGAATCACCGAACCGGTGACCACCGACAAGCTCGCACCGTCGGCGACAATGGCGCCGCCGTCGCGAGTCTCTTCCCCGGCGACCCGCTGCCCCTGCACTCGCCTGCGCCGTCAGATCGGGAACGATCGGTCCAGATTGCGTACCCCTTCGGGGATTATAACCGGTCCACCGGTTGGACCATGCACTCGGTCCACAGCAGCGGTCAGCGCTGGTCCACCGCCGTGTGGTGCACCGCGCCAGTCCACGCGCGACATGTGGCGGCCGAGTCAGCAGCTGAGTCAAACGCAGTCAAAGCCATGCGCATCTTGCAGAAAAGCCCCCGCGTTTTCCAGTAATCAACCCGCGGTCCAGTCCAGTTCAAACTAATTTTTATTTAGTCCTGTTTTTATTCATTCAAGTCCCTGGAGTTTCTAGAAATAGTAAGCCCGGTCCAGATTTCATTTAAATTCAGAATTTTTAATTATTTTAATTCGAAAATAGGTTAGTTTATTTACAGAATCGCCATTACATCTTATTTCATGCATAACTTTCACGTTTTAAGTCCGATTTGAGTGATTCTTTCGCTCATGTGTTCGTAGAAATGCGTAGAACAGATCTATAAGTTTTTCAACATATGTTTTCACTGTTTGGTGTACTGTTCTAATAGAGTTCTATCTTGTATGCATGTAATGATTGGAATGATGCTTGATTGATGATTGGATCACGATTAGAGGGTGAGCCATTCGAGGTGACTGAGGACCCCCAGCAGGATCAGCAGTACTCCCAGGACGACTTTGAGGAAGGCAAGTGTACCAAAGGCCCCTTGTTACCTATGAACTACTACCACTTACATTCATGCATGTGTTTAATTTGAATTGCCTTTAAGGACTTTACCTAGATGATTCATTGTACCACATATCCTTGATACACAGGTTTATTGGGTAGGCATTTTGGATAGATGTCTTTGACAGTAACAACATGAAGTAATTGTTAAACATACTTAAAGACTATATGCAATGTGATAAAATGGAACTTTTTAGCAAGCAGATATAAGGGGAGTAGTACGGGTTGAGTACTCTAGTGCCTCTCCATAAGGACTTAATCCTGAAGCGGCAACCCAGGAGGGACCGTACAACCCCGAGTGTCAAATGGCTCTGACTTTAACCTATTATCTAGTTTGTACTAGCTCGTCTGTAGCTCCAGTAAGGGGTAAGAGGGTATCTTTCCTTTTTCTGTTAGGGTGTGCACCGTGCTGCGATGCCCACGTGTGCCATTCCTTTGTAGCTACGATCTGTTAGTGCAACTAGCTAAGGGTTTCATAGTGAAACTCTGCCACACTTCCTTGGAAGAGGTGTAGTGGGTCTCGCGAACCCCGGCATTGGGAATCACGGCTCGGTGGGTAAAGATGTACAATTTCTGCAGAAATAATTAACCTGTTATAACAGCCGTGCTCACGGATACGAGCGGTCTGGATCCTTCGAGATTAGTGGTTACTGTGGATGATGGATGGTTGGGAATTGAGATAAAACTTGATGATACTTAAATACCACTTGGGAATTGGGACTATTCATTAAAGTAGTAATTCAGGTTGCTAAAAATTAATCAACTAAAATTGCGAACCGCAGTCAAACAGTGTCAAGCCTATTTGAGCCTCATAGATCCCTTTGTTATACTTGCTAAGCATGGTGAGCTTACACTTGCTTTACATCAATGAAAATCCCGGATGGGTAACAGATAATGGATATGACGAGTTTCCGGAGGATGTCCAGGACTACTAGGAAGACGTTCACCAGTTGGAGTCCCTGTGGCAGTTGGGCTAGTTATTTCCGCTGTGTTTGTAATAATATTGCCATTGAGCAAACTTTGTATTAACTTTTATGATGAGATATGCGATGTAATAAGTACTTTACTTTGATATTATTGCAATTTGTGATATATGTGTGGGTTTGGACATCCTGGGCACACATATATGAGTACTTGGTTTTGCTTTGCAAAATTGGGTGCGACAGTTTGCCCATCAGTTTGGGGATGACATGTTGTAGAAAACAGCAGCTTGGTCCCCAATTTATTCCACAAAGTGTGCCAAAAATGACTCAAGAATTTTGCATCGCGATCTGAAACAATAGTAGAAGGCATACCATGCAAGCGAACGAGTTCTTGAAAGAAAAGGTCAGCAATATGAACAACATCGTCGCTCTTATAACAAGGAATAAAATGTGCCATCTTAGAAAAATGATCAATCACCACAAAAATACTATCCCTCCCCCTCTTAGTCCTTGGCAAACCCAATACAAAATCTATAGATATATCAGCCTAAGGAGTAGAAGGAATAGGAAGAGGCGTATACAAACCATGTGGGTTCAACTATGACTTAGCTTTTTGACATGTGGCGCACTGAGCCACGTACCATTTTACATCTCGCCTCATCCTTGGCCAAAAGAAATGTGTGGACAGCACCTCCTCCGTCTTCTTGGCACCACAATGTCCCGTCAATCCACCACCATGTGCCTCCTGCAACAACAAAAGACGAACGGAGCCAACTGGAATGCATAGGTGGTTAGCTCTAAACAAAAACCCATCATTGATCATAAACTTATTCCATGTACGTCCCTCTCTACAATTCAGGAACACGTCCTTAAAATCGAAATCAAGCGCATATTGTTCTTTTATTGATTCAAGCCCAAAAATCCGACAATCAAGTTGGGACAGCAAGGTATATCGTCTAGACAAAGCATCAGCAATCACATTATCCTTCCCTTCCTTGTGTTTGATAATATAAGGAAAAGATTCAATAAATTCAACCCATTTAGCATGCCTATAATTCAGATTATATTGAGAGCGAAGATACTTAAGTGATTCACGATCAGAATGAATAACAAATTCTTTAGGCCACAAATAATGATGCCATGTCTCTAAAGAACGGACAAGTGCATACAATTCCTTATCATATGTGGAATAATTCAGAATAGGACCATGCAAATTTTCACTAAAGTAAGCAATGGGTTTACCATCTTGCATCAAAACACCCCCAATGTCAACTCCACTAGCATCACATTCTAGCTCAAAAGTCTTACCAAAGTTTGGAAGTTGCAGCAATGGTGCATGTGTGAGCTTGTCCTTCAAAGTGTCAAAGGACTCCTCATGTGCCTTTCCCCAATGAAACACCACCCCTTTCTTCGTCAACTCATGCAATGGGGCAGCAATGGTGCTGAAATCTTTGACGAAGCGGCGGTAGAATCCTGCAAGATCAAGAAAACTCCTCACCTGTGTGATGGTTTGGGGAACTGGCCAGCTCTTTATGGCTTCAATTTTCATCTCGTCCACCTCAATTCCCTGTGGAGTTACAACATAGCCAAGAAAAGAAACTCGATCCATGCAAAAGATGCACTTCTCAAGGTTACCAAATAATCGTGCATCACGTAAAGCATTAAAAACAACACGTAAGTGATCCATATGTTCAACAAAAGACTTGCTATAAATCAATATATCATCAAAGTAAACTACCACAAAACGACCAATAAAAGCTCTTAAAACCTCATTCATTAAGCGCATGAAAGTGCTAGGTGCATTTGTCAAACCAAAAGGCATTACTAACCACTCATACAACCCGAACATAGTTTTAAACGTGGTTTTCCATTCATCTCCAAGTTTCATTCTAATTTGGTGGTAGCCACTTCGCAAGTCAATCTTGGTGAAAATCATAGAGCCACACAACTCATCAAGCATGTCGTCTAGCCTAGGAATAGGATGATGATATCGAATAGTAATATTATTGATGGCTCTACAATCAACACACATACGCCAAGTTCCATCTTTCTTAGGAACCAAAAGTATAGGAATGGCACAAGGACTAAGGCTTTCATGTACATACCCGCAGTCCAAAAGGTCTTGGACTTGCCGCTGAATTTCCTTAGTCTCCTCGGGATTGGTTCGATAGGCAGCATGGTTGGGCAAGGTTGCTCCGAGAATCAAATCGATTTGATGCTCTATCCCTCTCATAGGTGGCAGCCCCGGGGGTATCTCAGCTGGAAAATTTTTCTCATACTGCTGCAAAAGGTTAGTGACAGAAGGAGGAACCGAGCTAACAATATAATCAAGCGAAAACATAGCTCTTTTGCATACCAAAGCATAGCAAATATCATCATCAGAAATTTCAGCAAAGTCACATTTTGTTGCAAGCATAACACCACCCTTCAATTTAATCCCCTCAGCCTTAGAAATAGATGTAGACTTATCCTTTTTAGGTGGGAGAATAGAATTAGCAACTTGCTGATTTTTAGATTGAACATCATTCAAACTAGCAGCGCGTTCTCTTTCAGCTTGTACAATTTGAGTAGGGGTCAAAGGTACCAAAGTAATTTTCTTTCCTTTATGCACAAAAGTGTATTTATTACTTCTACCATGGTGTGTAGCATCATTGTCATGTTCCCAAGGATGACCCAATAAGAGTGAACAGGCTTGCATAGGTACCACATCACAATCAACAGAATCAGCATAAGAACCAATGGAAAATGAAACTCTGCAAGTTTGTGTTACCTTTGCTTTTCTAGAATCATTTAGCCACTGAATATGGTATGGACGTGGGTGCGGGTGTGTGGTCAAGCCGAGCTTCTTGACCAAATCAGAACTCACCAAATTATTGTAGCTACCTCCATCAATAATGACACGTGCTTGACGGTTGTTGATGACGAAGAAAATCTAGAACAAGTTATGGCGTTGTAACTTCTCAGGTTGCTGTACTTGTGAGTTGAGCACCCGCTGTACAATGATGCTCCTATAGGCCACCGTGGCCTCATCACCAAGGACTTCCCCATCCTCCACATCTGTATCTTGGTCTTCTTCATCCTTAATGTCAGAGGTCCTGATGTAACCATCTTCTATAGCAATGTATGCCCGCTGACTTGGGCAGTCCTTCTGCACATGGCCAATGCCATGGCAGCGGTGGCACTGAATGCCCGAAGTGTGTCCCATTGATGCAACGGATGAGGCACTCTTGGTAGGCACCGGTAAAGAATTTTTACCTGAATCTGAAGGTCGTGCGGGAGGTGCCTTAGGTGTAACGGTAACTCTAGAGGCTGTTGGTCGCTTGCTCACTGGTAGAGGTGCCCGAAAAGTGGTTGGCTTGGTCAACCCCAAAGATGGTGCCGAGCGTGGCATGTATGTGGTGCTGACCTTGCTCTTGCTCTGCTGTTCACGCCCCTGCAATTCCTTTTCTGCAAGCATAGCGAACTGAAACAACTGGTTGACAGTGTTAAATTCTTTATAATCAACAATGTCATGAATCTCATGCCTCAAACCTAAATAAAAATGACAAATGGAATCTTCGTTCCCCTCCACAACACTACAACGCATCAATCCCTTTTGGAGCTCACCATAGTAATCCTGTATAGATTTTTCTCCTTGTTCTAAATGCATCAATTTCTTACGCAAGTCTCTATGATAAGAAGGAGGAACAAAACGATCATGCATAGCTATCTTAAGTTCTTCCCGCGTACCAGGTAAAGCATCCTGTGCAGCTAGCCCATTCCACCAAATAATGGCAAAGTCCTTAAACTCACTAGTAGCTTGTCGAACTCTATGATGCTCAAGCACAAGGTGGGCACTAAACTTTTGTTCTACTGTCATCTCCCAATCAAGATATCCCTCAGCATCATAATGACCCAAAAAAGATGGTATTGTGAACTTAATCTTAGCATAAGGATCATCGGGCACACGATGATTATTACCTTGATGGTGGTGGACACCACCCATACCTATCGTGTTGCGGCGAAGACGTCATCGTAATCTTGCTTGTCGGAAGGCTGCTCAATCTATGTTCCTAGTGGCATCATGCACCGTGTCTTCTGGCAAGAGACCATTGGTGTTGCTACCAGAGACATCGTTGTTGACCACCACCAAGGTTTCCAACTCATTACCTTGTCGGTTAGCGTGGAAATTCATTTGTCCAATCTCTCCATGCTGTTGCCAATGTTGAGTTCAATGAGTGCGTTACTGACAGCCTTCCTGATGGCCTCATTCATCCTTTTTTGGGCATTATCTACAACAGCTTGTAGTTGCTCTTGGCTGACACACTCGTTGAAATCCTTAGGACTATTATCTCTAGTCTGATCACCTCCTGCCATTGTAAACACAAAAACTAGAACAAACGGTGAAAGTTATCCCTACCAAAGGACTACGTGGTTGCGGTGATGTCACTTTTCACAGCAAGTGGAAGCGTCTTACCAAGCTCTTACAAAGTTCATACCAACACAAGCAGTGGGTGGTACAATTGGCGGCTGGTTCGTGATACCTGTGAGGTAGTGGTACCGAGATTGCAAGGGCCTTTTTCTGTACTGATCTGAAGAGTTTGTGGAGCTTAGAAGGCACACAAAGAATAATATGTATATTTGGCACACAAGTCAGTCACAGAAAGTGATGCTGAATTATAGTCCAAAGTACTTGTTCTCATTGCTGGTCTAAAGTGTTCCAAGTGCCAGGTGTGTGACAAACAAGTATGGTGGATAGCAAGGTGCCAGGTGTGTGACAAACAAGTATGGTGGATAGCAAGAGCAACACAAACAAGGAACCAGATACCATATGCTAACACAACTCACTTTGGCCTTTTTATGTGCTCCTTTAAATATTGTTCCTCTTTTGCCCCTCTTTTTTTCTATTGTTTTGGGCTGCCGTTGTTTTTTTGGGAAACTTTGACTTTTTATTTTTATTTTTTTGATATTTTTTTCACTTAGGAGCACAAAAGAAGTAACCACAGAAAATATGAGCTTAAACAAGTGAAAGGCATGGTCTATGGAAAATTTAGAAAACGTGCACAAAATTGACAAAAAGCTTGTGACCACGAAAAGAGGATCTTGTGACCAGTTTTTGGCCAAAATAAAATTTTCTGACCCCAACAACGTGAGGGATGAATGGATCCTAAAAATTTTTCTGATCGATTTTGATATATGGAACGTCGAAATCTGAGTTCGTATGCGAAAACTAGACCAGTTTTACCAACTGACTCCGAATTAGAGGATAAAACGGGAACAATGCGCACAAAATTGGTCACGGCAGCAAGGATTTGATGGAAACGATGGGGAAAAAGCACACGAACTGGACTCTAACACGACCTGACTAGCAACAAGACCTCGACCAGGACACAAACTCAACACGATGGACTCTGAAACTGAAATATGCAAAGGCTATGGCGCGGAAGGTTCTAGGACAGAAAAAAATGAGTATGGCACTGGACTATGGGATGAATGCGAAACACTCAAAACTAGAGGATAAATGTGAACCTGACGGTATACCTTAGCTCTGATTACCACTTAATAGGGACGGGGATCCCGATCTTTCGTCAGGTAGAGGTAACTATTGTTGTGGCAGAGAATGACACACCGATCTAGCTTCAGATTGAACCCTGCAATCTTAGCACCACAACTCCTATGGTTATCAACCGAGACACGGATCCGGTTGATCTTGCCAAGAAGGCTAATCCCTGCCTACGCAATAAAGAACACAAACAAGAACAAGAAACAGAACAACCAAATTGCAGATGAATGATTAATCTCACAATGTTGGGGTCTCACAAACTGATGAACGGCGAAACTGTTCTTGACAGATTAATCTAAACAAAACCCAAAACCTAATGACGACAGCGGCGTATGATTATAAAGGTCGTAGGGTCGTCGCCTACCCTAGACGCGCCCCCCTAATGGGCTCAAAGACGATACACGGCCCATTGGACCAGATACGGTGATGCAGCACCTAGACAGATTCTGGATGCTGAAGAGCTTTTGACGTGAGACCACATGGATTGGCTTCCTTATCAAATTAGCTTTGCAACTATATATGGATTGTCGAAAACGGAGTTCGGATGCGTCCTGGGTGACCAGTTTAAGACAGACTGGTCCTGGAGGCCAAGGCAGACTCGAAATCATGTTGGACCGGGCCTCTGTTTTCTGTTGGACGTCCTTGCTGGTCATCATCGCCTCCACCTCTTCCTCTAAGTCCCTCATGACCCTCTCCAATGTTCCTAAGAAAGATAACATCATTAGGTAGTAGTCTATTCTCAAAAATATGAAAAGGATCGCTTAAGAACGAGCTCACCTCTAAATTGAGTTGACGCATTCGAGCTCGGGTCATTGGACCTTGCATGACGATTGGAGGATCAGCGGGTACATCCAAAGGAGTGATGTCCTCATCACTAATGATATCCCACATGTTTGGCATAGGTTAGTTGCTAATCTAGAGATGAATAGCTATAATCAACTTGGTTACCGAATTACAAAATGTATAGCTCAACTAGTGGCTTTTATGCAAAATGTTGTCAAGCTAGCTCCACTTATAAAGCCTTGTATGATCCTTGGAGTCACTTTATTTTTGGTTTATGATGGGTAAGACTAGCTGAGTACCT
The DNA here is from genome assembly GCA_904845875.1 of Miscanthus lutarioriparius. Classification (NCBI taxonomy): domain Eukaryota; kingdom Viridiplantae; phylum Streptophyta; class Magnoliopsida; order Poales; family Poaceae; genus Miscanthus; species Miscanthus lutarioriparius. The sequence continues at coordinate 64,883,614 of CAJGYO010000002.1, forward strand.
TCTTGTACTCAGGGTTTATTTTCCACTTGTTGCAGATAACACAGTGTATCATGGATATTGTAAGAACTACTTCTGTCCCACCATGGACGAGGAGTAGGCCCTGGGCAAGGCGCTTCTCATTAACTCCTCTATCACGCTTTTGTGTGTTGTGATCGTAAACTGGCAAAGTATTTGAACAACGGTGTGAGATGTTAGTTTCAAACTATATTTGCTTCCACTACTACTTTATTTGAACTTGAGTTGTAATAACTTTAATCATACTCTGATGTATGGCAATGTATTTGTGAACTTTATATAACATGTGGCATGTATGTTGAATCATGTTGATCTTGGTTGTATGTTGGCGATTAATCCAGACCCTTCGTGGTACTCGATGGACTATCGGGTTTATCTGGGCTCAAGTATGATAGTGCGACTGCTTCACAGGCTACCATTGTACTTATGCTCTTATAAATTGGATGGTTCTATCATAGATGACGCCATAGAGGAGAGGGAATGAGGAGCGTCCACACGAGAGGTTGGGACCATGGTTCGCGCCCTGATCACCGCGCTGAGCTCATTGCGCGATGTCATCACCCCGGTTGGTTAGGTATGATATGACTATGTTTTTGACCCTCATTTTCCCTTTCCATGCCTCTAAGTGTTGTCCTCTCCGTAGTCCCTTATGGTCCACAACCAGAGAAGTCCCAATTCCTTCATTGCGAGAAGGACGTTTGGGACTGCCTCGCCAAAGAGATGTGGCAGAGTGAGGGGCTAGCCGCACAGCTCGCTGCCGCTCATCAGGAGGTGGCTCAGCTTGCCCCCGCCACCCGAGAACTAGCCAACCTCTGAGTCAGGGAGAAGGATGCTCGGGATGAAGCCCATGAGGCCAGGGAGAAGCTCATGTCCCTAATTGAGAGGGTGCGCACAGACATCGTGGAGGCCAAGTGGCTATGGAAGGAGGGGGATGATATGCTTCAGGCCATAGAGGGGCTCTACATGGAGTGTGACTTGGATTGCCAGGAGCATGCCGATGCCCAGCAGCGGATCAACCTCCTCGAAGGTGAGCTTGAGGGTGAGAGGGACCTGAAGGTTGCGGCCGAGGGCGTGTCCTCCTGGCTCACCATGGAGGTCGGTCAGTGCTAGGAAGAGGTCCAATGCTAGGAGGCCAAGGTGACTCGACAACACGATGAGGTGCGTAAGCTTCGGTGGATGTGGATGGTAAGCCTCCTATTTCCCTTGTTGTCTTTCTCCCTAGAATCCATGGTAGGCCTTTTGACATGGTCGGTATGTGACTTGGACAGGTCTTGATGACAAGCTTGGGGTGGAGGTGATAAAGAGCCATGGCCTAGAGAAGGAGCTTGGCGAGGTGAAGGCATCCCTCCTAAAGGAGACTGACAAGCATGATACCCCGTGCATCGACATCTAGCTGGTCTGCGATGACCTCAAACTAGCCCCAGTAGGAGGCGAGGTCGCTCACAGTTCACGCCGTCTGGATTATGGATCAAGCGTGTGAGATTGCGAGGGACACACTTTGCTTCGGTGTTCACCGATCATTTGTGATCACCCGTTCTCATTACGAGAACATTGATCTGGCGATGATGAGCCAAGGCTTGGCGCTTGGTTACTCTAAGGTTGAACTAGAGGATATCAAGGAGACGGTGCCCCCTGGCATAGGACCTATCAATCAAGATAGAGGATGAGGTCATCCCCTTGAGGGGTTAGTTAGTTAGATAGGCCAGGTGGCGAACTTGTAATAAGTAGATAAGTTCTTAACTTTTGTGTTATAAAAAGGTTACTGCATCCTTTTCCGTTGTTAAGGCTACAAAGCTTAAGGTACGGGCGATAGAACCCTGATCATGCTGTTGAGCAATAATGCCATAGCCATTGGGGCGTAGGTTCCCTATAGTCTGACCAACTTTACTCAGTGTTTGTTTCCACAACCCTCGCTTTTAGATCTTAACGTGAGAAGGGGTCGGGCACAGTGATTGTTTCTAAATAGGTATGCTCTTATTAGCCCTCAAGTGAGGATTGGCCCCATGTCGTTGCTAGGGTCAGGTGTCACTAAAGATCGAGGAGACGATAATGAAATCAATAAGAGAAAGTGCTTTTCATTTTAGAAACATCATTCTTAATTTTCATAAGTACACGCATAGATTAGGGGTAAAAGCGACATAGCTGCTTGATGTTCTAGGCGTTGATGAAGACTTTGCCGTCGATGGTCTTGAGCTTGTAGGTGCCCGGTCGAAACACCTCCGTGATGATGTACGGTCCCTCCCACAGCAGAGAGAGCTTGTGCTGGTCTTGAGCTTGCGCTCCATAGTCGAGGTCGGTTAGGAGGATAACCTTGGAACCATAAACCATGAAGAAGGGTGTGTAGCCGGTGGCCTGGCTGGTGGTCGTCCTTAGGCTCTAGAGCACCATAGGGAGCTCCACGACCCATCGTTCACCAAACTTGTTCAATCGGTTGAAGATCCTAGGCTTGAGGCCTTGTAGGACCATGCTGTTCGCGCGCTCGACCTGCCTGTTCGTGTGGGGGTGCGCCACGGTGGCCCAATCAACGCGGATGTGGTATTCATCATAGAATTAGAGGAACTTTTCTAGGTGAACTACGTGTCGTTGTCCGTGATAATGGAGTTTAGGACTCCACACCGATGGACGATGTCAAGGAAGAATAGCATGGCTTGCTCAGACTTGATCACGGAGATCGGTCGAGACTCTATCCACTTTCCAAAGTTGTCTATGGCAACAGGCAAGTGCGTATAGCCCCCGGGCACTCTCTTGAGAGGTCCGACCATATCGAGCCCCTAGACCGTGAACGGCCACGTGACGGGGATCATTTGGAGTGCTTGGGCCAGCAGGTGGGTCCTAGGTGCGCACAATCTGTTCAGGGTCCTAGGTGCGGCATGGTGCCCGTAGACCCCACCATGGATATCTCTCAGCAACTACTTCCCTTGTTCGTAGGGGGTGCAGTGCTGTAGGATCCTAGTGTGGCTTCGCTTGTGGATCTCTAAAAGCTCTAGTTTGGTTTTAGTGAATTCATGAAACCCTAAGTGCTAACCTAGTTTATTAAAGTGATTATGAGATAGGTGGCACATTCCAAGTGGTGAAGCAAATGAAGATCATGACATGATGATGCTGATGCTATGGTGATGATCAAGTGCTTGGACTTGGAAAAGAAGAAAGAAAAACAAAAAGCTCAAGGCAAAGGTGAAATTGATAGGAGCTTTTCAGTTTAGTGATTGAGACACTTAGCGAGTGTGATCACATTTAGGATTGATAGCCGTACTATTAAGAGGGGTGAAACTCGTATCGAAATATGGTTATCAAAGTGCCACTAGATGCTCTAACTCATTGCATTTGCACTTAGGATCTAGTGGAAAGCTAACACCCTTGAAAATATTTGTGAAAATATGCTAACACATGTGCACAAGGTGATACACTTGGTGGTTGGCACATTTGAGCAAGGGTGTAGAAGTTAGTGAAGTAAAGGAGGTGATTGTCACTGTGAAATAGTGACCGGACATAGGTCATGTAGTGACCGAACTCAGGGAGCAGCGTCCGGTCATTTATAAAAATCAGTGGAGTGCTCGGGCTACTCTTGACCTGAGACCAGACACAGGTGAATGGACTCTGGTCGAACACTATTCAGTGTCCAGTCCTAATGATGTGGCGGCGTGCAAAGAAGAAGAGGAGGAGCAGACGCACCAGTGCGTCCGGTCATGCTGGACCGGACGCGTCCGGTCAAGAAAAACTATCTCTAGAACCTTACTAGAAACGACCGGACTCTAGTGATCTGATCACTTTGAGCAGTGTGTCCGGTCACAACTTAAGTGTACTAATGACCATTGAGATTGGGCACTCAGGATTTGAAGCTGATGACACATGGCAAGCATTGGTCGACTGGACGCTGGTGTCCTGCGTACGGTCAACCTGACCGGCGCATCCGATCAGCCTGTGTTTCACTGGACAGAGGAGCCAACGGCTCTATTTTGTTGGGGGCTCTATATATTAAAGGTGTGTGGCTATCTCTATCTTGTATTCTTGGCCATTTGCATTGTCATAGCAACCTTGTGTGCTTAGCCAAAGCCCTTCCACTCATCTCCATCATTGATTCATCATCTTTGTGAGATTGGGAGAGAATCCATGTGCATTGCTTTAGTGTTTGCATCTAGAGGCACTTGGTGTTCATGTTTTGCTGCTGGATTCACTTGTTAGTCTTGGTGGTTGCCGCCACCTAGACAGCTTGGAGCAGCGAGGATTGTCGAGCGGAGGTTGATGATTATCTTTGGCTCCGATCGTGGTGATTGTGAGGGGTTCTTGACCTTTCCTCGGTGGAGAGCCAAAAGGTACTCTAGTAAATTGCTTGTGGCTTGTGGCTTGTGTGATCCTCATCTTGTGTTGGTTGTGCGGCACCCTATTGAGGGTTTGGCGTGTGATGCCAATTAGCGTCGCGAACCTCCAAGTGAGTGAATCGCCACAATGAGGACTAGATTGCCGACAAGCAAGTGAACCTCGGTAAAAAATCATTGTGTCATCATTTGATTCCAAGGTGATTGGTCCTCATTGGTATTCATTCTTGTGATTGATTGGTTCATTCCTCGACTCGGCGGTATAACCATCTTGCTCTCTCTCTCTCTCTCTCTCTTTACATTACCGCAAACTAGTTGTCAAGCTCTTTAGTGTAGCTAGTCGTGAGAGCTTGTTAGTTTGGTTAGTGTGGCTCTTTAGTTAGCCTTTGAGAGCACACGAACTTAGTGTAGTGATATATCCATTGTGTGGATAAAGACTATAGAAACTAGAATTATTGTCGGTGGCTTGCATTTTTAGTAGGCTAGCGCAACACTCGCTTTGCCTCATATTTGTCTAACCGGTTTCCTAAGTGTTGTTGTAGAAATTTTTAATAGGCTATTCACCCCCTCTAGCCATTAGGACCTTTCAAGTGGTATTGGAGCTAGGTTACCATGATTTGAGGCTTAACAACCTTCGGTGTCAAAATGGCTTAAATCAACAACACCAAGAAGCCACCCCAATTTGATGGCATAAATTATCCATATTGGAAGTCAAAGATGACCACACATATATCAAGTTAATCAATAGGAAGGTTTGGAAAGTGGTGGAGACCAAGATTGAGATAAAAGATCCAGAGAACCCCACCGCCGCCGAAGAAGTGCTTCTCCAAAACAATGACATTGCTCTTAGTGCCATTCATGATGCTATTGATGAGAGAACATTTGAGCAAATCAAGAACATTGAGATGGCTCATGAAGCATAGAAGAAGTTGGAGGAATCATTTGAGGACACTCAAGCCGTGAAGGGTGCCAAGGCATATATCCTCAAGAAGAAGTTTGCTAGTTTCAAGATGAAGGAGGATGAGAGTTTGTTGGAGATGTTCCATAGGTTACAAGTGCTTGTCAATGATCTCAAAGCACTTGGTGAGAAGGTGGAGGACAAGGACTTCTCCCAAAAGTTCTTGAGATGCTTACCCTCAAGATTTGGCACATTGGTCACTATTCTAGTGAGGAGTGGTTTGAACACCATGACACCAAACCAAGTGTTGGGAGATATAATGGCTGATGATACATATAGAGATGATGATGAGAAGGAAGAAAAGAAGGAGAAGAAAGATGAGAACAAGGATGAGAAGAACAAGAGTGGCATTCAAGGCCACATCATCCAAGGGCAAGGCAAAGCAAGAATCATCAAGTGAAGATGAAGACTTGAGCTTTGATGAGATGGATGATGAGAAGATGGCTCTCTTTGTCAAAAGATTTGGCAAGTTCATGATGAAGAAGGGCTACCGTGCTAGAAGAAAGAAGTCTTCATCCAAGAATAAGAAAGAGTCAAGAAGGTGCTTCAATTGTGGAAGCAAAGATCATCTTGTTGCCAAATGCCCATACAATAGCGACAATAGTGATGACAACAAGAAGAACAAGAAGAAGGACAAGAAGGAAAAGAAAGAGAAGAAGGACAACATGACCTTCAAGAAGAAGAAGGTGGTTCATATGTAGTCACTTGAGATAGTGATGCTTCCTCAAGTGATGACAATGATAATGATGATGACAAGACCACCAAGAAGAAGGCACTTGCAAGCATTGCTATCAATGAGAAGCCTTCTCTCTTCAACACTCCATCATGCTTCATGGCTAAGGCCACTAAGGTACAAACTTATGATGATGGAAGTGATGAGGAACATGATAATGAAAATGAATATGAAAGTGATAGTGATGATGATGAACCAACTAAGGATGAATTACTTGACATGCTAGATGATGCTAAAGAACACTTTGACATTAAGAGAAGGGAATGCAAAAGCTTGAGTAAGGAACTAAAAGCCCTTAAGCAAGCCTTTGATGAGCTCAATGCATCTCATGAGAGGCTAGAGGAAGCCCATGAGAAGCTTGGCAAGGCTCACAAGAAGCTTGAAAAAGCACATTCCTCTTTGCTTAATGAGCAAAATGAGAAGAAGCATGTTGAGACATGTGATGTAGGCTTAACTTGTGATATAATTGATGAATCATTCCATAAGCCTATCATTGTTGCTCCCACTAACCCTTCTTGTAGCACTTCTACTTCCACCTCATCTAGTAGTGATGGTTTCACATATGATGCCTCACTAATGGTTGAGAATGAGACCCTCAAGAAGGAGGTCAATGAGCTCACTCACACCTTAGCTAAGGCCTATGGTAGTGAGGACCGCTTGCTTATGTGCTTGGGTAGCCAAAGAGCCTCTCTCTACAAAGAGAGATTGGGCTATACCCCCAAGAAAGGCAAGGCGACCTTTGCTCCTCACAAGACTAGTTTTGTGAAGAACAATGGTCGATTTTGCACTAGTTGCAAGCAAGTTGGTCATAAAAAGCATGAGTGCAAGAACAAGAGCAAGAATGCTAATGTATCCTTAATTAAGATTAATTCTTTCTATGTGCTTACTAAGGGTACAAATGGTGTGAAAGCTAAGTTCATTGGTACACCATGGATGGGCTCAAAGAAGAAAGCCATTTGGGTGCCAAAGAGCTTGGTCACTAACCTTCAAGGACCCAAGCAAGTTTGGGTACCTAAAAAGAATTGTTCTTTTGTAGGTCAATTACAAAGCTAGAGGAAGGCATTGGGTTCTTGATAGTGGGTGCACTCAACACATGACCGGTGATGCAAGAATGTTCAACTCAATCAACACCAATGGCAATGATGGTTATGATAGTATCACATTTGGTGACAATGGCAAAGGCAAGGTCAAGGGGCTTGGTAAGATTGTAATATCCAATGACATGAGAATTTCCAATGTGTTGCTTCTTGAGAGCTTGAACTTCAATTTGCTATCTGTGGCTCAATTGTGTGATCTTGGATTCAAATGCATATTTGGGGTAGATGATGTAGAGATCATAAGTGTAGATGGATCTAACTTGATCTTCAAAGGCTTTAGATATGAGAATCTATACTTGGTTGATTTCAATGCTAGTGAAGCTCAATTGTCAATATGCTTGTTCACTAAGTCTAGTATGGGTTGGTTATGGCATAGAAGGCTTGGTCATGTTAGAATGAAACAATTGAATAGATTGGTTAAGCATGACTTGGTTAGAGGCTTGAAATATGTTGTGTTTGAGAAGGATAAGCTTTGTAGCTCTTATCAAGCCAGCAAACAAGTTGGAAACACCCATCCTAAGAAAAGCATGATGAGCACTAGTAAAGCATTTTGAGTTATTGCACAAGGATTTATTTGGGACAACACAATACACTAGCATCGGTGGAAACAAATATGGCTTTATGATAGTGGATGATTATACTAGATACACATGGGTATTCTTTCTAGTGGACAAAAGTGATATGTTTGCAACATTCAAATAATTTGTCAAGGGCATTCACAATGAGTTTGAAACAACCATCAAGAGAGTTAGAAGTGATAATTGTAGTGAGTTCAAGAACACTAGAATTGATGAGTTGTGTGATGAATTTGGAATTAGACATCAATTCTCATCCAAGTACACTCCACAATCAAATGCCCTTGTTGAGAGGAAGAATAGATCACTCATTGCTATGGCAAGGTCTATGCTTAGTGAGTACAATGTGAGTCAATCTTTTTGGGCCGAAGCTATCAACATGGCTTACTATTGTAGCAACCGCTTATATTGTCACCCATTAAAAGAGAAGACACCATATGAGCTCATGAATGGTAGAAAGCCCAACATTGCATATTTTCATGTTTTTGGTTGCAAATGCTATATCTTGAAGAAAGGCACTAGATTGGGCAAATTTGATAAGAAATGTGATGTAGGATTCCTACTTGGATACTCAACTACTAGCAAAGCATATAGAGTTTGGAATTTGGATAGTGGTACTCTTGAGGAAGTTCATGATGCTGAATTTGATGAAACCAAGGGTTCCACAAGAAGAGAATGAGAACTTGGAAGATGTTAGAGGCATTCAACTTTCAAATGCCATGAAGAATATGGATGTTGGTGAATTGAGGCCTAGGCAAGTGAATGATGATAAAGATGATCAAGTGCAAGTGCTCTCGAACACAAATGTGCAAGATGATACAAATCAAGCTAGTACAAGTGGCTCTCATGATAATGAACAAGATCAAGTGGCTAATGCATCATCTCAACTCAATGATCAAGCAAGTACAAGCAATCAAGTTTCAATCCTTCAACCAACCAATATTGCAAGGGATCGTCCATTGGACACTATAATTGGAGATATTTCTAGAGGTGTACAAACAAGGTCAAGATTGGCTTCTTTTTGTGAGCATTTCTCATTTGTGTCATCCATTGAACCAAATAAGATAGATAAAGCATTGAAGGATGTTGATTGGGTGAATGCTATGCATGAATAATTGAATAACTTCACAAGAAATCAAGTATGGGAATTAGTAGAGAGACCAAAGGGACACAATGTGATTGGAACCAAATGGGTTTTAGAAACAAGCAAGATCAAGATGGGATAGTAGTAAGGAACAAAGCAAGATTGATAGCACAAGGATATACACAAGTTGAAGGTCTTGACTTTGGAGAAACATATGCCCCGGTTGCTAGATTGGAAGCAATTAAAATCTTGCTAGCCTATGCTTGTGCCCACAACATCAAGCTCTATCAAATGGATCTTAAGAGTGCATTTCTCAATGGTTACATCAATGAAGAAGTATATGTTGAGCAACCTCCTGGTTTTGAAGATGACAAGAAGCCCAACCATCTGTACAAGTTGAAGAAGGCATTGTATGGCTTAAAGCAAGCACCTAGAGCATGGTACAAGAGATTGAGGGACTTTCGACTCTCTAAAGGGTTCATGATGGGCAAGGTTGACACCACTCTTTTCACCAAGAAGATTGACAAAGACTTATTTGTGTTGCAAATCTATGTTGATGACATCATATTTGGATCAACCAATCAAGACTTTTGTGAAGAATTTAGAAATATGATGGCTAATGAGTTTGAAATATCCATGATTGGAGAGTTAAGCTACTTCCTTGGTCATCAAATCAAGCAATTGAAGAATGGTACATTTATGAGTCAAGGAAAGTACATCAAAGATATGCTCAAGATGTTTGGCATGAGTGATAGCAAAGCCATTAGCACACCAATGGGGACAAATGGCAACTTGGATAATGATGCAAGTGGTAATATGGTGGATCAAAAATTGTATCGGTCTATGATTGGAAGCCTACTTTATGTGACCGCATCAAGGCCGGATGTCATGTTTAGTGTGTGCATGTGTGCAAGATTTCAAGCCTCACTAAGAGAAAGTCATTTGAAGGCTACAAAGAGAATATTGAGGTACTTGAAGCATACACAAAATGTTGGTTTGTGGTATCCCAAAGGAGCAAAGTTTGAGCTAGTTGGTTACTCCGACTCGGATTATGCGAGATGCAAGATTGAAAGGAAGAGCACCTCGGGCACATGTCAATTGTTGGGAAGATCACATGTTTCATGGTCATCAAAGAAGCAAAAAGTGTTGCATTATCAACCACCGAAGCCAAATACATATCCGCCGGTAGTTGTTGTGCACAAATACTTTGGATGAAGGCCACCTTGAATGACTTTGGAATCAAGTTCAAGAAAGTGCCATTGCTATGTGACAATGAGAGTGCAATCAAGTTAATCAACAATCCGGTTCAACATGCAAGAACAAAGCACATTGATGTCTGCCACCATTTCATAAGAGATCACCAACAAAAAGGGACATTTGCATTGAGAGTGTCGACACCAAAGATCAACTTGCTGATATATTCACCAAGCCATTGGATGAGAAAAGGTTTTGTAAGCTAAGAAATGAGTTGAACATATTGGATTTCTCAAATATGTGTTGATGCACCCCCCCACTTATATGACATGCCTCTCCTTTGAGCAATCCAAGGTAAAAGTTGATTGGCATGGCATACATCCTTGCTAAGGACATGTTTAGTGCATCTAGTCATCTTCACATTTAATAGGCTCATTCATGAAAATCAAATGATTTTGATGTTTTTATGGTGCCACTATTGCTTCTATGCTTAATTTGGTCTAGTGGTAGCATATGACACGTTTGTGGGCTTGTAAACCTTGTGTTTTATCTAGAAAATGAGCTATAGGTGTTTAACTCAACATGGTACAAGATAACCCTTATTTGGAGGTGTGAAGAAGCTTGTCCTTGGATCAAACCGAGTTAAATATCTTTGGCTAATGTTCTAAATTGAACCAAATTTGAGAAAATAATCCTCACCCCATTGATTGACATTGATAATCTCAACTTATCTACATTTTGAACCTTTGTGGTCATTGATGACAAAGGAGGAGAAATAGTGTACAAAGATAGTGAAAAGATAACAAAGGGGGAGAATTTGACATAGGGGGAGATATATGATAAAGTAAGGGGATCAATTAAAATTTTGAGCACACAAGTAGGGGAGCAAGCTCATGAACTTGTATGGTGCATTTGAATGTGCATTTCATATATTTGCTTGCATTGCACAAGTTTTAAATTTCAATATCCATGCTTGTGTGGTATATGCTAGTTGTAGGATTGAATGATGAAATGAAAAACTAGCATGCATAGGTTAAGAAACTAGACTTATGTTCATTTTATGGAAACTAGACCCTTACTTCTAATATTGATCTCATGGGGTATTCTAGTTTTTGTGTATGTCTAGTTACTAATGGTGCTAAGGATGGTATATTGGTGCACTCTGATTTGTATCACACTTCAAAGGTCCATCTATTATACCTTAGCATCATTTGATAGACATTGTCTCCTATATTTCCTATCTAAGTATATGTGCAAGCTACAATCCAAACTCTTAGCACATATGTAGGGGGAGCAATTGCTACCATTTGGGGTTCATGAAACTTGTCCATATCCTTTTACACATGGTAAATATGCTTGGGCAAGCAACATGGATTCAATTAAATTTCAATTCATATCTTTGTGTAAGGGTTGTCATCAATTACCAAAAAGGCGGAGATTGAAAGCTCTAGTTTGGTTTTTGGTGAATTGATGAAACCCTATGTGCTAACCTAGTTTATTAAAGTGATTATGAGATAGGTGGCACATTCCAAGTGGTGAAGCAAATGAAGATCATGACATGATGATGATGATGCCATGGTGATGATCAAGTGCTTGGACTTGGAAAAGAAGAAAGAGAAAAACAAAAAGCTCAAGGCAAAGGTGAAATTGATAGGAGTTTTTTGGTTTAGTGATCGAGACACTTAGCGAGTGTGATCACATTTAGGATCGATAGCCGTACTATTAAGAGGGGTGAAACTCGTATCAAAATATGGTTATCAAAGTGCCACTAGATGCTCTAACTCATTGCATTTGCACTTAGGATCTAGTGGAAAGCTAACACCCTTGAAAATATTTGTGAAAATATGCTAACACACACTTGTGCACAAGGTGATACACTTGGAGGTTTGTCACATTTGAGCAAGGGTGGAGAAGTTAGTGAAGTATTTATAAAAATTAGGGAGTGTGATTGTCACTAAGAAATAGTGACCGGACTCGACACTATTCAAAGATCTAGTCCTACCGACGTAGGCAAAGACGTAGAGAAGAGGAGGAGGAGCAGACGTGTAACACCTCGGGTGTTAGCCTTGCATAACTTGACTTGCATAACATAAGCATGAGCATCAAGCATTCATTCATATTTAAAAAACATCGATCAAAACATATGAAACATTGCTTGTTATCTCGTGTTTCTTGGAACATATGCATATGATCCTGTGCAAATGAGTGTTGGTCACTAAAACACCTTAGCTACATTTAGGTTAACAAAAGGAACCTTGTTCATGAAACCTTTCATGATCAAGCACTTAGACTACCTGGACATATGGTGAATGGACCTTGCAAATTGTTTAAACATGCTTAGACTATTTCAGTGTCTAGTCCTAGTTTGGTCATTTATGTGGCGAATATGTATCATGATTGCAAAGAAGAAGAGGAGGTGTTAGAGACCTTGCATGGAGGAGTTCACTAAAGCAAAGTTGTAGTGTTTAACACAAGGAACAACTTTGATTTTTGGGTCTTTGACTGATTCAGCTCCTAACATGTGTGAATTTGGGTTTCAAAATCAGAGAAATCACAAGTTCAACACTTAGCAAATTTTTGGACAACTTTGAGCACGATTTTCTCCGTTTACATTGCGAATTAGAGCTGGATTCTTTAACAACAATTGTAGCTGGTGCATGTGTCTACAAAAGTTGTTAGGTCGGTTGCACGATAGAGCTATGGATAAGCGTCCATCGTCAACTCAGAAAAATCAATCTATCTCTAGAACCTTCAAGCGCCGCCTTCACACGCCACGCCTTCGCGCGCACCCATCCGCGCTCCATTTTCGCTTCCTTCCGGCTTTTCTTCACCACAACAAAACGACGCGACTCTAGTGATCCGTGTGCTCATAGCTCCGATCACTTTGAGCAAGCGGTGTCCCATGGCACCGTCACAACTTAAGTGCACTAATGACCGTTGAGATTGGGCGCCAGATTTGAAGCTAATGACACATGGCAAGCATTGGTCGACCGGACGCCGTTGTAGGTGTCCTCCGACGAGCTCCGCCGTCGCGGACTTCATCGCTGCTGCTCAACTCGACATGCCGTCCTCTCACCGCGCATCCGATCAGCCTGTGTTTCATAGGCCAAGATGAGGAGGCAACATCTTTAGCTCTATTTTGTTGGGGCTCTATATTAAAGGTGTGTGGCTATCTCTATCTTGTATTCTTGGCCATTTGCATTGTCATAGCAACCTTGTGTGTTTTAGAGCCATTTTTTCCAAAGCCCTCCCACTCATCTCCATCATTGATTCATCATCTTTGTGAGATTGGGAGAGAATCCATGTGTATTGCTTCAGTGTTTGCATCTAGAGGCACTTGGTGTTCGTGTTTCGCTGCTAGATTCGCTTGTTACTCTTGGTGGTTGCCGCCACCTAGATGGCTTGGAGAAGTGAGGATCGTCGAGCGGAGGTTGGTGATTGTCTCCGGTTCCGATCATGGTGATTGTGAGGGGTTCTTGACCTTTTCCCAGTGGAGAGCCAAAAGGTACTCTAGTAAATTGCTTGTGGCTTGTGTGATCCTCATCTTGTGTTGGTTGTGTGGCACCCTATTGACGGTTTGGCGTGTGATGCCAATTAGCGTGCGAACCTCCAAGTGAGTGAATCGCCACAACGAGGACTAGCTTGCCGGCAACCAAGTGAACCTCGGTAAAAAATCATTGTGTCATCATTTGATTCTGATGTGATTGGTCTTCATTGGTATTCATTCTTGTGATTTATTGGTTCATTCCTCGACTCGACGGTATAACCATCGTGCTCTCTCTCTCTTTACATTACCGCAAACTAGTTGTGAAGCTCTTTAGTGTAGCTAGTCGTGAGAGCTTGTTAGTTTGGTTAGTGTGGATCTTTAGTTAGCCTTTGAGAGCACACTAACTTAGTGTAGTGATATAGCCATTGTGTGGATAAGGACTATAGAAACTGGAATTGTGGTAGGTGGCTTGCATTTTTAGTAGGCTAGCGCAACACTCGCTTTGCCTCATATTTGTCTAACCGGTTTTCTAAGTGTTGTTGTAGAAATTTTTAATAGGCTATTCACCTGCTCTAGCCATTAGGACATTTCAATCTCCCCCTCAATAATGACGATGCATGAGCGGCAGAGCCTCCATTTTGTCCATCAGTAGCACCTCACAGAGGAGGTAATCGAGGCAAGGCGTCCTCCAGTCAAGCAAGAGGGTAGGGCTCTACCACTGGGTCTGCGTCAAGCTCCACTACCTCGAGGTCAAGCGAGCTCAGGGTTGGTCAACCCCGAGCTCGGGGTCGGTGACCTATCACCTGTTCATTCTAGCTCCTCGTAGAGGACTAAGGGCTTGTACTCATCACTGGCAAAAATGCTCGTCGACACCGGCTCTCGGTCGGACACCATCTTTGATAGCACGTCGGCTGCTTCATTGAGACACCTTGGGATGTGATTAAGCTTGAGACTGTCAAACTTGTCCTCCAGCTGGTGGACCTCTCGGCAATACGTAGCCATCTTGGCATTGTGGTAGCTTGATTCCTTCATGACCTGGCCGATGACCAGCTAGGAGTCGCCCTAAACATCGAGCTATCGGATACCCAGCTCAACAGCAATGCGTACGCCGTTAATGAGTGCCTCATATTCGGCCACATTGTTGGAGCGGGGAAGTGGATGCGGACCATGTACTTCATGCACACACCAAGGGGTGAAATGAAGACTAGCCCCACACCAGCCCCTTCTTCATCAATGACCCATCAAAGTACATCATCTAATACTCTTGGTCGATGGCTGCTGGTGGCATTTGGATCTCGGTCCATTCTGCCACGAAGTCACCAGGGACTGGGAATTGATGATAGTCCGAGGGGAAGACAAAATACCCTAACCCATCAACTCGAGTGCCCACTTCACTATCCTTCCTGTGGTGTCCTAGTTTTGGACAACCTCGCCAAGGGGAAGACATCATGACCGCCACCGGATGTGACTCGAAGTAATGACGTAACGTCCTCTTGGCGATAAGGATGGCTTATAGGAGCTTCTGGATTTGGGGGTAGTGAGTCTTGGAATCATATAAGACCTTGCTAACGAAGTACATGGGATGCTATAATTTGAGGGAGTGTCCCTTCTCTTCCTGCTCAACCACTAGGGCGGCGCTGACCACTTGCACGGTAGCCGCAATGTAGAGCAGGAGTGGTTCCCTGTCTGTTGGGGGGACTATGATTAGGGCCTTCGTCAGGAGCTGCTTGACCTTGTCAAGTGCCTCTTGGTCCTCGGGCATCCATTCGAAATGGTTGGCTTTCTTCAGAAGCCGATAGACGGGAGACCTTGTTCACTGAGGTGCGAGATAAAGCGGCTAAGCGCAGCAAGGCTCCCTATAACTTGTTGTACCCCCTTTATGTTCTAAATTGGGCCCATCCTTGTGATGGCCAAGATCTTCTCTGGGTTGGCTTTGATGCTACGCTCGGAGATGATAAAACCCAAGCAGCATACCCCTCGGGGATGCCGTTTGGTCAAAGTATCGCAAAGGTCTACTTTAGGTCAGGCTATGAGCTGGTCAGCCCGTTTGGACTTGATCATGATGTTGTCTACGTAGGCCTCAATGGTTTGCCCGATGAGGTCCCCGAAACACTTGAGCATACAACGCTAACACATAGCCCCCATGTTTTTCAGACCGAACATCATTATGACGTAGCAGAATAATCTGAACGGGGTGATGAAAGACGTCATAAGCCGGTTGGACTCTTTCATCATGATTTGATGTTATCTAGAGTATGCATCAAGGAAGCAAAGGGTTTCGCACCCTGAGGTCGAGTCAACTACTTGGTCTATGCACAGCAAAGGAAATGGATCCTTTGGACATGCTTTTTTGAGACCTGTGTAATCAACACACATTCTACATTTCCCACTATTTTTTCTTACTAGAACGGGATTGACTAACCACTCAGGGTGATACACTTCCTTGATGAATCCGAGTGCCAAAAGCTTCGCAATCTCCTCGCCGATGGACCTGCACTTCTCCTCATCGAAGTGATGCAGGTGCTGCTTCACTGTCTTGGAGCCTGGCCTGATCTTCAAGGCATGCTCAGCAACTTCTCTCAAAATGCCTGGTATGTTCGAGGGTCTCCACACAAAGATGTCTTTGTTGGCCTAGAGGAAGTCGATGAGCGCGCTTTCCTATTTGGAGGAAAGTGTGGTGCCAATGCGCACCACTTTGCCCTTAGAGCTGCTGGGGTCTATGAGGACCTCCTTGGCGTCCTCCACAGGCTTGAAAGACTCGGTCAACCGCTTGGGGTCAGGTGCTTCTTCGACGATCTCCTCCCTGATGGCCATGAGCACTTCAAAGGCGACAATTGTCGTGGCATGTTCACACCACTTGACCTCACACTCGTAGCCGTGCTGGAAGAAGGTGTTGACGGTGATGACCCCGCTGGACTCGGCATCTTCAACTTCAGATAAGTGTAGTTGGGGACGGCCACGAACTTCACGTAGCATGGACGTCCGAGGATGGCATGGTAGGTCCCGTGGAACCCGACCACCATGAAGGTAAGGGTCTCAGTTGATGATAGTTATCATACATATTAACCATCAATTAAACATGTATAGGGGCATAAATGAATCACCAATGTAGACTTAGGGGTTTAAACTAACAAATTCCATGAGTTTTGGTGAATCTGTGTTTCCAGCAGGAATTAATCAGAAAACTGCCAAGGAGGACCTAATCGTCAATGGAAAACATGGAATCTCGCTGTGGTACCTATGTGGGAAGACTCTAGAAGGATCCAGGAGCCACATCACCAAAGTAGAGGACTAGAGGATGACATGTGGGGCCACCCAGCCCAACTATCTGGCTGCTTGGCCCCTATGGGCCCACCTATCAGCCTCTTCGCTATGTTGGTTTCCCACCGCCTCCTTGGATGCATCTCCATCGTTGCTTAAGTCGGTTTGATCCAAGGGCTCATGTTGGACCCTCAGGGCTATATAATCTAGCCCCTACCTCTCCCCCTAGGCATAAGCCTCATTTGATCCTAAGAGCTAAGAAGCCAGAAACCCTAATTCATATGTCTACCAGGATCAGGGCTAGCAATCAAGTGAATATTCGTCCTCAATAGAATCTAGTCTTGTTCTAGAGATAGAGAGATAGAGTGTGAGGGAAGAGTTTGGAGGAGTCCTAGCCTGTTGGTGCTCTTTCTACGGCTTGTACCCTAGTGTAATCAAGTTCTTCTAGAGCTTGCTTCCGAGATTTCTCTAGTAATCGACTTCTAATTCAAGTAAGCATCTTGTTCATATTATTCTTCAGGTTTACTACTCTCTTTTGAGTACTTTAATCCTTGTAGCTCCTAGGTTAAAGTAGTATTTGTAGTATAAGCATGGTGCTTAGACTTGGTTACTCATGGATGTACCATATTTTCCAGATCGGTGGTAGCTCATGAGGGTGACTCTTATAGCCTCATTGAATCCTCTGTAGTCCACCTCCCGTTAGTAGGTTAAGCAGGACTTTGTTACTATAGGAAACATACTCTACTTGTGTTTTCTCTAGTAATATCCCCATAATTGAATAATAGAAGACAAATCTTACTGAAGTTAGAACTAGAAGACCTTAGCAGACTCCTCTACACTCCTATTATCTAGCCTTGATTGTGAAGTTGGGTTAAGTTAGAATTAGTTACTTTCACCTCTATTCCTTTGGGTTCGATATAAAACTGGGTTACTCTCAGTGAAGTGCTACAATGGTATAATATCTGTGCACTTA
Source organism: Miscanthus lutarioriparius (assembly GCA_904845875.1). Lineage (NCBI taxonomy): Eukaryota > Viridiplantae > Streptophyta > Magnoliopsida > Poales > Poaceae > Miscanthus > Miscanthus lutarioriparius. Next base: position 64,901,307 of record CAJGYO010000002.1, read on the forward strand.
CGGATTATTCTATGTGCATTAATTTATACCAACTGTCTCCATCCTGTAATTAGTCAAATTGATCTGCCCGAGCGGCACAGCCTGCTTTCTGGGCACGATGTCATGGAAAGGCACCCCAGTTGGCGGATGCGCTGATCGGTCGATGCCAATGGCATCGAGCGTCTCAGCATACATGATGGTGAGGCCGCTGCCTCCATCCATCATCACCTTGGTGAGCCAATTCGTGCCGACGATGATCGAGTAGACCATGAGCATGTATCTTACCGGCTGCTGGATGCTTTTTGTGTGGTCAGTCTGATCAAAGGTGATCATGGACTCCGACCATCGGAGGAAGAAAGGCATGGCCAGCTCGACCTCATAGACCTCACGGTAGTGCAAGCCTCTGGCGGTGCTTGGAGTCATAGGCCACCAACCCCTTGAAGATCATGAGGCAGCCATCCAGCATCGAAAAGCCACCGTGCTTCTACTCAGAGTCGTCTGCCATCGGCTTGGGTGCCTTCCTATGCTCCCCCTTATTGGAGCCATCGGACAGGAACCGCTTCATGAGGGCACAGTCTTTGTATAGGTGCTTGATGGGGAAGGCATGGTTTGGGATGGCTCTTTGAGCAGCTTCTCAAAGTGGTCTGGGGTACCCTCAGTGGGCTTCCAAGCCCCCTTGTGTTTAGCAGTAGCCATGAGCGAGCCCTCGCGCCGTTGCTTGTTCTTCTTCTTGTTGGGACGGTTGGAGGCGCCTTCATTGGCGTCCTCATCCCACTTTGCCTTGCCATTGGAACGATCGAAAATCGCTCCAACCGCCTCCTCGCCCAAGGCATGGCTGGTGGCGATATCGAGGAGCTCCTTGGTGGTTCATGGGCCCTTGCATCCTAGCTTGTGAACCAAGGACTCGTAGGTGGTCCTGGACAGGAAGGCTCCTATAACATCGGCGTCGGCGACATCGGGCAACTCGTTGCACTACCAGGAGAAGCGCCGGATGTACTCATGAAGAGTTTCCCTGGACTTCTATCGATAGTTTTTAAGATCCCATGGGTTCCCAGGACACATGTAAGTGCCCTAGAAGTTTCCCACAAAAATCTCCTTTAGGTCCGCCTAACTTTGAATCTGGTTGGGCGGAAGGTGCTCCAACCATGTTCACGCCAAATCGGCTAGGAAAAATGGGAGGTTGTGGATAATGAAACTATCACTAGCTGCTCCACCGGCTTGGCAAGCAAGCCAGTAATCCTCGAGCCATAGTTCGAGGTTCGTTTCCCTAGAGTATTTTGTGATGTTGGTCGGTGGTCGGTACCACGGTGAGAAGGCGACGTTGAGGATGTGTCGGCTAAAGGCCTGAGGTCCTGGTAGGTCAGGGCTCGGGCTCTAGTCCTCGCCACTGTCATAGCATTTGCCACGACAAGGATGGTAGCCATGGCTGGCATCCTCTCTCTTGTCACTTCATCCACACCTACAAGCATCTAGGGTGTTACGTGCGTTATGGTGGAGGCCGAGATGATCATGCACCAGGGCCATGGCGAGCGCCCCACCACCGCATGATGCTTGGTGGATAGACACATCCCTGACATGTTGACCCGAGGGCGCACACTGACTGGGGTCGAGCTCGCATCACCGAGACTATGAGCTCTCCGCCTGCTGCACTACTGCGCGCTCAAGCAGCGTGCGGATCTCCTGATGGGCCCGACGATCCTCGGGTGTCGTAGGCTCCGGGAGCCCTCGGAGCAATGCCACTGTGGCAGCGATATTCTGGCTTGCCCAGGCAAAGTGTGGGAGGGCTCCATCATCTTCGATGATCCTCTGGTTCACATCGCGGGCCAAGGCATGTGCACGCCCATCGTCTCCACGGCGCTCGATCTCTCGCTCGAGTTCTATGCATTCCTGCTCGTGTTGGAGTCATGCATCCTTGAGCTCCTAGTGCCGCGCCCTTAGCTGTTCCACCCGCATGCGAGGAAGGGCCCCTGCATCTTCCTCGACCTCGTCGTTGAGGTCGTTTGGCAGGGTAGCCCCTCCCTCGTGGACGCTTTCGACACGTACCTCAGGGGTACCTGCCATAAAACATTCTCATGAGGGGTGATGGCTCCCCCTGCTGGAGTCAGAGTCGGAGAGTGACTCTGAATCTCCTGCCAGAAGGTCGTGGAAAGATTCTGTGACGTATTTAGTCATCCCCATGAACTCGTCATTCGTAGGGGATGGGTGCATGCACTATGCCATGAGGTGGCCAATGGTCCTCGCAGTATTGTGTAGACCAAACGGGAACGCTGCTAGGGCACCCCGGGTGAGGCATCTAGGGAGAGCGGTTCCTCTTCGATGAGCTACGTCATGACATTGGCGAATGAGAAGGTGAGGTAGCGCAGGTCCTCCCAAGACGGTCGGGGTCCCAAGAAGGCATCGAGCTAGCGCTTTAGCCTCCTGTAATCAAAGATGAGGAGACGGTCGCTCCTAGGGACATGGGCCTCCAGTGCGTGCAGCTATAGCTCCTCAAGTGCCATGATGATCGCATCGAGGCCGGTGGAGTGGAGAGGGTGGACGCTACAGGATCCTATGCCAACTCTCCCTCCATCATGCCCTAGCTAACATCATGGCTAGCCATCCAAGGCCTGATGTGGATGTCGAGATGCGCAAAAGCCCCCTACCTGGCGCACCAATTGTCGGTGTTTCGAACCACCGGCTAGTAAATTTATATTTGTGTGTTTGGCCCGGATAGTGTGCTCAAAGGACACAAGGATTTATACTGGTTCAGGCGGAATGTCCCGATGTTAAGTCTATTGCTGCTCGTGTTACCGACACTAGTTTGCAGTAGGGGTTACAAATGGGCGAGAGAGGGAGAAGATCCCAAGTTTCTAGTGAAAAGATCAAACAGAGTTGAGTCTTGTTGAGCTCATTCCGCCGTGTGCTTGTGCCCCTCCTAGGGTGTCCTGCTTCCCCTTTTATAGGTGAATGGGAAGGCAAACGTTACAAAGAGGGAAAGAGAGAGAGAAGGAGAAAAGCGAGGGAGAAGAAGGCCTCTAGGGTCATGGCGTCCTTCATCTCCTTTATGCGGGTCCTGCTGCTCATGTAGATGATGATGGGGATGGCTCAACGTCATGGCCCTATTCATCATTGGCGCCATATGCAGGCGTTGTTAGCCGGTCACGGTGCTCCACTCTGTTCCGGCGGGCGACGTGGACAACAGGTACTCCTGTCGGAAGCCATATAGGGATTAGGCAGCACAGTGCTAGCACACCAACGCTGTTGGTGATGTGAGCCCCTAGGTATGGTCCATCGTGGCCATGGGTTAGGTCGAGATGTGCCCGCTTCCCTCTGGGTGTCAGAAGTTTGACCCTAGGGTCGTACTCTTAGACCCATAGTGGTTGGATGCGGTATGGATCGCCGTCGGGCTAGACAGAACCCGCGCCCGAGGGTTCTGGCGAGATGGAGCCCATGCCCTCGGGGTCGAGCGAGATGGAGCCCGCACCCTCGGGGTTGGGCGAGATGGAGCCCGCGCCCGATGGGTCTAGAGAGATAGAGCCCGTGCCCTTTGGGTCGAGTAAGACGGAGCCCGTGCCCGAGGGGTCTGGCGAGATAGGGCCCACGCCCTCATGGTCGGGTGAGATGGGGACCGTGCCCTCATGGTCAGGCGAGACCTTAAATACATCTTGGACCACACGGGCGAATTAACGTTCGTGGCAGTTAACTCTGTTCCTCCGGGTATCCCTAATATTGATACCTGACACCAAGGCAACAAATAAACAAATAGAAACCAAACGACTTGAGCTACACCATGCTCAACACAGTTCAACCCACCTAATACAAAGTACCACCCCACGACTAAGGAGCAATGAGACATTTGCATGGTTTGGTGGTGTGGCTTGGTCATGTCACGTCAATGCAAGCATCCCTGCTACAACAGGCTGCTGACGACACCCACATGCACGTGTCTGCGCAGGAATGCAGGAGCACACAAGCAGTCACAACAGTCGAGGAGCACTGCCATTATGCCTATAGAGCAATATGGCGACCAGATAGGCCACCAGATTGTGCCCACCATCGGCGGTGTAGGTGAGATCATCGAGGCATGGCTAGGGGCTGCTCTTTTCCATGAATATGATTTGTATCCCAATGAGGAAGCAAGCCTCCGGGTTGCCAACTTGGGTTAGGCTAGCAAGGAGGGTGTAGTAGTTGATGGTGTCAGCCCCAGTCCTCCCTAGGTCTAACCCGATCCAGTGCTAGATGCTGATCGATGGTGGGGTCACCGTAGATGCAGCACATGGATGAGCAGGTCGCTCATAAGCTACGGAGGTTGTCCATGGGTCGATCTGAGATCACAGCTATAACACCCCAGCCCATTAGTAGCCTATAGTAGTTGTGAAGTTGGCCCATGTAGCCCAAGTGGCACATGTGGAGTTATTGTTGGTGGATTTAGTACCACCTTGGAAGTTTAGGAGGATGAGGGCCAGCTTATAAGCCTTATTGTTCCAAATGTAGCACCTCCGGCTAACCCTTTTTACACGAAGCAAGGATGAAAGTGTAAGAGGGGTGCTACGCATATGCAGGCCTGTTCCACGTGTGGAGCTGGGCCATATAAGTAGTTTTGGACATGGCGTGTTACAGCAGCGAGGTGGCCGGTGATCTCAATTTGCACATCGGTAGGGAGCGCCGTCAGTGACATGATTGCCATCGTGGATGGATCTACGGCATGTGGACAGCAGTGAGCCGGAGGGATAGAGAGGCAGAGTGGCACGACGTGCATTGATTGAGGGGGAGGCAGGGGAGGCGGCCGAGCAGTGGTTATAATAGGAGTTCTCATATACCATCTGCAAACTGGCGTGGGAACTCGCAATGACGACACGGTTTAGATTACCGGGTGGGCCAGCGACCGGGTACATTGAGTGTACATTGTTTCCAATCCTAGGAGTCAAAACATGAAATGGGGGATGCCAACCAACCGCGAAGCCTCCATCATCGTGTCCTATGGGAGAGCAACCGTTCGGCTCTCCTCTTTAACCATCATCGCGTCCTATGGGTGAGCAACCGTTTGGCTCTCCTCTTTAAAATGACCATTAGGCTATAGAGAGCACCACCGACTAGGGTATTCTCTCATACATACATACCAGTACACATCACATCACCTCCTTCGATCCCTACTCACTAGCCAATCCCTACTCACCAATGGCACGTAGAGCGAGCAATGGGGCACTGGTCATCTGGCAAGTTTTCCACCGACTATGAAAATGAGGATGGCGAGGAGGTGAATCAACCGACACCGAGCCCCGAGCGTGAGGAGGAACCCACCAAAGACGATGGGGAGCCCACCGACGATGATGAGGAGGAGGCACCGTAGGTGGTAGAGGATGAGGAGGAGGAGGAGGAGGTATCGGTGGAGGAGGTAGACAACATCACCAAGACCATTCTACCGGGGTTCAGCCCCATGCCGCACAACAAGAAGCACAGGCTCAACCCTCCATCCCCCAACATGATCATGGAGGACGAGGATGACTCCTCGTTGGAGTAGGATGTTGAGGAGGGCAGCGACAACGACGACGATGAGGGCAGCGATGTCGATCAGTAGGTTTAGTTAATTAGTACAGTAGCAGTAGATCTAGTACTAACTAGTTGTAGTACAATGGCGGGTGTGTTGTAGTGCACTTTTGGTCTATTTCGAATGGCCTCATGTACCCACATAAATATTAGGAATTAGGAATCAATATAATGGTGGTGTTAACTATTTTTGAGTGTTTTTCATTTATTTTGGAATGTGCTTTTGATGAGGGCGCACAGTTAATGGCTTTCTTTGAACAATGAACAACATTGCGACAAAATGAACAAACCGATATAAACACTGAACGAACAAGCGCACTGCAAATTGCAGATTGAGATACATCAGCATTATTGACATCCAGATACATACCACAATTAACTAAGTTCAAACTATCGCCTAACTCATCTTGTTGCCCTTCCGATTCTGCACCATTTTTTGCATGTTCGGCCTGTGGCAAAATGAGGGGGCAGACTATCCTTTGGTTGTTGATTTTGCATGTCTAAGATAAAAGAGCTGGCCGGAACACTAATATATGGTCTGGCCTCATCTAATACAACATGGCCGGACTATGCTTTGGTGGCATAAAAGATTAGGCACCTATTCCTGGGTTGGTTTTGTAGAGCTAGGCATGGCTACATGCATAAAAAGTGGAGAGCAGTGCTACTAGAAAGATAACATAACATCAAACCAGACTTCATATATATATGTGGAGTACAGCAATGATATGAGTTCAGACTACATAACCATGCCTTCATCGACCATAATAAGAGGAAAAACATGCCACACTAGTCATACAACTACTACATAAACATACTAGTTCTAACTACAAATGATTAACATGACTTCGTAGTAGTAATGAGCACCAGGCAGCATACTCGTCCTAACTACAAATGTTTACATGACTTGATACTACTAATTAATTCAATGAGTAGTGTCATCCCACAGCTCTAAGCAATAAGGGTACCAATAGGCACGATCAAAATCCAATGCCTGCAAGGTAAACCTACCTAGGTTGAAACCAGCAAACCTCTTCACCACGTCGAACCTGAGGATCACTTCACCCGCTCCTACTATGGGGTGCCAGGAGATGATCAGGCAAAGGCAAGCTAGACCACGACAGGGCCACCTCTGTAGAGCCCTCGGACATGTAGTTGGCAGATGGCGAGCGGGACCGCGATGTTGTAGGAGACCTGCTCCTGCCTTGGGGTGTCAGGAGCAGATCCGACGACACGAGCTCGACCACGACGGTGCCACCAACGACGGTGAGGTGGACCGCACAGGGAGCGGTGGTGGCGAGTGAACCACCAGTGCCAATGGCGTTAATGTCGTCATTGTGGGTGACAGGGAGACCAATGCCAACCTAGGGGATGGCGTGCGGGACCATGATGGTGCCTATGACGATGGTGAGGTGGACCGCACCAGGAGCGGCGGTGGCGAGCGAACCACCGGTGCTGGTGGTGTCAACATTGTTGTCGTGGGCGACTAGGAGACAAATGGCAGCCTAGGAGATGGCGTGCAGGAGCGCGATGGGTACCAGTAGTCAAGAAGGGTACAAACAGGCATCGAAGCAGGGTGCGCCAGCACATTGGAGGACACATGGACTAGATCCCAACCACGGTTCCTCGAGGAGGACCTAGAGCGCTTCATGGGGACGGCCTTCATGGGAACCGACGGAGAGGCGGAGGTGGGGACTTTGTGGGGCAGTGCGAGGCCATGGCTTTTGGCAATGCAAGGGGGGAGTGAGGCCAGGCTATGTACACACAAGGATGCTAGGGCTGGAACAGGCTTCTGACACGACCGCATGACGTTCATCATTACTAGTACTATCCGAGTAGTGAATATTTTAGATGATCGGACCTTTTGTCATCCGGTGATGTATACAAAGCAATCCATTCCAAGTAGTCGCAAGCTCATGGTTGCCGAGGGGTAGTAGGTAGCTAGAGATGGCTACATGGTTTCATAGGTTCTGATCATCTGCATACCCTCGGCTATGTTTGAAGCTACCACTTTAGAAATCCAATACTATACTACTTCATGCATGCAGCCATAGACGGTGCAACTCCTATTTGTAGCACAACCGATCAGGCAAAAGTTCTAATCATAGCTGAGTACAAGAGTTACATGTCTAGCCCATTCAAATTTATGCTGCTCGACTATCAGGTGAACATACGGTTTACAAGAAACAGGTAAACGTCATTTCATCTAATATCATAGAGGGGCGTGGTTGGGGGAAAGTTGTGAGCGAGAAGGTTGGGAAAATGCTAATGGGTGAGGGATGTGGGGAGCCAGAAGGTAGGCGATTGATGCAATGCTATCGGATGAGGGAAGGGGACGAGAGTGAAGCGAATGCGGCAGGAAAGCTGGACACAAGAAGTGAATAGAGAGAATGAGCTTTTGACCACCATGACACACTTGACACCTGAATGCCTGGTGCGGTTGTGATAGGTCTTTTCTGTACTTATTTCACTCCAATCCAAGTAGTCAGAACAGTCAAGGGGCAGACTGATTGCTACTCTGTATGACACTTTATTCTGTCATATGAGATCAAATACTCAGCCGGCGGACTTTCTTGCATTCACAGTAAAAGTCAACAGCTATGGCTCCTCCGTTCTGCATTAGATCGAGGCGAGACTTGTTCAGATGAACTCCTCGCTCCATGGTTGTTTCAAGGTCAACAAATTTTATCGAAGACCCGAGTTGGCCTCAACAGAGATCAAAGGCACTCATGAATGTTTAGCATATTATAGATTAGATCAAAGATAACTAGAAAGAATTCTATAGCGAAAAGCAATCAACAGGGGCAACAAACTAGCTACAAAATGACCAAAGGACCTGAGCTACACCACGCTCAATAGAGTTTAACCCACCTAATACAAACTTCAACAAAAGTTAACACCAACACGCAAATAAGAGTTCACATATTTGCAAGGATGTCCCACAGATCAAACATATTCATGACTACTAATACTACTGATACATCCCACATATAGGGTCAAGGCTGGCATGCAGGATCCGCTCCACGTCCACCTTCGCTAAGACAGCGTTGGTGGCCGACTCAAACTCTCAACCAGATTGGCGATGTCATCGTCCTTCGATCCCGGTGGAAAACCCTGCTCCACCACTCGGACATTCACCACTGCGCCAATCTAAAGCTAGGCAGTAGCCAGCGCCGTGGCAGCCCCTGACAAATGGCTTCAGTCACCATGGCTCGAAGGGGACTAGCAGAGCTTGGAGGCGCTCCTTTGCGACGACCGGATTATCCGCTGTGTCCATGGGGAAGGCCACGTCATAGGCAGCTTGCGCGCATAGCTGCAGGGTCTAGACCCCGTCCCTTAGTTCCATAAGAAGGTTCATCATGTTATGGGCCTGCTCCTTGACCATCGCCCAGTTGGCTGTAACAACCCAGTTGTTTTAAATACTAAAACCTGCCATGTCATCATATGTGTCGGATACCATAAAAAGGGGGTACCCTAAGCAAGAACCGAAATGATTCCTTAGGCCTTGCTTATATCAATGCCATAGGACAACCATGGGGTCTCAGCTGATTCTTTGATTTGCCCAAGGCCTGCACCGCAAAGGTCTCGGACGGAAGGCCGACTCTCCGCCTCGCCGAGGCCCTCTTGCCCGAGGCCCTGCCCCACAAGGCCTCAGACGGATTACCAATTCTCCGATTCGCTCGAGGCCATCTTAGCAACAACCTCGTCGCCTCCATCTCGACCGACTTCTCTAACAAAACGTCATGCATCCAACCACTCTCGCAATGTCAGCCGCATGTCGGCACAGTACAGCGGAGTGGTCGACGGGACGGGAGACAGAGATCAGGCGGGGTTATCACCATCGTGCTCAAGATCGCGCGCCCATGATCGGCGCGCCCGTCTTGCACTATGCTACCTAATTTCTGCTCCAGGAACAGCGCGGCGTGGGGAGTCAAGTCTGGTTCACTATAGCCTCGGAATCAATGTATAGGACCAACTGCTCCCTCCTAGCCTCGGCAATCCACTTCAGGGCCTCGGCAGCCTCGGGATTCATGCCCGCCGAGCCCCCCACGATGGCTCGGCCTCGGCACCAACTGAGCCTCGGCTCTTCGCACTGTCAACGCGCAGCGACCAGCACATCGTCGGCCATGCCCTGCGCCAAGCTATCACTGGAGCTCCCACGTCGCATAGGATCGGGTGTGACTGGCGCGTTGCTCTAGTGCATCAAGGACAAGGCTGCTCCGTTGACCATGCCGCCATAGTGGTAAGCTACAGGACTCAGACACACCACCTCCGCTCACAAGACACTGCATAGTAAACACATGTATCACCCCTATCCCCCCTTCAACTATAAAAGGAGAGATCGGGGCCGTTTCTAAAGGGAAAGAAGATAGACGAACACTCGCGTAGGCTCGCGTAGTTTCAGACACACGCTCCCCCGCTGCCTGAGAGCAATGTCTCAAGCAGCCGGCACTGCTCCATGCAGAGACCTAGGACTAGCTCCCTCTCTCGCTCAGCTTGTAACCCCCTACTACAAGCACTTCGGTGCAAGGAATACAAGATCGATCTCTCAGACTGGACGTAGGGCACCGATTGCCTGAACTAGTATAAACATTGTGTCTCTTTGCATCACCATCTGGGATTAGGGGCGCGCAGTTCAAATTCACTAGTTGGTTGAGGACCCCCCGGTCCGAAACACCGACAGTTGGCGTGCTAGGTAGGGGTGCTGCGTGTTAGCTTAATCATCCCAACAAGTTCTGGATGGCAGACCCCATACGCCCACTACGTCTCGGCACGGTGATCTGGTTTGGGAGCCTAGAGTTCATGTCTCTAGGACATGAATATGACCTAGTACTCCTCCAACCCAGAGCCCTTTTGGTCGACGATGGCATCGCACACCAGTAGCCCGGGCGCAGGCGGCGCCCGGGCCGCCACCCTCGTCGCCCTCGCCAGGCGCGACGCGAGCGGGACCACCCCAACACCACACGAGCTCAGGACGACACGCCACGCTCTGCCAGTACCCTATGCCCGGCTGTTGGTATAGAGTCCCTGGTTGGGGACCTGTCTAGCTTAAGCCTGGGCAGGGGAAAGACACCGGTGACATGCAGCGATGCCCCATCATCAAGTTCCGCACCGCCACCACCTGAGGAGCCAACTCTAGCGGAGCAGGGCCCGGCGATGGCACCGTCCCCGTACCCCTTCGGGTTGAGAAATGCCGCCACCACCTTTGCTTCCGCCTACGCTTCTGCTCACACGGAGCCCTCAGGACGCCACCAATGTTTCACCCTTGACCTCTTCGCCACAACCTCGGCTCACATCGACACCGACTCCTCGGAGGAGGACAAGGCATGGGCCGGAGCAGACTTCTCCGGACTTCGCGACTCCTAAGCTATGCGCCTCTTCTTGGCCGCGAGCGACTACTGCTTCGGCTACTCCAACTCCGATGATGAAGGCACTCATGATCCCACTCAAGAGTGCTTCCACATCGGGCTCGGGATGCCAGGGGCAAGTAATGAGAGTGAAGGGTCAGGCAACCGCTCCCCGCTCCGCCAAGGGGCAGGCGACGCCACACCTCCGCTCATCGAGCCACGGGCAGCGTGGAACGAGAACGCCGCCCCCGAGGAACTTCGATGCCTAGACCTGGAGCAGCTCTGTGAGCTTCAGGCAAAAGTTGACCAAGACCGACTCCTGCTGCAGCAGCTCCGAGACACTCTCGAGTAGGAGCAGCGAGGTCATGGTGATGGCGGAGGAGCCCGGCGAAGGGCCCACGACGTCCACCGCAACATCAACAACAACGAAAGGAGTGAGCAACCCCCAATCTTCAATCGCGCTAGCCAGAACGTCGCGAGTAGCAGCGATGCTAGTCCGAGCGATGCCCGAGCCCTCTACCACGGAGGGGCAATGGGTCCGCGGCTAGCTCCGAGACCTTCTCGAGACCGCCGCGTGGTACAGCAGGCCGAAAGCTCCGTGTCTCGACGGCGCGGGGACACCTCGAAATGGCCCTCGATGCACGATCGCCTCAGGGCCCCCTCAATGCACGACCACCTCAGCGACCGACACGAGGCGCAAGATGACCACGATGTGGTCAGTAGGCAACGATGCCACGACGACGATGGGTCCACCCGAGGCTACCACCCACACCGAGGTGGCTACTATGACAGTGGCGAGGACCGTAGTCCTTCTCCTGGGCCGCCTGGCCCTCGAGTCTTCAGCAAGGCCATCCGCGGCGCCCCATTCCCTGCCCGGTTTCGGCAACTGGCCAACCTCACAAAGTACAGCGGCGAGACCAACCCCGAGCTTTGGCTGGACAACTATCGCCTAGCTTGTCAGTTGGGTGGCGCGAATGATGACCTTCTCATCATCCGCAACCTCCCCTTGTTCCTATCAGACTCGGTGCGAGCCTGGCTCGAACACCTCCCTCCCTTGTAGATCCACAACTGGCGCGACTTGGTAAAGGTCTTCGTCGGGAATTTCCAGGGCACATACGTGTGCCCCGGGAACTCTTGGGACCTCAAGAGTTGTCGCCAGAAGCCGAACGAGTCTCTTTAAGACTTCATCCGACGATTCTCCAAGCAGTGCACCGAGTTGCCCAGCGTGGGCAACTCAGAAGTTGTCCAGGCTTTCCTCTCCGGCACCTCCTACCGAGACCTGGTCCGAGAGTTAGGCCGGAACATACCGACCTCGGCGGCCGCGCTCCTCGACATCACCACCAACTTCTCCTCAGGCGAAGAGGCTATCGGGGCCATCTTCCCCGATGACGACGCAAAGGGGAAGTGGAGGGACGAGGCCCCTGGGGCCTCAGCCTCCTGTTTCTCCAAGAAGAAGAAAAAGGGGCTCTAGGGGAAGCAAGAGGCCCTCGAGGCCGATCTAGTTGTAGCCGCATATCGCAAGAATCCTCGAGGCCCCACCAGGGGCCCCGGACTATTCGACGATATGCTCAAAAAGCCCTGCCCTTATCACCAGGGCCCGATGAAGCATACCCTCAAAGAATGCACCATGCTCCGACGTTACTACGCCAAGCTTAGGCTCCCCAACGACGATGCCAAGAAGAAGGGCACCGGCGATGGAGACAACGACAAAGACGATGGGTTCCCCGAGGTGCACAATGCCTTCATGATCTTTGGCGGGCCTTCAGCGTGCCTCACGGCGCGTCAACGAAAGAGGGAATGCCAGGAGGTCTTCTTGGTTGAGGTAGCCACTCCCAAGTACCTTAACTGGTCTCGGGAGGCGATCACCTTCGATCAGGAAGACCACCCCAACTATGTCCCAAACCCCGGGCAGTACCCGCTCGTCATCGACCCGATCATCGGCAACACCCGGCTCACCAAGGTACTGATGGACGGAGGCAGCGGCCTCAACATCCTCTATGCCAACACCCTAGAGCTCCTAGAGCTCAACCAGTCATGGCTCCGAGGCGGTGCCGCACCCTTCCATGGTGTCATGCCGGGGAAGCGCACGCGACCCCTCGGACGCATCGACTTGTCGGTCTGCTTCGGCACTCCTCCAACTACCGCAAGGAGACCCTTACCTTTGAGGTGGTTGGGTTTAAGGGGACTTATCACGCTATCTTGGGGCGCCCGTGCTATGCCAAGTTCATGGCGGTCCCGAACTACACCTACCTCAAGCTCAAGATGTCGGGCCCCAGCGGCGTCATCACCGTTGAGTCCACGTACAAGCATGCATACGACTGCAACATCGAATGCATCGAGTACACCGAGGCTATCATGGAGGCCGAGGCCCTCATCGTCAACCTCGACCAACTCGGTAGCGAAGTGCCCGACTCCAAGCATCGTGCCAGGACTTTTGAGCCCGCAGAGGCCGTCAACCTCGTCCCGGTCGACCCCAACTGCTCCAACGGCCGAATGTTGAGGGTCAGCGCCACCCTCGACAGCAAATAGGAAGCCGTGCTCGTCGGCTTTCTCCGCGCGAATGCCGATATGTTCACATGGAGTCCCTCGGACATGCCGGGCATACCAAGGGAGGTCGCCGAGCACGCCTTGGACATCCGGGCCGGCTCCAGACCAGTGAAGCAGCGCAGGGCCATAGGCGAGGAGGTGCAGAAGCTTTTGGTGGCCGGATTCATCAAGGAAGTGTCCCATCCAGAGTGGTTAGCTAATCCTGTATTAGTTAAGAAGAAAAATGGAAAGTGGAGGATGTGTGTGGACTACACCGGTTTAAATAAAGCATGTCCAAAGGTTCCATTTCCATTACCTCGAATCGACCAAATCGTTGACTCCACTGTAGGATGCGAGACCCTATCTTTCCTTGATGCATATTCCAGTTACCATCAAATCAAGATGAAAGAGTCCGACCGGCTCACGACTTCTTTCATCACCCCATTCGGCATGTACTGCTATCTGACCATACCATTCGGTCTTAGAAATGCAGGGGCCACATACCAGCGATGCATGACCCAGGTCTTCGGCGAACACATCAGGCAAACTGTCGAGGCCTACGTGGACGACATCATGGTCAAGTCTAGAAAGGCCAGTGATCTCATCGATGACCTGGAGATCGCCTTCAAATGCCTCAGGGAGAAGGGCATCAAGCTTAATCCCGAGAAGTGTGTCTTTGGGGTCCCCCGAGGCATGCTCTTGGGGTTCATAGTCTTAGAGTGTGGCATCGAGGCCAACTCGAAGAAGGTCTCGGCCGTGACCAACATGGGGCCAATCTGAGACCTCAAGGGAGTACAGAGAGTTATGGGATGCCTTGCGGCCCTGAGCCGCTTCATCTCGCACCTTGGCAAAAAAGGTTTACCTCTGTACCGTCTCTTGAGAAAATTTGAATGCTTTTCTTGGACCCCCGAGGCCGAAGAAGCCCTCACCAAGCTCAAGGCACTACTCACCAACCCTCCTATCCTGGTACCACCAACCAAGGGTGAGGCCCTCTTACTCTACGTCACCGCAATGACCCAAGTGGTTAGCGCGGCCGTAGTAGTCGAGAGGCAGGAAGAGGGGCACGCTCTACCCATCCAACGACCTATTTACTTCATCAGTGAGGTACTCTCCGAAACTAAGACATGCTACCCCCACATCCAAAAGCTGATCTACGCCATAGTCTTGGCTTGGCGCCAGCTGCGTCACTACTTCGAATCCCACCCGGTGACTGTGGTGTTGTCTTTCCCTCTAGGAGAGATAATCCAAAACCAAGAGGCCTCGGGTAGAATAGCCAAGTGGGTCATCGAACTCATGGGGGAAGCCCTGTCTTTTGCGCCTCGGAAAGCAATTAAATCCTAGGTCTTGGTCGATTTTGTGGCTGAGTGGACCGACACCCAGCGCACACCGCTCAAATCCAAGCGGAATGTTGGACCATTTACTTTGACGGGTCTCTGATGAAGACCGGGGCAGGCGTGGGTCTGCTCTTCATCTCTCCCCTCGGAGTGCATATGCGCTATATGATTCGGCTCCACTTCGCCACCTCCAACAATGCAGCCGAGTACGAAGCTCTCGTCAACGGCTTGCAGATCGCCATCGAGCTTGGAGTGCGGCGTCTCAACGTATGGGGTGATTCGCAACTCGTCATCGACCAAGTCATGAAGGAGTCGAACTGCCATGACCCCAAAATGGAGGCATACTACAAATTGGTGCATCGCCTAGAAGATAAGTTCGATGGTCTTGAACTCAACCACATTGCACAAAAATTCAATGAAGGCCCGCGGATGAACTGGCGAAGATGGCGTCGGCATGGGCCCCGATCCCCCCAAACATATTCGCCAGAGACCTACACAGGACCTCGGTCAACTCGCCTCGCCTCGGCGGAGGGCCCAGATCCAGCCACCCATAGGGCCCGAGGCCCCCTCATCACGAGACCGGGGCCATGGAAATCGACGCAGGACCTCCTGAGACCGATCAGGGTATGGACTGGCAAGTTCCGCTCCTTGATCGCCTCGTTCGAGGAGTGCTTCCTATGCACGGACCCGAGGATCAATGGCTCACGCGATGAGCCAAAACTTACGTCCTCAACAATGGCAAGTTGTACAGATGAAGCCCATCTAGCGTCCTCCAACGATGCATCACCACCGAGGAAGGCCAAGCCCTACTTTGGGACTTGCACGCGAGAGCCTACGGGCACCATGCTGTGCCTCGGACGCTCGTCGGAAATGCCTTCCGCCAAGGATTCTATTGGCCAATGGCGGTCGCTGACGCCACAAAGCTGGTACGCTCCTGCGAAGGATGCCAGTACTATGCACGGCAGACGCACCTCCCGGCCCAAGCCCTCCAAACCATCCCCATCACATGGCCGTTCACCATGTGGGGGCTGGACATGATTGGGCCTCTACAGAAAGCCCCTAGGGGATACACCCACTTGTTGGTAGCCATTGACAAGTTCTCCAAGTGGATCGAGGCTCGTCCGATCACTCAAATCAAATCCGAGCAAGTGGTACTGTTCTTCACTGATATCATCCACAGGTTCGGGGTTCCAAACACCATCATCTCCGACAATGGGACACAATTCACCAGCCACAAATTCCTAACGTTCTACGACGACCACCACATCCGTGTGGTCTGGTTGGCCGTAGGACACCCTAGGATGAACAACCAAGTGGAACGTGCCAATGACATGATCCTATAGGGCCTCAAGCCAAGGATATACAACCGGTTGATGAAATTCGACAAGAAATGGCTAGCCGAACTCCCGTAGGTCATCTAGAGTTTGAGGAACACCCCGAGCCGAGCCATGGGGTTCACGCCGTTCTTCCTGGTCTATGGAGCCGAGGCTATCCTCCCCACTGACTTGGAGTACGGTTCCCCAAGGCTATAGGCCTACAACGAGCAAAGCAACCGCACTACCTACGAGGACGCCCTCGACCAACTGGAGGAAGCCTGAGACGTTGCGCTGCTACATTCGGCCAAGTACCAGCAAGCCCTACGATGCTATCAAGCCCGGCGCATTCGAAGCCGAGACCTGAAGGTGAGCAACCTGGTGCCGAGACTGAGTCAGAGCAACAAGGGCCGCCACAAGCTGACCCTGCCATGGGAAGGGCCGTACATCATCGCCCAAGTGCTAAAGCCCAGGACCTATAAGCTGGCCAACGAGAAGGGCAAAATCTTCACCAACGCTTGGAACAGAGAATAGCTACGTCGTTTCTACCCTTAAACTTCCATGCATTGTATACATTGTTTCTCGAAATATATTAAAGAAGCGTTCTTTAGTTGTTCTAATTTTTCGAGAAACCCCCCCATCGATGGGGGATCGACGTTGCGATAACATTATAAGGGAGACTCGGCTCTGCCTCTGCCAAACCGAGCCTCCCTCGGGGGCTAGAAGGGGGGGAACCCCTCCTAAGTCCAAGGCACCATTTTTTAATCGTTTTTCGAATAAATTTCTACGCCAAACTCTCTGTCACGTTCTGACAAATCAACTGTAGAAAACCTAAGGACCGAAAGTCCGTCTCAGGGCCAAAAGGCTGGCAGAGCCACGAGAACGGCCTACGCCTCCGGGCTACGGCAACTCCCTCACCACCTTTTACCCGAGGGGCAGCTTAGGCTTTGAGGAAGTTTTCTGCAAATGATATGTTTAGAGGCGAGACAGAGGGCAGAGGCTCGGAAATACAATAAAATGATTAAAAAAATGTACGCATGAGTACTTTATAAAGGCCTCGACGGCCACAAACGTCACGCTACGACAATAATCCTAATCCGTTTACATGGCCCCTTTGGCCCAGGTCAAGGCTCAAGATCTCCTGCATCGGCGGCTAGCGCGGGAGGAACTACCTCTTCTTCGAACAGGCTAACCAGCGCCGTGCCAGGGGCCTCAGCCGTCTCCATCAGCTTTGTGACCTCCTCATCGGCCTCCTCGTCATCCTCAGGCAAGACGTAACCATCGCTGATGGCCACAAGGTTGACGCCGACGTAGTGCGAGGAGACGATGGCCAGGGCGCGCTTGATGCCCGTGTGCAACGCCCCTCAGAGTCGCTCACGCACTTGGCCACTCAACGCAGTCAGGCGGCTCTTAAGGGAGCTACCCGACTCGACCCCCTCAACCTCCAGGGCCTCACAGACGGTACGGGCGGCGCACTACAGTGCGTTGTGCTCCCCGATCTTGGCCTCGAGCACTGCCCGCACTACGTCAGAGGCCTCGGCTGCCCGCGTGACCTCCTTCTCCAACACTGCACCAAAACAAGCAGGATGCGGTTAAGCGCAAAAGAAAAATAAGCCAGATAGGGGCGAAAGCCCTACGGGACTCACCCTTGGTTTTCTATTTCCAACGCTGGACTTCGACCTGAGAGGCCTCGGCTTTCTCTTTCCAACACTAGACTTTGACTCGAGAGGCCTCGGCCACCCTAGAAGCCTCCTTCTCCAGCTCTATACCACATCGTGGAGTTAGGGGTCGAATGCAAGAAAAACAAGTAAAACAAAGGAAGCATAACTCACCCTCGCACTTCTCCTTCCAGGCCAAGGCATCGACCCGGGAGGCCTCAGCCACCTTGAGGGCCTTGTCCAGGGCACCCTTGGTCAGCAGATGCGCGCCCTGCTTCGTCCCTAACTGCCCAGCGATGGCCTTGGCAGAGACCGTTGCCTCTTCAACCCGGGACCTGAAGGCGTCCCGCTCACCGGCCACTCGGGTCAGCTCCTCCTCTAGTTCCTTGATTCGCACCGCCAAAGGGGTGGCCTGTTCCCGAGCCGTGGCTGCCTCGGCCTTCATATCAGCATAGTGAAGGCGGAGGTCCTCCGCCTCCACACTCCGTGCCGACAGATGCTCATTGGCATTGGCGAGCAGGTCCTTCTACTGTCGGAGTTGGTCCTAGATGTCCCTCTCCCGACGGAGGAACAACGACTTCTCGAGGGACCGGGCCTCGAGCTCCTGGACAGGCAGGATAGGGGTCATGCACTACGAGAAAACTCAGAACAAGACGACACCGCACGAGAAAAGAAGACGCGTACCTAGGCAACGCCGGGCAGATCATCATCCATGACCGACAGCGCTGTTCGCAGCGACCACACCGCCAACCGGTGATATTGCTCGAAGGAACCCCAACGCCCCCCTCGGCCGCATCCACGAGGGTGAACAAAGGCTCCCCCTCAGGGTCGTCCTGGCTCAGCCACGATACATGCGGATGATCCCACCCGCAGGGCTCGGGTCGTACCCGGATGAGGGCCGAGCTTCCCTCGCCAGAAGCCAGAACTAGCTGCTCCATGGTATTGGCCGCCTCAGCATTTGCCGCCTCCTTTCCCCAGGAAGTATCGTTGGAGGAGGTCGCCTGAACCTCCACTTCCCGGGCACTCTCCTGCGATGGCGGCAGGTCTTGGACCGGGGGCGTCACCAAAGCTTGCCCCGCCTCCATCTCCGTATCCCGGGCCACCGGGTCCGCCGCGCTCGCCTCCACCACCTCGGCCTCGATGGTCCCGGGGGCCTCGGCGCTAGGCACCTTGACTTCAGGAGCCCTGGCCTCGGCCACCTTGGCCTCAGAGGTCTTGGGTGCCTCCTCACCCGCCCGCTCCGTGGCCACCTCGGGAGCCTCTCCTTGGGCGACTGGCTCCTCTAGGTCGGCCCCGGCCGATGCCGCACCACGCTGCACGGCGGTCTACGCCTCCCACCGCCCGTTGAGCAGTGGAGCTGGCGCTCACCTTGACCACCTTACATGGCACCAAGGCAGGCACCTCCACCTGACACTTCTGGCCGAAAGCAACATTCTGACAAGGTCAGCACATGACCAAGGAACAGATGGGAAATGCTGCCAACTCCGCCGAAAAGAAACTCACCTCGAACGGGGATGCAACCACTTCGGCACTGCTACCCTCCTCTGCAACGGTGGTGGAGGCGGTGGCGGCACGGCCTCTATATCCGCCAGTGCTAGCCAGCCCTCGCCGAACTCCAGCGCCCCCTCTATCTTCTGTGGGGGCAATTGCGTCGCCTCCGCCACCACCTGCTCCACCTCTATCGTTGAGCCCACCAGGCCAATGGCGCGCTTCCCTAACACCCGTGCCTCGGGCATGACGGCCTCCGACCCAGGGCGGACGATCGCTGGCCCCGAGGCGTCCTCTCCTCCTCCCCCTAGAAACACCAGGCTGCTCGCCGATGCCCCAAGCGCTATCTCCCCGACATCGGGGAGATGGTCCAGGGGACCTCGCCCCCCCTCGCTCCCGTCATCTTTCGCTCAAGAGTCCGCCGCCACAAGGCGGCAGCGATTTGATGATGCTAAGGAGGAGAGACCGTCCTTCCTCTCTTGCCCGCCAGCGAAATCGGGAAGTTCTCTAGCTGTTTTTTAACTTAAGGTTCCTCCTCTTGCGCTTTGCCTCCTCTGCATCCTTCTTCTTCTTCGGCGCCTCGGCATGTGCTCGGTTCACCGCCCGCCGCTCTACGTCCTCGGGAACGGGCGGCGGGAGGCTCGCATGTCTCTCATCCCCTGTAGGAACGGCGAACACAAGTAAGGGAATGGGAAAACGGTGAGGAACGAGGAGGCCTCGAGGGCCGATAGTAGCGCATGACTTACCAGCGAGAGATACCCCTACGACGGGCGCATCACGATAGGGGTCCAACCACCGCTCTTCAGCCGCCCCTCCACGTCTCCCTCGCCCACCATAGAATCCCTCATCGGAGAGGGGGACGGCGGACATCCAGATGCCCTCGATCGGCTCATCCGGTCTCATGTCGAATAGGCGCCGCCCTCCTTCCGAGCCATCATCGGCGGCACACCCTCCCTACGGTGAAAGGCAGCCGACCACGGCGAGGCCTCGCCATAAGGGCCCGCGGTTCCAAGCAACTCCTGCTTCTCTAGGCCCTCCCGGAGAGAGGCTCAGGCTCTGCTTGGGCTGATCCTCCTCGAACACCATACCTCCACTTCTTGGACAGGTCCTCCCTCCACGATCCGCCTTGGGTATAGGGGGAAGTCCACTTGTCATCGTTCAGGGAGGTAGAACCAAGTGTACCCACCAAATCATAAGAACGTATTGGTTGGTTGACACCCATGGGCCAGGATGTAAAGGTCTCTGCGGTCTTGGCGCACATCCATGGAGAATGTAACCGCCCCCTCATCGTCTTCCTCATACCCGTCGTGCCCAAAAGCGGCTTGGTGGTATGCCCCGCCCAGAAGAGATGGAGCCACAGCCCCAATGGGGGGGCCAATACCCCTACCCTCGCAGATGGCGACAAAGATGGCCGCCACATGCGATGGAGTTGGGGTTGAAGTTGTGCAGCTCCACACTATAGTAATGCGGAGCACTCACATGAATCGGTCCGTCGGCGAGGCATCAAGACCACGCTTCGTGGAAAGACACGAAGCTCATGGCGTACCCTTCACGTGGCCTCGGCTCTCGGCTGCTCACCTGACCGACGAGCAATCCACTCCCTACTATCGAGGTTGGTGATCGGGCGGAGAAGGCTGTTCATCGACGAGACAACCGCATGATCTCCACGGACACGTTGGAACTAAGAATCCCAAGGATCCGCTTTGGGAGGAGGATGATAGGGCCGCCATTGGCCATTCTCTCCGTGGAGAATGCTTAAGCCGGTAAATCTCTCTCTCTCTCTCTCGCCCTTCTCCTCCTCTTCTCCTAAGCACTACTCGTGCTCTCTCCGATCCTAGCAACGGCTCAAGGGCGCAAAAAAGCGAATGCAGGGGAAGGTAAGGAGGGAGGGGCAAAGCTTGTTATGTGCTTGTGCGGGGGGGGCGAAAAATGGACGTTCACCTATTGCATGCCGATGCAATGAAATCGGGAAGTTTCCCTCAAATCCGGCCTACAATTAAACCAGATCCGATAACCGATCGTTATTGCTCATCTTCATTTCAAGGCCACGTTCACGTCCAACCGAGCAAAGCAGAGCCCGAAAAACCGCCTCAAAAGGCGTGCCGCCGTTGTCAATCGATGGGAGGGAATATCCCCCACCCGATTCCTTTTAGACTAAGGAAATTTGCTGGGCGCCCTAGCCCGTTCAATATCCTAGGGGTTCAAGCAATTATAGCCCCAAAAAATACAGAGGGTCTCGCTGCACATAGACTACCCTAGGACAACAGAAGTCAAGGATAACTATGGGCGAGCCCATACATGGCCGAGGCCTGAGCAAGCGATTGCTCAGGATGCCCTAAGTCGTGTCCGAGACTAGCAGGGAAGTCTCCGAATGGGATCCCACCATAGGCAGACGCCGAGCCCCTGGGGCCAATCAAACGGCCCTAGGACCCACTAGAGAAGCCCTCTGGTGCTTTTGGAGTGCGTCTCTGGACCACTAGATGACCCCTATCGAATGGGGCACGGGCCTCCACTCGGACTTACCCGATAACAGCTCACCGAAAGTGTCACCGCTCGTGCCCACCGAGGGTAGCCTGACATATTCTGCCCCTCCTTCCGAATGAAAAGGATGCGCGAGGGTCGCACAAAAAGCGAGAGGAACTCCTAATCGCCCTCTCGCTTCATGTAGAGGCTCGGGGGCTCTTCCTGCATCCTTGCCGAGACCCAGCAACCCAGGGTCGCACTCGAGGGCTCGGCAAACAACCCCTCCTTCCGAACGAAAAGGATGCGCGAGGGTCGCACAAAAAGCTAGGGGAACTCTTGATCGCCCTCTCGCTAAGTGCAGAGGCTCAGGGGCTCTTCCTGCAACCTTGCTGAGACCCAGTGACCCAGGCTCGCACTCGAGGGCTCGGCAAACAACCCCTCCTTCCGAACGAAAAAGGATGCGCATCGAGGGTCGCACAAAAAGCCGGGGGTGATCTCCCCATAGTTAACAAAGATCGCCTCTCGCTCCGTGTAGAGGCTCAGGGTACTCTTCCTACAACCTTGCGAGACCGAGCAGTGACCCAGGCTGTTCTAGCACTTTCGAGGGTCTCGGCAAACAATCCCTCCTTTTGAGCGAAAAGGATGCGTGAGGGTCGCATAAAAAGCCGGGAACTCCTAAGACCACCCTCTCAAAATTGTCCACTTCTGATCACATGTGAGAGCTCATACATATGTTTCAATCTTCCATGTGCACCTTTTGTTGTTAATAAAACACCAAGCAACCCAAGCTCACACTCGGAGGCTCGAAAAAAAGCGTGATAAAAAAATGGCACCGTATGTTTCAAAGGATTGACATGATCTCGGGGTTCAAAGGACATGCAATTTAGGGAAGCCCCCAAAGGTTTCGACAGCCACCCTAGGACAAACAGAGTCAGGGATGACTATGGGCAAGCCCGTACATGGCCAATGCCCAAGCAAGCAAGTGCTTGGGAAGCCCTAAGTCATGTCCGAGACCGGCAGGGAGGTCTCCGAATGGGATCCCACCATAGGGAAGCATCGAGCCCCTAGGGCCTATCAAACGACCCTGGACCCACTAGAGAAGCCCTCTAGTACTTTTGGAGTGTATCTTTGGACCGCTAGCCGACCCCTATCGGATGGGGCACGGGCCTCCACTCGGACTTACCTGATAACAGCTCACCGGAGATGTCACTGCTTGCACCCACCGAGGATAGCTTGGCATGCTCCACCTCTCCTTCCGAGCGAAAAGGATGTGCGAGGGCCTCCAAAAAAGATAGGGAAACCACTGATCGCCCTCTCACTCAGTGCAGAGGCTTGGGGGCTCTTCCTGCAACTAAGCCAAAGTCCAGCGACCCAAACTCATACTCATGAGCCCGGCAAACGCAATAGAACTCCTTACTCAACAGAGAAAAAGCCCCTAGAGGAGTAAATCCACTCCTCCGGGGCCTTGGGGGCTACACTCGACGGGTGCGCTCATGGTCACCCACCGGAACCACGAGTACAAAACACAATCCCGATGGAAGCCGCTGCAAGCCAGAATCTCGACAAAGCCTCAGGGAGAGTGCGAGCACTCTCCCCGAGGCTTGGGGGCTACTGTCGGATACCATAAAAAGGGGTACCCTAAGCAAGAACCAAAAAGATTCCTTAGGCATTGCTTATATCAATGCCAAAGGACAACCATGGGGTCTCAGCTGATTCTCCGATTCGCCCGAGGCCCGCACCACAAAGGCCTCGGATGGAAGGCCGACTCTCCGCCTCGCTGAGGCCCTCTCGCCCGAGGCCCTACCCCGTAAGGCCTCAGACGAGTTACCGATTCTCTGATTCACTCGAGGCCGGCTCGGCAACAACCTCGTCGCCTTCCGTCTCGACCGACTTCTCTGACAAAACATCACACGTCCAACCACTCCCTCAATGTCACCGCACGCCGCCGGTCGGCATAGCATGCAGAGTGGCCGACGGACGGGGAGACAGAGACTAGGCGGGGGTTACCGCCACCACGATGCTTCAAAGACTTTCGCCCATGACTGGCGCCCGTACTACACTGTGCTACCTAATTTCTGCTCCAGGAACAACGCGGCGTGGGGAGTCAAGTCCGGGTCACTATAGCCTCGGAATCGGTGTATAGGACCAACTGCTCCCTCCAAGCCTCAACAATCCACTTTAGGGCCTCGGTAGCCTCGGGATTCACACCCGCCGAGCCCCCCACAATGGCTCGGCCTCGGCACCAACTGAGCCTTGGCTCTTCGCACTGTCAATGCGCAACGACCGGCACATCATCGGCCATGCCTTGCGCCAAGCTATCACTGGAGCTCCCACGTCGCATAGGATCGGGTGTGACCGGCGCGTTGCTCTAGTGCATCAAGGACAAGGCTGCTCCATTGACCATGCCACCATAGTGGTAAGCTACAGGACTCAGGCACGCCACCTCTGCTCACAAGACACTGCATAGTAAACACATGTATCACCCATATCCCCCCTTCAACTATAAAAGGAGAGACCGGGGCTGTTTCTAAAGGGGAAGAAGATAGACGAACACTCGCATAGGCTCACATAGTTTCAGACACACGCTCCCTCGCTGCTAGATAGCAACGTCTCAAGCAGCCCGCGCCGCTCCACGTAGAGACCTAGGACTAGCTCCCTCTCTCGCCCAGCTTATAACCCCCTACTACAAGCACTTTGGTGCAAGGAATACAAGATCAATCTCTCAGACTGGACGTAGGGCACCGATTGCCTGAACCAGTATAAACCTTGTGTCTCTTTGCATCACCATCCGGGATTAGGGGTGCGCAGTTCAAATTCACTAGTTGGTTGAGGACCCCCCGGTCCGAAACACCGACAATATGCATTGTACATCATTTCGTATTAGTGAAAACTTTGATATGCATACACTAAAACAAGTTTACAATTATGTTATATGTGTTGTCTTGTATGGTTTGGATTGAGTTCAAAGTTTTGTTTGGATTTGGATTTCCGAAAACCCTGATTTCCAGCAATTAGTTTTACCCGAAAAACCCATTTAAAAATCTAAGCACATGTTGGGGTTGAGCCTTAAAGCAAAAGTGTAGAGCTTGTCGAGTTGTACAAAGTTGGTTTTTGGAGTTTTCAAAGTTGTTTTATGAAAATTGAAGTAATTTGAAAAGGCGTAATTCTTTAAATGTCCCCCTTTTGAATTCAAATTTGCATTTCAAAATGTAGACCGAATTAGGGGGTGGTTATAAAAATAAAGTTGTAGAACTTTTGATTTTGAACAACTTTTATTTTTGGAGATTTTTGAGTTGTTACATAAATTTGGGAGTAATTTGAGTTTAAAATCGGATAGCAATTATGTAAATATGGTGAACAGTGCTCGCCGCTTAAGCTACACCGTCGGCGACCTTCTTCTGGCTTCTAGGCGCGCTCGTGGCAGTGTTCGGCTCCGCGCTGGCATGGGCAAGGTCGTGGTGTGGCTTCTGCTTGCTTCCTGGCTGCCCTTTAAAGCTTGTGCCATCGCCGTCCTTCTCATTTCTTCTTCTCTGCTTTTCCCGTCGCCACCGCTCAACTCCGGACAGGCCCGTGTTGTCGCCGTAGTGCCTCCATCGTCTCAGCAAAGCCAGTCCCAGCTTCGCCTAATCCTTGCGCACCTAGCCAACCAGCCCTGGTCGCTTGTCTTCGCCGGGAAACGCCGCTCGACGCTTTTCTTCCTCGCGGCCGGCAGCACCACCATCGCAAGCGTGTCACCGTCGCCAGTGCTCTCCGGTGAGCCTTTGCTCTTCCTCAGCGTAGCTCCAGCTTCGCCTTGATACCGTGGTGCTTAATACCTTGTTGCTTGGTCATTTTGTCCATCACAGTCACCGGAGCACCGCTGTC
Source organism: Miscanthus lutarioriparius (assembly GCA_904845875.1). Classification (NCBI taxonomy): domain Eukaryota; kingdom Viridiplantae; phylum Streptophyta; class Magnoliopsida; order Poales; family Poaceae; genus Miscanthus; species Miscanthus lutarioriparius. Next base: position 64,926,803 of record CAJGYO010000002.1, read on the forward strand.
GTCATAGCTTGCTCCGCCGTGGCCGCTGTGAGCGTCGACCTGCGTCACCGTTGCTTCTCCGGTCTTGCTCTTTGCTAAATTGTGTTCAGGGTGAGCTGCTGAACCTTCCTGTGCCTTTTGTTTAAGCTCTACCAGCCTTGTTTCGCCGGTGTAGCGCCACCGAGCCGCCGTGTCCGCCATGGCCGGTGTCAAGCTCGAACCTCGCCGTAATTAGTCCAGCTTGTGCCCCAAATCGATGCGCCTTGTCTTTGTGATCATGTTGGTACTCTCGCCGTCGCCGTTGGTCTCACCGGCGGCGAGAAATCGTATGTCAGCGCCGTCGTCGCCGTAGTCAAAGCGGGAGGAAGGGGATGACGGGTGGGGTCACCTTGTCAGTGACCGTGGGTTTCAAAATGAATTTTTCCTTTTTCAGAAATGGATGAAAAGTATGAGTTTTTGTTATTTTTTTATAGAATTATTTATAGCTCGAAAAATTATGAAAATTTTTGTGTGACATCTCTGTGATGTATATTATTTACGAAAAATATGAAATGTTGTTTTTCAGTACTTTTTGAATGTGATAAAAATTTCTCAATTAATTAATAAATGAGTTTCTATGATTTTTCTAGGATTAATTAATTATCCAACAATTATGAAAATTGTTTTGCCACTTAGTTATCATGTGATGAACCTTTATAAAAATTTTGAGCTCAATTAGAACAAGTTGATTTATTTCATAATTTTTAATTAAATAATTAATTCATAAAAGCAAATAGTAACCTTTAATGATTTATGTTTTGATTGAATTTTGGATTGAGTGATGACCTTGGGTCATTAGTTGGTAATGATCATTGGCAATTGATGTAAGTGTTACGAAAAAGGTTTAGTTAGTTTGACTTGTAACTGTACCGCGAAGGAAAGTTGTATTCATGTTGTTAACTTTTGCATCCATCATCGAGCATCATATTTTGTATCTCGCATCATGTTAAACATGTCATTGTTACTACGTGTAGTGAACGAAGGTAAACACGTGGTAGTTAATCAAGTTGTGGAAGAAGTTAATCCGTCTGTGGAGGTTGGAATTGAGATGGGTGGAACGACTCCGGAACCTAACTTTTCCGTCAACGAAGGCAAGCCCCGGATGCATTTAAACCTACCATGTGTTTTACAAATTGATTTCGCTTTTGCTTTTCTTTACTACATTAAGTGATTAGGAGTTAAGTGAAAACCTAATTGGTGCATTACCAACCTTGTTTTTCCATATCTACCCTGTTACCGGTTTTAATTCGTATATGCCTAGTTATGCTTAGCTATGCTTAGAACAAGGAAAGTCGGGTGATTACCTGTCACCTGCAAGTTTTAAATGGATCTTTGGTTACTGCTGTTATCATGTGATATGGGAATGTGGAGTAATAAATCTAGATCGGGTGGACTCGGTGTCTGAGAGCCACAAGACGTGGAGGTCTTGTGAGCAGGTTCTTTCCGCCTGTGTTGATTAAGGTCCGTCCGTTGTTGAATTGCATGATGTGAGACTTTGTAGTACTGACCACATACTTCGGTAAGCCTTAACTTGGCTATTCTATTACGAGAATGGCTACTCGCGCACTGGGAGTGGAGAGATGGTGGGAATAGCGTGTACCCACGTGGCAATGGACTGGATTGGTGGAGTACTATATTCTCGGGTGGCGCGGACCCGTTCTTGTTTTAGAGGATCCGAAGGTAGGTTGATATATGTAAGTCGGGGACCTGCTTATGTCGTGTGGTCTGGAATTCCCAGCTGGGTTTTAATCGGTTCGAATCGTCGTTGCTCCTCGGTTATGGAGACTCAACTCACTGTTCATCATCGTAGTTTAATAACTAGAACTCGAGTAAGGTTTGAGAAAGAGTTTGATATGAAGTTCATGATCTCATTACGGATCATGGCAGATTCATATGTGGTTCTTATGAAGTTTTGTATATTGAAGTAAAGAATTTTGTTAAAGAGCTTTTACACAAAAGAACTTTAATTATTGCTAAAGCCATACCTTGAATCCCTGAGCCTGCATTCCTAAGTTCTATCAGTTTTATTTCGGTTAAGTCTTGTTGAGTACTTTTGTACTCAGGGTTCATTGACCCTTGTTGTAGGTGAGCCTCATGAGCAGGTCTGCTTTGGACCGTGCTGCATGACTGTTGTTCAATGCGATGACGATAAGTAAATGCGTGGCCCTTGGGCAGGGCAATCCTTTTGTGTGTTCATATTATGTTATAATGCCACTCCACTACTTTGGTTTGTAATAATTATCGAACTTAGTTGTATGGTTTGAACAAATGGTTTGTAAACTATGTTTTATAAGACTTTCGCTGTTTTACTCTGGTGTAGATATTTGGATAAATGTTGTAATACTGCAATGACTCTATAATGTGATCCTGCTTGGAAATCGTGGATGATTCAGGGTTCTCCGAGGACACCCGATAGTCTTCTTAAGTTACTAGGAACATATGCATAGTTGTCAGCGGTCGTCGGACAGTGACAAGTGCATGTGGGCCCTATAATTTAGGAGGTTCTGCCATAGAATTGTATCAGAGCGCGATCGTTACAAAGTCTTTGTTGTATTGTTTTACAAAAACTTCAAAATGATTTGGGATGACTAAACTTAACTTGTTAATTTGTTCCAAATTACTTCTGACTTATCTTATTTCTTTCTCACCATTCCTTATTTGATTAAAAAGGTTTTGTGTGGTGGAGTAGTAATATTATTATGCCCTATATAAAAACAACTGTTGTTTATGTACTTTATGAGCTTTGATGTTTTTGTTCGTAAGAATGATTCATGCATCATGATTAATTCCCTTGTTACTTCCTTCACCTCTGAGTCTGGGTTGGGTAGTGAGTCTGGGTTGAGTTGTGTAGTCCACCCTTGCTGCTCTTGAGACTATTGTCAGATTGTCTTATTTTGATTAATCTTGCTTCCTACAGTATGGCTCGTACCAAAATGACACCCCGTAAGTCCGTTGGACCCAAAGCAGTTCCTCGTCACCAACTTGCCCCTAGGAATGATGGTGCTAGCAGTAGCAGCTCTAGGCCTGATCCCCAGGCAGAGATACAGAGGATTTCTGCAGAGTTAGCACAAGCTACTAGGGATAGGGCCTTGGATGCCATCCAGGTAGGAGAGTTACAGGATCAATTGAGGCGTCTCACCACCACTCACAGGAACTGCGAACGTATGTTAGTTCGTATGGTGGACGGAAGAAATGAAGCTTGGCATAGAGAAAATGTAGCTAGAGCTAGAACTCATGAGCTAGAATTCTATGTAGGAGATTTAGAAGAACATAATACTTATCTGCATGAAGTAGTTCATAGGCTAAGCAACCTCCTGGATCCAAATCATGAACCTCAAGCTGATGCAATGGACCCAGGTGTTATCCTTGCCGATGATAGTGAATCAGAAGAGGAAGAAGAAGAAGATCCAGAAGAATTAGTGATGATCGATGAAAGTGATAATGAGGGCGGAAATATTTCCGGAATGGATACCGAGCCCGAAGTTTGAGGTGATCAAGGAGACGAGTAGAGTTGTATAATAGTTAGTTCTAGTTAAAGTTAGTAGTCTTGTTTAGATGCGGTCTTGTGTATAAATTAGTAAACCCTATGTAATGTGTTTTGGAGTAAGCTCTTGTTGCAATTCAATAAAGACTTGTGAGTAAAGTTTGGTTTGTTATGAACAGATGTGTCGTACGTAGGGTTCGCATATTCCTAGTACTTCACAAGATGAGGACGGCATTCCTGAACCGAATCTAGCTGATGCTATCGCCGCCCTTGTCAATGTGACTGTTGAAAATGTTCGATTGCTTCGAGAGATAGCTCAGAGTAATCAGAATATGGTGCAAGGAAACCGTGGTTGCAATCATAACAGGCAGGAGGCTATGTATGTAGATTTTACAGATACAAGACCACCGGTGTTCACCAAGGTAGATGAACCACTAGAGGCTAATGATTGGCTTTAGACTATGGAGCAGAAATTTGATCTTATTCCCTGCACGGAGATTCAAAAACCTATGTTTGCCGCCCAGCAACTTCGAGGAGCAGCATGTGCTTGGTGGACAAACTTAGTGGCTATGCAACCAGCTGGCATTCCAATAACTTGGGCTGAGTTCCGTACTGCCTTCCGAGCCCACTATATTCCAGAGGGAGTGATGGCCATGAAGCTAGATGAGTTCCTTGCTTTGAAGCAAGGGGATCAAATGGTTATGTAGTATGTGGAAAGATTCAATCACCTGTCACAATATGCATCTGAACATGTCAATACAGATGCCAAGAAGAAGAGGTGGTTTATGAGAGGTCTGAATACCAAGCTGCAGACAATGATGACTACTTGTACCAATGTCACTTATCATGAGGCAGTGAATATTGCAATTGCTTCGGAGGAAAAGTATCGACAACATAAGGAGATCAAAAAGAAAAAGAGTGTGTCGTCTGGACCTTTTGGTGGGAATCAAAAGAGGCAGAGGGTGATTTATCATCCAGTAAACCATTATCGTCCTCCTTATCGTCCGCCGCAGTTTCCAGCCGAGCAACAATCAAATGTCCGTCCTGCTACAACTTATTAGAATCCATAATAGACAAATACTTCTGGTGTCAGTGCTCCAACACCCCAGGGTCACAAGTATCCATGTTTCAATTGTGGCAAGCCTGGTCATTTCTTGAGGGAATGCCCGTATCCAAGGCAGTCTAATCCCAATTATCAGAAGGCCCCTGGCAATCAACAGCAGGGTCAAGCACCGAACAAGAACAACAATCAGAATGCTCAGAAAGGCAAAGATGAAAGGAAGACAGGAAGGGTTTTCTATATTCAAGCCGGGGAGATTCCTGAAGGAGAGCCAGTGATGATGGGTATGTTTCCTGTCGCCAATCATCCTGTAGTTATGCTTTTTGATTTGGGTGCATCTCATTCATTCATCAATAGAACATTTGTCGTGAAGCATGAAATTTCTATTGGGGCAACAAAGGAAAATTTCTTTATACAGTCGCTCGGGGGACGTCTGTGTACTAAGGAAATGGTATACTAGGTACCCATAAACCTGGGTGGGCATATTTTTCCCACTACCATGATTATCCTAAAGGATCAGGATATAGATGTAATTTTGGGAATGAATTGGATGTATCAGCATAAGGCTGTTATAGATGTTTTGAATAGAACTATAAGGGTGAGTTTGCTAGATAGTAATTCTCAACTTCTCATCCAACTTCCAACCTTAAGAAGATCAGTGGGCAAAGTTTGTGCAACTGCTGTCAAGGAGATTAGAGATATCCCGGTAGTGTGTGAATTTCCTGATGTGTTTCCTGAAGATTTACCCGGTCTACCACCTAATAGGGATGTCTAGTTTAACATAGAGTTAAAACCTGGGACAGCTCCGATTTCTTGGAGAGCTTATAGAATGCCACCCAAGGAATTAGCCGAGTTGAAGACTCAGTTGCAAGAATTGATTGATAAGGGGTTTATCCAACCTAGTTCATCACCTTAGGGATGTCCGGCAATTTTTGTGAAAAAGAAAGATGAGACCCTGAGGTTATGTGTTGACTATCGTCCGTTGAATGAAGTGACCATCAAGAATAAGTATCCCTTACCTCGGATAGATTTGCTTTTTGATCAACTAGCCAGAGCCAAAGTTTTCTCCAAGATAGATTTGAGGTCAGGCTATCACTAAATCAAGATAAAGCCTGAAGATATTCCCAAAATGGCATTTACCACAAGATATGGATTATAAGAATACTTGGTAATGTCTTTTGGTTTGACAAATGCTCTAGCTCATTTCATGTATCTGATGAATTCAGTATTCATGCCGGAGCTAGACAAGTTTGTAGTGGTGTTTATAGATGACATTCTAGTATATTCCAAGAATAAGGAAGAACATGCGGAACATCTTAGAATTGTTCTGACCCGCTTGAGAGAACATCAACTATATGTCAAGTTCAGCAAGTGTGATTTTTGGCTTAAGGAAGTACAGTTTCTTGGACATGTCTTGTCAGCTAAAGGAGTTGCAGTTGATCCAAGCAAAGTTAAGGATGTGCTTGATTGGAAACCGCCAACCACAGTTCATTAGGTTCGGAGTTTTCTGGAATTGGCGAGGTATTACCGTCGTTTTATTTCAGATTTCTCTAGAGTATCAAAGTCCATCACTGAGTTGTTGAAGAACCAAGTCAAGTTTATCTGGTCATCTGATTGTGAAGAGGCTTTCCAGACTTTGAAGAGACTGTTGACCACTGCACCAATATTAGCCCAACCTGATATCGAGAAGTCGTTTGATGTTTATTGTGATGCTTTCGGTATTGGTATTGGATGTGTATTGATGCAAGAAGGCCGAGTCATTGCCTATGCTTCTAGACAACTAAAGCAACATGAAGAACACTATCCGACCCATGATCTAGAGTTAGCAGCTGTGGTCCATGCTCTGAAGATTTGGCGGCATTACCTGCTTGGTAATACGTGCCATATTTATATAGACCACAAGAGTTTAAAGTATATCTTTACTCAATTAGAATTGAACATGCGACAAAGAAGATGGTTAGAACTAATTAAAGATTATGACTTGGAGGTACATTATCACCCTGGTAAAGCAAATGTGGTTGCAGATGCCCTCAATCACAAAAGTTATTGCAATTGCCTGACAGTAAGAACAATGGGTCTGACCTTAAGTCAAGAGATGGAGAAGTTGAATGTAGAGGTAATTCAACAAGGTAGCTTGACCAACATAATTGTTGAAGCTAATATTCGAGACCAGATTATTGCTGCTCAGAAGGAAAACAAGGGTATAGCCCATATCAAGGAAAGAGTCAGGAATGGAAAAGTGGAATGCTTCAGCATAGATGATGAAGGTGTGCTATGGTTCAAGGATCGCCTGGTGGTACCAAAAGTTCCTGAGTTGTGGCAGTCAATTCTTGAAGAGGCACATGCTACTATATTATCTATCCATTCGGGGAGTAACAAGATGTACCATGACTTGAAACAAAGATTTTGGTGGACTAAAATGAAGATAGAGATTGCTAGGTATATAGCCAAGTGTGATACTTGTCAAAAGGTGAAAGCTATACATTTGAGGTCCGCTGGGGAGTTACAACCATTACCTATTCCAGCTTAGAAATGGGAGGATATTAGTATGGACTTTATTGTTGGTCTACCCGAGACATCAAAGGGATTTGACTCAATATGGGTGATTGTAGATCGACTAACCAAATCAGCACATTTTCTTCCAGTCAAGAGTATATACCCCACTGTCCAATATGCCAAGATATATTTAGCAAGAATCATGAGTCTCCATGGAGTACCAAAGACCATTGTGTCCGATAGGGGTACACAGTTTGTCTCCAGCTTTTGGAAACAATTGCATTCTTCGTTGGGAACCAAGCTCCTGTATAGTACAGCTTATCATCCGCAGACTGATGGATAGACTGAAAGAGTCAATCAAGTACTTGAAGATATGTTAAGGTGTTGTGTCCTTAACTATTCCAATAAGTGGGATGAATGCTCATCTTTGGCCGAGTTCTCATACAACAATAGTTATCAGGAAAGCATTAGAATGGCTCCATTTGAAGCACTCTATGGTCGTAGATGCAGAACATCGCTGAGTTGGTCTGAGCCCGGAGAAAGAAGGTTCTTTGGAGTTGACCTTGTGAAAGAAACAGAAGACAAGGTTAGGCAAATACAAAGTAATTTGAAGATAGCTCAGTCCCGACAAAAGAGTTACGCAGACAAACGACATAGACCATTGGTGTTTAACAAGGGAGATTTTGTATATCTAAAGGTATCACCAATTAAGGGAGTTACCTGTTTTGGTGTTAAAGGCAAGTTGGCACCTCGATATATTGGACCATTTCAAATTTTAGAGAGGTATGGAAAAGTGGCATATCGCTTGAAATTACCAGAACATCTATCAGCTGTACATGATGTGTTCCATGTTTCTCAATTGAAGAAGTGTCTCCGAGTGCCCGAGCAGAATGTTGAGGTTGAAGGAGTGGAACTTGAACCGGATTTGACTTATTCTGAATATCCTATCCGAGTTTTGGATCAGAAAGATCATGTTACTCGAAGGAGGACAATCAAGTTCTACAAGATACAATGGAATCAACATTCAGAAGAAGAAACTACTTGGGAATCCGAAGATTACTTGTTAGAAAAATTCCCAGAGTTTCTTGCATCAATATAGAAGAATGTAGTTTTGCTCTGTTGTTGCGAACCATGTTTGTAAAGGAACCTTAGCTATTTTATGAATGGGTTTTGGATGTTTTTGGATTAACACATTTCCTTTTCCATTACTTACCCTATGACTTTGAATCTCAGGACGAGATTTCTTTTAGGGGGAAGAATTGTAACACCCCAGGTGTTTTAAATACTAAAACCTGCCATGTCATCATATGCATTGTACATCATTTCGTATTAGTGAAAACTTTGATATGCATACACTAAAACAAGTTTACAATTATGTTATATGTGTTGCCTTGTATGGTTTGGATTGAGTTCAAAGTTTTGTTTGGATTTGGATTTCCAAAAACCCTGATTTCCAATAATTAGTTTTACCCGAAAAACCCATTTAAAAATCTAAGCACATTTTGGGGTTGAGCCTTAAAGCAAAAGTGTAGAGCTTGTCGAGTTGTACAATGTTGGTTTTTGGAGTTTTCAAAGTTGTTTTATAAAAATTGAAGTAATTTGAAAAGGCGTAATTCTTTAAATGTCCCCTTTTTGAATTCAAATTTGCATTTCAAAATGTAGACCGAATTAGGGGGTGGTTATAAAAATAAAGTTGTAGAACTTTTGATTTTGAACAACTTTTATTTTTGGAGATTTTTGAGTTGTTACATAAATTTGGGAGCAATTTGAGTTTAAAATCGGATGACAATTTTGTAAATATGTGAATAGTGCTCGCCGCTTAAGCTACACCGCCGGCGACCTTCTTCTGGCTTCCAGGCGCGCTCGTGGCCGTGTTCGGCTCCGCGCTGGCGTGGTCAAGGTCACGGCGTGGCTTCTACTTGCTTCCTGGCCGCCCTTTAAAGCTTGTGCCGTCGCCGTCCTTCTCATTTCTTCTTCTCTGCTTTTCCCATCGCCACCACTCAACTCCGGCGAGCCCGTGTTGTCGCCATAGTGCCTCCATCGTCTCGGCAAAGCCAGTCCCAGCTTTGCCTAATCCTTGCGCACCTAGCCAACTAGCCCTGGTCGCTTGTCGTCGCCGGGAAACGCCGCTCGACGCTTTTCTTCCTCGCGGCCGGCAGCACCACCGTCGCAAGCGCGTCATCGTGGCCAGCGCTCTCCGGTGAGCCTTTGCTCTTCCTCAGCTTAGCTCCAGCTTTGCCTTGATACCGTGGTTCTTAATACCTTGTTGCTTGGTCATTTTGTCCATCACTGTCGCCGGAGCACCGCCGTCGTCATAGCTTGCTCCGCTGTGGCCGCTGTGAGCGTCGACCTACGTCACCGTTGCTTCTCCGGTCTTGCTCTTTGCTAAATTATGTTCGGGGTGAGCTGCTGAACCTTCCCGTGCCTTTTGTTTAAGCTCTACTGGCCTTGTTTCGCCGGCGTAACGCCACCGAGCCGCCGTGTCCGCCATGGCCGGTGTCAAGCTCGAACCTCGCCGTAATTAGTCCAAACTTTGCCCCCAAATCGATCGCCTTGTCTTTGTGATCATGTTGGTACTCTCTCCGTCGCCGTTGGTCTCACCAACGAAGCGAGAAATCATCGGTCGGTCAGCCATATCGTCGCCCGTAGTCAAAGCGGGAGGAAGGGGATGACGGGTGGGGTCACCTTGTCAGTGACCGTGGGTTTCAAAATGAATTTTTCCTTTTTCAGAAATGGATGAATAGTATGAGTTTTTGTTATTTTTTTGTAGAATTATTTAGAGCTCCAAAAATTATGAAAATTTTTGTGTGACATCCCTGTGATGTATATTATTTACGAAAAATATGAAATGTTGTTTTTCAGTAATTTTTGAATGTGATAAAAATTGCTCAATTAATTAATAAATGAGTTTCCATGATTTTTCTAGGCTTAATTAATTATCCAAAAATTATGAAAATTGTTTTGCCACTTAGTTATCATGTGATGAACCTTTAAAAAAAATTTAAGCTCAATTAGAACAAGTTGATTTATTTCATAATTTTTAATTAAATAATTAATTCATAAAAGCAAATAGTAACCTTTAATGATTTATGTTTTGATTGAATTTTGGATTGAGTGCTGACCTTGGGTCATTAGTTGGTAATGATCCTTGGCAATTGATGTAAGTGTTACGAAAAAGGTTTAGTTAGTTTGACTTGTAACTGTACCGCGAAGGAAAGTTTATTCAAGTTGTTAACTTTTGCATCCATCATCGAGCATCATATTTTGTATCTCGCATCATGTTAAACATGGCATTGTTACTACGTGTAGTGAACGAAGGTAAACACGTGGTAGTTAATCAAGTTGTGGAAGAAGTTAATCCGTCTGTGGAGGTTAGAATTGAGATGGGTGGAACGACTCCGGAACCTAACTTTACTACATTTAAACCTACCTTGTGTTTTATAAATTGATTTCGCTTTTGCTTTTCTTTACTGCATTAAGTGATTAGGAGTTAAGTGAAAACCTAATTGGTGCATTACCAACCTTGTTTTTCCATATCTACCCCGTTACCAGTTTTAATTCGTATATGCCTAGTTATGCTTACCTATGCTTAGAACGAGGAAAGTCGGGTGATTACCTGTCACCTGCAAGTTTTAAATGGATCTTTGGTTACTTATGTTATCATGTGATATGGGAATGTGGAGTAATAAATCTAGACCGGGCGGACTCGGTGTCTGAGAGCCACAAGACGTGGAGGTCTTGTGAGCGGGTTCTTTCCGCCTATGTTGATTAAGGTCTGTCCGTTGTTGAATTGCATGATGTGAGACTTTGTCGTACTAACCACATACACCGGTAAGCCTTAACTTGGCTATTCTATTACAAGAATGGCTACTCGCGCACTAGGAGTGGAGAGATGGTGGGAATAGCGTGTACCCATGTGGCAATGGGCTGGATTGGTGGAGTACTATATTCTCGGGTGGCGTGGACCCATTCTTGTTTTAGAGGATCCGAGGGAAGGTTGATATATGTAAGTCGGGGACCTGCATATGTCGTGTGGTCTGGAATTCCCAGCTGGGTTTTAATCGGTTCGAATCGTCATTCCTCCTCGATTATGGAGACTCAACTCACTGTTCATCATCGTAGTTTAATAACTGGAACTCGAGTAAGGTTTGAGAAAGAGTTTGATATGAAGTTCATGATCTCATTACGGATCATGGCAGGTTCATATGTGGTTCTTATGAAGTTTTGTATGTTGAAGTAAAGAATTTTGTTAAAGAGCTTTTACGCAAAAGAACTTTGATTATTGCTAAAGCCATACCTTGAATCCCTGAGCCTGCATTCCTGAGTTCTATCAGTTTTATTTCGGTTAAGTCTTGTTGAGTACTTTTGTACTCAGGGTTCGTTGACCCTTGTTGCAGATGAGGCTCATGAGCAGGTCTGCTTTGGACCGTGCTGCATGACTGTTGTTCAATGCGATGACGATAAGTAAATGCGTGGCCCATGGGCAGGGCAATCCTTTTGTGTGTTCGTATTATGTTATAATGCCACTCCACTACTTTGGTTTGTAATAATTATCGAACTTAGTTGTATGGTTTGAACAAATGGTTTGTAAACTATGTTTTATAAGACTTCCGCTGTTTTACTCTGGTGTAGATATTTGGATAAATGTTGTAATACTGTAATGACTCTGTAATGTGATCCTGCTCGGAAATCGTGGATGATTCGGGGTTCTCCGAGGACACCCGATAGTCTTCTTAAGTTACCAGGAACATATGCATAGTTGTCAGAGGTCGTCGGACAGTGACAGGTGCATGTGGGCCCTATAATTTAGGAGGTTCTGCCAGATTGGCTCATGACTATGAGGCCTCATTCTCAAAAACTTGAAGTGCATCACGCACGGTGTCTAGCTCACCGCGCAGCATCTCGGTGTTCTGCCTAGATGATGACAACAATGCTTGGACCTTGCGGTAATCCTTCAATAATTAATGGTAGTCTACATCGTCTGAGTATTCGCGCTCTTCTGACAATTCACCCACTTCAGAACTAGAGGGCGGTGCGGGGACACATGGGCTCGGCAGTGGCACCGTCATGGAGAAAGCATCATGGATGGCACCATCATGGAGAAAGTGTTGCACAATGCAAACCAAGTTCAATCCCATATAGGATAAGGGGGAGAGCGATCGGATTGAGAATGCAAATGACTTATACCGAACTGACCGATGCAGCATGGCACGGAATCGCGGGTGGTTGCCCCCATCGATCGATGCCTCATGGGGATGCTTTTTGAGCGTGACCATGGATGAAGAACTAGGCTCTAGGGCCAACGAAGGGGGAGCTAGTGGTGGGTTAGAGACCACGCCAACGAGAGGTCCATCTATCGGAGGAGGATTGTCGGCGTTGAAAGCATCCAGGGCCTCCCTATTGCCATGATCCTACATGGACACTCCAATAGTTGTCATCATCCGATCGTCTACCTACTCCAAGCGGATGAGGATGCTCGACTCGATTATAGGGTCTGTCATGCCCTGGAACTCCCACTGGGGTGGCCCCTCATCTTCAAGGGGAGGGCCCGACAGCTGAAGAAGGTACGGATCACCCTCGGTGCCGTCAGTCCCTGGTCCTTCAGATCCTCGATCGCATCTAGCAATAAGCACAAATACTATGGTTCCAACAGGGTTGGGGGCCTTGACAATGATTCTGGCGTGTTAGGATGTAGTTGGTTGTGAGAAAAAGTTAGCAGTGGCAGAGCCACCTATGCTCCCAATCTAGGTCTGTGGCATACTAGTGGTCAAGTCTCAGGTAGTGCTCCTCCAATCCGAGATGAACTTCGATCGAGGTGCCCCCCATCGGACAATGACGGTGCCAAGAGGATGTTGACAGAACCACCTAGAAAAGAAAACTGACATAGATCATAATGGGCAAGTATTCCTAGGAAGCCCTCGCACAGCATGATGAAGACCGAGAGGTGGAGGATCCCCTCTGGGGTTAAGTCATAGAGGCGGAGCCCATAGTAGTAGAGCAACCACCTTAGCAAGGGGTGCGCCAGCAGCCCGAACCCAAGAAGGTCGAAAGGGATGAAAGAGGTGACCTCATTTTCCTTCGACCTCGGCTCCACTTTGCTTCTCGTTGGGACTCTCCACTCGAGCTCCTCAGCGGCCATCGAGATCACCCCCCTCTCTCGCAACTGGTCAAACTCAGCCTGGTCAATAGACGACCTCGTCCACTCTGCCATGGTCCTGATAGGAGGTGTCAGCAGTGTAGTAGGGTGGAAGGCAGAAGCTTTGGGATGGAATTAGGAGCTCTAGAGAGAGAAGGCAGCAGGGATAACCTTCCCTCTCGCACCCTCGTCTCTGCTGCTATAGTTTAGGGGCCGTCGACCACCCCACGACCGAGACGTTTGCATGGGTGGGCGGTGGGGCTTCGCCCCATCCCGTCAATGCGATGGGCTAGGAGGCGATGTCTCCTGCTATAATAGGCTGCTGACGCCACCCACGCACGTGTGCCTGTGCGGGAATGCAGGAGCACGTCGTCCGGGTAGTCAATATTTCAGACGGCCAGACCTTGTGAGATCCTATGAAGTATAGACAGAGTGGTCTAATCCAAGCAGTCACAAAAGTCAAGGGGCAGACGGTGAGGACTTGCTTCAATTTCTCTTGGTTTGCAAAGGCACGCATCAAACTATAAAAACCGAATTCTGAATAAAATTATCTTTGATGCATGGTTCTTGCAAGTTCAACAAATCTTATCAAATACACGAAAATAAGATGAGTTGGGTTCAATACAGATCAAAGCCACACATGACTACTACTACTACTGATACAAATGTTGTAATCGAGTGAACTCAGTTGGTAATAGTTTTACTCACAGCTCTGTACTGTATAGTGTCCAACGATATCAAATGTGCCGCATTCGGACTTTCTTGCGAGTGCAGTAAAATATGAACAGCTATCTGGCTGCTCCATTTCGGCGGCTCATTTCTCGACGCATATTTCTCAGAAGGCGTACTCCTCAGAGATAGTGGAGATGTGGCATCGCCTTACCTCCTGCTATGGCACGGCATCTGCTGGAATTTGGGTCCATCAGTCGTGCCTATCCCTTGCTATAAAAATAGAGGAAAAATAGGAGAGTCAGTATAGTTACCTTGTAACCTTGTGAACTCACCTTTCCTGCTCGTCGCCTCCTCCCTAGGACCTCGTTCTTCAAGCTTGAACCATGTCGGTGGAGAAGCGTCCAAGGGAGGAGATGATGGTGCGGGACCTGGACGTGACCGGGTAGGCTCTTCGCATGGAGAACCAGGAGGTGGAGCGGCTACGGTCGTGCCTCTCCGCTATGGAGACGGCACTCGCCACACCGATACGGAGATGGCCACGGCTAAAGTTGTAGCGGGTTAAGCGCAGGCGTAACTCACTAGTAAGGCATTATCATTACCGTATCTTCTTATTTTGTGTGGCACCACACCTTATTAATTGGTATGGTTTTCTCGTTCTTGCTCTTTCAGCCGTCAAGGAGCAGCTCAATGCCACGTCCATGCTGCCGGCGTGGCCAAACTTCCTTGATCGCATCCATGCTCTGACCGGCACAAATCTGGGAGGTAGTGACGCATGGCCTTTACCATGGGGCTGCGTCAGCCCTGGCCATCGCCCACCTTCGTTCAGACGCAGACTTGCGTGTAGTGGAGCCGGGGTTTCCGCCAGAGCTGCCAGTCTAAAGGGCTTCATAGGATTTTTTCCTATAGGATTTGGATCCTTCTAAATTCCTATTTCTTCTCCATTCCAAAGGAGTCATAAGTTTTTGAGTTTCTTTTGTACGTTTCTCGAGATTCCATTTTGTAGTGTTGGTGGGCCCCGAACAGACGGGGGGATCTACCCGTGCAAAAATTTGATTTTCAGCGAAAATTTTGCACCGCGCTGAGCAGTGCCGCCAACACGCACCGAAAATTAGATGTCTCACTTTTGCCCTCCACGCGGAAAATTAGGTTTACCATGCCATCGATTTTAGACAAGGGCATTTGTGGTACTGTGATGGCCACATAAAAGCACAAGGAGTTGCCATCTCCGTCTCCGCCTCCGCCTCTGCCTCTGCCTCCATCTCCATCCTCCAGCTGCCACCGTCTCTGCTCCCGCTCCAAATCCTAGCCCTATGGCCTTCCTCTCCACTCTCTAGCCGCCCCCTCTGCCACCCCTCTCCGGACCCTAGGCGCCATCGGCACAACAGCTCAACTCATCAATCTCCACTCTATAGCTGCACCCTCTCTCATAGCTTTCCGAACCCTAGCTGGAGCTAGATCCCCTTTGATTCATCGATAGCAGGTCAACTAATGGTAGAAGGACTGCCACGATGATGGTATAGGCCAAATCTGGATCCCCTACTTCGGCACCTGTCACAACCAGCCGGATCCAAACCCTAGCCAGAGCTGAATCTGGTACCCCTTCGTCAATGCCGACTGCACTAGTTCCGTGACCACGATGACAAGATGGCTATGCCAATGATGAAGCGTAACCAGGGTACGCGGAGGAAGATGTACCCAAATTCCTCTTATGATGTGTGATGTATTGTAGTGGTTCAACCTGCGATATGTAGATAGCGATGGGGTTGCATATTTCCTATAGTTGAGTATAGCTGACATGTGCTTTATTGGATTAATGACTTTCGTATAAGTTATAGTTACTAGTTAGACGCTTATTTTATACTCTTGCTCTCTGTTATGTTGACATTCGCTAGAAGCTTTAGTTAATAAATACCTTTGTAATCTAGAAGAACAGCCACTAACTGCTTTTGAATGAGAGCGGGAGGCACAAGCCACAAAGAATCATAGGAAGATGGAAGAACCAAGGGTGGTTGTTGAGGGATTTGGTGATACAGATGAAACAAATTCAGATTTACAAGATGAGCCAGTGGCCCTTGCAGTTGAGGTGCTTGTTCTACCTTATATTGAGTTTGGACGGGAGGGGACAGGGGGTGGGGGGTGGTGCCGATAGCAATGCAATGCTTTGCTATTTGGATTGCAATGCAATTTGTACATGCTTCCTGCTTAAATTTGTTTCTCCAATTTTAGTGTCCGGTTTGAAGAAGCCACAGAGGAGGCTCCGCTAGCAGGACAAAAGGCAGCGCTGATATCAGTCCTAGAGGAAGGTAGTCCAAAAGAGTGAAGTCAACATGACCTGGAGAATTGACTCATGGATCTGAGAAGAACAAGCAAAACCGTGCAAAAGTGAAGTGCCACCAGGCTACAGGATCTCGCTCCTATGCTATACTGCTGCAATCATTTGTAAGTGATGGTTGTGTTTTATTGTTACTCTAGCCTTTGTATAAACAGAAACTTATGTGCACTGTTAATAGAAGCAATAGTGGCAGGAGCCTAAGGTCCCCTTTGGAATGCAGGATTGGAAAATCATAGGAACAGAAAAAAAAATTCAGGAATATGATTGGAATGCATGTGAAAAATAGAGGAATTTTGTTAGAAGGGGTGTTTGGTTTTATACTCGAAAAATATAGGAAACCAATACAATGAGGTTTCACTGGATGTTTTTTTCTTTGTTTTTCCTATGAAAGTTGAAGGATAGGCAACTTTCCTATGGTTTTCCTTCCCCCATTTCTTCCTGTGAACCCAAGGCCTCTACGGTGCTGATTCTATAGGATTACTGATTCATATAGTTTTTCTTTGAAAATCCTATGAACCAAAGGGGCCCTAAATTTGGCATCATCATTTAATTTTGAAGTTGCAATACCTGTGCATTGTGCTTATGTAATCCATATCTGCAACCTATTGTTTACTGCTTGAATTTTGCAGTATGTAATCCATATTAGTACCTGTGTGTTGTGCTTATGTAGAGGGTGTTTGGTTGAGGGCCACCGGCCACCACGCAACAAACTGTGGCTCGCCACGGGAACCGGAGTAGCTGTTTGGTTGCTGACTTAAATGAGGCTGCCACAGCTTTACTCAGTAGAGAATGAGCCACAAGAGTGTGGCGGATGAAAACCCCGCCACCGCCACAACTCGCCACAGCGTGGCTATGTGTGGCCAAGATCCAAACAGCCCCATAATCCATATCAATATAAAACCTGCATTACTTGTTATGAACTAATCTCTTGGGTTTTCAATTAAGTCCTCTTTCACTATCTGTAACCTAATATTTACTACTTGAATTTCATAGGAAGCTATGAAAACTATACAAACAGAACTTGTTGCTGATGGGCACAAACCAATGACAAGTGCTGATATTGTTCCCACGGTCCTTTGCCTCTCCCATGGCTAGGTCCACTCCCAGGTCAGCGGCAACACTCTTTTTTTGAAAAATACTGGTATCCCGACGAGCTCCGCCAAAACAGAGACATTAGAATATTTCGAGACCAGCTTGTTGATGAACAGGAAAGTTCTGCTAACCTCGTCGAACAAGTTGATGAACTAAAGAGGAAGACAAAAAAGACTGAAAGGAAGTTTGAGGAGTTCAAGATACAGCAACAGGAGGAGTACAATAAGCTATGTGAGGATATCATGCGCTTCAGCTCTTCTTCTAGTAACTCTCAATCGTCAACTCTGTTGGCTTGAAGCAATGAACATTTGTGGTTTGATGTGTGTACTCGTGTGCTGGTTTGATGTGGTGAAACTATCAACGGGTTGTTGCTGATGTGTAAACAGTAATTTGTTGTACTTGATTGTCATGCTGAATAATTATGTAGACATCACCGAATAACTATGTAGTCAATCTATGTAGCAGTGATGATCTTGAATTACTTTTATGACGAATTGATTGTTGGACACATGGTAGAACCTGGGCAGGCCATGTAATCAAATAAAAATGCGACACGTGGATGAACCAGTGCATGACACGTAAAATAGCCATGGCACGCACGTGGGCTAATAAAAATCTGACACGTGGAAGGAAACCGTCAAGCCACGTGGCTGAATCAAAAAATGAAATGTGGACGGACAACACCGTGACACGTGGTCGAATAGGAAATGACCACGTGGACCAATAAAACTAAGACACATGGTCTAATGAAGAAATGACACGTGACCCAACCGCAACACGACACGTGTGCCAATAGAAAACAACACGTGTGCCAATAGAAAATAGACATGTGGAACAACAGGGGGCCCGACACATGGTCCATTAAGAACCTGAAACATGCAAGAACCGGAGATGACCACGTTGTCCAATAACAAGGTGACACGTACCCGAACCATCTTCAATGGAACCGGCTATAGCAGGTACATGTGGAAAGCATCTCCAATGGAAGCAAACGCCAACGTGGTTGCCCTCCTGCCACGCATGCCAAAGTAGTTCTATGACGATCAGTTTTCGTCATAGATCTATCTAATTCTATGATGATTTTCTAGAATCGTCAAAGAATTGCAAGAATGACACGACTTCTATGATGAACCATTTTTCATCATAAATTCATCATAAAACTGAAATTATGACGAATTTGGCTCCTTCAATGACGAAAACTAATCGTCATAGAAGTGGATATTCCTAGTAGTGGTATGTGGTTTTCAATGGCCAAAAGCCTGGAGTTTACTCCAATTGGGCTGAGTGCCATGACCAGGTGAATGGGTTCTGTGGTAATTCCTACAAGAAGTACAAGTCCTATGATGATGCCCAGGCTGCATTCAACTCAAGAAACAACTCAAATCTTCTCTTGTGTGCTGATGATGACTTGTCCTCTCCTAAACCAACCCCTCCTCCTCCATCTTTGTCACCGAAGACTGTTTTAGTTGTTGGAATGCTCATTTATGTGTTCTACTTGTGGATCAAGCTGAGAGTATGTACTTGTTGTAAGTGTCAAGTTTATGCCTCAAATATGTTGTGTTTTTATTGTTGAAACCGACAGTTAATTGTTTAGTCATGCAGGCAAACAAACACTAGTCCAAATGGGTGGTTGGTGGTAGTTAGGGAAACCTTCCACTTGGGCTAGGCAAACAAACATCTTCCCATCCGCAGCCAGTCCTTGCTCGGGCTAGGAAACAAACAGGCCCAATTGCACCACTGTGGCCTGCCTTGGCCTGGCCTGGCTGGGGTGGGACGGACGGGCCACCCTAGGCCAGGGAAACAAACACTCTCGAAGTGCTCTAGCTTTGCTTTAATATTAGAGTGCACGCCAACAAAAACCAAATCAACAAGATCTTTTTCAAAAAAATTCAAATTAAACCATAGTTGTTTTTGATATCTCTAAATCTTTTAATGCAATCAAGGACAAACTCGTCACGCCCTTACAATTTGACAATTCAAGCTCATTGTTTCCGTAGTAAAAATGTTTGCACAACTTTTCTCGATCCAGCTGTGCCCAAGAACCAATGGAGCAAGGATGCAAAGAAGAAAACTGCGAGAAAGCATTACCAATAAGAGATAATGAATAGTTACAAATTCTTGTATGTTCCATGGTACTAGCTTTCACCAAATTGAGTAAGAAACATGCTAACGTGCTCTCCTGTCGTTTTATTATCTTCACCGTTGAATTTACAGAAATCCGGCACTTTTCAACCATTAGGAGCTTTTATGTAATCAAAATATAAAAGATATGGCTTGCTGTAAGTAGTCGTGGTTGACTTTATATGCATGGCAATACTTTTCAGTAGTAATTTTTTCAGTTCCTTGAATTAGCATATAGATCTGTCATGGGGCCGAATTGCCTATTTGCGAAGTACTTGCATGTGCATTAGCTTGCTGACTCCTAAAAGGTGTCTTAGGATGATTCAGCAAGGCCGTATTATGAGGTAAAATACCAACAGAAGTACTTGCATGTACAAAATAGACTCCAACAGATGCTGTATCTGGAGTTGTAAAATACCCAGCCGTCTATTCCATGAATCTCGGTGGCCAAAGAAAGCTAGCTAGCGCCGCTTGCTATCTCGCTTTCCCGTGTGGCTTCGCACACATGCGGCTGGTTGCCGCGCTGTCCTGGCTGTTCCCGTCGCGAGTCGCCGACTCGCCTGCTGCCCTTTCCGGCACTCCACACGCATGTTCCTCATCACGCTACCCCACCCCTTCGAGCTCCTCAAAAAATCATGCCGTGGCACTACGCAAGCTTGTCGCATCCACCATCAGCAGGAGCTCTGCCCTGCGTTGTACGTACTCGTTCCCCATCCTTCCTAGTCAGAACGGCGCCAATCCCTTTTCCAACCGGCTACATTCGATTTTGATAGATTGGGCGACTCCTCCAAGTGCTAGCCAAGGCCGGATGCACGGGCGTCAAATACGTAGCATGGCTGCTGCTGTAGCTTGGGTGCAATTAGCCAACGAGCCGAGCTACCACCGTGATGGTTGTGTCTAGGTGGCCGGTCACGGAGGAAGCAAAGGCCCGGTGACGTTCCGGCGGTGGACTACTGCACCATGGAGCCTCAAAAAAGATGATGCGGTGAGCTATTTAGAAAGGCTGTTGCAGTTCACTTTCTTTTTGAGAGGTTTTCTATTTTACAAAATTGCTAAATCAAAGAATTTGACATCTATTTTTAGCGGATCTCTTGGAGATGCTCTTAATATGGCTATCCATAAACTTGCTAGATTCTCTTGTTCTTGGGCTTGAACAAAATTAGAACGTGTTTGGTAGAGCTTTTGAAAAGTGCTTCTATTGGCAAAAATAGAAAACCAACCAAACAGGTGAAACCAGAAGCTGTTTTTTTTAGAAGTAGCTGTTTTTGTGTAGTACAGTTTTGAAAGCATTGTGGACTCTACTTTAAGCTATTTACTTTTCAAAATGGGTGGAAATAGAGAACTGTTTCACAGCTATTTTAAGGGAGGTAGTGAGAGAGTAGGTTTTATACTAGTTTCAACCAAATAACTTACAACTATTTTTCAAAAGCAGGTCAACAAGTCCGATTTGACACTAGTTCTTTACGGGAAAAATCCACAAATGCGTTCTAGGAAGGTCCGTCAAGGAGACACACAATGGGGTTGTCCTATGATTGTCAAGGCCACCTACAACGCTGGCAAATCCCGTTGAAGTGTTGGATAGTAGAGAGGTTGATAAAGATAGGGTTTAGGGTAAACATAAAGGTAGAGGTGTTTTTTTATGATTCGATAGATAAGTCTCTCAATCGGCTGTAATCTTGTATAAATAGAATGGGTGTCTTATCCCAATAAAAAAATTATTTCACACGTAAACTATAAGTTTCCCGTGAGATCGGATCGATTTTTCGAAGGAAAAGCACAACATGGGCCGATTTTTTAAGGGAGTTTGTAAACTTGCCCAATTTTATACAAATTCTTTTTTTTTTGCCCATGATTTTCCAGTCCATCTTCGAGTCTTTTAATCCCATTTTAGCTGTTAACAACAATAAAATATTGTCTAAAACTGAAATCAATATACTCTGTGATCATTCTGTGCACAATAAGTCTACGTTCTTGCTGTCCTGCGGCTGCGCCAACATTTTCTCTTGTGCAGGTGTCATCTGATCATCTGTATGTGGAGATTTCATCAGTGGTAGGTTCTCCTTTCCTCCCCATTCCGCCATTCTCACTTCTGTTAGCGCGGCCTGTAATAGTTACACCCAGTTTCATAACTTTTCAAAACACACATTCACCAGCTAGAAATTTTTTGAACAGGATTTCCTCAAAAAGAAATTTTTAACAGGGAGTAAATGTAGTACCTGTTTATCCCAGTTTGTTGTGAGGATAATGGTAAGAAGTATAGCCATTTGGAGAAACGTGCCTGTCAACATGCCCATCCATATGCCCTGCAAAGTTAAGTTGAATATTCCACAAAGAAATGAATACAAACATATATTGCTTCAGGTGATCAAACAGCATTGTAGTTAATTCTGAAATAGATACTTATTTTTAACTGAATGTTAGTTTACCATTGTGCCATATTTTAGCTTGATGCCGAACAGGATACCCATTGGAATGCCCACTAAGTAGAAGCAACCGATGTTTATGAATGCCACAGACACTTGCCACCCTGCTCCCACTGCGATGCCTGAGAAAAAACACACACTGGACTTTCATATATGTTTTCATAATATACGTACTACATCAATTTGCAGGGAGCTGTGTCTAATTTAGAGCAAAAACGAAATAAAATTTATTTGACACCCTGCCATGCATGTGAAGCGGTACTACCTGATAGTACAGGACAGATGCTAATCATGCATACGGTCAGACCGAGAAGAAGCCCCAATTTGGAAGCTCCATGTATCACCTCCTCGCTGTCGCTGAAAAGCTTTGGCAAGCTTGTCCTCCAAATGAGGACAACGCCCATGAAGATTGCTCCCATGAAGATGGACGTTGATACTGCCACAAGCACTGCAAACTTTGTCTCCATGGGCCTCTTTGCACCCAGCTCGTTGGACACCCGAATGCTGGAGAGAGTCCACAACATTTTTGTTATTCAAATAGTGTAGCATGTCAATAATTTATTTGAACTTAATAATATCAAATGCGGCATATACTAATTGGATCTATTCTTGCATACCCAACTGCTGTGCTGAATCCCAGTGCAACCAGTATTGCCATGAACTCGTAGTTGAGGCTGCAGGTTTTTTTTTGTCACACAAAGATGTTGAAATCAATTTATAAATTATTTTATATAAGCCATCATTGTTATCTCCAACAGATTTATGATGTATAATTGAAAAAAAAAAGAAACACTCACCAGACAGACATGATATCGAGTTGAAGTTTGGCATGTTTGAGGAGACCCACGAGAATTAGAAGTGATGTGTTGTACCAAAACTCCAAGCTATGTAATGTATACACAACAGACAGTAATGGTTGATTATAGTAATATAGCAAAACATGACAAAGGAACCATTTCCAACGGAGCACAACAGACAAAACAAGGAAAAGATGTAAAATCTAGAAAGATGCAAGCCGGCAATGACCACAACTACTACAAACAATTTTCAGAGGCGCCAGTTTTTCCAGAGGTGCAGTTCCATTAAGAACCACCTCAAGAAAGCTCCTGCTATGTTTTTTTTGAAAGATCCGGATTGATTACCAGCATATATTAATAATAAGCAGAGATTGGACAAGCGCAAACTGCCCAACTTATCCTTTAGGTGGCAGACGGCCACCTTAGGTTTGAAGGAAATAAAAAACTGCCTATTACATATTACTTGAAATTACTACTTCTATTAGTGGCGCTAGTAGTTTTGCTCCAGCCAAAGACCATAGGAGAGCTTCATCATGTATTTCTGCTAGCCTAGACTGTGGAGGTTTCAAAATTTGCATGAAAATCCTCTCATTTCTTTGCTTCCATAGTATCCAGATCACCAGTACTTCTAGGATGTGTGCTTGTTTGCTCCCTTCCTGTAACCATTTCAGCAAACCAATTGATTATGTTTGGGTTCAGATTTGGGTTGTTGGTCCACATGATGATTTGGGTTGTTACTCCACAATCTATGATCTTTTACTGATGCTGTCTTGGTTGGACACAGTAGATTTTTTTTGTGCTACCTGTTCCCATTAAGTGTTAACGTACTTTTGAAAATCGATTTACAGAGTCTGTTACATAACGTGACAGAAGCTGAACAATTTATGAAGTAGCGCACGTGTATCAACGGGGAAGTACTAACCAGATCATGACGGCCGATCCAAGCGACAGCTTGATGAAAGCGCCGATGTTGTTGAACGCATGCATAGTGAACCCCTTCCATGTGTCGGGGAAGCGGCCGCCGGTCAAGTACGTGAATTGCGCCGCGACAATAAGCCACTGCGAGATGTCGCCAGCAACAGCCGCCCCGGGCAGGCCGTACCCGAGCTGCCTCACGGCGATGTATGTGAGCATGGCGTGCACGGCGAGGGCCACGCCGGAGATGGCCGCCAAAGTCCAGACCCTGCTCTGGGCCCGGAAGAACATGAGGAGCGGGATGTCCATGGCGTGCGCAAACAATCTCGGGATCGCCCACCCGGCGTACTGCCCGGCGGCGCGCGACACATCGACTGGCTGGTGGAGGAACAACCGTAGGATCGGCGTGGCGAAGACGTACGCCGGTGCAAGCGCCAGTGTGATGGCACCGCAGAGGATCAACGACTGCTGCGTGTAGGTGCCCAGCCTGTCCAGCTGCCCGGCGCCGACGGCCTGCCCGATCAGCGTGTTCAGTGCGCTGCCCATGCCAAACTACATGCATATGTTGCATATTAGCATGCAAGTGAAAATCAATAGGGAACACAACGCAATTCCATTGCTGACATCGGAGAACTCACCAGGAGTCCATAGGCAAAGGTATCCAAGATGTTCTCGGCGACGGTGACCGCTGCGAGTTCCACCTCTCCGAGGTGCCCAACAAAGGCGGTGGTGACAAATTCGAAGGAGAACTGAAACATCTCCGCAAGGAGCACAGGGAAGGCAAGGCTCCACAGCAGCCTTGATTCCTCCCAGCTCCGGCTCACAAGCCACTTCATGATAAGCAGCCCATTTGAGTTTTTGCTCATGCTGAAGCTCAATCATGCTTGGACTCGATGTCATGGGCATATCTATCTATTCTATAAATCTATCTATCTATCTATCTATCTATCTATCTATCTATCTATCTATCTATATCTATAACAAGCATTGACTTAAGCCGCTACGTGAGCCTGAGCCTGTGCCGCTCGTCGCCGACGTTTCTCGCCTATCTGGCGGCGCCCGCCCGAACTCGTCTGCATCCCCCTTCTCCGATGCCTCCTACTCGTCACGCAGCAAAGAGCCAGTGATCCTCTCCCTCCCTCCACCAACAATGGGGGCAAATCCCGCGCATCCCATGGCTCTCTCCCAGATCTCATGACGGCATGAGGCCGGCCCACGGTGGGGAGTGGCGCTAAATCACACGCGGCAGGTCCCACAGGCAAGATCCTTCCTCTGGTGAAGAGAGCCCACAGTGGGGAACGGCGCTAAAACAATTCGACTCTAACAGGATCATATTTTTTTTTGAAACATCTTTTTAATATATATGAGCTGCAAATTATTCAATGTGAGAGCCTCCGGCACTAGGTCTGTCCTTTTATTATATGTGCTGGTAGCAATGAGAGCAATAGCGAGAGGCGGCAACTTCAAATGTGATATTGATGAGATCTAATCTATTAACAAATAGCGAGACACCTACTGTAGTGCAGTGTTACAGCATACATAGTGCAATATGAACAATTGTAGATTGGGAACCATAATAGAAGCAATTTAACTGCCAATAGATTTTTCAGTGGCTTAATTAATTTGAAACACAAACTTGGTTTCAAAAGCATACATACCTTTCAACAAAACAGAAGGATGGGAACTACATACAGTCCAATATCTATTGATAACCTAAGCAGAAATGGACCCTATTTATATGCAATGATATTGATTTGCATTAGAGGTTCACTATCTAGTTGAAACATGTGTTGATTCGCAAAGGTGCAGACAATTTTTTGATAGGTGGCTAGTTAATTTTGCCTACATAAATCATTTCAAGTAGCACATGCCATTTCTTCGGAGTACACATGAATGCAAGATACAAGAAACACTTGGAACCAAACAAATTGGAGAAGAACCTTCCCAGATTAAACAAAGTAGGTTAGTGTACAACATAAGGGGATTAAGGATGTGCATGGACATTGGACAAATTCGTCTTGCTATATTGAAGGGACATATTGCTTTCCTGCTTGCCTCACTTAGCTAGGCGCTTCTGATTGATCTACTGGTATACTCCCTCCGGTTCTTTAAAGCAAGGTTTTATTTATATGATAGTTGGGAATCAGTATTTGGCAGTATAGCACTTTCGTTTGTATTTGATAATTATTGTTCAATCATGGCCTAACTAGGCTCAAAAAATTCGTCTCGTAATTTATAATCAAACTGTGTAATTAGTTATTTTTTTATCTACATTTAATATTCCATGCATGTGTCCAAAGATTTAATGTGATGGAGAGAGAGTGAAAAAACTTGAAATCTAAACAAGGCCTAAGTCGTTTTGGACATCGACACGGTCTTTAAGAAACAACTTTGATTGCAACTTTTTACTATAAAATATTTATAAAATATAGTCAATATATACTTTTATGAAACTACATTTCAAGATGAATCTACTTACATCACTTTCATATTTTCAAACTCAACCCAAAAAAAAGTTATTTGTAGTCAAAGTTTAAAATGTTTGACTTAAGATAAATTCAAAACGACTTTTACCGGACCGGAGAGGGAGTACTTATGTTGATGTCTGCGGATATTAAAGGGGAAGCAAAGTAGTGTTAATTTCTACAGGGATCCGCAGAGGGATTGAAGTCCCAAGCGCCCATCAAGAATCGTGATCGCTTACCTGTGCAGTGGAGCACTGGAGCTCCATCCACCAGACAACACAGAAGGGGATCTCAAATCTATTCATCTTCTTCCATGGGGTTTGAGCCTTATCCTTGTATCTCAAATCGATTCATCTTCTTCCACCAGGGGTTGTCACATGCTCACATGGTGCACGATCAGATGTGGAGGAGTGGAGGATAGCAGACATCGCACGCGCCGGCAAAGGTCTCGTGGTAGGGACGGTCCACGCGCGGGCGGCCGAGGGCGGCGGCCACCTTCCCGCCGGCACCGAGGCCACAGGTGCCGTCCCGCGGGGGCGAGTGAGGTGGGCGGGCGTTGCCGGAGGCAGTTGCCAGCGTTCTGCGGCGGGCGGGCGAGCGTCGCGAGGAGGAGCTGAGCCCAGGCTGCGAGGGGGTGGATTTGATGTGATGGAGAGAGGGCTTTTGATCGCAACTTTTTAAGAAACAACTCCAGCTCGCCTGCGTGGCGCCGGGTCAGAGGTCACCCGCAGGTAGGCGACAGCGGGCCCATAGCTCCCCTGCGAGCTTGGTCGTGTAGTGGAGCCCGGTTCTTGTCGCCGCGAGCTAGCTCGTGTGGCCAGGACGGAGATCCCCCACGCGACCGGATCTTGTCGGTGTGTGTGGCGGGGCCAGACCGCCGGAGCTGGACCTGGCACTCGCCCGCACGACGGCTACGACGGAGGTCCACGCCCGGACCTCGCTGACGACCACCTTCTCTCTTCTCCTCCCCCACTGCCGGCATCGTTCTTCCACGCGAACAAGCCCGTGGGGACGTCCCTGTCCGCTGAAATTTGGGGGAAGGGGTTGCCCCGCACCTTTGCCGAATAATCCCCATCGGGGATGACTCTGCCCCAGCTGCCTCCCAACCAAACACGGGTCTTAGGTGGGACATCTCACCTAGGACACCATGTCCCAGCAACCAAACACATGGTAAGCCTTGGTATGCTTAAGTAGGCTGTTGACTGTTAGTTGGCTTTTTGGCCTGTTTTAGAGTTCTACTATAGGATGGAGGCCTCGGTAATCATTGTGCTGTGCAAATTTCTATCTGGACAAAAGGAGGCACGGGTCTAATTTCATCTCCACTAGTCTCATAAGATAATTTTTCATTCAGTGGATTCATTCTAGACTTATGTGAAGATGTGAACAATTATTGTTAATCGGTTAGCGATTCTTATACCTGATAGATATGAATCAGCAAACATACAAATATAATTGTATCTTTCACCTAGGAGTATTGCAGAGTATTATATTTATCCTCAGGAAAACAATGCATAATCAATATCAATAACTAACAAGGATATATCTGCTAATTAATATATCAACTAAATTAAAGTGGGGTTAAGTGAACTGATAGGAGTTACGAGATGTGGAGAAAGGAAACACAAATCTTATTAAAACTCAACGTATACGTGGAGAAAATAAACACAAATCTTATGAAGAGGTAAGGACCAGCTAAAAATTATACTGAGGGAAATTGAATCCAAATGTTAGTTTATAGGTTTTTTTTAGACGTACGTAGTCCAAACTTGAGGGAGTATTTGGAATTTTTCAGAAAAAGAAAATTAGATTTATTGTATCATCCTACTAAACAATGAAGAATATTGTCTAGAACTGAAGTCAATATATATTCACTAATTCTACATTCTTCTGGCTGTCATGCTGCGCCAACATTTTCTCTTGTGCAGGAGCCATATGATTATCCGTATGTGTTGTTTCCATCAGTGGCAGGTTCTCGTTCTTTCCTCCCCACTCCGCCATTCTCACTTCTGCCAGCGCGGCCTGCAATAGTCACCCAGTTTCATAGTACATAGTTTTGCGAAAACCCATTCACCAGCTATTTTGACAGGGAGTAAATTAAATGTGGTACGTACCTGTTTATCCCATTTTGTTGTGAAGATAATGGCAAGAAGTATGGACATTTGGAGAAACGTGCCTGTCAACATACCTATCCATATGCCCTGCAAATTTGAATTTTAATTCCACAGATAAATGAATACAAACATTGCTTCAGCTGATCAAACAGCTAGCATTGTGGTTAATTAATGCCGAATAAATAGATAGTGATTTCTAACTGGATTTTAGTTTACCATTGTGCCATGTTTTAGCTTGAAGCCAAACAGGATACCCATTGGAATGCCCACTAGGTAGTAGCAACCGACGTTTATGAATGCCACAGGCACTTGCCACCCAGCTCCTACTGCCACGCCTGAAAGAAAACAGACAGGAATTTCCTTTCATATATGTTTTCACACATATATGTCTAATTTAGACCAAAAACTAACTCAAACTCATTTGGCACCCTGTCATCATGCAAGTGAAGCAGTACTACCTTACCTGATAGTACAGGCCAGATGCTGCTCATGCAAACGGTGAGAGAGAGGAGATGCCCCAGCTTGGAAGCACCGTGTATCACCTCCTCGCTGTCGCTGAAGAGCTTCGGCAGGCTTGTCCTCCAAATGAGGACGACGCCCATGAAGACTGCTCCCATGACGATGGATGTTGATACTGCCACAAGCACCGCAAACTTCGTCTCCTTGGGCCTGTTTGCACCCAGCTCGTTGGACACCCTAATGCTGGAGAGACCACGGCATTTTTACTTGTCAATCAAATAATACATTAATGTAGCAATGCAACAATATATGTGAACTTAATAATCTCCAATGTTGCGTACTATATCAATTGGGTCTGTTTCCTGCATACCCGATTGCTGTGCTGAAGCCCAGTGCAACCATTATAGTCATGAACTCGAAGTTGAGGCTGCAGTAGTTTTTTTTTTGTCAGAAGAAAGACGACGACGAAACCAATTCATAAATTAATCCATATGAGGAATTATTGGTATCTCCAACAGATATACTCCGTATGATTGTATAATTGCAATTAAACACACTCACCAGACAGACATGATATCGATTTGGAGTTTGGCCTGTTCGAGGAGACCCACGAGAATGAGAAGTGTCGTGTAGTACCAAAACTCCAAGCTGTGGGTATAATGCTTTTATCATAAGAACGAAGACTAGACCATATATAATATAATTGCATAACATGACAAAGAAACCATGTCCAACAGAGCACAACCGACAAAACAAGGAAGATATATAGTACTACACCTGTAGATGTAGCATACACCTACTAGTTAGCCATATGGACCGTCCCGCACGGCACGGCTCGGGCCTGAAAAAATTACAGTCCGGCTTTACTGGGGTAGGCACATCACGTGGTGCTGGTCTAATTTTTTACTATTTAACCCTTTTTTTAATAAAATTTGTATTTGGTCTCGAGAGACTTAAACTCATCTTTAGAACTTTGAGATCGGCGCCATGAGTCCTGGCGCCATGAGTCCTGGCGTAAGGTAACGCGCCTCGACGCCATAGATCTCTAGGACTATTTAACCATGTTTCTACTTGCTTCTTTTATTGAATTAAAAATATTTTGGCTCATGTGAGGCCGTGGGAACGCACGGATATAGACCTATTTCTAAAACTAATAAGACTTAACGTTACTAATATATTACTCGTGCTAACGCTCGTGGAGGACACAGGCACCCAGCAGAGCGCTCCACACCGACGTGCTCGGCTCGAATGGGTCTTGGATGAGGCGGTAGGACTACTGTACTTAGCAAATGCAGCCGCATTCATTTCACAGTCAGCCGCAGCAGCGTCCGGCCGGCCGGCGTAGGAACTTTACCGCAGTATGATGTTAAAGAAACAAAGGTACTGTGTAAAATTCATGATCTTTGGACAAATAAACAATTAAAATAAATAAAACAGCACATAACACTTTTCTATATATCAGGCACAAAAAAAATGAAGTTTTGTATTTTTCATATCTAGGTCTAAACATTACAAGCCTTACCAAATTTGTTTTGTTATGTTTAATTTTTTACTGATTTACTGTGCATTTTTAAATACACTGTAATATTATCCACACAGAAAAAGCATTTGCTTTTTTTATTTCTCTCAGTACTGACACCTTCTCACTGATGGCATGCTATACCCCGTCTGCAGCCCTGTTCTCATCTGTCAAAAAGCTCGGCGCTGTTCATCTGTCTCGTCCAGTTGTCCATCCACCCAAGCTGGCTTTTTAAATAAATTTTCTTCAGCGCAGTGAGCAGCAACAGCAAAAGCAGCCGGCGCCAGCCTTGTCCGCCTCGGCACGCGTGCCGTGCGCCAGTGGCTCGAGCTCGGCGCCAAGATCTATGGCGCCGAGCTCGGCACCATGTGTTCTAGCGCCGAGGTATCAATCACGTAGGATTTTCTTCTGTGCACGACCAAGCACCTCAGCGCCAAGATCTGTGGCGCCGAGACGTGTTACCTCGGCGCCACGACTTATGGTGCCGACCCCAAGGTCTAAAGATGAGTTTAAGTCTTTCAGGGGACCAAATGTAAATTTTATTAAAAAAAAAGGTTAAATAGTAAAAAATTAGGTGGTGCTGGCAGGGCCGTGTCCTGTGTGTTGTGCCACCCGAGTGCTGGAGCCTCAGCCCATGCGCAACATGGCCATGTTCTGTGTTATGTCTCTCCGAAGCATGAAGTTGAATCATGCAACAGCTCGTCATCATGTCACACGAGGACGGCGCTTGGCTTACGCTGATTCATCGTGAGATGAAAATACTATTTATTCGTTAAAAAATATTGTTGAATTAGTGCAGCGGACACGGCCGAGTAATAAAGATATAAGTAGCGGGAGACGCCAGCCTTTCAGGCAACTTGGAGGAGCCATTGTCGTCGGGAGCAAAGGTACTACAAAAGGAGAACCTCTCATGCATAGTGTCGCTGCTCCGCTGGGAGGCGAAGGCAGAGGCAGGGTAGGGCCGGCCTAAGGGGGGTGATTGGTACTAAATTTCAGTCATCGTCGTGTCATATCGGATGTTTGACACTAATTTATAGGATTAAATATAGATTAATTATAAAACTAACTTTATAAATTGAGACTAATTTACGAGACGAATCTATTAAGCCTAATTAGTTCATGATTTGACAACATGGTGTTACAGTAAATATGTGCTAATGATAGATTAATTAGGCTTAATAGATTTATCTCGTAAATTAGTCTCCGTCTGTGTAATTAGTTTTATAATTAACTCTTATCTAGCTCTTCTAATTAACATCTAAACGTCCGATGTGACAAGAACTAAACTTTAGTCTCTAGAACCTAGCACTCCCTAACCATGACATGTGGTACCGAGGAGGTGTGCCAACCTGCACGGTGGCAACTGGCAACTGGCAACTAGACCGAGTCGTGCATGAGCTGCACTGAACCCCGTGCATGTTCGCGAGCTTTATGTACAACTATATACAACTATAAATATCGGCTTAAGATTACTTAATTAGAGTGTTTTTTTAATAAAAATAGTAAATATACGTGCGTAATCTCCGTTGAACTAAAAATGCTAAACATTTTTTTAACGGGGGGAGCAGTACATATATAGAAGTAAAATAAATTTCTGGAAATAAAGCTAATAATCCGGGCCGGCAATGTGGATCGACGGAGAGTACAAACAAACCAGATCATGACGGCCGACCCGAGCGACAGCTTGACGAAAGCGCCGAGGTTGCTGAACGCGCGCACGGTGAATCCCTTCCACGCGTCGGGGAAGCGGCCGCCCGTCGTCATGTAGGCGAACTGCGCGGCGACGACGAGCCAGTGGGAGACGTCCCCGGCGACGGCGGCCCCGGGGAGGCCGTACCCGAGCCGCGCGACGGCGACGTAGGTGAGGACCGCATGCACGCCCAGCGCCGCGCCGGAGATGGCCGCCACGGCCCAGATCCTGCTCTGCGCCTGGAAGAACATGAGCAGCGGGATGTTGATGGCGTGCGCCAGCAGCCGCGGGACCGCCCACCGCGCGTACGGCCCCGCGGCGCGCGACACGGCGTCGGGCTGGTGGAGGGAGTGGTGCAGGAGCGGCGCCGCGAAGACGTACGCCGGCGCGAGCGCTAGCGCGGTGGCGACGCAGATGATCCACGACTGCTGCGTGTAGACGCCCAGCCTGTCCAGCTGCCCGGCGCCGACGGCTTGCCCGCTCAGCGTGTCCAGCGCGCTGCCCATGCCATACTGCACGCGCGCGCGCGCACGGTGGATCCAACATGAGCAAGATCGATGAGGAAATCAATCACACGACTATACCCATTGCATGCATCGCTTGCTGCTCCGTAGCTAGGCACAGGAAGGAATTAGACGCACCAGGACTCCATAGGCAGAGGAATCCAAGATGTTCTCGACGACGCTGACAGCCGCGAGCTCCACCTCTCCGAGGTGGCCGACGAAGGCGGTGGTGACGAATCCGATGGAGAATTGAAACACCTCCGCCAGGAGCGCCGGGAAGGCAAGGCGCCATAGCAGCCTCGACTCCTCCCAGCTCCTGCTCACAAGCCTCTTCATCATAAGGGCATCCAGCCCATGTGGATGTGGGGGTTTCTCCGCCTCATGCT
Organism: Miscanthus lutarioriparius; assembly: GCA_904845875.1. Lineage (NCBI taxonomy): Eukaryota > Viridiplantae > Streptophyta > Magnoliopsida > Poales > Poaceae > Miscanthus > Miscanthus lutarioriparius. Next base: position 64,959,482 of record CAJGYO010000002.1, read on the forward strand.
CGAGCTTGCTGCTGCCTGGACTCGATGTCATGGTGGCATATACTACTTTCATCTACCAACAAGCTCGCGCTCTCTTTGCAGTTTGCTGCAGGCGCAAGGGATATGTAGTATCCTTTTCATTTCGATGACGGAAACTGCAACGCCTGTGATTGCTCATGTCGCTCTCCTAATCTCTAGCTGGGAAACATCAGAATCCGTGAAAGATGTAGGCTAATTACTCTGAGATGCTATGATTTCCCCGTCCATGAATGTACGCATTTCTAGCACAAGGCAGAAATTTTGTGCCTAATGAAATCCTTCCAAGGCTTCCACTCCCTCATCATTTGAGTAAGGGGCCCAATAAATTAATGCCTGTCATTTATAGCATCATCAGTTACCTAACAAGGCAGGCATTAATTATGAGGGGCATCGCAATTATTTTCTCCTCCGTTTAAGAGCAAATTCAGAAGACTATTATCTTTCCCTAGTACTTAGCAACAGAGATTTTGGTGATAAAAAATTCATGCAACAGTATTTTCATTAGTTATATCCAGATTTGAGAATGACCATTTAGAGTGCACAAAAGATATAGAAAACTGTTAGAGAATGGCCTTTATGCAAATAGCTCTGGAAATGATGATTTAGAGAGTGAGTTTTAAAAGAGGCCATTAGCGATGCTCTAATTTGTCCTAATAAAAACCCTTACATTTGTAGAAAGTAGCTAGCAGCAAACAATCTTAGAATCTTAGGAAGCTAGGGTGTGACATCATAGCAAACTCAGCGTATCTTAGTAGATTAGGTTTGTTAGGGTTGAAGCATGTTTTTTTTAGAATTACACGGTATAACGCAGACGCCCACAACACGCACGCACACTTCATCACTATGAATATACATACGCAAACCTACCCTTTGAGCACAGCCAAAGGATTGAGCTGGCAGATCTCAAGATTCACAAAGTCACTGCGGACACCTCGCAGTCGACGAAAACATCGCCTAAGCCTATCTATTTGAATTCAAGTCAACTTAATATTGGTCCTCGTATTTTTTAAATTTATTTAAAGATTTAATATTATTATATTTTTAGTGGTGGGCAACGAACCCATGACATCAAAATAACTATGATAGTTTCATTAGTCATAAGATCTGCTGATCTAGCCTAGCCATTTAGAGAGATCATAGGTGCAGAGTATTTGTGCATATATGTATGTGAGCATCTGCATTATTTGTGCTATATTTAAATACAAGTGTGTGATCATAAGTACACAAAAGCAACCTTAGCAAGCAGTTCACAATCTTAGCAGTACATAGCTAGAATCCAATGGTCGTATAAGGTTTCAAGGAGATGTACATGGGTGAGCAATACTTGTTGCTTGCTCAATAATATATGAACTTTGCTTAAAGAATTTCTGGTCCACTTGGCTTCAATAAATCATGTCATCTTGTAGAGTGGATTTTTTAATTTAAATTAAGGAAATTTGCCTAAAGAATTTCTAATTTACTTCGTCATCATATTTTAATTTAAATGCATGAGCAACCACTGAACTTATGGTCCATAAACTTATTAAGTGGTGCACTGTACAATGGTTGTACAATGGTTGCTATGGTCCAAAGACAGACTTGTGGTGCACAATTTAACAAGTTTAGCTACGTGTGGTGTATCACTTAACAAATTTAAAGACCAAGAAATATGTTTTTCAGTTTGTGGACATAAATGAAACCCTTCACAAGTTTAGAGACAACCCATGCATATAACTCTTTTGATTTTTAGAAGATTAATTAGTTTTCACATTCTTGGTATAATTTTGGCATATGTTTTCACAAATATCAGATCAATTTTTTGGTGTACATTTGGAATTTAATAATATAATATTTTTTATAGGATTAGAAAAAGTCATCATGCATGTTCATGTGCTAAACATATCTAGGGCCTCTAAGAGCATCTCCCAGAGCCCTTCTAAAACCTACTATCTAAATCATCATTGAGAGAGTTATTTGAGTAAAAATCCGTTTCCTATATCTTTGCACTCTCTAACAGCTTTTCTATATCTTGTGCGTACTCTGGAGAGTCATCCTCGCTCTCCATCTTTGGCTAGCGAGAAAATCGGAATAAATAGATGATGTCTATATTTGGATATCCAATTGAAGAGGCTATTGAAGGGTATTTTTCTTACCAAAATCTCTATTCCTGTAAATTAGGAAACATATAAAAAGTCTCTTGGAGTTGCTCTAAGGGTTACTTTGTGGCTATTTTTGTGCAGTTCAAATTGGACCTTCAAATTGGACCTTTTAGAAATGGACACAAGGAGAGAGAACATTATATAGTGTCTCTAACAACTAAGATCCCAAGTAGCTGATCATTTGACAAAACAAGTGTTCTTGAACAGCAAATGCAATGATATGAAATATTCATTTTGATCAAGGAATTTAACTTTTCACCAAAAAATCATTAAAGAACATACACACAACATATATGAAGTTATTGTTTTAGGTGATGCATGATATTTTGGCAGGAGAAATACACAAAATTTATGATATTAAAGTTGGAAGTTAATTGCCGAAATATAATTCATTATGAATTTATGATTGTTGTCCAAGTATAAGCCGCAAATATACTTCCTCAGTTTCATTATACTCCCTCCGTCCTAGAATGATAAATAAATTTTATACATGAAAAAGTCAAATTTAACAAAACTTTAACTAATTAGTCAAATTATATAAAAGTTTTGTCAGTGTTTCGCACCGTCGACTTGTAAATTTAGTTCATGAGCAGGGATTAGATAGGGTAACACATAGGACACAAAAGTTTATACTCGTTTAGGCGAGACATTGTTGGTATTTCTTATGCTCAAGTGATTAATTCTGCAAGCGCACATATACCGTTGTAGCACTTTACCAGGAAGTATTCCAAGGAATCGTATTTGTTTTATCCGCAGAGCAGTGGTGATTAAGAATATTAATAAATATGTGACTTGACTGTTGACTATATCGCAATTAATATACCAAAATCTAGTTGGGGTAAATGATACAAAGGGGGTAGTATGACAAACACAATGGAGTCCCACTAAGATATATGTAGATAGCTAGCCTAGTTGGGAGGCCAATGAGACGAGTGTAAACATCATTAGTTCTCTATTACAATGGTCTAAGCAAGCATACACCAAAATATATAACTAAGTACATCTAGGTACTAGTGATCACACACCAAACATATGGGAGGGCAGACCTGGCCGACAACAAAAATAGGTGAGAAGGATGTCAAACCCTTCTTGCAAAGAACTCTATGATTTAAGAACTCACCTGAATATGGTGGACTACAAAGGTCAGACAGGGCTGTCACCACTTGCTGACTACCACAATCATGCATGGGGTGAGCTGCAAACCAAGGTATCCAATAGCCTAGAGAACATTTATGCTATGGTACAATACTCTAACCCCACGCGACATAGGCTAGAGCAATCAATACGAGCGAAGTAACAACGGAAAGTTATGATAGTACTAACTAGATACTAGCAATGCTTTGAAGCTTGATCTACTTTGCCTCATTGGTAGGTTTGAAAATGGTATGGATATTTTCTGACCATATATGAGACCGAATCTGCTTAGAGAGGTTCAGATCTGTCCGTATCCTAGTCTGAATATTCAACATCTGATATTGTATCTGTATCCGAATATTCAAATCGCATATCTATGATGTCGATATCCAATCGTATCCTATTCGGCATGGTTGACACTATTCGTATTTGATTCCAAATCTAGAAAAATATGAAAACAAATGTAATATCAATGATATCTGTCTGTATCCGATATGTTTTCATCCCTACTCATAGGTGGTCCCGTATATCTCATTACCCTCTAGAAGTATGTCCCATATTAGATCTATGAATGCCTTGAAGCTAGTCCATCTAGTGGAAGGTTGCCTTAGACTACAAAAGATTAAGTGATGTTAACAACTTTGTTTAATTCTCCTTGCAACTAGGATATATAGTGTCACCTTCATATATTACACTAAACTTTTTAGTTTCTTCAACACCTTATTGGTTTAATTATTGTTTGCCAGTGAGTAACACAATATTTCTCCCATATCGTTGCCCATTTGTGCTATTTTTTAGATGTTATCAATGATGTCATCATCATAGTGGTCTAAACCCATATCGTCTACAACCGTCCATGCCTATATATATGAACAATGCGTTCATCAACACGCTTGTTCTCACATCTATATCGATCATTAACACCTTACTCACCATGCTTATTCTAGCATCTATAGTCATCCATAAATCCTCAAATCATCAGATGAGAATGCACTTGTAATAAACTCAATACAGTTCCACACTCTTCATTGTTGTTGACACAAGGGAGATAGGAATGAGGATGGGAGATATAGAGGGGCTAAAATGATGATAGATGCGAGAGGTATACACCACCATATAGTAGAGTTTAATAGTAAGGGGATCATAAATGTAATCAACAACACTTCATCAAAGAGAGTTTCATGATCTATGTTAGGACACATCGCAAGCAATGATGCAACAACACCTTCTTCTCCACCATTGGAAGATACAAGGGAATGATCTATAAATAAAATATATTAAACATTGAACATAATGGAAGTAAAATTGATGAGTACAATAATCCACTAAACATCGAACTACAATGAAGAACATATTATAGAAGTTTTTGTGTTGTATTACCTTGTAATTAAAATGGAGCTCTTGAGGCTTGTTGCGTGACTGCAAAAATTGATTATAGAAGGAAGGATGACACAAGGGCAGCATTGAATAAGATTGATCAGAAGTGAACCAAGAAGAATAGATTGTACAAGCACATCATAACATGGGATTATGTAAGGAAAGTTTAATGCTTTTCCATAGTTGTCAACAAGAGTCACTTCAAAGGTGAAGATCTAGAGAACATGTTCTCACTAGGAGCATTGATCCTCTAGCAAGAATTGACATGTACACAAATTATGGCATTTGTTAGATGTAGAAAGTTGCATTGGAAAGAAGTTGGGCTGGTAAGTACTGACCTCTCACAATAGGAATGGAGCAAGGCTACACTAAGTAGTGTCTAATGTAAGTAGTGAATTTGTGTATGATGGGAGCTAAAGAGATTGGTGATTGCACGCAGAAGCTGTGGCCTTAGCTTCTAACATTGTGTAGCAATGTGCACTAGTTCAATAGTGGCGCATAGTGCCATGTGTGAGTGCTAGTAGCATGCTCTTTGTGGGTAGAGCATGCAGTGTGGGTAGTGTAGCGCTGCCAATATGTGTGGGGCATGCTAGTGGAGGAGTACCGAGTGGGATAGGGATAGTGACATAGAGGAGGCGGGGTGGCAAAAGAGAGCGAAACATGCATTAGGATGAATTCTTGAAATGTGTCCATAGTGGCATCCAACAACTACCACATATGAGACGCATCCTTAAAGCATGTTTGTGGGTTTCAAGGCATTAGAGACATGTCTTCTTTAGCCACATCTTTTGATGGCATTCCCTATAATCTAATATAAGGATATATTGAAGCGCGTCTATGATAGGAATGAACATCAGAGACACATCTTACTTGGCCCATATCTTTTATGTGATCCCTTCTCACCCATCAGAGACACATCATAATTCACCTCGTCTCTGATGATAGGGGATCACATCAGGCATGTTGGTGAAAGCTCTAGTTTGATTTTGGTGAATTAATGAAACCCTAAGCGCTAACACTTTGCTTTAAGTGAACATGAGATAGGGTAGCACATTTCAAGTGGTGAAGCAAATGGTGAAGATCATGATGATGGTGGAGGCCATGGTGATGATCAAGTGCTTTGGGCTTGAAAAGAAGAAAGAGAAAAACAAAAAGGCTCAAGGCAAAGGTATATTTGATAGGAGCTTTTTGTTTTGGCACTCAAGACACCAAGCGGGTGTGAGTGTGTTTAGGATAGATAGTCATACTATTAAGAGGGGTGAAACTCGTATCAAAATGCAGTTATCAAAGTGCCACTATCTAAATCATTGCATATGCATTTAGATTCTAGTGAGTGCTAACACCCTTGAAAATGTTTGTGAAAATATGCTAACACACGTGCACAAGGTGATACACTTGGTGGTTAGCACATTTGATCAAGGGTGGCAAAGTTGGAGAAGTGGAGGCACTATTTTTTAGTGACCAGAAGCTGCTCTGGCACCGACCGGACTCTGTGCCTACGTCCAATCTTCACTATGCAGTGAGGGTTGCAGTCGGTCCTTGGACCGGACGCTGAAGGAGATAAGGACCAGACGTGCAGGGGGTGCATCCGGTGAACACTGATGTAACACAGAGGAGTTGGCCAGAGAGGACCGGACTTGGTGCTGTGTTCGGTCACCCCCGAACGGACGCGTCCGATCATCAAAAATCCCCTTTGGTGCCTTACTAGACTCGACCGAACTCCATGTTGTGGAGCGTCCCATCAGCTGACTGGTGCGTCAGGTCGTTGGTGCAGGCAAGTGTGCGAACGGACACCACGTTGGCGCGGCCGGTCTCGGCGCATGCATCTAGCCATCACTTAACACGCGAGGGTTTGAATTTGACCTTTGAGATCATGAGGACGAGGTTGAAAATAGGGACACGTGGATTGCTTCCTACTATTGGATTGGTCTAGTCACCTGGACCGGCACGTTCGGTCACCCCGAGTTGGGCTCTGTGTTGAGCCCAATGGCTCTATTTCATGGGGGCTTCTATTTAAGCCCATGGCCGGCTCTTGGCCATTTCTATTGAGAATACATCCTAGTGAGCATAGCCAACACTCTCTAACCCACCTTGCTTGATTGTGATCATCATCTAGTGAGATTTGAGAGCATCCAAATGCATTGCTTTGAGTGATTGCATCTAGAGGCACTTGGTGATTGTGTTTCACTGTGGATTTTGCTTGTTACTCTTGGTGGTTGCCACCACCTAGACAGCTTGGTGCAGTGAGGATCGTCAAGCGGAGGAAGGTGATTATCTCCGACTTCGATCGTGGTGATTGTGAGGTGTTCTTGACCTTTCCCCAGCGGAGAGCCAAAAGGTACTCTAGTGGATTGCTTGTAGCTTGTGGATCCCCATCTTGTGTTGGTTGGGCAGCACCCGATTACGAGTTAGGCGTGTGATGCCTATAAGCAAGTGAAGCTCCAAGTGGGTGAATCGCTACAACAAGGATGTAGCTTGGCAGCAAGCAAGCGAACCTCGGAGATAAATCATTGTGTCATCATTGTCTCTGGGTTTTCATTGTGATTGATTGATCATCTCTTGCCACGGCAGTATAAACTTCACTATCACTCTTGTATTTACATTCTTAGTGTAGCTAAGCTCTTTAGTGTAACTAGTTTTGAGAGCTACCTTGTGTCTTTTCTAGTTTGGTTAGTGAGGCTCTTTAGTTTGTCTTTGAGAGCTCACTAACTTAGTGGTAGTGACTTAGCCTTATATGTGACATAGAGACTATAGCAACTAGAATTGTAGTTAGGTGGCTTGCACTTTTAGTAGGCTAGAGCAATACTCGCTTCGTCTCATAATTGTCTAACCACTTGGCTTAAGTGTTGTTGTAAAATTTTTTAATAGGCAATTCACCCCCCTCTAGCCATTAGGACCTTTCAAGTGGTATCAGAGCCATAGTCACCATGATTTGAGGCTTAACAACCTAAAGTGTGAAAATGGCTTAAATCAACAACACCAAGAAGCCACCCTAATTTGATGGCTCAAATTATCCATATTGGAAGGCAAAGATGACCACCTATATCAAATCAATCAATAGAAAGTTATGGAAGGTGGTGGAGATCAAATTTGAGGTAGCCGATCCTAAGAATCCCACCGCAGCCAAAGAAGTGTTGCTCCAAAATAATGATATTGCTCTTAATGCCATTCATGATGCATTGGATGAGAGAACATTTGAGCAAATCAAGAACATTGAGATAGCTCATGATGCATGGAAGAAGTTGGAGGAATCATTTGAGGGCACTCAAGCGGTGAAAAGGTGCCAAGGCATACATCCTCAAGGAGAAGTTTGCAAGCATCAAGATGAAGGAAGATGAGAGTGTGCCAGAGATGTTCTATAGGCTTCAAGTGCTTGTCAATGATCTCAAAGCACTTGGAGAAGAGGTAAAGGACACAGACTTCGCCCACAAGTTCTTGAGATGCTTACCATCAAGATTTGGGCCATTTTCACTATTCTAGTGAGGAGTGGTTTGGACACCATGACACCAAACCAAGTGTTGGTTTCAACAACAATGATAGCAATGGTTATGATAGTATTACATTTCATGACAATGGCAAAGGCAAGGTTAAAGGGCTTGGTAAGATTGCATATTCAGATCACTTGAGCATATCCAATGTGTTGCTAGTTGAGAGCTTGAACTTCAATTTGCTATCCGTGGCTCAATTGTGTGATCTTGGATTTAAGTGCATATTTGGAGTAGATGATGTAGAGATCATGTATAGATGGCTCAAATATGATCTTCAAAGGCTTTAGATATGAGAATCTATACTTTGGTTGATTTCAATGCTAGTGAAACTCAATTGTCAACATGCTTGTTCACTAAGTCTAGCATGGGTTGATTATGGCATAGAAGGCTTGGCCATGTTGGAATGAAACAATTGAATAGGTTGATTAAGCATGATCTAGTTAGAGGCCTGAAGGATGTGGTATTTGAGAAGGATAAGCTTTGTTGCTCTTGTCAAGCCGGAAAATAAGTTGGAAACACCCATCCTAAGAAAAGCATAATGAGTACTAGCAAGGCATTTGAGTTATTGCACATGGACTTGTTTGGGCCAACACAATATACTAGCATTGGTGGAAACAAATATGGCTTTGTGATAGTGGATGACTATACTAAATACACTTGGACATTCTTTCTAGTGGACAAGAGTGATGTGTTTACAACTTTCAAATCATTTGTCAAGGGCATTCACAATGAGTTTGAAACAACCATCAAGAGAGTTAGAAGTGACAATGATAGTGAGTTCAAGAATACAAGAATTGAAGAGTTGTGTGATGATTTTGGAATTAGACATCAATTCTCGGCCAGGTACACTCCACAATCAAATGGCCTTGTTGAGAGAAAGAATAGAGGACTTATTGACATGGCAAGGGGACTTATTGACATGGCAAGCTCTATACTTAGTGAGTACAATGTGAGTCAATCTTTTTGGGCTGAAGCAATCAACACAACTTGCTATTGTAGCAACCGCCTCTATTGTCACCCATTGAAAGAGAAGACACCATATGAGCTCTTGAATGGTAGAAAGCCCAACATTGCATATTTTCGGGTTTTTGGTTGCAAATGCTACATATTGAAGAAAGGCACTAGATTGGGCAAGTTTGACAAGAAATGTGATGAAGGATTTCTAATTAGCTACTCCACTACAAGCAAAGCATATAGAGTTTGGAATTTGGCTAGTGGTACTCTTGAGGAGGTACATGATATTGAATTTGATGAAACCAAGGGTTCCCAAGATGAAGATGAGAACTTGGAAGATGTTAGAGGCATTCAACTTTCAAATGCCATAAAGAACATGGATGTTGGTGATATTAGACCAAGACAAGTGGAAGATGAAGAAGATGACAATACGCAAGTGCTCTCTAACTCAAATGTGCAAGTTGATACAAATCAAGCTAGTTCATCATCTCAAGTGCAAGATCAACAAGTGGTTAGTACATCATCTCAACTAAGTGCTAGCAATCAAGTTCCAATACTCCAACCAACCAATATTGCAAGGGATCATCCATTGGACACTTTTATTATAGATATTTCTAGAGGTGTACAAACAAGATTAAGATTGGCTTCATTTTATGAGCATTTCTCATTTGTATCATTCGTTGAACCAAAGAAGATAGAAGAAGCATTGAAGGATGTTGATTGGGTTAATGCAATGCGTGAAGAGTTGAACAACTTCACTAGAAATTAAGCATGAGAGTTAGTTGAGAGACAAAGGGACACAATGCGATTGGAACCAAATGGGTCTTTAGAAACAAGCAAGATCAAGATGGGATAGTAGTTAGGAACAAAGCAAGATTAGTAGCACAAGGTTACACTCAATACTACTACAAATATCCACTTCTATGATGAATATCTTAATGACGAATCCGAAACCGTCATAAAAATCGCTTTTTATGACAAAATTTTTGGTTTTGTCATAGATCATCGGTGATGATCCTCGAACCCCCCTTATTTTTGATGAAATTGGGTATCGTCATAAAAAACATCACAGAACAGCATAGGGTTTCATCATAGATCACTTGCTCGACTATTAGTGCTCATTTGTGATGATCTTATTCAGAACTGTGACAAACAGGGCTTCATCATTCAACTAATTACTCATCTGTGATGAACAATATTCAATCTATAACGACGACACTTCGTCATAGATCTCCACATGATACTTTCTCCATCAAACATGTACCTATGAGACCTATAGTTACTCATCCATGATGCTTGCAATTCGTCATAAAAGTCTCCACTCGATCCTTTCTCCATGCAACATGTACCTGTGGGACCCTTTTCCATCCGACCAGTGGGACATGATGGCTTACATGTCACGTGTACCTATGGGGCCTTTCTCCATTTTGATCCGACCTATGGGACCCGACAGCTTGCGTGTCACTTGTGCTTGTGGACCCTTCTCCATCTGACTTATGGGACCCAACGACACCTTTCTCTGTCTCCATCTGACCTATGGGACCCGATGGCTCGCGTGTTATGTGTCCAACTTGTGGGACCCAATGACACCTTTCTCCATCTCCATCCGACCTATGGGACCCGATGGCTTGCGTGTCACGTGTACCTGTAGGATCCTTCTCCATCTCCATCTGACCTGTGGGACCCGATGGCTTATGTGTCACATGTACCTATGGGACCTTTCTCCATCTCCATCTGACCTATGGGACCTGATGACTTGCATGTCACTTATTGCCGCCGAGGTTTAATAAATTTAAACTAAAAAAATCATGAGACCTAGGAGTCAAACCCGGGACCCATAGCAAGGAATAGACCGTCTTCACCACTGCGCTAGATGCCTAGTTGTGTTGACATGTCTTTGGAGTAGTATATGTTCTCTATGTGGATAGGTTGACTTATATATTGGATATATCCCCTACAAGTGGAAACAAATCTATGCCCATTGGACTTGCGACTACAGCGGCGACAATGGAGGATCCCTAGTGTGTTGTGGTGGCTCAAGAATCCTTTTAGAGGCTAGGTGGTGGGTCTTCCTGATGGAGCGTGGCAGCATTGGTGTCCATGTCTGTCGTGTGCCATGATAGAGGCGACAGATCAAATCCGTAGGTCTCATTTCTTGGCTTTTCTTGTTCGCTTCACTATTTTGGTCCTTGCTTGAACATGAGATATACAAGAAACATTGTAGCGTTTCAGATCTAGTTAGGCCAGTGATGATGAAAAGATCTAGGAGGTGGCACTGGTTGGTTTTCTATCGGTGTGTGTCACTTACAGATCTGTCTAGGGAAACAAATAGGCCCTTCACTTCTGCCTTAAACTATTTTTTGTCCAGTGCTTGCTTGATTCTACATTTCTATTTCGTATGCTCTAGTGCCAGCAGTGAGTCCTTATGGTATTTTGAACTTGTAACATATCTATGGCCACATTTCTGTGCTAATGATGTCTACATGGCCGTTGGATGTATTAGGATGCAGCTCATATGTTTGCTTTCTGTGTCTTCTCCTTGTTGACAACCAAGTTACACATTTAGTTTCAAACAAGATGAAGGCATCGAAATCAAATCAATGCTTTGTGTCCATCATTCACATGACTAAGGCCACTAATGTCTAAGATGCACATGTTGCTACTGATGCTAATGATGATCACTACCACTTGTTCACTGACATTCAGCTTGTGAAAACTGAGGCAGCCTATTTGGGTTGTGCAGATTTGAGATGAGTCATCCCTGCTATGTTGTGTTCAATGGCCATGAACCAGGAGTTTACTACAACTGGCCTAACTACCATAGACAAGTTCATAGGTTTCGTGGTGCTTGTTATAAAAAGTATAACTCCTATGAAGAAGGAATTGCTGCCATCAAGTCAAGAACCAACTCAAATCCAGCCTTAGCTCATGATGATGACTTCTAGCTTCAAAACCCAATAGCCGCTCCACCCTCTTTGTCCTTCAAAACTGTTGTTATTGTAGTCCTCTTAATCTTTGTCTGTCTCCTATGGAAGAAGCTATGAGCTCATGTACTGATTGTAAGTGTGATGGTTAGACTTGATTTAGGTGGAATTGTAATGCTTATAGCTCCATTAACTGCTACTCTAGTTTGAGTTATATATATCTATGTGGTGCTACTCTAAATTTAAATGAGGTCATACCAGGAAATTTGTTAATGGTTGTTAAAGTTGCACTTTGGTATGAGTTGTGGACTTCACTGATGGATCTTTGTTGAATTATTTTTCTCCTTAGTGATCTCATTACTGAGCAAGCTCTCATCCTACTATATGCACACTGCCGAAATGGAGGAGGCCCCCAACAAGAGGAACGCACTAGCCAACCTCATGGATGATGCCTTTATTGAGATCCTCCACCACCTCCCCATCCGCTCCTTATTCTGCTGCAAAAGTCGCTCCTGGAAATGCCTCATCTCAGACAACCATAAGTTGATGCCCTAGACTATGGCCGGCTTCTTCTACGATGGAATCTATGGCCAATGAAACCTCACCAGCATCACCGGTGTTTACCCCTCCTTGTTCTTCTTGACCTTCACCATGAACAATGTAGCTGTCTTAGATCGCTACAAAGGCCTTATCCTATGTTGGTGACTTGGAGCTGATAGATACCGCTATGTCATCTACAATCTGGCAACCTAGAAGTTGAAGGTACTACCACTTAGAATCCATTCTGTTGGTGAGGCCCGATTGGGGTTCGACCCGATAGCCTCCTTGCACTTCCATGTGTTTGAATATATGGAGGAGGATGGTCAGTGTGTGGGTGTGGTCATCTACTCATCTAAAACTATAGGATGGATCTTAAAGGAATCTAAATGGAGCGAGGGGGCTGAGTGGACATTTTCAAAATCAGCAACTATGTTTCTTAATGGTTGTCTGCACTATATTGGGTTCTGTGAGAGTTACCGTCATATACTTGCTGTGGATATGGAGGGAAAGGCATGGAGGAAAATTCCTAACAGGTCATGTGGTTTTTCACGCTCCATCCTTCAAGCTCAGGGTCACTTGTGTCAATATACTATTGGTGGTTGCAATATGTCCAAGCTTTCAATCTAGATCCTTGAAGACTATGGTACTAATAATAAATAGACATTGAAGCATATTGTTGGTATAAATTAATGCACACAGAATAATCCTCAAGTGCACTGTTGATGGTAGTTAACAACCATTATAAACCGTCAATTAAACATGGATAAGGGCATAAATCTAATCACCAATGATGGTTTAGGGGTTTAAACTAATAAATTCCATGAGTTTTGGTGAATCTATGTTTTCAATAGGGTTTATCCAGACAACCGCCAAGGAGGACCTAATCATCGAAGGAAATTATGGAATTCCACCACGGTACCTATGTGGGAAGACTCTAGAGGTGTCCAGAAGGCAAATCACCTAAGCGAGGCTCGACCCACTACCATGTGGGGCTAGCCGGCCTATAGGTGGGGCTGGCCAGCCCCTGTGCGCCCCACCTATTAGCATGCTTCTTATGTCGGTTCCCCACTGCCTTTGAGGATGCATCTAAGCCATTGCTTAAGTCGGTTTGATCCAAGGGCTCACGTTGGACCCTCAGGGCTATATATACCAGCCCTTGCCCCCATCTCTTAGAGAGATTCTGAAACCCTAATTCATATTCTCCTCGTGAGGATTAGAGCTAGCTATCAAGAGAAGATTTGATCTCCCTAGGATCTAGTCTATAGAAATAGAGAGATGGAGAGTGAGGGAAGAGTTTGGAGGAGATGCCGACCTATCAGTGCAGTCTCTATGGCTTGTACCTTGGCGGAAGTCAACCTTGCATCTGAGATTTCTATGGTAATCTACTTCTGATTTAAGTAAGTAACATGTTTATATTGTTCTTCTAGTTTGTGAGTCTCTTTTGAGTGCTTTAATCTATTGGCCTTAGGTTGAAGTATTATTCATAGTGTAAGCGTGGTGCTTAGACTCAGTTAACTCGTGGATGTACCCTACATTCTGGATCGGTGGTAGCTCGCGAGGGTGACTCTTATAGCCTTGTTGAATCCTCTGTAGTCCACCTCCCATTTGTAGGACAAGCAGGATTTAGTTATTATAGGAAACATACTCTATCTATGTTTCCCTTAGTAATATCCCCAATCGAACAATAGAAGACATAGCTTATCAAGATTAGAACTAGAAGACCTTAGCGATCTCCTCTACACTCCTGACTTTATTAAGTTTTGTTGCTACTACGGATTAAGTTGGACCGTAGTTAACTTCGCACGTTTCCCTATGGATATGATACTTGGAATACCTCTGAGTGAAAGCTACAATGGTATCCGTGCGCTTGTGGATTTATCTGTGTGCATTAAATATTCCAATAAGCTTTCTGGGACCGTTGCTGTGGAAACGGTTGCTGAATTAACTACAAACCTAGCTTAACCTTGTATCATACTCTTTTATCTTTTTATTCCTTCATTCTTTTCTTTTCTATTATGAATTTCACTCCTATCTATCAATATACTAAACCAGCGAGCGCGAGCTCTGGCCACCTAAATCTGTAGAGCCTATCCTAACACCTGGTTCTGAGCTGCACCCGTGTTTAATAAAATTGATTCGGGATCAATCCTTCTTGGGAGAAAGCGATGAAAACCAATACTCACACCTACGAGAGTTTGAGCAGACCTGTGCATATTTGCGTATCACCGGCATGTCTAAGAAGACCTTAAAATGGAAGTTGTTTCTGTTCTCTTTGAGGGGAAGGGCTAAACATTGGTATAGTCAAACCGTAGGAAGTATTCAAGGAGATTGGGAAATGTTGTGCTCTAAATTTTGTTTATGTTTCTTTCCCATCTCTAAAGTGGTTAGCCTTTAGAAAGAGGTTCTAAATTTTAGACAACTAGAAGAAGAATCTCTTGGTACATCATGGGTTCATTTAATGAACTCATCTTCACTGGCCCAGACCTTGCCATTCAAGACCTTGTACTTCTTCAACATTTTTACATGGGTCTGAGCAAGGATTCTAGGGAATCCCTTATGCAGCCCCTAGAGGAGCTTTTCTTCATTTGTCTGTTAGTGAAGCAAGGTCTGTGCTTAATAGAATTAGTGGAATCACTCCCTGCACTAGCATTCATAATGGACTCCTTGAGAAAGAGAATGAATCACCCCTGAACAAGAAGAGGAAGTTTTGATAGCCAAATCACAACTACTCCAATCCTAGAATTTAGCTGTCCATCCCGAACTATCAATACACCAAAATCCCCCGAGAGAAGAATGAATTCCACCTTTAGAAATCCCTATTGAAATTAAGGATGACCTTCTTGGTGCTGATTTTGGGACAACATTAAATTCTCATCTTCATAAGAGACCTTTGAGCGAATATAATTCAAATCCTCTCAAGAAGGGATCTCTTAAGAAGCATCCTTATTACCATATGGGACATTGGGAAGAATTCAAGGATGGCATGTCTAGTGATGCCATAGAAGGAGAACCAAGCTATTTAGAAGCCAATCCTATCTTCTCCCCTTTTATGCCCACATTAGATGTCTCATTTGAACCCATCTTTCAACCTATCCTTGACCCCAAAGATCCCTCTTATGCTCTTTCTCCTTAGTCTCATGATGACCCTAGAAATCCACTAAGATAACCAAAAGCATAGGAATCATGAAGGCCACAAGGAAGACCAAGAAGAGCAACAACAATGGCTAGAGGATATTAATAACTTATGTGTCATTGCCATTGAATGGATGGATGAGGTTTTAGATAAGATCAACCTAAGAGTTACCAATCTAAGGGAAATCCTGGACAATAAAATGTCCAATAAATGTCATAGGCATGGAATGATGGAGACAATGTTTTTGCCTATAGACATTCATAAAGAAACACCCTTGGAGATTGAAAAGGAAGATTTCATCAGCGAACATGGAAGTTATTTCATGAACACCTCATCAAATCCATGCTCATATGAGAAATCTCCTGAACCAATTGGTCTTTCCAAAATTTCCACACACGAGATCCTCAACCCCCTTATACTTTCTGTTCATAAAGACTTTGAAGGAGTGGTTGTAGATGCATATGTTTATCATAAATATTGCAAATCTCATAGGCATGAATCTTGAGATAGGTACCCAAAGGCTGGTGTTGGAGGGGAAACCACTTCACCAATTAGAAGCACAATTCGAAGGTTTCCCATGGACAAGCTTCTATCCAAAAACAAGCACTTTTAGGAGATAACATGAGATTTTACCCTTTTTGCTCTGATGCCCTTGTGAAATAAGCATAGAAATATAATTGTAAAAATATTCCTTTGGGTATTATTGTCACTAACCATTCTAGGTCTAAAGCAAAAAGGATGAACGATGATGACTCAAGGTATGTCCAACCAAACACCATGCAACATTTAATCACATCCATCGAAACTTGATTTTTGCCTTGAAAAATTCAAGTGTGAGGGATGAACTTCTCTAAAAAATCTTATGCCATGTTGCTAATCCACCTTGGTTGTTTCTACCTTTATGCCATGCTCAATCTGTTAGATAATAATCATGCTCCTTCATCTCTATAATGCTTTTATGTTATCTTTGTCTGCCATAGTAAGTTTTGGTTTGGAAGTACTCGACATACTTTCAAAGGTTTTTTTAAATTAAGCGAGGTGCTTAGGTTAAAATGCATTCCTTAATCAAATTAGACATGGAGTCCAGTTTGGTTATTGAACTAAAAATTGTTTTAGCAGATACATGATATTTTGTTGGACTAACCCGTATAGGAAACTCTCAATTCAATTTGGGTAAGTCACGAGATGAATTCAAATCAAAGATGAGCAAGGCACATGACGAACTCCAATAACATTGCGCAAAGATGACACAACTCATTCATCATGGATGAAAGAACTACATAAAACAATGAGTGAGTCAGAAGGTCTAATAGGGTGACAAAAGATCAAAGAGCAGAAAGATGGCATGAAAAAAGGATGAGAAACAAATGGTGTGATCTAGGAAACAAGAAGCTCATGAACAGCTCAAGCTGCGAGACTAGCCGAACAAGGAAAACTTCAAAGGGAAGGACCATCATGAGTCATCTACCCTTTGTTATATGGTGACATCATGCTCTAATGACAAAGGTAACATCCTAAGGTAAATGGTCATTATTTAAAAAGTTTTTCCTTGATTCTGGTAGGCACATAAATAAGAAACAAAATATGTTTGAGTTATAGTTTACCTGATCAAACCTGATTAGCTCAAGATGTCTTGTTCTTTAAGCTTGTTCCTAGCACCACTTTCTTGATCTCATAGTTTTAACCAAATGAGCTAAAACATTACGCATCTTATCTCTGGAAGATGATAGTCATAATCATTTAAAGATTGATACATTATGAAGAGGTAGACAATCCTTTAATGGGTAAGTAATTCAACCCTTTTTGCCAAATGAACATAAATGCTACATTCATGCTCAACCTTTTGATCTTATCACCCATATTATAATGGAACAAAGCACACAACATCGACTTCATCTTGGTAAGTGTGCCTAAGGCTAGAGAAGAATAAATAAAATTTTAGTTCTGTTGGTGTTTTCCCACCAACAGAGCCCATTCACTTGATCTCTACCTTGTCTGTATGAGCAGGACACATTTCAAGCAGAGTGTGGGAGAGTTATTGATTCCCCAATTTCTACAAGTGAAGGTTCTGAACTTGCTAAGCCAAAAATCAAAACTCAAAACCAAGACGGGTTTGACGGAAGAAGGTAACATCATCATTAGAGACACCGTCACAAGATATGCAACCATCTAGGTCTCCATCGCTAAGACCGGATGATGCAGCCGAAAGGTAAAGGACTCTTCTCCAGCTGAGTCCTGTCAGGGGTACTTAAAAATCCAAACCCTGGCCGTGAGGTAACATCGGTCGTTATCCATATTTACTTTTTACCATTGCATGAATTATTTTCACTTTTAGCATATTTATTTTTCTGCATTAGCATTGCATTTGGAAAAGAAAAATAATAAAATATTTTTCATTACTGCATTACATCAATGCATCATTAAAGCTTAAAGCCCCATGTGAATAAATCTATGGGGTGTAAAAACCCGTAGGAATATTTACTGTTGTGGCATAAAAATATAAAAATACCATACATACACATTTGTTTCTACAAATAAGAAAATCCAAAAATATTAAAAAACATTCTGTTAGAACTTGGTCAATTAAGAAATATGTCTAAACCTCCAAGGACAACAAATCTCTGAATGGCTGACCACTAACCCCTTATCCTAATATGTTCCATGAGTTTTGGAGTTCTTGTTGGAGTATTTTGAAAGATGGTCAAGAGTAACGCCATCCATGCAAAGTACATTCTTTCGAACTACTGCTACACCCGCTATGAGAGGAACACAACTTCTGGACGGATAAGAAAGACCACGACAACATCCAGCTTGGGGGAGGAGCATCTTCCATGTATGTAGCTAAGTATTTCTTTCTCTTTTTGCTTTTGCTATTTTTAAGTTTGCTTCATATTTGCAAAAGAAATAAAAAGATGCATAACAAACTAAAACAAAATAAAAATTTATCTTAGCTATATATATTAATAAGGTGTGATTTTAAATTATGAAAACAAAATAAAAAATATGTGTCTAGTTTTCTATTTTTAAGAGTTGAATAAAATAAAGATGACTCAGAGAAATCTCTTAAATGGAAATGATGAATAGTTGCTCTATTGTAATTCCTTTCAAGTACCTAGTTTTCAGCCTTGAATCCTCTCGAGTTTTGGATACGACTGATTTGATATAAAGATTTACTCTGAACTTGAAACTCATGGGTAGCAAATGCTTGATCTAAATCTAGGTAATTGACGGATATGATATGAGAAGGTCTAAGCTGTTGTTTATCTTGTTTCTATTGACACTAAAGTTCTAGAGATTTAATTTTTGAAAAACACAAAAATGTTACATGATGAGTTGCTTAATGACAAAGCTTGAATTCTCACCAGAGCCATACATGTTATTTAGGCTAGGAAAACTTCCATGTATATGTTGTTTGCTTTTGCATTGAGTTTTGTCAAGCTTTGTTGACCCTTATGAGAGATTTGTTATGCTCTTAAAATTCAGATCACGTACACACCACCAAATTATGCACTACTCCTACACTGGGGGTAGGCGTAGATACATGCCTTCCATCTAGATCCACCCAAAAATGTTTTACTCCTACACTGAGAGAAAACACCAAAACATGCTTGTTAGGTTTTCCATCCACCAAATAAATGCTCTAAGTTCTTGTTGCTATCTCTCAAAGTTCTGTTGCAGAAAAGAGACATGGGGCTATGCAAGAGTTATTCATATAAAAAAGAGAGAAAGAGAAAAAAAGATTGAGAAAAAAATGGACAAGTGTCCGAGATATTTAAAACAATGGGTACTCAGATGCCAGCCTGAAAAAAAGAGATGAATAAGATTACCCCTGTTCTCTTACAAATGTTTCTAGGTTTCAAAAAGAGAGATATGTTTTCGAGGAGCATAATAGAATTAGGTTAGCTACCATATATATCCACCATATCTCCACACACACGCACATCTTGATTTGATTGTATGACTTAACTCTCTTTGTATCTGTTATTTGACTTTACAATATATCTATTGCAAATATGCTCTAGCTTTCTCTCTACCTATGAACTCCACATAAAGCCTTAGTGGTAGGAAGAGAAAAAAACATAACATGCCTTGGTGAGGATCCATAAATACCACATATATTGAGAGACTGGAGAGTGTCATACAATGGAATATCTGAGTTTTATTTTGAAAACCTATAAAAACTATGAAATAATGGTTGAACAAAGAACTTGAGACATAGTGCTTGACTAGACTATTCTATCTTTCAATTGCTCAAGACCCAAGTGAAGGCTAAGAAGCCCCATGATTGAAGGTAATACGGGTAAGTTTGAAAGTCAGATCAGTTTATTCTACTTTGGAGGAGAATTTTTTGATTGAACACCTGTGTACTTTTGAGGCATGAAAGCATAGTAGCAACTCCTGATCCATTGCTGAGTTTAGTTTTGCTAAGGGACTAGCAAAGGTTAAGCTTGGGGGAATTGTTGACGGTAGTTAACAACCATTATAAATCGTCAATTAAACATGGATAAGGGCATAAATGTAATCACCAATGAAGGTTTAGTGGTTTAAACTATTAAATTCTATGAGTTTTTGTTAATATGTGTTTTCAGCAGGGTTTATCCAGAAAACCACCAAGAAGGACTTAATCGTCGAAGGAAATTACGGAATTCCGCCGTGGTACCTACGTGGGAAGACTCTAGAAGGGTCCAGAAGGCAAATCACCAAAGTGGGGCTCGACCCACTACCATGTGGGGTCGGATTGCCTATAGGTGGGGCCACTTGGCCCCTGTGGGCCCCACCTATCAGCCTGCTTCATTTGTCGGTTCCCCACCGCCTTTGAGGATGCATCTAAGCCATTGCTTAAGTCAGTTTGATCCAAGGGCTCACGTTGGACTGTCAGGGCTATATATACTAGTCCCTACCCCCTCCCTCAGAGAGATGCTAAAACCGTAATTCATATTCTCCTCATGAGGATTAGAGCTAGCTAACAAGATAACATTAGACCTCCATAGGATCTAGTCTTTAGAAATAGAGAGATGAAGAGTGATGGAATAGTTTGGAGGAGATGCCAGCCTGTTGGTGCTCTCTCTGTGGCTTGTACCTTGGCGGAAGTCAACCTTGCGTCTGAGATTTCTCTAGTAATGAACTTCTGATTTAAGTAAGTAACATGTTTATATTGTTCTTCTGGTTTGCAAGTCTCTTTTGAGTGCTTTAATCTATTGGCCTTAGGTTAAAGTATTATTCGTAGTGTAAGCATGGTGCTTAGACTCGGGTAACTCATGGATGTGCCCTACATTTCGGATCGGTGGTAGCTCGTGAGGGTGACTCTTATAGCCTCATTGAATCCTCTATAGTCCACCTCTTGTTTGTAGGACAAGCAGGATTTAGTTATTATAGGAAACATACTGCTTGTGTTTCCCTTAATAATATCCCCAGTCGAACAATAGAAGACATAGCTTATCGAGATTAGAACTAGAAGACATTAGCGATCTCCTCTACACTCCTGACTTTATTAAGTCTTGTTGCTACTCTAGGTTAAGTTGGACCATAGTTAACTTCACATGTTTCCCTATGGATACGATACTTGGAATACCTCCGGGTGAAAGCTATAGTGGTATCCGTGCACTTGCAGATTTATCTATGTGCGTTAAATATACCAACACGCATGGATATTATACCGATGTAGCACTTCCCTGGGAGCACATAGTTTTATATCAAACTCGAGGAAACATGTGTGAGAATAACCAAATCTAACTTATCCCAACTTCATAATCAAGGCTAGATAATAGGAGCGTAGAGGTGACTGCTAAGGTTATCTAGTTCTAACTTTGGTAAGCTTTGTCTTCTATTATTCAATTCTAGGGATATTACTATAGAAAACATAGGCATAGTATGTTTCCTATAGTAACAAGGTCTTGCTAGGCCTACTAATAGGAGGTGGACTACAACAGATTCAACAAGACTATAAGACTCACCCTCGCGAGCTACCACCGATTTAGAAAGTAGGTTACATCCACGAGTAACCAAGTCTAAGCACTATGATTACACTACGAATACTACTTTAACCCAGGAGCTACATGGATTAAAGTACTTAAAAGAGAGTCGCAAACCTGAAGAACAATATGAACAAGATGCTTACTTGAATTAGAAGTCGGTTACTAGAGAAATCTCAAAAGCAAGCTCAAAGAGAACTTGATTCTGCTAGGGACAAGCCATAGAGTGAGCAACAACAGGTTGGGACTCCTCCAAACTCTTCCCTCTCACTCTATCTCTCTAACTCTAATACAAGACTAGATCCTATTGAGGACTAATCTTCTCTTGATTGCTAGCTCTAATCCTGGTGGAAATATAGATTGGGGTTTCTGGCCCTTAGGCTCTCAGGATCAAATGCCAATCTCTCCTGGAGGGGGTGTAGGCAAATATATATAGGCCGAAGCATCAATGCTGAGCCATCGAATCAAACCAACTTAAATAAACGGCGGAGATGCAATTCTTAAGGCGGTGGAGAACCGACATAGCAACAAGGGGCTGCCAGGTGGACCCCATAGGCTGGCCGGCCTGTAGGTGAGGCTGACCAGCCCCACTTGTCAGTGGCTCAGCCTCCGCTTTGGTGATTCACCTTCTAGAGTCCTCCCTCGCTGTTTACGCAGCGGAATTTCGTGATTTCCTTTGACGAATAGGTCCTCCTTGGTGGTTTTCTTATTAAATCCTGCTAAAAACATAGATTCTCCAAAATTTGTGGAATTTGTTAGTTTAAACCCCTAGGTCTATGTTGGTGATCCATTTTAATTATTTATGTAAGGTAGATTGATGGTTTATGATGAATGTTAACTACCATCAACAAACTCCCCCACACTTAGGCTTTTACTCGTCCTCGATAAAATGATGGATTACTCAGGACATTACCTTGGGACAAGACATCAACATAAAACCATTCCTAGTCATGCACGCTCTACAGGATTCAAAGTATCTACCATGAAACTTTGGGCGGTTAAAGAATGGAACAGCTTAAAATAGATCACCATCTTCCTTCAGTCAAGTCAATTGAGAAACATTTTAAGATTTTTGAAACAAAACATAGCTTACCTTCTCCTTTTATAATACTCTCAAATCACTCTGTATATATGGTATTTTTTAATTCTCACCAAGGCAATGATGACTTTGCCTTCTTTTTACCTACTTCTAAAGAGCTTATGTGGAGTTCAGGTAGGGATGAATATGAAAACATACTGGCATTGCATATATTGTAAAATCAAAACAAGGATCCAAGGAGAAAAATCTCATACTCTTAGATCAAGATGTGCATGTGTGTGGATATGTATATGGTGGCTATCCTAATTCTACTATGCTCCTTGAAACATATCTCTCTTGATTGAAACTTGAAAATACTTTGCAAGAAAACATAGGCTATCTTATTCATCTCTCTTTTTTTTAGGCGGGCATCTGAGTACCCATTGTTTTAGATATCTCGGACACTTGTCCATTTTTCTCAATACTTTTTCTTCTCTCTTTTTTTATGAATTACTGTCACACCCAATTTTAAGGATAAAATTGAATGCATAAAACTCATGTGTGCCCAGGGATCAATCACACACATAAGTTGACAAATTACATAAAGTATCGTCACGGTGTATCTTACATCATGATTAATACCATCACATAGTCTTACACAACACAGTGGAAATAAAAGAAAGTAGCTCTCTCGTGGTAGCTCCAACACAGGGACGGTCAACTGGTTGACCACAAGCCTAAAAGTCCTCTAGAAACTCCTCATACTCATTGACATCTGTTACCCATCCAGGATTTTTTATCCAAATATTGAAAGTAAACAAGCGTAAGTACTTCCTATACTTAACAAGATAACATGGGGTTATGAAAGCTCAAAAAGGATGACTCTGGTTTACTGCAGTTAGCACTTTTAGTAAGTCAAGATTTTATCATCAACTATTATCAAGTTATGCTTAAGCCCCAATTAAACCCACCTGACCAGATATCAAAATCAATTGTATCATATTATCATCGTAGAACATCATAAATGAACAACAATTAATAACTAGTTATTCTGTGAGTTTTCCGGGCCGCTCGTGACCATGAGCATGGCTGTTATAACAGTTTGTAACACTCTGTAGAGGTTGTGCACATTCACTGTGAGTCATGATTCCCATATGCGCGGGTTAAATACTCCCATATCACTGCCAAGGTGAGCGGGTGGGGTACACTATGAAGCCATTTCATAGGTTTCGCTAACAAGTTAGGGCCGTTAGGTTTCCTCGATAGGCAGATGTAGGAACCCCCTTTCCTATGGCACAAATCATTCGCGGCTATACACATAAGAACAAGGGCAATCCTATACCCAACGTGGCAAGACCCTTTTGTGCCATAAAGGTAACCTCTAACAAGCTAGAAAAGGTCCTATTACTGAGCTAAAGTCAGAGCCATGTGACCCTCACGGTTGCACTGCCAGTCCCAGCTTTTGCCGACAGATAAGTCCTTATGGTGGGCCGGGAGCATCATGATCAAAAGTCATTTGCTCCTTCGCCCTATAATTCAGTTGATTAAAAGCAACTTTTACCTTTTCGTTCCACAGAACCATGATTCATTGTGTAGATCATGTATATTCACATTGAGCGCTAGCAAACTACCCATATGCATATAACCCGTAGGAGACAAGGGAACAGGATAATCAACCACTAGGATGTCCTTACAGGTATCAAAGTTAGACACATGCAAATGAGTAATTAATAAATGGTGAATAGGACATCAAGGTAGATCCCATGCTATACTTGCCTTGGTTAGAAACTCCTGCTGGTCCTGCTGGTCGTCAAAGGACTCTTGGTCTCCAACATTCTCCTCACCATCTGAACACGACCAACACGGCAACATACAACATTTCAGGAACATTCATGCAAAGCAAACAAACCTATAGTTAGAACAGTACACCAGCAGTATAGAAAATAGGATAAAATGTTTATGAAAAGAATTTATGTCTCGCTACGATCACGTCAACGCGAAGTTCACGAAAAACGGAGCTAAAACACTAAAGTTATGATTTAAACACGATTTCCAATAGCAAATTAATTAAGTAAACCTAACTATGAAATTTAAAAGTTGCAAACATGGTTAACAGTGGTATTAACATGTAGATTATGCGATTACGAAACTAATGCAAGTGGAATGGGTCAAATTGGAGTTAAAACGAAGTTTTTATGAGCAAAACAAATCTGGTGGCATTTCTGTAATTAGAATGAACTATTTTCGGATTTAAAATAAATGAAAAGGATATTCGGATTTAATCGACTGAGGGACGGCGGGCATAAATTGCCAAAAACCGAGGGACTCTTTAGCAACTTTGCCACGGCGAAGGGGTATCAGCCACCTTGGGCCGTTGATCAAGTGATGGACGGATCAGATTAGAGCTGGGGGAAGAGAGAGAAGGCCGGCGGCTGGAACAGTGACAGCACGACAGCACTGCCATTGCCGGCGGCGAGAAACTCGCTGGCGCATGCGGTTCAGGGTCCACAGGCCATGGTTCGATGAACCAAGGGTACCGGGGGAGAGAGGAGGTGCAAGCGACCTCGCCCAGGCCGAGAACACGGTCGGAGGACGTGGCCGACGCGGTGGTTGCCATGGCCAGTGGCGTGAAGGTCCATGGCGCTCACGGATTGGGCCCTAGAGGCCATGAAACATGAAATTAAAGGCACGGGGAGAAGGAGGGGAGCACGGCGAATCTCACCACGGTGAAAATCGGAGACGATGGCAGCTCAGGGACGGTGAACCGCACGGAGGGACGGACGGCGGACCTTAGCGCAGCAGTTGCGACTTCCTTGTGCACGGGTGAACGCGAGAGTGGAGCGGGGGAGATAGCAGGGAGGGCGGCAATGGGCTCAGCTCCTTTATAAAGGCCGGGGCGCGGGGGAAGACGCTCCCACGATGCGAAGTGGGCGCGGCGGCTGTTGTGGCTTGACCGGGCGCTGGGTGCGGGAGGTGAGTGATGGCGCCGACAAGTGGGCCCAGGCCGTCAGTGGCAGAGAGAAAGAGGGAGGGCGCGGCGGCAACAGTTGCCAGCTCGCCCGGTTGGGCTGGCCCAGGAAGAAAACGGGAGGAGAGGAAAGAAAAAGAGAAGGAAGGTCAGTGGGCCGGTGGGGAAGGAAATGGGCCAGCAGGCCAAAATGAGGAAGGGAGGGGAGAGAAATGAATTTCCTTTTTCTTTTTCCAAAATCAAATTTCCAAATTCATTTCCAAATGATTTTTGAATCCTTTTGAGTTTAAATCAAAACCACTCAACATATTAAATACAATGCTACAGCATGAGTGCATCAACATGTATATATCCTTATGATTGATTTTAATTTCACAAAAATTATTATTTTTCCTATATTTGAATGCACACATAATTACATAAATAAATCAAATTTAACTATTTTAAAAGAATGCAATTTTTAGGGTGTTACTATTCTACCCCCCTTAAGATGAATCTTGTCCTCGAGATTCGGATGATTGCTTACTCAAACAGTTGTGGATAAGACTTTCGCAAATCCTCTTCTCTTTTCCAAGTAGCCTCATCCTCTGTATACCGATTCCACTGTACCTTGCACATTTTTATAACTCGGGTCCTTGTAACTCTTTCTGCCGTCTGTAAGATCATTATCGAATACTCTTCATATGTGAGATCTTCCTTAACAGCAAGTTCTTCTAAAGAATCTGCTCTTCTGGTAGTCGCAAACACTTCTTTAATTGGGAAACATGAAACACATCGTGCACACCTGACAAACTCTTAGGCAGTTCCAATTGATAGGCTACTTCTTCACGTCTCTCTAGGATCTTGAAAGGTCCAATATACCTCGGTGCCAAGTTTCCCTTCATATTGAATCTTTTCACACTTCTCATTGGTGACACCTTTAAGTACACATAATCTCCAACTTCGAAAGTCAGCTCTCTTCTATAAGTATCAGCGTAACTCTTCTGTCGGGACTGAGCCACTCTCAAGTTGTCTCTAATCATTCTCACTTGTTCTTCTGCGTCTCTAAGGTCATCGGATCCAAACACTTGATTTTCACCAGTCTGATTCCAGAACAAAGGCGTTCTACATTTATGCCCATACAGCACCTCAAAAGGTGCCATCTTGAGACTCTTCTAGTAACTGTTGTTGTACGAGAACTCAGCATATGGCAGACTCTTATCCCAACTTGTACCATATTATAGTGCATAAGCTCTCAACATATCTTCCAAAATCTGGTTGATCCTTTCAGTCTATCCATCAGTTTGTGGGTGGTAAGCAGAACTAAAATTCAACTTTGTCCCTAAAGATCTATGTACTTTCTGCCAGAATTGCGGCGTAAACTGAGTGCCTCTATCAAACACAATTTTCTTGGGAACACCATGTAAGCACACTATCCTTTCCATGTACAACTCTGCTAGCCTTGCACCTATATAGGTAGTCTTGACTGGTAGAAAGTGAGCAACCTTTGTGAGTCGATCCACTATTACCCATATTGAATCATAACCTCTTTGAGTGCAGGGCAAACCTACGATAAAATCCATACCAACTTCTTCCCATTTGCATTTAGGAATCTTCATTGGTTGTAGCAACCCTATAGGTCTTTGATGCTCATCTTTCACCCTTTGACAAGTGTCACACAAAGCCACATACTCTGCCACATCTCTCTTCAAACCATACCACCAATACTTCTCTTTGAGATCCAAATACATCTTGGTACTTCTGGGATGTATAGAATAAGTAGACTCATGTGCCTCTTGCAGAACTGCATCACGGATAGCCTTCACATCAGGTACACATATTCTTTTCCCAAACCAAAGAGTACCATTCTCATCCATCCTAAATCTTAGTGCCTTTCCAAGCACTATATTCTCCACTATCTCCTTAAGTTTTTCATCCGCCATTTGACCTTTGCGTATCTCTTGCTCCAAGGTAGGCTCTATCACCAATTCCATTGCATTAGTGACAAAGCTCAAGTTGAGATACTCCATTTTAGCACACAACTCTGCTAGCATAAATGCCATCTAAAGTCCATTGGCATAACTCTTTCTGCTAAGTGCATCAGCTACGACATTTGCTTTTTCCGGATGATAATGCACTTCCAAATCATAGTCTTTGATCAATTCTAACCAACGACGTTGTCTCAGATTTAGATCTGACTAGGTAAAGATATACTTCAAACTCTTGTGATCTATATAGATATCACTCTTATGCCCAATTAGGTAATGTCTCTAGATTTTTAAAGCATGAACCACAACTGCCAATTCCAAGTCATGAGTAGGGTAGTTCAACTCATGCTTCCTCAATTGTCTAGATGCATATGCCACCACTCTTCCTTCTTGCATAAGAACACATCCGAGGCCCAGACGAGATGCATCACAATATATAGAGAAGTTCTTGCTTAAATCTGGCAAAATTAACACTAGAGCTATAGTCAATCTCTTCTTTAGCTCATCAAAGTTTGCTTGGCATTTATCAGACCATACAAATTTAGCATTCTTTTCCAATAAAGCTGTCATAGGCTTAGCAAGCTTGGAAAATCCTTCAATGAATCTCCTGTAGTATCCAGCCAATCCCAAAAAACTATGAATCTCACTTACATTGGTTGGTGGTTTCGAATTCAATACATCTTGCACTTTGCCTAGATCCACTGCTATTCCACCATTGGAGACAACATGACCCAGAAAAGAGACCTCCTTCAACCAAAACTCACACTTGCTCCGCTTAGCGTACAACTTATGTTCTCTAAGCTTTTGCAAGACCGACCTTATATGTTCAACATGTTCTTCTTCAGTCTTGGAGAATATCAGTATGTCATCAATGAATACCACCACAAATTTATCAAGAAACTCCATGAACACCTTATTCATCAGATACATAAAGTATGTAGGTGCATTGGTCAATCCAAAGGACATAACGGTATACTCATACAAGCCATACCGTGTAGTGAATGTTGTCTTGGGTATGTCCGAGTTTCGAATCTTTAGCTGATGGTAACCTGAGCGGAGATCAATCTTGGAGAACACATAGGCTCCTCTCAACTGATCAAACAAATCATCAATCCTTGGCAAAGGGTATTTATTCTTGATAGTAACCTCATTAAGTGAATGGTAATCCACACACATCCGTTGGGTACCATCCTTCTTATCCACAAAGATCACAGGTGCCCCCCATGGGGAAGAACTAGGGCGTATGAAACATTTTTCTTGCAACTCTTTTAGTTGTTTCTTAAGCTCTTCTAATTCATTAACCCCCATTCTATATGGACGTTTAGCTATTGGTGCAGTTCCAGGTAATAATTCAATAATGAATTCAATGTCACGGTCAGGTGGCTTACCTGGCAAGTCATCGGGGAAAACATCCGGAAACTCCTCCACAACACAATCTTGTTTATTGGCATCACCATCCAGCTGGTTCACAGTGGCTGTTGGCTGAGCTTGCACTACCACTTCTACACATATTCTATCTCCATTGGGTGATGTCACAACAATAGATCTCTCCTGACACTAAATCACTGCTCGGTGTTGTTTCATCCAATCCATACCTAGAATAAGATCAATTCCCGTTGTTCTCAACACAATAGGTTTCACTTTGAAGTCTACCCCCCTTAAGGAAATGCTAGCTGAGGGACTCCAATAAGAAGCTGGCATGCTACCTCCCGATGAATTTACTAGTATGGGGTTTTTCATGGCACATAAAGGTATGCTATGCATTCTAACAAAAGCTTGGGAAATAAATGAATGCGAAGCACCTGAATCAAAAAGTACTATAGCAGAGATAGAGTTGACACTGAATGTACCCAACATGACCTCAGGCATCTCCTGAGCTGCATCAGATGACACATAGTTGACTTTTGCAGTGTGAGGTGGTCGGGCATTGAACTTCGGATTGCCATTCTGGTTCTGTGGAGCTTGCTGGTTCTGCTTCTTTGGACACTAATGAGCATAGTGACCTACTTCTCCACAACAGTAGCATGCGTTGGGGTTATTGGGTGCACCACTCTTCATAGGAGCATTGTTGGGCATTCCCTGGCGTGATGCCAGGTTGCCTGTTTGTTGCTGGGGACGCTGATTACCAAACTGTTGCTGGTACTGAGGGTGTTGCTGAAACTAGTTACGCTGAGGATACTGACCACGGTTTCCCTGGTTAGATGGTCCTTGATTCCTCTACTGAAAACCCTGCTGGGGATAGGCGCATGGGCGGGTGTTGCTTCTAGAAGCTTGCCCTTGAAGCCTCCTCTTCTTGGCTTCCATCTCTTTGCGCTTATCGTCAATCACAATAGCATGGTTCACCAATGACTGAAAGTTAGGGTATGTGTTGGACATAAGCTGGAGCTGTAGGCCATCATAAAGTCCCTTGAGGAAGCGGCGTTGCTTCTCCCTATCCTTAGCTACATCATTTGGAGCATAGCATGATAGTTGAGCAAACTTGTCATGATACTCCGCCACAGACATGGATCCTTGCTTACGGGACCTGAATTCCTCCTGCTTCAACTCCACTAGTCCATCGGGAATATGATATGACCAGAAATTGTCCTTGAATTCCTGCCAGGTGATAACAGGAGCATTGTTGGGGCGTCCATACTAAAAAGAATCCCACCAATCCTGAGCTGCTCCCTGGAGTTGACCAGAAGCATACAACACCTTCTCAAGATCATTGCATTGTGCTATGTTAAGTTGCTTTTCCACAACACGCAACCAATCATCAGCCTCCAAGGGGTCTGAGGCATGGGTGAACACCGGAGGGCGACCCTTCATGAATTCTCCACGCTTGTCTCTGACCTGAACAGGCGGTGGTCCTCTTGCAGGTTCGTTATCCTAGCGTTGCATCATGGCTTGCATCAACTGTGCTTGCATTCCCATCAATTGCTCCATAGTCACTGGTGGCGGTGGTGGTGGATTCATGGGAGCACCATGACCACAACCACGGCCTCTGCCTCTTCCTCCTCTTGCGGCCATCTGTTTTCCAAACAAATGCGCAAAATTTTAGAGATTTCCAAATTATAGAGAACTTATAAAAGATAAGGAACAACGCTGAGGATTTTCTGGACAAGATTCAAATACAGCAGTTCGGTAAATCTGTCATAACTTGAGTTTTAGAGACCCAACAGATGCATACCAAGAATGGTTAGAATGCTTAGGAGATCAGCTACAACTTTTATTTAGAACACTTTTATGGATTCTGATATATACATGGTCAAAAACAGAGCTAAACCGAATCTGTTCTGGGTTCCAGTCTGCACAGAAACATCAACTTGTGACAGCGAGATCTCACAAACCTGAACAGATATTGACATGATTCCAGAGACATTTGAAAGATACAGAAGTCTAGATATCTCCACAAAAATTTCAGAATTTTTGGCAGCCCAGATTTCGAGATACAAGGTAAAGAACACAGGCTGCTCCAGAAATCAGCACAACAGAGATATGATAAAGCAACCCATCTGCATTAAGACCTCATCTAAACTTAAGGTTCAAATCTATGGAATTTGTGGACATGCCCACAAACCTCCAGCAATCAAACAAACTCCAAATCATCCAAGTTCACAATTAAAAACATCTGATCACTAAAGTTCACAAGACAAGACAAGACTAGACATGACACACGAACTAACAACGTCGTAACTTTAACAAGGCACCTAACACCTATAGGGCGGTGTCAACCATGGTGAACGACCGGGGCTTCTTCTTGTAGATCGGTGGCAGCCCAAGTTGAGCACGCAGTTCATCAACTTGCTTCTAGAGACGCCTCTCAGCCCTCTGCGATGCACGCAGCTCTTCCTTGACTTCTTCATCTACCCCCTGCATGGCATGGACATGTTGCACTGTTGCTTCTAGAGTTGGATCACCTTCTGGTGGTGCCAGAACCTGCCAATTACCCTCATGATCATTGCGAGGAAGGAACCTAAAACGATCATCCTTCATGGCCTCAAAACGACGACCATGGTAGTAGATGTAAGCATCCTACGCTGCATCTTCCATGCCATCCAATGCATAAGCCTGTCTGGCAGTGGCACTGTGGATTGTCTCCACCTCATGTGCATTCTTTATGTCATTCTTGGTGGTGACAACCAGCTATACCTTCCAAAAAGTTGCCTCCAAAGGGTGCTGGTACTCTGCACAGTGATAGTTGATGGAGGCGTGCAGGTCAGTGTAGTAGTCATCCAGCACCTGAGTAAGGAGGGTGTGGTAGTAGGCTGTCTCCGGGGCCTACTTGAAGTAGTATTTGCACGTCCAACCCATCTCCTCATCCACCACAGGGACAGCTGGGGGTGGCACAGGTGTTGGTGAAGTAGCTGATGACTCCGTCGGTGTAGCTGCAACAGCATAGATAGGTGCAACAGCTGGAGTAGGAGCAGGTGCTGGTGCAGGAGTCGGGGTAGCCATCCACTCCTCATCTTCCTCGACCAAAGGTTCCACCTCATCATCGGAGATGACCACAATCTCCTTCTCCACCTGTGGAGCACAGGGGGTGAACATGGCACGGTAGCCTGCAGTGCTGAGGCAGGGGGTCTTCGGGTTACGAGGCATCTATAGATTTAGAGTAAGATAAAATTAGAATCAACAATTTTATATAATAGATTAAGGTATGAAAAGCATAAATATTTTAACAAAATAACAAGAATGAGACAGTAAGCATGAAACTAGTGGAGCAAAGATGCTAAAACGACCATCTCTAACTAGGCTTGCGTCCTACAGTCAACACGTCTCTGATACCAATTTGTCACACCCAATTTTAAGGATAAAATTGAATGCATAAAACTCATGTGTGCCCAGGGATCAGTCACACACATAAGTTGACAAATTACATAAAGTATCATCACGGTGTTTCTCACATCACGATCAATACCATCACATAGTCTTACACAACACAGCGAAAAATAAAAGAAAGTAGCTCTCTCGTGGTAGCTCCAACACAGGGATGGTCAACTGGTTGACCACAAGCCTAAAAGTCCTCTGGAAACTCCTCATACTCATTGACATCTGTTACCCATCCGGGATTTTTATCCAAATATTGAAAGTAAACAAGCATAAGTACTTCCCGTACTTAACAAGATAACATGAGGTTATGAAAGCTCAAAAAGGATGACTCTGGTTTACTATGGTTAGCACTTTTAGTAAGTCAAGATTTTATCATCAACTATTATCAAGTTATGCTTAAGCCTGAATTAAACCCACATGACCAGATATCAAAATCAATTGTATCATATTATCATCGTAGAACATCATAAATGAACAACAATAAATAACCAGTTATTCTGTGAGTTTTCCGGGCCGCTCATGACCGTGAGCACGACTGTTATAACATGTAGATTATGCGATTACAAAATTAACGCAAGTGGAATGGGTCAAATCAGAGTTAAAACGAAGTTTTTATGAGCAAAACAAATCTGGTGGCATTTCTGTAATTAGAATGAACTATTTTCGGATTTAAAATAAATGAAAAGGATATTCGGACTTAATCGACTGAGGGACGGCGGTCATAAATTGCCGAAAACCGAGGGACTCTTTAGCAACTTTGCCACGACGAAGGGGTATCGGCCACCCTAGGCCGTTCATCAAGCGATGGACGGCTCAGATTAGAGCTGGGGGAAGAGAGAGAAGGCCGGCGGCCGAAACAGTGCCGGCACGGTGGCACAACCATTGCCGGTGGCGAGAAACTCGCCGGCGCATGCGGTTCAGGGTCTAGGGGCCATAGTTTGACGAACCGAGGGCACCGGGGGAGAGAGGGGGTGCAGGCGACCTCGCCCAGGCCGAGAACACGGTCGGAGGACGTGGCCGACGCGGTGGTCGCCATGGCCGGCGGCGTGAAGCTCCATGGCACTCACGGATTGGGCCCTAGAGGCCATGAAACACGAAATTAAAGGCACGGGGAGAAGGAGGGGAGCATGGCGAATCTCACCACGGTGAAAATCGGAGACGACGGCGGCTCGGGGACGGCGAACCGCGCAGAGGGACGGACGGCGGACCACGGCGCAACGGTTGGAACTTCCTCGTGCATGGGCGAACACAAGAGTGGAGCGGGGGAGACAGCAGATAGGGCGGCGATGGGCTCGGCTCCTTTATAAAGGCTGGGGCGCCGGGGAAGACGCTCCCACGATGCGAAGTGGGCGCAGCAGCGGTTGTGGCTTGATCGGGCGCGAGGCATGGGAGGTGAGTGACAGCGCTGACAAGTGGGCCTAGGCCATCAGCGACAGAGAGAAAGAGGGAGGCATGGCGGCAACGGTTGCCAGCTCGCCCGGTTGGGCCGGCTAGGAAGAAAACGGGAGGAGAGGAAAGAAAAAGAGAAGGAAGGCCAGCGGGCCGTCGGGGAAGGAAATGGGCCAGCAGGCCAAAATGAGGAAGGGAGGGGAGAGAAATGAATTTCCTTTTTCTTTTTCCAAAATCAAATTTCCAAATTCATTTCCAAATGATTTTTGAATCCTTTTGAGTTTAAATCAAAACCACTCAGCATATTAAATATAATGCTACAGCATGAGTGCATCAACATGTATATATCCTTATGACTGATTTTAATTTCACAAAAATTATTATTTTTCCTATATTTGAATGCACACATAATTACATAAATAAATCAAATTTAACTATTTTAAAAGAATGCAAATTTTAGGGTGTCACAATAACTTTTGCATAGCCCATGCCTCTTTTCTCTGCAATTGAAACTTTTCAAGAGACTTTTACAAGAACTTGGAACATTTGTCCTAACAAACTTATTTTTATGTCTATTCCTAGTGTAGGAGTAGAACATTTTTGGGTGGATGAAAAACATGTTGTTGTGTACTCCCATTGTAGGAGTAGCAGATATATGTGGAGTGTACGTGATCTTGATCTTGAGAGCATGATAAGTTTCTCAACAAGGGTCACAAGGTTTGACCAAACTCAATACAATGACAAGTAATATATGTAGAAGGTTTCCTAGTCTATCATATTCGGCTCTAGTAGGATATTGCTTACCACAAAGGAGAGGTATAGCTATTCTTTTAACTTTTTTTAAATAAAATTCTCCAATAATGAGACATCAAGAATCAAGTTCTCATTTTGTACTATATCTCATTCCACAAGAACTTAAGTAACATGGGGTTCCTAATAATAAGTTTCTAATAGTAACATAACTGCTAGGAAAAGTGTTATGTGAGTCTATTCTTAAGTCATGACTGAAATAATCTTTCCTCAGGTTTTAAAGTTGTTTTATCAAAGGATTTTCAATTCGGTTTGAAGCGAAAAGCATAACATATGAAAATAGAGTGTATTGGGCTCAAACCTAACTGAGGACAAAGCTTAGGGTGAGGCAGCACCGTGATGGCCCGACCAGCCCATAGAGGAGGCTGGGTGGCCTGCTCCAGGGGCTGCTCGAGGCCCGCTTCGTTGGACACGGTCCTTGGCTCATTATTTTCTGGGCTTCACGATTTTTGCGATCGAATTCCGTTTTACTTATCACGATGTGTCTCCCCCACACTTGTTTTCTTGTATACCTTTATGCACAACATGTGGAGACAAAACACATATCCAAAAGAAATAGAGAGCAGATAATAATAATAATAAGACTCCATTAATATCATAAGGCACTTTATTACTGAAACCAACCTAAACACAAACTTCAACCACTCTAACAATCTAAGCTAAGCGAGTAACCTAAATATACTATCTTTAAACACTTGACCTAACCACTCGTGCCTTATTATCAACTACCTAATTCTCACTTCCTCATATTACCAACAAAATGATTCAAAGCGTTTAAATCTTGGTGCAGGCTCTTGCGATAAACATGTTCTTCGTCAATCCTCTATTCTAAGGTATAGACAACATCGGTTAGATCTTCAATCTTCTTCTCTAAGAGGGAATGGTCATCCGAGGGTGTTTCTCCATATTTTCTGGAAGAGTTGATGGCGCCTTCCTCTTCTTCTCCTTCACGGGAACAACCTTGATCTGATCTGCCATAGCTTGGACTCCATTGATGGATGTATGAGGGGTGACTGACAAATATTTTGCACATGTAACATCTCTAAATTTATTGGTCTTGACTCCAGTCAGCACCTTGTGTCCCTTCGAAGGAAGGAGGTTGATCTCCTTCATCACCTTGATTAGCTTCTAGACGTCTAGACAAGGCTCTTATTGGCGTGGCTTGCCTTCAAGAAGTGGGCATGGCGGTGGCGGAGCGAGGACCGGACAATGGATGGCTTGGGTGAAGTAAGACTAGCTCGAGTGAATGGGGGTGATCTCTAGAGGAACAACGCTCAGCGACAATTGCGTCGGGCTTCTTATTTAGATCAAAACCGTAGGGGATGATCTACTTGTTGGCCATGGGGACTAGACAAGGCTTTGATGGGATGGCTATGGAGGCAGGTAGGGGCTCACTTATATATGGGGGATCAACTTATAGCAGGGGTCAAGATCTATCTATTAGATGTCTCATAACGAGGAAAAACCGAATGCGTCGAAAAACTATGGGATTGTGGTGGAAAAGGATCTAGAAGACATGAGAGAATCAACCAGCCACAAGGGGGCTAACAGGTGGGCCGGCCGGCCCCACATGTCATCTTCTCGCGGTTTTTTTTTTCTCGTGGCTATTTCTAATCTCTATCTTATCCCAAAAAGTCTATTTATTCATTACGAAACGTAAAGAGGATGGCAGTGGTGTAAATCTATGGTAAAATCAGAAAATCTACCTCATCCAAATCCTTAGGTGGTTTTTCAAGTTCTAGAAAGATCTTGAGACAGTGGCCATTTACTTTGAATAATGTACCTTTGTCATTTTGAAGTGTTACCGCTCCATGCGACGACGTGCTTATAACCTTGAACGGTCCTTCCCATTTGCTCCAAAGTTTTCCGTGCCCAATTAATTTGACCCTGAAATTAAAATGTAATACCTTATCTCCTAGGGTGAACTCCTTCTTCTTGATCCTATTATCGTTCCATCTCTTTGTCCTCTCCTTGTAAATCTTGGCATTGTGATATGCTTTTTCACGCCATTCATCAAGCTCAGAGAGTTGCATCTTCCTCTTGGTTCCTACGGCTTCAAAGTTAATGTTCCATCGCTTGATGGCCTAGTGAGCCTTGAATTCTTTCTCAATAGGTAGATGATAGGTCTTTCCATAGACAAGTTGGTATGGTGACATCCCGAGTGGTGTTTTATAGGCCGTTCTGTAAGCCCATAGTGCATCAAGTAGTCTATCCTTCCATGCAGTCCCCATCTTATTGACCATGTTTGGCAGAATGTTCTTGATTTGTTTATTTGATGTTTCTACTTGTCCACTTGTCTAAGGGTGGTATGGAGTAGCGACATTGTGATGGATCCCATGTTTTGACAAGTAGTTGTGAAAGTTATTGTTAGTGAAGTTAGTGCCTCCATCACTAATCACCATTCTCGGAACTCCGAATTGTGGAAATATTGTATCTTTGAACATCTTCTTGGAGTTCATAGCATCAGTAGTTCTGCATGGCATGGCTTCAACCCACTTGGAGACATAGTCCACTGCCACCAAGATGTATTCACAGTTCTTTGACTTTGGAAAAGGTCCCATGTAGTTGATTCCCCAGACATCGAAAAGCTCAATCTGGAGGTTGTTGGTGGGTGACATTGCATCTCTTGAATTAATGTTCCCGTGCCTCTGACACGCTCCACATCTCTAGATGAAGTCCTTTGTGTCTTCATACATGGTTGGCCAGAAGAATCCACTTTGCCAAATCTTTGAATGAGTGCGGAATGCACCATAATGTCCTCCATATGGTGATGAGTGACATCGCTCGATGATCTTGATGCCTTCTTCTATCGGAACACATCTTCTGAGTAAGCCATCAGAACAAACTCTAAAGAGGTATGGCTCATCCCATATGTGGAGACAACTTTCGTAGATGAGCTTCCTTTTGTTCTCCCTTGGTGGTACAGAACTTGCAACCATAAAATTAACAATATTTGCCTACCAGGGGTTGGATTTCATGACTTTGAAGAGCAAGTCGTCCCACATCGAATCATTGATGGGCAGTTCCTATGAATTCTTAAACTACATTCTGGACAAGTGATCGGCAATATAATTTTCTACTTCCTTTTTATTTTTTATTTCTAAATCAAATTCTTGTAGTAGCAGAATCCATTTTATTAATCTAGGTTTAGCATCAAAAGTTTTTCCATAAACAAAAAAGTCATCCATGAAAACTTCCATGATTTCCTCAATCATATTAGAAAATATAGACATCATGCATCTTTGGAAAGAAGCTAGAGCATTACATAATCCAAAAGACATTCTATGATAAGCATAGGTTCCATATGGACATGTAAATGTGGTTTTACTTTGGTCATCTGGATGGATCAGAATCTGGTGATAACCTGAATACCCATCAAGGAAATAGAAGAAAGAGTGATTCGCCCGTCGCTCCAACATTTCATCAATGAAGGGCAACGGAAAGTGATCTTTCTTTGTTGCCTTGTTAAGTTTTCGGTAATCTATGCACATCTGCCATCCAGTGATGGTTCTTTGGGGTAATAATTCATTCTATTCATTTTTAATAACAGTCATGCTT
This sequence comes from Miscanthus lutarioriparius, assembly GCA_904845875.1. Lineage (NCBI taxonomy): Eukaryota > Viridiplantae > Streptophyta > Magnoliopsida > Poales > Poaceae > Miscanthus > Miscanthus lutarioriparius. The sequence continues at coordinate 64,997,682 of CAJGYO010000002.1, forward strand.
TTCTTTTTAGGCACAACCTGCACAGGGCTTACCCACTCACTATGCCGTAAGAGATAGATGATCCCGACATACAAGAGTTTCAAAACCTCTTTCTTAACAACCTCTCTCATCGCATTATTAAGCCTACATTAGGGCTCCCTAGAAGGTATAGAGTCAGGATCTATAGGGATGCGATGGGTGCAAAGAGCAGGGCTAATTCCCTTAAGGTCTTGGAGCGAGTAGCCAAAAGCAGAGCGATGCTTTTCTAAGATAGTTATCAAGCAGAGGGATTCTTCATGAGAAAGTTTATCACTTATGATCACTGGAGAATCCTGATCATTATTAAGAAAAGCATATCTAAGACCAGAAGGCAGGGGTTTAAGCTCAATGGTGGGCTTAGGTGGTTCCAGCAAATCATCCAAGGGTCAGACTCTGTAGGATTTTCGTCTTCTTCTTTGACGAAGAACTGGGCATCATCTTCAAGGTTGGGTTCGATGAAGTCATCAAGAGATGCAACCTTAACCTCTTCCATTGGGTCTTCCTTAGGAATTAGCTTAGTCTCAGCATTTAGACAATGAGTAATAGGTATAGAAAGATTAAAGTTTTTCCCAAGTCTTGTATTCAACTTCCCTATTTGTCCTTCTTGGATAAGTCTTTTGATTGGTTGTCCTATCAATAGGTTGAACTCCATAATATCAAAGATATAGAAGCTTAGATGAACCTTAGTTCCTTTTACCTAGATAGGGAGGACATAAAGTATCCCCAAACTTGGGAGAATGTGTCCTGAAAGACTTTTCAATAACTTTGTTGTTGGGGTTAATGGCATGTGTTTTAATAAATCATGAGCAAAAGATGCAGACATGATATTAACACCCACAACTAGATTGTAAAGAGCATCGAAAGGAGCTTTGTTAATTTAGCAATGAATGGAAATAGAAGGTGAAACTAAGCAAATCACATTAGAGGAAAGCTCTGATTCTTCTAACCAATCATTGCTTATAATAGATACTATCTCTTTCATAGTCTTTTTAAGGAAAGCTTCCTCAGAAGGGTCTAAAGGTTCTTCATGTAATGATGATTTCCTAGACTTCTAGGGTCCCCTCATGGTATGGTAATTCAAGGTGTTTCCATATTCATCAAAAAGTTCATCCTCCAATTCAAGCATAAAGTCCTAAATTGGAGTTTCGTCTTTTTCCGGTGGTTTGGGATCTAGGATAACTAAAGCTGGTGATGGGTCTGGTAAGGATTTGGGTTCAGCTATCTGGGATTCCTCCTCTAGTAGCTTCTTTTCTACTTCTTCAGGGGTGTTCCCTAATATTTTGGTAAGAATGCTGTTGGTTTTTATAAGTGCAAATAGAATATGAAGGATTCCGCAAGCGCACAGAATACCATTGTATCATTTTACCAGGAGTATTCCAGGTATCATTTTTTTATATTTTACCATAGGGAAACAATGGAGTAAAGACTTATTGAGTAATAAAGGAATATCTATCAGTCAACATACCAGCATAGCTAGAGCAAGGGTTAAAGGTAATGATAGGAGTTGAGCATAATGACACTCAGGGGATAGATCACTAAGATAATGTAAAATAGTTAACTCAGGAAAACAAGGGGTGAGGTAGATTCCTATGATATTCTTATTACATGGTCAAAGTATATAAACACCCAACAATAGCTAAGACTAACTCTACTCTTGTGCACTTTGGGATGCCGCTTAGAGGTAGATCACCCACAATTCACAACTCTACTTACGCGACTACGATCCTACAATTTAAGAACATGTTCAATTCGGAGTGGACTACAAAGGATAGACGGGGCTATCACCTCCCGCTGCTACCATCCAACCAGGGAACAGGGCGCACTCACAGGCAGAGCATTGTATTAGCATCATGCTTACATGAGACTCGGCTACTTAGCCTAACCGGTAAACTAGCAGGCTAAGCGCTCTATGAACCTGCACACAAAAGTAATGATAGCCATAACTAAGCAAGATATATATTCAAAGTAAGTATAGCCATGTAGATAAGAATATGATAAATTGATAATAAGTCTTACAAGATGTAGAAGTAAAAATACAAGGCTTTGCTGAGCCTCCAAGACTAGATCCGAAACTTGAGCATGAGCCCAACTCGACCTTCACTCCCAAGCCACTAATCTACTACATTGGAAGGATCTAGACCTAATCCTCCTGGTGTGTGTTGATCTGAAATAGGGTTTCCAAGATGGCCCCAGGGAGGGGGTTTGGGGCTGCTATATATGGGGGCGCCTGGCACCCTCCCCCTCTTAGTTAGCCTCATTGGTACTAAACTTTTCACCATATCTCATTAAAATGCACATGGGCCTTTATGGTCCAAATTCTGAATTGGGCCAACTAATCCTAGCTCATGATGTGGAGTTTTTCTTTTATTTATGAAATTTATATCTTTTCATTCTGAGCACCAAATATAGCATATAATATATCTGCTTTGATCAGCTCGATGAGCTCTTGGCAATGGTGCACTCCAATTCATCATTTGAGATAGTTTTGTTCCATGAAAAATTAAATATTCTACGAGGCAAGTGAGAGCACAAAAACTCGTGGAACTTGTTAGAATCAAACCCTATAACTATGTTTGGTGATAGAATTAAGTATATATGTAGATTATGTTGACGGCTTATAATTGGTGTAAGTGACCATCAACAAGCTCCCCCAAGCTTAACCTTTGCTAGTCCTTGAGCAAAGCTAAACTTAGCAATAGATCATGAGGTGCTACAATGTTTTCATGCCTCAAAAGTACACATGTGTTCAATAAAAAATTCTCCTTTAGATTAGAATAAACTGATCTGACTTTCAAACATACCCATATTACCTTCAACCATGGGGTTTCTTAGCCTTCACTTGGGTCTTGAGTAATTGAAAGATAGAACAATCAAGTCAAGCACTATGTCTCAAGTTCTTTGTTCCACCATTGTTCTAGAGTTTTTATAAGCTTTGAAAATAAAACTCAGAGATTCCATTGTATGACACTCTTAAGTCTATCAATATATGTGGTATTTGTGGATCCTCACCAAGGCAATAATGATGTTATGCCTTTTCCTTTCCTACAACTAAAGCTTATGTGGAGTTCATAGGTAGGGAGAAAGCTAGAGCATACTTGCAATGCATATATTTTAAAGTCAAACCTTGGATCCAAAGAGAGTTGAGGCATACAATCAAATCAAGATGTGCATGTGTGTGGTTGTATAGTGGATATATATGGTGGTTAACCTAATTCTACTATACTCCTTGAAAACATATCTCTCACTTGAAACTAGGAAACATTTTTGCAAGAGAATAGACGCTATCTTATTCATATCTTTTTTTCTTCTCAGGTGGGCATTTGAGTACCCATTGTCTTAGATATCTCAGACACTTGTCCATTTTTTCAACTTTTTTCCTTTTATTTTTGAATAACTTTTGCATAGCACCATGTCTCTTTTCTGTAATAAAAACTTTTAAGAGATAGCAGCAAGAAGTTGGAACATTTATTTGGTGGATGGAAAACCAATCAAGCATGTTTTTTGTGTTTACTCCCAGTGTAGGAGTAGAACATTTTTTGGTGGATCTAGGTGGAGACATGTTTTTGCGCCTACCCCCAGTGTAGGAGTAGTGCATATTTGGGTGGTGTGTATGTGATCTTGATTTTAAGAGCATGACAAACCTCTCATAAGGGTCAACAAAGCTTGACTAAACTCAATGCTATACAAGCAGCATATAAGTGGAAATTTTCCTAGCCTAAATAGCATGTATGGCTCTGGTGGGAATTCAAGCTTTCCTTGCTTGAACTGTTCATGAGCATCTTTTCTCCTATGTCACACTCCTTTCTCATTCTTTTTTCATGCCATCTTTTTGTTCTTTCTTTTGTGGATCTTGGCATTGTGCTGGTCGTTCTGCTCTACTCATTGTTTTTTCTCTTCAAAGGATTAGTGGACAACACATACCCGAAGGAGTATACAAATGATTCAAAACAAGGATAGTGTTGTCATAGAGCTAAAGGTCATCTGCATCCCATGTTTTAGATAATGTGCCTTTATTATTCACCACTACTTCAAATTTTCAACAAGGTTCAGGCAAAGATGTACCAAAATTGTTTTGAAGAATACCTCTAACCTTGATTTGTTTCTACGTATGATCTCCAAACATTCCCAACAAAATTTGAATATTTTTCTACAAGGGTTAGTCCACATATACAACCAAATTCTATACAAGTATGTTTTGATTTAATAATTATGTTCGAATAATATTCCAAAGCATACTTACAATAGAACAAGGAAGTTTGAAAGACTAAAGAGATTCATTCAAGTAGAAACAAGAATATGTATGGTGAACCAACATAGCAATGAGGGTCTGCTAGGTGGACCCTAGAGGCCGACCGGCCTATAGGTGGGTCCAGCCAGCCCCACTTGTTAGTGGCTCAGTCTCTGTTTTTGATGATTCCCCTTCTAGAGTCTTCTAGAGTCTTCCCTCGCTGTTTACACGGCGGAATTCCATGATTTCCTTTGACGAATAGGTCCTCCTTGGTGGTTTTCTGATTAAATCCCGCTGAAAACACAGATTCACCAAAACTCATGGAATTAGTCAGTTTAAACCCCTAAGTCTATGTTGGTGATCCATTTTAATTATTTATGCAAGGTAGATTGATAGTTTATGATGAATGTTAACTACCGTCAACACATACTATCGACCTACATAAGTTGTTTGGAAAGTCTAAGAAACAAATGGGTTACTTTGATTTTGAGTTGTCCTACATAGCGGTTATAGTTCACCCAAAATGGAATTTGGTTTTCTTTATTGGGGTTGGGGTGGAAAGAGCCATCATCGCATATAACATGGACAGCAGAAAAGTTCATGTCATCCCTACACATTACATTCCATAAGGTAGACATGACATCCTACCAGAAATCATTGGCAGACCTTACTATCTTCCCTATGTTCCCTTGTTCTCGGAGTTGGAGTCATTAGCAAAGTAGTAAATAAAGCTACATTTGATGTATCTCTCTATCATGACATGTTTCAATGGTTCAATATTGTTTGATTGTCTATGGACATGTTAATTTCCTCTTGGATGGATGTTGTCATTATTTTGCAGCAACTTTAACTTGTTTGTAATGTAAGCTAAGGTTTGTGCAGTGTGTCTAACATGTTCAAACCTACAGAGGTCGGACTTTCTTGCATGTGCAGTAACATTTCAACACCAATGGCTCCTCTTTGTTCCCAAAAAAACACCAATGACTCCTCTGTAGTAGTGATATATTAACCATCGCGATCTGTTCCGCAACTCCGCTTGTTTTCCTTCCTTCACCGAGCCCTCCTGTGGGGGTATAACCCCAGATACCCATAGGGTTGTATATGCGCCATGCCGCTAGGGAAGGCCCAACCCATGAGATCATGCCACATGGGGCACGGCACAGGTTGGCGTGCATCGCAAGCCTACGTGAAGCATCCTTGATGATGAAGGAGAATCTGATCGGATATGCTAGATATCATATTCCTTGTAACACATATCATGTAACCGATCAGGATAGATACAACTGACCTATAACCCTACCCCCCGAGCTATATGAGGTATGTAGGGACCCCCCTCATTTTTATCTCATCTCATAATACAATCCACCAAAAGACATAGGACGTAGGGTATTACATCAAGCTGACGACCTAAACCTACCTAAATCACTGTCTCTGTGTTATGTGTCATCATCTATTTCCCATCACGTGCACCTCCACCAATTCATCTACTACCATGGGCATACTAGGTCGGGGCGTGCACGATGATTCCATGGCGAGCTAGATGGTCCGCAGTCTAAGCTCCATGGTCCTTCCTGAGACAGGCCAGTCATTCATGATTGAATCTATGACCTAGGTCATCAGTGCCGACAGTGTCGAAGAGATCATGGAGGCAGTGCAGAATCATCCTACGCCGATCGTGCCAACCGCTACAACAACGTCTCTGATCCTAGCTCCCCACCGTTGGGTTAGGAGATCCATCAACAATGATGATCTGATCGTGTCTATCGATCAGGTCATCAACGGCTTAGCCGAATGCTTGTCTCTCATAGAGTTGAACTTAGATCGGTCTACCATGAGCGATGAAATCCCTATGCTCCAAGATCGCCGTGCCACTACGACCGAGCGATCTGCTCGGCCATGTCATCTGAGGTGACAAAATCGGCAACTCTAGAAGGGCGCATGGTGTGACGCCGACCACTCCCTGCTACCGGCTTGTGCCTAGCCGACTACGAAGCCCTAATGGAGAACATGCTGAGGCCCTATCCTTTTGGGCTGGTGGGCATGGGATCTACGTACCAAAACTCCATTCACCACCTCTTCATCGACCACGCTGAGCACAACTACCTCAATGACCTCTACAAGATTGATCTGCCTAAGGCCGATCAGTTAGCACCTATGGTGAATATGGTGTCTATCTGCCATATTCTAGATGATTCTCTCCACAACATCTTGGATGAGAGCACCAACAACTGTAACGAGGGCTCCACCGAGACGATGTCTAGCTGCCCCTATTTTCCGCCAAGATTTGGAGGTGACATCTCTCATGTCAGCCACGACAGCGTCACCAAGGATGGCAAAACTGCCGATGAGCACAATGCTTGCCTTACGAAGAATGTCGATCACCAACATCACCGGGACAAGGAGGCCGCTCACGTGGCTAATGGGAATCCGAATGGACCACCCCGCATGCACCACAACCTTGACGAAGAGTTTGACATGGTGGGCGACCAATCGGTGCAGCAGACACCAGGCGCTAATCTTGCTGTTGTTTTCAATGAGCCAAAAAAACTCCCATGGACTTCGGAGGTCGAAAAGATCACCGCGCACGTCAATGCGGCCCAAGTCCAAGTCAACGAGATCTAGCACCCCGCCCCATCCTACTTGACTGCATTAGCTCATAGTCGTCGCTCTCGTAGCTCCATCCATGATAGGGAGAGCCAGCACCAGGGTTTAGAGCACCCTTGCCATCAAGCGGGTGGCCTCTATCTCTATAGAGGGTCCCAAGGCAACTATAGAGTGCACCCAAATCAAGATGGGTGCCCCTCGTCCACTAGGCGATCGAGGCAGCCACCGCAATGCCAACTAGGAGGTTAATCAACCTCTATCGTATGACGTCGGCGATCGCATCAACGCCAACATCGATGTCCATGACCGCATCGAGAAAAGCAGATCTGCGCATCACAACGCAAAGATCCAATGCCAATAGCAGTATGATGCCAAGCATGGGGCTCCCAACGCCCCCTGAGCACCACCTATCGCCAACACCATCAGGCTATGTCCTTTCACGATGAGATTGTGAGCCATCTAGTGGCCCTCAAGCTTCAAGATCTTTGGGGTGGACACATATGACAGCAAGGCCAACCTTGAGCAGTCGCTGATGTTGTACAAGATCGCCGTACGCACCACTGGCGGAAGCAAAGATGTGATGGCAAACTATTTGCCCATCATGCTCAACCAATCTGCGAACAACTAGCTCCTCAGCCTCAGGTCAGACTCCATTAGATCTTGGGAGGTCCTCAAGAGGGCTTTTATCGCAAATTACATGGCCATGTGTGAGCACCCAGGCACCAAGTATGACCTAGAGAAGCTTCATCAAACCTCCTGGGATTCCTACGTAGCTTCATCAGGTGCTTCTCGGAGACAAGGAACTCCATCCCGAACATTAATGATAGCGAGGCCATTGCCATGTTCACCAAAGGGCTCCTCTATCATGAGCAGCTCTGTGGGAAGTTATACCACAAGAGGCCAACTACCATCGGTGAGCTGCTATAGACAACAAACACCTATGTCGACGCTGACGTAGAAGAAGCTGATCGGGCTACTTGCCCCTAGCGGTAGTAGCACTGCACGTAGTGACAACCGTCACGGAGAGGCACTAGGATGATTGCTGCAATGATGATCACGACTACCACCATGATTACCACGACTGTCGCCATGACAATCGCAACCACCGGCGCGATGACAGGCCGGAAGGCTCCAGAGGTAGACAGAACCACCACCATAGGCTAGATAGCTCAGTCAATGCCAACAACACTCGCGCTAAGCGTAGCTACAATGTCGACTATGCAAAGCTCATGGATGGTCCCTGCCCAATCCATAAAGGCACGAAGCACACCATGGTTGAGTGCAAGGGCCTGAACAAAGCTTTTCACGAAGAAGACAGGAAGAGGCCGCGCCAAAAGGAGGATGAGGCCAACGATGGTCAGGAGGAGGATCGTGGTAAGGACGCTCGTCTTGCCTACCATGACCCCACCAAGACCATCACCTCCATCTTCGATGGGCGAGATGCCTTCAAGAACAGGCGAGAACAGAAGCTCACCGCCTGGCATATCATGTCGGTGACCACCTACAACGACACTATTGCAGATCCCAAGTACCTAGACTGGTTGGAGTACCTGATCACCTTCTCCAGGGCCAACTAGTGGGTAGATATCCTATACCCAGGGTGTTTCCCGCTCATCCTGGACCCCATCATCAAGAGGATATGCTTCTAGAAGGTCCTTATCGATGGTGGCAGCACCCTCAACATCCTATTTGCTGGATCCCTAGCTGAGCGAGGGCTCACCAAGGAAGACCTCACCCACATGGACTCTCTATTCTAGGGTATCATTCTCGGGAAGGTGTCCCAACCCCTAGGGCAGATCACACTGCCGGTACAGTTTGGCACCGCCGAGCACTTCCGCACCGACTACGTCAATTTCCTGGTTACTGATTTCAACACGGCATACCATGCCATCCTCGGCCGACCAACCCTCGCCAAGTTCATGGTTGTGCCATATTACACGTACCTGGTCTTGAAGATGCCGATAGAGCAGGGGATCCTGTCGCACCCAAATTTTGCATAGCAAAATCAAGTGTTCATATATGTGCGCCCAGGATGTCCAAACACACATATAATCTCAAATTGCAATAATATCAAAGTAAAGTACTTATTACATCGTATATTTCATCACATAGTTATCACAAGTCTTTCTTATTAGCAACATTATTACATAGAGTGGAAGACTAAGCCCAAACACCATAGGGACTCCAACTAGGGGACATCTTCCTAGTAGCCTTGGACATCCTCTTGAAACTCTTCATTTGTATTATCTGTTAACCATCCGAGATTTTCATTGAATGTAAAACAAGTGTAAGCTCACCATGCTTAGCAAGTATATCAAAGGGATCTATGAGGCTCAAAGGCTAGACACGGTTTGACTACGGTTAGCAATTTTAGTTGGTCAAGTTTTAGCATCCTGAATCACTACTTTAGTGAATAAACCCAACCCAATTAGTTGTAATGTATAATCAAGCTTATGTCAACTTCCCAACCATCCATAGTAACCACTAATCACGAAGGATCTAGATCGCTCGTATCCATGAGCATGGCTGTTATAACAGGTTAAATATGTCTGCAGAAATTGTACAACTTTACCCGTCGAGCCATCATTCAAATGCCAGGGTTTGTAAAGCCCACATCACCTCTACCTAGGAAGTGTGGTAGGGTTTCACTATGTAACCCTTCGCTAGTCGCACTAACAAGTCATAGCTGCTAAGGTTTTAGCCGTCTAGCCGTATGTGGCCCTCCTCTAGGAGTGGCACTCATGGTCGTGGCACGGTACACACCCGAGCAGAAAAAAAACATACCAACTAGCGCCCCCTCTTGCCCTTACGGAAAGCTATAGACGAGCTAGTACAATCTAGTTAACAGGTTAAAGTCAGAGCTATATGACACTTGGGGTTGTACAAAACCTCCTGGGTGGCCGCTTTAGGATTAAGTCATTATGGAGAGGCACTAGAGCACTCAACCCAGTACTCTAGCCCCCTAACTGTTGCTAAAAATCTCCATTTTAACATATTGCATAATACCTTTAGTCATGTTTAACAATTATTTTATGTTGAGCGTTGCAGCATCTATCCAAAATGCATCCCAAACCATAGGTATCAAGGATATGTGGTGCAAGTAGTAGTCTAGGTAAAGTCCTTAAAGGTTCTTCAAATTTAAACACATGCATGTATATGAATTGTAGAGTTCATAGGTACAAGGGGCCTTTGCTACACTTGCCTTCCTCAAAGTTTTCCTCCTGGTACTGTTGGTCTCCCTGCTAATCCTTATTAACCTCGAACTGATCACCTTCTAAACGTGTTCCAATTCACCAATCAAGCATCCAATCCAATCATCACATGCATACAAATAGACTTCTATTAGAACAATACACTAAATAGTAGAAACATAGATTGAAAAGCTTATAGAACTAATCTACGTACTGCTACGAACAGATGAGCGAAAGAATCACTCAAATCGGACATAAAACAGAAAAGTTATGCATGAAATAAGTTTCAATGGCATTTCTATAAATAAACTAAACTCAAATTTGAATTTAAACTAATAAAATCTGAATTTAAACAAATTATGGATGGCGCATACTATTTTCTAAAACTACAGGGGCTAAAACAGAAGAAAATAGGACTAAAAAGTAATACTTTTGAACTATATTGGACCGTGGGTTGATTCATTGAAAACACGGGGGCTAAACTGCAAAATTGGGTGGCTGGCTGCGGGTTGACCCACGTGGCTGCTGACTGGACGCCACGTGGCTACGTGGGATTGGTGCGGTGCACCACGTGTACGTGAACTCACTGACGTGGGCACTGTGCACCGCGTCCACAATCCACGGTGGACCGGTCATGACCCCGAAGGGGTATGCTCTAATCAAGGACGTTCAAGTAAATCCGACGGTGAGGAATGAAGGGGAGAACTCCTTGTAACACCCTAGGTGTTTGTCACTAGTTAAGCAATGGTTTGAGCTCAAACATGACATGTTAAGTAGTGATGAAGGTGTCAAGATCAAATCTACAAGAGTGAGCTCCAACTTAAACTTGGGCAACACACATTTGCTTGCATATTGGCCCTTTTCAAATATACACCTAAGTAAGGTTGAGGGTGCTTCTTTCATGTGTCTCACATCAATTTCCACCCACATGGATGATTGGAAAAGTTTTGTGAAGTTTGGAATCAAGAAGTCACATGAAATGACAAGTTATGTCCTTGCCTGAATTGCTTTATTAGGTGAATGAGAACATGTGATGACAAAAAAACATTGCAACCTTTCTCAAACAACTCTACTTACACTCATGAACAAAAGTTATGAAGGGTTCATATTGAGCAAGTGGCCATAAAATGCTCCAATAGATCAAAAAGGGTAATTTAAGCTTTATCGTGATACTACTTTGACTTGGTTTGAACTGCAGTTTTGAATGTTTGCATGGCAGTGGAACCTAAATAAAAGTTGTAGTCCATGTTATGTAGAACAAACTTTATTTTTGAATCAAGGCTTGATTCAACTTTTAAGTGTCCCTAATAGGGCTTTCAACAATCAACTTAGTGCTGTTTTGAAGCTCCAAAAATCGGCTAAGTGTTGGAACTGAAGGATTCAGTTTTCAAGTTTCGTGAACCCCACTTTGGAACCTTGTATCTCTCAAACCAGGCCGAATTAGACTTTAGCACTTTAAGAAAAGTTGGAGACCTCATTTAGCTCTGAAACATTTATTAGTGTAGTTTTCACCAATTCGCGTTGGTTTGATAGTTTGAGGGAGCCGAAGTTTGTGTTTCAGTTGTAGTTTTGCGGTAGTATTGGTTTCTTTAGTGTTTGAAACATGGCCGACCGGCTACAGCACCTCACCGCCGCGTGGCCTCCTGTGCCTGCGCCCGTTCGCCACCTCACCTCGTTCTCCTCGTCTTGGACAGCAGAGCACCCTCCATCCTGCCCTCTCCACTCTCTCCCTCTCCCTTCCCCATCCGACACCATCACCCTGCTCCTCTCCTCCTCCTTCCTCCAATTTGCTCTGCTTCACCATCATAGCCACAAAGAGGGCCTGACCGTCCATTCTTCTCTTTTGTGTCCAGCTGAGTATCGCGGTATCGTGATCAGCCAGCACCGGCCATGCTGTGCAGTGCCTCGCCTCCAAGACCATGAACACTGCTGCTGCTAGCACTGCTGGACTCCATCCTCTACGCTGCCCTGCTGCCTCGCCAAGACGGCCACGGCATGCAACCGCTCTGTCCTACCAGCCACAGCTCGCCTTGGCCGTGACCCGCTTGGCCCGGCCTCTTTGCCCAGCAGCGCCAACGTCCTCGCCTCTTCCACAGGCTGTTGCAATCTGTGCCGTTGGCCAGGCGCGCCCACGGCCAAGCCCAGCTGACCCCTCCCCGCCGCTGCCGGCTCTCGCTGGCCGAGCCGGCCGGCCCAAGCCTTGCTCTGTTTCCTTCCCGTGTAGATGAGAAGCTTAGGGACCTCGCGCTTGAACAAGGGAAAAGGACGGGGTCTAAGTGCGAAGCCATGACTTAGTTGAATAGTGCCGGAAAGGATCTTTTTGTTCGAGTTTAATTTATAAAAACTGCAGGGTCCCCGATGCAAGATCTACACCCTTTGTCTTTGGTTTTTGCAGATTTGGATGATCAACTTTACAAATTCATAGTAATTAGTTGAAAAATTGTAAAATAAAAAATGAGGATTTTTTGGAATACTTTTGAAATTATCTATGCAGTAGATCTATAATATGGTATGCTTTAGTTTAAAGTTTTTGATGTAAAAATCAATTTATGCAGTTCGATTTTTAATACTAGTTATGTCTTGCCTTTTTCATAACTGCAGTTGTTTTGTTCCAATAAATGTGAAATTTTTATGGTAGGCTACTGATGATATGTGTATGCTGTGGTACAAAATTCAGGAGTTTAGGCTTCATAGTTTAAGAGCTATAAAAATAACAAATGCCCTGTGTTGCTTTGCTCCTATTCTGAATAGGACTGCATGTTTGTATTAATTGGCTCAGTTAAGTTATAAATCATGACTTTATGACAATACATGAGTTGTAGTACTTTTCTTAATATTTTCGAAAAGCTAAATAGCATAATTTTTGGTTAAGTAGATTTTTAGTTATTGTTGCTTAAATTTCTGTGGTTGTTTCTACCCAAACCTAGACAGGGTTGCCTTGTTAGTATTGTGGGCCTTTTTAATAGTAGAATTAGCTCTAGGAGTTTATTACAAAGTTGTTTAAAATTTGTTAAGCATTCTAAAAAGTCTAGAACCACATTTATTGGACATGTATCACTCTAGTTATAGCTGTTTAAAGTAACATGTCAGATTTTGTCCATATTTTGGACAGAGATGCAATTATTGGATTAATTGACCTTGTTAACTATAGAATCATCTTAAGATAAGAATAAGAAAGTTGTAGGTAAACTCACAATACTTTCAAAAAGTTATTATTCATGTTTGTTGGAGGTCTAGAACGCCAGTTATGCTTCTCTGAAGTTCCTATCAGTTTTTTGTACCACTGCTGTTTGGGCTGGATATGCAGTTTTGCTTGTGCAACTATTTTCATGGTGTAAATGATGTTTGATGTAGTTGTAGTGAATACCAAAGTTGTATATAATTTAATAATCTAGCTTGTGTTAAATTTTCATGACCATCGACCTGATAATTTAGGAGCTATAGATTTTATAATTTCCCTGTCAGGTTTTGCATGTTCTTTGTACAGATCTGAATGATTGTGTTGGTTTACCTAACTAAGCTTTGAATCATGTCTTGGAGTTAATAGAATAAGTGTAGTGATTTTCATGAGGCTTCCAAATTGTTAAATATCACCCCTTTTGGTGTTGTAGAGCTCCAGTTATAAGCTTGGGAAGTTGCATGGCAGAAACTATCGAAGTCTGGATAGAGGTGCTCAATTGTGCTTGATTGACTTTGTTAATTGTAGAATCACCTTGTGTTGATAATAAACACATTTTAGATAATTTAATAAGATTTCTAAAAAGTTAAGGTTCATGCTTGTTTGATGTCCATAACTCCAGTTATGCATTGTTGAAATTACTACTACTTTTCTGTCCTAGTTTTGTATAGATCTGAAACATTGGCATGTTTGACCTGGTTAGCTTTGGAATAAGCTTTTGGTGATAATAACAATATTGTAGGTAATTTCATTAGCTTTCTATAAAGTCTAGAATCACCTTCTTTGGATGTCTGGATCTCCAATTATGGATAAAACAAGTGACTATTGTGCTGCTGTCCAGATTTCTATACATGTGCTAGGTGATTGATTTAGCTTGCTCTTGTTTTGGCTAAACATGTTGGTTAGTTCTTGATCGATGCATGTGTGCAATATCTGAACTTAAGTTCACTTGTGTGCCAAGCCTAATATGCTTGCTATCCCTCTATAATAGGTTGTGTGATGTTTAGTTAAATAACTCTAGGTGCCTATCTCTAGCATGATCTTATGTTGCCCTGAATGCTATTATGTGATGCATTTCATATTACCATTCTTCATATTCATGCACTTGCATCTTGCATATCATTTAGGTATGCTAGATGAACCACGTGAAGGACATGATGTTGGAGCCAAACTCAAAGACGGTGTATGGTGGACCTATCCCAAAGATGGAAGGACTGGACAAGTGCTAGGATAGGAGATACTTGCCAAGCGAGTGTCGTCTAATAAACACTAACCTAGTGTTGGATCCCAGGCAAGCCCCGGAGCATTATAAGTCTCCCTATTTTATTAATGTCACCTATGTTACTTGTATTGATGCATTACGTGACAGAAGTTGTTTGGAAACACTTGCTGCATATTACCTTTCCTCGACCACAAATATCTACCATGAATCCTATTTAAGTCCAGGAACACTTATTATGCTTAGCTATGCTTAGACCGGTAGAAGTCGGGTGATTTCCTGTCACCTGTGAGCTATAGGTGATAACTTGATCATGGTTGGCTATATTGTGCTATCGTGGAACATAACCCGGTACTGTTGAATAAATCGAGATCGGGCTATTGGAGGTCCTCTTGTAACGTTGAACGCATGCCTCTCACATAGTTGGCTGGATAAGTCATTCCGACCGTAAAGCTGAGTAGCTCAACTCAGGCTGGGGACATGAGTAGTTAAAGTGCACTCCCTGGAGGCAGTAAGGATGTGCGGAGAGCCAATGGCGTAAGCCCAAGGGCAGGTTAGAGTCCCGAGCCCCCTTGGTAGATTGGTTGTATCTTTGAGGGTGCGGCTCTGGTACTACCCGCGATTGTACTTGAGTTGTACCAAAGGTGACCTAAGACTACCTTGATGCAGGTATGTCTGGGTGTGTGTTAGGAATAATTCCCCAGCTGGGTAGGAATCGATTCGAATCGCCGTCTCTCCCGGATAGTGAGAACTTGACAGGAGTACACTTCATCGTAGTAATTAATGGAAGTGTTGGTTATGAGATTATGAAAGAACTCAACTGGATATGGTTATTATTGTGATGACTTAATGGTACCAACATGTTTGGCATAGGATAGTTGCTAATCTAGTATGAGATAGGATTAATAATTGGTGATTCATAATTTAAGAGATATTGAACAACTTATGCTTTTTATGCAAATAATGTCTACCAGCTCTACTGATAAAGCCTTGCATACTACTTAGTGTCTTAGTATTTTAGTTGGACGGGTAAGTCTAGCTGAGTACATTTGAGTACTCAGGGTTTATCCCACCATGTTGCAGGTGAAGTTTCGTCCTACTGAAGATGATGGCTAACCGCCGGTGGGCTCAGTGACTCTGTATTTCTTTCTCATCTATATGCTTTTATCCGAGGATGTCACTTATGCTAGCAGTGTATTCGAACTTATATTAATGTAATCATTTGAAAGCTATGTTGTTTTCACTAATCGGTTTTGAAACCCGAACTTGTACAATTATTTGTGAACCTATTTGTAATATTATTTCCGCTACAACTCTGCATATGTGATGTGTATTTGCTTAATCATACAATCTTGGTTGTGATGTTGATTTACCGAGGTCCTTCGTGACATTCGGTGGACTACAGATTTATATAAGTGAAAGTATGCGCGTGTCAACATGTTAGCTGGGATAGCCGTACTTGATCTTGTATAAATTGGGTGGTTCTGTTACCTCCATCTGCCACCTGCACAGTGGCTCTGGCAAGCCTGCCATGGCCGGCGGTGAGTCGAGCACCATGGTGAACGCCGATACGGCGTTTTGGACCACCTCGTTCGAAACTAATAGCACAGAAGCGAAGCACGGGCTCTCGAGAACTCAGTGGGGTACAAATCGAAGACAAGGAGCATGTCGAGGCGATGTTTCCCATTGTGGCGCCATGGACGGCACGACTGGAGCTTGTCGATACGGTGCTCTAGGGCATCAATTACTGAAAAGAGGGCATGGGAAGATCGAGTGGCTGACCGCGAGTTCCTAGGAAGGCATTCACGACGTCCGGGAGGGCTCCGAAGGACCTAGTCGATGGCGGCGACGAGCTGGAGAGAGAAACCTTCATGGGTGAGGGTGAATCCATGCGATTTGTTACCAAAACAAAGAGAGAAAGTCACATATGGATGCGGCGAAGCATGGCAGAGCTCCGGGGTTCGTCGTCGATGTCAATTGGGCACCGAAGCAGGCCGACTACGGGGCGGCGGTGCGAGCTCGGGTGCGGACGGAAATGGACATAGGGAAAGGCTTGGCGGCGGGTCTTTATAGGTGAGCGAGCACTGCAGGAATGGGAAGCGGCGTGGCAAAGCTGCGGAATCCATGGATTTCATGTCCTTCCATTGCTGGCATGGGCGTGGCGGGGCGAGTTGCTGTGCACGGCGTGCGCCATCGCCGGGAACGAAGAAGGAAGGAGGGAAGGGCGACTGACGAGTGGGTCCTGCATGTAGTGACTGAAAGAAAAGTGGGCGCGTGCTGTGGGCACGGCGCAGGCCTCCGCCTAGGCCGAAAAGCGCCGAACCAGGCCGCGGTCTCGCGCACGTGTGCGAAGGAAGTGAAAATGCTGCGCGGGCTACGTTGCTGGGCTGCAGGCGCGCGCGGGCGTAGGCGCTAGAGCGGGCCACGAGCAGGCCACGACGACGGGCCACGTTGCGCGAAGGAAAGGGGAAAAGCAGGCGCGCGGGGCTGGGCCGCCAACAGGCTCTAGGCCAAAATGGAGGTACAGGCGAAAAATAGAAAAAGAATCATTTTTCCTATTTCTAGTTTTCAAATCCAAGCCAAAATTCAAATGAGTTTGAATTTTTAACTCCAAACAACTTAGCCCTACAGTCAACCAAAATTATGTACTTGAGCATGAATGCAATCAATCATGTTTCTAAGCCTTATAGTTAATTTTAATTAGCCAAAATTATTATTTTACCTAGGTTATAATGCATCAAAAATTAAGTAAATGCACAAATTTAATAACTAGATTATAAATGAATTTTTAGGGTGTTACAGATCCTCAGCCCGCGCGCCTACCTCAGCATCACCTATGCCTAAGAGAAGGAAAGCTTTGTGATCGCTAAGGCTACCGACATCTCCATCCGCATGCAGGATTGCCTCACCACCTCACAACAGATTCCACCGGAGGAGCAGTAGATCCCCACCATGGAGGCCCCCTGAGCGGTGACCAAGTCCAAGGAGGCAAAGGAAGTGGTCCTCGTCCCCAGCGACCGGAGCAAGACTGCTCGGATTAGGGCTGACCTCAAACCCAAATAGGAAGACGCGCTCATCAGCTTCCTAAGGTAGCACGTCGACGTGTTTGAATGGAAACCTGCTGACATGCCTGGTGTACCTTGAGAGCTAATCAAGCACTCCTTAAACATCTCGGTGACCGCCAAATCTGATCCAGTAGAAGCTTCGATGATTCATGCAGGACAAAAAGGAGGTTATTAGGGTAGAATTAACATGGCTCTTAGCTGCTGATTTTATTAAAGAGGTGTATCACCCAGAGTGGCTTGTCAACCCATTTCTTGTAAGAAAGAAGAATAAAGAATAGAGAATGTGCGTTGATTACACTGATCTCAAGAAACACTATCCTAAAGACCCCTTTGGCTTACTTCGCATAGACGAGGTCATAGATTCCACAGCCGGTTGTGAGCTCCTGTGGTTTTTAGATTGCTACTCTGGTTATCACCAGATCACCCTAAAGGAAGAAGATCAGATCAAGACATCGTTCATCACACCCTTAGGCGCCTATTGCTACACAGCCATGTCCTTCGGGCTCAAGAATGCTGGTGCTACATATCAAAGAGCCATCCTACGATGCCTCAAGGACCTAATCGAGAAGAACATTGAGGCCTACGTCGATGATGTGGTGGTTAAGTCTAAGATTGTCGATACCCTCACGCCGACCTCACCGAGACATTCAAAGCCCTAAAGAAATACTAATGGAAGCTGAATCCCACTAAGTGTATTTTTGGCATTCCATCTGGTATCCTATTAGGCAATATCGTTAGCCGCCATGGCATCGAGGCCAACCTAGAAAAGATAGAGGTGGTGACTAAGATGAAACCACCAACCTGTGTCAAAGACGTCCAGAAGCTAACGGGGTGCATGGCAGCTTTAAGTCATTTCATATCCTGTCTAGGCGAAAAGGGACTCCCTTTCTTTAAGCTACTCAAGGCCCAAGAAAATTTCGTCTGGTCAGAGGATGCTAACAAGGCATTCACCGAGCTCAAGCAGTTCCTCACCCAACCTCCGATCATGACCACGCCCCAAACCGGTGAAACCCTACTAGTGTACATCACGATGACTAACCGGGCGGTCAGCATGACCATCATCATTGAGCGTGAAGAGGCCAGACAAGCCTACAAAGTCTAGCGCCCCATCTACTTCATCAACAACATCCTAAACGAGTCTAAGACTCGCTATCCCTAGGTCCAGAAGCTGCTGTACGCCATCCTAATCACATCCCAGAAGCTCCGCCACTACTTCAAGGCCTACCCCATAGCAGTGGTTACTAAGTACCCACTTGGCGATATCCTTCGGTATAAGGAAGCCAGCGGTCGCATAATTAAATGGGCGGTCGAGCTGGGCACCTACTCCATTGACTTTAGGCCACGCTAGATGATCAAGTCGCAAGCGCTCGCTAATTTCATCGCTGAGTGGACCGATATGCAGACCCCTATCCCGGTTAACCACCCCGAGCACTGGACCATGTATTTTGATGGCTCCCTCAACATCGATGGTACCAAGGTAGGAGCATATTTTATTTCCCCATCTAGGGAGAAGATTCGCTATGTCCTTTGGATTCACTTCTGGTCCTCCAACAATGCCGTGGAGTACGAGGTGGCACTATGTGGTCTCCGTATAGCCATAGAGCTTAGCATTAAACACCTCATGGTGTTCGGTGACTCCGCACTCATAATCAACCAACTCAATAAAAATTGGAGCTGTACTAGTGAGAAGATGGATGCTTACTACGCCGAGATAAGGAAGATCGAAGGCAAGTTCTATGGTGTCAAATACCATCATGTGGTTGGGGCTGACAACCAAGCAGTTGATGAGTTGTCAAAGTTAGGGTCAACCCGAGCAGAAGTTCCAACTAGAGTGTTTGTCTAGGACCTCATGACACCTTCGATCAAGCAGGGGCAAGAAATCATTGAGGAAGCGCTACCTGCCGAGCAGATAGTCACAATGGTCCCTAGGCTGAGCACTGATTGAAGAGAACCTTTCATCAAATACCTAACACTATAGATGTCCCAGCTGACAACATAGAGAGCAAGCGCCTCACCCGCTATAGCAAGCATTACGTCCTAGTTGTTGGAAAGCTGATGTGTAAGAATGCCAAGGAGGAGCTACTCCAAAAGTGCGTTCAAAGGAAGAAAAAGAGAAGATACTCAAGGAGATCCACGCCGACACCTGTGGCTACCACACAGCCTTTAGAACAGTGGTTGGCAAAGCCTTCTGAGCTAGTTTCTGGCCTTCAGCTATCTATTGGCGGTCATTAACGATCAAATTCGACCACCAACTAAGGTGCAAAAAGAGGAGAAATTGGCAATCCAAAACACATATGCATTTACTATTAACCAAGTTCCACATGTATTTGGAGAACATTATTTTGTAGGTCGTAAACACTAATACATGGAATAATTCACCGAAAGGTGCTTTCCGACGCTGATTTGGGGCAAAGGAACAAGGAAAACGCCCATCAAATCAACTCAATCGGGGCAAAACCCCATGGAGCTATGATCCACGCCTAGCCCACCGCCTGCCATGTGAAGGCGGTGGTGAGGTGCCTTAGTCAGGGGGCAGCCAACCCCTAGGGGCGACTGAACCCCTATCGGTGCTCCTCGGCCACCCCTTGCTCTAGCGGTGGCATGTGGACATGCTAAGGTGGTGGAAGCCGGGGAGGCACCAAGAATAGCCTCCAAGCACCACCTAGGCTCCTACATAAATAGAGGGGTAACCCCCTCTCTCACAAACACCACACACATGGCAAAGAGGTGCACATGGCGCCAGTGATGGACAGGGCCACGATGTGGAGGTATCTCTGTTGATGTCTACAAGGTCGGCATGACCCACATGAAGGAGAAGTAGGACCCCGTGATCCTGAAGGACTTCTTCTCCCTCCTGTTTTCCTCTCTTCCTCCACTGTAATCCGTGCTTTCCCTTCGCCTATAAAAGGGAAAGCAATGCACCCCATCAGGGGCATCAGATCATCGGATGATCGACCCATCTGATCATCTAACCAATGAACCCATCAAACTTCAAACACACAGTCGAGTGGCGACCAAGCTCTCGGCACCCATTCATTCTTTCTACCAGAGACTTGGGACCTATCCCTCTCTCGCCCTTTGTCACCCCTACTACGAACTTTCAATGCTAGTAACACGAGTAGCAGCAACAAACTGGACGTAGAGACATTCTGCCTGAACCAGTATAAACCTCATGTCCTCTTAGCACACCATCCGAGCTAGACGCACAATATTAGAAATTTACTTGTTGGTGGCAACTCAAAACACTGACATGGATGACATCGTGGTCAAGTCCAAATGAGCTGACCTGGTCATAGCCAACCTAGAGCAGACCTTCACAAAACTCCAAGCAAATGACATCAAGCTCAACACCAAGAAGTGTGTTTTTGAGGTCCCAAGGGATATGCTGCTAGGTTTTATCGTTTCCTAGCGTGGCATCAAAGCCAACCCAGAGAAGATCTCGGCCATCAAGAGGATGGGCCCGATTCAGAACATGAAGGGGGTATAGCGAGTTGTAGGGTGCCTCGCCGTGCTTAGCCACTTTATCTCGTGCCTCGACGAACGAGGTCTCCCCCTCTATCGGCTTCTAAAGAAGGCCGACCATTTTGAATGGACGCTCGAGGCCTAGGAGGCACTTGACATGGTCATATAGCTTCTGATGAAAGCCCCGATCCTAGTCCCTCTGACTAATGGAGAACTGCTTCTGCTCTACATCGTGGCCACCACGCAAGTGGTCAGCACCACCCTAGTGGTAGAGCGAGAAGAAGAGGGACACACCCTCAAAGTACAGTGTCCCGTGTACTTCATTAGCGAGGTCTTGTAAAATTCCAAGACCCGCTACCCTAGATCCAGAATCTCTTGTATGCCATCCTCATCGTCAAGAGGAAGTTACGTCACTACTTCAAGTCACATCTAGTGACGGTCGTGACGTCCTTCCCTCTTGGCGAAGTCATCCAAAACTGAGATGCCACAGGAAGAATCACAAAGTAGGCACTCAAGCTGATGGGCCAAGGCATTTCATATGCCCCCCAGACGGCCATCAAGTACCAAGTGCTGGTTGATTTCATTGCAGAATGGACCAAGATCCAAATGTTGATAGTAGCTGTCGACCAAGAGTATTGGACGATGTACTTCAACGGATGGCTGATGAAGAAAGGCGTCGGCGCGGGGCTAGTCTTGGTTTCGCCCCTCGGTGTATGCATGAGGTACATGGTTCACATCCATTTCTCCTCCTCCAACAATGTGGCTGAGTATGAGGCGCCTCAATGTCCCTATGCATCGCCATCGAGTTGGGTATCCGATGCCTCGACATCTGGGGCGACTCCCAGCTGGGCATCGACCAAGTCATAAAGGAGTCGAGCTACCACAATGCCAAGATGGCTACATATTATCGAGAAGTCCACCAGCTAGAGGACAAGTTCGACAATGTCAAGCTCAACCACATCCTGAGGCGTCTCAACCTGGTAGCCAATGCACTGGCGAAAACGGTGTTCGGCCGAGAGCTAGTGCCAATAGGTGTCTTCGCCAGTGATCAGTACAAGCCCTTGGTCCAGTACGATGAGCCAAAACAAGCTGGTGATGGGCCACCTGCCCTGGGCTTGGGGGCTAACCAGCCATTGGCTCGATCTGACCCCGAAGTCATGGAGCTTGATGAAGATCCAGCGATAGAGCCTAACCCTCTAGCCAACTGGAGGATGCCTTACCTAAACTACCTCCTCCGTGAGGCACTACCGACAGACAAGATAGAGGCTTGGTGGCTCATGCGTCGTGCCAAGTCCTTTGTCCTTATTGAGGGCGGGCTCTATAAGCAAAGCCACACTGGGATCCTGCATCGCTGCATCCCCATCGAACAAGGGAAGCGGTTGCTAAGCGACATCCACGGTGGGGTCTATAGTCACCATGCCATGCCTAGAACCCTGGTAGGAAACATGTTTCGACAAGGCTTCTACTGGCCGACCACGGTAGCTAATGCTGAGCATATTGTGCGTAGCTACGAAGGGTGTTAATACTACGCTCGGCAGACCCACCTGCTAGCCCAAGCACTCCAGACAATCCCCATCACGTGGCCATTCGTGCTCTAGGGGTCGATCTGGTTGGACCTCTCAAGAGGGCGCTCGGGGGCTATACGCACTTGCTTGTCACCGTAGACAAGTTTACAAAGTGCATAGAGGCTCGATCGATCTCCGCGATCAAGTCCGAGCAAGCCATGCTATTCTTTCTTGACATCGTCCATAGCTTTGGGGTCCCAAACTCCATCCTTATGGACAACGACAAATGGTTCACTAGAAAGAAGTTCCTCTGATTCTGCAATGAATACCACATCCGCATTGATTGGGCCGCTATGGCACACCCCCGCACGAATGGGCAGGTCGAGCATGCAAACAGCATGGTCCTACATGGCCTCAGGCCTACGATCTTCAACCGGTTGAACAAGTTTGGCAAACGATGGGTTGTAGAGCTTCTTGCGGTGCTCTGAAGCTTGAGGTCGACCCTAGCCGGGCCATCGGGTACACACCATTCTTCATGGTCTACGGTCCTGAGGCTATCCTCCCGACCGACCTTGACTATGGAGCACCAAGGGTCAGGGCATACGACGAACAGGGAGCCGAGGCGTCCCTCAAAGATGCCATGGACCAGCTAGATAAAGGGTGTGACATCACCCTCCTCCACTTGGCCAAATACCAGCAAGAATTACGCTGGTACCACAACTGTCGAATGCGGGGTTGGGCCTTCAACATCGAGGACTTAGTGCTCCACCTCGTCCAGAGCAACAAGAACCGCCACAAGCTCTCTCCACCATGGGAGGGATCGTACGTTGTCGTGGAGGTGCTCTGACTAGGCGCCTAAAAGCTTAAGACCATCGACAGCGAAGTCTTTGTCAAATGCCTAGAACATCGAGTAGCTACATCGCTTTTACCCTTAATATATGCACATGTTCTCTTATCAGTTTTGCTATCAACTCCCTGATCTTTAAGTGACGCCCGACCCCAGCAACGGCAAAGGGTCATGCCTCACTCGGGGGCTAATAAGAGCATATCTATCCGGTAGACATTCTCTACGCCTGACCCTTTCTCACGTTAAGACCCAGAAGCGAGGGTCACGGAAACAAACGCTGAGTAAAATTGGTCGGACTACAAGAAACCTATGCCCCAGCGGCTACAACATTTTTGCTAACCAGCGTGATCAAACTTTTTTCTACACCCTGAGCTTTTTAGCCTTAACTAAGAAAAGAGTCGGTACGCGTTTAAGAGTATATCCACGTAGCAAGCGTTCTCTATGCCCGACACTCTCTCACACTAAGATCTAGAAGCAAGGGTTGCAGAAACAAACATTGAGTAAAACTAGTCGGACTATAAGAAACCTACGCCCCAATGACTATAGCATTTTTACTCACTAGCATGATCAGAGTTTGTTCACCCACACCCTGGGCTTTACGGCCTTAATGTCAGAAAGGGTCGGAACGCACTAACCTTTTTATACAAAAAGGGGAGAAGGGCTAAAATCTGTTTGGCCATAATGAAATCTAAGAGCTTGTTCGCTCGTTACAAGTTCGTCACCTGGCTTATCTGCCTAACTAATTTTTTTGGGCGGAATGATCTCATCCTCTATCTTCGCAGGTAAGTCCTATGCTAGTGGGTCACACAAGTCGATCGTATGGCTTGGCCACTGCTGAGAGACAGGTCAGGAGTAGTAGGATGCCCCATGCAGGTTATGTCAACTTCGTCACGAATGATGGATCTAGATTCCACTTGGACATATCTGGTAAGAACTCTCCGAACCCGTCACTTCAGCCATCAAGGTAAGTCCTATGCTAGCAGGTCACCAAAGTTGATCGGATGGCTCGACGCTACTGAGAGATGGGCCATCTCTAAGTGACACCCGACCCTAGCAACGTTAAGGAGTCGGGCCTCACTCTGGGCCCGACAAGAGTGTGTATTCGGTAGACATTCTCTATGCCCGACCCCTTTATCATGCTAAAAACTAAAGGCAAGGTGTGCGAAACAAACGCTGAGTAAAACTGGTTAGACCACAACAAACCTATGCCCTAGCGGCTATGGTGTTTTTGCCCACTAGCATGATCAGAGTTTTTTGTCCCCACACTCTGAGCTTTAGCCTCCGCCTTTCCAAGAAGGGTTTGGAGGGGCCCACCTGTGGAATCTCCATTGAGTTGACGCCAGCAGGTCACCCAAGTTGATCGGACAACTCAGGCCGCTACTGAGAGATGGGTCATCTCTAAGTGACACCTGACCCTAGCAACGACAAGGGGTTGGGCCTCACTCGAGGGCCGGCAAGAGTGTCTATTAGGTAGACATTCTCTATGCCCGACCCTTTCTCACGCAAAAACCTAGAGGCGAGGTGTGCGGAAACAAACTCTAAGTAAAACTGGTCCGACCACAAGAAACCTATGCCCCAGTGGCTATGGCATTTTTGTTCACCAGCATGATCATAGTTTTTGTCCCTGCACCCCGAGCTTTAGCCTCTACCTTCCTAGGAAGGGTTTGGAGGGGCCCACCTATGGAATCTCCATCAAGGAGAGGCCAGTAGGTCACCCAAGTCGATCGGACGGCTCGGGCCACTGCCGAGAGACGGGTAGGGAGCAGTAGGATGCCCCACATGGGTTTGGTCGACAACATCACAAACGTTGGACCCAGATTTCACTCGAACATATCCGGTAAGAGCTCCCTAAACTCATCACTCGAGCCATCAATGTAACTTTACCAACCCGAACTTTACTTTTTTTAGTGCATGAGCATTCATTCATCCATTCTTATGCATGCATTCATACATTCATCCATACATTCATTCTCATACATCCACGCATTGCATATGCAATTATTGCATCACAACGCTTCGCATCGTGTCACGAAGCGGTAGTCGTCTCATTCGATATGAGCGGCGACCGACTAAGGTTCAAAGGCTAGCTTGCAAAGGGCTCAAGGCTGCCTCACGTCAAATAGAGGTAGGGGAGAAAACGTAGATGAGCCCCAGCGGCCTTTGCCCGACTCGCTCAGAAGAAGACAAGGTCATCTCGACCTTCTCGTTCGATCCTAACCTCGAGCCAAGCCCACAGAATCTCCATCGAGGGGAGGCCAATGGGCCACCTGAGTTGGTCTCTGGAATGACTTAGGCATCTGCCGGGAGGCGGGTTAAGGAGTAGTGGAATGCTACATGAGGGCTATGCCGACCCCGTCAAGAACGACAGGCCCGGATTCCACTCGGACATGCCCGTTAGCGAGCTTTCCTAGCGTGACTCTAAAGCCATCAAGGCAAGTGTCGTTAGCTCAACCCCTCCGATTGTGGAAACCGCAGATGGGGTGACACATAAAACTCGGCCGACCCCTATCGAGCCCAATAGGGCTCGGGGGCTCGAGCCACCTGACCTTAACTCAGGAATGCAATTGAGTGAGGTTCAAAGGCTGGCCCATGACACCTAACCCCAGCAACGACAAGAGGTCGGGTCTCACTCAGGGGCTGATAAGGGTATATATATACCCTTTCAGAAACAATCGCCGTGCCCGACCCCTTCCTCACGTTAAAAGACCTAGTGGCAAAGTTTATGGAAACAAATGATTGATAAGGCTGGTCAGACGGTAAGAAACCTACACCCTAGCGGCTACGACACTCTTGCTTACCAGCGTGATCAAAGTTTCCTGCCTACACCTTGAACTCTACGGTCTTAACAAATGGAAGGGTCAGAATGCATTAACCCCTTTTCACACATAAAAAGGGAGAAAAAACAAATTTGTTCACACCGAAATAAAAGAACAGACTTGTTCGAACAAAACACAAGGGTCAAAACTTGTCTGATTATTACAAAAATGATAGCCTAACCTATCTAACTAAACTAGCCCCTCCAAGGGAGAACTATGTCTTCTATCCTATCCGCTAGGTCCTACGAAAGGGGAGCCACCGCCGTTTCCATCTTGTCCAGCTCGTGGACTTCATAGTTGGGCATGTAGCTGTGGCTCATCACCTCTAGATCGATGCTGTGCTCATAATGAGAATGAACAATCGTGAAGGACTGATTGACCCCAACGTGAAGGGCATTCCTCTCGAGCTAGCGAAACTAAGCCATGATCTTGATGGCACGAGCCACGAGCGAGCTGGTCCCCTCCGACCGCACCACCTGAAGGTCATCGTAGACTACTCCGAGGATGGGGTTTAGTTTACTGAACTCATCACTCTCCGCTAGAAGATTCTTCCTCACCTCGGCAAGGTCCACAGCCAGCCCAACAGAAATGCTTTTGGCCTCCAGATTTTGGGTCATCGTGCTTTTGAGCTCGGCCTAGAGGGAGCCGACCTTCTACTGCGCATCATCGTGCTCTTAGCAGGCTTGGTCATGCTCTCAGAAAGCCTAGTCATGCTCCTTGTGAGCCACGCTGCATTCCAAGCAGAGCCTCTCCATGGTTTGGAGCAGCTCATCCCGCTCCTTGCACAGCCAAGCGACCGTCGTGGCATCCAGGCTCGCCCTCTTCTCCAGTTCTGCACGCTTCTCCTCGGCCCTCAGCTTAAGATCCCTTTCCTTCTCAACCTCACCCAGAAGGTCAAGGATCCACTAGCGAGTCTCGGCGTCCTTCTGGAGCAACTCCTCCTGCTCCTTCCTGACCCTGTCGGCTTCTTCATCATCCTTTCATGACCTCATCGATAGGGCCTCGAATGCCTCCTCGGCCTTGTCAGCATCTCGACAGGTCTTGGCCACCCGTGACTGAAGATTGGCCACCTCCTCGGTGAGGGGAGACAGCTCAGCCACCCTCTGCTAGGTGGCAACAAGCTGAGCTGTCACCTCCCTGTGTAGCTATGCCTCCTCAATGAGGCAGTCCCAGGCTTCCTTCTGTTGATGAAAGAACCAAGATATCCCCCAGCTACAAGCTATAAGGGACTGCAGGGAGACGATGGTCAGAATACAAAAAGTATATAGAGGAAGAAAAGGGCAAGAAGCAGGATCAAGCAAATACCCGGCCGGAGGGAACGACAAAGTCGCACAATGCACCCATGGCATGGACTAGGGCCTCGAGCACGGACATGATCCCTACGTCGAGGCTCTCCCGCTCCATGCTCTCTACCGCGTCGACCAAGGTAAAAAGCATCAACGCCGAATCCTACGGATCCGCCCACTGGAGTAGGGGCTTGCCCCATGGGGGAGAGCAACTGCCCACCGACGTTAGGGCTAGGGACAACTCTAGGCTGGCTCCAAGCGCCGCCAACCCCTCTCGCCATGATGTCCCCACCGAGACACCCCCTCTGGCGATGGAAGGGGTCAGCGATGCGGACACCAACCTCTCTCCCAGCACCATGACTTCCGAGGACCCCTCGGCCACGTCCGCCTCCGTCCAGCCCACGCTAGGTGCCGATGCTTGGGCCACTGATGGCATGGAACGCGCCAGTGTCTCAGGCACCACTGTGGTTGCACCCGGCTGAGACCCATCTATCACGCCCATCACCACCTCCACCTATATCGATGGGGTCACGACCGGCTACGTCGCGCCCGCCACCATCAGTGCCATGAGCGTGGTCGACAGCCCTATCTGCCCCACCATCAGCAGCGGTATAGCGGCCATCACTGGCTACTCTGTGACCTCTGAAGGCGCCCCTTGAGCCCTTGTGTCTGCCTATCCCGCCGAGGGCATGGGCGCCACCATGGGCGGTGTCTGACTGGACGACGACGCGGTCACACAGGCGCCGCTCCCACCCAAAACTGGCATGACACTAGCCGACAGCTGCCACCTCGATTAGAGGGCAATGCTCTTCTTCGGCACCAGCGTGAAAGGTTTCCACTGCCTGCCGATGCTGCAAGGGACGAAAAACATAAGTCATGATGAAATTCGACCAAAACAGAAAAAATAGAGGAGCTGATAACTCACCTTAGCACCGTTGGACGGCAGATGCATTTGGGGGGTGAACACCCCAACCCTCGCTCTACCTCATCAGAACAAGGCCATTTTAAGCCCGCCCCCTGCTCCTAGGTAGAGGGGCTCTCTCCCCTTGGCTCTTGAGGCACGACAGCAGAGCCGACCGCCTCCGCTGGCACCTCGGGCACGACGGTAGAGCCACCAGCCTCTATTGGCTCCTAGGGCAGGGCGACGATATGTCCTACCTCCATCGATTCCTAGGGGGCATCGTCAAAATAGCCTGCCACCACTGGCTAACCTAATGTACCCTCCCCTCCATGGAACAGGAAGGGTCTCGACGCCTGCAAGGATGAACCAACGCCTATCAGCACATCCTTGTTCTCTAGGTTGTCCCACTCGATATTGTTGGCTACCGATTCTTCTTCCTCCGTCACCTCATTGTCGTCACCATCATCATCATCATCGTAGTTGGTGTCCTCCCCTCGTTCCTGCGCCTACAGCTTTCACTACTTCTTCCTCTTCTTGTCCTCCTTCGCCTTAGCCGCTCACCATTGGTGCGATTCACTGTCCTCATGGCTGAATCCCTCAGCAGCGGCCAGGGTGATCCATGAGGATGACGTCCCTCGGCTAGTCCCACACCTCTCAAAGTTAGTCTCATGAGGTTGGGAAATCGATTGAATAGAAGGCAAAAGAAAGGGAAACTTACAAAGATGATGTAGCCTGGCTCTGGCTGCATCAAAGGATGCCCCGACATTGGGTAGATGAAATCGATGGCAGCACCCGCGTCGTCCCACAAAGGCTCCATTGCCTCCTTGATGTGTTGCGCAATCTTGAAGTTGGGGAGCATTCCCTCGACGAGCGCTGTTCTGTTGAACGACGCCTTGGGCGCCATCGCATATAGAGGGAGTGCGCGCGTCATCAACGGCACCACCCTCCTTGCGTGGTAAGCCTCGATGATGCCTGACCCCTTCAGGCCATTCTCCTTTAGGATGTGGATGGCGATGATGTGGTCCTAGATCTTCTTCTTCTCCTTCTCTGAGATGCCCCACTTCCTCCACAACTCCGGGGCCTCTTCGAATAGGCACCCGGTGAACTCTAACAGAGGGGTAGTGGCGTCGTTCTTGAGGTAGAACCACTACGAGTGCCACCCCTTGTTGGACGTTGAGAGCTGCATGGACGGATACTCACTGACCTGATTTTTTTGAAGTTGGATGCCGACGCACCCCATCGGCATGTGCAGCTCTTGCCTGCCGCTTTTCTCCCTCATCTTCTAGAGGTTGACGATGAAGAAATGCCTCCACAAGTCGAAGTGGGGGCTGATCCCCAGGAATCCCTCACACAGCGTGACAAATGCCGCCATGTGCTAGATCCCGTTGGGATTGAGATGTCGCAGCTCAATCTTGTAGTGGTGCAGTAGCCCCCAAAGGAATTTGTGGGCTAGGGTCATGAGCCCACGCTCATGGAAGTGGGCGAATGACACCACATAGCCATTGGGCGATGACGGCAAATCCTCATCACTCGGCAGCAACCACTCCTCAGCCGAGGTCTACGCATGGAGAAGATATTGACGGATGAGGCCCTCCATGCACTTGAAGGTGATGTTAGAACGACACCATGGATCCATTAGAGATGGGGGCGGATGGATGCGAGTTCAATGGTGGTGGAGATGCGGAGGTAGGAAATCTAAGCGATGGCGGTGGTGGCGTGGCTACGGAGGCAAGGATGTAGGCATGCATATGAAACCTAGAGGGCTAACCCTTTGGTTTTATAAGGGCGATGGGTGCGCGGAAACCAACCACCCGCCTAGATCTCTGCGCCTGCCATGACCTACCACCACGTCTCGCCATGGGGTGTACGCACGCAACCTATGGCCGTCCCCTCAGAAAACTCACCAGATGTTTTGCCTCCCTAAAGGGGCCACAACCCATCACAGGTAAAAGGGATACGGAGCTAAAAATGCTCCTATGGACCGTCTAGGCCTAGGAGTTCGAAGGTTGGCCCACCGACGGGTTTGATAACTGCTCCGAGCACCTTTAGAGTGAGGGGTGGAAAGGGATGGGCCCGCTAGCGACCAGAACCCGAGCACACAAGCACCGCGGGCATCCCGGCCCACGTCCGAGTCTCGGCCAGATATGATCCATGGTTTTTACTTGAAGAAAGGCAGATGGCCCTTAGGACTGGTCGAATGGACCCGAGAACTATATGGATTGACCGCTGAGAATCTAGAGTTGGTCACCAAGCTGACCCAAGTCGGATCCTCACGAACGGGATGCCGAGGCCCCACTCAGACTAGCCCATTAATAGCTCACCGAGCACCATGATTCGTCCATAGAGGGAAATCATGGCATGCCTTGGCCCCTCCATTTTTATCAGAAAAAACACTTGAGGGAAGATAATCGCAAAGACAAGTCAATCCTTGACCAAACCCCTGCTATGGGTGGGGGATCGAGGAAAGTTAGACTCACACGAAGACCGAACGCATGGTCATAGAACAACAGACCACCATAGGGGTCAAAATTAAAAAAGACCTTTTCTGATCCACCAAATCTCATGGCAATACGCCCGAGGGGTCTGATCTCGGTGAAAGGGAATCACAATCCCTAGGTCATGCCATGGGTGACAAAAGAAGGCCAAGGCCCTCAGAGTCCTCCCATTTGGAAAAACCTCCGAAGGAGTATTCTACTCCTCCACAGGCTCGGGGGCTACTGTCAGGGACCAATACTAGGGTAGCCAAAGAGGAGGGCTAATGACCATCAACATTGATTCATTCGAGTAGTCAAGAGCGCGACTATAGCTCCAACCGACTCTGGGCGCGTAGGCTCTGACTCACCCAACCTCTAGGGGCGGGCTCCGCCTTGCCCGACCTTGAGGTCGTGGGCTCCGCCTCACCCGACCTATGGGGGTGGGATCTGCCTCACCCGACCCAAGGCCATGAGCTCCGCCTCGCCCGACCCCGAGGCCGTGGGCTCTACCTCGCCCGACCCTTGGGTTTGTGCTCCACCTCTCCCGACCTCTAGGGGTGGGCTCCGCCTCGCCCGACCCCGAGGCCGCAAGCTCCGCCTCGCCCGACCCTAAGACCACGAGCTCTGTCTCTCTCGACAGGGACCCATGCCACCGCCAACCACTCCAGGTCCAAGCGTGTGGGCCTGGGTAAAAACATGGACACCCAGGAAGAGACCGGCACACCCTAATGTGATCCATGGCCATGATGGGCCATACCCAAGGATTCACATCAAGAATAGCGTCGGTCGTACATGTGTTGTTTTGCCTAACCCTTGTACGAACGCTTACAGTGTGTCAGCTCACCATGACATCCGCTGCAATGGAATGGAACGCCATGACCGGCAGATGACGCCTACGCATGGCGCCAGTGGAAGATAGCGCCGTGACATGGACCTATCCCTATTGACCTCTATAGGGTCAGTGGGACCTACATGAAGGATAAGAAGGACCCAGTGATCATGAAGGACTTCCTCTCTCTCTCGTTCTTCTCTTTTTCTCCACTGTAACCCGTGCTTTCGCTTAGCCTATAAAAGGCAAAGCAGTGCACCCCACAGTGGGATCGATTCAAGCCAAACCCGATCGAACCATCACGGGCCGATCTGACCATGAACCAATCGACTCATCGAGATTTGATCCAGATCCACATAAACACACAGCTAAGCAGCTACTGAGCTCTCAGCACCCGTTCACTCCTTTCACCAGAGACTTGGGACATATCCCTCTCTCACCCATTTGTAACCCCTACTACAAACTTTTGGTGCTAGTAACACGAGCAACAGCGACGAACTGGACGTAGGAACATTCTACCCAAACCAGTATAAACCTCGTATCCTCTAAGCACACCATCTGAGCCAGACGCACAATATTAGAAATTTACTCGTTGGTGGTAACTCAAAACACCGACACATAGATATCAAGGATAGAGTAACTCAAAACCGTGTGATCAAGTTTCACAAAGTGATGTGGAGTAATCATGGAAGTGATGTGGAGTAACTCAAAACACCGACACATAGAAATTTACTCGTTTCCGACCGTTTTCATCCTTATATCCCACATAGTTGTAATTCACCTGGCAGTATTTCATTCTTGTGTTACTTAGGATTTTAATCTTCGGTGATGGGCTGATGATGAACTGTTATGCGAGAATGAAGTAGGATCTCTGCACCTTCAAGAAAGGAGTGAAAAGTATGAAAAGGTACATGTCAGATCAGCTACTCCGCCAAGCTATCTTTAATGTGCAGTTCCCAACCAATTTAGATGATACAGGCTGTGATAATGTAGCCTTGTAACATTATCAATCTGTTCCTTTTAATGCCTCTGATTTAGG
The DNA here is from genome assembly GCA_904845875.1 of Miscanthus lutarioriparius. Taxonomy (NCBI): domain Eukaryota; kingdom Viridiplantae; phylum Streptophyta; class Magnoliopsida; order Poales; family Poaceae; genus Miscanthus; species Miscanthus lutarioriparius. The sequence goes on from CAJGYO010000002.1 coordinate 65,030,344, forward strand.
TTTGTGTTATATGTAAAATATATTAATGTAGAGGCCTTAAATGCAGAGTGCAAAAGTTGGTCTGTGTAGATCATTTGGTGCGATAGTACGAGGCAGACTCACAGTTGTTTCACAGATATGCCTTATGCTTCCATGCCTTTAGTTTTCCTTTGTTGATAATACCTTAAGTAGGTCTTGGATTTGTATGTGAATGGTCCAGTCAACTCTAAAGCAATTGGTTGTTTAGAAAGTGCTGCTGCTGTTGGGATTATGGGATACATTTTTTGTCAGGATTCCAGATTTTGTACATTTATATTCGGAAAATTTGTCTAATAGACACCACTGAAGTATTGCTTTTTGGAATCTGAATATTTTTACATCATGGATGGCACTTCCAGCTAGCTATTCGTTAAAAAAGAATCTGAATATTATTGCAGACTGAATTTTTATGATAATGCAAACTCAAGCTGTTGTCCTAACCTGAGATGAATATGCTCTTTACTATTACTACTACTTAGCTACCCTTGTGCAACCCATTTTAGCTACTCACCCAAACTATTTTTTTTTTGTCATGTTAGGCTCAAATGAAAGCTATCATGGCTCAGTTTGACCAGATGGGGAATAACCAAAGACTCTTGTAGAAGTCGTTGCTCATGTTTTGCCATCAAATAAATTTCTTCAAAATGTTGGCCTCAAGTCAATGGCCTCCAAGAGAACACTACTGCTGCAGCAACATGTGTACAAGAGTTGGTGCAGCACTTAGATAAATTTCATGGTGATTATTTTGCTACTTGTTGGACCTAGTACTTAGTTATTGACTGATATGTGAGGTTCATGTATTTTTGGTTGAGTTTGACATGAGAATTACTTGGACATGGAACTATTAATGAATCTGATTTGCCAAGTGGTGTAATGAATGTGGTCATTTTCAATTTGCTTGTTGGCTATAAACTGATTTTGTTTGCTGCAATATATATAGTCGGCTACAATATATTGAATTACCATGTTATATGACTAATATTTTATGACATTTTATTATCCTACGTGGCACCTGCATAGACATCATGGTCAATGGTTCATGATGTTTTCTTTGCTTAGTAACGACGATAATTGAGCGTCGTAAATGAACGACGCAAGTATGATCGTCGCAAAAAGTTACGATGATAATGTCAGTTTTGTCACAGAACACCTTTAGCTACGGGGAATAGGTGACGAATGCATTTTCGTCGCATGTGCGTCGAAAACTGTGAAACATGACAAAATTTATAGTTTCAACAACATTAATGTAACGTCGTAGACGGTCCTATCTCTTGTAGTGACTACTAGAAATCTCCACTTCTATGACAAAAATCTTAATGACGAATCCAAAACCGTCATAGAAGGTCACTTTTTATGATGAATATTTCTGTTTCGTCATAGATCAGTGGTGACGATCCTGCAACCCTCCTTTTCTATGACAAAATCAGGCATCGTCACAAAAACCATCACAGAAGAACGTAGGGTTTCATCACAGATCACTCGCGCGACTCATATGTGATGATCTCCTTGAAAACTGTGACGAACAGGGATTCATCATTCAACTCATTACCTATCTGTGATGAACAATATTCAATCTATAATGAATGGCTTCATCATAGATCTCCGCACGGTACTTTCTCCATCCGACGTGTACCTGTGGAACCTGTAGTTACTCATATGTGACGCTTGCAATTCGTCATAAAGTCTCTGCTCGATCCTTTCTCCATGCGACATGTACCTGTGGGACCCATCTCCATCCGGCGTGTACCTGTGGCACCTGCAGTTACTCATCCATGATGCTTGCAATTCATCATAAAAGTCTCCGCTCGATCTTTTCTCCGTCCGACATGTACCTATGGGTTTAGGGTGTGTGCTTATGCAAGAAGGTTGAGTTATTGCCTATGCTTCTCGGTAGTTGAGTAAGCACAAAGTCAACTACCCTACACATGATTTATAACTTACCGAAGTTGTTCATGCATTGAAGATATGGAGACATTACTTGTTGGAAAACATATGTCACATATACACTGACCACAAAAGTCTCAAGTATATCTTCACTCAACCAGAGCTGAACATGAGATAACATAGACGGTTAGAGCTAATCAAGGACTATAATTTGGAAGTGCACTACCATCAAAAAACCCAATGTTGTAGCAGATGCACTCAGTTGAAATCTCATTGTAATGCCTTAGAAGCATTGTTGGAGGATGGGTTTAATTTGTTGCATCCTATTGTGCTACACAACATCACTGTCAGTTGCTCACTTGAGAGCAAGATCATCGAACTTCAAAGGACAGATGTAGGTGTGTTTCACATCAAGAGAAAGATGAAGGAACAGGAACCCAAGCATTATAGGTTGGATGAAAAAGGTGTGCTATGGTTTAAGGACTGACTAGTGGTACCAAAAGACCGTGAACTTAGTAAATCAAATCTTAGAAGACATGTTGAGAGCATGTGTGATCTCTTCTAAGGGTTCATGGGAAAAATGGCTACCTTTAGCTGAGTTTTCCTACAACAACAGTTATCAAGTGAGCATCAAGATGACTACTTTTGAGGCCTTATATGGTCGAAAATGTAGAACTCCTTTGAATTGGGTTGAGCCCAGAGAGAGGAGATACTATGGCATTGATTTTGTCAAAGAAGCTGAAGAGCAAGTGAGTATTATCCAACAACATATCAAAGCAGCTCAGGCTAGGCAAAAGAGCTATGCTGATAAGCGAAGAAGGCCTATCAAATTTTAGGTAGGTGACTATGTATACCACAAGGTATCACCAATGAAAGGAGTACAATGATTTGGTGTGAAAAGAAAACTAGCACCTAGATATGTAGGCCCATCCAAGATCATTGAGCGAAGCGGAAAAGTGGCTTACAAGATCCAGTTGCGTCCAGAGATGCAAACTATATTCAATGTCTTCCATATTTCTCAGCTAAAAAGATGTCTTCGCATACCTGATGAAGCTATTGAAACCACCAATATTAAGCTCCAATCAGATTTGACTTATGCGGAAAAAACCAATACAAGTTTTGGAAGAAATGGAAAGAGTAACCTGGAGCAAGGTTATTAAATTCTACAAAGTGGTGTGGAATAACCACGATGAATAAGATGCCATGTGGGAACAGGAGGATTATTTACATGAGGTTTATCCCTCCTTTTCTAAAAAATGATAGGTCTTTCAAATCTCGGGACATGATTTCCATAAGGGGGAGGGGCTATAACACCCTAGTGTTAAGCATTGCATTTGGCACTTGCATTTCATGAGCACAAGCATCATCCAAGCATTCATGAGCATGAGCATATGGAATTTCATCTTATTCTTTACATATTATCACATGTGATGTTGATTATATACATGCATATGCTTGTGATCATGTGTGACCAATGCAAGAGATGGTTGTGATGTCACAAAAACACCTTAGACATGTATAGGATAGTAAATGGAACAATGTTTGTATTCATGACATGGGCTAATTTTGCTTCTAAATCCTAGTTTACTCAAAATGTCATTTTTCATGATCCTACTTTGACCAAAGTTGAACTATAGCATAGAGTGTTTGCATGGTAGTGCACCCTTAATAAAAGTTGTAGCTTATCTTATGTGGAACAAACTTTATTTAAGGGTCATGAGCTAATTCAATGCCTAACATGGTCAGATAAGGCTCACAAGAATCAACAAAATCCTGTTTCTAGACAGAAATTTTGCCAAGTCCAAAATGCTGATTTTAGTTTCAAGTCCACCACTTTGGAGCTTTGTAACTTGCTAACCATGATGAATTAGATGTTACTCCCTAAAGCAAAGTTGGAGATCTCACATAGCTCTACAACTTTCCCTAATACAGTTTTCACTGATTCACCACGGATTAGGAGTTATGGTGCAGAGAAAATCGGGTTTTAGGCGGTTTCATCCGAACTGAAACTGGCCTTGACACGCGCGTCATGGCCAACCAGCGTAGGACGTGCATGCCACATGGCAGCTATACGCTAGCGTCGGCCCACCCTGCCATTCCACAAAGGTGAGCACTCGGTCGCCCTCGCTCTCACGCACTCATTTACTCTCTCCCCCTCTCCATCTCACTCACGCGTGGCTCCAGAGCAGAGCAAAGCGTAGCGCCACCGCCGCCACGTCATCGCTGGCCAAGTGCATCACCACCACCGCACCATCACCCAATCCACCTCACATGTAGCTCTGCTGTGAGCCACTCCACATTCTCAAGCAGCTGGTGCCACTAGACGAGCATCGGTAAGGCCACATTGTCACGCCATCGTTGTTGCCATGGCCACGGTGTGCCACTAAGCACGAGCTCGCCCATGGCCAGCCATAACCCATGCATCTTTGCTCTCTCTCTCTCCCTCTGTAACACCCCTGGTGTTTGCCTTACATTGGTGCATCTGCATTGCATCACATAAGCACATTCATATCATTACCACATGTGCATCATTCTATGTTTACATGTTGCAACACGGTGTTCTTTACTGCTCATGTATGTTTGTACCTTCTGTGGTGTCTGTGTGTTATGCCTAGTACCCTAGAGGGGTTGTACATGTCCCATGTACTAGGGTCCAGTGTTTCAACGGATTGTTTCGCTTGTTTCGAGTTAACATTCCATGTGTTGCAAATGCATGTTTAAATTGATTTGAGAAGCTAGAGCAATTGCATCACATGCAAATGAATGTGGTGACCCACCAAAACACCCTAGCTACATTTATAATGCCATTAGGAACAATGTTCATAAAGGTCATTAGTCCAAATTAGGTTTCTAAGCCCTAGTTGACTCATGTTGACCCTAGAACTAGTTTTGTTTGACTATTTAAAAAAAGTGCAGCTTGGAGTGTTTGCATGGAGGAGCACCCTTAAGCAAAGTTGTAGTAAACTTGCTAAGGAACAAAAGTTGTTTTATGGTCATCTCATGAAAATGATCAGAACACCCTCAAAAGTGGCCCACATGGCAGAATTGGGGCTGTTTTAGACTTAGCAAATTTCGCTAAGTGTTAAGCTGTTTTACAGTTTCGGGGTTCATACTTTGGAACAATGTAACCCCCAATCTAGGTCGATCCAGCTCTAACTCATGTTGACAAAGTTGTAGTTCCCATGTAGCTCTACATCTTGTATTACTGAAATTGTGGCAAAGGACGAACAGATTTGGAGTTATGGATCGTTGAAAAATGCAGTTTCAGTCGACTTGAAACTGAAACTCAGGATTCAGTTTTAGGTAGCCTACTTTGCAGCCTTTTATCTCTCAAAATAGGACAAATCAATCCTAGGTCCCTTAATCAAAGTTGTTGTACTCATGTAGCTCTATCATACGGTCTAATTAGTTGATCAAATTACTAATCGTTTCGAGAGATATGGAGGGGAGAAAATCGAACTTCAGTCGTATGTTTGAGGTGGTATTACATTTTTGAATCTTCAGAACAGTAGCAATGGCCGACCGGCCGCAGCGCTTCACCGCCGCGTGGCTCGACGCTCTCTCGCATGTCCACCACGTCGCCGCGCACGTCGATTTAGAGAGCCCGAGCGCTCACTCATCCCTCCTCACTCGCCTCCCCACTCCCTCTGCCACCCCAGCGCCTCTCTCCGCTCTCCAGTCCGAGCGGTCACCATGGACAGGGAGTGGAGCTCCATGGCCGACCACCAAGCAGCACCGTGCCGCCCCAACCAACCTTGTCTTCCTCTTCCTGGCCTCGCGCTGCTCCTCTGTGCCATCTCCTCGGTCGCGCGGTCGTCTGCAGGCTGATGCCTCCGGCGCGCCGGCCGCTGGGCCGCTGCTGCTGTAGCCGGCCGCTGGGCCGCTGCTGCTGTAGCCGGCCGCGGCATGGCCAGGCGCGGGCCACAACTGGCCGTGGCTAGGCCGGCTGTCCCTTCCTGCTGCCCTAGGGTCGCTTCCCCGCCGGATTCCCGGAGCCCGGCCACGTCCTCGAGCCGGTGCTCTGCTCTGTCTCCGTGAGGTTGAAGAAGGAGGACTCACGTGTATTTAGAAGCTCTTTCTTGGGTCCAGTTGCGAAACATGTGACTCATGTGAATAGTGCCATGAGGACTGGTTTGTGATTATTTTGCAAGAACTTTGGAATTTCATAGTAATTCATAGGAAATTCGTAAAATAGTAAATGTGGACTTTTTGGAATCCTTGTGAAATTGTCTATGCAGTAGATCTATAAGATGTCATGTTTTAGTTAAAGTTTTAGCTGTAAAAATAGATTTATGCCTCTAGGTTTTTAATTCTAGTTGTATTTGTCTTTTTCATAACTAAAGATCTAGGGCTCCAAATGAATTTAAATTTTTGTGGCATGCTACTCAAGCGATAGTTGATGTGTGGTAAAAATTTCATGAGTATTGGATGAAGTATGGGTGAGTTATTAGTTTATCTTGCTCTCACATGATTTCTTGCTTTAGCGATTTGTCTTTTTCATAGGGGTTGCTATACATATTCAAATGGAGTGAAATTTGTACAGTAGGCTATTGAGAGGATATGTGAGCCACTGTAATTTTTGTAGAATTTATTGTATACTTTTGGTATATGTTCATTAAGTCACCTTGTTATCTAAAATAAATTAAGAAATGCATTAAAAGAATTTATTTGGTCATGGACACTAGGTTTTCTGGTGTTCTTTAGTCATGTGTGACATGTTGGTAAAGTTAGTTTTGCCTAATTATGTGTTTGCAACATAAGTTAATAATTATTTTCTTGCCGATGTGGTTTATGGACAGATATGGGAACTTAGCAAAGTTCTTCATGATAATGTGCTTTGTTGTGAAACTTGTTTATATAAAAGTTGTAGATAATTCATGTATCTAGCTGCTGTTAAAATTTGGTGGTATTTGGCCTTATAGTTTGTGAGTTATGCCTGTTTAAAGTTGGGTTTCAGAAATGGCTGCTCTCTGTTTTGTATGAACCAGTTTCTGTAGAGGTATAATTTCGACCTACTTAACATGGGAATCATGCTGTGATGGTTATATATGAAATGTAGATAATTTCATAATCTTTCTAAAATGTCTTCTTGCAAGTCATTTGGATTTGTGTAACTCCAGTTATAGCTAAATCTTATAGCTGTTGTTTTCATGTCCAGAAATTGACAGATTCCAATTATAGTTGTTTGCTTGTATATTGCTAAGTGTGGCTTTGTTGATGATCAAGTTATGATACTTGTGACCTTGTTAAACTTGTGTCATGCTTGATGTGCTTGCTCTCTATAGTTAGTTGTGTGATGTTAGTTAAATAGCTATTGGTGTCTATGTCTTGCATAATCTTGTGTTTGTCTTAAATGCTTATGTGTGATGCATCTTGTGTTACCATTCATCACATTCATACACATGCATCTTGCATCTCATTTAGGTACGCTAGATGCACCACGTGAAGGATGAGATGTTGGAGCCAAACCTGGAGACGGCGTTTGATGGACCTATCCCGAAGGTGGAAGGACTGGACAAGTGCTAGGACCTGAGATGTCACCAAGACGGTGCAAGCTAACTGAACTGACTTGTGTCGGATCCCAGGCAAGCCCCAGAGCATTCTAAGTCTCCCATGTTTTTATAAATATATTGAGTATCTCTTATTGTTGATGATGCATTAAGTATAGGAATTGGTTAGAACCAATTATTGCATTATATCCCTACCTTGTCCAGATAAAATCCTGTGAATCCTAATTAAGTGTAGGATCGAATGATGCTTAGCTATGCATAGACCGGTAGAAGTCGGGTGATTTCCTGTCACCTGCGAGATGTAGGATGAGCTCTGGTCATGGTTGGCTATATTTGCTATCATGAAAAAGAACTATGTGTTAATAATGAAAGGTGACCGGACGGGATGATGGTAGTGCAGCAACAAGGCATGGAGGTCTTGGGTGTGAATCTATCCCCGTCTATGTCGTTTAAGGACCGATACGCTGTACGTCCTCATGTCATGTTGAACGCAGCCTAACACTTAGCTGGCCGGATAAGTCGTTCCGACCGCGAAGCCTAGTAGCTCGACTCAGGCCGGGGACGCGAGTAGTGGCAGCATTCTGGAGGTAGTAAGGATGTGCGGAGAGCCATTGGCATAAGTCCAAGGCGGGTTAGAGTCCCGAACAACCTTGGCAGAGTGGTTCTCTGAAAATGTTGATCTGTTCGGACTCGCGACTCCTGAATCGTACCAAAGGTGACTCGTTTGCGACCCTGACGGGGGAAGCAGGGTTTGTGTTTAGGAATACCCCTCCAGCTGGATAGGAATCGATTTGAATCGCTGTCTCTCCCAGATAGTGAGAACTTGACTGAGCAGCGGCAACGTAGATTCACTAAATTTAAAGATATGGTTAAATGATGATGATGATGATGATGATGATAATGACAATGAGCCATGAAATACCTGATATGGTTATTATTGTTTGCAACTTAATCAAGTGATTGATTAGTACAGGTGCTAATATAGATGGTAGGAAATGGCTAAAAGTCACTGCTAGTACAGGTGAATAATGCTAATGGTTACTCAAGCTTTTATGCAAAAAGGTTGTCCAGCCAGATCCACTAAATTAAGCTATGCATGATCCTTGGTGTCATTTGTTTTGGTTTTCGCCGGGTAAGTCTGGCTGAGTACATTCGAGTACTCAGGGTTTATCCCACCATGTTGCAGGTGGAGTTCTCGGCCTGTTGAAGATGGTGGCTAACCGCCAGTGGGCTCGGTGATTCTATAGTTACTTCTCATCTATATGCTTTTGTCGGATGATGTCGCTTATGCTAGCAATGTATTTGGAACATATATTAATGTAATCTTTTGAAAGCTATGTTGTTTTCACTAATCGGTTTTGAAACACAAACTTGTACTATTATTTTTGAATTCATTTGTAATATTATTTTCCATTTGCACCCTGCTGTATGTGATGTGTATTTGCTTAATCACGCGATCTTGGTTGTGATGTTGATTTACCGAGGTCTTTCGGGACACTTGGCGGACTACCGGGTTTATATGAGTGAAGGTATGTGTGTGTCAACATGTTAGCGGGGACAGCCATACTTGATCTTGTATAAATTGGGCGGTTCTGTTACAGCTGGCATCAGAGCAAGATTAAGCATAATACTTGTCATGTACATTGTTTTAAAAACAAAGTTTTGGTTTTAAAAAGCCTATTTTAACTAAAACTTTAGCTACAGAGCAAATTTGTCAAAACAAATTTGCAAAACTATGCTAGCGACATCCTCCTTTATGCCCGATTAAGGACTATTAGGTGGCTATCTAAGTACTAACATGGGGTTTTTTACTTTAAATGTCGTCCATACGGCGTGCTATTGTATGGATGCCATTCGCTTGAATGGTAATGTATGGATCAATTGTCTCTCACGCCGGTAAGTGTGAGTTGTGAGAGCATGACCGTCCAACTATCGGTCTAGGGGAGAGTTAGTCGTGTTCTTATCGGAATATTTACATGGTACACCCATGTATATATGAAGGTACTTAATTGTGGGTATATTTATCGGGTAGCTATGGATATCGAAGTATATACATCTGGGGATGTATATATGGAGAGTATCTTAGTTTACTGCTTTCATTGTGTGCTTATTTATCTCTTGTGGGGATGGGCTGCAATGAATTTGCCTGCAGGTACGCTAACCATGAATGCGTAGATTGAATGTAGCTGACGACTAGCTATATATCGAGAGAGTACGTGTTATGCCACCGACATAGAACGTGATTGCCACCTTAGGCTGGCAATTTTGTGAGGACGAATAGGACGAGCATGCGTCATGATTGTGCTTGTGCATAAATATGTTTCCCTCACCTTGTTCTAATACTAAGTAACTTGTGATCAATGTGATGTTGCTATCTTCCCTGTGTGAAGCTAGACAAAATGCCTTGTTCCATGTTGCTTGAATAGGAAGTTCTTGAGAAAAGTGTGTGCTTAGCCTTGCTAGAAATAATTGTGGTTACATGTTTAAACCTATAAATGTCCTCTAGTTTAGCCAAGTGGTGGGTATGTTGTTCTTACAAGCTTTTGCAAATGCTTTAGGCCTCACTTAAGTACTTGGGATTCTTATGACTAAAATTAATTTATTGTTGGTCTAAGGTAACAATGTTTAGAGCTGCTAGAATAACATGTTTGTGTGCTCTCTTGTTAAGTAGAACAAAGGCAAGTTTTGTTTTGCTTGTGGGACGTTGGCTGCTAGAACAATTTCTGTAGTAGTGATGTTTGCGTGGTCATAACGGTGTTTTCTATAGTTATGGAGAATACCAAAGCCGTAGCTAACTTTTGTATCTTGCTTGTCCAAAAATTTCATGACCCCAGGCCTTATGGGTTAAGAGTTATGAATTTCAGAAGTTTGTTGTCAGGTTTTGCTTATGTTCTGAACAGATCTTAATATTTTTTTTGTTTTACCTATGTGCATATAGAATTATTTCTTGGAAATAGTAGAAGAAGTATAGTACTTTTTCTAAGCTTTCCAAAATGTCTAATAGCACTGCTTTTGGTGATCTAAATCTCCAGTTATGAGCTTGCAAAATGGAATGACAGAATCTGTCCAAATCTGGGCAGAGATGTCTTCTTTGTCTTGTTTGGTCTTGTTAGCTGTAGGATCATCTTCATATGATAATAAGAAAGTTATAGACAACTTAATAAGCTTTACCTAAAGTCTAGGATCACCTTTGTTTGATGCCTACAACTTCAGTTATGCTTGAAACCTGTGCCTACTGTACTGTTGTTCAGTTTTCTGTGCATATACTAAGTGGATTCTTTAGCTTACTTTGGTTTTGGGCCAAGCTTGTAGTTAAATCTTGTATGGTAAATGCTTGTTATGTGTATGAGCCTTGTGCTTAGTAATTGTTCTTAAGCTAGTTTGATTGAATCTCTCAAATGCTTGCTTGAAACTATGATGTGGTATGTATGCTTGTTATCTAATTAGTGCCATAGTTATCACCTCGTTTGGTCCTCGGTAAGCATATGAGTGTCAAATAGCTTTATCTTAGAACAACGCTCAAGTTACGTAATCGCACGGTTGTCGCCTCCAATTAAATTCTCTCTTAGAAACCTGAGCCTGTACATGTGGTTGCTAGCCTTGAACGTTGCGCTACGAAGACTTTATCTATGCCTTTGCTTGACCTTAGGCCTAAGCTTAGTTCCCTTGAATGCTTACATGTGTCGTGGTTGTTCCACTCCTGTGTAGGAGGACCCTACTCAAAAATCCTTGTCGGACCTCATTGCTCTTTCTCCTACTGATGAGCTAGTGCAACGCTAATCGCTATCTGCCCTGGCTTTGGAACCTTTTCCTCACAAATCATGTCATTGCTTTATCAACTGAATCCCTAGTTAGTGCAATGGCTCTGTTCCTTGAATCTCATTTATTTTGCCTCCAACCCTTTCAAGTCTCTAGATGTTTATCAGCCTTGATCGCATGATGCTGCTCGACAAGACCAAATCTCAGTTTAATCTTTATCTGGTACTCACTTTGGTGGACACGAGGCGTATATGGAAATTAGGCAAGAAGTCCCCTGCTCAGTTGTCTTTGGCAAATAAGCTATGTTCTCTTGCGTTGTGTTTTGATCTTTAGATCGCCTCCTTGTTGATTCCTAACCTTGTGACTATCCTTGTTGCTATCCCTCTTTTGCACAATGCGTGCTCTTACAATTTAATTGGTGCCACGGGAAATTTCACTTTTGGGTTGTATGTTCAGTAATGGTGCCACGATTAGCGATCTACGGTGCCGTGACGAAACCGAGAGCCTCCTGTGGGTGCACACACAGGTCAGGTCTTTGCTCGACGCTACCGTGTATCGGGGTTTCTAGTCACGATCCATTATAGAACTGCACCGATGTGTTATTTTCAAGTGAGCTCTTCCTTGGTTATCTCTACATATCTTATCGAAGATCCCTATATCAGACCGAAAGTAGTAGAGCTTCCTGTTGAAGTCACAAAAAGGATAGCCTTTGAAGAACTGGTCACTGACATAAACATTAATCGACTACAAGAGGTGGTAGACAAGTGACTCCACTTGGTTGTCCCAGTATTGACGTCCGTCACCTAGTGAACAACTTATGTCATCATTGTTGGATCAGAAAGGCACACAACACTTAATGTTGGATAAGTTGTTAGTTAAATAAGAATCGAACGTCACATTATGATTATGACCTGGCTATCCAAGTCTTGATCATTATGTGCATGTGGATCGCATACATCCAAGATCAACCATTTCTAGTGTGACCCTTTTCTGCGTTGACTTCAATGGCGACCATCGGTTTATGCTTCACCACAATTCTTATTGGCAAGAGTGTAGATTTACAACTTTTAGTGTTGATGACACAACTGATTAGTTACTAGTAGGAAGCTTAACCTCCAAAGAAGGTGACAACTTTTTGCTAATTATGAAGGCTATGTCTCACAGAGCAATGTTAAGCTAAGGAACAGCAAGCCGTTAGCAATGCAACTACTGCCTTGTTTTCCAAAACCTGTGCTATCAAGTCAATTCCATCTTGGACAATTACACAGATAGTACAAGATGTGGTATCGGCTATGTAGGAGCTAGTGACAGCACGTCCCTAATTTCAGTCAGCATCTTTGTGCCCTAGGTGCCACTAACACATGTGTCCGGACTCTATTGAATGAAGTGCCGAAGGATATATAGGAATGGTTCCTTTTCTCTATAGGACAGTCCCTCCATGAAGAGTATGCTTTGTGTTCCGAAAACATAGTCACAAGTCCAATGCTTGTGCATAGTCAAGTTGCTGTCTAAATCAAATGACTTAAGTTGTTTCCTAAGAACCACATATGGAAAACCTTAGTCTACATCCTCAGAGAAAAGAGCTGCTGCTGCTATACAAAGAGATCGAGAGTATAGAACACACACCACAACGTATGAAGCAAAGAAAGAGAAGAACACGAAATCTGTCTAGATTTTATGGCACTAAACCGGTTATCTTCAAGCCGGCGATTAGTGACTCAAACGAAGTTGGATTGACCCCAAACTTGGTGATCTCAGTCATTGCTTAGGACCCTTCAATGTCTTAAGTTGGTTTGAGTATTGGTTGAGTAAAATATCGGATTTGAGAGATATCTTGTCGGCTCGGTTTGCTGCCATTTCAGAACAGAGCAGTTTTGGTAGATGAATTGTTTGGATGGCCAAACGGTGTCCGGTTGAGTTGAATTTTGGTGAGTAGTTAGACGACCCATGGATCTACATGCCCACCAAAATTTGTGTATATTGGAGCAGTAGTTTGTGAAATATGAATAGAAAATAAAAGGGTACAGAATCTGCAATTTCGCTGTGACTGCGATCATCCTTTGCATTAGACGGTTGTGTTTGTAATTCATGCCAAGAAATTACAACTTGTAGGTGTATTACTGTTAGACAACCCTCCATACCCTTGAGAAGACTAATTGTACCCCTATGTGCTTTGCTTTTGCCCTCTTAGATTAGCAATGCGTGAGCAGTCAAGGTGTTCTAGAAGTCAAATTGTGCCCTTGCAATTCGAAAGTAATTGGAAAGGTGTCAAACCATAGATTTTTGGATTATGGTTTTTGAGATATTGATTGGCCGAAGAATGGAAGCCTCGACGTCAAATATAGTTTAAGAAAGCTGGTTTTGATACGATGCAAGTAAACCCAACTTGTCAGCAACCGCACTACACGGAGGCAAATTATACTTAACCTACTTGGTAGTAAACTAGTCCCTAGTTTTGTGATTACTTGCAACTTGTGTTGTCCTCCAAGCCTCGCTAACATCCTTCTGCATCAATGGTTCTCCAATGCTGACATGCCTAAGGTGTCTTCCATGTGTTTTACCCAAGGGGTTGCCTCAGATACAACTCGGATAATCATGTTCTTTGTTTGGATACGAGAATTCCCTAAGGAATGATTATCGAGAATGTTGAGCCAACAGAGTCACTACTATGTTTACCACTCACTCAAGAGAGACTCGACCCTACAATATTGTTATTAGAGAAAGCAAACTGCACAGATGGAACATTGTGTAGTTTCCAGCGGTGGGAATCTGAGTGATTGTGCAATCACGACCAGCACCGACATTGTCTGTTGGGTACTCGGTTTCTCATAATCTCAAAGGATGTTTTACGTCTATGATCACATCCTTTATGAAAAGTTGTGCTCAAGCCATTTTAGTAGAGAACTGCTTTTCAAACCTTATGAACAAATATAGCACCGTTGTAAGGAATATCCGTCAACAGACTGTGGTCTAGTGCAAAGTCCATAGGTCTATGCTATATCCACTAAGGAAGTAGATGTTGCAAGTATTTAGTCTACGCTTGAATCGCTCTTTGTACATCAAGGATGAAGTACGTAGGACAATGCTATTTTGGATTCCTTCCAATGTAACAATGCTTTATGGACGCCAACAAAAGAAATTCTTCAAACAACAACTTACGACGAAGAGCAAGTATCAGAAAGTGTCGTGACCAAATTAGCCTCTATGATACTTCGAAGTTAAGTGGCCTAATGCCATCACTGATGTTGGAAACTGGATGACAAGTTTCTCTTCCCTTAAAAGTCTTTCGCACCGAATCTCGGACGCTTGATTCCTTTAAGGGGAGGGCTGTAACACCCCCACAGTGTTTGCCTTACATTGGTGCATCTCGCATTGCATCACATAAGCACATTCATATCATTACCACATGTGCATCATTCTATGTTTCCATGTTGCAACACGGTGTTCTTTACTGCTCATGTATGTTTGTACCTTCATGGTGTCTGTGTGTTATGCCTAGTACCCTAGAGGGGTTGTACATGTCCCATGTACTAGGGTCCAATGTTTTTCAACGGATTGTTTCGCTTTGTTTCGAGTTAACATTCCATGTGTTGCAAATGCATGTTTAAATTGATTTGAGAAGCTAGAGCAATTGCATCACATGCAAATGAATGTGGTGACCCACCAAAACACCCTAGCTACATTTATAATGCCATTAGGAACAATGTTCATAAAGGTCATTAGTCCAAATTAGGTTTCTAAGCCCTAGTTGACTCATGTTGACCCTAGAACTAGTTTTGTTTGACTATTTAAAAAGTGCAGCTTGGAGTGTTTGCATGGAGGAGCACCCTTAAGCAAAGTTGTAGTAAACTTGCTAAGGAACAAAAGTTGTTTTATGGTCATCTCATGAAAATGATCAGAACACCCTCAAAAGTGGCCCACATGGCAGAATTGGGGCTGTTTTAGACTTAGCAAATTTCGCTAAGTGTTAAGCTGTTTTACAGTTTCGGGGTTCATACTTTGGAACAATGTAACTCCCAATCTAGGTCGATCCAGCTCTAACTCATGTTGACAAAGTTGTAGTTCCCATGTAGCTCTACATCTTGTATTACTGAAATTGTGGCAAAGGACGAACAGATTTGGAGTTATGGATCGTTGAAAATGGAGTTTCAGTCGACTTGAAACTGAAACTCAGGATTCAGTTTCAGGTAGCCTACTTTGCAGCCTTTTATCTCAAAATAGGACAAATCAATCCTAGGTCCCTTAATCAAAGTTGTTGTACTCATGTAGCTCTCATCATACGGTCTAATTAGTTGATCAAATTACTAATCGTTTCGAGAGATATGGAGGGAGAAAATCGAACTTCAGTCGTAAGTTTGAGGTGGTATTACATTTTGAATCTTCGAACAGTAGCAATGGCCGACCGGCAGCAGCGCTTTCACCGCCAAGCGTGGCTCGGCGGCTCTCTCGCATGTCCACCACGTCGCCACAAGACGTCGATTTAGAGAGCCCGAGCTCACTCATCTCTCCTCACTCGCCTCCCCACTCCCTCTCGCCACCCCAGCGCCTCTCTCTCCGCTCTCCAAATCCGAAGCGGTCACCATGGACAGGAGTGGAGCTCCATGGCCGACCACCAAGCAGCACCGTGTCGCCCCAACCAACCTTGTCTTCCTCTTCCCTGGCCTCGCGCTGCTCCTCCTCAGTGCCATCTCCTCGGTCGTGCGGTCGCGTTCTCTAGGTCGATGCCTCCCAGGCCCATGCCCGGGTCATTGGCCAGAGTTTGTACTGGCGGCATGGCATTGCGCTTGCCACACCTGTGGCGTGGCTAGGGCCATTGTCCTTCCTCGCTGCCCACGGGTCGCTTCCCCGCCGGATTCCCGGAGCCCGCCACGCCCTCGAGCCGGTGCTTTCTGCTTTGTCTCCGTGAGGTTGAAGAAGGAGGACTCACGTGTATTTAGAAGCTCTTTCTTGGGTCCAGTTGCGAAACATGTGACTCATGTGAATAGTGCCGTGAGGACTGGTTTGTGATTATTTTGCAAGAACTTTGGAATTTCATAGTAATTCATAGGAAATTCGTAAAATAGTAAATGTGGACTTTTTGGAATCCTTGTGAAATTGTCTATGCAGTAGATCTATAAGATGTCATGTTTTAGTTAAAGTTTTAGCTGTAAAATAGATTTATGCCTCTAGGTTTTTAATTCTAGTTGTATTTGTCTTTTTCATAACTAAAGATCTAGGGCTCCAAATGAATTGAAATTTTTGTGGCATGCTACTCATGTGATAGTTGATGTGTGGTAAAAATTTCATGAGTATTGGATGAAGTATGAGTGAGTTATTAGTTTATCTTGCTCTCACATGATTTCTTGCTTTAGCGACTTGTCTTTTTCATAGAGGTTGCTATACATATTCAAATGGAGTGAAATTTGTACAGTAGACTATTGAGAGGATATGTGAGCCACTGTAATTTTTGTAGAATTTATTGTATACTTTTGGTATATGTTCATTAAGTCACCTTGTTATCTAAAATAAATTAAGAAATGCATTAAAAGAATTTATTTGGTCATGGACACTAGGTTTTCTGGTGTTCTTTAGTCATGTGTGACATGTTGGTAAAGTTAGTTTTGCCTAATTATGTGTTTGCAACATAAGTTAATAATTATTTTCTTGCCGATGTGGTTTATGGACAGATATGGGAACTTAGCAAAGTTCTTCATGATAATGTGCTTTGTTGTGAAACTTGTTTATATAAAAGTTGTAGATAATTCATGTATCTAGCTGCTGTTAAAATTTGGTGGTATTTGGCCTTATAGTTTGTGAGTTATGCCTGTTTAAAGTTGGGTTCCAGAAATGGCTGCTCTCTGTTTTGTATGAACCAGTTTCTGTAGAGGTATAATTTCGACCTACTTAACATGGGAATCATGCTGTGATGGTTATATATGAAATGTAGATAATTTCATAGTCTTTCTAAAATGTCTTCTTGCAAGTCATTTGGATTTGTGTAACTCCAGTTATAGCTAAATCTTATAGCTGTTGTTTTCATGTCCAGAAATTGACAGATTCCAATTATAGTTGTTTGCTTGTATATTGCTAAGTGTGGCTTTGTTGATGATCAAGTTATGATACTTGTGACCTTGTTAAACTTGTGTCATGCTTGATGTGCTTGCTCTCTATAGTTAGTTGTGTGATGTTAGTTAAATAGCTATTGGTGTCTATGTCTTGCATAATCTTGTGTTTGTCTTAAATGCTTATGTGTGATGCATCTTGTGTTACCATTCATCACATTCATACACATGCATCTTGCATCTCATTTAGGTACGCTAGATGCACCACGTGAAGGATGAGATGTTGGAGCCAAACCTGGAGACGGCGTTTGATGGACCTATCCTGAAGGTGGAAGGACTGGACAAGTGCTAGGACCTGAGATGTCACCAAGACGGTGCAAGCTAACTGAACTGACTTGTGTCGGATCCCAGGCAAGCCCCGGAGCATTCTAAGTCTCCCATGTTTTTATAAATATATTGAGTATCTCTTATTGTTGATGATGCATTAAGTATAGGAATTGGTTAGAACCAATTATTGCATTATATCCCTACCTTGTCCAGATAAAATCCTGTGAATCCTAATTAAGTGTAGGATCGAATGATGCTTAGCTATGCATAGACCGGTAGAAGTCGGGTGATTTCCTATCACCTGCGAGATGTAGGATGAGCTCTGGTCACGGTTGGCTATATTTGCTATCATGAAAAGAACCATGTGTTAATAATGAAAGGAGACCGGACGGATGATGGTAGTGCAAAGAACAAGGCATGGAGGTCTTGGGTGTGAATCTATCCCGTCGTCGTGTCGTTTAAGGACCGATCACGTCAGACGTCCTCATGTCATGTTGAACGCAGCCTAACACTTAGCTGGCGATAAGTCATTCGACCACTGGCCTAGTAGCTCGACTCAGGCCGGGGACATGAGCAGTGGCAGCATTCTGGAGGTAGTAAGGATGTGCGGAGAGCCATTGGCATAAGTCCAAGGCGGGTTAGAGTCCCGAACAACCTTGGCAGAGTGGTTCTCTAAGAATGTTGATCTGTTCGGACTCGTGACTCCTGAATCATACCAAAGGTGACTTTGTTTGTGACTCGACGGGGAAGCAGGGTTTGTGTTTAGGAATACCCTCCAAATTGGATATGAATCGATTCGAATCGCCGTCTCTCCCGGATAGTGAGAACTTGACTGAGCAGCGGCAACGTAGATTCACTAAATTTAAAGATATGGTTAAATGATGATGATGATAATGACAATGAGCCATGAAATAGCTGATATGGTTATTATTGTTTGCAACTTAATCAAGTGATTGATTAGTACAGGTGCTAATATAGATGGTAGGAAATGGCTAAAAGTCACTGCTAGTACAGGTGAATAATGCTAATGGTTACTCAAGCTTTTATGCAAAAAGGTTGTCCAGCCAGATCCACTAAATTAAGCTATGCATGATCCTTGGTATCATTTGTTTTGGTTTTCGCCGGGTAAGTCTGGCTGAGTACATTCGAGTACTCAGGGTTTATCCCACCATGTTGCAGGTGGAGTTCTCGGCCTGTTGAAGATGGTGGCTAACCGCCGGTGGGCTCGGTGATTCTATAGTTACTTCTCATCTATATGCTTTTGTCGGATGATGTCACTTATGCTAGCAATGTATTTGGAACATATATTAATGTAATCTTTTGAAAGCTATGTTGTTTTCACTAATCGGTTTTGAAACACAAACTTGTACTATTATTTTTGAATTCATTTGTAATATTATTTTCCGCTGCAACCCTGCGTATGTGATGTGTATTTGCTTAATCACGCGATCTTGGTTGTGATGTTGATTTACCGAGGTCTTTCGGGACACTCGGCGGACTACCGGGTTTATATGAGTGAAGGTATGTGTGTGTCAACGTGTTAGCGGGGACATCCATACTTGATCTTGTATAAATTGGGCGGTTCTGTTACACCCTCATCCGGTCTTTGCCATAGGTCTTAGAAGCTAGAGCCACCGTTCATTTAACCGCTACTGCTTCGTCGGTGACGGAACACAAATCCACACCATGCGCGCTCGCCATGGCTGCAAGCACGCGCTCGCCGCGGCCAACCCCAACCGGTCACACTTACTCCCCCCTAGTGCCTATTACCGAGTCGCATTGAGCTCTAGATCCATAGAATATGATGGAGGCAGGTCGCCGATGGCCCCCTCGCTGGAACGGTAAGCACCGCCGCCATGCACCGGGCGCTTCCTAGCTCCGTGCATGCGGCCGGACCTCACCGCCGATCCACCGTTGCTTAGACCTAATCCGAGAGCTCCGCTAGAGTCCATGGAAGACGTAGCTATACTTGCCTGTCCATGTCATCGTCGGAGACGGCGAGTCCACCACCGCACGTTGCCGCCGAGCCACCATGCTCACCGGCGAGATAGCTCTGGTGAACCACTGTGCCAGCCAAGGGCACTAGTCAACGCAGGATGTCGAGTATGTCACGATGGTGAAGACGCTACCATCAGCGAGCTCTGGCCGGTCAGCGCCGTCCTCTACTCCTATGTCACAGATGGGTGGGACCTATTGACCTATGGGTCCCTGCTGTCAGACATAGTGGGTGCACTAGACCGGGTGCACCTAGCAGCTAGCTCGATTTGAAATTCGATTTTCTGTATTTATTATTCTAGATTTTATAACAAACTTCAAAAATTCATATCTAGAGCTAGGAGTGTCCAAATTGAGTAATCCAAATTTTGTTGGATTCTTTATTAAGTCTACTATTTGATAAAAATATGAAACCTATTGTTTGGGATATTTTTCTGGGGGAATTAAATTGAGCTAGATAAGTGCTTTTAAATTTGTTTCCATCTTGTAAAATACATATCTCGAGATAAGGAAGTGCACAAATTGTCATTCCAATTTTACTGGTCTTGTGTTGACATGCTCTATCTAGGAAAAATGCTAAACCTACAATAGGTATACCTGGAATATGGTCTTCCTATTTAACCTTGATTAATTGCTAGTTTCTAGTGAAAATAAATGGGGTAAAAATACATAACTTATGATCATGCAAATTTTTACACAGTGTTATGGTGCTAGGATGAAAGTAAGAAAAATATGAAATTTGTTGTTTCACACTTTTCGCTAGGCTAAACTATTTTCGGTAAAATAAGACTATGCAGCTTGTCATTTTTGTAGAGATGGCTATACTTATCCAAATGGCATGAAATTTCTATAGTAGACTTTTGGGGTCATATGTAGGCTACTGTAATTGTCTTAGAATTTACCATGAACTTTTGATATATGTTCCTTATTTCACCTTAGTATCCAATTAAATTAACAAAGGCATCTAATTATTTATTTGGGCTTGACTAAGATGTTTTCTAAAGTGTATATGATGTCTATGAACTGTTGGTACCATTGGTTGTGCCAAGATTTGATTGCTTTATGCAGTGAAACATTAATTGCTCTATAATTCAATTATAGTGACTGTTTTGCAGAGTTTCTGTTGTTAAGTAAATTGCATGGGTAAAATGATGTTTTCTGTGAATCTTGTCAATAATAAAGTTGTAGATAACTTACTTATCTTGCTTGTGTCAAATTTGCATGGCAATAGGCTAAATGGTTTGAGTGTTATAGCTGTTGGAAGTTGGTCTCTAGAAATGCTTATTCTCTAGAATTTCTGGACAGATCTAGGAAATTGCTTTGTTTGACCTTGATAGCCATTGAATCATCTTGTGATGACTATAACAAAGTTGTAGGCAGTTTCATAATATTTCTAGAAAGTCTAAGATCATAGTATTTGGTTGAGTAGAACTCCAGATATGGCCAAAATAAGTAGCTATTGTTTACAGTCCAGGAAATGAATAAGTCAAATTGTAATTGTTTGTCTTCTGTGATGGTTGTGTAGATGCTTAGGCTAATTGAGATTAGTTGTTAGCTGTAGGTTCTAACACTCTTACTGATGATGAACAACTTTACCTTAGGTTACTAGAACTTGGTGAGTGTATGTTTCTTGTACTATAGAAGAGATATGCAACTACTCAATAAAGATCGACTAGAAGAAAGTTATACATCTACTTGGTCAATGAATGTTAAACTTATCATACATCTTGTGGATAACCATGCTCATGCACATACACTTCATTAGATCATATCATCTCTTATGCATTCATGATACTCATTTGTGCAAATGCATGCAATAGGTTCCCCGGAAGGAGTGACGCTACTCGAGTTCAAACCTGAGTGTCAGGAGGAGCACCAGGCAGCCCAGGAGTAGGAGGTTCAGGCAGAAGGAGGAGTCAACATGGAAGATCTTCATGAGTGTCCTAATCACCACCCTTCCTCATTTCTGAAAGGCAAGCCTCGGAGCATTATAAGCCTCCTATGTTTTCTAAATATGAACGTGAGTCCATTTTATGTTGATGCATTAAGTACTAAGGGTTGATTGGAACCACTTGCTGCATATACTTTCCTTGTCCAAACAAATATATCTTGAATCCTATGTAGGTCTAGGATCACATATATGCTTAGCCATGGTTAGTCTGGTAGAAGTCGGATGATTTCCTGTCACCTACAAGATATAGGTAGATATCTGGTCACGGTTGGCTATAATTGCTATCGTGGAAATAACCATGTGTTGATGAATAAAAAGAGACCGGGTAGGACTGTGATAGACAAGCAACAAGGCATGGAGGTCTTGGTGCCTATTTATCCCCGTCTATGTCGGTTAAGGACCGATTCGTTGTATGTCCTCGTGTCATGTTGAATGCATGCCTAGCACTTAGTTGGCCGAATAAGCCATTCCGACCACGAAGCCGAGTAGCTCAACTCAGGCTGGGACCTGGTAAGTGAAAGTGCGCACACTGGAGGTAGTAAGGATCTGAAGGGAGCCTATGGTATGAGTCCAAGGGTAGGCCAGGCCTAAACTTCTTGGCAGACTGGTAGTATCCCTGAGGATGCGGCGCTGATCGGACCCGTGACTGTACCTGAGTTGTACTAAAGGTGACCCAACGTGACCCGATGGGGAAAGTATGGGTTTGTGTTAGGAATAACTCTCCAACTAGTTGGAATTGATTCGAGTTGTCGTCTCTCCCAGATAGTGCGAACTTGACTGAGCAGCGGCAACGTAACATTAATTGATGCAACTTGATGGTTATGATGATGCTCAAATTAATACACCGGCTATGGTTACTAATGCTTGTTAGCTTAATCATGTGATTGCTCTAGTATAGGTGCTAATCTAGAGATGTTTAATTGAATAGGTATTCAATTTGATGCTAAAGATATTAAATCTCTAAGTTATGTTACTTAAGCTTTTATGCAAAATGTTGTCAAGCTAACTCCACCGATAAAGCCTTGCATACTCCTTGGTGTCATATTATTTCTGGTTTACAACGGGAAAGTCTAGATGAGTACATTCTCGTACTCAGGGTTTATTCCCTCTTGTTGTAGGTGATAGGACATATCATGGGTACTGTAAGAATTGCCTTCATCCTACTGTGAATGAGGACTAAACCATGGGGCATGGTACTCCTAAGTTATCCTCTCTGTTATGCTTTTGCTAGAAATGGCCGTGGTACTGGCATGTATTTGAACTAAGTGTGATGTTGATGTCAAACTACTTTGCTTTTGTTATTTGAACTTGGTTTGTAATAACTATGTGAACTCCGATTTATGTGAGATACTTGTGAACCATTTGTGAACTATGATGTAACATGTGACTTGGTATGTTGAATCATGTATGATCTTAGCTTGTATGTTCGTTGGTTTGAGATCCTTCGTGATTTCATCAGACTACCGGGTTTATATCGGCTCAAGTATGATAGTTTGATCGCTTCGGTAATTGCTATTGTACTTGTGCTCTTATAAATTGGATGGTTCTATTACATAGGGGGCCGGCCGGTCTGTAGGTGGGACCGGCCAGTCCCACCAGGTGGCCTCTCACCCTCTACTGCAGTGTGGTGTCTTCTGGTGTCTTCCAGATCCTTCTAGTGCTGTTTATGCTACGAATAAGTGCAATTAATTCTGACATATAGGTCCACCTTGATGGTTTTCTGAATAAACCCTGCTAAAAACATAGATTAACCAAAACTCATGAAATTTATTAGTTTAAAGCCCTAGACCTATGTTTGGTGATGGAATTAAGTATATATGTAGGTTATATTGATGGTTTATAATTGATGTTAATGACCATCAACAGAGAGGTTGAGGGACTTCCTACTCTATAAAGGGTTCATTATGGGTAAGGTTGACACCACTCTTTTTACCAAGAAGATTGGCAAGGACTTGTTTGTGTTGAAAATCTATGTGGATGACATTATCTTTGGATCAAGCAAAGAAGACTTTTGTGAAGAGTTTGGGAAGATGATGACTAATGAGTTTGAGATGTCTATGATTGGAGAGTTGAGTTACTTCCTTGGTTTTCAAATCAAGCAATTGAAGAATGGTACATTTGTGAGTCAAGGCAAGTACATCAAAGATATGCTCAAGAAGTTTGGAATTGTTGATGCCAAGTCAATTAGTACACCGATGGGAACAAAAGGAAATTTGGATAGCGATGCAAGTGGCAACATGGTGGATCAAAAGTCGTATCACTCAATGATTAGAAGCCTATTCTATGTGATCACATCAAGATCAAATGTCATGTTTAGTGTATGCATGTGTGCAAGATTCCAAGCCTCACTAGAATATTGAGGTACTTGAAGCATACACAAAATGTTGGTTTTTGTGGTATCCCAAAGGAGCAAAGTTTGAGCTAATTGGTTATTTTGACTCGGATTATGCGGGATGCAAAGTTGAGAGAAAGAGCACATCAGGCACATGTCAACTATCGGGAAGGTCACTTGTATCTTGGTCATCAAAGAAGCAAAATAGTGTGGCACTTAAAACCGCCATAGCCAAATACATATCTACAAGTGGTTGTTGTGCACAAATTCTTTGGATGAATGCCACTTTAAAAGATTTTGGAATCAAGTTCAAACCTGTTGACACAAAAATTTGGTTCGAGAATGGAAGTCCCTGAAGACAATAAATTATCAAGGAAAGCCGAGTCCTCCAATCAAATCAGCTAAACAAATTGCCAGATCAGTTAGCAAAATGGTGACATCAAAGGAATGAGCCCTACTGGCAGAGACGGCAAGACATGACGCAAGAAGACACGTCGGGCTCTTTAGAAGGGAAAGATTGGAGTCCAAGTTATCTTAGATTAGGAAGTTTTGTTTGCTTTTCCAAGTTTTTCATAATCGGTCTTGTTCGACTAGGACTCGTAGTCAGGCTTTGGGTATAAATATTGAACCCCGGCCATTGTAATGGAGATCTCTAACAATCAATACAAACAAGTACCTTTACTTTTTGGCTCACGCCACCCCTTAGGAGTGGGAGTAGATTAGATTTCGATGAGTTCTTAGCATGCAGGGCTGCCCTTGGTTAGGTCCAATCTCCGGTTTGTCTATGAGTATCCGTCATCACTTATATTGTGTTTGTAAGGCTGTCCTCAGTTAAGTCTGATCTCTTGCAAGCTTGGTATAAGTTCGTTATCATCGGTTAATTGTAAGGCTACCCTCGGTTAAGTCTGATCTCTTGCAATTGCTGATAGTTACCCTTCGATTCTTATCAAAATCCGCACGGCTGCCCTCGGTTAAGTATGATCTTGTATGAATTTTGATACGAATCCCTTGCCCGGTTAATGTTGAGATAGATCGGCTTTGTATCTTTTTGAATTGTCATCTTGTCACATTACAATGTTTACACGTTGCTTTGAAGATGGTTGTTGCCAGTCTATCCATTCTATCCCGATCTTGATAAAAGATAGCGTGTGGTCAAAGGCATGTTTAGCCCTAGGTAAGGCTTGCTAGTTGATGAGATCTGGTCTAGATGTGCTTTTATGGCTGCATCGCTTAGGTCTGACCCGCACCGTTAGCATCATAGATTGGAAATCATCATGTAGTAAGTCTTGCTTATGGCCAAGCATAGTCTTCAGTTGCATGCTATGTCTACATTGGCTATTTAGCCAATCGCCTGAGTTTTCATGATCATAGCGTGTTCCTGCGATCTCGTTAGGCGTTTATAGATCTATATGCTTTGAAGGTTTAGTTTGTTATCTTTTTAATGGCTACATCGGTTAGGTCTACCCCCACTGCTAAAGATAGTAGATTAGATCTGATAGGTGTACGGGTTTGTACGCGTCTAATGGTTGAGTGGTTGCATGCTATGACCCTTCTTTTCGCTGGAATCGGCTATTTAGCCAATAACCTGTCTTTTGGTTAATATGTATTGGCTGTTTACATGCTTTTCACTTGTTTTTATCCTGGTTAAAAGCCAGTATGTTTCTCAATCAAATCATATGCTTTCACGCCAATCTTTTTACATCTTTTGCATGATTTCATGATGATTGGCAGGTTAGATCTATATAATTGAGTAACTGATGATTGCCGATATGCTTGTTTTACTTATCGTACATCATAAACATGCTAGATATCGACTCTCTAGCCGATAGCCTTATCCAGCTCGCCACTTGGCCATATATTTGGAACGGTCTGGACAAACACCGGCATATTCCACCTTAAATTACTGATCAATCTTGTCTCCTCATCAATTGTAGGGTCAAATTGACTAACATACCCTAGGTCATGAACATACGGCCCAGTGTCCTCCTAAGCCCAGAGAGAGCTCAAGGTATGCTCCACATAGTTTCTCTCGGCTTGCTTGTGTCCCGGCTCCCTGTCACTTTTTCCCATCAACATAGATTGGCATGCTCGGTGGGACCACAATCATTTGATCAGAAGTCAACTGCAATCATCAACATGGAAAACAACAATGCCATCCTCAAGGTCAACCTTGAAGACTTGTCTAATGACTACAAGCCGCTCATCAAGCAAGCAGTGGAAGAATTCAAAGAGAAGTGCCTGTTGTCTTACAACAGGACGCACGAATCCATCATTCAGAAGACCCCACTGCCAAGAATTCTCCTACATGGATAGAGTGATCCAGATGAAGAAGCTAAAGCTAGATTTGCCGCCAAATGATTCACAAGACTGTCAATGAAGTCATTACAAATCACAATCAGATGCTTGCCAATACGGTTGGCAATGTTATGAAGACAATTTTCTTTGCGGCACCAGTTGATCAAACGGGACCGGCATATTTTAGTGGCTTCAACCCTTTGGCTATGGGAAGCAATGTGACTAGCTCTAATCAATAGCCAAATAGTGGGCAGTATCAGTTGCCACCAGTGTAGCAGCCTCCTAGAAGACAAGCCCCAGACTCTCAAGTTCAGCTAACAGCGGGGGGCAAGTACCAACCCTGCTAGCAGTAGGGGGCAAGGTCAAGGTCTAGTGACAGGGGCAACCACCAGCTCAACAACCTCTAAGTGCCCCTGTCACACAGACAAATCAGCTTCCAACTAGACAAAACCAATCTTATTCAATCCAGCAGCCAACCTCGCTGATCAGTCAACAGGTTGTGCAACGGCCATCTCAGGGGAAGCTCACTACTTCCTATTAGACACCTCAGTCGGCCTATAAAATTGCTTCGTTAGTACAATGGATCACCAAGGATGTGGGTCCTAACTTCTTCAATAGTTGGTTATAAGGATATACCACTCACATGGCCCATATCGTCTATCTAGAAGGTTATCATCCAATTTCTGACGCCAGCATGAACAAGATGGTACCACACCTTGTGTATTAGAATCCTTATAACTACAACATCCAGCAACTTCAAGCCTAGGGATAGCTGCTACAAGTTCAAGGACAATAGTCTCAGGCTCAGGGTCAACAAGCTCAAGCACAAGGATCTCAAGCCTTGGCCTAAGGATAGCCGAGACAGGAAGCCGTTGGCATGGATGCTGATGAATTCACCAATAGGATAGTTGCTATGATGTAGAGCTAGTTTGGTCTAAAGCCCAAAGGGCAAGTTGGCTCCTACCAGCGCCAATACCCTGCTTGGTATGATATTTTGTAGCTCCCTCCATGCTATAGGGTCTCAGACTTCTCAAATTTACCATTATAGATGAGATGACAACCATGGAGCATATTAGCTGCTACCTCGTTCAGCTCGGAGATGCATCTATTGAGGAGGCACACAGAGTTCAATTCTTCCCTTTGTCCCTCTCTAGACCGGCCTTCAATTGGTTTTCTCCGCTCGAACCAAACTCTATCACTGGGTGGGCTGATCTAGAGAACAAGTTCCATGCATATTTCTATAGTGGGACAAGCATGAGGCAAAGAAGCAATGAGTTAGGCTCTGAGTTCATTCAGAGAGATAAGGAGCCGTTGCTACTCATTGAATCTGTCTGATGGCCAATTGGCTGGATTGGCCCTTCAAGGGAAGCCTCCATTGATCACAGAAAAGTTTGAAGGCTAGGACTTTGAAAACTTGGCCCATTTAGTTCAGAGAGTGTCTGCTTTTGAAAGTCAGCACTGGACCCTACGCAAAGAGAAGTATTTGAAGGGCACTGCTGCTATGACTAACCCCTATGATGCAGACTCTGATGAAGATGAAGAAGTCGTGACCGCTGAATGGCAAGGCTCCAGTATCATGTCCATAGGTAAAAGAAAGGAGAATGTTTACGATTTTGATGTCAAGAAAGCTGATAGGATCTTCGACATACTGCTGGAGAAGAAGCAGCTGAGACTACCCACAAATCATGTGATCCCTTCGGCTGAAGAATTAAAGGAGAAGAAATACTGCAAGTTCCACAATGTCACCACTCATAATACTAGTGAATGCATAATCTTCCGTGTGCACATTCAAAAGGCCATAGAGCAAGGAAAGATCAAGTTCGAGCTAGCCAAGAAACCAGCAATGGGCATATATGGACATCCCTTCCTAGGGGTGCATATGGTGGAGTTTCAGTTGGCTAAGGGAAAGACAAATGTCTTGACATGAGCTAAGAACAAGGAAAACGGGTTAGTTGACCCTAAAGTTCAGATATCACCAAATGAGTTCAAGAAGGATGATTAGCAAAAGAGCCGATACGAACAAGGCAAGACATCTAGAGCTGGTGCTTTACATCCTTGGGTCACTTCTAGGATCTTGTTGAACAAGTGGCAATGCCAGAAGGAGGACTATCAGCACTGGCTTAAAGAGGAAGAATATGAGCATCAGTGCAAAGAAGAGAGGTACGAAAGAGAACAAGCCGATCTACATTGGAGTTGTCCTTTCTTCAGAAACTGTTGGAATGAAGGTTTGAAATTGACTACAAGACAAAACTACCTAGAGTGTAGTAATCAGTATGTAGAGTTCAGGCAATCTCAAGCCAACCGTTGGTTCATCCATGAGCATTTAAATTATCAATCTAACAGCATGGATCGGCGCATAAAAATAATGGAGTTCATGATTGGTTAGGCAAGCGTGCCCATGATGAAAATTGGGCTGATCGTGATGAAGAAAAAGAGTATGCTTGGCAGGAGGGCCAATGTTGCCCAGGAGGTCTGACAAGGAGCCAGAAGAGAAGAGTTCAATGCTTAAGGAATAGATAATTAGAAGCTCAGAAGTATAGTAGACCTTGGACATGGCGCATCAAGCAAACAGCCGACAATGGTATGCCATCGGCTAGTACTAATTATGTATTCGCTCAACCTACAGAACTTGAAGCATCTTCAGGGCATGAGCAAGGAAGATACAAGCGCCTCCATAGCGAAATAGTGAAGGTAGACATCATTAGAGTTAGCAATGAACGTCAACAGCCGATCCAAGCAGTCGACTTTAAAGATGTGTCTTAATGGATTCCCCAATCGATGATACTAAAAGGAAGTTAGGACAGGGATTTACGTCGGCCGATTTACTAGAAGAAGTCGATATTGGACCTAGTGATAGGCCTAGGCTGATGTATGTAAGCGCTAAATTAGATCCTAAGTATAAGCAAGAATTAATAAATCTTTTGAAAGAGTATCGAAATTGTTTTGCTTGGGAGTATTACGAGATGCCCGGTCTTAGCCGATCGATTGTAGAACATCGACTACCTATCAAAGATGGATATCGACCATTTAAGCAGACCCTAAGAAGATTTAAACCTGAGTTGCTTGAAGACATTAAAAAAGAAATCAGAAGTCTATACGAAGCTAATTTCATTTGGCAATGTTGATATGCCGAGTGGATTTCAAATATAGTCCCCGTGCTCAAGAAGAATGGCAAACTGAGGGTTTGCATTGATTTTAGAGATCTAAACAAAGCTACACCTATGGATGGTTATCCGATGCCGATAGCTGATCTATTAGTAGATGAAACATCAGGGCACAAAGTTATCAGCTTCATGGACGGCAATGTTGGCTATAATCTGATTTTTATGGTCGAAGATGATATTCCTAAAACTGCTTTTAGATGTCCTAGACCCATTGGATTATATGAGTGGGTAGTCATGACTTTCAGTCTAAAAAAGGCCGGTGCAACTTATTAGAGAGCTATGAATTATATTTTCCTTAAGTTGATCGGTAGAATAGTTGAGATATACATTGACGATGTGGTTGTGAAATCCAAAGGTTATAAAGAACACCTAGCTAATCTATGGGAAACTCTTGAGTGCACAAGGAAACATGATTTGAAGATGAACCCGAACAAATGTGTTTTTGGGGTATCAGCCGAAGAATTTTGGGTTTCATGGTGCACAAAAGGGGGATTGAAGTTGGGCAGAAAAGTATGAAGGCTATCGATGAAGCAGTTCCACCAACGAATAAGACCCAGCTGCAATCTCTAATCAATAAGATTAATTTCATCAGGAGATTCATCTCAAATATATCAAAAAAATGTTGTCATTCTCTCCCCTGTTGAAACTAAAAGCTGATCAAGAGTTTCAATGGGGCAACATAAAACAGAAGGCATTTGATGAAATTAAGGAATACATGAAGGTTCCACCAGTGCTGGTCCCTCTGCAACTTGGCAAACCCTTTAAATTGTACATGTTGGCTGATAACCATACAATTGGATCGGCCTAAATGCAAGAGTTTGAAGGGAAGGAATGGGTCATTTTCCATCGAAGTAGAAAGCTTTTGGACCCAGAAACAAGGTATTCTCCCGTGGAAAAGTTGTGCTTGTGCCTTTATTTCTGATGCACCAAATTATGACATTATCTGCTATCGGCCGAGTGCATTGTGGTATCTAAGGCCAATGAAATCAAGCATATGTTGTCAATGCCAATTCTGAACAGGAGAGTAGGAAAGTGGATCCTCGCATTGTCTGAGTCTGACATAAGATATTAATCGGCCAGAGTAGTCAAAGGACAGATAATGGCCGACTTCGTGACTCATCATCATGGACCTTGTATTGGTTATGTGGAGTCGATGCCCTGGACTTTATTCTTTGATGGCTCATCGTGCAAATAGGGCGATGGAATTGGCATCATTATTATTTCACCCCGAGGGTTGAGTTTCAAATTTGCATATACTATCAAGCCAATGACGACCACTAATTAAGCTGAATATGAGGCTATCCTCAAAAGACTTCAACTTCTACAAGAAGCAAAGGCTGATGCAATTGAAATCTTTGGAGATTCTCAGTTGGTGATTAATCAGTTGATCGACCTATATGATTATAAAGATGATATCTTGAGAGGTTACTATGAGAAATGTCGCAGCATGATCAATGAATTCCCTATGGTCACCATCAGGCATATCCCAAGAGTTTAGAATCAAGAAGCTAACCGGCTAGCTCAAAGCGCTTCTATTTATCAACAAATTCAAGAGATCCTCAGCAATGAGGTCAATGCCAATGATTGGAGGGAAGAAATAATGAACTATCTTAGGAATCCATCATACAAAGTCTCTAGGAAGCTCATGTACAAATCGATCAAATACGTACTACAGGATGAGCAGCTATACTATAAGACGATCGATGGGGTATTACTCAGATGCCTGAGTCAAGAAAATGCTACAGTCCTCATGGGTGAAGTCCACGAAGGAGTTTGCGGGGCTCATCAGTCCACTTATAAGATGAAATGGGTTATTGGAAGATTAGGGTATTTCTGGCCGATGATGCTGGAAGATTGTTTTAAGTATTACAAAGGATGTCAGGATTACTAAAGATTTAGTAATGTCCAAAGATCACCAGCATCAGTCATGACTCCTATAATCAAGCCATGGCCATTCAAAGGTTGGGGAATTGACATAAACGGACAAATTTATCCACCATCTAGCAAAGCCCATAAGTTCATGGTGGTGGCGACAGATTATTTCACTAAGTGGGTTGAAGCAATCCTGCCAAAGATAGTGATGTCCAAAAACATGATTGACTTTGTCCAGGAGCATATCATCTATCAGTTTGGAATCCCTCAAACTATCACTACCAACCAAGGAGCAATGTTCCTTTTTGAGAAGTTCGAGAGCTTCGCTGCCGGCATCTGATTCAGGTTATTGAATTCTTCTCCCCACTACACCTAGGCCAATGGACAAGTAGAGATGTCCAATCAGACATTGATTAAATTGATCAGGAAGAAGATAATCGATCAGCTAAGGAAGTGACACTTAACATTGAATGAATCATTATGGGCCTATAGGATGGCATGCCACAGATCAACTAAATGCTCTCCTTATGAATTAGTTTATGGACATGCAACCATTCTTCCATGGGAGATCATAGCTGGATCATGGTGTACTGAATCTCAAATAAATCTAATAGACGGTGATTACAAAGTTTTGATGATGGACGACCAAGAAGATCTAAATTGTCATCGGCTTTGCGCTTTGGAAAACATTGAAGCTAACAAACTAAGGATCTCCAAGTATTATGACAAGGAAGTCAAAGCCAAGTAGTTCCACAAAGGTGAATTGGTTTGGAAGCTGATCCTGCCAATTGGAACCAAAGACAATGCTTATGGCAAGTGGTCGCCTAACTGGGAAGGGCCTTATATATTACTCGATGTGTGCCTGACAATGCTTACTTCTACGAAATGTTAGAAGGTAAAGAATTCAACAGAGTGCTCAATGGAAAGCACTTCAAGAAGTGTTATCCCAGTATTTGGGTCGATGCTTGAATTAGCTGATTGAATTCTCAATCGAGCTTTTGTAGCCGATATAAGAAAATATCGCCCTCAGAACAAAATTTGAACAACCGAAATTCAGCCTAAGGAGGCAAAAGCCAGTGTGGTATGGATCGCCTATAGTGCAAAAAATGAAAATAAAAAGGGAAATCCACATTGCATAAGGAAACAGAAGAGGAAAAAATTGCTTCAAACAAAAAAGGTTTATTTGTCAGTTTCTTGTTACAAACTAAGAGCCAAGAAACACTTTGTTCACAATGTCTCCGGACGAGGAAGAGAAAGCTATGGTGTCGGCGGCGTTGGAGAAATCCTCAATCAAGCTCTCATGATCTTAGGATGATTGGTCACTGGAAAACCATGGGGAAGAAGTCGAAGCTCGCATCCAGAGCAAACTTGCGCCATGGCCTGGGCAACGGCAGTGCCATGACGAACACCATAGAGAGCAACCTCCCTAACACGATTCAAGACATCATGCAAATGGGCCACCGATATAGCACCCCTAGCATTAACGAATCATGTCGCATAATTCGTAGCCAGTTGGAGATTTTCATGCTACGCTGACAAGGCTGATAAATTCAAAGGAGAAACAGTCAGAGTTCTATGAGGTCAGGGTTGTGAGAATAGAAGTCGCGGCAAGAAATTTCACCTATGATTCTAGCCTTAGCTTCGACCAACCACACTTGAGTAGAGTTGGCCCTATTCTCTGAAATGGTGAGCGCTTCCTACAGAGCATTCAGATGGAAGTCCATGCACCCAAGATCACGAGTTGCATTGGAATATCACACCCGAGACTCATCTCTCTCCTGAAGAAGTTGGCAGACATTGTTCCCATGGGAATCAGAGGATCCTATGGAGGAGTTTAGAGCCACCACCTGCGCGCCGTTGGGACCAATGATCATGTGGGGATGAAGGCCACCATTTGGGTTGGCCCTGCAGATAAGAAAGGTCAGACTAATCCGCTCAAGGATCATGAAACCATGTTCATCCTTACTCTTGGAGATGAGAATGCTGGTAAGGCGGCACGAACTCATTAGGTCCCATCAGCGGGTCTCTTGCCGTTCTCCATCACTATGGAAAAGATGATAGTTTTGGATCTAAAGATGAGAGGAGCAGTTCATGCTTAGGACACAAGACAATCAAGATGTGGCAGATTGGTGTCTTGTCCATGGCCATGGCCCATATTTATAACCCAGAAGACACAATGATAGATCTCCTCGAGGCTGCACAATTGGAATCGGTTATGGGAAGGAATCGTCACCCCGAGATTGAAGGGACAGTTTGTGAAGAATTAGGAGACGCAACAGATTCAAAAAATTATTGCTTTCCATGATTATGATACCTCAGATCCTGGAGGATTGTTACAAAAAGAATTACACCACAAACTGAGTAGCAATCCCAAGAAGACTTCATTGGATTGAAGGAAGTCTAAACCCCACAAAGCTAAAAAATGTGGGTCGCACTGGCTAAGAGATGGAAGTAGCATCAGGGGGAGAAGGAATTAGACCTATCCATCAAGAATGCACTGTTAACCTCATAGGCTCTTGCCATAGGTAGAGTAAATAAGGGGAAGGTGTCCACACATTCAAGCCCTTGCAAACATTGGAACAGCCTAATACCGATGGTGAGAAGACTCAAGTGATATCACAAGAATTCTTCTAACGACGATGACTAATTCCCTTTCTTGACAAGGCACTAAAATGGGTGACACAATCACCCTAAACACAAGAATTCTTCTAGCCATCAGAGGTTTTCAAGGTGAAGCGTTGGTCCAAGAAGGATCTAACAAAGCCGAGAGCGCTCGGAGGAGTGGAAGCGAGAGGAACATGGTTGGATTGTTGGGTCGTTCTTGTCAAGATCAGATGAATATTTATAGTCGACCAAAGAAGCTGAATCCAAACGCCCATGAAGCAATAGTGCACCCATGGAACTTTGGGACGTAGGATGTCGACAAAGAAGTGGCATACTCGTGAAGCATGCAAACGACCGAGAGCATAGTGAGAAACAGAGCTAGTGAGCCCCAAGGTAAAGTTCTTGGTCCCTATTAAAGACAAATCGATGGCCTCAAGATAGCACAGAAGATAATTTTAGAATAAAATCACTTTTATCCTAAAATTGGGGGGCATGTGTTGACATAGAAATTTGGTTCGAGATAGGAAGTCCTTGAAGACAAGAAATTATCAAGGAAAGCCGAGTTCTGCAATCAAATCAGCTAAACAGATTGCCAGATCAGCTAGCAAAATGGCGACATCAAGGGAATGAGCCCTACCGATAGAGATGGCAAGACATGATGCAAGAAGACACGTCAAGCTCCTTAGAAAGGAAAGATTGGAGTCCAAGTTATCTTAGATTAGGAAGTTTTGTTCGCTTTCCAAGTTTTTCATAACCAGTCTTGTTCGACCAGGACTCATAGTCAGGCTTTGGGTATAAATATTGAACCCCGACCATTGTAATGGACATCTCCAATGATCCATACAAACTAGTACCTTTACTTTTCGTTTCACGCCACCCCTTAGGAGTAGGAGTATACTAGATTTCGATGAGGTCTTCGACAAGCAGGGCTGCCCTCGGTTAGGTCCGATCTCCAGTTTGCCTATGAGTATCCATCATGACATATATTATGTTTGTAAGGTTGCCCTTGGTTAAGTCTGATCTCTTGCAAGCTTGGTATAAGTTAGTTAACGTCGGTTAATTGTAAGGCTACCCTCAGTTAAGTCTGATCTCTTGCAATTGCTGATAGTTACCCTCGATTCTTATCAAAATCCGCATGGCTACCCTCAGTTGAGTCTGATCTTGTATGAATTTTGATACGAATCCCATGCCCGGTTAAGGATGAGACAGTTCGGCTTTGTATCTTTTTGAATCATCATCTTGTCAAATTAAATTGTTTACACCTTGCTTTGACAATGGTTCCTGCTAGTCTAGCCGTTCTATCTCGATCTTGATCGAAGATAGCGTGTGGTCAAAGGCATGTTTTGCCCTAGGTAAGGCTTGCTAGTTGATGAGATTCGGTCTAGAAGTGCTTTTATGGCTGCATCGGTTAGGTCTGACCCCCACTGTTAGCATCATAGATCTGGAATTGTTAAGTAGTAAGTCTCGCTTATGGCCAAGCATAGTCTTCGGTTGCATTCTATGTCTGCAATGGCTATTTAGCTGATCGCCTGAGTTTTCATGATCATAGCATGTTCCCGCGATCTCGTTAGGTGTTTATAGATCTATATGTTTGAAGGTTTAATTTGTTATCTTTTTTATGGCTGCATCGGTTAGGTCTGAACCCCACTGCTAAACATAGTAGATTAGATCTGATAGGTGTACGGGTTTGTACACGTCTAATGGTTGAGTGTTTGCACGCTATGACCCTTCTTTCGTTGGAATCGGCTATTTAGCCGATAGCCTGTCTTTTTGAGAACATGTATTGGCTGTCTACATGTTTTTTACTTGTTTTTATCCTTGTTAAAAGCTAGTATATTTCTCAATCAAATCATGTGCTTTCACACCTATCATTTTACATCTTTTGCATGCTTTCATGATGATCGGCATGTTAGATCTATATAATTGAGTAACTGATGATTGCCGATACGCTTGTTTTACTTATCATTCATCATGAACATGCTGGATATCGACTCTCTAGCCGATAGCCTTATCCTCCTGGACACTTGGCCGTATATTTGGAACTATCTAGACAAACACCGGCATGTTCCACCTTAAATTACTGATCAATCTTGTCTCCTTGTCAATTGCAGGGTCAAATAGATTGGCACGCCCTAGGTCATGACCATCCGGTCTGGTGTCCTCCTAAGCGCGGAGAGAGCTCGGGGTCTACTCCACGTGGTTTCTCTTGGGTTGCTTGTGACCTGGCTCCCTGTCACTTTTTGCCATCAACACAAACAAGTGCCATTGCTATGTGACAATGAGAGTGCTATCAAGCTCACCAACAACCCGGTTCAACATGCAAGAACAAAGCACATTGATGTCTGCCACCATTTCATTAGAGATCATCAACAAAAAGGGGACATTTCAATTGAGAGTGTGGGCACCGAAGGTCAACTTGCTAACATATTCACCAAGCCACTTTATGAGAAGAGGTTTTGCAAGCTTAGGAATGAGTTGAACATATTGAATTTCTCAAACATGTGTTGATGGACCCCCACTAATATGACATGCCTCTCCTTTGAGCAATCCAAGGTAAAAGTTGATTGGCATGCATACATTGTTTGCTAAGGACTTGTTTAGTGCATCTAGTCATTCCTTGCATTAAATAGGCTCGTTCATAAAAATCAAATGAATTTGATGCTTGTATGGTACCACTATTGCTTCTATGCTTGACTTGATCTAGTGGTAGCATATGACATGTTTGTGGGCTTGTGAACCAAGTGTTTGATCTAGAAAATAAACTATAAGTGTTTAACTCAACATGGTCAAGATAACCCTTGACATGAGGTGTGAAGAAGCTCGTCCTCGGATCAAACCAAGTTAAAAGTCTTTGGCAAGTTTTCTAGATTGAATCAAATGTTGGGAAAATGATCCTCACCCCATTGATTGACATTGATAATCTTAACCTATCTAAAATCAAATCTTTGTGGTCATTGATGACAAAGGGGGAGAAAGTAGTGCACAAAGATAGTGAAAAGATGACAAAGGGGGACAACCTTGACATAGGGGGAGAAATATGAAAGTAAAGGGATCAATTAAAATTTTGAGCACAGAAGTAGGGGGAGCAAGCTCATGGACTTGGTTGATGCATTTGAATGTGCATTCACATATGCTTGCTTGTAGTTGTAAAGTTTAAATTCAATATACCTTGCTTGTGTGGTGTATGCTAGTTGTAGGTTTCAATGATGAAATGAAAAACTAGCATGCATAGGATGATAGCAAGATACTTGGTAAGTTTCACAAGTGGTACTAGAGCCTTGCTTTTAATGTTGATCTAACGAGGTATCTAGTGTTTGTGTTTTCATGTAATTCCAAGTGGTATCTAGCAAACCATGGTGCTAAGGATGGTAGTATTGGTGCACTCCGAGTGGTATCACGCTTCAAAGGTCCATATACTACACTTTAGCATCATTTGGTAGACATTGCTTTCCCACATTTCCAATCTATGCATATGTGCAAGCTTCAATCCAAACTCTTAGCACATATGTAGGGGGAGCTAATGCTACCAATTCAGGTTCATGAAACTTGTCCAAATCCTTTACACATGGTAAAAATGCTTGGGCAAGCAATATGGATTCAGAATGATTTCAATTCATATCTTTGTGAAAGGGTTGTCATCAATTACAAAAAAGGGGGAGATTGAAAACTCTAGTTTGGTTTTGGTGAATTAATGAAACCCTAAGTGCTAACCCTTTGCTTTAAGTGAACATGAGATAGGGTAGGACATTTCAAGTGGTGAAGCAAATGGTGAAGATCATGATGATGGTGGAGCCCATGGTGATGATCAAGTGCTTCGGGCTTGAAAAGAAGATAGAGAAAAACAAAAGGGCTCAAGGCAAAGGTATATTTGATAGGAGCTTATTGTTTTGGCACTTAAGACACCAAACGAGTGTGAGTGTGTTTAGGATAGATAGCCATAGTTTTAAGAGGGGTGAAACTCATATCAAAATGCGATTACCAAAGTGCCACTAGATGTTCTAATTCATTGTATATGCATTTAGATTCTAGTGAGTGCTAACACCCTTGAAAATCTTTGTGAAAATATACTAACACATGTGCACAAGGTGATACACTTGGTGGTTAGCACACTTGATCAAGGGTGGCGAAGTTGGAGAAGTGGAGGCATTGTTTTTCTGTGACCAAACGCCGCTTTGGTAGCGATCGAACTCTGTGCCTGCGTCTGGTCTTGACTGCGCAGTGAGGGTTGCAGTCGGTCCTTCGACCGGATGCTGAAGGAGATAAGGACCAAACACGCAGGGGGTGCATCCAGTGAATGCTAACGTAACACGAAGGAGATGGCTAGAGAGGACCAGACTCAGTGCTACGTCCGGTCGCCCCTAAATGGACTCGTCTGATTGTCCAAAATCCTCTCTGGTGCCTTACTGGACTCGACTGGACTCCATGCTATGGAGCATCCGATCAGCTGACTTGTGCGTTAGGTCATTGGTGTGGTGGCATGGGCATGTGCATGAATAGACACTGTGTTGGCCCATCCGGTCTCAGCGTAGTGTGTCAGGTCATCACTTAACGCATGAGGGTTTGAATTTGACCGCTGAGATTGAGTGGATGAGGTTGAAAGTGGGGACACATGGATGGCTCCCTATGATCGGATGTTGGGCGTCGAGCGTCCAGTCACCTGGACTAGCATGTCTAGTCATCCTGAGTTGGGCTCTGTGTTGAGCCCAACGACTCTATTTCATGGGGCTTCTATTTAAGCCCCATGGCCGGCTCTTGCTCACTCTCTTGGCCATTTCTATTGAGAATACATCCTAGTGAGCATAGCCAACACTCTTGAACTCACCTTGCTTGATTGTGATCATCATCTAGTGATATTTGAGAGCATCCAAGTGCATTGCTTTGAGTGATTGCATCTATAGGCACTTGGTGACTGTGTTTCGTTGTGGATTTCGCTTATTACTCTTGGTGGTTGCCGCCACCTAGATGGCTTGGTGCAGCGAGGATCGTCGAGCAGAAGAAGGTGATTGTCTTCGGCTCCAGTCATGGTGATTGTGAGGGGTTCTTGACCTTTCCCTGGCGGAGAGCCAAAAGGTACTCTAGTGGATTGCTCATAGCTTGTGGGTCCCCATCTTGTGTTGGTTGTGCGGCACCTAATTGTGGGTTAGGCGTGTGATGTCTATAAGCGCGTGAACCTCCAAGTGAGTGAATCGCTACAACGAGGATGTAGCTTGCCGGCAAGCAATCGAACCGTGGGGATAAATCATTGTATCATCATTGTCTCCGGGTTTTCATTGTGATTGATTGATCATCTCTTGCCACGGCGGTATAAACTTCACTACCTCTCTTGTATTTACATTCCTAGTGTAGCTAAGCTCTTTAGTGTAACTAGTTTTGAGAGCTAGCTTGTGTCTTGTCTAGTTTGGTTTGTGTGGCTCTTTAGTTAGTCTTTGAGAGCTCACTAACTTAGTTGTAGTGACTTAGCCTTGTTTGTGTGACATAGAGACTATAGCAACTAGAATTGTGGTTATGTGGTAGGCTAGCGCAACACTCATAATTGTCTAACCACTTGGCTTAAGTGTTGTTGTAGAAATTTTTAATAGGCTATTCACCTCTCTCTAGCCATTAGGACCTTTCAGTTGGTCAATTGAGATGCATCTCTATTGTGATACACTTTCATTGAGATGTGTTTATATTGAGATGCGTCACTGATGAGTGGCATTCACCCATCCCAT
Source organism: Miscanthus lutarioriparius (assembly GCA_904845875.1). Classification (NCBI taxonomy): domain Eukaryota; kingdom Viridiplantae; phylum Streptophyta; class Magnoliopsida; order Poales; family Poaceae; genus Miscanthus; species Miscanthus lutarioriparius. The sequence continues at coordinate 65,069,807 of CAJGYO010000002.1, forward strand.
GAAAACTAATAGCAAAGATGCTTATGATTAACCTATCTCTCTAGTTAGATATAAGTGACATGTCATGTGTTCTGATGTGGCATCTTCTTTGTGCTATTTTAGCATAGTGTAGCTACGGTAACTTGACTCCCTCTCCATATGATAGTACTATAAGCTTATTCACGGGTGGCTTTAATTTTTTAATCAGTTAAAGAAATAATGATTTGACAAGACTGTCATTCCTGTAATTTGGAAACTGTTGAGATATTTGAATGCGTAGATTAAGCACGCTATCTCATGGCTCTTCAAATATTGTTGTTCTGATTGATTGATGGAGCCACAAACGATGCTGGTTTAGTATGTTGTATATAGATCAATTTGGATTCAAAGGTACGTCACTTACTGAAATGTTGATGGTTGTTAGGTGGCAAACTGTTGATGTTGGATTTAGATCCAAATGTTGATGGCTGTTAGGTGGCAAACTATTGACAGAATCCATCAACAAAGCCATGCAATTGGTTAGGGAAAGTGGAGTTCAAGATAGATGGATCTGTAGAGCATTTTATGGCTAGCTAGGTTTTAGTTAAACTAAACATCGTGCAATGTTCTTAACCATAACCACAAACGAGGGCAGGCTTGCTTGGTTACAGAGGTGGTGCATATTGTATTTGAGATTCCTCTAGAGTAAATAATGATTATAAGGCCTATAAATATTAATATCCTCTTAATGTTAGCACCACTATCGCATCTTAGATCTCACTTCAAGCTATACCACCAAACTTAAATAGAGTGAGGTTTGAATGACCTTTTTAAGCAACCATAATACTTAATAATGCAATCTGGAACCTAAAATCTTTAATTTTAATAAACTAAAAAAGAAGAGTTAATAAGCACAAGAGTTTCATTTAACTTGAGCATAAAAATCTGTAGCAACTAACATGATCAAAACTTGTAAATTTTAGATTCATAACATTATGAGACATGTGTTAGGACAAGAACCATCAATTTAATACAAGGTTTTCACTAAATGCATATTCAGGATATATGGAATGGTCATGCACTACTATAGAAAACCGGCAGTGATAGTACACTACCATTCACAGGGCCGAAATTTTTTTTAGACCTTTTTTGAAAAAATTTCACAAATATGCCCTTGGAGGTAAGATTTCAAAATCTGGACCCTTAGCTTGGCACCATCATTGCTGGCACCGAGCTTACACGTCTTGGCACCAGCGTTGCTAGTGTCGAGCTCTTGGGCTCGAAGCAGACGTGGCGGTGACAAGGCAGGAATCTCGGCGCCAGTCACCCTGGCGCCGAGCTCGGCGCCGTAGTTCCTGGCACCGAACTCGGCGCCGAGCTTGGCGCCATGATCTATGGTGCCGAGATGGTGTTTTAACCCCGGCCCCAACCTTCCTGCCTGAGCCTTCTTCCTCTTCTTTCTCCTCCCTCTAGGATTTTTTCTCTCCCCACTTCGCCCTACCTCACGACTCGGCATATTGGACCTTGGAAACTTTTATTTGATCCATAGATCTTTGAGGGCAAGGTATCCTCGCTCCCCTCCTAGTTTTTTTGCATCGATTCGGTATATATTAGCCAGATTTTTGAACCTAAGAATCGTCAATACTTAGGGTTTCATGCAATTTTTAATATTTGTATTATACCTAGGTAACTGCAGGGCTTGTTGTTATGTTTTATGGGTTCATTGTTGTGCATAACATTGGAAACCCTAGGTTTAGGGTTTAATGTTAATTGTTTTCGGTTCTTAGAACGAAATTGGTTGTATTGTAGTTATGGTTCTTATCGAAATTGGTTGTATTGTAGTTATGGTTCTCATTGACATTAATTTGTGATGTTTTGATTTTTGTTTGTTAAAATACATCCGTTTTGTTAGATGCAAGAAATGTATCGGGAGGAGTTTTGGCGAAAATAGGATCGTCCTTAAGAATTATACCCCAACGCATTTAGCAAAGATGCCCCCGTCCCTCCTGACCTCCCTGTCCCTAACTGTGACTGCGGTTTCCCAGCCCACGTGTTTCAATCAAAACATCCGGACACAGCGGCGCGTTGCTTCTACACATGCAGTCATTTTAATGTAGGAAATTATTTCCACTATCTTTTTTTTTCTTTATTTGTTTAAGTATGCTACTAATATTTAGTTGGAATCTCATTGTGTAGGATCATGAGAGGTGTTTTTTCTTTCAGTGGATCGATGGTGTAGACAAGTTTGACCCTAGGTACCTCCTTTTGACGATTGGTTTAGAGGGAGACATCCACGTGAGCACTTCAAGCGGTGGGTTCCACCCCCCTACCCCCCTGTCAATGACGGCTAAGGAGAAGCACCTAGCCGTAGTTAGATGACTCGAGGAACCTCCTCTGTGCGAATGCGGAGATCGAGCTATGATAAACCCTAAGAATACTTTGGAGTTTGTGTGTTCTGTAACAGAACCGACCAATTATACGAGATTAAGTAAGAAAATCTTCCGCCGAAACAGATAATTTAGCAAACTTAAGCCCCTATAACCCGGTAGTCCGTGAAACCACGAAGGATTTCAAACCAATCGACATACAAACCAAGATCGTACAAGTTTAGCAGTCACCGTCACATGTTACATAAAGTTCGCAATGACAGTGGATACATCAGAGTTTAGAACATAAAGTTATTACAACCCAAGTTCAAACTGAAATAGCAGAAGCAAGTAGTTTTAAAGTCACGCACACACTTTTAGTTCAGATACAGTGCCAGTAGGTAGTCATCTTCCACAAAAACATCAGATGAGAGATACGGAGTGACCATTGCCCTTGGTCCTAGTTGTCACCCATCGCCGGGTACAGGCAGTTAATGCAATAGCCGTAGTACATTTGACCATCTGCAACAACAATGGGAACAACGCCCTGAGTATGAGAAGGTACTCAGCTAGACTTACCCGTCTTAAACCAAAATAAAGCGACACCAAGGATTATGCAAGGCTTTCTTTAGTGGGCTAGCTGACTTGTTTGCGAAAAGCATAAGCTATCATGAAGACATCATTTTAAATACTTTGCATCATCTTTATTATAACCTATTCATCTAGGTAAGCACATGTACTAGAGCAATCACTTGATTAACCAATAACATCCAGTTACCAATTTAGCTTTAGCATGTCCATACCATCCAGATAACCATCATTGTTCCATAATAATTACTACGATGCCGTAGCTCGAGTCAAGTGCTCACTATCCAGGAGCGATGGCGATTCGAATCGATTCCTAACCAGCTGGTGATTTATTCCTCACACAAACCACACTCACCGATCAAGTGAGCTACAGATCACCAATGAGACCTTCCAAGTAGCCGTGGGATAATAGTCATGGACTGCACTACCCAGGGACCGCCCGACAGCCAGGGCGCACCTTGGGCTTACTCTTCGCGTCCCCGTCATACCCCCTTCAGCACCAGTCTACCAATCTGAGTTTATCCCGGCTCGAAAAGTGTCACTAGCTTCGCGGTCGAAAGGTACTTTATTCGGATAGCTAAATGTGAGGCATGCGTTCAACATGACAAGAGGGACGAGCAACGATCAGTCCTTAATCGACGCAGATGGAAAACTAACGGCACCCCAGAACCTTGTCTGGTTGCCTCCAACTTTTTCCGTCCGGTCTCCAATTATTCATCACACATGGTTAATTCCAGGATATCATTCTTTCCATAGCTAATTTCTTACAGTAACCACCTATAAAAGTAGGTGACCGGAAATCACCGATCGCTACCTGTCTAACAGGGGGAAAGGTAATAAGGTAGGCAAGGATAGTAATAAATGCATCAACGGTTTCAATCAACTCCTACAACTTAATGCAACAATATATAAACTCATATATATAGAAAGAATTGCTTTTATAAATTAGGAGACTTATAATGCTCCGGGGCTTGCCTCATTCGAACGAACTAGGTTGATGATCCACGCACTCGGGCAAGTCCTCTCCTTGCTCCTCTTCCTCTGACACCTCCTGTGCCTAGACTTCTTGTGGATCTGTCCCGGTCTGCTCTTCCTGAACTGCTACTAGCAACTCCTCCTGCGATCCTATATGATGCAGATGTATAAGTGCTAATGCATAGGTGCATCGAAGAGATGACATGTAATGATCATGATGCATGAAATGTAGATGAACATGTTTAACTTTATTGGACATAGTAGTAGCAACACTCTTCTACAAGGTAGTCAACATCATCCAAGAATATGTTCTACTATCTACTATGACAACCACTGTACTAACATGCCAAATCACCACAGCAAACTAAGATGCTTCAAAGATACACCAAAGCGAACATTATTAACTAAACTCGCATTAAAGAGGATTATTTTATTTTATTTTAAACTAGGGCTACAACAGCAACATATATTTCTGGTGCTTATAAAAATCTAATAAAATTGCAGTAGCATAGTACTACTCTAAGTAGACTACCATAAAATTTTCATGGCATTTGGATAAGTAAAATAGCCTACACAAAAATGACAAGGCATAAGTGCTTAAAAAGGCATAAATAGAAAACCTTAGTTAAAAGTGTCAAGCAACAGATTTCATATTTTTCCTAGCATCCTTAAGGTATTAGGATACTACCCACCAAGTTTCATGGTCATAGGCTTCCTAGATAATTTACAAAAATTCACACAAGTATCAATCAATGATAAAAGGAAAATCTATAACTCAAAAATCATACCTGCAATGACTCTCAAATTTTAACCAGAGCTTTTACTAAGCAAGACTAGCTTACCCATAAAATTTCATAATTTTTGGACCAAAGAAACTCAAGATATGATTTAAACAAGTTTGCATTCATTTAAAAACACATTTCAGTTTCCTATTTAATTCATCCAAAATTTCTACATCATGTGCTCATGTCATATTTTTATTAAGTACTAGACTTCCCTTTGAGTCTAACAAAATTTGAATCACACCATTTGGATGTACACATTTGTAGTTACAAAATTCACAAAACAGCATAGAAATCTGTAAATTTGAACTATCCTATCACTACACTGTCACTGACACGTGGGACCCGCGTGTCAGCCGGGCCCGTTGGTCAGCGACACAGAACAGGGGAGACGGCACGCGACGGCGCGGCGATGGTCTAGCTCACCGACGGTGGCACCTCCGGCGACACCGAAAGCACCGGTGTGATCTCCGTGATGAGGTGATTCGATTGGTGCTACCGGCGAGACCTAAGACCTAGCGGAGGTGGCGCGTCGCCGGTGATGGCGGCTGTGGGGGATATACCCCCGGGTACCACAAGATGGTACATGGGCCGCACCATCCGAGGTGGCCCGGCCCGTGAGATCAAGGCGTGCCCGGCGCTGCTTGGCGTGCACCGCAAGACATTGTAATAGTACCAAATAGGATACTTTACTTGTAACCTTGTCCCTTCGGAGTATATAAGGAGGGGCAAGGGTCCCCTAGAGGACAGACCCAAGGAGGTTAATCTGTATACATCTCAATACAATACACTAAAGACACAGGACGTAGGGTATTACGTCGACCAGACGGCCCGAACCTGTCTAAATCGCTGTCTCTGCGCCTTGTGTCACCATCTGGTTCCTGATTACACGCACCGTCTACCGATAATCTACCACCACGGGCACCCCCCTTGGTGGACTGCCGACCATATTTCGTCGACAGCGGCACGGCAGAGCTCCGACGCGAGATGCTGGCGACGGCAAGCCATGGCTGCCTCAACCGAGCTCGGCATGAGCTATAGGGGTCGCTACGGTGCTACCCAAACAAAGAGAGGAGGACGAGAAGGCCTCGGTGGAAGTTGGCCGCGTAGAGCTCCAACTTCAGCGAGACCCCGTCATGGCGGGCGGTGGTGGAAACAGCCAATGTGCCCTTACCAAGACTCAAACAGCTCAGCGAAGAGGTGGAGGATGTAGAGGAGGACACGGCAGAGCTGTTGATGAGCTGGCAGTCGCATTTTTGCGGTGGTCGAGCGAGCTAGGCGACGGCAGAGCGCTCAGCAATGGAGGAGCGGCGCTGCTCGCGGTGGAAGGCAAAGGAAATTAGAAACAGACTGTGAGCCGGTCGGGCAGGCGTGTGGGGGGGGGTTCAAGCAATGGCCGGCAGTGCCAGGACGACCATGGCGTGTGGCCTGCTTGATCAGGCGGCCGACGACGGGTGGCGCCACGCGGCGGTGGTTTTCTGAAATCGGTCGGCACTGTAGCGAGTCTGAAATTTCGATTCAGCGATCAATGAGCCGACTGACAGGCACTTTTCAACGCTACACAGTTCCTAAACCATGAAGAATTAGTGGAAGCAATGTACATGAAAGTTGTAGAGCTATGATAGGGCTACAACAATGCTTCAGAAATCGCTAGCTAAAACTCAACGCATCATGAGTTATATCAAGCCAAAGTCAGCTCGATCAAACTGACATTGCATTTTAGACTTAGAAAATTTTCAGAGTTTTGAATACAGCCCCAAATCCTGACTTGTGAGACCTTTTTAAGCATGCTGTGCACATTTTCATGAGTTGGTCATAAAATAACTTTTGTTCCTTATAAATTTTTCTACAACTTTGCTTTAGGTTGCTCAGGCATGCATAGACCTTAAGTTGTACTTTCTAAACAGTCAAACTAAAGAGCTCTAGAGGTCAACACTAGTCAAACCATGACTTGAAAACTTAATTAGGCAAAATGATCAACATGAACATTGTTCCTAATGACCTTCTAAGTATAGCTAAGTTGTTTAAAAATATATTTAGCCATACCACACATTGGTCACACAAGAATCAAGCACTGAATGTACTAAAACAATGAAAAACAATTGAAATGTTACTTTTGTTTCATAGTCACGTTTCACATGTTTCATGATCTTGTTGCATCACACTAACTAGCTATGTTCCACTAACGTGAGTTGCACATGTTGTACTTGGGTGCTGCACACTATTCATTTCAAAAAAAAACAACACTCATGAAATATACAGCATGTTGCAATGTTTCGATAACATGTTTCATGTGATACAAGCTCATGAATGGATGAATGATGCTCATGTTCATGAAATGCAAGTGCAATTATGCAAGCCTAACACCAGGGGGGTTACAGCCCTCCCCCCTTATAAGAATCTCGTCCCGAGATTTAGAGTTATGAACCATTTGTTATAAAAATCCTTATAAGCGTTTTGTAGATATTCTCCTGTTTCCCACGTCGCATCACCATCATCGTGATGACTCCACTGTATCTTATAGGTTCTCACCACTTTATTCCGAGTGACTCGGTCCTTAGTGTCCAAAACTCGAACCGGTTGCTCATGGTATTCCAAGTCTGATTTGAGCTGAATGCTCTGAGGTTCTATTCTCTCTTCCGGAATACGCAAGTACTTCTTCAATTTTGATACATGGAAGACTGGGAAGATCGAACCCATCGCTTCTGGTAACTGTAACTTATAAGCCATGGGACCCTTCTTCTCTATGATCTCGTATGGTCCTACAAATCTAGGAGCAAGTTTTCTCTTTACTCCAAACCTTTGTACTTTCTTCATTGGAGTAACCTTCAGATAAACGTAGTCACCTACCTCAAACTCAAGCGGTCTCCTTCTCTTATCGGCATAACTCTTCTGGCGTGACTATGTCGCTTTCATGTTTTGTTGGATAATATGGACCTTTTTCTCAGCCTCGTCAACAAAATCAATTCCGTAAAACCTTCTCTCTCCAGACTCAACCCAATTCAATGGTGCCCTACATTTCCTGCCATACAATGCTTCAAATGGAGCCATCTTGATACTTTCTTGGTAACTGTTGTTGTAAGCAAACTCTGCCAAAGGTAACCATGATTCCCATGGACCCCTAGACGATAACACACAAGCTCTAAGCATATCTTCTAGAACAGCATTAACTCGCTCTGTCTACCCATCTATCTGTGGGTGGTAAGCTGTACTCCGAATCAAGCTAGTACCCAAACCTTTATGAAGATGCTCCCAAAAATGAGCGGTAAATTGTGACCCACGGTTAGACACGATAGTCTTTGGTATACCATGTAAGCGGACAATCTCTGCAATGTACTTCTCACCATACTGAGGTGGTCGAAATGTTGTTTTGATTGGTAAAAAGTGAGCTGATTTGGTAAGGCGATCTACAATTACCCAAATCAAATCATTCCCCTTTGGTGTGGTGGGAAAACCGGTGATAAAATCCATACTTATATCGTCCCATTTCCAATCTAGTATTGACAAGGGTTGCAACATTCCTGCGGGTCTCATGTGAAGAGCTTTCACTCTACAACACATGTCGCAACGAGCAACATAAGCTGCAATCTCCTTCTTCATTTTCGTCCACCAATAACGAGGTCTCAATTCTTGGTACATTTTTCCACTTCTAGGATGGATAGACAACTTAGAGTGATGAGCTTCATCCATCAATTTGTTCTTGAGCTCTCGATCTTTAGGTACAACCAGATGGTCCTTAAACCATAGCACTCCTTGTTCATCCTCTCTAAAGTGCTTAGTCGGTTCTTTCTTCATTTTCTCCTTGATATGCAATATTCCCTTATCTGTTTTTTGACCCTCAATGATCTTGCTCGCCAAGGTACAGCTAACCTAGATATTATGCAACATAGCAGGATGCAACAAATTGAACCCATCCTCAAACAATGGTTGCACAACAAAAGAATGTGACTTCCTACTTAAGGCATCTGCTACTACATTTGCCTTTCCCGGATGATAGTGCACATTCAGATTATAATCCTTTATCAGCTCTAACCATCTTCTCTATCACATATTCAACTCAGACTGAGTAAATATGTACTTGAGACTCTTATGATCTGTAAAGATATTGCACACATTCCCAAGCAAGTAGTGTCTCCAAATCTTTAGAGCATGCACAATAGCCGCAAGCTCTAAATCGTGCATAGGATAGTTAACCTCATGCTTCCTCAACTGACGTGAGGCATAAGCAATAACTCTTCCATCTTGCATCAGGACACATCCTAAACCATTCTTTGATGCATCACAAAACACATCAAACGGCTTCTCTATATCCGGTTGTGCCAGGACAGGAGCAGTGGTTAGCAATTTCTGCAAGGTGCAGAAAGCTGCCTCACACTCTTCTGTCCAAATAAACTTATGATCCTTTTGTAGCAAACTTGTCATTGGCTTGGCAATCTTTGAGAAGTCCGGGATAAAACGGCGATAGTAACCGGCTAATCCAAGAAAACTCCGAACCTCATGAACTGTGCTTGGTGCCTTCCAGTCCATAACCTCTTGTACCTTACTAAGATCCACTGAGATTCCATTCTCAGATAACACATGACCAAGAAAAGGAACTGTCTTCAGCCAGAACTCACATTTACTAAACTTAACATACAACTGGTGATCTCTGAGCCTAGTCAAGACAATTCTTAGGTGCTCTGCATGATCCTGTTCATTCTCAGAGCATACTAGAATGTCATCAATGAACACAATCATGAACTGATCCAACTCCGGTATAAAGACCGAATTCATCAGATACATAAAGTATGCAGGAGCATTTGTCAAACCAAAGGACATGACAAGATACTCGTACAAACCATATCTGGTGGAGAACACGATTTTTGGGTATATCTTGTGGTCTAATTTTGATCTGATGGTACCCTAATCTCAAATCTATCTTGGAGAACACCTTGGCTTTTGACAATTGATCAAATAAGATATCAATCCGAGGCAGAGGATACTTGTTTTTAATTGTCACTTCATTCAGTGGCCGGTAGTCCACGCACATCTGTAAGGAGTTATCCTTCTTCTTCACGAACAGTGCGGGACATCCCCATTTCGATGAACTTGGCTGAATTAAACCCTTAGTCAACAGATCCTGGAGTTGTTTCTTCAACTCGGCTAATTCATTTGGAGGCATCCGATAAGGCCTTCTTGAGATCGGTGGTGTTCCCGGGATTAACTCAATGGCAAACTCAACATCTCGGTTCGGTGGAAGACCGGGTAACTAATCTGGAAACACGTCCGGAAACTCGCACACTACTAGAATCTTGGCTAGAAGAGTAGTTTGGACTGTACAAGGTGTACTGGCCAGCTCTATTCTTCGAGGTAAGGTTACTTGAAATGTACCTTCTCCAACAGGTTCCTTGAGAGAGATGCTTCTTCCTTCAACATCAATTACTACTCCCATCTTATTCATCCAGTTCATTCCTATGATCACATCCAGAACTAGCCATGGCATAACTATCAAGTTAAGTTTATATTGCCTGTTTGCTATACACAGGGTTACCCCTGGATTATCTGATTAGTTAACAGATTAGCCCTAGCTGAACTGATCTGATAAGCACATTCCAATTCAACTATCTTTTGCTCATACTTTCTTGCAAATGCTTGACTTATGAATGAATGAGATGATCCAAAATCAAACAAACGACTGCATGATGATTGTTGATAGAAAACATATCGGCTGTCATGGGCTCTCCCTCTGGGATGTCATCTATGGTGGTGTGGTGCACATGAGCTTGGTACTGATTCTACTGCTTCTTGGGATATGGGCAAAACTTCGCAAAGTGCCCAGGTTGATTGCAGTTGAAACACGGTCCCCTTACTTGAGTAGCAGCTCCAGATGAACTGCCTTGTCTGGTCTTGGCTTGTGGCACCGCCATCTTAAATGGCTTCTGATTCCTCTGAGGTTGCTGGGCATTCTGATTCCTCCATTTGGGTGGCCTGAACCTTGCACCAGGGGCAGGCGAACGATGCGTAGAACGGTTTGCCATCGGAGCCCTTGCCTAGGACGGACCTGACTCAAAAGCCCTCTTGCGAGTCTTGGATGTAGCATATACATTGTTGTTTGTTTCTTGCTTTAAGCAGTCACTAACAAAGTCATTGAAACTAGTTCTCGTGTTGGTACCCATGTGCTTCATCATCTTGGGATTCAGACCTCTCTTGAAACTAGCGATCTTTTTGGCATCGGTATTCACCATGTTAGAGGCATAGCGACTTAGATTATTGAATGCATGTAGATACTGGGTCACAGTCTTGGTGCCTTGGGTCAGTGCGAGAAATTCTCCAAACTTCATTTCTGTCAAACCAGGTGGAATGTAAACTCCATGAAAAGCCTCAGTGAATTCCCTCCAAGTAATGTGGGCATTAGGGGGAAAAGTGGTGCGGTGGTTCTTCCACTACATTCCTGCAGGGCCTTGTAGCTGATGAGCTGCATACTCAGTTTTCAATACTTCTGTCATCCTTAGAACACGAAACTTATCTTCCATGGTGTTTATCCACTCTTCTGCATCCAACGGCTCTGCAGCTTCTTTGAAAATTGGTGGTCTGGTGTCCATAAAGTCCTTAAAACTGCTATGCTGATTCGCTTCATGTCCACCTGGGTTCAACCCATGGTGGGTGTTGTCAGCAATATGGCGCAATGCAGCTTCCATATTCTGCTGCATGCCCTCCATGTTGCGTTGACTTCCAAGGAACTGTGCGAAGAACTGTTCCGTGGTGTATGGTGGAGGAGGAGGTGGTGGCGGTTCACGGTTCTCATTCCCAGCTGCACTGCCACCTGCCTCAGCAGCATCATACACGGTACGGCGAGTGTTCGGCATCTGCATATTTCAGCAACAATAATTATTAGGCGATGTTGTAGAGATCGCAAGTGAATGAAAAAATATGCCGTACTAAATTCACTAGAGAGAATAAATTCATACAATAAAACAGGGGCACAATAAGTCATTCCAATTAACACAACAGCACTAATTAGATTACTTAAGCGCACACATCGCGTCCATTACAACCAAATTGCCAGCATACATACACTGGACTTTTATGCGTTCAGATATTGCATTACAAGCCAAGTTCCAATCACATGCCAAGTCTCATAAGTTTGAAACAAGCTCCATTAGGTTACATGCCGACAAAAGAAAGGTCATCGCGACAGGACCTAAACACTAGCGCAAGGCAACTAGCCTACTCCTTGGGGCCGTCGTTGGGGTCAGAGACGTCACCATCGCCCCCAGGTGAAACTACAGGTTCGTCCTCGTCGTCGATGTCCATGCCAGCGGTGTCTGGAGGAGCATATGGGCCAACCCCATTGTAGAGCGCATGAAACTCCTCGTGCAGGTTGATGTTGTACTCCTCTAGCTCATCGACCCTCTGCAGCAGAAGGTCCCTTTCGTTCCAGGCTTTATTCCTTTCCTGAAGCAACTGTCCAATCATGCGGTCTGCATTGTTGTTGGCCTGAGTCAACGTATGCACCTACTGCATAGCTCTATTACCTCTCTCTACCGCCTGGTCCCGCTGTAAGCTCATATCAGCCAACTGCTCCTGCAAACTAGCTATAGCACGTGCTTGCTTCTTCTTCTGCTTTCTTACCTTGAGCTTATCATCACCACGCAAGCCAGTCAAAGTCCAGTAGGTACACTCAAGACCCTGATATGCTCTAATAGCGGCAAACATAGCACTCATAGTATGGTTGTCGCTAGCCTGTCCCTCAGCTGGACCTCTGACCAAAGCACTTCCCTGAGGCTGAACCCAAATAGCATCACGAGGATCATCCTCTAGAGTAAATAATGATTATAAGGCCTATAAATATTAATATCCTCTTAATGTTAGCACCACTATCGCATCTTAGATCTCACTTCAAGCTATACCACCAAACTTAAATAGAGTGAGGTTTGAATGACCTTTTTATGCTACCATAATACTTAATAATGCAATCTGGAACCTAAAATCTTTAATTTTAATAAACTAAAAAAGAAGAGTTAATAAGCACGAGAGTTTCATTTAACTTGAGCATAAAAATCTGTAGCAACTAACATGATCAAAACTTGTAAATTTTAGATTCATAACATTATGAGACATGTGTTAGGACAAGAACCATCAATTTAATACAAGGTTTTCACTAAATGCATATTCAGGATATATGGAATGGTCATGCACTACTATAGAAAACCGGTAGTGATAGTACACTACCTTTCACAGGGCCGAATTTTTTTTAGCCCTTTTTTGAAAAAATTTCACAAAAATGCCCTTGGAGGTAAGATTTCAAAATCTGGACCCTTAGCTTGGCACCATCATTGCTAGCACCGAGCTTACATGTCTTGGCACCAGCGTTGCTAGCGTCGAGCTCTTGGGCTCGAAGCAGACGTGGCGGTGACAAGGCAGGAATCTCGGCGCCAGTCACCCTGGCGCCGAGCTCGGCGCCGTAGTTGCTGGCACCGAACTCGGCGTCGAGCTTGGCGCCATGATCTATGGTGCCGAGATGGTGTTTTAACCCCGGCCCCAACCTTCCTGCCTGAGCCTTCTTCCTCTTCTTTCTCCTCCCTCTCGGATTTTTTCTCTCCCCACTTCGCCCTACCTCACGACTCAGCATATTGGACCTTGGAAACTTTGATTTGATCCATAGATCTTTGAGGGCAAGGTATCCTCGCTCCCCTCCTAGTTTTTTTGCATCGATTCGGTATATATTAGCCAGATTTTTGAACCTAAGAATCGTCAATACTTAGGGTTTCATGCAATTTTTAATATTTGTATTATACCTAGGTAACTGCAGGGCTTGTTGGTATGTTTTATGGGTTCATTGTTGTGCATAACATTGGAAACCCTAGGTTTAGGGTTTAATGTTAATTATTTTCGGTTCTTAGAACGAAATTGGTTGTATTGTAGTTATGGTTCTCATTGACATTAATTTGTGATGTTTTGATTTTTGTTTGTTAAAATACATCCATTTTGTTAGATGCAAGAAATGTATCGGGAGGAGTTTTGGCGAAAATAGGATCGTCCTTAAGAATTATACCCCGACGCATTTAGCAAAGATGCCCCGTCCCTCCTGACCTCCCTGTCCCTAACTGTGACTGCGGTTTCCCAGCCCACGTGTTTCAATCAAAACATCCGGACACAGCGGCGCGTTGCTTCTACACATGCAGTCATTTTAATGTAAGAAATTATTTCCACTATCTTTTTTTTCTTTATTTGTTTAAGTATGCTACTAATATTTTGTTGGAATCTCATTGTGTAGGATCATGAGAGGTGTTTTTTCTTTCAGTGGATCGATGGTGTAGACAAGTTTGACCCTAGGTACCTCCTTTTGACGATTGGTTTAGAGGGAGACATCCATGTGAGCACTTCAAGCGGTGGGTTCCACCCCCCTACCCCCCTATCAATGTCGGCTAAGGAGAAGCACCTATCCACAGTTAGATGACTCGAGGAACCTCCTCTGTGCGAATGCGGAGATCGAGCTATGATAAACCCTGAGAATACTTTGGAGTTTGTGTGTTCTGTAACAGAACCGACCAATTATACGAGATTAAGTAAGAAAATCTTCCACCGAAACAGATAATTTAGCAAACTTAAGCCCGTATAACCCGGTAGTCCATGAAACCACAAAGGATTTCAAACCAATCGACATACAAACCAAGATCATACAAGTTTAGCAGTCACCGTCACATGTTACATAAAGTTCGCAATGACAGTGGATACATCAGAGTTTAGAACATAAAGTTATTACAACCCAAGTTCAAACTGAAATAGCAGAAGCAAGTAGTTTTAAAGTCACGCACACACTTTTAGTTCAGATACAGTGCCAGTAGGTAGTCATCTTCCACAAAAACATCAGATGAGAGATACGGAGTGACCATTGCCCTTGGTCCTAGTTGTCACCCATCGCCGGGTATAGGCAGTTAATGCAATAGCCGTAGTACATTTGACCATCTGCAACAACAATGGGAACAACGCCCTGAGTACGAGAAGGTACTCAGCTAGACTTACCCGTCTTAAACCAAAATAAAGCGACACCAAGGATTATGCAAGGCTTTCTTTAGTGGGCTAGCTGACTTGTTTGCGAAAAGCATAAGCTATCATGAAGACATCATTTTAAATACTTTGCATCATCTTTATTATAACCTATTCATCTAGGTAAGCACCTGTACTAGAGCAATCACTTGATTAACCAATAACATCCAGTTACCAATTTAGCTTTAGCATGTCCATTCCATCCAGATAACCATCATTGTTCCATAATAATTACTACGATGTCGTAGCTCGAGTCAAGTGCTCACTATCCAGGAGTGATGGCGATTCAAATCGATTCCTAACCAGCTGGTGATTTATTCCTCACACAAACCACACTCACCGATCAAGTGAGCTACAGATCACCAATGAGACTTTCCAAGTAGCCGCGGGATAACAGTCATGGACTGCACTACCCAGGGACCGCCTGACAGCCAGGGCGCACCTTGGGCTTACTCTTCGCGTCCCCGTCATACCCCCTTCAGCACCAGTCTACCAATCCGAGTTTATCTCGGCTCGAAAAGTGTCACTAGCTTCACGGTCGAAAGGTACTTTATTCGGATAGCTCAATGTGAGGCATGCATTCAACATGACAAGAGGGACGAGCAACGATCAGTCCTTAATCGACGCAGATAGAAAACTAACGGCACCCCAGAACCTTGTCTGGTTGCCTCCAACTTTTTCCGTTCGGTCTCCAATTATTCATCACACATGGTTAATTCCAGGATATCATTCTTTCCATAGCTAATTTTTTCCAGTAACCACCTATAAAAGTAGGTGACCGGAAATCACCGATCGCTACCTGTCTAACAGGGGGAAAGGTAATAAGGTAGGCAAGGATAGTAATAAATGCATCAATGGTTTCAATCAACTCCTACAACTTAATGCAACAATATATAAACTCATATATATAGAAAGAATTGCTTTTATAAATTAGGAGACTTATAATGCTCCGGGGCTTGCCTCATTCGAACGAACTAGGTTGATGATCCACGCACTCGGGCAAGTCCTCTCCTTGCTCCTCTTCCTCTGGCACCTCCTGTGCTGGACTTCTTATGGATCTGTCCTAGTCTGCTCTTCCTAAACTGCTACTAGCAACTCCTCTTGTGATCCTGTATGATGCAGATGTATAAGTGCTAATGCATAGGTGCTTCGAAGAGATGACATGTAATGATCATGATGCATGAAATGTAGATGAACATGTTTAACTTTATTGGACATAGTAGTAGCAACGCTCTTCTACAAGGTAGTCAACATCATCCAAGAATATGTACTACTATCTACTATGACAACCACTGTACTAACATGCCAAATCACCATAGCAAACTAAGATGCTTCAAAGATACACCAAAGCGAACATTATTAACTAAACTCGCATTAAAGAGGATTATTTTATTTTATTTTAAACTAGGGCTACAACAGCAACATATATTTCTGGTGCTTATAAAAATCTAATAAAATTATAGTAGCATAGTACTACTCTAAGTAGACTACCATAAAATTTTCATGGCATTTGGATAAGTAAAATATCCTACACAAAAATGACAAGGCTAAGTGCTTAAAAAGGCATAAATAGAAAACCTTAGTTAAAAGTGCCAAGCAACATATTTCATATTTTTCCTAACATCCTTAAGGTACTAGGATACTACCCACCAAGTTTCATGGTCATAGGCTTCCTAGATAATTTACAAAAATTCACACAAGTATCAATCAATGATAAAAGGAAAATCTATAACTCAAAAATCATACCTGTAATGACTCTCAAATTTTAACCAGAGCTTTTACTAAGCAAGACTAGCTTATCCACAAAATTTCATAATTTTTGGACCAAAGAAACTCAAGATATGATTTAAACAAGTTTGCATGCATTTAAAAACACATTTCAGTTTCCTATTTAATTCATCCAAAATTTCTACATCATGTGCTCATGTCATATTTTTCTTAAGTACTAGACTTCCTTGTGAGTCTAACAAAATTTGAATCACACCATTTGGATCTACACATTTGTAGTTACAAAATTCACAAAACAGCATAGAAATCTGTAAATTTGAACTATCCTATCACTACACTGTCACTTACACGTGGGACCCACGTGTCAGCCGGGCCCGCTGGTCAGCGACACAGCAGGGGAGACGGCACGCGACAGCGCGGCGATGGTCTAGCTCACCGACGGTGGCTCCTTCGGCGACACCGAAAGCACCGGTGTGATCTCCGTGATGAGGTGATTCGATTGGTGCTACCGGCGAGACCTAAGACCTAGCGGAGGTGGCGCGTCGCCGGTGATGGCGGCACGGTAGAGATCTGGTGCGAGATGTCGGCAACGGCAAGCCATGGCTGCCTCAACCGAGCTCGGCATGAGCTACAGGGGGTCGCTACGGTGCTACCCAAACAAAGAGAGGAGGACGAGAAGGCCTCGGTGGAAGTTGGCCGCGTAGAGCTCCAACTCCGGCGAGACCCCGTCATGGCGGGCGGTGGTGGAAATAGCCAATGTGCCCTTACCAAGTCTTAAACAGCTCAGCGAAGAGGTGGAGGATGTAGAGGTGGACACGGCGGAGCTGTTGACGAGCTGGCAGTCGCGTTTTTGCGGCGGTCGAGCGAGCTAGGCGACAGCGGAGCTGCTCGGCAATGGCGGAGCGGCGCTGCTCGCAGTGGAAGGCAAAGGAAATTAAAAACGGACTGTGAGCCGGTCGGGCAGGCGCATGGGGTGGGGGGGGTTCAAGCAATGGCCACAGTGCTAGGTTGGCCGCGGCGCGTGGCCTGCGCGGTCAGGCGGCCGGCGACGGGTGGTGCCACGTGGCGGTGGTTTTCTGAAATCGGTCGGCACTGTAGCGAGTCTAAAATTTCGATTCAGCGATCAATGAGCCGACTGACAGGCACTTTTCAACGCTACACAGTTCCTAAACCATGAAGAATTAGTGGAAGCAATGTACATGAAAGTTGTAGAGCTATGATAGGGCTACAATAATGCTTCAGAAATCGCCAGCTAAAACTCAACGCATCATGAGGTATATCAAGCCAAAGTCAGCTCGATCAAACTGACATTGCATTTTAGACTTAGAAAATTTTCAGAGTTTTGAATACAACCCCAAATCCTGACTTGTGAGACCTTTTTGAGCATGCTGTGCACATTTTCATGAGTTGGTCATAAAATAACTTTTGTTCCTTATAACATTTGCTACTACTTTGCTTTAGGTTGCTCAGGCATGTATAGACCTTAAGTTGTACTTTCTAAACAGTCAAACCAAAGAGCTCTAGAGGTCAACACTAGTCAAACCATGACTTGAAAACTTAATTAGGCAAAATGATCAATATGAACATTGTTCCTAATGACCTTCTAAGTATAGCTAAGTTGTTTAAAAATATATTTAGCCATACCACACATTGGTCACACAAGAATCAAGCACTGAATGTACTGAAACAATGAAAAACAATTGAAATGTTACTTTTGTTTCATAGTCATGTTTCACCTTTTTCATGATCTTGATGCATCGTACTAACTAGCTATGTTCCACTAAAGTGAGTTGCACATGTTGTACTTGGGTGCTGCACACTATTCATTTCATAAAAAAAACAACACTCATGAAATATACAGCATGTTGCAATGTTTCGATAACATGTTTCATGTGATACAAGCTCATGAATGGATGAATGATGCTCATGTTCATGAAATGCAAGTGCAATTATGCAAGCCTAACACCAAGGGTGTTACATGTTCCAACAAACACGAAGTAAGTGGAAAGTGTATCTGTTTAAATGTTTAGCTCTATGTGTGCGTGTACTAATGTCACCTTATTTAGGTGTTTTCAATGGCGAACTGTTGTTTCAAGGAGTGGTTGTATGGTCCTAAGAACCAATGGCCGGAAGAACCACGAAAGGTTAAGGAAAAGAAGAAAGAAAGGGAAATTTACAAAGCACCTCCTGTCATGTGTGAATGTGGTGTTAAATCCAACTATGTCCTAGTCCCTTCGGAGCTTGGAATAGGCCATTATTGTGGCCATATGGTTGACTACGATGAGGTTGGTTATTTTGTGGTAAACATAAAATCGTATTTTGTTTGTTTTGCTAAGACATATATGATATAATTTTTTGTTTGAATAGAGCACTAGGAAATGCAGGTGGGAATGTTATGATGGTCAAGCTAAGTTCTTGGATGAACTGAAGGGGAGGCAAGTAATTGCACGGAAGAGGGGATATGGACCTGACTACATCAACCTATTCGTTAAACATCAGAAAGAAAAAGATGCGTGAGTTTGCTAGACAGCGCGGTATTTGTAACCCGATCGATGTTAGGCTTGACAAATGGGGATTGGAGAGACAGATGACGTTAGAGGAGGAGAGGGCAAGGAAGGAGGCAAGGCAGGAGACAAGAGTACAGATGCAGGTCTTGAACGAGCATATTGTTGCATTAAGTGCTAGTGAGTGCTTGAAAGCCTTTTTTTCGTTGCCTGATTTTAAATGTAATATAATCGCGTTGCTAACTGATTGCATTTTATACATAAAGGGATTGGATGTAGCAAGGAACATGCCGCAAAGGTGGCTCGTGCAAGGTATGAGGAAAAGAAGTTAGATGAGCACAGAATGCAAGCTGGTTGCACAGTTCAATCACCGATTATGTTGTCTGATGAGGGGGACGAGGATGAGGATGACACTAGCAGACTAAGTGAGCTTATCGCTCTAGGAGAGGTGGGCTTGTAGGCGGAGGAGGCTGAGGATGACACTAGCAGATTGAGCGCGCTCATCGCTCTAGGAGAGGCGGGCTTGTAGGCGAAGGAGGCTGAGGACGACACTGGCAGACTAAGCGAGCTCATCGCTCTAGCAGAGGTGGGCTTGTAGGCGGAGGAGGATAAAAACGCGTTCATCACTTAGGCCAAAGAGGCCACAGATGAAGCGGAGGCCGCTTACTACAAGCGATAGGTAGGTCAGAGCAATGCAGGTGAGCCTAGCCACAGCAATAAGGTTGTGGTAGAGGACTGGTACTCGGATGATGAGTTGCTTACTCAATATGTTTTAGACTAAGGATTTGAAAGTGCATTTGCCCCCTATGTCTACTGTCGGCACATACTTCTAGTATTATTATATTGTTTAATGTGGCATAGTATTGAACTTTTTATTATGTGGTTGTTTTCATTATTTGTGGTCATAATATTTAGCTTAATATTACGGACGTAGTGAAATGTGATCACGTGCCGCAAACAAAACCTAACGAAGTAGGGCATTATATAATTGAACACACAAAACACATGAAATGGCATATGAGAACATGTACCGAACTAGGGTACAGAGTTACTTTGACTAAACCTAACATGCCTTAGGTAATTAAACCAAACATCAAACACATAGATGTGGCATGTGAATAAGATAAAGTCATCCTAGTAGTGTGGCCATATAGCAAATTGTGTTGCACCTTCTCCATAGTAGCCTCCCATTGTTTGTGGTGGTGGCGGCGGGGGTGACAGGGGAGGCCCCTTGTTCTTGTGGTTAGGGCAGGTGCAATATGGATCATTATAGAGTGCCTCCTGTGAATCGACTCCATTGTTGTTGTTGTCCTGTCCGTCGTCCTTGTAACCGCTGCTAACTTCCCTTTCTAGATCGAAGATATGGTCTTGTAGGTAGTAGATATACTATGCATGCGGATAAATAGATCGAGGATCGACCCACCTAGTGAACCCATAGTTTTCTTTGGCCAAGGAAGACTACAATAAGTATGTCATGTAAGTTGTGTAGAAGAGGAATATATTGAAGAAACAAATAGTAATAGCAATTACCCATGCTCGTGGGCATTTGAAGAAATGATGACCTCCCCTCGGTGAACATCTGCACTAGGCAATCCTCACCATGCATGTATTTTGGCCACTCTTCTTTCCATTCATCGTATCCTCTTAGTGGTGCCTATTTGGTGAAATCACTTTTGCTCTCAACTGGGAACCCCTCATAAAGAGCTTCCTCAAAGAAATCGGGACCAAGAGATCCCTCTCACACAATGGTAGTTCCCTTCCCCTTTCCTCTCCCTTTGGACGACCCTCCAAACATTGGTACTGTAATGAAAGAAAATACTGATGAGTGCTCTTCTTCCTTGTTGTGTGTGTGAATGAGAGGGAGTGAGGGGTTATTTATAGGTTGAGAGGAGGAATGGATGCCTCTCAATGTGCCATGTCAGCGATCCGTGTGCCTCTTCACCTCAGCCCTTGGATCAAATAGTCATAAGATGGATGGTGGAGATGGAGTGGAGTTGTGTTTCCTTGCATGCTAGTACTATGTAAGTGAAGTGACAAATCGCTGATGTACTTGTAACTAAAAAGTCTATTTTCATTGTCTGAAAAGTCTAGATTCGTTCACTGTTACTTGAAAAGCCTAGATTCATCTGCAAAGCGTCTATATGATACAATTGGACTATACACGTTCTAATGAATTTACATTTAATCTATGTGCTACATTTGTTCCTTTTTAGCAGTGTAGTATGATTAATGATTCATGAAAAAAAATCGCAAGAGTTCCCTTGTTTCAGGAGCATCCACAGTTACAAACAGAGATATCATTATATAATCCAAACATTTAATCATCCAAAGAGCACAATGCAACCACAACGAACATCACAATCAACATAACATGGCCTGCATAGTCCAAATAGTCCACAATGTTCGTACAATCCCAAATAGTTTTAGAAAAGTAAATACAAAATCCATAATAGTGCATACTAACATCTACCACAACCCTCACTACCTCCTAGTCTTACCCTTACCCTTGTGACCGAGAGCGCTCATACTTGGAGTGTAAGGGTCAGGTGGACGGCGTCGCTTAGTGCCTGGAGGCTATGTAGGCTGCGTCATGGAGCTGAGAGGGCCAAGCTCCTCATGCCTCTAGTCCACATCGTCGTCGCCCTCGTCCTCATCCTCATCCTCCTCCCCTGTAGCTGCTTGGCTAGAGGAACCTAATCCTCCTCTGCTTGTGGAAGGAACATACACGTCTTGCGTCGTGTCTATCCTGCAACCACAACGAGCAGCCGCACGATGTAGCTGACATGACAGCCTTTGTTGTACAAAATTATGTTAACCAAAAGAATCTAACGTATTAATAATATGTTTGAAAGAATAGTTTGAATCTTACATCTAGGAAGCTACGCATGTCATCGTCCCTAACTCTCAGACAAAAGCGCTTAATGTCTTCAATGGAGCATTTGATTGTATTGCCCTGCAACAAAGTTCTCAGTAATAGTACTTCTAAACAGATAGCAACATATTTTGTTTTCTTTTGTACAAGAATCTAACGTGGCACTAACTAAAATAGATTCCTCTAACGCATAATGTATTTGTATGCAACTTAACGTAGAAAAATAAGGTAATTAACTTACCGCTCTGTCCAAGATCGGTCCTGCCGCCACCTGCCTTCCAGCACGAGTAGATTGGTCGTACGCTGTGTCTTCATCGTCGGAGGACTTGATGTCGGCGTAGTCATCTTTTGTCCACTGTACCCTCAGCCTGCAACATGTCGCACGTTGGTACCAAGCTTGGTATAGCCTGAACTCACGGTTCGTGTGCTTGTTGTTGTTGTCCACGTTGTCGTGCATCTCCTCCCATTGCTCAATGTAGAACTGGTGGTGCTTCTCCCAGTCAAAAATCTTTCTATTCTTCTAACGATCCAACCTACACGTATGTCATCATTACTTGAATCCATTGTAACACCCTAAAATTTGCATATTTTTGAAATAGAAGAAAATGTTTAATTATGCATTTTTGTGGGCATTTAAATTTAGGAAAAATAATAAATTTTATGAAATTAAAATCAAATATAGGTTAACAATCATGTATGTGTATTCATGCCGCTGCATATTATTTTGAATTGCTTGGTTTGAAGTCAGATTCTAAATCAATTTGAATTTTCATTTTGAATTTGCTTTGGAAATATGTTTAAGAAAAAGAAAAAAAAGAAATTTACTCCTCTATTTCTCCCTTCTCATTTTGGCCCACTCGGCCTTGCTCCCTCACTGGCACAGCTCCCTCCCCTTTCTCCTTCACGGGCCATAGGTCCAATTGGCGGCCTTCTTCTCTCTCTCTCCCTTCTCGGCCGAAGCCAGATTCGGCTTTTTTCTCCAAAGATCACACCAGATGGCCAAAAGAAGGCGCTGGCCAGCTAGACGCACACCCGCCCACGGTCCTCTTTCCTTTGCCCGCTAACCGCCTGGGCCCAGTTGTCAGGCGTTCTTCTTCCCCGCACATACCTGGGCCGGATTCTTTCCCGCCGACGCCGTGTCTGCCTCCGCCATGAGCTGCGCCGTGCCTCTCAAGTAACCCCGCCCCCATAAATAGCCGCCTCCGCCGCCTCCCTATCCCATCTGCCGCAAGCTTTTTCACCCACGCAAGCCATAGTCGTGCCTCACCCTAGCACCGCCGCGACAGCCGCCGTCCGCCAAGCGCCGCACCGCCTCTACTGCCTCCCACTCTTTGATTTTGGGTCTAGTGAGTTCCGCCTTCCCTCCTCTCTCTCCCGCTGCTTCTATTTCATCGAACCGAGCACTATAGCTCCAAACTACAAGCTCCAGTGAGCTCTCCTATGGTGCCGCCATAGGCCACCCGTCGCCAGTCCTGTTCCCGCGGCAGTGTTTTTTTCTCCACCGCTAGATCCAATCTTGGCCCTCCAAGTCTAATCCAACGGTTCCAGATCCAAGATACCCCTTCGCCGCTAGTTTTTCAAAAACACCCTTACAATTATTTCAGACTTAACCCACAGTCCAAAGCGTGTTTTTAGATTCCGTTTCTTTCTTTTGAAAGCGTATTTTGGTTCGGTTAGATTGAAAAAAACGTTTTTAGTTATTTACAGTTTTGCCACTCAACTTGTTTTAGCCATAAAATCTCCATTTTAACTCCGATTTGATCCGTTCAAGTTGTGCTAGGTTTGTAATTAAGTGATCTACATGTTTATGCTACTGTTAAGTAGGTTTCCAACCTTTAAAATTCGAGGTTAGATTTAATCTATTATTTTACTATAGGAAATCTTGTTTAATTCATAACTTCTTCATTTTAGCTCTGATTTTTGTGATCTTCGCGTCTGTGTGTTCGTAGCGTGACGTAGATTCGTTTTCCAAACTTTTAATCTTGATTCTATGCTGTTGGTGTACTGTTCTAATCTATAGCTTTGTTTGCTTTGCATGATTGCTCCTAGATGATTGTATGTTGCTTTGGTTATCGAGTATAGATGGTGTGCAATTCATGGGAGATCAAGGGTACGACTTTGACGAGCAGGACCAGTAGGAGTACTTTGCTCAAGGCAAGTATAGCATTGGATCATTCTTGTTTCCTATTCCCTTTAATTCATTAAATTCATGTTGCATGTGTCACCTTGATAGGGATCCCCTAGAATTGAACTTTTACCTTGTTACCTACGGGTTATGCATTGGGTAGCTTTGCTAGTGCTCAATTAAACCATGATCTTGTAACTTGACTAATGGTATATGCAATAAACATTAAAATATGACTTTTTAGCAACTTGGAAACAGGGGGCTGGAGTATTTAGCTACTTTCTAAATGCTTCAGATTCCTCTCCCTAAGGACTTATCTATAAGTGATCATCCGGGACTTACAGTAGAACTATGAGGGCTACATGGCTCTGGCTTTAGCTCAGTATGAGGACCTTTTTCTAGCTTGTTAGGGGTTACCTTTATTGGCGTAAGAATAGCTTGCCGAATTGGGTATAGTGCGGCCTCTATCCCCATGTATATAGGCTGCGTGTCAATGTGCCATCGGGAAGGGGGGCTCTACACCTGTTTGTTGAGTGAATCTAATGGCCCTAATTTGTCAGACAAACATTTGAAAGGCTTCATAGTGACCCCTGCCTGCTCACCTTGGAAGTGTTTTGGGAGTAATTAACCCGGACATATGGGTATCATGACTCACAGTGAAAGTGTACAACCTCTGTAGAGTGTAAAACTGGTATATAAGTCATGCTCACGGTCACGAGCGGCCTTGGAACCCTTATGGAATAGATGAACACTAAGGATTATCTATTTATGCTATTCATTATTCATGTTTACATTTAATCATATGTTTTGCACTAGGAATTGAAACAACTTGTTACTACTCTTGAGCTAAAATTGTGACGACTAAAAGCTGAATGCTGTTGAACCTGTGTCAAGCCTTTTGAGCCTCATGAACCCCGTGTTATACTTGTTGAGTACGATATGTACTTACGCTTGTTTATTTTCATTATTTGGATAAAAATCCGGGATGGATAACAGATGGCATTGGGTATGATGATTTTCCTGAGGACTTCTAGACTTGTCGTCAACCAGTCGACGTCCCCGTGAAATGGAGCTTCTGTGAGAGATCTTTTATTATTTTTGCTACATTTATGTGATAACTCTGTCTTATTCGTGATGTAATAAACACTTGTGATGATACTATTGATAATTTATCGGCTTATGTGTGTGACTGATCTCTGAGCACACATAAGATTTTGCACTCCATTTTATCCTTAAAATTGGGTGTGACAGATTAGTATCAGAGCTGTGTTGACTGTAGGACGCAAGCCTAGTTAGCAATGTCATTTTAGCTTCTTTTGCTTCGCTCATTTCATGCTTTCTATCTCACCCTTGTTATTTGCTAAAGTTTTATGCTTCTTTTGCCTTATTCTATTATGAAAATTATTGCTTCTAATCTAATCTAACCAAATCCAATTCTGTAGATGCCTTGTGCCAGCAAGACTGCCCGCATCAGCATTGGAGGGGACTACCCGCCTCATGGTTTGTCCATGGAGCCCGAGGAGGAAGAACCCTAGGAACAAGAATTTGATTCACCAACACCGCCAACACCTATACCTACGCCTGAGCCAGTCCAGGAGGAACCCCAAGAAGTCAAGGTCGTCCACCTATTTAACGATGATGATGAGGAAGATGTCGTTGAAGAGGATGAGCCGATCCCACCCCTAGGGTGGACAACAAAGGTGTGGTATAAGCCGGGATGTGAATCCTCCATTTCACATCGCCGACTCATGAGCATGCTTCAGGCCTACTACGGTGACTGGGATGTAGCTGTGGAGTACGTCTGCGAAGAATATACGCACCCTCTTGAAGACACCTATTGGAAGACCAGGGTGCGCATCACCATCAAGGATGAACAGAAAGACGCATATCAGCTGGATTCAAACTATGCGCACCATGCTCATCGTGCTACCATGGAGGACAGCATAGAAGATGAAGCCGCTGAAGCTTGCATAGGCCTCCGTGGTTGCCGATTTGTGGATATGAAGAATGACCAATATCGATTCCTCTCTCACCAACACCCAGAATTGGGATGGGCAATGATGGACCCGCAGGGCACGGATCCAACAACCCAAGTGATGGTACATTTTGGCTATGAGTCCGTAGTAAAGATTCATCGACTAGAGGATCAGTTGAAGGCACAGCAGAAAACTATCAAGAGACACCGAAAGGTGATAGATGAACAAAGGGTGTGCCTCAACTTGCCAAAGATGTACAAGGAGCTTCCCCATAAGTCTCTCCCATAGATGTTGGAGTCCCTTTTATGTAATAAAACGATAGTAGAACGAGTCAAGTTGAGTCTAGTCGAGTCTATTAGTGCGGTGTGAACATTGGTGTGTTTAGTTGATTTGTTATTGTGTTTATGTGTGAATTGGATCTTTGTAATGAGTGCTGGAACTTTGTGGGCATGTTCACAAGTTCCATAGTTAAGAATATTAAAGTTTGGGTCAATAAATAAATAGTTGGGTTTGTTACATCTGGTTCTCTCGGAATCTGTTTTTTGGAGCAGTATGTCCTTATCTCAATGCCAATTAAAATCTACTTGACCAAAAATTATGAAATTTTTATGGGAACAACTAGACTTAAGTATCTTTCCAATGCCTCTATAATCACCCTCATATCTGATCTGGTTCGTGAGATATCTCTGTTTCAAGTTAAAGTTTCTGCGCAGTCTGGAATCTGGGAACAGTTTCGATTGTATCCTGTTTTTGAGTAACCTAACGACATAATATGAGAATGTAGTCTGAATAAAAGTTGTAGATAATTTCTTAAGATTTCTAAACATATAAGGTAAACCTCATTTGGATTTTGGAACCTCGAGATATGACTGTTTTACCGAGCTACTGATGTTGAGACTCGTCCAGAAAAATTTCAGAATGTATTCTAACTTGGAAATTTCTAAATTTTGAATATTTGATAGCAGATGTCTAGAAGAGGAAGAGGCCGAGGTCGTGGAGGTGTTCCCCCACATCCACCACCACCACCGCCACCATCTATTGAGCAACTCTTGGCAGTACAGACACATATCATGCAAGCGTTGGTGCAGAATCAGCAGAACCAATAGGTTGGTCAGGCACCACGTGATAAGCGTGGTGAATTCTTGAAGGGCCGTCCCCCAGTGTTCTCTCATGCCACTGATCCACTAGAAGCAGATGATTGGCTTCGTGCAGTGGAGAAGCAGCTCAACATAGCATAATGTGATGATCAACAAAAGGTGTTGTATGCTTCAGGACAGCTCCAGGGAGAAGCTCAAGACTGGTGGGAGTCATTCGAGTATGGACGTCCCGCTAATGCTCCTCCTATCACCTGGCAGGAGTTTAGAGAGAATTTTAGATCCTTCCACATACCAGAGGGACTGATAGAGCTCAAGAGGAATTCAGAGCACTGAAGCAGGGATCCATGTCCGTGGCGGAGTATCGTGACAAGTTTGCTCAGCTGTCATGTTATGCTTCAAATGAGGTTACTGATGATGCTAATAAGCAACGTCGTTTTCTCAAGGGTCTGTATGATGGTCTGCAACTCCAGCTTATGTCCAATACATACCCCAACTTTCAGATCGCTAGTGAATCACGCTATTGTTATTGACAATAAGCGCAACAAAATGGAGGCCAAGAAGAGGAGGATTTAGGGACAGGCCTCTGGGAGTAATACTTGTCCACGCACCAATCCTCAGCAAGGCTTCCAGCAAAGGTTTTAGGGACCACCCAATTAGTGGAATCATGGTCAGTACCCCCAGCGCAACTAGAATCAGCAGCAGAATGCCAATCAACATCCTCAGCAGTAGAGTGGTTAGTAGACACCATGACAGGGAGCGCCTAACAACACTCCCATGAAGACTAGTGCCCCTAGCACTCCCAGCAAGTGCTTTCGTTGTGGTAAAGAAGGTCACCTGTCTTATAATTGCCTTGAGAAGCCCAACTAGAAAACCCCCCAAAGGCAGAATAGCTATCAGAAGACAGCACCCAACACAGGAAAGGTGAACCATGTGTCAACCGAGATGGCGCTTGCGGAACCAGAACTCATGCTCGGTACGTTCAATGTCAACTCAACCCCTGCCACTGTTCTTTTCGATTCTGGAGCTTCGCATTCATTCATATCACAAGAATTTGTTAGAAACCATAGCATACCATTATGTGCCATGCAAAATCCCATATTAGTAAACTCACCGGGTGGAAGTATGCAAGCTTCATATCATTGCCTTTCGACTAGTCTACTATTGAGGGGGGTAGAGTTCAAAGTGAGCCCCATTGTGTTGAGAGCATCTGGTATTGATTGGATGAAAGTAGTGATTTAGTGTAAGGAGAAGGTAGTTGTTGTGACCGCACCGAATGGGGAAAGAATCAATGGTGATGTTGTAATACAAGCACAGCCGACAGCCATAGTGAACCAGCTTGATGATCGCGTCAACAAGGAGGACCCAGTGGTAGATGAGTTTCCTGATGTGTTCCCCGATGATTTGCCAGGTATACCACCTGACCATTACATTGAGTTTATTATTGAATTATTACCTAGAACTGCACCTATAGCTAAGCGTCCATATAGAATGGGGGTTAAGGAATTAGAAGAACTTAAGAAATAAATAAAGGAGTTACAGGAGAAAGGTTTTATTCGTCCTAGCTCATCACCTTGGGAAGCACCGGTTATATTTGTTGATAAGAAGGATGGTACTCAGAGGATGTATGTTGATTATCGGTCACTCAATGAGGTTACTATCAAGAACAAGTATCCGTTCCCTAGAATTGATGATTTGTTTGATCAATTAAGAGGTGCTTGTGTTTTCTCTAAGATTCATCTTCGTTCTGGCTATCATCAGTTGAAGATTCATGTAATTGACATACCCAAGACAGCTTTTACTACGAGGTATGGTTTGTATGAGTACACCGTTATGTCATTTTGTTTGACCAATGCACCTGCCTACTTTATGTACTTGATGAATAAGGTGTTCATGGAGTTTTTGGATAAGTTTGTGGTGGTATTCATCGATGATATATTGGTATTCTCCAAAATGGAAGAAGAGCATGTTGAACATCTAAGGTTGGTTTTGCATAAGCTCAGAGAACACAGGTTGTATGCTAAGCGAAGCAAGTGTGAATTTTGGTTGAAGGAAGTTTCTTTCCTAGGACATGTTGTCTCTAATGGTGGAATCGCAATAGATCCAAGCAAAGTGAAAGATGTATTGAATTGGAAACCACCAACAGATGTGGGTGAGCTTCGAAGTTTCTTGGGATTAGCTGGGTACTATAGAAGGTTCATAGAAGGTTTCTTTAAACTTGCAAAGCCTATGACAGCTTTGTTGGAGAAAAATGTTAAGTTTGTGTGGTCCGAGAAGTGCCAGGCTAACTTTGAAGAATTGAAGAAGAGATTAACTACAGCCCCAGTATTAGTTTTGCCTGATTTGAACAAGAGCTTTTCTATCTATTGTGATGCATCTCGTCAATGTCTTGGATGTGTTCTTATGCAAGAAGGCAGAGTAGTGGCATATGCTTCCCAACAGTTGAGAAAGCATGAGTTAAATTATCCTACTCATGACTTGGAGTTAGCAGCAGTAGTTCATGCTCTAAAGATTTGGAGGCATTATCTCATCGGACATAAGAGTGATATCTATACTGATCATAAGAGTCTGAAATACATTTTCACTGAGACAGATCTGAATATGAGACATCGTCGATGGTTAGAGTTGATCAAAGATTATGATCTGGAGGTGCACTATCATCCTGGAAAGGCGAATGTTGTTGCCGATGCTCTTAGCAGGAAGAGTTATGCCAATGAGGTGCAAGTGGCACATATGTCAAGCGAGTTGTGTGTTGAGTTTGAGCGACTGAATTTGGGCTTTGTCACTAATGTAGTGGAGTTGGTGTTGCAGCCTAAATTGGAGCAAGAGATACGTAAAGGACAGTTACAGGATGTGAAGTTGAAAGAGAGAGCAGAAAACATAGTGATTGGTAAGGCACCAGATTTTCGTATGGATGACAATGGAACTCTGTGGTTTGGGAAGAGACTATGTGTGCTGAGGATAAGGCTATAAGAGAGGCAATTCTTTATGAGGCGCATGAGTCTGCTTACTCTATTTATCCTGGGAGTACTAAGATGTATTTAGATCTGAAAGAGAAGTATTGGTGGTACGGACTGAAGAGAGATGTTGCTGAATATGTGGCTTTATGTGATACATGCTAGAGAGTCAAAGCTAAACATCAAAGACCTGCAGGATTGCTACAACCAATGAAGATACCTGAGTGGAAATGGGAAGAAGATGGTATGGATTTTATAGTTGGGTTACCACGCACTCAGAGAGGTTACGATTCAATATGGCTGATAGTGGATCGGTTAACAAAAGTTGCTCACTTCTTACCGGTCAAGACTACCTATACTGGACCTCAATTGGTTGTGTTATATATGGAGATGATAGTTTGTCTACATGGAGTTCCTAAGAAATTTGTGTCTGATTGAGGTACTCAATTTACATCTCATTTTTGGTAGCAAGTACATAGTTTGTTGGGAACCAAGTTGAATTTTAGTACCGCATATCATCCTTAGACAGATGGGCAAACTGAAAGGATTAATTAGATTTTGAAGGATATGTTGAGAGCTTGTGCATTGCAGTATGGTACAAGTTGAGACAAGAGTTTGCCTTATGCAGAGTTCTCGTACAACAACAGTTATCAGAAGAGTCTTAATATGGCACCTTTCGAAGCGTTGTATGGACGAAAGTGTAGAACCCCTGTTGTTTTGGAATCAAACGGGGGAAACTCAAGTGTTTGGGCCAGATGTTTTGAGAGACACAGAAGAGCAAGTAAGGATGATTAGAGATAACTTGAGAGTGGCTCAGTCTTGACAGAAGAGTTATGCTGACACTAGGAGAAAAGAATTGATTTTAGAAGTAGGTGATTATGTTTACTTGAAAGTGTCACCTATGAGAATTGTGAAAAGATTTAACATGAAAGGAAAGTTAGCACCAAGGTATATTGGGCCTTTCAAGATTTTAGAGAGACGTGGTGAAGTAGCTTATCAGTTGGAATTGCCTGAGAGTTTGTCAGGTGTGCACGATATGTTCCATGTGTCTCAACTAAAGAAGTGTTTGCGTGTACCAGAGGAGCAGATACCGTTAGAAGAGCTTACAGTTAAAGAAGATCTCACATATGAGGAGTTTCCGGTAAGGATTTTGGAGACGGCAAAAGGAGTTACAAGGAGCCAAGTTATAAAGATGTGTAAGGATCAGTGGAATCGGTATACAGAAGATGAGGCTACATGGGAAAGAGAAGATGATCTAAGGAAAACATACCCACAGTTATTTGAGTAAGCATCGTCCGAATCTCGAGGACGAGATTCATTTTAAGGGGGTAGAATTGTAACACCCTAAAATTTGCATATTTTTTAAATAGGAGAAAATGTTTAATTATGCATTTTTGTGGGCATTTAAATTTAGGAAAAATAATAAATTTTGTCAAATTAAAATCAAATATAGGTTAACAATCATGTATGTGCATTCATGCCGCTGCATATTATTTAGAATTGCTTGGTTTGAAGTCGGATTCTAAATCGATTTGAATTTTCATTTTGATTTTGCTTTGGAAATATGTTTAAGAAAGAGGAAAAAAAGAAATTTACTCCTCTCTTTCTCCCTCTCTCATTTTTGGCCCGCTCGGCCTTGCTCCCTCATTGGCCCAGCTCCCTCCCCTTTCTCCTTCATGGGCCATAGGTCCAACTGGCGGCCTTCTTCTCCTCTCCTCTCTCGCTCAGGCCGAAGCCCAGATCGTCTTTTCTCCCGCGCCGCGCCGCAGCGGCCCAGCAAGGCGCTGGCCTAGCCAGACGCACGCCCGCCCGCGCTCCTCTTTCCTCCACCCGCTGACCGCCCGGGTCCAGTTGTCAGGTGTTCTTCTTCCCCGCACGTACCCAGGCTGGATTCTTTCCTGCGCCGACGCCGTGTCCGCCTCCGCCATGAGCCGCGCCATGCCTCTCAAGTAACCCCGCCCCCATAAATAGCCGCCTCCGCCGCCTCCCTATCCCATCTGCCGCAAGCTTTTTCGCCCACACAAGCCGCAGCCGCGCCTCGCCCTAGTGCCACCACGACAACCGCCGTCCACTGAGCGCCGCGCTGCCTCTCCTGCCTCCCGCTCTTTGATTTTGGGTCCGGTGAGTTCCCCACTCCCTCCTCTCTCCCGATGCTTCTATTTCGTTGAACCGAGCACTGTAGCCCCAAACTGCAAGCTCCAGTGAGCTCTCCTATGGCGCCGCCATCGGCCACTCATCGCCAATCCTGTTTCGGCGGCAGTGTTTTTTTCTCCACCACCAGATCCAATCTTGGTCCTCCAAGTCTAATCCAACGGTTCCACATCCATGATACCCCTTCGCCGCTAGTTTTCAAAAACACCCTTACAATTATTTCAGACTTAACCTGCAGTCCAAAGCTTGTTTTCAGATTCCGTTTCTTTCTTTTGAAAGCGTATTTTGGTTCGGTTAGATTTAAAATAAGTTTTGAGTTATTTACAG
This sequence comes from Miscanthus lutarioriparius, assembly GCA_904845875.1. Classification (NCBI taxonomy): domain Eukaryota; kingdom Viridiplantae; phylum Streptophyta; class Magnoliopsida; order Poales; family Poaceae; genus Miscanthus; species Miscanthus lutarioriparius. Next base: position 65,102,239 of record CAJGYO010000002.1, read on the forward strand.
TTTTGCCATTCAACTTGTTTTAGCCATAAAATCTCTGTTTTAACTCCGATTTGATCCGTTCAAGTTGCGCTAGGTTCATAATTAAGTGATCTACATGTTTATGCTACTGTTAAGTAGGTTTACAACCTTTAAAATTCGAGGTTAGATTTAATCTATTATTTTAATGTAGGAAATCTTGTTTAATTCATAACTTCTTCGTTTTAACTCCGATTTTTGTAATCTTCGTGTCCGTCTGTGTGTTTGTAGCGAGACGTAGATTCGTTTTCCAAACTTTTCATCTTGATTCTATGCTGTTGGTATACTGTTCTAATCTATAGCTTTGTTTGCTTTGCATGATTGCTCCTGGATGCTTGTATGTTGATGTGGTTATCAAGTATAGATGGTGAGCAATTCATGGGAGATCAAGGGTACGACTTTGATGAGCAGGACCAGCAGGAGTACTATGCTCAAGAAAAGTATAGCATGGGATCATTCTTGTTTCATATTCATTTTAATTCATTAAATTCATGTTGCATGTGCCACCTTGATAGAGATCCCCTAGAATTGAACTTTTACCTTGTTACCTACGGGTTATGCATTGGGTAGGTTTGCTAGTGCTCAATTAAACCATAATCTTGTAACTTGACTAATGGTATATGCAATAAACATTAAAATATGACTTTTTAGCAACTTGGAAATAGGGGGCTGGAGTATTTAGCTACTTTCTAAATGCTTCAGATTCCTCTCCCTAAGGAGTTATTTGTAAGTGATCATCTGGGACTTACAGTATAGCTGTGAGGGCTACATGGCTCTGGCTTTAGCTCAGTATGAGGACCTTTTCTAGCTTGTTAGTGGTTACCTTTATTGGCGTAAGAATGGCTTGCCGAATCGGGTATAGTGCGGCCTCTATCCCCATGTGTATAGGCTACGTGTCAATGTGTCATCGGGAAGGCGGGCTCTACATCTGTTTGCCGAGTAAATCTAATGGCCCTAACTTGTTAGACGAACTTTTGAAAGGCTTCATAGTGACCCCTGCCTGCTCACATTGGAAGTGTTTTGGGATGGGCATATGGGTATCATGACTCATAGTGAAAGTGTAAACAACTATCAAATATCACGAGCAGCTTGGAACCCTTATGGAATAGATGAACACTAAGGATTATCTGTTTTTCTATTCATTATTCATGTTTACATTTGATCATGTGTTTTGCCTTGGGAATTGAAACAACTTGTTACTACTCTTGAGCTAAAATTGTGACAACTAAAAGCTGAATGTTGTTGAACCTGTGTCAATCCGTTTGGGCCTCATGAACCCCGTGTTACACTTGTTGAGTACGACATGTACTTACGCTTGTTTATTTTCATTATTTGGATAAAAATCCCGGATGGATAATAGATGGCTTTGGGTATGATGATTTTCCTGAGGACTTCTAGACTTATGGTCAACCAGTCGATGTCCCTGTGAAATGGAGCTTCTGCGAGAGATCTTTTATTATTTCTGCTACATTTATGTGATAACTCTGTCTTATTCGTGATGTAATAAACACTTGTGATGATACTATTCATAAATTGTCGGCTTATGTGTGTGACTGACCTCTGGGCGCACATTGATTTTGCACTTGATTTTATCCTTAAAATTGGGTGTGACATCCATGTACATGTCACCCTATTAATGGAAATGGACCATCACGAGACATTTGAAATAGCAAAACACTTGTGTAAGTCAACGCTAGTCGAGAACGGAGCCGTTGGCCAAAGCTGTCTCACTCCAAATTGGCGTAAAACTCGATCTGGCAGGTGTAACTCGATAGTATAGAAATAGATTAGAGGGCACCTCATCCTATAGAAGTCATCGTCGCACCCACACATGTTGCTCAACTGAAAAGTAAGTGCCCCCTCTCCATCGTATGGCTCCCACTCCACCTGCAACATGTCCAAACAAGATGTTAGATGGTATACTAAACCATTTCAAACCAGCATGGGAAATAAAATTTACTTACATTAGACACCGTGAGCGTGTCTAGCTCATTTGTGAACTCAATGTACGCCCACTCTAACCTCAGGTGCGGAACCCTAACCTGGTCCCAAAGGTACGCCCACGTCGGTTGGCGACATGGAGGCTCACCTGGGAACCACTCACGATGAGCCAGAACCTCTAGACGGCCAACTACAAGATGAGTCCACATCCACAACTAGAGCAGGTACACCCATCCACCAAGTGACGCTGATGGACGAAGTCCAACGACACCCCTCGCATAGCTACCAGTGTAGAAACCCCAAGACTGTAGAGCCCCAGCTGTAATGACCTGCCTGGTCCTAGTCACTGAGGCAGTGGACCCACATCCATGACACAGTGTCACTCATGGCGTTGGGGAAGAGAACGTAGGCAAACAGGTGTAGGATCCACGCCCTATAGTAGTACCCACCTGTCTCCTCATCTACCTCCTCGGGGCACTATGCGAACCCTTGCCGAAGCCAAGAGATGAGAACTCTAGAAGTGCGAGCCCCTTGCTTGCCAACCTCACGCCCAAGGAAGGCTTCCACTCGTGCTCTCTAGCCTTCTGACCTGCCCTGCCCAGTGACTGCGTTGCCATGAATTCATGGAAGTTGTGAGTCTCCGGACGCCACCTATATTTTAGACAAAACAAGATTACATATCAAAAAGGCAAGCACATGAACAAATGTCCATGAATGGAGGCAATGATTGAAGATAATACCTGTCAACCAACGTAGTTATGGCCGCTGAGTTAAACTTGGGCAACGCACGACGAACCTGAAAAGAGATGACATCCAGGCCAGCGCTTTGCAGGAAAGGAGTGTACCTATCGTCGTACCACATGTCCAAGAACCCATTGTTGGTTCTAGGATGAAGGAGTTGTAGGTCCTGCATGGAATAAAACATAGTCTCCTGTTACTTCATGAACACATGTACGCTCACCAAAATTTGAACAAAACGTACAGATTATTACTTGTCCCTGCGCTATGAGATGTCCTTGGTGGGTCGCCTCGTACGTCGGGTTGAGCAGGTGGAATTGCACCATCCTACAAGAAAAGTCAATGAATTAGAAATTTAATATACAATGAAACATGAACTTAGAAATGTACAAGTAATTGACACAATTATAGGCATAAATTGAGACATGCATAATTAATTAAATGAATACGACAAATATGAAATAATAAAATCAACCAATAGTCGCACCTCACTAACCTGCTAATGGCAACTTCGTGAATTGTGGCCAAGTCTACCACACTTGCCGCACTCGTACTGCTCGAGGTCAGTAACAAATGGGGTTCCTCTCCCATGCCTCGTTCTTCCGGGTATCTGATCCATAACCATCCTGTGCCTCATTCTCTTCCTTGATCCACGCTTGTTCCAACGGTAAGCTGGATCTGCAATGTACTTTGGCCCATCATATGGAGGCCACTCTCCAGGGTCTCAGAAAGGCACGAAGCGGGGGCTCCATGTGTGCACAAGTGTGTCAACACTGAACTCATGAGGTATCCTACTTTCAATATTATAGTTGTGATGTCTAGATGCTGCCACCAAATGTGAACATAGAAAGTGGTACTACCTTGGTTTACCACAAGTGCATTTGAAATCTTGGAGGATAACCACATGCATCCTCGACTCTCAGACCTCACTGTCGGACGTTGTAACACCCCTATGCTCGACCTAATAAGTCCATGTGGCATGGTCAAAGCATGTAACCTCATGTGTGCTAGCCCTTTCATTTGCCTTCTCTAAGTGTGCCTTTGGTTTCAGAGCCCATATCTCTCCATCACTCCGCAACTTCAATGCATGGGCGTGTCTATCGTTGAACCAGGCAACAAGCTTGTAGAAGGTGAATTGAACGATTGCTTTCACGGGCATACCACGTATCCCTAATAGCAACTTATTGAATGACTCCGCCATGTTGCTGCACTAAAACTCGTACCTCCATCCACCGGCGTCGTGAGCTCTCGTCCATTTCTCCAAATCCCTCATCAAACCTGTGAGCCATTGTCTACCTTTTTCATTTGATGCGGTTCTGACTTGCTCCAACTTTTTTTGAAAGTACTTGTCCTCAAGCTATCGAGCAGCCTCCTAGAACAGATCAAAATTACTCTTCACACCATCCTTCTAGAATAGATTCTCGGCAAGGTGCCGAGTACACCAACGATGGTGCAAAGGTGCATACCCCTCTATCTGCTCTCGCACGACATTAAGTATGCCTTGGTGCCTATTAGTTATGACACCAACCTCCCTGCTAGGCCCAACCACATGTGTCCAGACTAGCCTCAAGAACCATCCCCAAATGTCATTGTTCTCCTTCTCAACCAAAGCAAATGCCAAAGGAACCAACTTGTTGTTCGCGTCACAGGATATGGTTATAAGAAGTGTGCCCTAGTATTTGCCAATGAAGAACGTACCATCAATGGAGAAGATGGGACAACAGTGCCTAAAGGCCTCGATACACTAAGGGAAGCACTAGAAAGCACGAAAGAATATCTACTTCCCATCCTTGCATGCATTTGGTTTTGGGATGTACTTATAATGCATGCCTGGATTCACCACTTTGATTGCATTGAAAAGTACTAGCAACTGCTCGTACCCATCCTCCCAGTCCCCATTTATCGTCTTCCACACTCGCTGCTTAGCCCTCCAAGCTTTACCATAAGTTATCACATAACCTTCATACAACGCCTCAATGGTCCTGATAATTGTCCTCACCTTCATTTGGGTTCTCCCTGCAATATTCCCATCAACCGCTTGGCAATGAAGGTAGATGTCAACTGTCGATGCTTCAGTGTCAGCTCATGGTCAGCACAATTGTGTGGCCCGACAACTTTTGTGATCTTCCACTTTTCGGTGACCTTTTGCTTCCTTGCACAAACCCTCCATGGGCAGCGTTCCTTGTCACATACAACTATGTAACGGAGCTCCACATATGAATGCAAGACCTTGTAAGGTCTCTTTCATATCACTGCAAACGCCTGCAACCACCTCTTCAATGAAGGGAGGTCCTTAAACACCCTCCCACTCTCAATTACCATGTTAGGGCCAGCCTCAGGAGCTTCTAGGAGCTCATCATCACGTCCTTCTGCACATGCCTGATCAGAATGAGCAAGATCGCTGAACTCGTGAACTCTTGGATCACGGCGGCCGGGAAAGATACGCCTCAGCATCTCAACATCACTCTCTATCAGCTCTCCAATAGGGCGATCATCATTAGAATCAAGAGCCCTTGCCATCTCATATGGCTCCAAATCATTCATCATTTCAACACTATTGGAGCCACAGAATCCATCTCCAAGTGCACTTGCGCAGCAATAGGGGGCACATCCACATTCTCACGAATGTCTCCTGCAACATAAGCAGTGAAATGAGGAAAGAATGAAAGAAATGGATGTAAGGAAGGGGGTAAGCTCCCAATAACCATGTGGTTAAGACACTTACTCGGATAATTCTATGTCAAAGGGATCTCATGAGGAGGATCTGCCACAACAACATGAGTCTGACAAGCATCTCCAACTACCGCATTGGGGGTAGATTGAGCATCGAGAACCATAGGTGCAACCTCCACATCCATATTACGTTCTAGGACGGGAGGGTCGATGTGTTCTGCTGACCCATTGGTGGCAAAAACCCATGAGGGATGGGATCAACTAACACCCGACGCATAACCATGTCCAAACATTATAGCTAGCTCTTCATAGCCGATCTCACATAGTTCTCCTACTGATCCGCACACCCAATTGGGATCATTCGCCAGAGGATGTTGGGAGGAGAACCTTGGTGCAGTACACCTTCAACTGCAATGCCATCATCTCCAAGGCAATGCAGCTCCTCCCGAGCCCTTGCAACCATCTCACTAAATGAAGGTCTACCATTGAATAGCACAGGCACGCTTTGCATGTCAATAAACTCAACATATCCATAGCGATCGTATTCAATGGTGCCTCCATGATATATGGTCACTAGGTTGTCCATCTAGTTCAAACACATAATGAAACACATGTCCTTCAGTCCAAATTAGACGATAGATAGTACCTAACAAGTACTTTCTAACTACAAACTAAGTAAATAAGATAATAACTACATACATAAAAACAGTGTACTCATTAAATAGCTAGATCCTATTTAGTTAACTAAATATATAACTACCTATCTAAGTAGCTATCTAACTATATCTATGTACCTATGTATCTATGTTTCTATCTATCTAGATATCTATCTCACTAGATCACTAACTAAATCAACTACCTGAGTCATCACATTAACTAGTAAATAACAAATGCCAAAACTACTACACTACAATCAAAGCTAACTAAGCATGCACATTGCAAATTCATAATTTTTACCTGTCCGATGATGGACTCGCGGACGTCATCGGAGTCATAGCGGACGCCAGGTGTGAGTCAGGCCGACGAGCCAGGCCGGCGGTGGCACGGCCGGGCGCTGCAGGTGCCAGGGCCGGTAGGGGCACGGCCGAGGACGGCGGTAGCGCCCGACGGGTGCGGGGAGCCTGGCGCTCCGCGCAGCGAGGCCGGTTCGGCGGGCGCGGGCGGCATGGCGGGCGGCATGGTCACAGTCATGGCACAGGCGCGACGGGGTGCGGCCAAGGCGGCCGCGAGCACGGACGGCACGTCGGGCGAGCCGTGGGCGTGGGGACCGGCACGGCCACGGGCACGGCGCTCCGACGGGGGCATGGGCGTGGCCTCGGTGGTGGTGCGGCGTGGCCTCGGTGGCGGCGCGGCCCGGGTGGCCGGGCGCAGGATGGGCGTGGGGACCGTTGAGTGGACCGGCGTGGTGTGGGTGGCCGGCGCGGGGCGCGGCGGTCCGGTGCAGGCGCAGCATGCAGCGCGGCCATGGCGAGGTGTGGGCGCATGTGGGAGAGGGAGCGGGCGGTGGCAGCGGTGCACTGCTCAGGCGAGGGAGGTGCGAGAGAGAGAGGGAGAGGAAGAGAGAAAGGATTCGGGATCATACGTAAGACAGGCTGGACACCAGTCACCCTGGCGCCGAGCTCGGTGCCAAGATCTACGGCGCCGAGCTCGGCGCCAGGGTGACTAGTGCAGAGCTTCCTGCCATGTCACCACCACGTCTGCTTCGAGCCTAAGAGCTCGGCGCCAGCAACACGTTGCTGATGTGTAAGCTCGGCGCTAGCAACGATGGCGTCGGGCTAAGGGTCCAGATTTTGAAATCTTTCCTCCAGGGGCATATTTGTTAAGATTTTTTAAAAAAAGGGCTAAAAATAAAAAAATCGGTTTCACTGACAGCTATAGTCACGAATCAGCGGTGATAGGTCCACCTATCACTTCAAGTTCTTGGGTTGAACCGCTAGGGATAGACTTTTTGGCACAAAAAAATCATTGCTTTTTTATATGAGGTCAGATCAAAATAAACTTTATATAGAATTGTAGAATTCAAAGAGGTCTAAAACTTTATAGCTAACTACTTTTTAATTTGAGATGGTTTACAAGTCCAAATATTAAATATGAGTTTTGAAATCAGGTTTGAGATGGTTAACAATGTCGAATGGAGACAATGTCAACATCAAAGTTGTAGTACTCGACGAGATCTACATCTATGCAATTAACAACTTTTTTTGAGATCATTTAGAGTGCTAAACATATAATATAAGATTCAAATAAAAATGTATAAGTTAAAACAATAGTATAAGTTATACAGTTACATGTGTTGCGTAGCTCAGCTGGTATGGACACTCGGTTAAGGTCTTAAATTTGAATCTTGGAAAACAAATATTGGATCTGAATCCCATGGTGATACCGGATATAGACCTAACAGTGGATAAACTAATCTGGTGTAGTCATGCAAGGGAAAAAAAACTATGGAATATGGACCAAAAAATATATAGATTAGTGTTTGATAAGTTTATCACAACTGTCGAGATGACAAAGAAGAATCTATAAGCCTATTGTTTTAGAAAATATACAGTAATTAGTATAAGTAGATTTTATAATTAGCTACAGGTATTATCTTCTAAGATTCTATACGGAGTACCATATATGCAGAACCACCACTGGTTGATGGACTACCCTAGCTGTTGCCTGCCTAGTTGCCCGCGCACGCTACGATGTGGCGTTATCTGGGTGTTCTCTATCTGGAGCAGTGCATGCTCAGTTACATATATATACCCACTCACATATATCAAGGATTCACTTGGCAATCAATCTATGAAATATATAGTAGAGGTCTATTAGCAACATGCATAGCCAGCTCGGACATCTCATAATCTCACTTATGGCTTCTGGACTCGGCAATACTTTTCCACCAGCCGGGATGCGTGAGAAATGCACGCACATGAGCACCGTACCAACAAGGAGTCTTGTTGAACGGAATAATAAAGAAGTATGCTTGGTACACGGTTGACGCTCAATTGTGAAGTGTCCCCTTAATTTCTTCTTTCAATCAACAACCTTAGTCAAGATCTGAGCTTTATGCAATGCAAGACTCGAGATCAATGGATCATCATGTGGCAGATATTAATGCCTAGTTGAATGGTGTACAGTAGTACCGTTCTCCTCTGCTGTACAGTTTTTTATTCAGCTAAGGCCTCATTTGGATGTTGTATCCACCTCAATCCATATGTATTGGGGTGGGTTGGTGTGCCACCTCAAACCATGTGTGTTGGGGTGGGTTGGTATGCAATTTAGTTTAAATGCCACGCCAAACACACCCTAATACACATGGATTGAGGTTGATACATGAGCATCGAAATAAAACCTAAGTACATAAGCCTTAGATTAAATTGCATTTTTTGAATAAAATACCGACTACATGCTTAGTGCTATGTATATGACCTGCTGCATTGCTGCATAACCTGTGATGGTGCTACCTAGTGCAGTAGTATATAGCCGAAGCCTATCTGGCCGTTCGCTGGTCTGGAACCAACCAGCCGACCGGCTGAATACCCTCACAGTTTACTGTTCATCAAACCAGCCGAACAGTATTTTTCTCTCACAACAAACCAGCCGGAACAGTGTTTTTCAGCCAAGTTTCAGACCAGCGAACGAGGCCTAGCTTTGTACTAAAATCACACACATGAATGGTCAACACAAGGCTATATATAGGCTGCATTTTGTGTGATGTGGAATTCTTTTAATTATCTCACATGCATGACAAGTACAAGAAGACTCCACTGCAGGTTTTTCTTTTTTGAGGTCAACAGTACCGGAGGGGGACCGAACGGTCCACACCTGAATTTTCATTCCATAGATGCCACCGGGGATGGAACTAAGGCCTCAGAGGTTTTGGGGGAGGCGGAGATTACATATCCAAGATGGAACTCCAGCTGCTTGCAAGAGCAGCGTTATGCCTTGGCAGGCGGCAACTCCAAAGTCTTACTGACTCTCCCTGGACGCCATCAACAATCTGTTCTGATCTGGCGCCATCCCTCGGAAATGTAGAACGTACGTCAGATAGCTAATCGACAAGTACAGATCAATGGAATACTGAGTGATTGTTCCTGTTTATAGATGTTTGATCTCCTACCAGGCGGTCACTCACATAGGGATATACATTTTACAGAATAAGCATGTGGGAGGACAGTACACAAAAGACTTTCTGATGGGGTGCGTGGTATTGCTAGGCGCTGTATTTCTACATGAACTCTTGGTTGTGTTTAAAGCTAGCAAACAATCACAAGTTCACAACGTCCAAATAAAGCCACATAACCAAGACAACGCGCAAATAAAAACTTTCCGTATATATAGTGTTTTTATTGATGATTCTCATATTCTATTTGTTGACACCATTTACAGGGTACATACCATAATTCGACGTACATTGCATGTAGCTTCCATGCCATTCTAAGTCAAGAATTGGAGCAACTTGCTGGTTATCGTTGGTACTATGCAAGTTGAAGGCCCACCTCACATGGATTACACGAGCATTGGATTTTACTTTAGGTCCTACTCCATTTGTAATGCCGCCAATTTGTTCAACCTTTGGTACACCATGTGCTAGAACTTGTGAAGCAAAAAAGAGTGTGCTAATTGATGTGTTGATAATACTTAAATGATACCAGCGGTACACAATCAGGGATGTTTAGTACATAGACTATGTCATGGCACGTAATAACCAGTAGTAGTGGGTGTCCACTTATTTTATACATAGATTTTGGTTTGTAATGACTTCATCTCTATCTACCATTTAAATATGTATATATATGGTTTTATAATTATGTGAGAAATGTAATAATGGCAGTGAATATATGTGATGCATTAGTAATATAGAATATAAAATATTAGATAACAACCTCAATTTAAATGTAATAATAAAGTATTAAAAAATGGGGAATTGATGGTCATAATCAGTTGAAGACAATGAACTGGCAGTGACCCCCACAATACCACTGTCGGGTGGAGGACAGAGCCCACAGTGATTGTCTGCTGTGTATTAATGTTAGGCTTGAGATTTTATCAAATAATTCGGTTGGCTCTCAATTTTTTCCACAACAAATAGACAAGATACCAAAATAACTCCACTTGCGAGAAAAAGATGTACCACGATCTACACTGTGAGCGAGATCGAGGTTCTCCATTTCATTTCCTATATAATAGTCTCTGATCACCAGCTTCAACGACGCTTGGCTGTGGTCAAAGCTAGCAGTCACAAGTTCACAACGTACGTCCAAAGCCACAATATTCACGCGTACGCGATCTCGACGACACTACCAAGAAAATGCTGTCCTTCAAGGCGCGACGGGGAGTGCCGGAGCTCGTGACACCGGCACGGGCGACGCCGCGGGAGACCAAGGCCCTCTCGGACATCGACGATCAGCATGCTCTCCGCTACTACGAAACGGTGATCGGTTTCTTCCGGCGCTGCCACGGCCAGAGCGACGGACCGGATGACCCGGCGGAGGCCATCCGGGCAGCCCTCGCGCAGGCGCTGGTGTACTACTACCCCGTCGCCGGGCGACTGAGGGAGGACGCCGGAGGGAGGCTCGAGGTGGACTGCACGGCGGAAGGGGTGGTGTTCGTCCAGGCGGACGCCGACGTGCGTCTGGAGGACTTCGGAGAGCCGCTGCAGCCGCCGTACCCGTGCGTGGAGGAGCTGCTGTGTGATGCTGGTGATACGAGAGCCGTCATTGGTAGACCATTGCTGTTCATGCAGGTTACTTTTTTTATCTAGCTCCTCTTTCTTCCCACTTGTTAAAAAAACAGTGTGATAGAGAGAAAGTGTGCCATTTTTTCTTATTTATTACTCTATCGATCAGTTCCAAATTATAAGATGGTTTGGCTTTTTTACATATATTGTTTTTACTATGTATTTAGACAAAGTATATATCTAAGTATAGTAAGAATAATTATGTATCTAGAAAAGCCAAAACGTCTTATAGTTTGGTATGGAGGCAGTACAAGATTCACAATGAGTGCCACAAATATGGGCAGGTTTGAATCGTCCCACTCTAAATTTTAGAGCTAAAGCTCCAAACAGGTAGTATAAAGTTAGCTCTAAACTTTAGCCCACTTCACATTAGAACTTTAGACCTTAAAAGTGAGCTAAAATGCTCTAAAGTTTTTAGAGCTCTAAACTTTAGATGTGAGGATGCAAACAGGCCCAGGATTCATGCATTCTTATGGAAGTTATTTGAGACTTTACATAAAAAAATATCAAGGAGTTAATGGATATTTTTCACCGTGGGACAATTCTTAGACGGTTTCTGATCCACCCAAAATTTCACTCGTTGGTGAACAAAAAAATAGTAAAGGAATTTATTAGTCGGTCATCTTAAAATTTTAGGTTTTGCAATAATAACCATTTTCTGAATTGGTCAACGCTTGTTGTGAAGGCGATGATGTTGACATTTTGGGCACCCTTAGTTTACTTCAGAGGTTGTCTGTAACGAGGCTATGTAACTATTGTTTCATTAGATGAATGTAATTAGGGACTACCTATTATTCTAAAAAATTGTTCACATGGACATTTCCGTTCCAGTGCCTTCTAGCTCTATAAATTTAATAACTGGTGCAAACATACTACTAAACCATCAGTATCTATTCGGAAAAACAACAACAAAGCAAGTAGCTAGCAACTCGGAATGCATAGTAGATAGAATCATGCAAGACATACCTAGAGCAAAAATTTCTCTCCCTCGGTCTGTCCCCCTCACTCTTTTTCCGTCTCTTAATCCACTGTCCTTCACTCTCACCCAGTGGCGGATTTAGAATTTTTGCATGGCTTATGCCGGATCAAAATTTTCATATCCAAAATGGTAAAACCCATCTAGCAATTTGGTAAAGTACTGTAAAAATTGCCTCATAATTCAGTGTACAAATACTCAATAGCATAATAATAAGTCTTAAATTACAATACAATTTGTTCAAACAACATACTAATAGTTCCAAATATGCAATATAGAAAGTTAAAGAGGATATAGAATTGCATCACTACTTTTTGGGCGTACTCTTTCTATTGGCCATGAAAGTCTTAATTATGCCATCTTCATCCACTTCATCCAAAATGTCTCTCTCAATGAATGACACTAGCCAATCATCCAAAAGACTAATCATTTTATTTCTGGACTTGGTTTCGACTAAACTTATTGTAGAAAATGCCCTCTCAACACTTGTTGTCGTCACTGATAGAAGCAATACCAATTTCAGAAGCAAGTAAACCAAATCGTAAACTTTATGTCTATGTGTTTCCACTAGCTTAACTGAGAGGTGAACAAGGTTTTCTAGACCATTGAATCTATCATCTTATCTCATGACATTAATATATTAATCAAGTTGCAATTCAAGCTTTAGGAATTCGGAGCCAAATATCTCCTTACAGGAAAACTCAACAATTATGCTTACCTTGTGTGCGTCAAAGGATGCAAATGATTTGGTAGGATTGAGGGCCGACATACAAGAAAGCAACTCCAAATTACTCTCATGAAATCAATTATCAAGCTCTTGGCTAATTTTATCAATGACTCCAATATATAATTCTCTTCTGAAGTGATCATCATTTGTTTGATTTTGGGCAAACCGTCTTCATCTTCCATAAGGCACACAATTACCTTCCATAGCAAGAACTTCAACACCACGTTTATTGCAAAACAAAGTGACCTTTTCAAGGAACTTTTTCCTTCCATTAGTCCTCATCAAGTGTTGCATTGTGTTCTTTTCCACACTAGCAAGTTGGATTGCATGAATATTATCATGCTCCCTCCTTTGCAAATGCTAAAACAATTCATTTGTGTATCCAAGAATAACAAACAATAAGTGTGCACTTAAAACAAAATCGAAGGACTTAAATGCCCCAACCATAAAATGGTCCTTTGTCCAATTACGCTTATATGTTGTATCCTCTCCAAGAGTGATGAGTACATCACGGATAGTGGGATGTATAGCAATGATGTTGCATACAATTTTGTAATGAGAGCCCTACCCAGTATCACCAGGCCTAGGCAATGTTATCTCTTGATTTAATACACTCCGAGTTTCAAGTTCACCACAATTAAGTGCCTTCATGATATTCACAAGTCTAGCATTTCGAAGCATGCCATGACATTTACAAGATAATCCAGCAATATTTAACAAAAGGGATATTTGTTCCAGAAAACATACACAATTAATATTGTCCTTAGGGTTAGAGATTTTGGGGATCTTGCAAGGAATAGGAGAATGGAAGGGAGAAAAGTTTTCAGTCGTCACCAAGTCACCATGATTTCTGTTGCCACCAGTTGGGAGAGGATGGCATGGGCTGCAGCCTGGGGACAAGGCGACACTGGTGCGGCCGCTAGCTGGAGATGCGGCACAGCCGTGCAGGATCGTGCGGGCTGGGAGCACCGGGTGCTGAAAGCCATGGGGGATCCTGCCGGTCAGGCTGGGTGTGGGGATGAATATCCATTTATGCTGCACCACTCTTGTTATGATCTGTCTACCAGAGGCCATTCACATCACGGCGAGACTCCACGTAACTCTACGTGATGTAGATGCATATTCCATTGAATTTTCATTTCTTATCTTTTAGTACTGCCTTATGTGCAACTTCCCACCAATCAACAATGGAGGTGTGAATAGGAACATGGAGATTTGGATGTAGAGAGAATTGTGCCCACGCTAGCTAGCACCTGCCTCCAAGCTTATGCCATGAAAGGGCAACTCAGACATTAAGTGAAGATCTATTTGCTGTTGACCTTTTTTCTCTTGTTGCCAGATTTTCCATCCTCAGGATTTGGTCTTGGATTAGGGTTCAAGCGAAGAGCTTGTATTTTTTTTGCACCTATGCTTTCCAAATCCAGTGGCTACAGAATGGCTTGAAATGTGTTTCTTTTCGTTCTTTTGCTATGTGGCATTCTACTACAAATGTCATTATATTGCTTCTTAATTGGTATTTATTTTTACAGTTGACCAGACTGAAATGCGGCGGATTTGTTGGTGGATTCCACATGTGTCATAACATGGCTGATGGTTTTGGTATGATTCAACTCATGATAACTATAGCTGAATTGGCATGTGATGCAGCAGCCCCAAGCATTATTCCCGTATGGAAAAGAGAGCTTCTAAGTAGTACAACACATAGCCCAACCCCCATCGTATACCCTAACCCTTCATATGAACCATTACAATTGAACAGCTTGGACTCTACATGTGACGATGTGATGCTGTCGACTCCGCTCGATGAAATGGTAGTCGACTACTTCATCTTCGGGCCAAGGGAGATGACAACTCTAGAAAACCACATAAGGGGATACCACGCCCACTCAGCAACATCCTTTGAACTGATAACTGCTGTGATGTGGCGATGTCGCACAATAGCTCTGGGATACAAGTCAAATCAGACAGTGCACCTTATGATCACCATGAATGCCCGTGGGAGGTGGAACCACCATACCCCCATCCCATGGGGTTACTATGGCAATGCGCATTTCTCTCCCATAGCACAAGTAACAGTTGATGAGCTCTGCAGACAGCCACTCATCGACACGGTTGAGCTTGTGCGCGAAACAAAGCTCAGTGTGACAACAAAGGAGTGCATGAAATCCATGTTGGAGACAATGGCATCCACGCGCAACAGACTTTGTGAAGATCCAGCAAGAACATACGAGGTCTCTGACACGAAATGGATTGCAGCAGGGAATGGTTTGAAGCTTGGGTGGGCTGAGTTTGTGGGTGGTGGCATACCAGTGGCTGGCGACATTACTTCCAAGATAGGAAGCGATCATATGAGGTGCAAGAACCAAGACGGGGAGGACTCAATGGTGGTGTCACTGCTATTGCCAAGGTCAGCAATGGAGAGGTTCAAGAAGGAGATGGCTGTTTGGCTGAACAAACATGATGAGAAGAGTTTAATTATACAGAGTTCCCTCTAGGGGCAAGCAAGGTCTATGCAAGTATTGTTTGTGTGTCATTCTAAGAAGGATGTGTGGTGTACTGAAACAATTGCAAGTTTTATGCTCTCAATTTTAATATTTGCAAGGCCCAAACTGTTGGATTTTTTAACTCTTGTAATTTTGCTAGGCGGAAATAGTTGGATTTTTATTCTTTGATTTTTTTAATAAAGGAAGTTTTTATTAAATTTCATGCAATTTACCTCAGATGATATAAAATCTTGAAAAGCACTTTCGGCCTCTACCTAAACAAGCACACAACCAACAAAAAAAAAGACTAACATATTCTCATTGCTCACTATGTAAAAAACTGTAATATCCACCGGCGTCCCCTACAGACGCAGCAGCGAACGCGCATCTGTAATATGAGTTCACGCGTCTGTACTATATCGGCGAGGCCAACACGTGTCTGTGATAACTCGTTACTACATACGCGTGTTCGGAACACGCATCTATAATATATTGGTGGGGTTAACACATGTCTGTGATAACTCGTTACTACATACGCGTGTTCGGAAACTGCGTCTGTAATTATGAGAATACCCGTCTGTATTAGAGATATCTTATGGGTGACGCGTCCTAATAAACACGCGTCACACATACTGAGTTCACGGACCCGAAAAATGTAACATCCTGGCCCAGGGCTTAACATGATTAATAGGATACTCGTACCAACAAGTTGCAACTTCTTTTCCGGAAGCCCATCTACAAATAACTCCGAGGTTAAGCGTGCTTGGCCTGGAGCGATGGCTGACCGACCGGGAAGTTCTTCCCGGGTGCGCACGAGTGAGGACAAAGTGCGCAGAAAAGACAGGTGTTGGTCTGTGAGGGCAGTCTATATCCTAGTTAAGCTACCATATGTAAGTGGGCCCAGCCTCGGAGAGGTGGGACGTTACAGAATGGTATCTGAGCCGACTCTCGCGGTTTCACGGGCGCGTGTGTCGTAATTGCGCAGGCATGGTGCGCATGGCTGGTGTGGATCCGGCGTGGTCACACAGCATGGCACATGCGCTGGCACTGGACACACGGACGTGGCTAAGAGGGGACGTTCCTGGCCTGGGGTTGACCGACGAGGACGTCAGGTCTCCTAAGGGGGTGAGGATGTAACATCCCGGCCCAGGGCTTAACAGGATTAATAGGATACTCGTACCAACAAGTTGCAACTTCTTTTTCGGAAGCCCATCTGCAAATAACTCCGAGGTTAAGCGTGCTTGGCCTGGAGCGATGGGTGACCGACCGGGAAGTTCTTCCCGGGTGCGCATGAGTGAGGACAAAGTGCGCAGAAAAGACAGGTGTTGGTCTGTGAGGGCAGTCTATATCCTAGTTAAGCTGCCAGATGTAAGCGGGCCCAGCCTCGGAGAGGTGGGACGTTACAAAAAAATTATTGAACGTAGCTGATGGATGACTAAAGTCCGCATACCCCTTCGGCCTTCCCCCATGCGTGGGTCCCCGACCTTTACCACTGTGCATCATTATTGTTCACAATACATTATAACATCAACAATAATACAAAAATTTAATGGCTTACGCATCGCTAGCAACATATATGGACAGAGACAATGTATTGTATCCAAACATAAATCACCACTGAGACACAAATATCCTTACAAAACGACAACGACAAACATAGTTTTTAACCACAGCGACATAACGCCTGGCATCCAACAACAGCGAATATATTCCTTTCAGAACACTAGCACCTTGATTAGAGAAGGTGATGGACTCCCTTGGTGTTCATGACTTGGTCCATACTAAAACCAGAAAGATCTTGGAACCCAGATATATCCAAATCGGTCAGCTCCGGTGTAGATGACACTTCAGTCTGGAACACAAGAAAAGGGTGAAACACAGTTAAGAAAAGCTTCGCTACACACTCTAAGTATCTTACGAGGTCATCCAAACTTACTAAAGGGGCTGAGGGGCCAAACCTATGAGCCAGAGAGAGCATTGATGAGGTTGCGCATGTAATGCATGACATATAACCCACAGAGATCATTGCACACATGTTGCATTGGGATCAAATCGGCCAATACTACTTGAAAGCCAGATCTATCAAGCTCACGATGGTTCTCGGACTTTGACTTCAACTTCTCGTAGGCCCTGTGTCGACAAGTTCATGACACCGACATAAGATGATCAAAGCTATGTAACAAATAATCTTATCATTGCCAATGTAGTAGTAGCATGTCTTACTTGCTCAACACCTCAATGAAGGGATGGATGTCCTCTAGTTGGCTCCCTTGAGAGTTGTAAACGTTGACAGTGGTCCTCTCTACGCTGATGTCAAGAAGGACATGATGGTCGTCGCTGCATTCACAACGCCACCACCGGTTCCAATTAGGTTCAACCCTCAAATATGTAATGCAGTAGAAAATTAGGCATTTACAACAAACTTACACGCAGTTGTAGGATAGAAGTATCCTACGGGATTTGTTGAGACGGAAGCTCTTTGCCAATTCATCGATGGTGTTGGTGTACTTTAGTGTCCCTTGATTGCATAACACTAGGTTCAAGAAGCCTATTTGAATCCGTTGCACACAACAAAAGTCTGCCTCCTTCCTACAAAACAATATGTAGTTGTTAGAAACTCAACTCGGAGCTCATGGTGTACTAACTAGACTTACATGGTGTACAAAACAAAATGCATGGTGTACTAACTAGACTTACATGGTCCACAAGCTCATGATATGAATGTCCAAGTCCAACTTTTGGTAAAATTGAGACAATGCCTTGAACTGAATCCACAATGAGTCATCTGTTCCCATGTAAAACTGTTTATCCAAAATCCTTGCACCAAACCCAACACTACATTGACCTTTGTACCAATTACACACCACCCACCCTCTCGGTCCTAATTTCAGGACTTCTCCGGGATACACCAGATCACCCCCAGCCTGAAACTGCCATATAGGTGGTGCCTTCTCTCTATCCCGCCGAAGCTCAGCATCTGCAAGTTCTTCCTTTGTCGTTGTTTTTTCTTGCAAGTTCTGAGATGGTTGAGTTGTATTCCTAGTAGATGGACTGGTCTTGTGAGTCTTGGGTCATAGTGGTTCCTCTGTCGTTGTGTTTTCTTGCAAGTTCTGAGATGGTTGAGTTGTAGTCCTACTAGATGGACCAGTCTTGTGAGTCTTGGGTCGTACTGGTGATGAAATACTTGGTTCCCTATATTGGTGCGAGTCTTCCAAGTATTTGTCATCCATATCATCATCGTATTCGGAATCTGAGCCAAAGGATATGTAGCTCTTGCGCCAAAAAACTTGGCAACCCAAGTTCTCCCCTGGTGTCTTCCTATCCTCATCCTCTAGGTGATCTAACTCAACTGCACGGTACTTGGTCTTAGTTACTGCATCAATGGTCACCTTGGAGTACCTTACAGGCAACATATTGTTCTACAGCACATCCCCTGCTTCACCTCAATGATAGGCAAGACCTTGCGCCACCTTGGTCTTATAGAACTTCTCCTACATGTATACGTTGCAAGGTATTGGCTCCGTGATCTTATCAATGGGGAATGTGAGACATGCATCATCGAGAGGAAGCGGTGTGCTTCCACAGCTACTCTGTACCCAGTTTGGCTGATGACCCTGACCAAAGCAACCTCATCTGGTGCCGAAGGATGGTTCTTCATTCTCTCCTCAAGCTCTAGAAGAAAATGTTGATTGTTTTGTTTCATTTCTTGTTGAACAGCCTCCATTAGACATTGCATCTCTAATTCTTTTTGGGCATTACTCCTCATACGACTTTTGTACGTGGAGATGTCATCTGCGAAGGAAAGCTCCCATGGAATAAGTCTGAACCCTCGTGTACAACCAGGATGCTCTTTGTTTCCTAGTGCCCGTGTTAGATGATCATTCTCCCTATTAGGCTTGAAAGTACCATTAGAAACTTCATCATGGACCACCTTCACCCTTTGTGCCAGTTCCTCAGTTGCAGCATCCCAATAACTTAGGAAGCCATCTAGGTTGAAGGTAACCCCCTCCCAAGAAGGAACCTTATAGAACAAGGATCCCAGTCAGATGTACAGACCATAACACCGCTCTAGGTCAGCTCCTCCTCCTCCATTCCCAATCTTGGATTTTCCTCATGTAGCCACGTGAGCCAGTGCAATGCGGCATCCTATATTTGCCTCACTCTGTTCCTTCGCCTCATCCGATTCCTTCCAACTCACGAAATCACTCCAATACTCTTGTTGATGTGGGTATTTACGCCATTCTGGCTCAATTCCCTTCTTTACATGGTTTTTGTTTAGGTAGTACCTAAAATACATGGATGAGTTCTAATGTATGAACCACCCCAAATTACATTGAGATAGTACGTGCCGTCCCACTGCTCCAACTCATTTTTCATACTTACTTATATTCTACTTCTACTTCTATTCTACTGATATTCTACTTCTCCATGACTTCATAATACAAGATCAGTGCCATCCCACTAGTCGAAGACCTTTTTCATACTAACGTATATTCTACTTCCACTACATGACTTCACAATATAAGATCAGTGCCATCCCACTGATCAAAGTCATGATTACTAATTACATATGTAGCTCCTGATACATAGAACGCCTGGTGGCGATGCATATGGCGCCATTCTC
Organism: Miscanthus lutarioriparius; assembly: GCA_904845875.1. NCBI lineage: Eukaryota > Viridiplantae > Streptophyta > Magnoliopsida > Poales > Poaceae > Miscanthus > Miscanthus lutarioriparius. Next base: position 65,122,144 of record CAJGYO010000002.1, read on the forward strand.
CTTCAGATCCAGCCGTCGTCATCCTCGCCAAGCCAGCCCTCATTCCTCGCTAGGGCATGGTGGTGGCTCTTTGTTGGTACTTCTTAGCATAAGCTGAAAAGTCCGCAAGCGCACAGAAGTACCATTGTACCACTTCACCTGGTAGTATTCAGGGTATTGTATTTCCTCGAGGAATGGAGGTTTAAGTAGTCTCTTTACTAGTTTACCTAGGAGAACAAGAGGATGGATAACTTGGGTAGTGAGGTTCTTCTAATTATTAGAGAACCTAAGAAAAGGTAACTTTGCCACTATAGACTTGCTTTGGGCACCGGTGAACACTTGGTCTGTCAAGCGTTGCTAGCTTGTAACTGTACGTCGTACCCGAATGTGGGGGGTTACAAAGGACAGACAAGGCTATCACCACCTGCCGCCTACCGCACAACCGTGGGATACGAGGCAAACGAAGGTGACTTCTAGCTCAGACACCATGTCTACGCTATCGGTCACTGCTCTAGCATTGGCCAGGAACTTCTGTCTTTATCAGGAGTCCTCTACTAGAGTATTTGCCCTAGGGACGAACAACAAACCCGCAAGCTTGTAATGAACAAGGATAACTTTCTTATGAACTCAATATCAAAAGATGAACATGAACTTCTTACTCCAAGTAGTAAGACAATCATACAGGTACAAGTAAGGGTGCTGATAGCTCCACCACTACTTCCTCTAAGCGCACCGAGTACACTAGTGGAGATAGTCGACAACTCCGATACTTCTCCAACTTTTCCCTCTCTCACCCCCATGCAACAGACCTCCTAGGGCATTGAATGCACTGCCTACATAAGGTGGGGCCGAGCAGAGCTGGGGGCAGTGGCCGCACCCTGGGCCAGCCTGCTTGCCACCGCCTTGCTCTAGCGGGTTCCAGGATAGGCCTGGATGGCTCCCATGCCGGTGCTTGGCCCAAATTCATCGGTTGTTTGGGCTTTTGGTGGTTCTTTGGCTTGAACGTGCTTTGCGCTTTCTCTGATTGCGTATTTTGTCATGTATTTCATGTTTGTGACCTGTAAAATGTATATACACCAAAACTTATAGAATATGTTAGTTAAAAGCCCCAATTCTAAGTTTTGGTTTCATATTTTTTTATTTTGTTTTAAATGTTGGTGGTAGAAATGTGAGTTAAGCATCACCAACAAGCTCCCCCACACTTAGTCCTTTTCTCGTCCTTGAGTAAAGTTCTAAGGACTAAGCGGGTTTATCTCCTTGATTTGAAATCTGCATACAAGTTATTCCAAGCTTCTCCTTAACCTGTGAACTTCCAAGTGTCTACCAAAATATCTTGGGCAATTCAAAAATAGAATAGCTTGGATTCAAATCTTCTCACTCTATCCCTGCTCAGAAACTTGGGTTTTTTTGAAAACATAAGGATAGCTGTTGTTCCTTGAATGATTCTCTCAAGTCACTCAACTTTTTGTAAGTGGTTCCTCACCAAGGCATATGTTGAAAGTTTGCCTTCTCTTTGATCATCCTACTTCTAAAAGCTTATATGGAGCTTTAGGTAGGGATGAAAATTTTGAGGCACACTTACCTTGCATATGTTGTAAAGTCAATCCTAGACCTCACTAGAGAGAAGCGTCATACTCTTAGATCAAAACTATGCGAGTGTGTGGACTTTTTGGTGGAATTATACTCCTTTGTTTGATATGATCTCTAGCCTTTTTATTTTGAGACATGGTTAGCCTTTTTTTATTTTCTTATGAATGCTTCTGGGACCTTCATGTGTCCCTTTTTTCTATACTTTTGGGACCTTCATGTGCCCCATTTTTTTGCAATACTTTTTGCATAGCCCTTTCTGTCTCTTTCTAGAAATAAGCTAGTGAGATCATATTCTAGAGCATGGAGTATTTATTTCGCTGGGGATGGGAACATGTTTTAGCGTATTTCTAGTGTAGGAATAGTTGTTTATTTGTGGCGTGTACGTGAGTTTTGATCTTGGGAGCATGAAACATCTCTCAACAGGGGGCACAAAATTTGACCAAACTCAACACAAAGTAAGAGGCATATGTGGAAGGTTTTGTCTTGTATGATCATATATGGCCTTCGTAGGTATTTGTTTATCATTCAAGGAACATGATATTTTGAATTTTTGTTTTGTAAAAATAATTCCCAAGTACTTTGCAAGAATGAGCAAGTGTCTTGTCATCCTACTATATCTCATTCATCAATTACATAGATAAAATGGGTTCCCTATGAATAGTGTTCACAAGTTTTTAGGAATATTAGCAAGGAATAAAAAGTATGCAAACTTTTAATCATAGGAAGACATGGAGATGGAGCATTTCTTCATAGTTTATTTAAAATTTGTTTAGTTTTAAATCATTTTGTTAAATATGGAGAGAGAGAGAGAGTGAGAGTTGCACAAACCGAGTTTTGAATTTGGTCATCTTTTGTGCAACCTTGTTAGAGGTGAGTGTGTTGCCTCGCTCACACTTGTTTTCTTGCCTATTTTATTTTGACAACAAAAGAAATATGAAAACAAGAGCAACAAATATTTCTAATAACAATCTTTATTCAGTTATAAAAAAGATAGGCACATTACATGATTGAAAATCAAAGTGATTGGAATGAAAAACTTAAAAAGATAAACATGTGCCTGATTATTTTTTGCAGGAGTGTCCTAGAAAGGCTGATCTAGAGCATCTACCACTCTTGCTGCCCTTGCCACCCTAGCAATCTTTTTGTTAAAGCATCGACGAAGCTCATTGATATCATCACTGAGGTCTTTTATTTTCAATAGACTCTCAGCGAGATGATCATTAGCCCTTCTAATGTTTTCGCGCATGCTCCTGTTGCTAGTACTAAGCGAGGTGATCATGGGGCCCTTAGGTGGCTTCTTGTCATCACTGTCACTGAGGAATCCAGTGGGCTACCCGCTAATAGGATGCTTTACCATCCTCTTGAACCTAAGAGCTACACCCGAGGATTCTGCCGACTCTTTTCCTGACGGGGCTAGCTTGCGCATTGGCTCTTTAGCCGGTTTACACATGTGTGCTTTTTTGTACCCTCCATTGGGTTTGCGCATGCCTACCATGGTGTAGGAAAGACTAGGCCTAGCGGTATACATGGATGAGCAAGCGCATGAGACCGAGTTGCCCGAAGGCGTTACAAAAGAGCGCTTCTTCGGTCCGCTAACTTCAGGCACCTTCCTCTTGAGCCCAACGACGCTGGTGGTTGGCCCTATTGAGGGTGCCTTCCTCTCCTTGGTGTTACCAAGGGGGCACCTTAGAACGCGCCATGGACCTCAAGCTAGTGCCACCGCTCGTGGCGTAGCTTGATGGTGGCATGATAGCGAGGGGCGTCTCCAATATCACCCTTGCTTCCTCCCTCGTGAAACGGGCTCTCGGGCACTAAGTCGATTGAAGCCAGCACTCCTTCAAGGTCATAAGTGGAGCAGGAGGCCTTGTAGGATGTGAGAGCATGGCTAGCCATCTTGAGCTTGGAATGCTTTGTGGAGGGAGAGAGGAAGCTTTGATGCTTGGTGTGAGGAGAAGAGAGGTCAAGGGGTGGTTTATATAGGTGAGAGGGCCTCTACCACGAAGGTAAGTATCCTAGCAATGCCTATACCCATGACACATAGATCACTAATAGGATCAGGATCAGGTCTATGAAGGATGGGAGCCAGTAGAGCCACAGGTGGTGCGGGGTGCGGCCATACCCCCAGCTCCTCCCCCTGTGACATGTTTTCGTCCAGGTTCAAATGCATGCGTGGAGATGCGAGATATGCTGGTGCTTGGATTTGATTCTTCAGTATCAGTTTGTGATAGAGCAAGATGCACATGATCATGGTGAATCAAAGGGATATTCAAGATTGCAACATTCACATGGTTTGTAATAAAGAGAGAATATTCATGTGATCAGCAAAAATCAAGCAAGATTAAGCAAGAATCATGGGTTATCTAGTGATGGAATAATGGTGATTTAGCCATGATAGCTTGCTTAGGAAGATAAAGAATTATTTTTGTATTTTTAAATAAATGAAAGAATATGTTAGTATTGTTTTTAAGTTTTCATAAATTTTGAGTAAATTTATCAAAAGCAATTAAATATATTCTATCTATTTCTAGGTTAGTTTTATAAGAAGGCTCTAGGAAAACTTTTAATCTTTGACCATTGACTATGAAAATGTTACCATCATCATCTTGGATGGTGATTGCACCATGTGGCGAAGTGTTGATGACTATGTACGTCCCTTGCCATTTGCTCCTTAGTTTTCCTTCACCAAAGAGCTTGACTCGGGAGTTGAATAGCAGAACTTTGTCTCCCTCCTTGAACTCTTTCTGTTGGATTCGGTGATCGTGCCATCTCTTAGTTCTTTCTTTGTAGAGCTTGGCACTGTGGTAAGCCTTCTCTCGCCACTCCTCTAGCTCGGCTATTTGTGTTTGTCTATTTTTGATGTAGACAAGGCCCAATCTTTCGATAGGTACGATAGTGTCAATTGGTGGAGACTCGACGTTCATGATTTAGGCTTCGAACCAAGATTGATTTGGACCCTCACAACCATTACACCACTGCTCCGTTGGTTATCAACCACACGAACACGATTGACCTCACCGAGAAGGCTTTCCTGCAAGCGAATCGAGAACACAAGCAAGGACAGGATGAACGCAATCTGAAATTGCAAATAAATATGAGGCTTATGATAACGGGAAGGTGTTTAGGTCTTTATTCGAAAGGATTAATCGCCACAGGCGAACAAGATCAAGAACCGGGGCCCTGGTTCACAGCAAGCGGCCTTGGCGACACAGTTGCAGCAAAATGATGTCTGTTTTACGAGGAAATCAAGAACTAAACAAAACCCAAACCCTAAGGAGAGCGACGACTGCTAATTATAGAGCCCCAGATGTGACCCCCCTAGACGCGCCCCCTAATGGGCTCTAAGACAATACACGGCCCAATGGACCAAAAGACGGTGTCGTAGCACCCTAGCAGATTCTAGATGCTGACTTGTTTCGACGATTCCTGTTGATTCTGAAGAGGTTTTGATGTGAGACCACTTGCATTGACTTCCTTATCTAAATAGCTTTCCATCCATATGTGGATCATAAAAAATGGAGCCCAGATGCGCCCGTGTGACCAGTTTTATGACAGACTAGTCCTAGAACCCGAGATGGACTTGAACTTGATTTGGGCCTCCACCTTGGTGACTCGAACCGGATGAGCTTCGGACCTCCATCTCGGTTAGGACACCCTCGCTGATATCCTCATCCTCTATCTCCAAGCATGGTCATATGCATGGAGCTCATGTCCTTATCATCCTCCGTTTCTAGATGAAAAGTCGTCCTCGGCGTTGATTTTGCTTGAAGTCGATCATGCACAACATGAGGACAAACAAGGTTTCCAAAATAATTAGAATGGACAATGTTGTGAGAAAGAATATGACCACATGTCCAGGTTTGTAGCATGTCTTGTCCTACAGACATGTAGTCTGATCGATTGAAATACACACGATCTTTGGCAATACTATCCTGCAAAAGATTAGTACTAACAAGAAACATATGCTCCCTTTCTTTGGATTCCACTTGTTGTCGGGGACCTGATACCGGGGTACCCAATGGGGTGGAACTAATAAACACTGGACGTCGGCACTATCGATCAAACACGAACACTACTGTGCCTCTTGCCCGAATGACGAAAGATCGGTTTCACCTCGCCCGACCCTCAAGGGCTAGGTTCCGCCTCGCCCAACCCTCGAGGGCTAGGCTCTGCCTCGCCCGACGGCAGAGGGCTAGCTCCGCCTTGCCCGACCCCGGAGGGCCAGACTCCGTCTCGCCCGACCCCCAAGGGCCAAACTTTGATTCACCCGACATTCAAGGGCGGGTTCCACCTCGTCCGACGACCGAGGGTGGGCTCCGCCTCGCACGACGGCCAAGGGCTGGCTCCGCCTCGCCTGACAACCGCGCCCTACTCCTTCGTGATGATAGGCATAGGGCAAGACAAGACGTTCGGGTCAACCGTAGCATCGGGGACCATGCCCTGCGCCGCTGTAGGGTAGTACTATCAGGGCACAATGGGACAGGCGCTTTAGACCCTTCCAAGCGTGGCAGAGCCAGAATAGTGTTGCAGGCATGTGCTCTTTGCTCGAACAGTGTTGTAGGCCCCGCCTTCAGCCCTCGGGTGCGGAACCCGACACGGACATACGACAACCACTACATTCCAAGGGGGGACTTCCGTCCTCTATAGTGACAAACGAGCAGTCACCGCACCGCTCGCTCCCCACTGGGTCATAGGTCGACACCCCTGTCTGACACGCCGCCCGCGGGGGCGGGACGGGACGCAATCACTTGGTGATCGAGTAGGGGCGTAGCGTCATCATCACCACACAGGTATCCAGCGAACGTGCCAGCCCCTGACACCAATTGCCCATGTCAGTCGGGCTGCCTCAGAGGAAAGGGAAGACCCAGCGCCTTGGAGGGGTTTTCGTTGCCCCTGGTTCTTCTCTCTTCCCCAAACATGTAACCCCTGCTCCCCTTAACCTATAAAAGGGGGGACAGGGCACCCTACGAGTAAGGGGATGACTCACATAAAGACTAGTTTGACACAGGCACAACACATCACACACACAGTCAAGCAGTGACCAAGCTCTTGGCATCCTTTTGATCTTTTCCATCAGAGACTTGGGACCAGTCCTCTCTCAACCATTTGTACCCCCTACTACGAACCATTTTTAGTGCTAATAACACAAGCAGCAGTAGACTAGATGTAGGGACATTCAGCCTAAACCAGTATAAACCTTGTGTCCTTTAGCGCACCATCCAGCCTAACGTGCACAAATATAAATTTACAAGCCGGTGACAGTTCAAAACACCGACAGTTGGCGCACCAGGTAGGGGCCTTTGAGAATTCTAAATCAGGCCTCGGATGGCAAACCACGCAATCAGCTGGGTCCCGGGCGTACATGTGCGTTTCAGTGACTTAGACTTCATCGTTACGGTGGGAGGAGAGTTGGCATTGACCCGTCTCACCATCCAATCTCTCCCTTCCATCGGCTTCGGCTACCGGAGGCTTGAGTGCTAGCCCGACGTCTCCCTTGGACCCTAGCCATCCAGGGAGGCCCCGTGCCGCCTCACCCTCTCTCCAGAATGCTCCACACGACGCGCCTCAATGGCATTTCCGTTCGGCCTCCGCAACGCCGCGGTGACCGTAAGCCACCTTGTGGCCTAGCGCGTGATGCCGTTTCCTGTGAACAATGAGTTCGTGGGGATGATTGAAAGCATCACAGAATCCCTCCACGACCTCCTTGTGGAAGGTCCGGGCTCGGACTCTGGCTCTGACTCTGGTAGGGGGAGCCATCATCCCTCCTAGGAATGCTTCATGGCAGAAACCTCTGAGGGACATGTCGAAAGCGCCTCCGAGAAGGAGGTCACCCCGACAGGCAACCTCGGTGATGGAACCAAAGGGGGAGTAGGGGCCCCACCTCACATAGGGGTGGAGCAGCTGAGAGCCCGAAAGCGGGAAATAGACGAGGCCGGACAACAGCTTGTTCGGGAGTACGTAGAGATCGACAAGGAGATCAAGCGCCGTGGAGATGGTGGGCACGCACGCGCCGTGGCTCGCGACGTAAACCGAAGAATCATTGTAACGTCCCACCTCTCCGAGGCTGGGCCCGCTTACATCTGGCAGCTTAACTAGGATATAGACTGCCCTCACAGACCAACACTTGTCTTTTCTACGCACTTTGTCCTCACTCGTGCGCACCCGGGAAGAACTTCCCGGTCGGTCACCCATCGCTCCAGGCCAAGCACGCTTAACCTTGGAGTTCTTAAGAGATGGGCTTCTAGAAAAGAAGTTACAACTTGTTGGTACGAGTATCCTATTAATCCTATTAAGCCCTGAGCCCGAGTGTTACATCCTCACCCCCTTAAGAGATCGACGTCCTCGTCGATCAATCCCAAGCCAGGAACGTCCCCTCTTAGCCATGTCCGTGTGTCTAGTGCCAGCGCATGTGCCATGCTGTGTGACCACGCCGGATCCACACCAGCCATGCGCACCATGCCTGCGCGAATTCACGGCTACACCGCCCATGAAACCACGAGAGTCGGCTCTGATACCATTCTGTAACGTCCCACCTCTCCGAGGTGGGCCCGCTTACATCTGGCGACAACTAGGATATAGATCGCCTCACAGGACCAACACTTGTCTTTTCTACGCACTTTGTCCTCACTCGTGCGCACCCGGGAAGAACTTCCCGGTCGGTCACCCATCGCTCCAGGCCAAGCACGCTTAACCTTGGAGTTCTTAAGAGATGGGCTTCTAGAAAAGAAGTTACAACTTGTTGGTACGAGTATCCTATTAATCCTATTAAGCCCTGAGCCCGAGTGTTACAATCATCGCCGACGGTGAAACCCTTCCACACTTCCTCTGGGCAAGCTAGAACATCGCCGCCATGATGGCCCTACTTCATGGCCTTCAAGAGGCCACGACGCCCGAGGATCGCTGGGTCGACCGTGAGATTCGCACGCTACTTGAGCGTGCGGTAGCACAGCAGGCGGAGAGCTCGATGTCTCGGCGACGCGAGCCTGACGCCAGCCAGCGTACCCCCTTAGTGCACCCCACCAGGGACATGTCGGTCCACCAAGCGCCACAAGGCGGTGGGCAGCGCGCTGCAATCCTAGTACATCAATGTCTCGGCCACAACCGCGACACGCGCAACACCATCGATGCCCGCAGGCGCACCTACGGCGACCCAAGGGAAGGAGCCCACCGCGGAGATCATCCTCGACATGGCGGACGCTATGATAGCGGCGAGGACTGGAGCCCGAGCCCTGGCCTGCCAGGCCCTTAGGCCTTCAGCCGGCACATCCTCAACGTTGTGTTCCCACCATGGTTTCGACCACCTACCAACATTCCTAAGTACTCGAGACAAACCCCGGGCTTTGGCTTGAAGACTATCGGCTTGCTTGTCAAGCCGGTGGTGCGGATAATGATGACTTCATTATCCACAACCTCCCACTGTTCCTCGCCGATTCGGCATGAGCGTGGTTGGAGCACCTTCCGTCCGACGCCATCCAGGGTTGGGCGGACCTCAAGGGAGATCTTTGTGGGGAACTTCGAGGGCACGTACAAGCGTCCTGGGGACCCCTGGGACCTCAAGAACTGTCGCCAGAAGGCCAGCGAATCCCTCCGCGGGTACATTCGGCGCTTCGCCCGATAGTACAACGAGCTCCCTAATGTCGCCGACGCTGACGTGATAGGAGCCTTCCTATCCGGGACAACCTGTGAGTCTTTGGTTCATAAGCTAGGACGCAAGGGCCCGTGGACCACCAAGGAGCTCCTGGACATCACCACCAGCCATGCCTCAGGAGAGGAGGCAGTCGGAGCAATCTTCGACCGTTCCGACGGCAAGGTGAGGCAGGACGAGGGCGTCGGCGAAGGCGCCTCCAATCATTCCGCCAAAAGAAAGAATAAGAAGCAACGGTGCGACAACTCGCTCGTGGCCACTGGCCACTGCAAGGGTGGTTGGAAGCCTACGGAGGGCACTCCGAATCACTTTGAAAAAATGCTCGAAGGGCTTTGCCCGAACCATGCCTTTCTCATAAAACATCTGCTCAAGGACTGCGGCCTCATGCAGAAGTTCTTGGCCGGCCATTGCCGATGACGCCGAGGAGAAGGACAACGGCTTTCCAACACCGAATGGCTGCCTTATGATCTTCGGAGGGTCGACGGCCTATGACTCCAAACACCATTAGAAGGTCACGCGCCGCAAGGTCTACACGGCCCAACCGGCCACACCTCCCTTCCTCCGGTGGTCGGAGTCCGCCATAACCTTCGACCAGACCGACCATCCGGATACCGTCCCCCACCCAGGAAGGTATCTGCTTATCGTCGACCCGATCGTCGGCCCAAAGTGGCTCACTAAAGTACTGATGGATGGAGGCAGCAGCCTCAACATCATGTACACCAAAACGCTCGACGAGATGGGCGTCGACCGGACGAACCTCCGCCCAACCTGAGCACCCTTTCACAGCATTGTGCCCAGGAAACAGGCCATGCCACTAGGATAGATCGATCTGCCCATCACCTTTGGGGATCAGTTCAATTATAGGACTGAGATCCTCACCTTTAAGGTGGCCGGGTTCCCCGAAACCTTCCACTCCATCTTAGGATAACCATGCTACGCGAAGTTTATGGCCGTCCCCAACTACACATACCTAAAGCTGAAGATGTTGGGCCCACATGGGGTCATCATCGTCGGCACCTCTTTCCAACGGGCCTACGAATGTGAGGTCGAGTGCTACGGCCACGCCACAGCAATCGTCGCCTCTGGGGAACTCGCCGCCCTCAAGGAGGAGGTCGCCGAAGAAGCGCCCGACGCGAAGAAATCAACCGGGTCATTCAAATCGGCAGAGGGCTCCAAGGAGGTCCTCATAGACCCCAGCAGCTCTAAGGGTAAAATGTTATGCATTGGTACCGTGCTCTCCTCTGAATAGGAAAGCGCGCTCGTCGACTTCCTCCTCGACAACAAAGACATCTTTGTGTGGAAACCCTCGGATATGCCAGGCATCCCGAGGGAGGTCGTCGAGCATACCTTGAAAATCCACCCAGGCTCCAAGCTGATGAAGCAACGCCTGCGCCGCTTCGATGATGACAAGAGCAGGGCCATCGGTGAAGAGATAGCAAAACTGTTGGCCGCCGGATTCATCAGGGAAGTACACCACCCAGAGTGGTTAGCAAATCCCGTTCTTGTATGAAAGAAGAGCGGCAAATGGAGGATGTGTGTCGACTACACGGGTCTCAACAAGGCGTGCCCAAAGGACACGTTTCCTTTGCCATGCATAGACCAAATAGTCGATTCTACCTCATGGTGTGAAACTCTCTGCTTCCTTAACGCGTACTTCGGCTACCACCAAATCGCGATGAGAGAGTCCGACCAGCTCGCGATGTATTTTATCACCCCCTTCGGATCATTCTGCTATATCTCAATGTTGTTCGGTCTGAAGAACGCTGGGGCAACTTACCAGCGCTGTATGCTCAACTGCTTCGGGGACCTCATCGGGCGGACTGTTGAGGCCTACGTCGACGACATCGTAGTTAAGTCCAAATGGGCTGGCCACCTTGTCGCTGATCTTGAACAAACCTTTGCTAAACTTCGGGCAAATGGCGCCAAACTCAACCCTGAGAAGTGTGTTTTTGGGGTCCTGAGGGGCATGCTGCTCGGCTTCATCGTCTCCGAGCGCGGCATCGAAGCCAACCGAGAGAAAATCTCAGCCATCACAAGGATGGGCCTGATCCAGAACATAAAGGGGTTCAGTGGATCATAGGGTGCATCACCGCCCTCAGCCAGTTCATCTCATGCCTCGGCAAACGAGGACTCCCCCTTTATCAACTCCTGAAGAAAGCCGACTGCTTCGAGTGGACAGCCGAGGCCCAGGAGGCGCTTGACATGGTCAAGCTACTTCTAACAAAACCCCCGGTCCTAGTTTCTCCAAGCGACGGAGAATCCCTCCTGCTATACATAGCGGCCACCACGCAAGTGGTCAACGCCACCCTAGTAGAAGAGCGGGAAGAAGAGGGGCACGCCTTCAAGGTGCAGCACCCTGTGTACTTCATCAGTGAGGTACTGTCTGACTCCAAAACCCACTACTCCCAAATCCAGAAACTCCTATACGCCGTCCTCATCACTAAGAGGAAGCTACGCCATTACTTTGAGTCACACCCTGTGACTGTCGTAACATCATTCCCCCTCGGTGAGGTCATCCATAGCTAGGATGCCACGGGAAGAACCACAAAGTGGGCACTCGAGCTGATGGATCAAGGCATCACGTATGCCCCCTGAACGGCGATCAAGTCCTAGGTGTTGGATGACTTCATCGTGGAGTGGACCGAGGTCCAGATGCCACCGGCGGTCATCGATCAAGAGTACTGGACGATGTACTTCGATGGGTCGTTGATGAAGAAGGGCGCCAGCACGGGGCTGGTCTTCATATCACCCCTCGGGGTCCGCATGAGGTACATGGTTCGGCTCCATTTCCCCTCATCAAATAATGTCGCCGAATACAAGGCACTCGTCAACAGCCTACGCATCGCCATCAAGCTGGGCATCCAATGCCTTGACATTCGGGGTGACTCTCAGCTGGTTGTTAACCAAGTCATGAAGGAGTCTAGCTGCCACGATGCTAAGATGGTTGTGTACTCCCAAGAAGTCCGACGGTTGGAGGACAAGTTCGATGGCCTCAAACTTAATCACCTTCCAAGGTGCCTCAACGAGGCGGCCGACGCACTCACAAAGGCGGTGTCCGATCGAGAGCTAGTGCCAATGGGCGTCTTCACCAGCGACCAACACAAACACTCGGTGTGCTACGAAGGGTCAGAACGGGCCGACGATGGCCCATCTAATCCAGCCCCGGGGGTTGGCCAACCGACGGCTTCGCCCGGTCCTGATGTCATGGAACTTGAAGAGGATCTAGTAGCAGAGCCTAACCCTCTAGACGACTAGAGAACGCTCTACCTCGACAACCTCCTCCATGACACACTACCGACGGACAAGACAGAAGCTCGATAGCTCGCACGTCACACCAAGTCCTTCGTTCTTGTAGAGGGTGAACTCTACAAACGGAGCCACATCGGGATCTTATAGCTCTGTATCCCCAACGAACAGGGAAGACTTCTGCTAAGCGACATCCATGGTGGGGCCTGTGGTCACCATGCCATGCTGAGGACCTTGGTTGGAAACACATTCCGACAGGGCTTCTACTGGCCCACTGCAGTAACTGACGCCGAGCAAATCGTACGCACCTGCGAAGGGTGTCAGTACTACGCTCGGCAAACTCACCTCCATGCCCAGGCACTCCAGATGATCCCCATCACGTGGCCCTTTGCAGTCTGGGGGATCGACCTAGTTGGGCCACTCAAAAAGGCGCCCGGGGGCTTCACCCACCTACTTGTCACCATAGACAAGTTTATGAAATGGATCGAAGCTCGACCTATCTCCACGATCAAATCCGAGCAGGCTATGCTATTCTTCCTCGACATCATCCATCGCTTTGGGGTACCAAACTCCATCATCACAGACAATGGCACGCAGTTCACCGACAAGAAATTCGTTCGATTCTACGATGAACAACACATCCGGATTGATTGGGCGGCCATCGCACACCCCTAGACGAATGGGCAGGTCGAGCATGCAAATGGCATGCTCCTACAGGGCCTCAAGCCCAGGATCTTCAACCGTTGAAAAAGTTCAGCACATGCTGGGTCATCGAGCTCCCGGCAGTGCTCTAGAGCCTAAGGACAACTCCCAGCCGGGCCATCGGCTACACACCTTTCTTCATGGTCTATGGTTCCAAGGCCGTTCTCCCAATAGACCTCGGCTATGGAGCGCCAAGAATCAGAGCATATGATGGATAGGGAGCTGAGGCATCCCACCAAGATGCCATGGAACAACTAGACAAAGCTCGTGACATCGCCCTCCTCCGTTCGGCCAAGTATCAGCAGGCGTTGCGATGGTACCATAGCCGACGGGTGCGAGACCAAGTCTTCAACATTGGGGACCTTGTCCTCTGCCTTGTGCTGAGCAACAAGGACCACCACAAGCTCTCCCCACCCTAGGAGGGGCCGTATGTTGTTGCAGAAGTACTCTGACCAGGCGCCTACAAGTTGAAAACCATCAACGGTGAGGTCTTCACCAATGCCTAGAACATTGAGCAGCTATATTGTTTTTACCCTTAAATAAATGCATACTTTTCCTTATCAGTTTTCGCCTTTACAAATCCTCGATCTTTAGTGACATCCGACCCCTGCAAATTGCGAGGGGTCAGACCTCACTCGGGAGCTGATACAAAAGATACAAGTATGTTTATCTTACAAACACTTCCTATGTTACCTTTGCAAACATTCTTTAAGTTTTCCATTCTTCTCATCACAAGTCCTAAGGGCTAGGATTTCGGGAACAAATTCTGAGTACAACTGGTAGGACTATGGGAAACCCACTCCCCAGCGGCTATGACCTCTTTGATCACAAGCGTGATTAGAACTGTTTCACCCGCACTCCTAGCCTTTACAACCTGAGCCATGGGAAGGGTTGGAGGGCACCGAAACCTCTTTTACAAAAAGAGGAAGCTGAAAAGCTATTTGCCGTAACAAAAGATGAAAATTTGTTCATTCTTTGCACAAATTCGCCACTTACAAAGTAATTTCATCACGAAAAGGACCAATGTACTCTTAAATTCAAAGGACTGTTCACTCGAGGGCTCCCCCACAAACTTATTCAATTATAGTCTCTGCCTACCTTTACTACAGGTAGTACTGCGGTCACCGCGCCACACTCCCCATCGACAACGTCCGGGCATGTACACAGGCCACATCATCTACTGCCGCCGCCGCACCACGCTCTCCATTGGCGATGTCCTACTGCTCCACGGGATCCTCAAAGGCGCCACCATCTGCAACGTTGAGCACCACACCGGCGACTGCGTTGCCCCTCCGCTGGGGCGTCCAAGGACTACGCCATCGTCATCAGCCACAACCCTGACAACGGTGCCTCCGCTGGGGCGTCCAGGGACTACGCAATCATCATCAGCCACAACCCTGACAACGTCACCTCCGCCGGGGCATCTAGGGACTATGCCATCGTCATGAGCCACAACCCCAACAACGGCATCTAGGCGGTGGGCGTCTCCCACCGAAGGAAGGCCGCAACGCACGATGGCAAAGCCGACGATGTTTGGGACCCTCCAGCGCCCCTCCTCCTTCGCAAGCAGCGGCCCCTCCTCAGCACAGGTGGCCCGCACCATCTCATCTACGTTGGATGACCTCCAGCTTGACATCACGCTCCAGATTCATGAGCGGATCTGTGAGTTCTTCTCTCCCTGGCATTACCCTCTCTTACTTAGGAACCGCTGCATTCGGTGGAAAGGATGGAGAAGAGGTGGTGGCTCAGAGGCTGGCAAGGAAGTGGGACGAAAACTCACCTCCCCCCTATTTAAAGAAGGGGCTCAGCAGCTGAGGAAAGGTGAAAGGTTGGGACGAAAAACTCTTTGCCTTCCCCTATTCAATGCAAATGCGAAATCAATGCTGACAGAAATCCGAGGGGACACGCTTGAATCGGTGGGACGCGCTCTGGTCGACAAGACGTCGCCTGGTCAAACAGAATGTTGCTTGGGCGTGTCCCGCCACTAATGCGCCCCGGGCGCGAGAACCGGGGCACACTCGCATGCAGGTGACTCTCCACTTCCCTAGTCAGGACCGTGGAATGACCCAACAATGGAACCCCCATCCAGGGGGAGCCCAACGGGCCTCCTGGGTCGATTGAGTGGCCTAGGCAAAACAACTAACAAACAACCGCTGAAAGATAAACACCTCTGTTTACTTACTTTGAGTGTTAATTTCTTTACCGAGCCTCCGACCCCAGCAACAGCAAAGGCATGGACATTGCTCGAGGGCTGCCGAGGGCGTCTATCACCCTCTTCGCTCAACCCCTCATTACGTTTAAAACCGGAAGCGCGGTGTGTGGGTATAAAACTTTGAATACAACTAGAAGAACCCCCAGACCCTACGCCTCGGCGGCTACGGTGTTTTTTGTTCACCAGCATAAATCGAACTCACGGTTCCCCGCACCGCAAGCCTCAGCACCCGCCTTCCTGAGAAGGGTTTGGAGGGGGTCCCCCTGTAGAACCTCCTTTGAGGAGAAGCTGTCAGGTCAACTAAATCAATCGAGCGGCTCGGATCACCACCGAGAGATAGGAAACAAAAAATAGCGAAGCTTATGCAGGTTACGCTGACCTCATCACAAACATCAGATCCGAATCCCGCACGGACATGTCTGGTAGGAGCTTCCCATCGCTCATATCACCAAGGTAATGTTACCAACCCCCACTTTTGTTTTAGTTAAGTGATACACTAAATCCATACATCCAAACATTGCATATGCAAATCCCTACATCTCAACGCTTCATGTCGCGTCACGCAGCGGCAGCTGCCTCATTCAATATGAGCAGCAACCGATCGAGGTTCGAAGGCCGGCCCATGAAGGGCTCGAGGCCGCCTTGTGTCAAACAGAGCCAAGGGAGAAAAACCGAGAGGAGCCCCAGCGGCCTTACCTGACCCCGCTCAAAAGTGGATAGGGACATCTCAACCTTTCTCGTTCGATTCTAACCCTGAGCCAAACCCACATAATCTCCATTGAGGAGAGGCCAACGGGCCACCTGAGCCCAACGAACGGCTCGAGCATCCATCGGGAGGCGGGTTAAGGAGTAGTGGAATGCCACATGAGAGCTCTACCGACCCCGTCAGTGAATGATGGATCTGGATTCCACACAAACATACCCGTTAGTGAGCTCATTGAGCGCGACACACGAGCCATCGTGGCAAGTATCATCAACTCAGCCCCTCCGGTCTTGCAAACCGAGGACGGGGTAACGTGCGAAAACACGGCCGACCTTTATCGGACCCTAAGGGGCTTGGGGGGTTCGAGCCGATCGATCCAAGATCGAGAGATTGAGGTTCGAAGGCTGACCCACAAAGGGTTCGGGGCCGCCTCACGTCAAACATGAGCTAGGGGAGAAAATGCAGATGAGCCTCAGCGGCCTTTGCCCAACCCGCATTGAGGCAGATAGGGTCATCTCAACCTTCTAGTTCAACCCAGCCCCTAGCCGAGGCCATAGAAACCCCATTGAGGGGGAATCTGTTGGAAGGCAGGGCAAAGAGCAATAGATTGCCACCCAAGGGCTTTGTCGACTCTGTCGCAAAGCGATGGGATCAGATTCCGCCCGAACATCCCTGTTAGCAAGCTCATGAAGCACGTCACTCGAGCCATCGAGGCAAGTGACATCGCCTTAACCCCTCCAATTGCGAAAAACTACGGACGGGGCGACAGCCACAAGACGAACTGACCCTTGAATGAATCCCCACCATGCACGGGGGCTCGGGGAAGGCTGGACCAGCGATAAGACCAGACACACGGTCACGCAGTGATCGCCAAAATCCTAAGTAAGGGGTACGAGTGAATACAAACGTAAGTTCGCTTCCCTCGCTCTGGTCTCTAGTAACATCTGACCCCAGCAACCGCAAGGGGTCGGATCTCACTCGGGGGCTGATAAAGGTACGGGTACCTCCTTTCTTTTTTCAAAAAAGTCATTACATCAGACCTCTTCCTCGCATCAAGACTGGAGGCATGGTTCAGGGGAACAGATTGGTAAGACCACAAAAAGCCCACGCCCAGACAGCTACGGTAATTTTGCTCACCAGCACAATCAAAATTTCCCCTAAACACCTCGGGCCCTACGGTCTTAACAAACGGAAGGGTCGATTGCGTAAATCTTTTTTCATCGCAAAAAGGGAAGAAGGTAAGATCAAACAAACGAAACAAAATTGCGAAACAAAAGCCACGAATCCGTTTTTAGACACAAAAGAACCGACACTTGTTCACATATTATGAATAAATGTTTATTGAACTGATTCAACTAACTACTTCCACGGAGGGAGAACCGTTTTTTCTAGCCTATCCGCCAGGTTCCATGCAAGGGGAGTCACCGCCTTCTCAAACTCGTCCAGCAAAGGGTCTTCATAGACAGTCGTGAAGCCTTGGCTCATTACCTCCAAATTGATCTCCCAATCATAATGGGAATGGGCGACAACGAAGGCTTGGGTGATCCCGGCATGAAAGGCGTCCTCCTCAAGTTGGCCCACCCACACCGTGATACCTGCGGCATGAGCCACGAGCGAGCTGGTTTCCACTGGCTGCGCCACCCTCAGGGCATCAATGACCACCCCGACAGCGGCTTGCAGAAGGTCGTGCTTGTCACTCTCGGTCTGAAGGATCCCTCGCACTTCGATGAGCTCCATGTCCAGCCTGGTAGCGGCGCTCTCGGTGTCCAACCTTTGGTTCACCATGGCTCCAAGATCCGCCCGGAGGGAATCGACCACCCGACACGCCTCGTCGCGCTCCCGGATGGCCCAGTCACGATCCTCATGGGCTGTGCTGTGCTCTGAGCGAAGTCTTTCCTTGGCCCGGCATAGCTCGTCCCGCTCCCCGCGCAACCGGGAGATCACCTCGGTGTCCCGGTCCGGCCTCTGCTGCAACGCCGCGGACCTCTCATCAGCCTTCAGCTTGAGGTCCCACTCCATCTCTAGCTCTGCCAGGGGCTCGATGGCCTGCTCACTGGCCACGGCATCTGAAACATCCTCAATTTTCCGCGAAGGGAAAATCCACAGAATGAATTATAATATGATGAAATCGATAGTTGATCCCATCATATTATCATATATCAGTCGATATCACAGTCATACATCGTAAGATTATAAGAATACAATATATTACATCACTGGGGAACACGCCTATTATAGAGTTAATCTAGCAGAAGACTATCGAGTGAAGGCTTTCCCTTCACGGGTCGTCATCAGAGTCGGCGTAGTGCAGCGTAGATTCCATCTCTGAACCAAACTTGAGCGTAGGCATGAGACCTCCTAATCCTTCTATAGTCAGCATCTCTAAGAAGCAGGAAATCTACACACCGCTAGATGTGTGCAGGCCATGGTCAGCACCGATGAGCTTTAGTGGAAAAGATAAAACAAGAGGATCTGGCGATCCTAACACTTGGCTATGGTTTGCATCCTTAGCGCATGAGAAGTAAGTAACAGTAGTAATGTAATAATAATGTCTAGTTTTTAACACATTCCCAGCCACACACATCCACATCCATCCATATCCATCCTCCAACCATCCATCCCAAACCATCTCCACACCACACACCTTATCTCATCTCACACACTCAGGTCGATAGGCCAACTCCCTCTCGGCCTTGTCTCAACGGCCCGCAGCCCCAAGGCTCACGACCGGAAAATACCCCAAACCCTGGAGGGAGAATAGAAGGACTCATCTCCTATCTAGTTTAAGCGAAACCCAGGAAAGGTCCATAGCCGACAAGTCGGCATACGTATCGATCGATCAACCATACACTCTGCAGAGGTTTCACATACCCACAAGATAGCCATCCTCGATGGTGCCCCGTCTAGGCAGATTCTGGCCGCTTGCTAGCCTAGAACGATGCCACCCTACCTCTCAGCCCTGGAACATCCCAAGTCTAATCTGGGATGGCTAATACTGTAAGTCGTAGACAGAGCCGGGGCCCACCGGATGTCAAGAGCCGGTCCACAAGGCCTCCTGAAGTCTCGAAAGGGTGTGGGGGGAAAACCGCGCACCCCATACCTCCTTGCACATGTTCACCTAGCAGTAGTGGCATCGCTCTACCAAGTAGTCCGACCGTCCCGCACCATATAGGGCGAGTGGGATGTAAAGGATTCCCGGTGAATCTGAGTACTAGTAAGTCCTTAGGGGTGACCAAGCCAGAATGTCTTCATCAGGGTTTCCATTTACCGTGCCACCACAGCACCTCCACCCCGGGCTCCACCTCTCCGAGGTTCACACCCAAGGCCACCTCCAATTACCATTTACCCGCCATAGGTATTCCATATCCAAGTGCCTAGGTAGCACCACATGGCAAGACTCGCCCCAGGCTCGTCGTTATTCCAGCTTGGTCGACACAACCCTCACTCTCCACGCACCCAAGACACACGCAGCACGCTCACACATCACCAAGTCTAGCACCCATAGCCAAACCATTCCCAGGTTGTTCACCACCAGCATCACATCCCCCGACATAATGCGAGGTGGAGTTAATTAATAAGTATAGTGGTGTAAATATGCAAGCAAGCAGGCAAGTAAGCATATATAAGCGAGTGAATGTGCAAAGCAGGGTGACATGGTAGAGTGGGTTGCATCAAGGTAATAATGGGTCAGGTAGTAGCATGCATCAAAGTACTAGCAAAGGAATATTTATAAAGCGCTAGCAGTTCTAGATATTATGCAATGTCTAATAGGATTCTCTAAAAGAGTGTGCTGCCATGACACCTGCGATGTAGAGGTAGTAGTGGTACAATTCTCCATTCGTTGGTGTTCCATTAGCGGGGTCTCCTCCTCCTGTGTGGACTCCATTCCACAGTCCTTGTTGTCGTCCACGTTCTCTTGGTCCGATCGTCAGCTACTTTGTGAAGCGACACGCAAGGCAAGCGAGCACTCAACACTTGAAAAGACGACGAGTCATAGGAAATCCAATAACGCCATCGAGACAATAAGAGATACACGGCTTAGCCCTCTCGGTGGTTGTCCGATTTCCTCGGGCCAAAGAATCACAAGTGGTGGTTTGCTAAGCACAAGCTTAAGTCATGGCCAAGCCAGTATGGCTTTACGATAAACGGTTTAAGCCAGAGCTTATCCAGAGCAAACACCACGGCTCACGATCTTTCAATCCGGTGTCATTTGGTTGACGGGGATTGGAAATCGGGCCCCAAGAAAGAAGATCGACGGGGTTCGGCTCTTATAGCCTTATCCCGCGAGTCACAATTGGACACGAGTAGCAAACGAGAATGTTTAACACTATTGTAACTTGGCTCCAACGTACTTCAGCTCGCCCGCTATGTTAGAAGGCGGTAGCGCAAAGAGATTGGACATCAACGTTTCCCCTCGATCCACATGACACAATAACGTCGGGAGCCAAGAAGAGAGTCGCTCAACACGGCAAAAGATGCGGGGGTTAGCTAGGCACATCCATGTCATGTTCTCAGACACATCTTCGGGAAAGATGGTTTTAGGCGGTCGATCGAGTCGACACGCACGGGTCTGAGGTACGACTTAGACCATAGCTTTGCTAACTAAAGGGAATAGTCCGGTCTTTGATCCAATCGTCACGGGCAAGACGGGATCGAACAGAGCGGGCTATCGGGACAATAAGAGCAAGAACAACCAAGAGCAAGGTCCACTTCTTCTAACGCACACGCCACGACAAAGATGGGGCATCGGAAGGAGCGACACTCAAGTACACCAAGTGCGTAAGCCACTCGTAGGGTACCCGACCTGGGTGCGCTGGCACTGAGATATCTCTCGGATTCGAAGCGGTGCGGTTCTCACTGCGAGAATCAGAGAAACGTGATGGTCAAACGGGGTACAAGCATACAAGGGCTTGAGTACGAAGAAGCAACTAAAAGCGGAAGAGAGGCATAGCTCCATGGTCATGGCGAGGTGAACTCGCGGCCACAAGCTATGCCAACGAGTTGGCATCCATCGTTCCACGATTGTTTACTCCCAGGTTATCTCCCACAGAACTTGGTCACGAGGGGCTCAAAATGTGCGGGTAATATCCACATCGATATCGCCATCGATATTGAATCCATCACGACCATGTTCTAGGGCCGAAGACAGGAGCTAACACTCGAGGTACTATGAAGTCAACTAAAAAGTGAGGGGTCGAGTTACACTCGGCATCACGGTCACGGCGAGATGGATCCCACGATCGTAACGTCCGAACGGGGTACGATCCCTCAGCCAGCTCGAAGGCTCGACACACAGGCAACAACACCAACAAGCAGCGATAAGAACCAAACACGACCAAAAGACGCAACAACTTGACACGACTGTGGAGTAGCACATTCCATAGCTGGGTGATGGATAGATCCTGTAAGACAGTCATGGACAGATAGGTCGTGAGAATAGGGCCCAATGAGGTAGATATGCGTATATGGAAAGATGCGAGATGGGGCTTCCCATGGTCTCGATAAGTCATACGACTAGGGTTCATGGTCCAGAGGGTACGACTTGTGGTAGACGGGGTCATGGTGGTCTCGGCAAGCGAGGCCATGGTGGTCTCGGCCAGCGAGGCCATGTGGTCTCAGCAACGGTGGTCTCGGCAACGGTGGTCTCGACAACGGTGGTCTCGGCAACAGTGGTCTCAGCAACGGTGGTCTCGGCAACAGCGGTCTCGGCAACGGTGGTCTCGGCAACAGCGGTCTCGGCAACGGTGAAGTTGGTGAGATCGCGGGGGTGGTCGGAGAGATCGCTAAAGTGGTCGGAAAGATCACCGTCATGGTCGGAAGGCTGGCCGAGGTCGGAAGGCTGACCAAGGTGGTCGGAGTGGTCAACAACGTGGTCGGAGAGATTGCCGAAGTGGTCGGAAGGATTGTGGCTTCATCTGGCCAGCTGAGGCCAGCTACGGCCTGCTGTGGCCAGCTATGGTTGGCTACGAGTGGCTATGGTTTGGCCAAGGCTGGCTATGGCTAGCCAAGACGTGGCCAAGGCTTGGTCGAATGACGGCTGTTGTTCATGGACTTAGCTCCAGTGGCTGTGGCGTTGGCTTGCACACGTGGCTCAGCATAGGACTGCGCATGGGCATGTTAACGGCCATGACGGTGTGGTCCCGAGGCTCATGCGACGTCATGCGGAGGCACGGCCGTGCGTCACCACATGCAAGTGAGCATGCATAAGTCCACGGATCATGGCATGCATCCATGAACGACGGGGCGAAGCAAGGCAGGAGCTCTTGGGATGGTGTGCGGGCATGAGTCTGTGCGATAGCTATGGTCGCGAATGCGGTGGCAAGGTTAGAGATCACGATGGTGTAGGAAACAGTTAAAAAGAGCGTGGTGTCGGACTCATCACGGCATCACACCATGGTCCATGACAGCGGTTGGCTGTGGTAGCAAGGCAGAGGACGTGCTGGTGCGGAACAAGGCCACGGTGGTGCGTGAGAACGTGGCCACTTGTTGGAAAAAGCCAATGGTTCAAGCTTGTGTTCGTATGGGTGCACAGGCACTTGGCTGCCGTGCGTGTGCGCTCGACCGGCAGCCGTGGCGAGCGGTGGTGCTCTGATGACGACTTCAGCCATGGGCATGGTGGTGGCTTGTGCTGGTCTCAGGCTTCACTTCTCTACTTGGTAGAACAGGGAACTGGAGATGAATGCCTCTGTGTTCCTGGCGCAACCGCGCGCGTGCATGAGACGGCGAGTCCGACGACCGGTGGTGTCGCCGGTGACGGCACGCGTCTTGCCCCAGTGGCTTGCTGGAGCTCGGCGAGATCAAGTTTGGGTCTTGGGTCGGTGGTCAGGGTCGCGAGTGCGACAGCGGAACCAAAAGCCATGGGGGTGCAGGGGCCCAGCGATATGGCATCCGCGTACAGGTGCTATTGGACATGCGTGCACGACGGCGGCTAGGAGGCCACACTCGAGTGCTCGGACGCCGACGTGTGCCATGTGCGTTGTGTCCGTGCGTGTCCCAACACCAGGGCTAGGCAGGGAGCTTACGAAAAGGAGATGGCTTTGGGTCTGTGCAGGGCAAGGTCACGGTCATGGCTATGGTTGTGGGCTCCGTGCTGCTGCAAGCGTGCTTTTGCGGGTGGACTGCAAAACAGTGGCCAAGCTGCTACTGTGCGGTGCAGGCAGCAGAACAAGCTAGCTCGAAGACTAGGACAGGCAACGACACTAAGCAAGCACAGTAAAAGGTTGGGCCTTCAGGGTGCTCACCAGAGGGCCTGCCGGCAGAGGATCGCATGGCATGGGCCGGGTCCGGTGCGAGCAGGGCGCCGGCGAGGTCGGTTCATCGACGCGGCCGTGGTGATCATGCGCGACGTCCACCGAGGCTGCAGACGACGACGTGAGGTGGAGTTTGGTGGTGCGGACGGGCTCCGAGGCGGGCGGCTCATCCATGCTGCAAGTTCAGAAACGGCGGCGTGCTGCGGACGTGACGCCTGGAACGGGGCCGTTGACTGAAGACGACCCCGATTCCCCATGGCGCCGGGCTCTCGTCTGCTGTGCCAAGGAGGGAGCACGGTGCGGCTTTGCTTGCAGTGAACGAAACAAAGTATGATGGCCAAATCAGTCAAGCACGAAAAACGGGAGCTTTGGCGAGGATGAGGCTCACCAACAGGCAGGTTGCTCGACACAGAGAGGATCAGGGCCGAGATGGCTCGGCGTGGCGACCCTAGCTCCGTGTGTGATGAGCACGGAGCAGCGTAAAGGGGATGTCGCGGTCGTGGCGCTTCAGGCCCCGTGCGCCGGCGTGGCGACGAGGTCGCGTAAGGGCGGCGCGGGCGGCTCCGACTAGCATGCACCGCGACCGCGTACTAGTGCGTCATGGCAAGGGAGTAGAGGGAGGCAGGGATGAAGGTGAAGCAGACCCGGCTATTCCTCGATGGCCTCGAGTCGCTACGACGACCAGCTTGCATGCCGTGGCAGCTGCCGTCGTGCAATGCGCAGTGAGGCATGGAGAGGCAGCGAGATGGAGGGGGCTTCTGTGGCGGCGAACAGGGAGTGGGTGAGGGCGAGTGCAGCTGAGGGGTTCTTATAGCGCGCCAGCTAGGGCTTCCAGAGGATGGACGGCTGGTGCCTCGATGTCCGTACCTGTGGCCACGCGGCGTTCATCTAATCATGGAGGGAGAAGCAGGGTAGGTGGGTGCTGACGTCGAGGTGGGGCATGGAATCGAGGCACGCGCGCTCTGCCTTCGGGAGCGGCGGCGGCACCTGGGAAACTCGTGGGTGTGACCTAGGGTTCGGAAGGTGTTGCACACGGTGGACGGTGATCCTAGGCGTCCGTGCGGTTGGGGAGCACGTGGCCTTCATCCAAGGTGCGGAGCGGCTAGCGCTGGGCACTATGGCTGACCGATGGGTCTTGGACGGGCGTTGCGCGTGAAACGCACGCGACGCGGAGCGGCGGCGCCTGGTGCTCGTGCCTCGCTCTGCCACTCATGCTGGGCTGAGCCGAAGCCTACCGAGGAGGAAGGCGGTTTAGGCAGGCTGGGCGCTCAGCTGGGTTAGGTTAGAGACTGGGCTCCGGTGCAGCAGCTGCTTCTATACGTACATGCATCTCGTATCCAAGGAACGAGCACAGGACCATGCACAGGCGCATGCCAGCCTGCTGCTTGCGGTTGGGTCTGGCCAAGCAAGGCAGTGCATGCTGTTGTGTTCCGTTCTTGGAGCATGGCAGACACGGAAGACAGCTGACTACTCACGTGATTAAAGAACCAAGTACAGTGGCATGCAAGATGATGCAGATGGTTGGATTAGGATTTAGGAGCATTGCCACGGTGATAAGATGGGCTAGCTGGGATAAGAGTTAAGGATTTTTCCTTTTGGGATTTTTGCCAACTTGATACAAGGAAGTAAAAGAGACGTCAATAAAGATGGTGCGGAATCCAAAAAGATTGAGAAACTCTAGGAAATTTGGAAGGATTCAAGATGCATTCGCAAAAGAATGTAATGGGAGTTTGCTTCGGACTTGATGTGCCCTCCAACTCGAACAAAACCCAAAATCAGATAAAGAACTCCAGCAAGCTCCTACAAGCAACACTATATGTATGCAACAATTTATTTATAAATTGTTCTTTGTTTGACCTAGAATCTACATGCTTCACATATTGCAGGAAAAATTTTTAAAGTTTGTATTTTTGGCTTCTCAAAACCCGGGATGTTATAGCATCCTTCTATAGCAGCTCGTCCCACTCCTTTCAGAGCCAAGCGGTCGCCTCCTCGTCCAGCTTGACCCTTGTCGACAAATCCTCAAACATCCCATGGATCTCCTCCGCATCCCGATGCGCCTCGGCCTCCCGCTGCTGGGCGGCAGCAAGCTACTTGCCCACATCTCCTCGCAGTCGGGCCTTCTCGGTAATGCGGTCCCACTCCGCCTTTTGCTCATGGAGGAACCGGGATTTGTTTCGGCTACGAGCAACGATACACTAAAAAGAAGACCGGTATCAAAAATACGAAAACACAAAAATACATGGAGAAAGAAAAAAATGAGGGAGAAGATTAAGCAGATACCCCTCCAGTAGGAACAAGGATCTCACGCAGGGCACCACTAGCCTGGCTCAAGGCATCTATCAGAGCCGAGAACCCGATGTCGAGATTCTCCCGCTCCAGCTCTCGGCAGCATCGTCGAGCAAAAAAAGAAACGACGTTGGGTCCTGAGCGGCCATCCACTGGAGCGGCGGCTCGCCCCGCGCGGGGGAGTGGCTGCCCCCGACAACAGGGCCGGGGACGACCTCCTACGGGTCCTCTCCACCACCACCACAACACCGGAGACTCTTCGGCCGTGTCCTCCTCCATCCGGCCCGCCTTGAGCGCCGCAGCCTGGGCCACTGGTAGCGCGGATTGTGCCACCCCCTCGGACACCACCATGGCAGCATCCAACCCCGCCGGGCTTGTCACGGTCGCGGTCACCTCCGTTAGGGCCTCCGGTAGCACAGACTACGCTACTCCCTCGGATGCCACCATGGCTGTGTCCGACTGCGCCTGGCTCGTTAGGGTTGGGGACCCCCCGGCCACGCCCTCCTTCGCCTAACCCGCAGCGGGCGCCGTCGCTTCGGCCATCGGAGGCACAGATTGTGCCACCCCCTCGGACACCATCATGGTTGTGCCCGACTGCTCCTGGCTTGGCGCGGTAGCGGCCACCTCCACCGACGACACCGGACCGCCGGCTGGCGGTGCCGCACCCGCCATGGGAGACGCCGCCCGCTCGGCAACCACCAAGGGCGTAGACGCCACCGCGGGCACCGCTGGATCGGCCAACGAGGCCACAGCATCAGCGCCGCTCCTGCCCGAAATAGGGGTGACGTCGGGTAGTGCCGCTGTCCTACGTGAAGGGCAAGGCTCTTCTTGGGCACCAGCCCCAGAGAGCGGCCCATCCACAAGAATCTACATGAAGGTAAAAGAAATCAGGTTAGAACAGAAAAGTAAAAAGGAGGAAGAACTGGGGAATCAGTGGCTTACTCTGGCACCTTTGGGCAGCGGGAGCATTTTGGGGACGAACCCCTAGACCCTTGCCCCAACTCATCTAGGCGGGACCGCTTTGAGCCTACCCCATGCTCCCAGGCAGGGGGGCTCATCTCCCTTATCTTCGAGGGCGCGGCAACGGAGCCGACCCTCGCCGTCAATGCCTCGGGCGGGGCGATAAATCCACTCACCTCCGTCATCTCATGGGGCGCGGCAATAGAGCTACCCCCCTCCATCAACACCTTGGGGGCGGCGGTAGGTCTGCCTCCTCCCATCCATCGATCCTCCGCTGGCACCCCATGTGAAGCAGTGGACTCTCCAGCTCCCGCCGGCCCCGAGGACGGGCAGGAGGTTTGGCCCACCTCCACCGACCTCACGGACTCGCTTCCCTCCGCATGGAATGGGAAGGGTCCCTGGATGGATAGGTGGGCACTTGTTAGTGTGTCCTCGTCCTCTAGGACGTCCCAATCCACGTCGGTAGCTACCTCATCGTCGTTGTCGTCGTCACTGCTTACCTCCTCCCCTCGATCCTGTGCTTGCTGCTTCTGTTGCATCTCCTTCTTCTTGAGCTCCCTGGTCCTCTTGTCCCACTCGGCCATGGTGTGATTCGCTGCCGCCAGGACCAGGTCCTTTGGCATTGGGGCCGAACTATCCTTGAAGGATAGTCTCCTCGACTGGTCCCGCCATCCCAAAGTT
This sequence comes from Miscanthus lutarioriparius, assembly GCA_904845875.1. Taxonomy (NCBI): domain Eukaryota; kingdom Viridiplantae; phylum Streptophyta; class Magnoliopsida; order Poales; family Poaceae; genus Miscanthus; species Miscanthus lutarioriparius. The sequence continues at coordinate 65,149,398 of CAJGYO010000002.1, forward strand.
AGCATCAAGGGGTCAGAAATTCAAGAGAAAAGAAGAGCGTGGGGAAAGAAAACTTACGAAGTCAATAAACCCCGGTTCTGGCCGCATTGGGGGATACCCCCGCACCGGATACACATGGTCAAGGATGACGCCGGCGGTGTCCTTTGAAGGCTCCATCGCCTCCTTAATGCGCTGCACCACCTTGGATGGAGGAAGCGCTTCATCGACTAGCACCGTCCCTTCAAACGACGCTCCAGGCACCATCTGGTACAGGGGAAGCATGCGCCATCAACAACGCCACCCTCCTCACGTGGTAGGCGCCAATGATCCCAAATCCCTTCATGCCCCTATCCTTTAGAGTATGGAGGGCAACAAGAAGGTCATTGATGTGCTTCTTGTCCTTGATTAGGACGCCCAACTTCCATGACCCCGGGGTCTCTTCGATGAGGCGCCCAAAGTACGCTGGTAGGGGGGCACTCGCGTGATCCCTGATGTAGAACAACTGCGAATGCCACCCCTTGTTGGAGGTTGGCAGACGTATCAGCGGGTAGTCGCTCACTTTGGTGTGGTGCAGATGGATGCTGGCACATCCCATCGGCACACTCACCTCCTTCTTCCCAACCCACCTCTTCGACAGACTGATGGTGAAGAAGTGCCGCCATAGATCAAAGTGGGGATCGATCCCTAGGAAACCCTCACACAAGGCAACAAACGCCGCCATATGTTGGACCCCATTGGGAGTAAGCTGCTGCAACTCCACCTGGTAGTAGTCCAACAGCCCCCGAAGGAATTTATGCGCGGGTACGGCGAATCCCTGCTCATGGAAGACAGCAAAGGACATGACATATCCTTCGGGCGGTGATGGCTTGTCCTCATCACTAGGCAGCAGCCACCCCTCAATTGCGGCCAACGGGCGAAGGAGGCCACGACGGACAAGGCCCTCCAAATGCTGAGGGGTAATGCTGGATCTGCCCCACAGCTCCATTGAGACATCGAGAAAAAGGTGGGTGTGAGCTCAACGGCAGTTGCGGTGCGGGCGCGAGCTTGATGGTGGCTGCGACGCGGGTGCGAGCTCTACGGCGGTTGCGATGCGGATGTGAGCCTAACGGCGGTGGCAGTATGGGCATAGGAGGCTAAGGCGATTGACGGGCGGAGGCTACAAGCGCGAAGGCAAGGAGGCGGAATATGGAACCTAGGGGGCGAACCCCGTGGTTTTATAGGGGCGATGAATGCGAGAAGGGCAACCATCTGCCTCGATCTCTGGGCCTACCATGCGCACTACCGCGTCACCTCGTGGGATACGCGCCCGTGATCCCTACCTGTCCCACCGAAATCACGCTGGACGGTTCACCTTCCCTAGCGGACCAGACTCTTTTCCCACCGAGGGAATACGGGACAAAGGGCCTTCCCTTCGGCCCACCTGGGCCTAGAAGTCCAAAGGCCGGCCCAACAGTCTCAACGCCCATCCCAACAGGGGATGGGCCCGCAAGTAACCAGAACCTAAGGACACGAGCATCAGTAGGGCCTCGACTGGTAGTCAAGCCCTGGCTAGGCTAACCCTGGACGATATCCCCATGAACGGGATACCAGGGTTCCCTTAAAGCTATCCCGTTGACAAAAACCAAATCTCACTGTCTTACCCGCGAAGGGTCCGAAATCACCCCAGGTGATTCTATCAGAATCACCCGGGGGCTACACCCAACGGGTGCGTTCGCGTGCACCCTCTAGCGAATCAAAACAACCCCAGGCGATTTGGCCCGAATCATCCGAGGGCTCGGGGGCTACACCCATCGGGTACGCTCATGCGCACCCTCTGGCCAGTCAAAACACCCCCCGGGTGATTCGGCCCGAATCACCCGGGGGCTTGGGGCTACTGTCGGGGACCTGATATTGGGGTACCCAATGGGGTGCAACTAATAAACACTGGACGTCGGCACTATCGATCAAACGAGAACACTACTGTGCCTCTTGCCCGAACGACGGAAGATCGGTTCCGCCTCACCCGACCCTCAAGGGCTAGGTTCTACCTCACCCAACCCTCGAGGGCTAGCTCCACCTTGCCCGACCTCAGAGGGCCAGACTCCACTTCGCCCGACCCCTGAGGGCTAGACTCTACTTCGCCTGACATTTGAGGGCGAGTTCCACCTCGTCCGACGATCGAGGGTGGGCTCCGCCTCACACTATGGCCAAGGGCTGGCTCCGCCTCGCCTGACAACCACGCCCTGCTGCTTCATGATGACAGGCATAGGGCAATACAAGATGTTCAGGTCAACTGCGGCATCGGGGACCATGCCCTGTGCCGCTATAGGGAAGTACTGTCAGGGCACGACGGGACAAGCGCTTTAGACCCTTCCAGGCGTGGTAGAGCTGGAATAGTGTTGTAGGCATGTGCTCTTCGCCCGAACAGTGTTGTAGGTGCTGCCTTCAACCCTTGGGTGCGGAACCTGACACGGACATAAGACAACCACTACATTCCAAGGGGGGACTCCCGTCCTCTATAGTGACAAACGAGCAGTCACCGCACCGCTCGCTCCCCACAGGGTCGCAGGTCGACACCCCTGTCTGACACGCTACCTGCAGGGGCGGGACAGGACATAACCACTTGTTGATCGAGTAGGGGCGCGGCGTCATCATCATCACACAGGTATCCGACGAACGTGTTGGCCCCTGACATCGTCTACCCATGTCAGTCGGGCTGTCTTAGAGGAAAGGGAAGACCCGGCGCCTTTGGAAGGGTTTTCTTTGCCCCTGGTTCTTCTCTCTTCCCCGAACATGTAACCCCTGCTCCCCTTAACCTATAAAAGGGGGGACAGGGCACCCTACGAGGGAGGGGACGACTCACACAAAGACCAGTTCGGCACAGGCACAACACATCACGCACGCAGCCAAGCAGCGACCAAGCTCTTGGCATCCTTTCGATCTTTTCCATCAAAGACTTGGGACATTTTCCTCTCTCGACCGTTTGTACCCCCTACTACGAACCATTTTCGGTGCTAATAACACAAGCAGCAACAGACTGGACTTAGGGACATTCAGCCCGAACCAGTATAAACCTTGTGTCCTTTAGCGCACCATCCGGGCCTAACACGCACAAATATAAATTTACTAGCCGGTGATAGTTCGAAACACCGACACTTGTGTTCGAAAAGCAAAACTAGAGGAATATGGCATAACAATAGTGTTGATTTTACTATCCTCTAGTTGATCATTACTTTGCACAACAAAAGGAGAATTTGGATTTGTACAAATGTAAACTCATTGTATCAAATATTGTCCTTGGTTGTTATATTTGCCAAAAAAATGATATGTATGTCTAGAGAACCATGGCAAATTAGCATATGCATAAAGTTTCTCCTCTAAAGAACTAAGATTACACAGAACATCAAATTCAATATAACCCAAAGTATTTAAAGAAGACAACAATTTCAGCTCATCAATTTCACTAGCATTATAAATAACAAGTCTATTTTTAGCACAAGTGTTCGATTCCAACACACATATAGCATGATCATTCATTAATGGTTGCATGGGTATAACATAAATTTCATCATACAAGTCATCTTTGTCACAAGGAACATCAAGCAAAGCATCTTGTGACAAAGGTAAATCAAGGGAAGGTTCCACTAAAATTTGCTCTATCATAGCATGATTGGTGGAAAAATTTAGCACATCAAGAGAACTCTCACCTTTCGTGAGTTTAGCTTCATGGGCATTACCTTTGCTCTCATGTTCCGCAGGAGTAATAGTTGATGGTTCTGAATTTTCACATGAGGCTGTGAGCATCGCATTTTCTGTCATGTCATCCTCGCTCTTTTGTATATTGTCCTACAAAAGGTTAGACATAGCAGGAGGAATAACAAGAGATTCATCTAGTTGATGCACCTCATCATTTGAATTAATTACAAGAGATGGATTAACAAAATTCTCTCATAAAGATCTTTCATATCATTCCATTTGTGAGCTTTATCTAAAAAACTGAAAGACTCCCACCAAGATGATGCAGATTGTCTCAAAACACTTGTTGCATTTTTAATTTTCCTCCGTTCGCACATATAACTTTGTGCAAAAATATTATCTATTTTAGTTTCCCACTCAATGTACTCATCAGCACTAATACCATCATAAGTAGGCGGGGAAGAAAGAATAGATTGACCTATGGGAGGAGGTGTAGCAGCAATAGTGCGTGGCTCATGCATCATTGATGTCTCATATTGGTACGTGTTGTAACCTGTCATTGTTAGCATCAAATAAGAAAACACACAAGTATGTATTTTCCAATCAGCTACTATAGGATGTGGTCAAGGAGTAAAGTCACACACTCTCAAGTGTCTTACCACGGTCTTACAAGTGTTCTTATCAAAGCAACAGGCGGTGCAACCGGTCGGTGACTGTGATACCATTGTAGCTTGAGTGTAACAGTTGTAAGGCAAACCTTTACTTGGTTAGAAGAAAGTGGAGCTTGGACAGGCACAATATAGTAGCAAGGAATAGCAATATTCGCAACTGAATAGCAAAGCTGAATAAGTATCCCGAGTACTTGTCTTAGTTGCTGGCCTATTCACGTTCCAAGTACCAACTGTATCAAGTGATGTGAACAACAGAAAATATGATTTGGAACAAGACATAAATTAGCACACACAAACATAGCTCAAATGGCGCTCTCTATGTGCTCCTCTAGACATTATTCCACTTTTGCCCCTCTCTTTTTTCTCTATTTTTAGGCTGTCGTTGTTTTTTGGGGATTCTTTGACTTTTTCTTTTGATTTTTTTGATATTTTTCTTCACTTAGGAGCACAAAAGAAGTAACCACAGAAAATATGAGCTTAAACAAGTGAAAGGCATGGCCTATGGAAACTTCAGAAGACGTGCTCCAAATTGACAAAAAGCTTGTGGCCACGAAAAGAGGATCTTGTGACCAGTTTTTGGCCAAAATAAAATTTTCTGAACGTAACAAAGCGGGGGATGAGTGGATCCAAATAAAAGTCTAATCGATTTTGATATATGGAACATCGAAATCCAAGTTCGTATGCGAAGACTAGACTAGTTTTGAGAACTGACTCTGAATTAGAGGACAAAACGGGAACAATGCGCGCAAAAGTTGTTGCGGCGGCTATGGATAGATACAAATAGTGAAAATAAGTGTAACAAATTAGATGGCGTGGACTAGGGTTTGATGGATACAAAGGAAACACAGCAAGACATGAAGGTGTTCACAGATTATGATGAACAACAAAGCAAAAGACACAAACTGGACTAAAAATGATCTATAACCAGCAACCAGAACTTGCCCTAGGACACAAACTCAACAACACAAAATAGAGACAAAATTGCACGGCACAATGAGGCTATAGGACAGGGAATATGAGGTGGTGTATATATTTTTTAGCTTTTTGTGGACTATAGGTAAAGCAAAAACAGTAACAATCTAAAATGGAAAATAAAAGTATACCTAACGGGCAACAAGGTCTCTAATACCACTTGATGTAGACAAGGCCCAATCTTTTGATAGGTACGATAGCGTCGATTGGTGAAGACTTGATGTTCATGATCTAGGCTTCGAACCAAGACTTATTCGGATCCTCGCAACCGTTACACCACTGCTCCATTGGTAACCACGCGAATGCAATTGACCTCGCCGAGAAGGCTTTTCTGCAAGCGAATCGAGAATACAAGCAAGGACGGGATGAATGCAATCTGAAATTGCAAATAAATATGAGGCTTATGATAATGAGAAGAAGTTTAGATCTTTATTCGAAAGGACTAATCGCCACAAGGGAACAAGATCAAGAACCGGGGCCCTAGTTCACAGCAAGCGGCCTTGGTGGCACAGTTGCAGCAAAACGACATCTGTTTCACTAGAAAATCAAGAACTAAACAAAACCCAAACCCAAAGGAGAGCAATGGCTGCTAATTATAGAGCCCCGGATGTCACCCCCTGGATGTGCCCCCTTGGACGCACCCCCTAATGGGCTCTAAGACGATACATGGCCCAACGGACCAAAAGACGGTGTCGCGACACCCTGGCAAATTCTGGATGCTGAGTTGTTTCGACGATTCCTGTTGATTCCGAAGGGATTTTGATGTGAGACCACTTGTATTGGCTTCCTTATCTAATTACCTTTCCATCCATATGTGGATCATCAAAAATAGAGCCCGTACGCGCCCGTGTGACCAGTTTTATGACAGACTGGTCCTAGAACCCGAGATGGGCTCGAACTTGATTTCGGCCTCCACCTTGGTGACTCAAACCAGATGAGCTTCGGGCCTCCTTCTTGATTAGGACACCCTCGCTGATCTCCTTGTCCTCTATCTCCAAGCATGGTCGTATGCATGGAGCTCATGTCCTTATCAGTTTTTGCCGGCTAGCTTGAAATCCATGTTCTAGCTTTTGATTGCCTAGTGAGCTCGATGCTCAAGCTCAACTGGCAAGTGGCAGCTTTTTCCATAGACTAGCTAGAATGGTGACATACCGATGGGGGTTTTGTAAGCCATTCTATATGCCAGAGTGCATCAGGAAGCTTGTTCTTCTAACTCTTTCCCATCTCATTGACTGTTTTCTATAGGATATTTTTGATCTATTTGTTTGAAGTCTCGGCCTAACCGTTGGTTTGATGATGATAGGGGGTGGCGATGTTGTGCTTGGCAACAAGCTCTTTTAGGAATTCTCTGAATGTCTTATCGATGAAGTGAGATCCCCCATCGCTTATCACCATCCTTGGTGTTCCAAAGCGAGGGAAGATCACTTCATGGAACATCTTCCTAGCATGCCTAGCGTCAACAGCTCGGCAAGGCAGTGCTTCCACCCATTTTGACATGTAGTCAACAACAAGAAAGGATGTACTCGCAATCCTAGGACTTTTGGAATGGCCCCATGAAGTCAATGCGTCACATCAAATATTTCTATTTGAAAGTTGTAGTGTAGGGGCATTGGATTGCGAGTGTTGATGCTTCCTTGGAATTGGCACTTTTGACACCTCCGGATGAACTCCTTGGTGTCCTCGTACATCATTGGCCAGAAGAACCCGCACTGCCAGATTTTGGCTTGTGTGCGGAATACTCCGTAATGGCCTCCGTATGGTGCTGCATGGCATCTTTCAATGATTTGTATCCCCTCTGCCATTGGCACACACCTCCTCAGTAGGTCATCCGAACATACCCAGTATAGATATGGATCATCCCAAAGGTGATGTTGGCTTTTGACTTGCAATTTTCTCCTGTTTTCACCCGATGGTACATAGCCTGCAACCATGAAGTTCATGATGTTTGCATACCATGGGTTGGAGTCCGTCACCTTGAGTAGCATGTCATCACAAAGGAAGTCGTTAGTTGGAAGTTTCTGCATGTTAGTGACTTGTATACGCGACAAATGATCTGCAACGGTATTCTCTACTCCTTTGTATCTTTTATTTCAAGGCCAAATTCTTGGAGCAAGAGAATTGTCGACACGGAATTTCGTCCCGTGCCGAGGACACACGAGCAAGCCGAAAGGGTCTGCTCGATGGAGTTAGAGATCCTCCTAGCTTCAGCGCAGGGGTGTTCTAATGGGGATGGGGATCCCGATCTTCGATCAGGTGGTGGTAACTATCGTTGTGGCAGAGAATGACACACCGATCCGGCTTCAGATCGAAAGATCGAACCCTGCAATCTTAGCACCACAGCTCCTCTGGTTATCAACCGAGTCACAGACCAGGTTGACCTCACCAAGAAGGCTAATCCCTGCCTGCGCAACGAAGAACACAAGCAAGAACAACAAAGAACGCAACCAAATTGCAGATGAATGATTAAACAATTGAAGTTGGGGTCTCACAAACCGATGAACGGCGAAACTATTCTTCACAGAATAATCTAAGCAAAACCCAAACCATAATGACGGTGGCGGCGTATGATTATAAAGGTCTTAGGGTCGTCGCCTACCCTGGACGCGCCCCCTAATGGGCCCAAACACGATACACGGACCAAAAGATGGTGTCGCAGCACCCTGATAGATTCTGAATGCTGACTTGTTTCGACGATTCCCATTGATTCTAAAGGGATTTTGACATGAGACCACTTGTATTGGCTTCCTTATCAAATTAGCTTTCCAACCATATGTGTATCGTCGAAAACAGAGTCCGTATGCGTCCTGGGTGACCAGTTTAAGGCAGACTGGTCCTAGAGGCCGAGGCAGACTCGAAATCATGTTGGACCGGGCCTCCGGTTTCTGTTGGACGTCCTTGCTGGTCATCATCGCCTCCACCTCTTCCTCTAAGTCCCTCATGACACTCTCCAATGTTCCTAATTAATATAACATCATTAGGTAGCAATCTATTCTCAAAAGTATGAAAAAGATCACTTAAGAACGAGCTCACCTCTAAATTAAGTTGTCGCCGATGGTGGAGCAGCACCCTGACAGATTCTGGATGTCCAATTGTTTCTAGGATTCCCGTTGACTCCGATCAAATTTTAAGGTGGGACTGGTGCCATTGGAAGCTCAATGAAATTATCTTTCCATCCATATAAAGAACACCTAAAACAGACACTGTATGCGACCTGGGCATCGTTTTTAGTACGTGCTGCTCCTGGACTCCAAGACGGGCTCGAACTTTAGTTGCTTTGGGCCTCCTTCTTGACTTGGACACCCTTGCTGGCCTCCTAACCCCCCATACCATGTGCCAAACATGGTCATATGCATGGGTGTCATGTCCTCATCATCCTCCCCTTCTTGACGAAAAGTTGTCCTCGGCATCGATTGTGCGTGAAACTGATCCTGCTTAACATAAAGGAGAACGGGATTGCGAAGATAAAGGGAACTGAAATAATTGTGAGAAGGAACGTGACCATGTTTCCAAGTTTCTAGCATGTCCTCTCGCATAAAAATTTCAGCAAGCATGTAGACTCCATGATCCGAACGCACACGATGTATGTCAACACTATCCTGCAAAAGATTAGAACTAACCAAAGACAATGCAGGAATAGATGGTCTAGCAGACATAGGTAGCAACCAACAATGCTCCCCTTCTTGGAAGCGAACTTGTTTCTTTGAGGAACATGAGAAAATATTTGTATTATTATGGCTGCCCTCTAAACGATCATAATCTTGTACAACAAAAGGAGAATTCATATTACTATGAATGTATACTCGATGTATCATATATTGTCCCTTGTTATATTTGCCAATAACATGATATGTGTGTTTAGAAAACCAAGGCAAATCAGCATATTTAAAAAGGCTCTCCTCCAAACAATTTAGGTTACACAAAACATCAAATTCAATGTAACCCAAAATATGTAAAGAAGACAATAGTTTGAACTCATCAGTTTTAGTAACAATATGAATAATATGTTTATTTTCAGCACTAGTGACTGGTTGCAAAACATGTAAAACTGAAGCATCATCAACCAATTCATCTTTATCACAAGGAACTTCAAGCAAATTATCATGGGACAGAGATAAATCAAGAGAGGGTTCCACTAACAATTGCTCTATGATAGCATGGTTTGTGGAAAAATTTAGTACATTAAAACAATTCTCACCTTTCATGAGTGTAGCACCATGGGCATTACCTATGTTCTCAGCAATAGTAATAGGTGCATTGTGAAGTGATGGTTCTGAATTTGCATATGAGGTTGTGAGCTCCTCATTTTCTTTCATGTCATCCTCTCGCTTATGGACATTATCCTATAGAAGGTTAGTCATAGCAAGAGGAATAACAACAGACTCTTCCTCCAAATGGTGCACCTCAGCATATGAAATCAAAACAGGAGGTGGATTAACAAAGGTTTCTCGCATAAGAAGTTTCATATCATTCCAAGTTTGAGGTTTATCAGAAGGATCTAAAGACTCCCACCAAGATAAAGCAGAATGTCGCAAAACACTAGCTGCATTTTTTACCTTCCTCCTTGGACACATAAAGCGAGTAGCAAATATGTTGTCGATGGCAATTTCCCACTCCATGTACTCATCAGCACCTATACCATCATAAGTCGGTGGATACGAATAACCTGTCATGGTTAGAAGACAACAAAAGACAACACAAAAGTATTATCCCTATCAAATGACTATGTGGTTGCAGTGGTGTCACTTTTCACAGCAAGTGGAAGCGTCTTACCAAGCTCTTACAAAGTTCTTACCAATGCAAGCAATGGATGGGACAACCGGTGGCTGGTTCGTGATACCTGTGAGGCAGTGGTACTGAGATTGCAAGGACCTTTTTCTATACTGATCTGAAGTATATATGTGGAGCTTGGGAGGCTTAAAATATGGTAGCAAGGAATAGCAATAATTTAATTTAGAAATTGCAAGATTGAAAAGTAGTCCCAAGCTAATCTATGTCGCTGGCCTAAACTTGTCCTGGACCTAGTTCAAGCAAGCTACAATATAACTCAGCACAAAGACTCAAAAGAATACAAACACTTCTGAATTTTTCTTCACTTTTTTTCCCACTTTTGTTTTTTTTTCTTGTTCTTTCTCTTTTTTTGGTGTGCCTTTTTTTTCTCTTTTTCTTTTTTGTGCACCTTCTGCCTTTTCCTTTCCTTTCTTTTGTTTCTCAGAAGAACGTTGCAATACAAATTATTTGAACACACAACTTGATGCTCAAAGCTAGGCTAATAGAGTTATAAATGCACAACCACCCAACGATTAGATTCACACGGCAACAAGGATACTAGATCAAGACTCAAATAAACCAACGAACACGAGGACACGCGAGGGACAACCGTTCAATAAAGCAAACTAAAATTAAAATATTGCAACGGCACAACGGGTGATAGGATAGGGAGAAAACAAAGATTAACACAAATATTTTTGTGGGGCAATTTTCTAGATTTATAGGACAAAGACAAAACAAAACTAGGATAATGATAAACCTGATGGTAATACCTGAAGCTCTGATTACCACTTAATGGGGACGGGGATCCCGATCTTTCGTCAGGTGGTGGTAACTATCGTTGTGGCGGAGAATGACAAATCGATCCGGCTTTAGATCAAAAGATCGAACCCTGCAATCTTAGCACCATAGCTCCTCTAGTTATCAACTGAGTCATAGACCAGGTTGACCTCACTAAGAAGGCTAATCCCTACCTGCGCAACGAAGAACACAAGCAAGAACAGGAAAGAACGCAACCAAATTGCAGATGAATGATTAAACTCTCGAAGTTGTGGTCTCATAAACCGATGAACGGTGAAACTATTCTTCATAAAATAATCTAAGAAAAACCCAAACCCTATTGATGGTGGCGACGTATGATTATAAAGGTCTTAGGGTTGTCACCTACCCTAGACGCGCCCTCTAATGGGTCCAAACACAATACACGGTCCAACGGACCAAAAGACGGTGTCGCAGCACCCTAGCAGATTCTAGATGCTGACTTATTTTGACGATTGCCATTGATTCTGAAGGGATTTTGTTGTAAGACCACTTGGATTGGCTTCCTTATCAAATTAGCTTTCCAGCCATATGTAGATCGTCGAAAACGGAGTCCAGATGTGTCCTGGGTGACCAGTTTAAGGCAGACTGGTCTTGGAGGCCAAGGCAGACTCGAAATCATGTTGGACCGGGCCTCCGGTTTCTGTTGGACGTCCTTGCTGGTCATGATCGCCTCCACCTCTTCCTCTAAGTCCCTCATGACACTCTCCAATGTTCCTAATTAATATAACATCATTAGGTAGCAAACTATTCTCAAAAGTATGAAAAAGATCACTTAAGAACGAGCTCACCTCTAAATTAAGTTGTCGCCGATGGTGGAGCAGCACCCTGATAGATTCTGGACGTCCACTTGTTTCTACGATTCCCATTGACTCCGATTGAATTTTAAGGTGGGACTGGTGCCATTGGAAGCTCCATGAAATTATCTTTCCATCCATATAAAGAACTCCCAAAACGGACACTGTATGCGACATGGGCATCATTTTTAGTACATGCTGCTCCTGGACTCCGAGATGGGCTCGAACTTTAGTTGCTTTGGGCCTCCACCTCGGAGACTCGAACCGAATTAGCCTCGGGCCTCCTTCTTGACTTGGAAACCCTTGCTGGCCTCCTAACCCCCCATACCATGCACCAAACATAGTCATATGCATGGGTGTCATGTCATCATCATGTTCGATCCTACGCGCTCCTCCTGAGACGTGCCAGTCAATTTGACCCTTTTATTGACAAGGAGAGAAAGTTTATCAGTAATTAAGGGTGGAACGTGCCGGTGTTGCCAGACAGTCCTGAATGTGCGGCTCTGAGAGCCGATATGAAAGGAGATCGACTAAATAGTCGATTCTAGCATATTCATAAGAATAAATCAGTTAAAGCTCATGGGGTTGTGTGAGAAGAATTGGTTATCGTTCAGAATGAATATTATTTTTAAACAAATATTGGTCGATGGCAATAAGATATTAACAATAATTAGTTCATGTTGAGCCAATGACTACAAGTAACCAAACCCTTTTTTTTATAAAAGAAACAGTTCATCATCATTCAACCATTTAATAGAGGTAAATCTAATGAACATATTAGATCTCATCTATCGCTATGACCAATGGAGCATGAGGCAGAATCATGCAGGCCATAGAAACAACAATAAACTCAACAACTCTAACTTATTACTAATATCAGTGGGGCATGATGCAGAATCATGCAGGCCGTAATACAATAATAAGATCATGGGGCTAACACATCTTTCAACCTATCGCTACTTCAATGATCTCGTGACGTGAACTGTTCGTGAAAGCACTCGATATCGGCTAAAACAGCCGATTCAGGCATAACGCATCGTTAAGGTCATGCCCTCTTAGGAACAGATCTACCAAGTAACGATCTCCACTCCACGGTGCTAACAGTGGGGTATGAGGCAGAATCACATAGGCCATGATAACGCGCCATTGAACAGTTTTCGCTAGCCAGTAGATCTACTCAAGATCAAACATGCCTTGACCACACGCTATACACGATCAAGATTGATGTAAAACAGCCAATAAAACATAACTCATCGTTTAAAGTGCAGATTAGATCAGTTTTAGATTAACAAACAATGGGTTAAAAAGGATATAAGGCCGATCTAGATCAATCCCAATCAGCCAAAGTGATATTGCTGTAATTAAATAAATAATAGAAGCAATAAGCAATATCGATAACTTAATGAATCTATCCGAAGGAACGCCACCCTTAGATAGAGCCGATAATTTGACCTTAATCTAGTTCGAGCAGTGGAGGTCGACCAGATCGATGCAGCCGTACTTAAACTAGACAATAATCGATAACTAACTCATACTAGAGTCATAGTGGAGGTCGACCGGATCGATGTAGCCATACGAACAGAGGTATAAGCCATGATAGTACTTACAGACAAGCAGTGGAGGTTGACCGGATCGATGCAGCCATTCTTGCTAAAGAACTCACTAAGATCTACTCTACTCCTACTCCTAAGAGGTGGCCAGAGCCAAAAAAGTAAAGAACTTGTATTTAATTGATTGTGTGTCTTTTATAATAGCCGGGCTTTGATATTTATACCCAAGTCCTGCGCATGACTTCTATCTAAGCATGACTCATCGCAATCCTAGAGAAAACATTCCTAATTTAAGATAACTTAGACTCTAATCTTACCCTTTTTGTAGAGTCCAATATGTCTTATCCCGGCGCCGATTGTAGCCTTTGTCGTTATCTGCTGGCCCTATCTGAAGAAAGCCAATTCCAGTGTTGCATTCGAATCAGCTGAAACCGATCTGCACTAATTGATTCCTCAATGACATGATCTTGGGAGTTTTCAAGTCCCTATGACTCTTCTTCTAAATTTTGGTGTAAACACATGCCCCCCAATTTTGGGATAAAAGTAATTTTATTCCAAAATTATCACGTCTGTGCCCCCGATAGGTCCGCAGTCACGGGTAAAGAATCTTGATCTGGGGTCTACTATTTGTCGCTGTCTATGTCAGCTCATGAGCCCATGGTTCAAAACTTTTACAAGAGCATCATTGCTTCACGGGCACTTAGATTCGTCCTTCCAGGCCGGCTATAAAATGTCTATCCGACCCTGGCGAGAGCAACTCAACAATTCAGCCATATTTCTTTTCTATCTGCCTCCTTGAGTGATCCTGACTCCGCTGGATCCTCCATGGTCTATCCTTTTGCTATGAAGATCTTGAGCGGTTAGAAGAATTCTTGTGTATAGGGTGATTGTGTCGCTCATTCTAACGCCTCATTGAGCAAGAAGACCAGCTATTGCGGTTAGAAGAATTCTTGTGATATCACCTGTGTCTTCTCTCCATGCTCGCAAAGCTATTCTAGTGTTTGTGAGGGCTAAAATGTGTGGACACCTTCCCCTTGTTTGCTCCTCCAAATGCCCACCGGGAAAGCCACATGCTTTTTTCCCATAGTTCCTCAATTTACCAAGAAATCGGCTGAGCATATGTTAGGCGGGCGACCTTTCCTCTTCTCTGGCACAATTTTATTAACGGACCGATGTTGATTCAGTTCACGATGACCTTCAGCCTTGTGGGGACCCGGACTCCCTTCAATCCAAAGAAGCCTTGATAGGTTGATCTCTGGTCAATGTAAATTCTTCGTATCCATCCCACGATATTTTGTAATTTGGGGAAGCAATAAGTTTGAATCTATTATCTCTTCGTTATCCATCCCCTGAATTCCCAGAGTGTCGATCCGCTTCCGTTTCTGATTCCAATTTCACACCCCTAGCGAAATCTATCTTCTCGCCTTCCTAGGCTATATATACGGGCCACGGCCGTGGATCAAACAACAACCCGCTTTGTCTCAAACCTTCTGCATCCTTAGTACAGTTCCTGCTTTTTCCATAGGTTTGAGAACATGGAGAACAACAAGAGGTCTACCGAGGAGGCCCTCAATGGATCTGCATCATCGTGCCAGCGCCTTCATCGCCAAGAGGGTGCAACTCGGGCTGCTCCCATCATTCCAAAGCAGAGGGCTGACTCTATTTAGCCTTTGTGGTCACCTTCAGCACCAATTTGCCGCCAGCTCTCCCACTACCCAAGGAGGCAGATCAACAATGATGATGTGCTGGCCTCCATCGATCGGACTAACCAGAACCTGGCCAGCTGCCTTTCCCTTGCAGAGTCGGCTTTGGCCATGATTCAAGGCTGATCATCCCTTGAGGCTAGCCTAGTGGGGGAAAGGTTGGCCAGAGCTAAAGCCAGAATCATGGGTGAGACATCAACCACAATCTTTCTGTCTTCTTCTTAATTTTGCCTTCAAGATTTTTGATCATTATTTCCTTAAATCTTTTTAGATCTAACTGCTCAGTTGGAGAGCCTTCGATCAGCTGTGGATCATGTGGTGGGATTTGTCAATGAAGGGGCGTCGTTTTGGTGGTTCGCTTGCATGACATCCCGGACCGTGTTGGTAGGTCACTCTTCACGATGTTCGTCATGGCGCTGCCATGGCGTTGGCTGCTGCACAAGCCTGTCCTGGCCACAATCTTTGTCTTCTTCCCCATGGTTTTCCAGACGCAGCACACCCTAGGGAGCATGAGCGTTTAGTTGAGGACTTTTCTAGCGCCGCCAACTCTGTAGCCTTCAACACCCTGCCGATGATATAGTAAGCAAAGTGTTTTCTGGCCCGTAGCTTGTAATAGGTGATATTCAGCAAACAACTTTTTTGTCTTGAGTGATTTTCCTTTGTCTCATACTTCATACACATTTCTTTGTCCGTGTTTGCGTTGCTTCTATAGGAGATACACATTGTACCGGCTTTTACCCCTTGGGGCTTATTTTTGCACTAGAGGCGATAACTTTCTGATATCGGCTATCAGAGCTAACGACCGAACAAATTAGTTATTAAGTATTAATCCAAACGTTAGGGTAATATTTCTTTATATATTTCGCATTGATTGCTCGGCCAAATTCTTCCTCTCCATTTAGTGTTTCCAAAATATAAGCATTACCAGGCGCACAATGTTTGATCCGATAAGGTCCTTCCCAGTTAGGTGACCATTTGCCGAATTTATTGTCTTTCGACCCAATCGGCAATTTTACTTTCTAGACCAAGTCTCCTTTAGAGAATTGCTTAATCTTGACCTTTTTATTGTAATATTTTGCAACGCTCAGTTTATTGGCTTCAATATTTTCAAGAGCACGCAGCCAAAGGCAACTCAAGTCCTCCAAATTATCAATCATAAGATTATTGTAGACTTCGGCTGACAAATCATTCTGCAGTGTAACACGCCTTGATCTAGTCCGAACTTCCCAAGAAAGAATTGCATTATGGCCATACACAAGTTCGTAAGGCGACATTTTTATTGATCCATGACAGGCCATCCTATAGGCCCACAGTGCCTCATTTAGCGTCGAATGCCACTTCCTTGGCTGTTCCTCAATCTTTTTCTTGATCAGCTTAATCATAATCTAGTTGGACGCCTCTGCCAGGCCATTAGCCTGAGCATAGTAAAGAGAGGAATTCAATAGCTTGATTCCCATACTAGCAGCAAAATCCCCAAACTCTTCCGATGTGAACATTATCCCTTGATCGGTAGTTATAGTTTGAGGAATCCCAAAATGATACACAATGTCTTCCCTGACAAAATCAATCATGTTCTTTGAGGTTACCATCTTCAAAGGAATTGCCTCAACCCATTTAGTGAAGTAATCTGTTGCTACCAATATGAACTTATGTCCTTTGCTTGAAGGTAGAAAATTTTGGCCAATTAAATCAATTCCCCAACCTTGAAACGGCCATGGTTTGATTATTGGATTCATGGCCAATGCAGGCGATCTCTAGACATTACCAAAACATTGATAGTCCTGGCACCCCTTGTAATATTCAAAACAATCTTCTAGTATCATTGGCCAGAAATATCTAGTTCTGCAAATAATCTATTTCATCTTATAAGCCGATTGATGAGCTCCACATATCCCTTCATGCACTTCACCCATCAACACCTTAGCTTCTTCTTGGTTCAAGCATTTGAGCAACACCCCATCGACTGTTTTATAATATAACTAATCATCTAACAAAACATACTTAGCCGATTTATACCTTAGCTTTCTGGCAACTTTCTGAGACAGATCTGTAAGGTAATCGACTATTTCAACTCTCCAATCATCACTTGAGGTTTCACTACTCAAGACTTCTTGAAACACTCGATATCCTGATGCACTTTGAGCTAGACGATTAGCCTCTTGGTTTTGTGCTCTTGGAATATGTTGGAGAGAGATATGAAGAAACTCCTTGAGCAACTTTTTGCACTCATCATAGTATCCTTTCAAATCTCTTCTTTGCACTCATATAGACCGATCAACTGATTAATAATTAACTGTGAATCTCCAAATACTTCAATTGCTACAGCCTTTACTTTGTGAAGAAGTTGAAGTCCCTTAAGAACAGCTTCATACTCCGCTTGATTGTTAGTAATCATTGGTTCAATTGGAAGAGCAAACTCAAAACTTGACCACAGAGGCAAAATAATAACAATACCAATGCCACCGCCTTGCTTGCATGATGATCCATCAAAGAATAACGTCCAAGGCATCAACTCTACATAACCAATGCTTGGCTTATGATGCTGGGTGACAAAATCGGCTATTATTTGTCCTTTGACTGCTTTAGCCGATTCATATTTCAAGTCAATTTCTGATAACACAAGAATCCACTTTCCCACTCTTCCATTTAGTACTGGCATTGATAACATGTGCTTAACCACATCGGCCTTAGAAACAACTGTACACTTGGCTGATAATATGTAATGTCGTAACTTAGTGCAAGAGAAATATAAGTACAAGCATAACTTTTTGGTGGGAGAATATCTTGTCTCTGGATCCAATAGTCTTCTACTCAGGTAGAAAATAACTCTCTCTTTTCCTTCAAATTATTGCATCAAGGCCGATCCAATTGTCTTGTCATCAGCCGATATGTACAATTTAAAAGGCTTACCTTGCTGAGGAGGGACCAGCATAGGTGGACGCTTCATGTATTCTTTTATCTCTTCAAACGCTTTTTGTTGTATGTCACCCCACCTGAATTCTTGATCATTCTTCAGCTTCAACAAGGGAGAAAACGGTAGGATCCTTTCCAACAAATTTGAAATGAATCTTCTGATGAAATTGATCTAACCAAGCAGAGATTGCAACTTTGTTTTGGTAGTCGGGGAAACTGCCTCATCAATTGCTTTTACGCTTTTCTGACCAACTTTCATTCCTCTCTCGTGTACCATGAATCCCAAGAATTGTCCAGCTGATACTCTGAAAGCACACTTATTAGGATTCATCATTAAACCATATTTTCTTGTGCATTCTAGAGTCTCTCGCAAGTTAGTCAGGTGCTCTTTGTACCCTTTGGATTTTATCATCACATCATCGATGTAGATTTCAATAATGTTGCCGATCAACTTATGGAAAATGTAATTCATCGCCCTTTGATAAGTTGCACCGGCATTCTTCAGACCAAAGGTCATCACAACCCACTCGAACAGACCAATTGCGCCGGGACACTTGAAAGTGGTCTTTGCTATGTCTTCCTCAGCCATGAAAATTTGGTTGTATGCTGCATTACCGTCCATGAAGCTAATAACCTTATGCCCGACTGCTGCATCCATTAACATATCAGCTATCGGCATCGGATAACCATCCATGGGTGTGGCTTTGTTTAGATCCCTAAAATCAATGCAAACTCTCAATTTTCCATTCTTCTTATATACAGGGACAACATTCGATATCCACTCTGCATATCAACATGGTCGGATAAATTTTGCTTCCAATAACCTTTTAGTCTCCTTTTTGATGTCATCGAGCACATTCAGGTTGAATCTCCTTGGAGCTTGTTTAAATGGTCGATATCCAAGTTTGATTGGCAACCGATGTTCAACAATTGACCGGTCTAAACTAGACATCTCATAGTATTCCCAAGCAAAGCAGTCTTTAAATTCCTTTAATAAATCAATTAATTCCCGCTTATACTCCGGATCCAACTTAGCACTTACGTATGTCGGCCTAGGTCTATCTCCAGGACCAATATCTACTTCTTCCAATTCATCACCGACGTGAAGCCATGTCCTAGTTTCCCATCTATACCATCTATTGGATTATCCATTAATACAAATTTTCAAAGCCAACTGCTTGGATCGGCTATTGGCTTTCACCATTGACTCTGAATTCTGATGGCAGCAGAAAAGCCATTTGGATATTAGCCGGTGGTTGCTTTCTATTAGCTGTTTGCTTAGTACGCCGTACTTGAGATTTACCGGATGCTTGAGCCTATTCCATCTCTTTATTCCTTAGGCGTTGCACCCTTCTCTTTTGGCTTCTTGTTAAACCTCCTAGACACCATTGGCCTTCCTGCCAAACATATTTTCTTTTGTTGCCTTCATCTCCATAATCAGCCTAGTCTTGGTCAACAACTCGCTTTCCAAGCCGATCATGAACACTTTTATTTTTTAAGCGCCGATCCATGTTATTATGATGATATGCATCTTGAGCATGGATAGACTGGCGGTTGGTTTGAGATTGCCTAAACACCCAATACTAATTGCTACATTTTGGACAATCATGTCTGGTAGGCAACTTCAAACCTTCATTCTAGCAATGTCTGAAGAAAGGACAATTCCAATGTGATTTGGCTTGTTTACTTTCATACCTCTCTTTTTCCAGTTGACGCTGGTATTCTTGATCCTTTAACCAACGCTGATAATCCTTTTCCTTCTGCCACTGCCACTTATTCAACAGAATCCAAGATGTAACTTGTGGCTTTGTCGCCCCTGCTTTTGACAT
This sequence comes from Miscanthus lutarioriparius, assembly GCA_904845875.1. Taxonomy (NCBI): domain Eukaryota; kingdom Viridiplantae; phylum Streptophyta; class Magnoliopsida; order Poales; family Poaceae; genus Miscanthus; species Miscanthus lutarioriparius. Next base: position 65,169,073 of record CAJGYO010000002.1, read on the forward strand.
TCCTCCCTGTTCATATCGGCTCTTTTGCTCATCATGACGTCTCTTAATTTCCCTGTATTCGTTAGCCGATATTTGCATCTTGGGATCGACTATTCCAGCTTCTCTTGATTTGGCTGATGTTAGGACCTTAGTCTTTCCTTTGAGTAGCCCAGCATCAACCATGTTTTGATCTCCTAGGAATGGGTTATCATCAACTTTCATTTTCTAAGGCGTATCAAATTTGAGCCTTCCTTGCTGAATAGCCCTCTGTATATGCTGCCGGAAGATTCTGCATTCATTAGTGGAATGAGAAGTAGCATTATGGAACTTGCAGAACTTCTTATTCTTCAATTGATCAGAGGGCAACATAACATGACCATCGGGCAACATGATTTGCCCCTTCTCAAGCAAGAAATCAAAATGCTTGTCTGATTTTGTGACATCAAAGCCATAGCTCTCCTCAACTCCTCGTCCTCAAGGATTTGGCACCATTACTGTTTTCTTGCCCCAATTCCATTCAGCCGTAGCAACCTCTTCTCCTTCATCATCATAGCCGTCATCGACTGAATATGGATTATAAGCTTCGGCCACTGTGGTACCCTTCTAGAATCGGGTATCTCTGCGCATACTCTGGAATTGACTATTGAGCGCTGCCATTCGTTGAGCCAATTGACCCAAGTTGTCAAATTCTTGTCCCAGCAGCTTTTCTTTCCACATTGGCAACATTCCTTGAACAGCTAAAGCAGCTAGTTGATCATCAGCCAAGTTTAAGGAGAAGCACAAGTTCCTAGTCTCTCGGAACCTCTGAAGAAACTCAGTGCCTAATTCATTAGTCTTCTACCTTATAGTTGTCATATTGGTAATCTTCTTTTCTCCAGTCCCAGTATAAAAATATGTATGAAACTTCTTCTCTAGGTCAGCCCAATTGGCAATGGAATTGACTCATAGTGATGAAAACCAAGTGAAGGTTGGCCCTGATAGGGACAAGGAGAAGAATTGAACTCGATGGGCATCCTCAACTGATGCTTCGCCCAATTGTTTAAGATACCGACTGACATGTTCTATCGTGCTTGTACTATCTTGGCCAATGAACTTAGCAAACTCTGGGAGCTGATAATTTGTGCGAAGAGTGACCAAATCATACCATTCTAGATATGGGCGTTTATACGAGAAGGTCAGCCCTTTTGGCTTCAGACTGAACTGATTCTTCATCATCTCAGTCACCTTCAGTAGCAACTCATCAGCATTTGAATTTGGATTTCTCTGCACCTACTGACCCATCTATGGATTGAAATTCCGTGTGCCTTGATACCTTAGATTTGGAATCATGTGAAGGGTGTTATAGTCTGATCCATAGTTATATCCTTGTGGAACCTCTATCTGCTGGGTCCTTTGCTGGCTTGCTGCTTGAAGTCTCCGATTATATACATAAGGATCTATATCTCTACAGATCCTTTGAATTGATGGTGCTATTTTTTGAGCCGACGATGGTATGTGGCCTGATGTGCCAAAATTGATCACCTAGTTTTGACTTTGCCCCACCGGCTGTTGCACATGTTGTACTGGTGGTCTAGGATTATACTGTGTTTGATTCATAGTTGTACCTTGAGCTTGTTTATATGAACCCTGAACTACCTAGACATCACCATTACCAGCTGGTGCTACTTCTTGATTGCTGGTATCGACTTGATTAGTCCCTTGGGTTGACGATCTAGAATGTTGTAATAAGCCGGCCCAACTTGACCAACTAAAACCCATGAATCACTTCTTTCATGGAAGTGTGGAATATGTCCAAGAAAGCTTCATTATGGCTTGATATGGCATCACGAACAGATTTCTCTAGAACTTCCTTAAAGAAACGCCTATCTTCAGCTTCAGTTGTATATGTCTGCTCATGTAATAGAACTATTGGTAGTGGAAATTTTTGAACAATTGTGTTGTCACGTGTTTTGGTGTAGGACAACAAACACTTACTCTGAAACTCTTCTATGGCTTTGCTGATGACACCTTTATCTCCATCAGGTAGATCTTCATAATGTATCATAAGGATGTCATTGTTGTTGTGAGCCACCATGACGATTGTGGGGTCCCACCAAGCGTGCCAGAAACGTGTGTTGACATGGAATTTCGTCCCGTGCTGAGGACACACGAGCAAGCCGGAAGGGTCCGCTCGATGGAGCTAGAGATCCACCAAGCTTCAGCGTAGGGGTGTTCGATCCTGTGTGCTCCTCCCGAGACATGCTAGTCAATTTGACCCTGTAATTGACAAGGAAAGAAAGTTTATCAATAATTAAGGACGGAACATGCCAGTGTTGCTAGACAGTCTCGAATGTGCGGCTCTGAGAGCCGATATGAAAGGAGATCGACTAAATAGTTGATTCTAGCATATTCATAAGAATAAATCAGTTAAAGCTCATGGGGTTTTGTAAGAAGAATCGGTTATCATTCAGGATGAATATTATTCTTTAAACAAATATTGGTCAATGGCAATAAGATATTAACAATAATTAGTTCATGCTAAGCCAATGACTGCAAGTAATCGAACCCCTTTTTTATAAAAAAAATAGTTCATCATCATTCATCATTTAATAGAGGTAAATCTAATGAACATATTAGATCTCATCTATCGCTATGACCAGTGGGACTGTCTGGCAACCCCTCTCTGTTTATACAAGGAGCCAGGCGAGAAGTTAACTATACTACACATGATTTAGAGCTCGCAGCAGTTATTCATGCGTTGAAGATATGGAGACACTACTTGTTGGGAAACGTATGTCACATATATACTGACCACAAAAGTCTCAAATATATCTTCACTCAACCTGAGCTGAACATGAGGCAGCGAAGATGGTTAGAGCTGATCAAGGACTATAATTTGGAAGTGCACTACCATCTAGGAAAAGCCAATGTTGTAGCAGATGCACTTAGTCGGAAATCTCATTGCAACACTATGGAAGCCTTGTTGGAATATGTATTTAATTTGCTACATCCTGTTGTGCTACACAATATCACTATCAATTGCTCACTTAAGAGCAAAATCATAGAACTATAGAAGACGGATGTAGGTATATTTTATATTAAGAGAAGGATGAAAGAACAGGAAACCAAACATTTTAGGTTAGATGAAAGAGGTGTGCAATGGTTTGAGGATCGACTGGTAGTACCAAAGGACCACGAGCTTAGAAATCAAATTTTAGATGAAGCTCATTCATCCGAGTTGTCTATCCATCTGGGTAGTAGCAAAATGTATCAAGATTTGAAAATCAGTTTTGGTGCACCAAGATGAAGAAGGAAATCGCCGCCTATGTCGCTAGGTGTGATAATTGCAGTAGAGTCAAGATCATTCATTTAAAATCTGCTAGATTACTTTAGTCATTGCCTATTCCAGGCTAGAAATGGGAGGAAATAAGTATGGACTTTATTACAAGCCTCCCACTGACACAACAAGGTCCTGATTCAATATGGGTCATTGTAGATCGTCTTACCAAGTCAGCGCATTTTATGCCAGTTAACACAGCGTATCACATGGGGAAGTATGATGAATTGTATGTTTCTTAGATTGTGAGGCTACATGGAGTACCAAGGACCATAATCTCAGATCACGGACCACAATTTATGGCTTGCTAATGGGAACACTTGCACCAGGCCTTGGGAACTAAACTAATCAGAAGTTCAGCATATCATCCACAAACTTCTGGACAAACCGAGCGAGTCAACCAAATCTTAGAAGATATGTTGAGAGCTTGTATAATATCTTCTAAGGGTTCATGGGAGAAATGGATACCTTTAGCCAAGTTTTCCTACAACAACAGTTATCAAGGGAGCATCAAGATGGCTCCTTTTGAGGCCTTATACGGTCGGAAATGTGGAACTCCCTTGAATTGGATTGAGCCTAGAGAAACAAGATATTATGGCATTGACTTTGTCGCTGAAGCTGAAGAGCAGGTATGCATTATCCAACATCATATGAAAGTAGCTTAGTCTAGACAAAAGAGTTATGCTGATAAAATAAGAAGACCACTAACTTTTGAAGTGTGAGACTATGTGTACTTAAAAGTGTCACCCATGAAGGAAGTGCAGAGATTTAGAGTAAAAAGGAAGATTGCGCCTAGATATGTAGGGCCGTACTAGATTATTGAACAAAAAGGAAATGTCACCTACAAGTTACAACTTCCTCCAGAGATGAGTGTGATATTCGATGTCTTCAATGTTTCTCAGTTGAAAAGATGCCTTCGTATACTTGAGAAAGTCATTACACCAACCAACATTAAGATTCAATCAGATTTGACATATGAAGAGAAACCAATTTGAGTGCTAGAAGAAATGGAAAGAGTAACACAGAGCAAGGTCATTAAGTTCTACAAGGTGGTGTGGAATAACCACAGTGAACAAGAGGCCACTTGAGAAGAGGAGGATTATTTACGTGAGGTTTATCCCGCCTTTTATGAGGAATGGTAGGTCTTTCAAATCTCAGGACAAGATTCCTATAAGGGGAAGGCGTTGTAACACCCCAGTGTTAAGCTTTGCATTTGGCACTTGCATTTCATGAGCACAAGCATCATCCAAGCATTCATGAACATGAGCATATGAAATTTCATCTCATTCTTATACCTTATCACATGAAATGTTGATTTTTTATATATGCTTATGCTTGAAATCATGTATGACCAATGTATGAGATGGTTGTGAGGTCATGAAAACACCTTAGACACATCTAGAATGATAATTAGAACAATGTTTATATCCATGACTTAAGCCAATTTTGCTTCTAAGTGTTCGTTTACTTTGAAATTCCATTTTCATGATGCTAGTTTGACTAAATTTGAACAGTAGCTTAGGTTGTTTGCATGGTTGTGTAACCTAAATAAAAGTTGTAGTTCACATCATGGGCAACAAACTTTATGTAAGGGTCATGAGCTAATTCAGTGTCTAACATGGTCAAATAGAGCTCACAAGTATCAACAAAATATTGTTTGGTGACTTATAAAATTTTCTAAGTGTTGAAGCGGTTTTTAGTTTCAACGTACCTCACTTTAAAGCTCTGTAGTTTGAAAACCATTGGGAATTAGGCCAAACTCCTTTAAGCATTTTTGTAGTACTCACATATCTCTACAATTTCTATTAACGAAGTTTTTGCTAAATCGCCATGGATTAGGAGATTTAGGAGCTCAAAATAGCGTTCTTAGACAGACTGAATTAGCCGGCGTCGTGGCCGACCGGCCACAGGTCGTCGCCGCCGCATGGCGTGCACATGCTAAGGATAGGCTGCGTTGTGGCCAGGCACGCGCTAAAGAGGCCATCATGTGTCCCTGCCCTCACTCGCTCTTGCTCTGTCTATCCCGCTCTCGGGTCCGCAGAAGCAAAGCCGAGAGCTGCCTTTGCCATTGCCAAGCTCCATCGCGCTCGCACGCCAACCACACCGGACCACCATCCAATACATCTCTCTCACAGCTCCGCCATCATCTCCTCTACCTTCTTGAGCCACCATTGCCACCGTTAGAGCCTAGGTAATGCAACATTTTACGTCGCCGTCGCCGCCGAGCTCTGAGCTCATCGTGGCCAGCCCTATCCACCGCTCCTCCAATCTCTCTCTATTGATTCATCTTCGTCGTAGGTCCTAGAAGCGATAGCCATAGCTCATTGAGCCGCTACCACGTTTTTGGTGCCGGAACGCAAGCCACACCGCCGTGAGCCGAGAGCACCACCGCCATGCACGTTACTGTGTCCGTGCTTGTCCAGACACCGTTCTCTCTCATAGTTAGGCGTTAGGGCTTAGCCTTCGGATGACGAAGCTCACGGGGAATAGGGATGCATGCTTGCATCACCTTTCCTATCGGAACATCACCATGCCACCGTCGTGCCGCCATGCACGTAGCCAAGCATCAACGCCGCTCCACCATCGCCCTAACCTAACCCTAGAGCTCTGCTAGGACCTGCTGATGTTGTAGCCGTGCTCACCTGGACATGCCATCACCAGAGACGACGAGTCTACCACCACGCACCACCACCAAGCCACCATAGTCATCGATGAGGTCTCTCTGGTGATCCTCCGAGCAAACCGAGGGTACCTGTAGGTGCGGAATAGGATGAGGAACACATTGGTGCCGACCTCGTCTCAGGTGACCTCACCGTCGAGGAGCTTTTTGCCGGTCAAGCCGGTGCTCTGCTCTGTCTCTCTGTCACGTGGGGACCATGTTAACCATGGGGCCTAGTCGTCAGTCATAGCGGGGTGTATACACCGGGTGCACCTAGCTGTAGCGCCCGAGTGGAAATTTGATTTTCTTTATTTATTTTTCATAGATTTTGTTTGGTAACTTGCAAAAATTATATCTTGAGCTAGGAGTATCCAAATGGGGTGAACCAAATTTTTTTGGATTCATCATGAAGTGTATTATTTGATAAAAATATGAAATCTACTGTTTAGGGTATTTTTCTGGGAGAATTAAATTGAGCAAGATAAGTGCTTTTAAAATAGTTTCTAGCTTGTAAATTGCATAACTTGAGCTAGGAAGGTGATAAATTTTCATCCCAATTTTTATGATCTTGTGTTGACATGCTCTAGTTAGGAAAAATATTAAACCTATAGTAAAATTAAATATGCTGCTTGACACTTTTCGCTATGCTAAACTATTTTTGCTAAAATAAGCATATGTAAATTGTCATTTTTATAGAGAAAGCTATACTTATCCAAATGGCATGAAATTTATATAGTAGACTATTAGGGTCATATGTAGGATACTGTAATTTGCTCAGAATTTATTGAGCAATAAAAATATTTATCCTTTAAATCACCTTATTATCTAAGGAAATTAATAAATGAATATGAATAAATTAGTTGGGCTTAACCATGATGTTTTTTATGGTGTGTATGTTGCATATAATCTGTTGATACTGTTAGTGAGGCTTAGAAGTATTTGTTTATAGGCAACTAGTTAATTATTGCTTTATAATTGAACTAGATGACTGCATGTGTAGTTTCTGTTGTGGTGACAATTCCAAAATGATAATGATGCTTTATGTAAAACTTGTTAATAACAAAGTTGTAGATAACTTAGTTATGTACCTTGTGTTAAATTTTCATAGTCATAGGCCTTATGGTTTAAGAATTATAGGTGTTAGAAGTCTGCTACTAGAAATGCTTGCTCTCTAAGCAGATCGGAAATATTGAATTGTTTGACTTAGATAACTGCTGAATCACGTTAAGATGGTTGAAATAAAGTTGTAGTCAATTTAATAAGATTTCTATAAAGCCTACAACCATATTATTTTGATATGTATAACTCCAGTTATGATCAAAACAATTGGTTGTTGTCTTGTAGTCCAGAAAATGATTTACATACATGTTTGTTTAAGTTACTAGAGAAGAGATATGCACCTACTCAGTAAAAGGAAATGTAACTTGTTATCACCTTAATGCAATGCTGCTGAGAACACTTATGAGGATGCATTCATCACATCATATCACATTATACATGTCATTATATATGCATCCATGATATCTTATTCATGATCATGCATATAGGATCATCTAAGGGGATAACTCTTTTGGAGTTCAACGAAGAAGAAGAGGAGGAACAACAGGAGACACCTCAGGCCATAGCTCTAGAAGGAGAGGAGCAAACTCTTGAGGACCTCCCTAAGTGTCGGATCATAGGCCAACCTCTTTCCTCAAATGCAAGCCCCAGAGCATTCTAAGTCTCCCATGTTTTACAAAATATCACTTGAGTCCTTTATGTTTGATGAATTAGGTGATAAGAGTTGAATTGGAAACACTTGATGCATAGAACTACCTTGTCCAGATATATATACCTTTAACCCTGTGTAGATCTAGGATTGAATATATGCTTAGCCATACTTAGACCGGTAGAAGTCGGGTGATTTCCTATCACCTGCGAGATATAGGTGGATACCAAAGCACGGTTGGCTATATTTGCTCTCATGGAACAGAACCATGGGGTAATGTAACTGGAGGCCAGGCGGAGTCTATGTGTAGGTTGACTCATGTGATTCTATCTATGTCAGTTAAGGACCATACCATTGTTGGCACTTCTGATAAGATTGTACGCATGCCTCTCACTTAGCTGGCCAGATAACTCGTTCTGACTACGAAGCCAAGTAGCTCAACTCATGTCGGGCCATGTTCTGTTAGAGTGCACACTCTAGATGGTAGTAAGGATGTGTGGGGAGCCAGACGTGAGCCTAAGGGCAGGCCAAGCCTAAACGTCCTGGCAGCTGGTTGTCCCTAATTGTGTGGCGCTGGGCGAACCCGTGAAATGTGGACCTGAGTTGTACCAAAGGTGACCTAAGGTGACTATTGATCTGGTCTGCCTGGGTTTGTATTAGGAATAAATTCCAACTGGATGAAATCGATTCGAATCGCTGTGTCTCTCGGACAGTGAGAAACTTGGCTAGCTCTAGCATCGTAGTAACTATATTATGGAATGATGGTTATGATGAACATGGAATTATTATACCGGCTATGGTTACTATTGTTATGCTACTAAATGATATACCACATGTTTTGCCTATGTTAGTTGCTAATCTAGAGATGAATAGCTATAATTAACTTGATGACCGAATTATAAAATGTATAGCTAAATTAGTGGCTTTTTATGCAAAATGTTATCAAGCTAGCTCCACTTATAAAGCCTTGCATAATCCTTGGAGTCACTTTATTTTTGGTTTATGATGAGTAAGTCTAGCTGAGTACCTTCTCGTACTCAGGGTTTTATTCCCATTGTTGCAGATGATACAGTTTATCATGCCTATTGCAAGAACTGCTTTTGTCCCGCCGTGGACGAGGAGTAAGCCCTAGGCAGGCATCTCTTGTTAATCCCTCTCTTATGCTTTTGTGAAAGACTGATTGTGAGCTGGCACTATATTTAAACAATGTTGCAGATGTTGGTTTCAAACTTTTAATTTGCTTCTGCTACTATGTTACCTGAACGTGGTTTGTAATAACCTTAATTCGTACTTTGATGGATGAACTGTATTTATAAACTTTATGTAATGTGTGACATGTATGTTGAATCATGTATGATCTTGGTTGAATGTTGGTTGAATCGAGGCCCTTTGTAGTACTCGACGGACTATCAGGTTTATATGGGCTCAAGTATGATAGTGCGACTGCTTGCGGACTGCCATTGTACTTGTGCTCTTATAAATTGGTCAGTTCTGCTATATAATCGGAGTCTAAATATTCAACTAACTCAAACTTTGCTTCTTTGGGATAGCACAAACCAACATTTTATGTATGCTTCAAGTACCTCAATATTCTCTTTATATCCTTCAAGTGACTTTCTCTTGGTGAGGCTTGAAATCTTGCACACATGCACACACTAAACATGACATCCAGCCTTGATGCGGTCACATAGAGTATGCTTTCAATCATAGACCGATACAACTTTTGATCCACCATGTTGCCACATGCATCACTATCCAAATTGCCATTTATTCCTATTGGTGTACTCATGGGTTTGCTCTCATCCATGCCAATTTCTTGAGCATGTCTTTGATATACTTGCCTTAATTCACAAATGCCCATTCTACATTTGCTTGATTTGAAGACCAAGGAAGTAACTCAACTCTCCAATCATGGACATCTCAAACTCATTAGACATCATCTTCCCAAACTCTTCACAAAAGTCTTGATTGGTTGATCCAAATATGATGTCATCAACATAGATTTGCAACACAAACAAGTCCATCCCAATCTTCTTGGTGAAGAGAGTGGTGTCAACCTTTCCCATAATGAACCCTTTAGAGAGTAGGAAGTCCCTCAACCTCTCATACCATGCTCTAGGTGCTTGTTTCAAACCATATAATACCTTCTTCAACTTGTACACATGGTTGGGTTCTTGTCATCTTCAAAACCGTGAGGTTGCTCAACATATACTTCTTCATTGATGTAGCTATTGAGAAATACACTTTTGACATCCATTAGATAGAGCTTGATGTTGTGGGCACAAGCATAGGCTATCAATATCCTAATTGCTTCCAATCTTGCAACCGGGGCATATGTTTCTCCAAAGTCAAGACCTTCCACTTGAGTGTAACCTTGAGCTACCAATCTTGCTTTGTTCCTTACTACTATCCCATCTTGATCTTGCTTGTTTCTAAAGACCCATTTGGTTCCAATCACATTATGGTTCTTTGGTCTTTTAGCTAACTCCCATACTTGATTTCTAGTGAAGTTGTTCAACTCTTCATGCATGGCATTTGCCCAATCAACATCCATCAATGCTTCTTCTATCTTCTTTGGTTCAATAGATGGTATAAATGAGAAGTGCTTACAAAATGATGCTAATCTTAATATTGTTTGTACACCTCTAGAAATATCTCCAATTATAGTGTCCAATGGATGATCTCTTGCAATATTAGTTGGTTAGAGTATTGGAAGTTGATTGCTTGCACTTGCTTACTCATTGGATTGATTTGCTTGAGATGATAAACTAGCCACTTGATCTTCCACATTGTCATGAGACCACTAGTACTTGCTTGATTTGTATCATCTTGCACATTTGAGTTAGAGAGCACTTGCACTTGATTATCTTCTTCATCTATCACTTGTCTAGGCCTCAACTCACCAACATCCATATTCTTCATAGCATTTGAAAGTTTAATGCCTCCAACATCATCAAGATTCTTGTGTTCATCTTGGGAACCCCTGGTTTCATCAAATTTCCACATCATGAACTTCCTCAAGAGTACCACTTGCCAAATTCCAAACTCTATATGCTTTGCTAGTGGTTGAGTATCCAAGCAAGAATCCCTCATTACAATTCTTGTCAAACTTGCTCAATCTAATGCCTTTCTTCAATATGTAGCATTTGCAACCAAAAACCTAAAAATATGCAATGTTGGGCTTTCTACCATTCAAGAGCTCATATGGTGCCTTCTCCATCATTGGCTGACAATAGAGGCAGTGTCTTCTCCAAAAGGATTCACTCACATTGTACTCACTAAGCATAGACCTTGCCATGTCAATAAGTGTTCTATTCTTCCTTTCAACAAGACCTAGTGTTCGCCTAAACGGATTGAACGGCCGTTTAAACGACCAGTAAACGGTAAATGGTGGTAAACTATTTTGTTTAGGGGGTAAATGGAAATTAAATGGTTGACTGTTTAAATGGTAACAAAACAGGAAAAACGGTCTAAACGGCCTAAACGGAACGGAGATAAACACCATTAAACGGGCTAAACAGCTGTTTAGGCGAACATGAGGTAAATCTAGTTCAGTTTTATATGGATAAATTTGTATACTTAAGTTTATTATATTTATAAATGTGTAAACTTGATATGTTACATGCATAAATATCTATATTTGGTTCTTTTCACATGCATAAATATATATACATACCAAAATAATTGATTTTTACTCGGATAAATATATATAAATGCTAGAATACTTGATTTTTTACATGCACATATATAATTATATGTATATTTTTAAAGTACAAAACCATTTAGACCATTTAACTTCGTTTAAACACTGTGTAAATAGCCTAAACGCTAAATGAAGGGCGACCGTGTAAAGACCGTTTACCATTTAGGAAAATATTGGGTGATTGTGAGGGGTTCTTGACCTTTTCCCGACGGAGAGCCAAAAGGTACTCTAGTGAATTGCTCGTGGCTTGTGTGATCCTCATCTTATGTTGGTTGTGCGGCACCCTATTGAGGGTTTGGTGTGTGATACCAATTAGCGCGTGAACCTCTAAGTGAGTGAATCACCACAACGCAGACTGGCTTGCCGGCAAGCAAGTCAACCTCGGTAAAAAATTATTGTGTTCATCATTTGATTTCGAGGTGATTGTTCTTCATTGGTATTCATTCTTGTGAGTGATTGGCTCATTCCTCGACACGGCGGTATAACTATCTTGCTCTCTATCTTTACATTACCGCAAACTAGTTATCAAGCTCTTTAGTATAGCTAGTCGTGAGAGCTTGTTAGTTTGGTTAGTGTGGCTCTTTAGTTAGTCTTTGAGAGCACACTAACTTAGTGTATTGATATAGCCATTGTGTGGATAGAGACTATATAAACTAGAATTGTGGTAGGTGGCTTGCATTTTTAGTAGGCTAGCGTAATACTTGCTTCGCCTCTTAATTGTCTAACCGGTTTGTTAAGTGTTGTTGTAGAAATTTTTAATAGGCTATTCACCCCCCTCTAGCCATTAGGACCTTTCAACGTGGTATGCATGTAATGTTCTCTAATGTATTTTGCGATGTTCATGTAATATACAAGTAATGTTCTCATAGTATATATGTGATGTTTTATGTTCTTTTATGTTCACGTGTTGCACATGTGATGTTCTATGATGTTTTTTTATGTCCATGTTGTATGCATGCAATGTTCTATGCTGAATTTTGTGATGTTCGCATAATGTACATGTGATGTTCTCGTAGTATAAATGTGATGTTCTATGATTTTTTTATGTTCACACAGTATATATGTGATGTTCGATGATATATTTAGTGATGTTCATGTAATATATATGCGATGTTCTATAATGTATCAAGTGATGTTTTATGATGTATTTAGCAGTGTTCACCTAAATGGCCTAAACGGCCGATTAAACGGCCACTAAACGGTAAACGGTGATAAACTATTTTGTTTAGGGGTAAACGGAAATTAAACAGTTGACCGATTAAACGGTCAATAAACAGGAAAAACGGTCTAAACGGCCTAAATGGAATGGAGATAAACTGTATTAAATGGGCTAAACAACTGTTTTAACGACTGCTTAGGCGAACATGAGGTAAATCTAGTTCAGTTTTATATGGATAAATTTGTATACTTAAGTTTACTATATTTATAAATGTGTACACTTGATATGTTACATGCATAAATATCTATATTTGGTTCTTTTCACATGCATAAATATATATACATACCAAAATAATTGATTTTTACTCGGATAAATATGTATAAATGCTAGAATACTTGATTTTTTACATGCACATATATAATTATATGTATTTTTTTTAAAGTACAAAACCATTTAGACCGTTTAACTTCATTTAAACACTGTGTAAACAGCCTAAATGCTAAACGAAGGGCGAGCGTGTAAAGACCATTTACTGTTTAGAAAAACATTGACAAGACCATTTGATTGTGGAGTGTACTTCGCCAAGAATTGATATCTAATTCTAAATTCATCACACAACTCATCAACTCTTGTGTTCTTGAACTCACTACCATTGTCACTTCTAAATCTCTTGATGGTTGTTTCAAACTCATTGTGAATGCCCTTGACAATTAATTTGAAAGTTGCAAACACATCACTCTTGTCCACTAAAAAGAATGTCCATGTGTATCTAGTAAAGTCATCCACTATCACAAAGCCATATTTGTTTCCACCGATGCTAGTGTATTGTGTTGGCCCAAGCAAATTCATGTTCAATAACTCAAATGCTTTACTAGTGCTCATCATACTCTTCTTAGGATGGGTGTTTCCAACTTGTTTGCTAGCTTGACAAGAGCTACAAAGTTTATCCTTCTCAAATACCACATCTTTGAAGCCTCTAACTAGATCATGCTTAACCAATCTATTCAATTGTTTCATTCCAACATGACCAAGCCTTCTATGCCATAACTAACCCATACTAGACTTAGTGAATAAGCATGTTGACAATTGAGCTCCACTAGCATTGAAATCAATCAAGTATAGATTCTCATATCTAAAGCCTTTGAAGATCAAATTAGAGCCATCTACACTTATGATCTCTACATCATCTACTCCAAATATGCAATTGAATCCAAAATCACACAATTGAGCCTTGGATAGCAAATTGAAGTTCAAGCTCTCTACTAGCAACACATTGGATATGCTCAAGTCATTGGATATTGCCATCTTACCAATCCCTTTGACCTTGCCTTTGCCATTGTCACCAAATATGATACTATCATAACCATCATTGCCATTGGTTTTAATTGAGTTGAACATTCTTGCATCACCGGTTATGTGTTGAGTGCACCCACTATCAAGAACCCAATGCCTTCCTCTGGCTTTATAATTTACCTACAAAAGAAGATCAATTTTTTTAGGTACCCAAACTTGCTTGGGTCCTTGAAGGTTAGTGACGAAGCTCTTTGGCACCCAAATGGCTTTCTTCTTTGAGGCCACAATTGGTGCACCAAAAACTTAGCCTTCACTCCATTCACACCCTTGGCAAGCAAATAACAAGAATCAAACTTAATTGAGGATACATTAGAGTCCTTGTTCTTGTTTTTGCAATAATGCTCTACATGCCCAACTTGCTTGCATTTATTGCAAAATTGACCATTGTTCTTCACAAAACTAGTCTTGTGACGAGCAGAGGCCGCATTGCCTTTCTTGGGATTATAGCCTAATCCCTCTTTATTGAGAGAAAATCTTTGGCAACCCAAGCACTTTAGCTAGCGGGCCTCACCACCATAGGCTTGCCAAGGCGCGAGTGAGCTAATTGACCTCCTTCTTTAAGGTCTCATTCTCAACCATAAGTGAGGTATCACAAGTGAAGCCATCACTCATAGGTGAAGTGAAAGTAGATGATGAGCTACAAGAAGGGTTAGCGGGAGTGTTGGTATTTACTAACGTGTCACTTGTTTAAGTAGTCACCCTATGTTATTGACATTTCTTAGCATCACTTTACTAAGTTGTCATTCCTAGTGATGGTGCCAGAAATGCTTGTTAGCACTACCTAGTGCCACTTCTAGAATGACACTAAGAAGTACTTTAATATTGCATTTGACTAGAAATAATATATAAATAAAAGGAATCTGCAAGCGCACAGATAATATACCATTGTAGCACTTTACCCGAGAGTATTCTAGGTATCGTTATTTATATTTTTACCATAGGGAAGGATGGGTAGTTGAAATATATTGATAACTTATACTCATGATGGAGAAATAAACCATAACCAACTTCTACTCACAACAGGGGTAAGTTAAGAGATAAATGTATATGAATAGTAAGTAATAACTAATCATTGATCACTCAGAGTACTCCTTTCTATGGCATTAGCATGGCTAAGTAGAATATTAGAGGAATAATTCATAAGTCATTCTTAATTACAAGTCAAAGCATACATTGATTAGTGCAATTACACCTAGTAGTCATGGCTAAGATCAACTTTATATCTACACATAAGGGATACTACTAAGGACGATTAAGAATAGAGCTTGTCTTCCTTCATAACCTCATCCTACTTGTCCTATATTCGGGGAGTGGACTACAAAGGACTCAACGAGAGTATCACATCTGCGATCTACCACATGGCCTAAAATATAGGGTGCATCCGTAGGTAAACAATGTATAAGCACCATGCTTACACAATGTCGACCACTCACCCCCAGAGTGAGCGCTATATGAACTTATGTCTGAATATAATGATAATCTAGCTATACTAAGCATTTAATAAAAGTAATTATGAACATTATAACTAGGAACATGAATGCTATGAAGAACATTGTCATAACAATTGTAGCAAACATATAAAAGTAATGAGAGATACAAACGAGAGAGGGGTACAAGAGATATACCAAGACATGCTCTTGACAAGATCAGGAATCCAAGCAAAGCTTGCCTCCTGTTGACGGTAGTTATGATACATATTTAACCATCAATTAAACATGTATAAGGGAATAAATGAATCACCAATGTAGACTTAGGGGTTTAGACTGACAAATTCCATGAGTTTTGTTGAATCTATGTTTCCAGTAGGAGTTAATTAGAAAACCACCAAGGAGGACCTAATCGTTAAAGGAAAACATGGAATCTCGCTGTGGTACCTATGTGGGAAGACTCTAGAAGGATCTAGGAGGCATGTCACCGAAGCAGAGGACCAGAGGATGACATGTGGGGCTGCCCGGCCCCACTGTCAGGCCGCCTGATCCCCTATGGGCCCACCTATCAGCCTCATTGCTATGTCAGTTTCCCATCGCCTCCTAGGATGCATCTCTGTCGTTGCTTAAGTCGGTTTGATCCAAGGGCTCATGAAGGACCCTCAGGGCTATATAATCCAGCCCCTACCTCTCCCCCAGGCACAAGCCTCATTTGATCCTGAGAGCTGAGAAGCCAGAAACCCTAATTCATATGTCCACCAGGATCAGGGCTAGCAATCAAGAGAAGATGAGTCCTCGATAGGATCTAGTCTTGTATTGGAGATAGAGAGATAGAGTGAGAGGGAAGAGTTTTGGAGGAGCCTTGGCCTATCGGTGCTCTCTCTATGGCTTGTACCCTGGTGGAATCAAGTTCTTCTGGACCTTGCTTCTGAGATTTCTCTGGTAATCGACTTCTAATTCAAGTAAGCATCTTGTTCATATTATTCTTTAGGTTTGTGACTCTCTTTTGAGTACTTTAATCCTTGTAGATCCTAGGTTAAAGTAGTAATCATAGTGTAAGCATGGCATTTAGACTCGGTTACTCATGGATGTACCCTATTTTCTGGATCGGTCGTAGCTCGCGAGGGTGACTCTTATAGCCTTGTTGAATCATCTATAGTCCACCTCCCATTAGTAGGCCTAGTAGGACTTTGTTACTATAGGAAACATACCCTACTTGTGTTTTCTCTAGTAATATCCCCAGAATTGAATAACAGAAGACAAAGCTTACCGAAGTTAGAACTAGAAGACCTTAGCAATCTCCTCTGTGCTCCTATTATCTAGTCTTGATTATGAAGTTGGGTTAAGTTAAAATTAGTTACTCTCACATCCTATTATCTAGCCGGACTCTAGGTTTGATATAAAACTTTGTTACTCTCGGTGAAGTTCTACAACAGTATAATATCTGTGCGCTTGCGGATTATTCTATGTGCATTAATTTATACCAACACCTCCCCCTAGACCTAGCTTAGCTAGCTATGCTCTAAAATACAATGGAGCTCTAGGATGATTAGGGCTTCTGTCTTCTCTTGATTGAATGCAATTCCTAAGGGACGGGGGTTGGGGTTGGTATATATAGGCTGAAGCGTCAATCCTGAGCTCTTGGATCAAACCGACTTGAAAGGACAATGTAGATGCAAACCTTAAGGTGGTGGAGAATTGGCATTGGAATGGGGAGCTAACATGTGTGCCCCAGCAGCCATCTGGCCTGTAGGTAGGGTTAGGCGGCCCTACCTGGCGGCGCCTCGCCCTCCGCTTCGGTGTGGTGTCCTCTCGAGTCTTCTAGAACCTTCTAGGGTTGTTTTCACTGTGGATAAGCATGATTAAGTCTGACATCTAGGTCCACCTTGATGATGGTTTTCTAGATAAACCCTATAGAAAATACAAATTCACCAAAACTCATGGAATTTGTTAGTTTAAATCCCTAGACCTTCGTTGGTGATTATATTTATGCCTTTATACATGTTATATTGATGGTTTATAATGGTTGTTAACTACCATCAACAAACTCCCCCAAGCTTAACTTTTGCTAGTCCCTTAGCAAAGCTAAACTCGGTAAATGGATCAGGAGTTGCATCGATGCTTTCACTCCTCAAAAGTACACATGCGTTCAAACAAGAATTCTCCTCTGGATTAGAATAAACCATCTAACTTTCAAACTTACCCATATTACCTTCAATCATGGGGCTTCTTGGCCTTCACTTAGGTCTTGAGCAATTGAAAGATAGAGTGATCAAGTCAAGCACAATATCTCAAGTTCTTTGCTCAACTATTATTCTGGAGTTTTTATAGGTTTTCAAAATAAAACTCAGACCGTCCTTTGTATGACACTCTCAAGTCTCGCAATATGTGGTATTTGTGGATCCTTACTAAGGCAATAGTGATGTTATGCCTTTCTCTTCCTACAACTAAGGCTTATGTTGAGCTCATAGGAGTGGAAAAACCATGAAAGAGCATACTTGTAATACATATATTGTAAAGTCAAACCTCAGATCCAAAGAGAGTTGAGTCATACAATCAAATCAAGATGTGCATGTGTGTGGATGTATGGTGAGTAAATATGGTGGCTAACCTAATTCTACTATGCTCCTTGAAAACATATCTCTCTTTTGAGACTTGGAAATATTCTTGCAAGAAAACATGGGCTATCATATTCATCTTTTTTTTCTTTTTTTCAGGCGGGGGCATCTGAGTACCCATTGTTTTTAATATCTCGGACACTTGTCCATTTTTTCTCATCTTTTTTTTCCTTCTTTTTTTGAATAACTTTTGCATAGCCCCATGCTTCTTTTCTACAACAAAACTTTTGAGAGATAGCAACAAGAAGTTGGAGCATCTATTTGATGGAAAATCCTATGAACATGTTTTGGTGTTTACTACCAGTGTAGGAGTAAAACATTTTTGGGTGGATCTAGAAGGAATGGCATGTTTTTACGGCTACCCCTAGTGTAGGAGTAGTGCATATGTGAGTGGCGTGTATGTGATCTTCATTTTAAGAGCATGACAAACCTCTCATAATGGTCAACAAAGCTTGACTAAACTTAATGCAAAACAAGGAGCATATATGTGGAAGTTTTCCTAATCTAAATATCATATTTGGCTCTGGTATGAATTCAAGCTTTGTCATACAAAAATATCAAAACTCATGGAACGGGTTAGGATAAAAGGGTTAGCGGTCAGCCGTTCGAAGATTAGTCATTCTTGGAGTTTAGAAATATTTCCTTATTGGTAGAATTTTAGCAGGATGTTAACCTAATA
The DNA here is from genome assembly GCA_904845875.1 of Miscanthus lutarioriparius. Taxonomy (NCBI): domain Eukaryota; kingdom Viridiplantae; phylum Streptophyta; class Magnoliopsida; order Poales; family Poaceae; genus Miscanthus; species Miscanthus lutarioriparius. The sequence goes on from CAJGYO010000002.1 coordinate 65,187,674, forward strand.
TATATTTTTGGATTATGTAGAATAGAAAAATATGTATCCATGGTATTTTTAATTTTTATGCCACCATAGTGAATATTCCCATGGGTATTTACACTATAGATTTATTCACATGGGGCTTAAGATTTATAACGCAATGATAAAACTTTTTATTTTTCTTTTCTAAATGCAATGCTAATGCAGAAAAGTAAATAAGCTAAAGTGAAAAATAATTCATGCAATGCTAGAAAGTAAATATGGATACCGAGCCCCCTAATTTTGGGGTCCACTATGCATATGTATCAGTCCCTGGATCAGTAGCTGATACGCACAACTCACAAGGTTGATATAAAAAACCCATACTTTTATTGCTAATGGGAAAAACATGTTACATGGTTCGGGTTTACATAGCTTGGGCCAATGGCCTTCTATCATATATCAGAGTTCTAAGACAGCGGTCCTATATCAATGTGGCTCCATTCCTATAGGCAACTTGGAGTGCGGACTTAACCATAGACTTATCCCTTAAGTGTATTCCTAGATCGCATAGCTCTCTCATACGGCTCAGCTTCAAGTGTACCCCAGTTATCCTATTCTCGCATAGCTCCAGAAGATCCATCCAGGTAGGTACTCCTATAGCTATACTCCTAAAAACATAGAATGGAGGGGGGTTGAGTACACAAAGTACTCAGCAAGCCCTAATTTGGGTGGAGGAAGGCTATATGGTGGAGGTGGTTGTAGTGGTTGGGGTAAAAGTGGTAGGGTGGAGTAGTTATAATTATAGGTTGGAACCTGGCAGAGTATTACCATTCTCACTAGTTCCCGTTATTCATTATAATTACCAGTTTAGCAAAATACGTCTTACCAGATTATCAAAGTTGTAGTATTCTAATCATAGTATCCCATCCTAGCATTTGCCCATTCCAAGGACGTGGCTATTCAAATAGATTTAGTTAACTCTACAGAGGTGTATAAATTTCTCCACACGATAGACACAGTCCGACACCATCATCATGGCTTAGACAGGTCTAACGAGATCCCGTACCTGCTCGAAAGCTAACCTAGACTTCTATATAATCTCTACTACGGCTTCTCAGGGGTTGGAAACACAAAACCGGGAAGATACCAAATCCCCTCAAACATGATGATACCAAACCATCACAAAAGAAAACATGGCTCGAACACAGCCAAGAAAAACAGTGGCTCGATCGTGGCCTAAAAACCTAAAGCTTAACATGGAAGATTACATAGCATCCACTCCAACCGGACACAGAAGAAAACTGTCGACAGAATATCGTTGGCAGTCCTCTGAGGGGTATCCCATGAAGGTAGATTGATTGGCAGAGGTGCACGTAATCAAGAATAAGAAGGCAATAGGGACACAAGAGTTAGAAAGGTTTGGGTCATCTACATGATGTAATACCCTACTCCTGTGGTCTATTGGTTTGTATTGGCTATCATATGATATTGCGTGCGTTTTGAGGGGGTCCCCTACCCGCCTTATATAGCCGAGGGGTAGGGTTACAAATCGGTTAGATCTAGGAGATAACCGGTAAGTATTAATAGATTATAAGGATCACATGATCGAGCATATCCTAACAGATCTCGTAGCATCTTTAGGATATCGCCCATGATATCTTATGGTACATGCCAAGTAGTACAGTGCACCATAAGTCTCCATCTTATGGTCTGGACCACCCTTGGTGGCGCAACCCATGTAGTCTGCCATGGGTATCCAGGGTTGTACCCCCATAGCTAGTCCCCGAGCGCCTTGTATCTGCTATGCAATGCCGTCTTGAGCTTAGAGCAGGTGCAAACAAAGCCGAGTAGTCAGACTCATAGTCCGACCACCCTAATGAGTCACCAAGTAGTTGTGGACCGTAATCGACCAACTTAACTGTCTAGATGAGCCCGGGCTTACCCAAGTAAGGCTTGCTAGAAGGATTTAAGGAGCTCAAGTTCAAAATCAAAAATTTCCTCGCTGTGAACCAAGTGTACCCACTTAGAGTCCGACCACGAGAAAGGGAGATAATCTTCTTCAACTCTAGGAGGCACGGAGTGTTCCAATGAACAGATTAAAGAAAACACACTCACCGCAAGGTGAAGTGTGCCCACTTAGTCCCTGAGCCTAACAGTAGGTGACGTGGTTACATGGTGCTAGGGTCCAAAAAGTAGAAGAAAGATAGAAGACCAGCCGAACAGGCAACCAGTCCATGGGTTGAGCCCTGAAATGAAAAGCGCACATTCACCGCAAGGTGAAGTGTGCCCACTTAGTACCCGAGCCTGAGAGTAGGTGATGTGGTCATGTGGTGCCAGGGCCAGAAAAAAAGTCTCCAGTATGTTGAGAAATTGAATCATAATGATGACGTAGTCCCCTAGCCACAAGTGAAAATCTTGGATAAATCAAGAAGTGCTCATTACTCAAATCGTGGAGAAAAAACCAGAGTAATGAATGTATAGTAGAAATTACTGAGCCTTGATGGTATTGTGGAGAGGTCGGTGAATATTCGGTGTGCAGTACCAAGTTGCATCGAAAAATGGGCGATATGGGCCGTAATTGCACGAAAGCCTAGATAACGGCCCAACATGCCACTTTGGGGAATTCGGAAGGGTGCAAATCAGCCTGGTGCAGTTTCCCAAAAACCCTTGAATATGAAAAGTCGGGAGGGTGTCTTTATAACTGCATTGCTGCACTCCACGCTCCCACCTTTGCCACTCCGTCAATTCATCTTCCTCCTTGCTCTTGCACTCCCCCATTCGCATTCACACGTGCTCTGCCACTAGGGCTAACAAGCTTGCATAAAGGGACCAGTTCTGATCCAGATATGAGGGATGGCACCAAAGAGGGGAGGTGGTAACGCGAAGAAGGCGGCCACCGGGGCGAGCTGTGACAAGGAATGGGTACCATCACTCATAGGGGAGATGGAGCTCAATGAGGTGGTGGAGGCGGGCATTCTTCCTGATCGTGTCACCGCCGGATGGCCTCTGGCCTATGGTGAGCCCTATTCGATGCCACACACCAACGAACTCATTGTATTCGAAGATTACTTCTGGCGTGGATTAGGGCTTCCGGTACATCCTTTCTTGCGGGATCTATTGGAATATTGGGGAGTGAGCTTATGTAATCTTCATCTAAACACTATTTTATACATTTCTGTGTTTATCCACTTCTGCAAGGTTTATCTTGGCATTCTTCCCCATTTCAATCTCTTCCGACACTTTTTCTGGCTCAAGAAGAAAGGAGGGGGCGGTTCCAAAGTTGTCGATGATGTGTATCTACAGCTCCATGATGGGATGGTGAGCGAATACATTCATATGCCACTGAATACCTCGCTAAAGGGGTGGAATGCCAGGTGGTTCTATATGAAGCAAACTAATTCTGCCGTCCGATGTGATATCGACCAGATTCTAGAGAATTAAAGGAGCTGGTCAGAGAAACCGACCAGTGCCGATATGGAACAGGAGAAGGAGCTCCTCAAGCTAATGAGGGGCATAAAGATGAGCAGAGTGGTGGTGGCGGTGAAGTTCATACTACGCCGCATCTAGCCCTGCAAGGAGAGGGCTCATGCAGGCTTTGACTTCAAAGGAGATACCGACGGCACCCAGGAGAGGACAAAGAACCAGACAAAGGAGGCTGTGCTACATCGGGCTACTAAACTATTCACTCCAAACGTGTCATACACCATGCCGGGGCAGCCAAAACCCTTAAACTACATGAACTTACCTCCTCAGGTAAAAATCTCGAATGTTGTTCCTGGTGCTTTTTATCCCGTGTCGGTGCTGAGCAGTGGAATAATTCGCTTGTGGAAAAATCAATTGGCAGGAACGGGCAGCGTACTTCTCGAGCATGCCAAGGAGCGAATGGCCAGAGGCAGTGGATGCCAGGCCGACCACTTAGCCGGAGGAAAGTGCCATCAGCACCTCGTTCGAATACGGAGGCGAAGGTGCTGGTCAAAAGTAGAGTCCCCCCCTGATATCGGAGAAAGTTCAAGGGAAAAGGGCAGCGGAAAATGAGCCGGCCCAAAAGAAAAGGAGAATGGTTGATGTAGCTCCCCATGAGCCGGCTGACATCTCATTTGGTGGTAGTCGGACCGCTCGGATGCAGAGTGCGGCAATATCCGAGTGGTCGGATGACGACAAGGCGCCGGTAGCTCCCCCTCCGAGCACCAAAACATCATCGAGTGGAACGCACATGGAGGTATGATCGAAGGGAAGAGCAGACACCCAGCGTCAGTCCTCGAGAAGTAGCCGACAGAGAAGGCGCCGACGATGGGGGCACAAGACCACCAGCCTAGGATGCGTAGGTCAACCCTAGAGCAGGGCCTAGGAACTTGGGGATGCAGCACCAATTCAGAACCGTTCATCAGGAAGCTGACGTGTAAGTATCTTTGCTTTGGGTTCGGTGGTTGTCCAATCTTCATAGTGGCGGTGATCGACGGGATAATTTGATGCAGAACGGGGGTGCAGATGATCTAAATCCTTTAGGCCAGACTGGTGAGTAGCAGGGGCTGGTCCCAGCATAGAGACATTATGGACAGACTCTGTCCCAAAGTCCCCGGGAGCTCGTCGATTTGCGAAGGATTCAACCACCGCAGCTGATGGAGTTGGAGGTGGAAAGTGGTCGATGACAACGACGGGCGATTCGACAAAGACGCCAGGAGCAAAAGTGAGAGCCACCGAGTCTTCGAAGGCGAAGGCGGGAGCTATTGGAGCTATGTTCGAATCTGGGGTGTAGAGGCCGGTAGCATCGGAGGAGCAAGCGGCGCACTCTGAGAGGCCACAGGGCATGGTCAGTCGCTCTATGCGGCCATTGAGCCCCCTAGGAGTGCCATCGGCTGTGGAGGAAGAGGACGGGGTCGAGGAGATCGAGCGTGGAGGATCACGACCTCAGACCATCCGCATCTTCCACAAGCAAGGGGAGGAAAATTGTGGTCGTAGAAGAGGAGGACACCACCAGGGAGGTGAAGAGGCTACGGTCCACCCTTTGCACAGCTATGAAGCAAATTGAGGGTAGTGTTGCGTCAGCGGTGTCCATCTTTGGTGTTAGAGACTATGGTCTTTTATAATCTTGGTGCTTTACAGGGCATAGCGGGGACTGCCGTACAACAACAGCAGTTGATCAAAAGGATGGAGCCCCTCGCCGAGGAGAACGAGAAACTAAGGGAGGCAACGAAACTGATGGAGAAGAATGTCCAGAGGGCCCATCGCAAAAGGGATCTTGCTAAATCAAACACCAAGGACCTAGAGTACCAAAAGGGGACCCTGTCCGATCAGTTGAGAACCATCTCCGTGCAACTGAGGGACACGTTCGAGCAGCTAAAAGGCATCTCTGAGCAGAAAAGGGTATCCCCAATCGATGAGCTTGTTTTGCATTATCGACCAACCATAATGTAGCTGTTGTTTACTATGTTTGCAGAGCAAGATGCGGAGCTCAGTCAATTGCATCAAGTCATTCGTCAACTCCAAGAGGAGAAGGAAAAAGCATCTGGGCGAGCGAAGAAACTGGCCGAGGATTTGGAAGGTGAGTAGTTCATGGTCAGAGTTCTTGCTGAAATGATTTGTTCGTTCGACGGATCCCTTTGGTGTCTACAGAATACCATCGAACAACCAAGGCGCAGTTCGATGTGCTGGAGCTAGAGGCAAAAATCTAGAGGGGAAAATTTGATGCCGTGGTTGCCGGAGTCAGGCCGGTGCTCGACTGTATCGATATGGAGGTAGCTCCTCAGCCCGACGATAGACCGCCCCGTCCGAACGCCATCATTGATAGGTGCAAGACGGCGTGGGAGAACTTCAAAGGCTACAACTGAGATGCCACTGTCTCCATCGTGACACATGCCCTAGCAGTGGTCTGGTCTCACTATCCTATAATCAATCTTCGAGCGATAGGGGTCGGATTCGCCAGAGGGACGAGTGCGACGAAGGAGGAGCAGCTAAAAAATGAGGTGGAGGACGTGGCGAAGAGGCTAGCCGGCGATGTCGATCTGTTTAGCGAGGTAGACGGTGACGGCCAAGCTCAATAGCCTGAGTGGGGAGGTACATGTACAAAACAACTAGAAAGGGGAGTTAGATGAACAAGGGCCTAAGCAAACATTTGTGTATTTGTATAAATGATGTAAGTAGACGACATATGCATGTTCAGGTGGCTTGCTAGCACTTGCAATGAAAAAGAGATGTGTTGTTAACCCTAACGCGTTTATACATGGTATAAGTAGCATTCGAGCAGTTAGTTCATTACTAGGCTCTTGGCCTTGGCTAGCCCGTATTCCATAACATTGAGCGCTAGAGACCGTGCACGTGTAGGAGAGACAGACTTGACCGAGGAACCATTGTAGACCACCCATAACGCAGAGCACTGGAGCCCATAGCACATGTAGGGAGAGATCAGAGATAGGGTTTTCTCCAAGGAACACAGAACTGAGCGTTTGCTGCTCGATGGTTGGCGGGATATCTTAAAGATATTTTAGTATGGAGAAACGGGGCGAAGTGTTTATGAGATCACGTATAATTGCTAGAGTTTATTGAGTTGTAGCTTGGCGCTGGTGATCGTAAATGGAGATTAAAGTGGAGTGGAGAAATAATGGAGACAATTTATGGCGATGAAAACTTTATTCATTATGGAGTGGAGAGTACATATCTGGAGCGTTTCAAGGATAGAAACGTATAAGGTGCTTGATGTGCCATGAATTGGGGATATCAATTCCCTCCATGTCACATAGCCGGTAAGACCCTGGTCAGGTAACCTTTTTGACCACGTAAGACCCTTCCTAGGGGGAGGAGAGCTTGTGCATCCCTTTGGTTTCTGCTTTCTATAGAGAACGAGGTCGCCGACCGCAAATGAACGACCTTTGATATTGCGTTTGTAGTATCTTCACAGGCCTTCTAGATATTTGGCCTTACGGGTGCAAGTGATTAGGTGTTCCTCTTCGGCTCTGTCGACGTCCTCTGTCCGTACAGCTGTGGCTTGCTCTTCATTATAATGCTCCACTCTAGGTGCTCGGAAGGCAATGTTCGTAGGAACTATGGCCTCTGAGCCATAGACCAAAAAATATGGAGATACACCGATGTTGCGACTAGCTTGAGTGCGTAGTCTCTAGACCATAGCTAGGAGCTCTTTGAGCCATCTGCCTGGATGCTTTTCGTCTTTCTGGTATAGTCTCTTTTTTGAGGGCATCAAGGATCATGCCATTCGCTCGTTCGACCTGGTCATTGGCCCTAGGATGGGTAACAGAGATGTATTTGATGGAGATGCATCGGTCTTCGCAAAAATCCCAAAAATGGTGACTAGTGAATGTAGTTCTGAGGTCGGTGATAATGCTATTCGGGAGACCGAATCTATGGATGATATCTTCGAAGAGCTCGACTACCTTCTTTGCAGTGGCCGAAATAAGCGACTTGTATTCGATCCACTTGGAGAACTTGTCAAAGGCGATGTATACGTACTGAAAACTGCCTGGCGCAGGCTTGAAAGGCCCGATCATGTCCAGTCCCCAGCATGCAAAAGGCCAAAAAGTTGGTATGGTCTACAATTCCTGCGCCGAACACGTGTATTTGCTTGGCGAAAAATTGACATCCTTCACAATGTTGGACGAGGTCTTCTGTGTCGATGATGGCTGTGGGCAAATAAAAACCAGCTCGAAAAGCTTTGCCGACTAGGTTTCTAGAGGCTGCATGATTGCCACAGGAACTAGAGTGAATTTCAAGGAGTAATTTTGCACCCTCTTCTCGGGTGATGCATTTCTGCAGTATCCCTTAGCGCTTTTCCTCATCAACCTCCCATCTACCTGCACGTAATGCTTGCTACGATGGATGAGGCATTTAGTTTTGGTCTTATCGGTGGGTACGTTGTCACTGGTGAGGTACTTGATGAACTATTCCCTCCAATCTACGACCAGCGAAGGTAATGTAAGTACCAGCTGCTCGGCGGGGAACTTCTTGAGCTTTCTTCTCTTCCTTAATAGACGGCGTAAAAAGATCTTGGACGAAGACCCCAAGTGGAATCACAGCGAGAGAAGAGCCTATCTTAGATAGGTGGTTGGCAAGCTAATTTTGGTCTCGTACCACATGGTGGTACTCACGCTGGTACTCGATACCGTGGAACTTTCCTTTGAGTTTCCTGATCTCGGCGCAGTATGCGTCCATCTTCTCACTAGAATAAGACCAATCTTTGTTGACTTGGTTTACGACCAGCGTGGAGTCTCCATATACCATGAGGCATTTGACGCTGAGCTCGATGGCTATACAAAGTTCATGGAGACATGCTTCATATTCCGCGGCATTGTTGGAAGCTAGAAAATGAATTCAAAGAACATATCGGAGTTTGTCCTTAGTCGAAGTAATGAATAAAATGCCAGCACCAGCACCGTTGATGTTGAGGGTGCTGTCGAAATACATTATCCAGTGCTCGGGGCAAGCAGTGGGGATGGGCTCTTGGATCTCGGTCCACTCAGCGACGAAGTCAGCCAGCGCCTGCGACTTAAAAATGGTTGGCCTATTTTTGAATTCTATGGAATAAGTGCCGAGCTTGACTGCCCACTTGATGATGCGGCTATTGGCCTCTTTGTTATGGAGGATGTCCCCTAGAGGGAACTCGATGACCACGGTGATCTTGTAGTACTCGAAGTAATGGTGGAGCTTGCGTGACGTGACCAGAATGGCGTATAATAGCTTCTGAACCAAAGGGTAATGAGTTTTGGACTCATTAAGAACCTCACTGATGAAGTAGACTAAACATTGTACCTTATAGGTGTGTCCAACTTCCTCGCGCTCGACTATGATAGCTGTGCTAACGACGCGAGAAGTGGCGGTGATGTAGATCAATAGGGTTTCGTTTAGTTGAGGCGCCATCATGATCGGGGGCTTCATTAAAAACAACTTGAGCTGCTCAAAGGCCGTATCAGCTTCCTCCGACCAGGAGAAGCGCTCGGAGGCCTTGAATAGTTTGAAGAACTGTAGTCCCTTTTCGTTGAGGCGTGATATAAAGCGGCTGAGAGCAGCCATGCACCCTGTGAGCTTCTGTATATCCTTTACGTAGGTCGGCCATTTCATACTAGTAATGGCGAAGACCTTGTCGGGTTGGGTTTGATGCCGTGGGCACTAACGATGTAGCCCAGGAGTATGCCGATGGAACTCTAAAGATCCACTTTGAGGCATGATATAAAGCGACTAAGAGCAGCCATGCACCCTATGAGCTTCTGTATATCCTTTACGTAGGTTGACCGTTTCATACTGGTAATGGTGGAGACCTTGTTGGGGTTGGGTTCGATGTTGTGGGTGCTGATGATGTAGCCTAGGAGTATGCCGGATGGAACTCCAAAGATGCACTTTGAAGGGTTCAACTTCCATCTATATCTTTTCAGGTTGGCGAACGTTTCTTTGAGGTCAACGATAAGACTATCGGTGGTTTTGGATTTGACGACCACATCGTCGATGTAAGCTTTGATGTTGCAGCCTATCTGTTGGTCAAGGCACATCTAGATGGCCCTTTGGTAGGTTGCCCTGGTGTTTTTTAGTCTAAAAGACATGGTGGTATAGCAATATGCACCAAAAGGCATGATGAACGATGTTTTGATCTGGTCATCCTCTTTGAGAGATATCTGGTGATAGATGGAGTAACAGTTGAGAAAGGAGAGGAGTTCATAGCCGACAGTGGAGTCTACAACCTTGTCTATCTGAGGCCGACCGAAAGGGTCTTTAGGGTAATGTTTATTGAGATTAGTGTAATCAATGCACATTCTCCATTCTTTATTCTTCTTTTGAACAAGAATTGGGTTTGCCAGCCACTTAGGATGATACACTTCTTTATTAAATTTGGTTGCTAGGAGCCATTTTATTTCTACCCGAATAGCCTCCTTGTCTGGCGTTAATCGTCGGAGCTTCTGGTTGATCAGCTTGGCGGTCAGCGAGACATTCAAGGAGTGCTCGATCTTCTATCGTGGTACCCCAGCATGTTTGTAGGTTTCCTAGCAAACATGTCGACGTTGGCACATACGAAGGAGACAAGCATGCTTTCCTATTTGGGGTCGAGATGAGCCCCAATCTTGGCGATATTGGTGGGGTTGTCGAGGCCGAGGCCAACCTCCTTCGTTTCCTTAGACTTGGAGGAGGCACATGGATGCTCCAGTGCTGGGATCTCTAGGTCGTTGGCAGGCACCGTCTTGGCATCGGTGACCGTATTATCCATCTAGATGGAGAGGTCGGTGGCTTCGGCAAGGGAGAGACTCTATTTCGCAGGCGTAGGCGATGGAGAGGTTGGCCCATAGGGCTAGAACTTCTGCAGGTGAAGGCATCTTCAATACCAGATAGGCATAGTGCGGTATGGCCATGAACTTGGCCAGAGCTGGCCAACCAAGCATGGCGTGATACGCGATGTTGAAGTCAGTGACGTAGAAGTTGATGTGCTCAACACGAAAGTTGCTAGCGTGCTGAATTGTACCAGGAGGGTGATCTCTTGAAGCGGTCGGGATGCCCTATTAGGTACCACCCCCTAGAAGGAGGAGTCAGAGGGAGTGAGGTCTTCTACTCTAAGGCCCAGCTCCTTCATGGCTACGGTGAAGAGGAGGTTCAGGGCACTTCCGCCGTCGATGAGTACTTTCCTGAAGAGTACTTTCTTGATGGTTGCATCAAGAACGAGGGGGAAACACCCTATGTAAGGGATGTTCACCCACTGGTTAGCCCTGCTAAAGGTGATGGGGATCTTAGACCAGGGGCGATAGCTGAGGTCAGCGATAGCGTCTTCTGTGTTGTCGACGAGCACTCGGCGGGCGATGAGTTTTTGATCTCTTCTATTCTCGATGGCAGCGAGGCCCCTGAAGATAGTGGCGACCACTTTGTCGTGATCTAGGAAGATATTATTGTTGTCCCTGGGTGGTTAGTGACCTCTGGCTCCATCATCATTGTCGTCGTCCTTCTTTTCAGCCTAGAACTCCTTAGCCAAGCCAAGGCAGTCCTTCATCTTGTGCTTGCTGTTCTTGTGGAGGGGGCATGGGCCTTCGAGGATTTTCTTGTATTGCTCATCATAGTTACATTTGGCGTGAGGTTTGTCAACGGTGGCAATGATGTTGTCTGGTCGGCGGCGGCGATACTGACCAGCTTTAGACCCTTCCAGCCGATCGCGGCCACTATCCTGATGGCGGCCACGGTCGTCGTAGCGGTGGTCACTATGGCATCGTTCATCAGGGCGATCGTCGCTATGGCAAGTTGGGCGGTGAGTGCTTGCATCCTCGTTGAATCGAACTTCGGCCTCTTCAGCGTCGGCGTATTGATCGGCAGTTGTGATCATCTCGCCAATCCCCTTTGGCGGCTTACGATTGAATTTGGAGCGGAGGTCACAATGATGGAGTCCTCTGATGAAGGCGGTGATGACTTCTGCTTCCATGATGTTTGGAATAGAATTCCTCATCTCAGAAAATCGTCTAATGTAACTACGGAGGAGCTCGGACGGTTTCTGATAAATGCGATTCAGATCATGCTTCGTGCCTGGCCAAGTGCATGTAGCCATGTAATTGTCGATGAAGACCTTCTTCAATTGTTCCCAAGATTCGATGGAATCTAGGGCGAGGCTCATGAGGCAGTTCATTGTGGTCGGCGTGAGCATGATGGGAAGATAGTTCACCATGACACTGGCATCTCCCCTGGCGGCTCCCACAGCGGTGGCATCAGCTTGTAGCCACTGTGTGGGGTTCATCCGCCCCTCATAGGGCTCGACCCCAATGATTTTGAAACCACGGGCCCCTAGAGTGTTCGGAGTGCTCTCGTGAATGCTCGGGATCCTTTGGGATCGTCACCATCAGGATTGGCAGCATTGCCGATGTTAAGTGGCTAGAGGGTTGCATCTAGATTACCGAATTCTTGCTCGTATTCTTGACGCTGGTGAACTTCCTCCTCATGCCAAGAGAAGCGGCACCCATCGATATGATTTCATGCATCCCGGAGGTTTTCATGTGTGCTCGGACATCTTGATTGACTTCTTGGTCGTGTAGAGGCAAGCAAAAGGGAGAAGGTGAGGTCGGGTGAGTGAAGTGAGCGGTGAGTGCGCGGCGTTTATGTGCCTGCACTAGCCTGACCGGCCAGGCCAATGCCAGTGTGCTGTCGCCACATGGTGGGCACGGCCTGTGGCCGGTCGGCCACATCGCAGCGCGCGTCCACACGATTCAGTACGTTGAAACCGACTAACAGTGCAACTTATAGACTCAATAACTCATAATCTGTGGCAAATTAGCAAAAACTTCCTTAATAACTATTGTAGAGATATGTGAGATCTCCAACTTTGCTTTAAGAACCATCATCTAATTTTCATTGGTTAACAAACTACACTGCGCCAAAGTGAGGTACTTTGAAACTAAAAATCGTTTCCACACATGGAAAATTTCCTAAGTCACAAAACATCATTTCCTTGCAACTTGTGAGCCATTTTTGAACATGCTATGCACTAAATTAGACCTTGACCCAAAAATAAAAGTTGTTACCCTAGTCAAGTACTACAACTTTTATTTAGGTCACACAGCCATGAAACATTCTAAGCTACTGTTCAACTTTGGTCAAACTAGAATCATAAAAATGGCATTTCAAATGAAATCAACACTTAGAAGCAAATTTGGCCTATGTCATGAATACAAACATTGTTCCAATTACCATACTAGATGTGTATAAGGTGTTTTCATGACCTCACAACCATCTCATACATAGGTCACACATGACTGCAAGCATAAGCATATATATAAATCAACATTTCATGTGACAATGTATAAGAAGGAGTTGAAATTTCATATGCTCATGTTCATGAATGCTTGGATGAAGCTTGTGCTCATGAAATGCAGATGCAAAAATGCAAAGCTTAACACAGGGGTGTTACAGCCCCTCCCTCTTATAGAAATCTCGTCCCGAGATTTGCAAGGCCAACCATTCTTCGTAAAAGGCGGGATAAACATCAAGTAAGTAATCCTCCCGTTCCCACGTGACTTCTTGCTCACTGTGGTTTATTCCACACCACCTTGTAGAACTTAATGACCTTGCTCCGTGTTACTCTTTCCATCTCCTCTAACACTCGGATTAGTTTCTCTTCATATGTCAAATCCGATTGGAGCTTAATGTTGGTGGGTGCAATGGCTTCCTCAGGTATACGAAGACATCTTTTCAACTGAGAAACATGGAAGACATCGAATATCACACTCATTTCAAGAGGAAGTTGTAACTTGTAAGCGACATTTCCTTTCCATTCAATAATCTTATATGGCCCTACATATCTAGGCACAAGCTTTCTTTTTACTCCAAATCTCTGCACTCCCTTCATAGGTGACACTTTTAAATATACATAATCTCCCACTTCAAAATTTAGTGGTCTTCTTCTTTTATCAGCATAATTCTTTTGTCTTGACTGAGCTGCTTTCATATGTTGTTAGATAATGCGTACCTGCTCTTCAGCTTCGGTGACAAAGTCAATGCCAAAGTATCTTCTTTCACCGGGCTCAATCCAATTCAAAAGAGTTCTACATTTCCGACCATACAAGGCTTCAAAAGGAGCCATCTTGATGCTCGCTTGATAACTGTTGTTGTAGGAGAACTCGGCTAAAAGTAGCCATTTCTCCCATGAACCCTTGGAAGATATAATACAGGCTCTCAACATATCTTCTAAAATCTGGTTTACTCGCTCGGTCTATCTAGAAGTTTGTGGATGGTATGCTGAACTTTTGATTAGTTTAGTTCCTAAGGCCTAGTGCAAGTGCTCTGAAAAACGAGCTATAAATTGTGGTCCCCAATCTGAGATTATGGTCCTTGGTACTCCATGTAGCCTCACAATCTGAGAAACATACAGTTCGGCGTACTTCCTAGCTAGATATGTTGTGTTAACTGGCACAAAATGTGTTGACTTGGTGAGGCAATCTACAATGACCCATATGGAATCATGAACTTGTTGTGTCATCGGAAGGCCAGTAATAAAGTCCATACTTATTTCCTCCCATTTCCAGCCTAGAATAGGCAAAGGCTGAAGTAATCCAGCAGATTTCAAATGAACGGCCTTTACTCTACTACAATTATCACACCTAGCAACATAGGCGGCAATCTCTTTCTTTATCTTGGTCCACCAAAAATGGGTTTTCAAATCTGGATACAATTTGCTGCTACCTGGATGGATAGACAACTTGGATGAATGGGCTTCATCTAAAATTTGATTTCTAAGCTTACGGTCTTTCGATACCACAAGTCGGTCCTCAAACCATAGCACACCTCTTTCTTCCAACCTAAAATGCTTGGTTCCTTGTTCTTTCATCTTTCTCTTGATGTGAAATACACCTACATCTGTCTTTTGCAGTTCTAAGATTTTGCTCTCAAGTGAGCAACTAATAGTGATATTGTGCAGCACAATAGGATGTAACAAATTAAATCCATCTTCCAACAAGGCTTCCAAAGTGTTGCAATGAGATTTCCGACTAAGTGTATCTGCTACAACATTGGCTTTTCCTGGATGGTAGTGCACTTCCAAATTGTAGTCCATTGTCAACTCTAACCATCTTCGCTGCCTCATGTTTAGCTCAGGTTGAGTGAAGATATATTTGAGACTTTTGTGGTCAGTATATATGTGACATATGTTTCCCAACAAATAATGTCTCCATATCTTCAACGCATGAACAACTGCTACAAGCTCTAAATCATGCGTAGGGTAATTGACTTCATGCTTTCTCAACTGTCGAGAAGCATCTGCAATAACTCTTCCATCTTGCAAGAGCACACACCCCAAACCTATACCCGATGCATCACAAAACACATCAAAAGGCTTTTCAATGTCGAGTTGTGCTAGAATAGGAGCTGTAGTTAACAAGGTCCTTAGGGTGTGAAAAGCTGCTTCACACTATAGCGTCCAACTGAACTTTTCATTTTTCTGAAGTAGTCGGGTCATGGGCTTAGCTATCTTGGAGAAATCAGGAATGAAACGACAATAGTATCCTGCTAACCCTAGAAAACTCCAAACTTCATGAACCGAACTCGGGGCCTTCCAATCCATGACCTCTTGTACTTTAGATGGGTCTACAGAAATTCCATCTGTAGATAAGATGTGACCCAAGAAAGGCACTTTGCCCAACTAGAATTCACACTTGCTAAACTTGGCATATAACTTATGTTCCCTCAATCTGGACAAAATAATTCTCAGATGTTCTGCATGGTCTGCCTTATTCTTCGAGTAAATCAAGATATCATCGATAAACACAACCATGAACTTGTCGAGCTCGGGCATGAATACTGAATTCATCAAGTACATGAAGTAGGTAGGAGCATTCATCAGTCCAAAAGACATGACCAAATACTCGTGCAAGCCGCACCTAGTGGACAAAGATGTTTTAGGTATATCCTCTGGCCTGATCTTAATCTGATGATAGCCTGACCTCAAGTCAATCTTGGAGAATACATTTGCTTTTGCCAACTAATCAAACAAGATATCGATACGAGGTAAAGAATACTTGTTCTTAATAGTCACAGCATTAAGCAGCCTATAATCCACACACATTCTCAAGGACTTGTCCTTCTTCTTTACAAACAAAGTTGGACATCCCCATGGAGATGAGCTAGGTTGAATGAGACCTTTGTCCAATAGTTCTTGTAACTGAATTTTTAAGTTTAGCTAACTCATTTGGTGACATTCTATAGGGTCTTCTTAAGATAGGTGCCGTACCTAGCACTAACTCAATCTTAAATTCCACATCCCTATTAGGCGGTAAACCTGGCAACTCATCTATAAATACATCAGGAAACCTACAAACCACTGGAATATCACAAAGGGTAGTGGCTTGGATAGCGCAAGACAAGTTTTGGAGATCAAACTTTGGGGAAGTAGTACTAGAAAAGCATTACCTCCCTTTGGTTCTCTCAACATAATTGTCCGAGTGGAGGTGTCAATGAGAACCCCATGATCACTCATCCATTTCATGCCTACGATCACATCTATGGCTAATCTGGGCAATACTATTAGATCCATTTCATGCCTACGACCACATCTTTGACTATTTGGTTTATAGAGATAGTAGCCCTAACCAAACTTATATTATAACCACTCTTGTTTACCTCAATTACTTTCTGATCATACTTAGATGCAAATGCTTGGCTCATAAATGAATGAGAAGATCTAGAGTCAAATAAAACAATGACGGGATGTTTGTTAACAAGAAATATACCGTGTGTGACAACCTCTCCCGTAGGAACTTCTTCAATAGCGGTGTAATGCATGTGTCTAGGACGTGCTTCAGGATTTGCCTATCTTTGATTGCTCCGGTTTTGATTGTTGTTCTTCTTAGGATGGGGGCATTTCTTGGCCCAGTGACCCAACTAATTATAGTTGAAGCATGGCTGATTGCTCCTGGGTCCTACTGAGCTTCCTTGCCCTCTATTTCCCTTGGGTAGGGCAATGGTGAACGCCTTACAAAACACCTTATGAGGTCGGCTGGCCTAGGCTTTTAGCGAAGAAGGCCTGAACTTGGGCGTGGGTGGACAAAACTGTGGCCTAGCCACCACTGAAGTTCTGGACTAGGAAGATCCTAAGGCACCTGCCTCAGCTCCTCTTTTATAGCCCTTCACCGAGGCATGCAGATTGTTCTGGTTCTCTTGAGTCAAGGCATCACTGATGAACTCATTGTATGTGGTGCACCTCAAGTTGGCCATAGTTTTTATTAGCTTAGTGCTAAGCCCTCTCTTGAAGTTTTCAATCTTCTTTTCCTCTGTATCGATGAACCCTATGGCATAACGGGACAAATTGTTGAAAGCATGCATGTACTCCATAAGGGTCTTGGTCCCTTGTGTGAGTCGCATGAACTCGGCTGCCTTCATGCGCATTAGCCCCATGGGAATGTGATGTCCCCTAAAGGCTAACTTAAATTGCGCCCATGTGACATGAAAATTGGCAGGTAGAGATGACAGGAAATGGGTCCACCATATTCCGGCCAGTCCCTACAACTGATGGGATACATATTCTGCCTTTTGATGTTCTATAACCCTCAATAGATGGAACTTTTGCTCGATTGTCTTTAGCCATTCATCCGCCTAAAGCGGTTCTTCAGCCACCTTGAAGATAGGAGGCTTGGTGTCTAGGAAATCCTTGAAAGAGTTGTATTGATTTGGCTTAGGCCTCTATTGTTGCTGATGGGTGCGAGTAGTGTTCTGCGCGATGAGGCGCAGTGTTTCCTCCATTATTCTCTGACTACCCAACAATTGTGCGAAGAATTCATTCAAAGATAGTGGTGGTGGTGGTGGTAAGTCACCGTCATTGCCACCTTGGCTGTTGCCGACTCCACCATGAGTGCGAGTCATCTGCAAAGTTGCAACAATAAGTGATTATTGGATGCTATCAGGAGATTGCAGATGAATTGTATAATCATGCCAAACTAAAATTACTAGAAAGAATCTTAAATTCATACAATAAAACAGAGGCATCATAATTTATTCTCGCAACATGACATCACCAATTTAATCACTTATCGGGCTCACAACATGCATGTCATAATCAACAGTAAAACAAAATTGGAATTTCATTAAAGTTCAACCCATCGTGAAACAACATGCAGAGTGTCAATGTTACATGGAAGTCAAATCACGAATACCAAACTTCAAGCTACAAGTCCATTACATAAATAATAGGGATACATCTAGCACTTTAACTAGTCACTAGGCGATTCTAATCTTCCGCGTGCTCGCTGTCGAGGTCGAAGATAGGATCGTCCTCATCCTCTAGCTCTACTTGTTCTTCCTCCCAATGGTCATCCTCGATCAACATCTCTAGATCTTCTTCTTCCTCATTAAGGATCGGGTGTAGTTGGTTGTTCAGGAAATGCACCTCATGCTGAATATCGACCACTATGTTCTAGGTTTGTGCAAGCTGCTGATACAAGTCCCACTCGACACGGTCCTACTGCATGTTCAAGGCTTGGGTCCTATCTTGTTCTGCTTCTACCATAGCTGCATGGTTGTTTGCTAGGATCTGTTGGCGTGTAGCTGTGAATGCCTTGACACAGGCGGCCTCCAACTGCTCCTGCAGTCCTGCTAACACTGCCTGATCATCCGCTCTTGCCTCTTGGGTGGCAGCTCTCTGCTGATCAACTTGCTCCATTTGGGTGTGGAGATTTCCCAAAGCTACATAAGCCTGATTAGTTTCCCATCGAGCCTCACTTGCTGCCATTTTGTGCTTGTGCACACGCTTCTTTAGCTTACATTGTGTAGCTTCAACTCTCATGAGCTTATCCATGCAAGTGGTATAGGATTCCTACCAGAAGTCCCTGGTGTCCTGATGAGTGTAAAACATCTTCATCACTGCAAATATTGCGCTCATAGCGGGACTAGAACTATCTACCCGCTCATCCTGATCTTGGATCAATGCATTGTTGTTGCGTTGTGCCCATACTGTTGTGGATGGATCCACCTGAGGAAAAGTACCAGCGGCACTGCCGGTAAGCTCATCCCCATGCTGCTGACAAATCTGACTCAGCACCTCAAAAGCCACTACTTGGGCAGCTTCCCAAGGAGTCCTTCCTTTAGATTCCGCCCTCCATTCCTGCCAGAAAGGTGTTTGGTTATGAGCTGGTATGGTCAGTTGGTATGGTCAGCTGTACTTCATAGCATGGTTGTCCCTCTAGGTATACTTCATTCCATTAATAGAGGGGTGGTTCGTAATACCCTGCATAATGCAAGAATCTCCAAAGTAGGGCAGGAGTACCAAACATCAACAGGAAATTCTCACTTCCAACCGGTGCTGCCATCTGTACCAACAACATGGTGCAAGTCTCGTGAGGCAAAGTCATAATGGATAAGAGTTACATAACCAAGTAAGAGATTTATAAGGGGGGAAACCATGCAGTATGTAATAATGATTTCTCATGATGCATGCACGTTTCAAACGTCCTCACAAACTTAGGAAAATTAAGACTTCTAACGGCATACACGGTGGCATATATACGTTCTCTCATATATAACATAACTAGTCGGGCTACATGTTTTGAAGTTAGTGTACCTGCACAAGAATTTCATTTTAGCCCAACCCCACAAGTATATATGTAGAATGTAAATCTGGGCTCTAGGTTGCAAGCAAAATACTTCCATATATATATATATATCAAAGCTACCCGAATGTATATATATATAGGACGTATTTACATTCGGGTAGCTTTGATATATATATATATATATCAAAGCTACCCGAATGTAAATATGTCCTATATATACATATAAATATGCATACACAGTCATATCAAAGCTAACCCACAATTAAATACCTCCGCATATATATGAGACATATATATACTTTAGTATCAAAACTAACTCTCCCCATAGACCGCACGCTCACATCTTGTGGTCATGTCACTGTGATGATGATTGGCATCTTACCATGGGCATAGAGGCATTTGATCCATACATTACCACTCAAGTGAATGGCATCCATACAATAGCATGTCGTATGGATGACGAAATTGAAAACCCCCAAGTTAGTACTTAATTAGCCACCTGAAGTCCTTAACTAGGCATAAAGGAAGTGATCATTGGCACACTATAGATTCAAACTCTAGGTTTTTAAACACCTATATACATAGCTATAAGTTGCTAAAACTAATTTTGGAAAACAAAAACCATTGTTTTAAATACACATGTGGCAATTAATGTTAAATCTTGCTCAGATGCCAGCTGTAGCAGAACCGACCAATTTATAAGAGCTCAAGTACAATGGCAGCCCGCAAGCGGTCGCACTGTCATACTTGAGCCCATATAAACCCAATAGTCCGTCGAGTATCACGATGGGTCTCGATTAACCATCAACATACAACCAAGATCGTACATGATTCAACATACATGTCACATGTTATATAAGGTTCACAAATACAGTTCATTCATTAGAGTACGAATTAAGGTTATTACAAACCAAGTTTAGTAAATAGTAGCAGAAGCAAATTAAAGTTTGAAACTAACATCTGCCATCATAGTTCAAATACATAGTGCCAGTTCATGATCACACTACCACAAAAGCATATAAGAAGGATTAATAAGAGATGCCTACCCAGGGCTCACTCCTCGTCCACAGTGGGATAGAAGCGGTTCTTGCAGTAGCCGTGATAAATTGTACCATCTACAACAATGGAAATAAAACCCTGAGTATGAGAAGGTACTCAGCTAGACTTTCCCGTCATAAACCAAAAACAAAGTGACTCCAAGGATTATGCAAGGCTTTATTGTAACACCTCGGGTGTTAGCCTTGCATAACTTGACTTGCATAACATGAGCATGAGCATCAAGCATTCATAAACCATCATTTACAATTGAAACATTTGATCGAAACATATGAAACATTGCTTGTTATCTCGTGTTTCTTGGAACATAGGCATATGATCATGTGCAAATGAATGCAAGTGGGTAATGTTGGTCACTAAAACACTTTAGCTACACTTAGGTTAACAAAAGAAACATTGTTCATGAAGGTCACCTTTCATGATCAAGCACTTAAGTAATATCACATGTGTTGACATGGATAGCTATATGAGTGATTACTACATGAAATGCTTAAATGACCTTGCAAATTGTGTAAACATGCTTAGGATATCATTAGGAACAACTTTGGTATTAAGTGCTAAGGCTAGTTTGGTCATTTAGCCATGGTTTGTGTATGTAGCATGATTTCAAAGTGACATGTTTGACTAAAGTTGAACTAGGTGTTAGGGACCTTGCATGGAGGAGTTCACTAAAGCAAAGTTGTAGTGTTTAACATAAGGAACAACTTTGATTTTTGGGTCTTTGACTGATTCAGCTCCTAACATGTGTGAATTTGGATTTCAAAAATCATCAAACCACTGATTTCAGCACTTAAGCAAATTTCGCTAAGTCACGAGCACTGACCGACTGACAGCCGATGTTTGGGGTGTTATTGCTCCGTTTCTGTTGCGAATTAGAACGAGGTACTTGAACCAAAGTTGTAGCTGGTACATAGGACTACACAAGTCGTGAAGATCGCTTGCACGTTGGAGCTTTGGTTTAGCCGATAATTCGCCGTGAAAACCCGTCGTCAGGCTCGGTTTCGGGTCACTGATGAACTGAATCGACCGGCACAGTGGCCGACCGGCTTCAGACACCGTGCGCCGCGTGGCGCGGGAAACGGCCGCGCGTCGCCGACGCTCTGCCCAGCGCGGCCAAGGCAGGCCGAAGCGCGCCTTCAACACGCCAGCGCCCGTCCGCACCCAGCCGCGCTCCAGTTTTGCTTCGCCTCGGCCGTTCTTCCTCGCAGCAGCAGCCGCCGAGCTCCCGCAGCTCCGCCGTCGCCATAGCCGCGCACAGCTCGCGCCTGGCCACTCAAGCACCACCGCAACAGCTCCACCGCCACCCCAGCATCCTACCGCGTCCTCCAGTGCTCGCTGTTCAAGCTCGGTGAGCTCTAACCCCGCGCACCGCCTCGCCGGAGCTCCTCCGCCACCCTCCGTCGCCGTGGTCCCACCTAACCAGACCACCCCAGGCCACGTTTGAGCGCGCAATAGGCCAACCATAGCTCGTAGATGCTCGTCCGAGCTTGTGTTTGCGTCACCGTAGCTTTCACCGACGTCTCGCCGTCATCCCGCCTCGCCGCTCCGCCATTGCCGCCGCCGTCGTCCTTACCGTCGACAATAGGGCCGGCCAAGTGGCTCAATAGATGCGCTAGGTCACGTAGATCGCGTAGTGATGATGTCACCGCCGGCAACCTCGCCGTCGGCGAGCTCTGGCCACGCCAGCACCGCGTAGCGCCACTGCTCTGCTTCGAGTCAATGACATGTGGGGTCCTCTGACCACCGGGTCCCACCAGTCAGCGACAGCAGTAGTGAAGGATAGCTCATTTGATCCAGTTTTTGATTTCTTTTGTGATTTTCATATCTTCAGTTTGAAAGCTCCTAAAATTGTGAAATAAATTTGTGAGTGTTCCTTAGGAAGTGTAGTATTTAAGAAAAATATGTTCTTGGTTTCAACAGTAGAAATTTTTGGAGATTTAAATAGGGATTTGAAATGTGCTTTTGAATGCATTCAAATTTGTTTATTTTATATCTAGAGTTCCTGTGCTCCAAAAATTATGAAATTTTTGTGGTGAACTAATCTTGGTATATGTGAGCCCTGGTAAAAATTTGAGGACCAGTGCATGTGTAGATTTGTAGTTATAGATTTTTATTTTATGACTAGTTAATCCTTGCATGAATTTTCATAAATTAAGTATGAGTCCAAAATTCATGAAATTTGTTGGAGGTAATCCTAGTACCATATGGATGCTAAGAAAAATATGAAATCTGTTGCTTGACACTTTTCAATAGGATTTTCCATTTATGCTATTTCAAGCCTTGCTGCCTTGTCATTTTTGTATAGAATGTTCTACTTGGTAAAATGACATGAAATTTTTATAGTAGTCCTTTGATAGCATTAGTAAGGCTCTGTAAATTTTTGAGAATTTATTAAGCACATCTGATATATATTTATTATTTAACCTAGATATCTAAATAAAATAATTAAGGCAATTTAATAAATAGTTTGGGCTTCACCATTATATCATCTTAACTGTATTTGGTATGCTTAAACTATTGGTAGGTTCTAGGTTGTCAAATTTTGAATGATTACCTGAAGTAGAAGTATTCTTACTTTATATTGCATGTTAAATCATTTCCGGACTGATTCTAGAGTGTGATGAGTTGCATGTTGAAACTGAGGTGTACTATAAAAATGGTTAATAGCAAAGTTGTAGAGAATTTGATAAGCTTTCCAGAAAGTCTAGGATCACTGGATTTGGATTTGTAGAACTCCAGTTATGAGTGAAACAAGTAGCTACTGTTTGTGGCATAATCGATGCATTGTAGAAGTAGTTAAGTAATAATCGAGAAGAGATATGCACCTACTCAAACAACGTGATGCACTTGTTAACATGTATGCATTCGTAATACTTATACCATACTCATGCATCTAGGATCGGAGGAAGAGAGCACGTTGCTTTGAATTCAAGAAGCGAGAGAAAGGAACCCACAGGAGGATCCGCAAGCCGCTCTCCGGCGTGGAAGCGAGAACCTGAAGAGCTTCGGAGTGTCGACCATCGCCCTACTTCCTTTCATGAGGCAAGCCCGGAGCATTATAAGTCTCCCAATGAATTTACAAATGTTTACTTACGTATTTATGATTGATGCATTAGGTTATAAGAGTTGAATGAAACCACTTGATGCATGTACATTCCTTGTCCAAATATTACACCTGTATCGGGTATAGGTCCGAGGATCGAATATATATGCTTAGCCATGCTTAGACCGGTAGAAGTCGGGTGATGTCCTGTCACTGCGAGATATAGGTGGATACTGAGCACGGTTGGCTATATCTCGCTATCGTGGAAACAGAACCATGTGGTAAAAAAGTAAATCGAGACCGGACGGGAAGCGAGATAGAAGAAGCAACAAGACATGGAGGTCTTGGGTGTGGATTTATCGCCGTCTATGTCGATTAAGGACCGTACTCGTTGTTGGTGCTTCGACAAGATTGAACGCATGCCTCTCACTTAGCTGGCCGGATAACTCGTTCCGACCGCTGGCCGAGTAATTCAACTCGGGCCGGGAATCGTTACATTGTGCGCTCCTTCCGGGAACGATCGGGCCGAGCCAAAGGCGGCTTGGCTCGAGCATCCCGGCATCTGGTGTTCCAGTTAGCGGCGCAAGATCGGACCAGCCAATGTGTACCGGAGTTGTACCAAAGGTGACCTAAGGCTATCGTGGTTTGGTAGACTGGGTTTGTGTTAGGAATAAATTCCCAACTGGTTGAAATTGATTGAATCGCCGTCTCTCCGGATAGTGAGAAACTTGGCTAGTCCCAACATCGTAGTAATTGTGTTATGGAACATGATGGTTCTGACGAAAATGGAATTCCAATACCTGCTATGGTTACTATTGTATGCTTCTAAATGATATACCACATGTTTGGCACAGGATAGTTGCTAATCTAGAAATGGATAGTGCTAATTAACTTGGTAAAGGAATCATAATTGTACAACGGATCGATTGCCTTTTTTCGCAAAATGTTGTCAAGTTACGTCCACTTATAACCTTGCATACTCCTTGGAGTCATTTTATTTCTGGTTCATGATGGGTAAGTCTAGTTGAGTACCTTCTCGTACTCGTGGTTTATTTTCCCAATGTTGCGTATGGCACTTCGTATCATGGTTATTGCAAGAGTTGCTTCTATCCTATCCCATTGTGGATGAGGAGTAAGCCTTGGGCGTGCTTCTTTAGTAATTCCTATCCTTGCTTTTGTGGACCGTGATCTAGCTTGGCACCCAGTATCAAACTATGTTGGAAACTTTATCTTGAACTTATTTGCTTCCGCTTTATTTATCAAACTCGGTTTGTAATAACTTTTATTCGTACTCTGATGATGAAAAGTATCTGTGAACTTTATGTAATATGTGGCATGTATGTTGAATCCTGTATGATCTTGGTTGTTGTAAATCGTTTATCGAGACCCGTCGTGGTACTCGACGGACTACCGGGTTTATATGGGTTCAAGTATGACAGTGCGACCGCTTGCGGATTGCCATTGTACTTGTATTCTTATAAATTGGTCGGTTCTGCGACATTTATAAGTGGAGGTATCTTGACAACATTTTGCATAAAAAACGACTAACTCAGTTGTACAATTATAATTTGGTAATCAAGTTAATTATAGCTATTCATCTCTAGATTAGCAACTAACCTATGCCAAACATGTAGTATATCATTTAGTAGCATAAAATAGTAACCATAGCCGGTGTAGTAATTCCATGTTCATCCGAACCATCAAATTCTATAACACAGTTACTACGATGTTGGTACTAGCCAAGTTTCTCACTGTATGGGAGAGACGGCGATTCGAATCGATTTCAACCAGCTAGGAATTTATTCCTAAAACAAACCCAGGAAGACCAGATCAACGGTCACCTTAGGACACCTTTAGTACAACTCAGGTCCACATTTCATGGGTTTGCCCAGTGTCGCACAATCAGGGACAACCAACTGCTAGGACGTTCAGACCTGGCCTGCCCTTGGGCTCATGTCTGGCTCCCCGCACATCCTTACTACCATCTAGAGTGCGCACTTTTACAGAATGGGGCCTAGCCTGAGTTGAGCTACTTGGCTTCACGGTCGGAATGAGTTATCTGGTCAGCTAAGTGAGAGGCATGTGTTTAATCTTGTCAGAAGCGCCCAACAATGGTACGGTCCTTAATCGGCATAGACAGAATCATATGAGTCAACCTACACATAGACTCTGCCTAGCCTCCATTTACATTACCCCTTGGTTCTTTTCCATGATAGCAATATAGCCAACCGTGCTTCGGTATCCACCTATATCTCACATATGACAGAAAATCACCCGACTTCTACCGGTCTAAGCAAGGCTAAGCATATATTCGATCCTGGACCTACACAGGGTTAAAGGTATATGTAACTAGACAAGATAGTTCTATGCATCAAACATAAAGGACTCAAGTAATATTTTGTAAAACATGGGAGACTTAGAATGCTCCGGGGCTTGCCTTTCAGGAAAGAGGTTGCTCGGTGATCTAGGCACTCAGGGAGATCTTCAAGAGTTTGCTCCTCTTCTCCTAGAGTTGTGGCCTAAGGAGTCTCCTGCTGATCCTCCTCTTCTTTGTTGAATTCCAACAGAGTTATTTCTTTTGATGATCCTATATGCACGGGCATGAAATAAGCTATCACGAATGCATATATGATGACATGTATAATAAGATATGATGTGATGAATGCATCACCCCAAGTGTTTTCAATAGCTTTGCATTAAAGTAATAACAAGTTGCATCTTATTTTACTGAGTAGGTGCATATCTCTTCTCTAGTAACTTAAGCAAACACTTATGTAAGTCATTTTCTGGACTGCAAGACAGCAGTCACTTGTTTTGACTATGAAAATTTAACACAACATAGATAAGTAAGTTATCTACAACTTTGTGATTAACAAGTTTTACAGAAAAGACCATTATCATCATAAAATTAACAACTCAACCGAAACTATACATGTAGACATCTAGTTGAATTATAAAGCAATAATTAACTAGTTGCATACAATCCATTACTTTTTAGCCTAACTAATAACATCAAGAGATCATATGAATCTCAAGAACCATAGAAAATATTATGATTAAACATAACTAAATTATTTATATCCATTTTTTAATTTCCTTAGATAATAAGGTGATTTAAAGGATAAATACTTCCATTGCTTAATAAATTTTGAGAAAATTACAGTAGCCTAAATATGACCTCAACAGTCTACTGTACAAATTTCATGCCCTTTGGATAAGTACAACTACCTCTACAAAAATGACAAATTACATAGGCTTATTTTAGAAAAAATAGTTTAGCATAGTGAAAAGTGTCAACCAATAGATTTAATATTTTTATTACATTCCTCCAAGCATAAGAATACTGTGTCAAAATTTGCATGATCATATGTTATGTATTTTTACCCCAATTAATTTCATTAGAAACTAGCAATTAATTAGGATTAAATATGAAGACCATATTCAAAATATGACCACTACAAGTTTAGTATTTTTCCTAGCTATACCATGTCAACACAAGACGAGCAAAATTGGAATCACAATTTTATCACCTATTTAGCTCAAGTTATGCAATTTACAAGATAGAAACGATTTAAAAAGTATTTATCTAGCTCATTTTATTCTCACAGAAAAATACTAGAAACAGTGCATATCATATTTTTATAAAATACTACACTTCAATATGAAACTAAAAAATTTGGTTCACCAAAATTGGACACTCCTAGCTTCAGATATGAATTTTTGAAATATGCATTCGAATTTGGAAAAATAAATCAGAAAATCAAACACCACACAGACTGACAGCCAGGGCTCACGATCAATGGGGACCCACTCGTCAGCGAGACCAAAACAGGGGACGGTGCTGACCGGCGAGAACTCACCAATAGTGAGGTCTCCAGCGATAGCATCTTCACCACTGCACTCATCTCATCCACACGCATCGACTGGTAGACTTGGTTGGCTCGGTGGCTCACGGGAGCAAGCTCGACGGCGGCCATGGCGGACGATGGAGGTCAGCGGTGGTATGCTGGCCATCTCCAGCTATGGCACACTTAGGCATGGATAGCTACAACATCCTAGTGACCTAGCGGAGCTACATGACATAGGTGAGGGCTCAGTGTAGCGTCGGTGAGCTCGACCGTGTGCATGGCCGTGCGGCGACGCATAGAGCATGGCGGTGCTCATGCTGTTCTGGCTAAATTGTAGTGAAAGGTGGGTCTCCGTCATGCCACTAGTGAGGCCTAGGGTTACTCGACCTAAGGCGCACGAGAAAGGAGTGACACGGTGAACCAACTCGGCAGTGGCGAGCTCGAGTGCCACGGCGGCCATGGCGGCGCGGGGAGCGACGACTCATTCCAGCACCATCAAGTGGTGGCGTCATTCCTAACCTTGGCCTAAGGTTCTAGACTCTAGCATAGTGCTGGACTAAAGAAAATGAAGGCATACGGTGCAGTGGAATGGCGGGCCACGGTGAGCCACGAGCGCGGCGGCGCTCCGGTGACGACAGCGGCTGTGGCGAGGTGAAATGCCGCTCTACCTGTGGTCGTTAGGTGGTGCTGGTGGCTCGAGGAGGTGGAGGTGATGGCAAAGCAGCTATGGTCGAGATGACATGGCTGGCGAGGCTACATGGACACCGAGCAGCTACGGCGGAGCTGCGGTGGTGCTACGGCGAGCTCGGCGCCGCGCTTGGCGAGGCAGAGCGAGAGGGAGAAGGTGACGGCGGGTGAGTGAAGTGAGAGGCTAGTGCACGGCATTTATGCGCCCGCGCTGGCCTGACCGGCCGGGCCAATGCTGGCATGCTATTGCCACACGGCAGCCATGGCCTATGGACGGTCAGCCACATCACCGCGCGCGTCCACGCGATTCAGTACACTGAAACCAGACTGACGGTGCAACTTAGTGACTCAATAACTCCTAATCCGTGGCGAATTAGCAAAAACTTCCTTAATAGCTATTGTAGAACTATGTGAGATCTCCAACTTTCCTTTAAGAACCATCATCTAATTCTCATTAGTTAACAAACTACACTGCTCCAAAGTGAGGTACTTTGAAACTAAAAATCGTTTCCACACTTGGAAAATTTCCTAAGTCATAAAACAACATTTCCTTACAACTTGTGAGTTATTTTTGAACATGCTATGCACCGAATTAGACCTTGAACCAAAAATAAAAGTTGTTACCCTAGTCAAGTACTACAACTTTTATTTCGGTCACATAGCTATGCAAACACTCTAAGCTACTGTTCAACTTTGGTCAAACTAGTATCATAAAAATGGCATTTCAAATGAAACCAACACTTAGAAGCAAATTTGGCCTATGCCATGAATACAAACATTGCTCCAATTACCATCCTAGATGTGTCTAAGGTGTTTTCACGACCTCACAACCATCCCATACATAGGTCATACATGATTGCAAGCATAAGCATATATATAAATCAACATTTCATGTGGCAATGTATAAGAAGGAGATGAAATTTCATATGCTCAAGTTCATGAATGCTTGGATGATGCTTGTGCTCATGAAATGCAGATGCCAAAATGCAAAGCTTAACACAGGGGTGTTACAGATTCTAGGGAATTCCTTGATGCAGCCTCTAGAGGAGCTTTCCTTCATTTGTCTGCTAGTGAAGCAAGGGCTATGACTAATAGAATTAGTGGAAAGACTCCCTACACTAGCATTCATAATGAACTCCCTGAAAAAGAGAAGAAATCATCTCCCTATCAAGAAGAGGAAGTTCTGATAGCCAAAGCATAACCACTTCAATCCTAAGATTTAGCAATCAATCCTGAACCACCAATACCCCAAAATCCCCCAAATGAAGGAATTCCACCTTTGGAAATCCCTGTTGAGATTAAGGTTGACCTCTTTGGTGCTGATTTTGGGAGAGCATTAAATTTTCATAAGAGACCTTCAAGCAAATATAATTCAAATTCTTTCAAGAAGTGACCTCTTACAAAGCGTCCTTATTCCCATGTGGGACATTGGGAAGAATTCAAGGATGGCATATCTAGTGATGCCATAGAAGGAGAGCCAAGCCATTTAGAAGCCAGACATATCTTCTCCCCTTCTATACCGACATTAGATGTCTTATTTGAACCCATCTCTCAACCCATCCTTGACCCCGATGATCCCTCTTATGTCCTTTCCCCTACGTCTCATGATGACCCTAGAAATCCATTAAGACAACCAAAGAATAGGAATCATGAAGACAACAAGGATGACCAAGAAGAGCAACGACAATGGCTAGAATGTATTAAGAATTGGCTAGAATGTATTAAGAATTCATATGCCATTGATAAAGATTGGATGGACAATGACGAAGCCTTATGGGTAGAATCCAAACTTGGCTTAGATTCAAATGGTGAGCTTAAATCAATCTCTTTAACAAACATGACTCATCCAAGTTTGGAGGAGGCTTTAGAGAAGATCACCCCGAGAGTCTCCAATCCAAGGAAAATATTGCACATTCAATAAGAAACATCCTTGGAGCTAGCTTGAAAAGGAAGATGACATCGATGAGCATGGGAGTTATTTCATGAACACCTTATCAAATCCATGCTCACATGAGAAATCTTCTAAATCAATTGGTCTCTCCAACATTGCCACACAAGATTTTCAACCCTCTCATTCTCCCTATTCATAAAATTATTGAAAGGGTGGTTGTAGATGCATATGTTTATTATAAATATTACAAATCTTATTGGCATGAATCTTGAGATAGGCAACATAAAAGTTGGTGTTGGAGGGGAAACCACTTTACCAATTAGAAACACAATTCGAAGGTTTTCTAAGGACGAGCTTCTGTCCTAAAACAAGCACTTTTGGGAGATAACATGAGCTTTTAAATTAGGCATGGTGCTTAGTTTAAACCAAAAGGTGTG
Source organism: Miscanthus lutarioriparius (assembly GCA_904845875.1). Classification (NCBI taxonomy): domain Eukaryota; kingdom Viridiplantae; phylum Streptophyta; class Magnoliopsida; order Poales; family Poaceae; genus Miscanthus; species Miscanthus lutarioriparius. Next base: position 65,217,589 of record CAJGYO010000002.1, read on the forward strand.
ATGATTTTACTTCCAAAGGCTTTTAAATTAAGCGAGGTGCTTAGGTTAAAATGCCTTCCTAAATCAAATTAGACGTGGTGTCTAGGTTGATTTTTGAGCCAAAAGTATGCTTTTATAGATACGGGTTATTTTGTTGGACTAACCCCTATAGGAAACTCTCAAATCAATTTGGGTAAGTCACGAGATGAATTTAAATCATAGATGAAGCAAGGCACATGATGAACTCCAATAATGTTGCACAAAGAAGACACAACTCATTCATGGTCATTCGCTTTGTCTTTAGCTGCAAGTTACCTTTGCCTTAAGCCATGCCTGAATAGAACATGATAAACAAAAACTATGCTAAAATAATTTTAATACCATCTTTTCATTAGCATAGAGGGAAATTACAAAATCCTAGTCAAACAACCCGTGTTTCAAAATTGTATATTCCTTTGGGTATGTGTTGTACACTAATCCTTTGCAGGCATAAAACAATGAGTGAGGAAAAAGGTCTAACAAGGTGTTAAAAAATCAAAGACCAAAAAGATGGAATGACAAAAGGATGAGAAAGAAATGGTGCAATCTAGGAGACAAGAAGCTCATGAATAGCTCAAGCTGCAAGGCTAGCCGAAAAAAGGAAAACTTCAAGCAAAAGGGAAGGACCATCACGAGTCATCTACCCTTTGTCACATAATGATATCATGCTTCAATGACAAAGGTAGCCTCCTAAGGTAAATGGTCATCATTTAAGAAGTTTTTCCTTCATTCTGGTAAGCACACAAATAAGAAACAAACATGTTTGAGTTATAGTTCTACTTGATCTAACCTGATTAACTCAACATGTTTAGATCTTCAAACTTGTTCCTAGCACCACTCTCTTGTGACCATAGTCTTAACCAAATAAACTAAAAAAATGCACATCCTATCTCTAGAAGCTGATAGTCATAATCATGTAAAGATTGATACATTATGCATAGATAGACAATCCTTCCATGGGTTAAGCAACTCAATCTTTTCTGCCAAATGAACTTAAATGCTACATTCATGCTCAACCTTCTGATCTTACCACCTATGTTATAATTGAACAAAGCACATAACATCAACTTCATCTTGTTCAATGTGCCTAAGATTATAGAAGAATAAGTAAAGTTTTGGTTCTGTTGGTGTTTTCCCACCAACAGAGCCCATGCACTTGATCTCTACCCTATTTTATAGCAGGACACACTTCAAGCAAAGTGTGGGAAAATTGATTCCCCAATTTCTATAAGTGAAGGTCATGAACCTGTCAAACCAAAATCAAAACTCAAAACCAAGATAGGTTTGGCGGAAGAAGGTGACATCACCATTAGAGGCATCATCATAAGAATCTTCGTCTTCAGAACAAACCTAGGTATTAATGAACTTCACAAGGAGAAATCCAGTTCGAAGGACTTACAATACCGAACCCTCACCAAAAGAGCTAGCTTGGGGGAGAAGCACTCCCGTGTATCCAAGTACGTATTCTTTCTCCTTTTGTTTTAGATTTTAGTTTCTTTTTAATAGTTAAGAAAATGATGAATGAAACAAAATAAAAAGTTATCTTTATAATAAATATATATAGCCATAGTAATAATGTGTGATCTAGTAAAATGAAAAACAAAATAAAAGGTTTGTCTAGTTTGCTTTAATTTATTTTTAAGAGTTGAATAAATAAAGAGGACTCAGAATAATCTCTTGAATGGAAATGATGAATAGTAGCTCTGTTGTAATTCCTTTCAAGTACCTAGTTTTCAGCCTTGAATTCTCCTGAGTTTTGGATAAGATTATTTTGATGTAATGATTTGCTCTAAACTTGAAACTCGTGGGTAGCATATGCTGGATCTAAGTCTAGGTAATTGACAGATATGATATGAGAAAGTCTAAGATGCTATTTATCTTGTTCAAAGTGACACTAAAGTTCTGGAGATTTATCTTTTGGAAAACACAAAAATGCTACATGATGAGTTTATGTATGACAAAGCTTGAATTCCTACCAGAGCCATACATGTTATTTAGGCTAGGAAACTTCCACATATATGCTGCTTGCTTTTGCATTGAGTTTTTTCAAGCTTTGTTGACCCTTATGAGAGGTTTGTCATGCTCTTAAAATCAAGATCACGTACACACCACCCACATATGCACTACTCCTACACTGGGGGTAGGCGCAAAAACATGCCTTCCATCTAGATCCACCCAAAAATGTTCTACTCCTACACTAGGGGTGAACACAAAAACATGTTTATTAGGTTTTCCATCCACAAAATAAATGCCCCAAATTCTTGTTGCTATCTCTCAAAAGTTTTGTTGCAGAAAAGAGGCATGGGGCTATGCAAAAGCTATTCATAAAAAAGGGAAAGAAAAGAAAAAAAGAGTTGAGAAAAAATGGACAAGTGTCCGAGATATCTAAAACAATGGGTACTTAGATGCCCGCCTGAAAAAAAGAGATGAATAAGATAGCCCCTGCTCTCTAGCAAGTGTTTCCAAGTTTCAAAAGAGAGATAAGTTTTCAAGGAGCAAAGTAGAATTTGGATTAGCCACCATATATTCCACACACATGCACATCTTGATTTGATTATTTGACTCAACTTTCTTTGGATCCATTGTTTGACTTTACAAGTATGCTCTAGCTTTCTCCCTACCTATGAACTCCACATAAACCTTAGTGGTAGGAAGAGAAAAAAGCATAACATCTTCATTGCCTTGGTGAGGATCCGTAAATACCACATATATTTAGAGACTTAAGAGTGTCATACACTAGAATCTCTGAGTTTTATTTTGAAAACTTATAAAAACTCTAGAATAATAGTTGAGCAAAGAACTTGAGACATAGTGCTTGACTTAATCATTCTATCTTTCAATTTCTCAAGACCAAAGTGAAGGCTAAGAACCCCATGGTTAAAGGTAATATGCGTAAGTTTGAGGTCAGATCGGTTTATTCTAATTCAGAGGAGAATTCTTGTTTGAACGCATGTGTACTTTTGAGGAGTGAAAGCCCCGTAGCAACTCCTGATCCATTTTTGCTGAGTTTAGCTTTGCTACGGGACTAGCAAAGGTTAAGCTTGGGGGAGCTTATTGATAGTAGTTAACAATCATTATAAACTATCAATAAAACATATATAAGGGCATAATTGTGATCATCAACAAAGGTCTAGTAGTTTAAACTAACAAATTCTATGAGTTTTGGTGAATCTATATTTTCTGTAGGGTTTATCCAGAAAACCATTAAGGCAGACTTACATGTCAGAATTAATTGTGCTTATCCATTGTGAAATGGGCACCAGAAGGTTCTAGAGGACTCCAGAGGATAGCACACCGAAGCAGGAGCCGAGGGGCTGCCAGGTGGGGCTGGTCGACCCACTTGCAGGCCAACAGGCCCCTAGGCCGACCTGTCAGCCTCTGCGTCACAATGTCAGTTCTCCACCACCTCCTAGGTTGTATCTACGTCGTTCTTTAAGTCGGTTTGATCCAAGGGCTCACAATGGATGCTCCAACCTATATATATCAGCCCCTACCCCCTCCCTCAACAAATCCCTAAAACCCTAATTCATATCTTAAGGATCAAAGCCAGCAATCAAGAGAAGATTAGTCCTCTATAGGATCTAGTCTTATAAATAGAATAGTGAGATAGAGAGTGAGGGAAGAGTTTGGAGGAGGTGCCGGCCTATCGGTGCTCTCTCTAAGGTTTGTACCTTGGCGAATCCAAGTTCTACTTCAGCTTGCCTTCAAGATCTCTCTGGTAATCAACTTATGATTCAAGTAAGTAATTGTTTATATTGTTCATCAGGATCATGACTCTCTTTTGAGTGCTTTAATCTATAGATGCTCTAGGTTAAAGTATTAATCATAAGTGCTTAGACTTGGGTTAATCGTGGAGGCCCCCTGCATTCTGGAAGATGGTAGATCGCATGTGTGACATAAGTTCTATATAGCTTGTACTATATAGCTTCGTTGATCCTTTGTACTCCACCTCCCGTATGTAGGCGCACGTAGGACGCAGTTGTGAAGGAGAGCATCCTCTGCTGGTGTCTTTCCCTAGTAATGTCCCCAGTTGAATAGTAGAAGACATAAACTTTTCTAAGTCAAAACTAGAGAACCTTAGTTATCCTCTCTACGCTCCTATTTATCCTAACCTTGTTGCTATCCCTAGTTAAGTTAGACCATAGTTAGTCTCACACGTTTCCTTGTGGATACGATACTTGGAATACCTCCGGGTGAAAGCTACAGTGGTATCCATGCGCTTGTAGATATATCTGTGTGCGTCAAAATATACCAACAATTATGTAGCATTTTATTTTAGAGGATTTATGGTGAAACAATTTCAAAATTCAGAATTAAGACGACAAAGATATAAATTATCTAGGTTTATTAATTAAACACGAATGGGAAGTAACATGCATATTGTATCTACAATTTTATCTAATGAAAATGAGTGGGCAACTATCTAGGTATGATCTAGGGTAACTCTAGTTTATTTAGTAATTTTCTCGGAATTTTTCTATAATTAATAAGCTTACCTTTAATATCATGTGTACATTTCCTGTATACCCATAGCAATTTTCCCTAGGCTAGCGCTGACACGTGGCTCCACGAGGCGGTGTGGCCCACTTGTTGGGGCTAGGCTTATCCTGTTCCATCGGCTCCTCATCGAGTCAGAATAGAGAGGGGAAGAGAGGGAAGAAAGAGGAAAGGAGAGTGGGGAAAGGGGAAGGGAGAGAGAACAAGAGGGAGGGGGAGATGGCGGGAGAGCAGGGTATGGCGTGGCTAGCGAGGGCTGTGGCAGTGCTAGAGGTGAGCACGGCGGCAGTGGCTTCGGTGGCGGGCAGTGTGCGGAGCAAGAGGCTAGGCAGGGCGTAATGGAGAGCAGAGGAAGAGGCAGCGCTGGGCAAAGCGAAGGGTAGGGCGGCGGTGGCGCGCGCTCCAGCAGCAGGCAGCGCGACGGTAGCAATGGCTCCGGGGACTCTAGCGCAATGCGGGGAGAAGAGGAGAAACAGGGGAGCAAGAAAGAAGAAGAGAGAAGGGGAGGAAGAAATGGGGGAGGAGGGAAGAGGGAAGGGAGAAAGAGCGATGACCTCGACTTCAGCGTAGTGAGCTCGGCGGTGCTCTGCGGTGGTGGAGGCGGCCGACTATTTATAGGGGCCCTGGCAAGGTGGTGTGTGGAAAGGCATCCTAGCGGCCCACTCATGTCCTTGAGATAGTGAGTTATCGTCGAGGAGGTCGACAGCCATGGAAACCTTGCCACAGTGGGTCGCGGGCTGTCGCCGAGCTGGTCGGCGGGTGCGGCCACACGGAGGCGACGCAGAGGGGACATGGCATCAACAGCAGAAGGCGGTTGGTCGGTGGCGGTGACAACACGCGCACAGCACGTCAGTGGTGGTAGTGACTTGCGCACAAGGCACCGTTGACCCTAGGGAGAAGAAGAAGATGATAGGCGGGGTCCGCCTATCGGTGAAGCGAGAGGAGAAGGGGATGAAGGAGTGTGGGCTAGGCCGTGGAAGGAAGGAAAGGGGAGGCAGAGCAGGCTGCTCCGCTGGGCTAGGCACCGGCCCATTTAGAAGGGGAGAAGGGGAGGTGAGAGCAAGAGGGAGGTGGGCGGCTGGGTTGGGCTGCTTGTCGGCCCACGCGAGAAGAAAAGGGAAGAGAGGAGGGGAAAGGCAGCGGGTTGGGCTAGGGTTGGTGCTGGGCTAGGCCCATCCGGGCGAGTACACATATTTCCTATTTTCTTTTTCCTAGAACTGTAACAATGTATTTGTATATGACTATATGTACTATACATAAATGATGTATTGCTAGAGAATGTGATGCAATGTTCATGGTTTATTTCTAAATAGTATATATATATATATATTATAGTATGGCTAAGTATTATATCTATTGTATTTTAATATACTAGATGGAAATTAAAGTATTAATACTACACTTCTAGATTCCTTACGAGTTTAACTAAAGGAGAATTGAGGAGGGAAAAATATCTTTAATCTATCAATGCGATGGCCATTATAATTTCTAGTGAATAAAATATCACTTATATCTACGATGCATTATCTATCTCCATTTTAGAATTAAAGTGCAATTAATTATTAAGGGAAGTTGTCTTGGTGCCGTAACTAAATTCTAGAAAAGCAATCATACACACAAGCAATCAAGCAAGCATTCAAGCGTACACTCAAGCAACAAGGTGCAGGCAATGGAATTTAAAATACGAGGCGGTCCCTTTAAGTCATTCCTAGCGCTTTGACTAAATCCTATTTGACACAAAATGCATATAGTGGGTTTTGATGCAGAATTTTGGAAATACATTTTCAAAACGGTTTGCGGGAAATAAGTAGTCAGGGTTTTAATTTTTTTGTAAAGTTTTAAAAACTTCAAATGTTTAGTGGATTTTTATATGATGCAAAAACACGGGTGTTACCATGGATAACTAAAGTTATTACCTCAAGGCGAGGGTTCAGATTTTTAAGTCCTCTAGAGAGGGACTGGAGATAGTCCTTTACTCTCTAGGTGCATCTATCGGTCCCGGGGATGGAGACCTTGATGGTTACACCTCTAGTGATGGTGACTCATATGTTACCACCTTTTCCTTCCACACCTGGTTCATCTATAGACTTGACTTTGCCAGAGTAGGTTCATCTTTCATAGGTTCTTCACCTTCCTCCCATTCATTCTTTGGGAGTTGATTCTTTTGTTGTCAGAATGAACAACGCCTCCTCCTGGAGCGGGTCTTTTTGGGTTGTTCATAAGAGGTATAACTATTGAAATAACAACGTACCTTTTGTCTAGGGAATTGGAAGTGGACTTGTCCATATATGACGTATATGATCATGTTGGTAGTGTTAAGGAATGGTCTTCCAAGGATGATGGGCGTATCATCTTCTTCTTCACCCATGTCTAGAACCATGAAGTCGGTAGGGGCATAATGATCATGTATTCTTACCATGACATCTTTTGCTATTCCCTCCAAAAATCGGATTGATTGGTCGACCATCTATAATTGCATATATGTAGGGAACAAAGGTTCCTCACCAAATAAGTATTCATACGTTACCTTGGACATTATGTTAAAACCCGACCCAATGTTGCAAAAGATCTTGTGAAAGATTCTTTGTCCAATGGTACACTTGATCGTGGGTACGCCTGGATCATCCTTCTTAGTAAGGAATGGTGAAGCGAGGAGGTGGTTGTACTCTGATCTAAGTGTGTTGATCATGTTGACTGATTCTTCTTGTGGTTGCTTGAACTTATTCTTCCTCCTTCTCCTGTTCTTCTTCTTCTTGGTCACTGTTGTCTCTTAGGATGAGTACGGCGTCTATAGATGTCTTGGAGATTGCAGGATACGATTCTTGAAAGAAAACTTCCCCTTTTTATCTTTGATTGTGAAGTAGATCTTGGCACTATATGTGTAGATGATGGCTTTTGCAGTGCTTAGGAAAGGTCGGCCCAAGATAATGGGTGCCATCTCCACCTATTTCCAAAACCATAAAATCTGCGGGTACATATGATTGTTCCACTTGAACAATGGTGTCTTCAAGAACTCCCTTGGGTTAGCAGAGTGACTAATTTGCAAGCTGCAAACGCATGTTCGTGTACAACAAAGTATCTCCATTAATTTTATCATAGATTAGCTTAGGCATAATGTTGATACTTGCTCTAAAGTCACAAACAACTGCTTGGAAAATATGAGGTCCAATGGCGATGGGGATGATAGGTCTTCCTAGATCGCTCTTCCTAGATCACTCTTCTTTTCAAGCAAGGTATAATCTATCCACCTTCTCATCGATGGTTGTATGCAGTAGTATGCTGCATTGTGAATATCAACAAGATTTACAGTTTCTAGATCTTCTGGTTGCCCCGGAATCTTACCTTTATCGGTTGGAGGAACAGTAGCAGCTAGTTGAGCTATTTGTGATTCTATCATTTTATTAAAGCTATGTTGGTTCTTAATGGCAGAGGAGAGGTTATCCATTTTATTATTTATATTTTCTAAAACTCTATCATTAGAAGCTAGTTTTCGAGATAAACCCTCCACAATTTTAGCTTGGCCAGAAATTAATTCTCTCAAGGGTGGTTGATTGAAATTATTACCTTGATGGTTACCTTGGTAGTTTGGCCTCTGTTGCTGATTCCATCCTTAATTCTGTTGAGGATGAAAGTAGTTGTTGTTGACAAAGTTCACATCCTCATGAAGTTTAGGGCAGTTGTTCCCTGAATGCCCAGTGTTTCCACACTCTTCACATGTCATGCGGGAATCATGAATGTGCACGACTTCTTGCTTCTCAGTGGCTTGATCTTCGAGCTTCTTCATTAGCAGGTCCATCTTGGCAGACAGCATGTCTGCCTCTTTGAGTTGATCCATACCTCTACCTCTCTTGTGGGTCTAAAGACGTTCTTCATTCCAACCTTGGTTGGAGGCCATCTTTTCCACAAGAGCTGTTGCAGCTAGTATGGTGAGTGACAGGAATGCACCTCCAATAGCAGCATCCATAGTCTCACAGGTACTATTGGTCAACCCATGGTAGAAAGTCTACATGAGTAGCCAATTCTCCATTCCATGATGAGGACATTCTGCAACGTAGTCTTGAAAGTGTTCCCATGCCTTAGGGACAAATTCATCTTGTTGTTGTTGAAAACTTGAAATTCTCCCACGCAGAGCATTGCTCTTGCCCATGGGAAAGAACTTGGCTAGGAAGGCAGTGGAGCAGTTATCCCATGTAGTGTTTCTATCTTTGTTGGCATAGAACCACTGCTTTGCCTTTCCTAAGAGTGAGAATGGGAAGACGTGAAGTAATATGGCATCTTTGGTCACTCCTTTAATAGAGAGAGTGATGTAGATCTCTAGGAAGTGTTGGAGATGTGCACTTACATCTTCATGTGTATTCTCACAAAACTAGCTTGCTTGCACCATGTTGATGAGAGCTGACTTGAGCTCAAATCCATTATCTCCAACATCGACTACCAGTACGGATGTTGGCTGTAGTTGAAGCAGAGAATTCACAGAGAGTATTGTTAGCCATGGCTTCAAAATCTGGTGTTAAGCTTTGCCTTATTTGGTTGTCTTCCAATTCTAAAGCTGAGACTTTCTTGAGTTTGGCTCTAGTTCTCCTGATTAATGCTTTTGGATCTTCAATGTAGTTTGTCGGAAGGTCAAAACCGGTCATACATTACCCTGCATAAGATATAAAAGTAGACAAAACAAGGGTAATCCTGCTTGAGCAGGGGTCAGTGGTTATCTCGATCACATCAATAAGTATAAGTATCAATATTTCCTTTGCCTAGCTACCTTCCCCGACAAAGGTGCTAAAAATGGTTGTTAGTATTTATTAATATGTCACTTGTTTAAGTAGTCACCCTATGTTATTGACATTTCTTAGCATCACTTTTACTAAGTTGTCATCCCTAGTGATGGTGCTAGAAATGCTTGTTAGTACTACCTAGTACCACTTCTAGAATGACACTAAGAAGTACTTTAATATTGCATGTGACTAGAAAGAATATATAAATGAAAGGAATTTGCAAGCGCACAGATAATATACCATTGTAGCACTTTACCCGGGAGTATTCCAGGTATTGTTACTTATATTTTTACCACAAGAAAGGACGGCAGTTGGAATATATTGATAACTTATACACATGATGGAGAAATAAACCATAACCAACTTCTACTCACAACAGGGGTAAGTCAAAAGATAAATGTATATGAATGGTAAGTAATAACTAATCATTGATCACTCAGGGCACTCCTTTCTATGGCATTAGCATGGCTAAGTAGAATATTAGAGGAATAATTCCTATGTCATTCTTAATTACAAGTCAAAGCATACGTTGATTGTGCAATTACACCTAGTAGTCATGGCTAAGATCAACTTTATATCTACACATAAGGGATATTACTAAGGAAGATTAAGAACAAAGCTTGTCTTCCTTCGTAACCGCATCCTACTTGTCCTATATTCGGGGAGTGGACTACAAAGGACTCCATGGGAGTGTCACATCTGCAATCTACCACATGACTCAGAATATAGGGTGCATCCGCAGGTAAACAACGTATAAGCACCACGCTTACACAATGTCGACCACTCACCCCGTATACACCAGAGTGAGCACTATATGAACTTATGTTTGAATATAATGATAATCTAGCTATACTAAGCATATAATCAAAGTAAACGATGAACATTATAACTAGGAATATGAATAATATGAAGAACATTGTCATAACAATTGTAGCAAACATATAAAAGTAATGAGAGATACAAACGAGATATGGGTACAAGAGATATACCAAGCCACGCTCTTGACAAGATCGAGAATCCAAGCAAAGCTTGCCTCCCTCTAGACCTAGCCTAGCTAGCTATGCCCTAGAATATGGTGGAGCTCTAAGGATGATTACGGTTTCTGTCTTCTCATGATTGAATGCAATTCCTAAGGGAGGGGGTAGGGGCTGGTATATATAGGCTAGAGCATTAATCCTGAGCAGTTGGATCAAACCGACTTGAAAGGATGGCATAGATGGAAACCCTAAGGCGGTGGAGAACCAACATTGCAATGGGGAGCTGACATGTGGGCCCTAGGGGCCGGCCGGCCTGTAGGTGGGGTCGGCCGGCCCCACCTGGTAGCGCCTCGCCCTTCGCTTCGATGTGGTGTTGTCTCGAGTCTTCTAGAACCTTCTGGGGTTGTTTTCACTGTGGATAAGCGTGATTAAGTTTGACATCTAGGTCCACCTTGACGGTTTTCTAGATAAACCCTGCAAAAAATACAGATTCACCAAAACTCATGGAATTTGTTAGTTTAAACCTCTAGACCTTCGTTGGTGATTATATTTATGCCCATATACACTTTATATTGATAGTTTATAATGGTTGTTAACTACCATCAATATAGAGCAACAACAATAGGCTTATAGAAAGATTCATCAATTATGTCACATGTTATGCCTACGTCACATGTTACAATTACTTTCTCATTTTGCTCTACAAGAGTGGAATGAGCCTTTTCAAGCTTCTTGTGAGCCTTGCCAAGCTTTTCATGGGCTTTCTCTAGCCTTCATGAGATGCATTGAGCTCATCAAAGGCTTGCTTAAGGGCTTTTAGTTCCTTCGCAAGTCTTTGCATTCCCTTCTCTTGATGTCAAAGTGAGTTTTAGCATCTTCAAGCATGTCAATTAGCTCATCTTTAGTTGGTTCATCATCATTATCACTTTCATTTTCACATTCATCATCACATCCATCATCATGAGTTTGTACCTTAGTGGCCTTAGCCATGAAGCATGTCGATGGAGTGTTAAAGAGAGAAGGCTTCTCATTGATAGCAATGCTTGCAAGAGCCTTCTTTTTGGTGGTCTTGTCATCATCACCATCATCATCATCACTTGAGGAAGCATCACTTTCCCAAGTGATCACATAGGAACCACCCTTCTTCTTCTTGAAGGTCATATTGTCCTTCTTGTCCTTCTTCTTGCCCTTCTTGTCATCATCTTCATTTTCACTATTGTAGGGGCATTGAGCAACAAGGTGATCCTTGCTACAACACATGAAGCACCTCCTTGACTCATCCTTGTTTCTTGATGATGACTTCTTTCTTCTAACACAATAGCCCTTCTTCATCATAAATTTGCCAAATCTCTTCACAAAGAGAGCCATCTTCTCATCATCAACCTCATCAAAGCTTGAGTCTTCATCTTCACTTGATGATTCTTGCTTTGCTTTGCCCTTGGATAATGTGGCCTTCAATGCCACACTCTTCTTCATCTCATCCTTCTTCTCATCTCTCTTGTCATTCTTCTTTTCTTCCTTCTCATCATCATCTCTATATGTGTTATCGGTCATCACATCTCCCAACACTTGATTTGGTGTCATGGTGTCCAAACCACTCCTCACTAAAATAGTAATCAATGTACCAAATCTCGATGGTAAGCATCTCAAGAACTTGTGGGAGAAGTCCTTGTCCTTCACCTCTTCTCCAAGTGCTTTGAGATCATTGACAAGCACTTGAAGCCTATGGAACATCTTCGGCACACTCTCATCTTCCTTCATCTTAAAGCTTGCAAACTTCTCCTTGAGGATGTATGCCTTGGCACCCTTCATGGCTTGTGTGCCCTCAAATGATTCCTCTAACTTCTTCCATGCCTCATGATCCATCACAATTTTCTTGATTTGATCAAATGTTCTATCATCTAATGCATCAAGAATGGCACTAAGAGCAATGTCATTCTTTTGGAGTAGCACCTCTTCGGCCGTGGTGGGAGTCTTTAGATCGGCTATCTCAATCTTGGTCTCCACCACCTTCCACACCTATCTATTGATTGACTTGATGTAGGTGGTCATCTTTGCCTTCCAATATGGATAATTTGAGCCATAAAATTAGGGTGGCTTCTTGGTGTTGTTGATTTGAGCCATTTTGACACCAAAGGTTGTTAAGCCTCAAATCAAGGTGACCACAGCTCCAAGACCACTTGAAAGGTCCTAATGGCTAGAGGGGGTAAATAGCCTATTAAAAATTTCTAGAACAACACTAAGTTAAGTGGTTAGACAAATATGAGGTGAAGCAAGTGTTGCGCTAGCCTACTTAAAATGCAAGCCTCCTATCCACAATTCTAGTTGCTATGATCTCTAATTCACACAAAGACTAAGTCACTACTCTCTAAGTTAGTGAGCTCTCAAAGACTAACTAAAGAGCCTCACTAACCAAACTAACAAGACACAGGCCAGCTCTCAAAACTAGTTACACTAAAGGGCTTAGCTACACTAGGAAAGTAAATGCAAGAGAGGTAGTGATGTTTATACCGCCGTGGCAAGAGATATACAATCAATCACAAGAGAATCATGGAGATAATGATGACACAATGATTTATCTCTAAGGTCCACTTTCTTACCGGCAAGCTACATCCTCGTTGTAGCGATTCACCCACTTGGAGGTTCACGCGCTCATAGGCATCACATGCCTAACCCACAGTCGGGTGCCGCACGACCAACACAAGATGGGGATCCACAAGCTATGAGCAATCCACTAGAGTACCTTTTGGCTCTCCTCTGAGGAAAGGTCAAGAACCCCTCACAATCACCATGATCAGAGCCAGAGACAAGCACCTTCCTCCGCTCAACGATCCTCACTGCACCAAGTCGTCTAGGTGGTGGCAACCACCAAGAGTAACAAGTGAATCCCACAGTGAAACACAATCACCAAGTGCCTTTAGATGTAATCACTCAAAGCAATGCACTTGGATGCTCTCCAATCTCACCAAATGATGAATCAATCAAGCAAGATGAGTTAGAGAGGATTGGCTAGGCTCACTAGGGTGTACTCTCAATAGAAATGGCCAAGAGGGTGAGACCAAGCCGGCCAAGGGGCTTAAATAGAAGTCTGACAGGAAATAGAGCCGTTGGCTCCCTGTCAGCACTGAAATCAGGGTGACCGGACACGTAGGTCAATGTGACCGGACGCACTGCCACTAGCATCCGGTCAATGGATGACTGCCATGTGTCCCCAGCTACAAACATGAGCCGCCCAATCCCAACGGCTAGCGCCCGCACCCTCGTGCGTTAAGTGGCGATCGGACACACCGAAGGGCGACTGGACTCACCATGCCAGCGTCAGTGCGTCAGGTCACTTCTAGAGATGATCCAGAGCCACTTTTTCTCAACCTGACACGTCCGATCGTGACTGACTAGACTCGTCCAGAGTTAGGTGCTCACTCGAGCCAAGCTCCAACTCCGTGTCAGTAGTGACCAGCCGTAGGAACAGTGTTCGGGCCACGTTCGGTCCTTCAGCCTTGCCAGCATTCGATCATAGACCTACGTTGCGCCCTTTTCTGCACCACTGATCGGTCGCACAGGTCCAGCGTCCGGTCCTATGTCCGATCACAAGAAACTACGCCACCTCAACTCCAACTTCTCCACCCTTGCTCAAAAGTGCTAACCACCAAGTGTATCACCTTGTGCATGTGTGTTAGCATATTTTCACAAACATTTTCAAGGGTGTTAGCACTCACTAGAATCTAAATGCATATGCAATGAGTTAGAACCTCTAGTGGCACTTTGATAACCGCATTTCACGACGAGTTTCACCCCTCTTAATAGTACGGCTATCTATTGTAAATGTGATCACACTCGCTAAGTGTCTTGATCACCAAAACAAAGAGCTCCTATCAATTATACATTTGCCTTGAGCTTTTTGTTTTTCTCTTTCTTTTTTCAAAGCCCGAGCACTTGATCATCACCACGGCCATCACCACCGTCATTATCTTCATTCATTGACTCCACCACTTGGAATGTGCTACCCTATCTCATGATCACTGAGAGCAATTGGTTAGCACTTATGGTTTCATCAATTAACCAAAACCAAGCTAGAGCTTTCACTAGGGTTAGGGTTGCGCCGCCGCCGCCATCGAGAGGAAGAGAGAGTGAGAGACAAAGTGAGGGAGAGGAAGAAGAGAATGTGAGCTGGGCCCACGGGCATAGGCTCCTTTCATGGTTGGGACAGGGGCAAAAATGTCCATAAAGAAAAGCGTATAGTACGCATATGCCTAACAACGGGACCTAGCAGCTGGAAGATGTAGAAAATGACATCTTCAGCGAAACTTGGAATTATAATGCTACATCTCAGAATAGGTGAATTGTAATGGTATATCTCCAAGTTTTGAGAATTGTAATGGTACCCATCCAAATAACACAAAAAACGCTAGCGGGCACCTGCATGCAAGGCTAGGTAAGCACGCATGCATGCCATGCAAATATAGGGGAGGCGAAAGATTGAACCCACACCCGCATGCCTAAGAACGCGCTTTAGGACACTACCCCAGATCTGGACATCACTGCCGGTTCAAAAACCCACTTCACTACTGGATTTTGAACTGACAGTGGCATACCAACAGTGATGTGGGATTGACATCACTGCCGGTCCTTAAAAACCGACACTGATCTACACGAAACAGTGTCGGTTCCTAGCTCGCCCCGGCACTGTCCAGTTGAACAACACTACCGGTTTGTAGTGCCAACCGACAGTGATGGTTGCTTCAAGAGTGTCGGTTCTTGGCTCAAGCCAGCAGTGTTGTGCAAGCCTACACTATCGGTTCGTGGATCAAACTAGCAGTGTTGTCGTAACCATCAGTGTCGGTTGATGGATCAAACCGGTAGTGTTGTCGTAACCATCACTGTCGGTTCATGGTTCAGGCCGGCAGTGTTCCCCAAACCTACACAGTCGGTTTATGGATAAATTCGGCAGTGTTGTTGTAGCCATTAGTATCGGTTGATGGATCAAACCTGCAGTGTTGTCGTAATCATCAGTGTCGGTTGATGGTTCAAGCCAGCAGTATTGAGCAAGCCAACACTGTCGGTTTGTTGCTAACCGGCGATGATGGTCCATTTGTATTTTATTGTTTTATAATTTATTTCAATTTGTATTTTTTCGTCGAATCGGGTTTTGCTTGATATACGCTACGTAGACGACATGTCCATCAATATTAAACATTACAAATGTTACAGTTACAATTCAAATGTTCTTATTCAGATCTCGATCCCTCAAAATAAAAAAGAAATGTTCTCGGACTTCACAGATTGTGCAATGCTTCTCGGACTTCTTACAATAATCTAGCGAGCCGCTCTGGGCCATACTAGACCTTGTACTTCATGGATTGTGCAATGGAAAATAGTCCATCTTTTTCCAATACCTTGGCTAAGATGAATTTTGCCAGCTCCGATTATAGTGGGATGATCTCCATGTCTAGTAGCCTTTCGTGCTTAAATTTCTTGCGCTGTCGTTCAAAAAAGATGATATCCAAAGAGGAACAGTAAATCATTTTATTGAATTATTAATAGACATAAATGAAATGGGGATTATACACACCAACTTATCAGCTTCTTCTGATTTCCCGCCGATGTAGCGAAGCATTGCCCACATTACATAAAACCTGCATTCATTGTTTCCCGCCAGCTATGATAGGTACTTCCCCTCCATTTCAACAACCTTGAATGGGACCGGCTTCCCACCGATATGTCTTCTTTGGACACTGAGCAACATTAAAAAGGAGAAACATTAGAAAGCGGTATGTGTGATTAGAAAATAATATGTTATTAGGATCGCTTACTAATTCAGCACTGACACCGGTGCATCCAGATAATGAAATGGTTTTTTCTTTGAGTCCCACACCTCGAGCAGATTTTTGGCAAGATTAACACAAATGAAGACGAAATGGTTGCTGCAATCACATAATCCTAATTATCGAATAATCTTAATGAAAAAAGAAGCATAAAATTAAAAGCCGAGAACACATACTCGCAGTTGTAGGCTAGAAGTATGTGGGTTTTCTTCTTCATCGTGAATTTGTCGAAAACAACAATCAATCTCTATTTTAGGTCTTCCACATCACATCCATAGAGGCCTAGACATGTCTTCTCATTGACTCGCATGGGGTCCAAGAAGCCTATGTAATTCCATTTGCTTTTTAGAATGCAAAATTTTGCTATACACCTACATAAAATCATGGGAAGTGCTCAAAAGTTAACAATTTGTGTCTCGAGAGAGTAGTTAATTGTAATATCGTGCGTGTAGGGTACTTACATAGTCCACAGCATCAACAGTTGAACATCGAGATCGCGTTTCTGGTATAGCTGGAACAAGCACTCCCACTCGACATCGAACTTCTCTTCTTCAGGATAATTGAAAACATGTGGCGAACGGATAATAACCTCAAAACCAAGGAGCAATTCTCCTAATCTTCACATCTCCGGTGGATGGCTTCTCTTCAATCTCCAGTGCCAGTAGATGGCCATGGTTTGCATTCATTGGACCATAGTAGGCTGGTTGCCCATGGTTTGCAAGGTAGGCCGGATGACTATAGTAGGCCCTCAAAGCTTCAGCTTCTGTGTTGTATTTTTTGTGCAAATTACCAGGGTAGCGATTGACTTGAGCATAACAATCTTCCCAGGTTCGATAAATCCTAGGCATGTGACCAATGTGCACTACATACCATGCCATGGTTGCCTATACATTTAAGTAAATTAGGTTGTCATTCAAACATGATGTATTCTTATACAATTTAATATATTTACGAATAACACATGACCATTGCATAGATAGGAGTGTTTGGAAAATAGCTATTCACATGCCTTAGTAATAGTTGTTAGATGTAGGAAAGATATAAAGAATATTTTTTATTCATTAAAAACCAAATGATGATTTAGAGAGCCAGTTTAAGACTTTTGGATATACTCCTAGAGATGTCTAAGAGTCTTCAGTCTCACTATATATCCCCCAACAATCGGCGCGAGGTTCTTTCACAAGTATTAGTGCAGGTAAGCATCTTTCCAAATTATTGATACTTTGATCTAAAACTTACATGGTTGGTAGGGGCAAATATGCATCTCATACTATCCTAGGAAAGTGACATGCAAAAACTCATAATAAGATAGGATTGTTGGAAAATATTCCCAGTTTAATGCACAAGGCTACATAACTATGTATTACTTGTAATCTTACATAAGTTAATAATTATGCATCTTTATGCTGATAGCATGGAGAATTCCATGACAAGTTTGGACATATATTAGTTCTATAGGTCTAAAGTATATATACTCCATCCTCACATCCAAAAACATTGAGCATCGGTGGCACAGTTCCAAAAACATTGAGTACCCGCCTGATGGGAGCGCTGTTGCAATTGCAAGCTATGAGGTGAGGCCAGCCATTAGTTTCACATATGTATCCGCCCAAGCTCCAATGATGCACAAGATGGTTTCATAGAGAAAACATAAGTTTGTTTCACAGAGAAAATGCAAGTACTCTGAAAACAAACTACCATTAATGTTCAGAGAGCGATTTCTGTAAAGTATTACGAGTCCCTGCTATGTTTATCCTGGTAACAAAAAATAAAATTATGCTTTTGCTCTTATCAATATACTGATGAATAGAGCTGAGCAACGTGCTACTAAGTAACAATGTACTACTTACTAGCAATGCGTCTAGAAACACAAAGAAACAGATAGCACACACTGTGTGGCAAACCTAGGTTCTAGCATTCAAAGCTGCATGATCAAATTGTATGACAGCACACACTGCATGATCAAACTGATTCAAGTAAGCAGTTGTGGGACATTTCATTAGACACATAGCGGGCAGTGAGCCATGCACTCATCGTGGGGGTGGGAAAGCAGTTGTTTGCGCGCTCCTGAAGGCCTCAGCGGTGGGACGGATGGTGCGGTGCTCTGGCTTGGCACGGACGGCACGGTGCTCTGGCTTGGGGTAGTGTCCAGCATGGGGAGGTGCTCCGACATGGGGAGGTGCTCCGGCGTGGGGCGGTGCTCTGGCGTGGGGCGGTGGACGGCGTGGGGTGGTGCTCCGGCGCGGGGTGGTGCTCCGACGTCACGGGGGAGGGGTTGGCGCGGGGTTGAAATGAATTGGGATAATTTCAACCCGTGCCACTTTTATAGCAGTGAGCTCATCACTGCCGGTTCTGCTTGTAAACCGACAGTGATGGGGCACATCACTGCCGGGTCACTCCCCAAACCGGCAGTGATGTGCTATAGCAGTTAGGTGTTAACTTAGATGTTACGTAGGATAAGTTTTTGTTTTCTTTCGAACTCCTACTGGCGCAATGGTTAAGACCCCTCAACTTAGCCCCCGAGACCCGTGTTCGAGTCCCAGGTAGCCCAATTTTTTTGGTTTAATTTTATAATTTATTAAGCGGTCTAAAGGTAAAAAAGATAAAATAAATGTGTTGCATCCCTGAATCGAACCGAAGCCTACAAGTTCTAGAGCAGCGGACAAACCATTGAGCTATCACCTGATTTCGAAAAGATTGAAGGAATTTATTCTTTTGAGTGATTATATGTCCTTGCTATGCACGTAGGCCCTTCAACTCCCCAGCCACGCTGGTCACGCGGTTCCCATATGAAGAGCCATTGTTTTAATTACCCGGTCCATGAAGCGCGGTTCCCATGAAGAGCCCTTCAATTCCCCACGAAGAGACACCGCGTTTACCCGTCCATCGGCTGCTCGCGCCGGTTCCCAATCAAACGCATGCAGGCGCGCTCTGTCTTCCCAACGCAGTGCGCTCCGTCTTCCCAATGTAGGTGCAATGGTGGTTCAACTGCGGTTCCCAACGCATGCAGGTGTAACATCCCGGTTTTTCAAGTGACCAAAAATACAAACTTTTTTTTTCTTTCTTTTCCTACAATTGAGTGAAGCATGTAGATCTAGGTCTAACACGAGTCTAACTCGCTAACAAATCGTTGCATACATGTAGGCTGTTTGTAGGAGTGTGCTGGAGTTCTTTAGTTGGTTTAGGGTTTTGTGTCGGAGAGCACAAATCCATAGCAAGAGTTCCTCCCAATCTCTCTCTTGAGCTGCATCTCTTTTCCATCAGAATATCTTCTCAAACTTCCCTTTGAGTTCTTCTCAAAATTCTCCCTCAAATCCTCCTCCAAAATTTCCCACTCAAAATCTCCTTTGAAAGTCATCTCAAATCCCATTTGGAACTCTTCCAAGCTTCAGCTAAAATTCCCCTTCCCAAATTCCCTAAGTCACAAATGATTAAAAGGGAAAATCCTTTTTCCTTTCTTCCTCAAACCAGCCCAGCCGACTCTCCCCCCTTCTCTCATCTTGGCCCACGTTGACAGCAGTAGCTAGGCCCAACTCACCTCTCCATTTCCATTTTCCCCTCCACTTTCTCCCTGCCAGACCAAGCCCAGCTCGCAGCTATGGACCAGCCGGCCCAAGCCGCCCCGGGGAGACCTAGCAAGAGCAGGGAGCTCTCAGCGCCGCCGCCGCTCGCACGCTGCGCGACGCGCATGCCAGCGCCCCCTCACCCGTGCCTCACCTGCTCCGCTCCTAGATTTGCACCACGTGTCCCTCCCCGGGCACGGACGCTGAGGATGACTGGAGCCTCCTAGAAGCCCTAGCGCGCGGTGCTACTAAAGGCCGCCACAGCGCTGCCCCTTCTCCTCCATTTCTCATCCACCGCCGCCATCCCTCTCCCTCTTTCTCCGCGTGAGGCGCCACCAGTTACCTCACCACTGCAAGCCCCTACTCCACCTTGTCGTGCCCCACATCTCGCCGAAGAGCACGCCAAGCTGGAGCCGCTGCCGAAGCCGCAGCGCCGCCCACGATGCTGTGCTCCTCGACCGCCCGACGAGCGCTGTCCCGGACCTGAGGCTAAGCCCGAGGCGCCGTCCTCCGTCTCCTCGCCCAAGACTGCGTCGCATCAACATATGTGGACACAACACCGGCCTCGCCACGTCGCTCGACGCTCATGGCCGTGCCAAGCCTGTCCGCCACCGCGCGTCTGCCTCTCGTCCACGAGCACCATCTCACCCCTACGTTCGCGTTGTCCTCGACATCGTCCGTGGCCGCGTCTCCACGAGCGCGTCCACGACAACCACCACAGGCCGAGCCCGAGGACCCCACGACGTCCACGTAGCTGCACCACCTCGTCAACGTCCACCTCGAGTCTCTGCTCCGCGCCTCGTCCTTGGCCGCGGCCACGCCAAGCCCCGACCCTATCTCGGCCATGACGAGCCTCTCCACGCCGATGTCGTCGTGCTCCACTGAGGCCGCACCGGTGCCCTCCACTTCGACCCGCACCGACGTCACCATGGCTGAGAGCAGGAGCTGCATCACCTGCTGAAGCTGCAACTAGAATAGCAAGCCTTCGCCTTGATGCACTGCCACAGCATGTTTGTCCATGCCCCAAGCACGGTGGCAGCTCCTCAATGTGCCCCCGTTCTAAGACCACAATCACTTACCCGAATAGATGGTGAGCACCCAAAGCCCAGGACCCCATCCTTTCCCCTCCCTATCGTTACTCGTGCTGAGCCCGGCCTTCGTGCCGCTGTTCCCACTATCGCAGGGAGGAAGTGACCCCGCAACACCACCATGCCAGAGGACAACAGCACCACCTGGCCATGTCCATCCTTGTGTCCGGCCTTCATGCCGTGAATCCTTGCCTTGCAGGGAGGCTACGCCTCATTTCTCTTGGTGTGGCTACCCCGTCCTGCAACACAGGTCCTCCGTCGTCTCTCGACCGCCTGCTGCCATGTTCTGGGACAAGCCGCAACAGCCCTCCACCTCCCCGCTTTCATCAAGGTTGACCCCCTCGAACCTATTCGATGCCGTACGCGATGTCGGCAAGACCCTTGCCTTTCTTTTCCATGTTCTGTTCATACTTGTTGACTTTGATCATCAATATCACTTATCTACACTGTTACTTGATCTATCAATATCCGTTGTCTATACATGATCATGATCTTTATTTATTTTATGCCTGTGCCGTGCCTTCGCCGCCAGACTATCTATCTTCTTGTGATTGCTATGGAGAAGTGCTACTCCATGTCGCGTCGTGTGTGGTCGGTTGTCGAGTCGTGGTTTGTTGTTGTGCCTTGTGGTCCTTCGTGGGTTGTTCATGTGTCTTATGTGGACCGTGCCTTCGAGCCGGTTGGGAAACGTAGTGTTTGTCCATCTCGGTCGTGGGTTTATCCCACCCTGGCCGTGGTGCCGAGCATAACTCGTTCCCTTGTGTTTCGTTGTCTTTGTAGTGCCATGATCGAGAACTCCTACCTACGTCCCTAGGATGCAGTCACCATGGACTTGATATCATTATCGACGCAGTTCTCATCTGCACCATTCGGGCCCTATGAGACCTAATCTAGTGGGATATGAGATAGGGGATGACAATCGTGGTACCAGCGGGAGCCAACTCGTGTAGGTACAGCTTGTGGCCGCGAGTTCACCTCGCCATGACCATCGGGCTCTACCTCTCTTTCTCTTGTCCTTGTCCTAACCACCTTGTATGTTTGTACCACTTCTACCACGGCGTTCCTTCAGGTCTAGCGATGACAACCACATCACTACGAGTCGTAGGAATAGCCTTGTGCCATTTAGTTGCATGGTTGTGGTGCCCTATGAGTTGGTTTGGGTTGTGGATCGTGCCTCCTTTCGTCCAACTTTCGTCCGTTCCATGACAAGTTGGTCGAAGGAGTGTGGGTTCCATTCTTTCTTCTTCCCTCTTGTTCTAAATCCCCATCGATCTAGTAAGATGTGGATTGAGCCTTTGGCTTGTTTGGTGTTTGTTGCTCTTTAGATTCCACTTCCCCGATTCCCGTCGTTGCCATGGCGAGTGGATCAGAGGAAGGTGAATCTTGTGTTCCCCTCTTTTGGTCCTATCGTGCTTAAGCTCTTGTATGCTTGTACCTTCTTCGACCGTAGCATTTCTATGGTTCTTGCGGTGACAACCGCACCGCTAAGAACCCTAGGGATGTCTTAGTGCATTTAGTGCACCTAGGTCGTGGTACCCTACAAGTAACTTGGACATTCATGTTCTTTGTGTGTTGCTCCCTTCCAATGCCTCATCTCTTGCCATGGCATGTGTATTGTAAGTAGACCGCCTCTCCTCTCTCTTCTTTTCTCTCCCCGTTCCACCCTCTCTTGGTTCTCGTCAAGTATAATGGCGTACGGATTGAGAGAGAACGAGAACTTCTCCTGCTTGTAGTCCTTCAGTTCTCGACAGTCTCCATGGTGCACGAATCGAAGACCACGAGCTGTGGTGTTTGCTTGGAATGAGCTAGGGACTATGCCATTTCTATTTAAGCCGTACCGGTCGACACGATCAACCCGGGAAGTACTGGCTAGGCTAAGACCTAAGTTTGTGCTTAGCAAATCACCACTTGCATTTCTTTGGCCCAGGGATCGGACATCCGCCGACAGGCTAAGTCGTTTCCCCTTTTTGTGTTCTTCTGGTGTAGTTCTTCTACGCGTTGTTGCCTCTCTTTCCACAGTCTTTCTAGGTTTAGTGGTCTGATTGCTCTTTCGCTTATCGCTGTTTTGAGGTAGTTGCGTCAAGGATAGCGATGATCGGATCGGGACCATTAGAGGAAGGACATGCGGGTGGAGGAAGTACCATGGAGGAGTATGACTACAAGTGCACCGAGGATCTTGGAAAAGACATTTAACAGGTGTTCCATGTCCCACCCAACCTCATAGAACCTATTAGACATGCTACAATGTAGATGCTAGTGCTTTACTTTTATGCAAATGAACTATGATAGGTTGCATGGTAGATTGCTTGTGAGCCATTACCTTGTCGCAACCTATTCCCCTGCACACCCGCTGTTAGGCTAGACGTTCGCATTCTACTTACTGCTTTACTTTCACTATGCATTATACCTGTGATGTGATGTTTGGTGAAGGGATAACGTGAGTGGATAAGGCATGTGGTGCCGATAACTTGGTTAAGCTGGATAATGAACTTGGGGAGATCTTGGTGTGCGTCTTGGGTGTGTGGTGTGGGTTGAGTCGATCGGACAGGATCCTACGACGAGTCTTTGGGGCAAGTCATGCTGGTGGGGTGCGACCTGGGCATCCCTCGTGAGAGGTACCTATGGCGGGTGCATGTGAGAGCAGACGGGGTGTTGGTTATCCCCGGTGGAGGTGTCGTCGAGGCATGGGGTATTGGTTATCCCCTTGACAAGATATCATGTCCAGTCCCCCTAAGGACTGGTATGTCTTGAGAACCGGAATCATAGGACCCTTCATGCACACCACTCGCTCCTGATGGGCGGTAGACAATTACCCGACTGACTAGGGTGGTGCCACTACTACCAGGTTGGAAGGTAATAGTGTAGGGAGGTACGGGCATGAGGGCCCACACCCTCCTAAGACAGTGTAGTGACCTTGGGGGCCCGGTACTACGTCTCACAGTCTCAGCGTTTCGGTGGACTCCGGGGTGGCCTAGGGCTGAGTGGTAGGGTGGTACCGTACCGGTTGGGAGGCAGTCGACATCAGCCTAGGCGGGGCACCACCAATGATGGTGATCTTGTGGATTTCCAGGTGTACACGCTCTGCAGAGTTGATCAATCTATACGTATAGCCACGTCCGTGAATATGGACATTCCTATGACCTACACTTCACTTGACTAGTGAGAGGAGTCCTTTCTACCTTTCCCCTGGGTTTTGGTGTTGGATCCGGCTTTGGCCGTTGAGGCAAGGTACGAGCGGGAGTCGACCTTGTCGTCTAGAGAGTGAGAGTGTGGTGAGATGTGTGTGATGGGATGGGTGAACGTGTGGATGAGATGGGTTAAAACTTGATGAACTATTATTATAAAACCGTGTTGAACATGCATAGGAAACCTATAGCCATATATAGGCCTTTTCATCTACCCTTGCATTCCACTTACCACAAAGCATATGCAAAAGCATAAGGTGGGAGACAGTGACTAGTACAAATCATACTAATAGATTTTGGATAGGTTTGGACAAAATCTAGGAAGACCATGAGGACTTGGATTAGGAGTAGATGGTCTCATGCCTACGCTCAAGTGTGGTTGAGAAGATGTAGTCTACACCCGCTGACATTCTACGCCAACTCTGATGACTACCGTGAAGGAGGAGCCTTCACCCGCTGATGCACTACAATGACTCTGACGAAGATGTGTGTGCGTTTTCGCTAGATTAATCGATGTAATAGGTGTGTTAACCAGTGTTGAAAAACTTGTGTAAACTTGTAAATCTGCTATGTATGACTATGAAATCAGCTGATAATTGATAATGAGATGGATTGCTCTCGTGATCTACTACACTATAATTTGTATCTATGGATTTTCCCTTCGAGGAAAATCAAGATCGTTTCAGTTGGTATCAGAGCCATACTTGACCCTAGGATGAGACCTTTAGAACCAAACACTAGTTTAGAAGCCAAAAGATCCTGTTTGGAGTAGAACTATGGGTACAAACACTTGTTTCCCTCCTCGCCTTGAATTCTGCCGCTAACTGGCCTCCCCGAACATGGAAAGTTGACCTCTATAAAATATACCCTTGCCGCCCCCGCTAGACGGTACACGTGTGAGACCTGAAGGTTTAGGAGTCGCCTTCTGCCAACACTATGCATATAGGAATTGTAATGCTGCTTGTTTGCCTGGATCTTGTGTTTGTTGTGCTTCTTATGCTTCTTATTGTTTGAGTGTAAGCTGTAGAAGCTATTTTGTATATGCGAGACTCCAGGTACCGGATAACCTAGCCGGCTAAAGCCCAAGGCCATCCCATGACTGGATAAGTGATCCCTGACTGACAGAGTTAAAATATGAATCTGATGCATCATGTCTTTATCAAACTGTTTCAAAAAAAACTGTTTTTGGCTTCCAACTAAATGCATCTTCAAAATTGCCCTCCCTCTGTTGTTTCACAAAGTCTCCTCTTTAGCAAAAGAGTTTCTATTTCAAAGGAAAACGGTTTCAAAACTTCTTAAAAGTTTTCTATTTCAAAGGAAAGACAGTTTTAATTCTTTCCTCAACCCAATTTGATTTCAAAAGCTCTTTGCGAAACAGTTTGAAAACCCGTCCCCTTTTCAAAAGTGTTACAATTTCACTTTCGAAAAACAAAAGTTTTGCTTTACGATCAACAAAATGTTTTCAAACCAAAGTATTTGGCTCGGTTTTAGTTTAAAATCTTTTGATTTCAACTTAGGAGCCAAATCCCTTTCAAAAATAGACTTTGCTTTCAAAAATGGACTGCAAATGATTTATAAAGCAAAATCCTTGCGAAAAGATTTTGTCTGCAACCTTCCCAAAAATGTTAGCAAAAACAAAAATGAGTTTCACAAATCTAGTTTCAAAAGTTTTGTTTTGAAAAGAGGTTTCTGAAAACAAAGTTTGAATGCGAAAGCTTTACCTTTCAAATGAGAAATGATTTGAAATCATTTTCAAAACTAGTTTTATTTTCAAAAAAGGGGGAAAGCAACTCTTTGTCTTCAAAACAAAAATGAGTTTCAAAATCTTTTGATTTGAAATCTTTCAAAAGAAAAGTGTTTTGATTTAGAAAACAAAAGCTTTAAAAAGATTTTGTTTCCAAAACTTGCATGGATTTCAACATGTTTTTCAAAAGTTTTGCAACTCACCCTCCCTCATCATTCAAATAGAATTTAAAAAAAAAGTTTTCCCAACTGGTTTCCAAACTTGCTTTACAAAAATTTTGGGTGCGTAAAAAAATGTTTTCAACTGATCTTTAAATTTGTTTCCCCAAAACCCTCGATTACAAAAGTAAAATGATTTCAAAAGGAATTTCGACTTGGTTTGCAAAAGTTTCAAGAACTCTCTTGTGAAAAAGTTTTCCTCCCAAAATCTAATTTGTGAAAGCAAGACTACTTCTCCCTTCTCGGTTCAAAAGGTTTTATGAAAACTACTTTTCGAAAGCCCTTCATTCAAAAGCTCCATTGCAAAATCATAATGCACTATTACATGTTGAACATGTAGTGAAAGCCATCTGCCTTAGATAAACCTATCTACCACCCTTCAGGAGTAACAGCCCTAAATCTCGGGGATGAGATTTCTGTAAGGGGGGTGGACTGTAACATCCTGGTTTTTCAAGTGACCAAAAATACGAACTTTTTTTTCTTTTTCTTTCTTTTCCTGCAATTGAGTGAAGCATGTAGATCTAGGTCTAAGTCAAGTCTAACTCGCTAACAAATCATTGCATACATGTAGGTTGTTTGTAGGAGTGTGTTGGAGTTCT
The DNA here is from genome assembly GCA_904845875.1 of Miscanthus lutarioriparius. Lineage (NCBI taxonomy): Eukaryota > Viridiplantae > Streptophyta > Magnoliopsida > Poales > Poaceae > Miscanthus > Miscanthus lutarioriparius. Next base: position 65,244,072 of record CAJGYO010000002.1, read on the forward strand.
TTAGTTGGTTTAGGGTTTTGTGTCGGAGAGCACAAATCCATAGCAAGAGTTCCTCCCAATCTCTCTCTTGAGCTACATCTCTTTTCCATCCAAATATCTTCTCAAACTTCCCTTTGAGTTCTTCTCAAAATTCTCCCTCAAATCCTCCTCCAAAATTTCCCACTCGAAATCTCCTTTGAAAGTCATCTCAATCCCATTTGGAACTCTTCCAAGCTTCAGCTAAAATTCCCCTTCCCAAATTCCCTACGTCACAAATGATTAAAAGGGAAAATCCTTTTTCCTTTGTTCCTCAAACCAGCCCAGCCGGCTCTCCCCCCTTCTCTCATCTCGGCCCACGCTGACAGCAGCAGCCAGGCCCAACTCACCTCTCCTCTTTCCCTCCTTTTGGCCCAGCTGCTGTCCAACCCGGTCGCCCAGGCTGCCATTTCCATTTTCCCCTCCACTTTCTCCCTGCTAGACCAAGCCCAGTTCGCAGCTGTGGCCTAGCCACCCCGGGGAGACCTAGCGAGAGCAGGGAGCTCCCAGCGCCGCTGTCGCTCGCACGCTACGTGATGCGCACGCCAGTGCCCCCTCACCCGTGCCTCACCTGCTCCGCTCCTTGATTCACGCCGCGTGTCCCTCCACGGGCATGGACGCCATGGATGACTAGAGCATCCTAGAAGCCCTAGCGCGCGGCGCTATTAAAGGCCGCCATAGCGCCGCCCCTTCTCCTCCATTTCTCAGTCGCCGCCATCCCTATCCCTCTTCCTCTGCGTGAGTAGCCACTTTCCAACGCGCCACCAGTTTCCTTGCCACCGCAAGCCCCTACTCCACCTTGCCATGCCCCACATCTCACCGGAGAGCACGCCAAGCCAAAGCCGTTGTCGAAGCCATGGCGTCGCCCGTGACGCCGTGCTCCCCGGCCGCCCGATGAGTGCCATCCCTTACCTGAGGCTGAGCCCGAGGCGCCGTCCTCCGTCTCCTCACCCAAGACTACATCGCATCGACATATGTGGCCACGACACCGGTCTCGCCACGTCGCTCGACGCTCATGGCCACGCCGAGCCTGTCCACCACCGTGCATCTGCCTCTCATCCGCGAGCACCCTCTCGCCCCTGCGTTCGCATTGTCCTCGACGTCGTCTGTGGCCGTGTCTCCACGAGCGCATCCGCGACAACCACCATAGGCCGAGCCCAAGGACCCCACGACATCCATGCAGTTGCACCACCTCATCGACGTCCACCTCAAGCCTCTGCTCCGCGCCTCGTCCTCGGCCACGGCCACGCTAAGCCCTGACCCTGTCTCGGCCCCGACGAGCCTCTCCATGCCGATGTCGTCGTGCTCCACCAAGGCCGCACCGGTGCCCTCCACTTTGACCCACACCGACGTCACCATGGCTGAGAGCAGGAGCTGCATTGCCTGCTGAAGCTGCAACTAGAATAGCAAGCCTTCGCCTTGATGCACTGCCATAGCATGTTCGTCCATGCCCCAAGCATGGTGGCAGCACCTCGACGCGCCCCCGTTCCAAGACCACAACGACTTTCCCAAACAGACGGTGAGCACCCAAAGCCCAGGACCCCATCCTTTCCCCTCCCTATCATTACTTGTGCTGAGCCCGGCCTTCGTGCCGCTGTTCCCACTATCGCAGGGAGGAACCGACCCCGCAATGCCACCATGCCAGAGGATGACAGCACCACCTGGCCATGTCCATCCTTGTGTCCGGCCTTCGTGCCGTGAATCCTTGCCTTGCAGGGAGGCTACGCCTCATTTCTCTTGGTGTGGCTACCCTGTCCTGCAACACAGGTGCTCCATCGTCTCTCGGCCGCTTGCTGCCATGTTCCGGGACAAGCCGCAGCAGCCCTCCACCTCCCCGCTTTCATCAAGGTTGACCCCCTCGAACCTAGTCGACGTCGTACGCGACATCGGCAAGACCCTTGCCTTTCTTTTCCATGTTCTCTTCATACTTGTTGACTTTGATCATCAATATCATTATCTACACTATTACTTGATCTATCAATATCCATTGTCTATACATGATCATGATCTTTATTTATTTTAAGCCTGTGCCATGCCTTCACCGCCGGACTATCTATCTTCTTGTGATTGCTATGGAGAAGTGCTACTCCATGTTGTGTCGTGTGTGGTCGGTTGTCGAGTTGTGGTTTGTTGTTGTGCCTTGTGGTCCTTCGTGGGTTGTTCATGTGTCTTATATGGACCATGCCTTCGAGCCAGTTGGGAAACGTTGTGTTTGTCCATGTCGGTCATGGGTTTATCCCGTCGTGGCCGTGGTGCCGAGCATAACTCATTCCCTTGTGTTTCGTTGTCTTCGTAGTGCCATGATCGAGAGCTCCTACCTACGTCCCTAGGATGCAGTCACCATGGACTTGATATCGTTATCGACACGGTTCTCATCCGCATCATTTGGGCCCTGTGAGACCTAATCTAGTGGGATATGTGATAGGGGACGACAATCGTGGTACCAGTGGGAGCCAACTCGTGTAGGTATAGCTTGTGGCCACGAGTTCACCTCGCCATGACCATCGGGCTCTACCTCTCTTTCTCTCGTCCTTGTCCTAACCACCTCGTATGTTTGTACCACTTCTACCACGGTGTTCCTTTAGGTCTAGTGATGACAACCACATCACTACGAGCCATAGGAATAGCCTTGTGCCGTTTAGTTGCATGGTTGTGGTGCCCTATGAGTTGGTTTGGGTTGTGGATCGTGCCTCCTTTTGTCCAACTTTCGTCCGTTCCATGACAAGTTGGTCGAAGGAGTGCGGGTTCCATTCTTTCTTCTTCCTCTCTTGTTCTAAATCCCTGTCGATCTAGTAAGATGTGGATTGAGCCTTTGGCTTGTTTGGTGTTTGTTGCTCTTTAGATTCCACTTCCCCGATTCCCGTCGTTGCCATGGCGAGTGGATCAGAGGAAGGTGAATCTTGTCTTCCCCTCTTTTGGTTCTATCGTGCTTAAGCTCTTGTATGCTTGTACCTTCTTCGACCGTAGCATTTCTGTGGTTCTTGCGGTGACAACTGCACCGCTAAGAACCCTAGGGATGTCTTAGTGCATTTAGTGCACCTAGGTCATGGTACCCTACAAGTAACCTGGACACTCGTGTTCTTTGTGTGTTGCTCCCTTCCAATGCCTCATCTCTTGCCATGATGTGTGTATTGGAAGTAGACCGCCTCTCCTCTCTCTTCTTTACTCTCCCCGTTCCACCCTCTCTTTGTTCTCATCAAGTATAATGGCGTACGTATTGAGAGAGAACGGAACTTCTCCTGCTTGTAGTCCTTTGGTTCTCGATAGTCTCCATGGCGCACGAATCGAAAACCACAAGTTGTGGTGTTTGCTTGGAATGAGCTAGGGCCTATGCCATTTCTATTTAAGCCGTATCGGTCGACACGATCGACCCAGGAAGTACTGGCTAGGCTAAGACCTAAGTTTGTGCTTAGCAAATCACCACTTGCATTTCTTTGGCCCAGGGATCGGACATCCGCCGAGAGGGCTAAGTCATTTCCCCTTTTTGTGTTCTTCTGGTGTAGTTCTTCTGTGCCTTGTTGCCTCTCTTTCCACAGTCTTTCTTGGTTTAGTGGTCTGATTGCTCTTTCGCTTGTTGCTGTTTCGAGGTAGTTGCATCAAGGATAGCGATGATCGCATCGGGACCGTTAGAGAAAGGACATGCGGGTGGAGGAAGTACCATGGAGGAGTATGACTACAAGTGCACCGAGGATCTCGGAAAAGACATTTAACAGGTGTTCCACATCCCACCCAACCTTTTAGAACCTATTAGACATGCTACAATGTAGATGCTAGTGCTTTACTTTTATGCCAATGAACTGTGATAGGTTGCATGGTAGATTGCTTGTGAGCCATTACCTTGTCACAACATATTCCCCTGCACACCCGCTGTTAGGCTAGACGCTCGCATTCTACTTACTGCTTTACTTTCACTACGCATTATACTTGTGATGTGATGTTTGGTGAAGGGATAACGTGAGTGGATAAGGCACGTGGTGCCGATAACTTGATTAAGCTAGATAATGAACTTGGGGAGATCTTGGCGTGCGTCTTGGGTGTGTGGTGAGGGTTGAGTCGATCGGACAGGATCCTACGATGAGTCTTTGGGGCAAGTCATGCCGGTGGGGTGCGACCTGGGCATCCCTCATGAGAGGTACCTATGGCGGGTGCATCTGAGAGCAGACGGGGTGTTGGTTATCCCCGGTGGAGGTGCCGTCGAGGCACGGGTTGTTGGTTATCCCCTTGAGAAGATATCCTGTCCGGTCCCCCTAAGGACTGGTATGTCTTGAGAACAGGAATCATAGGACCCTTCGTGCACACCACTCGCTCCTGATGGGTGGGAGACGATTACCCGACTGACTAGGGCGGTGCCACTACTACCAGGTTGGAAGGTGATAGTGTAGGGATGTACGGGCATGGGGGCCCACACCCTCCTAAGACAGCGTAGTGACCTTGGGGGCCGATACTACATCTCATAGTCTCAGCGTTTCGGTGGACTCCGGGGTGGCCCAGGGCTGAGTGGTAGGGTGGTACCATACTAGTTGGGAGGCAGTCGGCATCAGCCTAGGCGGGGCACCGCCGGTGATGTTGATCTTGTGGATTTCCAGGTGTACACGCTCTGCAGAGTTGAACAATCTATACGTATAGCCGCGTCCGCACGGATATGGACATTCCTATGACCTACGCTTCACTTGACTAGTGAGAGGAGTCCTTTCTACCTTTCCCCTGGGTTTTGGTGTTGGATCCGGCTTTGGCCGTTGAGGCAAGGTACGAGCGGGAGTCAACCTTGCCGCCTAGAGAGTGAGAGTGTGGTGAGATGTGTGTGATGGGATGGGTGAACGTGTGGATGAGATGGGTTAAAACTTGATGAACTATTATTATAAAACCTTGTTGAACATGCATAGGAAACCTACAGCCATATATAGGCCTTTTCATCTACCCTTGCATTCCACTTACCACAAAGCATACGCAAAAGCATAAGGTGGGAGACAGTGGCCAGTACAAATCGTACTGATAGATTTTGGACATGTTTGGACGAAATCTACGAAGACCACAAGGACATGGATTAGGAGTAGATGGTCTCGTGCCTACGCTCAAGTGTGGTTGAGAAGATGTAGTCTATGCCCGCTGACATTCTACGCCAACTCTGATGACTGCCGTGAAGGAGGAGCCTTCACCCGCTGATGCGCTACAACGACTCTGACGAAGATGTGTGTGCGTTTTCGCTAGATTAATCGATGTAATAGGTGTGTTAACCAGTGTTGAAAAACTTGTGTAAACTTGTAAATCTACGATGTATGACTATGAAATCAGCTGATAATTGATAATGAGACGGATTGCTCTCGTGATCTACTACATTATAAATCATATCTGTGGATTTTCCCTTCGAGGAAAATTGAGATCGTTTCAGCAGGCGCACTCCGTCTTCCGAGGGGTGCGAGTTATTGCACCGTGATCAGTTCCATCACCGACACGCCTATATAAGCTAGGCCCCGCCCGGCCCCCATGCACACAATCAGCCGCCACACCACCGCGCGTCAAGAAAGCGAAGCACCGCCGCCCTTCTCCCACGCACACCTCGCCCTGGCCCTCGACCCACCGACACGCACAATGCCTCGCCGCTTGAAGACAACATGGGCGAAGCTGAACCCATTGTCCTCACATTGCCCCCCGACGCCTCCACTGACGCTGTCGTCCGAATTGGACGTCGAGGTGAACCTCGAGGATGATCCGGACCGTGAGACCGCATTGGAGGAGGAACCGAAACCTCTTCCGGTGGAGGAGGTCGTCTTCAACTCGTTGGAGATGGCTCGAAAGGAGGAGGAGGACTGGCACCTCTATGCCATCACATAGAAGGAGACCGATGACTGCATCCTAAAGCGCGTCGTCGAGATCTCCAAGGAGGATGAGCGCCACCGGGAGGAGGAGAAGCGTCGCCGCGAGGAGGAGGAGCACTGCCGCATGGAGGAGGAGGAGCGTCGCCGCCAGGAGGAGAACGAGCGGCGTCTTGCGATGGACGTAGAATGGCGCCGGCGTAGGGCTGAGCGAAAGAAGCGCGAGGAGCACCGGTAGCAGGGGGGATGACGCATGCGGCAGCGCCGGCAGTAATTAGTAGCACTAGTGATTAATCAATGCCTTAGGTCAATGTAATAATTTACTTGTGCTGAAAACAACCGTGTCGTCGAATCCTTTGTTTGATCATCATCACCTTGGGTTGATACTATATTTTGCATTGCATATGACCTCTCGTTTTATTTGCTTACATATTGGATGTTGCATTTTGTATTACCTCATTTTGCTTACCTCGTTGTCACGAAGACCGTAGTATATGATATGCTACGTACCAGAGATCGAGGGGGGCAACAGGACTGTTGCTCTTCTAGAGAATATCGTGTTGCAGCATGTCTGTCATCTGTCACATCACTGCCAGGCCATTCTTTAAACCGGCAGTGATTTCCGTGTAGTGGTTACAGCATAAGTAACTTATCTTTTCTGCATCTTTCGAACACCTCCTACTAGCTCAACGGTTAAGACCCCGCAACTTAGCCCCCGATACCCATGTTTGAATCCCGGGCGGCCCAATTGTTTTGGTTTAATTTTATAATTTATTAAGAGGTCTAAAGGTCAAAACAATAAAATAAATAAACCATGGCACACATCCTATACTAGCGCAGCGGTTAAGTGTCTGAACTCTGTGGCCCGAGACCCAAGCTCAAACCTAACGGCTAGCACAAATTTTTCAATTTTTTATATATCACTGTCAGTTTTCAAAATAAACCGACAGTGCTACAAGCATCACTATCGGTTTCTTCACATCACTGCCGGTTTTTTGAAACCGACAGTGATGTTTATATATATTAACAAAAATCTTTTATATACTGAATAAATAGAAGCATATGTATTCCTATGTCGAAATGGCATGAATTTTTTTTTGCAAGCGTGTACACCCAAATTAAGATCCTACATAGGATCTTAGGTCTTTCTAATCATTTTTTTATTAATTATATTTTTCTGTGTGCTGAATGAGACAAAAGAGGGTGAATTTCATCTTGGACCCAATAGATTTTTTCATCCACCTCCACAAAATTCTTATCCCTAGGGTACATTAGAGCCTGCGTAAAAGTTTGGCACCATTCCGGATCTTTTCGTGGGTAGACTCAGTTCAACCTATAATTAAACGGTGTCATCGCGCAAAAATTTAATTAAACCTCAAAAAGTAGCAAACCTTCAAAGGAAAATCCCAAGCTTGGTGTTTCCTTCACACGTGGCACGTGCAAGCCTAAGAAAAAGTTTGAGACCAATACGACACCGGAATCACAGAAACCTTGATAACCTATGTGTATAGTCATGGTTCAATGAAAGGGCACATGTACCTCTGTGAAGCATGTATACTTCGCCTATGTCGAAATGGCTTCAAATTTTTTGGCAAGTATGTACAACCAAATTAAGACCCCACATAGGATCTTATGTTTTTCTGTTCATTTTTTTATTTATTATATTTTTCTCTGTGCCAAATGAGACAAAATAGGGTGAATTTCATCTTGAACCCAATAGATTTTTTCATCCACCTCTACAAAATTCTTATCCCTAGGGCACATTAGAGCCTATGTAAAAGTTTGGCACCATTCCAGATCTTTTCGCGGGTAGACTCAGTTCAACCTATAATTAAACGGTGTCATCGCGCGAAAATTCAATTAAACCTTAGAAAGTAGCAAACCATCTCCGGAAAATCCCAAACTTGGTGTTTCCTTCACACGTGGCACGTGCAAGCCTGAGAATAATTTTGAGACAAATATAACATCGGAATGTTACACGAATTACATGCATGACAATAATTAAACACACAAAGCCATACATATTAAAATTAGAACCCAATTAAACTATGACCTTAAAAACCTAGCTAAATAAACATTAATTACTATCGGAATCACTGCCAGGATCAATCGGGCCACTCACACTAACATGCCTCTGTAGCCATATATGATAACTGATGTCACGGATTATGTATCCGCTTGTATCGATGAAGTCCAATGCCCGTATGAGTGCACTCTCTCATGCCTCACAATACCGAACGAATGGTCGGTCATAGATGTAACCTACTAAACGACCACTGCCACTGTTAGTAATCCTTATACAGTACTAGCGTCCTTCTATAGTGAGCTGGCCGAGGTTTTTATTGCAGAAGTCCCAATCATACCCGAGTTGCTTCGTAGCTTGGTCTAGAATGGCCCACAAGCCACATGCAGCATAGGTAAGGTCCTGTAGCGCAATTTGCATATGTAGAGAAAGAAAAAAATAGAGAATGTTATTACAATATTAAACAACAAATAACCATGACTCATGTATTAATTTACCATTTTACCACATCCGCATGGTTGTAGGTCGCAAACCATTCGCTTGCTTGCGGGACGGGGATATCACTAGCATTCAAAGCAAGTGCCTTCAAGTGCGAGAAATCAGGCACCTCATAGCAAATACATCGAAGTGTCTCTAAAAAAATGCTCACGACACTTAATTGGGTGCTTATCACGTCCGGACTCTGTATTCCCGTCCCGTGGATATGGTTCCGATTATTTGAACCCCTCACAGGGATGAAAAAACTGAGTTCACATATCCATAGCCGACCACTTGCATTAGATGCCATGTTCTCGACGATGTCCGAGATAAAGAACCAGCTAAGTGCTGTTCGCAGCCAATCTATTGGGGATATAGTCTGCGACATATATGCATGCAACAATGATATTAAACTAATTAGAATTATTTGTTAGCATCAAAAAACAAAAGATGTTGGAAAATATTTCATACAATAGCTAGAATAGGGAATCATGGAATGGCCACATTAGGAGCGAATGGCTCATCGCCAGGGTGGAAACCTAGTTCTTATGGTGGGGGAGGTCCGTTGTTCATACCACCTGATCGATAAAATGCAAAAAAAAATTGAACATAAAATATATGCACAAAAAAATCTTCCAAGTAAAATGTGGCAACATAATTAAATATAGATCGAATGCAAGGAATAAGAATATATATAAATGTAGAATGCAAAGAAACATGAATATAAATATAGATCAAATGAATATAGATAGAATGTTGGAGAAGACAACATATCAATACCATTGAAAAATGCAGGAGCAATGACCAAATCACGTAGAGAGAGAGTGGATGTCTTGAGAAGTGAGAGTGAAATGTGAGAAATGAGACTGAGAGAGTTCGTGGGTGGGTTGGGATCGATGTATGTGGCCGGCAGTTTGTTTTATATAGGGGGGCATGGACATCACTACTGGTTTTTAAATAGAACTGACAGTGAAGGTGACTATCACTACCGGTTTCTAAATAGAACCGATAGTGAAGGTGCATATATATAAAGGATATATTTATTTAGATACTACAGTGGGAAAGTTTTAACAACAACGATATATTTATTTAGATAGTAATGAAATACATCAAAAAATTACAAAAAAATTAGAAATAAGTTACATATATGATAATAAAGATTTACACTAAAATTCCATATACGATAACAAAGACCTATTTGCATATAGGTCAATGTTACCATCAATGTGTATAACACATTATAATTTAACCACCTCAGTAGCATTCTTCTAGCACCAACTAGGGTCAAACAATAGCACCGAGGTGGTCTACGAGCTATATAGGTTGGAGATGATAAGGTGGCATCGATGAATCCATGCCTCTGCAGTACATGGCCTTTTTCTCGGTACAGTCCAGAGCACATCGGATTTAGCTCGGCACCGCACCAATGAACCAATGCCACTCCGAGGTAGGAAATTGCCCAGAGCACACTAGGTCTCTCTGGGCATACAGTCCAGAGCGCACCACAGCGGATGGCTCTATGAACCTCGTGGCATCTCCAATCTTCGGCGTTGCTCTATCTTAGTAGCATTCTTCTAGTACCTCATGTGTGCACCATTTTGGTGGACTATGATGCATAACGATATATGTGGTTTGTTGTGAGAGAAAAACATTGTATCATGGCTGATAAGGCCTGGCTGAAACAAACATGTATGGAGAGGCTAGCTCCTGGCCAAGTGCCATTTTATAGGAGCTAGCAGTCGTGGTACATTTTTATTTCTGAACTAAAGTTGTCAGGGTAGGTGGGAGAAGTGTTCCAACTGTTGTGGTCATGGGAGCACTGTTGGCATGTGAGGAGCATCTACACATCACTGTCGGTTTTAGTTTAAAAACGACAGTGAATTGGGCCTTCTGTGTCAGTTTGAGCAACCGACTGTGATAGAAGCTATCACTGCCAGTTTTAAAACCAAAACCGACAGTGAAGGGCCCTGCCGCCAAATTTAGGTAAAAAATATAAAAAAAAACTATGTCGGTTTGGAGCCTGCCATCGCAGCCTTTTGTAAAAATATGAAAAAGTTTGGCCCACCTGAGATTCGAGCACGGATCACGGGGTCGAGAGTGCGCGGCCTTAACCACTGAGTTAGGATAGGGAGTTCGGTTAGAATGGTTTTATTTTTTATTTTATCCTATTGTAATGCACTACTAAATAATAAATGCAAAATCAAAAAAATTTGGCCCGCCTAGGATTCGAGCGCGGGTCTCATAGTACAGAGTGCGTGGCCTTAACCGCTGAGCTAGAATAGGGAGTTTAGTTATTTTGCTTTTCTTTCTTTCTTTATTAATAGAAATAATGTAGTTAGTTTATATTCTAAAATAACACAAAAATTTGTGTCTTGATTATTTAATTCTATAATAATGAATTAATGGTCTATAATTATCAAATAATAGTGTTTGTGAACATCATCTTAATATTTGATTACATAGTCAATAATTAAATTATAGAGATGCGCACAAAATATAAATTGAATATTCAGTGCGAATTACTGATACAACGTATGCATAATGATTACATAGTTAACAATAATCTAACTATCTTTAGGTCCATCAACAATGAGGGCCTCATTGTGATCAATTCGTACGTAAGCATGTTCGTCACCCTCTTGAAGAATAGGTAGGGGTACGTTCGCCCCAAATGGAGGCATTTCCTGATAGCCCCTGTAGTCTAATTCATCCGTCACTCCATCGACACCGACAATCTTCCTTTTCCCTTCTATGACTACTTTTAGCCTTCCTTTTGTCTTGTTGTCCTTTGCATAGAAGACTTGCATAACATCTCTTGCAAGGACGAAGGGGTCGTCTCTGTATGCGGTCTTAGTGAGATCAATGGTAGTGAACCCTTCGCTGTCAGTGTTGATTTCCTCGAGCCAGACCCACTGGCAGCGAAAAGGAGCTACCTTCAACGGACCGTAGGCTAGCTCCCATATCTCCTCTATGAAACCATAGTATGTCGCCTGCACGTTGTCGTTCTCATCGTGAGCATCAAAACGAACACCACAATTTTGGTATGTGCTCTTTCCATCTTGCTTTTTTGTGTAAAATGTGAATCCATTGATCTCATACCCTTGGTACTTAAGATATGTACTCGAAGGTCCCTTGGCTAAGGCATCCAGTTGATTACCCAACTTTATTCCAAGCAAGTGATGTCGCAACCAGCTGACAAATTCATCCTTATGTTTTTTATCCAGCCAAGCCTGTTACCTGCTCGGATATAGAGTTTGTAGCGATTGCCTGTGCTCATCAATGTATGATATCATACCCTCAGCTTGCTGGAGAACAGCGAACTATTCCTGTCTGAAAGAAACAGGGTCGTCTACTATAATAGATTTCTCCCCGATCATTCCTTTGCCACGTAGTCTTCCCTCATGATGAGATTCTGGAACTCCGACCCTTTTGATGTCTAGATAATATGTGCAGAACTCAATGGCCTCATCCATTGACCATCCTTCAACCATGCCCCCTTCTGGCCTGAATCTGTTCCTAACATACCTCCTAAAAACTTTCATCAATCTTTCGAAAGGAAACATCTGATGCAGGTACATTGGGCCAAGGGCTCTAATTTGGTCAACAAGATGAATGAGCAGATGCAATGAGATATCAAAGTAAGTCAATAGGAAATGCATTTCAAGCCTAACGAGAGTTTCGGCTATGTCCCGCTGCAGCTGCTCTAGCGTGGACACATCAATGACCTTTTTTGAGATCACGTTGAAGAACGAGCAAAGCTTTATGATTGGGGCGCGGACCTTTGGGGGGAGGATACCACGCAGGGCAACAGGGAGCAGCTGAGTCATAATGACATGACAGTCATGGGCCTTCATAGGGCCATGGTTGAACTTGAGTTCTCTCATATTCACTAGCCTCTTTGGGTTCACACAGTAGCCCGTCGGGACTTTGAGTTCATTGAAGAAAGAAATAAGCGCACGCTTTTCTTCCTTCTTCAATGTCCATGACGCAACCGGAAGTTTGAACTGGCCATTCTCTAGCTCCACGGGATGCAGCTCCTTTCTGATTCCCAAGTGTTGCATGTCCAAGCGTGTGGCTAGTGAATCCTTCGATGTCCCCCCGAAGTCCATCAAAGTGTTAAGAGTGTTAGTGCATATGTTTTTAGTGATGTGCATGGGATCAAGACAGTGGCGTACACTCAGAAATGCCCAGTAAGGTAGTTTTCAGAAAACCGATTTTTTCTTCCAAACGCTCCCATCAGGCGTTGCTACTGCATTGTCCCCCTTCCCAAGGATAACCTCCAGTTTGTTGAGTTCTCGAAGTATCGTAGGCCCGTCTTGATATTTTGGAGCTAAGCGTTTCTCAATAGTATCGTTGAAATCTTTTATGTTCCTGCGATAAGGGTGATCCTTAGGTAGGAACCTACGGTGTCCCATATAAACTATCTTTGAGTTATTTGGTAGATTTATCGCATCGGTGTCGTCCAAGCACTCGACACATCCAGTATAGCCTTTTGTCTTCTCTCCGAACAACGAACCTCGACCTGGCAGGTCGGTGATTGTAGCGATAAGTACTCCCTTGATCGTGACATGTTCCTTTTTATACTCGTCCCAAATATCTGGCACATCCTTTTCAAACATCTCCACTAGTTCATCGATCACTGGTTCCAGAAACACATCGATGTCATTCCCAAGTTGTCTTGGCCCTTGGATCAGTAGTGGCATCTGGATGTACGACCGCTTCATACAGACCCAAGGTGGAAGGTTGTATATACATAGCATCACTGGCCAGGTGCTATGATTGCTTCTAACCTGGTCGAAAGGATTCTTCCCATCTGTGCTCAAAGCAAACCAAAGGTGTCTTACCTCTCCACCGATGTCCTTATAGAACATAGTATTGACAGTCCTCCAGTCATGCCCATCGGCGGGGTGCCTCATCATTGTATCTTTGTTACGCTCTTCGCCATGCCAGCGCAACAACTTGGCTGACTTTGCACATGCAAACAGCCTATGCACCCGGGGAGCTATAGGGAAATACCAAACGACCTTTACGGAACCTCCTCTGATCTTGGTACCCTCATCTGACGGCCCTTCCTTGTACCGTGGAGCTTCACACTTGGGGCACTTGTCCAAGTCTTTGTATTTTTCTTCATGGTACAATATGCAATCATTAGAACACGCGTGGATTTTTTCAACCTCGAGGCCGATGGGGCAGATCATTTGCTTGGCCAAATATGACTTTTCTGGCAACTCATTTTTTTCTGGGAGCATTTTTCTTATTATACTTAACAACTGATCAAAGCCTTTATCGCTCAATCTGTTTGTCGATTTGAACTCTAACAGCATGATGTCGGCTTTCAGTTTGCTCATTGGACAATTCCTATACAATGGTGTTTTGCCATCTTGTCTCATTTTCTCTAACTTTCTCAGCTATCTTTCACTAAGACATCCGGTCTCTACATTACGTAGCAGCTGAGAAATGCTATCGTTATTCTCGGTGTCGTCAGCTAGCGTGTTCCTAAACATATTATTAACTATGGCCATAGGTTCCGTGTTGACACCGGGTTCCTCGTCAGCTTCGTGGATGGCTACGTCAGGCATGTCCACATCATCATCATTTTCTGCAGAACATTCACACCAACCTCACCATGCATAGTCCATATCGTATAGTTTGGCATGAACCCCCTAGTAATCAAGTGCGATCGTATAGACTCAATTTGATGAAAGTTCCTATGATTCTTGCAATCTTTGCATGGGCAGAAGACAGGGTTCCCATTCCCAGCATGGGCTATGGCATCGATGATAAACTGGCTAATGCCATGCATGTATCCGCTTGTCCGTTCGGGACAGATGCATCCACTCTCGATCCATCTCTGCACAAAAAAATACTGAGACAGTAATTACAAAGAATCAATAAGAAATTGAGCTTCATGAACAACAATTGTAGCTCGAAAGTACCATTTTTGGAAAATATTATTGTACACTAATTATTGAAAATTTAAAATTAGTAGCCCCGACCCTGTAAATTGAAAATCGTAGTAAAAACAATTATTGCACAATATTGAAGAACAACTATTCTACTCTACTTCTAAGAACTAATTATAGCATCACATACTAACAATGATGATCTTGACTACCATGGAATAATTAGCTAGGAATTTAAATGTGTTCATAGACACCAACCGTTTGGATGATGGATTCACCATAATTTGAGCCTTGCACAAATGTCCAATTAAAAAAGTGCTCTCTAGAATGGAGAAAGAACTAGAATGAGAATCAAGCAATGTAGCCATCAAAACGAAGCTAATTAAGCAACAAAATCAAAAGAGTGGATGTTTGTTACTAACCTTAAAGCAAAAAGATCAAGCCATTCTTTAAAATCCAAGCGCTAGCTTCATGGTGAAGAGCAGCCGCAACAATGGAGGGAAGGCCCAAACGCGCACCTCTGTTCTCGGGATGGAAGAGAGGAGGAAAAAGAAGACGTCTGCAGCCTTTTTGTGCTGTAGGTTTATCACCGTCGGTTCTAGGCTCCAACCGATAGTGATATAGCCAAATCACTGCCGGTTTTTGGTTTGAACCGACAGTGATAAGTGCCCGTCAAAACACTGTCGGTTCAAGCCACAAACCGGCAGTCATGTGGTCCTTCACTGCCGGTTTTCGCCTAGCCCCAATCATTTTCTCATTTTCAAGCTCATAACCGACAGTGAAAGTACATTACTGCCGGTTCTCACAAATCCAACAGTGATGAAACTGGCAGTGATGTGCAAATCTGGCGTAGTGAGAATCAGTAGGCCAGAGACAAATATTCATTGAATAGATGACCGAGAGGCCTTTTAATTAAGGCAAACAAGGAAAATAAGCTCTAATTAATCACTCCTTGATATCTTAAATCATGATTAATTCATGGCAAACTCACCCCACGTCCTGGAAACGAATTCCTTTGTTAAAAAATCTCAAAAGCCCAGAACGAACTGTTTTACGGGATGGAGGGAGTACATATCAGCAATTGCAAAGCAGCTGGCCGAGGCCATCCAGCTTGTGCCTTATTTATTAGCAACGTTTTCTTTTATCTCGCTTGCATGCACCAGGATATCTCCTCCAAAGATCTCAAATGAGGATATTCTGATTAATTCATGTCAACCCCATCCATTTCTCTAGCTATAAATATAATTTAAACATATAAAGTTGTTTTGGACGCATGGGGAGGGTTTTGAACGAGATTGACCCAATGGACCATTCGTTTCATATCCAGCCCGTCACCCAGTCCCGAGGATAGAATTTAATCGCGCCTCCTCGCTTGCTTGCCGCCGTGCATGGAGGCAATCGCGCCCCATGACGTCGCGGCGGAGGATGTCGCGGCGGAGGATGTCATGGCAGAGTATCTTGTTATATCAGTTATCACCTTGGCTGGTTCGCTGTTTCATCAAGCCAGGTGCTATGGTATAGTATATATATAATGCTAGGCACTAGCCCTTAATCGCCCGGCCAGCTGCAAATTGACATTCACTCTGTCGCACAGCTAGTCGTCCAAAATCCAAACCGCTACATAGATCGACAACATATTGTAATGGTGTCCTTCAAGGCATGCCGGAGCGAGTCACAGCTGGTGTCACCGGCGCGGCCGACGCCACGCGAGACGAAGGCCCTCTCGGACATCGACGACCAGCATGCTCTGCGCTACTACGAAACGGTGGTCGGTTTCTTCCGGCGCTGCCATGGCCAGAGCAACGGACCGGATGACCCGGCGGAGGCCGTCCGGGCGGCCCTCGCGGAGGCGCTGGTGTACTACTACCCCGTCGCCGGGCGACTGAGGGAGGACGCCGGAGGGAGGCTCGAGGTGGACTGCACGGCGGAAGGGGTGGTGTTCGTGGCGACCGACGCCGACGTGCGTCTGGAGGACTTCGGAGATCCCCTGGTGCCGCCGTACCCATGTGTGGAGGAGCTGCTGTGTGATGCTGGTGATACGAGAGCTGTCATTGCCAAACCGTTGCTATTCATGCAGGTATTCTTCTTTTTTATCTATACCTCCCTCTTTCTTCCTTCTTCTTATTTCTTTTGACAATTAAAAATTTTATTAGTCGGTCATCTTAAAAATTTTATCTTTTGCAATAAGAACCATTTTCTGAATTGGTCGACGCTTGGGGCGTGTTCGGAAAAAGCCAGCGGCTGATTTTGAATCATTTCACATCCTGCCGCTCTCACAACAATCAGCCGGAATAGTTTTTTCTTCAGAACAGGCCCTTGACCTGATGTTGACATTTCGGGCACCATTAGTTTACTTCAGAGGTTGACCGTAACGAGGCTATGTGAATGTTTTGCTAAAAAATGATGTAACTTTGTTTCATTATAGATGAATGTAATTAGGGACTACTACCTATTATTCTAAACATTTTGTCCACATGAACATTTCCGTCGCAGTGCCTTCTGGCTATATAAATTTAATTACTGGAGCAAACATACTACTAAACCATCAAAATCTTTTTGGAAAAAGAATAACAAAGCAAGTAGCTAGAGACTCGGAATGCATGGTAGATAGAATCATGCAAGACATACCTAGAGCAAAAATTTATCTCCCTCGGTCTGTCCCCCTCACTTTTCTCTTCTTTTTTCTGTCTCTTAATCAATTGTCCTTCACTCTCAGCCAGTGGCAGATTTAGAATTTTTGCATGACGTATTCCGGATCAAAATTTTCATATCCAAAATGGTAAACCATTTAGCAATTTGGTAAAGTACCATAAAAATTGCCTTATAATTCAGTCTACAAATACTAAATAGTATAATAATAAGTCTTAAATTACAATACAAATAGTTCAAACAACATACTAATAGTTTGAAATATGCAATATAGAAGCTTAAAGAGGATATAGAATTACATCACTACTTTTTGGTCGTACTCTTTCTAGTGGCCATGAAAGTCTTCATTATGTCATATTCATCCACTTCATCCAAAATGTCTCTCTCAATGAGTGACACAAGGCAATCATCCAAAAGAGTATTCATTTTATTTCTGGACTTGGTTTTGACTAAATTTATTGTACAAAATGCCCTCTCAACACTTGTCGCCACTGATAGAAGCAATACCAATTTCAGAAGCAAGAAAACCAAACCATAAACTTTATGTCTATTTGTTTCCACTAGCTTAACTGAGAGGTCAACAAGGTTTTCTAGGCCATTGAATTTATCATCTTATCTCATGACATTAATATAGTAATCAAGTTACAATTCAAGCTTTAGCAAATCGGAGCCAAATAAGTCCTTACATAAAACTCAACAGTTTTGCTAACCTTTTGTGCATCAAAGGAAGAAAATGAGTTGGTTGGATTGAGTATCGACATACAAGAAAGTAACTCCATATTAATCTCATCAAATCAATTATCAAGCTCCTGACTAATTTTATCAATGACTCCAATATATACTTATGATCTTCTGAAGTGATCCTCATCTGTTTGATTTTGGGCAAACCATCTTCATCTTCCATAAGGCACATAATTACCTTCCATCGCAAGAACTTTGACACCATGTTTATTGCAAAACAAAGGGACCTTTCATGGAACTTTTTCTGTCCATTAGTCCTCCAGTGTTGCATTCTGTTCTTTGCCACACTAACAAGTTGGATTGCATGAATATTATCATGCTCCCTCCTTTGCAAATGCTCAGACAGTTCCTTTGTGTATCCAAGAATAACAAACAATAAGTGTGCATTTAAAACAAAATTGAAGGACTTAAATGCCCCAACCATAAAATGCACCTTTGTCCTATCACCCTTATATGTTGTATCCTCTCTAAGAGTGATGAGTACATCACGGATAGTGGGATGTATAGCAATGATGTTGCATACAATTTTGTAATGAGAGCCCTACCCATTATTACCTAGCCTAGGCAATCTCATCTCTTGATTTAATACACTCCTAGTTTCAAGTTCACCACAATCAAGTGCCTTCATGATATTCACAAGTCTAGCATTTCAAAGCAAGCCAAGACATTTACAAGACACTCCAACAATATTTAGCAAGGGATATTTGTTCCAAAAAACATGCACATTCAATATTGTCCTTAGGGTTAGAGATTTTGGGGATCTTGCAAGGAAGAGGAGAAATGGTAAGGAAAAAGTTCTCAGTTCTCACCAAGTCACCATGATTTCCATTGCCGCTAGTTGGGAGAGGACGATGTGGGCTGCGGCTTGGGGACACGCCAGTGCCTCTACGGCTGCCGACTAGAGATGTGGCCCATCCGTGTGGGATCATGTGGGGCCGGGAGCAACAGTGTTGAAATTAGCCAGGGCCCGGGGGATCCCGCCGGCCAGGCTGGGCTTGGGTCGAATATCCATATATGCTGCACCACCCTTGTCATGAGCTGTCTACCCGATGCCGTTCACATGACGGCGGGACTCCACGTGACGTAGATGCATATGCCATTGAAGTTTCATTTCTTATCTTTTAAGTACTGCCTTGAGTGCACCTTCCCACCAAGCAACAATATAATGGACGTGTGACTAGGAACATGGAGATGAATTTGTAGAGAGAATTGCGCCCATGCTAGCTAGCACCTGCCTCCAAGCTTATGGCACGGATGGGCAACTCAGGCATATGTGAAGACCTATTTCCTGTTGACCTTTTTTTCTCTTTTTGCCAGATTTTCTGTCCTCATGATTTGGTCTTGGACAAGGGTCCAAGCGAAGAGCTTGCATTTGTTTTGTGCCCATGTTTTCCAAATCAAGTTGCTACTTAATGGCTTGAAATGTGTTTCTTTTTCCTTCTCTTGCTATCACATTCTATACTACAAATGACATTATATTGCTTCTTAATTATTGGTATTTCCTTTTACAGTTGACTAGACTGAAATGCGGTGGATTTGTGGGTGGATTCCACATGTGTCATAACATGGCTGATGGTTTTGGTATGATTCAACTCATGAAAACTATAGCTGAATTGGCATGTGGTGCAGTAGCCCCAAGCATTCTTCCCGTATGGAAAAGACAGCTTCTAAGTAGTACAACACCACATAGCCCAACCCCCATTGTATACCCCAATGATTCATATGAACCATTACAACTAAACAGCTTGGACTCTACATGTGACGATGTGATGCTGTCAACTCCGCTCAATGAAATGGTAGTCGACTACTTCATCTTTGGGCCAAGGGAGATGACAACTCTAGAAAACCACATAAGGGGATACCACGCCCATTCAGCAACATCCTTTGAATTGATAACTGCTGTGATGTGGCGATGTCGCACAATAGCTCTGGGATACAAGTCGAATCAGATGGTGCACCTTATGATTACCATGAATGCCCGCGGGAGGTGGAACCACCATACCCCCATCCCATGGGGTTACTACAGCAATGCGCATTTCTCTCCCACAGCACAAGTAACCATCAATGAGCTCTGCAGGCAGCCGCTCATCGACACGGTTAAGCTTGTGCGCCGAACCAAGCTCAGTGTAACAGCAAAGGAGTACATGGAATCCATGTTGGAGACAATGGCATCCACGCGCAACAGGCTTTGTGAAGATCCAGCAAGAACATACGAGGTCACTGACATGAAATGGATTGCAGCAGGAAATTGTTTGCAGCTTGGGTGGGCTGAGTTTGTGGGTGCTGGCATACCGGTGGCTGGCGACATTACTTCCAAGCTAGGAAGCGATCATATGAGGTGCAAGAACCAAGACGGGGAGAACTCAACGGTGGTGTCACTGCTATTGCCAAGGTCGGCGATGCAGAGCTTCAAGAAGGAGATGGCTGTGTGGCTAAACAAACATGATGAGAAGAGTTTAATTATACAGAGTTCCCTCTAGCGGCAAGCAAGGTCTATGCAAGTATTGGTTGTGTGTCATTCTAAGAAGGATGTGTGGTGTACTGAAACACTTGCAAGTTTTATGCTCTCAATTTTAATTTTTACAAGGCCCAAACAGTTGGATATATTTATTCTTGGAATTTTTCAAAGCAGAAATAGTTGGATTTTTTATTATTCGAATTAGGTGAGGAGAAATAGTTTAACTTATTTCTCATTAACTAATTTTTGCAATGAGAAACATCTGGCAATTTGGTTGCCAGGTGTGTATCCTATTGTACAGGTATATATCTGATTGATGTATCTCGTTCGAACGGTTACAATTCCAAGGCTGAGAAGAGAAATAGTAGGATTTTTTTATTATTCGAATTACATGACGATTATGACCAAATATTGATATTGTTGTTATTATGAAAAGAGAACTTGAAAGCATCAATAGTTTCTCTGTATGAATGACTCCAAATAATAATGCATAGCGTCTTTGTTTGATGAAACAATACCCATTTCAACTTATTTACCAAAATTCAGTTTCTGAACATAGGAACTTCGGAAATAAAAACGGAAAGTGGCCTTGAAAAAGTGTAGCATAATAAGGAGGTTATGCCACACCCACAGTGTGGATGGTAAAAAGACGAGGGAATGTTCTGGGCCATCAACCTAACCAAATTGGTTTGCATTTCACCGGTGTTTGACCGTGAATGAAAAGGGAAAAGGCAAAGAATTTTCCGTTGAGAAAGTATAGTGGAATGCTCGGTACAGAAAAAGAAAGAGCGTAGATTTTCGGCACATGGACATCTTCCCATTTCACTGGTGCTTGACCGTCAAAAAGAAGAAAAAAAAAGGGGGGTGGGGGGGAGCGTAGATTTTCGGCACATGGACATCTTCCCATTTCAATGGTGCTTGACCGTCAAAAGGAAAAAAAAGGGGGGCAGAGAATTTCTTCTAGCATACACCACCCATGCATATTATTTCCTGATTGCATTTTCTAAAATTCCTTAATTTATGATCTTCCATGACTATACAATGCAGCCACATAAAATCTGTCATTCTTGGCCATTTACCATCTAGCTAAGCTACACAACCGATACCCATACATGATCCATCAGTTGGGGATTCTTGGGGCTAGAGAAAACGATGTCTGGATCTGTCCCAGTGAGGGAAGGTCCTTTTATTGTCGTCAAAATAACACGCTTGGGCCTCACACGCTGGAGAAACAAGATGGAACAGCAGTCAAAATAACCTAGCTACGTCGCTTTATACTAGTATATTACTTATATCATGTTATATGAGACAGTTTGAGACTGCCTTCATAAAAAACCGGAGTTTCTAGAGCACTTTTTAGGTGATCTCATAACTCCATTTTTTTCGGAGCATAGAGTTTATGGAGCTACACGTGTTTGGCAAAAAAAAAAAATAGAGCGGAGCTAAACAAAAACATGGAGCAGAATGGTCTCAAACAGGCTCTATATATGATCTTCTGTTGAAGTGAAAAGCTCCCTTCAAGACCTTTGTTGAGGATCCCAAGGTTTGAGGGTCAATACAACTTTGGTATTAATTATGTGAATATTCAAGGTCATTTAGAAATTTTAATTTTTAAAACCTATGTACGTAAGACATATATTTGGGACTCTAAAAGACTTTAAATACAAAGTTGTCGATTGACTAAGAACTACAATTTTAGTATAGACCATGTCAATATCCGAGATTGTTTGAAAATTTTAAATTTTAAATTTTAAAATATGTGAGCTTAAAATAATATTTGAGACTCTAGACAATTTTAAATCAAAAACTTTCCAACAAAAAGGATGTAGATCAGGTTGAGGGCTACAATTCAGACATAAAGCTTGTCTTCATATGAGTACATATGGAAAATTTGTGCATTATTTTTGGATACAACAATTTTTAAAAACAGGCACCATAAGATGCTAACGTCTGAAAATTTATTTTTTTAAATAAACGCTTAGAATGGCTACCTATGTTAATAGTGATTTTTAGAAATGGACATCTTAGGATAAACACTTCTGAATATTCATTTATAAAGACATACATCCTAAGGTGTCCACCTCTGTTTGTAACACCCTAGGTGTTTGGCTCCCACAAAATTGCATTTCATTTCATAACCATGTGCATCATCTATCTCATCATGCCATTGTTACTGAAACATGTATATGCAACATTCTCAATTATGTTTGTTTCATACTTGATTGCTTGTGAATGGTAGTAGTGAAACATGTGAATGCAACATGAGTTTCTCATACCTTGAAACAGGGCAACATGGTAGTAATATGACAAGTTTAAAATTACAACAAAGTCATGAAACATGTGAAACATGGAATTGCAACATTAGAGTGAAATTGATTATTTTGTTGCTTCATCACATGTGACCATTAGAAGTTGGTGTAGCACTTGTGTAGAGTGGTTAATTAGGGTCTAATACACCTTAACTACACTTAGGGTAATTGATGGGACATTGTTCATGTGGAACAAAATGACTAAAATGCCCTCTAGTGGAGGTTTGACTTAGAATGACCCATAGTGTGACTCTGTTTGACTGATTAAAAAGACCAACCTAGAGACCTTGCATGGTTGTGCACCCTTTACCAAAGTTGTAGCCAATTTATCAAGGAACAAAAGTTTCAATATGATCATCTCATGAAAATGGCTAGAACATGTTCAAACGAGGCCCACAAGTCATTTTTCCCTGCTGAGTTTATACTTAAGAATTTTTCTAAGTACTTAAGACGATTTACAGTTTCGTGTGTCATAGTTTGGAGCCTTGTATCTCCCTAACTAGGCCGAACCAACTCGAGCTCCAATTGACAAAGTTGTTGTACTCACTTGGATCTTCAATTTTGTTAACTATACCATGAACCAGAACGCCACCGTTTGGGTGTTATGGATCGTCGAAATCACGCTGTCAATCGTGTCATCGGGTGTCGATTCAGTCCGTTTTAGAAAACCGACAGAGCACGCCGTGGCCGACCGGCTCAGGAGCTGATCACCGCGTGGCGCGCATGCTCTGCTAGCGCCTCCACGTCGCGTGTCCGTGCCCCAGATGAAAGTCAGCGCTTCATTCACTCGCCTTTCACCTCGCCATTTCACCCCTGCCATCTCCTTCCTCCGCGAGCACGGCGGCCGGGAAGCTGTGGTAGCCGTCGAGCCAAAATCCCCCTCAACCGAGCACCTTGGTCCGATTCCTCTAAACCACAACACCACCGTGAGCTCCTCCACATCCTCGACCCCACCATCATCCCATTTTCGCCTCAGGTAGAGCTCACCGTGAGCGTGGCTCCACCGGGTCGCCATGACCGCCGTCAGCTGAGCTCACACGTGGTCGTGCTGCTCGAGCCTCTTACCATCCCCTCTCTCCCTTGCGCTAGGTCCTGTGAGTGCTACTGATGCTCAGTGAGTAGGCCACTAGGGCCGTAACGCCGTCGCCTCGCCGGAGCCGGCCAACCCGTGGCCGTGCGCCGCCATGGCCGTCGTCACTTCCTTTATCCGCGGAAATAGCTAAGATTGAGGGTACCACTAGGTGCGCACGGGTGAGGTGAACACATTGGCACCGATGGCCTCACCGGAGCTGTCACCGGCGACGAGCCACGCCGCCGTCCTTTCTTCCTCCCCTGTCTGTCTCTCTGTCGTGTGGGACCCACGCGTCAGTCGCTGAGCTGAGGCGGGAGCCTGACCTAGGCCGCGTCGAGTTCTGGGCCGCGCCAGCGCGTGCTTCACGGTCCGCCGTATTCTTCCGGGCCGGCCCAGCCGTAGGATTAGGTTTTCCATTTTCTGGTTGTTTTATTCTTTTCACATATTTGTGTATATATTCAAAAATGTGTATCTCCTAGTTGGTAGATCCAAATGATGTGGTTCCAATTTTGTTGAGTTTATGATAATGTCTAGTTTATATTAAACATATAATTTATGCCATGTTTTGTTATGAAAAATGGAGTTGCTAATTATCTCTTTTAATCATGTGGGAAATAGGGGTAATTATATCTTTTTCTTTGTAGCTCCAAATGGCATGAAATTTTTACGGTGTACTGCTCATATCATTAATAGCTTGTAGTTAAATTTTCATACATTTTGGACACTATAGGAAAGAGTTAGGTAATTCTCTTGTTTGCATGGATGGATCTTGTGTGAATTTTCATAATTTTTCTATAGATCCAGTAAAGGTAAAATTTGGTGAGTGCTATTCTTATACTAGAATGATGCTAGGAAAAATGTGAAATCTATTGCTTGACACTTTTCAATAGGGTTTCCTAATTATGCTAGAAATAGCCCTGTCATCTATTAATTTTGATACAACAAGTTCTGCTTGTTCAATTGCTTCAAAATTTTTATGGTAGTCTATGTGAAGCATGAGGTAGCTACTTTAATTTTTGTAGATTTTTCTGTACAATTTTGCTATATGTTTCTTTAATCACCTAATTAACTAAATAAATTAGAAAAGGACATAAATAATTTATTTAGAAGTTGGCACTATACTTTCTGATGTTCTTCTGGTATGTACAACAAGTTGGTAAACTAGGTTTGGTCCAATTATGCTTTTGTATCATCACTAAATAATTAATTTAGTAAACCTGTCATTTCTAGACAGATTCTATGTTTACTTGAATTCGATTGGGTTAACGTAAGAATCATGCTTTGATGTTTACAAATAATTTATAGAGAATTTCATAAGTTTTCTAGAATGTCCTCTTGCAAGTCATTTGAATTTATAGAACTCTTGTTCTGATTGAATTAAGGAACTGCTCGTTTGCATATGAAACCTTAACTGTTGATTTAAGTATGCCTTTACTATTCCTAACCTTGTGGTAATGTTCCTATGTGTGAGGCCTTTAACTGAAGATGAGCATCTTTATCTTAGGTTATGCAAGTTAGGTAAGTTGATCTTGTTATTCAAGTTAAGTTAGATACATGTCTTAAAGTGATTTGAATAGAGCTATTCTTAATCGGTAAACGAGTGTCCAGTGATGTTTTCGTTAAACACTTACTGTGATCCATTCATCATGAGCATCATGTCATTCCTTATGCATCCATGATATTTATCTTGTGCATCGGCATGCAATAGGTGTACCGAAAGGTGTGACACTGCTGGAATTCGAGGAACCGAGCGAGGAGCAGCAGCAGCCAACACCGGAGGTTCTGGAGGTGCAGCCCTCAGGAGAAGTGCCAGACGAGGTCGCCGTTGAGTGCCCAGATCACCGTCCGTGCAACTTTGTGAAAGGCAAGCCCCGGAGCATATTAAGCCTCCTAATTTCTGAAATGCAATTAAAGTATTATTGTTACATATATATTGTTGCATTAAGTTTATGTGTTGGATGCAAACACTTGCTGCATTGGTTATCCAATCCTTCTCCAAATATTGATACCCTGAATCCTATGTAGCTCAGGCTCGTGTAGTGCTTAGCCCTGCTTAAACGCGGTAGAAGTCAGGTGATTTCCTGTCACCTGCGAGATATAGGAATATACATGTGGCACGGTTGGCTATATTTGCTATTGTGGAAAAGAACCTGTCTTAATTTGAAATGAAGACCGGGGGGAGGCTTGCCGGTTTGTAGTGACTCCGTCTGTGTCGCTTAAGGACTGAATCTTGGAGCCTTTCCTGTTCATGTTGAATGCATGCCTCTCTCTTAGTTGGCCGGGTCTGGAGACCGACCACGAAGCCGAGTAGCTCACCTCAGGCCGTGAGTCGATAAGTATAAAGTGCGCCTCGGAAGGGAGCCGTAGGCGTGAGTCCAAGGGCAGGTGATTTAAAAGTCCTGATTGTCCTTGCAGTAGGGTAATCCTTGAGAGTGCTGGCGCTGATCGAACCCGCGAATTTGGTTCCTAAGTTGTCCCAAATGTGACCCACGGCTACCCTTGCAATGTATGCTAGGGTGAGAGTTAGGAATACCCCCTCAGCTGAGTTGTAATTCAATTCGAGTCACCGTCTCTCCCGGTTAGTGAGAACTTGACGGGCTTATCTCCAAAGTACATACACTAAATAACATAATGGTTCTAGAATGATGATATGATGATGACAACCTTATTATACCTGCTATTGTTAATATTGATTGCTCCTAATAAGTGAGTGCTCTAGTACAGGTGCTAATCTAGTGGAGAGGTAAATGATGATAAGCTTGATGCTAAGTTTAAATTGGTCACTATATTCATAAGCTCTTTTATGCAAATGTGTCAAGCTAGCCCACCTCATAAGCCTTGCATGATCCTTGGTGTCTTTTATTTCTGGTTTTGTTGGGTAAGTCTAGTGAGTACCTTCTCGTACTCGTGGTTTATCTCCCACCACTGCGTGACCAGTTCTACTTTGGTTGCTGCAAGTATTGCCTTCTCCCGGCTAGGGATGAAGACTAGACCGTTGGGCGCGGTCTCTCCTAGTTCTCGTACCTGATAATGCTTTTGTGGGACATGACTAAGATCTGGCAATGTATTTGAAACTATGAAGTTATGTACTAAACTATGTTGCTTCCGCAAATTTGAACTTGGTTTGTAATATTTTATTCGCACTCTGATGGATGTAATCCAGATGCCACTTGTGAAATGTTGTAACGAATGATGTGTTGTGTTGAATCACTACGGTCTTGGTTTGTATGTCGAGAGTTGTTTGAAATCCTTCATGATTTCCGGACTACCGGGGTTATGGGAGCTTAAGTACAGGTAATTTGATCACTTCGGTGATTGTTTTTGTACTTACGTTCTTATAATTTGATCGGTTCTGTTACACTGTTAGTCGATGATTTTTGAGGCAGTTGCCTGTCGGCCTCTTGAAATGATTTTCACAGGCAGACATTTTTCCTATAGGTCGTCTAACCATTTATGAAGGAAGTCGCCGGATGTACATGCCTCTGTTAATTAGAGAGGTTGTCTTCATCTTTTTGGATAAGCACAGGTTCGAAACTCGTCCTACTTCAGAAACCCAAAAAACTAAAAAAAATGGGGCTTAAGCATTTCTACCCCTGTTTTAAAACGAAATGGTGATTTTGCCCTCATTTTTTTAACTTTGTGATTTTACCCCTGCGATTTCAAAACGAAGGCAGACTTTACCCCTGCTCTCTAAAGTCTCTCTAACGGTGGTAACTTTCGGACCAAAGGACAACTTTGCCCATGCATTTTTACCCCAGTTTTTATTTTCATATTTGTGTTTTTACCCCTATTTTCATATCAACAATTTGACAATTTTGATATATAATTATACAATTCAATCAGTGCAAAACTCAACAATTTTAGAAAAAATCGACAGCATTTCAACTAACAATCCTGCAAGTAGTACCAAACAGTGTTGTTTTTCGCTCATCCAAAACCAAGTAGTACCAAACAGCCCTAGCAAGCAATGCTGCAAAATTAAATAGAGAATGGGAGGATCAGAGCGTGAGCGTGGGCCGCATCCGCATGTGGCGCGGCAAGAATAAAGTTCAGGAAAATCCAAATTGATCTTGAACTGGTAGTCCAACGTAGCTTCAGATCACCTTGAATCAACCTCCACGTGCTGCTGTGGCATGCACAGCGACTCAGCGAGCCCAGCAGCGGCTCAATCTCCTAGCCTCCTACCACCACGGCGTCGAGTGCATCAACTGAAATGCAGATCAGCGGATGGCAAGCACCAAGCGGACGCCTGGCTTCGACCCGGGTGACGAACGGACGGATCGAGGACCGATGGCACAAATCGACAGTAAGGTGGCGTTTGGATAGGGGCTACTTGGATGGTGTGGAGCATCCGAGGTGAGCGGCTACTACTCCGGTGGCACGAGGGCGAGCAACTGTTGCTCCGGCTCCGGCGGCCCGGCGCGTCAAATAGAAGGCCTGGGGAACCCACAGCATCCCATCCGCTGCGAGGGGAGGGGGAGGGTGACGGGTAGGGGGAGCACTGCCGCTAGGAGGAGCTTCGCCGCAGGAAGCCACGCTGCCCGGTGATGCCGCTGAAACCTTAAGGGGAGATACATTGCTATACGTGAGCCATCTTGTAGGCCATCTCATGCAGTGCCACGCAGGATTTTTACTAATGTGGAGGGAAGAGAGAGAAAGAGAGAAAGAGGTCGTTGTTTCATGAAACAACCACCTCATGAGCTAAAATTTAGGACTACAAGACAACTATTCTACCATTGTATGAGTTGTTGTTGCCATGCAACTCACAATTTTACTTTTATTCTATGCATAAATTAAGAAATTATGAGTTACTACGAGACAACTTAAAAAAACAACCATTGTATAGTTGTATATTAAGTCGTCTTAAAATTACGTGACACTACATGAGACTAACCTATGAGTTAAGACCAATGTAATTTGCCCTAACGCGTGCTCGGAAACCTCCCAACATGATTTCCTCCTTAACGCCCGACGAAGGTTCGAGTGACATATGAGAAAAAAACTTCTTAGGGCATTGTTGTCTTTTCGTCTAACTGCCTTTTCTTCTTTTTTTTTAAAAAAATGACGAGGGCAAAATCATAAATTTAAAAAAAATATAAAATCATCATTGAGATTTGAAGTAGGGGTAGAAACACCAAATTCCCAAGAAATTAAGTCCATCTCTTGATTCAAACTCATGATCTATGACTGAGCAATAACACCTTTTACCACTATACCGCACACGTACTTGTAAGTATAAATTGGATTCTATCTTTTTTATAAATATTTGTAATCATGTATTGAATATTTAGGCTATAAATGAACTCAAATAAAAAAAAGTTTCAACTACAAAGTTCTATATCTTATCAAGAACTACAACATTGGTATAGGATGTGTCTTCATCCGAGACTGTTCAAAAAAATCAAAAATTGAATCTCAACATAAGTGAATTTAAAACAAATATTTGATATAATAGACAACTTCAAATCAAAAACTTATCAACAACTAACATGTAGATCAGGTCTGCAATTATAATTTTGGTATTGACTATGTGAACTTTCAAGGTCGCTTAGAAATTTTGAATTTTGAATTTCAAAATCTATGAATTAAAATGCATATTCCAAACTCTAATGATATCAAATAAAAAAATTTCAAATACAAAGTTGTCGATTGTATTGAGAACTACAACTTTGGTATAGACCATGTCAACATTCAAGATTGTTTGAAATTTTTTAATTTCAAATTTTAGTATCCGTGAACTTAAAACAATATTTGGGAACTTCAAACAATTTTAAATAGAAACCTTTTCATCTACAAAGTTTTAGATCATGTGAGGGCTACAATTTTGATATAAAGTTTGTGTCATTCGAGTTCATATGAAAATGTTATGAATTTTTTTATGCAACTATCTATACAGACAGGCATCTTAAGAAACCCGCCTCTCAAAATTGATTTTAAGAGTCGAACGGTTAGAATGACCACCTATGTTTGTAGCGACTTCCAGAGATGGACATCTTAAGATGCCTACCTATGAAAACCAATTTACAGAGTCGGGCATTCTAAGGTGGTCACCTCTGTTAATCGATGATTTTCATATGCGATTGCCTTGGGAGCTTGCCTCTCTACATGACTTTCAGACGCAGGAACTTTGCTAGAGACCGTCTAACCACTTAAGGAGGCGGTTGCTAAATGTGCTCACCTTTGTTACCCATAAATGCATCTAGGCCCGTAATTAGGTTTGGCAATTAAGGACGATACAATCGTTACGACTAACATGTGTTTTGTCGCGGTATTACTTTAGTGAGATCATAATGATGATTAATATCAGGCAATTATGGTTTTCATGCCCCTAATTGATGGTGTTCATTTTAGTTTTCAAAGGATGAATGCGAAGATTGAGGATTGACTAGTTCTAAGTGTTGATGGTGTTGAGGGACACTTAGAGTAGAGATAAAATCTTTGTTTTTCCTTTGGCCGTACTATAAAGTGGGGTATGAATGGTTAGCTTGACCTAGCCGAGTCTAGTGAGTGGATGTGGTGCCCACTTGTAAAAACACGTAGCTCAAATGAAGCCCAAGAATGATTGGAATCAAAACCCAACTCAAAGGGTTTGAATTGGACGAGTTGCATCTGACTTGACACAGTGTCCTGTTTTTAGCCTTAAAAACGGGCTTGCACATTTCAGTCCAGTGCACACCAGACGTGTTGCACTAGATGGGTCTACCAGAGGTGGATGCTGGCGCATGGCAGTGCAGTTACACACAACGTGCGACTGAACCGTCCAATTTATACAAGATCAACCCGATAGTCCGTCAAGTGTCACGAATGACCTTGATAAATCCACATCACAACAAAGACCGTATTAGATTAAGCAAATACACATCACACACACAGGAGTTTGCAGCGGAAATAATATTACACAATGGACTTGTCCGGTGGTGCACCGAACTTGGCCACCGCACCATTCTACCAAAGAGGTTTGCAAATGGTGGCCGAGGGACTCAACACTCACCGGACTCCATCTAAACCTTTCCACCCTCCAACAACTTCTCTAAATCTTATGCACACTCTAAAGAGACATTACCGCACTCCATCTTTGGCTATAAATAAATTGGAATATAGGATGGCAATATTGATACGAATAGACATATTGGTGGAAAAACCTCCAATAGCTTTTTAATTATGTATTTAAATACTTTCATATTCTATTGTTGGTTTCTTGCTAGATAAAGATAGAAAGCGGGGCTAGCTCTCTAAAGTATGCACAAAATATAGAGAAGTTGTTGACAATGCAAGGATATAGAGATCAATTTTTTCAAGTGGCTCTTCAAATAAGAATTTAGGGAGTGAGTTTAAGAAAGACTATTAGAGCATCTCCAAGATTTCCAAAACCCGCCCCCAATCTTGATTTTTTGGCATGTTTGAAAAAAAACTACTCTCCAACAATTCCATATCTTAACTCTCAATCTTTTCGCACTTGGGAAAATAGACCCAGCCACGCGAAAATATATGCGCGCATATCGATCGGCCAATCTGGAGATGGAAGGACATGGGGAAGAATAAGAAGTAGGACACAGTTCCCAATGCAAATATACAAGGGAGAAAGAAAGTACAAAAGTGGTTAGTGTGATTTCAAAATTGTTCAGGTTTCGTGACCTAAAATTATCATCTATATTTTAGGAGCGGGATTTTAGAAATTATTGGAGAAGCTCAACAAATATACTCCCAACTTTTTTTAGAACTGTCAATGCAAATAAAGAGAGAAAGGACATGACTGCTAATGCAAATATATAAGAGGGAAAGATAGTATAAAACTGGCTATAGTAATATGGAAAAGTTTGAGATTCCTGATGCAAAATTGTCTTCTAGCATTTAGGAGCGAGATATTGGAAATGGTGAGAGAAAACCAACAAATATGCTCCCTAGTTTTTTTAGCAACCGAGAAAACTCACTACCCTAGTTCTTCACATCACTGTCGGTTCAAAACCCCCCTTCACAGCTGGATTTTAAACCGACAGTGGCATACCGGCAGTGATAGGAGATTGACATCACTGCCAGTTCCTAAAAACTGACACTGATGTGATTTTTAGGAAATCATAAAAATGGGCTGAAAAAATAGGGAATTTTTTTTATACCGAGAGAGACCCTACTAGACAACCACTCGGTCACGCTTCGCAAATCACAAGTCACGCGATTTTTTAAGTGAAAAATACGAGCTTCGCAGCCACCAGCGCTTGAACCCCTAACCTCTTGCTTCATATCTTCAGCCCTAACCACTCCACCTATAAGATGCTTGTGTCCAAATGAGATATTCGTCCTAACCATTTTATGTTCATCTGATTTTGAAATGAGTATTTGGGACCCTAAATGATTTCAAATGAAAAAGTTATGAACTACAAAGTTTTATAACTCTTCAAGATCTACAACTTTGGTTTTGGTCATTTCTCCATCTAAGGTCATTTGAAGAATTTAAATTTCAAATGGGAGAAAATTCAACCATAATTTTCGTTGGGTAAATATTTTAAATTAAAAGTTGTCAACTTCAAAGTTGCATAACTTTTCAAGATCTACAACATTTGTTTTGGGTGTTTCGCATTCCATGTAATAGAACCAACCAATTTATAAGAGCACAAGTACAATGGCAGCCCGTAAGCAGTCACGCTGTCATACTTAAGTCCATATAAACCTAGTAGTCCGTCAAGTACCACAAAGGGTCTCGATTCAACCAATATACAACCAAGATGGTACATGATTCAACATATATGTCACACGTTACATAAAGTTCACAAAATACAGTTCATCCATCAAAGTATGAATTAAGGTTTTTACAAACCATGTTCAGGTAAGATAGTAGCGGAAGCAAATTAAAAGTTTGAAACCAACATCTGCAACATTGTTTAAATATAGTGCCAGCTCATAATCATACTTCCACAAAAGCATAAGAGAGAGATTAATAAGAGATGCCTGCCTAGGGCTTACTCCTCATCCATAGTGGGACAGAAGTAGTTTTTGCAATAGCCATGATAAATTGTGCCATCTGCAACAATGGGTATAAAACCCTGAGTACGAGAAGGTACTCAGCTAGACTTACCCATCATAAACTAAAAATAAAGTGACTCCAAGATTATGCAAGGCTTTATAAGTGGAGCTAGCTTGATAACATTTTGCATAAAAAGCCACAAATTCAGCTATCCATTTTATAATTCGGTCATCAAGTTAATTATAGCTATTCATCTCTAGATTAGCAACTAACCTGTGCCAAACATATGGTATATCATTTAGTAGCATAATAATAGTAACCATAACTGGTATAATAATTTACTCGTACTCAGCTAGCCAAGTTTCTCCCTGTCTAGGACAGATGGCGATTCAAATCGATTTCAACCAGCTGGGAATTTATTCCTATCACAAAACCCAGGCAGACCAGGTCAACGGTCACCTTAGGTCACCTTTGGTACAACTCAGGTCCACATTTTGTGGGTTCGACAAGCGATGCACAATTAGGGACAACCAGCTGCCATGACGTTCAAGCTCGGCCTGCCCTTGGGCTCACGTCTGGCTCTCCACACATTCTTACTACCATCCAGAGTGCGCACTCTAATAGAACAGGGCCCGCCCTTAGTTGAGCTACTTAGCTTCACGGTCAGAATGAGTTATCCAGACAGCTAAGTGAGAGGCATGTGTTCAATCTTGTCAGAAGTGCCAACAACGTTATGATCCTTAACCAGCATAGATGGAACCACATGAGTCAACCTACACATAGACTCCACCCGACCTCTAGTTACATTACCCCATGGTTCTATTCCATGATAGCAAATAGAGCCAACCGTGTTTTGGTATCCACCTATATCTCGCAGGTGATAGGAAATCACCCGACTTCTTACCGTTCTAAGCATGGCTAAGCATATATTCGATCCTGGACGTACACAGGGTTAAAGGTATATATATCTGGATAAGGTAGTTCTATGCATCAAGTGGTTTCAATTCAACTCTTATCACCTAATGCATCAAACATAAAATGGCTCAAGTGAAGTTTTGTAAAACATAGGAGACTTATAATGCTCTGGGGCTTGCCTTTGAGGAAAGAGGTTGGTCTGTGATCTGGGCACTCAGGGAGGTCCTCAAGAGTTTGCTCCTCTCCTTCTAGAGCTATGGCCTGAGGTGTCTCCTGTTGTTCCTCCTCTTCTTCTTTGTTGAACTCCAAAAGAGTTATCCCCTCGGATGATCCTATATGCATGGTCATGGAATAAGATATCGTGGATGCATATATAAGGACATGTATAATGTGATATGATGTGATAAATGAATCCTCATAAGTGTTCTCAGCAGCATTGCATTAAGGTGATAACAAGTTACATTTTGTTTTACTAAGTAGGTGCATGTCTCTTCTCTAGTAACTTAAACAAACACGCGTGTGAATCATTTTCTGGACTACAAGGCAGCATCCACTTGTTTTGATCATAACTGGAGTTATACACATCAAAATAATATGGTTGTAGACTTTCTAGAAATCTTATGAAATTTCCTACAACTTTCTTTTAATCATCTTAATGTGATTCAGCAGTTATCTAAGTCAAACAATTCAATATTTCAGATCTGCCCAGAGAGCAAGCATTTCTGGCAGTAGACTTCTAACAGCTATAATTCTTAAACCATAAGGTTCATAACTATGAAAAATTAACACAAGGTATATATGTAAGTTATCTACAACTTTGTTATTAACAAGTTTTACAAAAAGGATCATTATCATCATGGAATCATCACCACAACAGAAACTACACATGTAGTCATCTAGTTGAATTATAAAGCAATAATTAACTAGTTGCCTGTAAACAAATACTTTTAAGCCTCACTAACAATATGAACAGATTATATGCATCACACACACCACAGAAAACATCATGGTTATGTCTAACTAATTTATTTATATTCATTTATTAAATTCCTTAGATAATAAGGTGATTTAAAGGATATATATTTTCAGTGCTCAATAAATTTTGACAAAATTACAGTAGCCTACATATGACCCTAATAGTCTACTATATAAATTTTAGGCCATTTGGATAAGTATAGCCATCTCTACAAAACTAACAAGTTACATATTCTTATTTTAGCAAAAATAGTTTAGCATAGTGAAAAGTGTCGAGCAGCAGATTTAATATTTTTCTTACTATACTCCTAGCATAAGAATACTATGTAAAAATTTGTATGATCATATGTTATATATTTTTACCCCATTTAATTTCACTAGAAACTAGCAATTAATTAGGATGAAATATGAAGACCATATTACAAGTATATTTACTGTAGGTTTAATATTTTTCATAGCTAGAGCATGTCAACACAAGATCAGCAAAATTAGGATCACAATTTTATCACCTTCCTAGCTGAAGTTATGCAATTTACAAGATAGAAACTATTTTAAAAGCACTTATCTTGCTCAATTTAATACTCCTAGAAAAATACCCTAAATAGTAGATTTCATATTTTTATCAAATAACACACTTCATGATGAATCCAACAAAATTTGGTTCACCCTAATTGGACACTCCTAGCTCTAGATATGAATTTTTGAAGTTTGTAACTAAATCTGTGAAAAAATAATAGAGAAAATCAATTTCAAATTGGGCGCTACAGCTAGGTGCACCCAGTGTATACACCCCGCTACGACTGACGACTGGGCCTCGTGGTCAACTCGTCCCCACGTGATAGAGAGACAGAGCAGAGCACCGCTTAACCGGCGAAAAGCTCACCGACAGCGAGGTCACCAACGACGAGGTCGGCACCAACGTGTTCCCATACTATTTCGTGTTCCCATACTATTCCGCACCTACAGGTACCCTCAGTTTGCTCAGAGGATCAATGGAGCAACCTCACCGGCGACCATGGCGGTTCAGCGGCAGCACGCGGTGGCGGACTCATCGTCTCTAGTGATGGCATGTCCAGGCGAGCGCGGCTACAACATCAGCAGGTCCTTGTAAAGCTCTAGGGTTAGGTTAGGGCGACGGTGGAGCAGCGGTGAAGCTTGGCCACAGGCATGGTGGCACGGTGGCATGAGCATGGCGGTGGTACGGTGATGTCCCAATGGGAAAGGTGATGCAAGCGTGCATTCGTATTCCCCGCGAGCTTCGTTGTCCTAAGACTAAACCCTAACGCCTAACTGCGACAGAGAACGGTGACCCAACAGGTGTGGCCACGGTGATGTGCATGGCGGCGGCGCTCTTAGCTCATGGCGGTGTGGCTCACGTTCAGGCACCGATGATGTAGTAGCGGCTCAACGAGCTACGGCGATAGCTTCTAGGAACTACGACAAAGATGAATCAAGAGAGAGAGAGAGAGAGATTGGAGGAGCGGTGGATTGGGCTGGCCACAACGAGCTTGGAGCTCGGCGACGCTCCGTGGCCATGGTGGCGATAGCGACGCGCAATGCGGCCTTACCCTTGCTCGAATGGTAGTGCTAGCGACTCGGTGAGGTGAAGCACGTCAAAGCGGAGCTATGGGAAAGATGGATTGGACGATGGTGCGGTGTGGTTGGCGTGTGAGCGCGACTGAGGCATGTGGCGGTGACGGCGGCTTTCTCCGCTCGGCTTCGAGTGAGAGAGCAAGACAAGGTGAGGCAGAGAGACTAAGCGCACATGGAGAGCGAGCGGGGACGCGGATCACTTTGTTGTTCGCATCGGCCTAATGCGCGGGCCCGACGCCGGCGTACGGTGTCCACGCGGTGGACGTGGCATGGTTAGTCGGACATAACGTCGCGCTATCCCGGCCGGTTTTAGGCCCACAATAGATGACTGACAGAGCAAGTTCGTGTACATGTAACTCCCAAATGAACTCGATTCAGCGCAAACTTCCCTAATACGAATTGTAGAGCTATCGGAGATCTACAACTTTGCTTCAATGAGTTTGGCCTCATTCGAGCTGGTTTACAAGTTAAAATGCTCCAAAGTGGTGCACATTGAAACCAAAATCAGCTTGTGAGTTGGCAAATTTTCTAAGTTTCAAAACAACATTTTGTTGAGTTTTGTGAGCCCTATTTGACTAAGTTAGACACTGAATTAGCTCATGACCCTTAAATAAATTGTGTTACTCATGACAAGAACTACAACTTTTATTTAGGTCACATAGACATGCAAGCTATCTAAACTACTGTTCAACTTTAGTCAAACTAGCATCATGAAAATGTCATTTCAAAGTAAACCAACACTTAGAAGCAAAATTGGCTTAAGTCATGAATATAAACATTGTTCCATTTATCATACTATATGTGTCTAAGGTGTTTTCATGACATCACAACCATTTGATACATTGGTCATACATGATTACAAGCATATGTAAGTATATAAGCAACATCACATGTGATAAAGACAAGGTAAATGAAATGAAACTTCATATGCTCATGCTCATGAATGCTTAGATGATGCTTGTGCTCATGAAATGCAAATGCCAAATGCAATGCTTAACACTGGGGTGTTACAGCTCCTCCCCCCTTATAGGAATCTCGTCCCAAGATTTGAAAGACCTACCATTCCTCATAAAAGGCCGGATAAACCTCACGTAAATAATCCTCCCATTCCCACGTGGCATCTTGTTCACTGTGGTTATTCCACACCTCACTATAACACAACATACCTTTGCCGACACTTTTTATAGTGGACAAAGGGTACCTTTCCCGACAGATAACCTCTCGCGAAGGTTTTGCCGACAGTTTAGAAACAGTCGCGCTATAAGCTGTGGGCAAAACTTTTGCCGACAGTTAAAGGAATCGCCGACACTTTTTGTGTTGCCAAATGGTGGACCTATGCCGACAGTTGAAACCTTTGCCGACAGTTAACCCTTTGCCGATAGTTAAGACCTACGCCGACAGTTTGAACCTTTCCCGACAGTTTGTGTGTTGGCGAAACCATTTTCAAGGTATTTTGTGAATCACGCCCTGTTCAACAACTAAACTATCGGCAAAAACTATACTGCAGATATAGATATAAATACAATTTGAATAATTTGACAAATCCACTGTTATTCATATAGAAGGAAAATCTCAATTCTTAGGAGCTAGATAGAGTTGATTCATTT
Organism: Miscanthus lutarioriparius; assembly: GCA_904845875.1. Taxonomy (NCBI): domain Eukaryota; kingdom Viridiplantae; phylum Streptophyta; class Magnoliopsida; order Poales; family Poaceae; genus Miscanthus; species Miscanthus lutarioriparius. The sequence continues at coordinate 65,281,581 of CAJGYO010000002.1, forward strand.
TCGGAAAACAGTGTTCTCATCAGGTCTGCAAAACATGACAGACGTTCTGAACTTGAGACGACTAACAAAAAAAAGCCAGAGTAATATTTTAATAGGCCACACATTTCCGCGGAGGACCATCCATGAGAATGCTCTAAGCTGCAGCGCCCTTGCCCTTCTTGTGCTGAAGCTTCTTCATGTAGAACTCAAGCTCTTTACCCTCAAGAATGTACCTGTTATACAAAAAAGAAAAGTGTATTGTAAGGAGCTGCCTGCAATATAAGATATAAGTGAAAATAAGGGGACAACTTCCATTCTACTTGAAGCCTAGAAGGATAAATTTGTGACAGCTGCCAACATATCTAAAATGTCTAGACTCACAGTGATTGTAACATAAAGAGTATAAACAAACATTAAGCTTTAAGCTACAAAAGTTAAATGGTACACAAACAGATAAGCTGCTCTAACAAAAACAAAAAAAGTCTGGTGGAAGTCCATTATTTCTTACCCATCAGCTCGGCACACCTTTGTCCGTAGTATGGGAAGAAATGCACCCCAGCAAGCTTCCACTGCCAAATTGCTCTTCAATGTGAGCGTCAAGCTCACGTCCCTTCTGACGCTCCTCAAGCTTCCTCTTGACATGGTTGCTCTTCTTTGTTTCCTCAGCTGCTGCCTCACCCTCTTATCCCTGGATGAATGAATCTCAAACAATAAGCGATCCACCAGAGGAAACATAGCAGACACTAAAGATAGAAAACTAATTAACTATAGATCTCTGCTTTATGGAAATACTTCAAGCAAAATATATTAATAAAAACAATCAAATTTAACATTTTCCATACAGAAATCTAAAACTCATAGTGCAAAAACATGCAATTCAAATGTGAACAGCATAGTATCCAATGATACAGGGAGGCTATGCAGCACAGTTCATAACTAATTCTTTAAAGTTTACTACAAAATTAAATTGTCTCAACAGATATACAAAATAGCAGGAGTTCGATCACATGCTGTCAGTAGCAATGCTTTGCTAAGCTGAAACACTCGGGTTCACAAAGGGTTGAAGAAATACTATTCCATAAGTAAATATCAGAGGCTAAACACAAGCTGTTGCAGAAGCCCTTTCTGGAATGTCAATCAGATCCCCTTCCAGGTCAATAGCTATGACCAGTTTGAGCTAGATAGAGATGCTTTGGACCCTCCTACCTTGAAATTCTTGGCAACATGTCACAGCAAATTACCCTCCGAGAAGTGCCATGATAACAGATTTAAGATAACCAATATGCTGAAGAATACTTTTCTGTAGATGTTAGCAAAATAATAGTGTTGTATTCTATCATGTTTCTAAGCATCCGGCAAAACTAAAGTTCAGAAGTCTACCTTACAAGCATCTTCATCATGAAACTTTGTTGCTAGCGTGTTGCCTCTGCAATGTTCAGAGTGCCCCTTGATGTCAACACAACACCTTAGAACCACCTTTGGACTGTTCCACCATTTGAACACGCATATCAACTACAAAAGCAATTTGCAAATCTACATTTAGCTGCAAAAATTGCTTTAGACCACATGCAGCTGAAAGGGATGCATGTCTTTTCTGTAGAATTGGGTAAGACTAGTTGCAGACCTCTTTAAATGCATGTTGTCATTGTAGTGTTGGGGAAGTTAAGAACAAGAAAACAACGAGTTACCACAAGATGCATAGAACGATTTGTTACCCAACCAAGGTTGAAATCAAATAAAATCTCTGTTATATTGGTTGAGACTGTGATCATTGTTTATAAAAACATCCATTAAAGAAAGAAAGGAACTAGCTAGACTTCTGTGACGCCTGGCGAATCTGGGTGGACCGGGCTACGGTCTACCACCCTGAGTCCAGTGGCCAAGTTGAGCACGCCAACGGGCTGATCCTCCAGGGGATCAAAACCCGCATCTACAACGAGCTCAAGATTCATGTCGGACGATGGGTGGATTATTATAGTCTTGTGCTAACTGATCATTAGCAGCTCTAAACTTAAAATCAGCCCAGCAGTATGTTCATTAAAATAAAAGCATTATTATAGAACATTGACACTTGCTATATCAAATGATACCAACAGTGTCTTTAGCTTTAGCTTTCAGAGCATATCAATTGCCTCCTTGTCCAGCTCCCGCCCCTGCTCCTGAATGATTAGCTCATATTTTTGAGCCTGCATGTTCAACTCGTGCAGCATCTTGCATTAGCATTAAGGAATGTATGTAACACCAGATGTCCTGCATAAACATGAGGAAAAAAATCATCACAGTACGTTGCATTAGAATGAAATCATCACAGGTGTTTTGGGCACTACTATACAAATGTCAACCAAAAAGTTAGCTACAGGGATATAATATATTTCATAACTGAAATTTCTACATAAAGCAAAATGCTAAGTTTAATGCATGATAGCGGACTGGACTGCCCAAACCTAGGCTCTCATATGTGCTTGTATTTTCTTTCAAAAACAAATATATCTCCAATTGTTCAACAATGATGTGATACTAGTGTCATCTGCCCATTTAATTTCTGAAAAATTGGATGTAACAGGTGTAGATGCTTATTATGATGAATTGGTATGTGTTTCTTACGATGTTGCCTTATAACAAGCTAATATTGTTCACTTCTTTGCCAATTGCAAGGGCAAAAGACAGCAGAAAACATCCCATGTCAATCGGGTTCAGCAAAAACAAGTCCACATGACCACATGTATGTCATTGATGATGTGTGCCTTTAACTTCAGAGGAATGAAGTAGAGGACTGCAATCAATGTATGTGCAGGAAATTTTAACAAGAAAATAATGGTTTTTTTTTCTATGGATTGCACAAATCTAAGCCTTTTGATTGAACTCAGCTATATGTGCAAATGCTTTTCAGAAAGAAAGAAAGAAACAATAATAGCTTGTCAGTGCTAGCTAACCATTATGAAACCTAATAGTGCATGAATTGCGACAGAGTAATAGACAGTATTGGTCACAAAGAATATTTACCTTCAAACTTTGAGTTACCAGGAATAAAAATATTCACACAATTCTCTTGCAGCATTGTAGGGAATCCACTGATCTGTGCAGCAATCATGGAACAAGATTGTTATGGGTCTCCACCGGCCAGTCATCTGAGAAAACAGATGTCTTTGGTTTTGGAATCCTGCTGCTGGAGCTGATCACTGGTCAGACGGCACTGGAGTTTGGGAAGTCATCAAATCAGAAGGGAGCCATGTTAGACTGGGTAAGTTAATGCAATATCAGTTTAATATGGTCTACATAACTTGTTCTTTTATTCTTTGACCTGCCAATGCCCCATTCTAGTTTCTGACCCTTGGGAGGAATTCCAATTATATAGACAAGCTAGTTAGAGGTTTACTAGCTACTCCCAAAGGGACATTGATGCTGTTCAGGGAGTAGTTTACTAGCAAGTAAACTAATAAATAATAAGTACCCTCCCAAAGTTAGGAATTCCCCTTAATAGAGAAGGCATGGCATATGATCATACCTGAGCTAACGGACATTGATGCTGTTCAGGTGAAGAAGATGCACCAAGAGAAGCAGCTGGACATACTTGTCGACAAGGGCCTGGGGAGCAAATATGACCGCATTGAGCTGGAGGAGATGGTGCAAGTGGCACTGCTATGTACTCAGTTCCTCCCTGGTCACAGGCCCAAAATGTCAGAGGTGGTCAGGATGCTGGAAGGCGATGGGCTTGCAGAGCGGTGGGAGGCGTCACAACACACTGAGTCACACAAATTCAAGGTGCCCGAGTTCTCCTTCAGCCGCTGCCACTCTGACCTGACGGATGACTCGTCGCTGCTGGTGCAAGCAGTGGAACTTTCTGGGCCGAGATGATACCATTGGAGACGGTCTGAGGCAAGAAGTATTCGGCAGTTGTTTCCCAGTAGAATATGTAAATACTACAAAGTGAAGCAACTGATGCTGCATCCTGTCAGAAATCGAAGCAGATCTCAATCAGCTGAACTGTACAAAGATTAAAAAAAGAGCACAACCTAGTCTAGGCATGGTACATTACTACATCTACAGGTTATGTAACTGTTGGTAGAATAAGACCATAGAGCAATATTTCCAATTTCTAATGTAATATTTTTTTGTATTTTTTCTTTATATTCTATTACTCTAGTTATAATTTGTAAAAAGCAAAAACTTTTCCCATTGGAATGCAGAGGCTTGGAAGTGTCCATGTTGTCTGTGCATTGGTCAACTCAACCAGATTGTTGTTGAAACTCAACTTCTGTCCTACATCTATACAAATACAAAATCTTCACCAGAAAATAGCAAATATTTTGCGAGGAAGAGGCACACATCAAATCGTTTATACTCTCACCTAAACCACAGGTCTTTGACAGGCTAAGATTGAAGTTCAACCATATTTTCTGACCGCGTCTGGTACAAAGGGGAAAAGGTGGAGGGAGAGAGGATCTGGGGGAGGAATTAGGAGACCGAGGAGGAGAGGAAGAGGGTGACGTACCGCCAGATTCAGCGGGCGAGGTAAGGCGCCACCGCCGCCGGCGATGACGAGGCCACGCACAAGCTTGGTCGGCTGGCCTAGCGTCGGTCGTGGCTCGCGATGCATCCAGCGTCATTGAGATGAGGCAGCTAGGGTTTCGTCGACCACAATAGCACAGGCGGATCGGAGGAAGGAGGCAGCGCCGGGTGGCACCCGCGCCGACAGCCACCGGCGGGCCCCAGGCGCGTCGCCGAGGAGGGGCGCTGTCAGCCGTGGCCGGGGCGGCCACCGTCCGCACCGGCGCAACACCCGGCGGGGGGCGCCGTCGGCCCGCGCGGCCACGAGGCGTGAGGAGGGCGTGGAGAAGGAGGAGGAGGAGGAGGAGGGCAGCCGCCGCCGCGTCGAGGGCCGGCGCTGCCGAGGTGCGGTGGCGCTGCCGTGGCCGCGTCGGTAGAGCTGGGGAGGGAGAGAGCGCGCGCTACGGGAAAGGAAGAGACGGAGAGAGAGAGAGAGAGAGAGAGGGAGGGGAGGATATATTTTTACCCAGGGCGGGTTCTTTGGCCGACACTTGCATAGTAGCTCTGTATAGGCTACGTCGACACTTTCTAAGTCTTCTAATTTTTGCCGACACTTTTTCTGCCAGCAGAGAAACACCGATAGATAATTGGTAGTCTTACGGTCTTATTGCCGACAGATGATTAGATATTAAAATGATATACAATTGCCAACACATAATATGTCGTCCAAACCTGTCTTTTGCCAACACATAAGTGTAGGCAAATGTGTGTCATGGTGTAGTGCCTCCTTGTAGAACTTAATGACCTTGCTCTATGTTACTGTTTCCATTTCTTCTAGCACTCGGATTGGTTTCTCTTCATATGTCAAATCTGATTGGATCTTAATGTTGGTGGGTGCAATGGCTTCCTCAGGTATAAGAAGGCATCTTTTCAACTGAGAAACATGGAAGACATCAAATATCGCACTCATCTCTGAAGGAAGTTTTAACTTGTAGGTGACATTTCCTTTCCATTCAATAATCTGGTATGGCCCTACATATCTAGGCGCAAGCTTCCTTTTTACTCCAAATCTCTGCACTTCCTTCATGAGTGACACTTTTAAGTACACATAGTGTGGGGGTACGACCTCAGATACCCATAGTAGCCCACAAGATGAAGACTTATGGTGCACGTTACTGCTCGACGTGTACCGCAAGACATCAAGGGTGATATCCTGAAGATGCTACGAGATCTGTTAGGAAATGCTCGATCATGTGATTCCTGTAATCTGTTATTACTTACCAGTTATCTCCTAGATCTAACCGACTTGTAACCCTACCCCTGGTTATATAAGGCGGGTAGGGGAACCTCTCAAAACACACGCAATATCATACAAACCAACGAACTATAGCAGTAGGGTATTACATCGTGCAGACAGCCCGAACCTGTCTAACTCTTGTGTCTATGTTGCCTTCTTGTTCTTGATTACGCGCACCTCTGCCGATCATCTACCTTCGTGGGATACCCCTCGGAGGACTACCGATGATATTCTATCGACAATTGGCGTGCCAGGTAGGGGTGTATGTGCTGTTTCCATGACGAACAAGATGGTACACTTTTTAAGCTCTTTGTCCTCTCCAAAGCCCGGCCAGAACTTTACGGTCGGATCGATCTCTTGGGTCATCAATGCTGATGGAGACGGAGAGATCTTCAAGCTGGTGCAGATCGATTCTACGCCAACCACACCAACACCTACAATAGCAGATCCGATATTGGAACTACCTCCGAGGTTGTTTTCACTAACAACTCACCGCCTGCTGCCCCGCTACTAGAGGAAGCAGGTCGGCAGCGACAATCTAATCGCATCCATCGATCAGGTCGGCCAGAAGCTCATCGACTGCCTCTCCCTCATAGAATCAGCTCTGACTACTCTGGTTCAGTGCCGACCATCCTCCGGTTCTGATCTATCGGAGGCTGATCGGGAAACTCCAGGGGTTACGGCCACCATCCATCAGGATGCCCTAAGGGACAAATTCACCGACCAATTTAGATACATCCATCCTCTCACCGACCCGATCGCCGACCAGCTCTCGCCGACTATCAATATGCTGCAAATCGGCCAACATCCCGAAGAATCCCTCCACACCATCCTGGAGGAAAATCCATACTCTGAGTCCCAGGGCTCTACGGAGATTGTCGCCGAAATCACTGCCGTCCAACCTCCTTTTCCACCCTTTCATGGAGGCGGGATTTTTAATGCCAGCTTCGATAGCCCTCCATGGGATGGAGAAACCAATGAGGATTGCGTAGCTCACGTCAACAGAAACGCCAACCATGCGCCTCCAATAGACGCAACACTCGACAATAAGATTGGAGTCAAGCAATCTAAGAAAGCTAAGTCAAGTCTTTTCCTAATTAAATATTGTTATTATACTTCTAGATATATCCGTATGTCTACATGATTCAGTTGGGAGAAACCTAATCACATCTTGTTGTTGCTCATGATTTCTGATCGGATACGCAAGATCATTTCCGTGGATCACGACAACCAGCAATAAGGAAAGGCGGTCGGCGATAACGCGATGTGGAGCAGTGTTTCCACCAAAGATGCTGGCAACCTCACGTATCTCAGGCATGCAAGGAAGATCTTGGACTGTGCCCTCACCTCGGTTGGACATGCTCAAGGACTTCACCTCCACATGTGGATTGACTCCATCAGGCTCTAATTACGTCCGTTCACCTATGACTCCGCGTACCCGTCTGACCTATCAAATGAACTATCTGAGCCATCAAGCAAGCAGCTAAGCGAGCTATCCATGTCACCGACCAGTAACATAAGGACGACATCACCCATACTACTCGCTCTGATCGCCTACCACGTCGCAATGATGACAACCGTGACCGCCGCCATGATGATAGTTTGGAAAGCTCAAGGGCCGGGTAATTTTGTACACGCTGACCAGATAACACCATACGCCACCGACCAGATGTTCTGTCTAAAGTTAAGTCATGCTTTAATATTTTTCTAAATATTCCCCAACCTTCGTATATCTCTATGATATTTCTCCTAGCTGTTTTCTCCATGTTTGTTCTCCAAATGATTTTCTTTCATATATGCCATCTTAAAGATGACATATAGCTAAGCATAAGGCAAATCCCCGAACAGTCATGTTGACGCTCGGATGTCCTAGAGACGGCCCTGTCTCTAGCTTCTCCCTACACGTGCATGAGCGCCTACCCTCTGCGTTAGGGGTGGTCGGCAGCGGCTCCTTAGCGATGCCCTGCTCTTCCTACATGCACACGGGCTCCGCACTCCGCGTCATGGTTAATAGGCTAGCTAGGGCTAGAGACTCAGCTACACACTAACTGGTCGAGCGGTTTTATATTAAATATAAACACATCTTCAGAATAACACTAAGTGTTCACACCAACTGATCGCCGAGCTGCATACGCTATTTCATCACCATTGAGTTCATATATTTTATTTTTACATCATGTACTACCCATTCTACACATTTGTTTCGTAGGGGCACAGTTTAGTAAACGAACTTACGCTCAGGGACTGGACAAGATGATCATCGTCTGGGTGGTCGGACTTCCTATCAGACGGACTTCACCGCCAACCAACTAGTCGAATTGCTCGATGCTCACTCCTGCTCGGTGTTCACTTCATCACTGACCAGTTGGTTGGACTGCTCATCGCATGGGCATCATCGTCAGCTATGCTGGGGGCTCACCAGCTACGCTAGGGACTCCTCGATGTCTGGATTCTTCGTGCAAGCGTCTCCAGCTAAGCTGGGGACTCCCTTGGTGGTCGGATCTTGCTATGTCTTATCGGTGTGCTATCAAGTTGCTCCATGCTATTCGGATCAGGGTGCTGATCTTGGGTAGCACATCTAGGGTCTTATGAAGTAAATGGCAGATGACGTTGGCAAGCTTTCATTAAAAATTCCTTGACCCTGCTACAAGATATCTTCAAAATCTTCCAGTAGGCTTGTGGACTACATGTGTAAATGTCATCTCGCGATGACTGTATTTATTTCTACACTAGTTTCCAGTGACATTGGGGACTAGGCCAGCACCTGAAGACTACTACTTTAGACCCTGGCACCACATGACTACTTCACCTACTGTTAGGCCTGAGGACTAATTGGGCACAATTCACCTTGCGGTGAATGTGCACTTTTCATTTTAGGGCTCAGCCCATGGACTGGTTGCCTGTTTGGCTGGTCTTCTGTCTTTCTTCTAATTTCTGGACTCTGGCACCACGTGACCACATCACCTACTGTTAGGCTCGGGGACTAAGTGGGCACACTTCACCTTGCGGTGAGTGTGTTTTCTTTAATCTATTCATTGGAAGACTCCGAGCCTCCCAAAGTTCCAGAAGATTATCCCCCTTTCTCGTGGTCGGACTCTAAGTGCGCACACTTGATTTACAGCGAAGAAATTTTCAATTTTCAACTTGAGCTCCTTACATCCTTCTAGCAAGCCTTACTTGGGTAAGCTTGGGCTCGGCCGGACAGTTAAGCTAGTCGGTTACGGTCTACAACTGCTCGACAACTCATTAGGGTGGTCAGACTATGAGTCTGACTGCTTGGCTTTGTTTACACCTGCTCGGATAAGCTCAAGACGGCGTTACATAGCGGATACAAGGTGCTCGAGGACTAGCTATGGGGGGTATGACCCCAGATACCCATGGTAGACTTCATGGGCTATGCCACTAGGGGTAATCCAGCCCACAAGACGAAGACTTACGGTGCACGGTACTACTCGGTGTGTACCGCAAGACATCAAGGGTGACATCCTAAAGATACTACGAGATCTATTAGGATATGCTTGATCCCGTGATTCCTATAATTTGTTATTACTTATCGGTTATCTTCTAGATCTGACCGACTTGTAACCCTACCCCTCGGCTATATAAGGTGGGTAGGGGACCCCCTCAAAACACACGTAATATCATACGATAGCCAATACAAACCAACGGACCATAGGAGTAGGGTATTACATTGTGCAGATGGCCTGAACCTGTCTAACTCTTGTGTCTCTGTTGCCTTCTTGTTCTTGATTACTCGCACCTCTACTAATCAATCTACCTTCGTGGGATACCCCTCGGAGGATTGCCGATGATTTTCTATCGACACATAGTCTCCCACTTCACATGTTAGTGGTCTTCTTCTTTTGTCTAGACTGAGCTACTTTCATATGATGTTGGATAATGCGTACCTGCTCTTCAGCTTTGGCGACAAAGTCAATGCCATAATATCTTATTTCTCCGGGATCAATCCAATTCAATGGAGTTCTACATTTCCGACCATACAAGGCCTAAAAGGAGCCATCTTGATGCTATCTTGATAATTGTTGTTGTAGGAAAACTCGGCTAAAAGTAGCCATTTCTCCCATGAACCCTTGGAAGATATTATACATGCTCTCAACATATCTTCTAAGATTTGGTTCACTCTCTCGGTTTGTCCAGAAGTTTGTGGATGATATGCTAGACTTCTGATTAGTTTAGTTTCCAAGGCCTGGTGCAAGTGTTCCCAGAAGCGAGCTATAAACTATGGTCCAAGATCTAAGATTATGGTCCTTGGTACTTCATGTAGCCTCACAATCTGAGAAACATACAGTTCAGCGTACTTCCCCGCGTGATATGCCATGTTAACCGATATAAAATGCGCTGACTTGGTAAGGCAATCTACAATAACCCATATAGAATCGTGACCTTGTTGTGTGAGCGGGAGGCCTGTAATAAAGTCCATACTTATTTTCTCCCATTTCCAGCCTGGAATAGGCAATGGCTGAAGTAATCTAGCAGATTTCAAATGAATGGCCTTGACTCTACTGCAATTATCACACCTAGCGACATAGGCGGTGATCTCTTTCTTCATCTTGGTCCACCAAAAATGGGTTTTCAAATCTTAATACATTTTGCTACTATCTAGATGGATAGACAACTTGGATGAATGAGCTTCATCTAAAATTTGATTTCTAAGCTCACGGTCCTTTGGTACTACCAGTCAGTGCTCAAACCATACCACACCTCTTTCATCCAACCTAAAATGTTTGGTTTCTTGTTCTTTCATCCTTCTCTTAATGTGAAATATACCTACATCTTTCTTTTGCTGTTCTATGATTTTGCTCTCAAGTGAGCAACTGACAGTGATATTGTGTAGCACAACAAGATGTAGCAAATTAAATCCATCTTACAACAAGGCTTCCAAAGTGTTACAATGAGATTTCCGACTAAGTGCATTTGCTACAACATTGGCTTTTCCTGGATGGTAATGCACTTCCAAATTATAGTCCTTGATCAGCTCTAACCACCTATGTTGTCTCATGTTCAGCTCAGGTTGAGTGAAGATATATTTGAGACTTTTGTGGTCAGTATATATGTGACATACGTTTCCCAACAAGTAATGTCTCCATACCTTCAACGCATGAACAACTGTTGTGAGCTCTAAATCATGTGTAGGATAGTTAACTTCATGCTTTCTCAACTATCAAGAAGCATTGGAAATAACTCTTCCTTCTTGCATGAACACAGACCCCAAACCTATACCCGATGCATCACAGAACACATCGACAGGCTTTTCAATGTTGGGTTGTGCTAAAACCAGAGCTGCAGTTAACAAGGTCCTTAGGGTGTGAAAAGCAGCTATACACTCTGGTGTCCAATTGAACTTTTCATCCTTCTAAAGTAGTTCGGTCATGGGCTTAGCTATCTTGGAGAAATCTGGAATGAAATGACAATAGTAGCCTGCTAGCCCTAGAAAACTATGAACTTCATGAACCGAAGCGGGGCCTTCCAATCCATGACCTCTTGTACTTTAGTCGGGTCTACAAAGATTCCATCTTTAGATAAGATATGACCCAAGAAAGATACTTTCCTCAACTAGAATTCACACTTGCTAAATTTTGCATATAATTTATGCTCCCTCAATCTAGATAAGATGATCCTTAGATGCTCTGCATGATCTACCTCATTCTCCAAATAAATCAGGATGTCATCGATAAATACAACCACAAACTTGTGGAGCTCGGGCATGAATACCAAATTCATCAAATACATGAAGTAGGTAAGAGCATTCGTCAGTCCAAAAGACATGACCAAATACTCGTACAAGCCGTACCTAGTGGAGAAAGCTATTTTAGGTACAACCTCTGGCCTAATCTTAATCTAATGATAGCCTGACCTCAAGTCAATCTTAGAGAATACCTTTACTTTTGATGAGGACATCGCCACGCTGGACACACCGACGCCATGGTCTTCCCCAAGTTGCAATTCGTTCCCAACTCAGCTGCCACGTCACCCTCGGATTCAGCAGACACGTCGTCACTGTTTCGGTCATAACTTCCTCATACGACGTCGAAACGGGCCGTTCTTGGATGCGTTGGAAAGGGGACGATGACGCCGTCGTTTTGGATCTGGTCCCAGCTCCAGAAGGTCCGTGGATCATTCTGTGTGACCACGACAAGGTGCTGCGTCACCTATTTGGGCCAACTTGGCCATGTATCGTGTCGGGCCTTAAGCCCAAGTTGTGGGCGCCCAACCCCTGGCCGTCCCCAACCCTAGGTCGAGTCTTAGACTATAAACACAGCCGCCACCACTGCTACACAATTGGGTTTTGTTTAGAGTTTAGTTTTCCATCGAGAAACTGAATCGTTCATTGTAACTGTGGTGACAAATCCTTTTACAGTGATCCAGGGCCCCCGTTCTTGATCTCGTCCACTGTGTCGATTAGTCCTTTGGAACCGAGTTCTTGAACCCACTATTGATATTCGCGTCATTCATATTTGCAATATTAGATTGTGTGTTTTACCTTCTTGCTTGTGCTCTTCGATTCGCTTGCAGGAAAAGCCTTCTTGGCGAGGTCAATCAAGTTGTGCTTGGTTGATAACCAACGGAGCAGTGGTGTAACGGTTGCAGGGTTCGAATCGTGTCTGATTTGAAGCCGGATCGCCAACGTCGAGATCTCCACAAATCGAACTTACCGGCTACCTCTCGGAAGATCAGGCCAGTATTCATTCATCAACTTTTGCCAACTGATCAAACAAGATATCGATATGGGGCAAAGGATACTTGTTCTTAATGGTCACAACATTAAGCGGCCTGTAGTCCACACACATCCGCAAGGATTTGTCCTTCTTTTTTACAAACAAGGCTGGATAACCCCATGGAGATGAACTAGGTCGAATGAGAGTTTTGTCCAAAAGTTCTTGTAGCTGAATTTTAAGTTTAGCTAACTCATTTGGTGGCATCCAATAGGGTCTTCTTAAGATAGGTGTCGTACCTGGCACTAACTCGATCTTAAATTCCACATCCCTATCAGGCGGTAAACCTAGAAATTCATCTAGAAATACATTAGGAAATTCGCAAACTACTAGAATATCATAGAGGGTAGTGGCTTGGATAGAACAAGACAAGTTTTGGAGATCAAAACTTCGGGAAAGTGGTACTAGAAAAGCGTTACCTCCCTTTGGTTCTCTCAACATAATTGTTCTAGTGCTAGTGTCAATGAGAGATCCATGGTCACTCATCGAACTCATGCCTAAGATCACATCTATGGCTAATCCGGGCAATACTATCAGATCCATTGTGTTCTCCTTCTCTTGTATCGAGATGAGCACATCTCTAACTATCTGATTTGTAGAGATAGTAGCCCCAGCAGAACTTATATTATAACCACACTTGTTTACCTCAATTATTTTCTGATCATACTTAGATGCAAATGCTTGGCTCATAAATGTATGAGAAGCTCCAGAATCAAAAAATAATAATGGTGGGATGTTTGTTAACAAGAAACATACCGGTGGTGACAACTTCTCCTGTAGGTATTTCTTCAACAGCTATGTAATGCATGTATCTAGGACGTGCCTTTGGATTTGCCTATTTCTGATTACCCTGGTTTTGATTGCCACCCTTTTTGGGATGGGGGCATTCCTTGGCCTAATGGCCCAACTGGTTACAGTTGAAGCATGGTTGATTGCTCCTTGGTCCTGCTGAGCTTCCTTGCCCTCTGTTTCCCTTGGGTAGGGCAATGGTGAATTCCTAACAGAATGTCTTCTAGGGGTGATTGGCCTGAGCTTTTGGTGGAGTTCTAAACTTAGGCACTGGTGGATGAAACTATGGCCTATCCACCACTGGAACTCTGGCCTAGGAAGATCCTGAGGCGCCTGCCTTAGCTTCTCTTTTGCGGCCCTTTGCTGCTGCCTACAAATTGTTCTGGTTCTCCTAGGTCAAGGCATCGCTGACAAACTTATTGTATGTGGTACACCTTGAGTTGGCCATGGTCTTCATCAGTTTGGTGCCAAGGCATCTCTTGAAGCTTTCTATCTTCTTTTCCTTTGTATCGATGAACCCTAGGGCGTATCGGGACAAATTATTGAAGGCATGCATGTACTCGGTAAGGGTCTTGGTCCCTTGTGTGAGTCTCATGAACACAGCTACATTCATACACATCAGCCCTGGGGAATGTGATGTCCCCTAAAGGCTAACTTGAACTGCTCCCATGTGACCTGTGAGTTGGCAGGTAGAAAGGATAGGAAATGGGTCCACCATATCCCTACCAGTCCCTACAGTTGGTGGGACACATATTCCGCTTTAGATGCTCATTAACCCTCAACAGACGGAACTTCTACTCTATTGTGTTAGGCCATTCATCTGCTTGGAGCAGTTCTTCAGCCTCTTTGAAGATGGGAGGCTTGGTGTCTTGGAAATCCTTGAAAGAGCTGTATTGATTTGGCTCAGGCCCTTGATGTTGCTGATGGGCATGAGCGGTGTTCTACGCAATGAGGCCTAGTGTATCCTCCATGGCTCTCTGATTACCCAGGAACTATGCGAAGAATTCATTCGTAGATGGTGACGGCGGTGGGGGTTAGTCACCATCGTTGCCACCTTGGCTAGTGCCTGCCCCAGCGTGAGTGCGAGTCATCTGCAATGTTGCAACAATAAGTGATTATTGGATGATGTCAGGAGATTGTAGATGAATTATGTAATCATGCCAAACTGAAATTACTGGAGAGAATTTTAAATTCATACAATAAAATAGAGGCATAATAATTCATTCTAGCAACATGACATCACCAATTTGATCACTTATCATGCTCGCAACGCGTTAACACGCATGTCATATTTCACCAGTAAAATGAAACTAGAATTTCATTAAAGTTCAACCCATAGTGAAACGACATACAAAGTTCGAATATTACACCAAAGTCAAATCACGAATACCGAACTTCAAGCTACAAGTCAGAAAGCATCTAGGCCCCTAGTTGGGTTTTGGTGATTAATGACGACACGAGATTACTATGACTAATGTGTGTTTTGCAGAGGTAATTTGAGTTAGGTCATGGTAATGGAAATTGATTGGGCAATCATGGTTGTCATGCCCCCATCAATGGAAATTGTTTTGGTTTTCAAAGGATGGACGACAAGATTAAGGACAGACTAGTGCTAAGTGTCGTTTGGCGTTAGAGAGACACTTAGAGTAGTTTAGGACTTTGTTTTTCCTTTGGCCATACTATTAAGGGGGGTATGGACTTGTAGCTTAACCTAGGTGAGTCTAATGGATTAGGTGTGGTGCACACATGTCAAACTTAGCACTAGGTAGCTCAGGAGTAGCCCTAAGATCGATAGAAGTCAACTTCATTCTCGAAGGACTTCGAATTGGAAGTGAATGGAGGGTCAAATGACTGACCGAACGCTGGTTTGGTTGTGACCGGATGCAGCATGAAGAGTCCAATTAGTTCATTTGATTAGCAGCTACAGTCATGTACTGACCGAACTCTAAACAGTACATGATCGGATGATAGGGTGCCTGCATCCGATCAACATCAGAGAGCATCCATAGGGGCATTTTGCTGACCGGACGCATCCTGTGGGTGATGACCGGATGTAGGTCAAAGTCTAGTCAGAGCTAACGGCTCTACCAGACATAGTGACGTGTACTACTGATCGGAGCGTCTGGTCACCCTAACCGGCGTGTCCGGTGACCTCAAAACTTGCTGAGTTGGCCTCCAACCGTTATGTTTTGAATGAGGGGGTATAAATACTTATCCCACTCGTTCATGGTAGGTATCTTGCCCAATTGTTCAGCTATGAAACACCTTTGGAGTGCAAGGGAGAGCTAGAGCCTAGTGTGGTGATTGAGAGTTGATAATCCAAGATTAAGGACCTCACTAGTGCATAGGGAGTAGCAAGTGTGTATCCATATTTCTCATTAGGCTTATCTTGGTCAAGTGAGAGTTTGTGCTTGTTATTCTTGGTGATCGCCATCACCTAGATGGCTCAGTGGTGGTTGGGAGCTTGGTGATCATCTGACGGAGCTTGTGGATGACCCAAGTCATGTTGTGAGCGGTTGTGGGCGATTCACCGTGATGGAGTGTCAAAGAATCAGCCCATAGAGAGCACTTGATCCTTGCGTGGATCAAGGGGGAGCTACATCCTTGTGCGGGTGCTGCAGCGAGGACTAGTGGGGAGTGGCAACTCTCCGATACCTCAGGAAAACATCACCGCATTCTTTTCCCTCTCTTTCTTTTGAGCATTTACATTTAAGCAATTCATTTCATGTCTTTACATTCCTAGAATTGTCATGCTAGAGAAGGATTGGAACCTAGGATGCAAAACTTTTGTATGTCAGAACAATAAAAACACATTCTAGACACAAGGGGTGAAATGGGCTAAGTGTAGGGCTTAATTATTGCAAAAAAACAATAGAATTAGCCCAATTCACCCCCCCTCTTGGGCATCTTGATCCTTTCAATTGGTATCGGAGCCTCATGCTCCCTAAATTAGGCTTAACCGCCTAGTGCAAGATATCCCACGGGGATGGACCCCCTCCTATCTTTGAGGGAGATGATTTTCCTTATTGGAAAATTCGCATGGAGGCATACCTAGAGGCTTTAGATGTTGGAGTTCTTAGAGCCACCTCACAAGGCTTCTCAAAACCTAAGGATGCCGCCAACCTTCAAGGCGATGAGGTTAACTACGAGAAGTGGAATGCAATGGCTAGAAACACCCTCTTTAGAGGCCTTTGCAAGGATGTCTTTAACCGTGTGTGGAACCACAAAGACGCCCATGCACTATGGTCAGACATTTGTGCGCTCCATGAGGGAACCAAGAGTGAGCGTGAGGAACGCTATCACCTTGTGATGAAAAAGCTTAATTCATTTGAGATGCTTCCTAGAGAAAGTGCCAATGAGATATATTCACGCTTGAATGTTCTTCTAGAGGAAGTCAATGGGCTTGGACTCACACAAATGCAACCATCCGATGTTGTGAGAAAGATCTTGAGTGTCCTCCCCATTGACAAGTATGGGCATATTGTGATTGTGCTTCATCAAGGTGATCTTTCCACCGCTACACCAACTCCAATATTGGGGAAGATCAATACATATGAGATGTGCATGCACATCACTCCACAAGATGGCTCTTCTTTCACCAAGAAGAAAGATTTGGCATTCAAGGCTAGCCAAGAGAAGAGGGGCAAAGCAAGAGTTGATCATGATAGCTCAAGTGATGATGAGATTGATGATGCAAGTCTTGCTCTCATGATAAGAAGAACTGCTAAGATGCTCAAGAAGCTAAACAAGAATGGTGTCAAGTTTGATGGCAAGAAGAAGAAATTATTCACTAGTAGTAGAAGGAAGCTCATCTTCGAAATGGATTGCTATAATTGTGGAGAACTTGGTCATCTAGCTCATCAATACCCCAAACCCAAGAAAGACAAGTACAAGAAGAAGTACAAGGGCAAGAAAGATGACTCAAGTGATGAATATGATAATGAGAAGAAGAAGAACAAGTCATACAAGAAGGATGGCAAGAAGAAGTAATTTCACAAGAAGAAGAAGAATGGCAAGGCATACATTGTTGGTGATTGGCTCACAAACATTGAATCATCAAGTGGCTCATCCAATGATAAAAGTGAGAATGAGAAGGAGAAGGTGGCCGCTCTTGTGATTGATTCTTCACTATTCTCACCGACACCGCCGCCATCATCCTCTACACATCTATGCCTTATGGCCAAGGGTGAACGAAAGGTGAACTACAAGACCGGTGGAAGTCATTGGGTTATTGATAGTGGTTGCACTCAATATATGACCAGTGATCCTCGTATGTTCACCTCACTAGATGAAGAAGTAGATGGTCAAGAAAGGATTACGTTTGGTGATAATTCAAAGGGCAAAGTTCAAGCATTGGGCAAAGTTGCAATATCAAATGATCATTCAATATCAAATGTGCTATATGTTGCTTCATTGAGTTTCAACTTGCTATCCGTTGGTCAATTGTGTGATGTTAGCTTTCAAAGTTTGTTTACCGAGAAGGAAGTGATTGTGTCAAAGAAAGATAAAGATCAAGTTATATTCAAGGGTTTTAGATACAACAACCTATATCCAGTGTTTGCCTAAATGGATTAAACGGCCAATAAACGGTAAATGATGGTAAATGATGGTAAACTATTTTGTTTAGGGGGTAAACGGAAATTAAACGGTTGACCGTTTAAACAGTAAAAAAACAAGAAAAACGGCCTAAACGGAATGGAGATAAACAGCATTAAACGGGCTAAACAACTGTTTAAACGGTCGTTTAGGCGAACACGAGGTAATTCTAGTTCAGTTTTGTATGGATAAATTTGTATAGTTAAGTTTATTATATTTATAAATGTGTACACTTAATATGTTACATGCATAAATATCTATATTTGGTTCTTTTCACATGCATAAATATATATACAAACAAAAATAATTGATTTTTACTCAGATAAATATGTATAAATGCTAGAATACTTGATTTTTTACATGCACATATATAATTATATGTATTTTTTTAAAAGTACAAAATCATTTAGACCGTTTAACTTTGTTTAAACACCGTGTAAACAGCCAAAACGCTTGTAACACCTCTGGTGTTTTAAACCCTAAAATATGCCATGTCATCATATGCATTGCATATCATTTGTGTGTTAGTGAAAACTTTGATATGCATTCACTAAAACAAGTTTATTTTTATGATTATATGTGTTGACTTGTATGGGATGAATAAAGTTCAAAACCTTTGTATTGAATTGGATTTCTAAAACCCTAATTTCCAGCATTTAATTCTACCCTGGAAAACCTAATTCAAAATATAAGCACATTTTGGGGTTGAACCTAAAAGAGAAAGTGTAGAGCTTGTCAATGTGTACAAAGTTGGTTTTTAGAGTTTTCAAAGTTGTTATATAAAATTTGAAGTAATTTAAAAAGGGATAAATTCTTAAAGTGTCCCCTTTTGATTTTAAACTTGCATTTTAAAATGTTGACATAATTTAAGTATGGTTATTAAAGCAAAGTTGTATAACTTTGAATTTGGAGCAACTTTTATTTTTGGAGATTTTTGAGTTACCATACAAATTTGGGAGTAATTTGAGGATTAAAGCGAGTGGCAATTCGGTAAATAGTGGGAACAGTGCAAGCAGGTAGACACCTCACCAACGGCAAGCTTCCACCTTCTTCTACTCATCCCCGCGAGTGCCACCACCGGCTTCGACATGTTCGCATCGCCTTTGTGTGTCAAGCGCACACCTTTCACCGCCGCTCTTCGCTCGCCGTTATGACTGGAAATGCTCTCACCATCGCTCTCTCCTTCCTCTGTTTTTCCCGTCAGCGCCGCCTTGCTCCGTTGAGCTCGCGCCGGAGCTATCTCACCCTCCCAGACTCAGCAAAGCACATCAACATGATCGCCATCACCTAGTGACTCCATAGCACCCACTTGCCCAGCTTCTAGCCTTTTGCTTTGCCCGGCGTAACCCCGTCTTCTCCAACCGTGACAAGGCTCCGCCGAGATCAGTTCCTCCGTGGACAGGGAGTTCGGGTGGGCTTCTTGCTTTAGCTTTTGCTGTTTCTTGATCTTCATTCTCTCGTGGTGCTCATGAGCTTGATTGTTGATCGTTTGGTTAGCTGCTTTCCTTAGAACGGAGCTTCACCGTGAGTACACGCCGCCGCCATCGTCTCCAATGTCGATGACCTAGCTCTGCCTCACCTTAGCCATCGTTTTTGCATGCATCAGCTTCAGGGTGAGCCACTGATCATGTTCGAGTGATCTATTTTACCTCTACCATGCCGTAGCCATGGGACCGTGGGATGCCGGCGAGTCTTGCTCCGTCGTGCCGCTGCGCGCGTCGTTGCTTGCGTTAGGGAGTGCTGTTGGCTCAGTTACCTGCTCAGTTAGGTTCGTTAGGAGGTACTAAGTACGTTGACGACCTTTGTATCGCTGGTGAAGTCATAGATCATCGGGCGCACATCGGCCATGCTCCGCTGAGCCGCCATCGTCGCCGGCAAGGTCGCTCCAGAGACCTAGAGCTTCAACCCGTGCCATCGCTGTGTGCGCAATGTCAAGGAGATCATGTTGGTCCGAGTCCCACTAGCGGAGACCTCACCGCCGGTCAGAAGCTCGCCGTCGCGCTGCTCTCACTGACGAGTGGGACCCTGAGGTCAGTGACCGTTTATTTGAAAATGAATTTTTCTATTTTGCAGAAATGATTAAATAGTGCTAGGATTTGTTTATTTTGTGTATAATTAAATAGAGCTCCAAAAATTATGAACTTTTTTGTGTGATCTATCTTAGATGTAAAATATTTAGGAAAAATATTAAATGTTACTTTTCAGTACATTTTGAATCTGATAAAAATTGCTCAAATTAATTAATAAATGGGTTTCCATGATTTTTCTAGGCTTAAATAATTATCCAAAAATTTTGAAAATTGTTTTTCCACTTAGTTATCATGTGATGAGCCTTCACAAAAATTTTGAGCTCATTTGGAAAAAGTTGATTTGTTTCATAATTTTGAATTAAATAATTAATTCATAAAAACAAATAGTAAACCTTAATGACTTAGGTTTTGTTTGAATTTTGGATTGAGTGATGACCTTGGGTCATTAGCATAAAATGATCCTTGATACTTAATGTAAGTGTTTGAGTTTATGAAAAAGGTTTAGTTAGTTTTTGGCTTGTAACTGTACCGCAAGGAAAGTTGTATTCAAGTTGCTACCTTTTGCATCCATCGTCAAGCATCATGTTTTATATCTCGCATCATGTTGAACATGGAATTGTTACCTCATGTAGTGAACGAAAGTGAGAATGTGGTAGTCAACCAAGTTGTTGAGGAAGTTAATCCACCTGTTGAGGTCGGGTTTGATATCTGTGGAACAACTCCAGAACCTGACTATTTCGACAATCAAGGCAAGCCCCGGATGCATTTAAACCTACCTTGTGTTTTACAAATTTATATCTCTTTTGCTTTCAAGTACTGCATTAAGTGATTAGGAGTTGAGTGAAAACCTAATTGGTGCATTACCAACATTGTTGTTTTTCCATATCAACCTTGTTACCCGTTTCAATTCGAGAATGACTATTTATGCTTAGCCATGCTTAGACCGATAAAAGTCAGGTGATTACCTGTCACCTATGAGATATAAATGGATTTTTGGATACAATTGGTTATTTATGTTATCCTGAGATATGAGCATGTGGAGTAATAAATCTAGATCGGGCAGACTTGGTGTATGAGAGCCACAAGACATGGATGTTTTGTGAGCGGGTTCTTTCCTCCTGTGTCGATTAAGAACCGTCCGTTGTTGAATTGCATGAGATGAGACTTTGTAGTACTAGCCACATACTCCCGTAAGCCTTAACTTGACTATTCTATTTCGAGAATGGCTACTCGCGCACTAGGAGTGGAGAGATGGCGGGAGTAACATGTACCCACGTGGCAATGGACTGGATTGGTGGAGTACTGTGCTTTCGGGTGGCGCGGACCTGTTCTAGTTTTAGAGGATCTGAGGGTAGGTTGGTATATGTAGGTCAGGGACCTACATATGTTGTGTGGTTGGGAATCCCCAGCTGGGTTATAATCGGTTTGAATCATCGTTGCTCCTCGGTTATGGAGACTCAACTCACTATTCATCATCGTCGTTAATAAATGAAACTTGAGGAAGATTTGAGAAAGAGTTTGATATGAAGTTCATGATCTCAATACGGATCATGGCAGATTCATATATGATCTTGATGAAGTTTTAATGGTTGAAAGAAAGAAACTGGTTAGAGACCTTTTATGCAAAAGAATTTTGATTATTGCTAAAGCCATACCTTGAATCCCTGAGCCTGCATTCTTGAGTATTATCAGTTTTACTTCGGTTAAGTCTTGTTGAGTACTTTTGTACTCAGGGTTCGTTAACCCTTGTTGTAGGTGAGCCTCATGAGCAAGTCTGCTTTGGACCGTGTTGCATGACGGTTGTTCAAATCAATGATGACAAGTAAATATGTGGTCCTTGGGCAGGGCACTTTCTTTGTGTGTTATATATTATGTTACTCATGCCACTCCACTACTATGGTTTGTAATAATAATCATACTTAGTTTGTAAGAATTGAAACAACTATTTTGTAAACTAAGTTATTGTAAGACTTCCGCTATTTTGCTCTAATGTAAATTAATGAATAAACTGTTGTAATACTACAATGACTCTGTAATGGATCCTGCTCGGAAAAATCGTGGATGATTCAGGGTTCCCCGAGGACACCCGACAGTCTTCTTAAGTTACCGGGAACATATGCATAGTCGTCAGAGGTCATTAGACAGTGACAGGTGCATGTGGGCCCTATAATTTACGAGGTTCTGCCACAACGCTAAACGAAGGGCGACCGTGTAAACACCGTCCAAAGCATATCGAGTATTTAATCATTCCACTGGCTTGGTGTTTACATCAAAATTTGGAAGAAGGATTTCAGAGGCTCAAGAGCTCCCAAAATCATGTCAGCAAAAGATCAATTGCGTCCAGACCAAAAATAGCTGATTCGGATGCAAGAACTGGAATCAGCTTTCCTGATATAACGCCAGCAGACAACGACGGAGGCTACGTTCGGTGCCAAGACGAGACATGGTGGACTCTATGACAAGGGAAAGATTAGAGTCCAAGTTACCTTAAATTAGGAATGTTTTCATTATACCAAAGATTGTATTAAGTCGTACTCGAGTAGGGTTTGTTTTGGGCTCCGGGTATAAATACCCAAACCCTGGCTATTGTAAAGAACACAATCAATCAAATACAAGTCAATTTACTTTTTTCGGCTCCGGCCACCCCTTAGGAGTAGGAGTAGAGTAGATCTCGGCGAGTTCTTCAGCGAGTACGGCTACATCGATCCGGTCAACCTCCACTGCTTGTCTGTAAGTACCGTCATGGTTTATACCTCTGTTTGTGTGGTTGCATCGATCCGGTCAACCCCCACTGTGACTCTGGTATAGGCTAGTTATCGACTCTTATCTAATTCAAGTATGGCCTGTGTGATTCTGCCTCACACCCCACTGTTTGAATTAGATTAAGGTCAAGTTATCGGCTCTACCTTTGAATGACAGTCCTTGGTAGATTCATTAAGTTACCAATATTGCTTATTGCTTTTATTGTTTATCTGATTACAGCAATATTACTCTGCCCGATTGAGATTGATCTGGATTGGCCTTATATCTTATTTAACCCATCATTTGCTAATCTAAAACTGATTTGATCTATATCTTAAACGACGAGTTATGTTTTTTATCGGTCATTTTATATCAATCTTAATTGTGCATAGTGTGCGGTTAAGGCATGTTCAATCTTGAGTAGATCTATTAGTTAGAGAGAACCGTTCCATGGTTCGTTATCATGGCCTGTGGGATTCTGCCTCTCACCCCACTGTTAGCCCTGTGGAGTGGGGATCGTTAGTTGGTAGATCTGTTCTTGAGAAGGCATGACCTTAACTGTGCGCTATGCCTGAATCAGCTATTTAGCCGATATCGAATGCTTTCACGAATAGTTCACATCATGAGATCATTGAAGTAGAGATAAGTCGAAAGATATATTAGCCCCATGATCTTATTATTGTATTACGGCCTACATGATTCTGCCTCATGCCCTACTGATATTAGTAATGAGTTAGGGTCGTCGAGTCTATTGTTGTTTCTACGGCCTGCATGATTCTGCCTCATGCCCCACTGGTCATGGCGATAGACGAGATCTAACATGTTCATTAGATTTATCTTTATTAAATGAATAAGTGGTATTGAATGTTTCTTTATATAAAAAGGGGTTCGGTTACTTGTAATCATTAGCTCTATTTAAACCAATCATCATCGATATCTTATTACCATTGATTAAATTATTGCTCGAATTATATCTATATTGGATGATAACCGATTCTTCTTACACAACCCCATGAGCTTTAACCGATTTATTCTTAAGAATATGCCGGAATCGACTATTTAGTCAATCTCCTCTCATATCGGCTCTCAGAGCCGCACATTCGGGACTGTCTGGCAACACCGGCATGTTCTGCCCTTAATTAGTGATAAACTTTCTCTCCTTGTCAATTGCAGGGTCAAATTGACTGGCACGTCTCGGGAGGATTGCGCAGGATCAACCACCCTTGCGCTGAAGCTAGGCGGATCTGCTCCATCGAGCGGACCCTTCCGGCTTGCTGCGTGTGTCCTCGGCATGAGATGAAATTCTGTGTCGACACACATTTTTGGCACGCCCGGTGGGACCCCACAATCGTCATGGCGATTCACAACAACGACAATATCCTTATGGTACATTATGAAGACCTACCTGATGAAGATAAGGATACCTTCAACAAAGCCACAAAGAATTTCAGAAGAAGTGTTTGTTGTCCTACACCAAAACACGTGACAGCACCATTATTCATAAATTTCCACTACCAAGAGTTCTACTACACGGGCAGACAGATACAGTCGAAGCTGAAGAAAGGCGTTTCTTTACGGAAGCCATAGACAAATCTGTTCGTGATGCTTTCTCAAGCCGCAATGAAGCTTTCATTGACGCATTTCACAACGCCATGAAAGAGGCGATCCATGGAATTCTAGTTGGTCAGGTTGGATCGACTTGTTACAACATTCCAGAACCGTCAACCCAAGGGACTAATCAAGTTGGTACCAGCCATCAAGGAGCAGCACCAGCTGGTAATAATGACGTCCAGGCACTTCAAGGTTCATCTGAACAAGCTCAAGATACTACTCCAAATCAGACACAGTACAATACTGGACCGTTGATACATCATGTGCAATAGCCGACGGGGCAGAATCAGAACCAAATGATTAATTTCGGCACGTCAGGCCACATACCGTCGTTGGCTCAGAAAATAGCACCATCGATTCAAATGATCCGTAGAGATATAGATCCTCATATCTACAATCAGAGACTCCAGGCAGCAAGCTAGTAGAGGACCTAGTAGATTGAGATTCCACAAGGGTATCACTATGGCATAGATTATAACACTATTTACATGATACCAAATCCAGAATATCAGGGCACATGGGATTTCAGTCCACAGATGGGTCAGCAAGTACCAAGAAATCCAAATCTGCAAGCTGATGAGTTGCTGCTGAAGGTGACCGAGATGATGAAGAATCAGTTCGGTCTGAAGCCAAAAGGGCTAACATTTTCATACAAATGCCCATATCTAGAGTGGTATGATTTGGTCGCTCTTCCTACGAATTACAGGCTCCCAGAGTTTGCCAAGTTCACTGGCCAAGACAGTACAAGCACGATAGAGCATGTCAGTCGGTATCTTACACAATTGGGTGAAGCATTAGTTGAGGATGCCCATCGAGTTCGTTTCTTCTCCTTATCCCTATCAGGGCCAGCTTTCACTTAGTTTTCGTCCCTACCAGTCAACTCCATTGCCAACTGGGCTGACCTAGAGAAGAAGTTTCATACATATTTTTACACTAGGATAGGAGAAAAGAAGATAACCGATTTGACAACCATAAGACAGAGGACTAATGAATCGGGCACTGGGTTTCTTCAGAGATTCCGAGAAACTAGGAACTTGTGTTTCTCATTGAGTTTGGTCGATGATCAGCTAGCTGCTTTAGCTGTCCAAGGAATGCTGTCAATGTGGAAAGAAAAGCTGCTAGGACAAGAATTTGACAATTTGGGTCAGTTGGCTCAACGAGTAGCAGCGCTCAATAGCCAATTCCAGAGTATGCATAGAGACACCCGATTCCAGAAGAATACCACCGTAGCCGAAGCTTATGATCCATACTCAGTCGATGACGGCTATGAGGATGAAGAGGAAGAGGTTGCTGTAGATGAATGGAATTGGGCCAAGAAGACGGTAATGGTGCCAAATCCTTGGGGAAGAGGAGTCGAAGAGAGCTATGACTTTGATGTCACAAAATCAGACAAACTCTTTGATTTCTTACTTGAGAAGGGCTAGATCAAATTGCCGGACAATCATGTCATGTTGCCCCCTGAACAGTTGAAGAATAAGATGTTCTACAAGTTCCATAATGCTACTTCTCATTCCACTAATGAGTGCAGGATTTTCTGGCAACATATACAGAGGGCTATTCAGCAAGGGAGACTCAAGTTCGATCCGCCTCGAAAGATGAAAGTTGATGATAATCCTTTCCCGGGAGATCAAAATATGGTTGATGTCGGGGTATTCAAAGGAAAAACTAAGGTTCTAACATCGGCCAAATCAAGAGAAGCTAGAATAGTTGACCCCAAGATGCAAATATCGGCTGATGAATACAGAGAAATTAGGAAACATCGTGGTCAGCAAAAGGGCCGATATGAGCAGGGGGAAATGTCAAAAGATGGAGCAACAAAGTCGCGAGTTACATCCCGGATCCTGTTGAATAAGTGGCAGCCACAGAAGGAAAAGGATTATCAGCGATGGTTAGATGATCAAGAGTACCAGCGTCAACTAGAAGAAGGAAGGTATGAAAGGAGACAAGCCGAATCACACTAGAATTGTTCTTTCTTCAGATATTGCTGGAATGAAGGTTTGAAATTGCCTACCAGACATGGCTGTCCGAATGCAAAGAATCAAGATTGGGGTTTAGGGTCGTCTCAAATCAACATGGCCCATCCATGTCCGTGGATTCACATCATCATAATGACATGGATCGGCGCTTAAAAAAAAGTGTTCATGATCGGCTGGGAAAAAGAGTCGTTGACCAAGGCTGGGTCGATCATGAAGAAAAAAGCAACAAGGGAGGATGCATTTGGCAGGAAGGCCAATGGTGCCCCGGAGGATTGACAAGAAGCCAGAAGAGAAGGGTGCAGCGCCTAAGGAATAGAGAGTTAGAATAGGCTTAGGCATCCAGTAAACCTCAAGTGTGGCGTGCAAAGCAAACAGCCGATAGAGAGCAACCATCGGCTAATATCCAAATGGCTTTTCTATTGCCGTTAGAGTTCAGAGCTCCGGTAAATCAAGAAGTTTATTCGGATTTCAATGAATCAGAGTATGAAGAGATAGTTGCCAAGTTGACAGTCATGCAGCAAGCGATATTTGACAGACCAGTTAAGCATCGGCACTTGAAAGCGTTATATATGAAAGGTCTTGTCGATCGGAAGCCAATGAGCAAGATGCTGGTGGACAGAGGTGCTTCCATCAATCTTATGCCTTATGCTACTTTTTGTAAGCTTGGCAAAGGACCAGAAGATCTATTGGAAACTGACATGATGCTCAGAGACTTCGGAGGAAATACGTCCAAGACCCGGGGGGCAATAAACGTTGAGCTAACAATCGGGAGTAAGACTCTGCTCACCACATTCTTCATCATTGATGGAAAAAGGGTCGTATAGTTTGCTCCTTGGTCATGATTGGATCCACACAAACTGCTATATACCATCGACCATGCATTAGTGTTTGATTCAATGGCATGGAGATGATGTCGAATTGGTTCGTGCTGATGAATCTGTGAGCATTGCAATGGCCGATCCAGTCTTTTGGGAACTAGGTGATTTCGAATGTTTCTCTGGCAAGACATGGGAAGGAGGCTTCATTAAGATCAACAGTGAAAGCCAACAGCAGATGCAAGCGATTGGCTCTGAGAGTTTATTTTAGTGAAAAGGGTTACGGCTTCACATCGGCCATTGGAATAAAGGAAAACAAATATTAGTTATGAGGTTTAGGCCGATGTATAAATGCTAGATAAGGCAGTAAAATTCGGAGTTAATGGATTTGAAGAAATTATGTTTCACTTAACAGGATGTTCAGCCTGGGTTGATTGTTCGTTCGACTTTTGATGTGAAAGTTTCTATTGTACATCATCCTGACACCCGGGCAACATTCGATAGCCGATTCATTCTTGGCTCTAATAGCCGGTACCATAAGGGTATCGCCTCTAGTTCGAAAAAATGAAAATCTTCAAAGACAATAAAAGCCGATACGATATGTATTACCTATAGAGCAAAAACAAAAGCAAAAAGAATCATACACAAGGACGCTGCATTCAAAAATGTTCATAGAGGAACAGGAGTCTGTGTTCATCAGGATCACCCTAAGTACAAACTAATCAAAGACCTTGTTCACCACATCCTGAGCTGATGTGATGTCTACTATGGCCTTCGCTACAACGGTGAATTCTTCAAGCAGGTCCTCGTGCTTCTCAGGGCCATCGTCAATTGGGAAGCCAACCTCCATGGTGTGGAGATCATGCTCGGTTTGGACCTGCGCTACAGTTAGCGCCACCGCCGCACCATGACGAACGCCATGGAGAGCAATCTCTTGGACGCGGTCCGGGATGTCTTGGAGACGAACGTCAATGGGGAACCCCCTTGCATTGATGGCATCCGCAGCCGCGTTCGCCGCCAATTGAAGAGACTCCAATTGCACCGTTTGGGCTGGTGGTTGCAGAAGAATATCAAGACAAAGGCAATGAAACCAGGATGGAGACGTTCATGGACCTCATCTTACCTGCTACCGTGGCATTGGACTTAGCTAGTCATGCTCGAATGGTGCTGGCCTCCTCTTCAGCCGCATTAAGGGCTGCTTGAAAGACCCCTAGATGGATCTCAAGCTGGCCATTATTCAGAATCGCTGCAGAATAATGGTCCTCGGCCGCTCTCCATTCTCGGAAGAAACTTCAGGCATCATCACCATTATATGAGTTGGAAGAACCAAATGATGAGGCCAGCATGGAGGACGCATCATCGGAAGACTTGCCAATCCTAGAGAAAAAGATGAAAGACTGTCGCTGTCACAGAACCGACCAATTTATAAGAGCATAAGTACAAAAACAATCGCCGAAATGATCAAATTCTCGAACTTGAGCCCATATAAACCCGATAGTCAACTGAAATCTCGAAGGATTTCAAACCAACTTGCATACAACCAAGATCACAGTAATTCAACATAACATATTGTATGTTACAACATTTCGCAGACATTCGCAAATAGATTACATCATCATAGAGTCATCGTTATTACAAAACAAGTCTTGTAAAACATGCGGAAGCAAATAGTTTAACTTACACACCCGAGTTCAAATACACATACTGGTTTGCTGATCACAGCCCGCAAAAGCATTCAGATAAGAGAACAGAGATCATGCCCATGATCTAGTCTTCATCACCCGCCGGGTGGAGACAATACTTATAGAATCCCTGATATAGAAGGTCATCTGCAACAAGAGGGAATAAACCCTGAGTAAGGGAATGTACTCAGCTAGACTTACCCACCGAAAACCAAAATAAATGACACCAAGGATTATGCATAGCTCAATGTAGTGGATCTGGCTGACACTTTCTTTTTGCAGAAAAGCATAAGTAATAATGATCAACTCTTAGCCTGAACTAGCAGTGACTTTTTAGCCATTAACCTGTCATCTATATTAGCACCTATACTAAGCAATCATTTTATTAGGGTGCAAACATTAATAATCATATCAGGTATTCATTGTGGCAACCTTATCATCATCATCCATTTAACCATATCGTTAAATTAATTGAATCTACGTTGTCGCTGCTCAGTCAAGTTCTCACTATCCGGGAGAGACGGCGATTCGAATCGATTCCTATCTAGCTGGAGGGGTATTCCTAAACACAAACCCTGCTTCCCCCATCGGAGTCGCAAACAAGTCACCTTTGGTATGATTCAGGAGTCGCGAGTCTGAACAGATCGATATTCTCAGAGAACCACTCTACCAAGGTTGTTCGGGACTCTAACCCACCTTGGACTTATGCTAATGGCTCTCCGCACATCCTTACAACCTCTAGAATGCCGCCACTGCTCGCATCCCCGCCTAGAGTAGAGCTACTAGGCTTCGCGGTCGGAACGACTTATCCGGCTAGCTAAGTGTTAGGCTGCGTTCAACATGACATGAGGACGTACAGCGTATCGGTCCTTAAACGACTCAGACGGAGTCACTATGTTCAAACCTACACAAGACCCCGCCCGGTCTTAATTCAATATCCACATGGTTCTTTTCCACAATAGCAAATATAGCCAACCGTGATCCACCTCATCCTAAAGCTCACAAGTGACAGGAAATCACATGACTTCTACCGCACTAAGCATGGCTAAGCATTTAACCCGTTCCTGAACTTAAATAGGTTTCTAGTGCGATATCTAGACAAGGAAGGATATATAATGCAGCAATTGGTTCCAACCACTTTCTATAATTAATGCATCATCAACAATAAAAGATACTCAATGTATTTGTAAAAACATGAGAGGCTTAATATGCTCCGGGGCTTGCCTTTCAGGAACGAGGAAGGCTGGTGGTCAGGGCACTCGGGCAATTCCTCTGCGGCGACTGCTTCGTCGGCTTCCTGCACCTCAGGTTCCTCCTCTTGGTTGGCTCCCTCAAACTCTAGCAACATCACTCCCTCCGGCACACCTATTGCATGAATGCGTAAGATAAATATCATGGGTGCACATGAACGAATGTCAGGGATGCTCGGGGAATGCACATGTTCGCTGTAGTTTGCATATTCCAACTTAAGCCCTATTCAAATCACTTTACTTACCAAGTTTATACAACCTAATGTATAATTGCTCATCTTTAGTTAATGACCTAGCACATGCACCTAAGCATATTCTCAAGTTAGGCTAACCCCTAA
Organism: Miscanthus lutarioriparius; assembly: GCA_904845875.1. Lineage (NCBI taxonomy): Eukaryota > Viridiplantae > Streptophyta > Magnoliopsida > Poales > Poaceae > Miscanthus > Miscanthus lutarioriparius. The sequence continues at coordinate 65,311,908 of CAJGYO010000002.1, forward strand.
CAATCAACAGAAACATTGCGTCAAGCATACACTCAAGCATTTGTATTTCAGCAAAATGAAGACTATGTAGCGGTGCAGTAAACTAGCCATAACTGGAGATTTATAAATCCAATTGACTTGCAACAAGACAATCTGGAAAGCTTATAAAATTGTCTACAATTCATTTTTAGACCTCAAAGCATGATTCAACACTTTACCAAGTCGAATTCATAAATCAACAGAACTCTGTCCTCACATGGCAGAGAGTAAGCAAAACCGAACCTAACTTTAAACAGATATAGTTTCTAAACTACGGGGCCAAATGCCCTCACATTTTGACAGGTGATAGATACATAAATTATCTACAACTTTTGTATTCATCCCATTCACAGAAAATCAAAATATCATGGGGAACTTTCCAAAGTCCCCAGATCTATCCAAAAGGACATAATGCAAACAAATAAATATTAACTTATGATATAAACACTTAATTGGAGAAAACCAACTTTACTCACATATCACACATATCACAAGAACACCAGAAAGTAGGGTGTTCATCCCCAAAACATTTCTTTTAATACCTTTCTTAATTTATTTAATTAATTAGAGGAAATAGTAAACATATATGAAAACTACATCATTAAATCTACAAAAATTACAATAGACACTACATGTCCTAAGTAGACTACCATAAAAATGTCACACCATTTGAGTAAGTATAACAACCTACACAAAAATGGTAAGGCAGAATGGCTTAAAATGGCATAATTAGGAAACCTTAGTGAAAAGTGTCAAGCACCAGATTTCATATTTTTCCTAGCATCCTTAAGGTACTAAGATACTACCTACCAAGTTTCATGGCCATAGGATTCCTAGATAATTTACAAAAATTCACTCAAGTATCTACCAATAATAAAAGGAAAATCTATAACTCAAAAACTACACATGCAATGACTGTCAAATTTTAACCAGAGCTTCTACTATACAAGACTAGATTACCCACAAAATTTCACAATTTTTGGATCACAGAAACTCAAGATATGATTTAAACAAGTTTGTATGCATTCAAAAACACTTTTCAAGTTCCTATTTAATTCATCCAAATTTTCCACTACAAGTGTTCATGTCATATTTTTCGTAAATACTAGACTTTACTATGATCCTAACAAAATTTGAATCATATCATTTGGATCTACCAATTTGGAGATATAAATTTCACAAAACAGCACTAAAACTGGAATTATTTGAACTAGCTTCTACTCAACGGTCACTGACGAGCGGGGCCCTCGGGTCAAACGACCCCACAGGTCAGCGAAAGAAAACAGGGGACGGTGGCGTTCGATGGCGCGGCGGGGGTCTAGCTCGCCGACGGCGAGGACTCCGGTGAAACCGAAGGCACCGGCATGCTCGCCTTGACGAACCGCATCTAACCATGTCCTACTCGCAACCTCTACCGAGCTCGAGCAAGGATGGCGGCGCGCATGGCGGACGTCGGCGTGGTCCGACAGTGCGCCGGCGAGGTTCGGCCCCATAGGGCACGGCTAAGCTTGGTATGAGCTTCAGGGGGTCGTGAGGAAGCTAAGGGGAGGGAGAAATGAGCATGAGAAAGCTCCGGAGGTGGTCGGCCACGGATGGCTCCAACTCCGGCGAGGCTCTGTCATGGCGGGCGGTGGCGGAAATGGCCGAAGGCCCTCACCTAAGGACGATTCGATGCAACAAGCTAGCGGAGATGGTGAAGCTAGGCAAAGTGAAGCTTCCTGCTAGCTGGAGCGAGGTAGAAGGCGATGGCGAGCATGCGCAAGCTCGGTGGGACAATGGCGGGGCGGTGGCTCCACTTCGACGCTTCTGGTGAGTGGAAGAAGTGAAGCAGGATGATGAAGAGTGAGCAGACAGGCAGGCGGACATGGCTTCAAGACGGAGGACACCAGGCAGCGATGGCAGGCCAGCCACGGCATGTGGCGGCCACGCGGTGGCTGGTCTCTGTTGCCGGTCGGCCCTGTTCCGGTCTAAACTTTGCGTTTTAGATTTTAACAGTACCGACTGAAAGGCAAAGTTTGACAATAATTCACTCCTAATCCGTTATGATATAGCTCAAGGTGTAATTGACAAAGTTGAACATCTACATGTGAACTACAACTTTTACAATTGGAGCTCGAGCTGGTTTGGCTTTGTTTGGGAGCTACAAGGTGCATAAGTTGGGTACATGAAACTAAAATCGGTTCACAGACTTAGAAATTGTCCTGAGTTTCCAAATAGACCTCAAACTAACTTGTGAGCCCTTTTTGAACATGTTGTGCACATTTTCATGACTTGGCTTCTAAACAAAGTTTGTTCCTTATAAAATTTGCTACAACTTTGTTTTAGGTTGCTCAGACATGCAAACATCCTAAGCTACACTTTTTAAACAGTCAAACTCAGGAGCTCTAGGGGTCCAAATTGGTCAAACCCTAGCTTGGAAACCTAATTAGGCAAAATGATCAACATGAACATTGTTCCTAATGACATTCTAAGTATAACTAAGGTTCTTAGGAGAATAATTAGCCACACCCCACTTTGGTCACACAAGAATCAAGCATGGTATGTACTGAAACAATGGAAAACACATAAAATGGTACACTTGTTTCATAGTCATGTTTCACATGTTTCATGATCTTGTTGCATGGTACTAACTAACCATGTTTCACTAAAGTGTGTTGCATATGTTGCACTTGAGTTTTGCACACTATTCATTTCATAAAAGAAACAACACACATGAAATATACAACATGTTGCAATGTTTCGAAATCATGTTTCATGTGATATAGGTTCACGAATGGATGCATGATGCTCATGTTCGTGAAATGCAATGCAAATGTGGAAGCCAAACACCTGGGGTGTTATAGCCCTCCCCCCTTATAAAAATCTCGTCCCAAGATTTGAAAAGCGTACCATTGTTGATAGAATTCCTTATAACCGTCCCTCAAATAATCTTCTCTTTCCCACGTTGCATCGCGTTCACTACCCTGATTACTCCACATGACTTTGTAAAACTTGACCACACGACTCCGAGTCACTCACTCACCAGTGTCAATCACTCGGACCGGCTTTTCTTCAAAGGTCAAATCGGATTTTAACTCGATATCCCCCAATGGAACTCTCTCTTCAGGGACGCGAAGACATTTCTTCAATTGGGATACATGAAAGACATTGAAGATAGCACTCATCTCTAGAGGTAATTGAATCTTGTACGCCACCTTACCACTTTGTCCAATGATTTCAAACGGACCAACATATCTCGGCGCAAGCTTTCTCTTCACACCAAAGCGTTGGATACTCTTCATAGGTGAGACTTTCAGATAAACGAAGTCTCCAACTTCAAACTCAATAGGTTTTCTACGTCAATCAACATAACTTTTCTGCCTAGCTTGAGATGCGGCCATGTGAGTTTGTATAGTACGGACTTGTTCTTCGGCTTCTTGAACAAAATCAATTCCATAATATCTCCTTTCACCGGCTTCTACCCAGTTCAATGGGGTTCTACACTTCCGGCCATACAAAGCTTCAAACGGTGCCATCTTTATACTCTCTTGATAACTATTATTGTACGAGAATTCAGCTAGGGGTAACCATTTTTCCCATGAGCCCTTAGCTGAGATGACACATGCTCTCAACATATCTTCTAAGATTTGATTCACTCACTCAGTTTGCCCATTGGTTTGCGGATGATAAGCAGAACTTCTTACTAGCTTAGTTCCTAATAATCCGTGTAAGTGCTCCCAAAAGCGAGCAGTGAACTATGGTCCTCTATCCGAGATAATAGTACGAGGGATCCCGTGAAGTCGGACAATCTGATTAAAGTACAACTCCGCATAGTCGGTGGGACGAAAGTCTATGCGGACAGGAATGAAGTGTGCTGACTTGGTCAAACGGTCTACAATCACCCAAATAGAGTTAAAGTTCCTCTGAGTAGTAGGGAGTCCAACAATAAAATCCATACTTATCTCCTCCCATTTCCAACCTGGAATAGAGAGTGGCTGAAGTAATCCAACTTTCATGTGCACAGCCTTGACCCAACAACAAGTGTCACACCTAGCCACACAAGCGGCTATCTCTTTCTTCATTTTGGTCCACCAAAATCGAGGCTTCAAATCATGATACATTTTGCTACTACCAGGATGAATAGATAATTTAGAGGAATGAGCTTCGGATATGATTTGATTTCTAAGTTCTCTATCCTTCGAAATTACCAACCTATCCTTGAACCATAACACGCCTTCCTCATCAACTCAAAAATGTTTGGTTTCTTGATCTTTCATCTTGCGCTTGATGTGAAACACACCTGCATCTGTCTTCTATAGCTTGATAATTCGACTCTGTAGAGTACAACTGACAGTGATGTTGTGAAGGACTGCAGGATGAAGGAGCTTCGACAAATAGACATCACTCTCAAACAAAGAGTGGCAATGAGCCTTCCTGCTTAAGGCATCCTCTACGACATTTGCCTTGCCAGGGTGATAGTGCACTCGGAGGTTATAATCCTTGATCAACTCGAGCCATCTTCTCTGACGCATATTCAACTTAGGTTGAGTGAAGATGTACTTGAGACTTTTATGATCAGTGTAGATGTTGCACACATTGCCAAGTAAATAATGTCTCTAGGCCTTCAAAGCATGAACAACAGCAGTGAGTTCCAAGTCATGCGTTGGATAATTCACTTCATGCTTTCAAAGTTGGCGAGAGGTATAAGCAATGACTCTACCCTCTTGCATAAGAACACCTCCTAGCCCAATACCTGATGCATCGCAGAACACAACAAAAGGTTTCTCGATATTCGGTTGTGCCAAAACTGGAGCCGAAGTTAGAAGAGTTCGCAGGGTATGGAAAGCCACATCACATTTAGGAGTCTAGACAAACTTCATGTCTTTTTGCAGCAATCGAATCATAGGCTTGGCTATTTTAGAGAAATCCAGGATGAAGCGACGATAATAGCCAGCCAACCCCAGAAAACTCCGAACCTCATGCATCGAGATTGGAGCATTCCAGTTCAATAATTCTTTCACCTTGGTGGGATCAACCATAATTTCACCATCGAACAACACGTGTCCAAGAAAAGGTACCTCACGAAGCCAGAATTCACATTTGCTGAACTTTGCATACAGCTGGTGTTCCCGCAATCTCGTGAGAACCACCCGCAAATGTTCAACATGATCTTCTTCATTCTTAGAATAGACCAGGATATCATCTATAAATACCACCACAAATTTATCCAACTCGGGCATAAACACCGAATTCATCAGATACATAAAATGTGCGGGGGCATTGGTCAATCCAAAAGACATAACCAGGTACTCATATAGACCATATCTTGTAGAGAATGCGGTTTTTGGGACATCCTCAGGCCGAATTTTGATTTGATGATACCCAGATCTCAAATCAATCTTGGAAAAGACTTTTGCTTTAGACAACTGATCAAATAAGATATCTATGCGTGGCAGAGGGTACTTATTCTTGATTGTAACTGCATTCAAGGATCTATAATCTACACACATGCGTAGGGATTGATCCTTCTTCTTCACAAAGATAGCTGGGCACCCCCACAGAGATGAACTAGGATGGATAAGGCCTTTCTTTAGAAGTTCATTTAACTGTGTCTTAAGTTTAGCTAGTTCATTGGGAGGCAATCTATATGGCCTTCTAGAGATAGGAGCTGTGCCAGGAAGCAACTCTATCTTTAACTCCACTTCCCGATCCGGGGGTAATCCAGGCAAATCATCGGAAAAAACATCCGGAAAGTCACACACTATAGGGATATCTACAATTGCCTTTGCTTGCACCGCATTAGCTGCACAAGAAAGATTGATGTCCCTGGGTAGTTGCACCAGAAAACCTTCTTGATTACTAGGATCTCTGAGCATGACTACTCTAGTCGATGTATCAATAAGCACCCCATGTCTGCTCATCCAATTCATTCCCAATATCACATCAATACCCAGCCCCGGTAAAACTACGAGATCAACCTAAAGCTCTTCAAGCTGTTCTTGTAGTGCTTGCTCCCTTTGAAAGGCATTGTGGTTGGCCAAAATCCAACCCCGATGTCTTTCTTCTGCTAACTCTAAAGCTGCATCCCGGTGATGTGTCACATGATCCAACCCTTGTGCAGCCTCATCTCTCTCAATAGTGAGGTTCATCAGCTGGTTATGAAGCTCGTCTCTCTCACGTGCGGTTTGACCCCACTGTTGCAAGCGATAATTTGCAATACCATGAATCTCATCAACTTCTTGCTGAGCTCTCCCACATGCATTCGCCTTACGACGATACTTGCGGGCACGCAACCTGAACTTGTGCTGAGCTTCCATTGCCTTGCCGGCTTCATCAAGCACACTAGAAAGGGTGTTTTGCCTGACTCGACAAAGCTTCAAGACTGCCATCATAGCACTCATTCCAGCGTTGTCGCTCTGCACTTGTTCGCCACGGCCTCGAACCAAGGCCTGACCAACGTCCTGAGTCCACTCAGCCTCAGTAGGAGACACTCGGGGAATGGATGAAGCAGGTCCACCCACTAACTCATCCCCGAAGCTCTGTGCTATATCCATCAGCACATCAAGGGCAGCAACCTAAGCGGCTTCCCATGGGCTTTGCCCATCAGTCTCAATGCTCCACCCATGCCACAATGGTCTTGTGGGGTTTTGCGGCATGATGAAGGTCACAACGTACCATGGTACATCTCCCAATGGTACCGCCTGCCTCCACGTGTAGCTGGGTGCCTCTGGGTACCCAACTGAACAGAGCACCCTCCAGAGCAAGGTGGGAGTACCGAACTGGTCCAAAAAGGTGCTGCTACTAGGAGGAAACACGAGCGCGGCCATCTCTATCAAAAGGGATGCAATTCACGTGAGAGGATTACTTTGCTGAGAGATTGCACTTTACACTTGGGATAAGCAATTATAAGGGAGGGGGTAATGCAATATGAATGACATGAGTGAATATGATGCATGCGCGTTCCGTACGTCCTCACAAACCTATGAAAATTTAAGCTTTAGCGGGATATACGGTGGCATACATACGTTCTCTCAATTAGCGGTAACTAGTCGATCTACATGGTGCGTTGTTAGGGTACCTACAGAAAACTTCATTGCAGCCCAACCCAACAAGATATAATGCTAATTACACAAGCAGTAACTAAGATACTCTCCATATATACATCCCCCGATATATATACTTCGATATCCAAACTACCCGACAAATGTACCCACAATTAAGTACCTTCATATATAGATGCATGCAACATGTAAATACTCTAGTAACCACAACTAGCTCTCCCCTAGACCGACGGTTGGACGGTCATGCTCTCACAACTCACACTTACCTTAGCGTAGAGGCAATTGATCCATACATTACCATTCAAACGAATGGCATCCATGCAATATCACGCCGCATGGACGACGAAATAGAAACAATCATTTCCCCCAAGTTAGTAATTATATATAAGCCACCTAAAAGTCCTTAAGTGGGCTATAAAGGATGTGATCACCAGTATACCATAAAAATTTTGATTTTTGAACACTTATATATATAACTATAAGTTGGAAAACCATTTTTACAACAAAAGCTTTTGTTTTAAATAGCCGTAAGACATGTTTAATGTTGAATCTAGCTCTGATACTAGCTGTCACAGAACCGACAAATTTATAAGAGCACAAGTACAAAAACAATCGCCGAAACCATCAAATTCTCGAACTTGAGCCCATATAAACCCGGTAGTCAACTGAAATCTCGAAGGATTTCAAACCAACTTGCATACAACCAAGATCACAGTAATTCAACATAACATATCGTACGTTACAACATTTCGCAGACGTTCGCAAATAGATTACATCATCACAGAGTCATCGTTATTACAAAACAAGTCTTGTAAAACATGCGGAAGCAAATAGTTTAACTTACACACCTGAGTTCAAATACACATACTGGTTCGCTGATCACAGCCCGCAAAAGCATTCAGATAAGAGAACAGAGATCATGCCCATGATCTAGTCTTCATCACCCACCGGGTGGAGACAATACTTACAGAATCCCTGATATAGAAGGTCATCTGCAACAAGAGGGAATAAACCCTGAGTACGGGAATGTACTCAGCTAGACTTACCCATCGAAAACCAAAATAAATGACACCAAGGATTATGCATAGCTCAACGTAGTGGATCTGGCTGACACTTTCTTTTTGCAGAAAAGCATAAGTAATAATGATCAACTCTTAGCCTGAACTAGCAGTGACTTTTTAGCCATTAACATGTCATCTATATTAGCACCTATACTAAGCAATCATTTTATTAGGGTGCAAACATTAATAACCATATCAGGTATTCATTGTGACAACCTTATCATCATCATCCATTTAACCATATCATTAAATTAATTGAATCTACGTTGCCGCTGCTCAGTCAAGTTCTCACTATCCGGGAGAGACGGCGATTCGAATCAATTCCTATCCAGCTGGAGGGGTATTCCTAAACACAAACCCTGCTTCCCCCGTCGGAGTCGCAAACAAGTCACCTTTGCTACGATTCAGGTGTCGCAAGTCCGAACAGATCGACATTCTCAGAGAACCACTCTGCCAAGGTTGTTCGGGACTCTAACCCGCCTTGGACTTATGCCAATGGCTCTCCGCACATCCTTACTACCTCTAGAATGCTGCCACTGCTCGTGTCCCCGGCCTAAGTCGAGCTACAAGGCTTCACGGTCGGAACGACTTATCCGGCCAACCAAGTGTTAGGCTGCGTTCAACATGACATGAGGACGTATAGTGTATCGGTCCATAAACAACTCAGATGGAGTCACTATGTTCAACCCTACACAAGACCCCGCCCGATCTTAATTCATTATGCGTATAGTTCTTTTCCACGATAGCAAATATAGCCAACCATGATCCACCTCATCCTAAAGCTCGCAGGTGACAGGAAATCACCTGACTTCTACCACACTAAGCATGGCTAAGCATTTAACCCGTTCCTGAACTTAAATAGGATTCCAGTGCGATATCTGGACGAGGAAGGATATATAATGCAGCAATTGGTTCCAACCACTTCCTATACTTAATGCATCATCAACAATAAAAGATACTCAATGTATTTGTAAAAACATGGGAGACTTAATATGCTCTGGGGCTTGCCTTTCAGGAATGAGGAAGGCTGGTGGTCAGGGCACTCGGGCAATTCCTCCGCGGCGACTGCTTCATCGGCTTCCAGCACCTCGGGTTCCTCCTCCTGGTTGGCTCCCTCGAACTCCAGCAACGTCACTCCCTCCGGCACACCTATTGCATGAATGCGCAAGATAAATATCATGGATGCACATGAACGACTGTCAGGGATGCTCGGGGAATGCACATGTTCGCGGTAGTTTGCATATTCCAACTTAAGCGCTATTCAAATCACTTTACTTACCAAGTTTATACAACCTAATGTATAATTGCTCATCTTCAGTTAATGACCTAGCACCTGCACCTAAGCATATTCTCAAGTTAGGCTAACCCCTAACAATCAACGGAAACATTGCATCAAGTATACACTCAAGTATTTGTATTTCAGCAAAATGAAGACTATGTAGCGGTGCAGTAAACTAGCCATAACTGGAGATTTATAAATCCAATTGACTTGAAATAAGACAATCTGGAAAGCTTATGAAATTGTCTACAATTCATTTTTAGACCTGAAAGCATGATTCAATACTTTACCAAGTTGAATTCATAAATCAACAAAACTCTGTCCTCAAAAGGCAGAGAGTAAGCAAAACCGGAACCTAACTTTAAACAGCTGTAGTTTCTAAACTACTGGGCCAAATGCCCTCAAATTTTGACAGGAGCTATATACATAAATTATCTACAACTTTTGTATTCATCTCATTCACAGCAAATCAAAATATCATGGGGAACTTTCCAAAGTCCCCAGATCTGTCCAATAGGACATAATGCAAACAAATAAATATTAACTTATGATATAAACACTTAATTGGACAAAACCAACTTTACTCACATATCACATAGATCACAAGAACACCAGAAAGTAAGGTGGTCATCCCCATATATCACAAGAACACCAGAAAGTAAGGTGTTCATCCCCAAAACATTTCTTTTAATACCTTTCTTAATTTATTTAATTAATTAGAGGAAATAGTAAACATATATGAAAACTACACCATTAAATCTACAAAAATTACAGTAGACACTACATGTCCTAAGTAGACTACCATAAAAATGTCACACCATTTGAGTAAGTATAACAACCTACACAAAAATGGTAAGGCAGAATGGCTTAAAATGGCATAATTAGGAAACCTTAGTGAAAAGTGTCAAGCACTAGATTTCATATTTTTCCTAGCATCCTTAAGGTACTAAGATACTACCTACCAAGTTTCATGGCCATAGGATTCCTAGATAATTTACAAAAATTCACTCAAGTATCTACCAATGATAAAAGGAAAATCTATAACTCAAAAACTACACATGCAATGACTGTCAAATTTTAACCAGAGCTTCTACTATACAAGACTAGCTTACCCACAAAATTTCACAATTTTTGGATCACAAAAACTCAAGATATGATTTAAACAAATTTGCATGCATTCAAAAACACTTTTCAAGTTCCTATTTAATTCATCCAAATTTCCACTACAAGTGTTCATGTCATATTTTTCTTAAATACTAGACTTTACTATGATCCTAACAAAATTTGAATCATATCATTTGGAGATATAAATTTCACAAAATAGCACTAAAACTGGAATTATTTGAACTAGCTTCTACTCAACGGTCACTGACGAGCGGGGCCCTCGGGTCAAACGACCCCACAGGTCAGCGAAAGAAAACAGGGGACGGCGGCGTTCGATGGCGCAGCGGGGGTCTAGCTCGCCGACGGCGAGGACTCCGGTGAAACCGAAGGCACCGGCATGCTCGCCTTGACGAACCGCATCTAACCATGTCCTACTCGCAACCTCTACCGAGCTCGAGCAAGGATGGCGGCGCGCATGGCGGACGTCGGCGTGGTCCGACGGTGCGTCGGCGAGGTTCGGCCCCATAGGGCATGGCTAAGCTTGGTATGAGCTTCAGGGGGTCATGAGGAAGCTAAGGGGAGGGAGAAATGAACATGAGAAAGCTCCGGAGGTGGTCGGCCACGGATGGCTCCAACTCCGGCGAGGCTCTGTCATGGCGGGCGGTGGCAGAAATGGCCGAAGGCCCTCACCTAAGGACGATTCGATGCAACAAGCTAGCGGAGATGGTGAAGCTAGGCAAAGCAAAGCTTCCTGCTAGCTGGAGCGAGGTAGAAGGCGATGGCGAGCACGCGCAAGCTCGGTGGGACAATGGCGGGGCGGTGGCTCCGCTTCGACGCTTCTGGTGAGTGGAAGAAGTGAAGGAGGATGATGAAGAGTGAGCAGACAGGCAGGCGGACATGGCTTCAAGACGGAGGACACCGGGCAGCGACGGTAGGCCAGCCACGGCATGTGGCGGCCATGTGGCGGCTGGTCTCTGTTGCCGGTCGGCCCTGTTCCGGTCTAAACTTTGTGTTTTAGATTTTAACAGTACCGACTGAAAGGCAAAGTTTGACACTGATTCACTCCTAATCTGTTATGATATAGCTCAAGGTGTAATTGACAAAGTTGAACATCTACATGTGAACTACAACTTTTACAATTGGAGCTCGAGCTGGTTTGGCTTTGTTTGGGAGCTACAAGGTGCATAAGTTGGGTACATGAAACTGAAAATCGGTTCACAGACTTAGAAATTGTCCTGAGTTTCCAAATAGACCTCAAACTGACTTGTGAGCCCTTTTTGAACATGCTGTGCACATTTTCATGACTTGGCTTCTAAACAACGTTTGTTCCTTATAAAATTTGCTACAACTTTGTTTTAGGTTGCTCAGACATGCAAACATCCTAAGCTACACTTTTTAAACAGTCAAACTCAGGAGCTCTAGGGGTCCAAATTGGTCAAACCCTGGCTTGGAAACCTAATTAGGCAAAATGATCAACATGAACATTGTTCCTAATGACATTCTAAGTATAACTAAGGTTCTTAGGAGAATAATTAGCCACACCCCACTTTGGTCACACAAGAATCAAGCATGGTATGTACTGAAACAATGGAAAACACATAAAATGTTACACTTGTTTCATAGTCATGTTTCACATGTTTCATGATCTTGTTGCATGGTACTAACTAACCATGTTTCACTAAAGTGTGTTGCATATGTTGCACTTGAGTGTTGCACACTACTCATTTCATAAAAGAAACAACACACATGAAATATACAACATGTTGCAATGTTTCGAAATCATGTTTCATGTGATATAGGTTCACGAATGGATGCATGATGCTCATGTTCGTGAAATGCAATGCAAATGTGGAAGCCAAACACCTGGGGTGTTATAGTCATTCGCAATGAACCTGTGAGCAAACCAGAACGGGTCATCATCAGGAACAGGGATTGCCAATTTCACCTCATGCGTCGGAGACGCTGGCTCCTCGGCAAATCTTCTGCCGGGATCTCCTCCGCAGCGTGTTTGCCCTGGTTATTTTCGCCGGCCATGGAGGACGATTGGATCTACAAGGGGGAGAAAGAGAACCGCCATAGGACTTCGATAGGCGAAGAAGAACAGAGAAACAGTTATGAGTAAAGATGTATTCGAGGTCGAAAACCACCAGCCGGTATTGGAGCGAAGGGACGGACGCCTCGGGACGTGTAAAAGGCAGCAGCAATTAATGGGAGGTGAAGCGCCACTTCACTAATACCGATGGGAATACAGCGTTGAGCAACTGAAGGGCAGAAAATCGAAGGGTTCTCTTGATAGAAGCCGTGTTTTCAGACTTGGTTAAACTAAGGGCCTGGATCGGCTGTATCAAATCGGCTCTTTAGCCGAAGAAGGAAGCATGAGTAAACAACGGAGAATACAATCAGTTCTACACGAGATCCGCAATAACATGCAGACTTCGAGTTTGGGGCACCATGGGTCGCTCTTGGTATTTCTAGTCAAAAGGCATTATCTCCCACAGGCTATTAACCTCTCCGGCTGATCTAGAAATGCTCTCGAAGACACGTTTATGACGACCAAGAGGCAGAACGGCCGGTATGGTCGCCTAATCAGGGGAAATCTTATCCGCTCAGGCATTGCGCACTTGGTCCATTTTGAGACGCTGGGAAGAGAAGGAGAATTCAGCGGAACAATGGGAAATATTTGAAGGAATATTACCCTAACGTTTGGATTAATGCTCAACGACTCGTCCGCTCGACTGACAGCTCTAATAGCTGATACTAGAAAGGTGTCACTGCTGGTGCAAAAATAAACCCAGAAGAGTAAAAATCAGTACAATGCGTATCATCCGTATGAGCAAAGCAAGTATAAACAAAGTAATGCACATAGTGCCAAGACAGGAAGAATATCTGCTACATGTCACCTATTACAAACTTTGGCCCGAGGAAAACCTTGCCTACTATATCGTCGGCCAAGGTATTGAAAGCTACAGAATTGGTGACATTTATGAAGTCCTCAACCAAGCGCTCCCGCTCCCTAGGGTATGCTGCATCTAGAAAATCATGGGGAAGAAGCTGAAGATTTTGGCCCAAATAGGCTTGGGTGGCAGCCAACGCCGTGGCAGCACCATGACGGACGCCATGGAGGGCAACCTCCCTAACACGATTTGGGATGTCAAGCAAACGGACCACTGGAACGGTGCCCCTGGCATTGACGAATCCTGCCGCATGATCCGCAACTGATCAAAGGCTCTCTAGCTGGATAGATAGATCTAAAGGATTCAAAAGGGAGGTGATTAAAGTCTCAGAGACAAAATTGAAAAGAAGCAGAGGTTACGATAGGCATCTCACCCGTGATTTTGGCCTCGGCCTTGGCCAACCTATCCTCCACCGAATCGACCGTAGGAGGTGATTGACATCGAACCATGGCCAGGGCTGATTCTATGAGGGATAGACACTCGGCGAGACTCTGGCCATGTCGGTCAATGGAGGCAAGCAAATCATCATTATCAATCCACCCCATCTGATGGCAAGGGAGCTGGCGGCAAGCAGTCGATGAGGAAGACCTTGAAGGCCAAACGGAGTTGGCTCCATTCCCCGAGACAGCGGAGGCATCATGGGATACACCTTCCTGACGACGAAGGCATTGACACGATGATGCAGGTCCGATGAAGACCTTCTCAGGAGACCTCTTGTTGTTCTCCATGATCTATGACCTACGAAAAAGCAGGAACTATGCTAAGGGTGTAGGAGGTTTGAGGCAAAGTGAGCTATACTTGGATCCACTGCCAAGGCCCGTTTATATAGCCCAGGAGGGCGAGAAGATAGATTTCGCTAGGAGATATGAAATTGAAATCAGAAATGGATTGGCACTCCAGGAATTCAGGGGACGGATAACAGAAAGATAGCAAATTTGAACCTATTGTTTTCCCAAAATTACGAAGCATTGTGAGACAGATACAAAGAGTCTACATTAATCAGAGACCTACCCACCAAGGCTTCTTTGGATTGAAGGGAGTCCGGATCCCCATAAGGCCGAGGGTCATCATAAACCGAGTCACATCGGCCCATTGATAAGATCGTGCAAGAGAAAGGGAAAAGCCGCCTGCCTAACAGGTACCCAGCTAATTCCTCGGTGACTGGGAGACCGCTGGAAAGAAGCTCATGTCTTTCCCGAAAGGCATTTGATGAAACAAACAAGGGAAGGTGTCTACATATTCTAGCCTTCACAAAATGCTAAAACAGCTTTGTGAGCATGGAGAGAAGACTCAGGTGATATCACAAGAATTCTTCTAACCGCGATGGCTGGTCTTCTTGCTCAATGAAGCACTAGAATAAGTGGCATGATCATCCCATACACAAGAATTCTTCTAACCACTCAAGATCATCATAACAAAAGGATAGACCATGGAGGGTCCAACGGAGTTGCGAGCACTCAAAAAGATAGATGGAAGAGAAACATGGCTGAAGTAGTGGGTTGCTCTCGCTAGGGTCGGATAAGCATTTTATAGCCGGCCCAGGAAGATGAGTCCAAATGCCCGTGAAACAGTGTGCTCTTGCAAAAGTTTTGGGCATAGGCTCGTGAATGGACGCAAGCAACAATGAACGGTGGACCCTAGATCAAGGTTCCCTACCCGTGACTGTGGACCAATCAGGGATGCAGACAGAATAATTTTGGAATAAAATTTCTTTTATCCCAAAATTGGGGGGCATGTGTTTACACCAGAATTTGGAAGAAGGATTTTAGAGGCTCAAGAGCTCCCAAAATCATGTCAGCAAAAGATCAATTGCGTGCAGACCGGATATAGCTGATTCGGATGCAAGAACTAGAATCGGCTTTCCTGAGATAACGCTAGCAGACAACGACGGAGGCTACGTTCGGCGCCAGGACGAGACATGGTGGACTCTATGAAAAGGGAAAGATTAGAGTCCAAGTTACCTTAAATTAGGAATGTTTTCATTATACCAAAGATTGTATTAAGTCATACTCGAGTAGGGTTCGTTTTGGGCTCCGGGTATAAATACCCAAACCCTGGCTATTGTAAAGAACACAATCAATCAAATACAAGTCAATTTATTTTTTTCGGCTCCGGCCACCCCTTAGGAGTAGGAGTAGAGTAGATCTCGGTGAGTTCTTCAGCGAGTATGGCTGCATCGATCCGGTCGACCTCCACTGCTTGTCTGTAAGTACCGTCATGGTTTATACCTCTGTTCGTATGGCTGCATCGATCCGGTTGACCCCCACTACGACTCTGGTATAGGCTAGTTATCGACTCTTGTCTAATTCAAGTATGGCCTGTGTGATTCTGTCTCACACCCCACTGCTTGAATTAGATTAAGGTTGAGTTATCGGCTCTACCTTTGAATGACAGTCCTTGGTAGATTCATTAAGTTACCGATATTGCTTATTGCTTTCATTGTTTATCTGATTACAGCAATATTACTCTGCCCGATTGAGATTGATCTGGATCAGCCTTATATCTTATTTAACCCATCATTTGCTAATCTAAAACTGATCTGATCTATATCTTAAACGATGAGTTATGTTTTTTATCGGCTGTTTTATATCAATCTTAATCGTGCATAGTGTGCGGTTAAGGCATGTTCAATCTTGAGTAGATCTATTGGTTAGCGAGAACCGTTCCATAGTTCGTTATCTTGGCCTGTGGGATTCTGCCTCTCACCCCACTGTTAACCATGTGGAGTGGGGATCGTTAGTTGATAGATCTATTCCTGAGAAGGCATGACCTTAACTATGCGCTATCCTGAATCGGCTGTTTAGCCGTTATCGAATGCTTTCACGAACAGTTCACATCACGAGATCATTGAAGTAGAGATAAGTCGAAAAATATGTTAGCCCCATGATCTTATTATTGTATTACGGCCTGCATGATTCTGCCTCATGCCCCACTGATATTAGTAATGAGTTAGGGTCGTCGAGTCTATTGTTGTTTCTACGGCCTGCATAATTCTGCCTCATGCCCCACTAGTCATGGCGATAGATGAGATCTAACATGTTCATTAGATTTATCTTTATTAAATGATTAAGTGGTGTTGAATTGTTTCTTTATATAAAAAGGGGTTCGGTTACTTGTAATCATTGGCTCAGTTTAAACCAATCAACATCGATATCTTATTGAGATTGATTAAATTATTGCTCGAATTATATCTATCTTGGATGATAACTGATTCTTCTTACACAACCCCATGAGCTTTAACCGATTTATTCTTATGAATATGCCAGAATCGACTATTTAGTCGATCTCCTCTCATATCGGTTCTCAGAGCCACACATTCGGGACTGTCTGGTTGTCTGGCAACACCGGCATGTTCCGCCCTTAATTACTGATAAACTTTCTCTCCTTGTCAATTACAGTGTCAAATTGACTGGCATGTCTCGGGAGGATTGCGCAGGATCGACCACCCTTGCGCTGAAGCTAGGCGGATCTGCTCCATCGAGTGTCCTCGGTACGGGACGAAATTCTGTGTCGACACTTGGTTGAAGAAACATATAATGTGGAATTTGATGAATCTAATGGCTCCTAAGGAGCATATGAGAATCTTGAGGATGTAGGTGATGAACCATTGAGGGAGGCCATGAAGAACATTCCGGTTGGAGACATCAAGCCGAAAGATGATGAAGATGATGTACAAGTGATTGATCCACTCTCTTCATCAAATGTGCTACAAGATGATGATAAAGATGGGAGAGTAGAAAATAAAGATACTCATGTCTCCCATGATCAAATGGTGGCACAAGCTCAAGATGTTGATGCTCCACAACCTCCCCCTCAATTGGTTGATAGAAGAAATTCACCCCTACTACAAGCACATCCACAAGATCTCATCATAGGGAGTCCTTCAAAGGGTGTAATGACTCGCTCTAAAAAACTTGCTTCATTTATTGAACATCACTCATTTGTTTCTTGCATTGAGCATAAAAATGTAGAAGAAGCTCTTCAAGATTTGGATTGGATAAATGTCATGCATCAAGAGTTGAACAACTTCACCCGAAATTAAGTTTGGACACTTGAAGAGCGACCACAAGATGCAAGAGTCATTGGAACAAAGTGAGTGTACCACAACAAACAAGATGATCAAGGCATCATTGTGAGGAACAAGGCAAGGCTAGTTGCGAAGGGGTTCTCCCAAGTTGAAGGGTTGGATTTTAGAGAGACCTTTGCATTGGTTGCAAGACTTGAAGCCATTCGTATCCTTCTTGCATATGCATCCCATCATGAAATGAAATTATATCAAATGGATATTAAAAGTGCATTTTTAAATGGTTTCATAAATGAACTAGTCTATGTTGATCAACCTCCTAGGTTTGACGACCCTAGATATCCTAATCATATCTATAGGTTGTCCAAGGCGCTATATGGGCTTAAGCAAGCCCTAAGAGCTTGGTATGAGCACCTTCAGGAATTCCTCATTGAGAAGGGCTTCACCATTGGGAAGGTCAATACCACACTATTCACCAAGAAGCTTAATGGAGAGATCTTCATTTGTCAAGTATATGTTGATGATATCATATTTGGCTCATCAAATGAAGACTATTGCAAAGAGTTTGGTGAATTGATGTCAAAGGAGTTCGAGATGTCTATGATTGGAGAGCTTACATTCTTTCTTAGTTTTCAAGTCAAGCAAATGAGAGAGGGGATTTTCATCTCTCAAGAAAAATATACCAAGGACCTTCTCAAGAGGTTCAAAATGGATGAATGTAAGCCAATCAAGACACCAATGCCATCTAATGGACATCTCAACCTAGATGAGGGAGGTAAATCGGTTGATCAAACTCTCTACCGTTCTATGATTGGTAGTTTATTATAT
Source organism: Miscanthus lutarioriparius (assembly GCA_904845875.1). Classification (NCBI taxonomy): domain Eukaryota; kingdom Viridiplantae; phylum Streptophyta; class Magnoliopsida; order Poales; family Poaceae; genus Miscanthus; species Miscanthus lutarioriparius. The sequence continues at coordinate 65,330,216 of CAJGYO010000002.1, forward strand.
TTGACCGCATCTAGGCCCGACATCATGTTTAGTGTGTGTATGTGTGCTAGATTTCAAGCTAATCCTAAGGAGGCTCACATGGTTGCCATTAAAAGAATCCTTAGGTACCTTAAGCACACACCAAGCATTGGCCTTTGGTATCCCAAAGGAGCTGGATTCTAACTAGTTGGCTATTCCGATTCGGATTATGCCGGTTGCAAAATTTATAGAAAAAACACATCTGGAGGGTGCCATTTGCTTGGTAGATCACTAGTGTCTTGGACCTCCAAGAAGAAAAATAGTGTGGCATTGTCCACCGCCGAGGCGGAGTACATTGTCGTGGGTGCTTGTAGTGCACAAATTTTTACATGAAGCAGACTCTTCTAGACTATGGTGTAGTTCTAAAAAAGGTACCTCTCCTGTGTGACAATGAGAGCGTGGTAAAGCTTGCTAATAACCTGGTTCAACACTCTCGCACCAAGCACATAGATATCCGCCATCATTTTCTTAGAGATCATGTTGCTAAAAATGATATATCACTAGAAGGTGTAAGGACCGAGGATCAATTGGTGGATATCTTCACTAAACCACTGGATGAGGCTACATTTTGTTAGTTGAGGAGTGAGCTCAATGTGCTTGACCTTAGTAACTTCAATAAAAAATGAGCTTGTGTTGTCCCTTGCATTGCATTGTAATATAAAACACGTTTAATTCTTAGTAATGCACTTAGCACTTTGTCTAACATGGTTAAGATAATCACCAAAAAGCGTGTGAAAAAGCTTAACCTTGGATCAAACTTGACAAGTAACTAGATTTACTATCTTGTATTGCATTGCATATGCATGTGTGTTGCTTTGTTGGTTCTTTTTTATTATCTTTTGAGCATCCAATGTGTTCGTCCACAAATAGAGAGAGCATTTGAAGCTCCCAATGGTTGATTTCTCTATTTGTGTGGCCACATGTTGCTCCTCGCCCTTTTGTTGCCTATTTTCCTAAAAAGAAATATAGCCGAAGGCAAATTATTTTAAAAAAATTGAGGGTTTGAGAGAAGTCTCTCATATCAGTCACAATCTGTGTTTCTTTTTGGTCTTATTGAAGTTGGGACTCGATTGGGCAAAAGCGGCGCTTAGGATCAAAGCAAAACAGCAGCTGAAGAGTGACTGGGCATGGCACTAGACTCTGCTACCAAGCGTCTGGTCAGTACTTCTGAGGAACTACTGTTGAAGGAGGACCAAACACTGAATAGTGTTTGCCCAGTGTCTAATTTGACGTGCCTCCGCATCTGGTCTTGTGCATGTTGATTCTTGAGAATGATCAGACTCTATGGCGTGTCTGGTCACGTGTCATCGGACACGTTTGATTGCCATTTGGGTGTTTCTAGACCTCTCTGTACTCGATCGGGCTCTGGTTTGCTGCGTCCAGTCATTTTCACCGATGCGTCCGGTCGCTTCAATTCATGTGGATTAGATCCATTTCTTCTATAACTGACACGAGGGGGCCCTCAATTACTTCACTGCATCCATGCCGCCCTACCCTAGCCGATGCGCCACCCTCACATCTCTGCCGCCACGCCCGCACCTATGCCTCCACCACCGAGCCCGCGATGTACTGCCCTAGCCGACGCGCCGCCCTCGCATCTCCACCACTACACCTGGCCTCTCCGCACTACTGCCCTTCTCGCACTCTAGGTCCTGCTCTCGCCGCACCTCATCGTGCTCGCCCGGTGCTCGCCGCCACCACCGGAGTTTCCTCCTCACCTCAACTCATCGATGTCTTGGCTCCCTCTGGTGACCTCACGCATCTTTCTCTCGGTGTCCCATGCTCACGCACCTGGCGATTCTCTTGGTCGGCTACCATTCCTCTAGTGACTTACCTTTCCATAGGGATTCTTCTTGTTCTAAGGTAGTAAGCCAAATTCTTTCTATTCATACCTCACTGCTTGCTTCTGATTAGGATCTCGCTCATCTCTAGAATATAATGTGATGCTTATGTGTATTCCATCTATTTCTATCCATGCAGCGAGACAGTTCATTTGAGGTTACTTAACAGCTGCCAGTGGCAGTTGAACACGGGGCCAAGCCCACGAGTATGAAACAGAGGCCAAGCCTCTTGAGTGTTAGTGGTTCTTGTCAGCTTCAGAGATGGCACGTTGCAAGAATGTCGGGGGTGGTTCCGATGATGAGGATCCAAGGCGTCCGCCTCGCCTAACTGCTCAGCAAAAAGGGAAGGCGAAAAAGACTACAAAGAAGAAGCGCAAGTTCAATGATGTTGAGGCAGAGAGGGCAGTCGTAGTGGTAGCCACCATAGAGTGTGCTGAGAGAGGTGGATCTGGCAGTGGCATTCGCATAGGCGATCAGTTGTCACCAACTCAGAGGGCCGCCATCGAGAGGATTGGGGCTAGTCTTGGTAGTCCACCCGGAACTATCATGCTTGGAGGATGATGTGTCTCTTTAGACGACGCTCTAGAGGTCTCTCATGTAGAGGAGAGTCAGACTCAGGGGGTGACTGAGGAGTAGACACAGTCGGTAGAGCAGACAGAGAACGCTCAATAGGGAGAGCAGGTTGAGGAGGCAGAGCAGGCAGCACAGCCATAACTTTGATGCTCCAATCGCACATGCACTTAGGTGTGACCGAGTCCTCGGACATAGAGGAGGGGCTCTTGTCCACCTCCCAGACCATAGGGTCCGCCTCCCGTGGTACACCTTGACCTGAGGCCAGCCACAGCTAGATAGGTGCAGCAGCTATGGTTCGTACAATTTGAGGATTGGTTTCTGCCGAGATGAGATGAGCGTGCCTCAGAGCACTTCTACACTGTGTTGTAGGAGGACTTCTATAGTGCATATCTCAATAGCGGTGTTGCCTTTAGATCTCAGTGGGTTTGCTCCATAGAGTCTCTAGTTGCAGCTGCAGTCGAGCAGATCCGTCCTCACCTTTCTTATCTGCCAGGCGTGTCAGATCTCCTTGGATGGACTGGTCGGTATGTTCCATCTTGGGTCCATGAGTTCTACTCCTCCTTATGGATTGACCCAAGTCATAGGTTTATTCACTTTGCTTTCTGAGTGCGTGACTATAGGCTCTAGAGCTCGAGGGTTAGAGAGATACTGAGGATTCTAGAGTCACCTATTCGTCTTCACGAGGTATGCTATGGATAGACAGAGCCTTCGAGATGCCCTCACGGAGGACTTGTGCCACCTACAGATCTTGTCAGACCATGCTTCATAGAGCCATTTGGCGAGGGGTTGAGCAGGACACCATGTGACCTTACACCTATAGCTCGGCTCCTTGATGCTTTTATGAGGACTCTGCTCCCGAGGATGGGCTACTGTGAGGGCCTAACTCGAATTTAGCTGTGGCTAGTGCATTACCTAGTGTCTCAGACTGTCTTTGATATTTGGGATGTGATGCTTTTAGAGATAGAGGACACACTAGCAGAGGGCTTTAGAGGTCACCATCAGCTGCCTTATACTCATTAGATCACTTTCCTACTCTAAAAGGTAGTTCCACACAAGTGCCCAGAGACAACGGTAGAGTGGACAAGTGCTTCCACTAAGTTTCCATAGTATGACATGAGCCAGATGCTACGTCACAATCGTGCGAGGACACCTCGCTAGCCGAGCCATCGCCCAGAGGTACTAGAGACAGCAGCTTAGTAGGATGAGATCATCAGGGGCATTGTAGAGATAGAGGATGAGCAGCTAGATGCCCAGCAGGAAGATGTGGTCAAGAACGACCCTACTGACAGCTCAGATGATTACTATCAGCCAATTCCACAGATGGCTCCTTGACCACACGATAGAGAGGCTAGTGGCTCTAGCTCAGCTCCACCACAGCCACTACAGACTGACCCAGCACTTCTAGCTATACTTTAGCGGATGAGACAGGACTAGGCATGCCAGGCACAGGACACCACAGCTACACTTGCTTAGGTTCATGCATGATAGGTTGAGTTTCAGTGGTAGCAGCAGGCCATGCAGCAGTAGCAGCTTATGATAAAGCAGTAGTTACTCAGCTTCATGCAGCATGTATTCACTGCTATTAGGGTTGCTCAGTAGTCTACACTTCAGATAGGCAAGCCTGCCCCCACCACTCTAGTGACTCTAGCTGTACAGCCCAGTGGGCTTCCGAGTTAGAGATAACCAGCTCCTCAGTTTGCCTCACCTACAGAGTAGGTGTCTCAATGGTTTGCTTCACCAGGGATAGCTCAGGGTCCGCACTTTACTTCTATTGTTACGGGCTTCACTCCGACTCAAACTTCATCGGCGTTAGTGATGGACACCCCAGTCTCCAAGAGTCTTGGCGCTACCTTCAGTGAGCTAATAGGGCAGCCTACACCTCTAGTGTTCTGAGTCTCTGTCCCTACCACAGCTTCTCCCATTACCAAGACTACCGAGATGATTCCATCGTCTGTTGCATCATCCGAGCCACCTCAAACAGTCACTCCTACACTTGAATCTTCAACGATAGCGACAATAGCAAATGTGGCTCCACTTCCTACAGTGACACCTCCGGAGTCACAAGCCATGCCAGTTATTGAGTAGACCCAGACCGCTTCACCTTCACTTCCAGCGACAGAGGGTCAAACCGCTCAAAGCTTAGGGTCAAAGGGTGATGCAGCTTAGTTCCAGATCTCTCATCGCACCTCAGCGCCCAACTCGACTGCTCCTGTCCCGCCGTCCAACCCTTAGGTTTTGGTGCTTGTCACCAAAGGGGGAGAGGGAGCGAGTATGTTAGATCTAGGGGGAGCGTGTGAGATGGTCTCGATTCGTTTCTTTTCGTCTTTTGTGTGTGATACTTCGTGCATTCACATTTACTTTCATGCATTGTATTATATACATGTGATTGTGAGACTTATGTGACATGTGTGCTCTCTACATTGATATATATATGAGCTTTACTTCATGTACTCATGCTTAATTCATATTTTTTGAGTACACCATGTTGGCTTGGGTCATACAAGCATGCCTAACTCCTTTGTTCTTATTGTCAAATGCTTATATGAACCAAGCATGTTGAAAACCTCACTCATCTCTATTACATACTCGAGGTTGTGTTGTCATCAATCACCAAAAAGGGGGAGATTGAAAGCATCTAGGCCCCTAGTTGGGTTTTGGTGATTAATGACAACACGAGATTACTATGACTAATGTGTGTTTTGCAGAGGCAATTTGAGTTAGGTCATGGTAATGGAAATTGATTGGGCAATCATGGTTGTCATGCCCCTGTCGATGGAAATCATTTTGGTTTTCAAAGGATGGATGACAAGGTTAAGGACGGACTAGTTCTAAGTGTCGTTTGGCGTTAGAGACACACTTAGAGTAGTTTAGGACTTTGTTTTTCCTTTGGCCATACTATTAAGGGGGGTATGGACTAGTAGCTTGACCTAGGTGAGTTTAATGGATTAGGTGTGGTGCACACATGTCAAACTTAGCACCAGGTAGCTTAGGAGTAGCCCTAAGATCGATAGAAGTCAACTTCATTCTCGAAGGATTTTGAATTGGAAGTGAATGGAGGGTCAAATGATTGATCGAACGCTGGTTTGGTTGTGACCGGACACAGTGTGAAGAGTCCGGTCAGTTCATTTGATCAGCAGCCATAGTCATGTACTGACCGAACGCTAAACAGTACATGATCGGACGCTAGGGTGCCTGCGTCCGATCAACATCAGAGAGCATCCATAGGGCCATTTTGCTAACCAGACGCATCAGGTTGGTGATGACCGGACGCAAGTCAGAGTCTGGTCAGAGCTAACGGCTCTATCTGACATAGTGACATGTACTACTGACCGGAGCATTCGGTCACCCCAAAACTTGCTGAGTTGGCCTCCAACCGTTATGTTTTGAATGAGGGGGTATAAATACTTATCCCACTCGTTCATGGGAGGTCTCTTGCCCAATTGTTCAGCTGTGAAACGCCTTTGGAGTGCAAGGGAGAGCAAGAGCCTATTGTGGTGATTGAGAGTTGATAATCCAAGATTAAGGACCTCACTAGTGCATCGGGAGTAGCAAGTGTGCATCCATCTTTCTCATTAGGCTTATCTTGGTCAAGTGAGAGTTTGTGCTTGTTACTCTTGGTGATTGCCATCACCTAGACGGCTCGGTAGTGGTTGGGAGCTTGGTGATCATCTAGCGGAGCTTGTGGATGACCCAAGTCATGTTGTAAGCGGTTGTGGGCAATTCACCATGACAGAGTGTCAAAGAATCAACCCATAGAGAGCACTTAATCCTTGCGTGGATCAAGGGGGAGCTACACCCTTGAGTGGGTGCTCCAACAGGGACTAGTGGGGAGTGACGACTCTCCGATACCTCGAGAAAACATCGCCGTGTTCTTTTCTCTCTCTTTATTTTTAGCATTTACATTTGAGCAATTCATTACATGTCTTTACATTCCTAGAATTGTCATGCTAGAGTAGGATTGGAACCTAGGATGCAAAACTTTTGTACGGCAACATAATAGAAACACATTCTAGACACAAGGGGTGAAATGGGCTAAGTGTAGGACTTAATTATTGCAAAAAAAATTAGAATTAGCCCAATTCACCCCCCCCCTCTTGGGCATCTTGATCCTTTCAAAGTCCATTACATGAATAATAGGGTACATCTAACGCTTTAACTAGTCACTAGGTGACTCTAGTCTTCAGTGTGCTCGCTATCGAGGTCGGAGATAGCATCGTCCTCATCCTCTAGATCCACTTTTTCTTTCTCCCAACCGTCATCTTCAACTAACATCTCTGGATCTTCTTCTTCCTCATCTAGAATTGGGTGCAGTTGGTTGTTAAGAAAATGCACCTCATGCTAAAGATCAATCACCACGTTCTAGGTCTGTGCAAGCTGCACGGTTAGGGCTTCGGCTCTATTTCGTGCTGCTTCTGCCAGGGCTACACGATTGTTTGCTTGGATCTGCTGGCGCATAGCTGTGAGCACCTCGGCATGAGCAGCCTCTAGCTGCTCCCACAGTCCCACTAGCATAGCCTGATCATCCGCTCTTGCCTCTTGGGTGGCAGCTCTCTGCTGATCAACTTACTCCATTTGGGTGTAGAGATTTCCCAATGCTACATATGCCTGATCAGTTTCCCATCGAGCCTCACTTACTGCCTTTTTGTGCTTGCGCATACGCTTCCTTAGCTTCCATTGTGCAGCTTCGACTCTCATGAGCCTATCCTTACAAGTGGTATAGGACTCCTGCAAGAAGTCCCTGGAGTCCTGACGAGTATAGAACATCTTCATCACGGTGAACATTGCACTCATAGCGGGACTAGAACTATCTGCCCGCTCATCCCTGACTCGGATCAACGCATTGCGGTTGCACTGTGCCCAAACTACTGTAGATGGATCCACCCGAGGAAAAGTACCAGCAGCACTATTGGCAAGCTCATCCCCATGCTGCTGACATATCTAACTCAGCACATCAAAAGCCACTACTTGGGCAGCTTCCCAAGGAGTTCTTCCTTTAGATTATGCCCTCCATTCTTGCCAGAAGGGTGCTTGTTTATGAGCTGGTATGGTCAGCTATACTTCATACCATGGTTGTCCCTCCAGGTATACTTCATTCTAGTAATAGAGGGGTGGTTCATAATACCCCGCATAATGCAAGACTCTCCAAAGTAGGCTAGGGGTACCAAACATCTACAGGAAATTCTCACTTCTAGCTGGTGCTACCATCTGTACCAACAACATGGTGCAACTCTCATGAGACAATGTTATAATGGATAAGAGTTACATAATCTAGTAAGAAATCCATAAGGGGAGGAACAATGCAAGTGTAATAATAATGATTTATCATGATGCATGCGCATTCCGTACATTCTCACAAACTTAGGAAAATTTAAAACTTCTAACAGCATACATGGTGGTATACAAGCATTCTCTTATATATAACGTAACTAGTCAGGCTACACATTTCGCTATTAGTGTACCTGCACAATAATTTCATTTCAGCCCAACCCCACAATTATATATGCAGAATGTAAATCTAGGCTCTAGGTTGCAAGCTAAATACTTTCATATATATAGCCATATATATACACTTCCATATCAAATCTACCCAAGAGTAAATATGCCCTATATATACATATAAATATGCATATATAGCCGTATCAAAGCTAACCCACAATTAAATATCTCCGTATATATATGAGACATTTATATACTTCAGTATCAAAGCTAACTCTCCTCATAGACCGCACACTCACATCGTGCGGGCATGCCAGTGTAATGATGAGTGGCATCTTACCTGGGGCATAAAGGCATTTGATCCATACATTACCACTCAAGTGAATGGCATCCATACAATAGCACGCCGTATGGACGATGAAATTGAAACCCCCCAAATTAGTACTTAATTAGCCACCTGAAGTCCTTAACTGGGCATAAAGCAAAGTGATCACTGGCACACTTTAGATTCAAACTCTAGGTTTTAAATGCCCATATATATATATAGCTATAAGTTGCTAGAAACTGGTTTTGGAAAACAAAAACATTTGTTTTAAATATACATGTGGCAATTAATGTTGAATCTTGCTCTAATGCCAGCTGTAGCAGAACCGACCAGTTTATAAGAGCACAAGTATAATGACAGCCCGCAAGCGGTCGCACTGTCATACTTGTGCCCATATAAACCTGGTAGTCTATCGAGTACCATGAAGGGTTTTGATTCAACCAACATACAACCAAGATCGTACATGATTCAACATACATGTCACACGTTACATAAAGTTCACAAATATAGTTCATCCATTAGAGTATGAATTAAGGTTATTACAAACCTCGTTCAGGTAAGATAGTAGCGGAAGCAAATTAAAAGTTTGAAACCAACATCTGCAACATTGTTTAAATATAGTGATAGTTCACGATCACACTTCCACAAAAGCATAAGAGAGGGATTAATAAGAGATGCCTGCCCAGGGCTTACTTCTCGTCCACGGTGGGACAGAAGCAGTTCTTGCAATAGCCATGATAAACTGTACCATCTGCAACAATAGGAATAAAACCCTGAGTACGAGAAGGTACTCAGCTAGACTTACACGTCATAAACCAAAAATAAAGTGACTCCAAGGATTATGCAAGGCTTTATAAGTGGAGCTAGCTTGATAACATTTTGCATAAAAAGCCACTAATTCAACTATCCATTTTATAATTCGGTCATCAAGTGAATTATAGCTATTCATCTCTAGACTAGCAACTAACCTGTGTCAAACATGTGGTATATCATTTACTAGCATAACAATAGTGACCATAGCTGGTATAATAATTCCATGTTCATCATAACCATCATTAGATAATACAGTTACTACGATGTTGGAGCTAGCCAAGTTTATCACTGTCTAGGAGAGATGGCGATTCAAATCAATTTCAACCAGGAGGGAATTTATTCCTACCACAAACCCAGTTAGACCAGATCAACGGTCACCTTAGGTACAACTCAGGTCCACATTTTGCTGGTTCGCCTAGTGCCGCACAATCAGGGACAACCAGCTGCCAGGACGTTCAGGCTCGGCCTGCCCTTAGGCTCACGTATGGCTCCCCACACATCCTTACTACCATCCACAGTGCGCACTCTAATAGAAGAGGGCTTGGCCTGAGTTGAGCTACTTGGCTTCACGGTTAGAACGAGTTATCCAGCTAGCTAAGTGATAGGCATGCGTTCAATCTTGTCAGAAGTGCCAACAATGGTACGGTCCTTAACCGGCACAGACGGAATCACATGAGTCAACCTACACATAGACTCCGCTCGGCCTCTAGTTACATTACCCCATGGTTCTGTTCCATGATAGCAAATATAGCCAACCATGCTTTGGTATCCACCTATATCTCGTAGGTGACAGGAAATCACACGACTTCTACCGATCTAAGCATGGCTAAGCATATATTCAATCCTGGACGTACATAGGGTTAAAGGTTTATATATCTGGACAAGGTAGCTCTATGAATCAAGTGGTTTCAATTCAACTCTTATTACCTAATGCATTAGACATAAAAGGGCTCAAGTGAAGTTTTGTAAAACATAGGAGACTTAGAATGCTCTAGGGCTTGCCTTTGAGGAAAGAGGTTGGTGTTTACACCAAAATTTGGAAGGAGAGTCACAGGGACTCAAAGGCTCCCAAGATCATATCATCAAGGAATCAATTGCGTGCAGATCGGAACCAGCTGATTCGAATGCAAAAACTAGAATCGGTTTTCTTCACATAGCGCCAGCAGATAACGACGAAGGCTACGATTAGTGCCAGGACCAAGCATGTTGGACTCTACAAAAAGGGAAAGATTAGGGTCCAAGTTATCTTAAATTAGGAATGTTTTCTGTTATGCCGGAAAATTGTAACGAATCGTGCTCAAGTAGGATTCATGTTTAAACTCCGGGTATAAATACCAAACCCCAGCTATTGTAAAAAACAACCAATCAATCAAATACATGTCAATTACTTTTTTCGGCTCCAGCCACCCTTAGGAGTAGGAGTAGAGTAGATCTCGACGAGTTCTTCAGCAAGTACGGCTGCATCGATCCAGTCGACCTCCACTGCTTGTTGTAAGTACCGTCATGGCTTATACCTCTGTTCGTACGGCTGCATCGATCCAGTCGACCTCCACTACGACTCTAGTATAAGTTAGTTATCGATTCTTGCCTAGTTCAAGTATGGCTGCATCGATCCGGTCGACCCCCACTACATGAACTAGATCAAGGTCAAGTTATTGGCTCTACCTTAGGATGGCAGTCTTTGGTAGATTCATTAAGTTACCAATATTGCTTATTGCTTTTATTATTTATCTAATTACAGCAATATCATTCTGCCCGATTGGGATTGATCTAGATCGGCCTTATATCTTGTTTAGCCCATTGTTTGCTAACCTCAAATTGATCTAATCTATACCTTAAATGATGAGTTATGTTTTATTGGCTATTTTATGTCAATCCTGATCGTGCATAATGTGCGGTTAAGGCGTGTTGCATCTTGAGTAGATTTATTGGCTAGCGAGAACCGTTCCATGGCTCGTTATCACGGCCTATGTGATTCTGCCTCACACCCTACTATTAGCACCATGGAGTGGGGACCATTATCTGGTAGATCTATTCCTGATAAGACATGACTTTAACTATGCGCTATGCCAGAATCAGCTGTTTTAGCCGATATCGAGCGCTTTCACGAACAGTTCGCATCACGAGACCGTTGAAGTAAAGATAGGTTGAAAGATATGTTAGCCCCATGATCTTATTATTGTATTATGGCCTGCATGATTCTGCCTCATGCCCCACTAATATTAGTAATGAGTTAGGGTCATCGAATCTATTGTTATTTCTACGGCCTGCATGATTCTGCCTCATGCCCCACTAGTCATGGTGATGGATGAGATCTAACATGTTCATTAGATTTATCTTTATTAAATGGTTAAGTGATGTTGAATTATTTCTTTATATAAAAAGGGGTTCGGTTACTTATAATCATTGGCTCAGCACAAACTGATCATTGTTGACATCTTATTGCCATTGATTAATATTTGTTCGATCAATGATATTTTCCCTGAATGATAACCGATTCTTCTTATACAACCCAATGAGCTTTAATCGATTTAATCTCATGAATATGCTGGAATCGACTATTTAGTCGATCTCCTTTCATATCGGCTCTCATAGCCGCACATTCGAGACTGTCTGGCAACACCGACAAGTTCGCCCTTAATTACTGATGAACTTTCTTTCCTTGTCAATTACAGGGTCAAATTGACTGGCACGTCTTGGGAGGATTGCGTAGGATCAACCATCCCTACGCTGAAGCTAGGCGGATCTTCTCCATCGAGCGGACCCTTCCGGCTTGCTGCGTGTGTCCTCGGCATGGGATGAAAATTCTGTGTCGACACACATTTTTGGCACGCCTGGTGGGACCCTACAATCGTCATGGTAGTTCACAACAATGACAACATCCTTATGCTACATTATGAAGATCTACCTGATAGAGATAAGGGTATCATCAGCAAAGCTATAGAAGAGTTTCAGAACAAATGTTTGTTGTCCTACACCAAAACACGTGACAACACAATTGTTCAGAAATTTCCACTACCAAGAGTTCTGTTACACGGGCAGACGGACACAATTAAAGCTGAAGACAGGCATTTCTTTAAAGAAGTTGTGGACAAATCTATTCGTGACGCCATATCAAGCCATAATGAAGCTTTCGTGGACATATTCCATAACGCCTTGAAAGAGGCGATTCATGGATTTCTAGTTGGTCAAGGCAGACCAGCTTATTACAACATTCTAGATCTATCGACCCAAGGAACCAATCAAGTCGGTACCAGCCATCAAGAAGCAGCACCAGCTGGCGGTGGTGATGTCCAGATAGTTCAGGGTTCATCTGAACAAACTCAAGGAACTACTGCAAATCAGACACAGTACCATCCTGGACCACTAGTACAGCATGTGCAACAGCCGGTGGGGCAAAGTCAAAACTAGATGATCAATTTTGGCACATCAGGCCACATATCGTCGTCGGTTCAACAAATAGCACCATCAGTTCAAAGGATTCGTAGAGATATAGATCCTTATATCTATAATCAGAGACTTCAAGCAGCAAGCCAGCAAAGGACCTAGTAGATTGAGATTCCACAAGGGTATCACTATGGCACAGATTATAACACCCTCCACATGATGCCAAATCCAGGATATCAAGGCACACGAGATTTCAATCCACAGATGGGTCAGTAGTTACAAAGGAATCCAAATCCACAAGCTGATGAATTGTTGCTGAGGGTGACTGAAATGATGAAGAATCAGTTCGGTCTGAAGCCAAAAGGGCTGACCTTTTTGTACAAATGCCCATATCCAGAATGGTATGATTTGGTCACTCTTCCAACAAATTACAGACTCTAAGAATTCGATAAGTTCACTGGCCAAGATAGTACAAGCATGATAGAACATGTCAGTCGGTATCTTACACAATTGGGCGAAGCATCAGTTGAGGATGCCCATCGAGTTCGTTTCTTCTCTCTATCCTTATCAGGGCCAGCCTTCACTTGGTTTTTATCATTGCCAGTCAATTCCATTAACAATTGGGCTGACCTAGAGAAGAAGTTTCATACATATTTTTACACTAGGACCGAAGAAAAGAAGATTACCAATCTGACAACTATAAGACAGAAGACTAATGAGTCAGGCACTGAATTTCTTTAGAGGTTCTGAGAAACCAGGAACTTGTGCTTCTCCTTAAACTTGGCTGATGATCAACTAACGCTTTAGCTGTTTAAGGAATGCTGCCAATGTGGAAAGAAAAGCTGCTGGGACAAGAATTTGACAACTTGGGACAATTGGCTCAATGAGTAGCAGCGCTTAATAGCCAATTCTAGAGTATGCGCAGAGATACCCGGTTCTAGAAGAGCACCTCAGTAGCCAAAGCTTATGATCCATACTCAGTCGATGACGGCTATGAAGATGAAGAAGAAGAGGTTGCTATAGCTGAATGGAATTGGAGTAAGAAGACAGTGATGGTGCCAAATCCTTGGGGAAGAGGAGTCGAGGAGAGCTATGACTTTGATGTCACCAAATTAGATAAGCTCTTCGATTTCTTGCTTGAGAAAGGGCAGATCAAGTTGCCCGATGGTCATGTCATGTTGCCCCATGATCAGTTGAAGAATAAGAAGTTCTGCAGGTTCCATAATGCTACTTCTCATTCCACTAATGAATGCAAAATCTTCAGACAACATATACAGAAAGCTATTCAGCAGGGGAGGCTCAAATTTGATATGCCTCGGAAAATGAAAGTTGATGATAATTCTTTCCAAGGAGATCAAAACATGGTTGATGCTGGGCTATTCAAAGGAAAAACTAAGGTCCTAACATCAACCAAATCAAAAGAAGCTAGAACAGTCGATCCCAAGATGCAAATATCGACTGACGAGTACGGAGAAATTAGGAGACGTCATGCTGAGCAAAAGAGCCAATACGAGCAGGGGAAGACTTTCAAAAACAGAGACGACAAAGCCGTGGGTCACATCTCGGATTCTGTTGAATAAATGGCAGCGGCAGAAGGAAAAGGATTATTAGCGTTGGTTAAAACATCAAGTGTACCAGCATCAATTGAAGCAAAAGAAGTATGAAAGGGATCAAGCCGAATTACATTGGAAGTGTCCTTTCTTCAGACGTTGCTGGAATGAAGGTTTAAAGTTGCCTACCAGACATGATTGTCTAGAATGCAGCAATCAATATCGGGAGTATAGACAGTCTCAAACCAACCGCCGATCTATCCATGCTCAAGATGCATATCATCATAATAACATGGATCAGCGCTTAAAAAATAAAAGTGTTCATGATCGGCTTGGAAAAAGAGTTGTCAATTAAGATTGGGTTGATTATGAAGAGGAAGGCACCGAAAGAAGATATGTGCGGCAGGAAGACCAGTGGTGCCCAGGAGGTTTAACAAGAAGCCAGAAGAGAAGGGTGCAACGCCTAAGGAATAAAGAGATGGAACTGGCTCAGGCATCTGATAAGACTCAAGTGTGGCGTACCAAGCAAATAGTCGAGACAAAGCAACCATCGGCTAATATCCAAATGGCTTTTTTGTTGCCGTCGGAATTCAGAGCTCCGACAGATCAAGAAGTTTACTCGGATTTCAATGAATCAGAGTATGAGGAGATAGTTGCCAAGTTGATGGTTGTACAGCAAGCAATATTTGACAAACCAGTCAAACATCGGCATTTTAAAGCGTTATATATGAAAGGTCTTGTAGATGGGAAGCCAATGAACAAGATGTTGGTGGACGGAGGTGCATCTATCAATCTTATGCCTTATACTACTTTTCATAAACTTGGCAAAGGACTAGAAGATCTATTGGAGACTAACATGATGCTTAAGGACTTCGGGGGTAATACGTCTAAGACCCGAGGGGCAATAAACGTTGAGCTAACAATCGGAAGCAAGACTCTGCTCACTACATTCTTCGTCATTGATGGGAAAGGGTCGTACAGTTTGCTCCTCGGTCGTGATTGGATTCATGCGAATTGTTGTATACCATCAACCATGCATCAGTGTTTGATTCAATGGCATGGAGATGATGTCAAATTGGTTCATGCTGATGAGTCCATGACCATCGCAACAGCCGATCCAGTCTTTTGGGAACTAGGAGACTTCGAATGTTTTTCTAGCAAGTCATGGGAAGGAGCCTTCGTTAAAATCAGCAATGAAAGCCAACAGCCGATGCAAGCGATCAGCTCTGAGAGTTTATTTTAGTAGGAAAGTCATGGCTTCACATCAGCCATTGGATTAAAGGAAAAATAAGCATTGAGTCTTGAAGATGAGTTTAGGCCGACGTATGGGAATGCTGACTCAAAGTGTAAGTGTGATTCAGAGTTAATGGATTTCTTAAAGAAGATCTGTTTCGCTTAATAGGATGTTTGACTTGGGATAATTGATCATTTGACCTTTGATATGAAAAAGTTCTGCGGGGTATCTTCCTAACATTTGATCAACACTTGATAGCCGATTTGTTCTCGGCTCTAATAATCAGTACCAGGAGGGTATCGCCTCTAGTTCAAAAAAATGAAAATCTTCAAAGACAATGAAAGCCGATATAATATGTATCAGCTATAGAGCAAAAACAAAAAATAAAAACAGTAGGGCATTGCACTAAGGCGCATTCATGAAAAAGAAGTCTTTATTCATTGGTTCCCCTAAGTACAATCTAGTCAAAGACTTTATTCACCACATCCTGAGCGGATGTGATGTCCACGATGGCCTCCGCCGCTACGGTGAAATCTTCTATCAAATCTTCATGTCCCTCAGGGCCATCGCCAGTCGGGAAGCCAACCTCCATGGCATGGAGATCATGCCCGGTTTGGACCTGTGCCATAGTTAGCACCACCGATGCGCCATGACAAACACCGTGAAGAGCAATCTCCTGGACGTGGGCCGGATGTCTTGGAGACGAGCGTCAATGGGGGAACCCCTCGCATTGACGGCGTCCGCGACGCGTTTGCCACCGATTGGAGAGATTCTAGTTGCACCGTTTGAGCTGACAATTGTAGAAGAATATCAAGACAAAGGCAATAGAAACCAGAATGGAAATGTTCATGGAGATCATCTTACCTGCTACCGTGGTGTCAAACTAAGCCAGCCACGCTCGAACGGCGCTGGCCTCCTCCTCAGCCGCATTTAGGGCCGCTTGGAGGACTCCTAGATGAATCTCCAGTTGGCCGTTGTTCCAAATCGCCTTGAAATAGCAGTCCTCAACCGCCCTCCATTCTTGGAAGAAACATCGAGCATCATCACCATCATATGAGTTGGAAGAACCTAACGATGAAGCCGGCGTGGAAGATGCAGCATCAGTGGGTTTGTCGGTCCTGGGGAAAGGATGAAGGTTGTCATTCACAACGAACCTATAGGTGAGTCAGAATAGATTATCAACATAAACAGAGGTTGCCAATCTCGCCTCATGCGCCAGAGACGCTGGTTCATCGACATGTCTCACGTCGAGATCTCGTCTACCGTGCGCTTACCTCGATTACCTTCGCCGGCCATGAGAAATGATTAGATCTATAGAAGAGAGAAAGAGAACCGCTATAGGGTTTTGGCAAACGGAAGAGACAGAAGGAACAATTGTGAATAGCGAAGTGTTTGAGGCTGAAGCCCTCGACTTGTATTTGAAGACATGAAGCGAAGAGGCGGACGCCTCGGGGCATGCAAAAGGTAACCACAATTAATAGAAGGTGAAACGCCACTTCACCAATGTCGAAGAGAATGCGGTGCCAGATTACTTAGGATGGAAGATCGAAAGGCTCCCTTAATAATGGCCGTGTTTTCAGACCTAGATGGAATTAAAGCCAAGGGTCTGTAATCGGCTATTTTCAAAATCGGTTCTTCATCCGGAATAAAGGACGACTTTCAAGAAGGCTGGGAACAAATTACCCTTGATGACCAAGGGCAAAAGGGCTGATAGAGTCACCTTATAAACCCGCGTATAGCCATAGTACAGTCTCTCCTTGGGAAGTTCAAACCAGATTGAGGTGCATTATGCCGAAGTTTACAAGAATTTTGTGATGAATAGCTTGGAAGATTCGTGCTGCCTTCGGCTACGCGCTTGTGAAAAGCATTGAAGCCCACAAATCAAGGATTGCAGTGTTATGATTGAGAAGTCAGGGATGAGCAATTCTCTAGGAGAGGTTTGGTTTGGAGAGTAAAATTGCCGACCAGGTCGAAGGACAACAAATCTAGCAAAAATAGTTGACTAATTGAGAAGGACCTTATCGGATCAAGCGTTATGCGCTGGGTAATATTTATATTTTAGAAACACTGAAGAAGAATTCGGTAGAGCGATCGAATGGGGAATATTTGAAGGAATATTACCCTAACATTTGGATTAATACTAGGCAACCAATTTGCTCGATTTATAGCTCTAATAGCTGGTACCAGGAGGGTATCGCTTCTGGTGCGAAAATAAATCCAGAAGGGTAAAAGCCGGTACAATGTGTGTCGCTCACAGGAGCAAAGCAAACATGAACAAAGTGATGCATGTAGCATGGAGTACGAAACAAAAGAACAAATCACTCAAGATAGAGGAATTGTTTGCTAATATCACATATTATAAACTACGGGCCGGGAAACACTTTAGCTATTATATCATCGGCCTTGGGAGATGATCGACATCGAACCATGGCCAGAGCCGATTCTGCAAGGGAGAGACATTCAGCGAGATTCCGGCCATGCCGATCAATGGAGGCGAGCAGATCGTCATTGTCAATCTACCCCCTTTGATAACAAGGGAGTTGGCGACAAACTATTGAAGAAGAGGACCCTAAAGACCGAACGGAGTCGGTCCTATTCCCTGAGGCAGTGGGGGAACCATGAATTGCACCCTCCTACCGATGAAGGTGCTGACGCGATGATGCAGGTCCGTTGAGGGCCTCCTCAGCAAACTTCTTCCTATTCTCCATTATATCAAGCCTACGAAGAAGCAGGAACTATACTAAGGACGCGGAAGGTTTGAGGTGAAGCGAGTTGTTTTTTGATCCCCAGCCGTGGCCTGTATATATAGCCTAGGGAGGTAGTGAGAAAGATCTCACCAGCGGTGTGAAATTAAAATCAGATACAGAAAAGGATCGACGCTCTAAGAATTTAGGGAATAGATAACGAAGAGATAATAGATTCAGACTTGTTGCTCTCCCAAGTTACAAAATGCCATGGGATAGATCAAAGGATTTACTTTGACCAGCAATCAACCCGCCAAAGCCTCTTTAGATTGAAGGGAGTTCGAATCCCCACAGGGCCGAAAGTTATCATAAACCAAGTCACATCGACCCATTAATAAAATTGCGACAGGGAAGGAAAAGGTCGCTTGTCTAACAAATGCCTAGCTGATTTCTCAAAACCGCTGGAAAGAAGCTTGTGGCTTTCTCGGTGGGCATTTGATTGAGCAAACAAGGGGAAAGTGTCCACGCATTTTAGCCTTTGCAAACACTAGAATAGCTCTACGAGCATGGAGAGAAGACCCAGGTGATATCACAAGGATTCTTCTAGCCGTAGTAGCTGATTCTCTTGCTCGATAAGGTGCTAAGATGGGAGACACAATCGCCCTATGCACAAGAATTCTTCTGGCCGCTCGAGATCTTCATAGCAAAAGGATAGACCATTGAGGATCCAACGGAGTAGAGAGCACTCGAGGGAGCAGATGGAAGAAAAACATGGCTAAATTATTGAGTTGCTCTCGCCAGGGTCAGATAAGCCTTTTATAGCCGGCTCGAGAAGATGAATCCAAGTGCCCGTGAAGCAGTGACACTCTTGTAAAAAGTTTTGAGGCATAGGCTCATGAGTGGACGCAAGCAATGACAGACAATGGACCCCAGATCAAGGTTCTCTACCCGTGACTGTGGACCAATCAGGGATGCAGACGTGATAATTTTGGAATAAAATTACTTTTATCCCAAAATCAGGGGGCATGTGTTTACACCAAAATTTGGAAGGAGAGTCATAGGGACTCGAAGGCTCCCAAGATCATGTCATCAAGGAATTAATTGCGTGTAGATCGGAACCAGCTGATTCGGATGCAAAAACTGGAATCGGTTTTCTTCAGATAGCGCCAGCAGATAACGACGAAGGCTACGATTGGCGCTAGGACCAAGCATGTTGGACTCTTCAAAAAGGGAAAGATTAGGGTCCAAGTTATCTTAAATTAGGAATGTTTTCTGTTATGCCAGAAAATTATAACGAATCGTGCTCAAGTAGGATTCGTGTTTAAACTTCGGGTATAAATACCAAACCCCGGCTATTGTAAAAAACAACCCATCAATCAAATACAAGTCAATTACTTTTTTTGGCTCCGGCCACCCTTAGGAGTAGGAGTAGAGTAGATCTCGGCGAGTTCTTCAGCAAGTACGGCTACATCGATCCGGTCGACCTCCACTGCTTGTTGTAAGTACCGTCATGGCTTATACCTCTGTTCGTACGGCTGCATCGATCCGGTCGACCTCCAGTGCGTGAACTAGATCAAGGTCAAGTTATCAACTCTACCTTAGGTTGGTAGTCTTTGGTAGATTCATTAAGTTACCGAAATTTCTTATTGCTTTCATTATTTATCTAATTACAGTAATATCATTCTGCCCGATTGGGATTGATCTAGATCGGCCTTATATCATGTTTAGCCCATCATTTGCTAACCTCAAATTGATCTAATCTATACCTTAAACGATGAGTTATGTTTTATCGGCTGTTTTATGTCAATCCTGATCGTGCATAGCGTGCGGTTAAGGCGTGTTGTGTCTTGAGTAGATTTATTGGCTAGCGAGAACCGTTCTATGGCCCGTTATCACGGCCTGTGTGATTCTGCACACCCCACTTTTAGCACTGTGGAGTGGGGACCATTATCTGGTAGATCTATTCCTGATACGGCATGACTTTAACTGTGCGCTATGCCTGAATCGGCTATTTTAGTCGATATCGATTGCTTTCACGAATAGTTCGCATCACGAGACCGTTGAAGTAAAGATAGGTTGAAAGATATGTTAGCCCATGATCTTATTATTATATTACGGCCTGCATGATTCTGCCTCATGCCCCACTGATATTAGTAATGAGTTAGGGTCGTCGAATCTATTGTTATTTCTACGGCCTGCATGATTCTACCTCATGCCCCACTCGTCATAGTGATGGATGAGATCTAACATGTTCATTAGATTTATCTTTATTAAATGGTTAAGTGATGTTAAATTGTTTCTTTATATAAAAAGGGGTTCGGTTACTTATAATCATTGGCTCAGCACAAACTGATCATTGTTGACATCTTATTGCCATTGATTAATATTTGTTCGATCAATGATATTTGCCCTGAATGATAACCGATTCTTCTTATACAACCCAATCAGCTTTAATCGATTTATTCTCATGAATATGCTGAAATCGACTATTTAGTCGATCTCCTTTCATATCGGCTCTGATAGCCGCACATTCGGGACTATCTGGCAACACCGGCAAGTTCCATCCTTAATTACTGATGAACTTTCTCTCCTTGTCAATTACAGGGTCAAATTGACTGGCACGTCTCAGGAGGATTGCGCAGGATCGACCATCCCCGTGCTGAAGCTAGGCGGATCTGCTCCATCGAGCAGACCCTTCTGGCTTGCTGCGTGTGTCCTTGGCACGGGACGAAAATTCTGTGTCGACAGTTGGCCTGTGATTCGGGCACTCAGGGAGGTCCACAAGAGTTTGCTCCTCTCCTTCTGGAGCTACGGTCTAAGGTGTCTCCTGCTGTTCCTCCTCCTCTTCTTCGTTGAACTCCAAAATAGTTGTCCCCTCGGACGATCCTATATGCATGATCATGGAATAAGATATCGTTGATGCATATATAATGACATGTCTAATGTGATATGATGTGATGAATGCATCCTCATATGTGTTCTCAGCAGCATTGCATTAAGGTGATAACATGTTACATTTTCTTTTACTGAGTAGGTGCATATCTCTTCTCTAGTAACTTAAACAAACACGTATGTAAATCATTTTCTGGACTACAAGACAGTAGACATTTGTTTTGATCATAACTGGAGTCATACACGTCAAAATAATATGGTTGTGGACTTTCTAGAAAGTTTATGAAATTTCCTACAACTTTGTTTTAATCATCTTAATGTGATTCAGCAGTTATCTAAGTCAAACATTTCAATCTTTTATATCTGCCCAAAGAGCAAGCATTTCTGGCAGCAGACTTCTAATAGCTATAATTCTTAAACTATAAGGCCTATGACTATGAAAGTTTAACATGAGGTAGATAAGTAAGTTATCTACAACTTTGTTATTAACAAGTTTTACAGAAAGGATCATTACTATCATGGAATCATCATCACAACAGAAACTACACATGCAGTCATCTAATTGAATTATAAAGCAATAATTAACTAGTTGTCTATAAACAAATACTTCTAAGCCTCACTAATAGTATCAACAGATTATATGCATCACACACACCACAGAAAACATTATGGTTAAGCCTAACTAATTTATTTATATTTATTTATTAATTTCCTTAGATAATAAGGTGATTTAAAGCATAAATATTTTTAGTGTTTAATAAATTCTAAGAACATTATAGTAGCCTACATATGACCCTAATAGTCTACTGCATAAATTTCATGTCATTTGGATAAGTATAGCCATCTCTTAAAAAATGACAATTTACATATGCTTATTTTAGCAAAAATAATTTAGCATAGTGAAAAGTGTCAAGCAGCATATTAAATATTTTTCTTACTTTCCTCCTAACATAAGAATACTATATAAAAATTTGTATGATCATATGTTATGTATTTTTACCCCATTTAATTTCACTAGAAACTAGCAATTAATTAGGATTAAATATGAAGACCATATTACAAGTATGTTTACTGTAGGTTTAATATTTTTTCTAGCTAGATCATGTCAACACAAGATCAGTAAAATTGGGATCATAATTTTATCACCTTCCTAGCTCAAGTTATGCAATTTACAAGCTAGAAACTATTTTAAAAGCACTTATCTTGCTCAATTTAATTCTCCTAGAAAAATACCCTAAACAGTAGATTTCATATTTTTATCAAATATTACACTTCATGATGAATCCAACAAAATTAGGTTCACCCCATTTGGATACACCAAGCTCTAGATATGAATTTTTGAAGTTTGTAACTAAATCTGTGAAAAAAATTAATAAAGAAAATCAATTTCAAATCGGGCGCTACAGCTAGGTGCACCCAGTGTATACACCCCGCTATGACTGATGACTGGGCCCCACGGTCAACTCGGCCCCACGTGACAGAGCGACACAGCAGAGCACCGGCTTGGTCGGTGAAAAGCTCACTGACGGCGAGGTCACCGGCGACGAGGTCGGCACCAATGTGTTCCCCATACTATTCTGCATCTACAGGTACCCTCGGTTTGCTCGGAGGATCACTGGAGCAACCTCGTCGGCAAGCATGGCAGCTCAGCGGTGGTGCCCGATGGTGGACTCATCGTCTCCTGCGATGGCATGTCCAGGCAAGCGCGGCTACAACATCAGCAGGTCCTAGTGGAGCTCTAGGGTTAGGTTAGGGCGACGTTGGAGCGGTGGTGAAGCTTGGCCGCATGCATGGTGGCACGGCGGCGGCATGGTGATGTTCCGGCGGGAAAGGTGACGCAAGCGTGCATCCGTATTCCCCGTAAGCTTCGTCGTCCTAAGGCTAAACCCTAACGCCTAACTGCGAGAGAGTACGGCGACCGGATAGGCGTGGCCATGGTGACGTGCATGGCGGTGGCGCTCTCGGCTCACGGCGGTGCGGCTCGCGCTCCAGCACCGGCGATGCGGTAGCGGCTCAATGGGCTACAGCTATAGCTTCTAGGACCTACGACAAAGATGAATAAAGAGAGAGAGATTGGAGGAGCGGTGGATAGGGCTGGCCACAGCAAGCTCGGAGCTCGGTGGCGCTCCGTGGCCATGGCGGCGACGGCGACACGCAATGCGGCCTTACCCTTGCTCGAATGGCGGTGCTAGCGACTCGGTGAGGTGAATCACGTCAAAGCGAAGCTGTGGGTGAGATGGATTGGACGTTGGTGCGGTGTGGTTGGCATGCGAGCGTGAATGAGGCATGCAGCGGCGACGGTGGCTTGCTTCGCTCGGCTTCGAGCGAGAGAGTGAGGCAAGGTGAGGCAGAGAGAGTGAGCGCACGTGGAGAGCGAGCGGGGACGCAACTCCCTTTGCTGTCTACCCCGGCCTGACGCGCTGGCCCAACGTCGGCGTATGGCATCCACGCGGTGGATGCAGCCTGTGGCCAGTTGGCCACGACGTCACGCTGTCCCAGCCGGTTTCAGCCCTGCAACAGACGACTGACAGAGCAAGTTCGTGTACATGTAACTCCCAAACGAGCTCGATTCCGTGAAAACTTCCCTAATATGAATTGTAGAGCTATCGGAGATCTACAACTTTGCTTAAATGAGTTTGGCCTAATTCGAGCTGGTTTACAAGTTAAAATGCTCCAAAGTGGTGCACATTGAAACCGAAATCAGTTTGTGACTTAGCAAATTTTCTAAGTTTCAAAACAGCATTTTATTGATTTTTGTGAGCCCTATTTGACTAAGTTAGACACTATATTAGCTCATGACCCTTAAATAAAGTTTGTTACTCATGACAAGAACTACAATTTTTATTTAGGTTACACAGCCATTCAAGCTCTCTAAACTACTATTCAACTTTAGTCAAACTAGCATCATGAAAATAGCATTTCAAAGTAAACCAACACTTAGAAGCAAAACTGGCTTAAGTTATGAATATAAACATTGCTCCATTTATCATCCTAGATGTGTCTAAGGTGTTTTCTTGACCTCACAACCAATTCATACATTGGTCATGCATGATTACAAGCATATGTAAGTACATAAGCAACATCACATGTGATAAAGAGAAGGTAAATGAAATGAAACCTCATATACTCATGCTCATGAATGCTTGGATGATGCTTGTGCTCATGAAATACAAATGCCAAATGCAATGCTTAACACTGGGGTGTTACAATCCGAGGTTGTTTGAAAATTCAAATTTCAAATTTGAGAAATCAAACATAATTTTCGTTAGATAAATGGTTTCAAATGAAAAAGTTATCAACTACAAAGTTATATAACTTTTCGAGATCTACAATTTTTGTTTTGGTTACTTCTCCATCAAAGATTCTCAAATACCACTACACACTCACTTATGACTATGGAACATATGCCTTTAGTTGGTATTAACTTCTATGAAATCTTGCGAATCAAATAGAGTGACATCATAATGACTTCAAATAAGAAACTTGTAAACTACAAAGTTGCATAACTTTTCAGTATCTACAACTTTTGTTTTGGTCACTTCTCCATCCGAGATCCTTAACTACCACTGCACACTCACTTATGACTATGTAGCATATGGACTCCTTTGATATTAACTCCACAAACTCTTGTGGTGTATATTTGGACATCCAAACGATCTCAAATCAAAAAAGTTTGAACTACAAAGTTGTAGATCTTGTCACGGGTACTACAACTTTGATATAAAGTTTGTCTTCATTGCACATCGTATGAGAAAGTTATGAAAGTTTTCTTGTACTTAGGTATAAACCGATAGTGATGACCCAATATTAGTGTCGCTTGGTCCTATCACTGTCATCACTGCCGGTTTCTTAAAAACCGACAATGATGAAGCCGTCAGGGAATGTCAGATGTGTAGTAGTGACTCATTGATTTATCTTTTTATTTTGTTGGACTATTGCTTATGCTCTAATTAAGGTTGGTCATTTTTTAAGGGCCTTGTTAGTTTTGTTGGCATGACCAAGTTTTGCGCAATTAGTCCAAATGTAGACATCCAAAGTGTAACTCGTTTGTGTTTATGTGTTGGCGCCTGGCACCTCGCCATGGCATGCTAGTGTTTGTATTCCAAAACTTCTTCTTAATGAAATACGTGCAGCGCAAGTTCTCAAAAAAAAAAAAGTTTTGCGCAGCATCGTCCTAGATATTCGAGAAACGGCAAAGAGAGAGTCCTTTTGACCAGATCAAACTAAGTAACCAGTCACCGTAATATGTCCTCTTGTTTGAGGGAAACCTACAAAAAATGGAATAGACTGTTTGTTGCATTGCCCTGTCGCCATATGGAGTATCTCATATCAAACAAGGCTGGCCAAGGCCAACCAGCCAGCTTGCTTGCTTATATATTACTGCCTGGTTACCAGTCTGTTACAGTACTATGGGAGGGAGTAATAATAGCTAGATTATATATTGTCTGCATCTGCTGGTGCAGCAGTGTTATCCCCAGGCATCCATGCATACTACAGTAGTATTTACATAACTTGAGCTGGCAATGCAACAGTATTTATGGACTACTACTGCATAGCTCATATCAACAAGGCCAGCCAGCCAGCCAGCTTGCTTGCCTTGATTATTAGGAACGTCTATGGATGCATCACGTACGTCACCTTGGTTTGGCTGTTTCATCATCAGGCCAGGTGCTAGTGCTATGGATGCACCTATATAATAAGTATAAGTATCGCCGGCCAGCTGAAAATCAACACTCACACACTGTCACACAGTCGTCCAAAATCCAAACCAACAGCTAGATATCGACAACAGCAAAATGGTGTCCTTCAAGGCACGCCGGAGCGAGCCACAGCTGGTGTCGCCGGCGCGGCCGACGCCATGCGAGACCAAGCCACTGTCCGACATCGACGACCAGAACCTGCTCCGCTACTACGAGACGGTCGTCGGCTTCTTCCGCAACTGCCCTGGCCGGACCGACGACAGGCCGGCCGACCTCAAGGGGACCTTCAAGGCGGCGCTCGCGGAGGCGCTGGTGTACTACTACCCCGTCGCCGGCCGCCTCAGGGAGGAAGCCGGAGGGAAGCTCGTCGTGGACTGCACCGCGGAAGGCGTGGTGTTCGTCGACGCCGACGCCGACGTGCGGCTCCAGGACTTCGGGGAGCCGCTGCTGCCGCCGTATCCGTGCCTGGACCAGCTGCTCTGCGACCCTGGTGATGTAAAAGCCGTCATTGGCAGACCTTTGCTCTTCATGCAGGTACCTGTGTTATATGTCGTATACGTAGTTTCGTTCCTTTTTCTTTCTTTTCTTTCCCTATAACCGTTCTCCAAGTGGGTTCTATGCCTAGTCATTATCTTTTCATTTTAGTTATGTTTTGGGGAAGTGTTTTAAAATCTCCTAGGAACGTGAGAAGTGGATATGCATTTCTGTCGTATTTTAACCAGATCTTCAGATCGATACAATTGTAATTTTAGCAATGTGCTACATCTTTCCTGTAAGACTTTTTTCTGGTGCCTCAAAAAATATGTATCCTTGGAAAATTTTAAATTTGTGATTGAGATTATTCAAGGTTGAGGCATCACAAGATTGCATTTAAATATACCAAAACTAAAAGTAAAATGTACAAGTCAGGAAAGTTTTGAACATTCTCCTCTCTTCTTCTATATCTATATTTATATCTATACCTAATAATAAAGAGGCAAAATTTCTACACTAAATTTTCGTCTGGCCTCCGCAGTCCTATCTAACCATCCCCAATTCGAAATCAAATAGATTTCCTCGGGTCTCCCAAATCCATACAAGGATTTTCCAAACCAACAAGCCCAAATCAGCAAGCTGTGCCAGGGAGCAAGGTGCCAAGGACAAAATCGAGACTGAATCAAAATCCCCCAGCGATCCAAATCCAAACCCAAATCAGACTAACTCTAGAAAGACAACAACTTATAAAATCAAATCAATAATTTCGCTGCATGGCCAGCAGCACACAGCCAGCCCGACCGAGGAGCGTCGAGGCGTGCTGGCCACCAGGCAGGCCGTTGGACAGCGTGGTTGCTCGCTTCTCAAACGACCTCATCCAATCAACAAGAACTTTGGGTGTGTTTGGATCCTTATGTGAAGTTCCAAAACCTTTTCTCATCTTGCTAGGCAATCAAATGTATGTGAGTTTTTGATAGATAGCTAGCAAGTTTCCTCGTTTCTTATGCTAGCAAGGTTTTTCCCTTTGTTATCCCCAGATAGCAAGATTCTCTCCTTGCCGTGGCAAGATAAGGCTAGCTTGGCCTTGCGAGGCTGCCCTAATAACCAAACTGGACCTAAAACACCATGACACAAAACACAAAGCTGGAGCTCGCCCCTTTCTTCACCTACGCTAGCTGCCCGCTGCCATGCATTTCTCCATCTCATTCGCACGCCTCTGCCGTTGCTCTTTCATTGCTCTGTCGCACAGAACCGACTCGTCCCGATTTTCATGTAAGTGCGTGGCACCAAATCCTTCCCTTTCACCACCGCAGCAGCATGTTCATCACCACCATTATTGCTAATATTTGCATGGCTTTAACACCATCTAGAGGTGGGAAATGTTTGAAACACTCTGCTCAATCTCTCTTCTATGGTACATATACATATACATGAGTCTACCAACACATACATTATTGGACTGGGTTTCAGGCCAATGAAGTTTGAACCTACGGAAACATTACACACTCTAACATGAAGTAATCATACAAATAGTTCACTTTAATAGGTCAAGAGTCAAGACCAAACTCCAAAGAGCCTGCAAAAGTAGCTTTTTTTCAAATATTAAGTTAGAAAGAAGTGGACATTGGTTATTAGAAGATGTTACCGGCAGAAAAAAAATACTCTCCATATAGTAATATTTTTGTTGCAGTGCGCCCTCTGGCTATAAATTAAATTTGGGAAAAAATAATTAAACCATTCTGGTCAGGAAAAAAGAAACCTGGTACCTAGAGACAACGGAGTTCCTTGTATATATAGGTTGGAATCATAAAAGGTTTCTGATTTTGTGATATTTTCCCATTTTGTTTAGATGATTTCTATTGTACGGCTAGAAAGATTTATATTTCAGGAAAGTTTCTGAAGTTATTTGTAGTTGCAAGATATCAAAAATGAATGTACTAAATGCATAAGTAGGTTGAGATAGGTATATTTTTCTTATCATAAGTGATGTCGTCGTTTTATTTTCTCATATATAGGTGACAGAACTCAAATGTGGCGGATTTGTTGTTGGATTCCACATGTGCCATAACATCGCCGATGGATTCGGTATGATTCAACTCATGACAAGTGTAACTGAACTAATGGTTAAAGCATCCCCGAGCCTTCTTCCAGTCTGGAAAAGAGAGCTTCTAACTACAGCACAAAACACAACCCCCATCCCTTACCCAAACCCTGCATACAAACCACTGCTAAATAGCTTAGACTCTACATCAGATGACGTGATGCTGTCAATTCCGCCCAATCGCATGGTAGCCCAATACTTTGTCTTTGGGCAAAGAGAGGTGGCCGCTCTACGAAGCCACATACCAGGACACCTCGCCGATTCAACCACATCCTTTGAGCTTCTAACTGCAGTCATGTGGCGATGCCGCACCATAGCTTTGGGGTATGAACCTAGCCAGCGAGTGCGGCTTATAGTCACCATGAATGCCCGTGGCAGGTGGAATCGCCACACCCTCATCCCATGGGGTTACTATGGCAATGCACATGTTTCTCCTATAGTGGAACTGACAGTCGACGAGCTCTGTCGAATGACGCTCGCCGACACAGTTGAGCTCGTGCGTGAGACCAAGCTCAGCGTGACCAAGGAGTGCCTGGCATCGATGGTGGATACGACCGCATACATCCGTCAGAGGCCGTCTCTGACCATGGACAGGACGTACGAGGTCTCTGACACCAGATGGATTGCTGCCGTGAAAGGACTGCAGCTTGGGTGGGCTGAGTATGTGGGCGGCGGCATACCACTCGCCGGCGACCTTACTTCCAAGCTGGGAAGCCATCACATGAGGTGCCAGAACGAGGACGGCGAGGACTCCACGGTGGTGTCGCTGCTGCTGCCGAGGCCGGCGATGGAGAGTTTCAAGAAAGAGATGGCTGTTTGGATAAACAAGCATGACAAGAATCTCTAAATATACCCTGTTCCCTCTAGCAGCTATATGCTATAGATATCAAGGTTTACAAGGATTTAACTGTTTTGCTCAATGTCTTTTGTCGTTTTGAGATGGCTGAGTGTTTAGTTAAACACAGTTGGATTTCATTCTCCTTTCGCTTCTGCAAGGAGAAACAGTTGGATTTCTTTGTTCTTTAACCCTAGAGGACAAACAGTTGCATTGTTCTCATTCTTTAAATTTTGCAAGAACAATGTATTGCCGTTTCCCTAATTTGGAAGCCATGTTCAAAGCTTCTTTTCTCTAATTTGGAAGCTGGTGGTATCATTTCGCTACTGTAATGATATGTAAATATACTCTCACGTTTCAGAAGTTCAGAGCAACTATCGTTTTGTTAAACTAGGAGGAAAGGACCCTTCAATCTAGGGGGCGCTACAGTAATACCTGGGCAACCATACATTAGCTCACTGGATGTTAAACTTGATATCTGATAAACAGGGGCTCGAGTTTTTTTTCTTTTCTATTTCCATCGAAAGCATAATGATCATGAATGAAATAACCAAATCTGATTGCATGCATTCAGATTTCAGACAGATATCTGTTACTTAACAGCCGAACCAAAGTAAGAGTTCCAAACTCCTAACACCAGCAATGCCTAAGAGTTCACATACCACAAAAGCATACCAAATCATGCATCATCCTTTTAAGGTAATACATACAAGGCCATGAATATCACCAAAGATTAGTAGCTGATGTTTCCATCACTTCCCTCGGACTCATCATCTTTCAGATTTCCTTTGACCAGCCGTGGTCTCTTCTCTCGTTTTGAGCATGAAGCACCAGACGACGTCTTCCTTTTGATGGAGTGCGTTGGTGCTTCTTCATCACTTTCTTCTTCAGATGTCACATTGTCTGCCTCGATAAATAATCTATTTGCCAGCTTTGCTAGACCTGCACCATCGCCACTTCTTGCTTGTGCCATCAGCAAATCCCTATTGTGTGGTAGTTGGGCATGGAAGTGAAACATGCCCACCAGCCATTCAAACGGTTCGTTGTCACGGGGGAGGTAGGCAAGTATAGGATCTCTGTCACTCATTTGAGCTTTCCCTTGTATCCTCCTGTTGACGGTCACAAACACTGAATCCTCAAATTGCTTATTTTTAATCCAAGATGGCTTTTCTCTATGGATCTGAAAAGGGACAGAGAATAATGTAACAGAATTTCTTAGTTACCTCTTAAAATTATCTGAGTTACACAAATGAAATGATGATAAGTTGAAGAACTGATGGATGAATGTTTGAAACTAGCTCACTATGTTACCGTTTCAATCCAACTTGGCTCATAGGCCAATGAGCCACAGGTCAACCTCAATATTCTCAGTGCCATTGTGCTCAACTCCTTTGCTGCACCATCATGTAACTACCACCAGGAAACTACATACAGGACAAGAGTTAGCTTGTATATTAGACTAAAGAAGACTACATTGTGAACCTTGACAAACAAATAAAAAAAAAGCCAAGATGTTTCGTCCTGAAAGAAATTTACCTGGGTCAACATTCATCCAAGTACTAATGGCATGAGCTGTTCCAAAACTCTCTGAAGCTGTGCTGTAAAGCTTCAATTGATGAACAACTTTCTCTGTGTAGACTCATCTTGGTACATCTTACACGTGCACTCAACAATTGCATCTCTGAAGATTTCTGTCATTTCAATTTCATTTCTGCTTTGATAGTAGAACGAAGGATTCAAATAATAACCAGCTAAGTGCAATGGTTTCATCATGTACTCATCCATTCTAAAATCTATATAGTTCCATATTGGCAAATAGTGCTCTTCCTTGTTTTCAAAGCGGAAGGCAATTTCTTTTTTAGCGTTCACAAGTTCACCATATATGTATCCCATAGAGGGTCTGCCACTCCCCATCATCCTCAGAACCTCTACTAGTGGTTCAAAACTATTTATAGCATATAACACATTATGCCAAAACTCATTGCTCACTACTAAATTATAGAATTTCTTGCCCACTGCTTCCTTCGACCACTTGCTGTCCTCCCATTCTTTAGAAACAAACATAGTCTTCAACTCAATCCTTTTATCATAAAGGCTCCTTAAGTTAAAGCAGCAAGTGGTGAAATAGGTTATCCCAACATGAACCAAATCCTGCTGGTTGGTGAACTGGCGGGTCATGTCCTGCAAATTTGTTTGTGCATAAATAAAAGCTGTCAGTGATCTTGCTTTAGCGACTGTTTTCTTGATTAAACTAATATGCCTTATGTCTTCAAGCATCATATTAATGGAACTTGCAGCACAATGAGTCCAAAATATGTTCGGTCTCTTTCTAGGCATTTTTTCTGCAGTCATCTCTATAACAACGTTTCCAATGACCTGCACCACATTTTTCTCTCCAACTTCTTCAATACAAGAATCAACTAGTCGGCAAACAAATGCTTGGTCGTAGCCGTGTGAAGTTAGTTGGATGGAACGAAGGAATGACACACCATGAGAACAATCAACTGCCAAGTTTAACATCCGTCTGTCATCATCATCAACATGTGTATAAGCCATAATAGAGCATCCTTCGGACATCCAGTATTTTTTCAGTGCTTCAATTGAACCATTGATTGCTAAAAGTTGCCTCTGAAGTAAGGGGCCATCAAGCTCACCAAGAGAGGGTACCTGTAAACCAGGGCCGCATTGTGCAATTGCTTCTACCATTAAGTCAAAACTCTCTATACAAGCAGTATTAAAAGGAATCCCAGCTTCATGCAACCATGCGCTCAATAGCCTTTCGCTTCTTTTCCATCTATTCTGAATTGTGGATAGCTTGTGCATTTTCTCCTTTCTCAATTTCTTGCTCTGTATTTGGCACTGAAAGCGTATCGATTGGCCCTTTACTATCTTGATCAACGGATCTCAAATGATTATCTTGTGATGTATTTCCCTGGTCATTGTCACCCAGTCTGCATCATACACTCTCGTCAATCATGGGTTATTTCACTAAAGTACATCAAGGATGGATAGCACAACGAGAGTTTCAGTCAACATATTCAGCTCCACAAAAGATGCCTGTAAGTTCCTACACAACTGGCTCTGCCATGTTTGGGTTGTAATAAAAAAGGATGAAAAGAGTTGGCTTCTCTACACAGCTTTTGTTGTAGTCATTAGGCAAGCGCACTGCATCTTTCTTTACTTCTGACTTTCTCTGTTTGGTGTGTTGTTTGGTAAAAATAAATTGAGCAAAATAGCAAAAAGTATGCACCAAGAATCAAGTTTAACACAAACCACTCTAGAGTGTAGACTTAGAATTGTCAGAATAAATGCAACTACTTTTTGGGTACTTTTGTTTAGTTCTTCATAACTGGCAGCAAACCATTGTTGAAACTTGATATCCATCTGTTGAAGTTAATACCTTCTTAAAGTAGGCCATATGTTGAAACTTGGGTCAGCAAAATCACAAAGATATTACAAAGGTATTAACATCAACAGATGGATATTAGCAGGGTAGAGGGTACTAAGAACAGCACTAGTCGAATAATAGTTTTGCAGCATCTGATCTGGTATTTTAAGACTATGGTAGTGAAAGCAGCAATCATTTTGCCTGCATTCGCAATCTTCTTTCATCTTGCTGAGCTCAAGTATACTCCTACGCCCCACTCCAACCACATAGTCGGATACTCCAAGCTGCAATCGTATCACTAGAACCCTCGGATGCATCCTGGAATCCTAAAATTCATGGACAGCTAGGCCGTCCGCTGCAGTCCACAGGACAAACTAACAAGCAACGCAGACAAATTAACTCACGGAAATCTGTGCCGCAATTAAATTAGCTCGCACGGGAGAATGGGGGAAAAAGGCGAAATTGCATTTAAGCAATCCACGCAAAGAGCAAGCAAGAGCGAGCAAAGAGGAGGACCTGGCAGAAGAAGCGGCGGCGTCCATTTCCAGCTTCACATGCGGAGAAACCCAACCGGCCGACCAAGGGGTCGAGAGGATAAGGGTTGGGGAATGGTCTTGGGGACGTGAAATGCGGGGGCCGGTGGCGCGTGGCAGCAGCGGGGGAAGTGGGGAGGGTGGCCGGAGTCGGCGGGAAGGGCTCTTGGTTTCCCGCCGCTTGGGCAATGAGTTAGGTTTGGTTTCCCGCCGCCGCGGCTGCTCTGGTGGTGGTGGTGGTGGTGGTGGGCAGAGGGTGTGTGTGCGCGTAGACTGATTCGGCCCTTGGATGGGCTGGGCCTGGTCCTCGAAGAGCGAGTGCTTATCGAGCTCCGTTAGTTAATGCTAGCTAAAAAAAAAGTTAATGCTATGGTACGATGATTAGTTTCTTTCTGGTGATAGATGTGATACAGTAATTCTCTGCCGCGGACGTCCGTCCTCCGAAAGCTCCGTCGGGGGCCGCACACCAGCCTAATAAGTACCTTCGTTTCTAAAATAACTACTCCTCCACTAATTCTTATCCACTCATTCCTCTTAATCGTCCTCATCCATCAGGCGAGCAATCGCAGCGCACTGCTTTTTACGGTGCCCCGTGCTCAGGTCCTCGTCCTACCTTCTATGCGACCTCTCCACCGTCGCCGTGCTCCTCTACGTGGCGTTGGTGGCGATCCTGTCGCCCCCTGTCGGCAGCGCGCTACATTTGGCGGCGTGGCCGCTCTACTGGGGTGGCGTAGGGCTACACATTCAATAGTGTGTGGGTGGTCGCGCACGAGTGCAGCCATGCCTTCTCGGAACACGTGGCGCTGGACGACGCCGTCGGCTTCGCTCTCCACACGTCGCTCTTGTGAACAATACACATCAACGAGCCACCATTTTCCCGAAAGGCAAGGAGATGTTGCACTGAAAGCACATGTTGCAAGTGTATGTTTTAATTGTTTCAGATATTTCAGAGACATATTGCACGGATGTAGCAAAAGTAGATCGGGATGTTGCATATGTTGCAATGGTTGACACATATGTTGCAAGCTGATGTTCTCTATGTTTCATCTTTTTTCTCCTGACATATGTTGGATGTGTGTTTATCTGGATGTTGCATATGTTTTCACACATATAATGCAAGTCTTTTTATTTGGATGTTGCGTATGTTTACAATAATTTTCTAGGTGTTTTTGCAAGTGTTTCAGACACATGTTTTAAATATTTCATTTGTTTTCGTGTAATTGTTCCATCTGGACATTTCAAAACTAGATCGGGTGTTGCATCTCACTCCTCGTCTTTCTGTTGTCTCGCCTCAAGCGCGGGAAGTGAGCGCGGGTGGAGGCAGTCCAACTAGCGTGGGCGGCCCCACATGCTTGCGGGTGGCCGCCGAACGAGGGTAGCGCCCGAATGTCCAGATGATACACTATGGAGGGCTTATGTTCTATAATTAGGTATGGTTCTTTATGGATTAATAATGAAAATTTTAGATTCTTATTTCCCAAAATTCAGGAAACCTATAACCATGTAAGATTCTTTTTTAAAAAAAATTAATTTGGCATAATCGAGTAGTAATAATCAAGAGGTTTACACAAATCAAGTTGTATTGCCTTCTCGGTTATGCCCCTTTTAGGGGATTTTTTTTATTGCCTTAATACTCTCTCCGTCCCTAAAACAAATAAATTCCTAGAGTTATCTAAGTTAAATTTTTTAAACTTTGACTGAACTTCTAAAAAATCTGTCAAGACTTATTACATCAAATTAATATTAATAGATATACCATTCATAATGTGCTCATTTTATGTCATAGATGTTGTTACGCTTTCTTATAAATCTAGTCAAACTTAAGATAGTTTGACTTGCACGAATCGTAGAAATTGATTTATTTGGACACGGAGGGAGTCTCTAAAAGATATCTAAGAGTACTAATTTCTTTATTATTTCCTCATATTGTTTCTCAATACTTCTCGGCATTACCTCTTGTAGTAATTATTATCGGAAATACTTCCTGCAGGGCATCCATCCATAACTCTGCGTCTGGACGCGGCTCCCCAGGAGCAGGCCCTCAAACAAAAAAAAATCCTCATTCCGTTGTGCTTATCCGCCTGGCCCCAAACCAGCATGGCTGCTCATCCGTCCGCCCCCTTCTCCAGCGCGCGCTCATCGGGTTGCCGCGTCGTTTCCTTTCCTCATCGCAGGCCACGCCGCATGCCCTTGCTCCCTGCGCCGCTCACCTGCGTGGTAGCCACCCGCGTCGCTTGTGAAAGGTTCTAATGGCTAGAGATGGGTGAATAGCCTATTAAAAATTTCTACAACAACACTTAACAAAACTGGTTAGACAAATATAAAATGAAGCGAGTGTTGCTCTAGCCTACTAAAATGCAAGCCACCTACCACAATTCTAGTTTCTATAGTTTCTATCCATACAATGGCTATGTCACTACACTAAATTAGTGTGCTCTCAAAGGCTAACTAAAGAGCCACACTAACCAAACTAACAAGCTCTCACAATTAGCTACACTAAAGAGCTTGACAACTAGTTTACGGTAATATAAAGAGATAGAGTAAGATGGTTATACCACCGAGTCAAGGAATAAACCAATCAATAACAAGAAAGAATACCAATGAAGACCAATCACCTCGGAATCAAATGATAGCACAATGATCTTTTACCGGGGTTCACTTGCTTGTCGACAAGTTAGTCCTCATTATGGCGATTCACTCACTTGCAGGTTCACGCACTAATTGGCATCACATGCCAAACCCTCAATAGGGTGCCGCACAACCAATACAAGATGAGGATCACACAAGCCACGAGCAATTTACTAGAGTACATTTTGGCTCTCTGCCGGGAAAGGTCAACAACCCCTCACAATCACCATGATCGGAGCCGGAGATAATCACCAACCTCCGCTCGACGATCCTCGCTGCTCCAAGCCGTCTAGGTGGCGGCAACCACCAAGAGTAACAAGCGAATCCTACAGCGAAACACGAACACCAAGTGCCTCTAGATACAAACACTCAAGCAATGCACTTGGATTCACTCCTAATCTCACAAAGATGATGAATCAATGATGGAGATGAGTAGGAGGGCTTTGGCTACGCTCACAAGGTTGCTATGTCAATGTAAATAGCCAAGAGCATGAGCTAGAGTCGGTAATGGGGCTTAAATAGAAGCCCCCACGAAATAGAGCCGTTGGCTCCTCAGTCTACTGAAAAAATAGGGCAACCGAACGCGTCGGTCATATTGACCAGATGTAGAACCCCAGCGTTCGGTCCTCAGATCTTCACCACGTGTCCCCTACTTCAAATGTTGATCATCCGATCTCAACGGTCATCGGTGCATTTAAGTTGTGACCGGACACGCTGCTCAAAGTGACTGGACGCACCAACACTAGCGTCTGGTCGTTTCCAGTAAGGTTCCACTCGTGACCGAACGTAGGACCCCAGCGTCCGGTCACTTCCAGTAGCTTCCAGAGGTGGAAATTTGTGACCGGCCACGTCCAGTCATGTCCGACCGGACTCACCCAGCGTCCCGTCACTCATGGTCTTCTCTGTGCGCTGCCACATCAGCGGGACCGGACGCACCCAACCAGTGTCCGGTCACGAAGTGACCCAGCATTCGGTCGAAAACTAACGCCAGCGTCTTCACTGCTTCCACTGACCGGACGCTCCGGTCCAGTTGAGACAGCGTCCGGTGCACTCTGTGAAACCCTATCTTTTTTGTACACTCCACCGATGAAGTTTCTAACCCTTGCTCCCAAGTGCTAAACACAATGTGTATCACCTTTGTGCATGTGTGTTAGCATACTTTTACAAACATTTTCAAGGGTGTTAGCACTCCACTCGATCATAAATGCATATGTAATGAGTTAGAGCATCTAGTGGTACTTTGATAACCATATTTCGATACGAATTTCACCCCTCTTAATAGTACGGCTATCGAACCTAAATGTGATCACACTCGCTAAATGTCTTGATCACCGAAACAAAATTGCTCCTACCACTTATACCTTTGCCTTGAGCCTTTTGTTTTTCTCTTTCTTCTTTTCAAGTCCAAGCACTTGATCATCACCATGGCATCACCATCATCATGTCATGATCTTTATTTGCTTTACCACTTGGAATGTGCTACCTATCTCATGATCACTTTGATAAACTAGGTTAGCCTTAGGGTTTCATCAATTTACTAAAACCAAACTAGGGCTTTCAATCTCCTCCTTTTTGGTAATTGATGACAACCCTTACACAAAGATATGAATTGAAATTTAATTGAATCCATGTTGCTTGCCTAAGCATATTTACCATGTGTAAAAGAATATAGACAAGTTTCATGAATCCTAAATGGTAGCAATTGCTCCCCCTACATATGTGCTAAGAGTTTGGATTGTAACTTGCACATATGCTTAGATAGGAAATATAGGAGACAATGTCTACCAAATGATGCTAAGGTATAAGAGATGGACCTTTGAAGTGTGATAACAATCGAAGTGCACCAATATACCATCCTTAGCACTATTAGTAACTAGACATTCACAAAAACTAGAATACCCCGTGAGATCAACATTAGAAGTAAGTGTCTAGTTTTCATAATATGAGCACAAGTCTAGTTACATAACCTATGCATGCTAGTTTTTCATTTCATCACTCAAACCTACAACTAGCATACACCACACAAGCATGGATATTGAAATTTAAAACTTATGTCATGCAAGAAAACATATGAAATGCACATTCAAATGCATCATACAAGTTCATGAGCTTGCTCCCCCTACTTGTTTGCTCAAAATTTTAATTGGTCACATTTGAATTGATCCCCTTCTTTTGTCATATCTCTCTCCCTATGTCAAGTTTTCCCTCTATCACTTATATCTTTGTTTCTTTCCCCTTTGTTGTCTTTTCACTATCTTAGTACACTATTTTTCCCCTTAACACTAATATCTTTGTTTTTCTCTCCCTTTGACATCAATGACCACAAAGGTTCAAAATGTAGGTAGGTTGAGATTATCAATGTCAATCAATGGGATGAGGATCATTTTCCTAAATTTGGTCCAATCTAGATCATTTGCCAAAGATATTTAACTCGGTTTGATCCAAGGACAAGCTTCTTCACACCTTCAAATTGGGGTTATCTTGTATCATGTTGAGTTAAACACTTAGAGCTCATTTTCTAGATCAAACACTAGGTTTATAAGCCCACAAACATGCCATATGCTACCACTAGATCAAATTAAGCATAGAAGTAATAGTGGTACCATACAATCATCAAATTCCTTTAATTTTCATGAATGAGCCTATTAATTGTGAAAGATGTCTAGATGCACTAATCATGTCCTTAGCAAGGATGTATGCCATGCCAATCAACTTTTACCTTGGATTGCTCGAAGGAGAGGCATGTCATATAAGTGGGGGGTGCATCAACAAATATTTGAGAAATCCAATATGTTCAACTCATTCGTTAGCTTGTAAAACCTTTTCTCATTCAATGGTTTGGTGAATATATCGGCAAGTTGATCTTCGGTGCCTACACTCTCAATGCAAATGTCACCTTTTTGTTGGTGATCTCTTATGAAATGATGGCGGACATCAATGTGCTTTGTTCTTGTATGTTGAACCGGATTGTTGGTTAATTTGATTGTACTCTCATTGTCGCATAGCAATGGCACTTTATTGAATTTGATTCCAAAGCCATTCAAGGTGGCCTTCATCCAAAGTATTTGTGCACAACAACTACCAGCGGATATGTATTCGGCTTCAGCGGTTGATAATGCAACACTATTTTGCTTCTTTGATGACCATGAAACAAGTGATCTTCCCAACAATTGACATGTGCCCGAGGTGCTCTTCCTTTCAACCTTGCATCCCGCATAGTCCGAGTCGGATTAACCAACTAGCTCAAACTTTGCTCCTTTGGGATACCATAAACCAATATTTTGTGTATGCTTCAAGTACCTCAATATTCTCTTTGTAGCCTTCAAATGACTTTCTCTTGGTGAGGCTTGAAATCTTGCACACATGCATACACTAAACATGACATCCGGTCTTGATGTGATCACATAGAGTAGGCTTCCAATCATAGACCGATACAATTTTTGATCCACCATATTGCCACTTGCATCACTATCTAAGTGGCCATTTGTTCCCATTGGTGTACTAATAGCTTTGCTATCACTCATGCCAAACTTCTTGATCATGTCCTTGATATACTTGCCTTGACTCACAAATGTACCATTCTTCAATTGCTTGATTTGAAGACCAAGGAAGTAACTTAACTCTCCAATCATGGACATCTCAAACTCATTAGCCATCATCTTTCTAAATTCTTCACAAAAGTCTTGATTGGTTGATCCAAATATGATGTCATCAACATAGATTTGCGACACAAATAAATCTTTTCCAATCTTCTTGATGAAAAGAGTGATGTCAACCTTGCCCATAATGAACCCTTTAGAGAGTAGGAAGTCCCTCAATCTCTCATACCATGCTCTAGGTGCTTGCTTCAAGCCATACAATGCCTTCTTCAACTTATACATATGGTCGGGCTTCTTGTCATCTTCAAAACCAGGAGGTTGCTCAACATGTACTTCTTTATTGATGTAACCATTGAGAAATGCACTCTTAACATCCATTTGATAGAGTTTGATGTTGTGGGCACAAGCATAGGCTAGCAAGATTCTAATTGCTTCCAATCTAGCAACCGGAGCATATGTTTCTTCAAAGTCAAGAACTTCAACTTGTGTATATCCTTGTTCTACCAATCTTGCTTTGTTCCTTACTATCCCATCTTGATCTTGCTTGTTTCTAAAGACCCATTTGGTTCCAATCATATTGTGTCCCTTTGGTCTCTCTACTAATTCCCATACTTGATTTCTTGTAAAGTTATTCAATTCTTTATGCATAGCATTCACCTAATCAGCATCCTTCAATGCTTCATCTATCTTCTTTGGTTCAATGGATGACACAAATGAGAAATGCTCACAAAATGAAGTCAATCTTGATCTACTTTGCACACCTCTTGAAATATCACCAATGATAGTGTCCAATAGATGATCCCTTGCAATATTGGTTGGTTGGAGCATTGGAACTTGATTACTTGCACTTGCTTGATCACTGGGTTGAGATGATGTACTAGCCACTTGATTTTGTTCATTGTCATGAGAGCCACTTGTACTTGCTTGATTTGTATCATCTTGCATATTTGAGTTAGAGAGCACTTGCACTTGATCATCTTCATCATCATTCACTTGCCTAGGCCTTAATTCACCAACATCCATGTTCTTCATGGCATTTGAAAGTTGAATGCCTCTAACATCTTTCAAGTTCTCATTCTCTTCTTGTGAACCATTGGTTTCATTAAATTCAACATCATGAACTTCCTCAAGAGTACCACTATCCAAATTCCAAACTCTATATGCTTTGCTAGTAGTTGAGTACCCAAGTAGGAATCCTTCATCATATTTCTTGTCAAACTTGCCCAATCTAGTGCCTTTCTTCAAGATATAGCATTTGCAACCAAAGACCAAAAAATATTCAATGTTGGGCTTTCTACCATTCAAGAGCTCATGTGGTGTCTTCTCTTTCAATGGGTGACAATAGCGGCGGTTGCTACAATAACAAGCCATGTTGATAGCTTCGGCCCAAAAAGATTGACTCACATTGTATAAACTAAGCATAGACCTTGCCATATCAATGAGTGTTTTATTCTTCCTCTCAACAAGGCCATTTGATTGTGGAGTGTACTTGGCCGAGAATTGATGTTTAATTCTAAATTCATCACACAACTCATCAATTCTAGTGTTTTTGAACTCACTACCATTGTCACTTCTAAATCTCTTGATGGTTGTTTCAAATTCATTGTGAATGTCTTTGACAAATGATTTGAATGTTGCAAACACATCACTTTTGTCCACTAGAAAGAATATCCAAGTGTATCTAGTGTAATCATCCACTATCACAAAGCCATATTTGTTTCCACCGATGCTAGTGTATTGTGTTGGCCCAAATAAATCCATGTGCAATAACTCAAATGCTTTACTAGTGCTCATCATGCTTTTCTTAGGATGGGTGTTTCCAACTTGTTTGCCGGCTTGACAAGAGCTACAAAGCTCATCCTTCTCAAACACTGCATCTTTCAAGCCTCTAACCAAGTCATGCTTAATCAATATATTCAATTGTTTTATTCCAACACGACCAAGCCTTCTATGCCATAACCAACCCATGCTAGACTTAGTGAACAAACATGTAGATAATTTAGCTTCACTAGCATTGAAATCAACCAAGTATAGATTCTCATATCTAAATCCTTTGAAGATCAAGTTAGAGCCATCTACACTTATGATCTCTACATCATCTACCCCAAATATGCATTTGAATCCAAGAACACACAATTGAGCCACGGATAGCAAGTTGAAGTTCAAGCTCTCTACTAGCAACACATTAGAAATGCTCATGTTATTGGATATTGCAATCTTACCAAGCCCTTTGACCTTGCCTTTGCCATTGTCACCAAATGTGATACTATCATAACCATCATTGCCATTGGTGTTGATTGAGTTAAACATTCTTGCATCACCGGTCATGTGTTGAGTGCACCCACTATCAAGAACCCAATGCCTTTCTCCGGCTTTGTAATTGACCTACAAAAGAAGATTAATTCTTTTTAGGTACCCAAACTTGCTTGGGTCCTTGAAGGTTAGTGACCAAGCTCTTTGACACCCAAATGTCTTTCTTCTTTGAGCCCATCCATGGTTTACCAATGAACTTAGCCTTTACACCATTTGCACCCTTGTTAAGTATATAGAAAGAATCAAGCTTAATGGAGGATGCATTAGCATTTTTGCTCTTGTTCTTGTATTCATGCTCTTTATGACCAACTTGCTTGCAACTAGTGTAAAACCGACCATTGTTCTTCACAAAACTAGTTTTGTGAGGAGCAAAGGTCGCATTGCCTTTCTTGGAGATATAGCCCAATCCCTCTTTATAGAGAGAAGCTCTTTAGCTACCCAATCACATAAGCAAGCGGTCCTCACCACCATAGGCCTTAGCCAAGGTGTGAGTGAGCTTATTGACCTCCTTCTTGAGGGTCTCATTCTCAACCGTTAGTGAGGCATCATAAGTGAAACCATCACTACTAGATGAGGTGGAAGTAAAAGTATTACAAGAAGGGTTAGTGGGAGCAACAATGATAGGCTTATATAATGATTCATTGATTATATCACAAGTTAAGCCTACATTATATGTCTCAACATGCTTCTTATTATTTTGCTCATCAAGCAAAGAGGAATGAGCTTTTTCAAGCTTATTGTGAGCCTTGCTAAGCTTCTCATGGGCTTCCTCTAGCCTCTCATGACATGCATTAAGTTCATCAAAGGCTTGCTTAAGGGCTTTTAGTTCCTTATACAAGCTTTTGCATTCCCTTCTCTTGATGTCAAAGTGTTCTTTAGCATCTTCTAGCATGTCAAGTAGTTCATCCTTAGTTGGTTCATCATCATCGCTATCACTATTATTTTCATTTTCATTATCATGTTCCTCATCACTTCCATCATCACAAGTTTATACCTTAGTGGCCTTATCCATGAAGCATGATGGAGTGTCGAGAGAGAAGGCTTCTCATTGATAGCAATGCTTGCAAGTGCCTTCTTCTTGGTGGTCTTGTCATCATCACTATCATCATCATCACTTGAGGAAGCATCACTATCCCAAGTGACCACATATGAACCACCCTTCTTTTTCTTCTTGAAGGTCATCTTATCCTTCTTCTCTTTCTTTTCCTTTTTATCCTTCTTCTTGTTCTTCTTGTTGTCATCATCATTGTCGCTATTGTATGGGCATTGAGCAATAAGATGATCTTTCCTTCCACACTTAAAGCATCTTCTTGACTCTTCCATGTTCTTGGATGAAGATTTCTTTCTTCTAGCATGGTAGCCTTTCTTCATCATGAACTTGCCTAATCTCTTGACAAAGAGAGCCATCTTCTCATCATCATCATCATCATCATCCCATGAACCATCATCTTCACTCGATGTATCTTGCTTTTCCTTGCCCTTGGATGATGTGGCCTTGAATGCCACACTCTTCTTCTTGTCATCCTTCTTCTCATCTTTCTTCTCCTTCTTTTCTTTCTTCTCATCATCATCTCTATATGTGTCATCGGTCATTATATCTCCCAACACTTGGTTTGGTGTCAT
Source organism: Miscanthus lutarioriparius (assembly GCA_904845875.1). Taxonomy (NCBI): domain Eukaryota; kingdom Viridiplantae; phylum Streptophyta; class Magnoliopsida; order Poales; family Poaceae; genus Miscanthus; species Miscanthus lutarioriparius. Next base: position 65,373,163 of record CAJGYO010000002.1, read on the forward strand.
GGTGTCCAAACCACTCCTCACTAGAATAGTGACCAATGCACCAAATCTTGTGGGTAAGTGTCTCAAGAACTTGTGGGAGAAGTCCTTGTCCTTCACCTCTTCTCCAAGTGCTTTGAGATCATTGACAAGCACTTGAAGCCTATGGAACATCTTCGGCACACTCTCATCCTCCTTCATCTTGAAGCTTGCAAACTTCTCTTTCAGAATGTATGCCTTTGTACCCTTCATAGCTTGAGTGTCCTCAAATGATTCCTCCAACTTCTTCCATGCCTCATGAGCTCTCTCAATGTTCTTGATTTGCTCAAATGTTCTCTCATCCAAAGCATCATGGATAGCACTAAGAGCAATGTCATTATTTTGGAGTAGCGTTTCTTCAGCGGCTGTGGGAGCCTCTTCATCATCAATCTCAATCTTGGTCTCCATCACCTTCCAAACCTTCCTATTGATTGACTTGACATAAGTTGTCATCTTAGCCTTCCAATAGGGATAGTTTGAGCCATCAAATTGGGGTGACTTCTTGGTGTTGTTGATTTGAGCTATTTTTACACCGAAGATTGTTAAGCCTCAAATCATGGTGACCACAGCTCTAATACCACATGAAAGGTCCTAATGGCTAGAGAGGGTGCATGGCCTATTAAAAATTTCTACAATAACACTTAACAAACCGGTTAGACAAATATAAGGCGAAGCGAGTGTTGCTCTAGCCTACTAAAAATGCGAGCCACCTACCACAATTCTAGTTTCTATAGTTTCTATCCATACAATGGCTATGTCACTACACTAAGTTAGTGTACTCTCAAAGGCTAACTAAAGAGCCACACTAACCAAACTAACAAGCTCTCATAACTAGCTACACCAAAAAGCTTGACAACTAGTTCGCGGTAATGTAAAGAGATAGAGCAAGATGGTTATACCACCGAGTCAATGAATGAACCAATCAATCACAAGAAAGAATACCAATGAAGACCAATCACCTCAGAATCAAATGATGACACAATGATTTTTTACCGAGGTTCACTTGCTTGTCAGCAAGCTAGTCCTCGTTGTGGCGATTCACTCACTTGGAGGTTCACGCGAGGGGTGCCGCACAACCAACACAAGATGAGGATCACACAAGCCAGGAGCAATTTACTAGAGTACCTTTTGGCTCTCCACCGGGGAAAGGTCAACAACCCCTCACAATCACCACGATCAGAGCCGGAGACAATCACCAACCTCCACTCGATGATCCTCGCTGCTCCAAGCCGTCTAGGTGGTGGCCCACCAAGAGTAACAAGCAAATCCCACAGTGAAACACGAACACCAAGTGCCTCTAGATACAAACACTCAAGCAATGCACTTGGATTCACTCCCAATCTCACAAAGATGATGAATCAATGATGGAGATGAGTGGAAGGGCTTTGGCTAGGCTCATAAGGTTGCTATGTCAATGTAAATGGCCAAGAGCGTGAGCTAGAGCCAGCAATGGGGCTTAAATAGAAGCCCCATGAAATAGAGCCGTTGGCTCCTCAGTCTACTGAAAAAATGGGGTGACCGGACGCGCCGGTCATATTGACCGGACACAAAACCCTAGCGTCTGGTCCTCATATCTTCACCACATGTCCCCTGCTTCAAATGCTGATCACCCAATCTCAACGGTCATCAGTGCATTTAAGTTGTTACCGGATGCGCTGCTCGAAGTGACCGAACGCACCAACACTAGCGTCCGATCATTTCCAGTAAGGTTCCACTCGCGACCGGACACGTACGGTCATGCCCGACCGGACGCAGGACCCCAGCATCCGATCACTTCCAGTAAGCTTCCAGTAAGCGTCCGGTCACTTCCAATAAGCTTCCAGACTCACCCAGCGTCCCGTCACTCACAGTCTTCTCTGTGTGCTGCCACATCAATGGGACCGGACGCACCCAGCCAGCATCCGGTCGAAGACCGACGCCAGCATCTTCACTGCTTCCACTGACCGGATGCTCCGGTCCAGTTGAGACAGCGTCTCGGTGCACTCTGTGAAACCCTATCTTTTCTGTACACTCCGCTGGTGAAGTTTCTAACCCTTGCTCCCAAGTGCTAAACACAATGTGTATCACCTTTATGCATGTGTGTTAGCATACTTTCACAAACATTTTCAAGGGTGTTAGCACTCCACTCGATCCTAAATGCATATGCAATGAGTTAGAGCATCTAGTGGCACTTTGATAACCATATTTCGATACGAATTTCACCCCTCTTAATAGTATAGCTATCGAACCTAAATGTGATCACACTCCTAAGTGTCTTGATCACCGAAACAAAATGGCTCCTACCACTTATACCTTTGCCTTGAGTCTTTTGTTTTTCTCTTTTTCTTTTCAAGTCCAAGCACTTGATCATCACCATGGCATCACCATCATCATGTCATGATCTTCATTTGCTTCACCACTTGGAATGTGCTACCTATCTCATGATCACTTTGATAAACTAGGTTAGCACTTAGGGTTTCATCAATTCACCAAAACCAAACTAGGGCTTTCAGCTTGGCGTGGTAGCTCATCCGTTAGCTGCCTTCCCCAGCACGCGCTCGTTGGGCTACTGTGCCGTGCGCTTCCCCTTCACCCACCGCGCCACGTGCCCTCGCTCCGTATACCGCTAATCTACGTGGCAGTCACTTAGGTCGCTCGCTCCCTCACCGTTTGTCCATCGCCCATTGCCGTTGGGCACGTCGCTGCCCCAGCCATGGCCGCTGGGGCACACGTGTCGTGGCACCTCAGGTTTTCGCTAGTCGAGCCAAGGGCACCCATGAGCGTGGCCGGTGCTAGTGGTGCTCGTGTGCCACGATTCATCGTTGGCTCCCACCCAGACAGCCGAAATCGACTGGCCGAGCCAAGGGCACCCATGATTCACCGCGTTTCAAGTGTTTCAGACGTTTTAAATGTATGCTGCAATTATTTTATCTTGATGTTGCAAAAGTAGATCGGGAGATATTGCAAGTGTTTCAGAGGCATGTTGCAAGCGTTTGTTCAAAATATTTCATCTATTTCTAGACGTATGTTGCAAGCGTTTTGATCTAGATGTTGCATATGTTTTCACACATACGTTGCAAGAATATGCTCCAAAATGTTTCATCTGTTTCAGTCTTCTATTGCAGCAAATGTTTTTATGTTGCAAGTTGCAAGTGTTCTATCTGAATGTTGCATATGTTTTCACACATATGTTGAAAGTGTATGTTCCAAACGTTCACCTATTTTAGACGTATGTTACAAGTGTTTTATATGGATGTTGGATATATTGAAGTGGTTATACATATATGTTGCAAACATATGTTTTAATTGTTTCACCTTGTTTCAGTATGTTGCAACAGGTGCTACTCCCCACGCGCTCTGAATCGTGGGCAAGCAGGCGCTGCACTAGGCACCCCTACAACACCAGGCGTGGTCCCCCACGGTGGAGCATGCAGCCGGCTCAACACATGTGCATGCGCGCTGTGCTCCCTTCCTCTCTCTCGCATTGGGGCGCACGCGCTATGCTCTCTCTCGCATTGGGGCACACGCACTATGATTCCTCTCTCTCTCTCGCATGCAACTGGGGTCTCTCTCGCATTAGGGCACGCACACTGTGCTCTCTCTCTCTCGCATTGGGGTAAGCGCGCTGTGTTCCCTCTCTCTCTCATGTAGCTAGACGGGTAGGAGGATGCATGGGGCGCAACAGCAATCGGTGTGGGGCACAGCAGTAGCAGTGATTTTTTTTTAATTTTAACACTTTTTGAAAATTAATTTTAAATCTAACACTGAGTTTTTTTTAAACTAACACTTTTGGCCGCGCCTATTGCCTTGGCACGGCCAAATGCCTATGCCGCGCCATGCATGGTGGCGCGGTAGCGGGCTGACATGGCGACGACCGGATTCACTGACTGCTGATGTGGCGGGGCCTGTCGCGCCACCGATCTTGGCGCGGCAATGCCGCGCCCTGATCCGTGGCGCGACAGAGCCGAATATAACCCCGCGGCCAGTCCCACCTGCCCGAGCAGCAAACCCCGCCTACCCACGCCTGGCCGCCGCGCCCGCCCCCCTGCCCGGCCCTCCGTTGTTGCCTCCCTCCATTCCCTTCCATTCCCCAGCCGCCTCCCTCCCTTCTTGTCCTCGTTCAAGGTAATGACGCACATTTTATTTTTGTTTGAATGGTGGATAGGATTTTATGAATGTGAGTTAAGGTTAGGAGAAAAATTATGTTTGGGAACTATGGACTACGGTTTGAAGGAAGATACTATTTTGATTTTGTCAATGTTAAGGTTAATTATTTAGTTAGAAGTATGTTTACCATATATATTTTTGTTGCTATAAGTGTTGGTTACATTATTTTAGTTGCAATGCAAATGATTATATTTTATATTAATTTGCGTTGTTTTGATTGATGTTTAATTTGAACCGTATTATTAGATGGAAGACATGTTTTGGGAGCAGTTATGGCGAAAATGGGGTCGTCCTAGAGAATTATACCCCGACAAGTCTAGCAAAGATGCCCCCGTCCCTCCTGAACTCCTTGTCCCTAACTGTGACTGTGGACGTCCGGCCGACGTGTTTCAATCAAGACATTCGGACACAGCGGCTCGTTGCTTCTACACGTGCAGTCGTTTTAATGTAAGTAATTGTTTCCGTATGTTTTTCTTCTTCATTTGTATTATTAGGTTAATAATATTTTGTTGAATTTTTGTTGTGTAGGCCCATGAGAGGTGCTTTTTCTTTTAGTGGATTGATGGTGCAGACAAGTTTGACCCTAGGTACGTCCTTTTCGACGATTGGTGGAAGGCGACATCCACGAGAGCACTTCGAGCGGTGGGTTCCACCTCCCCCTAACCCCCCTCCAATGATGGCTAAGGAGAAGCACTTAGCCGCAGTTAGATGACTCGAGGAACCTCCTCTGTGCGATTGCGGAGATCGAGCTGTGATAAACCCTGACAATACATTGGAGTTTGTGTGTCCAAACAAACATGAAGTAAGTGCAAAGTGTATGTATTGTAATGTTGAGCTATATGTGTTCATGTACTAATGTCACGTTATTTAGGTGTATTCAATGGCGAAGTGTCGTTTCAAGGAGTGGTTGTATGGTCCTAAGAACAAATGGCCCGAAGAACCTCCAAAGGCAAAGCAAAAGAAGAAAGAAAGGTTAATTTACAAAGCACCGTCAGTCAAGTGCGAATGTGGTGTTAAATCCAACTACGGTCTAGTCCCTTCGGAGCTTGGAATATGCCATTATTGTGGCCATATGATTGACTATGATGAGGTTGGTTATTTTTGTGGTAACCATGAAATCGTATTTTGTTTCTTTTGCTAAGACATATATGATATAATTTTTTGTTTGAACAGAGCACTAGGAAATGCAGGTGGGAATGTTATGATGGTCAAGCTAAGTTCTTGGATGAACTGAAGGGGAGGCAAGTAATTGCACGGAAGAGGGCATATGGACCTGACTACGTCAACCTTTTCGTTAAACATCACAAATACAAGATGCGTGAGTTTGCTAGACAGCGTGGTATTTGTAACCCGATCGACGTTAGGCTTGAGAAATGGGGATTGGAGAGACAGATGACATTAGAGGAGGAGAGGGCAAGGAAGGAGGCAAGGGAGGAGACAAGAGTACAGATGCAGGTTTTGAACGAGAATGTTGTTGCACTATGTGCCAGTGAGTGCTTGAAAGCCTTTTTTTGTTGCCTGATTTTAAATGTAATATAATCGTGTTGCTAACTGATTGCATTTTATACATGAAGGGATTGGATGTAGCGAGGACCATGCTGCAGAGGTGGCTCGTGCAAGATATGAGGAAAAGAAGTTAGATGAGCACAGAAAGCGAGCTAGTCGCACCGTTGAATCATCGATTATGTTGTCTGATGAGGGGGGCGAGGATAAGGACGACACTACCAGACTCAGCGAGCTCATCGCTCTAGCAGAGGCGGGCTTACAGGCGGAGGAGGCTGAAGATGACACTGGTAGACTGAGCGAGCTCATCGCTCTAGCAGAGGTGGGCTTACAGGCAGAGGAGGATGACGACGTGTTCTTCACTCAGGCCATAGAGGTCATAGATGAAGCGGAGGCCGCTTACTACAGGCGAAAGGCAGATCAGGGCAATGTAGGTGAGGCTAGCCATAGCTATAGGGTTGTGGTTGAGGATTGGTACTCAGACGACCAGTTGCTTACTCAGTATGTTTCTGACTGAGGGTTTTTGATTGCGCCGTCTGTTAGTTCCATGCTTTATTAATAATCAATGTAGCTATGTAGTAGAAATTCCATTGTGTTGTCTTATATTCTATTTGAGCTACTGATGTATTGTACCCATATATCATGTACTCGGATTACCCATGGTCGATCTTAAGTGATCACATCTGTTTGTATCATTTGTTGAGAATTTCTAAAACGAACGTAATCGAGTGAAATTATCTCGAATACAGTTTCTGTCGTGCCATAGTCCACAGTGCGTCAGTGATGCGCCATAGACCACGGCGCGGCACTGACGCGGATAGACAATGGCCAACCTCAATTGAGCTGTTGACGGTGCTGTAAAAAACTACAAGTGCTGCCGCGACCGTGCGCAACTTGAAATGAATATGAAGCAAATAAATGGACGACAAGTTGCCACATAACATTTTCATTGGTTTATGAGTCTACAAGTTTTCGAGGACTATATTTGTTCGACATAAGTTCGACGTAATGAACTAAGTCCCAGGAATGTAAGGATCCCTCGAACGCCTCTTGGAAACCTCATCGTCCGGTGGAAGAAGGGGGTCGTCGTACTCCACCTCAAGAAGGGGGTACAGCTGGTGCGGCGTGAGAGGGGCCATCCTGTTACAAATTGATAAACAAAGGGTTAGAGTATTCAAATTAACAATATTCAGATTAACATTATGTAGCATTGCAAAATTTGAACTACTTGTTATGCAATACGAACATAATATGAAATCACTTGTTGCCCTCGTCTTCTATGCCTGCTAGCCTTGTGACCAAATTGTTTGCAAACGGAGCAAAGATTCCTGCCACAGGTTTCGTTGAAGTCTCCCCCGCCGTACATGTCTTCGCCGTACCCTCTCATAGCGTCCATGTCCCCCTTGAGTCGCTTCTTCTTCCTCCTACCCTTCCCTACCTTTATTAGATCCGAATGCAGCACGTAGTCATAACCATTATAAGATGGCCACTGTGTCGGGTCAAGGTATGGCTCGAAGCTCATCTCCCAAATACTAACGGTGTTCGAATGGAGATACAAGGGTGACATATATAGCAGATCCTCATAGTTGTACCCGTGAACCCTGCAGACCGTGATCATATGAGAGCAAGGGGCATGCATGATCTGAGGGACGTTGCAACTTCACTCTACCTTTTCAAGATCAATTCGGTAGTTTCGTCCACCATAACATTCGCCGCCCAAGCTTGTGCCACCCTTGCCCCGTACACTAAAGATATGGCGGCGAGGTCCATATGGCTCGGCGGTGTGCTGCTTGGCCAATTCCTCGGCCTCCTTCAAATGTTCAGCTCTGGCCTTTCCAAAACGCCCCTGCTCAGCTATATTCCTCTGCGCAAGTTCCCACCTCTTCACAAAATATTCGTTGCACTTATGAAAGGAGAACTCAACAATTCCAGACACAGGCAACGATCGAACTCCGGTGAATACACTGTTGAAGGACTCCGAGGAGTTAGTGGTCATGATGCCATACCTGAAACCCCCCTCGTCATATGCTAAAGCCCACTGAGCCTTTTGTTCCATCTACGCCTCTAACCAGGCATTTCCCGCTATATTTACCATCTTGTCTAGTTCTCTCTTTGTCTCCTTGAACTGGTGCTCTGTACGTACACAATATAGAGCCTTTACCTTGTCACATACCTCCTGCTTTCGCTGACGCCGCCAGAAATTAGCGGCAAAGTGGTACTAGAGGTGGGAACCCACCTATATGCTCAGCTGCAGCATTAAGAAGCCCTGCGTGATGGTCCGAGATCAAACATATAGTGCGAGTTGGGCCAAGCACTTGTACACGTAGAAGCCGTATGAACCATGACCATGATTCATTGTTCTCTCCCTCTGCCAAAGCAAAAGCCATGGATACTATCTGGTCCTCAGGATCAACAGCAGCAGCATCATCAAGGTGCCCCTGTACTTTCCTGTCAGGAAAGTGCCATCAACAAGTACGATTGCCCAACAAAACTGGAATGCATGTTCCATTTGCGCGAACAACCAGAACACACGATAGAGGACATGCCTCAATAGGTCCCGAAAACACATACCTCCGGTGTCCACAAACCATTTCAAGCTAGGGTTGTAGTAATGCATTGCACATAAGATGTGGGGCACCCTGTTGTACGCTTCCTCCCAACTACCCCATCGAATTGCTAGAGCAATTTGCTTAGCACGCCAAGCCTTTTCGTACGTCACATCGTACTTAACGAATCCAGATATGGACTGTTGTAAAGAAGACACCAAAATATCGTTATTGTCATCAACGAGCCCCAATATACGATGGGCAAGGTAACGTACAGTGAGCTGCTGATGATTTTCCTTCCCCCTATTGTCTAGCCAAGTGTAGGGTTCGACAACTTTAGTTATCCTCCACTTGCCATCACTCTGTCTCTTTCATGCATTTAACCTCCACATGCAACCGTTTTTGCATATCACGTGGTACCTCAACTCCTGGTCCGAATGAGTGACGGTGTACGACCTATGGTGGTACACAACATAGTCCTAAAGGAAGAGTTTCATCTCTGACATTGTGTTGAATATCATCCCCTTCCTAAGGGTTTCTTTCTCATGATCATACAATGAATTCCTACACATCTAGAGACCGGTGTCACAAACTGTCATATCCGTCATACTGACATCCCTATAGTTCGGAACGCCCCTAAAAGGTACGTTCTTGGACCTTAGTTGCTCAAGCTCAATCGTTGTGTAAGGTGGTGGTGGAACATACTGCTACACTTCGCTAATTCTGACCCATGAATCATAGGGGGTATCATTTGTAGCCAAATCTGTGACTAGTCTACCCTGAGCCTGGACACCATGCAAAATCTCAGTTGGTACTAGTAATGGCATAGTATGAACCGGTACTGGCATGGCATCAGCCGGTGTTGACATAGCATCTGTACCTCCTTGGTCATCATCAGAATCGTCTAAATCACTGCTAACTACATCACTGATCCTGTCCTCCTCCTCCTGCTCCTCCTCTTCCCGTTCGAACTCATTCACATCGAAGTCATTGTTTATACAGCCTACTGTAGTTGAATGAAACTGCTCCTGCGTCAACTGACCGTCCAAATCCATGTTATCCTAAGCTGCTTTCCCTTCGGCCCCTATTTCTTATTCATTGCCTCCAAAACCATCAATGGACGGGCCTTCCTGAACACCCTGCATCCTGTACCCATTCTCCACCACTACCTCAGCCATGGGCACATTAGAACCTTAGAAAACCCTAGTGTAGCGGGACCAGTAAGCAGGGTCACGCAAGGGCATGAGGACATAGTGTACCCTAGTCTTCCTAGTATCAAACCTCCCCTTCAGTGTGAAATCACCGCCAAACTTTGCATTCAAACAGACACAAAGGTCGTTGAAGCTAGGAGGTTCATTAAATCATTCCAATTTTTCTTCCATATCCTCAAACATATCATCTTCTATCCTAACACTTCCTCCGTATAAAACTCTAACATAACAATCCATCTACAAAAGCATTTCAAAAAACTTCATCAAGTTGTCGAAATCGTCATACGTATTGTCCATAGTAATATTAATATATATTCTAACTATAACTATACTAAATAATCTAATATTAACATCTATACAAGGCTAACTACAACAACTAATTAGACTAAATCCAATGTATAACTAGACTCGATAACTGTACTAACTAAACTACCTAACTTTACTATCTATACTAACTTACTAAACTAACTTTACTAACTAAAGTAACTAACTTTAGTAACTATACTTTACTAATTTTACTAACTTTATTAACTATACTAACTACATTAGGGGAGTACCTCGCGGCGGTGGCGCGCTAGATCGGGCCGGGAGGCACAGTGCGCAACCTCGTGCGAGCCGCCGTCGTGGCGGGAGGTCGCCGCAGGCCGGCGCCGGCGTGATGGCCGCACCAGCGGCCGACGTCTTTGGGCGGCAGCAGCGGGCCTGGCGCGTCCAGGTGCGCGAGTTTTTGCTCGGGCAGCGGGGATAGCCACGAGGGTTATATTCGGCTCTGTCGCGCCAAAATCGGTGGCGCAGCAGGCCCCGCCACGTCAGCAGTCAGCGAATCCGGTCGTCGCCACGTCAGCCTTCTGCCGCGCCACCATGTATGGTGCGGCACAGACATTTGGCCGCGCCAGGGCAGTAAGCGTGGCCAAAAGTGTTAGTTTTAAAAAAACCGATAGTGTTAGATTTAAATTTAGGTTTTAAAAGTGTTAAAATTAAAAAAAATCACAGCAGCAGCAGGTGCATGTTTCCAAAAAAATAAAGAGGAGGCGTGGGACACATCAGGCGTAGCAGCATGCGCGAGCATCCAGACATGTGGGTTCGTCCGGACATCCAGACGCTAGCATAGCCCAATTATTATGGCTCATAGTGTACACAGTACACCTTTGGGAGTAGAAATTGGTTTGACTACGTTACTAATGAGCTAGGTTTGACTAGTGAAAGTTGTTGTACAGAAGAAATATAGTAGGGGGGGCCGAGGAAACATCACGGGGGTTTCAACCTCTCAGGAAGCGTTAAGCATATTCATTCCTAGTACAACAGAATTCCAATTTCCCTGTCAACTTGCCAGTTGCTTCATGACTCATCTCGGCTCCAGTTCGGTAACTTACACTTCGTTTCCTGACAACGCCCCTGATCTACCAATGGACTGGGAAGCAGTGGGATGTGTTTCTGAATCTATGGCTGAGTAGACTCCGCTTTGGGGGATGAAAAATACTGGCTTCAATGGAGCACTAAGAGACACATTGCTGCTGCTAAGCATGACATTTACCGTTGACATCATCGGACTATCATCTGGGTTACTCTGAACACACAGCAGCCCAATGTGGACACACTTCAGTATCTGGCGTCCAGGAGCATCACCTCTCAGAGCTGAATCTAATATCTCCTCAACGGTGTCCGTAGTCCAGTGCTGCCAGACCTGCATCCAATGCATACCGACTTAATTAGCATCTTTGCAGCATATTAATTGTGTAAAAGAGCTTGACAAGAATATAAAGACTTACTAGGCTTAAGGGGTCAACATGGTGCTCAATGTCAAAGGACGTGCTGCTTCTTCCGCTTATGATTTCTAACATCAAGATGCCAAAGCTAAAGACATCGGACTTCATAGAATAATGCCCACGCATGGCACATTCTGGTGCATATAACCACTGCAACAATAAGAAAAAATCGGTATGGTTAATGTGCTATATATTATATGCCTTCAGTGTGTTTTGGACTATACTCACTCATGTTCCTGCAACACGATTTGTGACCTCCTGTGATTGATCCCGTCCAAATAGCCTAGCCAAACCAAAATCTGAAATCTTAGGAGTATAATCGGAGTCCAATAGGACATTGCTTGCTTTTAGATCTCGGTGAATAATCTTCAACTGGGAATCTTCATGAAGATATTGTAATCCTCTTGCAATTCCATTTATTAGCTTGAATCTCTTTCCCCAATCTAGCTACTTCCTTTTCTCAGGATCTGGCACAAGAAACCTTATGTCAGTAATGTACGTTTTTGTACTTATGTTACTGCAAACAGAATATTAGAAAAGTCTTACCAAAAAGAATAGTGTCGATGCTTTTATTGGGCATGTATTCATACACAAGAAGTTTCTCATGTTCTTGCAAGCAAACACCAACAAGGCGAACAAGATTCTTGTGCTGAAGCTTGGCAACCAAAACTAACTCATTTTTCAACTGTTGTATTCCTTTGTCTGACGTCTGTGATAGCCTCTTCACTGCTATTTCTTGACCATCAAGAAGGACACCCTGCACAAGTGTATACCTTCAGTTGTCGAAACTAAAAGTTCTTTATGAAGTGAAATGGAATAAATGCCACCTTATAAACTGCACCAAAACCTCCTTCACCAAGCCTGTTGCTCTCAGCAAAGTTACAGGTCGCAGCCCATAGTGTTGATATATGGAAAAGAAGTGAATCGAGGCTTTCGGCGTCCTCGTGATAAGCTATATCCATCAGAAGAAAGAACATCATACAGTGATATAACTTATAAAGCATCAATAAATTTCTGCATTATTAACCTCTACTTAGTTTAGGAAATTGATATTTTTAAGAAACCAAAATTATTGATTAACTGAAGAGTATTTGTTGCAGTTCATAACTAAAGTAGCCTAGGGTACTTATTACAATTTGCACGAGTCCAAACTGTTAGAACTTACAAGATGGTGCATTGTTGGTCTCCTCCAACAAAGGTAGAGAAAAAACATATTGATTACTAGATTGCTGCAACTATTGGCAAATTAATTGCTAGAATAATCCTCATTTTGTTTCTTGTTCTTCCTGCACACAGATGCAGTAAACTTCCGATGACAGAATGCATAAAAATCTTATCTATCTATACGATAAAGGAGCGAAGGAAATAAAAATATTCTGTCGCCCAAATATTTCATACCCACTTTAATTCTTGTCCCATAGATCTACATTAAACTCAGATCCAACACATCTAAATCTTTCACCTGATCTGACAAGTGGTCCTGGCCTAAAACTATTCAAAAACTATTTACATTGACAGCATGTTTGTCTCTCGTAACACGCTCCTCCTACACGTTTTTTTTTCACCGATGAAATCTTTACCCACCCGCATACCATACCCGCGCCTCCGCATCCGTAAGGCCACGATGCCAACCGCTACGCTCGGCCATCCCTCCCCATCGGCGCCGCCGCCCCCTCCCGATATGCGACGCCACTCCAACCGCTTCCCTCCCTCCCCCATCCGTCCACACGACCATGCCCCTTCGCCGCATCCCCAGCCCACAAGCGTCGCGGCCCAGGAACCTCCACAAGCGGCGGCGGCGGCACCCCCAGCCCATTCTCCCGCGGTTGCTGGCCTCGCGTAGTTGAGGGGCATGGCAACAGCGGCCCCTGGCTCGTTCCCCCACAGCAGCGGCACCCTGCAGATCCGACGACCCTCCCCCGCGTCCCACCGCGGCGGCGCCCCCTCCTCCACGCCTTCTGAAGATCCTGATGCGGTGCTCCGTTCGTTGGTGCATGCAATCCAGGTACATGTGCAGTTTAGAGATCTCCGACCTTCTGTGATTGATTTTTTCCCTAATCCTAATTAATCTCCTCGCATCGTGCAGATGAGGAGCCGATTGGTGTTATGTCTGTTCGTCTTCTTTAGGGCCCGTTCGTTTACGTTGATTTCCGGTCGGAACGCTTCCCGGTGATAGCTGACCGGTATAAAATACAGCTGCCTTCCGGCTGGGATCGGTTCCGGCACTCCGTTCCGCTCGAAACGAACGGGCCCTTAATCAAATTGCCTTATCGGGAGGAGACTCTTCACGAATCCCATCGATCCATGCATTCCTCTGTGTGTCATCGATGAGTGAACAGGTGACCGGTGACGAATCTGATCTCCGTTCGTATATGCAATTGGATCAAGAGAGTATACGTGCATGACTGCATCTGATTGGTCATGCTATTTTTTGTTTTTATTTTCATGCAGATGTCTCTTTCTAGATCCAACTCGTCTGTCTCATCTGATTTCTAATATGTAGTACCACGCATGCAGCGATTATGGATCTAGCATTACATTTCTCTTGGCTGAATTTATATTCATCTGAGCGGAAGCTGGAGTCTGTATACCAGGATATATAATTGTTCCTACTCGTTAGAATCTACAAATATATCCTAATCATCTTTTCACATACTTTTTGTGAGAAGACGTATTGATTCATACTCAGAATCAGTGCAATTATATAATGTACTTTCAAGAGATACGTATATACCCATACTCTGATGCTTCAGCATTACAAACTTAAAAGTGATCATGTATGTACTCATCATACTCAAAATACACCCATACTGTACTTTCGAATTGATGTATGCATGTATACTCCTAATCATGTATGTACTCATACTCAAAATACACCCATACTGTACTTAAGCTCCTAACGGTGTACATACTACAAACTGATGTGACCACGTATACTACATTGGTGGATGGACATTACTCCCTAATATCATAAGAGCATGTATGCACAAATACTACAACTATCGTGTACATATATATACGGACATACTCTCTCTGTATGTGTGTGCACACATACTCCTTGTGTTACGCTTGGAGTCACGCCCATTCCAAGTGCTACTATGCAGCGGCGGTCAAGTTATTGCTCAACACAGTCTACGACGTACATGCAAAACAACTTAACGGCTGCACCGTGAGTACATTGCGTACTCGCAGGGCTTAATTCCAACACATAGTATTTGGTGGATGCATAGGGTGATTATCAGGCGTTTGTATGAGTGCGGAAAGCAATGATGTTCATTAAGAATATGACATGCTATGCTCAACATTAGAAGTAAATGTATTTATCATTATAGCAGAAGTGCTCGCAATCCATCATTCATACTACCATGGATATAGAAAGAAAGAACAACCAAATAGTTCCGTCCCGAAGGACTCCAAGCTTTCAAGACTCTACAGAGGTGTACAACTGTACCCACATGGAAGTCAGGACTAACCACCATACCCATGCCCAGGTAAGGGTTGCCTCACGCCTTCCAACATTTCCCTAATCCGGCCCGAGTGTCACATGAAAGGTTCGACTGGGTTCCCGGTCAATGTCCCAGACACTCCTGACCGACGCCACCCCCTTGCTAGTTTCATGAATAAACATGCCACAGCTAGTTACTTGGCTTGTCGACCCCATCCACGACATGTGATCTATAGGGTGGTTACTCGGACTTACGTATCCTAATACACGGTCCTTACTGCTCCACGAGCTACGTCGTCTGAGATCCCACACTCACGACGACCTACCCCTCGTATGAGCAAGATATCCAAGTTATCATCAAGATTATCATATTAGGGGTATTAGTCCTTAGCCATATTAGTTAGGTAAGTCAAGTTGTACCCTCATTGGTTTTAGTAGTTAATTATCCAGGTGTAGCATCCTACACGCGCAGTATGAGTTCCCTTCTTATGCTCGACTTCTATCGTTGCCCAAGCAACTAAGCAATAGGCATTAAGCGTTCCCATTCCCATTATTTAGATGAGAGGCTTCTACATATTATTAGACTACTCTAGGTGTAGTATAGAGGTGATCATCATCCAAGACTACATGTAATGCATAACTCATAATGCAACTTGATATGTATCCAAAGTAGGGTTTATAATAGCGGGTGCCTACCTGATAGTGTTGTCGATCCTGACGACTCGCACATGATCCTCACGAAACGAGACATCCGAGCCTGAAAGGAGAGATTCCAAGGATTGGGGACGATTACACGATAGATAAGGAAACTAGGAGTTCTACTCATGACTTAGAGAGAGGCATCTACTATGACCCTATTGCTGCCTTACAAGCTACGGGTGTGAACTAATGGTGGTGACCCTTTGAGTGAATTTGCTAACTAACATCACCTTCTCTGTGATAGTCGGACACTCCGTCCTACTAACAGACGCTCCGCTGTGTTAGGTGCTGAGGTGGGTTATCTCTGGCTTGGCTCCGTACTGATTGGAGGATGCTCTGTGGGAATTATGGAGACTCCGATGGAAACTGGGTGCTCTCGGGTTCTCAGGTTATTGGTTTGGTATAATTCATCGAACACTCCACCGCGGTGACGGACGCTTCGATATTCTCACTCGGCGAGAGACTTAGACTGTTGGTGACACTCCGTCCTACCGATGGACACTTTGTCAATCGGGCGACAGAACCTATGCTCTTGGATTCTTGGGTGAGAGCTTGGGAATTCATATCTAGACCTCGAGTAAAGGCATCCATGCATGTGCTGGGTATTTCTATGGTAACTTAGGTGCCTTAGCTAGGCTCAAGGTAGCTAGGTTTGGCTTAGGTTAGCTAGTGTAACTAGTGATTCCTTGACCAAGAGAAATCCTAGAGATAAAGAGACATTGAGGGATAGCATACTTGATCCTTACTCCTGGGGTACTTTTCCATCAAGTCATCCTCATGTTTCATCCATGCAAGAGAGAACACTTAGATTAGGGTTGGAGGATTGATCTCAAGATAAAGAGAGGAGAGAGCTCTTGAGCTAACCATGAGATGAGAGGTTGTTAAAGCTCAAGTGCTTGGCCTAGGGCTGATCTTGTTGCCTTCTAGCATCTTGATTCTCTTCTCCATCTTCTTCTTCTTCTTCTTCTTTCTCACTCTAGTTCATCCTTTCCCTCTCCTTGTTCTTCCTTCTAGAGAGTGTGTGTGAGGGAAATGAGGAGAGGATGAGTGAAGCTGAGGATCTAGGGTTGGGAAATATCTCCCACTCGTGCTGACTTGTGGGCCATGCCCCATAATGAATAACTCACTTCCCACTCCATCTGTTGTCTCTGCATCTTTATCGGATGATTCGATACAAGTGACAGATTGTCTGGTAGTCTCAGGATTTGCTTAACCAAGCTTAGAAACCTGATCTCATAGCCCTTGGATCCAATTTAAAGCTTAAGGTGACCTACTTGAGATCGTTAGGGAATTCCATTTAACATGAGCTTGGACGACCAAAATGAGAGTTTATGGTGTATGGTAACTTGGGTCATTACAGCGATGCTTTGGTTTTGCCATCCTTTTGACTTCAGGTTTCTATGGTTGACCTCCCAAGCTTTGTCCATTACCACTTGGATACACCTAGAAAGAAGGGAATTTGTATCACGCCTCTAGTGGGCCACTAGTCCATCCCCGAACAACTTAGAAGTCAAGATCCACATAGTTGGTATTCGGGTCATTAGCTCATCACCATCTATGGAACAATTGGATACCACTCAGACTAACTCATTTTCAGCTCACTTGCCTTGGTATTTATGCCCTTTGGATAAATATCACTTTGCTTATTTTTTTCAAATACTTCATGAGTTATTCATGGTCTCCATATAAGCAATGGAAAAGGATAGTCGGGCGGGTGAATTCAGAAGACTTGGTCAGGGTTGAGACATCATTCGAATTGCTACAACTTGATCATGAAGAACTCAAGGGCTATTGATGATTACATGACCCACAGGTATCATCATGGAGGACAAAAGCCGCTCCTTAGACATAGGATGCCTAGGACAGCTACTTAGAGTCTAACATCTAAACAGGGGACCTTCACCAACTTTGTGTGCAAGACATAGATATACATCTACACCGGTCTATTAGGATTCTATTGTAACTAACTAGGAAACATATCTATAAACAAATTAGGTTAGGACTTATTTGTTGCCCCACACTCTCGGGCTATAAGGCAGGGTAGTAAGTCTTTGGTCAATATTGTCTCATATTCTCTCAAATACACTTGACACACATGGCACAGAAGCAACACAACCACATATGCTCGACGTCATCACGAGGGCCTAAACCAGTGTAAAAAAATTTTCTCATGTGCTACCATCCAGATCTACAACACACTCCATCATCCATAATCATTGTTTGATGACAAAAAACGCTAATAGTGGTGTAACAGAAAACATTGTCACCGCCAGTTTGAAGTAAAAACAGCGGTAAAATTGTCTCTCACAGCTGGTTTTGACCGCCGGTTGAGGAGAAGACCCCATAATGTATCATGTGTGTTCCTCTCTCCCATGCTCTCCCACCATGTGTGTTTCTTTTGGGTAGTGTAAGGAAAATGACACCTCTACTAGGGCTATATTTGATTTTGGTTTTTGCATGACAACATAACTATTTGGACTAATGACGTTTAGTAATATACAAGGTTTAGTTCAACTAGATCCATGGTTAGACTTGGACAAGACAATGTGAAGATCAAGTGATCGATACCTCAAGCAAGACACCTGAGCACTGTTAAAGATCATAGAAGACATGCTAGAAGTCCAAGACATCGATTAGAAGAAGTCCGGATGAAAAGAGGCAAAGAAATGACACACAACAGTGTTGCATAGCACTCAACAGATAGGTCCGGTGCACAGCGAGAAGCACCGGAACTTATCTACAGTACATAGCAAAAAGGCAGCATCAAAGACCTTACTAGAAATGTCCGGTGAGCACCAGAGCTTGGATCCTCACTGTTCACGGGCTGAAAAGGAACTATGACCCACCTTAAGTTTTGGTGTACACCAGAGTGCATGCACCAAACATTAAGTCTAGAGAGGGTTACAGCAAGGCATGGAGGGTTCTCTGATGCACCATAGAAACAAGCATCAGAGCTTCTAGCCTCCAATAGTCAACTCCAACGGCTAGTTGACATGGCAGTCATCGGATCTCACCGGTGGGGTCATTTGAGCTCTCCGGTGCCTCTACAGAAATTGCAAATTGCCTCCTATGGCTATATTTCGTGGGAAAGCTTATATATACCCCCAAGCTGGCCATTTTAGATGTGCTAGAGCCAAGGGAAGTGTGTGAAGATTTGACGCTCATCCATTTGTGCTTTAGGCACCAAAAGTACTTAAGGAATCATTAGGTGATTAGCATTAGTGCTTTGTGAAGTGCTTAGGCTAGTTACACCTCGCATTTGGCACTTGCTCTAGACTTAGGCTTAGTGTTTAGCGAGGCAAATCCACAAATGCATTAGGGCAACACATACTTAAAAACCTTGGAAAAAATGCAGATATCAATAAGAAATTAATGTCAACAATGAATATTAGCAAGGTAATAAGGGCAGCACTAGTCGAATATTAGTTTTGCATGCTTTGGTAATACTTAGAATTTTTCAAGATTATGGTAGTGGAAGCAATAATCATTTAAGACGAAAAGTAGGCCTCCTCTCGCCCCCCGTGTCGCCCCTCACGGGACATGGACACATAGGTAGAAACCCAACCGCCACCAACCAGGCCCTCTACACCCTCATCCCTGCCAAGCCGCTGCTAGAGCCGGTCATCAGATGCCCGTGCGCCGGAGGACAACAGCGAAGCACTCTTTGTTTTCTTCTCTTCTATGCCCGGTGGTAGGCACTTGGTGTGTTTCATGCCAGCGGATACGGCCTTAGAACAGGTGGTAGCACGTCAATCCGATCGAGGCCACCATAGCTAGATCTAGTTCCTCTCCGGTCAGATTAGGGGTGACGGGTCCCTAGGTGGATGTCGTGGCAACGCTACTCAGTGTGGATCTACTCGACAGAGGCAGCATGTGGCTGTGTTGGGGCTTGAGGACGTCGAATGGGGTTGTACGGCATGGTGAGGTGGCCGTTGGTGATTGCAACCTGCAGTGCCCTCGGCCGATAGACATATGTCAATGCTACAAACCACAAGTAGTTTCTATGCCTATTAAATTATGTAGACACTACACATAGACACCATATTTCCAATGGGTAGTTTCTTCAAAATATTTTTTTTGTCCAATCACATATCTTATTTCTCCATTATCTACCTATCACATATCCCTCTCCTCTCCCTCTCCCTCACCCTCTCCCACCCTCTCTCAGTCTCTCTTCTTTAATTCCAATACCAGATCACTATTTGTTTAGTTGGCACCTTAATCAATGAAAATAGAAACCATCCTAGTTTTTGGGTTAGGCCCCCTTGGTCGGTGACTTTAGTGAGCCCTAAGGGCACTCCCAACCCAAAAACTAGATGATTAAGGAGATTGTGCTGTGTTGATAGTTGTGGCATGGCAGTGTGATGGATGTGGTGGTGTGGTGCCTGGGTAGTGCTCTAGTGTTGCGAGCTGGTGTGTTGTTGGCGGTTGACTAGATACTACGACGGTGCTCCTGCACGTCGGTTCTTGTGTTCTGCGTGTGGAATATGAGGGGCATTGGCAAAAGCCTTGCCAGTGCTCTTGCTAGCCTCAGTGATGTCCTTAGGCGTTGTCTTGGTGCTCCCCAGCCCCTCTGTTGGACTCCTGGTGGAAACCTTGCCTCAATTCACCTAGCGAGCGATGACAGTGACTCTGGTTGTGTCCTTCTTGGAGGCATCACTTTGGAGGCCCTTCGTGTAGTGCAAACCATCATGGCTTCATTTGAGTTGTCAGTTATGCTAGGTTTTGTATTCCTAAACGAGTTGTTGAGTTGAGTTGCTTGTCCTCTAAAAGAGAGTCCAGAGTGAGTTCGAGCCTTCGAGAGTTAGGTCATGAAGGGGGTTTCACCGGCTTGTTCCCCTCTAAAAACATAGAGTGGGATAGCCGTGATGCTAGTTGGATTACTTTGACCAAGTTGGCTCAGTTGACTTGTGAAGTGGCATGAAGTTGTTAGTTGTTTGGTCGCTATGGAATTGATGATGCACCCTTCCTAGATGTCTGTTTTTTGGGCTGGTTTGCACTAAAAAACTGGAACAGTACTTGTCTTTTTATATTTCTTCTTCTAACAAAAATAGAAGCAAGTGTCGTCCTTTCCAAAAAAAACTACTAAAAAATATAAAAATTCATGGACAGCTGGCATTCATTGCTTTTATAGTCTCAACGTGACAAAACAGATAGATTTTGTGTACTGTAAATTAGTAGGTACTAGAATATAGGAGAATAAATTTATGTGAAAGGCTGTCGACTTTGGAGGCCCTGATTTTTTAAGATTTCTCTGGCATGGCCCCAGCACAGTGGAATTCTCGGACTGACAGTTTTCAATCATACCAATTAACTAGGAACAGTGTTATTCTTAAGAAATTCTTTCTGCAGCTAAAGAGTGATGAAACTATAGACACTTGTCACGAGTAATGGGGAATCATTTTACAGTCCCATTTTGGTGCTTGTCAATCTTTTTCTGGAGATATTGGAATTTGGAAATGGTGATATATCATGCACAGATGGTCATGGCCAACTTGCATATTAACAGGTGACACATCCGAAGCCGCATTCTCCCCAAAAGGGCATAGAGCGAGGTTCCACTGGACACCTGCTTTGTCAGAGTAGATTCTAAACCCACAAGGCACAAGCACACGTCTTGCCGAGCATACTCCATACCCCATACCTCGGATGCATCCCGGAGTCCTGAAATGCATGGACAGCCGGGCTCTCCGCCTCTCAGCTCCAGTCCACAGGTCAAACTAACAAGCACCGCGGCCAAATTAGCCAACCGAAATCCGCACCCGAAAATGAATCAGCACGCATGGTAGTACGAGGAAAAGGTGATATCTTTCCTAAGCAAATCCGTGGGAATTAAAGAGCACGCAAGGGCGAGCAAAGAGGATGACCTGGAAGAAGAAGCGGCGGACCCCATTTCCAGCTCCACCGAAGCAAGATTAACCGTGCCGAGAAATCCAGCCGGCCGACCAAGGGGCCGAGAGGATAAGGGTTGAGGAATGACCTTGGGGACGTGAAATATGGTTCCGGTGGCGCGTGGCCGCGGCGGGGGAGGGAGGGAGGGTGGGAGTCGCGGAGGACTTTTGGTTTCCCGCCGTTTTGTCAATGAATTAGGTTTGGTTTCCCGCTGTTGCCGATGGGGACGGCGGATGTGTAGGCGTGTAGCTGAGCGAGTGGCTACCTGATTGGGCCCTGAATGAGCTGAGCCTGGTCATGGGAGAGGGAGTGCTTATTGACTGAATATAGCCCGTCCCAGCAGAAGCCAACTGTTTCTAAAAAGAAAAAAGAAAAATGTCTACTTAACCCCCACCTTTCATACATGGTCTACTTCACCCCCAAACTATGAAACTGTCTGTTTTACCCCCTGAACTTTTCAAAACCGCCTATTTTACCCCCCATGGGCGGTTTCTGACAGCGGTTTGCTACAGTAACGATGGGTTTGAATTTCTTTTTTTTATTTATTTTTGGTGAATTTTTGAAAAATCATAGTAAATCATAGAAAAATCATAAAATAAAAAATCTAATTTTATTGGACTCCACATGAGTAGATCTATACAGTGAATATATAATACGGTATGCTTTAGTACAATTTTTTTTGTAGCTTTAGATTAATTGAAAAATCCAATTTTTTCTGTAATTAATTAGAATTTATCTATAACTAAGTTATACATAGTCCAATGAGTACGAAATTTTTACTATAGTTCAAGTATACAATAGTTAGCGTACCATAAAAAATTCACCACAATTGGACCATAGAAGCTGCAGCTATGAATTATTCCAATTAATTACAAACAAAATTAGATTTTCCAATTAATCTAAGGCTACAGTAAAAAATTTGTACTAAAGCATACGGTATTATATATTCACTGTGTAGATCTACTCATGTGGAGTCCAATAAAATTAGATTTTTCATTTTATGATTTTTCTATGATTTACTATGATTTTTCCAAAAATTCACAAAAAATAAATAAAAAGAAAATTCAAACACACCGGTACTGCAGCAACCACCGTTACTGTGGCAAACCGTTGTTACTGTAGCAACCCCACTGTCAAAAACCATCGGGGGGTAAAATAGCCGGTTTTGGAAAGTTCAGGGGGTAAAACAGACGGTTTCATAGTTTGGGGGTGAAGTAGACCGAGTATTAAAGGTGGGGGGTTAAGTAGACTTTTTCCAAAAAAAAAAAATACAGAAGCCAACTATCTACGTTTGCGTATTTGTATTCATATCCATATCTATTCTCTATACCTAACAATAGTATTAAAAACAAAAATTTAGCCCGTCCCAGCAGAAGCCAACTGTTTCTCAAAAAAAAATACAGAAGCCAACTATCTACGTTTGAGTATCTATATTCATATCCATATCTATTCTCTATACCTAACAATAGTGTTAAAAACAAAATTTTCTTTCTCCAAATTTTCGTCCATCAACACTCTGTGTCCCTCCACTCTATGGAGCATAAGAGTACTAACCAGTTCTACTAAAAATGGTACACATGATGAATTAGATATTAGAGTCCTATATCTGGCTTATTGTTCAACCGCTTAGGGTAGTAGTATGCGATGAGTTAAATATTAGGGTCCTAATTAGCATATTTTCTGATTCTTGACCCAAACCCAAGACCATACTTATACCAGATAGAATACCGCATCTTCAGCAAACACTGAGAATGAAAGGCTTCTCTAACACATGGTGTAAATGGATCGAACACTTCGCACAAGGGGCAAACTTATGAATTAAAGTAAACGACCAGCAAGGTGCATACTTCCAAACAAAGAAGGGCTTATGGCAAGGTGATCCACTGTCTCCCTTACTGTTTAACATTGTGGTAGACATGCTGGCTTTACTCATTGCTTGGGCTAAAGATGATGGTCAGGTTGAAGGGGTGATCCCACACTTAGTAGATAGTGGATTGTCAATACTACAGTATGCAAATGATACTGTTATTTTTATGAGCCATGATATGGGAAAGGCAATAAACATGAAGTTCCTGCTTTGTGTTTTTGAACAATTATCAGGCTTAAAAATAAATTTCCACAAAAGTGAAATCTTTTGCTTCGGTAAAGCAAAGGATTATGAACTGGCCTATTCACAACTGTTTGGCTGTAAAACTAGAGATTTCCCTTTCAAATACCTGGGCATTCCTATGCACTATAGGAAACTAAACAACAGAGATTGGAAGGTCATAGAAGAGAGGTTCGAGAAGAAACTGAGTGGGTGGAAAGGAAAGATGCTAACATTAGGAGGACGGCTAGTCCTCATAAACTCGGTGCTCTCGAGCTTACCGATGTTTATGATGTCTTTTTTTTGAACTACCAAAAGGAGTATCCAAAATGCTGAATTATTATAGGTCCAGATTCTATTGGCAAAATGTTAACACAATAAAATATATAGATTGGTCAAATGGGAAATTATGTGTCAACCTAAACAACAAGGGGGCCTAGGAATACTAGATTTGGAGTTACAAAATAAATGCCTACTCAGCAAGTGGCTATTTAAACTTTATAACGAGAATGGGATCTAGCAATCACTTTTGAGGAACAAATATGTGAGAAACAAAACTATAGGAGAGGTGACCAAAAAACGCAACTGATTCGCACTTCTGGAAAGGCCTCATGAATGTGAAAGACCAATTTCTAAACTATGGATCCTTGAAAGTAGGGAATGGTTCTCAAATTAGATTTTGGAAAGATAGATGGTTGGGAGATCAGCCGCTAAAAATTAAATTCCCTGCTTTGTTTAATATAGTCCGAATGAAGCAAGACTGTGGCCAATATTTTTCGGTCATCGCCCCTCAATATCTCGTTTAGGAGAAGCTTGGTGGGGCAAAACTTGAGAGATTGGAACAGAATTGTGTCTTGTTTAACGTACCTAAATCTTCAGGACATCCTAGATGTTTTTACTTGGTCTCTACATTCAACAGGACAGTTTTCAGTTAAAACCATGTATGCTGCACTGATTAATAATGGCGTCAGACTTTCACAGGAAATTTGGCGTGCAAAGATGCCAATGAAGATCAAGATCTTTATGTGGTATTTAAAAAGAGGTGTAATTCTAACCAAAGATAATCTCGTTAGACGGAATTGGAATGGGGAAAAAATTATTCATTTTGTCATATAAATGAATCTATTCAACATCTGTTTTTTATTGTGCATACGCTAACTTCTTGTGGAGAGCTGTCCACTTATTGTTTGGTATTCCTAGACCAATTAACATACATGAACTTTTTAATCGGTGGTGTAAATTGGCGGTAAGGAAACATAACCTACCCTTATTACCTGCGGTGGCAGCGTTGTGCTGGACCACTTAGGTCATAAGAAACGAAGTGGTGTTTGACAGATGTAGACCAAAAACGTTCTTGTAGGTACTTTTCAGGGGAACGTGAAAGGATCAAGATGTCCAAGAGGAGGTGAATTGGGCTCAACTAAAAGTTATTGCAATGATTAAATCCTACACTTAGTCTATTTCACCCTTAGTGCCTAAATATGTTCTCTACTGTTTTACCGTACAAAAGTTTTACACCCTAGGTTTCAATCCTACTCTAGCATGGCAATTCTAAGAATGTAAAGACATGAATTGAAATGCTTGAAAGTAAATGCTCAAAGTAAAGAGAGAGAAAGGAACACGGCGATGTTTTTTCTAAAGTATCGAGAGTCGCGACTCCCCACTAGCCCTCGTTGGAGCACCCGCGTAAGGGTGTAGCTCCCCCTTGATCCGCGCAATGATCAAGTGCTCTCTATGGGATGATTCTTCGACACTCCGTCATTGTGAATCGCCCATAACCGCTCACAAGACGACTTGGATCATCCACAAGCTTCGTCGGATGATCACCAAGCTTCTAATCACCATTGAGCCATCTAGGTGATGGCGATCACCAAGAGTAACAAGCACAAACTCTCACTTGACCATGACAAGCCCAATGAGAAAGATGGATGCACACTTGCTATTCCCTATACACTAATGAGGTCCTTAATCTTGGATTATCAAATCTCAATAACCCCATTAGGCTCTTGCACTCCCTTGAATTCCAAAGGTGTTTCTTAGCTGAACAAATAAGCAAGAGACTTGAATTATGAGTACAAGAAGTTTTTATACTCCCCACTTCAAAACATACCCATTGGAGTCCAACTCAACAAATTGCGAAGTGGTCGGACGCACCTTTCACAGTGACCAGACGTGTCCGGTCCTTTCCGAACGGCTACCTGACGTCAACTGTCAGAGAGTACCAATACAGTGATCGGACCCTGGGGGAGTCCGGTCCTTCCTGACCGGACGCGTTCGGTCAATAAAAAGCCTTTCTAGAACTTTCTGTTCCTTGGCCGGATGCAGCCTCACCAGAGTCCGGTCATTCCATGCCAGCGTCCGGTCAAGCTTCTGCCCCGAAGCCTAACAGCTACAGTCGCAATGTTGCGTCCGGTCCTCCCCCCGCAGCAGCGTCCGGTCATCTTCAACCTTGGCTGCGCAAGCTTTAACACTGACCGTGTGGCAGAATCGTCTAGAATAACACACTTTTGGAGGTGCTCGTCTTCCACTAGACACTAAACACCCCAAAAGTGGGCTAAAACGGGCAGTTCTGTCGAGCACACCCCATGGGAGAACTCGAAACAATCCACGTTTTACAACCAGAATCCAATAATGAGTACGAGCTTACAATACTTAGTCCATTTCATACAACATAGAGTCTTAGAAATTATTTATTACAATACCAGAGTTCAGAGTGCGATAATTAAACAGCAGAAAATGTAATAATCATCTAGCGGAAACGATATTTGGATTCATCTGTGCCCACTAAAAGAATCCTCCACACAAGAGCTAACTCCTCAAGCTGCACCTGCAATAGGGTAAAACAAACCCTGAGTACACAATGTACTCGCAAGACTTACCCGACTAGTGAAAAAAATGTGTGTTAGTGTTTCTGAAATAAAATTCAATACTCGATTACCTAGCAGCTTGGATCAATATTTTTTCCTTCTTGTTTTCTAGATTTTGATCTCATCGACAGAATGTAGCTATCTTTTCTTTCTTGGTGATAATACAAATCTACACACAGCACGTAGATAATTATAGTGTGCTTGGTTTGCGGGGTGACTCTGCCTGAAATCATTCGTTCCTGACTCCGAACCTAGCTGTGTTGTTTGGTTTACAGTGCAAGTTTGATATGATGACATTTCCGGAAGCCAAGGGTGTTCATGTCGACCCCAACCACACATCAACATGGGCTAGCACGTCTGAGGCTGCACATGGCCTATCACACAACGAGTACACCCAAAAATCAGTAAAACCGACTAGTTCAGTAAAACCGACTAGTTGGTTGGTAGAGTCGATTTTGAAGCTCGTTGTTCGCCTGAAGAACTCGAGAACACCTCCCTGGAAGACCTTGACAGGAAGGGGCATGTCGAGGTTGTCATAGGATCGGCAAGGCAACCTAGAATGCCACCGAATCTCATCGAGAGATGTGACGAACAACATGTGTTGAAAAAGCTAGGGTAAAGGAAAAAAGGGTAATAGATTGACTTTTGATCAATTGAAAGTTGGATTCCTCGATCCACCGTGATCCTATATATATATATATATAGAGAGAGAGAGAGGGGGGGGATGGTCTTATCCCAGTATAAAACATATCTAAGACATAGTTTACACATTTCCCATGTCAAAACACGAGTTGAAACCAAGTTAAACTTAAATCGATCTCGGATCGGGAAAACCGGCCCAGCCGGATCCTACAACTGGTCAGGCTAGTTTTCACATGGCCGGGCGGCTGGTGGAGTCGATTGCGTGTCGGTACAATTTTACTGTCAACAAAGGGCTATAGGCGCTTCTCCAGGACTGGTCCGTTCTGAGAAAAACGATGGACGAACCCATTTTACTTTGTATGTGAGAGTAGCTCATGCCGGATGAGCTCAATCTACGAACCAAACACACTATTATCTACTCCCTCTATTTTTTTTTACATGTCGTATTACCTTTATCCTAAGTCAAATATTCCTAACTTTGATCACCCATTTAAAAAGAAAAATGATATGTAGATTCATATCATGTAAATTATATATATTTTTTTTTGAAAAGTAAACTGATATATTATGAAAGTATTTATAGTGAATCTAAGAAAACATAAATCTTGTGTTATTAACATATACAATTTTTTTACAAAACTGATGACAAAAATATAAATTTTTATTTTAGGATAAAATTAATACGCTATGTAAAAGAATCTGTTCAGTGTGAGCGTGCCAGAACCAATTATCGTTGAAGACCAAGTAAAATATTTCGTTGTTTTGTCCGAGGAGGGCTGTCGGGAGGACCGCTGGCTGGTCAATGCAGTCTTTGTCTACAAATGATCCTCGTCTGTATTAGTTGTCAATCTCATATCCAGGATGTTGAGTCTGCTCATGTTATCAGTTAGCCAGTCAGATCGGACAGATGGTTCTTGCGTCTTTATCCCTGTTCCTGAGTCTGCTCATGTTCTTGTGAGGTACTTGTAAGATCTCGCTGTTTGTTTGAAGCACTGTATTTTCAATTCTCCTGGTTTATTATTGACAATGTGCGGATGTGCTAAGCAGATGCTCTGCCCGTACAGATGGATGTCCACTTCTTATCAAAAAAAAAAGGGATGTCCAGGACTTGGTCTTTAATCATAATCGGATACAACTACAATCATGTGTCCCAATTCCAAGCTTAGCAATATGGTGAAGGGTTTTACCAGTGTGCCATTATAAAAATTTGTAATTATCCATAAGTCATTAAAAAGTTTGAACGATCATAGGTGCCACTGGCCGAAACTTTTTTTTTCCTCTGTGCCATTCCGTCCATATTTGTTGCTAACGGCAGCAAATGGAGCTGGAGGGGAAAAGTAAAGTTTGCCCTTAGGTGTACATGCTCTTGCTTTGTGCACCACATCTCATTGCGAAATGTATGGTGCACAGTATGTGCCCTTGAGGTCAACAAAACTGCGTTCGAGCTGGAGGAGCCAGTTGAAGTTCTATTTTCCTTTCGTGCCACTCCCTGGTTGGTGGCGCCGATGACCCAGCGTCACCACGTGCCATGCGCGGACAGTGGTGTGTTCGCCGCCGCCACCGTGAGCAGGAAGGACGCCCTGCCACGCGACGGTGCGTGGGGCCCGCAGGTGACATCGTCGGCGATCAGGAAGAAGCACGCCGTGCGTAGCGTCTCAGAACCCAGCCCCCTGGGCTGCCCAACCTTGTCGTGGTCGTTCATGGGCGCGCGGAGAGGAGGCGGCTCTGTCTGCCGCGGCATCGGGGGCACGCGTGTGTGGGAGTGGGAGGCCCGGCGGCGGCCCTCTGTGAGTTACATGTGGGGCCCGGCGGCGGCGAGCTCGGCCCTCCACGCGCGTATCGGGCGCGCCGCGGCCTCCAGCGCCGCCTGGATCTCCACAATGTGCACGACCAAACACCAAAGCTTCCCAAATGAACTGATCAAACAAGCACCTGTGACACGACAACGGAGTGGACATGTGCCGACACCTCCCCCTCGCTGCCCTCTACCTGCACTAGATCATGCCCATGGCTGTGGCTGTGTCCGTGTCCGTGCGAGTGTCCATGGCAGTGCGTTTGCAACAGCGGGGCCTTGCGCTCGTCCTCAGCGACGGTGACCACGGTGATGTCCTCGTCAGTCATCACTCACGGAGGAGGTCGAAATGAGTGCGGCAGCAGCTGCAGCCTTGACGCGCGCGGCCTCGTAGAACCTGGTGGCCAGGAAGTCGAGCACCAGCGTAGCGAGCACGGCAGCCATGGCGACGAACCCGGGAACTGGGAACCGACGCCACGGCACCGCAGGGAGGCACGGGCTGGACAGCGTGTAACACCTCTGGTGTTAAGCATCACTAAAACTTGATCATGTCATTATCATGCATAGTAATCATCCATGTTAGCTAACCATGCCTTGCATTCATTAAAATCGATGTTAATTAGTAGTAATGCAATGCATTTTTGTGATGGGATGAGCTAAAGCCAAAAATTCTTTTAAGATACTTTGTGACCTTCTATTTTTGAATTTCACTAAAATACTTGGAAATATGCCTTAATAAACTTTGATGTGTAAAGTATGTACTTTACATTAGTGTCAAGTATGGGGTATGAATTCAAGTCCATCCCAATAAAACTTGAACTCCAAAGTTGAATTTAAACTTGGATTTCAGCACTGAGTTCAGCATTGAGTTCAATTTTGTGGGAATTATTAAAATGAATTTATTAAATAAATTTGTTCAAACAATAGTATCATTTTGAAGCATGAAGTTTGTACTTTAGAATTGTGCTACTGGTTGTAGTGTTTGCTTGATGGTTAATCACTAATTAATTCACCAAAGATGCTAATCAAAACTGTTTTCAAAGCCCTAACTGAAAAAGCTAAGTTCAGTTTCAATGTGCCCCTGTTCTTGATCCTAGATCTCTCTAACCATTTAAAAATAGGAGATGAGTCTTAAAGGAAAGTTTGATATGACATCAAGATAAACAACTTTTGTTTTGGGATCTCAGCGAGTTCCCCTGAAGCCGGTTGCCGTCCTTCTCTTCTTCCCTTTCCCGCCGCCGCCGTCAAGCTCTCGGTTCGCCAGTAATTTCTCCACCTTCGCTTCGCCCCTGTCAAATTGCTCTCGTACACAGCTTCGCCTCATCCTTGTGCTTCACCTGAGCCAACTAGCACTGTTCCTCTCCGCTGGAGTTGCCCGCACGCCGTCTTCTTCCTCGGCGACGTCCACAGCGCCGCCGTGAGCCCCCTTGCCGTGGGCAGCCCTCTGTGGGGTATCTCCGTTCCACCTAACTAGTGTTTTAGCTCCGCCGTGTTACCCTGTTGCCCATCGGCTCATTGGTTTTCTCAGCGGATCCCCAGACACACCGAAACGTCGCCGCGTCCGCGAGTTCACGCCACCGCCATCGTCTTCGACGCTGGTGACCTAGTTCCGCTCCATCTTCGACTCAACTAGCAGACGTTCTGAAGTCACGGTGAGCTCCTGAAGCTAACCCCGCCGCCTGTTTTACCTCTACCATGCCCTGGTGGTTGGGGCGCCGGCGAGCCGCCATAGTCGCGTGCCACCACGCTGCTAACCTCTGCGCGCCCAATTGACTCCCTGAGCGTGCTCGCGTGAGTGAGACGAGTACGCTGGTGACCTTCGTGTCGCCGGAGACCTCGCCATGAGTCGTGCTATCGCGCGGGAGAGCTGCCGTGCCCTAACTATTCAACCGTCACCACCAGCGTGTGCGCGCGAGAGAGGGGAGTTCGCCGGGGTAGGTCAAGTCATCGCCGGCAAGGTTGCGGCCAGCGAGGTACCCGCCGGTCAATGGTGAGTGCGCCGCGGTCAACACGGGCGCACTGTGCGCTGACCCCGGAGCCCGACCGTCAGTGACTGAGAGTGAGAGAGAGGTCGTTGAAAAAGGATTGTTTTTTCAGAAAATGTTAAATAATGCCAATTTTTGTTTAATTCATAACTAAATAATTAGAGCTGATAAAATGATGAAATTTTTTGTTTAGCCTTGTTATGATATGCTTAATCATGGAAAAATATGAGTTTGCCAAAATCAGTACTTTTGCTAGGTTTAAAAATTACCTCTTTTAATTATTAAATGGACCTTACATGATTTTTATAGGATAAAATAATAATCCTTTAATCATGAAACTTTTTGTGTATGCTTTACGTGCTTAGATCTACTTTCACAAAAAAAAATTGTACTGTTTTGATATACATAGATTGCCCACTTAATTTAGGTGTGCTTAAAATGCCTTTAATTAATCATATAAATACTAAAATTGTTTAGATAAATGCCTAAATAACTTGAGTGTATTTTATACCTTGATTGTGGTCCTTGGAAAACAAAACCGCTATTATTCCTTGGCAACTTCATTACATGATTGTATGCTCATAATGAACTTGTTAATAATAAATAACAATGTTGCTTTGTGAATATTTAACCTAACTTTACCGTGAAGGAAAGTTGTACTCAAGTTAATTAACCTTGTTTGGTCATCTTAATCCATGTTATGCCTTCCATATGTCATGTTAAGTCCATCATCATTCTAAAGCATGCATTTTTACTTACGTTTAGTAAACGAGAGTGGCGACCCTTTGGTTGAGCCAGTCTCGGAGGAGGGTTTTTTTATTCCGTGGAAGTGGGACCTAAGAACTGTGATACTTCTGAAGTATCTGACAACCCCAACACCGCAGGCAAGCCCCGAAGCATAAACCCCTTTCCTTGTGTTTTTCAAATGTTATTCACTTACGTCTTATGTCCAGTGCATTAAGTCAAATAAGTTTTGGTTGAAAACCAACTGTTGCATGCCTACCTTGATATTTGAATACTCATCCTTGTCAACCCTTTAGTGTTAATGATGGATTAGTAATGCTTAGCTATGCTTAGATAATAAGAATCGGATGACCGATTTATCACTCGTTATGGTTTTAAACTCAGGGAATGACCTGAGAGTTTTATAATGAATTTTGGATAAACCGAAGGCAGAACGGGACATGGGTTATGTCTTTGGTGGTTAATGTAGGATCTCTGGTACGTCTAGAAGGGGCTGAATGGGCCTGTAAAAATTCAACTTAAACCAAAATCAAATTCACCCGTGGCACTGCCGCTCTGTGAGCGCGGCACTGCCGCATCTGTAGGAGAAATTAGTTCACAGTTCAAAATCTACCCAACGAAATTTAGATAGGATAAAAATTTTAGCTTCCTGCAGGGTGGTAGATCACAGATCGACAGCTGAAAGTGGTGGGAACACCACACACAAGTAGATCGGCCTCAATCCTAGAAATCACCTCAACAACAACAAGAACACAAGTGTAGCAACACAAGCACAAGATGACACAAAAATTTATCCCGCGGTTCAGCTCACCACCAAGGCTTGCCTAAGTCCACGTTGTTGAGATATACCACTAAGCCTTAGGGATTTGCAGCCCTACCTTGTTCTCAAGTCAAGAGAGTGAACTCTTGAGATGAGAGATGATTTTACTTGCTGCAAGAGGTGGTTACAAACCTCTCGCGGCTGCCACACAAGTTGGCAAGCTCCACAGACGACGCTCTAGCCGGCTAGTAGCCAAGCTCTAAGAGTAACAAACACTACCGTTAGCTAAGAGATGAACCAAGTGTTCTTTAGAGTTTAGGAATCAATGGAGTTGCTCCCTAATCAAGTTGTGGACCATTTTCCCTCAAGGATTGATGGGAAAATCAATGGATTTACTTGGGGATTTAGTTCAATAATGGAGTGAGAGAGAGAGCTCCTGCTCTATTTTGGGCATGCTGAAGTGAGGAAGAGAGAGTAGCTTGGTTCCCTTACCATTGGGAAGGAAGGAGAAAGGTATATATATACCCCCAGCACCCAACTTTCACTTTAAATCACAGATAGCCATTGGCGAGGAAAGAGAAAGGTATATATACCCACAGCCCTCAACGTACACTGCACCCAAAAGGTCGGGTGAGACGAGGCCACGACCAAAGGGTCGTGCGAGCCAGAGCCCGCGACCTTAGGGTCGGGCGAGACGGAGTCCGTGACCAAAGGGTTAGGCGAGCCGGAGCCCACGACCTTAGGGTTGGGCGAGACGGAGCCCGTGACCTTAGGGTCGGGTGAGATGAGGCCATGACCAAAGGGTCGGGTGAACCGAAGCCACGCCCAAGGGGTCGGGCGAGTTGGAGCTCACACCCAAGGGGTCAGGCAAGTCGGAGCTCGCACCACGCAAGACAACAAGGGTAAAAGTGAAGTGTAGACTATCTTGACTATGAATCTAAGGATACTTATTGTTGTTAGAGCACTTGGCAGCACATATTAGCTTAATCATTATGTCCTCCTTTATAGTATGGCTTTTCCTATACTCAAATTCAAGATATAAAAGAATTTTAAACCTCTTTTGAGTTTGAAGCCTTCTATATTTGTAATTGGGGGCTCCTCCGTTTGGTGTAGCATCCTCAAATATAAATTACCTGCTTGTCATCTTGATAAATCTTAGTAGTTCTCTAATTACGTGGTCATTATCACCAAAACCCACAATTAAGGCTTGATTGCACTTTCAATCTCCCCCTTTTTGGTTATTG
Organism: Miscanthus lutarioriparius; assembly: GCA_904845875.1. Taxonomy (NCBI): domain Eukaryota; kingdom Viridiplantae; phylum Streptophyta; class Magnoliopsida; order Poales; family Poaceae; genus Miscanthus; species Miscanthus lutarioriparius. The sequence continues at coordinate 65,406,506 of CAJGYO010000002.1, forward strand.
ATGACAACCCAATTAGAGCTTACAAAACATATGAAATAAAAACTGAGACTTTTGAGCTATGGGTGTAGAGCCTGCCCCTAAGTATGTGAATAGAGAATTGAATTCTCAAATTGGCATAAGAAGCCAAGATTCACATTTTAGTTAAAGTTATGGGGCTCCCCCTACATCCATGCTCCTATGGGGTGCTGCATACCGTGTCAGGTATGTAAAACATGATGCAAATGATAGTTTATGCACAACATGGTTTGCTGTTGTAGCTGGGTGTGGCACAGCTGCACTTGCTGTAACAGCACAGATCAGAACAGACACTACACATCATGTGATACATATAAAGATATACATTCTAGAACAATTATATTACAAGCGACAGCATAGATTAATATATGTCCATATCCCACATAAAAAGTCAAATAGTAGCATTATTTCATAATTTAAAGTTTTGAGCAACTCTCAAACTTTCCACTTAGCGAAGACTAATACTCATCGAATAGGACATGAATCGCAGCTGCTGACCATGGCGTCAAAAAGTTGTTGTTGACCCCTCTAATTTTCTCCCCCTTTGGCATAAAACACCAAAAAGAGAAGAAAAGAAGAAAGATCAACACCTACTCGTCATCTCCCTAGATGTCCGTCCAAATAATATCATCACCTTCTGCAGCAGTCCCGGCACCACCATCATCATCGTCGTCGTCGGAGTCAATACGTGCATGGACCTGTGGTGAGTAGTGGTGGTGTAGCGAGTGGAACGCCTCGACTCCTGTCTCTAATAGTATCCCTCCAGGGTCTCATCCTAATCTGCTGCTCGTCCCTGCTGCTCCTCATCATCATCATTATCCTCATCATCTGAATCTGTGTCGAAGAGACTCGAAAGGTCATACTATGGAGGAGGTGGAATAGGAGGAAGTGGTGGAAGGTCCTGTCCACGGTGCTGACACTGCTCAAGATGTGTCTCATATGCTCTGTCAGCTGCATAGGTGCACTTGCCAAAGATTGCCTTCAACCACTTGCCAAACTTCTTTATCTTGCCTCCTCTGCGAGACCTAGAGCGGGAAGACTCAGGGATATCTACATAAGCATGAGAGCTCCTCGCTCCCTGAGTAGCTGCAGCTGGCTAGGTCTTCTCCATTTTGTAGACGGTGTGCATCCCATCCTTTGGAAAATAAAATCCAGTGACCCTCTCAATCATGAACGAGGTAAGGGGCATAGGGCAGACCCCTCCTCCCATCCTCCACTGTAAATCTCAACTCAGTCCACATAAATCTAGGGACATTGAACCTATCCCCACTTGGAGCAAATCTAGCCAATATATTTCTCATATAGCCATTAATATATGAGGCTGCTCTATCCTTTGGGTTGATGGTGTTCCTGATGAGGTTGTTGAGGGTGTAATAGAAGCTGTGTAGACCGCTCCTCTTGCCATTTGCAATCCTTCTATCTCTCCACATGTAACTGATGTCACGGATCTCAGCTCGAGGCTTATCATGAATGTAAGTGTAACCTCTGTGCTCCTCCCTAAAGCCAAGAATCCGGCTGAAAGTGATAAAATCGACTCGGTAGTGCTGACCATCCAGTGAATCTCATTAGAGGTCTGGTCATAGAAGTATGTGGCATGAAACTATGCAAGAACCTCCTCATTCTAGTTATACTAGAAACCCATGATGTCTAAAAGCTAGAACCTGCACAAATCTTGATTACCTTGTCAAACTCAGGCCCCTCCTCCTGTATTTCATCCCAATCAATATACTGCATCTTGATGATCTTGGTTTTCTTGGATGCAAGAATGGAGTGGCATAAAAGTTGGAATGATACTCATTCTAGAATCTATAATCAATACCCAAATCCTTGCGCACTGCATAGGGATTGATCACCCTTGCCTCTTCCACCAGCTTCCAACTTTTGGAATAGTTGACAACTGCATGCTAGCAGGAGTCATCTGGAGGTCTCATGATGATGTCACCCTCAAAATCTCTCATGTATCTACCATCAAACTTAGAGAGATGCTGTGGGGTGTCAAAAATGGCATCAGTGGTACAACCTGTCATCTTCAGCCTCTCCTCATCTTTAATGTATTGCACGCACCTCCTCCTATCACCAAGTCCCCTTAGAGCTACACTACTACCTACTGCTATTGACCTCCCTCGACCACGACGAGGTGGATCCTTGTCTCTTTGTTCATTCATCTTCCTTTTCCCCTTTTAGTCATAATCTTCGTGCTCCATCTTCTTAAACATGGAATGGAGAGGAGATGGAAGAAACTGCTCGGGTCAGGGGCAGTAGCAGCCATCAGTGATGTTGAGGCAGGGCTAGCAGCTGACACAGCACTGCCAGAGATCAGCAATGTGTAGCCAAGAGACGGCGACGGCGAGGGTGCGAGAGGAGAGAGAGGCGCGCGCGTCGACGTCGGTGTCGGGGGGAAGAGAGAGGGAAAGAAGTTACTGCGTACCTGAGGATAAGAGGAAGAATAAATGGGCCTCGTAGTAAAACCATTTGGGCCGAATCTCAATTGAGATTCAAAGTGCGGCACTACCGCATGCCTAGCCTGGCACTGCCGCAGAGCGGCACTGCCGCACGGTAGGCGCGGCACTGCCGCACTCCCCAAAATAGTGGGAGTTAGCTATAATCTATATGACTCTCTCTGTATAAGATATGGACACATATCACTTATATACCATGACCAGAAACAAATAATCAATAAGACCATAATCATGATACATAAGTTGCCTTTTTATAAATCATTTTCATGCACAATATGAAAATTTTCAACTCTTTTGCCTAGATACTAGTTTATCAAACAGAGGCATGCTAAAATTCAAACCACATTACGAGAATCAAGTATATTTAGCTCACTACGCAAAGCACAAAACCGTGACTCATCGAGGGGCTTTGTGAAGATATCGGCTAGTTGCTTTTCGGTGCTCACATGGTGAATTTCGATATCTGCTTTGGTTTCATGGTCTCTCAAGAAATGATGATGGATGTCTATGTGCTTGGTTCTAGAGTGGCTTACGGGATTGTTTGCAAGCTTAATGGCACTCTCATTGTCACATAATAATGGGATTTTGGTAAAATGACATCCGAAATCACGAAGAGTTTGCCTCATCCAAAGTAGTTAGGCACAACATGCACCGACCGCAATGTAGTCAGCCTCGGCAGTGGAAAGGGCTACACAATTTTGTTTTTTAGAACTCCAAGACACTAGGGATCGTCCAAGGAACTCCAAGACACAATTTTTGCTTTTTCGATCTACTTTGCAACAGACGTAATCGGAATCTAAATACCCAAGTAGATCAAACTTAGAGCTCTTAGGATACCACAAGCCAAGGTTAGGAGCATGTACTAAATATCTTAAGATTCTCTTAACGGCTACCAAGTGACACTCTTTCGGGTTAGCTTGAAATCTAGCACACATGCACACACTAAGCATAATATCGGGCCTAGATGCGCACAAATAAAGTAGAGAGCCGATCATGGAATGATATGCCTTGGTATCCATGGCTTTCCCTTCAATGTTGAGATCAAGATGTCCATTGGTTGGCATGGGAGTTTTGATAGGCTTGGCATTCACCATATCAAACTTCTTGAGCATATCATGGGTGTACTTCGTTTGACTAATAAAAGTTCCATCCTTCACTTGCTTGATTTGAAATCCAAGGAAGAATTTCAATTCACCCATCATGGACATCTCAAATCTCTTAGCCATGATCCTACTAAATTCCTCACAAAAAGAATGATTAGTACTACCAAATATTATGTCATCGACATATATTTGGCACACAAATATATCTTTACCAACTTTGTGAGTGAAAAGGGTATGGACGGCTTTGCCTATTTCAAAGCCTTGTTTAAGCAAGAATTCCTTAAGGCATTTATACCATGCTCTTGGTGCTTGCTTAAGCCCATAGAGCGCCTTTTGGAGTTTGTAGACGTGGTTGGAGAACTTGGGATCTTCAAAACCCGGTGGTTACTCAACATAGACAAGTTCTTGAATGGGGCCATTGAGCAATGCGCTCTTCACGTCCATTTGATATAGCTTGAAATTGTGATGAGCGGCTTTGGCTAGAAGCATTCGGATTGCTTCAAGTCTTGCCACCGGTGCATATGTTTCCTCAAAGTCTAAGCCCTCTACTTGAGTGAAATCTTGAGCAACCCATCTTGCCTTGTTTCTTGTCACCATGCCATTCTCATCTTGCTTGTTGCGGAAGACCCACTTTTTGCCAATGATATTGGTGTTGGGTCTCTCCACCAAGGTCCATACTTGGTTTCTTTCGAAGTTATTTAGCTCTTCTTGCATGGCCATCACCCAATCTGGGTCTCCAAGTGCTTGTTCTACCTTAAGAGGCTCCAAAGAGAAAACAAATGAGTAATATTAGCAAACGTTTGCTAGATGTGAAGAGTTGTTACCCTCTTTTGAAGACTCCCAAGGATGTTGTCAACAGGATGATCCCGTTGTATTGTTTGCCTTAGCCTTAGATAATCAATGGCCTCTTGTCCATCTTCTGGATCATCATTATCTTCTTACTCGAATATGGGTTGTAGGTTCTGTCCTTGAATTGGAGTTGGACTTGCTGCTGCTGTCAAAGGGAGTGTGGCACTGCCGCTCTGCTGTTTTGAAATAGGGGGCAGCTCTCCCTCAGCATCAGGTACATCAGCGATAACTTTGTTCAATAGCAGCTTAAGGAACCTCCACTTTAGTGACTTTGTCTTCTTGTGGTCTTATATCACCAATAGCCAATTGCTTGATTGCTTCACATGGTGGATCCACCTTTCCTACAACACTTGAATCAACTTGCTCTACTTGAGAGCCATTAGATTCATCAAATGTCATGTCTACCGCTATTTCAACTCTCCCGAAGGTTTTGTTGAAAACACGATAGGCATGCTCAATTGATCCATAACCAAGAAGAAAACCTTCATCAACTTTAGGTGCAAACTTAGAGGTTTTGGGTTTCTTATTAAGTATGAAACACTTGCACCCAAACACTCTAAAGTAGGACACCTTTGGTTTGTTACCGGTTAGAAGCTCATATGAAGTTTTCTTCAACTTCTTGTGTAGGTAGAGGCGGTTGATGGCATGGCAAGCGGTGTTGACGGCTTCGCACCAAAAGAGGTCTGGCGTCCTGTACTCATCTAGCATTGTCCTTGCCATGTCAATTAGTGTACAATTCTTCCTCTCTACTACACTATTTTGTTGAGGGGTGTATAGAGTTGAGAACTCATGCTTGATGCCTTCTTCATCAAGAAACTCCTCAACTTGGGTGTTCTTGAATTTGGTCCCGTCCCATTGTCGCTTCTCATTTTCTTGATGGCGAGACCAAACTCCTTTTGAGCTCTTCTAACAAAAGTCTTCACTTTGTCTCTAACTTGACACTTATCAAACAAGAAAAATACCAAAGTGAAACGGGAATAATCATCAACAATAACAAGACCATATTTGTTACCCCAGATACTTAGGTAGGTGACCGGTCCAAAGAGATCCATGTGTATGAGCTCCAATGGTTGCGTCGTGGCCATGATGCTCTTTGGTGGGTGAGGTACGCCAACTTGCTTTCCGGCTTGACAAGCGCTACATATCCTATCTTTCTCAAAGTGAACATTTGTTAGCCCAAGGATGTGTTCGTCCTTTTGAAGTTTGGCCAAGTTCCTCATCCCAACATGGGCTAGTCGGCGATGCCAAAGCCACCCCATGCTAGATTTTGCAACTAAACAAGTCTCAAGATTAACTTTACTTTTGTTGAAATCAACTAGGTAAAGCTTGTTCTCTAAATGACCCGTAAAGACAATAGAGGAATCCTCCCTTCTAAAGACTTCCACACCCTTATCCGTAAAGAGACAATTGAAGCCCATCTCGCATAATTGAGAGACGGACAACAAATTATAACCTAATGAATCAACATATAAAACATTTGTAATTGAATGCTCAAGGGTTATAGCAACTTTACCGAGACCAATCACATCCCCTTAGAGTTGTCTCCAAAGTGAATATTTTCATTTGAGTCCATCTTTGGGGTATATGATGAGAACATACTCCTTTCTCCGGTCTTATAATTTGTACATCCACTATCAAGCACCCAACTTGACCCTCCAGAGGAGTATGCCTGCAAAATAGATTTAGTTGCTTGATTTAGGTCCCCAATTTGACTTGGGGCCTTGCATGTTAGGCACAAGAATTTTAGGAACCCAAATAGAAGTATTTCTATATGTGTTGGCTTCCTTTCCAACATATTTGGCAACCACTTTTCCACTGTTATTGTTCCTTAAAACAAAACACGAAGTCAAACTTTGTCGTGGTGGTTGAAACTTTAGTTGATAGGCATACTTGTTCATAGTGCCCACACTGATTCCTTTGGCTTCTGCTAAACCTATTTCTGCTGGAACACCTTCTTCTTGGGCTTAGTTTGATCAGGAGCAAAATTGGTAGCCTGCCCATTTTTGCAGGGAGCACACTGCCGCTGTCTGTGCAGGCTGATCTATACCAACTTTTTCCTTCCTCTCAAACTTGACACACTCATAGCCATTTATGATCTTTCTTCCATTTGTCTTGGCTCCTGTAGTGTGCCCAAGCCCATGCTTGATTGAGGGGTGTCTCCCTTGCTTGAATTGAGGCACTTTTGAATCATTTGCCTTCTTGTCACTTACTTGAGCCTTACCACTCAAGTAGCCCTTGCCAATGATCTCATTGAGTCTAGCAATTTCTTTTCTCATTGCCTCCATGTTTGCAAGGTTAGTGGAATAAGCATTCAAATCAATATTATAACATTTTCCATAGCCTTGACTAGTGGAGGTAGTGGAGGCATCCTTTGCCTTAGAGGGATGTGAGTTGCTATCCCAAAGAATGTTATATTGCAGCTCAAGTTCTTTGTGTTTTTCATCTAAGTCACAATACTTTTTCTTGAGAGCAATATTTTCTTTCTTTGTGATAGCATGGTCCCCTTGTTCTTTGGCCAAGGCCTTGCGCAAGGATTCCACCTCACTTCTCTCTAAAGCAAGAGCTTCCTTGCTAGCAATGTAGAGATCCTCTTGTTGGATAAGAGTTTCCTCTCTAGATTCTAGCTCGGCTTGGACACTCTCTAAGTCCTCCATTAGTTTAGTGATGAATAGTTTGGTCTTTCCATCTAAGTTCTCAGTTAATTTATCAATTTCTTCATCACTAGATTCATCATCACTAGAGCTATCACTAATATCACTACTAGAGATATCACTAGGAGGTGGAGGAGCTTTGGCCTTGGATTTAGATTTTACCTTCTCACCCTTTGCCATAAGACAAATGTGAGGGGAGTAGTAGTCATCATTAGACATGTTGGTGAAGAGTCTTGGTTAAGAAGATGGCTCGTGGATAGCAATGGTTGCAACTTTCTCATCTTCTTCACTTGAGCTTTCAATAGATGAATCCCATTCATGCCCAATGTGAGCTTCTCCCATGTTTTTCTTGCTCTTTCTCTGGTCGGCCTTGTCCTCCTTCTTCTCTTTCTTATAATTGTTCTCCTTGATCTCATATGGGCATTTGGCAATAAAGTGATCGGTGCTTCCACAATTGTAGCATGTCCTCTTCTTCTTGTTTGGAAACTTCCTCTTTACCACCTTGTACCCTTGCTTCTTCAATCCTTTGTAAAACCTCCTCATAAAAGAGAGCAACATCATCCACTTTCTCATATTGGTCATCATCATGTTCACTCTCACTAGAGGATGAGGTAGTCTCTACTCTTTCGTGAACTTAATTACTTTGGGCTTGCTAATTGAAGCTTGCTTGTTGATCTTGGACTTGCTAGTAGAGCCTTGTTTGCTTGATTTGTTGGCCTTGAGAGCTACATCCTTGTTGATATGGATGCCTTCTAACTTTGCTTGCAATTCTCCAAGCTTCTTCCTCTCATTTGCTTCTTCTCTTTGCATGTCAAAGGTCAAGATCCTCCCAAGTACATCATTTGGTGTGAAGTACTCAAACTTCTTCTTGTCTCTAATTAGAGTGACTACGGTCTCATTTCTAGGTGAATAGGCTTCCAACATAATCTTTACAACTTTATGATCATCTAGCTCATCACAACCATAGCCTCTAATCTTGCCCACCATTGTCATCAACCTATCAAACATCTCTTGTGGCCCTTCTCCATCCAAGATAACAAGTCGATTGAGCTTGGACATCAACAAATCAATTCTTGCCTTTCTCACTTTGTTAACCCCTTCATGTGCAAGATGTAAAGTATCCTAAATTTGCTTGACAACATCCATACTAATCACTCTATTGTACTCATCACCATCTAAGGCGCTAAGTAGCACACTAGTAGCTTGACCGTTGAGGTGGATGATTCACATTTCTTCCATGGTTGGATTCTTAGGATCAACCGGTGGCTCAAATCCATTGTAAACAACCTCCCAAATGTCAGGATGAAGACCTATAAGATAGGCTCTCATCATGTGCTTCCACTTGGCAAAGTTAGTCCCATCGAAATGAGGTAACTTGCCCGTGGGCACATTGATGAAAGACTTGCGATCATGGTTAGTCATAGACATAGAAGAATAGTTAAAGGATACGATGACATATTTGTTGTCGTCATTCTTCTTGCCCTTTCCTTTCTTGTCCTTCTTGCTATGCACTTGGTAGGACTCATCATCATCACCATCTTCAGAGCTGCTAGATAGCTCACTTGAAAATGCATTTGAGGCTTTTGCTTCTTGTTCCTTCTCCTTTCTTGCTTCTCTTCTTTTTCTTCTAGCTTCTCTCTTGAGTCTTCTTTCTTCTTTTCTTGCTTTCTTCTCATCTAACCGCTACTGCTCCTTCTTCTCCTCCCTTGCTTCTCTTTTCTCTTTTCTAGCTACCCTTCTTCTTCTTTTTTCTTCTTCATTTTGAGCTTTTTTGGCATCGGTCGCCTCTAGCTGCGGGAGCATGGAGTTGCTTGCTGTAGAGGCGCTAAGCTCACTACTGTCGGTGTCATGCAGCCCAACTTCCTCTGGATCGATGTTGATGGGCTTCACAACACTAGATCCTCCCCTGGGCTCCATACCTCACGTGGTGAAGCTCACAGGAGGTAACCTTGCTATGATACCACTTGTAGGATCTCTGGTATGCCTAGAGGGGGGGGGTGAATAGGCCTGTAAAAATTCAACTTAAACCAAAATCAAATTCACCCACGGCACTGGCGCTCTATGAGTGCGGCACTGCCGCACCTATAGGAGAAACACTACACCACAACACCGCTTCACCATCAGACATCCAATGCTAAAAATTATATTTGGCGATGGATGATCTGATGCTAAAGATAACTCAGAGACCATCTGACGCTAAATCCTCATTTAGCGATTTAGTGTCTGTCGCTATAGGTATTCATATTTAGCGTTGAACCGTCTGTCACTAAATATATGTATACCGTCCCTCTGTCTGTCGGTAAAAAATAAGTGGGCCCCACCTAGCTCAAGCTCGCCACTTACATTAAGCTCCCGCGCCCAGCTTACATCGACCTCGTGCGCATATTTTAGCCGGCCCACGTGTATAGTGAAAACCCTAGCCCCCAAATCCCAAATCCCAAATCCAGTGAAGTCATCCCGCCCGCCGCCCTCTCCCTCTCCCGAATCGCGCCTGCCGCCAGCTCCCTCTCAAATGGTGCCCGCCCAAACCTAGGTTCCTTCCCTCTGTCCCAAATCCCGCCAGCCCCGCCCCACACCTCCTGACCCGCCGCCCTCTGCTCTCTCCTAATCTCATGCTCCCCCAGCTCCCGCTTGCCGTGCCACCCACCCCCTGTGCGCACGTCGCCCCGCCCCTAGCCACTACGCACGCGATGCGGCGACGGTGAACGCCCGCCCTTCGATGGAGGAAATCCCACCCGCCTCCAGCTCCCTGACCACGCCGCCTAGAGCTCCTGCGCCCAAGGAAGCCGCGCCCACCGCCTGCTCCCTGACCGCGTCGCCTAGAGCGCTTCGATGGAGGAAGCCCTGCCCACCCCCAGCTCCCTGACCACGCCGCCTGGAGTTCTTCAAGATAGAGGAACACGGCAGCAGTAGCTGTAGCCTCCACCAGTGGAGCACGTGACTGGGAGCGCTTCCGGCATCTTTGCGACTCCAATTCATGGTTCTGTTGTAGATCCATCGGTATGTCCAAATGCCCTGTCCTGCGTCTTTCTTTTGGGCTGCTCCCTTGCTGTTGTAATCTGGGTACATATTCTCTTTTGCTACGCTAGGTTTTTTAGACTTAGAATGCTAGTTGTTCTACGAGCATAATCCCTCATCTGTTTTTTGAAGTGTAAAATGCTTATTCCCTAGAATTCTTAGTTTACAGTGTGATTCTAATTGTTCTCGACCACTATGATGCTAAAAAGGAAAATTTTGCCTTTCCAGATGTAGTTCAGTTATCTGGCATAATCTTAATATTGTTCCTTCTTCCTTCTGCTAGAATACAATCGTTCATTTCTTCTATTTTTTCACATACACCACAGTCCACACTATGAACGCTTTGCCAATCTGCTTGTCCTAATTAGCGATGGTAAAGGTAAAAAACATAATAGCACATTGTGTCCAGATTAATTCTTTTAGAGGCCAAGCAGTATGCTAGGAAGAATTTAGGCTTGTGTTTTTTTTCTAATGAATCAAGTTAATTAAGAGATCATCCTACAATTACCAAGGCCTTGATATATTTAGTATATTAAGAGATTGTTGTTTTCCAGTGTTACAAGCAGGCATAATTGATTTATTCTTTCAGATTCATTTCAGCTCCCTAGGTGAAAATACTGTGGAGCTAGCCCACTAAACCCCACGAGTTGTAGATCTGCTGCACCGATGTCGTCCTCTTCTCATTGCTTGTAGCCAACATATTTAAGTATTGCAGGTACACGCTCAGTCCCTACAAAGACTCATGGAAAAATCATGGATCAATAGTGATGCTAGGCACACAAAGGCATACGTACAAGGGGTCAACAGTTTCCTAGCTTTTGCATTTAGAAATTCAGCGGTAGGGGACAAGATACTATGCCCTTGCAGAAAGTGTGTTAACTCATTTAGGAGAGACTCAAGAGATATACGAGAGCACTTGATATGTGATGGGTTTCTAAAAGGGTACACAACTTGGAACTTACATGGGGAAGCTAGTTCCTCTTTTGTGAATACCGACAATGGTGATGGTGCTGATCTTGTGGAAGAGTCTAGTGAAGAGGATGACATATCTGCATTGCTTAGAGACCTAGCTTGTGGTTTAGATGATAGAGGGGATTTCAAAGACAACAGTTATGTTGAGCTTCCTAAAGAACTAGTTGACCTCCAAAAGTTGGTAGAAGCCAATAGTCAAGAATTATTTCCTAATTGCAAGAAGCACAGTAAACTGCGTTTCCTGATTAGGCTACTTCACATCTAGCTCCTTGGAGGATGGACTGACAAAAGTTTTGACCTTGTACTAGATCTATTTAATGATGTCTTACCTGAGGGTTCAACACTACCCAGAAACTACTATGAAACTAAGAAATTGATTAAGTCCATAGGACTTGGGTACATTAGTATTCATGCCTATGACAATAATTGCTTTCTATATTGGAAGGAATATGAAAAATCTGAATCATGTCCAAAGTGTGAGGTTTCACGTTGGAAATCAACTAGGAAGAGTCTAGATGGGAAACATGTGTACAAGGTTCTGTTGAGCAACGCATTGTGGAGTTGGAAGAGGAAAGGATGGCACAAGGAAGGACAAATGTTGAAGTCCTATCACAGCATGGCTCTAATTCACGACAGTATGCGGTAAAGAACTCGAACTAAATTATCTCTTTACATGTCGTAATGTGCACATACATTTCTCTGGTAGCAGCCAATGAATATTATTGTTCCGATTCTTGTGTAGAGTCCGACACCTGAAAGACCTATCGACGAGGCACATAATGCTCTTTAGTGTGAAGACTATGATAATTATATAGAGGATGAAGACTATGATGACTATAGTGAGGAGGATGAGAACTTGCTCCCCCGTAGGCATGCTGCAGCCTAATCAGCTATGAACATTACAACAGCAACAAATGTTCACCCTTGCTTTGCAAATGATACACATGTAATCTTCTTATGGGCAAAGTATTTGTTTGTGATTTTGAAAATGTTCCCTGCATTACAATTCTCATGAGTGCATCATTTATTTCAGGTTGAAATGGAAGAGACCTTGCCCCCCTCTAGGCCTTCTGTAGCCCGATCAGCTATGAACATGACTACTGCACCAACAAGTGATATCCACCCTTACTTTGCAAATGATACACATGTAATCTTGCCTTTCTGTTGCAATGTTTGTCTTTGCGATTTCAAATATGTTCCATGCTTTATAGTTCTCATGAGTGCATCATTTATTTCAGGTTGAAACGGAAGAGAGCTTGCTGCCCCCTAATCCTGTTGCAGCCCATTCAGTTATTAACATGAATACTACACCAACAAATGATATCCTCCCTCGCTTTACAAATGATACACATGTAATCTTGCAATGCTGCAGCAATGTTTCTCTATGATTTAAAATGTTCCATGTTTTACAGCTCTCATGAGTGTATCTTTACTTCAGGCTGAAACTAATGAGAGCTTGCTCCCCCATAGACATGATGCAGCCCATTCACCTATAAACAAGACAACTACATCAACAAATGATGGTCCTCGCTTTCATGATAACCTTGTAATCTTTCTGTCTTCCTACATTCTTTTATGGTTTCATATACGTTCCTTGCTTTAAAATTCTTATGGGCGCATCATTTATTTCAGGTTGGAAAGGATGTGATATTATTTGCTATATTGAGATCTGAGTTAGCTGTGGCTAGGGGAACAGTTATTTCAACTAATCCAAACACCATGGTAGGAGGCTAGCCTCTTGGGAATGAATATTGTGAAGTAGTTGTCAATATTGTGATGAGAAGGGATGCTATGTTGCCTCGGACTTATGGCGAGATGCAGACTATGGCTAGTGCTCTCAAGATAAGCATTGCATGGCCATACAATAAAGTAATAAACTAGACTTGACATAATTTTCATTTTGTTTTGATCTATGATGCATGACCAATGTCCTAATTAAACCTATCTGTGATAGATAAAGAAATGCAAGAAGGAATGCAAGAAGGCATCTAGTACACCTCTCAAGGGCACTGCAGGTATGTCCCTAAATTAGAGGCTGACAAAATGAATAGAGGCTACAAGTGAACAGAACATAACAGCTCAATTACATATGCAAGTACTAGCTAGTAGTACTGCTCATGGTCTGACAAAGTCACAAAGTGAAGACTCTACCAATTGAGTTTTTTATAGTTTCCTCACTATTGCAGTGAGCACAAGAATTTTCTTTTCCCATACAATTTTTGGTCTTTGACTTTTAGAGAATAATTTACTTTTCAAACTAAACAGTTTACCACCTGAGATGTAACCCGGGGGAAAATCTATGTTAAATCCACATGAGGGGCTGGCCGCTGGCCTAAATGGAAGAGTTATCTGTGCTCATTTTTTAAGCAAGTAGTTCAGATTCTGTTCTCCCAAAAGATGATCCTATATAACTTAGATACAAGATTGAGCTTCACCCAAGTCGTACCTATACATGTGATATGCTGTTAGGTCGTAGTTTATAGGTAATAGCTATACTAAATATGATGGAGAAAGAAGGCATTTGTTTAGAGATGAAAATTGTAACTGTAACTATTACTTGCACATGTATCCAACCACTATGAACCGTGCTGAAATATGTAAACTGAAGTTCACAACTAACTATTATTTGTACTAGGTGACTATTTAACTGCAGTAGGAGAAAAAACCTATAATTTGGCTTGAGTTTCTAGAAAATGGATGTCTACACTTGCTGATTACAAATCATACTGCACAACAGCTTCACATATTTTCTCCACTTGCCTAATTACATGGTTGTTATATTTTTAGGAAGTGTTGGGTAGTCTTTGGCTTGAGTTTCTAGAAAATGGTTCTGCACATAACCTGGTGGAGGTTCTAGCGTTGGCAAGCCATTGCTTTTAGTTTTTGAGTTCCTAGAAATGATTGTGTGCACAAACCTTAGTATGTCAAACACAAACTACTAGTATTGCTTGCTGGGTGTGCATTCATGTGATCTTTTGGTGGCTGACCTTGTTGGATGATGTATTATGCAAGACAAGATTGTATGTTATATATGTATTGATCTCCATGTGAAGTATGTGTTTCTATATCTTTATGCGATGGACCTTAAGCTTGAATCTGGGTATGATATGTGCTACATATTTTCTCATTGTATTTATTTTTTTATATATTTATATTGTCCTGTAGAACAATACGTCGCTATAAATACATGGACTGTTGGATGATCTGTCGGTATATGCCTAGTAACAGAGCATCTGCTACCAAAAAGTAGCAATGGACTATCTGTCGCTAAAAAAATTCAGGGCAACGGACTATCTGTCGTTGAAAGTACTATCTATCGCTAAAGATTTTTAGCGCCAGGACTTACACCGTCTGTAGAAGTCTGTCGCTATAACTTTTTAGTGTTAGATTATCTATCGTTGTAGCCGCTTTTAGCGTCAGACCATCCATCGCTAATCTTAGTGTTGTGGTGTAGTGAAATTAGTTCATAGTTCAAAATCTACCAAACAAAATTTAGATAGGGTAAATTTCTTAGCTTCCTGCATGGTGGTAGATCATAGATCGACAACTAAAAGTGGTGCAAATACCACACACAAGTAGATCGACCTCAATCATAGAAATCACCTCAACAACAACAAGAACACAAGTGTAGCAACACAAGCACAAGATGACACAAGGATTTATCCCGTGGTTCAGCTCGCCACCAAGGCTTGCCTAAGTCCACGTTGTTGAGGTATACCACTAAGGCTTAGGGATTTGCAACCCTACCTCGTTCTCAAGTCAAGAGAGTGAACTCTTGAGATGAGAGGTGATTTTACTTGTTGCAAGAGGTGGTTACAAACCTCTCGGGGCTTCCACACAAATTGGCAAGCTCTACGGGCGACGCTCTAGCCGGTTAGGAGCCAAGCTCTAAGAGTAACAAACACAACCGCTGGCTAAGACATGAACCAAGTGCTCTTTAGAGTTGAGGAATCAACGGAGTTACTCTCTAATCAAGTTGTGGACCCTTTTCCCTCAAGGATTGATGGGGAAATCAATGGATTTGCTTGGGGCTTGAGGTCAACAATGGAGTTAGAGAGAGAGCTCCTGCTCTGTTTTGGGCATGCTGAAGTGAGAAAGAAGAGAGCATGTTGTTTTCCTTACCGTTGGGAAGAAAGGGAAAAGGTATATATATATCCCCCAGCCCCAACGGTCACTTTAAATCTCAGATAGCCATTGGTGAGGAAAGGGAAAGGTATATATACCCCTAGCCCTCAACGGACACTGCACCCAAAAGGTCGGGCAAGACAAGGCCGCGACCAAAGGGTCGGGCGAGCTAGAGCCCGAGACCTTGGGGTCGGGTGAGACAGAGCCCGCGACCAAAGGGTCGGGTGAGCCGGAGCCCACGACCTTGGGGTCGGGTGAGACGAGTCCGCAACCAAAGGGTCGGGCGAACCGGAGCCCGTGACCTAGGGGTCGGGCGAGTCGGAGCTCGCACCCAAGGGATCGGGTGAGTCGGAGCTCGCACCACACAAGATAGCAAGGGTAAAAGTGAAGTGTAGATTGTCTTGGCTGTGAATTTAAGGATGTTTGTGGTTGTTAGAGCACTTGGCAGCATATATTAGCTTAAGCATTATGTCTCTCTTTATAGTACGACTTTTTCTATACTCAAATTCAAGATATAAAAGAATTTTAAACCTCTTTTGAGTTTGAAGCCATCTATATTTGTAATTGGGGGCTCCTCCGTTTGGTGTAGCATCCTCAAATATAAATTCACTGCTTGTCATCTCAATAAATCTCATTAGTTCTCTAATTGTGTGGTTATTATCACCAAAAACCACAATTAAGGTTTGATTGCACTTTCAATTAAGCCGACAGGGTTGCCTGTTCATGTTTGTCCTGTCTATGTCAATTAAGGGCCATTCGTTGTTGGCCCTTGGATCAAGATTTTGTAGTACCGGCCACATACTCCAGTAAGCATAATAACTTGGCTATTCCATTACGTGAAAAGACAACCGCGCACTGGGAATAGGAGATGGCGAGACTATCGAGTACCCACCCTGCGGAAACATTTGGGATGACGTTGGGCGGTGGAGTACAGTACCCTCGGGTAGCTGCGGACCGGTTCACATTTTGGTGGATCCTAGTGAGGGTTGATATGTGTAGGTCCGGGACCTGCATATGTCGTGTGGCTGGGAATCCCCAGCTAGGTTTTTTATCGGTTCGAATCGCCGTTTGCTCTACGGTAACAGGAGACTTGATTCTTGCACCATCATTGTAGTTAATCAATGAAACGATGGTATCTATGATCATGAGATGTGATGAATAAAGAAGTTTAGATCAGGTGCTAATGAGAGACTTGTTATCACTTAACCTGAGCTAAAATATCAAAAGCAAGGATCAATTATTAGTAAGCTTTTCTGCAAAAGTTAATCTTGATTCTTGCTTCAGACTTACCTTGATTCCCATAAGTCCGCATATCTTGGAGTCTTTCCTTTTTGTCGGTTAAGTCTTGTTGAGTACCTTTGTACTCAGGGTTTGTTAAACTCTTATTGCAGGTGAACCTCAGTAGCACATAGGCTTTTCCCATGCTGTATGACGGTTCTGGAGGAAGAGAGCCAGCAATAAAGCTAGGTTGTGGTGCACCCTTGGGCTGGGTGAAAATCTTTTGGTGTAATGTAATAGGTGGTACTGTCATGCTAACCTACTGCCTTGATGGCTAAAACTTATGGTTTGTAATAACTAAACAAATGGTTTATAAACTTATGGTTTGTAAGACTTCCGTTGCTATTCCGATGTAATATATTTGTATATTTGTATAACCTGTTGTAATACTGCAATGCCTTCTGTGATGTATCCTGTTTGGAAAGAAAAAGTGGATGATTCAGATTTCCCGAGGACACCGGACAGACTACCGGGATTGTGTGGCTTAAGTGTGCAACAGTCAGAAGTCCGTGAGACAATCACGGGCACACGTGGGCCGTATAATTTGGGTGGTTTCTGCCACACAACGCGTGCTCAGCGTCATGCAGTATGTCGACGAACCCCGTGGCCAGGATGACCCCGGCGACGAATGCCTTGGCCGCCAGGAACATGGCGTTGTTTGTGCGTAGCACGCGCCACTTCCACAGTTCCACCCCACGAGCGGTAGGCCCACGCCGAGCACATTGGCCACCAGTATCACCGCCATGCCGGCGGAGGCTGGCGAGAGCCATGGCCAAAGACGAAGAATCCATGACGCGGGCCACGCAGTTGACGTGATCCATCTCGGCGACCGAATCAATAGCGCCCGACCGAATCCTTGACGCCGCGCTGGCCACGCCGCACGCGTCGCCGCCTCTGTTCTGCGACCTCGAGGAGCTGGAGGGCCGACCCGAACGAGGCGCTCCGCTTCCTCGGCGGCTGCGATGCCGCGCTCGGCATCTGGGGTGCTGGCGGCTTGGGCAAGACCACGATGCTGATTGCTGAAGCTGCTGCCCTCCACGCCTTGCGCCCCCTTGGCGGCCACCGGAGAGAGAAGATGGAGGAGAGAGAGGCATGAGAGAAATTGAAAGAGAAGGGTATTTTGGATGTTTTGTTTGCCCGGACCCACATGCTAGGCCTGCTAAACCGTGAAAAGGCAACAGAAGGTGGACGGAATGGTATGGAGGGCAAAAAAAGTTTCGGCCAGTGACACCTGTGTCCACTCAAACTTTTTAATGGCTTATGAGTAATTACCAACTTTTATAATGGTGCACAGGTAATATGGTGACATTTTTTTTTACTGTAAAAGGGTTTTGCTGGAAAGGCACGTTCAAAACCACTAAAACCAGTATAGTTTAAACCGTGGAGCACGTGCTGTCAATTTGGTACCATGTCATGTACTCGTGGTAACCAGAGCCTTCAACCAGAGCTAACCTCTCAGACAGATGAATGGTTGAATATAGCTACTGACCACTGTTACCTCTCAATCCAACTTGTTTTTGTCCTGGATTCTGTCTCCTGTTTCCATACTGCCAGAACAGTAATGCAGTAGCTACCTTGGCCCTTAGAAGAACTACAATTGGGGGTTTATGGGTGCTAAGCCACTATGAATAAATAACGCTCCTGTTCCACAAAAAAAAGAATAAATAACACTCCTGTTAATAGCTCGTTCAAATGTTATACATGGAGCATGGTCATGCATTGAATAACCGTACAGGCAAAGCATTCAGGCTCCAGCCAGAAAAGCATACATCAGTCCCAGCTCAGTGCGGGCAACAGATTACCAATATCCAAAGTCAGTACTAACATCTAACAGTTCAGGGATCATAAAAGAAATCAACAACCCATACAACATCAACAGAGCTCAGAGGCTGACTTCTCCATCGCTTCCCTCATGCTTGTTGTCCCAGAGAAACCCTTTCCCAGACCGTGGCCTCTTCACTCGCTTTGAGTATGAGGCACTGGATGATGTCTGCTTGTTGCCGGAGCGCCTTGGTGGTTCTTCATCACTATCCTCATCCACATCTTCAGTTGAAGTATACTCATCGTAGTCCAATAGTTTTTTTTTCTTGCATTGAAAGTCCTACTTCCTCACTAATGTTTGCTCGTGCTGTATGAAAAGCATGATTTTCACCTTGTTCAGCACAGTCGCGAGACCTGCCCACCAGCCATTCAAAAGGTTCATCTTCATCAGGAATGTATGCAAGTACAGGATCTCTGTTTGTCATTTGAGCTTTCCCTTGTATCCTCCTGTTTACCGTCACAAACATTGAATCCTCGAATTGCTTACGTTTAACCCAACAAGGTTTCTTATTATGAAGCTGAGTAGGGGTCAAAGAACACACATGGGATGATGACAGCTTGAAGAATTGGCAGATAGATACTTCAAACTAATGTATCACTATGTTACCTTCTTGATCCAACTTTCCTCATATGCCAGTGAGCCACAAGTTAACCTCAACAGCCTCATTGCCATTGTGCTCAACTCCTTTGCTGCAACGCCATGTAATTCCCACCAAGAAACTACAGATAGGGAAAATGTTACCTTGAATATTGGACTACAAATAATCATGACTGCAAAAATGACAAACAAACCGAGAAATAACTAGAGCTTCCTCCCAAATGAAACTTACCTGGATCGAGATTCATTTTAGTATGAATGATATGAGCCGTTTTGAAACTCTGACGCAGTTCTGTAAAGATTCAATTGATTCACAATTTTCTCTTGTGTAGGTTGATCTTGGTACAATTTATGTATACACTCAACAACTGCACCTCTGAAGATTCCGGCATCTTCAATATCATCTTTGGATTGATAGTAAAGAATGGATTCAGATAAAAACCAGCTAGGTGCAATGGTGTCTTAAGGGCATCATTTAATCTGAAATCTATCTCATCCCATATTGGCAAATAGTGTTCTTCCTTGTTCTCAAAACGCAGGGCAATTTCTCTTTTAGCTTTTGCAAGCTCACCATATATATACCCCATAGAGGGTCTGCTGCCACCCATCCTCCTCAGAACATCCACTAGTGGTTCAAAACTGTTTATAGTATAAAGCACTCCATGCCAGAACTCATTCCTAACTACTAGGTTATAGAATTTCTTGTCCACAGCTCCATTTGACCATTTGCTGTCCTCCCATTCTTTGGAAATAAACATACCCTTCAACTCAATCCTCTTGTCATAAATGCTCTTCAAGTTTAAGAGACAAGTGGTGTAATAACTGATCCCAACATGAACTAGATCCCACTGGCTGGTGAACTGACGTGTCATGGCCAACAAATTTGTTTGGCCATAAATAAAAGCAGTGAGAAACCTTGCCTTAGCAATTGTTTTCCTGATCAAACGAATAGTGCCAATGTCTTCAAGCATTGAGCCAATGATATCTGCAGCACAGTGAGTCCAAAATATGTTGGGCCTCTTTTTAAATAAGCATTCTTGCTGACAACATTTCTGAATTAATATCTGTGACAACTTGAACCACACTGTTCACTCCAACTTCTTCAATACAAGAGTCAACTTGTTCAACAATATATGATTGACGGAACGAAGGAAAAACACACCCTGCGAACAATGGACTGCTAAGTTTAGCACGAAACATTCATTATCACCAATCCCTGTATTAACAAGAAGAGAGCATCCTTCCAATGCACAAGATTTCTTCATTGCTTCAACTGAATCATTAATAGCTAGAACTTGTCTCTGTAATAATGGCCCATCAAGCTCATCCGGAGAGGGGCCCTGTAAACCAGGGTCAAATTGTCCAATCACATCTAACATTAAGTTGAAACTCTCCAGCAAACAGTATTAGAAGGAATCCCAGATTCATTCAACCATGTGGCTATACGTTCCATAACCTTTTTCCTCTTCTTTTGCATCTGCTTTGCACTGCAGGTAGTTTGTGTAACTTGTCTTTTCTTCATTGCTTGTCCTGTAGTTGACAGAGAAGGCATAAAAAAATGGTCGTTCAGTAAACAAAAGCAAGAAAAAGCTACATATGGCGCCTTGCATTATAATTCAGCATCATTTTGATGTGCCTGTATAACTACACATTACAGATAATCCTCACGGTCCGTCGACTACAGACAGCAAACATTATTTTTTTCATTTATTTAAAGTCATCTCCTTAAGAAACACTCCTACCATGAACTATTAATACTTGACACAAGTGACAACTGACAACAGATTTATATAAAATCATCTCTGAAGACCAGCACAGGTGTAAGGTCCACGTCATGTTAATTAACTGATCAACTTAACATAAAGCGCTTGTAACAGCACACTTCATCAACAGGTGCTACTACATTTTCTCTTTCATTATCTCCGTTCCTCAACCTTACTGTGTACAGCTTACTTTTCTAGTGTGTTAACATATTCAGTCATAATGATCTCAAAGAAAATTTTCAAGAATTGCAACGGAGCAATAGCCAGGTTAAAACTAAAACAAATCATCCATCAGGGGATAAAACCTAACGAGCATGCCAGGCCCTGTAATCAGTATCTGTCCTTCAGCTGCCCTTAGTTATTGTAAGCAATGTATGAAACACAAGAAATTAACTTGGATGCTAATCTTCAAAAAAGAGATAAAGTGGCTAACATAGCACATTTAACTAACTAATACTAAGGAAGGATGCTACAGGCCACAAAACAAGTCAGATCAAAATCTCCATCGATTGCCAATTGGTTGGGCCTCCTTATTCAGATGCGCAAGATGGTAAGCAAATAATGCTTATAGACTGGCAATGCAACCATTTTGCTTCCCCATCTCGTTGATAATCATCTCGTGACATATACACACAAAAGCACGATCTAGAACAACACAATCCGTCTGCTCCTGCTACTCCATTTTACCACCAGCCCCCGTCGCAATTTCATCATCTTAGGGCCCACAAAAGCGCATATACATAACCCAACCATATACAAAAGTGCCCCCGAATGAATGCACGTTGAAATCCCAAAATGTAGGGCCTAATCTGCATCCGTAACTAATCTCTGTCGCGCAATGGAAGAAATAACAAAAAGCAGAAGAAGAAACTTTTGCGAGCAACCCGTCCGAGGAGAAACGCATGCGAAGGAACAGACCGGGAACAAAAACCGGCTCCCCGTTACAGATTCTGTTCCAAGGCTCACCCGGGGGGGTTATTTAACTTTTAGCATGCCCCCCCCGGAATAGCAGCTCTATGTTCGGCGCTACGCTTTTAACACAGATAGAGAAAAACGATAAACGTTTATCACAGCTCCGCTGTCCAGCTTAGATCCGAGTCGGCAGGCCCAAGTAAAAAGACCTCCCTCTACCCCTGGCATCTTTATCCTCCCCGCGCGGCTGGGCCCACTCCACTCTCCCGTCTTTCTCTGCTCCGTGCAACGCCCGCCCGTCACCACCGCCGCCGTGTAAACCGCCGCATTAGGATCTGTATCGGTGACGGGCGGGTGTTGCACAGAGCAGAGAAAGACTGGGAAGGGAGGGAGAGTGGAGTGGGCCGGGCCGCGCGGGGGAGGATAAAGACGTTAGAGGCAGGGGAGATCTTTTCGGATCCGAGCTGGATAGCGAAACTGGCGTGTCATACGAGCAAAAGTGATAAATGTGTATCGTTTTTTTCTCTCTACTATTAAAAACGTAGCGCCAAATCTAAAGCTGCTATTTGAGAAAGCGCCATTAAATATCCCGGTGGTCGGAGTTGGAGGGGCTAAAAGGGTTCTGCTGTTCTGCAGAGTCACCTGCCGGCTGCCGCTCCGCTCGTGAGGACTGGAGCAGCAGAAGCAGAGCTGGAATCGGACGAGTGCGCCGGTGGCCAGCCTATTGGGCTTCTTTGTTGGGCTCGTGCTTGGACCCAAAATCGAATGACCCAAGAAGCAACGCAAACCTCATTTTCGAGGATAAGAAATACCAGCAAATATCCCTTGTGACGGGAGTGAAAAAAAAACTATCATACGTTAGAGGAATTTAAAAAAAAATGAGAATGAGAATGTTATATCTCTATTTATTTATTTTCGAAAATGCTACGGTGCGGCCGCCCGACCGTCCGGACGCCACGCTTCCTGGGCCTGTGCACTACCAGCCCAATAGGCCTGTTTTCCTCTACCTTCATTCTTTCAACGTTTCTCAAAATAAAAAAGACGACAACACTCCCAACTAGCACGGCCGTCACGGCGTTCCCTACCACTCGCCGCCCGCTCGCCTTCTCTAGTGGCGACCATCTCCGCTTCCTCCACCCCGGGGCCCTCGCTCGCCTCTACGACGCCAGGCTGCGCCGCTGGAGTTGTCTCAGGCTAGGCACATTATAACCGTAAACCGAAAACCGAGCTGAATTGTCGGTTTTTTGGTTGTCGGTTTCGGTTTCGGTTTTTGGTTACAGAAGTTCGGTCCTTGGTGTCGGCTTCAGTTTCAGCTCTTGACCGAACTGATAAACCATGGAACCGAACTCTAGGTCGAATAGAGGAGAGCGGAGAGCGCACGCACGTCCGACGGCCCAAAGGCCCAACAATCGCACGCACTGGCACCTCCCGACTCCCGTCCCTCGCACGACCACACGGCCTGCAGCCTACACCGCTGCTCGGTCGCACCCTATCCCTATCTACATGGAGGCCGGAGGGGAGCGACACATCCTCGCATCTCACGGATTCATGGCAGAGGCCGGAGAAGCGAGCGGCGCGGCGGCGCTTGGGGGCGAGGAGGCTAGCAGCGCATCGAAGGCGAGCAGAGGCCAGGCCAGCAGGCGGCGACGCATTCCCGCAGGCCGAAGAGGTGAGTGGCGCCGCTACGCTTACACTCGGGGAGGTCAGCGGCGCGTCGAAGGAAAGCCGAGACCAGCAGGTGGTGGCGCATCCCCGCATCACTGCCGTGGCCGGAGGGGTGAGCGGCACTATGGTGTGTGGGGGAATTTGGTGGGCATCTACGCTAATGAGGTATGCCTGATGGCCAGTGCGCTTCAGTTTCCTCCTGCCGTATTGTCGATCCTCTCTTGTCTGTCACTGACTCTGTTGGAACAGAAAACCGAACCTAAGAAATCGAAACCGAACTCATTGGTTTTTGATTCTATAGGCAACCGATCGGTTCATCCGTGGAAACCAAAGTTTATAGAACCCGAACAAACCGAACCGAACTCCTGGTTTAAATTGAATGCCCAGTCTAAGTTGCGTCTGCCGCCCGCCTCTGCCCTCATCACTGGAGCCAGCATCGACGTCCTTCTCGTCACCTCCTCCTACGGCTAGAGACCGCGAGGGGCGTCGCGGCCATGCTGTACTTCATGCTCGCATTGAGGCTCCATGCGCCTTGGTGCCTCCAGCGGAAGAAGCTCGCGGTAGCCAAGCCTGTGGTGCTCTTCACTCCGCCACCTCCCAGCACCGATCTGCTCATCGAGGCAGTTATCGAATTCCTCAATGCTCTTAACATGGTGGCCGCCTCCCACTAGAGTGTCGCGCCTGACATGTCGCAAGCATATGTTTCAAGTGTTTTAGATGTTCCATAGGTATGTTGCAAGTGTTTTACATGGGTGTTGCAAAAGTAGATCGGATGTTGCATATGTTGCAAAGTGTTCCAGAGGCATGTTGCAAGTTTTCAGAGTCATGTGGCAAGCGTTTATTCAAAATGTTTCATCTGTTTCAGATGTATGTTGCAAGCATTTTTGATCTAATGTTCCATATGTTTCACACATATGTTGCAAGAGTATGTTTGAAATGTTTCGGCTATTTCTGTCTTACGTTACAATAATTGTTTTCTTGTTGTAAGTTGCGAGTGTTTTATCTAGATGTTGCATCTGTTTCACACACATGTTGCAAGTGTATATTCCAAATGTTTCATCTGCTTCAGACGTATGTTGCATTCAAACGTTTAATGTTGCAAGTGTTCGTGTTTTAGAGGTATATTAAGAGAGTCATTGGGACATGGGCCCGTCACCGTGGGAAGGGGCACGGCGAGCCGAGGGCCGACAGATGGGGTGCGCGATGCGCCTGGAGTCTTGCGGACGTGGCGTGCTCGTCATCATCCATGCTCCTGGGTCCCACCCACATGGAGAGAGAGGAGGGGGTCAGGGGAAGGAGCGGCGGGCATGGGGCAGGGCGAGGCGGACAGGGGCGAGGTACGCGTGCGAGGCACGGGACGAGGCAGACGGGAAAGGACTGCAGTGATACGGTGGGAGTGCGGCGCGTTTCTAATGGGCAGTTCAGTACCGTCCGACGGAATGTTATCCCATTGGACGTTCGGATGCCAGCAGTTCCCTATTTTTTACACTTTCCATAAAATTAATAAGCTATAATTTATTTTATGACAATCATGAGTCAAAGATATAGGTTAATATTGGCAATAATATGGTAAAATTGGATTAAGTCTGTCTCAAATTAAAAATATAACCTTGATAGATAATTTTTTTCTTAGGTGGTAAGACATAAAAATATTTAGTCATAAAATATATCATAACTTTGATTTTCATATATTGTGTTGGTAGAGTTACATATCTATGTACATGACTTTTATTGAAGACCCATAAAAACATATATAATTATATTATATGATCAAAGTCGATAAGGAGTTTCGTGTAGAGGATTGGTCTCTTCGTTCATGATTATAATAGAGATCTCTCTAAATTTCCACATGATAGCCCACGTTGAGAATTACTTTGGAATATGCATACAGCCTGGAGATAGATTTATTCTGATTAGATTAGATAATAAACTGGTTTGATTAGTTGGACCATCGGCTGATTTAAATTCTAATAAAAATAAATTTTATTCCTTCCCAAAACTACATTAACATTTAATAGTTAAAATATTTTTTTATTAGGAAAAAAATTAAGGGTCCTTTGCCTTTCAAGATCCAGCGGAGCAGATGAGCAATCGGCGCTGGGAGCTCGAGGTGGTGGAGGTGGACCACTTGTTGTGACTGAAAGAGCACCCGGCGTGACAATGGACTGAGGAGGAGCGGCGACAGAGGGATGTGAGAGATGGCCAAGGGAGAGAGAAGACTGAGGATGGGGTGGTGGCTGTGACTCGAGCAGAAAAGGCCCAAAGGGTTGGAACAAGGAGAGTTGGATTTAGGTTAGGGTTGTGGGCTAGCTGGCACTCGATCCTATTAGCAGAGGCATGCCTCTTAAGAGATCCGTCTCTAAAACTTGTGAGTTGGTTGTCTCTGTAAATAGAATGAACGCCTCTAGAAATCATTGTTCATTTTTCAAGATTAGAACATTTTGAGCCTGCCTCCGTAAATGAAAATGCTTGTCTTCTAAAATCAGTTTTGTACTAGTGTTAGCATTTTCAAAACATTTATTTAAGGTTTTCTGTTGCTTCCTCACCACGTCACTAGATCTAACACATGTGCAATGTTAGTTTTCACCTAGTAGCAATAGATATATGTATTACCTTAATAACTCCATTTTAATAGTACAACTAACTATCGTAAACCCGATCAATTACTTCTTTACTACACCTAATGCTAGTGTCGCGGGGTCAAAACCATGGCAAGCATTGTTGTTCGTGGTAGTGTCAGAGTGTGTGTCTCTGGTGTCTCGGGTGGACTCAAGAACACAAGAATCACAGAGGGGATGCAACAATTTATCCTGGTTTGGGTAATCGATGCCCCACGTCTAGCAGCAGATGATCCTTATACTCAAGAGCACACAAAATCTGGGGGGTTACAACAGAGTGTAAGGGAGAAAGATAGAGATTTGGTAGGGGATCGCTCGGTGCTGACCATAGGGATGCATCGTCGTTGGTGGAGCATTCCCCCTCGCCGGAGAGGAGGAAGATAATGGGTGCGGTGGAGGAGCTCTCGGTGCCCCTCTTTGGGTTGCTCTGCTCTCAAAGCAGAGCTCAAGGGGAACAGTGAGGACTCGAATGATCTATCTCGGATCATCCTCCCCCCTCTTAGGATCCGACCTCCCCCTTATATCTCGAGGTAGGTAGGGTACATGGCGGTTTGGTGGAGTTAAGCCTATGGTCTACATGCACCGGAGTCTAGGAGGGTCTTACAGCGGCGCCGTGTGGACCCTGGCGATGTCGTGGAGCCAAGGAAGCTCTGGATGTCGTCCGACTGCTCTGTTCTGACACGCTAAGTGTCAGGCTATGTCGGCTTACACTGTCCTCCACCAGGTGCACATTCTAGAGGCTTCTTGGTGGCGAAGGAGGCCGGCTCGAGGGGCAGACGCATGGGACCCAAAGCCCCCGAGCCCCTAGAGCTACTAGAGGAGTTTGTCTTCTTGTGTCATGCCCCGTGCGTGACCCAGTTGGAGGAATGGTTGATGGAGCCATGCTCGTGGGGTAGAGCTGGGAACCCCTCGAGCCTTGGTGGCTCAGGGTGCACCTTCTCATGCATGATCCTCAGCTGGTACCGAAGGCCAGGATGGAGCCAAGGATCGGATCCATGCTTTCGTTGATCGAGAGCATGAGGCTCGGGTGAGCCTCCGAGCCTCGAGCCCCGAGCATAGGCGTCGGGCATGCTTGGGCTTGGCCTAGTTCATTGGTCTGATGATACGTGCGAGCGTATCTGATGGGTATAGCCCCTGAGCCCCCGGGTGATCCTAGAGGGGTCGATCGGGGGGTCTCTTGCTCGGGAACCTTTAATCCCGAGGCTTAACATACCCCTATGTTAGGATCTCGTCAGGAGCCCCCGAGCCCTTCATGGCCTCACTTGGCCAGCTTCGTTATGGTGATGAAGGGCTGAATTCGATCTTTTGGTGACCGAGCTAGCCATAGCGGGGATGACTTCCACTAACAAGAGTGCGATGCCCTTCGTGGGGCCTTCCCAAGTGTGATGGGGGCGCTCGGCTATCGGGGCTGAGCGATGGTGATGCTGACCCCTTTTTTGACCTATGTTGCATAAGTTTGTGGCCCGAGCATGGTTCTGGCAGACTCGTCTAGGAGTTGTCGGCCTTGGGCCTAGGGGCACCCTCCTTTCTGATCTAGGCCTGCCATGGGTTGAGTGATCCGAGAGTGTTTGGGCTCTGGCTCAGGGCCACCGATCACCCGACGCGCCACTTCATTCTAGGGGCTTCGATAGCAGGCCTCGATCCTCTTGGGCCAACCTTAGCAATCATAGGCTAGGGCACGGGAGCATGCTGAGCTCAGATGGGGCCCTCATTGGGTCCATCGCTCAGCGGCTCCTGACCCAACTCTAGGGAGTTGGTTAGTTTTGGGGGCATCCTGCCTAGGCGCTCATTGATCAGGGGTCGGATTCTTCGTCTAGGGAGTCAGCATAGCACCTAAGGTCGTCGTGGGGCCTCCTTGCCAGCGAGCGAGGCAGTTTCTAGAAGCGCCCCTCCCTCTAATGTCCTGCACAGGTAGTTGATGGTGCCTAGGCTGCCGTGCCTACCAGAGGAGTTATGGCATGCACTCCCGCGTAGTCCCACTTCGTTTGGGAGATGGGACGTCGGGCCACATGGAGTAGAACTGGTGGAGGAGGGGCCATGGCACTTGGTGCACACAGATCCAAGCCATTGATCGTGGTCGATGGGCCCAAGGGGAGTCGAATCCCCTCAAGTCCCATGAGAAGGCGTTCATGGATTGGGCGGCGCGCTTGGTGGAAGTGGAGCGGACTTGACCTCTTGTCAATGCCCTCCCTGACTCCACCTTTACTATGTGGCCGCCATCATGCAACCGCCCAGGGCATGTTGTGAGGATTGAAGGGGGTGCCTAGCCAGCCCCCAAGGCCCCTCTAGCCATCGATGGCTGATCGGAGGGCCCAAAGCCGCTCATAGCGCGTCAACTGGGGCTATAAAGGGAGCCCTCAGGGGCGTGGTGCCTCTATCCCATCTCTGGCTTCCTCTCTTCTTCCTCTCAGATCCAACTCCTAGCGGCCATGGCAGCCATGAGAGTGGAAGGATTCCAACGAAGGAGGGGCGATGACGCGATGTGAGATGCGTCTGTCGCGTTCCCCTCCCCTAGAAGGTAGAAGGATTCCAATGATGTATCACTAGATCTTCCTTCCATGTTCCAACGGGGGAAGGGGAGCCATGACACGTCAGTCGCTGCCCCTTTGTCCCAGCGAGGGTGGGGCTCGGTCTCGTCTATGGGGCGGCGGTCGACGCCACCCGGCTTTGGACCTCGGGGAGGAGGCGTCCTGAGGTCGGCCCAACGGCCCGAGCCTTGCACACCGCAGAGCCCCGACCTTGAGGTAGGGTAGGCTCTGTGGTCTTTGCCACCGTATAGGCAGTAGTAGTTAGCATTTTTTGCCACCGTATATTGTAATCGTGTTGTTCCCAATTATTAATGAAATTACTTTCGTTTGTAATCTCATTGCTCATGAGTCATGCTCAGAGACTTAGGTCCCTCGTTGGGATGGGCTATTACAACAATGGCCTCGATGGCCAAGGTTGCCATGCCCCTGATACTAGTAGGTAAGTCCGTGACAACTCTAGATTTACGATCATTCTGTGCCCTAGTCATGTCCCCTAGAGGGGAGATCCTCGACTTCCCGACCAAGCCACTCGTATAGTTCCCGAGCCCATCGTTCAGTGCTCGGGGCTCATTGCCTCTCTTGATGGGTCACCACAAGCAGCTTGAGGTCGGTACTTGGACATCGTTCAACGGGCGGCGGGTTCCACTTCTGAGCACCCAGCTAAGGCCTCTTGTGCCCACCCATGAACGTCCCTTGCACTTTAGGTGCTTTGGGTGGCCTTAAAGCCTGATGGCCCATCCTTGAGACCCTCAGCGATGCCCCTTCTAGGGGGCCCATGCTATCATGCAGCTAGGTGACATGATCCATTGAAGGATCGGGACACAGAGAGATAGCTGCAAATGAAACAAAATGAAAATGAGATAAGGGAAAGATGACATAGCTAGTAACACTATGGTCAGGCCTGTTCTATTAGCGCTTGCCAATCCTTCACTTGGTTCCCTCGCCACCTGGCTAGTTCCATCTGTCCCGATCCTGCTCGCCCGAGGGCCTTCAGTCGTAGCCTTCCTTTAGAAAAGAAAAGCAGGTGATAAGTTAGTTGTTCCTTTGGTGTAGCCGAGCGTCTGTCGAAGTTGATTAGGAAGAGGGAAATAGTAACGAGACAAGGAGAATGAAAAGGTCAGGAGAACAAGACTTATCTTGGTTTTTGTTGTTGGGAAGATGTGCCAGCGAAGGAGGTTGGTGGGCGTGTCTTGGCTCAGGAGGCCGAGCTATTGGGCGGATGGCTCAGCGATGGCCTTCTCTCATGGAGAAAGGTTGGAACTCACCACTATTGGGTCAACCCCTTCTGGGGGGCCAAGCGTCTGGATGGAGGGGCCAACCGAGCCATCCCTACCGCTAGTTGCGTCAGGTAACTCACTGGTGCTCGGTTGGTCGAGCGTCGCCTCGCCTTGATTCCTCCATTCACCGGTGCCCTTCCTATGTCATGACCAGAGCTAGCGAGACCACAGGGGGTGGATAGTGCAGCAGCTTGGGCAATGTAGTCTTGCTTGCAGTAGTAGGCTTGCTTGAAGCTACCCTCGATGGTGATGACCCCGTTGGGGCTGGGCATCTTCAACTTCAGGTAGGTGTAGTTGGAGATAGCCAAGAACTTGGTGAAGTATGGCTAGCCGATGAGAGCATGGCAGATGCTAAGGAAGTCCACCACCTTGAAGGTGAGCGGCTCCTTCCATAAGTTGTTTGGCTAGCCAAAGGTGACGTTGAGCCAAATGCGCCCGAGGGGCATGACCTCCTTCCCTAGGATGATACCATAGAATAGTGCCTTGTTGGGGCATAGGTTGCTCCATGGGATGCCCATCCTATTGAGGGTGCTGGCATAGAGGATGTTGAGGCTACTGTCCCTAGCCATCAACACCTTAGAGAGGCGCGTGGTGCCCATGATTAGGCTGACCACGAGTGGGTAGCATCCTAGATAAGGAATGCGGTCAGGGTGATCCCCCTGATCGAAGGTGATGGCCATCTACGACCATCGGAGCCAAGTTAGGGAGGTGAGGGTGTGGATGGCGTTCACCTCTTGCTCAGTGATGTAGCGTTGCCAACGGGATTCGTACGCCTAGGAGCCCACAAAGATCATGAGGCACCGCTCGGCCTCAGGGAACTCGGTGTGCTCCTCCTGGGCAACATCCGCTGGTTCACCAGCCTTCGGGGCAGGCTTCTAGGCCTTGCTCTGTTGGCTAAGGGTGCTACAGATGTAGCCCCTGATGGTGGAGCAATCCTTGAGGAGCTGCTTCGCCTGCCCCCTATGGAACAGGAAGGGGGCCTCAAAAGCCTCCTCGAAGTGCTTGGGGCGTGCACCTCGCCCGTGGGGTTGAGGCCTAGCAACGTGGTCGGCCGCAACCACCATCTCCTCCCCATGGTGCTTCCTATCCCTGGCCCTCTTGTTGTGGTGATGCTAGGCCGAGGCTAGGTCGTTGCCGCCATCTCCACCGCTGAGGTGGCTGGTGGCCTTGGCCTTGTTGCTGAAGTTGGCCTGGACATCCTCTTCACCCATGACTTACTTGGTGGAAGCATCTAGGAGCTCTCACATTGTGGACGAGTGCCTCGTAGGTCGTGCTGTAGGTGAAGGCGTTGATCATGTCGGTGTTGGTGATGTTGGGGAGCTTGTTGGCCTTCTTGGAGAAGCGCTGGCTGTACCCCCAGAGGGTCTCATCGGTCCTCTGCCTGCAATTGCGTAGGTCCCATGAGTTTCCAGGCTGGGTGTACGTACCTTGGAAGTGACCGATGAAGATGGAGCAGAGATCGCCCTAGCAGTGGATGTTGCTGGGCTCGAGCTGCTTAAACCAAGCTCTCGTCAAGCTCAATAGAGGCACAGGAAGTTACTGCATGGTGAAATCATCATCCGATCCCCCATCCCTCATGGTGAGGCGATAGTCCTCAAGCAAGTGGTCCGGGTTGGTCTCACCGTCGTACTTGGAGATGTGCGTCGGTGACCGAAAATGCCTAGGGCAGGAGGCCACCTAGATCTTTGCCCCAAACACCAGGGGGCCGAAGTGATCCTGGGTGAAGCCACCGTCCCATTGCTCGGGAGTGTAGGACTACACCTGAGCATGGCGCCTAGCCTCGATGGTGTAGCACACATCATGGTCGTCGTCGATCCGGTTACGCACGGGCAGACGACGAGGGGAAGGGTCACACCTTTGCTCCTGCCGGGGCTTGGCACCCCTAGTCCATGGATGGTCCAAGCTACTGCCAGTGGTGTTGCCTCCACTTCCTGCCATCCATGGGGCATGCACGTCTAAGCGGGACCCATTGACGATAGTTGTTGGCTGGGACGGCCTAGAGGGCGCAGCATGGCATCGTGAGGCCAAACTCTTAGCCTGCTGCTCGAGGGTGACGCGAAGGAGCCACCTTTCCTCATGTAGCCACTCATTGGTCTTTGGGTCTGGCATGTGGGAGATGTCCTCCAGACAGCATGCGGCGACCGCCATGTTGTACACCTGTTGACGGTCGTTAACATCAATTATAAACCGTTAACATATCCTACATATATACTTAATTTCTTCACCAATCATAGGTATAGAAGTTTAAAATAATGAATTCCACGAGCTTTGGTGAATCTATGAATGTAGGAGGATTTAATCCAAAAACCATCAAGGGGGATCTAATCGTCATATTTAATCACGTTTATCTGTGACGAAAACAACTCAAGAAGATTCTAGAAGACACCAGAAGACTCTCCACCGAAGATCAAGCCAAGTGGCTGACATGGGGGGCTGGCTAGCCCTACCACTAGGCTGGCTGGCCTAGTGGGGCCCCATGTCAGCCTCTCCTTTCTACGTCAGTTTTCCACCGTCTTAAAGATCAAATCTATGCCATTGCTCAAGGTCGGTTTGATCCGAGGGGTCAGAATTGATGGATCCCCCTATATATAGCAGCCCCTACCCCCTCCCTAGAGCCATCCTTAAACCCTAATTCATAGATCAATACACACCAGGAGGATTAGGTCTAGAACTCTCCAATGTAGTAGATTAGTAGCTTGGGAGTGAGGGTCGAGTTGGGCTCATGCTCAAGTTCTAGATCTAGTCTTGGAGGCTCGGCAAAGCCTTGTATCTTCACTTCTACATCTTGTAAGACTTATTATCAATTTATCATATTCCTATCTACATGGCTATGCTTACTTTAAATATATATCTTACTTAGTTAAGGTTATCATTACTTTTGTGTGCGGGTTCATAGAGCTCTTAGCCTGCTAGTTTACTAGTTGGGCTAAGTAGCCGATCTTTGTGTAAGCATGGTGCATATTCAATGCTCTACCTATGAGTGCACCCTATTCCCTGGTTGTGTGGTAGCAGCGGGAGGTGATAGCCCATATATCCTCTGTAGTCCATACCGAATTGAGCAGGTACTTAAATTGTAGGACCATAGTCGTGTCTGTTGAGTTATCCTTTGTGGTGCTCTATTGTCTAAGCGATGTCTCGAAGTACACAAGAGTAGAGTTAGTCTTAGCTATAGTTGGGTGTATATATACTTTGACCATGTAATAAGAATATCATAGGAATCTACCTCACCCGTTGTTCTCCCGAGTTGACTAGTTTACATTATTATAGTTATCTATCCCCTGAGTGTCATTATGCTTTATTCCTATCATTACATTCACCCTTGCTTTAGCTATGCTAGTATGTTGATTAGTAGACATTCCTTTGTTATCCATTAAATCTTTACTCCATTATTTCTCTGTGATATAATAAAAATAACGATACCTAGAATACTCCCGGTAAAATGCTACAATGGTATTATATGCGCTTGCGGAATCCTTCATATTCTATTTGCACTTAATAAATACCAACAACGCCGCATGGAGAAAATGCAGCATGCTAGGAGCCCCCATGTGGGCGTCGTCATCATTGACAGGGGGCTACATGGCTTGCTGCCACGCAAGCTCCTGCCTTTAGCGCTCGAGCTCTACCTCAGCAACCTCTAGGTCCACCTGCCGAGCCTATAGGCAAGCTGCCTTCTCCCGAAGGTAGTTTGCACGGCTGCGGGGGGACTCTGGTTCGGTGGCCTGAGCTTGGATAGATCCTTGTTGGGGTCCTCACCGTCGATGTGGAAGCACATGTGGGGCGGGCGTAGCAATCAATGTCGTCGGAGTCGTACTCCAGGCCATTCCCTGGGAGGACCTCAAGGAAGGTGCACAGTGAGGGTACGTCGGTCCCCGCCATGCCAGAGAGGATGGCGCTCTGTGGCGCCTCATGGCTGATGAGGTGCTTCTTGGTATTTATTAACTTGTCACTTGTTTAAGTAGCCACCTAATGTTGTTGACATTTCTTAACATCACTTTTGCTAAGTTGTCATCCCTAGCTATGATGCCAGAAATACTTGTTGGTACTTTCTAGCGTCACCTCTAGAATGGCACTAAGAAGTACTTAAGTATTTTATTGTGACTAGATAGAATGCAAATATGAATATGAAGGGATCTGCAAGCGCATAGATAATTTACCATTGTAGAATTTCACCCGGGAGTATTCTAGGTATCGTTATTTATATTTTTACCATAGGGAAGGATGGACAGTTGGAATATATTGATAACTCATACATATGATGGAGAAACATAACCAATATTCTACTCACAACATGGGTAAGTCAAGAGATAAATTTATATGAATGGTAAGAGATAACTAATCATTGATCACTCAGAGTACTCCTTTCAATGACATTAACATGGCTAAGTAGAAATTAGAGAAATAATTCCTAAGTCATTCTTAATTACAAGTCAAAGCATACTATGACTAGTGCAATTATACTTAATAATCATGGCTAAGATCAACTTCATATGTACACATAAGGGATATTACTAAGGAAGAACAAGAACAAAGCATGACTTCTTGACTGAATGACTTGATTAGGGTTATTGATGCCAGGTGGTGGCAGGGGCTAGTACATATAGGGAAGTGCGTCAATCCTAAGCCCTCGGATCAAACCGACTTGAAAGAACGGCGTAGATGCAAACCCTAAGGTGGTGGAGAACCGACGTAGGAAGGAGGAGCTGCCATGTGGGCCTAGGGGCTGGCCGGCCTATAGGTGGGGCTGGCTGGCCCCACCTCTCTACCTCTCATGGTCTTCTTTGGTGGTTTGCCTTCTAGTGTCCTCTAGAACCTTTTGGAGTTGTTTTCGTCGTGGATAAGTACGATTAATTCTGACGTTTGGGTCTACCTTGATGGTTTTCTGGATATACCCCGCTGAAAACATAGATTCTCCAAAACTTGTGGAATTTGGTAGTTTAAACCCCTAAACCTACGTTGGTGATTATTTTCATACATTATACAAATTATATTGACGGTTTATAATGGTTGTTAACTACCGTCAACAAACTCCCTCAAGCTTAACCTTTGCTTGTCCCTAAGCAATTGTAAACTCAGCAATGGATCAGTAGTTTCTTCGATGTTTTCACTCCTCAAAGGTACACATGCATTCAAACAAGAATTCTCCTCCGGATTAGAACAAACTATTCTGATTTTCATACTTACCCATATTACCTTCAACCATGGGGCTTATTATCCTTCACTTGGGTCTTGAGCAATTGAAAGACAGAACAATCAAGTCAAGCACTATGTCTCAAGTTCTTTGCTCAACCGTTATTCTAAAGTTTTTACAAGTTTTCAAAATAAAACTCAGAGCTTCCATTGTATGACACTCTTAAGTCTCTCAATATATGTGGTATTTGTGGATCCACACCAAGGCAATAATGATTTTATGCCTTTCTCTTCCTTCTTATAACTAAGGCTTATGTGGAGCTCATAGGAGGGGAGAAAGCATGAAAGAGCATACTTGCATTACATATATTGCAAAGTCAAACCTCAGATCCAAAGAGAGTTGAGTCATACAATCAAATCAAGATGTGCATGTGTGTGTATATATATGGTGGTTGTTGACAGTCACTAACACCTATTTTGACCATCAACATTCCACCCAAAAGCATGGTAAAGTGAGGTAAATCATCATCACATATGAAGAATTATGTTTAAATTTCACCTAGTTCCACTTGTGCTTGTAGAATTATTTGTATGCAGGAAATATGGCAAATTTTGGCCAAAATGGTGACAAACATGGACCAAGGAAGCAAGTGGACGTGGCAGGGCCACCTGGGCCCATAGGCCAGCGCCACCCGACACCACCTGGTGCCAACTTGGCACATTGCCACATCATCGATCCATGGGAGCTCTTCCACAGCTAATAGGAAGCGTTGATCTAAGTCAGTTTCAACCGATGGTCATGATGGAGAGGCCATGGGTCCATGGGCCCATTGTCATAGACTTGGAGCTTCACCAACCGACTTATTGGCCAAGTTTCACCACGTGTTGTCTTCACAACCGCCTTGGAGGAGCAACCAGCACCCTTGGATGCAAAGGCGGTGCATCCAAGGGCAGGGCGGCGCCCCCTAGCCACTGCCCGATGCCGCCCTATGGCCACCGACCTCCTTTCTACCTACAAGTACCCGTCCCCTCACTCTACACTATAAATAGTGGGTGTGGAGCTCGGTGGAAGGACGCTCATTCGTTTCCATGCTCTCCAAACTTCTCTTAGCTTTCTAGCTTAGCATTATCTATAGAGTAGTAGTTTAGTAGTGAAGTAGAGCAAGAGCGGAGCTTCTCGAAGTCCATAAGAGTCTTCTGGGTCTGGTATAGCTCCTTTGTAATTCTTTCATTTCTGTATTACTTTATTTAGTATTTATTTCAATACTTTATTCTAGTATTGCTTGCTTTACTTTAAGTACTTAGTCATTAGTGTTCAACATTAGTGAGTGACATGATCCTAACATATGGGTATGTTAAGCCTCGGGTCCAATGGTTCCTGACTGAAGAAGACCCCCCGATCGCCCCCTCTAGGATCACCCGGGGGCTCGAGGGCTATGCCTATCGGGCACGCTCGTGCGCACCCTCTAGTGAAGAGACCCGACCATGCCTGACTTGGCCACAACCGCCGCTTGGGGCTCGAGGGCTCACCCAAGCCCAAGGCACCCGATCTATAGTGCATCCAGGCGTAGCCCTTGGCTCCTGCCTAGCTAACGACACCGGCCATGGCTCAGGCATAAGAAGACAAGCTCTGGGATACCGATGCTCTGGGGCTCCCTGGCACTGCTCCCTAGGCGTGGCCCTGCCAACTGCTCCCCCAACAGGGTCATGTCTGGGGCATGACACAAGAAGACAAAGCTTTCCCTCGGCCTCTCGGGGGCTCGGGGGATCCGGGTCCGCACGTTAGCCCCTGGAGCCGACCTCCTTCGCCACCAAGAAGACTCCAGAAGGTCCACCCAGGGGAGGCCGGTCCAAGCTAACATAGCCTGACATGTAGAGTGTCAAAACAAAGCAGCAAGATGATGCCCAAGGCTTCTTTAGCACCAAGACAAATCCACGGTCCATGGCGCACCGCTGCAAGACCCTCTTGGATTCCGTCGCATGTAGACCATAGACTAGTTCCCCCATACCACCATGTACCCGACCTATCTTATTATATAAGGGTTAAGGTTGGACATAGGAGGGGGGAGGATCCCAGATCGTTCACCAGACACTCCATTCCATTCCATCTGCCTCCAATCTGCACAGGGAGCAAGGCAACCTGGAGAGGGGCATCGAGAGCTCCTCCTCCATATCCCATCATCTTCCATCTCTCTGACAAGGGGGAAGGCTCCACTGGTGGCAAGGCAACCTTAGGATTAGCACTGAGCTAACCCCTACCAAATCTCTCTCTACACTCTATTGTAATCCCCCGATTTTGGGTGCTCTTGAGTATAAGGATCATCAGCTGCTGGACATAGGGACCGAATTGGCCCAAACTAGGATAAACCGTTGCATCTTCTTTGCATGATTCTTGCGTTCTTGATTCCACCTGAGCCATCAGAGACCCCTACTCTAACACCGACTCGAACAACTATGCTTACAGTAGTTTTGACCTCGCGACAGCTGGCGCGCCAGGTAGGGGGCAGCGTTAAGTGTGATTCTAGCTCTACGATGGTTGGAGCCACCCACCTCGTTGCTAGAGCAAGCGGCCCTGCCCCAGACGGTGGTGCCCGCTTCCTCGATGAGTTCTCCATCATGGCTGGTTCCTTCGCTCTGGGCCAGGTCCTCAACTTTGGTAGCCTGGCCTACATCGCTGACTGCTACGGTGAGCTTTGTCTAGTCCATGAGGCTGCGCCGGTGGGTAACGAGTGTGACGGAACCGCCCAATTTATACAAGATCAAGTATGGTTGCCCTCGCTAAACATGTTGACACGCGCATACTTTCACTTATATAAACCCGGTAGTCCACTGAGTGTCACGAAGGACCTTGGTAAATAAACAACACAACCAAGATCGCATGTTTAAGCAAATACACATCATATACATGGAGTTGCAGCAGAAATAATGTTTCTAATGAGTTAACAAATAATAATACAAGTTTGGGTTTCAAAACCAATTAGTGAAAACAACACAACTTTCAAATGATTACAATAATATAAGTTCCAAATACATTGCTAGCATACATGACATCCTCTAACAAAAGCATATAGATAAGAACACTATATAGAGTCGCCGAGCCCACTAGCAGTTAGCCACCATCTTCAATAGGCCAAGTACTTGACCTGCAACATGGTGGGATAAACCCTGAGTCCTCAAATGTAGTCAGCTAGACTTACCCGTCATAAACCAAAAATAAAGTGACACCAAGAATCATGCAAGGCTTTATAAGTGGAGCGGGTTTGACAACATTTTGCATAAAAAGCCACTAGTTGAGCTATACATTTTATAATTTGATTCCAAGTTAATTGTAGCTATTCATCTCTAGATTAGCATCTAACCTGTGCCAAACATGTGATGTATGATTATGTAGCATAACAATAATAACCATAGCCGGTGTAACATTCCCTTGTTCATCATAACCAACAAATTTGATAGTTCAATTACTATGATGCTGGAGCTAGTCAATTTTCTCACTATCTGGGAGAGACTGCGATTCAAATCGGTTGCAACCAGCTGGGCAGTATTCCTAACACAAACCTAGGTCTACCAGCCACGGTAGCCTTAGGTCACCTTTGATACAACTCAAGTCCACATTTCATGGGTTCGATCAGCGCCGCACAATTAGGGACAACCAGCTGCCAGGACATTCAGGCCTATCCTACCCTTGGGCTCATGTCTGGCTCTCCACACATCCTTACTACCTCTAGTGTGCGCACTCTTATAGAACGAGGCCCTGCCTAAGTTGAGCTACTCGGCTTCGCGGTCGGAACGAGTTATCCGGCCAGCAAAGTGAGAGGCATGTGTTCAATCTTGACAGAAGTGCCAGCAATGGTACGGTCCTTAATTGACACAGACATGATCAACATAGCCAACCCAACACCATTGCATATGAAATCCTGCCCAGTCTCCACTTATATTACATCCCATGGTTATTTTTCCACGATAGCAAATATAGCCAACCGTGCTCCGGTATCCACCTATATCTCGCAGGTGACAGGAAATCACTTGACTTCTATCGGTCTAAGCATGGCTAAGCATATATTCGATCCTGGACCTACACAGGTTTCAAGGTATATGTCTAGACAAGGAAATTATATGCATCAAGAGTTTCCAATCAACTCCTATAACCTAATGCATCAAACATAAAAGGACTCAAGTTAATATTTGTAAAACATAGGAGGCTTAGAATGCTCTAGGGCTAGGATCCAACACAAGTCAGTTCAGTTAGCTCGCACCGTCTTGGTGACATCTCTGGTCCTAGCACTTTCTTAGTCCTTCCATCTTCGGGATAGGTCCACCATACACCATCTTCAGGTTAGGCTACAACATCACATGCTTCAGTCCATGCGTGGTGCATCTAGTATACCTAGATGAGATGCAAGATGCAAGTGCATTAATGCGAGGAATGGTAGCATGAGATGTATCATATAAAAGCATTCAAGACAAGAATAAGGTTGCACCTCATGACATAAGCACTTAGATAGCAAGTCGTTTAACTAATTATTGCACAAACCCATCATGGTAAGGTAGGAGAAAAATAACTCCAAACATTCACCAATGAGGCACCTAGGTTAAGCTAGTTTAAGCAATCATCTAGCACCAGCTAATCCTAGCCATCACACAATCAAGATCAAGCATAAGCAATCAACTTCAAGTATATGCACAAAATCTAGACAGCAACATAGCAGCCATTCAATTTAACCATAACTAGAGTTATAAGCCTTCAACAAGAGTGATCCTAGACTTTATGGAAAGCTAATGAAATTATATAAAACTTTGTTATTAACACCAAAAGCTGATTCAATAAATAACAAGGTCAAAATACATCATGAAGCAGAGCTTATAAACTAAGGACAGAAAACTGATAATAACTTCAGAAATGCATATCTCGAGTTCTATTCATCCAACAAGCATGAACCTTAACTTTATAAAAATATTATTAAGTTATCTATAACTTTATTATTATCATCTTAAGATGATTCTACATCTAACAAGGTTAAACAACACCAAGAAGGCATCTCTGTCTAGATTTGGACAGAATCTACCATTCCACTTTGAACAGCTATAACCTGTGTTCTATACCCCCAAAAAGGGTGTTATTGGACATTTTGGAAAGATTAACAGAAGCACTACAACTATTATATTATCAACAATACATGATTACATGTTTAAATAAGCCAAACAGTACAATCATTTAGATCTGTTCAGAGCACATGCAAAAGCTGATAGCAAATTTGTAAAATCTATAACTCCTAAATCATCAGTCCTAAAATCATGAAATTTTAGGATAAGCAAGATAAGGAAATTATATACAACCATTATATTCACCACATTCACAGAAGACATCATTATCATCATGAAGATATCACCACAACAGAAACTGTACAAGCAGCCACTTTCAGCACATAAGCAAAGTGGTGCTTCACTTTATTCTTTAACAAGACCATACATGCACAACTAATCACATAGATCACAAACTACTATTAACATGGTCCGAGATGTAGATTCAATGCAAAGAGTCTTCTCGGCCATTAAGGATAGCTCATCCCCAGATCTTACTAGGGTCTTGTCATCTTTGTCTATCATTGAAGATCAAGCTCCAAAGGTGAAAAAGGCTCAGAGGAGACTGTCTAACCGTGATGCTTTACTGGCCAAGAAGAACTCCAATAGGCAAGAGGCCAAAGAGCTGACACGGCTGATCGATGATTTGAAGAACTCATCTCTCAGGATCAATCTAGAGCTGACCCAACTAGAAGCCATGTGCGCAGAGCTTGAGAAGGAACTAGAGAATGTGAAGGCTGCTATTGATCGCCACAAGTCCGATCTAGCTCAAATACCCGATGCCATTAAGCAGAAGAAATAGGAACTACTGGCCAAGGTCAGAGAAGGTAGGGCCATCTATAGCAGCCTTGAGGACATCCCTGGATCAGCCAAAGAGGATAAGCAACAAATCGTGGAAGTCGATGCTATCCGGCTAGAAGCATTGAAAGCAATCTAGGATGTTCTAGACTTGTAATCTATGTATCAACATGTATCTTATGTAGCACCATTGATAACCATATTGTCTGTCGCCTTATTGCATTTCTTGTCTCGGCTAAAGAGCCAATTTGAAAATAGCCAATCCTAGACTTCTAACTTTAATGTGATTAAGTCTAAAAACATGGCTTTTATTAAGAAAAATCCCTCAATCTTATGTTCTCAGCCACCAACACTGCATTCTCTTCGGTATTAGTGAGGTGGCACTTCGCCTCCTATTAATTGCAGTTGCCTTTTGCACATCCCGAGACATTCACCACCTTGCTTCGTGGCTTCAAATACCGGCCGAGGGCTCTGGCCTCAAACACATCTATACTTGCAACCGCTCCTGTTCCTTTGCACTTCTCTGCCCTTGCAGACTCTGTAGCAATTTTCTTTCCCCTTCTTGTAGATCCAGCTAGACTCCATGGCCAGCAAGGACAACCAAGGCAAACGTGCGGTGGAGGAGGTTCTAGAGGAAGACATGCCAGTGAGCCAGCGCCTTCGTTGTATGAGGTGAGATTGATATCTTCTGCTCACGGTGGTGAACTTTTCTAACTTGTTTATAGGTTCATCTTGAATGATAGCCTTCATCCTCTTCCTAGGGTCGGCAAGCCCTCCGATGCTGCATCCTCTGCGCCGAACTCATTGTTAGACTCCTCCGATTCTTATAATAGCGACGACGCCCGGTGTTTCTTTTGAGAGTGGAGGGTAGCCCAGGACCGTTATTCTGAGGCAACTCAGGAAAACGGTCAGCTCAAGATCCACCTTGGGGCTTCTCAAGCAGCCCTTCACACCACCGAGGAGGAGGCCAGCGCTCCTCAGGCGCGGTTGGCTGAGTCTGACACCATGGTGGCGGGTAAGATTGATGCCAGGAACACCTTTATTTTGATTTCCACTATCTTTATCTTGATAGCTTTTCTGTTTTTGTGATCGCCAGCCCTGATGGTGTAGTTGGAGTCCCTCCAGCTGGTGACGAACGTGGCTACGGCGGTAGTCAACGCCCGGGGCCCCCTCATCAACTCCTG
Source organism: Miscanthus lutarioriparius (assembly GCA_904845875.1). NCBI lineage: Eukaryota > Viridiplantae > Streptophyta > Magnoliopsida > Poales > Poaceae > Miscanthus > Miscanthus lutarioriparius. The sequence goes on from CAJGYO010000002.1 coordinate 65,448,352, forward strand.
CCTCCACGATGTTCCAGCCCACGTCTAGGAGATCGCCCCTCATGGCGTTCGTCATGGCGCCTCGGTGGCGCTGGCCACTGTGTAGGTCTAGATCGAGTACGAGCTCCACACCATGGAGACCGGCTTCTCGATGGGCGACGGCCCCAAGGAGCACAAGGAGTTGATCGAGGAATTCATCGACGCAGCGGAGGCCATTGTGGACATCACATCCGCTCAGGATGTGATAAACCATGTCTTCAATTAGTTTGTATTTAGGCCAGACTAATCAATAAAGTCCTCTGTTTTTCCATGATCGTATCTCAGCGTACTCCTGCAATGTTTTTGTATACATCATGAGTGTTCCTATGTTTGCTTTTTGCTCTATAGGCGATACATCTTGTATCAGCTTTTCCCCCTTTTGGGTTAATTTTGAACTAGAGGCGATACCCTTCTGGTAACGGCTATTAGAGCTGATGGCTGGACAAATTGGCTATCAAGTGTTGATCCAAACGCTAGGATAATATTCCTTCAAACATTTTCATCGATCACTTTTTGATAGGTTGCACCAGAACTCTTCAGACCAAAGAGTACACAATTGACCGATCTAGGCCAGGTGTCTCATCAAGCAAAACAATCTTTAAATTCCTTTAATAAATCTATCGACTCTGGCCTATACTTAGGGTCCAACTTAGTGCTTACATACGTCAGCCTAGGCCTTTCTCCAGAACCAATATCTATCTCTTCTAATTTATCGGCCAACACGAAGCTATGATTATCCATCAAAACAAACTCTCAGAGCCGATTGCTTGGATCGGCCGTTGGCTTTCATCACTGATCTTAATGAAGCCTCCTTCCCATCGTTTGCTAGAAAAACACTCGAAGTCTTCTAGCTCCCAATATACTGGATCGACTGTTGCGATACTCATAGATTCATCAGCGTGAACCAGCTCAACATCATCCCCATGCCACTAAATCAAACATTGATGCATGGTTGATGGTACACAACAATTAGCATGAATCTAATCACGACCGAAGAGCAAACTATATGACCCTTTTCCATCAATGATAAAGAATGTGGTGAGCAAAGTCTTACTCCCGATTGTTAGTTCGACGTTCATTACCCCCCGGGTCTTGGATGCATTACCCCCAAAATCCTTAAGCATCATGTCGGTCTCAATCAAATCTCCTAGACCCTTGCCAAGTTTACGAAAAGTGGTGTAAGGCATAAGATTAACAGAAGCACCTTCGTCCACCAACATCTTGCTCATCGGCTTCCCATCAACAAAACCTTTTACATATAAAGCCTTTAAGTGTCGATGCTTGACTGGCTTATCGAATATAGCCTGCTGTATCACTGTTAACTTGGCAACTATTTCCTCATACTCTGATTCATCAAAATTTGAATAGACTTCTTGGTCTGCTAGAGCTCTAAATTCTGACGGCAATAGAAAAGCCATTTGAATATTAGCCGATGGTTGCCCCCTATCGGCTGTCTGTTTAGCACACCACACTTGAGGTCTACCAGATGCCTGAGCCTGTTCTAGCTCTCTGTTCCTTAGGCATTGCACCCTTCTCTTTTGGCTTCTCGTCAAACCTCCTGGATACCATTGGCCTTCCTACCAAACATATTCTTCCTCATTACTTTCTTCTTCATAATCAGCCCAGTTTTGATCAACAACTCACTTTCCTAGCCGATTATGAACACTTCTATTTTTTAAGCGCCGATCCATATTATTATGATGATACTCATATCGAGTATGGATAGACCGGCGGTTGGCTTGCGATTGCCTAAACTCCCAATATTGCTTGCTGCACTTCGGACAGTTATTTCTAGTAGGCAATTTCAAACCTTCGTTCCAGCAATGTCTGAAGAAAGGATAATTCTAATGTGATTCAGCTTGCTTTCTTTCATACCTTTCTTTTTTCTTGTTGACGCTGGTATTCTAGCTCCTCTAACCAACGCTGATGATCCTTTTCTTTCTGTCGCTGCCATTTATTCAACAAAATTCGAGATGTAAAGCGTGGCCTTGTTGCCCCGTCCCTTGAGGTCTCTCCCTATTTGTATCGGCTCTTCTGTTGGTCATGATGCCTTCTAATCTCTATATATTCATCAGCCGATATTTGCATCTCAGGATCAACTGTTCTAGTTTCTCTTGCTCTAGTTGATGTCAGGACCTCAGTCTTTCCTTTGAGCAGCCCAGCATCGACCATGTTCTGATATCTTGGGAAAGGATTATCATCAACTTTCATCTTTCGAGGCATATCGAATTTGAGCCTCCCCTACTCAATAGCCCTCTATATATGTTGCCGGAAAACTCTGCATTCATTAGTAGAATGAGAAGTAGCATTGTGAAATTTGCAGAACTTCTTATTCTTCAACTGATCAGGAGGCAACATAACATGATTGTCGGGTAACTTGATCTGTCCCTTCTCAAGCAAGAAATCAAAGAGCTTGTCTTATTTTGCGATGTCGAAATCATAGCTCTCTTCAACTTCTCTTCTCCAAGGATTTGACACCATGACTGTCTTCTTACCCCAATTCCATTCGGCCATAGTGATCTCTTCTTCTTCATCGTCCTCATAGCCATCATCAACTGAATATGGATTATAGGTTTCGGCAATTGCGGCACTCTTCTGGAATCAGGTATCTCTACGCATGTTCTGGAATTGGATGTTGAGCATTGCCACTCGTTGAGCCAACTGACCCAAATTGTCAAACTCTTGTCCCAGCAGCTTCTCTCTCCACATTGGCAACATTCCTTGGACAACCAAAGTAGCTAGCTGATCATTAGTCAAGTTCAATGAGAAGCATAAATTTCTAGTCTCCTAGAACCTCTAAAGAAACTCGGTGCCCAATTCACTAGTTCTCTGCCTTATAGTCATCAAATTGGTAATTTTCTTTTCTCTTGTCCCAGTGTAAAAATATGTATGAAAATCTTCTCTAAGTCAGCCCAATTAGCAATGGAGTTGACTGGTAGCGATGAAAACCAAGTAAAGGTTGGCCCTGACAAAGACAAGGAGAAGAAACTAACTCGATGGGCTTCTTCAATGGATGCTTCGCCCAACTGTGTGAGATACCAACTGACATGTTCTATTGTGCTTGTGCTATCTTGGCTAGTGAACTTAACAAATACCGGGAGCCTGTAATTTGTAGGAAGAGCGACCAAATCATACCACTCGGGATATGGGTGTTTGTACGAGAAGGTCTGCCCTTTTGGCTTTAGACCGAACTGATTCTTCATCATCTCGGTCACTCTAAGCAACAACTCATCAGCATTTGAATTTAGATTTCTTTGCAATTGCTGACCTATCTGCAGATTAAAATTTTGGGTACTCTGATACCCCAGATTTGGAATTATATCAAGGGTATTATAATCTGTGCCATAATGATATCCTTGTGGAATCTCTATCTGCTGGGTCATTTATTGGTTTGCTGCTTGAAGTCTTTGGTTATAGATGTTAGGATCTATATCTCTTTGAATCCTTTGAACTGATGGTGCTATTTTTTGAGCCGACGATGGTATCTGGTCTGATGTGCCAAAATTGACCATTTGATTCTGAACTTGCCCCATTGGCTGTTGCATATGTTGTACTGACGATCTAGGATTATACTGTATCTGATTAGCAGTAGCACCTTAAACTTGCTCAGATGAGCTCTGAACTACCTGGACATCATCATTACCAGCTGGTGCTACTTCTTGATGGCTAGTACCGGCCTGATTAGTCCCCTGAGCTGACGGATGTGGAATATTGTAGTAATCCAGTTTAACCTGATCAACTGGATATCCATGGAACACCTCTTTCATGGTATTGTGGAATGTATTCAGGAAAACTGTATTGTGGTCTAATATGGCATCATGAACAGATTTGTTTACAACTTCTACAAAGAAACGCCTGTCTTTAGCTTCATCTGCATCTGTCTGCCCAAGCAACAAAACTCTTAGTAGTGGACATTTCTGAACAACTTTATTGTCACGTGTCTTGGTGTAGGACAACAAACACTTTTTCTAAAATTCTTCGATTGTGGGCTGAGACTCCCATGAAACCTGTGCGTCTAAGTTTTGGCTGATCGCGGGCTCATCCTTTGTAACACCCTAGGTGTTAGCCTTGAACAATTTGACTTGCATAGCATGAGCATGAGCATCAAGCATTCATATATGTCACAGAACCGCCCAATTTATAAGAGCACAAGTACAAAAACAATCGCCAAAACGATCAAATTCTCGAACTTGAGCCCATATAAACCCGGTAGTCTACTAAAATCTCGAAGGATTTCAAACCAACTTGCATACAACCAAGATCACAGTAATTCAACATAACATATCGTACATTACAACATTTCGTAGACGTTTGTAAATAGATTACATCATCACAGAGTCATCGTTATTACAAAACAAGTCTTGTAAAACATGCGGAAGCAAATAGTTTAACTTACACACCCGAGTTCAAATACACAAATTGGTTCGCTGATCACAGCCCGCAAAAGCATTCAGATAAGAGAACAGAGATCATGCCCATGATCTAGTCTTCATCACCCGCCAGTTGAGACAATACTTACAGAATCCCTGATATAGAAGGTCATCTACAACAAGAGGGAATAAACACTGAGTACGGGAATGTACTCAGCTAGACTTACCCATTGAAAACCAAAATAAATGACACCAAGGATTATGCATAGCTTAATGTAGTGGATTTGGCTGACACTTCCTTTTTGCAGAAAAGCATAAGTAATAATGATCAACTCTTAGCCTGAACTAGCAGTGACTTTTTAGCCATTAACCTATCATCTATATTAGCACCTATACTAAGCAATCATTTTATTAGGGTGCAAACATTAATAACCATATCAGGTATTCATTGTGGCAACCTTATCATCATCATCCAATTAACCATAGCGTTAAATTAATTGAATCTACGTTGCCGCTGCTCAGTCAAGTTCTCACTATCCGGGAGAGACGGCGATTCGAATCGATTCCTATCCAGCTAGAGGGGTATTCCTAAACACAAACCCTGCTTCCCCCGTTGGAGTCGCAAACAAGTCACCTTTGGTATGATTCAGGAGTCGCGAGTCCGACCAGATCGACATTCTCGGAGAACCACTCTGCCAAGGTTGTTCGGGACTCTAACCCGCCTTGGACTTATGCCAATGGCTCTCTGCACATCCTTACTACCTCTAGAATGCCACCACTACTCGTGTCCCCGGCCTGAGTCGAGCTACTAGGCTTCACGGTCGGAATGACTTATCCGGCCAGCTAAGTGTTAGGCTGCGTTCAACATGACATGAGGACGTACAGCGTATCGGTCCTTAAACGACTCAGACGGAGTCACTATGTTCAAACCTACACAAGACCCCGCCCGGTCTTAATTCATTATTCACATGGTTCTTTTCCACGATAGCAAATATAGCCAACCGTGATCCACCTCATCCTAAAGCTCGCAGGTGATAGGAAATCACCTGACTTCTACCGCACTAAGCATGGCGAAGCATTTAACCCATTCCTGAACTTAAATAGGATTCCAGTTTGATATCTGGACAAGGAAGGATATATAATGCAGCAATTGGTTCCAACCAATTCCTATACTTCATGCATCATCAACAATAAAAGATACTCAATGTATTTGTAAAAACATGGGAGGCTTAATATGCTCCGGGGCTTGCCTTTCAGGAACGAGGACGGCTGGTGGTCAGGGCACTCGGGCAATTCCTCCGTGGCGACTGCTTTGTCGGCTTCCTGCACCTCGGGTTCCTCCTCCTGGTTGGCTCCCTCGAACTCCAGCAATGTCACCCCCTCTGGCACACCTATTGCATGAATGCGCAAGATAAATATCATGGATGCACATGAACGAATGTCAGGGATGCTCGGGGAATGCACATGTTCGCTGTAGTTTGCATATTCCAATTTAAGCCCTATTCAAATCACTTTACTTACCAAGTTTATACAACCTAATGTATAATTGCTCATCTTCAGTTAATGACCTAGCACCTGCACCTAAGCATATTCTCAAGTTAGGCTAACCCCTAACAATCAACGGAAACATTGCATCAAGAATACACTCAAGCATTTGTATTTCAGCAAAATGAAGACTATGTAGCGGTGTAGTAAACTAGCCATAACTGGATATTTATAAATCCAAATGACTTGCAACAAGACAATATGGAAAGCTTATGAAATTGTCTACAATTAATTTTCAGACCTCAAAGCATGATTCAACACGTTACCAAGTCGAATTCATAAATCAACAGAACTCTGTCCTCACAAGGCAGAGAGTAAGCAAAACTAGAACCTAACTTTAAACAGCTGTAGTTTCTAAACTACTGGGCCAAATGCCCTCACATTTTGATAGGAGCTAGATACATAAATTATCTACAACTTTTGTATTCATCCCATTCACAGCAAATCAAAATATCATGGGGAACTTTCCAAAATCCCCAGATCTGTCCAGAGGGACATAATGCAAACAAATAATTATTAACTTATGATATAAACACTTAATTGGACAAAACCAACTTTACTGACATATCACACATATCACAAGAACACTAGAAAGTAGGGTGTTCATCCCCAAAACATTTCTTTTAATACCTTTCTTAAGTTATTTAATTAATTAGAGGAAATAGTAAACATATATGAAAACTACACCATTAAATCTACAAAAATTACAGTAGACACTACATGCCCTAAGTAGACTACCATAAAAATTTCACACCATTTGAGTAAGTATAACAACCTACACAAAAATGGTAAGGAAGAATGGCTTAAAATGGCATAATTAGGAAACCTTAGTGAAAAGTGTCAAGCAACAGATTTCATATTTTTCCTAGCATCCTTAAGGTACTAAGATACTACCTACCAAATTTCATGGCCATAGGATTCCTAGATAATTTACAAAAATTCACACAATTATCCACAAATGATAAAAGGAAAATCTATAACTCAAAAAATACACATGCAATGATTCTCAAATTTTTACCAGAGCTTCTACTAGGCAATACTAGATTACTCACAAAATTTCACAATTTTTGGATCAAATAAACTCAAGATATGATTTAAACAAGTTTGCATGCATTCAAAAAGACATTTCAAGTTTCAATTTAATTAATCCAAATTTTCCACTACAAGTGTTCATGTCATATTTTTACTAAATACTAGACTTCACCATGATACTAACAAAATTGGAATTACTCAATTTGGATCTACCAATTTGGAGTTACAAAATTTACAAAACAGCACTAAAAACTGGAATTTTTGAACTATCTTCTACTCAACGGTCACTGACGAGCAGGGCCCTCGGGTCAGACGACCCCACCTGTCAGCGAAAGAAAATAGGGGATGGCGGCGTTCCATGGCGCGGCGGTGGTCTAGCTCACCGACGGCGAGGACTCCGGCGACACCAAGGCTACCTACGTGCTCTCTGTGATGAGGGGAAACGATTTGTGCAACTGTCATGGCCTAAGACCTAGCGGAGGTGGCTCGTCGCCGGTGGTGGCGGCACGGCAGAGATCTGGCGAGACGTACTAACGACGGCGAGCCCTTGCTGCCTCATCCGAGCTCGGTATGAGCTCCACGAGGTCACTACGGAACTATCCAAGCCAAGATAGGAGGACGAGGAGGTCTCGGTGGTGGGTGACCACGGTGAGGTCACCGGCGCGGCCATGGCGGCGGTGGCTGGAATGGTCACAGTGACCTTACCTAAGCTCGAATGGCTCGGCTAAGTGGTGGAGGACGTAGAGGCGAACACGGCGGAGCTACGGTGAAGGTGTAGTGCGCGTTTTTGTAGTGGGGCGTGAGCTCGGCGACGGCGAAGCTCTACGGCAACGATGGCGGAGCGGCTGAGCTCGCTTGCTGCGCGCGGTGGAGGCGAAGAAATGAAAATTGGAGTGACGAGCAGGTCGGGCAGGCGTGCAGGGGTGTGCACATCGTAGCCAGTAGCGCCAGGGCGTCCGCGACGCATGGCCGTGCGGTCAGACGGTCGGCGACGGGTGTCACCCACGCGTCGGATGTTTTCTGAAACGGTGATCACTATAGCTGTCTGAACTTTTCGTTTTAGTGCTCAAAAGAACCGACTGATAGGCAAATTTTAACACCGATTAGCTCCTAAACCGTGACGTTTTAGAGGAAACAATGAACATGAAAGTTGTAGAGCTATAGTAGGGCTACAACTTTGATTTAGAAATCAATAGCTAACTCTCAACGGATCACGAGTTATATTAAGCCAAAGTTGGCTCAATCAAACTGAAATTGCATTTTAGGACTTAGAAATAATTTCAAGTGTTGAATCAGCATTCAAAGCTGACTTGTGGGCCCTTTTTGAGCATGTGCACATTTTCATGAATTGACTTCTAAACAAAGTTTGTTCCTTAAAAAATTTGCTCCAACTTTGTTTTAGGTTGCTCCGACATGCAAACATCCTAAGTTATACTTTTTAAACAGTCAAACTCAGGAGCTCTAGGGGTCCAAATTGGTCAAACCATGACTTGGAAACCTAATTAGGCAAAATGATCAACATGAACCTTGTTCCTAATGACATTCTAAGTATAAATAAGTTGCTTAAGAGAATTATTAGTCACACCATACATTGGTCACACAAGAATCAAGCAAGGTATGTACTGAAACAATGCAAAACACATGAATTGTTACACTTGCTTCATAGTCATGTTTCACATGTTTCATGATCTTGTTGCATAATATTAACTAACCTTGTTTCACTAAGTGAGTGGCACATGTTGCACTTAAGTGTTGCACACTTTACATTTCATAAAAGAAACAACACACATGAAATATACAACATGTTGCAATGTTTCAAAATCATGTTTCATGTGATATAAGTTCACGAATGGATGCATGATGCTCATGTTCATGAAATGCAGTGCAAATGTGGAAGCCAAACACCTAGGGTGTTACAATATATAAGCATTACAACTGAAACATTTGATTAAAACATATGAAACATTGCTTGTTATTTCATGTTTCTTGGAATATATGCATATAATCATGAGTAAATACATGTAAATGATTGTGTGACCTTGCAATTTGCTTAAACATGTTTAGAAGAACATTATGAACAACTTTGGTATTCATGGTTAGGGGCAAATTGGTCACTAAGCCCTAGTTTGAATGTATACCATTATTTGAATGTAGCATGTTTGACCAAGTTTGAACTATGTGCTAGAGACTATGCATGTATGTGATCACTAAAGCAAAGTTGTAGTCTGTAATATGGTGAACAACTTTTATTTTTGGGTCATGGGATAATAAGGTGCATAGCTTAGTATTTTGGAGCTCACAAAAATCAACAAATCACAGATTTCAACACTTAGCAATTTTCACCAAGTCCTTTGTAACTGACAGACTGACAAGCTTACATTGGGGATTAAATAACTCAGTTTTGGTTGTGAATTAGCACATGATTCTTTAATAAGAAATGGAGCTGGTACATACGGCTACAAAAGTCGTGTAGATAATTTATGTTATGGAGCTATGGTTTAGCAGTTAAATCACTTTGAAAACGCGTTGTCAGGCTTGCATCGGGGTTTCTGAATGAACTGCATCGATCATCTCGGTGGCCGACCGTCGCCAGGGCTCGCGCACCGCGTGGAGCCAGCAGCTAGCCGCGTGTCACCGGCACACTGTCCCGCACGGCCAAGCCAGGCCAGAGCACACTACATCAGCCCCAGCACCTCCCGCTCTAGCCCAACGCTCTCATTTCCAAATTTCTGCTTCCTCCTTCGCCGGCCGAAGCACCACAGCCGCCACCGAGCACCTCCTCGCCTCTGCCGTCGCCTCGCGTGCGCTGCACCACACCACCATCGTCTCCATCTCGCCTGTAGTTGCGCCACATCCACCTCCACCGCCTCGACGTATTGGCTACATCTTTTGCGCCGTGGTGAGGGCGTATTGCCTTTTTCCCCTCTCGTCGGAACCTCGGCCGCCATGGCCGCCTCCATGGCAAGCTTGCCATCGCTCGGCTCGCATGCGCTTTTCTTCCGATTGATAGCGTTAGAGCTTGGTTAGTATGAGTATTAGTTGGTTCTATGAGGTTACCTCCGTTAGTGGTTCCGCCAGCGCGGAACACGACGACCTACGCCGTCGTGTTCTGACCTCCGCGCCACCGCGCCGTGGCCATGCTTCGTCAGAACTTTTTGTGAGGCTTGTGTTGTTGAAATAGCGTCACTAGGTCACCTTTATACTGTTTCGCGCCTCGCCTAGCTTCCCCATGGCCAGAGACGGCCGGCACAGCGTTGAGCAGCGCAGCCGTGCCGCCATTGCCGGCGACGAGCATGCTCCGCCGCACCTGCACGGTCACCACCTAGACCATCCGATGAGTATTGTGTAGTAGGTCACGATGGTGCCCTTGACTTCGCCGGAAGGACTCACCGGCGACGAGCCGTGACCGCGAAGGACGAAGCAGCGCCGCTGCCCTGTTTCGAGTCACTAACGCATGGGGTCATCTGATTCGCAGATCCCACCGGTCAGCGACAGTAGAGAGTAGGATAGTTCATTTAATTCCAGATTTCATGCTGTTTTGTAATATTTAGATCTCCAGTTGTGTAGATCTAAATTTGTTGGTTCAAATTTTGTTAGGATCTTGGTGAAGTGTAGTGTTTAGGAAAAATATGATATTAGCAAGTGTAGTAAAGTTTCTGGAAGATTTAAAATGAAACTTGAAATGTGTTTTTAAATGAATGTAAACTTGTTTATTTTATATCCAGAGTTCCTGTGCTCCACAAATTATGAAATTTTTGTGGTGAGCTTTTCTTGATTAGTATAAGATCTGGTAAAAATTTCGTGGTCATTGCATGAGTAAATTTTTAGTTATAGATTTTCATTTTATAAATTAGGAGATCCTTGTATGAATTTTTATAAATTATTTATGAATCCAATATTCATGAAATTTGTTATAGGATATACTAGTACCATATGTATGCTAAGAAAAATAGGAAATCTGTTGCTTGACACTTTTCAATAGGGTTTTCTATTTATGCTATTTTAAACCTCTATGCCTTGTCATTTTTGCATAGGATTTTTTACTAGGTAAAATGGCATGAAACTTTTACCGTAGTCTATTGGTAGCACTAGTAAGCCACTGTAAATTTCTGAGAATTTATGATGTACAATTAGTATATGTTTATTATTTAACATAAGTATCTAAATAAAATAATAAAGGCATTAAAATAAATAGTTTGGGCTTCACCGTTATATTTTCTTGAGTGTATTTGGTATGCTTAAACTGTTGGTAGACTTTGTGTTGTCAAACTTTGAGTGATTACATGAAGTAGAAGTATTGTTGCTTTATAATGCGAATTGGAAGAGTTTCCGGACAGATTCTGTTGTTTGATAAGTTGCATGATAAAAATGATGTTTTCTATAAAAATGGTTAATAACAACGTTGTAGATAACTTCATCATATGTCTTGTGTTAAAATTTCAGGACCATAGGTCAAACGGTTTAGGAGTTATAGCTGTTTAAAGTTAGTGTTTTCGAATTGCTTGCTCTCTGGAATTTCTGGACAGCACTGGATTGATTGTCTGTTTTGGTTAAGATAAATTGTGAATTAGTTTTTGGTGACTAAATAAGAGTTGTAGACAATTTTATAAGCTTTCCAGGAAGTCTAGGATCACTGCATTTGGATAAGTAGAACTCCAGTTATGAGTAAAACAAGTAGCTGCTGTTTTGTGATACAGTAGATGCAGTGTTGAAATGGTTAATTAAATAATCAAGAAGAGATATGCACCTACTCAGTACATGTGATGCACTTGTTATTACTTAAACCACATGCTGTTAATATACTTACCAGAATGCATTCATCATGTATCATCATCCCATACTTATCAGCATGTATGCATTCGCAACATCTTATGCCATATTCATGCATCTAGGATCGACGGAGGAGATCACGTTGCTAGAAATCAACGAAGGAGAGGAAGGGGACCAGCAGGAGATTCCTCAAGCCGCCGCTCCCGAAGAAGAGGAGCAGATCACTGAGGAGCTTTCGGAGTGCCCTGACCACCGCCCTACTTCCTTTCTGAAAGGCAAGTCCCGGAGCATTCTAAGTCTCCCAGTATTTTACAAAATATTAATTGAGTCCTTATGATTGATGCATTAGGTATAAGAGTTGTCTGGAAACACTTGATGCATGGAACTACCTTGTCCAGTTATATGCACCCTTAACCCTGTGTAGGTCCAGGATCGAATATTTGCTTAGCCCTGCTTAGACCGGTAGAAGTCGGGTGATTTCCTGTCACCTGGGAGATATAGGTGGATACCGAAGCACGGTCGGCTATATTTGCTATTGTGGAAAAGAACCATGGGGTAAAAGTAAATCGAGACCGGGCGGGATGTCGATAGAGAAGCAACAAGACATGGAGGTCTTAGGTGTGGATCTATCCCCGTCTGTGTCGATTAAGGACCATACCGTTGTTGGCACTTTTGACAAGATTGAACGCATGCCTATCACTTAGCTGGCCGGATAACTCGTTCCGGCCATGAAGTCGAGTAGCTCAACTCAGGCCGGGACCCATTCTATTGTGCGCTCCTTGCAAGGGGAGATCAGACTGAGCCCAAGGGCAGGCTAGTCCTGAACGTCCTGGCATTTGGTGTCCTAGATTGTGCGGCGCGGTACGGACCAGCGAAATATGTACCTGAGTTGTACCAAAGGTGACCTAAGGCGAATAATGATCTGGTCTTCCTAGGTTTGTGTTAGGAATAAATTCCCAGCTGGTTGAAATTGATTCGAATCGCCGTCTCTCCCGGATAGTGAGAAACTTGGCTAGCCCCAACATCGTAGTAATTGTACTATGGAATATGATGGTTCGGATAATCATGAAATTACTACACCTACTATGGTTACTATTGTATGCTCTTAAAAGGATATGCCACATGTTTGGCACAGGATAGTTGCTAATGTAGATGGATAGTCATAATTAATTGGTAACAGAATTATAATTGTATAACTGAGTTAATCGCTTTTTATGCAAAATGTTGTCAAGCTACCTCCACTTATACAGCCTTGCATAATCCTTGGAGTCAATTTATTTCTCGTTTATGACGGGTAAGTCTAGCTGAGTACCTTCTCGTACTCAGGGTTTTATTTCCCATTGTTGCAGATGGCACTATGTATCATGGTTATTGCAAGAGTTGCTTCTATCCCGCTGTGGATGAGGAGTAAGCCTTGGGCAGGCTTCTTATTAATCCTTCTACATGCTTTTGTGGACTATGATCGTACACTGGCACTGTATTAAACTATATTGGAAACTTACTTTCAAACTTAATTTGCTTCTGCTTTTATCTATCAAACTCGGTTTGTAATAACTGTGTTTCATACTCTGATGATGAAAATGTATCTGTGAACTTTATGTAATATGTGACATGTATGTTGAATCATGTACGATCTTGGTTGTTTGTGGATCGTTTATCGAGACCCATCGTGGTACTCGACAGACTACCGGGTTTATATGGACTCAAGTATGACAGCGCAACCGCTTGCGGGCCGCCATTGTACTTGTGTTCTTATAAATTGGTCGGTTCTGCGACAGTTGGCATCAGAGCAAGATTCAACGTTAATTGTCACATGTGTATTTAAAACAAAAGTTTTTGTTTTCCAAAACCTTTTCTAGCAACTGATAGCTATATAAATAGGTATTTGAAATCTAAAGTGTGCCAATGATCACTTTCCTTATGCCCAAATTAAGGACTATTAGGTGGCTATTTAAGTACTAACATGGGGGTTTTTACTTCATCGTCCATACGGCGTGCTATTGTATGGATGCCATTCACTTGAGTGGTAATGTATGGATCAAATGCCTCTACGCCAAGGTAAGATGATGAGTGACATGACCGCAAGATGTGAGAGTGCGGTCGGGAAGAGTTAGTTTTGGTATGGCTATGTATGCATGCTTGCATGTGTGTATGGTGCATATTTAATTGTGGGTATACACTATTCTCGGGTAGCTTTGATACGGAAGTATATGTATGGGGATACATATATGGAAGTATTTAAATTTACATTCCGCATATTTAATTATGGGTTTGGGCTGAAATGAAACTCTTATGCAGGTACACTAACAACGAAACTGTGTAGCTCGACTAGTTACGCTATATATGAGAGAACATATGTATGCCACCGTGTCTATCGTTAGAAATAAATTCTTCCTAAGTTTGTGAGGACGTACAGAACGTGCATGCATCATGATAATAAATAATTACATTGTTCCTCCCCTTATAAATTTCTTACTCGGTTATGTAACTCTTATCCATTATGGCTTTGTCTCACGAGAGTTTTTGGTTGATGTTTGGAACTTCTGCTCTGCTTTGGAGAGTCTTGCACTATGTGGGGTAACAGGAACCGCCCCTCTATCATTGGAATGGATTATACCTGGAGGGACTTGCGCCAGTAGCTTGCCTGGGCCCAGCTTCGAGTGATGGATCTTCAGCATGAGGTGTACTACCTGAACAACCAAATGCGCCTGATTCTTAATAAGAAAGACGAAGATCCAGAAATATTAGTAGAAGATGATGCCTAGGATGAGGATGATCCTGTTTCCGACCTCGATAGCGACCATAATGAAGATTTGAGTCGGCTAGTGACTAGTGTGTTAACACGCTGTGAGCCCGATAAGTGATCAAATTGGTGATGTCATGTTGCGAGAATGAATTATTATGCCTCTATTTTTATTGTATGAATTCAAGTTTGGCATGAGTATACAAATCATCTGCAATCTCTTGACATCGTCCAATAATCACTTATTGTTGCAACTTTGCAGATGACGCGCACCCGTGCAGGAGCTAGCAGCAGCCATAATGGCAATGGTGATGACATGCCACCACCACCCCAGCCATCTGCTCAGGAGTTCTTTGCCCAATTCTTGGGGAGCCAAAGAACGATGGAGGAAGCTCTGTGCATAATTGTGTAAAACACCGCTCGTGCCCACCCACAGCAGCAGGGGCAGGAGCCGAACCAACACAGTACCTTCAAGGAATTTCTGGATACAAAGCCTCCTATCTTCAAGGTGGCAGAGGAACCACTCTAGGCTGATGAGTGGCTCAACACCATTGAACAAAAGTTTCGTCTGCTAAGAGTCACCGAGCATCTGAAGGCTGAGTATGCGTCCCACCAGTTGCAGGGACCGACAGGGATCTGGTGAACACATTTCTTGTCCTCTCTGCCTGCTAATGCGCGAGTGACATGGGAGCAGTTCAAGTTGGCTTTTCGGGGACATCATATTCCCCTAGGCCTAATGCGCATGAAGGCAGCTAAATTTATGAGGCTCACTCAAGGGACAAAGACTCTCACAGAATACATGCACGTGTTCAACAACCTGTCGAGGTATGCTCCAGGTTTTGTTGATATGGAAGAGAAGAAGATAGAGAGCTTCAAGAGGGGTCTGGGCACCAAACTGATGAAGACCATGGCCAATTCCCGGTGCACCACTTATAACAAGTTTATTAGTGATGCCTTGACCCAGGAAAATCATAATAACATGCATGCGGCAGCTAAGGGTCACAAGAGGGCAAGTGAGGCAGGTGCCTCTGGATCATCACAGTTCAGAGCTCCTATCATAGCTAGGCCACCATTCCATCCACATGCACCAAAATTCAGGCTTCCACCGCCAAATGCTAAGAATGGCAGGCCTCAGAAAATGTTCTGTAAGGCATTCACTATTGCCTTACCAAAAGGCAATGGTGGTCAGGGAAGGTCCACTAGACCCTGGAATAATCAACCATGTTTTAACTTCAATCAAGTGGGTCATTGGGCCAAGGAATGCCCCCACCCCAAGAAGAATGGCAATCCAAATTAGAACAATCAGAGGCAGGCAAACTCAAGAGCACGCCTGGATACGTGCATTATACCGCTGTGGAGGAAGTGCCTGCTGGAGAAGTTGTCATGGCTGGTATGTTCCTTGTCAACCAGCATCCCGCTGTTGTATTATTTGATTCGGGAGCGTCTCATTCATTCATGAGTCAAGCATTTCCATCTAGGCATAATCAGCAAATAATTGAAGTAAGCAAGGGTGGTTATAATATAAGTTCAGCAGGGGGTACTATTTCTACCAAAAAGATAGTAAA
Source organism: Miscanthus lutarioriparius (assembly GCA_904845875.1). NCBI lineage: Eukaryota > Viridiplantae > Streptophyta > Magnoliopsida > Poales > Poaceae > Miscanthus > Miscanthus lutarioriparius. The sequence goes on from CAJGYO010000002.1 coordinate 65,464,395, forward strand.
AAACGTACTCATCTCTATACAAGGGAGGGAGTACATAACGGATTTGATAATATTGCCCGGGTTATCAATAAGTGTAATCTTAGGCATGAATTGGATGAAGGATCATGGTGCTCTCATTGACACTAGCACTCGTACTGTTATGTTGAGAGAACCCAAGGGAGGGGATGCTTTTCTAGTACCACTCTCCTGAAACTTTGAACTCCAACATTTAGCATGTGCTATCCAAACCACTACCCTTTGTGATATTCCTGTGGTTTGCGAGTTTCCGGATGTTTTTCCAAAGGAGTTACCAGGCTTACCACCTGATAGGGATGTGGAATTTAAGATTGAGTTAGTGCCAGGTACGACACCCATATCAAGAAGGCCCTATAGAATGCCACCCAATGAGTTAGCAGAACTTAAGGTTCAATTACAAGATCTATTGGACAAGGGTCTTATCCAACCTAGCTCATCTCCATGGGGATGTCTAGCATTGTTTGTGAAAAAGAAGGACAAGTCCTTGAGAATGTGTGTAGATTATAGACCACTCAATGCTGTGACCATCAAGAACAAGTACCCGTTGCCTCACGTCGACATCTTGTTTGATCAGTTGGCTAAAGCAAAGGTGTTCTAAAAAATTGACTTGAGATCAGGCTATCATCAGATAAAGATCAGGCCAGAGGATATACCCAAAATTGTTTTTTCCACTAGGTACGGCTTATATGAGTATTTGGTTATGTCTTTCGGACTAATGAATGCTCCTGCCTACTTCATGTACCTAATGAATTCGGTATTCGTGCCCGAGCTTGACAAGTTCGTGGTCATGTTTATCGATGATATATTGATTTATTCGGAAAATGAGTCAGATCATGAAGAGCATCTGAGGATTGTCCTATCTAGACTGAGGGAGCATAAGCTATATGCAAAGTTTAGTAAGTGTGAATTTTGGTTGAGCAAGGTACCTCTCTTAGGTCACATCTTATCAAGAGAAGGAATATCAGTAGACCCATCAAAGGTACAAGAGGTCAAGGATTGGAAAGCCCCAACTTCGGTGCATGAAGTTCGGAGTTTTCTAGGGTTAGCAGGATATTATCGTCTTTTCATTCTAGACTTCTCAAAGATAGCTAAGCCCATGACCAGACTACTTTAGAAAGATGAGAAGTACGAATGGACGCCAGAATGTGAAGCAGCTTTTCACACCCTCAGAACTCTGTTGACTACAGCGCCTGTATTAGCACAACCCGACATTGAAAAGCCTTTCGATGTATTTTGTGATGCATCACGCATAGGTTTGGGGTGTGTGCTTATGCAAGAAGGAAGAGTAATTGCATATGTTTCTCGGTAGTTGAGGAAACATGAAGTCAACTACCCCACGCATGATTTAGAACTCGCAGCAATTGTTCATGCATTAAAGATATGGAGACATTATTTGTTGGGCAATAAATGTCATATATATACTGACCACAAAATTCTAAAGTATATCTTTACCCAACCAGAGCTAAACATGAGACAGCGAAGATGGTTAGAGCTGATTAAGGATTACAATTTGGAAGTGCACTACCATCCAGGAAAAGCCAATGTAGTAGCTGATGCACTTAGTCGGAAGTCTCATTGCAACACTATGGAAGCATTGCTAGAAGATGGATTCAATTTGTTGCATCCTGCTGTACTGCACAATATCACTCTAAGTTGTTCACTTGAGAGTAAAATCATAGAGCTGCAGCAAACAGATGTAGGTATAACTCACATTAAAAGAAAGATGCAAGAACAAGAGACCAAACATTTCAGATTGGATGAAAGGGGTGTACTATGGTTCGAGGACCGACTGGTGGTACCAAAAGGCTGTGAGCTTAGAAACCAAATTTTAGATGAGGCTCAGTCATCCAAGGTGTCTATCCATCTGGGTAGTTGCAAGATGTATCATGATTTGAAAACCCATTTTTGGTGGACTAAGATGAAGAAAGAGGTCGCAGCCTATGTCGCTAGGTGTGATAACTGTAGTAGAGTAAAAGCTGTTCATATGAAATCTACCGGATTACTTCAACCATTACCTATTCCAGGTTAGAAATGGAAAGAAATCAGTATGGACTTTATCACAGGCCTTCCAATGACACAGCAAGGTCACGATTCAATATGGGTCATTGTAGATCGTCTCACCAAGTCAGTACATTTTATACCAGTAAACATAAGGTATCACATGGTGAAGTACGCTGAGCTATATGTTTCTCAGATTGTGAAACTACATGGAGTGCCCAGGACCATAATCTCAGACCGAGGACCACAGTTCATAGCTCATTTCTGGGAACACTTACACCAGGCCTTAGGAACTAAACTAATCAGAAGTTCAGCATACCATCCACAAACTTCAAGACAGACAGAGCGTGTGAACCAGATCTTAGAAGATTTGTTGAGAGCTTGTGTTATATCTTCAAAGGGTTCATGGGAGAAATGGTTACATTTAGCTGAGTTCTCCTACAACAACAGTTATCAAGCAAGCATCAAGATGGCTCTGTTTGAAGCCTTGTATGGCAGAAAATATAGAACTCCGTTGAATTGGATTGAGCCTGGTGAAAGGAGATACTTTGGTATTGACTTTGTGACTGAAGCTGAAGAGCAAGTGCGCATTATCCAACAGCATATGAAGGTAGCTTAGTCAAGGCAAAAGAGTTATGCCGATAAAAGAAGAAGACCACTGACCTTCGAAGTAGGTGACTATGTATACTTGAAAGTATCACCCATGAAAGGCGTGAAGAGATTTGGAGTGAAAAAGAAACTTGCGCCTAGATATGTCGGGCCACACCAGATTTTGGAGCGAAAGGGAAATGTCGCCTACAAGTTACAACTTCCACAAGAGATGAGTGCAATATTTGATGTCTTCCATGTTTCTCAGTTGAAGAAGGGTCTTCGTGTACCTAAAGAAGCTATTGCACCCACCAACCTGAAGCTTCAATCGGATTTGACCTATGAAGAAAAGCCAATCAGAGTATTAGAAGAGATGGAGAGAGTAACCCGGAGTAAGATCATTAAGTTCTATAAGGTGGTATGGAACAATCACAGTGAACAAGATGCTACGTGGGAACAAGAGGATTACTTACAAGAGGTTTATCCCGCCTTTTTCCAAGAATGGTAGGTCTTGCAAATCTTGGGACGAGATTTTTATAAGGGGGAGGGGCTGTAACACCCTAGGTGTTAGCCTTGCACAATTTGACTTGCATAGCATGAGCATGAGCATCAATCATTCATATATAAGCATTACAACTAAAACATTTGATTGAAACATATGAAACATTGCTTGTTATTTCATGTTTCTTGGAATATATGCATATAATCATGAGTAAATACATGTAAATGATTGTGTGACCTTGCAATTTGCTTAAACTTGTTTAGAAGAACATTATGAACAACTTTGGTATTCATGGTTAGGGGCAAATTGGTCACTAAGCCCTAGTTTGAATGTATACCATTATTTGAATGTAGCATGTTTGACCAAGTTTGAACTATGTGCTAGAGACTATGCATGTATGTGATCACTAAAGCAAAGTTGTAGTCTGTAATATGGGGAACAACTTTTATTTTTGGGTCATGGGATAATAAGGTGCATAGCTTAGTATTTTGGAGCTCACAAAAATCAACAAATCATAGATTTCAACACTTAGCAATTTTCACCAAGTCCTTTGTAACTGACAGACTGACAAGCTCACATTGGGGATGATATAACTCAGTTTTGGTTACGAATTAGCACATGATTCTTTAATAAGAAATGGAGCTGGTACATAGGCCTACAAAAGTCATGTAGATAATTTACGTTATGGAGCTATGGTTTAGTAGTTAAATCACTTTGAAAACATGCTGTTAGGCTTGCATCGGGGTTTCTGAATGAACTGCATCGATCATCTCATTGGCTGACCGTCGCCAGGGCTCGCGCGCCATGTGGAGCCAGGATCTAGCCACGCGTGTTGCCGGCGCACTGTCCCTGCGGGCAAAGCCAGGCCAGAGCGCACTACTTCAGCCCCAGCACCTCCCGCTCCAGCCCAGCGCTCTCATTTCCAAATTTCTGCTTCCTTCTTCGCCGGCCGAAGCACCACAGCCGCCGCCGAGCACCTCCTCGCCTCCGTCGTCGCCTCGCATGCGCTGCACCCACCACCACCATCTCCATCTCGCCTGTAGTTGCGCCACATCCACCTCCACCGCCTCAACATATTGGCTGCATCTTTTGCGCCGTGGTGAGGGCATATTGCCTTTTTTCCCTCTCGCCGGAACCTCGGCCGCCATGGCCGCCTCCACGGCAAGCTTGCCATCGCTCGGCTCGCATGCGCTTTTCTTCCGATTGATAGCATTAGAGCTTGGTTAGTATGAGTATTAGCTAGTGCTATGAGGTTACCTCTGTTAGTGGTTCCGCTAGTGTGGAACACGACAACCTGCGCCGCCATGTTCTGACCTCCGTGCCACCGCGCTGTGGACATGCTTCGTCGGAACTTTTTGTGAGGCTTGTGTTGTTGAAATAGCGTCACTAGGTCACCTTTATACTGTTTCGCGCCTCCCCTAGCTTCCCCATGGTCGAAGATGGCCAGCAAAGCGTTGAGCAACGCCGCCGTGCCACCATGGCCGGCGACGAGCATGCTCCGCTGCACCTGCACGGTCACCACCTAGACCATCCGACGAGTATTGAGTAGTAGGTCACGATGGTGCCCTTGACTTTGCTCGGAAGGACTCGGCGGCGACGAGCCATGGCCGTGCAGCGACGAAGCAGCGCCGCTGCCCTATTTCGAGTCACTGACGCGTGGGGTCGTCTGATTCGCGGGTCCCACCGGTCAGCGACAGTAGAGAGTAGGATAGTTCATTTAATTCCAGATTTCATGCTGTTTTGTAATATTTAGATCTCCAGTTGTGTAGATCCAAATTTGTTGGTTCAAATTTTGTTAGGATCTTGGTGAAGTGTAGTGTTTAGGAAAAATATGATATTAGCAAGTGTAGTAAAGTTTCTAGAAGATTTAAAATGAAACTTGAAATGTGTTTTTAAATGAATGTAAACTTGTTTATTTTATATCCAGAGTTCCTGTGCTCCAAAAATTATGAACTTTTCGTGGTGAGGTTTTCTTGATTAGTATAAGATCTAGTAAAAATTTCGTGGTCATTGCATTAGTAAATTTTTAGTTATAGATTTTCCTTTTATAAATTAGGAGATCCTTGTATGAATTTTTATAAATTATTTATGAATCCAATATTCATGAAATTGGTTATAGGATATACTAGCACCATATGTATGCTAAGAAAAATAGGAAATCTGTTACTTGACACTTTTCAAAAGGGTTTTCTATTTATGCTATTTTAAGCCTTTATGCCTTGTCATTTTTGCATAGGATGTTTTACTAGGTAAAATGGCATGAAACTTTTACCGTAGTCTATTGGTAGCACTAGTAAGCCACTGTAAATTTCTGAGAATTTATGATGTACATTTAGTATATGTTTATTATTTAACCTAAGTATCTAAATAAATAATAAAGGCATTTAAATAAATAGTTTGGGCTTCACCATTATGTTTTCTTGAGTGTATTTGGTATGCTTAAACTGTTAGTAGACTTTGTGTTGTCAAACTTTGAGTGATTACATGAAGTAGAAGTATTGTTGCTTTATAATGCAAATTGGAAGAGTTTCCGGACAGATTCTGTAGTTTGATAAGTTGCATGATAAAAATTATGTTTTCTGTAAAAATGGTTAATAACAAAGTTGTAGATAACTTCATCATATGTCTTGTGTTAAAATTTCAGGACCATAGGTCAAACGGTTTAGGAGTTATAGCTGTTTAAAGTTAGTGTTTCCGAATTGCTTGCTCTCTGGAATTTCTGGACAGCACTAGATTGATTGTCTATTTTGGTTAAGATAAATTGTGAATTAGTTTTTGGTGACTAAATAAGAGTTGTAGAAAATTTTATAAGCTTTCCAGAAGTCCAGGATCACTGCATTTGGATAAGTAGAACTCCAGTTATGAGTAAAACAAGTAGCTGCTATTTTGTGATACAGTAGATGCAGTGTTGAAATGGTTAATTAAATAATCAAGAAGAGATATGCACCTACTCAGTACATGTGATGCACTTGTTATTACTTAAACCACATGCTGTTAATAATACTTACCAGAATGCATTCATCATGTATCATCATCCCATACTTATCAGCATGTATGCATTCGCAACATCTTATGCTATATTCTTGCATCTAGGATCGACGGAGGAGATCACGTTGCTAGAAATCAACGAAGGAGAGGAAGGGGACCAGCAGGAGATTCCACAAGCCACCGCTCCCGAAGAAGAGGAGCAGATCACTTAGGATCTTCCAGAGTGCCCTGACCACCGCCCTACTTCCTTTCTGAAAGGCAAGCCCCGGAGCATTCTAAGTCTCCCAGTATTTTACAAAATATTAATTGAGTCCTTATGATTGATGCATTAGGTATAAGAGTTGTCTGGAAACACTTGATGCATGGAACTACCTTGTCCAGTTATATGCACCCTTAACCCTGTGTAGGTCCAGGATCGAATATTTGCTTAGCCCTGCTTAGATCGGTAGAAGTCGGGTGTTTTCCTGTCACCTGCGAGATATAGGTGGATACCGAAGCACGATCGGCTATATTTGCTATTGTGGAAAAGAACCATGGGGTAAAAGTAAATCGAGACCGGGCGGGATGTCGATAGAGAAGCAACAAGACATGGAGATCTTGGGTGTGGATCTATCCCCGTCTGTGTTGATTAAGGACCGTACCGTTGTTGGCACTTTTGACAAGATTAAACGCATGCCTATCACTTAGCTGGCCGGATAACTCGTTCCGACCGTGAAGCCGAGTAGCCCAACTCAGGCCGGGACCCGTTCTGTTGTGCGCTCCTTGCGGGGGGCGATCAGACTGAGCCCAAGGGCAGGCTAGGCCTGAACGTCCTGGCATTTGGTGTCCCAGATTGTGCGGTGCGATATGGACTCACGAAATGTGTACCTAAGTTGTACCAAAGGTGACCTAAGGCGACTAATGATCTGGTCTGCCTGGGTTTGTGTTAGGAATAAATTCTCAGCTGGTTGAAATCGATTCGAATCGCCATCTCTCCCGGATAGTGAGAAACTTGGCTAGCCCCAACATCGTAGTAATTGTACTATGGAATATGGTGGTTCGGATAATCATGAAATTACTAACCTGCTATGGTTACTATTGTATGCTCTTAAAAGGATATACCACATGTTTGGCACAGGATAGTTGCTAATGTAGATGGATAGCCATAATTAATTGGTAACAGAATTATAATTGTATAACTGAGTTAATCGCTTTTTATGCAAAATGTTGTCAAGCTACCTCCTTGGAGTCAATTTATTTCTTGTTTATGACGGGTAAGTCTAGCTGAGTACCTTCTCGTACTCAGGGTTTTATTTCCCATTGTTGCAGATGACACTGTGTTTCATGGTTATTGCAAGAGTTTCTTCTATCCCGATGTGGATGAGGAGTAAGCCTTGGGCTGGCTTCTTATTAATCCTTCTACATGCTTTTGTGGACTGTGATCGTACGCTGGCACTATATTAAACTATGTTGGAAACTTACTTTCAAACTTAATTTGCTTCCGCTTTTATCTATCAAACTCGGTTTGTAATAACTATGTTTCATACTCTGATGATGAAAATGTATCTGTGAACTTTATGTAATATGTGACATGTATGTTGAATCATGTACGATCTTGGTTGTTTGTGGATCGTTTATCGAGACCCATCGTGGTACTCGACAGACTTCCGGGTTTATATGGACTCAAGTATGACAGCGCAACCGCTTGCGGGCCGCCATTGTACTTGTGTTCTTATAAATTGGTCGGTTCTACGACATCCTTCGTCGTAAGGGTTCCTTGGGACGATTCATCAAAATCGTTGATGGGCCAGTCCTCGAAATCCTTGGCCCAGCCAAGCCTAGAGGAATAGTTTTTGACCTATATCTTTTTGCTGGTAAAGAGTCTTGGTCTGCCCGGGGAGGCGAAACATCCAGCTCGTCTTTGGAGGGAAAGGATAGGGATTGCGGGTGCATATCCCACGTGGTGACATGGTGGCAAATCATGGTAGGCGTGGAGATCTAGGCGGACAGTTGCCTTCCTCGCATCTGTCGCCCCTATAAAACCAAAGGGTTCACCCCTAGGGTTTTGTACATTGCCTCCTTGGCTTTGCATCTACAACCTTCACCGCCAATGACCTAAGCCTCCCTCATTCGCATCTCAGCCACCATCAAGTTCCCATCCATCCACCCTAATTGTTTAATGGAGTTGTGGTGCAATTCCGATGTCACCCTCCAAGGAGTGGCAGCTGGCCGACAATGAGGACGTGTCGTTGCCTCCCAAAGGCTACGTTGTGTCCTTCACTCACTTCCATGAGTGGGGATTTGCCACCCCCGCCCACAAGTTCCTTCGGGGGTTGCTGCATTACTACAAGGTAGAGTTGCAGCACCTTACTCCCAATGGGATTCAGCACATTGTGACATGCATCACCCTATGTGAGGGGTTCCTAGGAATTAGTCCCCACTTCAACCTATGGCGGTATTTCTTTGCCATCACCCTCCTGAAGAAGTGGGAGAAGAGGAAAGAGCTAAATGTGCCAATGGGATGCGTCAACATCTAGCTCCACAACAACCAGGTCAATGAGTACCCGCCGATGCATCTGTCGACCTCTAACAAGGGGTGGCATTCGCATTGATTCTACGTCAGGAACGACATAGCCGCCCCTTTCTAGAGAGTTCACCAGGTGCCTCATTGAGGAGGTCTCAGAATCTTGGAGGAAGTGGGGAGTCCTAGATAAAGATAAGAAGAGGATCCAGGACCTTCTCGCTGCCATCCGCATTCTAAAGGAGAGGGGCATGAAGGGGTTGGGGATCATCGCTGCCTACCACATGAGGGTGGTGCCGCTGATGAGGCACGCGCTTTCGCTACAAATGATGGCGCCTGGGGTGGTGCTTGATGGGACGGTGCTCGCCGAGGGAGCGCTCTCCCCCTTTGAAGTGGCACAGCACATCAAGGAGGCGATGGAGCCTTCGTGGGACGACGACGGCGCCGTTCTTGATTTTGTATATCCGGTGCCGGGCATCCCCCAATGCGGTCGGAACCAAGGTACATTGACTTCGTAAGTTCTCTTTCCTCATGCCTCCTTTTTAATTGAACTCCTGAGCCCTTGATGCTGATATTGAGATAGGGGGACCAGCCAAAGAGATTCATTTTAATGGATAGCCCGGCTTCGCTACCGACTGACCCATTCATGGCGGCGGTGAATCGCACTATGGTTGAGTGGTAGAAGAAGACCAAGGAGGACGAGAGGAGGAAGAAGCAACAAAGTTGCATGCACGGGAGCAAGGAGAGGAGACAAATAGTGATGACAACAATGACGACGATGAGGATGATGAGGTAGTAGCCGACACTGAGTGGGACGACCTCATGAGTGGGGATGCGCTGACAGGTATATACTCGTCCATGCAGGGCCTTTCCCATTCTGCGCAGGGGAAAGCACATCTATGGGGACGGTGGAGACAGACCGAACCGTCGGCCTGCCCTAGGAGACAGTAGGAGCGGGCGGGTCTGCCACCATGCCCAAGGTGCCAGCATAGGGGGGTGGCCCCGCCGCCGCACCTCAAGAGCTATCAGGGGTGAGTGGATCTATCGCCGTGCCTAAGGTGTTGGTGGAGGGGGGCGGCTCTGCTGCCATGCCCCTAGACACAAGGGAGGTGGGTCCCTCTGCCCAGGAGTAGGGGGCAGGCTCAAAATAGTCCTTCCCCAACAAGGTGGAGTAGAGGCCCGGGGTTCATCCCCCAAACGTCTCCACCGTCCAACAGCGCCAACATAAGTCACCAGCTTCTCTATTTTCTCTATTTTTGCTCGTTGTCATCATGACTCACGCCTTTTGTTTCTTCTACAACGTCAGGAGATGGGTCAGATGGGGCACTTCTTTAGCGCTGGCGCCCAAGAAGAGCGTCGCCCTTCAGGCAAGGTGAGGGCCATCACTTGACGTCGCTCCTGTTTTGGATGTTTGCGGAGCCGGCGTCACAGCCTTGTTGGCCGGTCAGGCATCGCCCACGGTGGTGCCCGTGCCCTCAGTGGGTCAAGTGGTCGGTGAGCCTGAGGGGGCACCCTCGGAGGTTGCCGAGCAAACAGCGACGGAAGCGATTTCGGTACTGACGTCGGAGTGGGCGAAGCTGCCGGTCGCATTCGTTGCGTCCGCCATGGCACAGCAAGACGAGGTCCCACCGACGGAGGTAGAGGTGACAGGGGCTATGACTGATGGGTCATAGCTAGAAGCTGGGATGGCGGCACCCGAGGCAGCGGCGCACCCCGTGCTACCGGTAGCCCAAGAGACAACGCCCGTCGTGAGCAAGATAGAGGGGGTCCTATCCGAGGGACTCTCAGACACCGTGGTGGTTGCCGAGGAGACCAGTAGGGAGTTGTCCCAGGTCCTAACACCGGGGGCTAGCCACCCACTCGCGCGGGATGAGCCCCTGCTCTTGTGGGGGAGTCCACAGGACCCGTTGTCGGAATTCTTCACCCTAGACGATGCCGCAGAGGGCATGGAGCGGGAGATTCTCAACGAGGGGATCACAGCCATGTTGGAAGCTTTGAACTAGGCCAGGGGCACCCTATGAGACATCATCGTTCCCACTGGCTGGGTATTCACTTAGTCTTGCCTCTCGCCCTCCTCTTTCTTCATCTATTTTTGTGTTCTGACCACCGTCTTTTTTAGTCTCTTATTGCTCGCAACCGGGAGAAATCCCGATTCCTTCACGAACATAAGGAGGGCTAGGACCGCCTCATCGATGAGGCACGGCTACATAGGGATGTGATCACCCAGCTCCAACAGACGGTGGCCGAGTTGACTCCCCTTGCCATGGAGGCTAACAATCTTCGACGGTGGGAGGCCGAGGCCCGCCGGGCTGCGGAGGACGCCGAGAAGTCTTTTGATGAACTATCGGAGAAGGCACGGCAGGATGAGGAGGAGGCCACCAGTGTGTGGAAGGAGTGGGATGAGTTGCTCCAGCAGGATGCCGAGACCCGCTAGTGGATCATCGACCTCCTGGCCGTGGCCGAGAAGGAGCGGGATCTCAGGCAGGTAGCCGAGGAGAGGTCCACGGCCCTAGAGCAGAGGGCAAATCTGGATGCTGAGGCGGTCAACCGGCTTCACAAGGAGCGAGAAGAGCTATGCCAGACTATGGAGAGGCTTCGCTTGGAGTGCAGTGCGGCCCGTGGGGACCGCGACCAGGCCATCCGAGACCGCGATGAGGCGTAGCAGAGGATCAGCTCCCTCCAGGCCGAGCTTGGAACCACAAAAGCCCAGAAGCTAGAGGCCGAGGGCGCCGCTGCCGGACTAGCCATGGATCTTGCCAAGGCGAGGAGTCTTCTTCAAGCAGAGAGCGACGAGCTTGATGTCACAGAACCGACCAATTTATAAGAGCACAAGTACAAAAACAATCGCCGAAATGATCAAATTCTCGAACTTGAGCCCATATAAACCCGGTAGTCAACTGAAATCTCGAAGGATTTCAAACAAACTTGCATACAACCAAGATCACAGTAATTCAACATAACATATCGTACGTTACAACATTTCGCAGACGTTCGCAAATAGATTACATCATCACAGAGTCATCGTTATTACAAAACAAGTCTTGTAAAACATGCGGAAGCAAATAGTTTAACTCACACACTACTCGAGTTCAAATACACATACCGGGTTTGCTTGATCACACCCCAAAAAAGCATTCAGATAAGAGAACAGAGATCATGCCCATGATCTAGTCTTCATCACCCACCGGTGGAGACAATACTTACGTAATCCCCGATATAGAAGGTCATCTCGCAACAAGAGGGAATAAACCACGAGTACGGGAATGTACTCACTAGACTTACCCGCCGAAACCAAAATAAATGACACCAAGGATTATGCATAGCTTAATGTAGTGGATCCGGTGACACTTTCTTTTTGCGTAAAAGCATAAGTAATAATGATCAAATCTTAGCCTCGGACTAGCAAAGTGACTTTTTAGCCATTAACCTATCAACTATATTAGCACCGTACTAAGCAATCATTTTATTAGGGTGCAAACATTAATAACCATATCGTATTCATTGTGGCAACCTTATCATCATCATCCATTTAACCATATCATTAAATTAATTGAATCTACGTTGTCACCGCTCACCAAGTTTTCACAATCTGGGAGAGACGGCGATTCAATCGATTCCTATCCAGCTAGAGGGGTATTCCTAAACAAAAACCCCGCTTCTCCGTCGAGTCGCAAACAAGTCACCTTTAGGTACGATTCAGAGTCGCGAGTCCGATCAGATCGACATTCTCGAGAGAACCACTCTGCCAAGGTTGTTCGGGACTCTAACCCGCCTTGGACTTATGCGAATGGCTCTCCGCACATCCTTACTACCTCCGAATGCCCGCCATCGCTCGCGTCCCGGCCCGAGTCGAGCTACTAGGCTTTATGCGGTCGAACGACTTATCCATCCGACTAAGTGTTAGGCTGCGTTCAACATGACATGAGGACGTCTGACAGATCGGTCCATAAACGACTCGAGACGGAGTCACTATGTTCAAACCTACACAAGACTCCGCCTTGGTCTTAATTCATTAATCACATGGTTCTTTTTCCATGATAGCAAATATAGCCAACCATGATCCACCTCATCCCTACACCGCAGCGGTGTGAAATCACCTGACTTCTACCACACTAAGCATGGCTAAGCATTTAACCAGTTCCTGAACTTAAATAGGATTCCAGTGTGATATCTGGACAAGGAAAGATATATAATGCAGCAATTGGTTCCAACCAATTCCTATACTTAATGCATCATCAACAATAAAAGGTACTCAAAGTATTTTTAAAAACATGGGAGGCTTAATATGCTTCGGGGCTTGCCTTTTAGGAACGAGGAAGGCTGGTGGTCAGGGCACTCGGGCAAATCCTCCGCGGCGACTGCTTCGTCGGCTTCCTGCACCTCGGGTTCCTCCTCCTGGTTGACTCCCTCGAACTCCAGCAACGTCACTCCCTCCGACACACCTATTGCATGAATGCGCATTATAAATATCATGGATGCACATGAACGAATGTCAGGGATGCTCGGGGAATGCACATGTTCGCTGTAGTTTGCATATTCCAACTTAAGCCCTATTCAAATCACTTTACTTACCAAGTTTATACAACCTAATGTATAATTGCTCATCTTCAGTTAATGACCTAGCACCTGCACCTAAGCATATTCTCAAGTTAGGCTAACCCCTAAACAATCAACGATTACATTGCAACAACATACACTCAAGCATTTGTATTTCAGCAAAATGAAGACTATGTAGCGGTACAGTAAACTAGCCATAACTGGAGATTTATAATTCCAAATGACATGCAACAAGACAATCTGGAAAGCTTATGAAATTGTCTACAATTAATTTTTAGACCTCAAAGCATGATTCGACACTTTACCAAGTCTAATTCATGAATCAACAAAACCCTGTCCTCACAAGGCAGAGAGTAAGCAAAACTGGAACCTAAATTTAAACAGCTGTAGTTTCTAAACTACTGGGCCAAATGCCCTCAAATTTTGACAGGAGCTAGATACATAAATTATCTACAACTTTTGTATTCATCACAATCACAGAAAACCAAATTATCATGGGGAACTTTCCAAAGTTCCCAGATCTGTCCCGAGGGACATAATGCAAACAAATAATTATGAACTTATGATATAAACACTTAATTGGACCAAACCAATTTTACTAACATATCACACATATCACAAGAACACCACAAAGTAGGGTGTCCATCACCAAAACATTTCTTTTAATACCTTTCTTAATTTATTTAATTAATTAGGGGAAATAGTAAACATATATGAAAACTGCCCCATTAATTCTACAAAAATTACGGTAGATACTACATGCTCTAAGTAGACTACCATAAAAATTTCACATCATTTGAGTAAGTATAACAACCTACACAAAAATGGTAAGGCAGAATGGCTTAAAATGGCATAATTAGGAAACCTTAGTGAAAAGTGTCAAGCAATAGATTTCATATTTTTCCTAGCATCCTTAATGTACTAGGACACTCTCCAACAAATTTCATGGTCATTGGATTCATAGATAATTTACAAAAATTCACCCAAGTATCTACCAGTGATAAAAGGAAAATCCATAACTCAAAAACTACACATGCAATGACTCTCAAATTTCATCCATAACTTCTACTATACAATACTAGCTTACCCACAAAATTTCATAATTTTTGGATCACAGAAACTCAAGATATGATTTAAACAAGTTTGCATGCATTCAAAAACACTTTTCAAGTTCCTATTTAATTCATCCAAAATTTCTACATAATGTGCTCAAGACATATTTTTCTTAAATACTAGATCTAACTGTGAATCTAACAAAATTGGAACCACCAAATTTGGATCTACAAAACAGGAGATACAAAAATATCAAATCAGCATTCAAAACTGCATTTTTGAACTATCTTTCTAATACTCAATCGCTAACAACTGGGGTCCACCGGTCAGCTGGGCCCGCGTGTCATAGACACAGAAACAGAGGACACGGCTATGACGGCGTGGAAGACGGCGTAGCTCGCCGGTGGCGACCTTACTAGCGAAGAGGAGGGTACCTTCGTGCTCGCCATGACCTCCCGCGTCGGTTTACCTACTAACACTAAGCTCTAGCGGACTCCAGGGACGTCGGCCACGGCACACGGTGGTTCGGCCATGGTGCACGGCGGCGCTCCGGCGAACCCCGGCATTCGGTGACCGGACAAGGCGCGCGTAAGCTTCCAGTGACCAATGCGGACCTGCCTATGCTACGGCTACTGGCTACAGTGAAGCGGTCAGGCGTGGCCGCGTGAGATCATCGGCGGCGACCATGGCGGCCATGTCACGGTGGTGCGCGGTTCGGCAATGCCGCTTACCTAGAGCTTGTCTGGTTCAGAGAGAGTGGCGGCTCGGTTCGTGGGGTGCTTGCAGAGCTTTGGGCGGGACGGTGGTGGCTATGGTGCCGCGGCGAGCTCGAGCGAGCTCGGCGGGCCGATGGCGTCGGCGGTGTGCTGCTGTGCTTCGGCTGTGAATGGGGAAGGCAACGGAGGAGTGAATGATGGCAGAGCGCGCGCGGTTGAGTGGAGAGGCAGCAGGGCGTCGTCCACTTCAAGCCGGCCAGCGCGCGGTGCGGTCAGGCCAAGTCAAGCGCGTGGCGGCCACGCGGCGACAACCTCCTGGCCATGGTTCGCCATGACCGGTCTGGTCAGAACGGCCATCAGGCCTGATGAAGCCGACTGACAGCGCCATTTGGAGCCGATGGATTTCTGAATCCTTTGATCATTAGCGCAAACTCCCTAAACAAAAGTTGGAGACCTATGTGCCAGCTACAAAACTCATTTAGAGACCAAAGTCTAATTCGCAAAGGATGGAGAGTAAAATCATGTCAAAGTCGAGTTCATGAAACTGTTTTTCAGAGTTAGCACTTAGAAAAATTTTGTCTCTGGAATAAGGGGTAACTTTTGTGTTGTAATCCAATTTTGAGCATGTTCTGCACATTTTCATGAGATGGCCATAAAAGAACTTTTGTTCCACATATAATTCTCTACAACTTTGCTTTAGGTTGCTCAGACATGCAAACATCCTAAGCTACACTTTTTAAATAGTCAAACACAGGAGCTCTAGGGGTCCCATTTGGTCAACCATGACTTGGAAACCTAATTAGGCAAAATGATCAACATGAACATTGTTCCTAATGACATTCTAAGTATTACTAAGGTTCTTAGAAGGATATTTAGCCACACCATACATTGGTCACACAAGAATCAAGCAAGTTATGTACTGACACAATGAAAAACACATGAAATGTTACAATTGTTTCATAGTCATGTTTCACTTGTTTCATGATCTTGTTGCATAGTACTAACTAACCATGTTTCACTAAAGTGTGTTGTATATGTTGCACTTGAGTGTTGCACCCTATTCATTTCATAAACAAACATACATGATATATGACCATATGTTACAATGTTTCAAGAGCATGTTTCATGCAATATGAACTCATAAATGGATGAATGATGCTCATGTTTATGAAATGCAAGTGCAATTGTGGAAGCCAAACACCTAGGGTGTTACATCCCTCCCCCCTTATAAAAATCTCGTCCCGAGATTTGAAAAACGTACCATTGTTGATAGAATTTCTTATAACCATCCCTCAAATAATCTTCCCTTTCCCACGTTGCATCGCGTTCACTACCCTGATTACTCCACATGACTTTATAGAACTTGACCACCCGACTCCGAGTCACTCGTTCACGAGTGTCAATCACTCGAACCGGCTTTTCTTCAAAGGTCAAATCAGATTTTAACTCGATATCCCCCAATGGAACTCTCTCTTCAGGGACACGAAGACATTTCTTCAATTGGGATACATGAAAGACATTGAAGATAGCACTCATCTCCAGAGGTAATTGAATCCTATATGCCACCTTACCACTTTGTCCAATGATTTCAAACGAACCAACATATCTCGGCGCAAGCTTTCGCTTCACACCGAAGCGTTGGACACTTTTCATAGGTGAGACCTTCAGATAAACGAAGTCTCCAACTTCGAACTCAATAGGTTTTCTACGTCGATCAGCATAACTTTTCTTCCTAGCTTGAGCAGCGGCCATGTGAGTTTAGATAGTATGGACTTGTTCTTCGGCTTCTTGAACAAAATCAATTCCATAATATCTCCTTTCACTGGCTTCTACCCAGTTCAACGGGGTTCTACACTTCCGACCATACAAAGCTTCAAACGGTGCCATCTTTATACTCTCTTGATAACTGTTATTGTACGAGAATTCAGCTAGGGGTAACCATTTTTCCCATGAGCCCTTAGCGGAGATGACACATGCTCTCAACATATCTTCTAAGATTTGATTCACTCGTTCAGTTTGCCCATTGGTTTGCGGATGATAGGCAGAACTTCTTACTAGCTTAGTTCCTAATAATCCGTGTAAGTGCTCCCAAAAGCGAGCAGTGAACTGTGGTCCTCTATCCGAGACAATAGTACGAGGGATCCCATGAAGTCGGACTATCTGGTTAAAGTACAACTCCGCATAGTCGGTTGGACGAAAGTCTATACGGACAGGAATGAAGTGTGCTGATTTGGTCAGACGGTCTACAATCACCCAAATAGAGTTAAAGTTCCTCTGAGTAGTAGGGAGTCCAACAATAAAATCCATACTTATCTCCTCCCATTTCCAACCTGGAATCGAGAGTGGCTGAAGTAATCTAGCTTTCATGTGCACAGCCTTGACTCGACAACAAGTGTCACACCTAGCCACATAAGCGGCGATCTCTTTCTTCATTTTGGTCCACCAAAATCGAGGCTTCAAATCATGATACATTTTGCTACTACCAGGATGAATAGATAATTTAGAGGAATGAGCTTCGGATATGATTTGATTTCTAAGCTCTCTATCCTTCGAAACTACCAACCTATCCTTGAACCATAACACACCTTCCTCATCAACTCGAAAATGTTTGGTTTCTTGCTCTTTCATCTTGCGCTTGATGTGAAACAGACCTACATCCGTCTTCTGTAGCTCGATAATTCGACTCTGTAGAGTACAACTAACAGTGATGTTGTGAAGGACTGCAGGATGAAGGAGCTTCGACAAATGGACATCACTTTCAATCAAAGAGTGGCAATGGGACTTCCTGCTTAAGGCATCCGCTACGACATTTGCCTTGCCAGGGTGATAGTGCACTTTGAGGTTATAATCCTTGATCAACTCGAGCCATCTTCTCTGATGCATATTCAACTCAGGTTGAGTGAAGATGTACTTGAGACTTTTATGATCAGTGTAGATGTTGCACACATTGCCAAGTAAATAATGTCTCCAGGCCTTCAAGGCATGAACAACTGCAGCGAGTTCTAAGTCATGCGTTGGATAATTCACTTCATGCTTCCGAAGTTAGCGAGAGGTATAAGCAATGACTCTACCCTCTTGCATAAGAACACCTCCTAACCCAATACCTGATGCATCACAGAACACATCAAAAGGTTTCTCGATATCCGGTTGTGCCAAAACCGGAGCCAAAGTTAGAAGAGTTCGCAGGGTATGGAAAGCCGTATCACACTTGGAAGTCCAGACAAACTTCATGTCTTTTTGCAGCAATCGAGTCATAGGCTTGGCTATTTTAGAGAAATCCGGGATGAAGCGACGATAATAGCCAGCCAACCCCAGAAAACTCCGAACCTCATGCACCGAGATGGGAGCCTTCCAGTTCAATACTTCTTGCACCTTGGTGGGATCAACCATAATTCCACCATCGGACAACACGTGTCCAAGAAAAGGTACCTCACGAAGCCAGAATTCACATTTGCTGAACTTTGCATACAGCTGGTGTTCTCGCAATCTAGTGAGAACCACCCGCAAATGTTCAACGTGATCTTCTTCATTCTCAGAATAGACCAAGATATCATCTATAAACACCACCACAAATTTGTCCAACTCGGGCATAAACACTGAATTCATCAGATACATAAAATGTGCGGGGGCATTAGTCAATCCAAAAGACATAACAAGATACTCATACAGACCGTATCTTGCAGAGAATGCGGTTTTTGGAACATCCTCGGGCCAAATCTTGATTTGATGATACCCAGATCTCAAATCAATCTTGGAAAAGACTTTTTCTTTGGATAACTGATCAAATAAGATATCTATGCGTGGTAGAGGGTACTTATTCTTGATTGTAACTGCATTCAAGGGTCTATAATCTACACACATGCGTAGGGATTGATCCTTCTTCTTCATAAAGATAGCTGGGCACCCCCACGGAGATGAACTAGGACGGATAAGGCCTTTCTTTAGAAGTTCATTCAACTAGGTCTTAAGTTCAGCTAGTTCATTAGGAGGCATTCTATATGGCCTTCTAGAGATAGGAGCTGTGCCAGGAAGCAACTCTATCTTGAACTCCACTTCCCGATCCGGGGGTAATCCAGGCAAATCATCGAGAAAAACATCCGGAAAGTCACACACTATAGGGATATCTGCAATAGCCTTTGCTTGCACCGCATTAGCCGCACAAGAAAGATTGATGTCCCTGGGTAGTTGCACTAGAAAACCTTCCTGATTACTGGGATCTCTAAGCATGACTACTCTAGTCGATGTATCAATAAGCACCCCGTGCCTGCTCATCCAATTCATTCCCAATATCACATCGATACCCAGCCCCGGTAACACTACCAGATCCACCTGATAACTTTGCCCCTCTATCTCAAATTGTACGTCCCCAACTACCAGCTTGGTTGGGATAACACCACTGGCAGCCCTAATACAATAACCCTCACCCTCAATAGTATATGTTTTCTGCATAAACTTGGATGCAAATGCTGGACTAATAAAGGAATGCGAAGCACTGAATCAAATAGTACAATCAAGGGGTGTTGATCGATCGAAAAACTTACCAAAGAATCACTACCTCTCTGAAAGAATCTCAAGAATATTAGTGTGGTTCACCTTTTGTGACGACCACCTTGGTAGTTATTCTTCTTAGGGTAGGGGCATTCCCTTGCCCAGTGGCCTGTCTTGTTGTAGTTCCAGCACGGCATGTTGCTTGGAGGAGCCCTGGAACTGCCCTGACTGGTAGTGCCCTTGGGAAGACCAACTGTAAATGCCTTACAACCAGTCTTGGCGGGATTCTTCTTCTGTGGTGGGCGAAACTTAGCGGCTGATGCTGGAGGATGGAATGGAGCCCTCTATGTGACGGGAGCCTTGGATTGTGAGGCACCCGCCTCATAGGCTCTCTTACGACTTTTTGAAGCAGCATACACAGCATTGTTGTTCTCTTGCGATAAAGCATCACCCACAAACTCATTAAAATGAGCACACTTGCAATTTCCCATGGTCTTCATAAGTTTGGGGCTAAGTCCCCGCTTGAAACTTGCGATCTTTTTGGCATTAGTGTCAACAAACTCAGTAGCATACCTTGCAAGGTTATTGAAAGCCTGCAGGTATTCATTCAAGCTCTTGTTCCCCTGAGTCAGCTTCATGAACTCTATATGCTTGATCGTCATGAGACCAGGAGGAATATAATTTCCCTAAAGTAGACTTGAACTCGATCCCGTGATTTGGGCATTAGCGGGCATAGTGGACCGATGATGACTCCACCAAATGCCACCGGCCCATGCAGTTGGTGAGATGCGACTCAGTCTTGACACCTCGGTCAAGCGGAGCATTTTAACTTCGCTTTCGAGAGTATTCAACCACTCATCACCTTGTAGAGGCTCCTCACCTCCTTGAAGATGGGGGTTTTGTGTCGAGGAAATCCTTGAAATCACTTTGTATTGATTTGGTTCCGGTCCTTGGCGTGGACCACGACCATCCCGATTCGCAATCGTATGGAGGGCCTCACCATAGTGCGCTGTCCTTCCGCAAGCATTGCTATCAATTCATTGGGTGTGGTGGTGGTGGCGGTGGAAGATCATCATCATCATCACCCGCACCGGCGAACGAGAGTATTTAGGCATCTGACAATGCGCAACCAATGGAATTATTGATGATGTCAAGACATTGGAGAGGAACAATGTAATTGTGCCAAACTGAATTTACTGACGAGAATGAAAACTTCATACAATAACAGAGGCAATAATTCATTCTCCAATCACCACATCATCAAGTAGATTACTAGCGCCATACGCAGTGCATTCCAACATGACAAGTTTTAAACTTAATCATTACGATACGCGTCCCGAAGGGAGCGAATTAAAGTACATTACATGCCGAGTTCGAATTAAAAGAGTACATCCCACATCAGTCATCGTACTTAAGTCCATTACATCAATGACTGCAAAAGCTTATACTAGCGAGACTTGCTAACGAACTACGCGTCAAAGTGATCGCTGTCCACATCAGAGACACCTTGGACTTCTTTTGGGTCTTCCTCTTCTTCTTCTTCTAGCTCAGCTGCATTGTCAACCATCTGCACGTCCTCTTCTTCCTCATCGGCCTCAATCACTTGAGGTCCACCCACATTTGGATACCTTGGTATGGGGTGAGGAATAGGAAACAGACGGTTGTGCAGTTGATGGTGCTCAACCTAAAGCTCTTCAAGCTGTCCTTGCAGTGCTTGCTCCCTTTGAAAGGCGTTGTGGTTGGCCAAAATCCAACCCCGACGTCTTTCTTCTGCTAACTCTAAAGCTGCATCCCGATGACGTATCACACGATCCAACTCTTGTGCAGCCTCATCTCTCTCAATAGTGAGGTTCACCAGCTGGTCATGAAGCTTGTCTCTCTCGCGTGCGGTTTGACCCCACTGTTGTAGACAATAATTTGCAATCCCACGAATCTCATCAACTTCTCGCTGAGCTCTCCCACGTGCATTCGCCTTACGACAATATTTATGGGCACACAACCTGAACTTGTGCTGAGCTTCCATTGCCTTGCCGGCTTCATCAAGCACACTGAAAGGGTGTTTTGCCAGACTCGACAAAGCTTCAGGACTACCATCATAGCACTCATTCCAGCGTTGTCACTCTGCACCCGTTCACCACGGCCTCGAACCAAGGCCTAACCAACGTCCTGAGTCCACTCAGCCTCACTAGGAGACACTCGGGGAATGGATGAAGCAGGTCCACCCACTAAATCATCCCTGAAGCTCTGTGCTATATCCATCAGCACATCAAGGGCAGTGTAACAGAACCGACCAAATCATAAGAACGTAAGTACAAAAACAATCACCAAAGCGATCAAATTCCTGTACTTAAGCTCCCATAATCCCGGTAGTCCGGAAATCACGAAGGATTTCAACCAACTCTCGACATACAAACCAAGATCGTAGTGATTCAACACAACACATCATCCGTTACAACATTTCACAAGTAGCATTCGGATTACATCCATCAGAGTTCAAATAAAATATTACAAACCAAGTTTGAGTGTGCGGAAGCAACATAGTTTAGTACAAAACATCATAGTTTTCAAATACATTGCCAAGTCTGAGTCATGTCCCACAAAAGCATTATCAGGTACGAGAACTAGTAGAGATCGCGCCCAATGGTCTAGTCTTCATCCCCAGCAGGGAGAAGGCAGTACTTGCAGCAACCAAAGTAGAACTGGTCATCTGCAACAGGTGGGAAATAAACCCTGAGTACGAGAAGGTACTTAGCTAGACTTACCCGACAAGAACAGAAATAAAAGACACCAAGGATCATGCAAGGCTTATGAGGTGGGCTAGCTTGACACAGTTGCATAAAAGAGCTTATGATTATAGTAACCAATTTAAACTTAGCATCAAGCTTGTCATTAGTTACCTGTCCACTAGATTAGCACCTGTACTAGAGCACTCACTTATTAGGAGCAAACAATATTAACCATAGCAGGTATAATAAGGTTGTCATCATCATATCATCATTTCCGAACCATTAAGTTATTAAGTGTATCTACATTGGAGATAAGCCCGTCAAGTTCTCACTAACCGGGAGAGACGGTGATTCGAATCGAATTACAACTCAGCTGAGGGGGTATTCCTAACTCTCACCCTGGCATACTTAGCAAGGGCAGCCGTGGGTCACCTTTGGGACAACTCAGGAACCAAATTCGTGGGTTCGATCAGCGCCAGCACTCTCAGGGATTACCCTTCTGTCAGGACGATCAGGACTTTTAAATCACCTGCCCTTGGACTCACGCCTACGGCTCCCTTCCGAGGCGCACTTTATACTTATCGACTCCCGGCCTGAGGTGAGCTACTCGGCTTCGTGGTCGGTCTCCAGACCCGGCCAACTAAGAAACTTAACAGCGGTGACCACTTCACCAGCAGGAATTTCCTCCACAGTAGTGTAGTGAACACGCCCCTGACGGACGTTTCCTTGAGCATTCTTGGGAGGATGGGGACATCTATTTGCCCAATGACCAGGCTGGTTATAGTTCCAACATGGCCTGTTAGCTGGTGGGACATTGGAGCTGCCCTGCCCAGAGGTATTCTTTGGCAAGGAAATTGTGTACCCCTTGTGAAAACCAATTTTAGCTTGATTCTTCTTCTGAGGTGGGCGGTACCGGACATTAGCATTGGGTGGACGGTACTGGGTCTTGGATACCATTGGTGCCTTAGACTGAGAAGCACCTGCCTCAAAGTTTCTTTTGCAGTTCTTGGAAGCGGCATATATCTTATCATTATTCTCCTGAGTCAGAGTGTCACTGATAAACTCATTGAAGGTGACACACTTGCAGTTGCCCATTGACTTCATCAATTTAGGGGAAAGTCCCCTCTTGAAGCTAGCTATTCTCTTAGCGTCAGTATCGACGAACTCAGGAGCATACCTCGCCAGGTTGTTGAATGCCTGGAGGTATTCATTGAGACTCTTGTTGCCTTGGGTGAGCTTCATAAACTCAGTATGCTTAATGGCCATGAGACCAGGAGGGATAAAGTGTCCCCTGAAGGCTGCCTGGAACTAGTTCCAAATGATCTCAATGTTAGCAGGGAAGGTGGTCCTGTGATGGGTCCACCAGATGCCTGCAGGGCCTTGGAGCTGGTGTCCTGCATACGAAGCCTTCATGCCTTCAGTCAAATGGAGCAATCCAAACATTTGCTCTATCATGCTCAACCATTCATCCGCTTGTAAGGGTTCTTCTGCCTCACGAAAGATAGGAGGCTTTGTGTCCATGAAGTCCTTAAAGCTGCTGTACTGGTTCGGCTCGGGTCCCTGGCGGACATGACGATCCTCACGGTTAGCCATCTGACGCATAGCCTCAGCTAACATGCGCTGACTTTCCACAGCTGTCTGCATTAGCTCAGCTGGTGTGGGTGGTGGCGGAGGTGGTTGTTCCTCATTTCCCATGCCATGACCGCGACGAAGGTTATGAGCCATCTGCAAAATGTATAGCCAATGAGCACTGACGATGTGGAAATTTTTGTAGATGAATTGTATAATTATGCCAAACTGAGTCCATTGGAGGGAATGCATTTATATAATCAACAGAGGCACAATCATTCATCACAACCACACAACTCATCAAGCGCGTCAATTGACACATAAATTCGATGAACTTAACCAACAACGAGATCCATAGACCACAAAGATGAAATTCATCAAAGGCTCACATACGTGGAGCATAATACGTTCGATAGGTTACATCCAAGCCATAGTGGTTCCAAACTTACATCCAAAGATAACTTATTACAAAGCTACTCGTTCATGCATGAGGATCAACAAAAGACTAGCTCTTGCGCATTAGCTAAGTAGTAAGCTAAACCACGATCGTCCTTGGAGTCGCGTGTCAAGATCTCTCCTCCATCTTCATCACTAGCGTGCTCTAACTCCTCATCTTCCTCCTCATCGTGGAATGTCCTCGTGTCCATTGACCTCATGTCATCATCACCTTCACCATGATGACACCGTAACCCATCTCATCCTCATCCTCGTGGCGGTGAGAGGGTGAAGTTGATTGTGTAACAGTGAACCTCCTCATGGAGATTGTCATTGTACTCCTCAAAGAATCGCCACTTGTCGCTCTAGCTCTACCTGTCGCGCTCTCAACACATTCTCCTCGTGCAGTGCTTCATTCCGCTTGGTTCATCACGTGAATCAACATGCGTTCATAGTTGCGGTGAGCAACTGTCAACCTCTCGAACCTCAAGGGTCTCTTGGTCCCTTTCTGTGTTACTTGCTCCAAGCGGTCTTGAGCCACATTCCTCTCGGCCGGTCACACTAGCTAGCTCTCGTCCTCAGCCTTTCCGCCTTAGTAGGCTCGGGACGGGCTCACGAGGAGCTAAATGGTGACGAGGCGCCTGCCTCCAGTGGACTTGCGAGCAAAGTGAGCTTCGTCATGCGCCATCTCAGTAGCAAAAAGTTACAACGTAAGGGAGAATCATTTAAGGGATACGAAATTTAATTAGTCGGGACAATCATATTTTAAAGGAGGGAGTAATGCAAGAAATGCCATGTATGCTTGAACATGATGCATGCACGATCCGTCGTCCCTCACAATCCTAGAAAAATTTAAAGGCTAGCGAAATATACGGTGGCATACATACGCTCTCTCGTAGATACGGTAGAGCTAGTCGATCTACAACGATACGTTGTTAGTGTACCGCAGAAAATTTCATTTCAGCCCAAGAATTTCCCAAAATACATAAAAGCAAGCAATAAACTAAATACTTTCATACATACATCCCCGATGCATATACTCTAGTATCACAACCTACCCGTTAGAGATACCCACATTTAAGTACTCTCATAGATACATGATCAAACATGTAAGTATGCGAGCAACCACAACTACTCTCCCTAGACCAACGGTTGGATCGGTCATGCTCTCACAACTCCCACTTACCGTATGTAGAGGTATTTGATCCAAACATTACCACCCAAGCGGATGGCATCCATACAATAGCACGCCGTATGGATGACTTAACGTAAAACAAGCAATAACCCCCAAGTTAGTACTTAATAAGCCACCTAAGAGTCCTTATTTGGGCATAAGGGATATGACCACTGGCAATACTTAGTATTTAATTTAGGATTTTCACAAATACTTTTGTTTTAAATACACAAATGACATGTTTAGTGTCAAATCTTGCTCTGATGCTAGCTGTAATGTAACCCACCAAATCATAAGAACGTAAGTACAAAAACAATCACCGAAGCGATCAAATTCCCGCATAAGCTCCCATAATCCCGTCCGTAAAATCACGAAGGATTTCAACCAACTCTCGACATACAAACCAAGATCGTAGTGATTCAACACAACACATCATCCGTTACAACATTTCACAAGTAGCATTCGGATTACATCCATCAGAGTTCAAATAAAATATTACAAACCAAGTTTGAGTGTGCGGAAGCAACATAGTTTAGTACAAAACATCATAGTTTTCAAATACATTGCTAAGTCTGAGTCATGTCCCATTTATCGTATGAGAACTAGTAGAGATCATACTAACGGTCTAGTCTTCATCCCCAGCAGGGAGAAGGCAGTACTTGCAGCAACCAAAGTAGAACTGGTCATCTACAACAGGTGGGAAATAAACCCTGAGTACGAGAAGGTACTCAGCTAGACTTACCCGACAAGAATAAAAATAAACGACACCAAGGATCATGCAAGGCTTATGAGGTGGGCTAGCTTGACACAGTTGCATAAAAGAGCTTATGATTATAGTAACCAATTTAAACTTAGCATCAAGCTTATCATTAGTTACCGTCCACTAGATTAGCACCTGTATTAGAGCACTCACTTATTAGGAGCAAACAATATTAACCATAGCAGGTATAATAAGGTCATCATATCATCATATCATCATTTCCGAATCATTAAGTTATTAAGTGTATCTACATTGGAGATAAGCCCATCAAGTTCTCACTAACTGGGAGAGACGGCGATTCGAATTGAATTACAACTCAGCTGAGGGGGTATTCCTAACTCTCACCCCGACATACTTAGCAAGGGCAGCCGTGGGTCACCTTTTGGGACAACTCAGAACCAAATTCTTGGGTTCGATCAACAGCCAAGACTCTCGTGGATTACCCTTCCGCCAGATGATCGGGACTTTTAAATCACCGCCTTGACTCACGCCTCGGCTCCCTTCCGAGGCGCACTTTATACTTATCGACTCCGGCCCGAGGTGAGCTACTCGGCTTCGTGGTCGGTCTCCGCACCCGCCAACTAAGAGAGAGGCATGCGTTCAACATGAACAGAAAGGCTCCAAGAATCAGTCCTGCGGCGACGATGGAGTCACTACAAACCGGCAAGCCTTCGTCCGGGTCTTCATTTCAAATTAAGACTAGTTCTTTTTTCCACGATAGCAATTATAGCCAACCGTGCTACACATGTATCTTCCTATATCTCGCAGTGACAGAAATCACCCGACTTCTACAAGCGTTTAAGCAGGGCTAAGCACTACTCGAGCCTGAGCTACATAGGATTCAGGGTAACAATATCTGGACAAGGATTGGGTAACCAATGCAGCAATGGTTTGCATCCAACACCTAAACTTAATGCAACAATATATATATGTAACAATAATACTATAACTGCATTTTGGAAATTAGGAGGCTTAATATGCTCCGGAGCTTGCCTTTCACAAAGTTGCAAGGACGGTGGTCCGGGCACTCAACGGCGACCTCGTCTGGCACTTCTCCTGAAGGCTGCTCCTCCTGAATCTCCGGCGTCGACTGCTGCTGCTCGCTCGGTTCCTCGAATTCCAGCAGGGTTACTCCTTCCGGTACACCTATTGCATGCCGATGCAAAAGATAAATATCATGGATGCATAAGGAATGACATGATGCTCATGATGAATGAATCACAGTAAGTGTTTACCGAAAACATCACTGGACACTCGTTTACCGAGTAATTAGCTCTATTCAAATCACTTTAAGCATGTATCCAACTTAACTTAAAGAACAAGAGCAACTTACCTAACTTGCATAATCTAAGATAAAGATGCTCATCTTCAGTTAAAGACCTAACACCTAGGAACATTACCACAAACTTAGAAATAGTAAAGACATACTTAAAATAAAAGTTAAAGCTTCATATGCAAACAAGTAGTTACTTAATTCAATCATAACCAGAGTTCTATAAATCCAAATGACCTGCATGAGGACATTCTAGAAAGATTATGAAATTCTCTACAATTCATTTGTAAACATCAAAGCATGATTCTTAAGTTAACCAAATCAAATTCCAGTAGACCTAGAATCTGTCCCGCAATGACAGGGTTGCTAACTTAATTATTTAATGATGATGCAAAAGCATAATTTGATCAATCCAAGTTTACCAACTTGTTTTTCATACCTAAGAAACATCAGAAAGTAAAGTGCCAACTTCTAAATAATTTATTTAATATCCTTTTCTAATTTATTTAGTTAATTAGGTGATTTAAGCAATATATAGTAAAACTATTCATAAAAATCTACAAAAATTACAGTAGCTATCTCATGCTGCCCATAGACTACCATAAAAATTTCAAAGCCATTGGGCAAGTAAAACTTGTTGTATCTAAAATAACAGATGACATGTCTATTTCTAGCATAATTAGGAAACCTTATTAAAAAGTGTCAAGCAACAGATTTCCCATTTTTCCTAGCATCCTTATAGTATAAGAATAGCACTCATCAAATTTTACCTTTACTGGATCTATAGAAAAATTATGAAAATTCACACAAGATCCACCCATTAATAAAAAGAAATTCTATAACTTTAAAACTACACATGCACAAGCTCTGAAATTTTAACCAGAGCTTCTAATAAGCAATAATAGACTACCCACAAAATTTCATAATTTTTGGACCACAGAAACTCAAGATAAAATTCAAACAAGTTTACGTGTATCCAAAAACACATTTCAAAGTCCTATTTAATTCATCCAGAATTTCTAAAACATGTGCTCATATAATATTTTTATTAAATACTAGACAATACTTGGAACTCAACAAAATTAGAACCATAGCATTTGGATCTATATACTAAGAAATACAGATTTTTGAATATCAATACAAATTTGTGAAATAATAAAACAAAACAAATAAGGAAACAAAACTCAGCCACAGTTGGGCGGCCCAAGGAACAAATGTCCTGACCCCTGAAAGCAGCATGGCGCCCCAAGACAGGCGCTGCCCACGCTGGACTCCCTTTGAGCCTCGGCGGTCGACAAGGAGGGCCCAGCAGGCACAATGAGGGAAACAGGGAAAGGAGCGGACGGCGGAGTAGTTCACCGCCGGTGGCTCCTCCGGCGAGACCAACGGATCTACTGTGTTCGTCATACTTGCGCGCACCTAGTGGAACCCTCAATCGAAACTATTGTCACCGGTAAGGGTAATGGCGATAGCCATGGCATTGCATGGCCGCGGCTTGGCTGGCTCCGGCGAAGCGACGGTGTCTCGGCCCTAATGGCCGGCTCTCCGAGCTTCAGCGTCGCACACAGAAGCAAGCGCAAGGGGTAGAAAGATAAGGAAGGACCACAGTGGCAGCTAGCCACGTGGAACGCCAGCTCCGGCGAGGTCCCGTGATGGCGGCGATGGGGAAAATGGCGGCGATGGGGAAAACGGCGAAAATGGCGATGGGGAAAATGGCGAGGTCCCGTGATGACGGTGAGGTGGAGAGGGTAGAGACGACCACGGCATAGCTCTAGGTGAACTGGGCAACGCGCTTTCACGGTGGCGAGCAAGCGGGGCGAAGGCGGAGCAATGGCGGACGGCTGCGGACTCGACGCTGCGCGCGGAGGAAATGCAAATGAAGCAACGACTCGGTGGGCAGGCGCTGGGGTGGCTTCAAGACGCGGCTGCGACGCCAGGACATCCACGACGCGTGGCCTACGCGACAGAAGGCCGGCGATGAGTGGCAGACACGCGACGTCAAGCCTCTGAGCCGGTCGGCCACGGCGACTGACCGTTTTCTGAAAAAAAAACGCGATTCAGTAATCACCGACGATGACTGACAGAGCAGGATTGACGGTGGTTAGCTCCTAATCTATGACGAGTTAGTGGAAGATTTGAACATCAAAGCTATAGACCTATCTTCCCTCTACAAATTCTTTTTAATGACCAACACCTAAAACGCCATGGATCCGAAGTTACATGAAGCCAAAGTGAGCTCGATCCAACTGAAATGCAGTTAAGACTTAGCGTATTTTTCAGTGTTGAAATCAGCATGTATTTCTGACTTGTGGGCCATGTTTGAGCATGTTCTAGCCATTTTCATGAGTTCGTCATAAAACAACTTTTGTTCCTTGATAAATTTTCTACAACTTTTGTAAAGAGTGCACAGCCATGCAAAGTCTCTAAGTTGGACTTTTGAATCAGTCAAACAGTGGCACTCTAGGGTTCATTTCAAGTCAAACCTCCATTCAAGGGAAATTTTGTCATTTTGACCTACATGAACAATGTCCAAACAATTAACCTAAGTGTAGTTAAGGTGTAATAGACCATGATCAACCATTTTACAAAATTGTTATACCACTTCTAATGATCACATGTGATACAGAAATTAAAACAAACAATTCATACATATGTTTCAATACAATGTTTCACATGTTGCATGACCTTGTTGTTATCCTATACTTGTCACATTACTACCATGTTGCCATGCTTCAAGATATGAGAAATTCATGTTGCATTCATATGTTGCATTACTACCATTCACAAGCAATCCAGTACGAAACAAACAGAATATGTGAATGTTTCATATGTATGTTTCAGGGACCATGGCATGATGGGATAGATGATGCACATGTTTATGAAACAAAATGCAATTAGTAGAAGCCAAACACCTAGGGTGTTATAGCCCTCCCCCCTTAGAAAAATCTCGTCCCGAGATTTAGAAAGCGTACCATTTAGTATAGAAAGTTGGATGATTTTCCTTTAAATAATCTTCCCGCTCCCAGGTTGCATCCCGTTCACTATGATTACTCCAAACTACCTTGTATAACTTAACCACTCTTGTACGAGTCACTCTTTCTTGTGTATCTAGAACTTGCACGGGCTTTTCCTCATAAGAAAGATCAGATTTCAAGTTAACCTTCCTTGTTGCTATTCTTTCCTCAGGAATACGAAGA
The DNA here is from genome assembly GCA_904845875.1 of Miscanthus lutarioriparius. Lineage (NCBI taxonomy): Eukaryota > Viridiplantae > Streptophyta > Magnoliopsida > Poales > Poaceae > Miscanthus > Miscanthus lutarioriparius. The sequence continues at coordinate 65,494,934 of CAJGYO010000002.1, forward strand.
CACTTCTTCAGCTGGGACACATGGAATACCGGGAATATAGCTCCCATCTCATGGGGTAGTTCGAGCTTATATGCCACTCTTCCACTTTTCTCGATAATGCGGTAGGGTCCAACATATCGAGGCTCAAGCTTCCTTTTAATTCCAAAATGCTTGACTCCTTTCATAGGGGATACCTTCAAATAAACATGATCACCTACTTCAAACTCAATAGGTTTTCTTCTCTTGTCAGCATAGCTCTTTTGTCTAGCCTGTGCGACAGTCATATTCTTCTGTATAGTTCGGACTTGCTCTTCGGCTTCTTTTACAAAGTCAATACCATAGAATCTTCTTTCCCCGGGTTCCACCCAGTTCAAAGGAGTTCTACACTTGCGGCCATAAAGAGCTTCAAAAGGAGCTATTTTGATACTCTCTTGATAACTGTTGTTATAAGAGAATTCAGCGAGAGGTAACCAGTCTTCCCAAGAGCCTTTGCAAGAGATAAGACAAGCTCTAAGCATGTCTTCAAGAATTTGATTAACACGCTCAGTCTGTCCTGATGTTTGCGGATGATAGGCAGAACTGCGGATTAGATGAGTGCTAAGATTCTGATGTAAGCACTCCCAAAAGCGAGCCGTGAATTGCGGTCCTCTATCAGAAACAATGGATTTGGGTACGCCATGGAGACGTACCACATGTTGAAAATAAATCTCAGCATAATTGTGCTGGTGATAGGTAGACTTGACCGGAATAAAGTGAGCGGATTTAGTTAGACGATCTACAATAACCCAGATGAAATCACAACCCTTTTTGGTAGTGGGTAATCCAACAATAAAATCCATGCTAATTTCTTCCCACTTCCAGCCAGGAATAGAGAGTGGCTGCAACAGTCCGGGCCTTATGTGAATAGCCTTGACTCTGCAACAGTTATCACACCTTGCCACGTAAGCTGCGATTTCTTTCTTCATCTTGGTCCACCAATAATATAGCTTGAGATCTTGATACATTTTACTACTACCAGGATGGATGGACAACTTAGAAGAATGGGCTTCGGCCATAATTTGATTTCTAAGTTCTTTATCTTTGGGTACCACAAGTCTATCATTAAACCAGAGAATTCCTTTGTCATCGACCCGAAAGTGCTTGGTCTCTTGATCTTTCATTTTCCGCTTGATGTGAAACACACCCACATCAGCCTTCTAGAGTTTGATAATTCGACTTCTAAGAGAGCAATCCACAGTGATATTGTGGAGTACTGTAGGATGAAGGAGGTGTGCCAGATGAAAGTCTTCACTAACTAAGGAATTGCAATGGGCCTTTCTGCTTAAGGCATCAGCAACCACATTTGCCTTACCAGGATGGTAGTGCACTTGAAGGTTGTAGTCTTTGATCAATTCTAACCATCGCCGTTGACGCATGTTCAACTCGGGTTGAGTAAAGATGTACTTGAGGCTTTTATGGTCAGTATAGATGTTACACACATTACCCAGCAAGTAATGTCTCCAAATCTTCAGGGCATGAACAACTGCAGCTAGCTCTAAGTCATGGGTAGGATAGTTGACTTCATGCTTTTGAAGCTGGCGCGAAGCATAAGCAATTACTCGGCCTTCCTGCATAAGAACACACCCCAAACCGGTGCCACATGCATCACAATAGACATCAAAAGGCTTTTCAATGTCAGGTTGTGCCAATACAGGAGTAGAGGTTAGCAAGGTCCGCAAAGTATGGAAAGCCTCTTCACACTTCAGAGTCCAGACAAACTTCTCATCTTTTTGAAGTAGTCGAGTCATGGGCTTGGCGATTTTTGAGAAATCCGAGATAAAGCGACGATAATAGCCAGCCAATCCCAGGAAACTTCGAACTTCTGTGACCATAGTAGGTGCCTTCCACTCAAGGACTTCTTGCACCTTAGTAGGGTCAACCGAAATTCCATCACCAGATAACACATGACCTAGAAAAGGTATCTTGTTCAACCAGAATTCACACTTGCTGAACTTAGCATAAAGCTGGTTGTCACGCAACCGAGTTAAAACAATTCTTAGATGTTCAGCATGCTCTTCTTCATTCTGAGAATATACAAGGATATCATCAATGAACACGACGACAAATTTGTCCAATTTCGGCATGAATATAGAATTCATCAGGTACATAAAGTGTGCCGGAGCATTTATCAACCCAAATGACATGACGAGGTATTCGAACAAGCCATAACGAGTAGAGAAAGATGTCTTTGGTATATCTTCAGGATGAATTTTGATCTGATGGTAGCCACACCTCAAATCGATCTTGGAGAATACCTTAGCTTTGGAGAGCTGATCAAACAGAATATCGATGCGAGGAAGAGGGTATTTGTTCTTGATGGTAACAGCATTTAGGGGACAATAATCTATGCACATGCGCAAAGATTCGTCCTTCTTCTTCACAAAGATAGCCGGACAACCCCAAGGAGAAGAACTAGGCCGAATCAAACCTTTCTTCAATAGCTCATTCAACTGACTCTTCAGTTCAGCCAACTCATTGGGCGGCATTCTATAGGGCCTTCGAGATATAGGAGCCGCATCTTTAATGAGTTCTATCTTGAATTCTACATCACGGTCCGAGGTAATCCGGGCAAGTCATCGTGGAAGACATCCGAAACTCACGCACAACTAGTAGATCCTCAATGGCTTTGGCTAGGGTAGCATTGGCAGTATTGTGAATAGAGATATCACGAGATAACTGCACTAGAAAACCCTTCATATCCACAGATCCTCAACATTACCACACGGGTTGACGTGTCGATCAACACTCCATTCCCACTCATCCACTTCATTCCTAGGATTATATCAATTCCTACCCCGGTAGCACTACAAGATCCGTAAGGAACTCTCGATCCCCAATTTCAAGCTTTACATCTTTTACTACTTGGTTAGTCATGATATTATTCCCAAAGAAAGACTAATACAATAACCACCCTTGACAATTGTAATCACATTCATCTTATGCTTAGATGCAAAAGTAGAACTCACAAAGGAATGTGAAGCACCCGAATCAAAGAGCACAACTGCGGGGTGATCATTAACAAGAAACTTACCAATGGTGACCACTTCACCAGCAGGAATTTCCTCCACAGTAGTGTAGTGAACACGCCCCTGACGGACGTTTCCTTGAGCATTCTTGGGAGGATGGGGACATCTATTTGCCCAATGACCAGGCTGGTTATAGTTCCAACATGGCCTGTTAGCTAGTGGGACATTGGAGCTGCCCTGCCCAGAGGTATTCTTTGGCAAGGAAATTGTGTACCCTTATGAAAACCAGTTTTAGCTTGATTCTTCTTCCGAGGTGGGCGGCACCGACATTAGCATTGGGTGGACGATCTCGGGTCTTGGATACCATTGGTGCCTTTAGACTCGAGAAGCACCTCGCCTCAAAGTTTCTTTTATGCGGTTCTTGGAAGCGACATATATCTTATCATTGTTCTCCTGAGTCAGAGTGTCACTGATAAACTCATTGAAGGTGACACACTTGCAGTTGCCCATTGACTTCATTAGTTTAGGGGAAAGTCCCCTCTTGAAGCTAGCTATTCTCTTAGCGTCAGTATCGATGAACTCAGGAGCATACCTCACCAGGTTGTTGAATGCCTGGAGGTATTCATTGAGACTCTTGTTGCCTTGGGTGAGCTTCATAAACTCAGTATGCTTAATGGCCATGAGACCAGGAGGGATAAAGTGTCCCCTGAAGGCTGCCTGGAACTGGTTCCAAACAATCTCAATGTTAGCAGGGAAGGTGGTCCTATGATGGGTCCACCAGATGCCTGCAGGGCCTTGGAGCTGGTGTCCTGCATACGAAGCCTTCATGCCTTCAGTCAAACGGAGCAATCCAAACCTTTGCTCTATCGTGCTCAACCATTCATCCGCTTGTAAGGGTTCTTCTGCCTCACGAAAGATAGGAGGCTTTGTGTCCATGAAGTCCTTAAAGCTGCTGTACTGGTTCGGCTCGGGTCCCTGGCGGACATGACGATTCTCATGGTTAGCCATCTGACGCATAGCCTCAGCTAACATGCGCTGACTTTCCACAACTGTCTGCATTAGCTCAGCTGGTGTGGGCGGTGGCGGAGGTGGTTGTTCCTCATTTCCCATGCCACGACCGCGACAAAGGTTATGAGCCATCTACAAAATGTATAGCCAATGAGCACTGACGATGTGGAAATTTTTGTAGATGAATCGTATAATTATGCCAAACTGAGTCCATTGGAGGGAATGCATTTATATAATCAACAGAGGCACAATCATTCATCACAACCACACAACTCATCAAGCGCGTCAATTGACACATAAATTCGATGAACTTAACCAACAACGAGATCCATAGACCGCAAAGACGAAATTCATCAAAGGCTCACATACGTGGAGCATAATACGTTCGATAGGTTACATCCAAGCCATAGTGGTTCCAAACTTACATCCAAAGATAACTTATTACAAAGCTACTCGTTCATGCATGAGGATCAACAAAAGACTAGCTCTTACGCATTAGCTAAGTAGTAAGCTAAACTACGCATCGTCCTCGTGAGTCGATGTCAAGATCTCTCCTCCATCTTCATCACTAGCGTGCTCTAACTCCTCATCTTCCTCCTCATCGTGGAATGTCCTTAGGTCCATTGACCTCATGTCATCATCACCTTCACCATGATGACACCGTAACCCATCTCATCCTCATCCTCGGTGGCGGGGAGAGGGTGAAGTTGATTGTGTAACAGTGAACCTCCTCATGGAGATTGTCATTGTACTCCTCAAAGAATCGCCACTTGTCGCTCTAGCTCTACCTGTCAAGCTCTCAACACATTCTCCTCGTGCCAGGCTTCATTCCGTTGGTTCATCACGTGAATCAACATGCGTTCACAGTTGCGGTGAGCAACTATCAACCTCTGAACCTCAAGGGTCTCTTGGTCCCTTTCCTGTGTTACTTGCTCCAAGCGGTGCTGAGCCACATTCCTCTCAACGGTCACCCGGGCTAGCTCTGTCCTCAGCCTTTCTGCCTTAGTAGGCTCAGGACGGGGCTCACGAGGAGCTAAACGGTGATGAGGCGCCCGCCCAGCGGACTTATGAAGCAAAGTGAGCTTCGTGCGCGCCATCTCAGAGCAAAAAGTTACAACATAAGGGAGAATCATTTAAGGGATACGAAATTTAATTAGTCGGGACAATCATATTTTAAAGGAGGGAGTAATGCAAGAAATGCCATGTATGCTTGAACATGATGCATGCACGATCCGTACGTCCTCACAATCCTAGAAAAATTTAAAGGCTAGCGAAATATACGGTGGCATACATACGCTTCTCTCATATACGGTAGCTAGTCGATCTACAACGATACGTTGTTAGTGTACCTGCAGAAAATTTCATTTCCGCCAGAGAATTTCCCAAAATGCATAAAAGCAAGCAGTAAACTAAATACTTTCATACATACATCCCCTGATGCATATACTCTAGTATCACAGCTACCCGTCAGAGATACCCACATTTAAGTACTCTCATAAATACATGATCGAACATGTAAGTATGCGAGCAACCACAACTACTCTCCCTAGACCGATGGTTGGACGGTCATGCTCTCACAACTCCCACTTACCGTATGTAGAGGTATTTGATCCAAACATTACCACCCAAGCGGATGGCACCCATACAATAGCATGCCGTATGGATGACGAACAGAAACAAGCAAGAACCCCCAAGTTAGTACTTAATAAGCCACCTAAGAGTCCTTATTTGGGCATAAGGGATATGACCACCGGCAATACTTAGTATTTAATTTAGGATTTTCACAAATACTTTTGTTTTAAATACACAAATGACATGTTTAGTGTCCAATCTTGCTCGATGCCACCGTAATGTAAATCCGACCAAATCATAAGAACGTAAGTACAAAAACAATCACCGAAGCGATCAAATTCCTGTACTTAAGCTCCCATAATCCCGGTAGTCCGGAAATCACGAAGGATTTCAACCAACTCTCGACATACAAACCAAGATCGTAGTGATTCAACACAACACATCATCCGTTACAACATTTCACAAGTAGCATTCGGATTACATCCATCAGAGTTCAAATAAAATATTACAAACCAAGTTTGAGTGTGCGGAAGCAACATAGTTTAGTACAAAACATCATAGTTTTCAAATACATTCCCAAGTCTGAGTCATGTCCCGCAAAAGCATTATCAGGTACGAGAACTAGTAGAGACCGCGCCCAACGGTCTAGTCTTCATCCCCAGCAGGGAGAAGGCAGTACTTGCAGCCACCAAAGTAGAACTGGTCATCTACAACAGGTGGGAAATAAACCCTGAGTACGAAAAGGTACTCAGCTAGACTTACCCGACAAGAACAAAAATAAATGACACCAAGGATCATGCAAGGCTTATGAGGTGGGCTAGCTTGACACAGTTGCATAAAAGAGCTTATGATTATAGTAACCAATTTAAACTTAGCATCAAGCTTATCATTAGTTACCTGTCCACTAGATTAGCACCTGTACTAGAGCACTCACTTATTAGGAGCAAACAATATTAACCATAGCAGGTATAATAAGGCTGTCATCATCATATCATCATTTCTGAACCATTAAGTTATTAAGTGTATCTACATTGGAGATAAGCCCGTCAAGTTCTCACTAACCGGGAGAGACGGCGATTTGAATCGAATTACAACTCAGCTGAGGGGGTATTCCTAACTCTCACCCTGGCATACTTAGCAAGGGCAGCCGTGGGTCACCTTTGGGACAACTCAGGAACCAAATTCGTGGGTTCGATCAGCGCCAGCACTCTCAAGGATTACCCTTCTGCTAGGACGATCAGGACTTTTAAATCACCTGCCCTTGGACTCACGCCTACGGCTCTCTTCCGAGGCGCACTTTATACTTATCGACTCCCTACCTAGGTGAGCTACTCGGCTTCGTGGTCGGTCTCCGCACCCGCCCAACTAAGAGAGAGGCATGCGCTTCAACATGAACAGAAAGGCTCCAAGAATCAGTCCTGTTTACATACGAGACGAGTCACTACAAACCGGCAAGCCTTCGTCCGGTCTTCATTTCAAATTAAGACCGGTTCTTTTCCACGATAGCAATTATAGCCAACCATGCCACATGTATCTTCCTATATCTCGCAGGTGACAGAAATCACCCGACTTCTACCGCGCGTTTAAGCAGGCTAAGCACTACTCGAGCCCCGAGCTACATAGGATTCAGTGGTAACAATATCTGGACAAGGATTGGGTAACCAATGCAAAGAATGGTTTGCATCCAACACCTAAACTTAATGCAACAATATATATATGTAACAATAATATCAGAATCTACATTTCGAAATTAGGAGGCTTAATATGCTCCGAGAGCTTGCCTTTCACAAAGTTGCAAGGACGGTGGTCCGGCACTCAACGGCGACCTCGTCGCCTGCACTTCTCCTCAAGGTCTCTCCTCCCTGAATCTCCCAGCATCGATCGCTGCTCCTCTCTCGGTTCCTCGAATTCCAGCAGGTTACTCCTTCCGGTACACCTATTGCATGCTGATGCAAAAGATAAATATCATGGATGCATAAGGAATGACATGATGCTCATGATGAATGAATCACAGTAAGTGTTTACCGAAAACATCACTGGACACTCGTTTACCGAGTAATTAGCTCTATTCAAATCACTTTAAGCATGTATCCAACTTAACTTAAAGAACAAGAGCAACTTACCTAACTTGCATAACCTAAGATAAAGATGCTCATCTTCAGTTAAAGGCCTAACACCTAGGAACATTACCACAAACTTAGAAATAGTAAAGACATACTTAAAATAACAGTTAAAGCTTCATATGCAAACAAGTAGTTACTTAATTCAATCATAACCAGAGTTCTATAAATCCAAATGACCTGCATGAGGATATTCTGGAAAGATTATGAAATTCTCTACAATTCATTTGTAAACATCAAAGCATGATTCTTAAGTTAACCAAATCAAATTCCAGTAGACCTAGAATCTGTCCCGCAATGACAGGGTTGCTAACTTAATTATTTAATGATGATGCAAAAGCATAATTTGATCAATCCAAGTTTAGCAACTTGTTTTTCATACCTAAGAAACATCAGAAAGTAAAGTGCCAACTTCTAAATAATTTATTTAATATCCTTTTCCAATTTATTTAGTTAATTAGGTGATTTAAGCAATATATAGTAAAACTATTCATAAAAATCTATAAAAATTACAGTAGCTATCTCATGCTGCACATAGACTACCATAAAAATTTCAAAGCCATTGGGCAAGTAAAACTTGCTGTATCTAAAATAACAGATGACATGCCTATTTCTAGCATAATTAGGAAACCTTATTAAAAAGTGTCAAGCAACAGATTTCCCATTTTTCCTAGCATCCTTATAGTATAAGAATAGCACTCATCAAATTTTACCTTTACTGGATCTATAGAAAAATTATGAAAATTCACACAAGATCCACACATTAATAAAAGGAAATTCTATAACTTAAAAACTACCCACAAAATTTTAAACATGTGTTTGCAATAATAGACTACCCACAAAATTTCATAATTTTTGGACCACAGAAACTCAAGATAAAATTCAAACAAGTTTGCATGTATCCAAAAACACATTTCAAAGTCCTATTTAATTCATCCAGAATTTCTAAAACATGTGCTCATATAATATTTTTATTAAATACTAGACAATACTAGGAACTCAACAAAATTAGAACCATAGCATTTGGATCTATATACTAAGAAATACAGATTTTTGAATATCAATACAAATCTGTGAAATAATAAAACAAAACAAATAAGGAAACAAAACTCAGCCACAGTTGGGCCGGCCCGAAAGAACAGCGGCCCGCGAAGCATACAGGCGCGGCCCAAGACGCGGCGTGGCCCACGCTGGACTCCCGCCTGAGCCTCGGTGGCTGACAAGGAGGGCCCGCGCGTCAGCGAGGGAAACAGGGGAAAGGAGCGGACGGCGGCGTAGTTCACCGCCGGTGGCTCCTCCGGCGAGACCAACGGATCTACTGTGTTCGTCATACTTGCGCGCACCTAGTGGAACCCTCAATCGAAACTATTGTCACCGGTAAGGGTAATGGCGACAGCCATGGCGGTGCACGGCCGCGGCTTGGCTGGCTCCGGCGAAGCGACGGTGTCTCGGACCTAATGGCCGGCTCTCCGAGCTTCAGCGTCGCACACAGAAGCAAGCGCAAGGGGTAGAAAGATAAGGAAGGACCACAGTGGCAGCTGGCCGCGTGGAACGCCAGCTCCGGCGAGGTCCCGTGATGGCGGCGATGGGGAAAACGGCGAAAACGCCCTTACCGAGGCTCGATTGACCCAACGGTGAGGTGGAGAGGGTAGAGACGACCACGGCACAGCTCTGGGTGAACTGGGCAACGCGCTTTCGTAGTGGCGAGCAAGCGGGGCGAAGGCGGAGCAATGGCGGACGGCTGCGGACTCGACGCTGCGTGCGGAGGAAATGCAAATGAAGCAATGACTTCGGTAGGTGGGCGGTAGCGCCAAGGCGGCTTCAAGAGCGCTGCACGCGACGCCAGGACATCCACGGCGCGTGGCCTGCGTGACAGAAGGCCGGCGACGAGTGGTGGACACGCGACGTCAAGCCTCTAAGCCGGTCGGCCACGGCGACTGACCGTTTTCTGAAAAAAACGCGATTCAGTAATCACCGACGATGACTGACAGAGCAGGATTGACGGTGATTAGCTCCTAATCTATGACGAGTTAGTGGAAGATTTGAACATCAAAGCTGTAGACCTATCTTCCCTCTACAAATTCTTTTTAATGACCAACACCTAAAATGCCATGGATCCGAAGTTACATGAAGCCAAAGTGAGCTCGATCCAACTGAAATGCAGTTAAGACTTAGCGTATTTTTCAGTGTTGAAATCAGCATGTATTTCTGACTTGTGGGCCATGTTTGAGAATGTTCTAGCCATTTTCATGAGTTGGTCATAAAACAACTTTTGTTCCTTGATAAAGTTTCTACAACTTTTGTAAAGAGTGCACAGCCATGCAAAGTCTCTAAGTTGGACTTTTGAATCAGTCAAACAGTGGCACTCTAGGGTTCATTTCAAGTCAAACCTCCATTCAAGGGAAATTTTGTCATTTTGACCTACATGAACAATGTCCAAACAATTAACCTAAGTGTAGTTAAGGTGTAATAGACCATGATCAACCATTTTACAAAATTGTTATACCACTTCTAATGATCACATGTGATACAGAAATTAAAACAAACAATTCATACATATGTTTCAATACAATGTTTCACATGTTGCATGACCTTGTTGTTATCCTATACTTGTCACATTACTACCATGTTGCCATGCTTCAAGATATGAGAAATTCATGTTGCATTCATATGTTGCACTACTACCATTCACAAGCAATCCAGTACGAAACAAACAGAATATGTGAATGTTTCATATGTATGTTTCAGGGACCATGGCATGATGGGATAGATGATGCACATGTTTATGAAACGAAATGAAATTAGTAGAAGCCAAACACCTAGGGTGTTACAGGCAGCAACCTGAGCGGCTTCCCATGGGCTTTGCCCATCAGTCTCAATGCTCCACCCATGCCACAACGGTCTTGTGGGGTTTTGCGGCACGATGAAGGTCACGACGTACCATGGTACATCTCCCAATGGTACCGCCTGCCTCCACATGTAGCTGGGTGCCTCCGGGTACCCAACTGAACTGAGCACCCTCCAGAGCAAAGTGGGAGTACCGAACTGGTCCAGAAAGGTGCTGCTACCAGTAGGAAACACGGGCGCGGCCATCTATATCAAAAGGGGATGCAATTCACGTGAGAGGATTATTTTGCTGAGAGATTGCACTTTAAACTTGGGATAAGCAATTATAAGGGAGGGGTAATGCAATATGAATGACATGAGTGAATATGATGCATGCGCGTTCCGTACGTCCTCACAAACCTATTAAAATTTAAGCTTTAGCAAAATATACGGTGGCATACATACGTTCTCTCAATTAGCGATAAATAGTCGATCTACACGGTGCGTTGTTAGCGTACCTGCAGAAACTTCATTGCAGCCCAACCCAACAAGATATAATGCTAATTACACAAGCAGTAATTAAGATACTCTCCATATATACATCCCCCGATATATATACTTGATATCCAAACTACCCGACAAATGTACCCACAATTAAGTACCTTCATATATACATGTATGCAACATGTAAATACTCCAGTAACCACAACTAGCTCTCCCCTAGATCGACGGTTAGACGGTCATGCTCTCACAACTCACTCTTACCTTAGCGTAGAGGCGATTGATCCATACATTACCATTCAAACGAATGGCATCCATGCAATATCACGCTGCATGGACGACGAAATAGAAACAATCAATTTCTCCAAGTTAGTAATTATATATAAGCCACCTAGAAGTCCTTAAGTGGGCTATAAAGGATGTGATCACCAGTACACCATAATTTTTTTTTTGATTTTTGAACACTTATATATAACTATAAGTTGGAAAACCATTTTTACAACAAAAGCTTTTGTTTTAAATAGCCGTAAGACATGTTTAATGTTGAATCTAGCTCTGATACCAGCTGTCACAGAACCGACCAATTTATAAGAGCACAAGTACAAAAACAATCGCCGAAACGATCAAATTCTCGAACTTGAGCCCATATAAACCCGGTAGTCAACTAAAATCTCGAAGGATTTCAAACCAACTTGCATACAACCAAGATCATAGTAATTCAACATAACATATCGTACGTTACAACATTTCGCAGACGTTCGCAAATAGATTACATCATCACAGAGTCATCGTTATTACAAAATAAGTCTTGTAAAACATGCAGAAGCAAATAGTTTAACTCACACACTCGAGTTCAAATACACATACTGGTTTGCTGATCACAGCCCGCAAAAGCATTCAGATAAGAGAACAGAGATCATGCCCATGATTTAGTCTTCATCACCCGCCGGGTGGAGACAATACTTACATAATCCCTGATATAGAAGGTCATCTGCAACAAGAGGGAATAAACCCTGATTACGGGAATGTACTCAGCTAGACTTACCCGCCAGAAACCAAAATAAATGACACCAAGGATTATGCATAGCTTAATGTAGTGGATCTGGCTGACACTTTCTTTTTGCAGAAAAGCATAAGTAATAATAATCAAATCTTAGCTTTGGACTAGCAAAGGACTTTTAGCCATTAACTCATCAACTATATTAGCACCGTACTAAGCAATCATTTTATTAGGGTGCAAACATTAATAACCATATCGTATTCATTGTGGCAACCTTATCATCATCATCCATTTAACCATATCGTTAAATTAATTGAATCTATGTTGCCAGCCGCTCACCAAGTTCTCACTATCCGGAGAGACGGCGATTCAATCGATTCCTATCCAAATAGAGGGGTATTCCTAAACACAAACCCCGCTTCTCCCGCCGTCGAGTCGCAAACAAGTCACCTTTGGTATGATTCAGAGTCGCGAGTCCGATCAGATCGACATTCTAGAGAACCACTCTGCCAAGGTTGTTCGGGACTCGACCCGCCTTGGACTTATGCCAATGGCTCTCCACACATCCTTACTACCAATGAGAATGCCGCCATTTGCTCGTCAAGGCCCCCCGGCCGAGTCGAGCTACTAGGCTTCATGGTCGAACGACTTATCCGGCCAAATAAGTGTTAGGCTACGCTCATGTTAACCACCGGATTTTGGTCAATTTCGAAGATGACAGTGGACCCACATGCGGAAGAAGAGTGTTCGACAAATAACGCAAGCGGTCGGCTAAATGCTTGTGCGGGTCGGTTTATTCCGAAGGCGGTAACTCCATTCGGAAAGCGAAGATGGCAAGCAAAGCCGATCGAGAAGATGAAAGTTGTAATAATAAAGGACTCGAGAGTTTGGGGCAAGGAATCGTAGTTTCCAAGTTTATTTAAAGAGTTCCTTTGTAAATCGTAGTCTTTTAGGACTCGTGTTTCGCCTAGGTATAAATATTGACCCTCGACCATTGTAATAGGCGTTCACAACCAAATCAATACAACCGCCCCGTGCCAACTTTCGAGTCCTTTTGTCGTGTCGTCGAAGTTCTTCGAGAGGAGTCATCGATCCGTCGACCTCCGTAAGTTCCGACAACCTTGTTATCATGTTTAGTATCATGCGGTGGATTTAGACGTGATGCAAGTAGTCTTGTTTGTTTTCAATGATCGTCTGGCGGATCTTTGCTTGACAATCAAGAAGTCTTTGCTTATACTTTGTTTATGAGTAGATACCGCGGCGGCAAGCGTTTGCTCAATATGCTTAGTGGAAGCAAGATGCAGTTATCGGCTCTATTAGATTACGGCAAAATCTAAATAGATTCATCAAGTTATCCTGTGTTGCATGTTTTAAATATTTTATATATTTGTAACACACTTTTGCCCAATCTAGATTGATATTGTTCGCCCTCTTCTATGGTTTTATTCGAGCTTCAATGATCATTACTTTCATAATACCTTTGCAAATAGATAACATGCTCGTAATGGCTGAATTATTTTAATCTAGATTGTCACATGTTGTGGGTTCATGTATGTTAATCACGTTTAAGTTTTTGACGAAACTAGGTGTCGTATGCGAACGGCTTAATCATGTTTATCTACACGTTCCTTCTTCATGGACCCCAACTCTATTTGGATTGTTTGAGCTTGGATATGCATTAACGCATAATCAATTTCACTTGTTCAAACATGTCTTCCCATGCATATGCATTCGGCAATCGAGATCTTTACGTATGTCCATCCTACGATTAGCGAATGATTTATAAACTTGTTGGCGCATGACTTCCTATAGCTGTATGTCGTTGTAAAATAACCGTGGGCGTATATACTGAATATGCTCGTTTCACCCGACATGTTCCGGTTTGACATTTAATCGCTTTTATCCCTTGTCAGCTTTTTTTCAGTCAAACCGACCGCACGCCCGGATCACGAAGCACCCGGCACCCGATTGAAGCCACGCTTTTCGACTTGTCGTAAAAGCGCACGCATCGTCACATTTTGTGTCAACACACTTTTGGCACACGGTGGGACAATCTGCTAGTTCAAGATGGCATCCGAGATCAACAATGATCATGTTCTCGATGTAAGCATGGCGTAATTGCGCGATAATTACAAGGATTTAGTGCTACAAGCGTGAGCAATACCAACGGAAGTGCTTGATGTCTTTTTCCAAAACAAGAGCAATAAAGTATTTCAAAAGCAGTCAATGCCAAGGGTTCTTCTTCCGCATCAAACCGATTACATCAAGAGGAGGATGCTCAAGATGGCAGCCCCGGTTTATAAAGCTATGGGAGAAACCATGACAAACCATCACACAAACTTTTCCAATACCTTTTCGGCAATCATGGTCAGTACTTTTGGCCCAATGGTTGATAAATACTTCGAGGAAAATGTTGGACCACTTAGTGGGCCGATGCTTTTCAATGTTCCAAAGCATCAAGAGAAGCCTGTTGGAAAGGAAGTAGCGTCGCCTTCAAATATAGGTGGATTGACTCACACTGAAAAGCAATCACATCCCACTTATGGCCAGATGACATTTGGTACCACAGGAGAAGTGCCACTTTCAGCTTATAGAGTTTCTCCGGCATCAAATAGATTACAGAAGAATATGTATGGAGATGGATATCAAGAATTTACTGATTACAGTGCTATCAATGCTGTGCCAAACCCAGGGTATAGAAGTATTTCAGGATTGCCTTCTGGAGTGCAAGTACAAGGAAACCAGGATCCAGGTATTGATGTTTTGATGCACAGGATGGCTGATATGATGCAGAATCAGTTCGGCTTGAAGCCAAAGAATCAATCCTATTCATACAAATCTCCTTATCCAGAATGGTACAACAGAGTGGCATTGCCTCCAAGGGTGAAGCCTCCAACAGATTTGACCAAGTTTTCTGGTCAAGATGATACTAGTACCATAGAGCACATCGATTCGGTACTTAATGCATTTTGGAGAAGCCGCTTGGATGAAGCATGGAGGATTCGATATTTTCCTTTGTCTCTTACAGACCGGCTTTCACATGGTTCATGTCTCTACCACCAGCTCATTCCATTGGTACGTAAGTAACTAGAGCGAAGTTTCATTCATATTTCTATACGGGTACCAATGAGAAGAAATTGGTTGATCTCATGAGTCCGAGGATGAGAACAAATGAAACACCATTGGAGTATCTTCGCAGATTTAGGGAGACCAAGAATATGTGTTATTCTCTAAATTTACCGGATGATCAACTACCGGAATTGCTATAGTAGGAATGTTGCGAATATCGGGGAGAAGTTGTTCGGTTTAGAGTTTGATGATCTTGGTCAACTTGCACAAATTTAGCAGCCTATGAGTAATCAAGCCCAAGGATTCGTGAGAGATAATCGCTTTCGGAAGAACAATGCCACTAATGAGGTGTATCGGGGCTTTACGGATGAAGCGAATCGAGTATATTGATGAAGATGAGATAGCTACACCGAAAGTTAAATTGGGACAAGGAACCCACTCAAGTTAGTCAACGCTGGTTGAAACAACAAAAGGGAACCTATGATTTTGATGTTACTAAAGGCATGACTTTTTGCATTGTTGATAAAGGAAGGACGCATCAAGTTACCGTAGGACATCCTATGTTACGTCCCAAGGAGTGAAAGACAAAAATATTGTGGCTTTCATAACACTAATTCTCATTCTATTAATGATTGCCGAGTGTTCAGAATGCGAATCCAGAAAGCTATCCAAGAGGGACATTTGAGGTTTGATGGCAAGATGAAAATTGATGATCAGCCTTTTCCACAAAATATGATTTCTTTCTCTGTGAATGTGGTATCTGCCAATGATCTCAAAGGTAAAGGCAAGGTGAAAGTGTTGACTTCTGATAGAGCAAAGGAGAGTGGTGCTGTTGACCCGGATCGGCAAATCACCAGTAGAGAGCTGCAGCATCGAGTTCGGTTTCAGAATAGCCGAACCGAGAAAGGTCAAACTTCCAAATCCAGAGTTACATCACGTATTTTGCTAAACAAGTGGCAGAGAGAACAAGAGAAGGAATACTGTAAGAAACAATGGTTTATGGAAGAATGCCGGAGGTATGAGGAAGAAGTATACCAAAGGGAGCAAGAAGAATACATGACAGAACAGGAGCAGTCTCATTGGGGTTGTTCGTTCTTTAGGCATTGTTGGAATGAAGGTTTGAGGTTGCCTGCAAGAAATAATTGTCCGGAGTGTAGTGCTCAGTACTCCGAGTATAGGCAATCTCGAGTCAACCGCCGTCCCGTCTATGAAAGACTTGGAACGAAGATTCCTGAAGATGATCGGCGCTTAAAAATAGGTGGCTTTGAGAATCAGCAAAGGAAAAGAGTTGCAGGTTCAGGTTGGATTCATGATAGAGTGCATAATGAAGAAGCTGACTTTTGTAAATACGTATGGCAAAAAGGACAGTGGTGTCCTCCAGGCCTAAGGAAAAGCCAGAAAAGAAGAGTACAACGATTGAGGAATAGGGAGTTGGAACAAGAAGTTGCCGAAACAAAGCAAATTTGGCGTCCTAAAAAGAAGCCTGATGGATGTGGTCCTTCGGCTAATGCTTGCATGGCTTTCTTCCTCCCATCAGAGTTTATAGCTCCCGAAAGCCAAGATTTCCAAGAAGAGGTGTACTCTGATTTTGATGAAAGTGAATGTCAGGATTTGATGGCTCAGCTTGTATTAACACAGCAGGCTGTTTTTGATAAACCAATCAAGAATCGTCACTTGAGGCCACTCTATTTAAAGGGATATGTCAATGGCAAGCCTTTAACTAAGATGTTTGTCGATGGAGGGGCTGCTATCAATATCATGCCTTATACTACCTTCAGGAAACTTGGGATGACTAATGAAGAATTACTGAAAACTGACATGGTGCTTAGGGATTTTGCTGGCAATCCTTCCGATACCCGAGGTGCTATCCATGTCGAGCTGACTATTGGGTCAAAAACTCTGATTACTACCTTTTTTGTCATTGATGGCAAGGGGGCATATAGTCTACTCTTGGGCAGAGATTGGATCCATGCTAATTGTTGCATTCCTTCAACTATGCATCAAATTCTCATTCAATGGATTGGAGATGATGTTGAAGTTGTACATGCTGATAATTCGGTAAGTGTTGCTGCCACGGAATCTACCTATTGGGAATATGAGGGCGTCGATTGTTTCTCTGGAAAAGTGTGGAAAGAAGGTCCTGTAAATGTTTTTAGCGAAGGCCAACAAATGATCCAAGCAATCGGCTCTCATAGCAATTTTAATGGGGAATCCGTCGATGGCAACAAAGGAAAGTTGGGGCGTGGTTTTATGTCACCGATAAGTTGGAGGAAATCAATGTTGGTGATGGTTCTAAGCCAAGGCCGATGTATATTAGTGCAAAGTTAGACCCGAATATAAGTCAAAGTTGATAGATTTGTTGAAAGAGTTTAAAGACTGCTTTTGCTTGGGATTACACGGAAATGCTCGGATTGGATCGTTCCATTGTTGAGCATCGATTACCCATTAAACCTGGGTTTCGTCCTTATAAACAACCTCCAAGGAAGATATACAAAGAGGAGGTATTGGCCGATGTGAAGAAGGAGGTTGAAAGGTTAATAGAAGCAAACTTTATTCGGGCCATGCAAGTATGCAGAGTGGATTTCAAATATAGTACCGGTATATAAGAAAAATGGAAAAATGAGAGTTTGCATAGATTTTAGAAATCTTAATAAGGCTACTCCCATGGATGGTTACCCAATGCCAGTTGCCGATTTACTGGTAGATGCGGCAGCAGGTTATGAAGTCATTAGTTTTATGGATGGTAATGCTGGCTATAACCAAATTTTTATGGCAATAGAAGATATTTCGAAAACAGCTTTCAGATGTCCTGGTCATATTGGTTTGTTCGAATGGATAGTCATGACGTTTGGGTTAAAGAATGCTGGTGCAACTTATCAGAGAGCTATGAATTATATTTTTCACGAGTTGATCGGCAAGATTGTAGAAATCTACATCGATGATGTAGTAGTCAAGTCTAGAAATCATGAAAGACATTTAGCCGATTTAAGAAAGACTCTGGAGTGCACAAGAAAGCATGGATTGAAGATGAATCCAAACAAATGTGCCTTTGGAGTTTCGGCTGGTGAGTTTTTGGGATTTTTAGTTCATAAAGGAGGAATTGAAGTTGGGAAAAAGAGCATGGAAGCAATAGACAAAGTTGTGCCGCCAACTAATCTCATAGAATTGCAATCATTGTTAGGCAAAATCAACTTTGTAAGAAGATTCATATCCAATTTATCAGAAAGAGTTTTACCCTTTTCCCCCTTTATTGAAGCTCAAGAAAGATCAAAAATTTGTATGGGGTGACATACAACAAAAGGCTTTTGATGAGATCAAACAATATATGAAAGCACCACCTGTGCTGGTACCTCCACAACTTGAAAAGCCTTTTAAGTTGTATGTGGCGGCCGATAGCCTAACGATAGTGCAAGAGTTTGAAGGAAAAGAAAGAGTCATAGCTTATTTTAGCCGAAAAGTCATTAGACCCGGAAACAAGGTATTCGACTCACGAGAAACTTTTGCTTGTGTGTGTATTACTCCTGTACCAAATCACGGCACTATTTGTTGAATTCCGAATGTGTGGTGGTTTCTAGTTTTGATGTAATCAAACATATGTTATCAATGCCGATTTTGAATGGAAGAATTGGCAAATGGATTTTAGCATTGTCGAAATTTAATTTGAGGTATGAATCGGCAAAGGCGGTAAAGGGTCAAATTATTGCTGATTTTATTACCCAACATCGGGATCTTTACTGTTGAGGCGATAAACATTGTGCCTTGGGCCTTGTTCTTCGATGGGTCATCTTGCAACAAAGGTGGTGGTGCTGGTATTCTTTTGATTTCCCCACAAGGAAAAGCTTTTGAGTATGCAGTCCCTATTGAATTTCATGTTACTAACAATCAAGCGGTATGAATTGGCTTAGAGGGCTTCACTTCTTATAGAAGTAAAGGCCATTGTTGTTGAAATCTTTGGGGATTCTGAGTTGGTGATTAATCAACCTGAATGGTCGATGATGAATGCAAGAATAATGTGTTGAGAGAATATTATGAGGAATGTAGAGAACTTTTGAAGAATTTTCTCGATAGTAACCTTGCATCATATCCCTAGAGAGTACAATGAAGAAGCAAATAAGTTAGCTCAAGTCGCTTACGGATATCGAGAGAATCGGGAAGTTTTTACTATAGAGGAAGATGTTTTAAATATCTGATCCAAAGATGGTGATTGGAGATACGAAGTTACCAATTATCCTGAAAAATCCATCTCAAAGGGTTTCCCGAAAACTTAGGTACAAAGCTCTCAAGTTTGTGTTTCTTGATGATCGGTTATATTACAAGTCCATCGATGGAGTATTGCTCAAATGCTTGAGTCGAAAGAGGCCAAGAAAGTGATGTATGAAGTTCACGAAGGGTTGTGTGGTGACATCACGACTTATCGGATGAAGTGGATAATTAGGAGAACTGGTTATTTTTGGCCAACTATGTTGGAAGATTGTTTTGAATATTACAAAGGGTGTCACAATTGTCGAAATTCGCAATATTCAAAAAGTTCCAGTCTATTCGCTATGAATCCTATAATCAAGCCTTGGCCGTTCTCAGGAGGATGGGGAATAGATTTAATTGGTCGATCAATCCTCCTTCTAGTAAGGGACACAAATTTGTACTTTTGGCCACGGATTATTTCACCAAGTGGGTTGAGGCTATCCCTTTGAAGAAAGTAACGTCGAGAAAATATGATCAGTTTTGTTAAGGAACATATAGTTCACAGATTTGGGATTCCTCGACTATAACAACCGATCGGGGACTCAATTTACTTCTTGAATTTTGTGACTTTGCCAAAAGTATGGGGATTAAGTTATGTAATTCTTCTCCTTATTATGCACAAGCTAATGGTCGAAGCGAAGCATCAAATAAGATTATGATTAAAATTATCCGAGAAGAAGATTGATGAAAAACCAAGGAAATGGCACTTGGTTCTTAATGAAGCAATTTGTGGGCTTACCGAATGGCTTGTCATGGATCCACTCAAACGTCTCCCTATGAACTGGTTTATGGGCATCATCTTTATACTACCATGGGAGTTACTAAGTTAGATTCAAAGGCGGTTGTGTTACTGAAAGAATTGGCAAAAGAAGATTATAAGAGTCTCGATGATGGATGAATTGGAAGATTTACATTTGATTCGTCTCAAGGCATTGGAAAATATTGAGAAAAATAAAATACGCGTTGCTAGGTATTATAACAAAAGGTTAGGTTTGAAACAATTCATGAAGGAGATTTGGTTTGGAAAAATCTGTATTGCCAGTTGGGACAAAAGATAGAGCGTTAAACAAATGGTCTCCAAATTGGGAAGGTCCTTTCCGAATTGTAGAATGTGTGCTGGCAATGCATACATATTAAAGACTTTATTCGGAGAAGAGTTTACGAGCTATTAATGGAAGATTTCTTAAGAAATACTACCCCAAAGTGTTGAGGTTGGTTCAGAAATATAGATCGGAAAAACCGGCGGAAGGAAAAAATCGTCTTTGGCCTAGAAGATTGGATACATGACTAAAAATAGCCGATATTGTTCATATCGCCTTTAGCCTAAAAAAATCGAGATACGAGATTGGAAATAGCCGATATCGTCTATATATCGCTTTAGCACAAAATAGCCGATCACGGTTTGCATCGCCTCTAGCACAAGAATGTTTATCCAAAAGCGGGTTGTTTTCGGCATTTTTCGATAATCGCAAGTGGGATTTTACCGAAAAGAATCAAAGAAGTAAATATCATTCCAAAGGATGAGATTATTTATAAAAGTTCATCCTAATACAAACTACTCCTCAAATAACTTATTGAGGACGGATTGAGGGTTTGTGATTTCGGCAAGGGCAGCAGCATGATCGTCGTAGGCCTCCAGACGCTCTTCGATGTCGTCGACTTCGTCCGGGCGTCCTCCAACAAAGCCAATGGTGCCGGGAGTAGTCCTCGTTGGTTTGGGAGGTCATTGCCGCCACCGAGAGAAGCGCCGAGGTGCACACCTTGGGTGACGGCCGATCAATGCGGCCGTCCACAAAGACTCAGGCGTGCCTCGATGTCTTCCCCGAGCATTCACCTTGTCGGCAATCTTGTTCGCCGCCGTCTTCAAGCGGTCATTTTCCGCGGAAAGAGCTGGGCATGAAAGAAAAATGAGTCGGCAAGCAAAGGAAGTCAGGATGATAAAATTAAATGAAGATATCAAACCCGGTGATGGCGTCGCAGAATTGTTTCCGCGATCCTCCCATTCGGCTTGATCGATGCCGAACTTCTTGGAGACTTCGCCTAGCTCCTCCGGGCTTCATCCCTCTCTGGCGAAACTTAAGCGCTTCCTCGTGGGAGTATGGGTGGTATGCATCTGCTGGCTCTGCCGAACCCCAAGGGTTGGAATGGTAAGAGCTTGAGGAGTCGGAAGACCCGGAGGAGCCGGAAGATGGAGTTCCTGTTGAGCCACCGACCGGAGGGAGGAGATGGTATTGACTGAGCTGATGACTCTTATCCCGATGAATGGGGAGGAGAAATCGGAATTAAGAGATGAACGAGGAAATTACAAAGGGGGCAAAGAACCGAATCATACCCATGACGCCAGTAGCTGCTGATGCTCTGCTTTCCTTGACCTCTCCGTCGGCGGGGCGCTTGCCACGGTTGCCGCTGTTCGTCATTTGCTTTGACGGAAGTTAGGGTTTCTTTCTAGAATGAATCAGACGAAGGAAGTGGAAGAGACGGATGTGAGAACGCTGAGGCAAAGATAGTGATGAAGGCCAATGGGAGGAGCTATTTATAAGCCGAAGCGAAAGATCGTGGCGAATTCCACGGGGTTGTGGGACGAGAATCCCGAACGGCGGAGTAGGTTTTCTCCTTTTGATGGACCGTTATCGGGTGGGCAGTCCGAGTTAAGCCGAACGTCGCTTGAAATATCTCCATGATTTATTGAGCCAACGTTGTTCGGCTATACCCTCACAGTGTTTGGATTGGATTCGTTTGGTTATCGGAAGAATGGAGACAATCGGCTACATTCTAATCGAGTAATTTAAGGGAAGATGGCCGATTGCTTTTTTCCCGAACGGATGAAAATAAGTGGACATAAAGTTGTTTAATCAAGGAAAAAGGGTATCACACTTAAAGTTTATTACAAGCCTAATGTCTCTGGGTTCGAAGATGATTGATCGCTTCTATGGCCTCGGTCCCATTCGCTAACATTATCTAGCACTTTGTGATCTTCATCTTGAAACTCTGATCTTTGGATAACTTGTTTTTGATCTGCTGGTCTTCTTTGATGGTCGAAGCTATTTTTAGTGAAGTTGCTTCTATGTTCTTGGCAGATTAGTTATATGGGCCTGTGAGACCCGAATTTTGGCATTCATTCGGCTAGTTGAGCTTCAAGTCTGATTTTTTCATCCTCCATGGATCTCGATTCAGGCTCCAAGGTTGCTAAAGAATTTCTCGTAGTCCGGATATGAGAGTGAAGATCTTTAATCTCCGCTTTTTCAAAGATCTATCCTTCTGCAGAGCGGCCCTCGAAGATATGTTCTTGGTTGCCCTTTTCACCATAGCAAAGTGATCATCAAGATGGGCTGCAGATTCTAGGGGAGCTTTGAGAGCAGAAGGGATATCTTGATCAATGAGTTCAAGGAGGTCTTTTATCTGGTCTCAAGCATTACGAACCGGACTAATGGTATCCTTATTCATGAGAATAATCACTTCTTTTAGCCGAGCTTTGATTCTCCGGTGACAAAGTTTGATGAGAAGTGATCTCTTCACCTTTCTCAATAATGTAGTCCTCAATAGAGAAGGAGTAACTGGTGGTCAGTTTAGTGATGTTCTTCTAAACAAAGAGAAAGAAAGAAGGTGTTAGCCGATTGGGTAATTTTGCTAAAAATATAGTATGAGACAAGGCGTTACTGTGGCTATGATTGGTCATCGGGATGAGTTATACCGCTTGGCTTTGGAGGACTTGATTGAAGGTTCAGAGGAGACGGATCTGGAGATTGATCGGGAGAAGTTTCCTTGCCGCTTCATCTAAGATCTCATCTATTTTCGATAAAAGTAAGTGATAATGAGCATAAGAGATAGATGTTGTTAAAGAGAAAGGAGAGGAGAATTGGTTGAGCAATGTTACCTATAGTCTCATCGAGGTTTATGAGCCTTTGAACCTTCACTTCATGGGTCTCTGAAATTTCGCTATCATGAATTTCTTCATCTTGATAGAAACTTCAGGGGTTGGTTCTCTGATGCCCGAGGTATTACCCGTGTGGGAATTTCGACTTGTGGCTGCGAGTGGAAGGAATGAATGTAGAGATAGTCAGGCTTACTGCCAAATGAAATGGTTGACCTGATAAGAAAACAGAAGGTTCATGCCTTAAGGGATAATCTGGCTTTCTTGGTCCTTGGTTTCTTGGGTAAGAGAAAACTTTCAGGTGTTTTCCTTTTGTTTTTCCTCTGGAAGATCAGCAAAATTGAAGTAACAGGGAGTTCTTATGAGTGCCTTTAGAGG
Source organism: Miscanthus lutarioriparius (assembly GCA_904845875.1). Taxonomy (NCBI): domain Eukaryota; kingdom Viridiplantae; phylum Streptophyta; class Magnoliopsida; order Poales; family Poaceae; genus Miscanthus; species Miscanthus lutarioriparius. Next base: position 65,518,505 of record CAJGYO010000002.1, read on the forward strand.
TGCTGAATCCAAAGTTGCGAAGTTTTCATGAATTCCTTTAAGTTTGGAGCATCAAACCCCAGAGCGGGTTTGGGACCAAATTTTGATATAATCTTGAATTGCTTTGGCGGGGAAGTAAACTCAAGATCCTGTGCATAACCGGATGTTAAAATAAGAAGTGGATTCAAGAATAAGAAATGATGGGCATAATGAAATTACCTCACCGTCGGAAGCAAAATCGGGTTGCAAGTTTTTGCATAAAGAATGAACTGCTATATTGAAGATATGAGCATGCCATTCTTGCCACCAAGAGACAAAGAGGAGATGAGCAGCATCTATTAGCCCAAATGGAGATGGTTCATATATTGGTAATTCCCATCCTAATTCAAAGACCTTCTTGGCTTCCATTCCTTCATTATTGCTTCCCTTGATTTTATGATTGTTGAGAAGAGGAATTTTGAAGCGGTTAGTCGCATCCTAATTGTCTGGCTACCATGTTGGGATAATAGAACTCATAGGTGGATTGTACTAATCTCCCATGATGAAATTCGGTGGCAAAGTGCAAGGTTTGATAAAGGAGTTGAAAATCTCTGTGGATTCTTGGCACGAACAACCAATTTCATAGCTAAACTTGCGGGGCAAAGTCGATCTTCATTTTCCTGTAAGGAAACCAGAGCACATTGCGAATCCTTTGAAAAATAGCTTGAAGAGGTGACCAATGTCTATATCAATGCTTATAGATCTTTCTTTGCTTCCCCATAAGTCGACAAGCTTTAACCTTTCTTTGTCTTTGCCTTGAAAGATAGTTAAGCGAGAGGAAGCTTAGGTTGAAGAGGCTCACAGGGGTTATCGATGCATATATAGTTGGAGCCACATTTGAATTAGCCACCAGGGGCCGTTCACACAAGAAATTTCTCCACCTTGGCACATCCGAAGGGTGATCGATGCATCATATGATAAGCGGACCCTAAAAGATATTTGCCTAATGGGATCTGGTGCACTGCAGACTAAGTCTTCAGCCATTACCATGTGATTCGGGGTTGGTTCATTGGATTTTCCACAAAAATGAATCATAGCCACATATTCATGAAAGCTTTCAACTCTTTGTCGAGACGGCGCCAGATGCATTCATGTAATTACAATATGTTTGACCCATCCACATCCGAACTAACGGCTCTTTGATTACTCTTGCTCTTGTACTTATAAGGATATCTGGCAATGACACATTCAAACCAAATCATCATGTATACGTCGGCTAGAGTGATGGTCATAATACCATGGCGAAGATAAAGGCATTGGTAGCGTCGGACCAAAAATGAAAGTCACTATCGAAGAAGGGAATCATTCTGGTGTCTCTGCTAAAGATAACTCCGGACAATGACCGATGTCCCGACCGTCCCGATGGTCTGCTGCTCTTCTCCAACATTCTCCTGTACCGCTTCGCCATCCGGTGATTGGGGGAATGGCCAATTCTTGAACGTGTTTGGCCATCGGTTTGGTGAGGTAATTCCGGACTTGAAAGGAATTCTTTGAGTTTCCTTCTCAATGATTTCGGAAGGGTCGGGGTTTCCCATTGGGCCAAGGAAATAGGAGTCGGGGTTGGCGGCGTAAGGGATCAAAATCTGCTCTTGTACTCCTTTAGAAGATGATTGAAATCGAGGGGAATAAGTCAAAAGAGGAGCGGAAGGATGGGATGAAAGTTGCGAATATAAATAAAGTTTACCTCTGGGATTTCATCCTGGGTCGCCATTGAAGATTTAGAGGAGGTTCAAGTTATTGTTTGAAAGATTGAAATTTTGGGCGGCGGCTGCGGTTTTGAACGGTGATGACCTAGGAGGATGAAAGAGCTTGTGGTCAATTTCAGAATAAAACAACTTTTATCCCGAAATTGAGGGGCATGTGTTAACACTTTGGATTTTGGTCAATTACGAAGATGACAAGTGGACCCACATGCGGGAAGAAGAGTGTTCGACAAATAACGCATGGCGGTCGGCTAAATGCTTGTGCGGTCGGTTATTATGCAGGCGGTAACTCCATTCGGGAAAGCAGAAGATGGCAAGCAAAGCCGATCGAGAAGATGAAAGTTGTAATAATAAAGGACTCTGAGAGTTTGGGGCAAGGAATCGTAGTTTCCAAGTTTATTTAAAGAGTTCCTTTGTAAATCGTAGTCTTTTAGGACTCGTGTTTCGTCTAGGGTATAAATATTGACCCTCGACCATTGTAATAGGCGTTCACAACCAAATCAATACAACCGGCCCCGTGCCAACTTTCGAGTCCTTTTGTCGTGTCGTCGAGTTCTTCGAGAGGAGTCATCGATCCGTCGACCTCCGTAAGTTCCGACAACCTTGTTATCATGTTTAGTATCATGCGGTGGATTTAGACGTGATGCAAGTAGTCTTGTTTGTTTTCAATGATCGTGCGGCGGATCTTTGCTTGACAATCAAGAAGTCTTTGCTTATACTTTGTTTATGAGTAGATACCGTATGCAAAAGTTTGCTCAATATGCTTAGTGGAAGCAAGACAGTTATCGGCTCTATTAGATTACGGCAAAATCTAAATAGATTCATCAAGTTATCCTGTGTTGCATGTTTTAAATATTTTATATATTTGTAACACACTTTTGCCCAATCTAGATTGATATTGTTCGGCCCTCTTCTATGGTTTTATTCGAGCTTCAATGATCATTACTTTCATAATACCTTTGCAAATAGATAACATGCTCGTAATGGCTGAATTATTTTAATCTAGATTGTCACATGTTGTGGGTTCATGTATGTTAATCACGTTTAAGTTTTTTGACGAAACTAGGTGTCGTGCGGCAGACGCAGGTTTTAGATTGGCTTAATCGTGTTTATCTACACGTTCCTTCTTCATGGACCCCAACTCGGCTGGATTGCTGAGCTTGGATATGCATTAACGCATAATCAATTTCACTTGTTCAAACATGTCTTCCCATGCATATGCATTCGGCAATCAGATCTTTACGTATGTCCATCCTACGATTAGCCGAATGATTTATAAACTTGTTGGCGACGACTTCCTATAGTCGTATGTCGTTGTAAAATAACTTCGAGGGCGTATATACGGAATATGCTGGTTTCACCCGACATGTTCCGGTTTGACATTTAACTTTTTTATCCCTTGTCGGTTTCTTTCAGTCAAACCGACCGGCACGTTCCGGATCACGAAGCACCCGGGCACCCGATTGAAGCCACGCTTTTCGGCTTGCTGTGTGTGCGGCACAGTGCGTCACATTTTGTGTCAACAGTTCAACATGACATGAGGACGTACAGCGTATCGGTCCTTAAACGACTCAGACGGAGTCACTATGTTCAAACCTACACAAGACTCCGCCCGGTCTTAATTCATTAATCACATGGTTCTTTTCCACGATAGCAAATATAGCCAACCGTGATCCACCTCATCCTATAGCTCGCAGTGACAGAAATCACCGACTTCTACCGCACTAAGCATGGCTAAGCATTTAACCCGTTCCTCGAACTTAAATAGGATTCCAAAGTCGCGATATCTGGACAAGGAAAGATATATAATGCAGCAATTGGTTCCAACCAATTCCTATACTTAATGCATCATCAACAATAAAAGGTACTCAAAGTATTTGTAAAAACATGGGAGGCTTAATATGCTCCGGGGCTTGCCTTTTCGAGAACGAGGAAGGTTGGTGGTCGAGGCACTCGGGCAAATCCTCCATGGCATCGCTTGCTGTTGGCTTCCTGCACCTCGGGTTCCTCCTCCTGGTTGGTTCCCTTGAACTCCAGCAATGTCACTCCCTCCGGCACACCTATTGTATGAATGCGCAAGATAAATATCATGGATGCACATGAACGAATGTCAGGGATGCTCGGGGAATGCACATGTTCGCTGTAGTTTGCATATTCCAACTTAAGCCCTATTCAAATCACTTTACTTACCAAGTTTATACAACCTAATGTATAATTGCTCATCTTCAGTTAATGACCTAGCACCTGCACCTAAGCATATTCTCAAGTTAGGCTAACCCCTAAACAATCAACGATTACATTGCAACAACATACACTCAAGCATTTGTATTTCAGCAAAATAAAGACTATGTAGCGGTACAGTAAACTAGCCATAACTGGAGATTTGTAATTCCAAATGACATGCAACAAGACAATCTGGAAAGCTTATGAAATTGTCTACAATTAATTTTTAGACCTCAAAGCATGATTCGACACTTTACCAAGTCGAATTCATGAATCAACAAAACCCTGTCCTCACAAGGCAGAGAGTAAGCAAAACTGGAACCTAACTTTAAACAGCTGTAGTTTCTAAACTATTAGGCCAAATGCCCTCAAATTTTGACAGGAGCTAGATACATAAATTATATACAACTTTTGTATTCATCACAATCACAGAAAACTAAATTATCATGGGGAACTTTCCAAAGTTCCCAGATCTGTCCCGAGGGACATAATGCAAACAAATAATTATTAACTTATGATATAAACACTTAATTGGACAAAACCAATTTTACTAACATATCACACATATCACAAGAACACCAGAAAGTAGGGTGTCCATCACCAAAACATTTCTTTTAATACCTTTCTTAATTTATTTAATTAATTAGGGGAAATAGTAAACATATATGAAAACTGCCCCATTAATTCTACAAAAATTACGGTAGACACTACATGCTCTAAGTAGACTACCATAAAAATTTCACACCATTTGAGTAAGTATAACAACCTACACAAAAATGGTAAGGCAGAATGGCTTAAAATGGCATAATTAGGAAACCTTAGTGAAAAGTGTCAAACAACAGATTTCATATTTTTCCTAGCATCCTTAATGTACTAGGACACTCTCCAACAAATTTCATGGTCATTGGATTCATAGATAATTTACAAAAATTCACCCAAGTATCTACCAGTGATAAAAGGAAAATCTATAACTCAAAAACTACACATGCAATGACTCTAAAATTTTAACCATAACTTCTACTATACAAGACTAGCTTACCCACAAAATTTCATAATTTTTGGATCAAAGAAACTCAAGATATGATTTAAACAAGTTTGCATGCATTCAAAAACACTTTTCAAGTTCCTATTTAATTCATCCAAAATTTCTACATAATGTGCTCAAGACATATTTTTCTTAAATACTAGATGTAACTGTGAATCTAACAAAATTGGAACCACCCAATTTGGATCTACAAAACAGGAGATACAAAAATATCAAATCAGCATTCAAAACTGCATTTTTGAACTATCTTTCTAATACTCAGTCGCTGACAACTGGGGTCCACCGGTCAGCTGGGCCTGCGTGTCATAGACACAGAAACAGAGGACATGGCTGCAACGGCGTGGAAGACGGCATAGCTCGCCGGCGGCGACCTTACTGGCGACGAGGAGGGTACCTCCGTGCTCGCCATGACCTCCCGCGTCGGTTTACCTACTAACACTAAGCTCTAGCGGACTCCAGGGACGTCGGCCACGGCGCACGGTGGTTCGGCCATGGTGCACGGCGGCGCTCCGGCGAACCCCAGCATTCGATGACCAGACAAGGCGCGCGTAAGCTTCCAGTGACCAATGCGGACCTGCCTATGCTACGGCTACTGGCTACGGTGAAGCGGTCAGGCGTGGCCGCGTGAGATCACCGGCGGCCACCATGGCGGCCATGTCACGGTGGTGCGCGGTTCGGCAATGCCGCTTACCTAGAGCTTGTCTGGTTCAGAGAGAGTGGCGGCTCGGTTCGTGGGGTGCTCGTAGAGCTTTGGGCGGGACGGTGGTGGCTGTGGTGCCGCGGCGAGCTCGAGCGAGCTCGGCAGACCGATGGCATTGGCGGTGTGCTGCTGTGCTTCGGCTGTGAATGGGGAAGGCAACGGAGGAGTGAATGATGGCAGAGCGCGCGCGGTTGAGTGGAGAGGCAGCAGGGCGTCGTCCACTTCAAGCCGGCCAGCGTGCGGCGCGGTCAGGCCAAGTCAAGTGCGTGGCGGCCACGCGGCGGCAACCTCCTAGCCACGGTCGGCCATGACCGGTCTAGTCAGAACGGCCATCAGGCCTGATGAAGCCGACTGACAGCGCCATTTGGAGCCGATGGATTTCCGAATCCTTTGATCATTAGCGCAAACTCCCTAAACAAAAGTTGGAGACCTATGTGCCAGCTACAAAACTCATTTAGAGACCAAAGTCTAATTCGCAAAGGATGGAGAGTAAAATCATGTCAAAGTCGAGTTCATGAAACTGTTTTTCAGAGTTAGCACTTAGAAAAATTTTGTCTCTGGAATAAGGGGTAACTTTCGTGTTGTAATCCAATTTTGAGCATGTTCTGCACATTTTCATGAGATGGCCATAAAAGAACTTTTGTTCCACATATAATTCTCTACAACTTTGCTTTAGGTTGCTCAGACATGCAAACATCCTAAGCTACACTTTTTAAACAGTCAAACACAGGAGCTCTAGGGGTCCCATTTGGTCAACCATGACTTGGAAACCTAATTAGGCAAAATGATCAACATGAACATTGTTCCTAATGACATTCTAAGTATGACTAAGGTTCTTAGAAGGATATTTAGCCACACCATACATTGGTCACACAAGAATCAAGCAAGTTATGTACTGACACAATGAAAAACACATGAAATGTTACAATTGTTTCATAGTCATGTTTCACATGTTTCATGATCTTGTTGCATAGTACTAACTAACCATGTTTCACTAAAGTGTGTTGTATATGTTGCACTTGAGTGTTGCACCCTATTCATTTCATAAACAAACATACATGATATATGACCATATGTTACAATGTTTCAAGAGCATGTTTCATGCAATATGAACTCATAAATGGATGAATGATGCTCATGTTTATGAAATGCAAGTGCAATTGTGGAAGCCAAACACCTGGGGTGTTACACTTGATGTCCTGAAGGCAGCCCTTGGCATAGTCTACGATGGCCTGCAGGTGGTGCAAGCGGAGGGGACCAGCTCGCTCGCGTGATGGGCTGTAGATATCACAGCATGGGTGCGCCAGCTGGAGAAGGAAGCTCTTCACTCAGGGATCACCCAAGCCTTCGCCACCGCCCGCTCGCATTATGATGAAAGCATCGACTTGGAGGCGATTAGCCTCGGTTTCGCGCCTGGCTACGAAGCCTCTAAGCTGGATGAGATAGAAGCGGCAGTGACTCCTCTTGCGGAAACCCTAGTGAGCAAAACTGAAGACATGGTTCTCCCCCAGATGTAACACCCTAGGTGTTAGCGTTGCATAAATTGACTTGCATTGCATGAGCATGAGCATCAAGCATTCATATTTACGCTTTTACATTTGAAACATATGAATGAAACATACGAAACATGCCTTGTTATTTCATGTTTTCTTTGTGTATGCTTATGATCATGAGTGAATAGGTGTAAGTAGTTGATGTGAGTCACTAAAACATATTAGCTACACTTATGATGACTAGTGGAACAATGTTCATGAAGATCATTTTGTCTAATCAAGTACTTAAGTGATGCTATGTGTGTTGAACTAGATAGCCCTATGTGTGACCAATGCATGAAATGAGTGTGTGACCTTGAAAATAGCTTAAACATGTTTAGAGTATCATTATGAACAACTTTGGTATTCATGGCTAGGGCTAAATGAGTCACTAAGTCATAGTTCATGTATGAGTCATCTTTTTAAGGAAGCATGTTTGACCAAGTTTGAATCATATGCTAGATACTTTGCATGTAGGTGGTCACTAAAGCAAAGTTGTAGTATTTGATATAGTGAACAACTTTTATTTTTGGGTCATAGACTAGTTTAGCTCCTAACATGGTCGAAATTAGCTCACAAGAACCAAGATTTCACTGTTTTCTGCACTTAGGCGATTTTGCTAAGTCTGGTACCCTGACAGTGTTGATAGCCCTACTTTAGGAAGACATAACTCGAGATTGGTTGAGGATTAGAGTTTGAGTTCTAAACAAGAATTGGAGATGGTACTTAGGGCAACAATTTTTGTTTTAGGGTCATTCGGTGAATCGCTTTGTATCATGAGGAACTTCCCTGCCAAAACACGCTGTCAGGACTTAGCATCGCGTGGTGATCGGCCTTTAATCAATTGGCTTCGGCTGGTAAACGGTCAGTCTGTGGGGCTTGCGCCACAAGCGTGGACATAGGAACGGCAGCGGTCACGGCTTACCCTGCCCAGCGGCCCCCCGCCGAGCCAGAGCAGGCCATTATCACCCCGCACTCGCCCGCTCCCTCCCCGCGCTCACTATTTTCATTTCCCTGGCTTCCTCCTTCGCCTTCGCGAAGAAGACCTGGTAGCCGAAACCTTATCCCCGCCCCGCCATCGCCATAGCCAGCGCAAGCTTGCGCCGAGCCGCCCATTCGTCACCACAGCCACCCCGCCGTGCTCGCACCATCCCACCGCACCTACTTTTCTTGCCGTAACCGCACGGTAAGCCTCCTTGCCACGCACGGCCGTCGCCATAGCTCTGCCACCACCCTCCGTCGCCGTGGTCCCGCCTAACCCGACCACTGCAGGCCACGAGAGCGCGCGCAATAGGTTCCTTGTAGTCCAGCGATGCTCGTCCGAGCTTTAGTAGGGGCCACCGAGGTAGTCACCGGCGTACCGCCGTCGTCCCGCCTCGCCGAGCCACCATGGCCACCGCCGTCGTCACTAGCGTCGACGATAGGGCCGGCCAAGTAGTGCAAACGATGCGCCTGGTTGAGTAGGTCATACTATGAAGACGTCACCGCCGGCAACCTCGCCGTCGGCAAGCTTTGGCCGCGCCAGCAGCGTGCAGCGCCACTCTACTTTGAGTCAATGACGCGTGGGGTCCTCTGTCAGCGGGTCCCACCGGTCAGCGACAGTAGTTTTGAGGGATAGTTCATTTGATTCTAGATTTTGTACTGTTTTGTAATATTTGTATCTCCAGTTTTGTAGCTTCAAAAATTGTGAAATAAATTTGGTAGCGTTCCTTAGGAAGTGTAGTATTTAGGAAAAATATAGTCTTGATACTTACAGTAGAAATTTTGGAAGATTTAAATAGAAGTTTGAAATGTGTTTTTGAATGCATGCAAATTTGTTTATTTTATATCTAGAGTTCCTTTGCTCCAAAAATTATGAAATTTTTGTGGTAAGCTGTTCTTGACATGTATAACCTCGGGTAAAACTTTGAGGGTCAGTGCATGTATAGATTTGTAGTTATATATTTTCCTTTTATAATTAGGTAATCCTTGTATGATTTTTTATAAATTATTTATGAATCCAATATTCATGAACTTTGTTGGAGGATATCCTAGTACCATATGTATGCTAAGAAAAATAGGAAATCTGTTGTTTGACACATTTCAATAGGGTTTTCTATTTATGCTATTTTAAACCTTTATGCCTTATCATTTTTGTATAGGATGTTTTGCTTGGTAAAATGGCATGAAACTTTTGCAGTAGTCTATTGGTAGCACTAGTAAGCCACTGTAATTTTCTGAGAATTTATGATGCACATTTGGTATATGTTTATTATTTAACCTAAGTATCTTGGTAAATTAATAAAGGCATTTAAATAAATAGTTTGGGCATGGACATTATGTTTTCTTGAGTGTATTTGATGTCCTTGTACTGTTGGTATGATTGGTGAAGTCAAATTTGGAATGTTTATATGCAATAGAAATATCGTTGCTTTATAATTCGGGAGAGAAGAGTTTTCGGACAGATTCTTTGGTTTAGAATGTTGCGTAGTCAAAATGATGTTTTCTGTAAAAATGATTAATAACAAAGTTGTAAGTAACTTCTTCATATATATTGTGTTAAAATTTCAGAGCAATAGGCCAAAGGGTTTAGGATTTATAGCTGTTTAAAGTTAGCATTTCCGAATTGCTTGCTCTCTGAAATTTCTGGACAGCGCTGGATTGATTGTCTGTTTTGGTTAAGATTAAGTGTGAATTAGCTTTTGGTGATTAAATAAGAGTTGTAGACAAATTTATAAGATTTCCAGAAAGTCTAAGATCATAGCATTTGGATAAGTAGAACTTCAGTTATAAGTAAAACAAGCAGCTGCTGTTTTGTATGTAATGAATGAATTGTAAATGTGTTTGATTAAGTAATCAAGAAGAGATATGCACCTACTCGGAAAAATATGATGCATTTGTTAACACCATGCTGTTAAGAATACTTATACGAATGCATTCATCATGTGTTATCATTTTATACTTGTACGCATGTATGCATTCGCAATACCTTATGCCATATTCATGCATATAGGATCGACAGAGGAAATAACGTTGCTGGAATTCGACGAAGTAGAGGAAGGGGACCAACAGGAGAATCCTCAAGCCGTAGCTCCTGAAGGCATGGAGCAGAATCCTGAAGAGCTTCCGAAGTGTCCCGACCATCGCCCCACTTCTTTTCTGAAAGGCAAGCCCTGGAGCATTATAAGTCTCCTAATATTTTACAAATGATTACTAAGTACTTATGATTGATGCATTAGGTTATAAAAGTTGATTGGAAGCCCTCGATGCATATGAATTCCTTGTCCAGATGTTACACCTTTCACCCTGTATAGGTCTAGGATCGAATATATGCTTAGCCCTGCTTAGACCGGTAGAAGTCGGGTGATTTCCTGTCACCTGCGAGATATAGGTGGATACCGAAGCACGGTTGGCTATATTTGCTATCGTGGAAAAGAACCATGGGGTAATGTAAATCGAGACCGGGCGGGATGTCGATAGAGAAACAATAAGACATGGAGGTTTTGGGTGTGGATCTATCCCTGTCTATGTCGATTAAGGACCGTACCATTGTTGGCACTTTTAACAAGATTGAACGCATGCCTATCACTTAGCTGGCCGGATAACTCGTTCTGACCGCGAAGCCGAGTAGCTCAACTCAGGTCAGGACCCGTTCTGTTGTGCGCTCCTTGCAGGGGGTGATCAGACTAAGCCCAAGGGCAGGCTAGGCCTAAATATCCTGGCATCTGGTGTCCCAGATTGTGCGGCGTGGTACAGACCCGTGAAATGTGTACCTGAGTTGTACCAAAGGTGACCCGACACGACCCCGACGGGGGAAGTGTGGGTTTGTGTTAGGAATAAATTCCCAGCTGGTTGAAATCGATTCGAATCGCCCTCTCTCCCGGTTAGTGAGAAACTTGGCTAGCCCCAACATCGTAGTAATTGTATCATGGAACATGATGGTTCGAATGAATATGGAATTACAATACCTGCTATGGTTATTATTGTATGCTTTTAAATGGATATACCACATGTTTGGCACAGGATAGTTGCTAATCTAGAGATGGATAGTTATAATTAACCTGATGTTGGAACCATAATTGTATAACTAAGTTAATCGCTTTTATGCAAAATGTTGTCAAGCTATCTCCACTTATACAGCCTTGCATAATCCTTGGAGTCATTTTATTTCTGGTTTATGATGGGTAAGTCTAGCTGAGTACCTTCTTGTACTCAGGGTTTTATTTCCCATTGTTGTAGATGGCACTGTGTATCATGGTTATTGCAAGAGTTGCTTCTATCCCGCCGTGGATGAGGAGTAAGCCTTGGGCAGGCTTCTTTAATAATCCCTATCTTTGCTTTTGTGGACCGTGATCCTACTTGGCACTATACTAAACTATGTTGGAACCTTTACTTTCAAACTTAATTTGCTTCCGCTTTTCTCTATCAAACTCGATTTGTAATAACTATGTTTCATACTCTAATGATGAAAATATATCGGTGAACTTTATGTAATATGTGGCATGTATGTTGAATCATGTACGATATTGGTTGTTGTAAATCGTTTATCAAGACCCGTTGTGGTACTCGACGGACTACCGGGTTTATATGGGTTCAAGTATGACAGTGCGACTGCTTGCGGGCCGCCATTGTACTTGGACTCTTATAAATTGGTCAGTTCTGCGACACAGGAGGGGGTAGTTAGTTGAATGGGTTTGATGGACATTATCTTTAATCTGTGGACAAGTGTCAACACTTTTGTATCTTAAAAACAGATTCGTAATTTTGTTTCGTTAAACAAATTCGTAATTTGGTTTCGTTTGATTGAACTTGCTTTCTTCCCTTTTCGTATTCAAAAAAGAAGGGCTCATGCAATCCAACCCTTCCATTTGTTAAGACCGTAGGGCCCGAGGTGTGTAAGAGGGAAACTTCGATTATGCTCATGAGCAAAGTTACCGCAGCCGTCGGGGCATGGGTTTTTTGTAGTCTGACCAGGCATGCTCGGTTATTCATTCCCACAAACATTGCCACTAACCTTAATGTGAGGAAGAGGTCTGATGCAGTGACTGTTTCATAAAAAGGGGGTATTTATACCTTTATTAGCCCCCGAGTGAGATCCGGCCCCTTGCAGTTTGCTGGGGTCGAATGTCACTAGAGACCGAAGAGAGGATAGCGAAACTACTCTTGTATTCGCACGTACCCCTTCCTTATGATTTTAGCTATCGTTCTGCGACTGTGCGTTCGGTCTCCTTGCAAGTCAAACCTTCCCCGAGCCCCCACGCGTGGCGGGGATTCTGTCAAGGGTCAGCTTGTTTTTGTGACTGTCGCCCCGTCCGTGGTTTTCGCAACCAAAGGGGTTGAGACAACGTCACTTGCCTCAATGGCTCGAGTGACGCGCTTGATGAGCTCGCTAATGGGTGTGTTCAAATAGAATCCGGTCCCATTGCTCATGACAGGGTCGGCAAAGCCCTCGAGTGGCATTCCGTTGCTCCTTAACCTCCCTCAATGGGGATTCTATGGGCTCGGCTAGAGGCTGGATCGAACGAGAAGGTTGAGATGACCCTATCCGCCTCTATGCGGATTGGGCAAAGGCCACTGAGTCTCATCTATGTTTTTCTCCCCTAGCTCTTGTTCGACGCGAGGCGGCCTCAGGCCCGTCGCGGGCCGGCCTTCGAACCTCGGTCTCTCGATCTAGGATCGGGCGACTCAAGCCCTCGAGCCCCTTGGGGTCTAATAGGGGTCGGCCGCGTTTCATGCGGCACCCTGTCCTCAGTTTTTGGGACTGAAGGGGCTAAGCTAACGACACTTCCCTCGATGGCTCGAGTGTTATGCTCAATGAGCTTGCTAATGGGCATGTTCAAGTAGAATCTGGGTCCATCATCCACTGACGGGGTCGGCAAAGCCCTCATGTGGCATTCCACTACTTCTTAACCCACCTCCTGGTAGATGCCTGAGCCATTCGATAGGCCTGCGTGGCCCGTTAGCCTCTCCTCGATGAAGATTCTGTGGGCCTAGCTCGGGGTTAGAATCGAACGAGAAGGGTCGAGATGTCCCTGTCCGCTTTTGAGCGGGGTCGGGCAGGGCCACTGGGGCTCATCTCAGTTTTTCTCCCTAGGCTCTATTTGACATGAGGCGGCCTTGAGCCCTTTGTAGGCCGGCCTTCGAACCTTGGTCAGTTGTCGCTCATATCGAATGAGACGACTACCGCTTCGTGATGCAACGTGAAGCGTTTAGATGCAGCAATTGCATATGCAACGCTTGGATGTATGGGATGAATGTACAATATAATGGAAACGAAAGCAGGGGTCGGTGATGTTACCTTGGTGGCATGAGTGATGGGGAGCTCTTACCGGACATGTCTGTGTGGGGTTCGGGTCTGACGTTTGCGACGAGGCCGGTGTAACCTGCACGAGCATCGCAATTTTTCGTTTCTATCTCTCTACAGTGATCCAAGCTGTTCGAGCGACTTGGGTGACCTAACAGCTTCTCCTTGAAGGAGATTCCATAGGTAGACCCCTCTGAACCCTTCTCGAGAAGGCGAATGCTAAAGCTTGGGGTGTGGGGACAAAGAATTCAATCACGCTGGTGAACAAAAACACCATAGCCGCTGGGGCGTAGGGTCTAGCGGTTCGACCAGTTTTACTCAAAGTTTACACCCGCACACCATGCCTTCGGTTTTTAAATGTAAGGAGAGGTCGGGCAAAGAGAATGTCTAAACTAGTAGACACTCTCAGCAGCCCCCGAGCGATGTCCGTGCCCTGCCGTTGCTGGGGTCAGAGGCTCAGTAGTGAAATTGATACGTAAAGTAAGTAAATAAGGGTGCTTATCTTTTGGCAGCCATTTGGTTTCTCAACCCCCTCGCTCGGCGTTTGCCTGGGCCATCCGATCGACTCAGGAGGCCCATTGGTCTCCCTTTAATGGAGGTTCCATCATTGGGCCCTTCCAGGTCTTGCCTAGGAAGGCAGAGAGCTGCCTGCATGCGCCTGCGTCTTGTATCCCACACCTGGCATGTGGTAGTGGTGGGCCATGCCCAGGCCATGTCATGTTTGACCAGGCGCCATCTCATCAAGTGCGTCCCATCGATCAAGACGCGTCCCATCGAATTCTCATCCGCATTGAATAGGGGAAGGGAGAGGGACTTTCGCCCCAACCCTTTGCCTTTCTCCAACAGCTGTGTCTCCTCCTTAAATAGGGGAAGGGAGAGGGTTCTCATCCCATTCCTTCGACTATTCTTGAGCTGCTGCCTCTCCTTCTTCCTTCTCACCGAGTGCATTCGTGCATCATGGTGATTCCTAATTGAGAGAGGGTAATGCAAGGGAGAGCAGAACTCATAGATCTGTTTGTGAATCTAGAGCGCGATGTTGAGCTGGAGGTCATCCAACGTAGATGAGATGGTGTTGGCCACCTTCGCTGAGAAGGGGCCGCTTTCACCAAAGGAGGAGGCGCACTAGAGGGTGCTACACGTTGCTGGCTTTGTCATCGTCCATGAGGCCATTGTGGGGATGGAGCCATACGCAGACTTCTTCCGGCAAATCTTCTCTGAGCGAGCCTTGTCGGTGGGGAAGCCACCCAGGACTGCGCCAATGGGGGGTTTCACCCTTGCAGCCGCTTAGGTCAGCCAGTTCATAAAGTTTGATGAGATGTCAGAGACATCCACCAGCCGTGGTGGCCATACTTCGGCCGGCAGCGTCCCTATCTAGGAGCTGCCTTGTCTCGAGGTGCCATTGTCAGGGTCGTGGCTAATTAGGATGGCATAGTCCCTGGATGCCCTGGCGAAGACTCCACGGTCACCGATGTGGTGGTCGACATTGCAGACGATGGCACCCTCAGGGATCCCACGGAGCGGCAAGATGTTGCTGATGGAGAGTGTGGCACGGCGGCTGTAGTAGTATTTAGAGTAGAAGTGGTCAGCAAATGTAACCGTTTAAGTTGTGGGTGATCCCTTGTGTGAATAGTTTTTTTTGTATTCATGAATATATCAGTCCCTTTCGTGATGAAATCACTTTGTAAGGGGAAGCTTGTCCCATCTGTTTTCTGGCAATGGTCGTGACGTTTGGTCGATTCGAGCTACCTGCTGAAATAAGAATTTCCTATAGATATAAAGGATGCAGACATCCTGCGCAAGAATTTAGTTAAGCATGGAAGCTAGGTGGTGAAACTTGTAACAAATGGACAAGCTTTCAGATTTTGTTATAGCAAACAATTTCTTATTTCTTCTCCGCTTTTTTGTGTAAAAAAGGTTTAGCGCATCCCAACCCTTTCCGTGGTTAAGGTCGCAAAAGCTCAGAGTGCGGGTGAGCCAATTCTGATCATGCTGGTGAGCAAAGAGACCGTAGCCATCGGGGCATGGGTTTCCTGTAGTCCTACCAGTTATACTTAGAGCTTGTTCCTAAAATCCTAGCCCTTAGGACTTACCATGAGAAAAGAGGGAAAGCACAGAGAATGTTTGTAAGATAAACATACTCATACCAGCCTCCAAGTGAGGTCTAACCCCTCACACTTGCAGGGGTCGGATGTCATGAAAGATCGGGGATTTTGATGACAAAACTGATAAGAGAAAGTATGTGTTTATTTAGGGGTAAAAACGATGTAGCTGCTTGATGTTCCAGGCATAGGTGAAGACCTCGCCGTCGATGGTTTTCAGCTTGTAGGCGCCTAGCCGAGTACTTCCGCGATGACGTATAGCCCCTCCCAGGGTGGGGAGAGCTTGTGGCGGTCCTTGTTGCTCTACACAAGGCGGAGGACTAGGTCCCCGACATTGAAGGCTTGTCCCCGCACTCGTCGGTTGTGGTAACATCGCAACGCCTATTGGTACTTGCCCGAGCAGAGGAGGGCGACGTCGCGTGCTTCATCCAGCTGGTCCATGGCATCCTTGTGGGATGCCTTGGCTCCTTGTTCATCATATGCCTGATCCTTGGCGCTCCATAGTCGAGGTCGGTTGGGAGGATAGCCTCAGAACTGTAGACCATGAAGAAGGGCTTGTAGCTGGTGGCTCGACTGGGGGTTGTCCTTAGGCTCCAGAGTACCGCGGGGAGCTCGGCGACCCACCGTGCGCCGAATTTGTTCAACAGGTTGAATATCTTGGGCTTAAGGCCCTGCAAGACCATGCCGTTTGCACGCTCGACCTGCCTGTTTGTCTGGGGGTGCGCGGCAGTGACCCAATCGACCCAAATGTGGTATTCATCACAGAATTCAAGGAACTTTTTTGGTGAATTGAGTACCATTGTCCATGATGATGGAGTTTGGAACTCCAAAGTGATGGATGATGTCGAGGAAGAACAGCATGGCTTGCTTGAATTTGATCGCAGAGATCGGTCGAGCATCTATCCATTTTGTGAACTTGTCTATGGTGACGAGCAAGTGGGTGTATCCTCCGGGTGCCTTCTTGAGAGGTCCAACCAGATCGAGCCCCCCAACCATGAAGGGCCACATGATGGGGATCATCTGGAGTGCCTGGGCTACGAGGTGAGTTTGCCGAGCATAGTACTGACACCCTTCAAAGGTGCGCACGATCTGCTCAGCATCGGCTACTGTAGTAGAAGCCCTGTCGGAATGCATTTCCAACCAAGGTACTAGGCGCGGCATGGTGACCGCAGACCTCACCATGGATATCGCTCAGCAAGCGCATCCCCTGCTCAATGGGGATGAAGTGTTGTGGGATCCCGGTGTGGCTTCGCTTGTAGACTTCACCCTCCACAAGAAAAAAGGACTTGGCACGACATGCGAGCCATCGAGCTTCTGTCTTGTCCATCGGCAGTGTGTCATGGAGGAGGTAGTCGAGGTAGAGTACCCTCCAGTCGACCAGAGGTTCGAGCTCTATCATTGGGTCTACTTTGAGCTCCATGACTTTGGGGCCAGACAGAGCCGATGGTTGGTCAGCCCCGAGGCTGAATCAGGGGGACCATCATTGGCCTACTCCGACCCCTCATAGCGAACCGAGGGCTTGTGTTACTCACTAGTGAAGACCCCTGTTGGCACTGGCTCTTGGCTGGATGCCGCCTTCGCAAGCGCGTCGGCTGCCTCATTGAGGCGCCTTAGGATGTGGTTGAGCTCGAGGCCATCGAACTTATCTTCCAGCCATTGGACTTCTCGGTAGTACGCAGCCATCTTGGCGTCATGATAGCTTGACTCCTTCATGACTTGGTCGACGACCAGCTAGGAGTCACCCCGGACATCAAGGCGTCGGATGCCAAACTTGATGGCAATGCATAGGACGTTGACGAGTGCTTCATACTCAGCCACATTATTGGATGAGGGGAAATGGAGACAAACCATGTACCTCATGCATACTTCGAGGGGTGATACGAAGACCAGCCCCGCGCCGGCGCCCCTCTTCATCAGCAACCCATCAAAATACATCGTCCAGTACTCTTGGTCAACGACCACCGGGGGTATTTGGACCTCGGTCCATTCTGCGATGAAGTCAGCCAACACCTGGGACTTGATCGCTGTTCGGGAGGTATACGTAATGCCCTGATCCATCAACTTGAGTGCCCATTTTGTGATTCTTACCGTGGTGTCCTGGCTTTGGACGACCGCACCAAGGGGAAATGACATCATGACCTTCACTGGGTGTGACTCAAAGTAGTGGCATAGCATCCTTTTGGTGATGAGGTTGGCATACAGGAGCTTCTAGATTTGCGAGTAGCGGGTTTTAGAGTCATATAGTACCTCGTTGATGAAGTACACAGGGCGCTACACCTTGAAGGCATGCCCCTCTTCTTCCTGTTCCACTACCAGGGCGACACTGACCACTTGCGTGGTAGCCGCTATGTATAGCAGAAGGGATTCTCCATCGGTTGGAGGAACTAGGATCGGGGCCCTCGTTAGAAGTAGTTTGACCATGTCAAGTGCCTCTTAGGCCTCGGATGTCCATTCAAAGTGGTCGGCTTTCTTAAAGAGTCGATAAAGGGGGAGACCTCGTTCGCTGAGGCACGAGATGAATTGGCTAAGTGCGATGAGGCACCCTGTGACTCGCTGAACCCCCTTTATGTTTTAATTTGGACCCATCGTTGTGATGGCTAAGATTTTCTCTGGGTTGGCTTCGATGCCATGCTTGGAGACGATGAAGACGAGCAGCATACCCCTCGAAACCCCAAAAACACACTTCTCGAGATTGAGTTTGATGCTGTTGGCTCGGAGTTTTGCAAAGGTTTGCTCTAGATCAGCTATGAGATGGTTAGCTTGTTTGGACTTGACCATGATGTTGTCAACGTAGGCCTCAATGGTCTGCCCGATGAGGTCCTCGAAGCATTTGAGCATACAATGCTGGTATGTAGCCCTAGCGTTCTTTAGACCGAATGGCATTGAGACATAGAAGAATGATCTGAAGGGGTGATGAAAGATGTCGTGAGCTGGTCGGACTCTTTCATCGCAATTTGATGGTACCCGGAGTATGCATCAAGGAAGCAGAGGGTTTCGCACCCCAAGGTAGAGTCGACTCTTTGGTCTATGCATGGCAAAGGAAACAGATCCTTTGGGCATGCCTTGTTGAGACCCGTATAGTCAACACACATCCTCCATTTCCCACTCTTCTTTCATACAAGAACAGGATTGGCTAACCACTCTGGATGGTATACTTCCTTGATGAATCCGGCCGCCAAAAGTTTTGCTATCTCTTCGCCGATGGTCCTACGTTTCCCCTCGTCGAAGCGACACAAGTGTTGTTTCATCGGTTTGGAGCCTGGGCAGATCTTCAAGGTGTGCTCGGTGACTTCCCTCGGGATGCTTGGCATGTCCGAGGGTTTCCACGCGAAGATGTCTATGTTAGTGCGGAGGAAGCCGATGAGCGCGCCTTCCTATTCAGAGGAAAGCGTGGTACCAATGCGCACCATTTTACCCTCAGTATTCTCAGGGTCTATGAGAACTTCTTTAGAGCCCTCTGCAGGCTTGAATGACCAGTCAATTTCTTGGTGTTGGGCGCTTCTTCGGTAACCTCCTCCTTGATGGTGGTGAGCTCTCCGGAGGTGATGATTGCTGTGGTGTGACCGCAGCACTCGACCTCGCACTCATAGGCACGCTGGAGAAGGTGTCGATGGTGATGACCCCACCAGGGCCCAGTATTTTTAGCTTGAGGTATGTATAGTTGGGGACGGCCATGAACTTCACGTAGCATGGACATCCCAGGATGGCGTGGAAGGTTCTAGGGAACCCGACCACCTCAAAGGTGAGGGTTTCCATCCTATAATTGGATGGATCCCTGAAGGTAACGGGCAGATCAATCTGCCCAAGTGGCATGGCCTGCTTTCCGGGCACGATGCCATGGAAAGGTGCTCAGATTAGGTGGACACGTGTCTGGTCGATGCACATTTTGTCGACCATCTTGGCATACATGATATTGAGTCTGCTGCCTCCATCCATCAGTATTTTGGTGAGCCGCTTCATACCAATGATCGGGTCGACCATGAGCGGATATCTCCTCGGATGAGGGATGCTCTCTGGGTGGTCGGTCTGATCGAAGGTTATGGCGGACTTTGACCACCGGAGCAAGGCAGGAGTGGTCGGTTCGGTCGTATAGACTTCATGGCGTGCGACCTTCTGACGGCATTTGGAGTCGTAGGCCACCGATCCTCCGAAGATCATGAGGCAATCGTCCGGTGTTGGAAACCCATCGTCCTTCTCCTCGGTGTCGTCCATGGTGGGAGCAGTGTCTTTTCTGTGCTCCCCTTTGTTGGAGCCTCCGGACAAGAACCGCCGCATGAGGCTGCAGTCCTTGTACAGATGCTTGACTGGGAAAGCATGGTTTGGGCATGGCCCCTCGAGTAGTTTTTCAAAATTGTTCGGAGTGCCCTCCATGGGCTTCTGACCACCCTTACAGTCAGCTGCGGCCATGAGTGAGTCCTCGAGTCGTTGCTTCTTGTTCTTCCTTTTGGTAGACCGATTGGAGGTGCCTTCGCTGGTGCCCTCGTCTAGCCTTGCCTTGCCATTGAGATGATCGAAGATCGCCCCGACCGCTTCTTCTCCTAAGGAGTGGCTGGTGGCGATGTCCAGGAGTTCCATGGTGGTTCGTAGGCCCTTACATCCCAGCTTATGAACCAAAGACTCGCAGGTAGTCTCGGACAGGATAGCTCCTATAACGTCGGCATCGGCGATGTTAGGTAGCTTGTTGCACTATCAGGAGAAGCGTCGGATGTACCTGTGGAGGGTTTCACCGGCCTTCTATCGGCAGTTTTTGAGGTCCCATGGGTTCCTGAGGCACTTGTATGTGCCCTGGAAGTTCCACACAAAGATCTCCTTCAAGTCTGCCCAACTCTAGATTCTGTTGGACGGCAGGTGTTCCAACCACGCTCGTGCTGAATCGGCCAAGAACAGTGGAAGGTTGCGGATAATGAAGTCATCATTATTCACACCACCGGCCTTATAGGCAAGCCGATAGTCTTTGAGCCATAGTCTGGGGTTTGTTTCCCCAGAGCACTTCAGGATATTGGTTGGTAGTGGGTACCTTGGCGAGAAAGCTATGTTGAGGATGTGATGGCCGAAGGCCTGAGGCCCCGGTAGGTTAGGGCTCGGGCTTTGGTCCTCACTGCTGTCATAGCATCTGCCATGATGAGGATGATAGCCGTGGCTAGCTCCCTCTCTTGGATCATCATGGGTATGCCTACGAGCATTGAGAGTGCTTTGTTCGTCGCAGTTATGGCCGAGACGCTAATGCACCGGGACCGCAGCGCGCCACCTGCCGCCCTGTGGTGCCTGGTGGACTGACACGTCCCTACCGGACACCCGGAGAGCGTGTGTTGGCTGGCGTTGAGATCGCATTGCTAAGACAACAAGCTCTCTGCCTGCTGCGCCACCGCACGCTCGAGCAGTGTGTGAATCTTGTGGTGGGCCCGATGATCCTCGGGCATTGCGGCCTCTGGAAGGCCATGGAGCAAGGCCATCATGGTGGTGATGTTTTGGCTCACCCGGGCGAAGTGAGGGAGGGCTTCATCATTGGCAATGATCCTTCGGTTCACGTCGTGGGCCATGGCGCGGGCGCGCCCACCATCTCTACGGTGTTTGATTTCCCAATCGAGCTCTGCGCATTCTTGGACAAGCTAGAATTGCTCTTCCTTGATCTCCCGATGTCAGGCTTTCAACTGCTCCACCCCCATGCAAGGTGGGGCCGCTGTCTCCCCTTTGGCCTCGTCGCTAAGGTTATCCGCTGGGGTAGCCTCCTCCTCAGAGATACTTTTGATGTGTCCCTTAGGGGTTCCCATCATGAAGCATTCTCAAGAGGGGTGATGGCTCCCTCTGCTAGAGTCATGCCAGAGGGCAACTGTGGCTCCTTATCGAGGAGGTCATGGAGAGATTCCGTGATGCGTTCGATCACCCCTACGAACTCATTGTCCACAAGAGGTGAGACCATGCGTTGTGCCACAAAGTGGCTAATGGTCACCGCGGTGTTGCGGAGACCAAACGAAAGCACCATCGAGGTGCTCCGTATATGGTGTTCTAGAGAGAGGTTCTCCTCCAGCGAGCCACGCCATGTCGTTGGCATCAAAAAAGGTGAGACGGTGCTAGTACTCCTTGGACGGCTAGGGTCCTAGGGAGACACCGAGCTGGCGCTCAAGCCCCTCGTAGTTCAGGCCGATGGAGGGGAGAGGCTGGATGGCAGCGTGAGCCAACGCCAACTCTCCTCCCACCATGATGATGAAGTCTAGGTCCCCAAAGCGCACGTGTGTGCCTAGGACCCAGCTGATATCGTGGCTAGCCATCCGTGGCCTGATGTTAATGATGGAACATGTAAAGGTCCCCTACCTGGTGTGCCAATTGTTTGTGTTTCGAGTAAACACCAACTAGTAAATTTGTATTATTGCGCATTTGGCCTAGATGGTGTGCTAAAAATACAAGGTTTATACTGGTTTGGGAAGAATGTCCCTACGTCCAGTTCGTAGTTGTTGCTCGTGTTATTTGCACTAAAAGGTTCATAGTAGGGGGTACAAATGAGCGAGAGAGGGACATGTCTCAAGTCTCTGATGGAAAGGTCAAACGGGCACTAAGAGCTCAGTTGCTGCTCAGCTATGTGTTAGGTGGTGTGATGTGTGTGTAATTGATCAGCCCCCTTAGTGGTGTGTCCTACCTTCCCTTTTATAGATCAAGGGGGAGCAGGGATTACAAAATGGGAGAAAGAAGAAGAACAAGAGGCCAAGAAGGTCCTTCAAAGATGCCAGGTCTTCCTTTTCCTTTGAGCCAGCCCTGTTGACACGGCAGATGGTGCCAGGGATAGCACGTTCGCTGATCCTGATAGGGCTGTGCTCTGGCTTCGTTTAGCAAGTGGTCACGTCCCATCCAGCCTAAGCGGGGGGCGCGACGCACCAGGGTGCCAAGCTGTGACCCTACGGGGAGTAGACGGCGTAGAGGCCCCATGTTTGTTACTGTAGATGACATGAGTTTCCTCCTGGACCATAGTGGTTGTCGTATGTTTCTGTCAGGATTCGTGTCCAAGGGCAATTGCTAGTGCCCATAACACTGTAGGACAAATGTCGACTCCCACAACACTATTTGGGCTCTGACATGTCTAGAAGGGCTTAAGGCACCCATCAGGTCATATCCTGATGGTACTATCCTACAGGCGTGCAGGGTATGGTCCTCGGTATTGTGGTTGACTTGAGTGCCTCACCTTATCTGCGCGTGTAGTTATGAAGGAGCAGCGCACAGACGTCGGGCAAGGCAGAGCCAGCCCCTAGACATCGGGTGAGGCAGAGCCTGGCCTTGGATGTTGGGCGAGGCAGAGCTAGCCCTCGGACTTTGGGCGAGACGGAGCTAGCCCCTAGACGTCGAGTGAGGTGGAGCCTGCCCTCGGATGTTGGGTGAGGCGGAGCCAGTCCCTAGATGTCGGGCAAGGCAGAGCCTACCCTCGGACGTCGGATGAGGTGGAGCCAGCCCTCGGACATCGGGCAAGGCGGGCCCTACCCTCAGATGTCAGGCGAGGCAGAGTCTGCCCCCGGACGTCAGGTGAGGCGAAGCAAGCCCCCCGGACATCGGGTGAGGTAGAGTCTGCCCTCAGACATTGGGCGAGGTGTAGTCTGCCCCCAGATGTCAGGTGAGGTGGAGCCAATCCCCGAACGTCGGGCGAGGTGGAGTCTGCCCTCAGACGTCGGGCGAGGTGGAGCCAGCCTCCGGACATCGAGCGAGGCGGAGTCTACCCTTGGTCATTTAGGCAAGAGGTGTAGTCGCACTCTTGTCTGTTTAGAAGCATCAATGTTTGATGGTTATTAGCTCCTCCTCTTTGGGTCCCCTAGTATTTGGTCCCCGATAACGCCCTTAGAGTGCCTCGACAAGGACGTGTTAGTCCACCAGGCGCCACAAGGTGGCAGGCAGCGCACCACGGTCCTGGTGAACCAGCGTCTCGGCCGCAACCATGACGCATGCGACACCCTCGACGCCCGTAGATGTACCCACAATGATCTGAGAGAGGGAGCTAGACATGGCTATCACCCTCGTCGTGGTGGATGCTACGACAATGGCGAGGACCGAAGCCCGAGCCCCAACCTACCGGGGCCTTAGGCCTTCAGCCGACACATCCTCAACGCCGCCTTCCCGCCAAGGTATCGGCCACCAACCAACATCCCAAAATACTCTGGGGAAACAAATCCTGTCCTGTGGCTCGAGAATTATCAGCTTGCCTGCCAAGCCGGTGGAGCGGATAATGACAATTTCATTATCCGCAACCTTCCACTGTTCCTGGCCGACTTGGCACGAACATGGTTGGAACACCTTCTGCCCAACATAATCCAAAGTTGGGCGCAACTGAAGGAGATCTTCATGGGGAACTTCTAGGGCATGTACAAGCACCCTAGGAACCCATGGGATCTCAAGAACTACCGACAAAAGGCCAGAGAAACCCTTCGTGGGTACATCCGACGCTTCTCCTGGTAGTGCAAAGAGCTTCCTAACGTCGCCAATGCCGACGTTATAGGAGCTTTCCTATCTAGTTCCACCTGTGAGTCCCTAGTTCACAAGTTAGGATGAAAGGGCCCGTGAACCACCAAGCAGCTCCTTGACATCGCCACCAGCCATGCCTTAGGCGAATAGGTGGTCAAAGTGATCTTTGACTGCCCAAGGGCAAGGTGAAATAGGACGAGGACACCGGTGAAGGCGCCTCCAACTGTTCCTTCAAGAAGAACAAGCAACGGTGCGAGGGCTCGCTCGTGGCCACCACCGACCATAGGTTGGGTCGGAAGCCCACAAAGGGCAGTCTGAACCACTTTGAGAAGCTACTCGAGTGGCCATGCCCAAACCATGCCTTCCCCATCAAGCATCTTTACAAGGACTATGACCTCATGAAGTGGTTCTTGTCCAGAGGCTCCAACAAAGGGGAGCATGGCAAGGACCCTGACCCAACCATGGATGATGCAGAGGGGAAGGATGGTGGTTTTCCAACACTGGAAGGCTGCCTCATGATCTTCAAAGGGTCGGTAGCCTATGACTCCAAGCGCTGTTAGAAGCTCGCGCGCCGTGAGATCTACATAGCTGAGCCGGCCGAGGCTACCTTTCTCTGATGGTCGGAGTCCACCATAACCTTCAATCGGACCGACCACCCGGAGAGCATCCTGCAACTAGGGAGATACCTGCTCGTGGTTGACCTAATCATCAGCACGAAGCGGCTCACCAAGGTTCTGATGGATGGAGGCAGCTGCCTCAACATCATGTACGCCGAAACGCTCGATGCCATGGGCTTTGACCGAGCGCGCATCCGACTGACTAGAGCGCCTTTCCATGGCATCATGCCTAGAAAGTAGGCCATGCCACTTGGGCAGATCGATCTGCCCATCACCTTCGGGGGTCCATCCAACTATAGGATGGAGACCCTCACCTCAAAGTGGTTGGGTTCCACGGAACCTACCATGCTACGTGAAGTTCATGGCCGTCCCCAACTACAACTACCTACAGCTGAAGATGTTGGGCCCAGGCGGGGTCATCATCATCGGCACCTCCTTCCAGCTTGCCTATGAGTGCGAGGTCAAGTGCTGCGATCATGACATGGCAATCGTCGCCTCCGAAGAGCTCATGGCCATCAGGAAGGAGGTCACCGAAGAAGCACCCGACCCCAAGCAGTCACCCAGGTCTTTCGAGCCAGTAGAGGGCACCAAGGAGGTCCTCATAGACCCCAGCAGCCCCGAGGGCTAAGTGGTGCGCATTGGCACCACGCTTTCCTCCAAATAGGAAAGCGCGCTCATCGGCTTCCTCCGCGCCAACGGAGACATGTTTGCGTGGAAACCCTTGGACATGCCGGGCATTCCAAGGGAAGTCGCCGAGCATGCCTTGAAGATCCGCCTAGGCTCCAAGCCGGTGAAGCAATGCCTGTGTCACTTCGATGAGGGGAAATGCAGGGCCATCGACGAGGAGATCATGAAGCTTTTGGCAGCCGGATTCATCAAAGAAGTGTACCACCCTGAGTTGTTAGCCAATCCCGTTCTTATATGAAAGAAGAGTGGGAAATGGAGGATGTGTGTTGACTACACGGGTCTCAACAAGGTGTGCCCAAAGGATATGTTTCCTTTGTTGTGCATAGACCAAATAGTCGACTCAACCTCAGGGTGCGAAACCCTTTGCTTCCTTGTTGCGTACTCCGGGTACCATCAAATAGCGATGAAAGAGTCCGACCAGCTCACGACATCTTTCATCACCCCCTTCGGATCATTCTACTATGTCATAATGCCATTTGGTCTGAAGAATGCTAGGGCTATGTACCAGCATTGTATGGTCAGGTGTTTCGGAGACCTCATCGGGTGACCGTTGAGGCCTATGTATACGACATCATGGTCAAGTCCAAACGGGCTGACCAGCTCGTAACTAACCTTGAGCAAACCTTCACAAAACTCTGAGCAAACGGCATTAAGCTCAACCCCAAGAAGTGCGTTTTTTGGGTCCCAAGGGGTATGCTACTCGGTTTCATCATCTCCAAGCATGGCATCGAAGCCAACCTAGAGAAGATCTCAACCATCACAAGGATGGGCCTGATTCAGAACATAAAAGGGGTACATCGAGTTACCGGGTGCCTCGCCATGCTCAGCCGCTTCATTTTGTGCCTCGGTGACTAAGGTCTCCCCCTCTATCGGCTTCTGAAGAAGGCCGACCGCTTCGAATGGATGCCCGAAGCCCATGAAGCACTTGACACAGTCAAGCAGCTTCTGACGAAGGCTTCAATCCTAGTTCCTCTGACCGATGGAGAAGTCCTTCTGCTCTACATTGTGGCCACCATGCAAGTAGTCAGCGCCACCCTGGTAGTAGAGCAAGAAGAAGAGGGGCACGCCCTCAAAGTATAGCACCCCATGTACTTCATTAGCGAGGTCCTATCCAATTCTAAGACCCGCTACCCCCAAATCCAGAAGCTCCTATACACCGTCCTCATCGCTAAGAGGAAGCTTCACCACTACTTCGAGTTGCATCCGGTGATAGTCATGACGTCCTTCCACCTCGGCGAGGTCATCCAAAGCCAGGATGCCATGGGAAGAATCATGAAGTGGGCACTTGAGCTGATGGGTCAGGGCATTGCGTATGCCTCCCAAACAGCCATCAAGTCCTAGGTGTTGGCTGATTTCGTTGCAGAGTGGATCAAGGTCCAAATGCCACCGGCGGTCATCGACCAAGAGTACTGGATGATGTACTTCGAACGATCACAAATGAAGAAAGGTGCTAGTGTGGGGCTAGTCTTTGTTTCACCCCTTGGGGTATGCATGAGGTACATGGTTTGCCTCCATTTCCCCTCCTCCAACAATGTGGTCGAATATGAGGTGCTCGTCAATAGCCTGTGCATCGCCATCGAGTTGGGCATCTGACGCCTCGATGTCCGGGGTGACTCCCAGCTGGTCATCAACCAAGTCATGAAGGAGTCGAGCTATCATGATCCCAAGATGGTTGCGTACTACCGAGAAGTCCGCCAGCTAGAGGACAAGTTCGATGGCCTCGAACTCAACCACATCCTGAGGTGTCTCAATGAGACGGCCGATGCGCTGATGAAGGCGGCGTCCAGCCAAGAGCCGATGCCAACGGGTGTCTTCGCTAGTGATTAGCACAAGCCCTCGGTTCACTACGAGGGGTCAGAACAAGCCAGTGATGGGTCGCCCGCCCTGGGCTTAGGGGCTGACCAACCGTCAGCTCCATCTAACCTTGAAGTCATGGAGCTCAAAGAGGACCCAGCGATAGAGCCCGACCCTCTGGTTGACTGGAGGATGCTCTACCTTGACTACCTCCTCTATGAGGTGCTGTCGACAGACAAGATGGAGGCCCGACGGCTCACACATCATGACAAGTCCTTTGTCCTTGTTGAGGGTGAACTCTACAAGTGAAGCCACAATGGGATCCTGTAGCGCTGCATCCCCATCGAATAGGGGAAGCGTTTGCTGAGCGATATCCACAGTGGGGTCTGCGGTCACCATGCCACGCCTAGAACCCTAGTCAGAAATGCGTTCTGACAACGCTTCTACGGGCCGACCGCAGTAGTCGACGCCGAGCAGGTGGTGCGCACCTGTGAAGGGTGTCAGTACTATGCTCGGCAGACTCACCTACCAGTCCAAGCGCTCCAGATGATCCCCATCACATGGCCGTTCGTGGTCTGGGGGCTCAATCTGGTCGAACCTCTCAGAAGAGCCCCTAGGGGCTACACTCACTTGCTTGTCACCGTAGACAAGTTTACAAAGTGGATAGAGGCTCAGCCGATCTCCGCGATCAAGTCCAACCAAGCCATGCTATTCTTCCTTGACATTGTCCATCGCTTTGGGGTCCCAAACTCTAACATCATGGACAATGGCACGCAGTTCATCAAAAGGAAGTTCCTCCGATTCTACGATGAATACCACATTCGGGTCGATTGGGCCACCGTGGCGCACCCCCGCACAAACGGGCAGGTCGAGCGCGCGAACAACATGGTTCTATAGGGCCTCAAGCCTAGGATCTTCAACCGATTGAACAAGTTGGGCGGATGATGGGTCGTTGAGCTTCCTGTAGTGCTTTGGAGCTTGAGGACGACTCCTAGCTGGGCCACTAGCTATATGACATTCTTCATGGTCTATGGGTCTGAGGCTGTCCTCCCGACCGACCACGACTATGGAGCACCAAGGGTCAGGACGTACGACAAACAGGGAGCAGAGGCACCCCTCGAGGACGCCATGGACCCGCTGGATGAAGTGCAAGACATTGCCCTCCTCCGCTCGGCCAAATACTAGCAAGCCTTACACTGGTACAAGCTCTCTCCGCCGTGGGAGGGACCATACGTCATCGCAGAGGTGCTTCACCAGGCACCTACAAGCTCAAGACCATTAATGGCAAGGTCTTCGCCAATGCCTAGAACATCGAGCAGCTACGTCGCTTTTACACTTAATAAAAGCACACTTTCTCTTATCAGTTTTGCTATCAAACTCCCTGACCTTTAGTGACACCCGACCCCAGCAATGGCAGGGGGTTGGGCCTCACTTAGGGGCAAATAAGAGCGTGCATATCTAGTAGACATTCTCTACGTCCGACCCCTTCTCATGATCTAGACCAAAAAGCGAAGTTTGCGAAAACAAACGCTGAGTAAAACTAGTCGAAGTGCGATAAACCTACGCCTCTGTAACACCCTAGGTGTTTGGCTCCCACAAAATTGCATTTCATTTCATGACCATGTGCATCATCTATCTCATCATGCCATTGTTACTGAAACATGTATATGCAACATTCTCAATTATGTTTGTTTCATACTTGATTGCTTGTGAATGGTAGTAGTGAAACATGTGATTGCAACATGAGTTTCTCATACCTTGAAACAGGGCAACATGGTAGTAATATGACAAGTTTAAAATTACAACAAAGTCATGAAACATGTGAAACATGGAATTGCAACATTAGAGTGAAATTGATTGTTTTGTTGCTTCATCACATGTGACCATTAGAAGTTGGTGTAGCACTTGTGTAGAGTGGTTAATTAGGGTCTAATACACCTTAACTACACTTAGGTTAATTGATGGGACATTGTTCATGTGGAACAAAATGACTAAAATGCCCTCTAGTGGAGGTTTGACTTAGAATGACCCATAGTGTGACTCTGTTTGACTGATTAAAAAGACCAACCTAGAGACCTTGCATGGCTGTGCACCCTTTACCAAAGTTGTAGCCAATTTATCAAGGAACAAAAGTCTCAACATGACAATCTCATGAAAATGGCTAGAACATGTTCAAACGAGGCCCACAAGTCATTTTTCCCTGCTGAGTTCATACTTAAGAATTTTTCTAAGTCCTTAAGACGATTTACAGTTTCATGTGTCAGTTTGGAGCCTTGTATCTCCCTAACCAGGCCGAACCAACTCGAGCTCCAATTGACAAAGTTGTTGTACTCACTTGGATCTTCAATTTTGTTAACTATACCATGAACCAGATCGCCACCGTTTGGGTGTTATGGATCATTGAAATCACGCTGTCAGTCGTGTCATCAGGCGTCGATTCAGTCCATTTTAGAAAACCGACAGAGCACGCCGTGGCCGACCGGCTCAGGAGCTGATCACCGCGTGGTGCGCATGCTCTGCTAGCGCCTCCACGTCGCGTGTCTGTGCCCCAGATGAAAGCCAGCGCTTCGTTCACTCGCCTTTCACCTTGCCATTTCACCCCTGCCATCTCCTTCCTCCACGAGCACGGCGGCCGGGAAGCTGTGGTAGCCGCCGAGCCAAAACCCCCTTCAACCGAGCGCCTTGGTCCGATTCCTCTGAACCACAACACCACCATGAGCTCCTCCACGTCCTCGACCCCACCGTCATCCCATTTTCGCCTTAGGGAGAGCTCACCGTGAGCGCGGCTCCACCGGGTCGCCATGACCGCCGCCGGCCGAGCTCGCACGTGGCTGTGCTGCTCGAGCCTCTTACCGTCCCCTCTCTCCCTTGCGCTAGGTCCTGTGAGTGCTACTGATGCTCGGAGAGTAGGCCACTAGGGCCGTGCGCCGCCATGGCCGTCGTCACTTCCTTTATCCGTGGAAATAGCTGAGATTGAGGGTACCACTAGGTGCGCACGGGTGAGGTGAACACATTGGCACCGATGGCCTCGCCGGAGCTGTCACTGGCGACGAGCCACACCGCCGTCCTTTCTTCCTCCCCTGTCTGTCTCTCTGTCATGCGGGACCCGTGCGTCAGTCGCTGAGCTGAGACAGGAGCTTGACCTCGGCCGCGTCGAGTTCTGGGCCGCACCAGCGCGTGCTTCGTGGTCCGCCGTATTCTTCTGGGCCGGCCCAGCTGTAGGATTAGGTTTTCCATTTTCTGGTTGTTTTATTCTTTTCACAGATTTGTGTATATATTCAAAAATGTGTATCTCCTAGTTGGTAGATCCAAATGATGTGGTTCCAATTTTGTTGAGTTCATGATAATGTCTAGTTTATATTAAAAATATAATTTATGCCATGTTTTGTTATTAAAAATGGAGTTGCTAATTATCTCTTTTAATAATGTGGGAAATAGGGGTAATTATATCTTTTTATTTGTAGCTCCAAATGGCATGAAATTTTTATGGTGTACTGTTCATATCATTAATAGCTTGTAGTTAAATTTTCATACATTTTGGACACTGTAGGAAAGAGTTAGGTAATTCTCTTGTTTGCATGGATGAATCTTGTGTGAATTTTCATAATTTTTCTATAGATCCAGTAAAGGTAAAATTTGGTGAGTGCTATTCTTATGCTAGAATGATGCTAGGAAAAATGTGAAATCTATTGCTTGACACTTTTCAATAGGGTTTCCTAATTATGCTAGAAATAGCCCTGTCATCTGTTAATTTTGATACAGCAAGTTCTGCTTGCCCAATTACTTTGAAATTTTTATGGTAGTCTATGTGAAGCATGAGGTACCTACTGTAATTTTTGTAGATTTTTCTGTATAGTTTTACTATATGTTGCTTTAATCACCTAATTAACTAAATAAATTAGAAAACGACATTAAATAATTTATTTAGAAGTTGGCACTATACTTTTTGATGTTCCTCTGGTATGTACAACAAGTTGGTAAACTTGGTTTGGTCCAATTATACTTTTGCATTATCACTAAATAATTAATTTAGTAAACCTATCATTTCTGGACAGATTCTATGTTTACTTGAATTCGATTGGGTTAACGTAAGAATCATGCTTTGATGTTTACAAATGATTTGTAGAGAATTTCATAAGCTTTCCAGAATGTCCTCTTGCAAGTCATTTGAATTTATAAGAATTCTTGTTGTGATTGAATTAAGGAACTGCTCGTTTGCTTATGAAACCTTAACTGTTGATTTAAGTATGCCTTTACTATTCCTAAGCTTGTGGTAATGTTCCTAGGTGTTAGGCCTTTAACTGAAGATGAGCATCTTTATCTTAGGTTATGCAAGTTAGGTAAGTTGATCTTGTTCTTCAAGTTAAGTTAGATACATGTCTTAAAGTGATTTGAATAGAGCTATTCTTAATCCGTAAACGAGTGTCCAGTGATGTTTTTGTTAAACACTTACTGTGATCCATTCATCATGAGCATCATGTCATTCCTTATGCATCCATGATATTTATCTTGTGCATCGACATGCAATAGGTGTACCGGAAGGTGTGACACTGCTGGAATTCGAGGAACCGAGAGAGGAGCAGCAGCAGCCAACACCGGAGGTTCTGGAGGTGCAGCCCTCAGAGAAGTGCCAAACGAGGTCGCCGTTGAGTGCCCAGATCACCGTTCATGCAACTTTGTGGAAGGCAAGCCCCAGAGCATATTAAGCCTCCTAATTTCCAAAATACAGTTAAAGTATTATTGTTACATATATATATTGTTGCATTAAGTTTAGGTGTTGGATGCAAACACTTGCTGCATTGGTTATCCAATCCTTGTCCAGATATTGATACCTTGAATCCTATGTAGCTTAGGCTCGTGTAGTGCTTAGCCCTGCTTAAACGCGGTAGAAGTCAGGTGATTTCCTATCACCTGCGAGATATAGGAATATACATATGGCACGGTTGGCTATATTTGCTATCGTGGAAAAGAACATGTCTTAATTTGAAATGAAGACCGGGTGGAGGCTTGCCGGTTTGAAGTGACTCACATGTGTCGCTTAAGGACCAATCTTGGAGCCTTTCCTGCTCATGTTGAACGATGCCTCTCTCTTAGTTGGCGGGTCTAGAGACCGACCACGGCCGAGTAGCTCACCTCGTGCCAGAGTCGATAAGTATAAAGTGCGCCTCGGAAGGGAGCCGTAGGTGTGAGTCCAAGGGCGGTGATTTAAAAGTCCCGATCGTCTCCGGCGTAAGGGTAATCCTGAGAGTCAAGGGCGCCGATCGAACCCACGAATTTGGTTCCTGAGTTGTCCCAAAGGTGACCCACGGCTACCCTTGCAAAGTATGCCGTGGTGAGAGTTAGGAATACCCCTCGGCTAAGTTGTAATTCGATTTGAGTCGCCGCCTCCCCGGTTAGTGAGAACTTGACGGGCTTATCTTCAAAGTAGATACACTAAATAACATAATGGTTCGTAAATGATGATATGATGATGACAGCCTTTATTATACCTACTATGGTTAATATTGATTGCTCCTAATAAGTGAGTGCTCTAGTACAAAAAGCTAATCTAGTGGACGGTAAATGATGATAAGCTTGATGCTAAGTTTAAATTGGTCACTATATTCATAAGCTCTTTTATGCAAATGTGTCAAGCTAGCCCACCTCATAAGCCTTGCATGATCCTTGGTGTCTTTTGTTTCGGTTTTTGTCGGATAAGTCTAGTGAGTACCTTCTCGTACTCGTGGTTTATCTCCCACCGCTGCGGTGACCGCCTCTACTTTGGTTGTCGCAAGTATTGCCTTCTCCTAGTCGGGATGAAGACTAGACCATTGGGCGCGGTCTCTCCTAGTTCTCATACCTGATAATGCTTTTGTGGGACATGACTAAGATCTGGCAATGTATTTGAAACTATGAAGTTATGTACTAAACTATGTTGCTTCCGCAAATTTGAACTTGGTTTGTAATATTTTATTCGCACTCTGATGGATGTAATCCGGATGGCACTTGTGAAATGTTGTAACGAATGATGTGTTGTATTGAATCACTATGGTCTTGGTTTGTATGTCGAGAGTTGTTTGAAATCCTTCGTGATTTCCGGACTACCGGGGTTATGGGAGCTTAAGTACAGGAATTTGATCACTTCGGTGATTGTTTTTGTACTTACGTTCTTATAATTTGGCCGGGATTCATATACGGTGGTATCGAGCAAGATTCGACACTAAACATGTCATTTGTGTATTTAAAACAAAAGTATTTGTGAAAATTCTAAATTAAATACTAAGTGTTGCCAGTGGTCATATCCTTTATGCCCAAATAAGGACTCTTAGGTGGCTTATTAAAGTACTAACTTGGGGGTTCCTACTTGTTTCTGTTTCGTTGTCCATACGGCATGCTATTGTATGGATGCCATCCGCTTGGTTGGTAATGTATGGCTCAAAATACCTCTACGCTCTGATAAGTGGGAGTTGTGAGAGCATGACCGTCCAACCGTCGGTCTAGGGGAGAGTAGTTGTGGTTGCTCGCATACTTACATGTTCGATCATGTATCTATGAGAGTACTTAAGTGTGGGTATCTCTATCGGGTAGTTGTGATACTAGAGTATATACATCGGGGGATGTATGTACAAAAGTATTTAGTTTACTGCTTACTTTACATGTCTTTTTGGGAAATTATTGGGCTGAAATGAAATTTGTTGCAGTTACACTAACAATGTATCGTTGTAGATCGACTAGCTACCATATACGAGAGAACATATGTATGCCACCGTATATTTCGCTAGCCTTTAAAAATTTTCTAGGTTTGTGAGGACGTACGGATCGTGCATGCATCATGTTCAAGCATACATGGCATTTCTTGCATTACTCCCTCCTTTAAAAAAAATGATGGTCTCGAATAATGAAATTTCGTATCCCTTAAATGATTCTCCCCTTACGTTGCAACTTTTTGCTACAGATGGCGCACACGAAATGCACCGCTCGCAAGTTCGCCGGAGGCAGGGCGCCTCGTCATCGGTTAGCTCCTCGTGAGCCCTGTCCGGAACCTACTGAGGAGGAAAGGCTGAGGGCAGAGCTGGCCCGGGTGACTGCTGAGAGGAATGCGGCCCAGCAACGTTTGGAGCAAGTAACGTAGGAACGGGATCAAGAGACCCTGGAGGTTCAGAGGTTGATAGTTGCTCACCGCAACTATGAACGTATGTTGATTCACGTGCTGAACCAGCGGAATGAAGCCTGGAACGAAGAGAATGCGTTGAGAGCGCAACAGGTTGAGCTGGAGCAGCAGTTGGCAGTTGCAGAAGAGTACAATGACCATCTCCATGAGGAGGTTCACCTATTACACAATCAGCTTCACCCTCTCCTGCCCCCTAACGATGAGGATGAGATGGGCTCTGGTGTCATCATGGCTGAAGATGATGATGACATTGAGATTAATGGACTTGAGAATGTTCCGCCTATAGAGGAGGAAGATGAGGAGCTAGAACCTGCTAGTGATGAAGATGGAGGAGAGATCTTCGACACTGACTCCGAGGATGATGCATAGTTAGCTTATTACTTAGCTAATGCGCTAGAGCTAGTCTTTTGTTGGTCCTCATGCATGAACGAGTAGCTTGTAATAAGTTAATCGTTGGGATGTAATATCGAACCCTATGTGATCCGTGATGTCAGTTTGGAACCTCTATGGCTTGGATGTAACCTATCAAATGTGTTATGCTCCACATATGTGAGCTTTGATACATTCCGTCTATGCGGTCTATAGATCTTGTTGTTGGTTAAGTTCATCGCATTAATGTGTCAATCGATGCGCTTGATGAGTTGTGTGATAGTGATGGATGATTGTGCCTCTGTTGATAATATAAATTTATTTTCTCTATTGGAGTCAGTTTGGCATAATTATACAATTCATCTACAAAATTTCCACATCATCAGTGCTCATTGGCTATACATTTTGCAGATGGCTTATAATCTTCGTCGTGGTCGTGGCTTTGGAGATGAGGAACAACCACCTCCTCCACCACCGCCCACACCAGCTGAGCTAATGCAGACAATCATCAAAAGTCAGCGCATGCTAGCTGAGGCTATGCGCCAACTGGCTAACCGCGATGACCGACATGTCCGCCAAGGACCCGGGCCGAACCAGTATAGCAGCTTTAAGGACTTCATGGACACAAAGCCTCCTATCTTTAGAGAGGTAGAAGAACCATTACAAGCTGATGAATGGTTGAGTACGATATAGCAAAGGTTTGGATTGCTCCGATTGATAGAAGAAGGCCTCGTATGCAGGACACCAGCTCCAAGGCCCTGCAGGCATCTGGTGGACCCATCATAGGACCACCTTCCCCTGCAAACATTGAGGTGGTTTGGGACTAGTTCCAGGTAGCTTTCAGGGGACATTTTATCCCTCCTGGTCTCATGGCCATTAAGCATACCGAGTTCATGAAGCTAACTCAAGGCAACAAGAGTCTTAATGAATACCTCTAGGCATTTAACAACTTGGCGAGGTATGCTCCTGAGTTTGTTGATACTAATGCCAAAAAGATAGCTAGTTTCAAGAGGGGACTTTCCCCTAAACTGATGAAGTCTATGGGCAACTGTAAGTGTGTCACCTTCAATGAGTTTATCAGTGACACCCTGACTCAAGAGAATAATGATAAGGTATATGCTGCTTCCTAAGACCCATAAAAGAAACTTTGAGGCAGGTGCTTCTCAGTCTAAGGCATCAGTGGTATCCAAAACCCAATATCGTCCACCCAATGCTAATGTCCGGTACCGCCCACCTCAGAAGAAGAATCAAGCTAAAGCTAGTTTCCACAAGGGGTACACAATTTCCTTGCCAAAGAATACCTCTGGGTAGGGTGGCTCCAATGTCCCACCAGCTAATAGGCCATGTTGGAACTGTAACAAGCCTGGTCACTGGGCTAGTACTTGTCCCTATCCTCCCAAGCAGAATGCTCAAGGAAATGTCCGTCAGGGGCGTGTTCACTACACTACTGTGGAGGAAATTCCTGCTGGTGAAGTGGTCACCGCTGGTAAGTTTCTTGTTAATGATCACCCTGTAGTTGTGCTCTTTGATTCGGGTGCTTCACATTCCTTTGTGAGTTCTACTTTTGCATCTAAGCATAAGATGAATGTGATTACAATTGTCAAGGGTGGTTATTGTATTAGTGCTGCTGGGAATAATATCATGACTAACCAAGTAGTTAAAGATGCAAACATTGAGATTGGGGATCGAGAGTTCCTTGCAGATCTTGTAGTTCTGCCGGGGGTAGGAATCGATGTAATCCTAGGGATGAAGTGGATGAGCAGGAATGGAGTGTTCATTGATACATCAACCCATGTGGTAATGTTGAGAGATCCTATGGATAAGAAGGGTTTTCTAGTGCAGTTGCCTCGTGATATCGCTATCCACAATACAGCCAATGCTACCCTAGCCAAAGCCATTGAGGATATACCGGTTTTCTATGAGTTTCCAGATGTCTTCCCTGATGACTTGCCTGGATTACCTCTGGACCATGAAGTAGAATTCAAGATAGAACTTGTTCTGGGTACGACTCCTATTTCTCATAGGCCCTATAGAATGCCGCCCAATGAGTTGGCTGAGCTGAAGATTCAGTTGAATGAGCTATTAAAGAAAGGTTTGATTCAGCCTAGTTCTTCTCCTTGGGGTTGTCCGGCTATCTTTGTGAAGAAGAAGGACGAGTCTCTATGCATGTGCGTGGATTATCGCCCCCTTAATGATGTTACTATCAAGAACAAATACCCTCTTCCTCGCATCGATATCCTGTTTGATCAACTCTCCAAAGCTAAGGTATTCTCCAAGGTTGATTTGAGGTCTGGCTACCATCAGATCAAAATTCGTCCTGAAGATATACCTAAGACAGCTTTCTCTACTCGTTATGGCTTGTTCGAATATCTTGTCATGTCCTTTGGGTTGACAAATGCGCCGGCACACTTTATGTACCTGATGAATTCGGTATTCATGCTGGAATTGGATAAGTTCATCGTCGTGTTCATTGATGATATCCTTGTATATTCTCAGAATGAAGAAGAGCATGATGAACATCTGAGAATTGTTTTAACTCGATTATGTGACAACCAACTTTATGCTAAGTTCAGCAAGTGTGAATTCTGGTTGAACAAGGTACCTTTTCTAGGTCATGTGTTATCTGGAGATGGAATTTCGGTTGACCCTACTAAGGTGCAAGAAGTCCTAGATTGGAAGGCACCTATGGTCACAGAAGTCCGAAGTTTCCTGGGTTTGGCTGGCTATTATCGTCGATTTATCCCAGATTTCTCTAAAATCGCCAAGCCCATGACTCGACTACTTCAAAAGGATGAGAAGTTTGTATGGACTCCAAAGTGTGACGAGGCTTTCCACACTTTGCGGACCTTACTAACTTCTGCTCCTGTATTGGCACAACCTGACATCGAGAAGCCTTTTGATGTCTACTGTGATGCATGTGGCACCGGTTTGGGGTGTGTCCTTATGCAGGAGGGCCGAGTAATTGCTTATGCTTTGCGCTAGCTTCAAAAACATGAAGTCAATTATCCTACCCATGACTTAGAGCTAGCCGCGGTTGTTCATGCCCTGAAGATTTGGAGGCATTACTTGCTAGGTAATGTGTGCAACATCTATACTGACCATAAAAGTCTCAAGTACATCTTTACTCAACCCGAGTTGAACATGCGTCAACGACGATGGTTAGAATTAATCAAAGACTACAACCTTCAAGTGCACTACCATCCTGGCAAGGCAAATGTGGTTGCTGATGCCTTAAGTAGAAAGGCCCATTGCAATTCCTTAGTTAGTGAAGACTTTCATCTGGCACACCTCCTTCATCCTATAGTACTCCACAATATCACTGTGGATTGCTCTCTTAGAAGTCGAATTATTGAACTCCAGAAGACTAATGTGGGTGTGTTTCACATCAAGCGAAAGATGAAAGAGCAGGAGACCAAGCACTTTAGGGTCGATGACAAAGGAATTCTCTGGTTTAATGATAGGCTTGTAGTACCCAAAGACAAATAACTTAGAAATCAAATTGTGGCTGAAGCCCATTCTTCTAGATTGTCCATCCATCCTGGTAGCAGTAAAATGTATCAACATCTCAAGCTGTATTATTGGTGGACCAAGATGAAGAAAGAAATCGCAGCCTACGTGGCAAGGTGTGATAACTGTTGCAGAGTCAAGGCTATTCACATGAGGCCCGGATTATTGTAGCAACTCTCTATTCCTGGCTGGAAGTGGGAAGAAATTGTTATGGATTTCATTATTGGGTTACCCACTACCAAAAAGGGTTATGATTCCATCTAGGTCATCGTAGATCGTCTAACCAAATCCACTCACTTTATTCTGGTCAAGTCTACCTATCACCCTCACAATTATGCTGAGATTTACTTTCAACAAGTGGTACGTCTCTATGGTGTACCCAAATCCATTGTTTCAGATAGAGGGCCGCAATTCACGGCTTGCTTTTGGGAATGCTTACATCAGAATCTTGGCACTCATCTAATCCATAGTTCTGCCTATCATCCGCAAACATTGGGACAGATTGAGTGTGTTAATCAAATTCTTGAAGACATGCTTAGAGCTTGTCTTATCTCTTGCAAAGGCTCTTGGGAAGAATGGTTGCCTCTCGCTGAATTCTCTTATAACAACAGTTATCAAGAGAGTATCAAAATGGCTCCTTTTGAAGCTCTTTATGGCTGCAAGTGTAGGACTCCTTTAAACTGGGTGGAGCCCGGAGAAAGAAGATTCTATGGTATTGATTTTGTAAAAGAAGCCGAAGAGCAAGTCCGAACTATATAGAAGAATATGACTGCCGCTCAGGCTAGACAAAAGAGCTACGCTGATAAGAGAAGAAAACCTATTGAGTTTGAAGTAGGTGATCATGTTTATCTGAAGGTATCCCCTATGAAAGGAGTAAAACATTTTGGAATTAAAAGGAAGCTTGAGCCTTGATATGTTGGACCTTACCAAATTATCGAGAAAAGTGGAAGAGTAGCCTATAAACTCGATCTTCCACGTGAAATGGGAGCTATATTCCCAGTATTCCATGTGTCTTAGCTGAAGAAGTGTCTCCGTATTCCTGAGGAAAGAGTAGCAAGTAGTTAAGTTATACAAGGTAGTTTGGAGTAATCATAGTGATTGTGATGCAACATGGGAGCGGGAAGATTATCTAAAGGAAAATCATCCAACTTTCTATACTAAATGGTACGCTTTCCAAATCTCGGGACAAGATTTTTCTAAGGGGGGAGGGCTGTAACACCCTAGGTGTTTGGCTCCCACAAAATTGCATTTCATTTCATAACCATGTGCATCATCTATCTCATCATGCCATTGTTACTAAAACATGTATATGCAACATTCTCAATTATGTTTGTTTCATACTTGATTGCTTGTGAATGGTAGTAGTGAAACATGTGAATGCAACATGAGTTTCTCATACCTTGAAAAGGGCTACATGGTAGTAATATGACAAGTTTAAAATTACAACAAAGTCATGAAACATGTGAAACATGGAATTGCAACATTAGAGTGAAATGGATTATTTTGTTGCTTCATCACATGTGACCATTAGAAGTTGGTGTAGCACTTGTGTAGAGTGGTTAATTAGGGTCTAATACACCTTAACTACACTTAGGGTAATTGATGGGACATTGTTCATGTGGAACAAAATGACTAAAATGCTCTCTAGTGGAGGTTTGACTTAGAATGACCCATAGTGTGACTCTGTTTGACTGATTAAAAAGACCAACCTAGA
Organism: Miscanthus lutarioriparius; assembly: GCA_904845875.1. Classification (NCBI taxonomy): domain Eukaryota; kingdom Viridiplantae; phylum Streptophyta; class Magnoliopsida; order Poales; family Poaceae; genus Miscanthus; species Miscanthus lutarioriparius. The sequence goes on from CAJGYO010000002.1 coordinate 65,558,385, forward strand.
GACCTTGTATGGCTGTGCACCCTTTACCAAAGTTGTAGCCAATTTATCAAGGAACAAAAGTCTCAACATGACAATCTCATGAAAATGGCTAGAACATGTTCAAACGAGGCCCACAAGTCATTTTTCACTGCTGAGTTCATACTTAAGAATTTTTCTAAGTTCTTAAGACGATTTATAGTTTCGTGTGTCATAGTTTGGAGCCTTGTATCTCCCTAACCAGGCCGAACCAACTCGAGCTCCAATTGACAAAGTTGTTGTACTCACTTGGATCTTCAATTTTGTCAACTATACCATGAACCAGATCGCCACCGTTTGGGTGTTATGGATCGTCGAAATCACGCTGTCAGTCGTGTCATCGGGCGTCGATTCAGTCCGTTTTAGAAAACTGACAGAGCACGCCGTGGCCGACCGGCTCAGGAGCTGATCACCGTGTGGCGTGCATGCTCTGCTAGCGCCTCCACATCATGTGTCCGTGCCCCAGATGAAAGCCAGTGCTTCGTTCACTCGCCTTTCACCTCACCATTTCACCCCTGCCATCTCCTTCCTCCGTGAGCATGGCGGCCGGGAAGCTGTGGTAGCCGAGCCAAAACCCCCCTCAACCGAGCACCTTGGTCCGATTCATCTAAACCACAACACCACCGTGAGCTCCTCCACGTCCTCGACCCCACCGTCATCCCATTTTCGCTTCAGGTAGACCTCACCGTGAGCGTGGCTCCACCGGGTCGCCATGACCGCCGCCAGCCGAGCTCGCACGTGGCCGTGCTGCTCGAGCCTCTTACCATCCCCTCTCTCCCTTGCGCTAGGTCCTATGAGTGCTACTGATGCTCGGAGAGTAGGCCACTAGGGTCGTAACGCCGTCGCCTCGCTGGAGCCGGCCAACCCGTGGCCGTGCGCCGCCGTGGCCGTCCTCACTTCCTTTATCTGCGGAAATAGCTGAGATTGAGGGTACCACTAGGTGCGCATGGGTGAGGTGAACACATTGGCACCGATGGCCTCGCCGGAGCTGTCACCGACGACGAGCCACGCCGCCGTCCTTTCTTCCTCCCCTCTGCTCTCTCTCGTCTGCAGGGGACCCACGCGTCGATCCATCGAGCCGAGGCGGAGCCTGACCTAGCCCACGCCAAAGACGCGTGCTTCATGGGTCCGCGTATTCTTCCTTAGCCGCCCAAATTGTGGGATTAGGTTTTCCATTTTCTGGTTGTTTTATTCTTTTCACAGATTTGTGTATATATTCAAAAATGTGTATCTCCTAGTTGGTAGATCCAAATGATGTGGTTCCAATTTTGTTGAGTTCATGATAATGTCTAGTTTATATTAAAAATATAATTTATGCCATGTTTTTTATGAAAAATGGAGTTGCTAATTATCTCTTTTAATCATGTGGGAAATAAGGGTAATTATATCTTTTTCTTTGTAGCTCCAAATGGCATGAAATTTTTATGGTGTACTGCTCATATCATTAATAGCTTGTAGTTAAATTTTCATACATTTTGGACACTATAGGAAAGAGTTAGGTAATTCTCTTGTTTGCATGGATGGATCTTATGTGAATTTTCATAATTTTTCTATAGATCCTGTAAAGGTAAAATTTGGTGAGTGCTATTCTTATGCTAGAATGATGCTAGGAAAAATGTGAAATCTGTTGCTTGACACTTTTCAATAGGATTTCCTAATTATGCTAGAAATAGCCCTGTCATTTGTTAATTTTGATACAGCAAGTTCTGCTTGCCCAATTGCTTTGAAATTTTTATGGTAGTCTATGTGAAGCATGAGGTAGCTACTGTAATTTTTGTAGATTTTTACTGTATAGTTTTACTATATGTTGCTTTAATCACCTAATTAAATAAATAAATTAGAAAAGGACATTAAATAATTTATTTAGAAGTTGGCACTATACTTTTTGATGTTCCTCTGGTATGTACAACAAGTTGGTAAACTTGGTTTGGTCCAATTATGCTTTTGCATCATCACTAAATAATTAATTTAGTAAACTTGTCATTTCTGGACAGATTCTATGTTTATTTGAATTCGATTGGGTTAACGTAAGAATCATATTTTGATGTTTACAAATGATTTGTAGAGAATTTCATAAGCTTTCCAGAATGTCCTCTTGCAAGTCATTTGAATTTATAAGAACTCTTGTTGTGATTGAATTAAGGAACTGCTCGTTTGCATATGAAACCTTAACTGTTGATTTAAGTATGCCTTTACTATTCCTAAGCTTGCGGTAATGTTCCTCGGTGTTAGGCCTTTAACTGAAGATGAGCATCTTTATCTTAGGTTATGCAAGTTAGGTAAGTTGATCTTGTTCTTCAAGTTAAGTTAGATACATGTCTTAAAGTGATTTGAATAGAGCTATTCTTAATCGGTAAACGAGTGTCCAGTGATGTTTTCGTTAAACACTTACTGTGATCCATTCATCATGAGCATCATGTCATTCCTTATGCATCCATGATATTTATCTTGTGCATCGGCATGCAATAGGTGTACCGGAAGGTGTGACACTGCTGGAATTCGAGGAACCGAGCGAGGAGCAGCAGCAGCCAACACCGGAGGTTCCGGAGGTGCAGCCCTCGGAGAAGTGCCAAACGAGGTCGCCGTTGAGTGCCCAAATCACCGTCCGTGCAACTTTGTGAAAGGCAAGCCCCAGAGCATATTAAGCCTCCTAATTTCCAAAATGTAGTTAAAGTATTATTGTTACATATATATATTGTTGCATTATGTTTAGGTGTTGGATGCAAACACTTGCTGTATTGGTTATCCAATCCTTGTCTAGATATTGATACCCTGAAGCCTATGTAGCTCAGGCTCATGTAGTGCTTAGCCCTGCTTAAACGCGGTAGAAGTCAGGTGATTTCCTGTCACCTGCGAGATATAGGAATATACATATGGCATGGTTGGCTATATTTGCTATCGTGGAAAAGAACCTGTCTTAATTTGAAATGAAGACCAGGCGAAGGCTTGCCGGTTTGTAGTGACTCCGTCTGTGTCGCTTAAGGACTGAATCTTGGAGCCTTTCCTGTTCATGTTGAATGCATGCCTCTCTCTTAGTTGGCCGGGTCTGGAGACCGACCACGAAGCCGAGTAGCTCACCTCAGGCCGGGAGTCGATAAGTATAAAGTTCGCCTCGGAAGGGAGCTGTAGGCGTGAGTCCAAGGGCAGGTGATTTAAAAGTCCTGATCGTCTTGGCAGAAGGGTAATCCCTGAGAGTGCTAGCGCTGATCGAACCCGCGAATTTGGTTCCTGAGTTGTTCCAAAGGTGACCCACGGCTACCCATGCAAAGTATGCCAAGGTGAGAGTTAGGAATACCCCCTCAACTGAGTTGTAATTCGATTCGAGTCGCCGTCTCTCCCGGTTAGTGAGAACTTGACGGGCTTATCTCCAAAGTAGATACACTAAATAACATAATGGTTCAGAAATGATGATATGATGATGATAGCCTTATTATACCTGCTATGGTTAATATTGATTGCTCCTAATAAGTGAGTGCTCTAGTACAGGTGCTAATCTAGTGGACAGGTAAATGATGATAAGCTTGATGCTAAGTTTAAATTGGTCAGTATATTCATAAGCTCTTTTATGCAAATGTGTCAAGCTAGCCCACCTCATAAGCCTTGCATGATCCTTGGTGTCTTTTATTTCTGGTTTTGTCGGGTAAGTCTAGCTGAGTACCTTCTCGTACTTAGGGTTTATCTCCCACCTGTTGCAGGTGACCAGTTCTACTTTGGTTGCTGCAAGTATTGCCATCTCCCGGCTGGGGATGAAGACTAGACCGTTGGGCACTGTCTCTCCTAGTTCTCGTACCTGATAATGCTTTTGTGGGACATGACTAAGATCTGGCAATGTATTTGAAACTATGAAGTTATGTACTAAACTATGTTGCTTCCGCAAATTTGGACTTGGTTTGTAATATTTTATTCGCACTCTGATGGATGTAATCCGGATGCCACTTGTGAAATGTTGTAACGAATGATGTGTTGTGTTGAATCACTATGGTCTTGGTTTGTATGTCGAGAGTTGTTTGAAATCCTTCGTGATTTCTGGACTACCGGGGTTATGGGAGTTTAAGTACAGGAATTTGATCACTTTAGTGATTGTTTTTGAACTTACGTTCTTATAATTTGGTTTGTTCTGTTACAGCCTCGGCGGCTACGGCGTCTTTGCTCACTAGCATAATCAAAGTTTTTTTCTGCACCCTGGGCTTTTTGGCCTTAGCCATGGAAAGATTCGGTACGCATTTAAGAGTATGTTCGCCTAGCAAACATTCTCTATGCTCGACCCCCTTTCATGTTAGGACCTAGGAGCTAGGGTTGCGGGAACAAACTCTGAGCACCACTGGTCAGACTGTGAAAGACCTATGCCACGGTGGCTATGGCGCCTTTGCTCACTAGCGTGATTAGAATTTGCTCACCCGCACCCTGAGCTTTATGACCTTAATGAAGGAAAGGGTCCGGATGCACTAACCTTTTTACACAAAAAGGGGAGAAGGGCTAAAAAGTTGTTTTGCTATAACAAAAATTAAGAGATTGTCCATTTATTACAAGTTCATCGCCTGGCTTATCTGCCTACCCAAGTGTTTGGTCGGGATGTTCTCATCCCACATCTCTGTAAGTAAATCTTGTCTCGGCAGGTAACACAAGTCGATCAGACGGGTTTGGCTACTGCCGAGGAACGGGCAGGGGGCAGTAGGATGCCCCACGTGGGTTATGCTGACTCCGTCACAAATGACGGACCTAAATTCCACTCGATCATATCCGGTAAGAGCTCCTTGAGCCCATCACTCATACCATTGAGGTAAAATCCTATACCTAGGTCGATCGAACGGCTTAAAGCCGCTGCAAGAGATGGGTCACCATTACTTTACGCGTATTAATTTCGCTACCGAGCCTCTGACCCCAATAGCGGTGGGGGGTCGGGCCATGCTCAGGGGCTGGCAAGGGTGTCTATTAAGTAGATATTCTCTATGTCCGAACCCTCCTCATGTTAAAAAACTAGAGGCAGGGTGTGCGGAGACAGGCACTGAGTAAAGCTAGTTGGACTGTGGGAAACCTACACCCCGACAGCTACGGCATCTTTGCTCACTAGCGTGATCAGAGTTTTTATCCCGCGCCGGAGCTTTAGCCTCCACCATCCTAGGAAGGGTTTGGAGGGGTCCACCTATGGAATCTCCATCGAGGAGAGGCCGGCAGGTCACCCAAATCAGTCGAATGGCTCGGGCCGCTGCCGAGAGATGGATAGGGAGTAGTGGGATACCCCATGCAGGTTACGCCGGCTCCGTCACGAACGTTGGACCTAGATCCCACACGGACATATCCAGTAAGAGCTCCCTAAGCCCGTCACTCAAGCCATCGAGGTAACTTTATCGACCCACACTTTTTCTTTTCCATTGTGTGATCATTCCTTCATCCATTCTTATGCATGCATTCATACATCCATTCATATGTTCATCCATTTATTCGTTCATCCATTCTCATACATGCATTCATACATTCATTCATTTCATTCATCCATTCTCATACATGCATTCATACATTTATTCATACATTCAAGCATTTTCATTCATTCATTCATTCATTCATTCATTCATTCATTCATCCATACATTCATCCCATACATCCAAGCATTGCATATGCAATTATTGCATCACAATGCTTCATGTTGCGTCACGAAGCGGTAGTCGTCTCATTTGGCGTGAGTGACAACCGACTGAGGTTCAAAGGCTGGCCCACGAAGGGCTTGAGGCCGCCTCTAGTCAAACAGAGCCAGGGGAGAAAAACCAAGATGAGCCCCAGCGGCCTTGCTCGACCCCACTTGGAAGCGGACAAGAACATCTCGACCTTTCTCATTCGATCCTAATCTCGAGCCAAGCCCACAGAATCTCCATCGAGGAGAGGCCAACGGGCCACTTGAGCCCATCGAATGACTCGAGCATCTGCCGGGAGGCGGGTTAAGGAGTAGTGGAATGCCACACGCGGGCTCTGCCGACCCCGTTAGCGGATGACGGACCAGGATTCCACTCGAACGTGCCCGTTAGTGAGCTCACCAAGTGCGACACTAGAGCCATCAAGGCAAGTATTGTTAGCTCAGCCCCTCTAGTTGTGGAAATTGAGGACGGGGTGACGCATGAAACATGGCTGACCCCTATTGAGCCCCATGGGGCTCGGGGGCTCAAGCCGCCCGACCCTAAATCAAGAGACCAGGGTTCAAAGGCTAGCCCACGAAGGGCCCAAGGCCGCCTTGCGTCGAACAAGAGCTAGGGGAGAAAACACAGATGAGCCCCAGCGGCCTTCACCTAACCTACCTAGAAGAGGACAAGGTCATCTCAACCTTCTCGTTCGATCCTAACCTCCTGTTGATCCTAGAGAATCCCCATTAAGGGGAGGCCATCGGGCCACCTGAGTCACCGTCCGGAATGGCTTGGGCATCTGCTGGAAGGTGGGTTAAGGAGCAGTGGGATGCCCCATGCGGGTTTTACCAACCCATCACAAATGATAGACCCGAATTCGACTCTAACATGCCCATTAGCGAGCTCACCGAGCGCGTCATTCGAGCCATTGAGGCAAATGACGTTAGCTCATCCCCTCCGGTTGCTAAAACCACGGATAGGACAACGATCACAAAGACGAGCCAACCCTCGACCGCACCCCCGCTACGCGCAGGGGCTCGAGGAAAGTTGGACTCCTTGGGAGACCAAACGTGCGGTCATAGAACGATAGCTCAGATACTAGGGAGGGGGTACGTGCGAAGACAAGAGACATTTTCTCCTACTAATTTCGCTATCCTCTCCTCAATCTTTAGTGACACCCGAATTCAGCAACGGCAAGGGGTCAGATCTCACTCGGGGGCTGATAAGGGTATAAATACACCCTTTTCTGAAATAGTTGTCGTGCCCAACCCCATCCTCACGTTAAACCTAGTGGCAAGATTCGCGAGAACGAATGACTGAGTAAAATTGGTCGGACTACGAGAAACCCATGCCTCGATGGCTACAGCACTCTTGCTTACCAGCGTGATCAGAGTTTCCCTCCTACACCTCAGGCCCTATGGTCTTAACAAATGGAAGGGTCGGAACACATGAACCCCTTTTCACACATAAAAAGGGAGGAAAAACAAATTCGATCAAACGAAACAAAATGATAAGTTTGTTCGGATAGCATAGAGAGATCGGAGCTTGTCCGCTTGTTACATGAATAATTTCCCAACCTATCTGACTAACTAACACCTCCAAGGGAGAACTAAGCTTTCTATCCTATCCGCCAGGTCCTACAAAAGGGGAGCCACCATCATCTCCATCTCCTCCGGCTCGTGGGCTTCATAGCTAGGCACGAAGCCGAGGCTCATTGTCTCTAGGTCGATGCTATCCCCATAATGAGAACGGACAATCATGAAGGATTGGTTGACCCCGGCGCGAAGGGCGTTCCTCTCAAGCTGGCGCACTTGCGCCATGATCTCGACAGCACGGTCTGTGAGCAAACTGGTCCCCTCCGACCGCACCACCACCAAGTCATCGTAGACCACTCCGAGGGTGGTGCTTAGGATACCGAGCTCATCGCTCTCCACCTAATGATTCCTCCTCGCCTTGGCAAGGTCCACGGCTAGCCTGGCAGAAACACTTTCGGCCTCTAGCTTCTAGGCTATTGCGTTTCCAGGCTCGGCCTAAAGGGAGCTGACCTTCTGCTGCATGTCGTCGCGCTCAAGGTAGGCCTGGTCACGCTTTTAGAAGGCCTGGTCACGCTCTTCGCGAGCTACGCCACGCTCCGAGCGGAGCCTCTCTGTGGTTTGGAGCAGCTCATCCTGCTCCTTGCACAGAAGGTTGAGGATCCGTTGGTGGGTCTCAGTGTCCTTCTCCTTGGCTCCTAGCTTCAGCTCCCGTTCCTTCTCGACCTCTGCCAGAAGGTCAAGGATCCGCTGGTGGGTCTCAATGTCCTTCTGGAACAGCATGTCCCACTCCTTCTTGATCTTGGTGGCCTCCTCGTCATCCTTCCACGATCTCACCGATAGGGCCTCTAACGCTCTCTCAGCCTCGTTAGCATGATGACAGGCCTCGACCACCCACGACCGAAGATTATCTGCCTCCTCGGCAAGGGGAGTCAGCTCGGCCACCCTCTACTGGGCAGCAACAAGCTGAGCGGTCACCTCCCCACGCAGTCATGCCTCCTCGACGAGGCGGTCCCAGGTTTCCTTCTGATCATGAAGGAACCAAGACTTCCCCTGGCTACAAGCGATAAGAGACTAAAAGGAGATGATGGTCAGAATACAAAAAATATATAGAGAAAGAAAAGGGCGAGAAGCAGGATCAAGAGAATACCCAGCCAGAAAAAATGACAATGTTGCGCAAGGCACCCCGAGTGTGGTCTAGGGCTTCGAGCACGGACATGATCCCCACGTCGAGGCTCTCCCGCTCCATGCTCTCCACGGCATTGTCGAGAGTGAAGAGCATCGACGTTGGATCCTCCGCACTCGCCCATCGGAGTAGGGGCTCGCCTGGCGTAGGTGAGTCACTGCCCACTGATGTCAGGGCAAGGGACAGCTCCTTGTTGGCCTCGATCGCTGCTGACCCTCCTCGCCGTGATGTCCCTACTGGGACACTCCCCTCGGCGATGGAAGGGGTTAGCGGTATGGACGTTGATCCCTCTCCCAGCACCACGACCTCTGGGGACCCCTCAGCCACGTCCCCCTCCGTCCAGCCCATGCCAGACACCATCAACTGGACCACCGGTGGCGCGGGTCATGCCGGTGCCTCTGGCGGCGCCGTGGTTGCATCCGGCTATGCCCCACCTATCACACCCGCCACCACTCCCACCTATGTTGGCGGGACCTCGACCGGCTGCGTCACGCTCGCCACGGTCGGTGCCACGAGCGTGGTTGGTAGTCCCATCCGCCCCATCATTGGCAGTGGTATCGCTTCCATCACCAGCTGCTCTGCTACCTCTAAAGGCGTCCCTTGAGCCCCCGCGCCACCATGGGCGACGCTTGACCAGCCGGCAACGCAGTCACACTAGCGCCGCTCCCTCCTAAAATGGGTGCAACGCCACCCGATGGCTGCCGCCTCACTTGAAGGGCGACGCTCTTCTTTGGCGCCAGCGCCAAAGGATTACGCCACCTCATGATGCTGTAAGAAATGAAAAGCATAAGTCAAGATAAAATCTAACCAAAACAGGGAAAAATAGAGGAGCTGATGACTCACCTAGGTGCCATTGGGTGGCAGATATGTTTGGGGGGTGAACCCACCAACCTCAGCTCTGCCTCGTCGGGGCGAGGCCATTTTGAGCCCGCCCCCTGCTCCTAGGTAGAGGGGCTCGCTCCCCTTAGATCTTGGGGTGCGATGGCAGAGTCCGCTGGCACCTCGGCGAGGCGGTAGAGCCACCCACCCCTATCGCCTCCCAAGGGTGGCCAACGATACTACCCATCTCCGCCAGCTCTCCGGACATGCCCTCCCCTCCATGGAATAGGGAGGGTGTCAACCCCTGCAAGGATGAACTGATACCTGTCAGCACATCCTCGTTCTCTAGGTCATCTCACACGATGTCATCGACTACCTCATCGTCATCTCCATCATCATCATCGTCATCACTGTCGGTATCCTTCCCTTGCTCCCATGCCTGTAGCTAATGCTGCTGCTTCTTCCTCTTGTCCCCCTTTGCCTTCCTCCACCGCTCGCCCTCGACGCAATTCGCCACCCTCATGGATGAATCCCTTGGGAATGGAGCCTAGTGATCCATGAGGATGAGGTCCCTTGGCTAGTCCCACCCCTCTCAAGGTAAGTATCAAGAGGTCGGGAAATCAATTGAAGAGGAGGCATGAGGAGGGGAACTTACAAAGACGGCATAGCCTGGTTCCAGCCACATCGGAGGATGCCCTAGCACTAGGTAAACAAAATCAAGGGGGCACCTACGCTATCCTACGAGGCCTCCATTGCCTCCTTTATGCATTGTGCATTCTCAGAGTTGGGGAGCGTCCCCTCGGTGAGCACCGTTCTGTCGAACGATGCCTCAGGGACCATCGCGTTCAGCGGCAGCATGCTCGCCATCAACGGCGCCACCCTCCTTGTGTGGTAGGCCCCTATGATGCCCGACTCCTTTAGGACGCTCTCCTTCAAGATCTCGATGGCAGTGATGTGGTCCTGAATCTTCTCCTTGTCCTTCTCCAGGACACCGCACTTCCTCCATGACTCTGGGGCCTCTTCGATCAGGCGCCCGGTGAACTCTGATAGAGGGGCGGCGGCGGCGTTCTTGAGGTAGAACCACTATGAATGCCACCCCTTGTTGGATGTTGATAGCCGCATCGATGGGTACTCGCTAACCCGGTTGTTCTGGAGGTGGATGCCGACGCACCCCATCGGCGTGTGCAACTCCTGCCTGCCGCTCTTCTCCCTCTTCTTCTGGAGGGTGATGGTGAAGAAGTGCTCCACAGATCAAAGTTGGGGCTGATCCCTAGGAATCCCTCGCACAAGGCAATGAACACCACCATATGCTGCATCCCATTGGGATTGAGGTGCTGCAGCTCGATCTTGTAGTAATGAAGCAGCACCCAAAGAAATTTGTGGGCGGGGATCGTGAACCCACACTCATGGAAGTGGGAAAACGACACCACATAGCCGTTGGGCGGCGACAGTAGCTCCTCCTCACCGGGCAGCATCCACTCCTCAACCGAGGTTCGCGCACGGAGAAGACCGTGATGGATGAGACCTTCCATGTGCTAGAAGGTAATGTCGGAGCAGCACCTCGGATCCATTGGAGATGGGGATAGTTAGATGCGGGCTCGATGGCGATGGGGATATGGAGATAGGAAACCCTAGGCGAGTGGTGGCGGCGGTCGTGGATGCGGAGGCAAACCCTTTGGTTTTATAGGGGTGATAGATGTGAGGAAACCAACCATCTGCCTGGATCTCCATGCCTGCCACGATCTACCACAACGTCCCACCGCGGGAAGTGCGCACGCAATCTATATCCATTCCCTCAGAAAACTTGCTAGACGTTTCGCCTTTCCGGATGGGCCATGACTTGTCACAAGTATGACGGATACGGATCAAAAACACCTCCATGGCCCGCCTGGGCCCAGGAGTTCGAAGGATTGGCCCATCGATGGTTTCGACAACCGCTCCGGGCACCCTTAGAATAAGGGATACAAAGAGATGGGCCCATAAGTGGCTAGTACCTAGGCGCACGAGCGCCACGGGCATCCCGGCTCATGTTTGAGTCTCGACCAATTATGATCCATGGTTTTTCCTCGAAGAAAGGCACAGAGCCCTCAGGACCGGTCGTAACGGACCCGAGAACTATATGGATCAACCGCCAAAAATCTAGGGTCGATCACCAAACTGGCCCAAGCTGGATCCCCACGAACGGGATGCTGGGACCCCACTCGAACTAGCTAGCTAATGAACCACCAAATCTCACAGCCATACCCATGAAGGGTCTGACCTCTACAAGAGACAATCACCATCCTAAGGACATGTTGTTGGCAACAAAAGAAGGCCAGGGCCCTCAGAGTCCTCCCTTTTAGAGAAACCTATGAAGGAGTATTCTACTCTTCCGTAGGCTCAGGGGCTACTATCGGGGACCAATACTAGGGTACCCGAAGAGGAGGAGCTAATAACTGTCAATGTTGATCCATCCGAGAGGTCAAGAGCATGACTACAGCTCTTACCGACCCCTAGGTATGCAAGCTCTACCTCGCCTAACCCCCAAGGGTTGGCTCCACCTTGCCTGACACCGAAGCCGCAGGCTCCACTTCACCCAACCCCCGAGGGTTGGCTCCACCTCGGCAAACACCAAGACCAAGGGCTCCGCCTTGCCAAACCCCCGAGGGTTGGCTCCACCTCGGCCGACACCGAGGCTGCGGGCTCTGCCTCGTCTGACCCCTGAGGGTTGGCTCCGCCTCGCCCAACCCACAAGGGTTGGCTCCGCCTTGGCTGACATCCAGACCATAGGCTCCACCTCGCCTGACCCCAAGGGTTGGCTCCGCCTTGCCCGACCCCCGAGGGTTGGCTTCACCTTGCCCGACCCCAAAGGGTTGACTCCACCTCAGCCAACACCAAGGCCGTAGGCTCTGCCTCATCTGACCCTTGAGGGTTGGCTCTGCCTCGGCCGACACCGAGGCCGCGGGCTCTGTCTCACCCGACGGAGACTCATACCACCACCAGCCACTCTAGGTTTAAGCGTATGGGCCTATGTCAAAGCTCTGACGCTAGGGAAGTGACTAGTCCGCCTCGATGTAGCCCACGAGCCATACCTAGGAGGTCATGTCAGGAACAACATCGGGCCTACCGGTGCTGTTCTGCATAACCCACGTATGAACACTGATGGGCACGTTAGTTCACCATGACTTCCACCAAGACAGAGTGGAGCACCATGACCAGTAGATGACGCCTGCACATGGCGCCAGTGACAGATAGGGCCGCGACGTGAAGCTGTCCCTGTTGACGTCTACAAGGTCATAGGACCCGCATAGAAGAGAAGGACCTGGCAATCCTGGGGGACTTCTTTCTCCTTCTGTTTTCTCCTCTTCTCCCTCTACTGTGACCTCTGCTTTCCCTTGGCCTATAAAAGGGAAAGCAGGGCATCCCATTAGAGGACATCGGACCAATGGAAAGAACACATCCGCATCCAAACTCATCCGAACCGATCGGAACTCACAACAACACATCACCAGAGACTTTGGACCTATCCCTCTCTCGACCATTTGTAACCCCTACTATGAACTTTCAGGGCTAGTAACATGAGCAGCAGCGACAAACTAGACATAGGGACATTCTGCCCAAACCAGTATAAACCTCATGCCCTCTTAGCACACCATCCAAGCCAGATGCCCAATAATACAAATTCACTCGTCGGTGGCAACTCGAAACACCGAAAATTACCTTTAGCATGATGTTAATGAAAGGATCAAGATGCCCAAGAGGGGGGTGAATTGGGCTAATTCTAAACTTTTGCAATAAATAAGCCCTAAACTTAGCCCATTTTACCCCCTCTGTCTAAAATGTGTTTCTATTGTTCTCCCATACAAAAGTTTTGCACCCTAGGTCCTAATCCTACTCTAGCATGGCAATTCTAGGAATGTAAAGATATAAAATGAATTGCTCAAATGTAAATGCTCAAAGTAAATAGAGGGAAAGGAACACAGCGATGTTTTCCCAAGTATTAGAGAGTCACCACTCCCCACTAGTCCTTGTCGCAGCACCCGCGCAAGGGAATAGCTCCCCTTTGATCCATGCAAGGATCAAGTGCTCTCTACGGGCTGATTCTTTGACACTTCATCATGGTGAATTACCCACAACAGCTCACAAACTGACTTGGGTCATCCACAAGCTCTGCCAAATGATCACCAAGCTCCCAATCACCATCGAGCTGTCTAGGTGATGGCGATCACCAAGAGTAACAAGCACAAACTCTCACTTTACCAAGACAAGCCTAATGAGTAAGGTGGATGCACACTTGCTACTCCCTATGCACTAATGAGGTCCTTAATCTTGGATTATCAAATCTCAATCACCCCACTAGGCTCTTGCTCTCCCTTGCACTCCAAAGGTGATTCTCAGCTAAACAAATGGGCAACAGACCTCAAATGGACGAGTGGGATATGTATTTATACCCCACCATTCAAAACATAACAGTTGAGGTCCAACTCAGCAAGTATCAGGATGACCGGATGCTCCGATCAAGGTGACTGGATGAACCGGTCAGTGTAATACGTCAGCGTGTTAGAAAGGGCCGTTTGCTCTGACCGGACTCTGGCTTGCGTTCGATCACACACACCGGACATGTCCGGTCATCAAAAAACATCTCTAGAACCTTACTGATCTTGACCGGATGCTGGCACCCAGAGTCTGTCACTTCTCTGTTCAGCATCTGGTCCGTGGTCAATAGCCTATCCACGCTGCTACAGATATGGCTAGCATCACGTCCGGTGAGTACTGGTGTCCAGAGTCCGGTCGCACTCTGACTGCTGCTGCCGATCAAATGAACTAACCGGACTCTCCAAGCTGTGTCCGGTCACAACCAAACCAGCGTCCGGTCAGTCATTTGACTCTCCATTTATTTCCAATTTGAATTTCTTTGTGAATGAAGTTCACTTCTATCATTCTTAGGGCTATTCCTAAGCTACCTAGTGCTTTGTTTGACAAGTATGCACCACACCTAATCCATTAGACTCACCTAGGTTAAGCTACTAGTCCAACCCCCTTAATAGTACAGCCAAAGGAAAAACAAAGTCCTAAACTATTCTAAGTGTCTCTCCAACACCAAACGACACTTAGAACTAGTCCATCCTTAACCTTGTCGTCCATACTTTGAAAACCGAAACAATTTCCATCGATAGGGACATGACAACCATGATTGTCCAATCAATTTCCATTACCATGACTTAACTCAAATTGCCTCTGCAAAACACACGTTAGTCATAGTAATCTCGTGTTGTCATTAATCACCGAAACCCAACTGGGGGCTTAGATGATTTCAATCTCCCCCTTTTTGGTGATTGATGATAGCACAACCTTGAGTATGTAAAAGAAATGAGTGAGGTTTTCAAAATGCTTGGTTCACATAAGCTTTTGACAATAAGAACAAAGGAGTTAGACATGCTTATATGACTCAAGCCAACATGGTGTACTCAAAAGATATAAATTAAGCATGAGTACATGAAGTAAAGCTCATTTGAATCGGAGTAAAATGCAGAAGCAAAGCCAATGAGCATAACCAAGTGACATGACATATATAAAACAATGTAGAGAGCACACCTATCATATAATTCTCACCATCACATGTATAAAATATAATGCATGAAAGTAAACATGAATGCATGAAGTATCACACATGAAAGACCAAAAGAATCGTAATTGTGTCCATCTCACACACTCCCCCTAAATCTAACATACTCGGTCCCTCCCCCATTTGGCATCAAGCACCAAAACCTAAAGGTCGAACGGTGGGACAGGAGCAGTCGACTCGGGTGCTGAGGTGCGGTGAGAGACCTAGAACTGAGCTACATCATCCTTTGACCCTGAACTCTGAGGGGTCTAACCCTCTATAGCTAGAAGTGAAGGTGAAGCGGTCTGGTCAGTAACTAACATGGCCTATGACTCTGCAGGTGTCATTGTAGGAAGGGGAGCCACATCTACCACTGTCGCTGTCGCTGAAGCCTCAAGTGTAGGAGTGACTATCTAAGGTGGCTCGGATGATGCAACAGACGATGGAATTGTCTCGGTAGTCCTAGTAACTGGAGCAGCTATGGTAGAACTAGAGACTTGGAACACTGGAGGTGTAGGCTACCCTGTAAGCTCACTGAAGGTAGCGCCGAGACTCCTGGAGATTGGGGTGTCCATCACTAACGTCGAAGAAGTTTGAGTCGGAGTGAAGCCCGTAACAATAGGAGTAAAGTGCAGACCCTGAGCTATCCCTGGTGAAGCAAACCACTGAGACACCTGCTCTGTAGGTGAGGCAAACTGAGGAGTTGGTTGTCTCTGACTCAAAAGCCCACTGGGTTGTACAGCAGGAGTCACTAGAGTGGTGGTGGCAGGCTGGCCTATCTGAAATCAAGACTACTGAGGATCAACCCCAATAGCAGTGAATACATGCTGCATGAAGCCGAGTAACTGTTGCTGAATCATTAGCTGCTACTGCTGCATGGCCTACTGCTGCCACTAAAACTCATCCTGTCATGCTTGAACCTGAGCAAGTGTAGCTACGGTCTCCTGTGCCTAGCATGCCTGGTTCTGCCTCATCCACTCAAGTACAGCTAGAAGTGCCAGGTCTATCTATGGTGGCAATGGTGGAGTTAAGCTGGAGCCACTGGCCTCTCTATCGTGTGGACGAGGTGCCATCTGTGGAATCACCTGATAGTCATCGTCTGAGCTATCACTCGAGTCGCTCTCGACCTCATCTTCCTATTGTGCATCAAGCTGCTCCTCCTCTGTCTTTGCAATGCCCCTGATGATCTCATCCTACTGAGCTGCTGTCTCTAGTACCTCTGGGTGATGACTCGGCTAGCGAGGTGTCCTCGCACGACTATGACATAGCATCTGGCTCATGTCATACTATGGAAACTCAGTAGTAGCACCTGTCCACTCTACCATTGTCTCTAGGGACTTGTGTGAAACTGCCTTTCGGAGTGAGAAAGTGATCCAATTAGCATAAGGCAGCTGACGGTGACCACTGAAGCCCTCTGCTAGTGTGTCCTCCATCTCTGAGAGCATCACATCCCAAATATCAAAGACAGTCTAAGACACTAGGTAATGCACTAGCCCCAGCTGAATTCGAGTCAGGTCCTCGTGGTAGCCCATCCTCAGAAGCAGAGTCCTCATAATAGCATCAAGGAGCCGAGCTGTAGGTGTATGGTCATGTGGTGTCCTGCTCGACCCCTCGCCAAACGGCTCTATGAAGCAAGGTCTGACAAGATATGTAGGTGGCACAAGTCCACCATGAGGGTGTCTCGAAGGCTCTATCTGTCCATAGCATGTCTCATGAAGATGAATAGGTGACTCTAGAATCCTCAGTATCTCTCTGACCCTCAAGCTCTAGAGCCTGTAGTCATGCCCTCGGAAAGCAAAATAAATAAACTTGTGTCTTCGGTCAATCCACAAGGAGGAGTAGAACTCACGAACCGAAGATGGAACATACCGACTAGTCCGTCCAAGGAGATCTGACAAGCCTGGTAGATAAGTGAGGTGAGGACAGATCTGCTCGCCTATAGCTGCAACAAGAGACTCTAAGGACCAAACCCGCTGAGATCTAAAAGCAACACCATTGTTGAGATATGCACTATAGAAGTCTTCCTACAACACAGTGTAGAAGTGCTCTGAGGCACGCTCATCCTACCTCGGTAGAAACCAATCCTCAAATGGTACGAACCATAGCTACTGCACCTATCTGGTTGTGGCTGCCCCTAGGTCAAAGTGAACCACCGGAGGTAGACCCTATGGTCTAGGAGGTGGATGAGAGCCCCGCCTCTATGTCTGAGGCTTCGGTGACACCTGAGTGCGTGTGCGACTAGAGCGCCGAAGTTGTGGCTATGTTGCCTGCTCTGTCTCCTCAACCTGCTCTCCCTATGGAGCGTTCTTTGTCTGCTCTATCGACTATGTCTACTGCCCAGTCACCCCCTGAGTCTGACTCTCCTCTAAAGAGACACGCCATCCTTCAAGCATGATGGTTCCGAGTGGACTACCAAAACTAGCCTCAATCCTCTCGAGGCGGCCCTCTGAGCTGGTGATAACTGATCGCCTATACGAATGCCACTGCCAGGTCCACCTATCTCGGCACGCTTTGCGGTGGCTGCCACTGCTGCTGCTCTCTCTGTCTCAACATCATCTCTCTTGCACTTCTTCTTTGTAGTCTTTTTCGCTTTTCCTTTTTGCTGAGCAGTCAGGCGAGGCGGAGGCGTTGGATCCTCATTGTCGGGACCACCCTCAATGTTCTTGCAATGAGCCATCTCTGAAGCTGATAAGAATCACTGCCATTGATAAGGAACAACTGCCAACTGACACTCATTAGGCTTGGCCTCGATCCATACTCGTAGGCTTGGCCCTGAGTAAATCTGTCAACTGCCCAACTGCCAAGCAGACTCACTACCCGAACTGACTGCATGATAGAATAGGAAGAATATATATAAGCAACTTTATATACTAGGGAAGTGAATGACCTAATGGAAAGCAAGCAGTAGGAAAGTAATGAGCGAATATGGCTAGCTACCTTACAACAATCCCAAGACATGTGAAGGGATAAGTTGTTGATCACAGGGACACCACATAGGAATGGCAATGGCACCTTAGGGCTAGGGTTGGTGCCACTAAGCAGTGCGGCGGCCAAGGAGGCGCAGCGTTGGGAAACCGTCGGTGCGAGAGGAGGCAACGCGGTGACGTGGTGGTGCGCGAGCATGCTGCGGTGCAATGGAGCGCGAGCATGTGGCGACGGGCAACACGAGTGCAGTGGCACGGTGGCATGATGCAGGTGGCATGGATGTGCGGGCTATGCGACGGCGGCACCATGGCGACCAGAATAGAGCAAGGCGGCATGAGGTGTTTGCGGTAGGGATGTAGGCGCGGGTGCGGCGGTGAAGAGGCAGGTGTGGGCGCGACGATGGAGAGGCAGGCGCGGGTGTGGCGTGGTGAGGGCAGCAGCGACAGCACGGCGAGAGAGAGAACGAGAATATGGTAGCCCCCTCATGATAGACAAGGAAAGAAAAGAGAAATCTTTTCCACTTGCACTCCAGTGACCGAACGCACCAGCAAAGACGATCAGACGTAGCCCTCCGAACTTTGGTCAACAATAGAGAGGTCCAGAGACCTCAAATCATGACTGGACGCATCCGATGACCCTGGACCGGACGCAGCACAGAGTCTGGTCCTTCCCTAAGATCCATCCTGCACTAACCGGACATAGAAATATCATCACACCAGACACTGTGGAAACACTATTCATCTTCCGGTCTTTCTTTAGCAACTATACCTCCTCCTGATGTACTCACCGGACGCTGCAACAGGTGAGTCCGGTCCCTACGTCCACCCCGTCTTCAACTACAGAAACTCCTCCTTTCTTCATGATGCTTTCTCCCAATCAAGTCCCAAACTTCAATAAGATCCAAATTAAATACCAATTGGGACAGATATGAGAGACTTCTCTCAAACCCTCAAGTTTTTCTAAATAATTTGCCTTTGGCTATAATTCTTTTTAAGAAAATAGGCAACAAAAGGGGCGAGGAAAACCATGTGACCACACAAGAGGGTTTTATGACCAATAGGAGCTTCAAATGCTCTCCCTATTTGTGGATAAACACAGCGGGTGCTCAAAAGATAACCGAAAAGAAATGACAAAGCAACACACATGCACATGTAATGCAATACTTGAAAGTAAGTCTAGTTGCTTGCCAAGTTTGATCCAAAGTTAAGCTTCTTCACACACTTTTTGGCGATTATCTTAACCATATTAGACAAGCCCTAAGTGCATTACTAAAAATTAAACATGTTTTATATTACAATGCAATGAAAGGGACAACACAAGCTCATTTTTTAGTGAAGTTACAAAAGTCAAGCACATTTATCTCATTCCTCAACCGACAAAATGTAGCCTCATCTAGCGGTTTAGTGAAGATATCCGCCAATTGATCCTCGGTCCTTGCACCTTCTATTGATATTTCATTTTTAGCAACATGATCTCTAAGAAAATGATGGCGGATATCTATGTGCTTGGTGCAAGAGTGTTGAACCGGATTATTAGCAAGCTTTATTGTGCTCTCATTGTCACACAAGAGAGGTACCTTTTCTAGAACTACACCATAGTCTAGAAGAGTTTGCTTCATATAAAGAATTTGTGCACAACAAGCACTCACGGCAATGTACTCCGCCTCGGCGGTGGACAAAGCCACACTATTTTGCTTCTTGGAGGACCAAGACACTAGTGATCTACCAAGCAAATGGCACCCTCTGGATGTGCTTTTTCTATCAATTTTGCAACCGGCATAATCCAAATCGAAATAGCCAACTAGTTGGAATCTAGCTCCTTTGGGATACCAAAGACCAATGCTTGGTGTGTGCTTAAGGTACCTAAGGATTCTTTTAACGGCAACCATGTGAGCCTCCTTAGGATTAGCTTGAAATCTAGCACACATACACACACTAAACATGATGTTGGGCCTAGATGCAGTCAAATATAATAAACTACCAATCATAGATCGATAGAGAGTTTGATCAACTAATTTACCTCCCTCATCTAGGTTGAGATATCAATTAGATGGCATTGGTGTCTTGATTGGCTTACATTCATCAATTTTGAACCTCTTGAGAAGGTCCTTGGTATGTTTTTCTTGAGAGATGAAAATCCCCTCTCTCATTTGCTTGACTTGAAAACCAAGAAAGAATGTAAGCTCTCCAATCATAGACATCTCGAACTTCTTTGACATCAATTCACCAAACTCTTTGCAATAGTCTCCATTTGATGAGCCAAAAATGATATCATCAATATATACTTGACAAATGAAGATCTCTCCATCAAACTTCTTGGTGAATAGTGTGGTATCGACCTTCCCAATGGTGAAGCCCTTCTCAATAAGGAAATCCCAAAGGCACTCATACCAAGCTCTTGGGGCTTGCTTAAGCCCATATAGTTTCTTGGACAACCTATAGACATGATTAGGATATCTAGGGTCTTCAAACCCACGAGGTTGATCAACATAGACTAGTTCATTTATGAAACCATTTAAAAATGCCCTTTTAACATCCATTTGATATAATTTCATTTCATGATGAGATGCATATGCAAGAAGGATACAAATGACTTCGAGTCTTGCAACCGGTACAAAGGTCTCTCCAAAATCCAACCCTTTAACTTGGGAGAACCCCTTCGTAACTAGCCTTGCCTTATTCCTAACAACGATGCCTTGATCATCTTGTTTGTTGTGGAACACCCACTTTGTTCCAATGACTCTTGCATCTTGTGGTCGCTCTTCAAGTGTAGAAACTTCATTTCAGGGTCAAATTCTAGAATGTTCTTCATGGCCTCTCTCAATGGTTCATCACCTACATCCTCAAGATTCTCATGTGCTCCTTGGGAACCATTAGATTCATCAAATTCCACATCATATATTTCTTCAACCAAGCCAGTGGCATGATTAAATACTCGATATGCTTTGGAATTTGATGAGTAACCAACAAGAAAACCAATATCACAATGTATTTGGAACTTCCCTAGGTATTGCCGCTTCTTGTAGATGTAGCATTTATAACCAAACACCTGGAAGAATGATACGTCCAGCTTCTTCCCATTGAGCAACTCATAAGGGGTCTTGCCAAGAAACTTTTGAAGAAATAGGCGATTGGATGTATAACATGCGGTGTTGATAGCTTCCGTCCATAGAACTTTGGGTGTATTGTACTCATCAAGCATTGTTCTTGCAAGGGTGATAAGTGTCCGGTTCTTTCTCTCTACTACACCATTTTGTTGAGTAGTGTATGTTGCGGAGACCTCATGCTTGATCCCTATTTCATCACAATATGCTTCAATGTTTGTGTTGTCAAATTCTTTTCCATTATCACTTCTTATCTTCTTGAGATTCACTTCAAATTCATTTTGTGCTCTCTTGGAAAACTTCTTAAAACATGCGGCCACTTTGGTCTTGTCATGAAGGAAGAACACCCAAGTATATCTAGAGTAGTCATCAACTGTTATAAGTTGTTGGTCCAAATAGATCCATGTGAAGAAGCTCTAGCACTCTTGTTGTTGACATTCAAGCTTTTGTTGGATGAGTGTTTGCAACTTGCTTGCCAGCTTGACATGCACTACAAAGCTTGTCTTTCTCAAATTTCACATCCTTCAAACCTCTCACCAATTCATTCTTCATTAGCTTCTTGAGTGAGCTCATCCCAACATGTGCAAGTCTTCTATGCCATAGCCACCCATGTAATGTTTTGGTGAATAAGCATGTCTTCAAGTTTGCATCTTTGGAGGTGAAATCCACTAGATATAGGTTATTGTATCTAAAACCCTTAAATATAACTTGATCATCGTCTTTCTTTGACACAACCACTTCCTTCTCGGTAAACAAACATTGAAAGCCAAGATCACACAATTGACCAACGGATAGCAAGTTGAAACTCAATGAAGCAACATATAGCACATTTGAAATTGAATGATCATTTGATATTGCAACTTTGCCCAATCCTTGAACTTTGCCCTTTGAATTATCACCAAATGTAATCCTTTCTTGACCATATACTTCTTCATCGAGTGAGGTGAACATACGAGGATCACCGGTCATATGTTGAGTGCAACCACTATCAATTACCCAATGACTTCCACCGGTCTTGTAGTTCACCTACACACAAGAGATCAAGCTTGTTGTTTAGGGACCCAAACTTGATGGGGGCCCTTGACTTTCTCAACTAGTGACTTTGCAACCCAAATTTGCTTAGTCCTATTCTTATTGGGAGGACCTAAGAACATGACTTTCATCTTTCCACTAGAATCCTTTCTAAGCATGTAGTGAGCATTGAAGGCAAAGGGTCTAGCATGTTTGGGCAAAGGTTGTGGTGGTGGAGTTTGACACTAATGAGCAAAGTGACCTTCTTGTCCACACTCAAAACATCTCTTTGGCTTAGGCTTTGAATTGTATTGTTGTTGATGTTGAGCTTGAGCTTTCTTCTCATGATTTTCCAAGTACCCAATACAACTTCTATCCATCTTCTTCATGATGTTCATGAGTAGCTCACTTTGGAGATATTGGCCTCTTGTGAACTTGCTCAACCCGGTCTTGAGATGTTCTTTCTCCAACTTGAGCTTCTTATTTTCTTCTCTAAGTTCATCATGATTTTTCTCCATCTTGAGTCTCTTGTTCTCTTCTTTAAGCATCTCATTCTCAAGAGCTATATCATAATCATTGTCAAGATTCTCTATCACAATTGTGTTGGTGGTTGATAGCTTTTCAAGATCTTTTTTAAGATTTTCATTCTCATTCTTGAGCTTGACATAATCATTATAGTTGTCGGACTCAACCACTTTCTTGCCTTTGCTACTAGAACCTTGCTCAATGCTCTCAACAATCAAGTCATCACATGATGTAGCTATATCAATCTTAACAACATTGTTAGTAGCATCATGTGGCTCATTGAATAATAACTCATGACAAAGAACAAGATTGTCATGATTAATCTTGAGATTGGTGTACTATTCTTTTAGCAAATTGTAACTAGTGGTGAGCTCATTATGTATCCCCTAAAGTTTATCATGTTTTTCTCTAAGCTCCTTTTTAGAGGATTTGAGTTCTTTGAGTTTGGATGACACAATTTTATTTTCTTCTCTAAGCTCAACACTAGCTTTTTCGGCTATGTCATACTTTGCTAAGAGTGAGTCCTTCTCAAGTTCTGGCCTTTCATTTTTTAGCTCTTGTCTTTGTAATGATTTTAGTGTATTGGTTTAGCAACTTGACAAGATCATCATAAGAAGTGATTCAAATTCTTCATCACTATCACTACCACTTTCATCATTTCTAGCATTATCATCACCACTACTATCATCATCATTTTGTACCTTTTATTCACCCTTGGCCATAAGGCATAGGTGTGTAGAGGATGATGGCGGCGGTGTTGGTGAAGATAGTGAAGAATCAATCACAAGAGCGGCCACCTTCTCCTTCTCATTCTCACTTTCATCATCGGATGAACCACTTGATGATTCAATGTCCGTGAGCCAATCACCAACAATATATGCCTTGCCATTATTCTT
The DNA here is from genome assembly GCA_904845875.1 of Miscanthus lutarioriparius. Taxonomy (NCBI): domain Eukaryota; kingdom Viridiplantae; phylum Streptophyta; class Magnoliopsida; order Poales; family Poaceae; genus Miscanthus; species Miscanthus lutarioriparius. The sequence goes on from CAJGYO010000002.1 coordinate 65,581,593, forward strand.
CTTGTGAAATTCCTTCTTCTTGCCATCCTTCTTCTTGTATGGCTTGTTCTTCTTCTTCTCATCATCATTTTCATCACTGGGTCATCTTTCTTGCCCTTGTACTTGTCTTTCTAAGGTTTGGGGCATTGATGTGCTAGATGACCAAGTTCTCCACAATTATAGCAATCCATTTCAGAGATGGACTTCCTTCTATTACTAGTGAAGAATTTCTTCTTCTTGCCATCAAACCTGACACCATTCTTGTTAGAGCATCTTGGCAGTTCTTCTCACCATGAGAGCAAGATTTGCATCATCAATCTCATCATCACTTGAGCTATCATGATCAACTCTTTCTTTGCCCCTCTTCTCTTGGTTAGCCTTGAATGCCAAATCTTTCTTCTTGGTGGAAGAAGAGCCATCTTGTGGAGTGATGTGCATGTACATCTCATGTGCATTGATCTTCCCCAATATTTGAGTTGGTGTAGCGGTGGAAAGATCACATTGATGAAGCACCATCACAATATGCCCATATTTGTCAATGGGGAGGACACTCAAGATCTTTCTCACAACATCGAATGGTTGCATTCGTGTGAGTCCAAGCCTATTGACTTCCTCTACAAGAACATTCAAGCGTGAATACATCTCATTGGCACTTTCTCTAGGAAACATCTCAAATGAATTAAGGTTTTTCATCACAAGGTGGTAGCGTTCCTCACGCTCACTCTTGGTTCCCTCATAGAGCGCACAAATGTCCGACCATAGTGCATGGGCGTCTTTGTGGTCCGCACACGGTTAAAAACATCCTTGCAAAGGCCTCTAAAGAGGGTGTTTCTACCCTTTGCATTCCACTTCTCGTAGTTAACCTCGTCGCCTTTAAGGTTTGTGGGATCCTTAGGTTTTGGGAAGCCATGTGAGGCGACTCTAAGAACTCCAACATCTAAAGCTTCTAGGTATGCCTCCATGCAAATTTTCCAATAAGGAAAATCATCTCCCTCAAAGATAGGAGGGGGTCCATCCCTGTGGGACATCTTGCTCTAGGCGGTTAAGCCTAATTTAGGGAGCACAAGGCTCCGATACCAATTACAAGGATCAAGATGCCCAAGAGGGGGGTGAATTGGGCTAATTCTAAATTTTTGCAATAAATAAGCCCTACACTTAGCCCATTTCACCCCTTGTCTAACCTACGTCCGATCAGCACCCATCGGGCGTGTCTGGTCATCAAAAACCCTCTCTGGAACCTTACTGATGTTGACCGGACGCTGGCACCCAGAGTTCGGTCACTTCTCTGTTCAGGATCTGGTCTGTGGTCAACAGCCTATCCACGCTGCTACAGATATGGCTAGCGTCACGTCCGATGAGTACTGGTGTCCAGCGTCCGGTCGCACTATGACTGCTACTGCCGATCAAATGAACTGACCGAACTCTCCAAGCAACGCCCGGTCACAACCAAACCAGCATCCAGTCAGTCATTTGACTCTCCATTTACTTCCAATTTGAATTTGTTTGTGAATGAAGTTGACTTCTATCATTCTTAGGGCTATTTCTGAGCTACCTAGTGCTAAGTTTGACAAGTGTGCACCACACCTAATCCATTAGACTCACCTAGGTTAAGCTACTAGTCCATACCCCCCTTAATAGTACGGCCAAAGGAAAAACAAAGTCCTAAACTATCCTAAGTGTCTCTCCAACACCAAACGACACTTAGAACTAGTCCGTCCTTAACCTTGTCATCCATCCTTTGAAAATTGAAACGATTTCCATCGACAGGGGCATGACAATCATGATTGTCCAATCAATTTCCATTACCATGACCTAACTCAAATTGCCTCTGCAAAACACATGTTAGTCATAGTAATCTCGTGTCGTCATTAATCACTAAAACCCAACTAGGGGCCTAGATGCTTTCAGTTAACAATTGCTCCGAAGTCATAGATAGCTTCTTGGAAAATGTGAGGCCCAATGGCTATGGGGATGACGGGTCTTCCTGGATCACCTTTCTTGACGGGCAAAGACTCATCTTTCCAAGCTCTTATCGATGGTTCTATGTAGAATCCTGCTTTGTGAATATCGACAAGATTCACAGTTTCTTGATCTTTCAGTTGACCTGGAATCTTACCTTTATCGGTCAAAGGAATAGCAGCCGCCAGCTGAGTTATTTGTGATTCTATCATTTTATTAATGCTATGCTGGTATTTAATGGCTGAGGAGAAGCCATCCATTCTATTGTTTAAGTTTTCTAACATTTTATCATTAGAAGCTAGTTTTATAGATAAGCCCTCCATAATTTTAGTTTGGCCAGAAATTAATTCTCTCAAGGATGGTTGATTATTGAAATTATTATCTTGATAGTTACCTTGGTAGTTTGGCCTTTGTTGCTGATTCCATCCTTGATTCTATTGAGAATGATAGTAGTTGTTGTTGATGAAGTTCACATCCTCATGGGTTTTAGGGCAGTTGTTCCCTAAATGCCCAGTGGCCACACTCTTGACATGTCATGCGGGAATCATGAATGTGCATGACTTCTTTCTTCTCATTGGCTCGATCTTCAAGCCTCTTCATCAGTAGATCCATCTTGGCAGACATGTCTACCTCCTTGAGTTGATGCATACCTCCACCTCTATTGTGGGTTTAAAGACGTTCTTCATTCCAGCTTTCATTGGAGGCCATCTTCTCCATGAGAACTGTTGCACCTGGGATTATGAGTGATAGGAAAGCACCTCCAGTAGCAGCATCCATATTCTCACGAGTACTATTTGTCAGCCCGTGGTAGAAAGTCTACATGAGTAGCCAATTCTCCATCCCATGATGAGGACATTCTGATATATAGTCTTGAAAGCGTTCCCATGCCTCAGGGATAGATTCATCATGTTGATGTTGGAAGCTTGAAATTCTCCCACGCAGAGTATTGGTCTTGCCTGTGGGAAAGAATTTTGCTAGGAAAGCAGTGGAGCAGTTCTCCCATGTAGTATTTTCTATCTTTGTTGACATAAAACCATTGCTTTGCATTCCCCAAAAGTGAGAATGGGAAGAGGCGAAGTAAAATTGCATCTCTAGTAACTCCTTTGATGGTGAAAGTGTTGTAGATCTCTAGAAAGTGTTGGAGATGAGCACTCGCATCTTCATGTGAATTTCCATAAAACTGGTTAGCTTGCACCATGTTGATGAGAGCTGGCTTGAGCTCAAAAGCATTGTCTCCAATGTTGATCGCCGGTCCAGTATGGATATTGGGCGTAGTTGTTGCAAAGAATTCACGGAGAGTCTTGTCCGCCATGGCTTCAAAAATTGGTGTTAAGCTTCGCCTTGTCTAGTTGTCTTTCGATTCTAAAGCTAAAACTTTCTTGAGTTTAGCCTTAGTCCTCCTAAAAAGTGTTTCTGGATCTTCAACCTAGTTTGTCAGAATATCAAAACCAGTCATACATTACCCTGCATAAGATACAAAAGTAGACAAAATAAGGGTAAGCCTATTTAAGTAGGGGTATATGGTTTTCTCGATCACATCAATAAGTACGAGTTTATCAATATTCATTTTTGCCTAGCTACCTTCCCCGGTAGCGGCGTCAGAAATGTTTGTTGGTATTTATTAACTTGTCACTTATTTAAGTAGCCACCTAATGTTGTTGATATTTTTTAACATCACTTTTGCTAAGTTGTTATCCCTAGTTATGATGCCAGAAATGCTTGTTGGTACTTTCTAGCGTCACCTCTAGAATGACACTAAGAAATACTTAAGTATTTTGGTATGACTAGATAGAATACAAATATGAATATGAAGGGATCTATAAGTGCACAAATAATTTATCATTGTAGCATTTCACCCGGGAGTATTTCAGGTATCGTTATTTATATTTTTACCACAGGGAAGGATGGGCAGTTGGAATATATTGATAATTCATAGGTATGATGGAGAAATAAATTATAACCAATATTCTATTCACAATAGGGGTAAGTTAAGAGATAAATGTATATGAATGATAAGCAATAACTAATCATTGATCACTCAGAGTACTCATGTCTATGATATTAGCACGGCTAAGTAGAAATTAGAGAAATAATTTCTAAGTCATTCTTAATTATAAGTCAAAGCATACTATGATTAGTGCAATTATACTTAATAATCATAGCTAAGATCAACTTTATATTTACACATAAGGGATATTACTAAGGAAGATCAAGAACAAAACATGACTTCCTTCTTAACTAGATCCTACTTGACCTATATTCGGGAAGTGGACTACAAAGGACTCAACGACTCAAATGCACAATCTAGCAAATAAGGTCTGAGATGCACGACGGTTTTTAAATGCTTAAAATAAATTCATGCCTGGGTCTCTAGCAACCTTCGTGCCTGGGATAGGACCATTTAGACAGGCACAATTATCTGAGAAACACATTCTCAATCCAGTGAGACTACATCAATTACTCAAATGTTAGCTAGTCTCACAAACACTGGCCATAGAGTGAGCTCGCCCCTTAATAAGTGTTCTAAGGAGCATTCAAATGTCTTATATAGCACTTTTATTCTTGTAAGAATATGGGAGATTACTCTATGTCTAGTGTTTAACGAGATTTTGTACAAAACTTCTCTAGTTTGCATGTATGTTTGTACGTGTTATTTAGAAGAATAATAAAGGAAAAGTAGGAAGCAAACTGCATTATGCCTGGACTGAGGCGAGCTAATGTATAGTGCTCCTTTTGGTCTTTTTTTTTTGGAGACGTAGTGCTCCTTTTGGTCATGTTTGCTGGAAAGGGAAGCTAGCAAGTGCGCCGTCCATGCATGCAAACGTGTATATGCCCTGAACCAGCTGTGGTGTACGTACAGGTTTAGACGTTTAGTTACGTATTTCTGTGGATTATATTGTATATACTCTAGCTGAGCCCTCAGGAGGCCGGACCGGTTAATGATTTGATTAGCAGTGAAATTATCAATGGAGAGGACCATGAGACCAACTATCAATAACGAACTAAAATATGCGGGATATATGAGGCAGCCGGCATGCGTACGCACGCTTCGTTTATGGCAGTGCGATTGAGCGCCATCTATCTTGTTAGGCCCACACGTCAGGGATTCAAGCTTATATACACGCTTGTATCTGAGGATATACGGAGGTGTTGCCTCCGGACGTCAGGATGCCCGCGCAGCCTACCCATCCGTTGATTTTTCTTGCCCTGCACGCGCATCCCGTTTCATTGCAGCGTCCGCGAGTCTGAAGGACTCGCCTTGCACTTTACAGCCCGTCATGTCCGCCTTGATTCGAGGCCATTTGCCCCACCCCGCACTCGCGTCCCGAGCGCGCCCCGTCCGTAGGACACCAGCGCGTCACCCCCCCTCTGCCCCCTAGCTCGCCGCGCTCCATTCCCCGGTGCCCGCGTCGTGTCACCATCACTCCCCGACGCCCCTAACTCTCCGAACAACATGAAAGATGTGCAACATTAAACACTTGAATGCAACATATATATACAACAGATGAAACATCTGGAACATACACTTGCAACACATGTGTGAAACATATGCAACATCCACATAAAACATTGCAACTTGCAACATGAAAACGATTACTGCAACATAATACTGAAAGATTTAGAACATATTGTTGCAACATATGTGTGAAACATATGCAATATCCAGATCAGAACGCTTACAACATATGTCTGGAACAGATGAAATATTTTGAACAAACCTCTAAAACACTTGCAACATGCCTCTAAAGCACTTGCAACATGTGCAACATCCCTCGATCTACTTTTGCAACATCCATATGAAACAATCGCAACATACCTCTGAAACGTCTGAAACACTTAAACATACGCTTACAACATGTGTTTTCATCGCAACATCTCCTTGATGTGGTCGTGTATTGCGGCGGCCATGGCGTCGACAGCGGCCATGACCTTCTGGTGGGGAATGATGGTGTCGGCAACACCTCGGCAGACCCCAGCAACACCTTGGCGCGGGGGTGAGAGAGGGGGAGGGGGGATGGGACACGGTGCGCAGCAGCAGGGGCGCGACGCGAGATGGGGTGCACGACAAGGAATACGGTGGTAGCGAACGCATGACGCAAAGTAGCACACGATGGGCGAGAGCGATGGGGAGATATCTTTGAGAAGAGATTTTTTTTGAGAAACACACACCTTCCTTTATTCAACTATTCAAGAATAGAATTACAAACAACATCTGGTGAATTTCAATAGTTTGTGCTTTCTTGCCGTTTTGGTAGTTCAGTTCATCAATTGAATTTTATACTACCTGTATTCTGTAGATGTGGTCTGTACTCAAGTATCTTTAAGTTTCTTGAAAATTCATAGTTTCTGTAAGAAAATTGTGTAAGAATAGAATGTAGGTGTGGAGTGAGACATAAAAAGAAGTTTAACAGAAGTTAGACTGGTGTCATGATTTTTATTATTGGTACAGGGTGAGGCTCTGAAGGAAGAACAAACTCTCTGATTGTACAAATCCGGCATTTTCTGACAGCAGAGGTGACAAGAACTTAAGTTTCTGTTCTTATTTAGTTATCCAAGAATGCACACAATTTCCCACTCTTTCCAAATCTATTGTTCAGAAAAAACATAGAGGCCAAAAGCATACTACAGCATCCTTCGTTTTGCTATTTGCTTTGTAATTGTTGGTATAGGATCAGGCTCTGAAGTTAGAGATTACTGCCAGAAGAACAAACTCTCTGGTTGCAGAAATCCGACAGTTTCTAAAGCGGAGGTGACAGGCATTCCCGTCTATGTTCTTATTCACCCATTCTGGATGGATATGATTCTCCATTCGTTCCATGGTATTGCTAAAAGTAGGTCAAGCATCAAAACATATTTTCTTTGAGTTACTGATCCTATTTACCGTAAGAGATTAATGTATGTGTTATTTGACTGCAGCACACTACAGTACTGTGGACTCTTGACCCCGACGGTTTGCTAGGAGTGCCCTGTACATGTATTTTTTCACCAGCCACCCCAGTAGAAAAATACGTTGACCCCGGTGGCCGACACCAACAGCAGCCCAATTTGTGAAACCATGAAAGGCCTACGCAAGAGCCAAGAGCCCACGGCCCAAGCGAGAAGGCCGACGTCGCAGTCAGTGCCGGCAGCTTGCCGTAGAAACATTCGCCGATTCGTCTCCCTCAGTCCAACCTTCCAAACTTCTGCGTCGGCGCGTCGGTGTTCTCATTGCCGTTCCGTGATCACGGCCGCCGCTCGACGGCGACGGCGACGACAGACAGGCGAACGGCCGCACCGCTGCTACTCTCCGTGGCCCTGCTCAAGTACGGAATACCTGCTGCCTGTAGTCTACGAGGTAACCTTAAATCTCAAATCTTATCTCAAAATTATTGTTTGTTCCCCAATCTATAGTCGTGAGATGCCTGCAGCTTATTTTTTTTTTGTTTTATCTTTTTATAAGCAAAAGGCAATCTGCTTGGGTTCCAACAAAGTGGATACCAGAGAGTACGTTCAACGTTCATATGTTCATCTTGCCAGCAAACATGTCACGTAAGTAAAATAGTAAATTAGTAACTTTAGTATAGTTAATTGTGCATTCAATATCTACTTGTATGTTTAATTTTGTTGATTAAACAATTTCATAGGCAATCAAAGCACACTGGAACGTTTTTTGAAAAGTAAATTAACCCCAGCATCTGATAATTATGGGCAATCAAAGCACATTGAATGATCATATATTTGCTTTTGATGCAATACCAAATGATGGTATCATAGTTCGTTTTCAGAATATGGATACGTGCATGATGAAATTATAAGAGGTAACCTATATAAATAGTTTCTTTTGTCGCATTATGTTATTGTTACATTTATCCCTATATGAATGCTTACTACTTGCAGTATATTTTTCTTTTTATGCATGGTGTTAGCTTACTATCAACTATAATTGGCTCTAAGTCTAGGCCAACCCCAGCGACAATTTATCCTAGATTCGCCCTGAAGAGACGTCAATGTGATTAGGGGGGGTCAGATGGCTGCTCTCACCATGCCGGACTTATCTACTAGTACGAACGAGGGAATGGCCATGGAGGTTCCAGACCTGGTCTCATCGATCTTGTCTCTCTCTCTATTCTCATCTTTCATCTAACACGTAGGATGACGAACTCTGCCTTTACGAGCTTATCAACTTCAGCGATCACTTGAAATTGGAATTCTGGTCGCAAGCGCCTAGGCGGCTGCTTTACAGGGCGCAATTGTGGATCAATCGCCAACTTGTGGGTGATGACGCGAGTATCTAACCCCGGCATCTCCTTGTAGTTCCATGCAAAGCAATCACAATACTCCATCAGAAAGTTTTTAGTCTTCTCGCTCCCCTTCAGAAAGTGATGCGCTAACAAAGATGGGGCGTGGATCGTCCTTCTTTCTCATGTTGATCTCTATGGGTTCATCAATTGCGGGTTGGCCCCCGTCTTCAAGTTCTCGAGGTGCTGATCATCATCTAGGGCCAACGCCCTGCAAGGCGGTTCTTCCTGCAGTGTTGCATAGTGCCCATGTTCCATCTAGCGGCAACGGCGTGGGGTGTCTCTGGCATAATTCACTGCCTGATTCGTCTCGTCAAATTGGTGAAGGATCCTCACGCGCACAGTATAATGTGCAGCGATAGGTGGTTTGCGCCCTGTCTTCTCCTAGCCCACCTAGAAATGTAGGCAAGCGCCATCGCCTTCACTCGCTTGCGGCGTCCAGAGGCTCGGGGAAGAATACACTATCAACTATTGCGACTAGGCCGGAAGAAAAGGACCTGGACGACGTGGACTTTGATGGGAGTTCCAGCAGTGATGGAGACCTAAGTAGCTAGTCCACTTTCTCTTATTCATGTATATATTTTTATGCAATTAATTCGCTCGCCACTGTGCAATTCTTTGTTGGCCTCAATTCTCGTAATTTCCCGCCCGTTCCAGACAACATCTAGTCTTTCACTGATATCAATCTTGACTCCATCCCTGACACCAAGCTTGGCCTCAAAGGCTCGGAAGAGGTAGACCAGCCCCATCTCAAAGTTGACATTCAAGGAAAGACAGATCACCCTCAGTCACATGGTAATTCAAAAACTATTTTTTAGGATGTTGTCCATTTTTTTAACATTATGATGATTAACACAGGCATTGAAGACGATGATCATCTTCCACTTTCAGAACGGCTGAACCACCATATGGGAAAAGGCGTGTATCGGCCCTTGGAGCCCACCAAGGAGCCGGAGTGTGACTTCGCGCTAAGAGGAGTCCGTGGTGGAGAAGGGGGCACTGACACTTCTGGACCGGGTGCAGAAGCTGAAGGAGAAGACCGGTGCCTACATCTCTCAGTTCATCTCCAATGGATCACAATCTGTAGTTGAGTAGGTTCGCTCAGTCGATGGACTCGCGAATCCACCAGGCCTTGCACTTCTGATGGAGACCCTAGAGGAGGAGCATTCCTACCGTATTCAATAGGTTCTAAAGGCAAGCCAAGTCGACGTGGACTATGTCGGAGGAATGCTCCACCTCTAGGGTCTCTATCAGAAGGGCAAGCCTTGGTGGATTCGCGAGTCCATCGATTGAGCGCACCTAGTCAAGTACAGATTGTGATCCATTATTGGAGATGAATTGAGAGATGTAGGCACCGGTCTTCTCCTTCAGCTTGCGCACCCGGTTCAGAAGTGCCAGTGCCCCCTTCTCCACCCCGCACTCCTCTTGGCACAAAGTCACTGTTATGACCGGGGTTCAGTACACCAGGAGGAGGCCCATTAGTGGCTAGAGGCGTAGGGAATTACGGGCTTGGCCCAATTTATTATTATTTATTTCCTATTATTAGCAAGGAGGAGAGCTATATAAGCAGATGTAAGACACTTTGTGATGCAAGGAAAAAGAGCAACATAATTGCTCGGCTTCCTTTAGGGAGCCGGGAGACCCCAGTAGCCCTAGCCGCCTCCTCTTCTTCTACGCGCGACCACGGCGCCCAGAAGCCGTCGAGCGTGCCTCTAGCCTCGCCCTCCCCTCTCTCACTCATACAACCTACGAACTCGCATCGGTAGGGATCGGATTCCTATCAATCTGGTATCAGAGATCTCTGGTTCGATCATGTCCAGCCCTCTACCGAGTTCCTCCCACCCGCCGCCGCCGCACACCCAACCGCCGCCACCAGCGTCTTTGTCGGCGCTGCTGCCCCACACATCAGGCTCGCCGGCATTAGGCGTGCTGGCATTATCAGGGGCGATCACGCCCTCTGCCTCGACGCCGTCATCTTCCGCCACCCTCGTCCTCACCCCGGAGCAGATGACGGACGTAATTCTAGAATTAGGGCAGGCCGTGGCGAGCATCAGGGCCTTCCTCGTCGGGCCCTATGCGCCCTAGCCGCAACCCCCGCCGCCACGCCAACAGCAGCTACCCCCGCCACCGTCGCCGCCCTCGGCCACGACCATGACGCCAGTCATCTCGTACCAGTATGGGATGCCCTACAATAGGACTGCGACGACCTTGTTCCCAGTCGCGCCGCCACCGTCCCAGGGCGTCCCCATCCAGCAGATCAGGTTCCCGCCGTCGCCGTCACCGCTTCCGGGTTGGATCACCGGTTCGTCGAAACCCGTCTACATGGCGCCCAGTACCCAGCCGCACCTACCGCCGCTCCCGACCATCGAGGCTGTCATGGCGCATGGCGGTGCCCTGGCTCCGGGCGTCCTCTACGGTGGGGTGGACGGCCCCCTATTCCACGATGGCAGCCTGATGCAGACGCTCTCCGCCGTGTCGCCCTCGCTAGACAGCACGGGCGCGACACCCTCGGTCGCCGCACAATACCCGCCGCCGCCCAAGTTTTACAAGTTGGAGTTCGCCACATACGACGGCTCCATTGATCCCCTGAATTGGCTCAACCAGAGTGAGCAATTCTTTCGGGATCAGCGCACGCTCGCCTCTGACCGTACCTGGCTTGCCTCCTATCATCTCTGGGGGGCAGCCTAGACTTGGTACTATGCCCTCGAGCAGGACGAGGGCATGCCACCGTGGGAGCGCTTCAAGGAGCTGTGTCGTCTGCACTTCGGCCCTCAGATCCACGGGAGTCGGCTGGCTGAGCTGGGCCGGCTGCTGTGGCAGAACCGCCTAATCTAATGCCTCACAGGAGTCCTTGTCTTTCATTAGACACTCAGCACTCAAGGGAGAACACTAAATTACACAGTTTCGTCGGGCACACCCCAGGGGAGAACCCGAAAATCCACATTTTTGCCATCAAGATCATAAATGAGAGAATAAAGCTTACATCATTCTTAACCATTTCTTACATCACTTGTAGTACAATATCAGAGTATAATATTTATTATTATAACAACAGAATGTAATCATATTATCAAAGTTATGAGTAATTTATTGTAACAGCGGAATATAAATATGTGATCAGAATTACAGCGGAAATAAATAGATATTCATGGCATGATAAAGCATTAGTATATAAGCTATGACAACAGATTATAAATCTTTCATTTATAAAACATTTGGTGAGAGTTGTAAATAAAAACTACTATCGCAGCGTCAAGGAAATCCTCTCTGAGCCCACCAGGAGGAATCCACACACAAAGGTCAGCTCTCGCCTCCACCTGTCACCTGCAACAGGAGGAATAAAACCCTAAGTACTCAATTGTCCTCAGTAAGACTTACCCGACAAGAGAAAAGAAAAGACTCCAAGGATATGCAAGGCTATCTGGCTTGTGGGTTTATTGCATTTGCAGGAAGCATTACTAAGTGTGCATCCTTATATTCGATTTTTATTAATAGCCGCATTGGTTCATTAACTAACCATTCTATGTAAGCACATGAACTATTTTCAAGCATGTGATAAGCAATTAGACTTCCTTTTTCCATTCCATCCTTTATCTATCAGTTCTTACTATGATGCTAGGCCACAGACAAGCCGTACCGGATTTCTCGGTGATTCGTGAATCAATGCCCCTAGCTGGGTACCCTGAAAACAGACGCCCCGCTTGTACCCCAGGCACAAGCAGGACCAACCCATCACTCTCCTGTCCCAGGTGTCCAGGTCCCGTCCAAACTGGGACTCCAAGCCCCCACCCCTGAGTGCCAAACTCAGTGAGGTGCAAGGACCTCCTCCACCAAAATAAAACCCTGACAGTCGGTCCGGAAAGAGCCGAATCCGCGACAAGAGAGCAACAAGTCTTCTAAGTGCCTATACCCAAGTATGTGCTCTTGATAATAAGTCTATGACTTGCCTAGAGCCTTATGCAACGGCCGGTCCTTAATTAACACAGACAGGGAAAACAGTGTAACCAAGCCATGCCCCGTGTCCATGGCGACACAACCTCTTACACCCACCAATACCCAAACCATATCCCTCCCTGGCCACCATTTTTTTCCTTTCCACCATTTATATTTTCTAGGTGATAATAATCCAGTAATATATTTCCTATCTCTCGTGAGTGACAGGCAATCACTCGACTTCTACCGGAGTCCTGTAGCATAGCATTCTACACGATCCTATCATACTAGTAAGACTTACAGGATAAAGATATATATGCAAGTGGGTTTCATTCCATTCCTTAAAACTTAATGCACAAATATAATTTAAACTGCAGAAAAGTAGGGGTTATGCACCGAGGCTTGCCTGGGTAATATGTATTAAAAAGTTAGTATCAACATCTTCAGATCATCCACCAGCAACTGAATAGAAAGCCCATTGCATCATCTTTTAGAGAGAATACCATTACACCATCTTTGAATTTCCAATCATTCTTCAATTGATCCATTGGTCCATCATCGTACCTATATGATATGCAATGCAAAGACATAATTAATCGACTGCAATCGTGACTCATAACATACGATGCATGCCTCTCGAGTTAACGGGCTAGTTCTAACGATGGCCGTACTTAGGCTAAATATCCATGTTGTCGAATAAGACGTTATTTCCCAATAATTATTTTAGTTATATAAACCCAAGATGTTCCTTTATTGCATTCTATCGATTTAATCTTTATTCGAATTAAAGCATCATTATCTATTTAGCAACTAGTTGTTCCGTTGCTACAAAATTACATTGAGTATCTAATATTGCTAGGAGCTTACTGTACAAATCTCAGATTCAACAATATTACCCTTTTTATCATGGAAATTCCTACAAGTTTATCTTTTCACAATATTAAGTACCTTAATTTAATTATATAGCTCCCAAGAATATTATTAAATTATTTGAACCAAATAATCTAACAGATAGATCATGATTTTAGGAACTCAACACAACTGGTTTGACATTTTTATGATTTTTCTATGATTTATTACGGATTTACAACTTTAGCCATTTTAAACAAAATAGTAAACTCAGCAGAAGAAGAAACCAACCCATGGGCCGCACGAGGCCCAGCCGGCCATGGCAGACCAGCCCAGATAGAGTGGCACGCCGTGGCCCAACGTGGCAACTGGCCCACGCGCGGACAGACGGCGCGGACGGCCCAGCGGCGCTGTGATGGCCTAGCAGATGCGTCGCGGCCCAAGCACCGGCAGTGGCCCAGGCGTAGGCGGCACGAGGCCGGCCCAAGCGGGGATGGCGCAAGCGGCCCAGCAGCCAATGGCAGGCCGGCCCAGCGTAGGCGGTGGCCCAATCGAGGGCGAACGGCCCAGGCGCAAGGCAGCCCCAACTAGCCGACAATTTTTGCAAAACGACCCTACAATTTTATCTATTCCATGCTAGATCCAACAACACTATTTACTTGAGTCTAGCGTCACACGACTGGATCCAAGGAAAAGTCTTATTTCCGTTTCTCACCTTGCTCTCTCTTCCCAAAAGTAGAGGACGGAACAGAGCCACTGCGCTCGTTGACGACGGTGAGGAGGCAAAATGGCTCAGTGGCGGGGCGCAGCGGACTGGCTACACACGCAGCACGGCATAGACCTATGGCAGGGGCCGTGGCATAGATGACGGTAGGGCCATGGAGGCGGCGTTGTTCGGGGCGGTGGCGCGGTTACGACGGCCACGCGCAGCAGGGCGGCTCTGGCGCATTGGCACGGAGGATGCGGCTGGCCCCAAGGTAGCAGGGAGGGGTGCATCGCCTACTCAGGAGGGCAGCGCCATGGACGACGGAGCGGGGAGGGGGAAATCGCGCGCCGGCATGGGCACCACACGACGGCCATGTGCGGCCGTGGCAGATAAGCCAGCAACAGCGGTGGGACCGTGGAGCAGTGGCCCGGCACGTGATGCGAAGCTTCACGCGCGCAGCGGCGCTGGAGCGGACGTCTCTATGGTAGGGGAGGTGGTGTGGAGGAGCGAGTGCGAGGCACAGCCACGTGCGGCCAAGGAACTCACTCACGCTTGCGGGGGGGGCAGTGGCGCAGGGGACGTAGCGGGGCTCCAGGCGCATCGGCGACTACGGTGCGGTGGCGCTGGAGGAAATGAAGACAACGTTGGAGCAGGGAATCGGGCAGCAGCGGGGGAAAGGAGGGACGATGCTGTAGCAGTCGACCTCGGCACAGAGATAGAAAGAGCAGAGAAGAACGGGGAGGATTTGGCACTCACCTGGAGAGGAACACAGGACACTACAGAGGTACAACATGCAGACAGGGACAAGCCGAGGTAGGCACGACTAGACTCGGCTCGGAAAACACTCTAGACAGAGGCAGTACGGCACCACGCGGCCGGCAATGGTGTGCCTAAGCGAACACGCCCGAGCACATGATCCGGTCGATTAGCACGGACAGCGCCAAAAAGATGCATTCTCGCAGTCAAGGGCAACAACGCTGGTTAGCCAGGACATAGACCCATGTCGGGCCGTGAGAGCAGTGCTCGGCCAACGATAGCTTGCGCACAGCAAGGAGCAGCTGCGGCCATGTCTATCCCGGAGTACAGCCGACGGCCACAACGCTGGCACGAGGGGCAGCGGAGCAAGGTGCGGCAGGAGACGATCAGACGCTCGGTGACGGCCACGTGGCAACGACGGCTGGCTCGGCCAGGCGACCAGCCGGTAGAGAGGCAACGGCGTGGCCAGACACGGCAGATCACGTAGAAACGCGTGGTGACCGTGGCCAAAGACCGAACGGCCGAAACCTGTGTCATGCACGCTTTTTAAAGTGATGCCAAGGCCGCCAACCAGCGCGGTTAAAGTTTGGCCAACTTCACTAACCCAAAGTCCAAGCCACCAGCTAGCTAGGGAAGCACTCGGCGCGACCAAAGAGCGACTAGGGAAGAAGATACGAGAAGGCCAAGATGGGTTCATCGCACAGCGCGCCGGTTCACGAACAGAGCACCGAACGTAGTTCTTCGTGCGTTCTAAAGAGTTTCGAAAAGTTCTTGGGATAACCCCGCTACATCAGACCATTCTACGAACCACTCCACGCCCAAGTACTCACCATGATGCAACTAGCGATGCAAGAATATAAAGTTAGCATTCAAGAAAATTAGCTAGAATTTAAATACTAATACGTCATTGTCTATTATTTCCAATTTAGAAAGTTATAACTTTTAGTTTTGAACTACATCCAAGAACTACTCAACTAGCTAGTGCAATATAACTCGCCACGAGTGATACTTTTAAACCTAAGTTAAAATTTTAAAATCCGAGAAACTCGTTTCGGTAAATCCTGTTAGGTCTAAATCGCGGTGCTAAACGAGCTCGTAACACCAGGGGTGTTACAACCAACCCCCCTTAAAAAGAATCTCGTCCCGAGATTTGAAGCAAGAACCAGCAGAGGGGAAAACGCGATTACATTTCATAGATTAGGGATTACACAAAAGATTACACAACTTCGAATACTAAACCACACGGGGATCTAGGGATACATGGTTAAGAGCAACTTGGTACAACCGAGACCTACTCCAGAAGTTGAGATAGACAAGGACAATGGAGAAACAACAAGAAGATGATTATCCAAAACATGGCGTAGCACCAACAGATCTAGAAACAGTCGACTGAGAAGTAAAACATCATGAACCCTAAGATTGACTACCCAAAAGGGAACTTGAACTTCTTCGACGAACCAGATCCTTCCTTCTTCTCAGATTACACCATCACCTTAGACTGACAATCCTAGCTTCACAACATCGATTGGATCTCGTAGCACTACTCCGGATGCGAGGAAAATGGGGACAAAGAAGAAAAGCAAGGGCCAAGGGTATTTTATAGAGGCGAATGGAGGTGGGGAGCAACACACCGGGAGTGGAGATGGCATGGATGAGGTACAAAGACAGGTCATGTTGTGGAGATAAACACGTCCATGGTACGCTCCCTGCACAAGCGGCAGAGGGGGAAATAAAGGAGAGGAGAGGGGAAGGGGTCCGCTCGACGAGGCAGACATGCGGTGGTCGTGTCCACAAAAAGAAGAAAGGAAGGGGAAATGGGGGGGTCCGGTATGGGGACGAGACGTGAGAGTCGAGAGCTGACCGGATGCTGGGGAAAAGGAGAAATGCGTAGTGCACAAAGACGGCGAGCACTGCACGATGCCGTGGCCACGCGAAAATGGGGTGATAATGGACCCGACACCGGACGGCGTTCGCAGGGCACGCAGCGAAATGACCCAACATGCGTAGCACGGTCAACTAAACACAGGGCTTGGGACATGACATCCACTCAGACCTTTACAATCACTCCTGACTACCCGAGGCTAACTTTCCTTACTACTCTTCTTTTTCTTTCCTTTACTCGACCACATCCGTCTTTCATGTAGACTGAGACCATGTCATACTTTCTTCCTCCAAAACCATCTCCTCTTGTTCACTTTGAGCGAACACTTTTGATCAACCCATTGTGGATGTCCTGTTAAACTCCTCAATATTTCCAAGGAGAAAACTTTGTAGCAAAACGGTATGGCTGTGTAACTTGGTAAAGGTACTTGGTTAACAACCTCGATACCAGCGCGTGCCGAGCAGCATCACATGTGGCAGCTGTCCCACAGAGAGCCCTCGGTTTCGTCGTGGCACCATAAGCTTTTAACCAGGCAACTACTACCAATTTACACACCATGAAGGCGGTGGGGTCATAGACCACAGAATAAGGGGAGCATTGCAAAGGAAAAATTCAAACAACAAAGGTTCCCTTCACAACAAGGGACAAGGAATTCAAATCCAATGGCGGATTTGGTTTAAAGAGATTCAAGTGTTCTGTTGGGACATCCACAATTAGTCGATACAGTGTCCAATGTTATCCAACCATGGCTGATCTGCTGGTATCTGAATGGCAACTTCTCTTGTAACCCCCTTGATATCGCCCATGAAACTCTTAAGCACATCTAACTAACTTAAGGTAGATGAACGCAATAAACATAGCGAACTAACTAAAATGCATGTTCCAACAATCTTATGAGGGTACAACGTATAGGCATTAAGGTTCCCATGCACGATACAACATTCACCTTCCCTACTGGCGGATGATCTCAACAACTACGGGCGAACAACAACGGCAAGAATACAATACCGGAGGACAGTGACGAAAAGCACAACTACTATGGGTACAGCATCCCAAGGCAACTAATCTACATCTTCTCGTGGCAATGGCTGAGTAAGGGATCAAGGGCTCGACTTCTGACACTTCCGAGGGTAGAGGTGCTGGTGGTGCTGCAACACCAGTTCTTCTTCTTTCTGGTGGGTGGATAGGGATCCCTTCTAAGAACGGGGCATCCTGCCTTTTAGTAGCCAACGTCCTCCGCTCAGCCCTAGTGACAAGATAGGCCGCATGCAGCTGATGAACATGCCGGTCTTCAACTTCCTTCAGAGCTTCCGACATGGCAGTCTCCTGGCTCTCAGTAGCTACGGTACTAGCATGCGCTTCGGTGAGCTGCACTTGGAGCATCCGATTGAAGATCTCGGCTTCCTCGGCGCACCGAAGGCATGCCCCCAGCTCCAAGGCTTGCCACTCATACTGCTCATCTAGAGTGAGCAGGTACGTGGTCAAGTGCACCACGGTGGGACTATCCTCTTGTGCATCCCACCCTTGCAAAGCCTCCACGCGAGCCCTCCATGCCCGCCGATTCCTATCCAAAGGTGGAAAGAACCACATGGGGTATGGGCAATGGGCTCCTCATAGATCTGATAGAGGCACCACAAGGCTTTGTGGGCCACAACCTGGTAGGTGTCGGCGAAGCAAAACCCGGTTGCGGTCACACTCCAGGCCTCAATGAGGTCGGGGAACTCTTCACTCTTTCCGATGTAGACGGTAACCTCACACCGCTCGGTGCCATGCTCCTCATACTCACGGCCCTCATACTCAGGATGATCTCTGACTCCGAGCTTTTGTAGGGTGGCATGCAGGATTCTAGGAAAACCCTCAATGTTAAGGCAGTAACTACTAACCTAGGCTCCTGCCATTCCTGGCGGTGGTGGTGAGGAAGGCTAAGCGAAAAGCTGGCTCAAGGAAAAGCTAAGCGAGCTAAAGTGCGCCGAGGGGTGGTGCCAATGACTAAGTCAGGCTCTGCTTATAAAGGCGGAGCATTCAGTGGTCCTGGCGTGGTTCATCAGGGTTCCCGCGCGAGATCACTACGACAAATCGACCAAATTCCACGCGTTCGAGGCGAGCGACGTGCGATGCCATTACTGACTAGTACGACTGTAGGGCAAGGGTCCGACAAGAGTGCAGAAAAGGGGTACGGGGAGACGTGGGTCATGACAGCATGAAACATGACGAACGCGGAGCATGAAGCCACAGTGCTGGCCTAACTCTGGAACAGGAACAAGTCCATCGTGCACAATCCGACATCAATCCGACATGCGTGACACCTATGGATGGCGTATCTATAAGTAATATGGCACAACAATGCACAAACAGGATATGCATGAATGCACGTCCTATATGTCCTTTCACTATTGCCAACATATAGGGCAACCATTCTCAGAATTTTTGGCACATCGTTCTCTCCCTGTAACTAGTCGATACTATCGGACTATGCTCGAGTCAGTGTACCTGTAGAAAACTTGATTAAGTCTACCTAAGTCAGCAGAGTGCCATCTATCCTAGATACATAACTATAGTAATAGGGCTACTTATATAACTTCGTATAAAAACGTCATATTCTTTTGCAAAAATGGGTTGTCAAATTTTAGTTTAGAAAAGGGTTTAGAAGCTTTATTTCCTCATTTGAGCTCTGATACCACCTGTGGCAGAACTTCCTAATCTAATGCCTCACAGGAGTGCTTGTCTTCCATTAGACACTCAGCACTCAAGGCAGAACACTAAATTACACAGTTCCGTTGGGCACACCCCAGGGGAGAACCCAAAAATCCACATTTTTGCTATCAGGATCACAAATGAGAGAATAAAGCTTACATCATTCTTAACCATTTCTTACATCACTTATAGTACAATATCAGAGTATAATATTTATTATTATAACAGCAGAATGTAATCATATTATCAAAGTTATGAGTAATTTATTGTAACAGCGGAATATAAACATGTGATCAGAATTACAACGGAAATAAATAGATATTCATGGCATGATAAAGCATTAGTATATAAGCTATGACAACAGATTATAAATCTTTCATTTATAAAACATTTGGGGAGAGTTGTAAATAAAAACTACTATCATAGCGTAAAGGAAATCCTCTCTGAGCCCACCAGGAGGAATCCACACACAAAGGTCAGCTCTCGCCTCCACCTGTCACCTGCAACAGGAGGAATAAAACCCTGAGTACTCAATTGTACTCAGCAAGACTTACCCGATAGGAGAAAAGAAAAGACTCGAAGGATATGCAAGGCTATCTGGCTTGTGGGTTTATTGCATTTGCAGGAAGCATTACTAAGTGTACATCCTTATATTCGATTTTTATTAATAGCCGCATTGGTTCATTAACTAACCATTCTATGTAAGCACCTATACTACTTTCAAGTAGGTGATAAGCAATCAGACTTCCTTTTTCCATTCCATCCTTCATCTTTCAGTTCTTACTACGATGCTAGGCCACAGACGAGCCGTACCGGATTTCCCAGCGATTCACGAATCAATGCCCCCAGCTGGGTATCCCGAAAACACACGCCCCGATTGTACCCCAGGCATAAGTAGGACCAACCCATCACTCTCTTGTCCTGGGTGTCCAGGTCCCCGTCCA
Organism: Miscanthus lutarioriparius; assembly: GCA_904845875.1. NCBI lineage: Eukaryota > Viridiplantae > Streptophyta > Magnoliopsida > Poales > Poaceae > Miscanthus > Miscanthus lutarioriparius. The sequence continues at coordinate 65,601,573 of CAJGYO010000002.1, forward strand.
AACTGGGACTCTAAGCCCCTGACCCTGAGTCCCGAACTCAGTGCGGTGCAAGGACCTCCTCCACCAAAATAAAACCCTGACAGTCGGTCCGGAAAGAGCCGGATCCACGACAAGAGAGCAACAAGTCTTCCAAGCGCCCATACCCAAGTATGTGCTCGGGATAATAAGTCTGTGACTTGCCTAGAGGCTTATGCAACGACCGGTCCTTAATTGACAAAGACAGGGAAAACAGTATAACCATGCCATGCCCCGTGTCCACGGCGACACAACCTCTTACACCCACCAATACCCAAACCATATCCCTGCCCGGCCACCATTTTTTTCCTTTCCACCATTTATATTTTCCAGGTGATAATAATCCAGTAACATATTTCCTATCTCTCGCGAGTGATAGGCAATCACTCGACTTCTACCGGAGTCCTGTAGCATAGCATTCTACACGATCCTATCATACTAGTAAGACTCATAGGATAAAGATATATATGCAAGTTGGTTTCATTGAACTCCATAAAACTTAATGCACAAATATAATTTAAACTGTAGAAAAGTAGAGGTTATGCACCGGGGCTTGCCTGGGTAATATGTATTAAAAAGTTAGTATCAGCATCTTCAGATCATCCACCAGCAACTGAATAGCAAGCCCATTGCATCCTCTTCTAGAGAGAATACCATTACACCATCTTTGAATTCCCAATCATTATTCAATTGATCGGTTTATCCATCATCGTACCTATATGATATGCAATGCAAAGACATAATTAATCGACTGCAATCGTGACTCATAACATACGATGCACGCCTCTCGAGTTAACGGGCTAGTTCTAACGATGACCGTACTTAGGCTACATATCCATGTTGTCGAATAAGACGTTATTTCCCAACAATTATTTTAGTTATATAAACCCAAGATGTTCCTTTATTGCATTCTATCGATTTAATCTTTATTCGAATTAAAGCATCATTATCTATTTAGCAACTAGTTGTTCCATTGCTACAAAATTACATTGAGTATCTAATATTGCTAGGAGCTTACTGTACAAATCTCAGATTCAACAATATTACCCTTTTTATCATGGAAATTCCTACAGGTTTATCTTTTCACAATATTAAGTACCTTAGTTTAATTATATAGCTCCCAAGAATATTATTAAATTATTTGAACCAAATAATCTAACAGATAGATCATGATTTTAGGAACTCAACAAAACTGGTTTGACATTTTTACGATTTTTCTATGATTTATTATGGATTTACAACTTTAGCCATTTTAAACAAAATAGTAAACTCAGCAGAAGAAGAAACTAACCCATGGGCATACGAGGCCCGATCCCATATATGTAGACCAGCCCAGAGCAGTGGCGCGCGTGGTGGCCCAAATATGGCAACCGCCCACGCCATGTGAGACAGATGGACGCAGCCTGAATGGCCCAATGGCTGTGATGGCCCGATGAGACGTGTCATGCCCAAAGCGCCCGGCAATGGCCCAGCGCGAGAGGCACGAGGCCGGCCCAAGTGGGGACGGCGCGAGCGCCCAAAGAGCCAACGGTAGGGTCGCCCAATAAGAGCGGTGGCCCAATCGTCGGGCGAACGGCCCAGGCGCAAGGCAGCCCCAACCAACCGACAATTTTTGCAAAACGACCCTACGATTTTATCTATTCTACGCTAGATCCAACATCACTATTTACTTGAGTCTAGCGTCACGTGACTGGATCCAAGGAAAAGTCTTATTTCCATTTCTCACCTTGCTCTCTCTTCCCAAAAGCAGAGGACGGAACAGAGCCACCAGCCGGCGGTGAAATCCGGCCGCGCGCTCGTGACGACGGTGAGGAGGTGAAATGGCTCAGTGGCGTGGCGCGGATGGGGCCGCACCACAAGACGCGCGCGACCACCAGTAAGGCGGGGGCCACACGCGCTGACACGACGGGCCATGGATGTGATGTTGTCTGGGGCGGTGGCGCGAATCTGACGACCACACACAAGGGTGGGTTTCCTTGCGCAGCACGAGAGAGGATGTGGGCGCTCCGAGGTAGCGGGGGGGGGTGCATTGCCAACTTAGGAGGGCAGCACCATGGATGACAGAGCGGGTAGAAGGAAATCGTGCACGGGCACGCCCACCACACGGTGGCCAGGTGCGGTCATGGCAGATAAGCCAGCAACGGCGGTGGGACCGAGGAGCAGCAGCCTAGAACAGGATGCGAAGCTTCACGTGCGTAACGGCGCTGGAGCGGACATCTCTACAGCAGGGGAGGTGGTGCGGTGGAGCAAGTGCGAGGTGAAGCTGCGCGCGGCCAAGGAACTCGCGCACGCTCGCGGGGTGGGGGCAGTGGCACAGGGGACGTAGCGGGGCTCCAGGCGCATCGGCGACTACGGTGCGGTGGCGCTGGAGGCAATGAAGACAACGCTGGAGCAGGGAATCGGGCCAGCAGCGGGGGAAAAGGAGGGACGACGCTACAGCAGTTGACCTCGGCATAGAGACAGAAAGAGTAGAGAAGGACGGGGAGGATTTGGCACTCACCCAGAGAGGAACACAGGACACTACAGAAGTACAGCATGCAGATAGGGACAAGCCAAGGCAGGCACGACTAGACTCGGCCCGGAAAACACTCTAGATAGAGGTAGTACGGCACCACGCGGCCGGCAGTGGTGTGCCTGAGCGAACACGCCCGAGCACATGGTCCGGTCGGTGAGCACGGACAGCGCCAAAAAGATGCATGCTCGTGGTCAAGTGCAACAGCGCCGGTCAGCTGGGACGCAGACCCATGCAGGGGCGTGAGAGCAGTGCTCGGCCAGTGAGAGCTTGCACATAGCAGGGAGCAGCTGCGGCCATGTCTGGCCCAGAGTATAGCCGACGGCCACAACGCTGGCACGAGGGGCAGCGGGGCAAGGCGCGACAAGAGACGATCAGACACTCAGTGACGGCCACGTGGCAACGACGGTTGGCTCGGCCAGGCGACCAGCTGGTAGCCAGGCAATGTCATGACCAAACAAGGCAGATCGCGTAGAAACGCATCGTGACCGCGGCCAAAGACCGAATAGCCGAAACCTGTGCCGTGCACGCTTTTTAAAGCGATGCCAAGGCCGCCAACCAGCGTGGTTAAAGTTTGGCCAACTTCACTAACCCAAAGTGCATGCAACCAGCTAGCTAGGGAAGCACTCAGCGCGACAAAAGAGCGACTAGGGAAGAAGATACGAGAAGGCCAAGATGGGTTCATCACACAGTGCGCTGGTTCACGAATAGAGCACCGAACGTAGTTCTTCGTGCGTTCTAAAGAGTTCCGAAAAGTTCTTGGGATAACTCCGCTACATCAAACCATTCTACGAACCACTCCACGCCCAAGTACTCACCATGATGCAACTAGCGATGCAAGAATATAAAGTTAGCATTCAAGAAAATTAGCTAGAATTTAAATACTAATACGTCATTGTCTATCATTTCCGATTTAGAAAGTTATAACTTTTAGTTTTGAACTACATCCAAGAACTACTCAACTAGCCCGTTTCGCCACCTTACACCGGCGGAGCAGCTAGAACGTTGTCGCCAAGGACTATGCTACAACTACGACAAGCCCTACGTCCCTGGGCATGTGTGTAGCAGCTCTTCTACCTAGAGTCCAGGGACTACATTGAGGAGGACGCCACGCCCGCCGAGGATGGGGACGCGGCCATACCACCAGAGGAGCTGGCCACCTCGGGGCAGGCAGCCGCTAACGCTCTTGTCGTGTCCCTGCATGCACTTACAGGTATCCGGATGGAGAACACTATGCTGCTACTAGTGATGGTCAAGGGGGAGCGCCTCTTGGCCCTTCTCGATACCGGTTCCACCCACAACTTCCTCCAGGGCGCAACCATGCGCCGCCTGGGGCTTCCACCCACCGGGGGGGGCACAGCTTCGCGTCACCGTCGCCAACGGTGATCGCCTGCGTTGCGAGGGCATCGCCCGTCACATCCCCATCAGCATCAGGGCCGAGGACTTCTCCATCACATACGTCGGCCTCGACTTGGGCTGCTTTGACTTCATCCTCGGCGTCGACTTCCTACAGACCTTGGGCCCCAATCTCTAGGACTTCGAGGCCATGACGTTGGCCATGTGGCGCAAGGGTCATCGTGTCCTCTAGAAGGGCATGGGCGGCTCTGACTCAGCCACGCCCCAGCAGCATGTGGCGGCGACCTCCATCAACTCTCAGCAGCCCTTGCTGGACCGCCTACTGTAGCAGCACGACGCCATCTTCGAGGAGCCGTAGGGCCTTCCATCCGACCGTCCGTACGACCACCGCATCCACCTCCTGCCGGACACCGCTCCCATCGCCGTGCGCTCGTACCGCTACCCCTAGCTGTAGAAGGACGAGATGGAACGGCAGTGTGAGGACATGCTCAACCAGGGCATCATCTGGCCTAGCACTTCGCCGTTCTTGGTGCCCGTGCTCCTTGTCCACAAAGCGGACAAGTCTTGGCGCTTCTGCATCGACTATTGTGCCCTCAACGCCAAAACATCTAAGGACAAGTTCCCCATACCGGTCGTGGATGAGCTTCTCGACGAGCTCCATGGGGCTCGCTTCTTCACCAAGCTCAACCTGCGCTCGAGCTACTACCAGGTGCAGATGCACCCCGACAACATTGCCAAGACCGCCTTCCGCACCCACCACGGCCACTACGAGTTCCTGGTGATGCCTTTCGGCCTCTCCAATGCCCCAGCGACATTCCAGGCGTTGATGAACGATGTCCTTCGCCCCTACTTGCGGAGGTTTGTGCTGGTCTTTTTCGACGATATTCTCATCTACAGCTCTTCGTGAGCGGAGCATCTGCAGCACATTGCCATTGTCCTCAACGAGCTTCGGGCGCACCGTCTTCACCTTAAGCGCTCGAAGTGCTCGTTCAGGGCGACGCCCGTGGCCTACCTGGGCCATGTCATCTCTGCGGACGGCGTCGCCATGGACGCCAACAAGGTGGTGGCGGCAGTTGCGTGGCCCTCGCCGCGCTCTGCTTGGGGCCTTCGGGGCTTCTGGGCTGGCGGGCTACTACTGAAATTCATTTGGGAGTTCGGCCTCATCGTGGTGCCCCTGACGCGTCTCTTGCGACGAGACGCGTTCGCCTAGGACACGAAGGCAGAGGAGGCCTTCTAGGCGCTTAAGCGCCGCCACCACCGGGCCCATCCTCCAGATGCCCAACTTTGACAAGCTACTCATGGTGGACTATGATGCGTCCGACGTGGGGTTTGGCGCCGTTCTCCACTAGGGTGCTGGACCTCTCGCGTTCTTCAGCAGGCCGTTCACCGCGTGCCATCTCAAGCTCGCGGCTTACGAGCTGGAGCTCATCGGGTTGGAGCAAGCTGTGCACCACTGGCGCCCGTATCTGTGGTGGCGCCACTTCCTTATTCACACTACCATTACAGCTTGAAGTTCCTCCTGGACCCGCGCTTGTCTACCGTTCCACAGCACCAGTGGATCAGCAAGCTGTTCGGCTTCAGCTTCACCGTCGAATACCACCCGGCGCCTCAACACCATGGCGGATGCCCTCTCCCGCCATGACACCGAGCACGGGGCCGAGGAGGATAGCCATGTGCGCCCGCTCCGGTCCCTCCTTCGCTTTCATCAACGACATCCGCCGCACCACGGCGACAGCGGTGGACGCGCAGCTACTCCTTCGGCGCCTTGAGGCGGGTGACCTGCAGGGGCCGTGGTGCCTTGATGACGGGCTGCTCCTGCATGGTAGTCGCCTCTTCGTCCCCGACCACGCGACCTAGGACATCAGAAGCTCCTTCTGGAGCACACGGCCAGGCACGAGGGCGTTCAGAAGACCCTCCACTCGCCTACGCTCGACTTCTACATCCCCGGCGATCGCGCTACCGGCATGCAGAGATCGGGTGCGGTCCTCAAAGATTACTGTCAGCGCAACAAGACGGAGACCCTATAGCCGACGGGACTACTGCAGCCACTGGAGGTTCTATCCTAGGTATGGGCGGATATCTCCATGGACTTCATCGAGGGCCTCCCGAAGGTGGGCGGCAAGTCCGTCGTACTCACGATGGTCGACCGCTTCTCCAAGTACGCGCACTTCATCATGCTCGGCCACCCCTACACCGCCACCTCCGTTGCTCGTGCCTTCTTCGACGGCGTCGTCCAGCTCCACAGGTTTCCCTCCTCCATTATCAGTGACCGGGATCCAGTGTTCACCGGCCACGTCTGGTGCGACCTCTTTCGGATGGCCGGTGTCAACCTGCGTATGAGCACGGCTTTCCACCCGTAGACTGACGGACAGTTCGAGGTGGTGAACAAGGTGATTGCCATGTACTTGCGGTGTGTTACAGGTGACCGCCCGTGTGTGTGGTGTGGCTGCTCGCTGGGTGGAGTATCTTTGCAAACACCTCCTACCACACCACCACAGGCGCCACTCCGTTCGAGGTGGTCTATGGCGTCCCCGCCCATCTCGCCAGATAAGCCGGGGGACAGCCCGGACGGAAGCTGCTGACGCCCTCCTCCGCAGCCATGATGAGATCCTCGCCGATGTGTGAAGTACTATGACACCAACCACCGTGACTTCGAGTTCGCCGTCGGCGACTGGGTCTGGCTGTGGCTGTTACACAGAACAGCGTAGTCCCTGGACCCCCATGCCAGACGCAAGCTTGGGCCTCGCTACGTAGGACCGTTCTAGGGGTTGGAGCGCATTGGGCGCGTCGCCTACCGCCTGCAGCTGCCAGAGGGCGCCCGCGTTCACGACGTCTTCCACGTGGGGCTGCTGAAGCGGCACCGCGGAGATCCACTGGTTGTTCCGGCCACCCTTCCACCGGTCCTCAATGGTCGCGTTCTGCCGGGACCAGAGCGGGCGCTGCAGGCGCAGCAACGTCGCGGTGTCTGGCGCGTGCTGATCAAGTGGCGCGGACTTTCGGACGAGGATGCTAACTGGGAGCCTCTCGACGAGTTCCGCGAGCACTTCCCCGACTTCCAACTCGAGGACGAGTTGTTTGCACAGTAGGGAGAGATGTTATGACCGGAGTTCAGTACACCCGGAGGAGGCCCATTAGTGGCAAGAGGCGTAGAGAATTATGGGCTTGGCCCAATTTATTATTATTTATTTCCTATTATTAGCAAGGAGGAGAGCTATATAAGCAGATGTAAGACACTTTGTGATGGGAGGAAAAAGAGCAACATAATTGCTCGGCTTCCTTTAGGGAGCCGGGAGACCCCAGTAGCCCTAGCAGCCTCCTTCTCTTCTTCACAGACGCGACCACGGCGCCCGAAGCCGTCGGCGTGCCTCCACCTCGCCTCCCTCTCTCACTGCGTACAACCTACGAACTCACATCAGTAGGGATCGGATTCCTATCAGTCGCACTCTCCAGCTCCTTGGTGGGCTCCGAGGGTCATGACACGCCTTTTCCCTTATGGTGGTTCAGCCATCTAAAAGCGAAAGATGATCATCGTCTTCAATGCATGTGTGTAATCATCATGATGTTAAAACAAAAAAAATGGACAACATCATAAGAAAAAGTTTTTGAATTACCATGTGACTAAGGCTGATTTATCTTTCCTTGAATGTCAACTTCGACACTGGGTTGCTTTGCCTTCTCCGAACCTTTGACGGCAAGCTCGGCGTCAGGGATGGAGTCAAGATTGACATCGGCGAAAGACTCAATGTTGTTCGGAATGGGTGGGAAATTGTGAAAATTGAGGCCAACATAGAACTGCATAATGGTGAGCAAATTAACTGCATGAAAATATATACATGAATAAGAGAAAGTGGACTAGCTACTTACACATCCATCACTAGGCGCTTTAGCGCGCCCTCACCACCGGGCCCATGTCGAAGAACCGACCAATATATAAGAATACAAGTACAATGGCAATCCGCAAGCGGTCGCACTGTCATACTTGAACCCATATAAACCCGGTAGTCCATCGAGTACCACGACGGGTCTCGATAAACGATTTACAACAACCAAGATCGTACATGATTCAACATACATGCCACATATTACATAAAGTTCACAAATACTTTTCATCATCAGAGTACGAATAAAAGTTATTACAAACCGAGTTTGATAAATAAAGCGGAAGCAAATAAGTTCGAAGATAAAGTTTCCAACATAGTTTGATACAGTGCCAAGCTAGATCACGGTCCACAAAAGCAAGGATAGGAATTACTAAAGAAGCCTGCCCAAGGCTTACTCCTCATCCACAGCGGGATAGAAGCAACTCTTGCAATAACCATGATACACAGTCCCATCTGCAACAATGGGAAAAATAAACCCTGAGTACGAGAAGGTACTCAGCTAGACTTACCCGTCATAAACCAGAAATAAAATGACTCCAAGGATTATGCAAGGCTGTATAAGTGGACGTAACTTGACAACATTTTTGCGTAAAAGCAATTGAATCATGGTACAGTTATAAGTTCTTTTACCAGATTATTTATAACTATCCATTTCTAGGTTAGCAACTATCCTGTGCCAAACATGTGGTATATCATTTAGAAGCATACAATAGTAACCATAGCAGGTATTGTAATTCCATTTTCATCCAAACCATCATGTTCCATAACATAGTTACTACGATGTTGGAGCTAGTCAAGTTTCTCACTATCCGGGAGAGATGGCGATTCGAATCGATTTCAACCAGCTGGGAATTTATTCCTAACACAAACCCAGGTCTACCAGCCACGATAGCCTTAGGTCACCTTTGGTACAACTCCGGTACACATTTCGCGGGTCCGTACTGCGCCGCACAATCTGAAACACCAGATGCCAGGATGCTCAGGCCAAGCCTGCCCTTGGGCTCAGTCTGATCGTTCCTCGGAAGGAGCGCACAACAGAATGATTCCTAGCCTGAGTTGAATTACTTGGCTTCGCGGTCGGAACGAGTTATCCGGCCAGCTAAGTGAGAGGCATGCGTTCAATCTTGTCAGAAGTTCCAACAATGGTACGGTCCTTGATCGACACAGACGGGGATAGATCCACACCCAAGACCTCCATGTCTTGTTGCTTCTCTATCGACATCCCGCCCGGTCTCCATTTACATTAACCATGGTTCTTTTCCACGATAGCAATTATAACCAACCGTGCTCCGGTATCCACCTATATCTCGTAGGTGACCGGAAATCACCCGACTTCTACCGGTCTAAGCATGGCTAAGCATATATTCGATCCTGGACCTATACCGATTAAAGGTGTAATATCTGGACAAGGAATGTACATGCATCAAGTGGTTTCATTCAACTCTTATAACCTAATGCATCAATCATAAGTACGTAGGTAAACATTTGTAAATTAATGGGAGACTTATAATGCTCCGGGGCTTGCCTCGCAGAAAGGAAGTAGGGCGGTGGTCAGGGCACTCCGGAAGCTCTTCAGGGTTCTGCTCCACGCCTTCGGGAGCTGCGGCTTGCGGATCCTCCTGCTGGTTCCCTTCCTCTGCTTCTTCGAATTCCAGCAACGTGATCTCTTCCTCCGATCCTAGATGCATGAGTATGGCATAAGTATTACGAATGCATAAATGTTAACAAGTGCATCATATTTATTGAGTAGGTGCATATCTCTTCTCGATTATTACTTAATTACTCCAACAATGCATCGACCATGCCACAAATAGTAGCTACTTGTTTCACTCATAACTGAAGTTCTACTAATCCAAAAACAGTGATCCTAGACTTTTTGGAAAGCTTATCAACTTCTCTACAACTTTGTTATTAACCATTTTTACAGTACACATCAGTTTCAACATGCAACTCGTCGAACTCTAGAATCAGTCCGGAAACTATTTAATATGCAATATAAAGTAACGATACTTCTACTTCATGTAATCATTCAAAATTTGACCACATAGAATCTACCAACAGTTTAAGCATGCCAAATACATTTAAGATCATATAATGGTGAAGCCCAAACTATTCATTTAATTGCCTTTATTATTTTATTTATATATCTAGGTTAAATAATAAATATATATCAGATGTGCTTAATAAATTCTCAAAAATTTACAGTGCCTTACTAATGCTATCAAAGGACTACTATAAAAATTTCATGTCATTTTACCAAGCAGAACATCCTATACAAAAATGACAAGGAAGCAAGGCTTGAAATAGCATAAATGGAAAATCCTATTGAAAAATGTCAAGCAACAGATTTCCTATTTTTCTTAACATCCATATGGTACTAGGATTACCTCCAACAAATTTCATGAATTTTGGACTCATAAATAATTTATAAAAATTCATGCAAGGATTGACTATCCATAAAAGAAAACTCTATAACTATAAATCTACCCATGCACTGGTTCTCAAATTTTTACCAGAGGTCATATATGCTAAGACTAGCTTACCACAAAAATTTCATAATTTTTGGAGCATAGGAACTCTAGATATAAAATAAACAAATTTGAATGCATTCAAAAGCACAATTCAAATCCCTATTTAAATCTCCAAAACTTTCTACTGTAAATGTTAAAAACATATTTTTCCTAAATACTACACTTCCTAAGGAACACTCACAAATTTATTTCATAATTTTTGGAGCCAGCAAACTGAAGATACAAAAATAACAAAACACATGAAATTAGGATTTAAATCTGAAAAGAATGAACTAGCTTTCTAATACCAGTCACTGGCAACCGGGGCCCACTAGTCATCGACTGAAAATAGGGGAGACGATGCAGCCGGGTGGTGGCACTTCATCGCCGGTGAACTTGATGGAAGGAGCACACACCTCGAAGTCACTTCACCACCGACCATGGCGGTGGCCTTCGATGGATGGAAGGAGCACTAAGACTTCACCGCCATGGGGACGGAACAATGGCACGGCAAGGCGGAACAATGGCAAAACGCCGGTGATGACTTTGGTGGCTCGATCTAAAGCTCGGACGAGCACCAGCATACTACGGCGGACCTAGCGCATCAGCTATCGCGTGGAATGGTAGACTACAACGGCGTGGCCGGCGACAACGGAACACGGTGGCGAACTCTGGCAAGAGCGTGTGCGTCGCTGCGGCTTACCAAGCTGGAACAGCGGGCAATGGGGGACGTCTGGAGTTGCTTGGGGTGACGGTGGTGCTGTTGCGGTGGCGGAGGAGCAGCGAGGACGAGCTGTCATCGGCAATGGCGCCGGCGGCTCTTGGTGCGGGAATGGCTGCAGCAGCGGCGAGGAAGAAGGCCGAGGAAATGAAAAACGAGCGCGGAAGGGGTCGGGCGGGCGCTGGAGGGGTTAAGGCCACATTCAGGCGCGTCGTGGCCTCGTGCGATCGAGGCGTTGGCGACGCTTGCGGCGTCGCCGCGACACGCTGGCGCCAGTTCCTGCCGGTGTCGACCCTCAAGGTTGCGATTCAGTTCATTCGATCGCAACATGCCGAAAGCTCGACGACGAGTTTCATAAACGATTTTACCAAAAATCCGTGGCTCCGTTGTGCAAACATCCTAAATCGAATTGGTAGACCTATGTACCAGCTACAATACTTGTTCAAGGCACTTGTTCTAATTCGCAACAGAAACAGAGAAAAATCGTGCTCAAGGTTGGCCTGTCAGGCTGTCAGGGTTCATGACTTAGCAAAATTTGCTAAGTGTTGAAATGGTTGATTTCTCTGATTTTTGAAATCCAAATTCACACATGTTAGGAGCTGAATCAGTCAAAGACCCAAAAATCAAAGTTGTTCCTTATGTCAAACACTACAACATTGCTTTAGTGAGCTCCTCCATGCAAGGTCTCTAGCACCTAGTTCAACTTTAGTCAAACATGTCACTTTTAAAATATGATACATACTCAACCCATGACTAAATGACCAAATTAGCCCTAGCCCTAAATACCAAAGTTGTTCACAATGATATCCTAAGCATGTTTAAGCAATTTGCAAGGTCATTCAATCATTTTATGTAGTAGTCACTCATAGAGCTAGTTAGTGCAATCACATGAAACATGCCTTAAAGGCTTGATTTAGAAAAGTGACTTTCATGACAAGGTTCTAATTGCTAACCCAAGTGTGGTTACATGTTTTTGTGACTCACTTCTACCAAGTACATGTTTTCATTCATGATCATTTGCAGATACACATGGAAACATGAAATAACGGGAAAAGTTGCATATGATAATGAAACATGCGATAACAAGTAAATGTTGCAAATGTTTCAATCAAATGTTTCAATTATAAATGCTTGTTTATGAATGCGTGATGATCATGCTCATGTTATGCAAGTCAAGTTATGCAAGGCTAACACCCGAGGTGTTACAGCCCCTCCCCCTTATAAAAATCTCGTCCCGAGATTTGCAAGACCTACCATTCTTGGAAAAAGGCGGGATAAACTTCTCGTAGATAATCTTCTCTTTCCCATGTAGCATCTTGTTCACTATGATTGTTCCACACCACCTTATGAAACTTAATAATCTTACTCCTTGTCACTCTCTCCATCTCTTCTACTACTCGAATTGGCTTTTCTTCATAGGTCAAATCCGATTGAAGCTGCACGTTAGTGGGTGCAATAGCTTCTTCAGGTACTCGAAGACATTTCCTTAACTGAGAAACATGGAACACATTAAATATTGCACTCATTTCTGGTGGAAGTTGTAACTTGTACGCAACATTTCCTTTTCGTTCCAAAATTCTGTATGGCCCTACATATCTTGGTGAAAGCTTCTTTTTCATCCCAAATCTCTTCACACCTTTCATGGGTGATGCTCTTAAGTATACATAGGCACCCACTTCAAAAGTTAGTGGTCTTCTTCTTCTGTCGGCATAACTCTTTTGTCTTGATTGAGCTGCCTTCATGTGTTGTTGGATGATACGTACTTTCTCTTCGGCTTCATTGACAAAATCAATACCAAAGTATCTCCTTTCACCGGGCTCAATCCAATTCAATGGAGTTCTGCACTTTCTGCCATACAAGGCTTCAAATGGAGCCATTTTGATACTCGCTTGATAACTGTTGTTATAGGAGAATTCAGCTAAAGGTAACCATTTCTCCCATGAACCTTTTGAAGATATAACATAAGCTCTAAGTAAATCTTCTAGGATTTGGTTCACTCGCTCTGTCTGTCCTGAAGTTTAAGGATGATAAGCTGAACTTCTGATTAGCTTGGTTCCCAAAGCCTGGTGTAAGTGCTCCCAGAAACGAGCTATGAACTGTGGTCCTCGATCTGAGATTATAGTCCTGGGTACTCCATGCAGTCTCACGATCTGGGAAACATATAACTCAGAGTATTTCCCCACGTGATATGTTGTGTGAACTGGTACAAAATGTGCTGACTTGGTGAGACGATCAACAATAACCCATATTGAATCATGACCTTGTGGCATCGTTGGAAGGCCTGTGATAAAATCCATGCTGATTTCCTCCCATTTCCATCCTGGAATAGGCAATGGTGAAGTAATCCAAATAGTTTTCATATGGATAGCTTTTACTCTCTGCGGTTATCATCACACCTAGCAACATAGGTCTGCGATCTCTTTCTTCATCTTAGTCCACCAAAACGGGTTCTTAAATCTTGATACATTTTACTACTACCCGGATGGATAGACAATTTGGATTAGTGAGCTTCTTCTAAAATTTGATTCCTTAGCTCACGGTCTTTTGGTACCACTAGTCGGTCCTCAAACCATAATACACCTCTTTCGTCCAATCTAAAATGTTTGGTTTCTTGCTCTTGCATTTTTCTCTTGATGTGACTTATTCCCACATCTGTCTGCTGTAGCTCTATGATTTTTGCCCTCAAGTGAACAACTGATTGTGATATTGTGTAGTACAATGAGGATGTAACAAGTTGAATCCATCTTCCAAAGAATGCTTCCACAAAGTTGCAATGGGACTTCCGACTAAGTGCATCGGCTACTACATTTGCTTTACCCGGATGGTAATGCACTTCTAAATTATAGTCCTTAATCAATTCTAACCATCTTCGTTGTCTCATGTTCGATTACATTTGGGTAAAGATATACTTGAGACTTTTGTGGTCGAATAGATGTGATGAGACATTGCCCAACAAGTTATGTCTCCATATCTTTAATGCATGAACAACGGTACAAAGTTCCAAATCATGTGTAGGGTAGTTGACTTCATGTTTTCTCAATTGCCGAGAGGCATATGCAATTACTCTCCCTTCTTGCATAAGCACACATCCCAAACCTATTCCTGATGCATCACAAAATACATCAAAAGGCTTTTCAATGTCTGGTTGTGCTAACACAGGTGCTGTAGTCAACAAAGTTCTGAGGGTGTGAAAAGCTGTTTCACATTCTGGTGTCCATTTGTACTTCTCATCTTTCTAAAGTAGTCTGGTCATAGGCTTAGCTATCTTTGAGAAATCTGGAATAAACCGATGATAGTATCCTGCTAACCCTAGAAAACTCCGAACTTCATGAACCGAAGTTGGGGCTTTCCAATCCATGACCTCTTGTACTTTGGATGGGTCTACTAGATTCCATCTCTTGATAAAATGTGACCTAAGAAAGGTACTTTGCTCATCCAAAATTCACACTTGCTAAACTTGGCATATAGCTTATGCTCCCTCAGTCTGGATAGGACAATCCTCAGATGCTCTTCATGATCTGACTCATTTTCTAAATAAATCAATATGTCATCGATAAACACGACCACGAACTTATCAAGTTCGGGCATGAATACCGAATTCATCAGGTACATGAAATAGGTTGGAGCATTTGTTAGTCCGAAAGACATAACCAAATACTCGTATAAGCCGTACCTAGTAGAGAAAGCAGTTTTAGGTATATCCTCCGGTCTGATCTTTATCTGATGGTAGCCTGATCTTAAGTCAATTTTGGAGAATACCCTTGCCTTCGCTAGCTGATCAAACAAGATGTCGATGCGGGGTAATGGATATTTGTTCTTGATGGTCACAGCATTGAGTGGTCTATAATCTACACACATTCTCAGTGACTTATCCTTCTTTTTCACAAACAATACTGGACATCCCCATGGAGATGAGCTGGGTTGGATAAGACCCTTGTCCAATAGATCTTGCAATTGAACCTTAAGTTCCGCTAACTCATTGGGTGGCATTCTATAGGGCCTTCTAGATATGGGTGCGGTACCTGGCACTAATTCAATCTTAAATTCCACGTCCCTATCCGGTGGTAGACCTGGTAATTCTTCTGGAAATACATCCGGAAACTCACAAACCACGGGGATATCACCTATTGTGGTGGTTTGGATAGCATAGGCTAAATGTTGGGGTTCGAAATCGCGGGAGAGTGGTACTAGAAAAGCATTCCCTCCCGTGGGTTCTCTCAACATGATAGTACGGGTGCTAGTGTCAATAAGAGCACCATGATACTTCATCCAATTCATGCCTAAGATTACACTTATCGATAACCCCGGCAATATTATCAAATCTGTTGTGTACTCCCTCCCTTGTATCGAGATGAGTACATTTTTTACTATCTTTTTGGTAGTAACAGTTCCCCCTGCTGAACTTATGTTAAAACCCCCTTTGCTTACTTCAATTATTTCTTGATCATGTCTAGATGCAAATGCTTGACTCATAAATGAATGAGAAGCTCCTGAATCAAATAAAACAACAGCGGGATGTTTGTTGACGAGAAACATACCAGCCGTGACAACTTCTCCGGCGGGCACTTCCTCCACAGCGGTATAATGCACTTGTCCCTGACGTGCCCTGGCATTCACCTGCCTCTGATTGTTCTGATTCTGGTTGCTATTCCTCTTGGGGTGGGGGCATTCCTTGGACCAATGACCCAGTTGGTTGCAGTTGAAACATGGTTGATTACTTCTGAATCCGGTGGAGCTGTCCTGATTGCCATTTCCTTTTGGTAAGGCAATAGTGAACGCCTTACGGAATGGTTTATGTGGCCTGTTATTCTGAGCTTTCGGTGGTGGAGGCCTAAACTTGGGTGCAGGTGGATGGAATTGTGGCCTAGCTATGATAGGCACTTTTGACTGGAAAGATCCGGATGCACTGGCCTCATATGCCCTCTTGCGACCTTTAGCAACTGCATGCATGTTGTTGTGGTTTTCTTGGGTCAAGGCATCGCTAATAAACTCATTGTATGTGGCACATCGAGAATTTGCCATAGTCTTCATCAGTTTAGTACCCAAACCTCGCTTGAAACTCTCTATCTTTTTCTCCTCGGTATCCACGAAACCTAGAGCATATCTATACAAGTTGTTGAATGCGTGCATATACTCTGTGAGTGACTTTGTCCCTTGAGTGAGCCTCATAAATTCGGCTGCTTTCATGCGCATCAGGCCCGGGGGAATATGGTGTCCTCTAAAAGCCAGCTTAAACTGTTCCCAGGTCACTCGCGCATTAGCAGGCAAGGATGACAGGAAATGTGTCCACCAGATCCCTGCTGGTCCTCGCAATTGATGAGAAGCATACTCTGCTTTCAGATGCTCCGTGACCCTCAACAGTTGGAATTTCTGCTCAATGGTATTCAACCATTCATCGGCCTGCAGTGGTTCCTCAGCCACCTTGAAGATCGGAGGCTTTGTGTCCAGAAACTCCTTGAATGTACTGTGCTGATTTGGCTCGGCCCCTGGTTGCTGGGGGTGGCCACGAGCAGTGTTTTGCGCGATAAGGCGCAAAGCTTCTTCCATTGTCCTCTGGCTCCCCAAGAACTGAGCAAAGAACTCCTGAGCAGACGGCGGCGGTGGTGGTGGTAAGTCATCACCATTGCCATCGTGACTGCTACCAGCTCCAGCACGGGTGCGCGTCATCTACGAAGTTGCACAATAAGCGATTATTGGTTGATGTCAAGAGATTGCAGATGAATCATAATCATGCCGAACTGAAATTACTGGAGAAAATTCTCAAATTCACAAAAAAAACATAGGCATAACAATTCATTCTCGCAACATGGCATCCTCAATTTGACCACTTATCGCGCTCATAACGCATGCAATTTTAAATCGTGATCACCAACAAAGGACTGGAATAACATTGATGTTCAACCAAACATGCAATTAATCAACATTACATGATAGTCGGTTTACTAATGCCAAATTCGAACTACAGGTCCATTACATTAATAGAGGTGATACATTAGACCTTCCACTAAGTACTAAGCGATCTAATCCTCATCATGATCACTATCGAGGTCAGACGTAGGATCATCTCCTTCCTCAGGTTCTACTTCTTCTTCAGGCTCTACTTCTTCTTCATCCTCGTCCCCTTCTAGATCCATCTCTGCGGCTCCAGGTGGGACATAAGGGTGGAGCTGATTGTTCAGTAGATGAACCTCTTCATGCAGATTATCGTTGTATTCTTCCGCATTGGCCAGCTACTGTCCCAGCTCAAACTGTCGAGCTCTTAGGACATCTTCCCTAGACCAAGCTGCATTTCACTGGTGAGTTAACCGAGTCATCTCTTCAGTGAGCCTCTCAATCTCGGCGTCGTGCTCCCTCTGAAGCTGACGTCGATCCTCATGGGCATGTCTGATGAGTACAGGCCCGATCTTTCGAGAGGTAGCCGATAAGTTTGATTTGTGGAGATCTCGACGTTGGCGATCCGGCTTCAAATCAGACGCGATTTGAACCCTGCAACCGTTACACCACAGCTCCATTGGTTATCAACCAAGCACAACTTGATTGACCTCGCCAAGAAGGCTTTTCCTACAAGCGAATCAAAGAGCACAAGCAAGAAGGTAAAACACGCAATCTGATATTGCAAATATGAATGACGCGAATATCAATAGAGGGTTCTAGAACTCGGTTCCAAAGGACTAATCGACACAGTGGAGGAGATCAAGAACGGGGGCCCTGGATCACTGTAAAAGGATTTGTCACCACAGTTACAATGAACGATTCAGTTTCTCGATGGAAAACTAAACTCTAAACAAAACCCAATTGTGTAGCAGCGGCGATGGCTGTGTTTATAGTCTAAGACTCGACCTAGGGTTGGGGACGGCTAGGGGTTGGGCGCCCACAACTTGGGCTTAAGGCCCGACACGATACATGGCCAAGTTGGCCCAAATAGGTGACGCAGCACCTTGCCGTGGTCACACAGAATGATCCACAGACCTTCTGGAGCTGGGACCAGATCCAAAACGACGGCGTCGTCGTCCCCTTTCCAACGCATCCGAGAACGGCCCGTTTCAATGTCGTATGAGAAAAGGTATGACCGAAACAGTGACGACATGTCTGCTGAATCCGAGGGCGACGTGGCAGCTGAGTTGGGAACGAATTGCAACTTGGGGAAGACCATGGTGTCGGTGTGTCCAGCATGGCGATGTCCTCATCAATGTCCAAGAGCACCAGACACACGTCTGAGGCTACCTTCAACTCCATCTAACACTCTCATCACTGCGAACATGGCGCTCATGGAAGGGTTATCACTGTTCTACCCTTCTGCTGCACCAATCTCCAAAGATCTTCCTCTTGCTCTTTGCCATGAGTCGATGGAGGGTTACCTCTCGGAAGACTCCAGCCAAAGCGGCTGCCACCTCTGAGAAAACGATCCATGATATCCCTCAGATCCCAAAGGCTGCCCTCGCCACCGCTTCTTCACCGATCCCGCCAGTTGACTCATAACACCAAATGTCCACTCACAATCGTCACCTCGGGGATGAACAATGGCCTCCACAAAGAATTAAGAGACCTTCCCCAACTGCTCATTCACCCGTAGTAAGCGGGGTTCCATTCCATCAAGATAGCCTACGTGGTGAGCACTCTCCACAAGAGTGTAGGCATCCCAAACTCTCCAAGAAACGTGTGACGTTGGCCAGTATGTGGAGCAAGCTGACGGCGGGGAGCTCTGCCTCTGGTGGACTTGCGAGCGGTCTGCTTTGTGTGTGCCATCTGCACCATTAACATGTACCACTAGGTGAGACAAGACCATGACGGATAAGAGTTACATAACTGAGTAAGAATTTTATAAGGGGAGGAACAATTTAATTATGTGCATGGTAATTATCATGATGCATGCTCGTTCCGTACGTCCTCACAAACTTAGGAAAAATTTGTTTCTAGCGGTAGACACGGTGGCATACATACGTTCTCTCATAAATAGCGTAACTAGTCGAGCTACATGTTTCGTTGTTAGTGTACCTGCATAAAATTTCATCTCAGCCCTAAACCCATAATGAAATATGCGTAATGTAATTGTAAATACTTCCATATATGTATACCCATACATATACTTCCGTATCAATCTACCCGACAATAATTTAAACCCACAATTAAATACGTTCCATATACACATGCAAGCATGCATACATAGCCGTACTAAAAGCTACTCTCCCCGACATGCGCGCTCACATCCGGCGGTCATACACTCATCATCTTACCTTGGCGTGAGGCATTTGATCCATACATTACCACTCAAGTGAATGGCATCCATACTATAGCACGTCGTATGGACGATGAAGTAAAAACCCCCATGTTAGTAATTAAATAGCCACCTAATAGTTCTTAATTTGGGCATAAGGAAAGTGATCATTGGCACACTTTAGATTTCAAATACCTATTATATAACTTTTAGTTGCTAGAGAAGGGTTTTTGGAAAACAAAAACTTTTGTTTTAAATACACTTGTGATAATTAACGTTGAATCTTGCTCTGATACCAGCTGTGGCAGAACCGACCAATTTATAAGAATACAAGTACAATGGCAATCCGCAAGCGGTCGTGACCGGTCATACTTGAACCCATATAAACCTGGTAGTCCGTCGAGTACCACGACGGGTCTTGATAAACGATTTACAACAACCAAGATCGTACATGATTCAACATACATGCCACATATTACATAAAGTTCATAGATACTTTTCATCATCAGAGTACGAATAAAAGTTATTACAAACCGAGTTTGATAAATAAAGCGGAAGCAAATAAGTTCAAGATAAAGTTTCCAACATAGTTTGATACAATTGCCAAGCTAGATCACGGTCCACAAAAGCAAGGATAGGAATTACTAAAGAAGCCTACCCAAGGCTTACTCCTCATCCACAAATGGGATAGAAGCAACTCTTGCAATAACCATGATACACAAAGTGCCATCTGCAACAATGGGAAAATAAACCACGAGTACGAGAAGGTACTCACTAGACTTACCCGTCATGAACCGAAAATAAAATGACTCCAAGGATTATGCAAGGTGTATAAGTGGACGTAACTTGACAACATTTTTTGCGTAAAAAGCAATTGAATCATGGTACGAGTTACAAGTTCTTTTACCGGATTATTTATAACTATCCATTTCTAGGTTAGCAACTATCCTGTGCCAAACATGTGGTATATCATTTAGAAGCATACAATAGTAACCATAGCGGTATTGTAATTCCATTTTCATCCGAACCATCATGTTCCATAACACGCTTACTACGATGTTGGAGCTAGTCAAGTTTCTCACTATCCGGAGAGACGGCGATTCAATCGATTTCAACCACCGTGAATTTATTCCTAACACAAACCCAGTCTACCAAACCACGATAGCCTTAGGTCACCTTTGGTAAAACTCCGGTACACATTTCATGGGTCCGTCTTCGCGCCGCACAACTGGAACACCAGATGCCGGGATGCTCGAGCCAAGCACGCCCTTGGGCTCGGTCGATCGTTCCCGGAAGGAGCGCTGTGAACGATTCCCGGCCTGAGTTGAATTACTCGGCTTCGCGGTCGGAACGAGTTATCCGGCCAGCTAAGTGAGAGGCATGCGTTCAATCTTGTCAGAAGTTCCAACAACGGTACGGTCCTTGATCGACACAGACGGGGATAGATCCACACCCAAGACCTCCATGTCTTGTTGCTTCTCTATCGACATCCCGCCCGGTCTCCATTTACATTAACCATGGTTCTTTTCCACGATAGCAATTATAACCAACCGTGCTCCGGTATCCACCTATATCTCGCAGGTGACCGGAAATCACCCGACTTCTACTGGTCTAAGCATGGCTAAGCATATATTCGATCCTGGACCTATACCGGTTAAAGGTGTAATATCTGGACAAGGAATGTACATGCATCAAGTGGTTTCATTCAACTCTTATAACCTAATGCATCAATCATAAGTACGTAGGTAAACATTTGTAAATTACTGGGAGACTTATAATGCTCCGGGGCTTGCCTCGCAGAAAGGAAGTAGGGCGGTGGTCAGGGCACTCCGGAAGCTCTTCAGGGTTCTGCTCCACGCCTTCGGGAGCTGCGGCTTGCGGATCCTCCTGCTGGTTCCCTTCCTTTGCTTCTTCGAATTCTAGCAACGTGATCTCTTCCTCCGATCCTAGATGCATGAGTATGGCATAAGTATTACGAATGCATAAATGTTAACAAGTGCATCATATTTTTTGAGTAGGTGCATATCTCTTCTCG
This sequence comes from Miscanthus lutarioriparius, assembly GCA_904845875.1. Classification (NCBI taxonomy): domain Eukaryota; kingdom Viridiplantae; phylum Streptophyta; class Magnoliopsida; order Poales; family Poaceae; genus Miscanthus; species Miscanthus lutarioriparius. The sequence goes on from CAJGYO010000002.1 coordinate 65,622,818, forward strand.
ATTATTACTTAATTACTCCTACAATGCATCGACCATGCCACAAACAGTAGCTACTTGTTTCACTCATAACTGGAGTTCTACTAATCCAAAAATAGTGATCCTGGACTTTCTGGAAAGCTTATCAAATTCTCTACAACTTTGTTATTAACCATTTTTACAGTACACATCAGTTTCAACATGCAACTCATCGAACTCTAGAATCAGTCCGGAAACTATTTAATATGCAATATAAAGTAACGATACTTCTACTTCATGTAATCATTCAAAATTTGACCACATAGAATCTACCAACAGTTTAAGCATACCAAATACATTTAAGATCATATAATGGTGAAGACCAAACTATTCATTTAATTGCCTTTATTATTTTATTTATATATCTAGGTTAAATAATAAATATATATCAGATGTGCTTAATAAATTCTCAAAATTTTACAGTGCCTTACTAATGCTATCAAAGGACTACTATAAAAATTTCATGTCATTTTACAAAGTAGAACATCCTATACAAAAATGACAAGGAAGCAAGGCTTGAAATAGCATAAATGGAAAATCCTATTGAAAAATGTCAAGCAACAGATTTCCTATTTTTCTTAACATCCATATGGTACAAGGATTACCTCCAACAAATTTCATGAATTTTGGACTCATAAATAATTTATAAAAATTCATGCAAGGATTAACTATCCATAAAAGAAAAATCTATAACTATAAATCTACCCATGTACTGGTCCTCAAATTTTTACCAGAGCTCATATATGCTAATACTAGCTTACCACAAAAATTTCATAATTTTTGGAGCACAGGAACTCTAGATATAAAATAAACAAATTTGAATGCATTCAAAAGCACAATTCAAATCCCTATTTAAATCTCCAAAACTTTCTACTGTAAATGTTAAAAACATATTTTTCCTAAATACTACACTTCCTAAGGAACACTCACAAATTTATTTCACAATTTTTGGAGCCAGCAAACTAAAGATACAAAAATAACAAAACACATGAAATTAGGATTTAAATCTGAAAAGAATGAACTAGCTTTCTAATACCAGTCACTGGCAACCGGGGCCCACTAGTCATCGACTGAAAACAGGGGAGACGATGCCGCCGGTGAACTTGCAGATGGATGGAAGGAGCACCTACAAGCTACTTCACCGCCCGACCATGGTGGCCTTCAGATGGATGGATGGAAGGAGCACCGAAGCACTTCACCGCCGACCATGGCGGACGGCTGTGATGGCACGGCGGGGCGGAACAACGGCAAAACGCCGGTGACGACCTTGGTGGCTCGATCTAAAGCTCGGACGAGCACCAGCATACTACGGCGGACCTAGCGCATCAGCTATCGCGTGGAATGGTAGACTACAACGGCGTGGCCACGACAACGGAACACGGTGGCAAACTCTGGCAAGAGCGTGTGCGTCGCTGCGGCTTACCAAGCTGGAACAGCGGGCAATGGGGGACGTCTGGAGTTGCTGGGGTGACGGTGGTGCTGTTGCGGTGGCGGAGGAGCAGCGAGGACGAGCTGTCGTCGGCAATGGCGCCGGCGGCTCTTGGTGCGGGAATGGCTACAGCAGCGGCGAGGAAGAAGGCCGAGGAAATGAAAAACGGAGCGCGGAAGGGGTCGGGCGGGCGCTGGAGGGGTTAAGGCCACATTCAGGCGCGTCGTGGCCTGCACGATCAGGGCGTTGGCGACGCGCGGCCGTCGCCGCGGACACGCGGCGCGCGGTTCCTGCCGGTGTCGGCCACTGAAGGTTGCGATTCAGTTCATTCAGTCGCAACATGCCGAGCCTGACGACAAGTTTCGCAAACGATTTTACCGAAAATCCGTGGCTCCGTTGTGCAAACATCCTAAATCGAATTGGTAGACCTATGTACCAGCTACAATACTTGTTCAAGGAACTTGTTCTAATTCGCAACAGAAACAGAGAAAAATCGTGCTCAAGGTTGGCCTGTCAGGCTGTCAGGGTTCATGACTTAGCAAAATTTGCTAAGTGTTGAAATGGTTGATTTCTCTGATTTTTGAAATCCAAATTCACACATGTTAGGAGCTGAATCAGTCAAAGACCCAAAAATCAAAGTTGTTCCTTATGTCAAACACTACAACATTGCTTTAGTGAGCTCCTCCATGCAAGGTCTCTAGCACCTAGTTCAACTTTAGTCAAACATGTCACTTTTAAAATATGATACATACTCAACCCATGACTAAATGACCAAATTAGCCCTAGCCCTAAATACCAAAGTTGTTCACAATGATATCCTAAGCATGTTTAAGCAATTTGCAAGGTCATTCAATCATTTTATGTAGTAGTCACTCATAGAGCTAGTTAGTGCAATCACATGAAACATGCCTTAAAGGCTTGATTTAGAAAAGTGACTTTCATGACAAGGTTCTAATTGCTAACCCAAGTGTGGTTACATGTTTTTGTGACTCACTTCTACCAAGTACATGTTTTCATTCATGATCATTTGCGCGATACACATGGAGACATGAAATAACGGAAAAGTTGCATATGATAATGAAACATGCGATAACAAGTAAATGTTGCAAATGTTTCAATCAAATGTTTCAATTGTAAATGCTTGTTTATGAATGCGTGATGATCATGCTCATGTTATGCAAGTCAAGTTATGCAAGGCTAACACCCGAGGTGTTACACCCATCCTCCGGATGCCCGACTTTGACAAGCTATTCATGGTGGATCGCGACGCGCGTCGGCGTGGGGTTTCGCGCCGTTCTCCACCAGGGTGTCTTTGGACCTCTCGCGTTCTTCAAGAGCCGTTCAGCGCGCGCCATCTCAAGCTCATGGCTTCTGAGCGGGAGCTCATCGGGTTGGTGCAAGCAGTGCACCATCGGCGCCCGTATATGTGGTGGCGCCACTTCCTTATTCACACCCGACCATTACGACTTGAAGTTCCTCCCGGACCAGCGCTTGTCTACCGTTCCGCGGCACCAAAGTGATCAGCAAGCAGTTTGGCTTCAACTTCACCGTCGAATACCGCCCGGGCGCCTCAACACCATGGTGGATGCCCTCTCTCGCCGCAACACCGAGCACGGGGCCGAGGAGGACAGCAATGTGCGCCCGCTCCGGCCCCTCCTTCGCTTTCATCGACGACATCCGCCGCGCCACGGCGATAGCGGTTGACGCGCAGCTACTCCTTCGGCGCCTTGAGGCGGGCGACCTGCAGGGGCCGTGGTGCCTTGACGACGGGCTGGTCCTGCATGTTAGTCGCCTCTTCGTCCCCGACCACGATGACCTGCGCCATCAGGCGCTCCTTCTGGCGCACTCGGCCGGGCACGAGGGCGTTCAGAAGACCCTCCACTGCCTACGCTCCGACTTCTACATCCCCGGCGATCGCTCGCTGGTGCAGGACTGGGTGCGGTCCTGCAGTACCTGTCAGCGCAACAAGACGGAGACCCTGCAGCCGGCGGGACTGCTGCAGCCGCTGGAGGTTCTATCCCAGGTATGGGCGGATATCTCCATGGACTTCGTCGAGGGCCTCCCGAAGGTGGGCGGCAAGTCCGTCATACTCACGGTGGTCGACCGCTCCTCCAAGTACGCGCACTTCATCGTGCTCGGCCACCCCTACACCGCCACCTCCGTTGCTCGCGCCTTCTTCGACGGCATCGTCCAGCTCCACGGGTTTCCCTCCTCCATTATCAGCGACCGGGATCCGGTGTTCACCGGCCACATCTGGCGCGACCTCTTTCGGATGGCCGGTGTCAAGCTGCGTATGAGCACGGCTTTCCACCCGTAGACTGACGGACAGTCCGAGGTGGTGAACAAGGTGATTGCCATGTACTTGCGGTGTGTTACAGGTGACCGCCCGTGTGCATGGGTGGACTGGCTCACCTAGGCGGAGTACTGCTACAACACCTCCTACCACACCGCCCTGCGCACCACTCCGTTCGAGGTGGTCTATGGCCGTCCCCCGCCGCCCATCCTGCCGTATAAGCCGGGGACAGCCCAGACAGAAGCTGCTGACGCCCTCCTCCGCAGCCATGATGAGATCCTCGCCGATGTGTGAAGTACTACGACGCCAACCACCGTGACTTCGAGTTCGCCGTCGGCGATTGGGTCTGGCTGCGGCTGTTACACAGAACAGCGTAGTCCCTGGACCCCCATGCCAGACGCAAGCTTGGGCCTCGCTACGCAGGACCGTTCCAGGGGTTGGAGCGCATTGGGCGCGTCGCCTACCGCCTGCAGCTACCAGAGGGTGCCCGCGTTCACGACGTCTTCCACGTGGGGCTGCTGAAGCGGCACCGCGGAGATCCGCTGGCTGTTCCGGCCACCCTTCCGCCGGTCCTCGATGGTCGCGTTCTGCCGGGACCAGAGCGGGCGCTACAGGCGCAGCAACGCCGCGGTGTCTGGCGCGTGCTGATCAAGTGGCGCGGCCTTTCGGACGAGGATGCTAACTGGGAGCCTCTCAACGAGCTCCGCGAGCACTTCCCCGACTTCCAACTCGAGGACGAGTTGTTTGCACAGGCAGGGAGAGATGTTATGACCGGAGTTCAGTACACCCGGAGGAGGCCCATTAGTGGCTAGAGGCGTAGAGAATTATGGGCTTGGCCTAATTTATTATTATTTATTTCCTATTATTAGCAAGGAGGAGAGCTATATAAGCAGATGTAAGACACTTTGTGATGGGAGGAAAAAGAGCAACATAATTGCTCGGCTTCCTTTAGGGAGCCGGGAGACCCCAGTAGCCCTAGCAGCCTCCTTCTCTTCTTCTGCACGCGACCACGGCGCCCAGAAGCCGTCGAGCGTGCCTCCAGCCTCGCCCTCCCCTCTCTCACTCGTACAACCTACGAACTCGCATCAGTAGGGATCGGATTCCTATCAGTCGCACTCTCCAGCTCCTTGGTGGGCTCCGAGGGTCGTGACACGCCTTTTCCCTTATGGTGGTTCAGCCATCTAAAAGCAAAAGATGATCATCGTCTTCAATGCGTGTGTGTAATCATCATGATGGTAAAACAAAAAAATGGACAACATCATAAGAAATACTTTTTGAATTACCATGTGACTGAGGCTGATTTATCTTTCCTTGAATGTCAACTTCGACACTGGGTTGCTTTGCCTTCTCCGAACCTTTGAGGGCAAGCTCGGCGTCAGGGATGGAGTCAAGATTGACATCGGCGAAAGACTCAATGTTTTTCGGAATGGGTGGGAAATTGCGAAAATTGAGGCCAACATAGAACTGCATAATGGTGAGCAAATTAACTGCATGAAAATATATACATGAATAAGAGAAAGTGGACTAGCTACTTACACATCCATCACTACTGTAAACTCCATCAAAGTGCACATTGTCTAGGTCCTTTTCTTCTGACCTGGTCGTAGCAGTGGATAGTGTATTCTTCCCCTAGCCTCTGGACACCGCAAGCGAGTAAAGGCGATGGCGGTTGCTTGCATCTCGAGGTGGGCTAGGAGAAGACAGGGCGTAAACCACCTCACGCTGCACAACATACCGTGCGCGTGAGGATCAATCCTTCATCAACTTGGCGAGACGAACCGGGCATTGAATTATGCGAGAGACACCCTGTGCCGTTGCCACTAGATGGAACGTGGGTAACCTTGGAGAAAGAACCGCCGTGTAGGGCGTTGGCCCTAGATGATGTATCAACACCTCGAGAAACCCACAATTGATGAAATCGTAGAGATCTACCTGGGAACGAAGGATGATCCACGCCCCATCTTTGTTAGCGCCTCACTTTTTGAAGAGGAGCGAGAAGACTATAAAAACTTTCTGATGGAGTATCGGGATTGCTTTGCATAGAACTACAAGGAGATGCCGGGGTTAGATACTCGTGTCGCTACCCACAAGTTGGCGATTGATCCACAATTCCGCCCTGTAAAGCAGCTGCCTGTGCGCTTGCGATTAGAATTTCATGTTCAAGTGATCACTAAAGTTGATAAGCTCATAAAGGCGGAGTTCATCATCCTGCATGTTAGATGAAAGACGAGAATAGAGAGAGACAAGATCAAACAATAACAATGATTTGAATCATACGGGATCTTCATATGCTGGACCGAAATACTGGACGAGTTCGCTCCTTGTCTTGTATAGGCTGTGGGCACTGGCGTATCAGCCCTGCCCGACGCCGTGAGGAGCCGTGTTAAGACCAGGCCTGGAACCTCCATGGCCATTCCCTCCTCCTTGCTTCTTGTGCCATAACATGGCCCCGACACAGAACAAAAAAAAAATGGTACTTTGATGGGTGATATAGCTATTTATCACTCGTTTTCAGAAACTCAAATATCTCTTGTTGGCAAATGTCGTAGCACGAGCCCAACAAAAGCCTAATATACGGCTTGTTATAAATATGGTTTTTGGTGGCATCAACATTTGCCTCATTGCCATAATGTTTAATCTTTGATTGTTTTTTTAATCTCTTTTTTTTCTACATACATTTGAACAGGTACGATGGTCTATATCGGAGTTCTCTGTCGTCCTCTGAATATGACATTATACAGATGTTATGTTATACAAATTGTTAAGACAATACACGATTGTTGTGCTTTTCTGTCTTTAACCGGTGAATACGAGAAGAGGCGTTCGGCAGTAGGAATCCAGCTTGCGCCACAATAGCAATCGACCCTGTATCATCAGTGCTGTCATCATAAAAAAAAAACATGTATCATCAGTGCTGCGTCAGCGGATCATGGCATTTTGGGAGTAAACAATGGTGGCTGGGAAGCAAGTCAGTGCTCCTGAGGCCGTAGCGAACGTCATGATATCAAGAACTTATTGAGGTGCCCAAAATCCACCTTGGACACTTTTGAGTATCAACAACTTTCATTTTTTTTTTTTTTGGAATGAAGGGAGTAATTAATAATCTACTGGATGAGATTAGTAATTTGACCTTTTCTCCTCTCGCTTAAAGGATAATGAAAAAACATGAGTTGCACGTTCTAAAAAGAACATACACGCATGGTAGTATTTTTAATGGTGTTATTCTTTCATTAATTGATGAAGTGTCTGTCAAGAGCGAGACATCTATGGCACAGTCACCAAGTCCCCAGTATGTAAGGTACCAGAAACGTCGGACGTGGTTCAATAATTTTAAGTTCCCGTTTCGCAGGGGTATACCTCTTCAAAACTATTGGTTCGCGGAGGGATCATGATCCCTAGATAATTGGGATGATGTCTGGAACATAGATGGGATCGCAATGGTATTCTACTCACCTGTTATATAAGAGGTCTCAAGGTCGAATCTTTTTTTTGCTACTTTTTCACTCTATTTCACACTGGGCAGGAGGCCCATTTACGTGATGTGAGCGCTCATTCAGTCGACGACTCGATGCCCTGCATTCACTTGAGATTACGACGTTAGATTTAGTCCCACATCGGTAATTGATGTTGCGGAAGCACAACATATAAGGCGGGGACAACCCGCACCTATTAGGCTAGTCTTTTAAGTTGAGTTAGGCCTAAGATCTTGATATGTTGTGGTCTCCGGTGGACCTGGGCCTAGGGGGCGCTGGCTCGTGGGTATAGCGAGTTGGGCCAGATCCGCTGCTGCATCGCGCCGCGCCCTCGGTCGCTATTGCGGCCGGTTGTCCACAGGGGCCGAAAACCAATCGTGCCATGCGGAACCCACCATTATATTGACCCAATGATGTCTTCGTTAATCCTGATGAAGATGTGTTGGTTCAGTCCTTCATAGTGTACATGGTATTATGATTAAAAAAATTGAAGCAGTAACATGTTCTATAAGAGAGCTAGGTAGTCCTGACAAATCTAATACCAATAATGTCATAGAATCATCCTATATCTTTTTTAAGAGAAGCCAGCAGGTTAAACTGTCGGTCTATGTATTAATAAAGGAGGAGTAAACAAGTACATAAACAGCACCACCGAAAACCAACACACGACTCTAGCAATGGCATGACAAACCACCACAATCAAAGCTACCCTCAAAACCAAAGGTCACCCTACCTATTGCAGCAACAACCACCAAGGGGTTCACAAGCGATGCCTCCATGGAGGAAACGGCATCCGCAGACGCCGACAAAGCCAACCGGAAAACCGGTATGGGTTTTTCAACCAGGAAAAGAACCCTAGGGTAGAGGCGGAAATGGGGTAAGGGTACATGACAATGCCTCCACCGAGGTCCACGATACCCACAAGCGTCATCATTGTCGACATGAGCGTGGCCGAGCAAGGATTTCTCCAGATGTCCCACCCCAAACCACAAGCCCAAAGCATGGATGTAACCGAAGTGAGCCGCCACCAACGAGATGTCGCAGCCACAATGACCGAGTCACGGCAAGCGTGATTCGATAATGTGGCGCCATCCTCACAGCCGTTGCCATCTCGCCAAGCACCAAAACATCTGGGGTCACCACACCATGTTGCTGCATGAGCCAAGACAGTCTCGTGACGCAATACATAAGATGCCAAAGCACCGTTTCCGTGTTCTTGTCCGTCGAGAGTTGCCTTCTAAAAGTTATCGCAGACACAAAGAACCGACCGCAGGTATGTGTGGCCAGCCGCTGTGACACCAGTTAAAGATAACCGCAGCCAACCTAAAGTCGCCAACCCCAGCAAAACGCCTCGTGAAGGTGCCCGACGGCCACAACATGTGTGCATCGAAGACGCCACCACCCAACTTCCATCCAACTCCAAGATTGGTCGTCACCAATGCCATCACCACGAAGACGCCACACTGGTCTTGCAGATGCAGACATGTCTCCATTGGCGCTAGCGCCGTCAATCGACGTTGTCCTACACTGCACTAGGCGCTATCAAGCAAGTCTAGGCGCCACAATCCGCTGCTAGCAACCAAGCCACCATGCCTGCAGCAAGCCGCCGCCGTCCCCCGAAGCTGACGCTGGCCTCCGTCTCCAACGCCGGCGCCACACGCCGCTGCCACCTCAGAAGCACTGGATCCGGCCCTAGGAGTGTCGATCTGGCCGCCAGGCACATTGCCGCCGCCCTCGGCGCCCGCTGTCCACCGTAACCCCACCAGATCCGGCCGCCCCTCGCGAGATCCGACCGAGAGAATCGGATCTCGCCTAATCGATTCTGCTTATCGAGAGCTCCACCACCGTCCCCACAGGCGGCTGGAGATCTGGAGCAGCGCCCCTACCGCTCCGGGAGCCCGCCGCCTCAGCCCGCTATGCCGATGCCGCCTTGCTCGATAAATCCCGCAGCACCGACGGAGAAGGACCCGCCACCGCCCTCCTCGTGGCTACCTAGGTCCAGCCAGCTACTCCGGCGGTGGCAAGGTAGAGGGCCCCATGGGAGGTTGCTGGCCGCAGACGGGAGTGCCGTCGCCTGATTCGCCCATTTGGGAGCGACACGGGAGCCTGTGAATGTTATAAGAATAGTGCTTTTTGCCCACGTATGTTTTTTATCATCCTATATCGAACAACGCCACACAAAAATCCTGACTGATTCTGAACAAACAAACCATGCATATATCGCACATATATAGAAGTTGGCATCGCGATAACATACATAGAAGTTGGCATCGCGATTTTTATTATGAATGAACACCTCAAGGAAATTAAACGTCCTTCCATAGGTTCCAAACTTCAAACTTGGGATGCAGGTTCTGTTGCTTGAAACGGTACAGGAGCCGAAGGCGGCGGCGGCTCCTGGGCAATGACTGCGACCGCAGCCACCTCCTCTGCAGTTTGCTGCGGTTTCGGCTCCACCACCGGCTGCCCCATGGCCAACTCCGGCTGCTGCGTTGCCATCAGGGGCTTGGTGGAGCTTGTGGGCGTCGTCGTCACCTGGAGCAGGATGTAGGACGCGACCTGCATGCCTGTGGCGGCGACAGCCAGGACTGTCGCTGCCGCGAACAGTGAGCTACCTGGGGCACGGGAGCAATTGCCGTCGGCGTCGGGTTGTCTCTCTTGGTCCGCGTTAAGCGCAGCGCCCGCGATAAACAGTGCCATCACTAGAAGCACAGTTATCCTGCAATATAGAATAGGGATGTGCATAACTCCGTACCAGTTTTGATTGGAATGGAAAATATAAATGCGGAAAACACACCGTTTAATTTATGGCCTATATATAAACACATGATAGAACCAAAAAAAATCGGGAAATAAAATCGGTGTGGACAAAAACATGCTTTAGTTTAATTTACTAATAGAGGATGGAAAGTTAACTGACTTAGCATATAAATATATACCTTCTCAAAACATCGTCCGTTCTAAATTATGAGACGTCTTAGCTTTTTTAGATTCATAACTTATCATATGCATCTAGATATATATTAAGTCTCCGTATATAATAAAAGATATGCACCTTAAAATACCAAAGCGTGGACGGAGGTAACTAATACGCGTGCGTATACGTACCATGAGACGGCGGAGAGGACGATGCCGACGATGCGCCTTGTCTCCGTTGGTACCTCCCATGTCCGGCAGCACCCGCAGCAGAGGCTGGTTGCGGTGACCACGACCTGAGCCGTGATCGCCAGCAGCGCCGCGACGATGCCACAGGCCAGCGCCGGCGTGCTGCGGTACTGACAGTTTACGTCGCTGCCATCATCAGGCCCCCGGACGTAGGCCTGCGCCGTGGCGGCCTCCCCGGCGACTCCGAGGATGAGGATGACGAAGCCGAGGAAGCCCACTGCAGAGCACACCACCGCGACGTGCACCCGCATGATGACGCCGCCTTTCTTCTCCGTCGTCGTCGTCGTCGTCGTCGACTCAGCTGCTACTACGTGCCCACCTGACATACTCGACGCTTCGTCTGCTTAGCAGATTCTTGGCTGTACTACTGCGCGCTCTCTGATATACATATCATTCCACACGCAGGCTTACTACATCCATGCATCATACAGATTGTATAGTATTAGTGAGCTAGCTGGACCATGGTTGTTGCATTGATTATTACATTGTTGCATGCACTTTGTACTTTTGTGTATACCTGGGTGCAGCTTGCATTGTCTGCCTCCAATGTACGTGCAAGATTTCACTTCGGGGTCTCAGTCGCATTTGTTTCTACTTTGATCTTAACTCAATGCAAAGATGGCAGGATAAATAAATTTCTTCTTATTAAGGCAGCGGAGCTCGGCGGCCTCTCAGGGCATCACGGTAGCAAAGACAATTTACAGCGTCTGATCTGGTTTTAACGATGCAGATTTTGCTTTACAACCCCGCCCCCACATGCTCCACACGTCGGTACATGACTGGCTCAACAGAAAATATCTTTCCGCTTCTCCCTGCCGTCGTCTCCTCCGCTTCTTCCGCATCGACGACTCCGCGCTCCTCGCTCGCGCCGCCCTCTGCCTCCTCGGCTCCTCCGTAGCGCCACAGGATGTGCCCTTTGTGCTCACTCAACAACCAGTGTTGCATAGTACATCATGTTGTTAAGTTCTTTACCTTCATGCTATGCCAAAGGATGTGCTTTAGCACCCATTGTTATGGAGTACCTAGATTCAATTCATGATAACCTATACAGTTTGTTATGGGTTCACAATTTTTCCTTCTCTGGTGCAGTCTATTCGTTATAACCTCATCTATACATGGTGGCTTTGCTGACTTTCCATTCTTTAGAGCAGGACCATTAGTGCTTAAATTTCTACTCCACCTTTTGGGGCTGTACAATGAGACGTAAGGGAAAGACAATTTGCACAGATGAACCCCTTTTGGTATATCTCTTATTGCTTTTGCTACTCCACATTTTAGGTTCCATGCCTTTGTTCAGTGCAGTGCCATGCTTATTTGCATTGCAGGTTCCATGCCCTTATACAGGTCCCTTCTTGAGGTCATCTGGGGCTAACTACTCTGTTCGTTCCAGTTCACTGTCCAATCAGTAACTTGAGGTGACAGTGGTTAGCCAGCCTTTTCTTATTACCTTTTCCAATTCATAATGAGTAGAGTGCTACCTCCATGATCATTTGGACCCTTTATAATCTTACATCAGTAATGTTGTATATATCGTTTTCAGAATTTCGACTATCCATTGCCTGAGACATGTACGTACTACAGTTTTTGAGCTATTTATTTGGTTTCCTTATAGGAGCTAATGCAAGATTGATAGTTTTTTCATCACTTTCTTAGTTGCAGCTTATGTACCTGCATATATGTCTACACATATATAGATATAGTAACATACATCACTTTCTTGGTTGTATTATTTTATTTTTGGTTTTCCTGTCTTGGTGCTTTGATCTCCAATTAAATTTTACATTCCTGCCTTGTCTTGTGCAGAGTATAGGTTAGGGAAATCAGAGTTATTGTACCACAGTGATTGGTGCCTGGTAAGCCTGTATCCATTTCCTATTCCATTTTAGTTCTCCATATGTTGGTTTCGTACCTGGACTAAAAAAAATGGTCACCTTTATAGCTTATATTTTTTTCGCCTTTTGGTTGCTCTTGTGCTTCTTCTGTGTTTTTTCCTGCTTTAAAGGATTACATTGCAAACAAAAAAAACTTTGATTTCCTTTCCGCATCTGTTGCTGCAAGACATATGTCCTTTTGGGCCTTGTTGCCACCAAGAAATCCCTTGTTCTGCTTATTTCTTGCGCAATCTTGTGCTCTTCGGGGTTTTCGAATATCTTGCCTCTGTTTCATGGTTCCTGATGCTTGTTTCCTCTCTGTGCTGTGTGGTGAAGGGAGTCAATTAAGAGGAGTGGTTATTTTTCTAGCAAATCCATCTGTGCAGACTGATAACATTGGAAGGTGTGTTGGTGAGTTCCTTTGCTTATGCCTGGTCTATCTTCCTTCCTGCCTTTTTAGATGTGTGGCGTGGTGCCTGGTGGTGTGTCTCTACCACACGTGTTGATCTTATAACTGTGGCTACTTATAGGTGTTGATCTTGATCAGGTGGGGGTAAAGTTCTTGTGTAAAATAAATTAGAATTATTTTTTGGTGCCTTTCAATGGCTAATAATCGGTATATATTGCCCATAAGGATCCACACGACCTTTTTCCCCACGTGTGGGGTGACACGGACTGATAGCTAAACTATGTTTAGTTTCCCTTCGTAAAAATTTGTTTTCCTGTGTTCCAAATTGAGGCAGGAAACATATTTTAATGAGCCTAATCAGGTTATTAACGTGAACAAAAGGAAACTTCTCAGATGTTACTCAATGAGATTTAGGCAATTATTACCTGAACATGTAACTTGATGTGTTATTCATTTTTCTTACTCCTATGTTTAATATATAGACTTGCCTTGAACTAGCCAACTACAAATTTAGCATCGATTTCGTTCAGTGGATCACATATCATATGAAACATACCTCTAGTGGCAGCTATGCTTATGCCGTTGTTGCCTCCTCCTCCTAGGTTCCTATTCTGAAAATTGCTGACAGTTTTATTTGCTTAGGTTCGTTCGCTTGATTTCCATTTCTGTCTTGATCCCTTTTTATTTCCTTTGGCCAGATGTCCCGGTATCATGTTTGGCTTTCTGTTCTATACTATCGCACCATGTGTTGTTTCCTAAACAAAGGTTAGAAAGCTCCCAGTTCGCGTTAGCATCTCATATTTCCAGTTTCCCAGTTGCAGGTCATTAATGTCTTCCTCTGAATATGAATTGAAAAGGGGTAATTTTTTATTTGATGGTTATCATTGCCTGATTTGTAGAGTTATAACTTCCTGTTTTATTGATACAGTGATTGGCTTGATACAACAATACTATATCCACATGCAGCACTATTTGAAGGTGCTTATTTCATGATCTGTAGCGGATTGCAGCAGTGATAGGAAAACAAGCTTCATATTTTTCGTTTGTATGTTGAAAGCTGGCCTTGATGGCTCACTGAAGAGTTCTGGTCCTATATTTATGGATGTTGCTGCTTCTTGCTACTTAAAACACCCGCATGTGTAGTCCTAATCTTAGTTTTCTCTCTGTTCCAGCTTCTCATTGATCCGCAACTGTTGTATTTTCTTTTGACTACATTTCTTTTATCTTCTCATGTTCAGTTCATTTTATCTCCCATTTTCATCTTGCCTGTTGCGCATGGCGGAGGTGCGCTCTCTCCCCTTCTCCCCCACCCCTTCCCTCAGCTTCGTCTCCTCACTGCGAGGATCTTGGCCCCCCTACCCTAGAAGTCCGTCGGCTCCTGCCGCTCTCTTGTTTCTAAATGTGCGGATCGTGCGCACAGCTGGTATCCTTCACTATACAATGATGCTTAATTGTTTCATTCTTCATGTTATCTACTGAGGTTTTGGGGATATGCAATGATGACCTTTTTTTAGATTGAGACAATGTAATTGTGCAATGATGATTAATTATTTCATCCTTCCATAATTCTTTCTATTTGCATTAGTTTTATGATGACGATGCCATTATATCTTAGCAATTGTGTTTTCCATGTGTTGTTTTGTTTTCGTTAGTTGTTACAATTTGTGTGTTTGTTACTGACCATAAGTCCATTGTCGATGATGTATTTGCTTCACATAATTTGTTGGTTGTCCTATTACTGAGCACACCCCATTGCTAATGATGTATTTATTCCTATCCATCTCTCTCCACCTTCTTGCAAATCCAGTTTGTTCCTTGACATTTCTGCATGTAATTTCCCTTTTTCTTTGATTATCTCAGTTGGATTCTATTCTTCTCTTGCAACCCCACAGTATATAACTTCCAATTTTGTGAATTTGATGTATGATCATATCTGCTGTTAATGTGAAAAGAAAAGGATTGGAGCATGGAGGGCCTCACCTGCATCTCTTGTGGACCCACTTATTTGCTTGGTTAATTTGTGCCACAAGCAATAGCCAAATTCCTAGAACCCTCATTTTGTCATGTTTTGAAATGGTCAGAGCTTCCTTTTCTATTCTTTTTGCTACCTCTCCATTTTGTCATGTTTTGAAATTGTGATAGCTTCACCTCTATCTTCTCTTTTTGCTGCTTCTCCATTTTCTACATTTGGACTGAAAGTATACATTCTCTTCTACTAGCACCAACCTTATTCAACCGAGATTCATAATCTCGGTGGCCATAATGGGCGCCTCTGTTTTAGCTTGTTGTACATCTATCTTCTGTCTTTGTTTTTTTCCTTATGTATTTTGGCCCTTCTCCTGGTCCACCTACTTCTGTGGGTGGTTTCTTCGTTGCTGCACAGCTGGTGTGTCTAGCCATATACGAGCACTAGATGGCTACATGCTTAGTACAATGCAGGACAAGATAATCATACCTCCTCTTTATTTTCAATCATTAATAACATCCTGTGTTGGGGAGACAATGGACCTTCGCTTTCATATTCAGATGTTCAGTGTTTCTGGGGTTTCTTCAATCTTTGTAAGCTTCAGAACATGTACGAATGCATCGTGCAACATAGGTAATCAAAACATTGTCAAGATTTTCTTAATCAGAACAAATAAACACATTATGCATCGGTTACAATTCTTGCTGTTAGTTTATTTAATCAACATTTTTTGTCACTTTTTATATCAATCACAGAATCGTCCAATTTATAAGAGCACAAGTACAGTAGCAATCACCGAAGCGATCAAACTATCATACTTGAGTCCATATAAACCCGGTAGTTCGATGAAATCACGAAGGATCTCAATCTAATCAACATACAAGCCAATATCGTACATGATTCAACATAACAACTCACATGTTACGTCATAGTTCACAAATGGTTCACAAGTATCTCACATACATCGGAGTTCACATAGTTATTACATACCAAGTTCAAATAGCAGAAGCAAAGTAGTTTGACATCAATATCACACTAGTTCAAATACATGCCAGTACCACGGTTATTTTCAGCAAAAGCATAACATAGAGGATAACTTAGGAGTACCATGCTCCATGGTTTAGTCCTCATCCATGGTAGGATGAAGGCAGTTCTTACTGTACCCATGATATATCATATCATCTGCAACAAGAGAGAATAAACCCTGAGTAGAGAATGTACTCAGATAGACTTACCCATCGTAAACCATAAATAATATAACACTAAGGAGTATGCAAGGCTTTATCGGTGAAGTTATCTTGACAACATTTTGCATAAAAGCTTAAATAACATAACTTGGAGATTTAATATCTTTAGCATCAAATTGAATACCTATTCAATTAAGCATCTCTAGATTAGCACATGTACTAGAGCAATCACTTGATTAAGCTAACAAGCATTAGTAACCATATCCGGTGTATTAATTTGAGCATCATCACAACCATCAAGTTCCATCAATTAATACTACGTAGCCGCTGCTCAGTTAAGTTCTCACTATCTAGGAGATACGGCGATTCGAATCGATTTCAACCAGCTGGAGAGTTATTTCTAACACAAACTCATACTTCCCCGTCGGGGTCGCGTCGGGTCACCTTTAGTACAACTCAGGTACAGTCGCGGGTCCGATCAGCGCCGCACCCTCAGGGATACTACTAGTCTGCAAGGAAGTTCAGGCCCGGTCTACCCTTGGACTCACGCCACTGGCTTTCCGCACACCTTTACTTCCTTCAGTGTGCGCACTTTCACTTACCGGGTTCTGGCCTGAGTTGAGCTACCCGGCTTCGCGGTCAGAACGGCTTATCTGGCCAACTAAATGCTAGGCATGCGTTCAACATGACATGAGGACGTACAGCGAATCGGTCCTTAACGGACATAGACGGGGATAAATAGGCACCAAGACCTTTATTCCTTGTTGCTTCTCTATCACAATCCCGTCCGGTCTCCTTTTATTCATCAACACATGGTTATTTTCACGATAGCAATTATAGCCAACCGTGACCAGATATCTACCTATATCTTGCAGGTGACAGGAAATCACCCGACGTCTACCGGACTAAGCATGGTTAAGCATATATTCGATCCTGGATCTATATAGGATTCAAGATATATTTGTCTGGACAAGAAAAGTATATGCAGCAAGTGGTTCCAATCAACCCTTAGTACTTAATGTATCAACATAAAAGGACTCAAGTTGATATTTAGAAAACATAGGAGGCGTAGAATGCTTTGGGGCTTGCCTTTTCGAAAACGAGGAAGGTTGGTGATCGAACACCTGGAAGATCTTCCACGTTGACTCCTCCTTTCGCTTTGAACCTCCCGCTCCTAGGCTACTGCTTTGCTCCTCCCGGCCGCTCGGGGTCGAACTCGAGTAGCGTCACTCCTTCCGAGAAACCTATTGCATGCATATGCACAAATGAGTATCATGAATGCATAAGAGATGAGATGACATGATGAAGTGTATACGCATGAGCATGGTTACCTGTAAGATGTATGATAAGTTTAACATTCGTTGACCAAGTAGATGTATAACTTTCTTCTAGTTGATCTTTACTGAGTATGTGCATATCTCTTCTATAGTACCAAGTTCTAGTAACCTAAGGTAAAGTTGTTCATCATCGGTAAGAGACTTAGAACCTGCAACTAACAATTAATCTCAATTAGCCTAAGCATCTATAAAAGCATCACATAAGACAATCAATTATAATTTAACTTAGTCATTTTCTGGACTTTAAACAATAGTTACTTATTTTGGCCATATCTGGAGTTCTACTCAACCAAATACTATGATCTTGGACTTTTTAGAAAGTTTATAAAACTTCCTACAACTTTCTTAGTCATCTCAAGATGATTCAATGGCTATCAAGGTCCAACAAAGCAATTTTCTAGATTTATCTAGAAATTTTAGATAATAAGCATTTTTAGAGACCAACTTTCAACAGTTATAACTCTCAAACCATTTAGCCTATTGTCATGAAAATTTAACACAAGCAAGATAAGTAAGTTATCTACAACATTGTTATTGACAAGATTTATAGCAAACATTATTTTACCCATGCAATTTACTTAACAACAGAAACTGTCCAAAGCAGTCATTATAATTGAATTATAGAGCAATTAATATTTCACTGCATACAAGCAATCAAATCTGGGCACAACTAATGGTACCAACAGTTCATAGACATCGTATACACTTTAGAAAACATAATGGTCAAGCCCAAATAAATATTTAAATGCCTTTATTAATTTATTTGGACACTAAGATGAAATAAGGAACATATATCAAAAGTACACAATGAAATTAAGAAAATTACAGTAGCTCATATATACTCCCAATAGGCTACTGCATAACTTTCATGCCAACTAAACAAGTATATCATCCTCTATAAAAATAACAAGGTACATAGGCTTATTTTAGTGAAAATGGTTTGACCTAGTGAGAAGTGTCGAACAATAGATTTCATATTTTCTTAACCTCATCTTAGGACAATAACACTGTACAAAAAATTTGCATGACCATATGTTACCTATTTTTATTCTAATGAATTTCACTAGAAATCACCATTTATTTAGGGTTAAATAGAAAGACCTCATTCAAAATATATTTATTATGGGTTTATCATTTTTCCTAGAGCATGTTAATACAAACTCAATAAAATTGGAATCATATTTTTATTACTTCCCGAGGTCAAGATATGCATTTTACTAGATTTAAACTAAGTGAAAAGCACTTTATTTGCCCAATTTAATTTTCCCAAGAAACATGCTAGAAACTGTGTATTTTATATTTTTAATAAATACTACACTTCCTAAGAAAGCTAACAAAATTGGAATCACTCAAATTGGATAACCCTATCTCCATATATGAATTTTTGAAACATGTATTCAAATTTGTGAAATAAATAAGAAAAATCAAAGAACACACAGACTGATAGATGGGGCCGCGGTCAATGGGGCCCCCTCGTCAGTGAGACCAGCGCAGGGCACGGCATTTGACCGACGAGAACTCACCGACGGTGAGGTCTCCGGCAAACCCCCGGCACCATCGTGTTCCTCTCGTCAACCCGCACCCAGGGGTATCCCAGGTTGGGTCGACGGCTCACCGGAGCAAGCTCACCAGCGAGCATGGCGGACGGCGGTGGTCGCGCGGTGGCGCATCGGCCATCTCTAGCCACGGTAGGCTTCGGCGAGGACAGACCTACCTCTATGATTACCTAACATAGTTCTAGAGCAAGATCTAGCCACTGTGGAGCAGTGGGGGAGCCTGACCGTGTGCATGGCGGCACGGTGACGCCCAGTTCACACGGCGGGGCTCTCCATTCTGGCTAACCGACGGTGAGAGGTGGGTCTCCATCTTCATGGTAGGAGCTAGGGTTCGTGACCATGCACAAACATCTTCGAGCGAGGGATGGCGAGACCTAGGGGCTGCTGGCTGCGGCGAGCTCGAGCTCGCGGCCATGGCGGGAGCGGCGTTGCGTTCCTGTGTGACGGTATGGTAGCATCAACCCTAGCTCCGGCCTGAGCAGCAGTGACCTAAGGCAACTATGGACCGGAAGATAGGAAGGTGGGAGATGCAGTGGAGCAGCCTGCCCATAGTGAGCCAAGGGCGCGGCGGCGCTCCGGTGGCAACGGCGGTGGCGACGAAGTGGAAAGCCGCTTTACCTTGGTTCGAAGGGTGGCGCTGGTGGCTTGAGGAGGTGGGGGTGATGGTGGAGCAGCTGTGGCCGAGAAGAATCGAGCGATGGAGCTACAACAGCGACGAGCGAGCTTGGCTCCACTCTAGCTGGGCACGGCGAGAAAGAGAGCGAGTGGGAGGGAGCAGCAGGGGCACGGCCCTCTTGTCCACGCGCTGGCCCGACCGGCCCGGCCGTCACCGGCGTACGGCCACCACGTGGCGGTCATGGCCTAGCGCAGTCAGCCACTGATGTCCCGCACGTTCATGGTCATCAAGGAGTCTAGCATGCACGTCTGATAGAGCAACTTTGTGACCATGTAACTCCTAATCCGTGGCGAGTCAGTGCAAGGTGTGTGATCAAATCTTGTAGAACTATGTAAGGGCTACAACATTGCTTTAGAAATCATCTTCTAATTCGCAATAGTTTGGAAGTTACATCACCTCAAAGTCAGGTACGTTGAAACTATAATCAACAACACTTAGAATTTTTTTTCAAAGTCCAAAACAGTATTTTCTTGCTACTTGTGAGCTGTTTTTTAGCATGCTACGCACTGAATTAGGTCTTGGCCCAAAAATGAAAGTTGTTACTCTAGTCAAGTACTACAACTTTGCTTAAGGGTTCACTACCATGCAAGGACTCTAAAGCATAGTTCAACTTTGGTCAAACTAGTAACTTGAAAATTGGAGTTCCTAGAATAACTATGACTTGGGGGTTGTTTTGGTCCATGTCATGAATAACTTGAAAATTGGAGTTCCTAGAATAACTAAGTGTTGAAATGGTTGATTTCTCTGATTTTTGAAATCCAAATTCACACATGTTAGGAGCTGAATCAGTCAAAGACCCAAAAATCAAAGTTGTTCCTTATGTCAAACACTACAACATTGCTTTAGTGAGCTCCTCCATGCAAGGTCTCTAGCACCTAGTTCAACTTTAGTCAAACATGTCACTTTTAAAATATGATACATACTCAACCCATGACTAAATGACCAAATTAGCCCTAGCCCTAAATACCAAAGTTGTTCACAATGATATCCTAAGCATGTTTAAGCAATTTGCAAGGTCATTCAATCATTTTATGTAGTAGTCACTCATAGAGCTAGTTAGTGCAATCACATGAAACATGCCTTAAAGGCTTGATTTAGAAAAGTGACTTTCATGACAAGGTTCTAATTGCTAACCCAAGTGTGGTTACATGTTTTTGTGACTCACTTCTACCAAGTACATGTTTTCATTCATGATCATTTGCAGATACACATGGAGACATGAAATAACGGGAAAAGTTGCATATGATAATGAAACATGCGATAACAAGTAAATGTTGCAAATGTTTCAATCAAATGTTTCAATTGTAAATGCTTGTTTATGAATGCGTGATGATCATGCTCATGTTATGCAAGTCAAGTTATGCAAGGCTAACACCCGAGGTGTTACAGCCCATCCTCCAGATGCCCGACTTTGACAAGCTATTCATGGTGGACTGTGACGCGTCCAGCGTGGGGTTTGGCGCCGTTCTCCACCAGGGTGCTGGACCTCTCGCGTTCTTCAGCAGGCCGTTCGCCGCGCGCCATCTCAAGCTCGCGGCTTACGAGCGGGAGCTCATCGGGTTGGTGCAAGCTGTGCACCACTGGCGCCTGTATATGTGGTGGCGCCACTTCCTTATTCACACTGACCATTACAGCTTGAAGTTCCTCCTGGACCAGCGCTTGTCTACCGTTCCGCAGCACCAGTGGATCAGCAAGCAGTTCGGCTTCAACTTCACCGTCGAATACCGCCCGGGTGCCTCAACACCATGGTGGATGCCCTCTCCCGCCGCAACACCGAGCACGGGGCCGAGGAGGACAGCAATGTGCGCCCGCTCCGGCCCCTCCTTCGCTTTCATCGACGACATCCGCCGCGCCACGGCTACAGCGGTGGACGCGCAGCTACTCCTTCGGCGCCTTGAGGTGGGCGACCTGCAAGGGCCGTGGTGCCTTGACGACGGGCTGGTCCTGCATGTTAGTCGCCTCTTCGTCCCCGACCACGATGACCTGCGCCATCAGGCGCTCCTTCTGGCGCACTCGGCCGGGCACGAGGGCGTTCAGAAGACCCTCCACTGCCTACGCTCCGACTTCTACATCCCCGGCGATCGCTCGCTGGTGCAGGACTGGGTGCGGTCCTGCAGTACCTGTCAGCGCAACAAGACGGAGACCCTGCAGCCGGCGGGACTGCTGCAGCCGCTGGAGGTTCTATCCCAGGTATGGGCGGATATCTCCATGGACTTCGTCGAGGGCCTCCCGAAGGTGGGCGGCAAGTCCGTCATACTCACGGTGGTCGACCGCTCCTCCAAGTACGCGCACTTCATCGTGCTCGGCCACCCCTACACCGCCACCTCCGTTGCTCGCGCCTTCTTCGACGGCGCCGTCCAGCTCCACGGGTTTCCCTCCTCCATTATCAGCGACCGGGATCCGGTGTTCACCGGCCACGTCTGGTGCGACCTCTTTCGGATGGCCGGTGTCAACCTGCGTATGAGCACGGCTTTCCACCCGTAGACTGACGGACAGTTCGAGGTGGTGAACAAGGTGATTGCCATGTACTTGCGGTGTGTTACAGGTGACCGCCCGTGTGCGTGGGTGGACTGGCTCGCCTGGGCGGAGTACTGCTACAACACCTCCTACCACACCGCCCTGTGCGCCACTCCGTTCGAGGTGGTCTATGGCCGTCCCCCGCCGCCCATCCTGCCGTATAAGCCGGGGACAGCCCGGACGGAAGCCTGCTGACGCCCTCCTCCGCAGCCATGATGAGATCCTCGCCGATGTGTGAAGTACTATGACACCAACCACCGTGACTTCGAGTTCGCCCGTCGGCGACTGGGTGCTGGCTGCCGGTACACAGCGAAACAACGTAGTCCCTGGACCCCCATGCTGACGCATAGCTTGGGCCTCGCTACGCAGACCGTTCCAGGTTGGAGCGCATTGGGCGCGTCGCCTACCGCACCGCCTGCAGCTACCGAGGGCGCCCGCGTCACGACGCCTTCCACGTGGGGCTGCTTTGAGCGGCACCGCGGAGATCCGCTGGCTGTTCCGGCCACCCCTTCCGCCGGTCCCTCGATGGTCGCGTTCTGCCGGGACCAGAGCGGGCGCTACAGGCGCAGCAACGCCGCGTGTGTCTGCGCGTGCTGATCAATCAAGTGGCGCGGCCTTTCGGACGAGGATGCTAACTGGGAGCCTCTCAACGAGCTCCTGAGCACTTCCCGACTTCCAACTCGAGGGGACGAGTTGTTTGCACAGGCAGGAGAGATGTTATGACCGGAGTTCAGTACACCCGAGGATGCCCATTAGTGGCTAGAGGCGTGAGAATTATGGGCTTGGCCTAATTTATTATTATTTATTTCCTATTATTAGCAAGGAGGAGAGCTATATAAGCAGATGTAAGACACTTTGTGATGGGAGGAAAAAGAGCAACATAATTGCTCGGCTTCCTTTAGGGAGCCGGGAGACCCCAGTAGCCCTAGCAGCCTCCTTCTCTTCTTCTGCACGCGACCACGGCGCCCAGAAGCCATCGAGCGTGCCTCCAGCCTCGCCCTCCCCTCTCTCACTCGTACAACCTACGAACTCGCATCAGTAGGGATCGGATTCCTATCAGTCGCACTCTCCAGCTCCTTGGTGGGCTCCGAGGGTCGTGACACGCCTTTTCCCTTATGGTGGTTCAGCCATCTAAAAGCAAAAGATGATCATCGTCTTCAATGCGTGTGTGTAATCATCATGATGGTAAAACAAAAAAAATGGACAACATCATAAGAAATACTTTTTGAATTACCATGTGACTGAGGCTGATTTATCTTTCCTTGAATGTCAACTTCGACACTGGGTTGCTTTGCCTTCTCCGAACCTTTGAGGGCAAGCTCGGCGTCAGGGATGGAGTCAAGATTGACATCGGCGAAAGACTCAATGTTTTTCGGAATGGGTGGGAAATTGCGAAAATTGAGGCCAACATAGAACTGCATAATGGTGAGCAAATTAACTGCATGAAAATATATACATGAATAAGAGAAAGTGGACTAGCTACTTACACATCCATCACTACTGTAAACTCCATCAAAGTGCACATTGTCTAGGTCCTTTTCTTCTGACCTGGTCGTAGCAGTGGATAGTGTATTCTTCCCCTAGCCTCTGGACACCGCAAGCGAGTAAAGGCGATGGCGGTTGCTTGCATCTCGAGGTGGGCTAGGAGAAGACAGGGCGTAAACCACCTCACGCTGCACAACATACCGTGCGCGTGAGGATCAATCCTTCATCAACTTGGCGAGACGAACCGGGCATTGAATTATGCGAGAGACACCCTGTGCCGTTGCCACTAGATGGAACGTGGGTAACCTTGGAGAAAGAACCGCCGTGTAGGGCGTTGGCCCTAGATGATGTATCAACACCTCGAGAAACCCACAATTGATGAAATCGTAGAGATCTACCTGGGAACGAAGGATGATCCACACCCCATCTTTGTTAGCGCCTCACTTTTTGAAGAGGAGCGAGAAGACTATAAAAACTTTCTGATGGAGTATCGGGATTGCTTTGCATAGAACTACAAGGAGATGCCGGGGTTAGATACTCGTGTCGCTACCCACAAGTTGGCGATTGATCCACAATTCCGCCCTGTAAAGCAGCTGCCTGTGCGCTTGCGATTAGAATTTCATGTTCAAGTGATCACTAAAGTTGATAAGCTCATAAAGGCGGAGTTCATCATCCTGCATGTTAGATGAAAGACGAGAATAGAGAGAGACAGATCAAACAATAACAATGATTTGAATCATACGGGATCTTCATATGCTGGACCGAAATACTGGACGAGTTCGCTCCTTGTCTTGTATAGGCTGTGGGCACTGGCGTATCAGCCCTGCCCGACGCCGTGAGGAGCCGTGTTAAGACCAGGCCTGGAACCTCCATGGCCATTCCCTCCTCCTTGCTTCTTGTGCCATAACATGGCCCCGACACAGAACAAAAAAAAAAAGGTACTTTGATGGGTGATATAGCTATTTATCACTCGTTTTCAGCAACTCAAATATCTCTTGTTGGCAAATGTCGTAGCACGAGCCCAACAAAAGCCTAATATACGGCTTGTTATAAATATGGTTTTTGGTGGCATCAACATTTGCCTCATTGCCATAATGTTTAATCTTTGATTGTTTTTTTAATCTCTTTTTTTTCTACATACATTTGAACAGGTACGATGGTCTATATCGGAGTTCTCTGTCGTCCTCTGAATATGACATTATACAGATGTTATGTTATACAAATTGTTAAGACAATACACGATTGTTGTGCTTTTCTGTCTTTAACCGGTGAATACGAGAAGAGGCGTTCGGCAGTAGGAATCCAGCTTGCGCCACAATAGCAATCGACCCTGTATCATCAGTGCTGTCATCATAAAAAAAAACATGTATCATCAGTGCTGCGTCAGCGGATCATGGCATTTTGGGAGTAAACAATGGTGGCTGGGAAGCAAGTCAGTGCTCCTGAGGCCGTAGCGAACGTCCATGATATCAAGAACTTATTGAGGTGCCCAAAATCCACCTTGGACACTTTTGAGTATCAACAACTTTCATTTTTTTTTTTGGAATGAAGGGAGTAATTAATAATCTACTGGATGAGATTAGTAATTTGACCTTTTCTCCTCTCGCTTAAAGGATAATGAAAAAACATGAGTTGCACGTTCTAAAAAGAACATACACGCATGGTAGTATTTTTAATGGTGTTATTCTTTCATTAATTGATGAAGTGTCTGTCAAGAGCGAGACATCTATGGCACAGTCACCAAGTCCCCAGTATGTAAGGTACCAGAAACGTCGGACGTGGTTCAATAATTTTAAGTTCACAGTCACCAAGTCCCCAGTATGTAAGGTACCAGAAACGTCGGACGTGGTTCAATAATTTTAAGTTCCCGTTTCGCAGGGGTATACCTCTTCAAAACTATTGGTTCGCGGAGGGATCATGATCCCTAGATAATTGGGATGATGTCTGGAACATAGATGGGATCGCAATGGTATTCTACTCACCTGTTATATAAGAGGTCTCAAGGTCGAATCTTTTTTTTGCTACTTTTTCACTCTATTTCACACTGGGCAGGAGGCCCATTTACGTGATGTGAGCGCTCATTCAGTCGACGACTCGATGCCCTGCATTCACTTGAGATTACGACGTTAGATTTAGTCCCACATCGGTAATTGATGTTGCGGAAGCACAACATATATAAGGCGGGACAACCCGCACCTATTAGGCTAGTCTTTTAAGTTGAGTTAGGCCTAAGATCTTGATATGTTGTGGTCTCCGGTGGACCTGGGCCTAGGGGGCGCTGGCTCGTGGGTATAGCGAGTTGGGCCAGATCCGCTGCTGCATCGCGCCGCGCCCTCGGTCGCTATTGCGGCCGGTTGTCCACAGGGGCCAAAAACCAATCGTGCCATGCGGAACCCACCATTATATTGACCCAATGATGTCTTCGTTAATCCTGATGAAGATGTGTTGGTTCAGTCCTTCATAGTGTACATGGTATTATGATTAAAAAAATTGAAGCAGTAACATGTTCTATAAGAGAGCTAGGTAGTCCTGACAAATCTAATACCAATAATGTCATAGAATCATCCTATATCTTTTTTAAGAGAAGCCAGCAGGTTAAACTGTCGGTCTATGTATTAATAAAGGAGGAGTAAACAAGTACATAAACAGCACCACCGAAAACCAACACACGACTCTAGCAATGGCATGACAAACCACCACAATCAAAGCTACCCTCAAAACCAAAGGTCACCCTACCTATTGCAGCAACAACCACCAAGGGGTTCACAAGCGATGCCTCCATGGAGGAAACGGCATCCGCAGACGCCGACAAAGCCAACCGGAAAACCGGTATGGGTTTTTCAACCAGGAAAAGAACCCTAGGGTAGAGGCGGAAATGGGGTAAGGGTACATGACAATGCCTCCACCGAGGTCCACGATACCCACAAGCGTCATCATTGTCGACATGAGTGTGGCCGAGCAAGGATTTCTCCAGATGTCCCACCCCAAACCACAAGCCCAAAGCATGGATGTAACCGAAGTGAGCCGCCACCAACGAGATGTCGCAGCCACAATGACCGAGTCACGGCAAGCGTGATTCGATAATGTGGCGCCATCCTCACAGCCGTTGCCATCTCGCCAAGCACCAAAACATCTGGGGTCACCACACCATGTTGCTGCATGAGCCAAGACAGTCTCGTGACGCAATACATAAGATGCCAAAGCACCGTTTCCGTGTTCTTGTCCGTCGAGAGTTGCCTTCTAAAAGTTATCGCAGACACAAAGAACCGACCGCAGGTATGTGTGGCCAGCCGATGTGACACCAGTTAAAGATAACCGCAGCCAACCTAAAGTCGCCAACCCCAGCAAAACGCCTCGTGAAGGTGCCCGACGGCCACAACATGTGTGCATCGAAGACGCCACCACCCAACTTCCATCCAACTCCAAGATTGGTCGTCACCAATGCCATCACCACGAAGACGCCACACTGGTCTTGCAGATGCAGACATGTCTCCATTGGCGCTAGCGCCGTCAATTGACGTTGTCCTACACTGCACTAGGCGCTATCAAGCAAGTCTAGGCGCCACAATCCGCTGCTAGCAACCAAGCCACCATGCCTGCAGCAAGCCGCCGCCGTCCCCCGAAGCTGACGCTGGCCTCCGTCTCCAACGCCGGCGCCACACGCCGCTGCCACCTCAGAAGCACTGGATCCGGCCCTAGGAGTGTCAGATCTGGCCGCCAGGGCACCGCTGTCGCCGCCCTCAGCGCCCGCTGTCCACCCGTAACCCCCACCAGATCCGGCCGCCCCTCGCAGATCCGACCAGGGGAGAACTGGATCTGCCTAACTGGATCTGCCTGTCGGAGCTCCACCACCGTCCCTGGGGCCGCTGGAGATCTGGAGCAGCGCCCCTACCGCTCCGGGAGCCCGCCGCCTCAGCCCGCTATGCCGATGCCGCACTGCTCCGATAAATCCCGCAGCACCGACGGAGAAGGACCCGCCACCGCCCTCCTCGTGGCTACCTAGGTCCAGCCAGCTACTCCGGCGGTGGCAAGGTAGAGGGCCCCATGGGAGGTTGCTGGCCGCAGACAGGAGTGCCGTCGCCTGATTCGCCCATTTGGGAGCGACACGGGAGCCTGCGAATGTTATAAGAATAGTGCTTTTTGCCCACGTATGTTTTTTATCATCCTATATCGAACAACGCCACACAAAAATCCTGACTGATTCTGAACAAACAAACCATGCATATATCGCACATATATAGAAGTTGGCATCGCGATAACATACATAGAAGTTGGCATCGCGATTTTTATTATGAATGAACACCTCAAGGAAATTAAACGTCCTTCCATAGGTTCCAAACTTCAAACTTGGGATGCAGGTTCTGTTGCTTGAAACGGTACAGGAGCCGAAGGCGGCGGCGGCTCCTGGGCAATGACTGCGACCGCAGCCACCTCCTCTACAGTTTGCTGCGGTTTCGGCTCCACCACCGGCTGCCCCATGGCCAACTCCGGCTGCTGCGTTGCCATCAGGGGCTTGGTGGAGCTTGTGGGCGTCGTCGTCACCTGGAGCAGGATGTAGGACGCGACCTGCATGCCTGTGGCGGCGACAGCCAGGACTGTCGCTGCCGCGAACAGTGAGCTACCTGGGGCATGGGAGCAATTGCCGTCGGCGTCGGGTTGTCTCTCTTGGTCCGCGTTAAGCGCAGCGCCCGCGATAAACAGTGCCATCACTAGAAGCACAGTTATCCTGCAATATAGAATAGGGATGTGCATAACTCCGTACCAGTTTTGATTGGAATGGAAAATATAAATGCGGAAAACACACCGTTTAATTTATGGCCTATATATAAACACATGATAGAACCAAAAAAATCGGGAAATAAAATCGGTGTGGACAAAAACATGCTTTAGTTTAATTTACTAATAGAGGATGGAAAGTTGACTGACTTGCATATAAATATATACCTTCTCAAAACATGGTCCGTTCTAAGTTATGAGACGTCTTAGCTTTTTTAGATTCATAACTTATCATATGCATCTAGATATATATTAAGTCTCCGTATATAATAAAAGATATGCACCTTAAAATACCAAAGCGTGGACGGAGGTAACTAATACGCGTGCGTATACGTACCATGAGACGGCGGAGAGGACGATGCCGACGATGCGCCTTGTCTCCGTTGGTACCTCCCATGTCCGGCAGCACCCGCAGCAGAGGCTGGTTGCGGTGACCACGACCTGAGCCGTGATCGCCAGCAGCGCCGCGACGATGCCACAGGCCAGCGCCGGCGTGCTGCGGTACTGACAGTTTACGTCGCTGCCATCATCAGGCCCCCGGACGTAGGCCTGCGCCGTGGCGGCCTCCCCGGCGACTCCGAGGATGAGGATGACGAAGCCGAGGAAGCCCACTGCAGAGCACACCACCGCGACGTGCACCCGCATGATGACGCCGCCTTTCTTCTCCGTCGTCGTCGTCGTCGTCGTCGACTCAGCTGCTACTACGTGCCCACCTGACATACTCGACGCTTCGTCTGCTTAGCAGATTCTTGGCTGTACTACTGCGCGCTCTCTGATATACATATCATTCCACACGCAGGCTTACTACATCCATGCATCATACAGATTGTATAGTATTAGTGAGCTAGCTGGACCATGGTTGTTGCATTGATTATTACATTGTTGCATGCACTTTGTACTTTTGTGTATACCTGGGTGCAGCTTGCATTGTCTGCCTCCAATGTACGTGCAAGATTTCACTTCGGGGTCTCAGTCGCATTTGTTTCTACTTTGATCTTAACTCAATGCAAAGATGGCAGGATAAATAAATTTCTTCTTATTAAGGCAGCGGAGCTCGGCGGCCTCTCAGGGCATCACGGTAGCAAAGACAATTTACAGCGTCTGATCTGGTTTTAACGATGCAGATTTTGCTTTACAACCCCGCCCCCACATGCTCCACACGTCGGTACATGACTGGCTCAACAGAAAATATCTTTCCGCTTCTCCCTGCCGTCGTCTCCTCCGCATCGACGACTCCGCGCTCCTCGCTCGCGCCGCCCTCTGCCTCCTCGGCTCCTCCGTAGCGCCACAGGATGTGCCCTTTGTGCTTACTCGACGACCAGTGCTGCATAGTACATCATGT
The DNA here is from genome assembly GCA_904845875.1 of Miscanthus lutarioriparius. NCBI lineage: Eukaryota > Viridiplantae > Streptophyta > Magnoliopsida > Poales > Poaceae > Miscanthus > Miscanthus lutarioriparius. The sequence continues at coordinate 65,652,315 of CAJGYO010000002.1, forward strand.
TGTGAAGTTCTTTACCTTCATGCTATGCCACAGGATGTGCTTTGGCACCCATTGTTATGGAGTACCTAGATTCAGTTCATGGTGAAGTATACAATTTATTATGGGTTCACAATTTTTTTTGTCTGGTGGTGCAGCCTATTTGTTATAACCTGCTCTGTACATGGCTTTGCTGACTTCCTGTTCTTTGGAGCAGGACCATGCATTAGTGCTAAATTCTACTCCACTTTTTTGGGTTGCACAATGAGACGTCAGGGAAAGACAATTGCCACAGACGAGTGCATTTTGGTATATCTTTTATTGCTTTTGCTACTCCACAATTTAGGTTCCATGCCTTTGTTCAGTGCAGTGCCATATTTCTTTGCATTGCAGGTTCCATGCCCTTATACAAGTCCCTTCTTGAGGTCATCTGGGGCTAACTACTCTGTTCGTTGCAGTTCACTGTCCAATCAGTAACTTGAGGTGACAGTGGTTAGCCAGCCTTTTCCTATTAGCTTTTCCAGTTCATAGTGAGTAGTGTGCTACCTCCATGATCATTTGGACCCTCTATAATCTTACATCAGTAATGTTGTATATATCGTTTTCAGAATTTCGACTATCCATTGCCTGAGACATGTACACGTACTACAGTTTTTGAGCTATTTATTTGGTTTCCTTATAGGAGCTAATGCAAGATTGATAGTTTTTTCATCACTTTCTTAGTTGCAGCTTATGTACCTGCATATATGTCTACACATATATAGATATAGTAACATACATCACTTTCTTGGTTGTATTATTTTATTTTTGGTTTTCCTGTCTTGGTGCTTTGTGTTAGATCCTTTGGGACCATCTAGGAGTGGATCCAGTGGGGTTTCATTGGGTTTCTCGTAGTAATGGTGTGAACAGAGAGAGACAGAGAGGGAGAGGAAAAGCTAGGGTTAGGTACTGACCATCCATTGAGTAGGGGATCCGGCCATCAGGTTCATCGGTGAAGTTCTGCGCTAGGCAGCGACGGTCGGTGAAGAGAGCGACGCAGTGAAGACCGTGGTGGCGCAGTGCAGTGGCGGCGGCGGTGCTTCCCGTCACTGGCTGCGTCCCTCTGTTAGATCGGAGTAGGGTTTCTAGGTGGGGCGTACGGCTCAGGCGAACCTCGTCCCGAGAGCCGTCGACCCCACCTCTATTTAATGCGCAGTGTGACGGGGGCCCGCCAGCCATAGATGGACTGGGCGCCCCCGATCAGGGCGCGAGGTCAAGGCCCAAGTGGCCGTTGGGCCACTGTGGTTGGGAGATCAAACCAACATTCTCCCCCTTGATCTCAACTCATACTTTAACTTTAAACTTTGACTTTAATCATTTTCACTTTTATTTGTTCCATCACAAATTAGTGCATAGAGCATGCTTCATCGTCACGGTCAATTGCCGATAGACTTAACAGCTACAATACACATCTCTGTTCTGAAACAGATTCTTTAACTTTGGGCCCTTTGTTGTCCGGAAATCATAGGCTATACCATAAACCCATGTCGATGTGTGTTCTCCAATCACACTTTGGGTGGTAAGCCTTTTATGCGCGGATCCGCAAGCACTTGCTTGTTACTTATATGTTCAATACTTTTAGTATGATTCCGGACTTTCTCCTTCTGGCAACGTACAACTTTAATGTCAATGTGTTTGGCAAGACACTTGACCCGTTGTTATAGGAGCGAACTACTTAAATGGTCATTGTTGTTACATACCATTATCAATTCGGGTGTAAGTTCTTTTAACCACTTCGCCGTCCTTTAAGCCTCATATCAAGCTATACTTTGTGGGTATGCATCCTTGATGACACCACAAACTGCTTTCTCTGGAGCTTTTCCACAATAAAACTCCAACTGCGAGTGTTAGCTACTATGTGGGTTTCACTAAACATCTCGCCAAAATTTAACATTTGTACCCACAACTATTTGAGAGTACTTATTCTTTCTTACTCACCATGAGGCCTACAAATCTTTGCACAATTGCAAAACATTCTCATCTCCATTCCGAAGGATCTATATCTCGACCGGACTTACATTAAAATATCCGGGATACATGAACTATGTCAGGGTAAGTTCTTGCTTATAAGCATTCATTAAGCTTCCAACAGCTGAAGCATATAGGACGTCCTTTTTAATCGATCTCACATTTATTCTTGAAACACTGAAAGTTTCGAAAACTATTACCCTTGACTATAGGAACAGGCGCAGGTTTATTCACATATATACTTTATTTCTTTAGAATCTTCTCTAAGTATACACTTGAGATAGTTCTAATACCCCTTTTCCTTTTATCTCGGTAAGTTCCAATTCCTGGAACGAATGATGCTTTACCAAGATCATTCTCATTGAAACTTGAGGACAAGAACTGTTTCTTCTCCAACAGTAGATTAACACCACTACTAGCGAGTAAGGTGCTACCCACATGCAGGATTAGGAAAATAAATTTCCCATGTTTAAACTTTGCATAAATACAATTGTCCTCTACATTCTCTTTAAAACCCAAACTTTCTTATTGTACTGTCAAACTTCAAGAACCACTGCCTTGAAGCTTGCTTTAATCCATAAATGGATTTCTTTAGGCAACATCCCTTTACGTTCTTTTCCTTCCACGACAAAACCTTTTGAGTTATGCCATGTAAACGTTTCCATACAAATCCTCGTTGAGGAATGTGTCTTTACATCCTTCTGATGTAACTGTAAATCGTAATGTGCCACTAATACCATTATGATTATAAAAGAATCCTTGCAAGCTTATTATAATATATTCCTTCTCTTTGTGTAAATCATTTCGCCACAAGTGGCGCTTTATAGCTTTTCATATTTCCTTTGGAGTCATCTTTGTCTTGTAGACCCATTATAGCCTACTGTTTTGGCTCCATTAGAAATTTCTTCTTAGTCACCAGAAATATCTGATTTTCTTATTCTTTGAGACCTTCTAGGGCCTCGTGGCACTTCTTTCATATGGGGCTATTGTTACTCTTCATTGCCAAAAGGCAATTGTTCTATAGCCTCCTGTATCACAAGATTCTTGTTTACTTATTCATCCTCTTTAAGAGCTAACGTCTGGTGTTGTATATGTCATACAACATCAACATGTATTAAGCAATTTGTTGCTCTAAACACTGTAGTGGATATGTAATCCCACTTCTATTCAAGCTTTAGGTATCTACATACCATACTCCCCAGTTACTCCATCTTCAAAAGAAAGATGGTGTATCTTCAAATTTCTTATTTTGGGGTTTAATCTAAAAAACTCATATGGCGTCATCCAATATAAATACTAGCTGACTATGCTATCTTCCTATCGGAACCAGAAAATGTCCAGGAATTTAGCTATTTCTTTACTTTAGGGGTATCATAATTATGACCGTCTTACTCCCTCAACGATCACATTCATCTTTTATAGATCACTTTTACCTTCAATGCATAGTGTGCATTGCTTATCTGAAGTATGGGGAAGTATCTTTCTTAATCTTACATTTCTCCCCCTCGAAATGTGGTATGAACTTTTCTACCACAATTTCGAAACATTCAGAACTCTTGTGAATGAGGAAACTTTGATTACTTACTTCATCCACATGATTACAGCATGCAAACAAAATTCGTATGGGAGTACATTTTCCTCATTACACTTCAAAACTCAACATAGTCTATTATTATCAATACTTCTGCAAGTCATGCTTGCATATCATTCTTATCTTTTGATTCACATGCAACTTTCTTTTGTTCTTAAACTCATTGAGTACTTAATGACCATGACACAATCAGAGTGTACGGTCAATACTAGGATGGCATAAAAGCTACCTCAAACTTCTCTCCATGTGCGAGATATACTTAGAGCACATGAGTCATCACATCCTTCTCCCGCCATGCGGGATAAGTACTATGCCAAACTCTCCCGTCATGCAGGATTGGTTAACATATGTACTATGCCAACTTTACCCCGTCATGCGGGTATTTTCTCAAACTTTTCCCGCCATGTGGGTACTATCATAAACTTTTTCCCGCCATGCGAGATATTCCTTTGAACGGACATAATTGTCAGGACTAGCTCGTGTTCAATCATCAAATTCAGAAATAAATCCGAATATTCTTTTAACACACATGTTTAATCCAATGTTAGTCAAATTAAACATGTATATGACTTTTACAACTCTCATAAGTGAAACTGAAATAAATTCTTCTCCACACAGAGTACATAAAGACATTTCTCAATGAAGACTCCCATTGATCTATCTCTTTTCTTGGATCAATATCCTAGAATTCTTTTCTTTTGAAGCCATTCTTTAAAGAGAACACAGTCTCTTAACCAATGGCATTCTTTCATACATAGCTTGCCCTTGGGCATTTCATCATCTGAGTCACAAGTACCCAGCTCATTTCTCTTACTACCTTCAAGAATGAAAGCATGGAGGTCTTTTGTCTGAAAAATATTCAACAATAATGCTCTTTAAACTTTGAAAACTTTATGTTCTATTCTATATCACCGTTGGGCAGAAATAGAATAAAACATCATTCTTCTACATTAATTCCACATCACCGTTGGGCAGAAATGGAATTAACGTATAGAAATTTAATAATCTTAAAAGCATAGAACTGTTCCTCAAAATTAAATTCTCCCGTTGGTTCGAATTTAATTAGAAGACAATCAACTTCATTGCAGCGGAAATATGAAAATACATTTCTCTAGTTTAAGAGCATTCCTTGATCTTTATCTTTTCTCTGAAAAATTGATCACTTTGATGCAAAATTCATCGAGATTTAAACTTTAAACATAAAATCATAGAATTATAATATTGTTATCATCAACGTTGGTTCTAATATCATAATTCAACTTTAACCTTAAACTCATAAATAAACTTATAATATTGTTATCATCAACGTTGGTCGAAAATAACAATATTATAATTTATCTTAACTATCAACCGACTATTCCTCCAATTAAAATTTTCCAAATTGATTCTAATTTTAATCGGAGGATAAACTTTTCATCATTTACTGAATAACTATAACTACTCTTCAAATTAGAAGACAATAAACCTTCAACTTTGCAGCGGAAACTTGACAAAATTTCTTTTCCTACTTTTCAGAAGCATTTTTACTTTACTCATCTGTTCTCTAAACAAATTATCACGTTGGATCAAATTTGAGTAGAGATAAAACATTTAAACTTAACTTTATTCATTCAAAATAGCTTCTGAAAAATAAAAAAAAAATGATAAACTAAAAACTCTCCTTGTTCATTTGGCCCGGAGGCCTGCTTGGCCCAAGGCTCTTCGCTTGTCCGCCCAAAGACGCATTGCCAATACAGACCAGCGCCAGTGCCGCAACTCAGGCTGGGGCGGAAAGTGGCATCCCTTTGGGCCGCTGAGTGGCCCGGTCATTCCACGCCGTCGGATCAAATCCGACGGGCCGTCCGCTTTCGCTGATCAAAACCCCGCCATCGGCCTCCCTCCGAACCCTAGCCTCATTTGTTTCTCCCTTCTCTCATCGCGTCTCTCTCTCTCTCGAAGCCACACAAGACACGAGCGACAAATGAGCAGCGCCAGAGGAGAAAACGAAGACGGCGCCACCGCGGGCCCTCTTGCCGGCGTGAGCGCGCTCCCCGTCGGGAGAGCGCGCCGCCGTCAAGCGGCTCCGTGTTGGCGCCCTGTACCCGTACCCGCGCGGATGCACCTCGGTGACGAACACCGGCGCGGTCCGGTCTTTCCCGCACGACGGCGGAGATGGCAGCGATGAGGTAAGCCACCGGCCTTGCTTTTCCCTTTCCCCGTTTCTGCTTGTTTGGATCTTGCTTGCTCTTCTCGGTTTTGACCGATTGGGATGGGGATCGAGTTAGGGTTAGGGATTCACCCTTTTCTTCTTCTTCCCCGAGTCTGTAGCGGGTTAGGGTTCGGATCTCATCGTTCTCTTGAATCCGAGCCCTCTGTTTCCATCTTCACCCAGTTAGGGTTAGGGTTAAGGAACCCTTTCTGTCTGCTTAGATCCGAAGGATCTAATCCATTCTTTTCCTTTGCTGTTCTCTTGATTCTCTTCCCGCGCGTCAGCAAGCCGGCGGCGGGTGAACCATCCCGAGTGAGGCGGTAGTGACGGCGGTGGGGAAACCTTCCCGGACCATCCAATTTCTTTACTGGTTAGGGTTCTTTAGGAGGATAATACGAATCAAATTCTAATCCCTTCCTTCTTTTCTTTCTATCACCCGAATAGGGTTTAGGGTTCGATGAACCTCTCAGATTTCTTTCTTTCGATCCAAATCGGATCTAGCTCCGCTCTGTTCTTTTCTTTGCCCCGATCTAGATCCACATACGGCCATACTAAAACTGGCTCTGATACCATTGTTAGATCCTTTGGGACCATCTAGGAGTGGATCCAGTGGGGTTTCATTGGGTTTCTCGTAGTAATGGTGTGAACAGAGAGAGACAGAGAGGGAGAGGAAAAGCTAGGGTTAGGTCTGACCATCCATTGAGTAGGGGATCCGCCATCGTTCATCGGTGAAGTTCTGCGCCAGCAGCAGCGGACGGTCGGTGAAGAGAGCGGCGATGAACCGTGGTGGTGCAGCAGTCGCGATGGCGGCGGCGGTGCTTCCCGTCACTGGCTGCGCCCCTCTGTTAGATCGGAGTAGGGTTTCTAGGTGGGGCGTACGGCTCAGGCGAACCTCGTCCCGAGAGCCGTCGACCCCACCTCTATTTAATCTTGTGATGTGACGGGGCCCGCCAGCCATAGATGGACCGGGCGCCCCGATCGGCGAGAGTCAAGGCCCAAGTGGCCGTTGGGCCACTGTGGTTGGGAGATCAAACCAACACTTTGATCTCCAATTAAATTTTACATTCCTGCCTTGTCTTGTGCAGAGTATAGGTTAGGGAAATCAGAGTTATTGTACCACAGTGATTGGTGCCTGGTAAGCCTGTATCCATTTCCTATTCCATTTTAGTTCTCCATATGTTGGTTTCGTACCTGGACTAAAAAAAATGGTCACCTTTATAGCTTATATTTTTTTTTCGCTTTTGGTTGCTCTTGTGCTTCTTCTGTGTTTTTTCCTGCTTTAAAGGATTACATTGCAAACAAAAAAAACTTTGATTTCCTTTCCGCATCTGTTGCTGCAAGACATATGTCCTTTTGGGCCTTGTTGCCACCAAGAAATCCCTTGTTCTGCTTATTTCTTGCGCAATCTTGTGCTCTTCGGGTTTTCAATATCTTGCCTCTGTTTCATGGTTCCTGATGCTTGTTTCCTCTCTGTGCTGTGTGGTGAAGGGAGTCAATTAAGAGGAGTGGTTATTTTTCTAGCAAATCCATCTGTGCAGACTGATAACATTGGAAGGTGTGTTGGTGAGTTCCTTTGCTTATGCCTGGTCTATCTTCCTTCCTGCCTTTTTAGATGTGTGGCGTGGTGCCTGGTGGTGTGTCTCTACCACACGTGTTGATCTTATAACTGTGGCTACTTATAGGTGTTGATCTTGATCAGGTGGGGTAAAGTTCTTGTGTAAAATAAATTAGAATTATTTTTTGGTGCCTTTCAATGGCTAATAATCGGTATATATTGCCCATAAGGATCCACACGACCTTTTTCCCCACGTGTGGGGTGACACGGACTGATAGCTAAACTATGTTTAGTTTCCTTCGTAAAAATTTGTTTTCCTGTGTTCCAAATTGAGGCAGGAAACATATTTTAATGAGCCTAATCAGGTTATTAACGTGAACAAAAGGAAACTTCTCAGATGTTACTCAATGAGATTTAGGCAATTATTACCTGAACATGTAACTTGATGTGTTATTCATTTTTCTTACTCCTATGTTTAATATATAGACTTGCCTTGAACTAGCCAACTACAAATTTAGCATCGATTTCGTTCAGTGGATCACATATCATATGAAACATACCTCTAGTGGCAGCTATGCTTATGCCGTTGTTGCCTCCTCCTCCTAGGTTCCTATTCTGAAAATTGCTGACAGTTTTATTTGCTTAGGTTCGTTCGCTTGATTTCCATTTCTGTCTTGATCCTTTTTTATTTCCTTTGGCCAGATGTCCCGGTATCATGTTTGGCTTTCTGTTCTATACTATCGCACCATGTGTTGTTTCCTAAACAAAGGTTAGAAAGCTCCCAGTTCGCGTTAGCATCTCATATTTCCAGTTTCCCAGTTGCAGGTCATTAATGTCTTCCTCTGAATATGAATTGAAAAGGGTAATTTTTTATTTGATGGTTATCATTGCCTCATTTGTAGAGTTATAACTTCCTGTTTTATTGATACAGTGATTGGCTTGATACAACAATACTATATCCACATGCAGCACTATTTGAAGGTGCTTATTTCATGATCTGTAGCGGATTGCAGCAGTGATAGGAAAACAAGCTTCATATTTTTCGTTTGTATGTTGAAAGCTGGCCTTGATGGCTCACTGAAGAGTTCTGGTCCTATATTTATGGATGTTGCTGCTTCTTGCTACTTAAAACACCCGCATGTGTAGTCCTAATCTTAGTTTTCTCTCTGTTCCAGCTTCTCATTGATCCGCAACTGTTGTATTTTCTTTTGACTACATTTCTTTTATCTTCTCATGTTCAGTTCATTTTATCTCCCATTTTCATCTTGCCTGTTGCGCATGGCGGAGGTGCGCTCTCTCCCCTTCTCCCCCACCCCTTCCCTCAGCTTCGTCTCCTCACTGCGAGGATCTTGGCCCCCCTACCCTAGAAGTCCGTCGGCTCCTGCCGCTCTCTTGTTTCTAAATGTGCAGATCGTGCGCACAGCTGGTATCCTTCACTATACAATGATGCTTAATTGTTTCATTCTTCATGTTATCTACTGAGGTTTTGGGGATATGCAATGATGACCTTTTTTTAGATTGAGACAATGTAATTGTGCAATGATGATTAATTATTTCATCCTTCCATAATTCTTTCTATTTGCATTAGTTTTATGATGACGATGCCATTATATCTTAGCAATTGTGTTTTCCATGTGTTGTTTTGTTTTCGTTAGTTGTTACAATTTGTGTGTTTGTTACTGACCAGAAGTCCATTGTCGATGATGTATTTGCTTCACATAATTTGTTGGTTGTCCTATTACTGAGCACACCCCATTGCTAATGATGTATTTATTCCTATCCATCTCTCTCCACCTTGTTGCAAATCCAGTTTGTTCCTTGACATTTCTGCATGTAATTTCCCTTTTTCTTTGATTATCTCAGTTGGATTCTATTCTCGCCGCAACCCTGTATATAACTCGCAATTTTGTGAATTTGATGTATGATCATATCTGCTGTTAATGTGAAAAGAAAAGGATTGGAGCATGGAGGGCCTCACCTGCATCTCTTGTGGACCCACTTATTTGCTTGGTTAATTTGTGCCACAAGCAATAGCCAAATTCCTAGAACCCTCATTTTGTCATGTTTTGAAATGGTCAGAGCTTCCTTTTCTGTTCTTTTTGCTACCTCTCCATTTTGTCATGTTTTGAAATTGTGATAGCTTCACCTCTATCTTCTCTTTTTGCTGCTTCTCCATTTTCTACATTTGGACTGAAAGTATACATTCTCTTCTACTAGCACCAACCTTATTCAACCGAGATTCATAATCTCGGTGGCCATAATGGGCGCCTCTGTTTTAGCTTGTTGTACATCTATCTTCTGTCTTTGTTTTTTTCCTTATGTATTTTGGCCCTTCTCCTGGTCCACCTACTTCTGTGGGTGGTTTCTTCGTTGCTGCACAGCTGGTGTGTCTAGCCATATACGAGCACTAGATGGCTACATGCTTAGTACAATGCAGGACAAGATAATCATACCTCCTCTTTATTTTCAATCATTAATAACATCCTGTGTTGGGGAGACAATGGACCTTCGCTTTCATATTCGGATGTTCAGTGTTTTCGGGGTTTCTTCAATCTTTGTAAGCTTCGAACATGTACGAATGCATCGTGCAACATAGGTAATCAAAACATTGTCAAGATTTTCTTAATCGAACAAATAAACACATTATGCATCGGTTACAATTTTTGTCATTAGTTTATTTAATCAACATTTTTGTCACTTTTTATATCAATCACAGAATCGTCCAATTTATAAGAGCACAAAATACAAGAGCAATCACCGGCGATCAAACTATCATACTTGAGTCCATATAAACCCGGTAGTTCGATGAAATCACGAAGGATCTCAATCTAATCAACATACAAGCCAATATTGTACATGATTCAACATAACAACTCACATGTTACATCATAGTTCACAAATGGTTCACAAGTATCTCACATACATCGGAGTTCACATAGTTATTACATACCAAGTTCAAATAGCAGAAGCAAAGTAGTTTGACATCAATATCACACTAGTTCAAATACATGCCAGTACCACGGTTATTTTCAGCAAAAGCATAACATAGAGGATAACTTAGGAGTACCATGCTCCATGGTTTAGTCCTCATCCATGGTAGGATGAAGGCAGTTATTACTGTACCCATGATATATCATATCATCTGCAACAAGAGAGAATAAACCCTGAGTAGAGAATGTACTCAGATAGACTTACCCATCATAAACCATAAATAATATAACACTAAGGAGTATGCAAGGCTTTATCGGTGAAGTTATCTTGACAACATTTTGCATAAAAGCTTAAATAACATAACTTGGAGATTTAATATCTTTAGCATCAAATTGAATACCTATTCAATTAAGCATCTCTAGATTAGCACATGTACTAGAGCAATCACTTGATTAAGCTAACAAGCATTAGTAACCATATCCGGTGTATTAATTTGAGCATCATCACAACCATCAAGTTCCATCAATTAATACTACGTAGCCGCTGCTCAGTTAAGTTCTCACTATCTAGGAGATACGGCGATTCGAATCGATTTCAACCAGCTGGAGAGTTATTTCTAACACAAACTCATACTTCCCCGTCGGGGTCGCGTCGGGTCACCTTTAGTACAACTCAGGTACAGTCGCGGGTCCGATCAGCGCCGCACCCTCAGGGATACTACTAGTCTGCAAGGAAGTTCAGGCCCGGTCTACCCTTGGACTCACGCCACTGGCTTTCCGCACACCTTTACTTCCTTCAGTGTGCGCACTTTCACTTACCGGGTTCTGGCCTGAGTTGAGCTACCCGGCTTCGCGGTCAGAACGGCTTATCTGGCCAACTAAATGCTAGGCATGCGTTCAACATGACATGAGGACGTACAGCGAATCGGTCCTTAACCGACATAGACGGGGATAAATAGGCACCAAGACCTTTATTCCTTGTTGCTTCTCAATCACAATCCCGTCCGGTCTCCTTTTATTCATCAACACATGGTTATTTTCACGATAGCAATTATAGCCAACCGTGACCAGATATCTACCTATATCTTGCAGGTGACAGGAAATCACCCGACGTCTACCGGACTAAGCATGGTTAAGCATATATTCGATCCTGGATCTATATAGGATTCAAGATATATTTGTCTGGACAAGAAAAGTATATGCAGCAAGTGGTTCCAATCAACCCTTAGTACTTAATGTATCAACATAAAAGGACTCAAGTTGATATTTAGAAAACATAGGAGGCGTAGAATGCTTTGGGGCTTGCCTTTCAGAAACGAGGAAGGTTGGTGATCAGAACACTCAGGAAGATCTTCCACGTTGACTCCTCCTTTCGCCTGAACCTCCTGCTCCTGGGCTACCTGCTGCTCCTCCTGACGCTCGGGGTCGAACTCGAGTAGCGTCACTCCTTCCGAGAAACCTATTGCATGCATATGCACAAATGAGTATCATGAATGCATAAGAGATGAGATGACATGATGAAGTGTGTACGCATGAGCATGGTTACCTGTAAGATGTATGATAAGTTTAACATTCGTTGACCAAGTAGATGTATAACTTTCTTCTAGTTGATCTTTACTGAGTATGTGCATATCTCTTCTATAGTACCAAGTTCTAGTAACCTAAGGTAAAGTTGTTCATCATCGGTAAGAGACTTAGAACCTGCAACTAACAATTAATCTCAATTAGCCTAAGCATCTATAAAAGCATCACATAAGACAATCAATTATAATTTAACTTAGTCATTTTCTGGACTTTAAACAATAGTTACTTATTTTGGTCATATCTGGAGTTCTACTCAACCAAATACTATGATCTTGGACTTTTTAGAAAGTTTATAAAACTTCCTACAACTTTCTTAGTCATCTCAAGATGATTCAATGGCTATCAAGGTCCAACAAAGCAATTTTCTAGATTTATCTAGAAATTTTAGATAATAAGCATTTTTAGAGACCAACTTTCAACAGTTATAACTCTCAAACCATTTAGCCTATTGTCATGAAAATTTAACACAAGCAAGATAAGTAAGTTATCTACAACATTGTTATTGACAAGATTTATAGCAAACATTATTTTACCCATGCAATTTACTTAACAACAGAAACTGTCCAAAGCAGTCATTATAATTGAATTATAGAGCAATTAATATTTCACTGCATACAAGCAATCAAATCTGGGCACAACTAATGGTACCAACAGTTCATAGACATCGTATACACTTTAGAAAACATAATGGTCAAGCCCAAATAAATATTTAAATGCCTTTATTAATTTATTTGGACACTAAGATGAAATAAGGAACATATATCAAAAGTACACAATAAATTCTGAGAAAATTACAGTAGCTCATATATATACTCCCAATAGGCTACTGCATAACTTTCATGTCAACTAAACAAGTATATCATCCTCTATAAAAATAACAAGGTACATAGGCTTATTTTAGTGAAAATGGTTTGACCTAGTGAGAAGTGTCGAACAATAGATTTCATATTTTCTTAACCTCATCTTAGGACAATAACACTGTACAAAAAATTTGCATGACCATATGTTACCTATTTTTATTCTAATGAATTTCACTAGAAATCACCATTTATTTAGGGTTAAATAGAAAGACCTCATTCAAAATATATTTATTATGGGTTTATCATTTTTCCTAGAGCATGTTAATACAAACTCAATAAAATTGGAATCATATTTTTATTACTTCCCGAGGTCAAGATATGCATTTTACTAGATTTAAACTAAGTGAAAAGCACTTTATTTGCCCAATTTAATTTTCCCAAGAAACATGCTAGAAACTGTGTATTTTATATTTTTAATAAATACTACACTTCCTAAGAAAGCTAACAAAATTGGAATCACTCAAATTGGATAACCCTATCTCCATATATGAATTTTTGAAACATGTATTCAAATTTGTGAAATAAATAAGAAAAATCAAAGAACACACAGACTGATAGATGGGGCCGCGGTCAATGGGGCCCCCTCGTCAGTGAGACCAGCGCAGGGCACGGCATTTGACCGACGAGAACTCACCGACGGTGAGGTCTCCCAAGCAAACCCCGGCACCATCGTGTTCCTCTCACAACCCGCACCTGTGGGTATCCTGTGTTGGGTCGACGGCTCACCGAGCAAGCTCACCAGCGAGCATGGCGGACGGCGGTGGTCGCGCGGTGGCGCATCGGCCATCTCTGGCCACGGTAGGCTTCGGCGAGGACAGACCTACCTCTATGATTACCTAACATAGTTCTAGAGCAAGATCTAGCCACTGTGGAGCAGTGGGGGAGCCTGACCGTGTGCATGGCGGCACGGCGACGCCCAGTTCACACGGCGGGGCTCTCCATTCTGGCTAACCGACGGTGAGAGGTGGGTCTCCATCTTCGTGGTAGGAGCTAGGGTTCGTGACCATGCACAAACATCTTCGAGCGAGGGATGGCGAGACCTAGGGGCTGCTGGCTGCGGCGAGCTCGAGCTCGCGGCCATGGCGGGAGCGGCGTTGCGTTCCTGTGTGACGGTATGGTAGCATCTACCCTAGCTCTGGCCTGAGCAGCAGTGACCTAAGGCAACTATGGACCGGAAGATAGGAAGGTGGGAGATGCAGTGGAGCAGCCTGGCCATAGTGAGCCAAGGGCGCGGCGGCGCTCCGGTGGCAACGGCGGTGGCGACGAAGTGGAAAGCCGCTTTACCTTGGTTTGAAGGGTGGCGCTGGTGGCTTGAGGAGGTGGGGGTGATGGTGGAGCAGCTGTGGCCGAGAAGAATCGAGCGATGGAGCTACAACAGCGACGAGCGAGCTTGGCTCCACTCTAGCTGGACACGGCGAGAAAGAGAGCGAGTGGGAGGGAGCAGCAGGGGCACGGCCCTCTTGTCCGCGCGCTGGCCCGGCCATCACCGGCGTACGGCCACCACGTGGCGGCCGTGGCCTAGCGCAGTCCGCCACTGATGTCCCGCACGTTCACGGTCATCAGGGAGTCTAGCATGCACGTCTGATAGAGCAACTTTGTGACCATGTAACTCCTAATCCGTGGCGAGTCAGTGCAAGGTGTGTGATCAAATCTTGTAGAACTATGTAAGGGCTACAACATTGCTTTAGAAATCATCTTCTAATTCGTAATAGTTTGGAAGTTACATCACCTCAAAGTCAGGTACGTTGAAACTATAATCAACAACACTTAGAATTTTTTTTCAAAGTCCAAAACAGTATTTTCTTGCTACTTGTGAGCTGTTTTTTAGCATGCTACGCACTGAATTAGGTCTTGGCCCAAAAATGAAAGTTGTTACTCTAGTCAAGTACTACAACTTTGCTTAAGGGTTCACTACCATGCAAGGACTCTAAAGCATAGTTCAACTTTGGTCAAACTAGTAACTTGAAAATTGGAGTTCCTAGAATAACTATGACTTGGGGGTTGTTTTGGTCCATGTCATGAATACCATCCTAAACATGTTAAGATGTTTCTATGGCCCCACAAGCATTTCATGCATTGGTCACACTCAATGCAAGCATATACATGCGTATAGCTATCATCACATGTAACAAAAGTAAGGTGATTGAGATAACACTTCATATGCTTATGTTCATGGATGCTCATGCTCATGAATGCAAGTGCCCAATGCATGCTTAACATTAGGGTGTTATAGCCCCTCCCCCCATATAGAAATCTTGTCCCATGATTTGAAAGACCTGCTATTTTTTGTAAAAAATGGGATAGACCTTGCGCAGATAATCTTCCTGTTTCCACGTAGCATCTTGCTCACGATGATTATTCCACATCACTTTATGAAACTTGATCACACGTTTTTGAGTTACTCTATCCCTGTTATCTATAATTTGCACTGGCTTCTCTTTATAGGCTATATCCGATTTAAACTTGATATCTCTAACCTCCACTCTTTCTTCTAGAACACGTAAGCATTTCTTTAATTGAGATGCATGAAGAACGTTGAAGATAGCTCTCATTTCTCGAGGTAACTGGATCTTGTAGGCTACTCTTCCGCTTTTCTCAATGATTGGATATGGACCTACATATCTAGGTGCAAGCTTTCTTGTCACACCAAACTGTTGTACCTTTTTCATTGGTGACACTTTCAGGTATACATAATCACCTACTTCAAATTCAATGGGTCTTCTTCTCTTGTCCGCATAACTCTTCTACCTTGATTGAGCGGCTTCAATATGTTGCTGAATGATATGCACCTGCTCTTCAGCCTCTTTGACAAAATCAATACCATAGTATCTTCTTTCTCCGGGTTCAACCCAATTCAAAGGAGTTCTACATTTAAGGCCATACAAAGCTTCAAAAGGAGCCACCTTAATACTCTCTTGATAACTATTGTTGTAGGAAAACTCAGCTAAAGGTAGCCACTTTTCCCATAAACCCTTTGAAGAGATGACACAAGCTCTCAACATGTCTTCCAATATTTGATTTACACGTTCAGTTTGTCCGGAGGTCTGAGGGTGATAGGTAGAACTTCTGACTAAGTTGGTGCCTAACATCTTATGCAAATGTTCCAAAAAATGAGCAGTGAACTAAGGCCCTCTGTCAGACATAATGGTTCTTGGCACACCATGTAGACATACTATGTGGGAGAATACAACTCAGCATACTTATGTGGTCGGTAGTCGATTCTGACTGGAATGAAATGTGCAGACTTAGTTAGGCAATCCACAATTACCCATATGGAATCAAAATTCTTATGAGTAGGTGGAAGTCCAACAATAAAATCCATGCTAACTTCTTCCCACTTCCAACCTTGAATAGACAGTGGTAGAAGCAGTCCAGCAGGTTTTAAATGAATAGTCTTGACTCGGCAACAATTATCACATCTAACAACATAAGCTGCAATTTTCTTCTTCATTTTGGTCCACCAAAAACGGGTCTTCAAGTCTTGATTCATTTTACTACTACCCGGATGAATGGACAGTTTAGAAGAGTGAGCCTCACCTAAGATCTGGTTTCTAAGATCCTTATCCTTCGGCACTACTAGTCTGTCTTTAAACCATAGAACACCATTCTTATCTATCCTGAAATGCTTAGTCTCTTGCTCTTTCATCCTTCTTTTGATGTGGAACACAACCGGATCGGTCTTCTGAAGCTCGATGATCTTGCTCTCAAGAGAATAACTGATCGTAATATTGTGCAGCACAGCAGGATGTAACAAATTGAAGTCATCTTCTAATAGAGAATTGCAATGAGACTTTCTGCTCAAAGCGTCTGCAACAACATTCGCTTTGCCAGGATGATAATGTACTTCTAAATTATAATCTTTGATCAATTCTAGCCATCTTCTCTGTCTCATATTCAGTTCAGGTTGAGTGAAGATATACTTAAGACTCTTATGATCTGTGTAAATATGACACACATTGCCAAGCAAATAGTGTCTCCAAATCTTCAATGCATGGACAACCGCCGCTAATTCTAAGCCATGGGTTGGGTAATTGACTTCATGCTTCCTCAGCTAACGTGAGACATAAGCAATGACTCGGCATTCATGCATAGGAACACATCCCAACCAGGTACCTGATGCATCATAAAACACATCAAAAGGTTTCTCGATATCAGGTTGTGCCAAAACAGGAGCTGAAGTCAACAAAGTCCATAAATTGTGAAAAGCAGCTTCACACTCCGGAGTCCACACAAATTGAGATTAGTTGTTAGCTGTAGGTTCTAAGCCTCTTACTGATGATGAACAAGTTTACCTTAGGTTACTAGAACTTGGTGAGTGTATGTTTCTTGTACTATAGAAGAGATATGCACCTACTCAGTAAAGATCAACTAGAAGAAAGTTATACATCTATTTGGTCAACGAATGTTAAACTTATCATACATCTTGCGAATAACCATGCTCATGCGTATACATTTCATTATGTCATCTCATCTCTTATGCATTCATGATACTCATTTGTGCATATGCATGCAATAGGTTCTCTGGAAGGAGTGACGCTACTCGAGTTCGAACCCGAGCGTCAGGAGGAGCAACAGGCAGCCCAAGAGCAGGAGGTTCAGGCGAAAGGAGGAGTCAACATGGAAGATCTTCTTGAGTGTCCTGATCATCAACCTTCCTCGTTTTTGAAAGGCAAGCCCCGAAGCATTCTAAGCCTCCTATGTTTTTGAACTAGTGTGATATTGATGTCAAACTACTTTGCTTCCGCTATTTGAACTATATGAACTCTGATGTATGTGAGATACTTGTGAACCATTTGTGAAATATGATGTAACATGTGACTTGTTATGTTGAATCATGTACAATCTTGGCTTGTAAGTTGGTTGGTTTGAGATCCTTCGTGATTTCATCGGACTACCGGGTTTATATGGGCTCAAGTATGATAGTTTGATCGCTTCGATGATTGCTATTGTACTTGTGCTCTTATAAATTGGACGGTTCTATTATAGCTAGTATCAGAGCAAGGTTCAATACTAAACTTGTCATATGGGTATTTAGAACAAAGGTTTTATTTTATAAAATCAGATTGACAACTTATAGCTATATATATAGGTGTGTCAAAATATGAATTTTAAATTTAGAGTGTGCGAGTGGTCATATCGTTTATGCCCAGTTAAGGACTATCAAATTGCTAAATAAGTACTAACATGGGGGGTTTTACTTTCGTCGTCCATACGACGTGCTATTGTATGGATGTCATTTACTTGAGTGGTAATGTATGGATCAATTGCTTCTACGCTCAAGGTAAGAGTAGCAAGACCGCAAGGGTGAGTGTGCGGTCTAAGGGGAGAGGTACCTTTCGTAGTACGGTATATATATGTCCCATATATATATACTAAGGTATTTAATTGTGAGTTAGTTTTGATACGGCTGTAGATGCATATTTATATGTATGAATGGCGCGTATTTACTTTCGGGTAGCTTTGATACGGAAGTATATATATGGGTATATATATGGAAGTATTTAGTTGCAACTTAGAGCCCAGATTTATATTTTGGCATATATAATTGTTGGGTTGGGTTGAAACGAAATTCTTGTGCAGGTGCACTAACAACAAAACATGTAGCCCGATTAGTTACGTATATTGAGAGAACGTATGTATGCCACTGTGTATGTCGTTAGAATTTTAAATTTTTCCTAAGATTCGTGAGGACCTACGGAAGGTGCATGCATCATGTTCACTCATGCATTTACATTTTTGCATTCCTCCTTCCCTTATAATTGCTTACCACATTCATTAAATTTCTTCTCAAGTATGATAGTTTGATCGCTTCGGTGATTGCTATTGTACTTGTGCTCTTATAAATTGGACGGTTATGTTACATAAACTGTCTTCAGTTCTGGATCTTGATGCCACTTCATTTAGGGCACCTTGAGAAAGTTCATGTCTCAGCATGATTAGTATAGTTGTAGGCTGCCTTATTTGTGGAAGACTGGGAAATATAGATTTTAGCATGCCATCAATTCTCAAAGTACAGTGTGGTGACATGCAGCTATTTCCCTAGCTCAAAAATTACCTCCATTCTTTGTCAGTCCTGACGATGGCAATGTACGCCGGCGGCGAGGAAAGAGCTCGGTGAAGAACTCAACATAACACAAACACACACGATCACTTGGACTAGAGAGTTTGGTGCTGCGAACAACTGAACAGCATTTTCTGTATATTTCTTCTCCTTTTATTCTTTGAATACAAAGACCAGGAACGCTCAGTGGCCAGCTGCGCATCGCACTACGAGCACGTCCATCCCCATGCCCACGATGCTGCTGAAACACCGGTCATCCTAGGGTCATGTGCGAGCTATTCTCGCCATGCCCTCCTACGCGCATGGCAGCCACAGGTTGGTGCTCATGCGCATGCAAACTAACTGAATAGATAAACATGCATGCATCTAGCAACTAAAATGTGCACAAGGTTTACCAACAAATCTGCTCCTAAGCCTTGCGCACACTCTATACATCAATGACCACAAGCCTAAAACGAAGTTCACGGAACTGCTCATGTCCCAGGGTCTTTGTCAAAATGTCAGCTAGCTAATCTTTAGTCCCAATGGACTCAACTGTAACCCTGTTCTCCTCGATGCATTCACAGATGAAATGGTATCTAACATCAATGTGCTTGCTGCGATCATGAAAAACTAGGTTCTTACTCAGTTAGATGGCCGACTGACTATCAATCTTCAGGTTGATGATGTCGGGCTTCTTGTCTTGGAGCTCTGCCAGAAGCCGCGCCAACCAAATTCCCTGACAGGCTGCAGTAGTTGCTACAATGTACTCAGCCCCACATGATGATAGTGCCACCACCTTCTGCTTTTGAGACTGCTAGGTGATTACGTTTTTGTCGAGGAAGAATAGGATGCTAGAAGTACTCTTCCTTGTATCAATGTCTTCGGCAAGGTCACTGTCACTATAACCTTCCAGCGGCGCCTCCTTCCTCTAATAATGGCAACCAAAATGAAGAGTTCCTGCAATGTACCTTAGTACTCTCTTCACTGCCATGATATGTTCAGTGGTAGGATTCTCCATGAGCTGAATATGCCAAATCTGGCCTTGAGTTCACCAAATAGCGAAGAGAACCAACAATGGACCTGTACTGAGTAGCATCAACAGCAGGGGCAGAGCTCGCCTTACTCACCTTCAACCTGGTCTCGATTGGTGTGTTGCTTGGATTGTAGCCTGACAGACTAGCACCTTCTAAGATCTTTGCTGCATATGCTCTCTGGCTTACAGTGATCCCCATCTCAGATTGTACCACCTCCAAGCCAAGATAGTACTTCAGCAGCCCTAGATCACTCATTTGGAACATGCTCTTCAGCTCCAGCTTGAACTTGTCAATGTCGGAGTGGTTGCCACCAGTGATCACAATATCATCGACGTAGACTCCAACCATGAGACGTTGTGCTCCCTGGCCGCGTAGGTACACATCATGCTCAGAGGTACTCCTAGAGAACCCAAGCTTGAGCAGTGAGGCATCCAGCTTGGAGTACCATGCGCGTGGGACTTGGCGAATACTGTAGAGTGCCTTGGTCAGGTGGAGCACCTTGTGTTCATGCCCCTTGAGCACGAACCCAGGGGGCTACTCGACTTAGACATCCTCCAGTAGCTTGCCATTGAGAAACACCGCCTTGACATCCATGCGGTGCATTGACCAGCCCTCGCTCATGGCGTAGGCCAGCAGCAACTACACAGACTTCAGCCGCACCACCAGTGCGAAGACCTCATCGAAATCGATCCCTTGGCGTTGCACGTACCCCTTTGCGACGAGCCTGGCTTTGAACTTGGCGACGAGCCCAGCTTTGTCTTGTAGACCCACTTGAGACCGATCAAACGCACTCCTAGTGGTGGATCAATGAGCCTCCAAGTGTTGTTCCCCTCAATAGAGGTGAACTCGTTGACCATGGCGTGGCGCCAGTTCTCGTGCTCCATGGCCTCCTTGAACGACGTCAGCTCAGCTTCACTTGCCAGCAGCAGCTGCTCCTCCAGCTCTTGTGCGGCAAGCCCCGGCGAGCAGCCTCGACCCTTCGTTGACACCATGGCGGCGCGCTAGTCCCTCTCGACCTAGGTCTGATACCAATTGTCAGTCCTGACGGCGGCGATGTACGCCGGCGGCGAGGACAAGAGCTCGGTGAAGAACTCAACACAACACAAACACGCATGATCACTTGGACTCGAGAGTTTGGTGCAGCGAACAACTGAGCAGTGTTTTCTGTATATTGCTTCTCCTTTTATTCTGTGAATACAAAGAGTAGGAATGCTCAGTGGCCAGCCGCGCATCGCGCTACGAGCACGTCCATCCCCATGCCCACAATGCCGCTGAAACACTGGTCATCCCAGGGTCATGTGCGAGCTATTCTCGCCATGCCCTCCTACGCGCACGGTAGCCACATGTTGGTGCTCATGCCCATGCAAACTAACTAAACAGATAAACATGCATGCATCTACCAACTAAAATGTGCACAAGGTTTACTAACAAATTTGCTCCTAAGCCTTGCGCATACTCTGTACATCAATGACCCCAAGCCTAGAATGAAGTTCACAGAACTACTCACGTCCCAAGGTCTTTGTCAAAATGTCAGCCAGCTGATCTTTAGTCCCAATGGACTCAACTGTAACCCTGTTCTCCTCGACGCATTCACGGATGAAATGGTATCTAACATCAATGTGCTTGCTACGATCATAAAAAAACTGGGTTCTTACTCAGTTGGATGGCCGACTGACTATCAATATTCAGGTTGATGATGCCGGGCTTCTTGTCTTGGAGCTCTGCCTGAAGCCACGCCAACCAAATTCCCTGCCAGGCTGCAGTAGTTGCTGCAATGTACTCAGCCTCACATGATGATAGTGCCACCACCTTCTGCTTTTGAGACTGCCAGGTGATTACGTTTCCGTCGAGGAAGAATAGGACGCCAGAAGTACTCTTCCTTGTATCAATGTCTCTGGCAAGGTCACTGTCACTATAACCTTCCAGCTGTGCCTCCTTCTTCCTCTAATAATGGCAACCAAAATGAAGAGTCCCTGCAATGTACCTCAGTACTCTCTTCACTGCCACCATATGTTCAGTGGTAGGATTCTCCATGAATCTGATTATGTAACCCACTGAATATGCCAAATCTGGCCTTGAGTTCACCAAATAGCGCAGAGAACCAACAATGGACCTATACTGAGTAGCATCAACAACAGGGGCAGAGCTCGACTTACTCAGCTTCAACCTGGGCTCCATTGGTGTGTTGCTTGGATTGTAGCCTGATAGACCAGCACCTTCTAAGATCTTTGCTACATATGCTCTCTGGCTTACAGTGATCCCCATCTCAGATTGTACCACCTCCAAGCCAAGATAGTACTTCAGCAGCCCTAGATCACTCATTTGGAACATGCTCTTCAGCTCCAGCTTGAACTTGTCAATGTCGGAGTGGTTGCCACCAGTGATCACAATATCATCGACGTAGACTCCAACCATGAGACGTTGTGCTCCCTGGCCGCGTAGGTACACATCATGCTCAGAGGTACTCCTAGAGAACCCAAGCTTGAGCAGTGAGGCATCCAGCTTGGAGTACCATGCGCGTGGGACTTGGCGAATACTGTAGAGTGCCTTGGTCAGGTGGAGCACCTTGCGTTCATGCCCCTTGAGCACGAACCCAGGGGGCTACTCGACTTAGACATCCTCCAGTAGCTTGCCATTGAGAAACACCGCCTTGACATCCATGCGGTGCATTGACCAGCCCTCGCTCATGGCGTAGGCCAGCAGCAACTACACAGACTTCAGCCGCACCACCAGTGCGAAGACCTCATCGAAATCGATCCCTTGGCGTTGCATGTACCCCTTTGCGACGAGCCTGGCTTTGAACTTGGCGACGAGCCCAGCTTTGTCTTGTAGACCCACTTGAGACCGATCGAACGCACTCCTAGTGGTGGATCAATGAGCCTCCAAGTGTTGTTCCCCTCAATAGAGGTGAACTCGTTGACCATGGCGTGGCGCCAGTTCTCGTGCTCCATGGCCTCCTTGAACGACGTCAGCTCAGCTTCACTTGCCAGCAGCAGCTGCTCCTCCAGCTCTTGTGCGGCAAGCCCCGGCGAGCAGCCTCGACCCTTCGTTGACACCATGGCGGCGCGCTAGTCCCTCTCGACCTAGGTCTGATACCAATTGTCAGTCCTGACGGCGGCGATGTACGCCGGCGGCGAGGACAAGAGCTCGGTGAAGAACTCAACACAACACAAACACGCATGATCACTTGGACTCGAGAGTTTGGTGCAGCGAACAACTGAGCAGTGTTTTCTGTATATTGCTTCTCCTTTTATTCTGTGAATACAAAGAGTAGGAATGCTCAGTGGCCAGCCGCGCATCGCGCTACGAGCACGTCCATCCCCATGCCCACAATGCCGCTGAAACACTGGTCATCCCAGGGTCATGTGCGAGCTATTCTCGCCATGCCCTCCTACGCGCACGGTAGCCACATGTTGGTGCTCATGCCCATGCAAACTAACTAAACAGATAAACATGCATGCATCTACCAACTAAAATGTGCACAAGGTTTACTAACAAATTTGCTCCTAAGCCTTGCGCATACTCTGTACATCAATGACCCCAAGCCTAGAATGAAGTTCACAGAACTACTCACGTCCCAAGGTCTTTGTCAAAATGTCAGCCAGCTGATCTTTAGTCCCAATGGACTCAACTGTAACCCTGTTCTCCTCGACGCATTCACGGATGAAATGGTATCTAACATCAATGTGCTTGCTACGATCATAAAAAACTGGGTTCTTACTCAGTTGGATGGCCGACTGACTATCAATATTCAGGTTGATGATGCCGGGCTTCTTGTCTTGGAGCTCTGCCTGAAGCCACGCCAACCAAATTCCCTGCCAGGCTGCAGTAGTTGCTGCAATGTACTCAGCCTCACATGATGATAGTGCCACCACCTTCTGCTTTTGAGACTGCCAGGTGATTACGTTTCCGTCGAGGAAGAATAGGACGCCAGAAGTACTCTTCCTTGTATCAATGTCTCTGGCAAGGTCACTGTCACTATAACCTTCCAGCTGTGCCTCCTTCTTCCTCTAATAATGGCAACCAAAATGAAGAGTCCCTGCAATGTACCTCAGTACTCTCTTCACTGCCACCATATGTTCAGTGGTAGGATTCTCCATGAATCTGATTATGTAACCCACTGAATATGCCAAATCTGGCCTTGAGTTCACCAAATAGCGCAGAGAACCAACAATGGACCTATACTGAGTAGCATCAACAACAGGGGCAGAGCTCGACTTACTCAGCTTCAACCTGGGCTCCATTGGTGTGTTGCTTGGATTGTAGCCTGATAGACCAGCACCTTCTAAGATCTTTGCTACATATGCTCTCTGGCTTACAGTGATCCCCATTTCAGATTGTACCACCTCCAAGCCGAGATAGTACTTCAACAGCCCCAGATCACTCTTCTAGAATGTGCTCTTCATCTCTAGCTTGAACTTGTCAATGTCGAAGTGGTTGCCACTAGAGATCACAAGATCGTCGACGTAGACTCCAACCACGAGACGTCGTGTTCCCTGGCCCCGTAGGTACACAGCATGCTCGGAGGTGCTCCTAGAGAACCCAAGCTTGAGCAGCGAGGCGTCTAGCTTAGAGTACCAGGCGTCCAGTAGTGATGAAGACGTAAGTAGCTAGTCCACTTTCTCTTATTCAAGTATATATTTTTATGCAATTAATTTGCTCTCCATTGTGCAATTCTTTGTTGGCCTCAATTCTCGTAATTTCCCGCCCGTTCCAGCCAACATCTAGTCTTTCACTGATATCAATCTCGACTCCATCCCTGACACCAAGCTTGGCCTCAAAGGTTCGGAAGAGGTAGACCAGCCCCATCTCAAAGTTGGCATTCAAGGAAAGACAGATCACCCTCAGTCGCATGGTAATTCAAAAACTATTTCTTAGGATGTTGTCCATTTTTTTAACATTATGATGATTAACACAGGCATTGAAGACGATGATCATCTTCCACTTTCAGAACGGCTGAACCACCATATGGGAAAAGGCGTGTATCGGCCCTCGGAGCCCACCAAGGAGCCGGAGTGTGACTTCGCGCTAAGAGGAGTCCGTGGTGGAGAAGGGGGCACTGACACTTCTGGACCGGGTGCAGAAGCTGAAGAAGAAGGCCGGTGCCTACATCTCTCAGTTCATCTCCAATGGATCACAATCTGTAGTTGAGTAGGTTCGCTCGGTCAATGGACTTGTGAATCCACCAGGGCTTGCACTTCTGATGGAGACCCTAGAGGAGGAGCATTCCTACCGTATTCAATAGGTTCTAAAGGCAAGCCAAGTCGACGTGGACTATGTCGGAGGAATGCTCCTCCTCTAGTGTCTCTATCAGAAGGGCAAGCCTTGGTGGATTCGCGAGTCCATCGATTGAGCACACCTAGTCAAGTATAGATTGTGATCCATTATTGGAGATGAATTGAGAGATGTAGGCACCGGCCTTCTCCTTCAGCTTCCGCACCCGGTCCAGAAGTGCCAGTGCCCCCTTCTCCACCCCGCACTCCTCTTGGCACAAAGTCGCACTCTCCCGCTCCTTGGTGAGCTCCGAGGGTCGTGACACGCCTTTTCCCTTATGGTGGTTCATCCATCTAAAAGCGAAAGATGATCATCGTCTTCAATGCATGTGTTAATCATCATGATGTTAAAACAAAAAAATGGACAACATCATAAGAAATAGTTTTTGAATTACCATGTGACTGAGGCTGATTTATCTTTCCTTGAATGTCAGCTTCGAGACTGGGTTGCTTTGCCTTCTCCGAACCTTTGAGGGCAAGCTCGGCGTCAAGGATGGAGTCAAGATTGACATCGGTGAAAGACTCAATGTTGTTCGGATTGGGTGGGAAATTGTGAAAATTGAGGCCAACATAGAACTGCATAATGGTGAGCAAATTAACTGCATGAAAATATATACATGAATAAGAGAAAGTGGACTAGCTACTTACGCATCCAGCACGAGCCCAACAAAAGCCTAATATACGGCTCGTTATAAATATGGTTTTTGGTGGCATCAACATTTGCCTCATTGCCATAATGTTTAATCTTTGATTGTTTTCTTAATCTCTTTTTTTTTTTACACATACATTTGAACAGGTACGATGGGCTGTATCGGAGTTCTCTGTCGTCCTCTAAATACGACATTATACAGATGTTATGTTATACAAATTGTTAAGACAATACACGATTGTTGTGCTTTTCTGTCTTTAACCGGTGAATACGAGAAGAGGCGTTCGGCAGTAGGAATCCAGCTTGCGCCACAATAGCAATCGACCCTGTATCATCAGTGTTGTCATCATAAAAAAACATGTATCATCAGTGCTGCGTCAGCGGATCATGGCATTTTGCGAGTAAACAATGGTGGCTGGGAAGCCAGTCAATGCTCCTGAGGCCGCAGCGAACGTCCATGATATCAAGAACTTATTGAGGTGCCCAAAATCCACCTTGGACACTTTTGAGTATCAACAACTTTCATTTTTTTTTTTTTGGAATGAAGGGAGTAACTAATAATCTACTGGATGAGATTAGTAATTTGACCTTTTCTCCTCTCGCTTAAAGGATAATGAAAAAACATGAGTTGCACGTTCTAAAAAGAACATACACGCATGGTAGTATTTATAATGGTGTTATTCTTTCATTAATTGATGAAGTGTCTATCAAGAGCGAGACATCTATGGCACAGTCACCAAGTCCCCGGTATGTAAGGTACCAGAAACGTCGGACGTGGTTCAATAATTTTAAGTTTCCGTTTCGCAGGGGTATACCTCTTCAGAACTATTGGTTCGCGGAGGGATCTTGATCCCTAGATAATTGGGATGATGTCTGGAACATAGATGGGATCGCAATGGTATTCTACTCACCTGTTATATAAGAGGTCTCAAGGTCGAATCTTTTTTTTTTTTGCTACTTTTTCACTCTATTTCACACTGGACAGGAGGCCCATTTACGTGATGTGAGCGCTCATTCAGTCGACGACTCGATGCCCTGCATTCACTTGAGATTACGATGTTAGATTTAGTCCCACATCGGTAATTGATATTGTGGAAGCAGAACATATAAGGCGGGGACAACCCTCACCTATTAGGCTAGTCTTTTAAGTTGAGTTAGGCCTAAGATCTTGATATGTTGTGGTCTTCGGTGGACCTAGGCCTAGGGGGCGCTGGCTCGTGGGTATAGCGAGTTGGGCCAGATCCGCTGCTGCATCGCGCCGCGCCCTCAGTCACTAGTGCGGCCAGTTGTCCACAGGGGCCGAAAACCGATCGTGCCGTGCGGTACCCACCATTATATTGACCCGATGATGTCTTCGTTAATCTTGATGAAGATGTGTTGGTTCAGTTCTTCATAGTGTACATAGTATTATGATTAAAAAAAATTGAAGCAGTAACATGTTCTATAAGAGAGCTAGGTAGTCCTGACAAATCTAATACCAACAATGTCATAGAATCATCCTATATCTTTTTTTAAGAGAAGCCAGCAGGTTAAACTGTCGGTCTATGTATTAATAAAGGAGGAGTAAACAAGTACATAAAAGAAAACAACATACGCTGTACAGCAGCACCACCGAAAACCAACACACGACTCTAGCAATGGCATGACAAACCACCACAATCAAAGCTACCCTAAAACCAAAGGTCACCCAACCTATTGCAGCAACAACCACCAAGGGGTTCACTGAGCGATGCCTCCATGGAGGAAACGGCATCCGCAGACGCCGACAAAGCCAACCGGAAAACCGGTATGGGTTTTTCAACCAGGAAAAAAACCCCAGGGTAGAGGCGGAAATGGGGTGAGGGTACATGACAATGCCTCCACCGAGGTCCATGACACCCACAGCGCCATCATTGTCGACATGAGCGTGGCCGAGCAAGGATTTCTCCAGATGTCCCACCCCAAACCACAAGCCCAAAGCATGGATGTAACCGAAGTGAGCCGCCACCAACGAGATGTCGCAGCCACAATGACTGAGTCACGGCAAGCGGGATTCGATAATGTGGCGCCATCCTCACAGCCGTTGCGATCTCGCCAAGCACCAAAACATCTGGGGTCACCACACCATGTTGCTGCATGAGCCAAGACAGTCTCGTGACGCCACACATAAGATGCCGAAGCACCGTTTCCATGTTCTTGTCCGTCGAGAGTTGCCTTCTAAAAGTTGTCGCAGACACAAAGAACCGACCACAGGCATGTGTGGCCAGCTGCTGTGACACCGGTTAAAGATAACCACAGCCAACCTGAAGTCGTCAACCCCAGCAAAACGCCTCGTGAAGGTGCCCGACGGCCGCAACATGTGTGCATCGAAGACGCCACCACCGAACTTCCATCCAACTCCAAGATTGGTCGTCACCAATGCCATCATCACGAAGACGCCACACTGGTCTTGCAGATGCAGACATGTCTCCATTGGCGCTAGTGCCGTCAACCGACGTTGTCCTGCACTGCACTAGGCTATATCAAGCAAGTCTAGGCGCCATAATCCGCTGCTAGCAACCAAGCCACCATGCCTGCAGCAAGCCGCCGCCGTCCCCGAAGCTGACGCTGGCCTCCGTCTCCAATGCCGGCGCCACACACCGCTGCCACCTCAGAAGCACTGGATCCGGCCCTAGGAGTGTCAGATCTGGCCGCCAGAGCGCCGCTGTCGCTGCCCTCAGCGCCCGCTGTCCACCCGTAACCCCCACCAGATCCGGCCGCCCCTCGTAGATCCGACCAGGGGGGAACTGGATCTGCCTGTCGGAGCTCCAACACCGTCCCTGGGGCCGCTGGAGATCTGGAGCAGCGCCCCTACCGCTCCGAGAGCCCGCCGCCTCAGCCCGCTATGCCGATGCCGCACTGCTCCGATAAATCCCGCAGCACCGACGGAGAAGGACCCGCCACCGCCCTCCTCGTGGCTACCTAGGTCCAGCCAGCTACTCCGGCGGCGGCAAGGTAGAGGGCCCCGTGGGAGGGAGCTGGCCGCAGACGGGAGTGTCGTCGCCTGATTCGCCCATTTGGGAGCAACACGGGAGCCTGCGAATGTTATAAGAATAGTGCTTTTTGCCCACGTATGTTTTTTATCATCCTATATCGAACAACGCCACACAAAAATCCTGACCGATTCTGAACAAACAAACCATGCATATATCGCACATATATAGAAGTTGGCATCGCGATAACATACATAGAAGTTGGCATCGCGTTTTTTATTATGAATGAACACCTCAAGGAAATTAAACGTCCTTCCATAGGTTCCAAACTTCAAACTTGGGATGCAGGTTCTGTTGCTTGAAACGGTACAGGAGCCGAAGGCGGCAGCGGCTCCTGGGCACTGACTGCGACCGCAGCCACCTCCTCTGCAGTTTGCTGCGGTTTTGGCTCCACCACCGGCTGCCCCATGGCCAACTCCGGCTGCTGCGTTGCCATCAGGGGCTTGGTGGAGCTTGTGAGCGTCGTCGTCACCTGGAGCAGGATGTAGGACGCGATCTGCATGCCTGTGGCAGCGACAGTCAGGACTGTCGCTGCCGCGAACAGTGAGCTACCTGGGGCGCGGGAGCATTTGCCGTCGGCGTCGGGTTGTCTCTCTTGATCCGCGTTAAGCGCAGCGCCCGCGATAAACAGTGCCACCACTAGAAGCACAGTTATCCTGCAATATAGAGTAGGGATGTGCATAACTCCGTACCAGTTTTGATTGGAATGGAAAATATAAATGCGGAAAACACACCGTTTAATTTATGGCCTATATATAAACACATGATAGAACCAAAAAAAATCGGGAAATAAAATCGGTGTGGACAAAAACATGCTTTAGTTTAATTTACTAATAGAGGATGGAAAGTTAACTGACTTGCATATAAATATATACCTTCTCAAAATATCGTCCGTTCTAAATTATGAGACGTCTTAGCTTTTCTAGATTCATAACTTATCATATGCATCTAGATATATATTAAGTCTCCTTATATAATAAAAGATATGCACCTTAAAATACCAAAGCGTGGACGGAGGTAACTAATACGCGTGCGTATACGTACCATGAGACGGCGGAGAGGACGATGCCGACGATGCGCCTTGTCTCCGTTGGTACCTCCCATGTCCGGCAGCACCCGCAGCAGAGGCTGGTGGCGGTGACCACGACCTGAGCCGTGATCGCCAGCAGCGCCGCGACGATGCCACAGGCCAGCGCCGGCGTGCTGCGGTACTGACAGTTTACGTCGCTGCCATCATCAGGCCCCCGGACGTAGGCCTGCGCCGTGGCGGCCTCCCCGGCGACTCCGAGGATGAGGATGACGAAGCCGAGGAAGCCCACTGCAGAGCACACCACCGCGACGTGCACCCGCATGATGACGCCGCCTTTCTTCTCCGTTGTCGTCGTCGTCGACTCAGCTGCTACTACGTGCCCACCTGACATACTCGACGCTTCGTCTGCTTAGCAGATTCTTGGCTGTACTACTTCCCGCTCTCTGATATACATATCATTCCACACGCAGGCTTACTACATCCATGCATCATACAGATTGTATAGTATTAGTGAGCTTGCTGGACCATGGTTGTTGCATTGATTATTACATTGTTGCATGCACTTTGTACTTTTGTGTATACCTGGGTGCAGCTTGCATTGTCTGCCTCCAATGTACGTGCAAGATTTCACTTCGGGGTCTCAGTCGCATTTGTTTCTACTTTGATCTTAACTCAATGCAAAGATGGCAGGATAAATAAATTTCTTCTTATTAAGGCAGCGGAGCTCGGCGGCCTCTCAGGGCATCACGGTAGCAAAGACAATTTACAGCGTCTGATCTGGTTTTAACGATGCAGATTTTGCTTTACAACCCCGCCCCCACATGCTCCACACGTCGGTACATGACTGGCTCAACAGAAAATATCTTTCCGCTTCTCCCTGCCGTCGTCTCCTCCGCTTCTTCCGCATCGACGACTCCGCGCTCCTCGCTCGCGCCGCCCTCTGCCTCCTCGGCTCCTCCGTAGCGCCACAGGATGTGCCCTTTGTGCTTACTCGACGACCAGTGCTGCATAGTACATCATGTTGTGAAGTTCTTTACCTTCATGCTATGCCACAGGATGTGCTTTGGCACCCATTGTTATGGAGTACCTAGATTCAGTTCATGGTGAAGTATACAATTTATTATGGGTTCACAATTTTTTTTGTCTGGTGGTGCAGCCTATTTGTTATAACCTGCTCTGTACATGGCTTTGCTGACTTCCTGTTCTTTGGAGCAGGACCATGCATTAGTGCTAAATTCTACTCCACTTTTTTGGGTTGCACAATGAGACGTCAGGGAAAGACAATTGCCACAGACGAGTGCATTTTGGTATATCTTTTATTGCTTTTGCTACTCCACAATTTAGGTTCCATGCCTTTGTTCAGTGCAGTGCCATATTTCTTTGCATTGCAGGTTCCATGCCCTTATACAAGTCCCTTCTTGAGGTCATCTGGGGCTAACTACTCTGTTCGTTGCAGTTCACTGTCCAATCAGTAACTTGAGGTGACAGTGGTTAGCCAGCCTTTTCCTATTAGCTTTTCCAGTTCATAGTGAGTAGTGTGCTACCTCCATGATCATTTGGACCCTCTATAATCTTACATCAGTAATGTTGTATATATCGTTTTCAGAATTTCGACTATCCATTGCCTGAGACATGTACACGTACTACAGTTTTTGAGCTATTTATTTGGTTTCCTTATAGGAGCTAATGCAAGATTGATAGTTTTTTCATCACTTTCTTAGTTGCAGCTTATGTACCTGCATATATGTCTACACATATATAGATATAGTAACATACATCACTTTCTTGGTTGTATTATTTTATTTTTGGTTTTCCTGTCTTGGTGCTTTGATCTCCAATTAAATTTTACATTCCTGCCTTGTCTTGTGCAGAGTATAGGTTAGGGAAATCAGAGTTATTGTACCACAGTGATTGGTGCCTGGTAAGCCTGTATCCATTTCCTATTCCATTTTAGTTCTCCATATGTTGGTTTCGTACCTGGACTAAAAAAAATGGTCACCTTTATAGCTTATATTTTTTTCGCCTTTTGGTTGCTCTTGTGCTTCTTCTGTGTTTTTTCCTGCTTTAAAGGATTACATTGCAAACAAAAAAAACTTTGATTTCCTTTCCGCATCTGTTGCTGCAAGACATATGTCCTTTTGGGCCTTGTTGCCACCAAGAAATCCCTTGTTCTGCTTATTTCTTGCGCAATCTTGTGCTCTTCGGGGTTTTCGAATATCTTGCCTCTGTTTCATGGTTCCTGATGCTTGTTTCCTCTCTGTGCTGTGTGGTGAAGGGAGTCAATTAAGAGGAGTGGTTATTTTTCTAGCAAATCCATCTGTGCAGACTGATAACATTGGAAGGTGTGTTGGTGAGTTCCTTTGCTTATGCCTGGTCTATCTTCCTTCCTGCCTTTTTAGATGTGTGGCGTGGTGCCTGGTGGTGTGTCTCTACCACACGTGTTGATCTTATAACTGTGGCTACTTATAGGTGTTGATCTTGATCAGGTGGGGGTAAAGTTCTTGTGTAAAATAAATTAGAATTATTTTTTGGTGCCTTTCGGTGTGCCTTCCGGTAAGCCTCTCCGGACCGCTCCCCGCCGTCTTAATTATAAAGCTTCCGGCCAAAATGCCGCGGACCTTGTTCCCTCCGGTACACGGTGGCGGCCACACCACAAACGTGGTTGGT
Source organism: Miscanthus lutarioriparius (assembly GCA_904845875.1). Lineage (NCBI taxonomy): Eukaryota > Viridiplantae > Streptophyta > Magnoliopsida > Poales > Poaceae > Miscanthus > Miscanthus lutarioriparius. The sequence continues at coordinate 65,684,713 of CAJGYO010000002.1, forward strand.
GTGATCTCGCAAGACTACTAGCCCCTCCGATGTACAACAATGGTGCGCGCAAGCACCGAGTGGTAAGAGGTATGCAAACCTCACTAAACACTAGGCCTAAACCTAGAGCAAGCGCATAAGCGGTGGTCTAATCAACTTAAGCATATCGCAAAGCACCTACACTAATCACCTAATGAATCACTAAGCACTATGCAAGTGGAGATCACTAAAATAGTGTATCAACACCCTTGGTATGTTTCCTCAGCTCCACTTACCTCAAATGGTCGGTTGGGGGGTCTATTTATAAGCCCCACTGAGAAAGTAGCCGTTGGGGGCAAAACTCCGCTTTCTGCTACTGACCGGACACTGATCACGTCCTGACCGAACGCGTCCGTTCACTCACAACGGTCACTTGGTCTTCGGCACGATCAACTGATCGGACATTGATGGCGTCCAGTCACATGCCACCGGACACGTCCAGTCGCAACTGCGCCGCTCTGGAAACGATCGGACGCTACACCTTGTGCGTCTGGTCATCCAATCTGCTGCGTTCGTTCACACTGAAAACACTGCCGTGACGATGAACTGTGTCACCGGTGCGTCCGGTCACTACTTCGCTCAGCGTCCGGTCACAGGTGCCGAGCTCGTTTCTTCGTGATCTTGCGTCCGGCTTGGTTCCAATCTTCGTGCTTGGACTTTGCTTGACCTTGTATGTCTTCTATTCATCTTCACATGTCTTTCTTGAGGTGTTGATCATTGGATCATCACGTCACCTTCGTCCAAGTCACGTTTTTCATCATATTGAACTACAAAACAATTACTTGTAAATCCATTAGTCCAATTTGGTTGTGTTGGTCATCAAACACCAAAATCCCAAGTAAATGGGCCTAGAGTCTATTTTCCTTACAACGTCAGTCCAAGGGCAGGCCGGGCCTGAACTTTCTGGCAGACTAGTAGTATCTCAGAGGGTGCGGCGCTGATCGGACCCGCGACTGTACCTGAGTTATACCAAAGGTGACCCGAAGCGACCCCGACGGGGGAGGTATGGGTTTGTGTTAGGAATAACTCCCCGGCTGGTTGAAATCGATTCGAGTCGCCGTCTCTCCCGGATAGTGAGAACTTGACTGAGCAGCGGCAACGTAACATTAATTGATGGAACTTGATGGTTATGATAATGCTCAAATTAATATACCGGATATGGTTACTAATGTTTGTTAGCTTAATCAAGTGATTGCTCTAGTACAGGTGCTAATCTAGAGATGCTTAATTGAATAGGTATTCAATTTGATGCTAAAGATATTAAATCTTCAAGTTATGTTAAATAAGCTTTTTTATGCAAAATGTTGTCAAGCTAACTCCACCGATAAAGCCTTGCATACTCTTTGGTGTCATATTATTTATGGTTTACGATGGGTAAGTCTAGCTGAGTACATTCTCGTACTCAGGGTTTATTCCCTTTTGTTGTAGATGATATGATGTATCATGGGTAATGTAAGAACTGCCTTCATCCTGCCGTGGATGAGGACTAAACCATGAGGCATGGTACTTCTAAGTTATTCTCTCTGTTATGCTTTTGCTGGAAATGATCGTGATACTGACATGTATTTGAACTAAGTGTGATATTAATGTCAAACTACTTTACTTCCGCTATTTGAACTTGGTTTGTAATAACTATATGAACTCCGATGTATGTGAGATACTTGTGAACCATTTGTGAACTGTGATATAACATGTGATTTGTTATGTTGAATCATGTACGATCTTGACTTGTACGTTGGTTGGTTTGAGATCCTTCGTGATTTCATTGGACTACCAGGTTTATATGGGCTTAAGTATGATAGTTTGATCGCTTCGGTGATTGCTATTGTACTTGAGCTCTTATAAATTGGATGGTTCTGTTACAGCTGGTATCGGAGCAAGATTCAATACTAAACTTGTCATATGGGTATTTAGAACAAATGTTTTGTTTTATAAAATCAGATTGACAACTTATAGCTATATATATAGGTGTGTTAAAATCTGAATTTTAAATTTAGAGTGTGCTAGTGGCCATATCCTTTATGCCCAGTTAAGAACTATTAGGTGGCTAAATAAGTACTAACATGTGGGTTTTTACTTTTGTCGCCTATACGATGTGTTATTGTATGAATGCCATTTACTTGAGTGGTAATGTATGGATCAATTGCTTCTACGTCTAAGGTAAGAGTGGCAAGACCACAAGGGTGAGCATGCAGTCTAAAGGGAGAGGTAGCTTTTGTACTGCGGTATATATATGTCCCATATATATACTAAGGCATTTAATTGTGGGTTAGCTTTGATACGGCTGTAGATGCATATTTATATGTATGAATGGCTCGTATTTACTTTCGGGTAGTTTTGATATGAAAGTATATGTATGGGTATATATATATATATGGAAGTATTTAGTTGCAACTTAAAGCTCAAATTTACATTTTGGCATATATAATTGTTGGGTTGGGCTAAAACGAAATTCTTGTGCAGGTACACTAACAGCGAAATGTGTAGCCCGATTAGTTACGTATATTGAGAGAACATATGTATGCCACCGTGTATGTTGTTAGAATTTTAATTTTTTTCTAAGATTCGTGAGGACGTACGGAACGTGCATGCATCATTTTCACTCATGCATTTACATTTTTGCATTCCTCCTTCCCTTATAATTGCTTACCACATTCATTAAATTTCTTCTCAAGTATGATAGTTTGATCGCTTCGGCGATTGCTATTGTACTTGTGCTCTTATAAATTGGACGATTCTGTTACAGAAACTGTCTTCAGTTTGGGGTCTTGATGCCACTTTATTTAGGGCACCTTGAGAAAGTTCATGTTTCAGCATGATTAATATAGTTGTAGGCTGCCTTATTTGTGGAAGACTGGGAAATATAGATTTTAGCATGCCATCAATTCTCAAAGTACAGTGTGGTGACATGCAGCTATTTCCCTAGCTCAAAAATTACCTCCATTCTTTGTGGACATGACAAATTCTGGATCAATGGATTTCCGAGGCATGAGGAGACTGTGTAGCATGAGGTTGTGTCATTGATTCCTCTTTTGAATTGTTGGGTTTATTTCAGAAATCAGAGTGTGTTCATGTGTGTGTTCCCCAGATTCATTGTTCAAATTGATTAGGTTCTTCATATGCACTGTAGTTACATGGTTGAGATATGTATGAAAGACATGATGTTTAGATGCCTAACGTAGCTTATTTATTGACGTGGAATGCATAGTTGCATGGTGCATCAATTAGGGTGGTAAAATGGTAGTGGGTTTGTGGGTTTTCTTTCAGCATTCTGTTCATTTGATAATCAAACCAGTCAATGTATCAACCAGTACTTCCAAGCTAATTTGTACCATTACCATTTACTTATGCAATAGTCGCAAAAAAATTTATTATGCAAAATGTTTTGAAAAGGACCCTCATTAATTTTTACTCTGCTGCAGGTTGAGACCAAAACTTTCTTTGATATGAGCAACTGGAATAGAGCAACATATCTCAGGTACAGCCTTTCGCTGTGTAGACTTATCAAAGACTCATATTAATTTTCATCCTGCTCTTTACCCTTACAAGTCTAAGCACTTAGTTTTTTGTGATTCACTGGTTGATTCATATATACACTAATATACGAAATCTTTTCTGCTTATAGTAACAAAAAAATGCTTGCTGCACCTAACTTTTGATGCAAATTCTGCATTCCTTGAACTATTATGTTGCTTTTGGTTCAGATGTATAGACTTACTTTAATCTTAGGGTTCTCATAAGACCTTTCTACACTTCTGAATTTTATTGAATCTTACATGTAATAAATTTGGCTTCTTAGTCCTTGTTTCATAGTACTGCTAGATTTTAGCACATAGTTACTCTAATTTTCTTTCGAGGTTTATGCCCAAAGACAACATATAATACTCATGTTACACTCAATGCCGCAATAGTTACTGCCAACTGCATCAGCTAAAACCATGGTTCCTTCTTCCAGCACTCTATTTTTAATCAAGACCTGCTGCTGTCAAGACTAACCGATCCACTACACTTTTACTCACCCCCCCCCCCTCCTCCCGCATGTTTTTCAGGGGAAAAGAGCAAGGAACAAAAGAGGTAAAAGCAGACATCAGGAACAGCTAAACAAGAGGCCAACAGAAAATAAAAAAAAAACGGTTCTAACTCAATTCTCATCCTATAAGTTTCCTTCAGAAATTCATTTCTCCAGTTTTAGTATATTGGATTGATTTGTCTAAACATGTAGTCATTTCGCCGTTTACAGATGGTCCAACGTGCAATGCTGAATACTTCCATGAAGAACGAGGCTTCAAATTCCTCCTCTGCTTTCTCTGGCACGGGAAACACTTGAATTTGCAAATTGCTAATTCACTTGCAACCTACTGATGATTCTGGCAGCGACAACATCTATGAAGGGACAAAAATCATAGAAGCTCATTTTAGTAGCTAGCCATTACTACCTTATCACGATCATGGTACCAATCGTCTTTAGGATACTTTGTTATGTTGACTTGTCTTTATGTAAGATCAACATTGATGCTTTTCTTGTCTAATGAATTATAGTATTAGTCTGTTTGACAACCATTCCATGATGAATATATTCATTTAAGTCTCAATTAAAGATATCAAACATAATCGTGGTAGCCTACGCGTGCATGGGCGCGCGCAACGTACTAGTAAAGTAATTATAAGGAAATGAACAGCTAAGGCGTTGGCAACGAAATGATCCAGTTAAGAAAAGGAGGAAAGTTAAGGAGGAAATTGCATAAAAATCGCCACCTCTTTCTTTTGCCTGGGACATTAGAGCATCTCCAAGGTTCCCTAAAAATTTCTCCTAAAAAGTTCATGTTTCTCAACTCCTAAAAAGGTATTAGAAAAAAAAAAGAAGGTCATCTCCAATAGTATCCAATATTTCACTTCTAAAAATCAAATTTTGGTCCCACTTTGGATTTTTTTGCGGTACTTCTTTTCCAACCCTACGCCGCGGCCGCCGCCTGCTTCCTTCCTCGCGCCCTAGCCTGCAGTCCCAGCCGGCCATCTAGTTGTAGCATTCAGCACAGCAGGCCATCAGTATCATCTAGTACTAGTAGCATTGAACCACAGTGGCATGCAAGCAAAGCCGGTGTAGTAGTAGTACCATTCAGCAGCTGGCGCCCAGCAGCAGCTCATTGCAGGCAATCAGCCGGCAAGCATACAAGCAGGCAACCTTTCCACACAACGGCAGCAGACGGGCACGCAACCACGGGCTCCCTCGGCTGCGCAAGGACAGGCACGGCCGCCCGCCAGCGGGACTCGGCTGGCCAAAGCCCAGCATCGGCATCCCAGGGGCGGCCACCGGCGGCATCTGCTCGGGCAGGCGCGGCTACGCCAGCCATGGCCCAGCAGGCGACGGCTGCCAAACCCTAGCACCGGTAAAACCAAGAAGACGGCAACGTAGATTGGGTTCAGCGATGGATTACCTCCTCCAGACGACGCTGGCGGCAAAGATCTCCTCTGTATGGCGGCACGAGATGGCGCGAAGGGAAGAAGAAACCGCGCCAAAAGACCGCGACACGAGGGAAACCGCTCGGGAGGAGAGGATACGCGCGATGAGGATGGCGCGTAACTTTACACTGATTGAGGGAGTTTTTCCCAAGTCCTAAAAGATTATGAGTATATATTAGGAGTTGTTGAAGAGGGGGTTTTCCCCGTCTTTCTAAAAAAAGGATTAGAAGGATGTTTAGGGAACTCTCGGAGATGCTCTTATACGCTGCCCCCTCTGTCCCAAATTCAAATAAATCAACTAATGTATCAAGATAGCACTTACTTATCTAAATATAAAGCTAGAAATTGATTTATTTTTAGGATGGATGGAGTATCTTAAAGAAAGAATAACTCATATATTGAGAGAAAGAAGCCATAGTTCCTAGGAACAAAAAAAAAAACGCTGGAAGGGGATAGACATGCAAAATACTTCAAGTTATTTGCAAGGGAAACATAGATAAACATAAAACATGATCAAGGACCAAGCAATGCTTAAAGAACATTTTTTTGTTAAAAAAACTTAACTAATCTTTTTATTAGCTCTGCAGCAGCGGCAGCCACAGCCACAGCCGCAACAAGTCCAGCCGAGCACACTGATTATAGTTTCAGCCTTTGACTGATGAAACCAAGCTATCAAAAAGCACCAAACACATGACTAATAAAGCAGTATACGCTGTTGTTTGACGACAATCTATGTTTGGCAAAAACTTTCATAGCTATTGTCTCCGTAACACGACATGCCCACTTCATACCACCCTTCTGTTACCGAAATGTTTTTCGCCAGTAACATTTTCATTGTTTTTTTTGTTTCATTGATGGTTTTATTAGTCCTGTTTATATCCACCTCAACTAAACTTTAGCCAGCTAATTTGGCCAGCTATAGTTTAGCTAGCAAAGGTATAGCCAACTAAAGTTTAGCTTGAGCTGCTTAGATCCTCTAGCTAATTGGTGTTTATTGACCATATTTGCCATTTCTTCCTCGCTCCATCTCTATTGCTTCACCATCGAGCACTCGACACTCCCACCCTCGTTTTCACTCCAACTCAAGCGCAGTGTCGCACTGCATGTCCCCGACTCCCCCTTCTTCTATTCCCCCTGCGTCGGCAAGGTCTAGAGGGAAGTCCCTGGCGCTGCCGCGGAGCGCGTCGCCAGTGAGGATGCTGACCCCGCGCCGGCGCAAGGCGCCAGTGGCTCCGCCGCCACCGCCTCGCGGAGAAGGTGCTGCAACACTACCTGGAGAACATATCGTCATGCGCTCCGGCAGCCTGTGCCCCGGCGGGGAGGCTCTAGTGCCGCTCATTGAGGGGTCCAACGCTGAGGACTCTGGTTGTCGCGAGGGGTTTGTGCATTGGGTCTGCGGCCACCTGACACACACGCCATCCGTGGCCACCTCTGTGGCAGCTGATGGTGGTCTCGGCGGGTCGAGCGGCTCATTCCGGCGCTCCGGCCCCGTGGTGGGGAGCCATGGCACGCTCCGCCGGGTTCGCTGGGGAGCGGTGCCGCCAGTCGGCATGGCCTGCTCGCGGGAGGAAGCGCGGTGGATTACAAACGATGACTAGGCGGCGGCGGCCCTCGCGGGAGGAGGCATGGATGGGGACGAACGGGCGGGTGAGGGGGATTTTTCACGGAGAGGTTAGAAGGGCATTTTGGACTTTAACCACTTTTTAAGCTGGGTTTAGTGCTCTCAACCAACTAAAAGCATCTCTAAGTCCATATCCTTCGGAATATAGATTTTGTTGAAAAACTACCCTCCAACAACTTTCTCTAAATAGTTATTCAAATATAGCTTTCTTCTATTTTGGATTTTCCGCTAGCCAAAAATAGAATACCATAGTGGATCTCTAAAGTGTGCACGAGATATAGAAAAACTGTTGGAGAATAAAAAGATATAGAAAATGATATTTATGCAAATGGCTATAAATGATGATTTAGAAAGTGAGATTTAGAAAGGCTCTTGGAGATGCTCTAATGGGATAATGAGTTTTCCATTAGTTAGGAGGATTTTGGCTGGCTATTTATCTGGTCTGCTTGATCCAAACATAGCTAAAATTAACTAGCTAAAGTTTAGCTGAATCCAAACACGACCTACAGCACTTCGGGCTGATTTTCCCCTACCAACCGACACACTCGACTTTTGGGTCCAAGCACGAGCCCAGCAAAGAAGCCCAATAGGCAGGCCATCGGCGCACTCGTCCGATTCCAGCCGTCTGCTTCTGCTGCCTCAGTAGTCAGTCCTCACGAGCGGAGCGGCAGCCGGCAGGTGACTCTGCAGAACCCTTTTAGCCCCTCCAACTCCGGCCACCCTACCCTGGCGAGAAAATTGTAATTATAGGACGCGAAACAATACGCTTCGTTATTATAGGACTTCGAACATCGACTTCGCTAAAACGACCCTTAAAACGTCAACACTTTGTTATATATGACATTTGGTCTTTTTAATCACTTTTTTTAACTAAAATACATGTATTTTGTCATGATGTGACCGTATTGGCGGTGGATGCTGGCTTGATCACCAGGTCATCACTGATCACAAACCGCCGTTTCCCCTCGACCAATTTCCATCCGACTTGTTTTTGGTCGAACAGATGCGCCACTCTGGTCATGACTTGCCAACACCTGCAGTCCGAGCCGTGGCCCTGTAGGCTCGGCTCGCTCCTGATGATCGCACCAAAGTAGCAGCTGCAACCATGTTTCCCGTGCCAGGAGCACCAAATCTCCCTTTTTTATGAAGAAAAAAGTACAGATCAGTGCCGGCTCTGTGCCTCTGTGATCAGCAATGCTGTTAAGGTACTAATGGTATGTATTAGATTCAAAGGCAGCGCGGATGAGATAACATACTTGAACTCCTCTTCATGCCGAGGCCGGAGAAGCATGTCGTGGCACGCGTCAAACCTCAGCAGCTTGCTTTCCCTGAGGCAGCTCACGCCCTGGCAGAGGGTCGAGAGGCAGCCGGGCGACGACGCGCCCGCGACGAGACACACGGCGGACAGGACGCGGTTCCGCGCCCTGTCCACGGCGAGCTTGATCTTGATGCTACCGTCGGCCATGACTTCACTACCCCGGGGAACCCTCCCAAACCCTACTGGTGCTGCAAGATGAGACGGCCGCGCCGGGGACCTATATACTAGCAGTATTAATCTGATCGATCGAGAATACAAAAGTCTAGAAGACAATACGGTCACGTCATGACAAAATACATGTATTATAATTGAGAAAAATAATTAAAAAAACCAAATGTCATATATAATAAAATGCTAATGTTTGATGGGTCATTTTAACGAAGTCGACATTTGAAGTCCTAAAGAAGCGCATTCGCGTCATGTAATTACAATTTTCTCTACCCTGGCCGCCGCCATCTCCGTCGCTGAAGGCGCCTCCGAGGTCAGTCAGACCCCCGCTGCTCCCAAACCTGGTCCGTGTGTTGGTGAGCCCTGGAACAGAAGCTGTAACGGGGGTGCCGGTTCTTGTTCCCGACAGGGTCGGTTCCTTCTCATGCGTTTCTCCTTGGACGGATTGCTCGCAAAAGATTTCTTCTTCTGCTTTGTTATTTCTTCCATTGCGCGACAGAGATTAGTTACGGATGCAGATTAGGCCCTACATTTTGGGATTTCAAGGTGCATTCGTTCGGGGGCGCGAACTTAGAACCTTGATGGTTGGGTTATGTATATGCGCGTCGGGGGTTGAAAGCGTTGTGGACCCTAAGATGATGAAATTGCGAGGGGCTGCAGTTGGTAAAATGGAGTAGCTGGAGCAGACGGATTGTGTCGTTCTAGATCGTGCTTTTGTGTTTATGTCCCGAGATGACTATCAACGAGAAGGGGAAACGATATGGTTCCATTGCTAGTCTATAAGCATTCTTTGCTTACCATCTTGCGCATCTGAATAAGGAGGCCCAACCAATTGGCAATCTATGGAGATTTTGATCCAACTTGTTTTGTGGCCTCATAGCATCCTTCCTTAGTATTAGTCAGTTAAATGTGCTATGTTAGCCACTTTATCACTTTGATGAAGATTAGCTTGTTAATTTCTTGTGTGTTTCATACACTGCTTACAACAATTAAGGGCAGCTGAAGGACAGATACCGATTACAGGGCTTGGCATGCTCGTTAGGTTTTATCCCCTGATGAATGATTTGTTTTAGTTTTAACCTAGCTATTGCTCCGTTGCAATTCTTGAATTTCTTTGAGATCATTATGACTGAATATGTAAACACACTAGAAAAGTAAGCTGTACACAGTAAGGTTGAGGAACGGAGAGAATGAAAGAGAAAATGTAGTAGCACCTGTTGATGAAGTGTGCTGTTACAGGCGCTTTATGTTAAGTTGATCAGTTAATTAACATGCCATGGAGCTTACACCTGTGCTGGTCTTCAGAGATGATTTTATATAAATCTGTTGTCAGTTGTCACTTGTGTCAAGTATTAATAGTTCATGGTAGGAGTGTTTCTTAAGGAGATGACTTTGAATAAATGAAAAAAATAATGTTTGCTGTCTGTAGTCGACGGACCGTGAGGATTGTCTGTAATGTGTAGTTATACAAGCACATCAAAATGATGCTGAATTATCATGCAAGGCGCCATATGTAGCTTTTTCTTGCTTTTGTTTATTGAACGACAATTTTTTTATGCCTTCTCTGTCAACTACAGGACAAGCAATGAAGAAAAGACAAGTTACACAAACTACCTGCAGTGCAAAGCAGATGCAAAAGAAGAGGAAAAAGGTTATGTAACGTATAGCCACATGGTTCAATGAAGCTGGGATTCCTCCTAATACTGTTTGTCTGGAGAGTTTCAACTTAATGTTAGAAGCCATTGGACAGTTTGGCCCTGGTTTACAGGGTCCCTCTCCAGATGAGATTGATGGGCCATTATTACAGAGACAAGTTCTGGCTATTAATGATTCAGTTGAAGCACTGAAGAAATCTTGTGCATTGGAAGGATGTTCTCTTCTTGTTAATAGAGGGTTTGGTGATAATGAATCTTTCGTGCTAAACTTGGCAGTCCATTGTTCGCACGGTGTGTTTTTCCTTCGTTCCGTCCATCTACCATCAGATGGAGACGATGAATCACATGTTGTCGAACTAGTTGACTCTTGTATTGAAGAAGTTGGAGAGAACAGTGTGGTTCAAGTTGTCACAGATATTAATTCAAAAATGTTGTCAGCAAGAATGCTTATTGAAAAGAGGCCCAAAATGTTTTGGACTTACTGTGCTGCAGATACCATTGGCTCAATGCTTGAAGACATTGGCAATATTCGTTTGATCAGAAAAACAATTGCTAAGGCAAGGTTTCTCACTGCTTTTATTTATGGCCAAACACATTTGTTGGCCATGACACGTCAGTTCACCAGCCAGTGGGATCTAGTTCATGTTGGGATCAGTTATTACACCACTTGTTTCTTAAACTTGAAGAGCATTTATGACAAGAGGATTGAGTTGAAGGGTATGTTTATTTCCAAAGAATGGGAGGACAGCAAATGGTCAAATGGAGCTGCGGGCAAGAAATTCTATAACCTAGTAGTTAGTAATGAGTTCTGGCATGGGGTGCTTTATACTATAAACAGTTTTGAGCCACTAGTGGATGTTCTGAGTAGGATGGGTGGCGGCGGACCCTCTATGGGGTACATATATGGTGAGCTTGCAAAGGCTAAAATAGAAATTGCCCTGTGTTTTGAGAACAAGGAAGAACATTATTTGCCAATATGGGATTGTATAGATTTCAGATTAAATTATGCCCTTAAGACACCATTGCACCTAGCTGTTTTTTATCTGAATCCATTCTTCTACTATCAATCCAAAGATGAAATTGAAGATGCGGGAATCTTCGGAGGTGCAGTTGTTGACTGTATACATAAAATGTACCAAGATGAACCTACACAAGAGAAAATTGTGCATCAATTGAATCTTTACAGAACTGGGTCACAGAGTTTCAAAACAGCTCATGTCATTCATACTAAAATGAATCTCGATCCAGGTAAGTTTCATTTGGGAGGAAGCTCTAGTTATTTCTCGGTTTGTTTGTCATTTGTTGCGGTGATGATTATTTGGAGTCCAATATTCAAGGTAACATTTTTCCTATGTTTAGTTTCTTGGTGGGAATTACATAGCGGTGCAGCAAAGGAGTTGAGCACAATGGCGATGAAGTTGTTGAGGTTAACTTGTGGCTCACTGGCATATGAGGAAAGTTGGATCGAGAAGGTAACATAGTGATACGTTAGTTTGAAGTATCTATCTGCCAATTCTTCAAGCTATCATCATCCCATATGTGTAATTATGAACTTCATTTTCTTTGACCCCTATTCAGCTTCATATTAAGAAACCTTGTTGGGTTAAACGTAAGCAATTTGAGGATTCAGTGTTTGTGACGGTAAACAGGATGATACAAGGGAAAACTCAAATGAGAAATAGAGATCCTGAACTTGCATACATTTCTGATGAAGATGAAACTTTTGAATGGCTGGTGGGCAGGTTTCGCAACTATGCTGAACAAGATGAAAATCATGCTTTTCGTACGGCACGAGCAAACATTAATGAGAAAGTAGGACTTTCAATGCAAGAAAAGAAACTATTGGACTATGATGAGTATACTTCAACTCATTGTTTTTGAGGCGTCGCCTAGACGCCGCCTAGGCGACAAGGCGTGCCCAGGGTGCTGGGCGTCGGGGTCGCCATGGCATGCGTGCGTATGGTGTCCGCCATATGAGATTAGGCGTCGATTAGGCGTGGAAAGGCGTCGGGCGAGCGCCTAGAGGCCTGTGGCGGATGCCGGAGCAGCAAGTCGAGAGGAAGACGGAATCGGGCGGGGAATCGGGCGGACACAATGAAGACTGGCGGGAATCGACCGCGTTGCGTCCGCGCTAGAAGGAAAAGGGTGGGAATCGGCCGCATATATGCTGTTGCGCAAAAACCTCCCACTCGAGGGCTTTTACCACAGGTGCGGGCCGCTGCAGCTTCACGGAGAGAGGAGAGGAGAAGAGGCGGTGGCGGCGGTGGCCTTGCTTCTTGGCGGCAGAGGCGGAGGCGGAGGCTTACCGCTCCTTGCTCAAGTCCACCGGCCACGCGCACCTCCCGCGAGTCCGCCCCTGCATCTCCTCCTGGCTGCTCGAGTCCAGCAGGGGTCCGTCCGCACCGTACCTGCAGCTCCTGCCCGTCCGCACCTGCTCGCCCGCCTCCGTCGACCGTCTACCCGTCCGCCTCGTATGCTCCCTGCCTCCTCTCCAGCCCTGCTTCCCTCCTCTTCCTCTGCTTCCCTCCTCTTCCTCTGTTTCTTTCCCTGCAGCACTAGTCATTAAGTTATATTATGTTATTAAAGATTAATTTGTGGCTATTGAGTGATGAGAGATTTCAGATTTGCTATTTTGCTACTTTACGTTGTGCACTATCACTCTGGTAGCATTATTTATTATGGTATTACATGCTAAGACTTGGTAATATTAAGGTATGATTTGCTTCTGAATTTTAGTATCATTATATATTAAGATGATCGTATGGCGTCGCCTAGGTGTCCGCCATAAACACCTAGGCGTTGTTAAGGGGGTACGGCGCCGCGTGTCGCCGCAGCGCCTCAAAAACAATGCTTCAACTGAAGAAGTGCATGAGGATTGTGATGAAGAACCACCAAGCTGCTCCGGCAGCAAGAAGACATCATCCAGTGCCTCATGCTCAAAGCGAGTGAAGAGGCCACGGTCTGGGAAAGGATTTCTATGGGACAATAAGCGCGAGGGAAGCGATGGAGAAGTCAGCCACTGTGCTCTATTGATGTTGTATGGGTTGTTGATTTCTTTTATGATCCCTGAACTGCTAGATGTTACTACTGACTTTGGATATTGTTAATCTGTTGCCCGCACTGAGCTGGGACTGATGTATGTTTTTCTGGCTGGAGCCTGAATGCTTTGCCTGTATGGTTATTCAATGCAATGCATAACATTTGGACAAGTTATTAACAGGAGCATTATTTATTCGCAGTGGCTTAGCACCCATACCACCCCGTTCAATGCAATGCATAACATTTGGACAAGTTATTAACTGATGTATGTTAGCTCCCGTTGAAGGCTCGGGATACCAGTACATGACATGGTAACAAATTGACACAAAGTACTCCACCGTTTAAAGTATACTGGTTTAGTGGTTTTGAACGACGTGCCTTTCCAGCAAAACCCTTTTACAGTAAAAAAAAATGTGACCATGTTGCTTTGCTAACCTTGGAATTGTGACATGATTGTGTTTGTATCTGATTAAGAACAAGTCGTCGACATCCTTCTATACGGGCAGAGCATCTGGTTAGCACATCGGCATATTGTCAATAATGAAACAGGAGAATAAAAAAAAATACAGACGAGGATCATTGGCAGAAAATGAATGGATTGACCAGCCAGTGGTCCTCCTGACAGCCTCCTCAGACCAAACAGCGAACTTTTGAACTTGGTCTTCAACGATACTTGTTCTTGCATGTAGTGGCGGATGCAGAACATGATTGAAGAGGGGCTGGTCTCTTCTTCTTCCTCTCTCTCCATTTTTCTTCTTTCCTCCACCTCTTCTTCTCCCTCACCCTCCCCGTATTTCCATTGATGCACTAGTTGTAGGGGGGGCTGGAGCCCCCCCAGCCCCCCCCTAGATCCGCCCCTGCTTGCACGCTCACACTAAATAGATTATTCTCTTTGTTCTTTTACATGTCGTATTAATTTTATCTTAAAATAAACATTTCTATTTTTTATCATCAGTTTCAAAAAAATGTATATGTTAATAACACACGAGTTATGTTTTTTAGATTCTGAGAAATACTTTCATAATATATAGTTTACATGATATGAAACTACATATATTTTTCTTTTTAAATTGATGATCGAAGTTAGGAATGCTTGACTTACGATACGACATGTAAAAAAATAGGAGTAAGTAATATTGTGTTTGGTTCATAGATTGAGCGCATCCGGCATGAGTTGCTCCCACATGCAAGGTAGAATGGTTTCGTCCATCGTTTTCCTAGAGAAGTGCCTAGCCCTTGGCTTGTGGAAATGTTGTGTGGAATGTCATCATGATAGATGGGTCAAACTTGCGCTGCAAACTAAACAACACAGCTAGGTTGAAAGTGATGAAGGACGAAGAAACCTTTCGTTTTTTAATATTAGAAAAAGATATAGATATAGATAGCAAATATGCCCATGGGTTGCATAGGAATTTACATCTAGCACCATCTGTTCTAATATCTTTTGGGATCAAACTTAGTACTACAGTTGAACTTGCTATATTATATTCTATCTGGTATGAGTATGGTCATGCATCAGCGGAGGGTGAATGGAATCTAAGGATGGGCTAATTCAAATACATGCACCGCTTTCCATGCTCTTTTCTCCTTTTCCTTGTAGGCCTTGGGACCGTCGAAGATGAGCATGGTGTCCTCGATGTTCGAGTACTCATCCCGATCGCCCCACCATCTCTGCACTTGCCATTGTCAGGGTGGTGTCCCTTGCTACTTCCTTCTCACCCTCTTTCGCAATCCGATTCTTGTATGTGTTGCAGTCTTTGGCAAGGTGGGTCACCGGGAAGCCATGGTTCTGGCAGGGACTGTTCATGATCTTGTCGAACTTGTCCCGATTGTTCTGCTTCTGCTTCCCGCATCCGCTCTTCTCGGCGTTGGTGACGAAGTCCCCCTTGCGCTTGCGGTCCTTCTTCCCAGATGAGGAAGGATCGGCATTGTTGTTGTTGTGGGGCTTGTACTTGTTGTTGCTGACATTGACGGCGTCTACCCCATCAACATGCTCATGAGCGAGGTCAAACATCTCCCTGACGGTGATGTTCTTCTTCCCGTCGATGTCGCGGATGAGGGCTTCATTGCCCACGCCTGTGATGAAGGCGTTCACGACATTGAAGTCGGGGACGTGGTGCAACTGGTTTTTGCACTTGGTGAAGCGCGTGATGTAGTCGCATAGACTTTCCTTCGATTCACGTTTGCACGCCGAGAGCTCCCATTGCAAGCCAGGCTTAGTATAAGCCCCCTCAAAGCGGTCGTAGAACTCTCGCTCGAGGTCGGCCCAACTCTTGATGGTGTTCTCTCCTAGATGGTTCAGCCATGTCCTGGCTTAGTCCGCAAGGAACAGGGGAGATACTGTATCATTAAGTTTGAGTCTGGTGTAGACGCGACTTTCATGGCGAGTCGGTAGTTAATGAGCCAAATCTTTGTATCTGTCTGGACATTGTACTTCTCAATGTTCAGAGCGACGAAACTTCATGGGCATTGGTGTCGCCCAAATTCTATCCCCAAATGTGGCGGATCCGATCCAATCTGCTAAGTAATCCTCCATAGGGGGCTCTGGCTCCCTGGCATTCCTTGGGTTCCTTCCGTTTGGTGAATGGTCACGTCCATTGCCAAGATGGGAGGTACGGTCGTTGCCACCCACTTGGGCATTGCATTCGGCTTGTACAAGGTTGCGAGCTTCGTTCTCATGTCATCGTGCATTGATGGTTGGGCACACATCCCTACCGCCGCCCACTCGATTGTGGACGGAATTCAAGTGAGAGTCCAGCCGATGGTTGCATGTGCCTTCCCTTGGCTGATCCTGAGCCCCCGAGAGCTGATGTCTTCGACTACGTGAAGCTGAGGCATGACTTATCTCATGTATCTGATCGGTCGTTGCAGCGACTAGCTCCTGAATCCTCAGGAGCGCTCGACGTCCTTCCTCGGTGGATGGTTGGGGCATGTCCGCCACCTCCTGAAGAGCCTCGACCATGTTTTGGTCGGTTGTCGAGTGCGGTGGAGGTGCTTGCTGAGCGTTGTTGCGGGCCTGCTGTCCTTGTGCCTCGAATGGTCCCTTGAGTTGTTGATAAAGGCGCCTGTTCTCCTCCGCCAGCATGTTGTTCTTAAGCAGAGGAGCGTGGACCTCATGGCTAGTCTTGTATAGGACCTCGTGGTCGGCATCGATGTTGACATGAAGTCAAGGGATTGATCAGGGGTGTGTCTCCTATCCTCTTCCCAGCAAGGATTGCGATCAGGAGTATTCATGTAACACTCGTGCAAATGTGAGTGGCCATCATCCTTCTCCTTCTTCCCCCCTTCGTCTAGTTGACCGAACTCAAGGACAAGCTGGTCATACTCGTCGAGGTAGCGCTGGTACTCGATAGGGTCAATGTCAGAGAGATTAGCCTCGAGACCATTGATGTTGTCATTAGATTAACCGGCTATTCTAGCTTGGTGCCTCCTTCGCTGAGGCTGCGGATGACTGCCCTGATGAACCAGGGGTCGAAGTCTTCGTCGGTGCATGACCAACTAGATTGATCTGATCCATGACCTTGAAGTTCCTTGGTACGAGGTTTGGTGGGTACCACCATGGCCTATTGAAGCCAGCTTAAATATGTCACCACCACATTCCTTAGCTCGGTTGGGAAACTAGGGAAGACAAGGTCAGGTAGCGGTGATGGATCTGCCTCTGGGACCTAGTTTGGATCATTCTAGATCTAGAGAGCCATGTCGAGTTCATGCTTTCGACCGTCATCAGCGATGACGTCGTGGGTGTAGCATCTTAGCTAATGGGCGAGGGCGAGTGGCCCTCCGTCGATCTACAACTTCCTCCAGTCTAGCAACGAATGTGCAAACTGGGGGCGGCTGTTCCTCCTCCTACTTGGGTGATTCGGGTTCTTGCAGGTGCAGGTTCCTAGTTGATCAGCAATGAAGTGTCCAGGTTGCCGAAGGTGATCTTCTCGCCTAGCTGCATCCTCTCCGCGTTGTCGTCGAACTTGAAACACAATGAATCTATATGCGGAAAGCCCCCACCTGGCGTGCCAACTACCGAAAGAATTAGTTCTGACAATACCTAATTGCTATTTGCGTAAGATGAATTAGATGGGTAGCACACAAGACAAAGGGATTATACTGGTTCAGGCACGTGGTGCACTACGTCTAGTTTGAAGTAGCTTATCTCTATTTTCGTATGCTTGATTACAGGGGCTGCTGTGTGTAGCTATCCGTTAGAATGTAGATCAAGATGGGATCCCGATTGGGAGGCCCCTACCCCTCCTTATACAATCTAGGTGTAGGGTCACACTAGATTCAATCGGCTAATATATGGATTTCCTAGTTTGTTACATGGAATGTTCTATCCTACTGCCTAGATACGATGGCATCGGATATCCTCGGAATGAGTTGATCTCCATGCTGATGGATTCGCCTGGCCTTCATGGGCCTCATTCCTCATCGTCTTCGGCCCGATAGACAGACATGGATTGGGTATTATGGGCGGTGAAGGTGCCCCGAGCCCATATATCCGATTCAGTGGCCTAGCGCGCTCTTGGCAACAAAGCATCTACCAAAGAGGGGACCAAAGAGCCAATGGAGGCAAAGCATCCACCAACGATTCCACCAACGGCCGAGCATCCACCGGGGAAGAAGCGAAGACATCCACTGTGGCAAAGCATCCGCAGAGAGGAAAGGCCATCATACTCTTGGCAGCAAAGCATATGCTAGAGAGGAGCCAGCGACAACTGCGGCAAAGCATCCGCTAGTGAAAACAAAGAAGGCCAAGCATCTGCCTTGAGAGAAGCGATAGCGGCAAAGTATCCTCTATGAAAGCCAAACGACAGCGGCAAGGTCAAGCACTACAGGATAGATCGACCATTGTGAGGAAGAGCATAGGCACACATAGGCACAATGAGAAACTCCACATGGAGCAGAACAGGATCCACCGATGGCGGCAACCATACAACGTGCAAGGGGGCCAAGGGTAGCAAGTGACGAGTTGTAGGAGATTCTTCAGCGACGCCTTCGGGAAAATAGTGACACCCAAGGGTATCACCATGGACACCACCGCCAGTGGCTATAGAGGCATCTAAGGGGGGCCTTACACCCAGAATCCAACACCGTCATAGTAGACTGAAGCATGGGGTTCTTCAACGACGCCTCCAAAGAGGTATCTAGCACCCAAGGCGTCACCATCGTCAGCTCGACCAAAGCTCGGCTGAGCTTTCAATTCGGCTAGAAACCCATGCTTCTGAAAGCAACACCCCAGGCGAGCTACCATCCCCATGAGGAAGCAATAGCCGGTGAAGGCGGATGCAGGTCCACATGACGGCCGACGCCAACGCACCAGCGCCGCTAAGCAAGAAGGTCGGAGCCAGACCTGCGCTGGCAGACTCTGTCCACGACATCGGAGCACTAACGCCACAACGCAAGGCAGCCGACGCCAGATCCGATACGGGTGGTCATGGGTCAGGCTGCTGATTGATGAGCTATAGCGGAGCCTAGGGATACTGGTGCTGGTGCCTATACCCACGCCGGCTATGGGAGCACAGCCGCGCCGCCACAAGAGAGTGCAGCCGTGCCAGATCTGGCCTAGACGAGGGACGATCGGAATGTAGCGTCGAGCCCATTTCCCGCATGGACCTTCACCTATGGCGACGGCACCACAAGTCCACAACCGCTGGCTCTCGTGGCGGATCTGGGCAGGGGCTCAACCGTAGGCAGAACGAGTGTGGCATCCAAAACTGGCGCCGACCGAAGTAGAACCCGTTGCTGACCGAAGGGAATCTTGGGGAGGGCAGGAGAGAGGGGGAAGAAAGGAAGCAGGAGGGGGGAGGCAGCTGCAGCGGCCCGCCTTTTTGAGCATACCCCACCACGAGCCGCTGCCGCAGCTCGTTCGCTGGAGGGAGCAACGGCGGCGACCTGAAGAGCTGCTTGGTGAGGTCCTCGGCGGCGGCGGGAGGTTGCCTACCCCCCCCCCCTGCTGCCTCACGAGACGACGTGGGGGTCTCCGTGTCTTTTTGTATTTTTCGCCGCTGCACTCTTGTTGCCGTGTGGCATGGAGTACTGCTCTCACTAGACCTGAGAATTGAGATAGCCCCCTAGAAGTGGTGACGAGAAAAGAGAGAAAGAAATGCGGGGAGGTGAGGCTAGGGCTGGGAAGGGGGAGGGGGTGTCATCTGGGAAAATGACGAGTATCTCGAATTTCTCTTCGCATTGAAATACATAAATATTTGAACACGTTCGATGTGCATTCATCGCCAGATGGACTACAGGTTGATTGTTCAAACAAAAAAGGAG
Source organism: Miscanthus lutarioriparius (assembly GCA_904845875.1). Classification (NCBI taxonomy): domain Eukaryota; kingdom Viridiplantae; phylum Streptophyta; class Magnoliopsida; order Poales; family Poaceae; genus Miscanthus; species Miscanthus lutarioriparius. The sequence continues at coordinate 65,704,256 of CAJGYO010000002.1, forward strand.
TTTTCTTCAAAATAACCTAGGCCACACGCCCACGCAGGAAGGAGGCACCAGTGCTCCAAATTCTCTTTTGCAAGCAGAACTTAGTGAATTTTAATAAACCTAATACAACCTTGTATTGTGTTTTAGTTCGTGCTTCACATGGTGTGTTACAAAGTTTCACTTGATGGTTCTCATTTTATTTTTCCTAACGAAATTTATGCTACTATAGCATGGAATTGGGCATACACAAGTTATATATGTAATCAGCAATTGTTGAACGAAATCCATATAGCTTCGGCCAAAGCCAGAAAAATTAAGGTACAAGAGCAGTTCGGACTGAACCCTAAACACATCATTCTGCTTCACACAAGTTATAGAACGCTGCAGATAGGGAGGCGCCAGCCCACCAGGTTGCCAAATCCATAATCTTTCATGTGATGCCAATACCAGAACACTGCTCGTAAGTCATGGACTCATGATTTCTTGCAATCTTCAAAACCAGACGGTTGCTCCACATAAACTAATTCATTGATGACTCCATTTAAGAATGCGCTCTTCACATATATTTGATACAACTTGATGTTGTGAGAGCAAGCATATGCCAATAGGATCTTTGGGGAGCCGGACACTATAGTCATGCACTCATGCACCCTGTAGCTCCTCCAGTGTGATTCTACTGAAATCTCCAGGGGAGGAACTAGAAGACTGACGATAAGTAAGGGGCTGATACACCTCCTGCATTGTTGGCCTTGCTTGAGGAGAAACTTGGAGGCAAGAAAATGCTGTCTTCATGAGAAGAACTATGTCTTCCTCTTCAGTTATTGTTGGTAGTGAAGATCGTTGGTCCAGGATTTCTTTAAGGAGCATATTTTTCTCCAGTGATGATGACGCAAGGTCATGCAAAAGATTTTCTGGGTGCCTCCCCATCACCACCTCCAAGACAATCACGCCAAAGCTATAGACGTCACATTTTCTCGGTCACAACAGAGGTGTAGGATAGCTCTGCACAACAACAGAACACTCAAATAATTAGGAATCACTCTACAGATAGTCATATATAATTCTAGATTGATAAAGAGAAAATATGTACCTGGAGCCATATAACCATATGTCCCAGCTACCGCGCTCCAGTTTGATGAATCAGGTTTCAAAAGCCTCGCTGTACCAAAATCTGAGACATAAGCCTTGAAACTAGTGTTGAGCAAGATGTTGTTGCTTGTGATATCTCGATGGATTATTGGTGGCTTACATTCATTGTGCAAATAAGCTATCGCTTGAGCTACGTCTTGCACAAGAGCAGTTCTCTTCTGCCAATCAAATTCCTTGACTAGCTCCTCATTCTGTAATATCCTATGGAGGCTTCCCTGCTCAATATAATCGTAGATAAGAAACCTATACTCTGGATGGCTGCAGTACCCATAAAGTTTGACAATATTGCGCTGTCGGATTTGTGATAAGATTTCCATTTCACTACGAAATCTTCTTTCATCATTCGTCTCTTCATCAGTGGAATGAAGCTTCTTCACAGCAACCAGCTGCCCATCCTGAAGTTGGGCTTTGTACACTTTGCTATATCCTCCGGTTCCAATGATGTACTTATCGTTGAAATTTTCAGTTGCCCTTATGATATCCTCAAATGTTAGCCTTCCATCAAAATTCCAAACACAGAGCATATCTCTTGCACTGCTAGTAGCATTTTCTTGCGGCTTTCTTTTATTACTAGCGACTATTGTAACAATTATGGTTATAGCAAGAACGGTAAAACCCACAACAAGAGCAATTGGCAGTACCAAACTAAGTAGCCTTCGTTTATGGTGACCATATGATTGAGCCGAATTCGAATGACAAGGTGGCAAGCTAGAGACATTACCGCACAGGCCATTGTTGTGAAGGAACCAGTCCACTGAAGCATTTTGAAGCAGATGTCCTTCTGGGACTGGTCCTTCCAGGTTGTTGTATGACACATCAAGCGTTGATAGGCTCACCATGCTTGTGAAAGAGGGTGGAATGCTTCCACTGAACTGGTTGTGGGAAAGGTTAAGAAACTCCAGCATCTGTAGCTGTCCAAGTTGTTGTGGCAAGGCACCACTGAGTTTGTTGCTGCTAACATCTAACATAATCTGTAGGTTTGCCAGATTTCCGATTGCTGCAGGAAGATTCCCACTGATGTACATCTAACATGTTATTATTGTTGATCCTCAATGTCTGCAGCTGGATGCAGTCACCTAGTTCGTTGGGTATTGATCCTCCCATATTATTATCAGATATATCAAGGTAGCCTAAATTGTTGGCCCACGGGATCACCGTCTGACGATAGTGAACTAGTCTCCAGACCACTAGTCTCAGACCACTAGTCTCCCAGACTAGACCACTAGTCTCCCAGACCACTAGTCTTTCAGACCAGACCACTAGTCTTCCCAGACCACTAGTCTCCCAGTCCAGACCACTAGTCTTCCCAGACCACTAGTCTCCCAGACCACTATATCGGTTGTGTCCGTACCCACACACTACGGATCGAGCTAGAAGAAGAAGGGAGAACAGAGCAAGCACGCACAATACAAGACAACAACGTTGGCCGAGGCCCTGTCTGTGTGATGGCAAATCTGAGCTCTCTTTACTGAGTTGCCTTGGTGCCCTATTTATACAACTCTATCTATCTAACTAAAGTACAACGCACATGCTGTAACAGTAACTAGATAAGTATACAGAGCTGACTCTGCGCCCATCCTTTGCATGTGCCTCTCATCTTTGCAGTGAGCCGTCTGGCGCCTGCACTCTGCAGCTGCTCTTCAGATCACAAATAGGGGGCAAAGTCGGCACCGCCTTCCCTTGCTGTATTCACACACAGCAGGCAGCTAAGTCGGTGCCGCCTTCCTCTGCTGTGTTCACACAAGGTGACAGTAGATTAGCTAACAATCTTCCCCTAATCTTACTGCTAACCCTTGCACCCCCTCCATGCCGATCATCTCCTTCAGCTCCGTGAGTCGAAGTCGTCCGAGCGGCTTGGTGAGGATATCCGCAAGTTGCCGACCAGTTTCCATCGTGCTCGGCTAGCGCAAACGTGGGTGGTTCCTCTGCACTAACGAGTAGCAGCTCTGCGTCGTTGAGCAGCCTACCTGCCGGACCTGAGGGACTGTGCTGCCGCCGACGATGTCGTCCCAGATCATGGAACCTCAACTCCTCACCTTCGTGGTAGGCGTCCCACGAACTCAAGGTGATGTCACTTGGAGATGAGGTGAACTTGATCGGGGGTGATGGAGTTCCTTCTTCCGCCGGAGTGCCCTGCATAGCACCTGAAGTGCTCGGCAAGCATCGCTTCGACGCTTGTCATAACTCCTGCGGTGTTCGGCACACTATAGGAGTGCCCACCTCGGTCTTGGAGTGGTCGGAACCACGATGAAGACGTCTTGGCTCCGCCATGGGAGTGCTCGGCACACCGTCACCGGTGGTCGCCACCACTGCAGAACCTCCCCGCTCCACTCTGGCGTGCTCGGCATCCCTCCGAAGTGCTCGACACTCCTCTCGGTGTGCTCGGCATCCCTCCTGAAGCTCGGCCTTTGCCCCGAGTGCTTTCGACTCTCTACCGCCGGAGTGCTCGGCGCTCCTCCCGAGTGCGTGACACCTGTTCCAGTAGCGTCTCCACCGCCGTGGATGACCAAGTGCTCGACGACGACGAAGGTGTTGGTGAAGCCTCCCGCTTCCCCATGCTCGGTGTGCCGGTCCCAAAGCTGCCTCCTCGTTGAACACAACGTCACGCGAGACGATCACCTTGTCTCCACGTGGGTCATAGAGCCGGTACGCCTTGGTACCCTCCGCCTAGCCCAGGGAACACCATGGGTGTGCTCCATCCTCCAACTTGGTGAGGTTCGCTTTTGTCTTCTGATGTGGCCGATGCAACCGAATGTCTAGAGGAATGACACGTTCGGCTTGCTCCCGTACCAAGCTTCGAACGACGTCTTGCCCGTTAGGGCTTTGATTGGAGCGCGGTTGAGGATGAACACCGCTGTGGTCACCGCCTCTCCCCAAAACTTTGCCGGCATCCCTTTGGCCTTCATCATGGATCGGGCCATGCCGACCATCGTCGTTCCGTCGCTCCACCACACCATTCTGTTGTGGCGAAATACGGTAGCGGTGTGATGTTGCACCACACCTTGATCCATGCGATGACGTAGCAAACTCCACCAAAGTGAATTCACCACCCGATCGGTCCTCGAGACACGGAGCTTCTTGCCGCTCTCGGCCTCCGCGCGTCTTGAACTTCTTGATCGCCATCGCCGCTTCGTCCTTGCTTTCGTTAGGAGTTGCGACCACATGTAGTGACCGCAATCGTCCACGAGTAGGAGGAAGTACCGCCGACCACCGCATGTAGCAGGCGTGATCGGCCCGCAGAGGTCGCCGTGAACTAGCTCGAGAGCTTCCTTCGCGCGATACTTGGCCGCCTTTGGGAAAGGTAGCCTCCTCTGCTTCCCGTCCAGGCAGCTGTCACATAGCTCGCCTCCGTGTTTGATGTGGGGTAGCCCTCGGACCATCTTCCCCAGCCGACCAAGCGCGTCGAAGCTGAGATGTCCGAACCGAGCATGCCACATCCACGGTTCCTCGGAGTGCCTTGCCACCAGGCAAACCGGCTGCTCTACCTTTAGGTCGAGCAGGTACAACCGGTTCAGGGACCTCTTCACCTTGGCGAGAAGTCGCTGCTCCCGGTCTCTGATCATCAGAATGCCGTCCTTGATCAGAACCTCGCTACCGTGCTCATCCAGCTGACCAATGTTGATGATGTTGGAACGCAGCTACGGGATGTAGTATACATCCGTTAGCGCGCGGTGCTCCCCGTTCTGGCATCTGAAGATGATGGTGCCGCGCCCTTGGATAGCCACCCTTGAGCCGTCACCAAATTTCACCGTACCGGTAACATCACCATCGAGCTCGGAGAAGGAGTCCTTGGAGCCCGTCATGTGGTTATTGGAACCAGAGTCCAGATACCACCGCTGCTCCTGGTCGACGCCCACATGCCCAAGATGGACTTGGGCGCGTGGTTCGTCGAGGTTGACGGTCTTCAGGGCCTTGCTAGATCCTTCCACCATCGTCGCCTCTTCCCTCTCCATGGCCTCAACGTCGTGCAGTGCATAGAACGTCGCCATAAGGATAGTGGCCTCATCCTCATCATCGGCTTTCGCCAGGTGAGCCTGAGCCTTCTTTTCCTTCTTGCGATTTGGGCACTCCCGTGCCCAATGGCCCATCTTCCCGCAACACCGACAGGCGTTGGAGTCGATTTGCTTCTTCTCCGAAGAAGCCCTACCGCGATGTTTGTCGTTGCCACCGCGACTGGAGGGGGCTGCCTTCCCGGAGTTTCACCGAGCAGCCCACTCCTCTTCCGTCAGCAGGAGTTTCCCGCTGTCCTTCGTTGCTGTCGCCTGCTCTAGGCGCTCGTCCACCGCCCGTAGACAGCCTGCCACATCCTCGATGGTGAGGGTGGACAAGTCCAGCATCGTCTCTATGGAGAGAGCGATCTAGATGTACTTTGCCGGCACGGAGTGGAGGAATTTGGAGACCGCCTCCTCTTCGTCGATGGTGACGCCATGGCTCTTTAGCTTGCTGATGAGCATCTGCAGGCGGAGGGAAAAGTCCTCCACCATTTCACCATCCTTGAACTTGCGGTTTGCGTACTCCTATTTCAGAAGCTGGGCCGTCGCCTTCTTTGCGCGGTTGGAACCGACGCGCATCGCCGCAATGGCCTCCCACGCCTCCTTAGCTGAGCTCTTCGTCCCCAAGGATTCCCTGTACTCCGCCGGTACAGCAGCGAGGATAGCCTCCAACGCTGACATGTCATCTTCTTCCACGTCGGTGCCCTTGTTAACAGCATTCCAGAGCCGTCGGGCTCTGAGCTTGACCTTCATGGTCACCGACCACTCTCCATAGTTAGTGCGAGTCAGCGTCGGCCAAGTGGTGCCGCTGACCTCCCGCACCGTGCGGACAACTACCTCCGGTAGTGGCTGGGCAGCTATGACAGTGCCACTACCATCGCCCAACTCCAAACCGTCTGTCCTTGCCATCGGTTAGAATGACGACGACGCTTGTACGGCTCTGATACCGCTTGTTGACCCACGGGATCACCGTCTGACGATAGTGAACTAGTCTCCAGACCACTAGTATCAGACCACTAGTCTCCCAGACCACTAGTCTTCCAAACCAGACCACTAGTCTTCCCAGACTACTAGTCTCCCAGACCACTAGTCTCCCAGTCCAGACCACTAGTCTTCCCAGACCACTAGTCTCCCAGACCACTATACCGGTTGTGTCCATATCCACACACTACGGATCGAGCTAGAAGAAGAAGAGAGAACAGAGCAAGCACGCACAATACAAGACAACAACGTTGGCCGAGGCCCTGTCTATGTGATGGCAAATCTGAGCTCTTTTTACTGAGTTGCCTTGGTGCCCTATTTATACAATTCTATCTATCTAACTAAAGTACAGCGCACATGCTGTAACAGTAACTAGATAAATATACAGGGCTGACTCTGCCTCGGCCACTGCATGTGCCTACAGTGCTGCAGGTGAGCCGTGCGGCGCCTGCACCTGCAGCGGCTACTGTATCACAGCAGGGGGCAAAGTCGGCGCCGCCTTCCCTTGCTGTGTTCACACACAGCAGACAGCTAAGTCGGCGCCGTCTTCCTCTGCTGTGTTCACACAAGGTAGCAGTAGATTAGCTAACATAAATTACTCAGGTTTCCAAGTTGTGGTGGTATGGATCCGGATAACTGATTTGACGATAGATTCAAACTGTAGAGGTTTGTTAAGTTGCCGATTTCTGATGGAATCTCACCGCTTAAGCGGTTAGAATCCAGTGTTAGTTCCACCAAGTTTGGCAATTTCGCTAGGGATGGAGGTATTGGGCCGGTAAACAAGTTTTCTGATAAATACAACACCTCTAGTTGGGGACAGGAGCTAAAATTCTGCGGGATCTGACCAGAAAGCCTATTGGATGATAAGCTTATCTTCACAAGCTGTGGGTACACACCAAACTGTTCAGATATATCATCTCCTGTGAGCGTGTTCCCGTCAAGTCTCATTCGGACCAAGGTCGTACATGCCTTCAAGCTCCTTGGAATAGGGCCATCAAACATGTTCAAAGGGCCATAAAAAGTTCTAGTCTGCAATGGGAGTTGTTGCTTAGGTCAAGCTGAACTATGCCTGTGATGTTTTCGAACTCATGAGGAAGGGAACCTGATAACTGGTTAGTGTAGAGGAGAAGATTCTCGATGTTTTGCAAGTTGCCAAAAGTTTTTGGTATTGTGCCAACAAGTTGGTTCTCTTCCAAGGACATGAAGAGAATTTGGAGATTTGATAGGCGACCTAGTTCAATTGGTATGGGACCTGTGAATCCGTTTTTACAGAGACCAAGCTCGCTCAATTTAGTGAGGTTGGATAAAAAGGTTGGGATGGTACCTGTAAGGTGGTTCATGCAGAGATCAAACTGTTGCAAGTTGATGAGTTTGCCTAGACCTGGAGGAATAGAACCTGTAATTTGATTCTTATATAGAAGAAACAAGGTGATCTCAGTGAGATTAGATAAAGAGACAGGGATTTCACCAGACAGTGTATTTGTGCTAAGATCAAGTTCCTTCAGATTGATGAGCCGGCCTAGTTCTGTGGGTATGGGCCCAGACAGCTCATTTGTGCTAAGATAGAGTTCTTGCAGGTTGACGAGCTTGCCTAATTCTGTGGGTATGGGTCCAGACAGTTCATTACCAAACAGATACAAGAAATTCAGCTGGGTTAAATTTCCCACCGGTTAAACTGCTGTTGCTGCAGGTTGACAAGCCTACCTATATCGTTTGGAATGGAACCTGAGACCATGGTTTGGTGAATAACAAGCCATGTTAACGATGTTAGATTGCACAAGGATGCAGGGATAGGGCCTGTGAGGTTGTTAAAGGAGACCTCAAGGAATCTGAGGCTCTGTAGGCCACCAATCTCATAGGGTATATTTCCACTGAAATGGTTGTGGTGCAAGTTTAGATACTGAAGTGAGAATGATGCACTGACATTAGCTGGTATTGGACCACAGAGACTATTGTTATGCAAGTCGATGTGTGTGAGGAAAGGGAGAGCTGAGAAGTTGAGCTCACCAAGCTGGCCACGGATACCGGCATCTGGCAGGGAGATGTTGGTCACAACCCGGCTGGTTGGGCGGCGACCGTGGCGCATAGACATACATGTGATGCCAGTCCAGTTGCATGGGCCGGTGTTGTCCTGCCAAGAACTCATCATCGGCGGCAAGCTATCAAGGGTAGATTTCCAGTGGAGCAGAGCCATCTTCTGAAATCTGAGTGGTGTGTCCCCATGTGCTTGTGAGAAGAGAAGGCATAGGTATGGCAGGATCAATAGGTGGAGGCACAGCAGAGGCCTTGAGGAAGGTTGCACTTTGTTGGATAGCATTCTCATCTGGTGTTCAGAATGTGTGTAGAAGTTGGGCAGGTGTGGAGACATGCTTGGTTGGGAGCCGATGTTTGATGGGCACTTATATGCAGCTTGCCGTGCTAAGTACTGAGAGAGTGAGAGTTGAGAGAGGGTAATGAGCGCAAATTGCAATGTCGCAATCAGCACCCGGGAAACCCTCTTTTACTGCAGTACGCAAAAATATAAGTAAGCAACTATTGCAGAAGGACTTCCATTTGATGATTTGATCGAATGATTGGAGACAATCATTATATTCTTGTATCTGGAGACTATTGATTGCCCTCAAACGTGAAAATGATTCCTAAGGTTGATATAAATAGCAAAAAACCTCCCAAAGCTGCCTGGAAATTATATGTGTCCCCAAGGACAGTGGGGGCCTAGGAGTGTTGAGCTTGTCTATCCAAAATGAGAGCCTACTGCTTAAGAACCTTCACAAAATTTTCAACAAGCTTGATCTTCCTTGGGTGCATCTGCTCAGGAATTTTCACTATCCAATTAATGGTAGGCTTCCGGTCAATAATAGAAAAGTGTCCTTTTGGTGGAAGGATGTGTCCAAGCTGCTGACTTCCTATAAGGGTATGGCCACTGTTATAGTAAATGATGGTTCTTTCTGCCTTTTTTTGGCATGACCTTTGGAATGGTAAACTACCAAGCCAAAATTTTCCAGAGCTCTATCACTACGCAGAGTTCTTTGACCTCTTCCATTTTACCTCTTCTGGAATATGCTTTTGCTCAGTCTCAACAGCTTTCAATTCTTTTAAATTGTTAGGATCGATGTGTGTACCTCTGTGTGTGTAACCGTAGATCCAGGGACAACCTCTTCCACTAGAGTTCCTCTAGTCGCCCTAGGACAGTAGCGTCGTGACCTCGCGGACACCGGTGGCGAGGTACAGTGGTGGCGGTCGTGACGCTGCAGGGGCGACAGCAGAGGTTGGTCACATCCCGTCGCTGGCAGCGCTCTTTAGGATCGGATTAGGGTTTCTCTGTAGGTGGATGGCGGCTCCGTTGAACCTCGTTGTCCGAGCCCTCACCCCCACCTTCCTTTTATGTGTGCTGTGCGACAGGGGCCCACCAACCGGATTAGGGTTGGGCTCCCCCGATCAGGGAGCAGAGATAAGGGCCCAATAGGCCGTTGGGCCTATTGGTGGAGATCAACTAACATAAATATCGTAGTTTTGCAAGAAGGAAATGGTCTTTGGTGCTATATTTGGGATTCTCAACTATTTGCTTCCAACAAGGCATCAGTTCTCAACTATTTGCTTCCAACAAGTCCTATTCACATCTCTCTGGCTCCAGGCAAGTGCATCCTGTCCAGTCGTGATTATGGAAGTCCTCTTGTCAGCCCAAACGTAAAGTCCTTTTCTGGTTACTGCTAAACAATTGGCTTAGCACCCGAGAACTTCTAAAGAGAAAGAATATGGCAATTGAGGATTACAATTGTGTGCTCTGCCACTTGCTCCTGAAGAAATGTTGCTCCATCTTTTTCTGCACTGCCCTTTTGCTATGGCATGTTGGAATATTTTGGGTCTAGCCCCACTAATCAGGTATGATCTACTGGAGACCCTTTCATGCTTCAAAGAGCAGCTTCGATTACCGTTCTTTATGGAGATCATAGTTGCCATGTGTTGGTCCATTGGTCGGCCAGGAATGGTAGCATCTTCAGAAATTTATAGCATTTAGTGTTGTTGACACTCAAATTGGGTCCAAGCCAATTTAAATAGGCCCATGACAGTTTTGGCCCAATCTAAGGAAAACTCCATAAAGCGACATGATAATAGTACCACATTGGTTTTTCTATGGGATAATACCACCCCTACCCTTTATAAAATAAGGGGTACATGACCGATTGAGTTCCCATCTATCCAATCGTCAAACAAATCAATCTACTACATCTACTCCAATCCTTTTACTCTCTTCTCCAACCTCATGCATGTTCGTCACTTGATCCGATGACTAAGGATGGCGCCCTAGGCTTGCCAGCCGACCTAGGGCAACCTGGCGACGTCCTTGCCCTAACGGGGTCCCTCCCAAACGAGAGCTTCGATGGTTTCTTTGCTAGTTTGCCTGAAAACTAGCCGGTTCTTCGTCACACAAGCACGTTGGTTATACTTTGGAGGTTTGCTTGTAAACCTCTCCATTCCTCACCACGAAAGAGTGACTTACTTGCTGCGTTCTTCGGTCCATAGTGGCCCGGGCGTCCAAGGCCCTGCTGGTTTGTGATTCGGATCACTTCCGATGTCAACACACTTTTTGGCAACTCCATCAGGGATGAATTTTTGCTTCGGCTCTACTTTGTAGCCAAATCTCCTTGCCCAAGCCCTACTCCTCGCTGATCTATCTTTGTGTGCTCGCCATTACCATTGCATCTAGCCCAAAAGGCTGATCGCATCTGGTTTTGACCCCTTGTGATCTCGCTTGCAATTTTGCAACATGTTGCGCTTGCTATTTCATGGAGTACCGAGGTGTTGCATCACAATATTACTACAATCATTCAGAAGTACAACTTGCAAATACATCTTATGATTCTAATAGTTATTTTACAAGTGATATGAACTCTCATGTTGGTGTTGCTAGTTATAATGATACTAGATATGTTACATCGACTAATACTTTTGTTAATGCTCCTCATAATACACATCATGATTATAAATATTACGGTCAAGAGCCGATGTCTGCTATGAATTCTTTGAATTTTGATGCTACTAGCAACATACAACATGTAAATCTTAATTCATCGGCTATAAGCTCACAATATGTGGTTTGACCACAAGACATGCCTATGAATGAGAGAATTGGTTATGACAATGCTAATTATTTAGCTAATTGCTCTCAAAATTCAGCACCATATGCAATGCTCGTATTCATAATTTGGTTTTTTATGTTACTCCCAACTTGAGCCGAATTAATAAAAATTCAGTAAGGTATTTAAGTGCTAATACTCATGATTCGGTTTCACGTGTTACTAGTAACCATAGCCGAATCGATGAAAATTCAGCACCTTATGCAAGGATCAATGCCCATAATTCGGCTTCGTATTTTGCTCATGATCATAGCCGAATTAGTGAAATTTCAGCAAGGCATTCGGGTGCTAAAACTCATGATTCGGCTCCACAAGGTGCTAATAATTATAGCCGAATCAATAAAAATTCAGCAATGTGTGTACATGCTAACAGGGATGATTCGACTTCATATGTTGCTCTTAAATCAAGCTGAATCGATGTAGATTTAGCCCATGCTAGAAATCCAAATGGCTCCTCTAAATGGAAGGTGCCCGCTTATCATAGACCGTACCCATTATGCTATGATTACTTGAAAACTCTTGATGGTTGCTAGGTACCTGATTTTTATGAATTTAGTGGTGAAGATGATAACACCGCTATAGAACACATTAGTATATATCTCTCATAGCTGGGTTTTACTGATAAAGAAGACTATATGAGAGTGTGAAATTTTTGTTTATCTCTTACTGGTATTACCTTTGCATGGTTTACATCTTTGCTTCGATGTACTGTTAGTTCATGGTCTGAACTAGAGGAGCAATTCTATGAATATTTTGGAAAGACTAATGAGAAAAGGCCGATTACAATTGAGTCATCAGCTAAAAGAGGATTGCTAGTGGGCATGAAAAAAGAATTGATTCGGATGTAAGTAAAGGTTCGGCTACAAAAGCAGAACACCACAATATCCTTTCTCGAATCAATCACATATCAAGAAACAAGTCCTGCTATAGAAAAGCATGAGAAGCGCAAGAAAATAGCTAGACTTGATTTTTCAGGAGCTAAAGGGGTTGTACATTAATCTAGTGATTACTACATCATCATTGATGGAGCTCAAACCCCTACAAGCAACAAAGGAGGGCTGCCTGCCTGCTCAGAATTGGCTGAGCCGACTTCAAAGTCGGTTGAGCCGATTGCTGCCTGCCCTGAGTCGGCTAGGCTGACTTCTTAGTCGGCCAGGCCAACTGCCCCTTGTTGACACTTCTTAATGTCGCCACTAGGTTTATGTCCCTAGCAACGGCGCTAGAAATGTTTGCCGATGGTTCGTATGTGTGTATATAGGAAAGGGGATTCCGCAAGCGCACAGAACTATCATGTAGCACTTCGCTTGGTGAGTACCAAGTGTTGAATTTATATTTTCCCAAAGGAAGGTGAGAGGACGGGCACTGTGGTTAGGTAGACTAAGTACGTATGTCTAGCAACCCGGGAGTGATGAGGGTAGTATGGATGATGGATGGGAAAAGATAAAAAGGGATGATCACACAAATAGAGGTAACTAGAAGTGTAGTGTAGCTGAGTGTAAGAACTAGAGTATGTAATCTTAAGGCAACAAAAGTAACTCAATGATAGTGAGATCGTCCTTAGTACGAGGGGTGTAATTGCATTGGATTTAACCGAACATGAAGCACAACGAGCCCTACGTTTTAATAACTAGACCCAACATGGTGGAATACAGAGGAAGGACAGGGTTGTCACCACCTGCCAACTACCACAATCTATCCTATGATCTAGCCGTACCTACAGGCAAGATATAGCCTAAGCACTACACTTAATCTATAAACTCGCTGTTTTGATCCAGACGGTAGAACAAGTACTAACGATGAACGGACTAATCACTAAGATAATAATGATGCAAATGCCAAAGTACGAGCACCTAAATAAAGTACTTAAACTAAGCAAAGCTATATTACTGAATGAAGTACTTGACAAAGTAAAGTACTAAATAAAGTAAATGCTAAAAGAAAGATTACAAGAGGAGCTATACCAGGCCAGAAGACTCTTCTGGACTTCGAGGCGAGCTCTGCTCTACTCTTATCACTACTAGCTAGCTACTACTTCTAAGCTACTACTCTTGGAGAGCTTCTAAGAGCTTGGAACACTTGGAATGCTTGAGAGCTGCTGAGTGATGATCTCCACCGAGCACCCCAACCCCTTTTATAGTGTGTAGAAGGCATGGGGTTACTTGTAGGCGAAGATGAGGTGGTGGAGAGGCGGTGGGGCATCGGCCGATGTTGGCCATGGTTGGCCTACTATCCATTGCACCGCCTCACCATGCAACGGCGATGGATGGCCTCTAGATGGTGGTTGCATGGCAGGTAAGTCGGTTTCCCAGCTGGTGAGGTAGTTGTTGGTATTTATTAACGCACAAAGATAAATCTGCAAGCGCATGGATACCGCTGTAGCTTTCACCATGAAGTATTCCAAGTATCATATCCCTAGGAAAACGTGTGAGACTAAATGTGGTCTAACTTAACTAAAGGTAGCAACAAGGTTAGGATAAACATGCGCATAGAGAGGATAACAAAGGTTCTCTTGTTCTGACTTCGGTAAGCTATGTCTTCTACTATTCAACTAGAGACATTACTTAAGGAAAGACACCAGCAGAGGATGCTTTTCTTCATAACCTGGTCCTACTTGGCCTACAAATGGGAGGTGGACTATAAAGGATTCAACGAGGCTATAAGAGTCACCCTCGCAAGCTACCACCGATCTGGAATGTAGGGTGCATCCACGATTAACCTAAGTCTAAGCACCACGCTCACACTTATGATTAATACTTTACTCCCCCTAGGACAGGAATAAAGCACTCATAGAGTCATGATCCTGATGAACAATATAAACAAGATGCTTACTTGAATCAGAAGTTGATTACCAGAGAAGTCTCAGAAGCAAGCTCAAATAGAACTTGGATCCACCAAGGTACAAGCCATAATGAGAGAGCACTGACAGGCCGACGCCTCCTCCAAACTCTTCCCCCACTCTCTATCTCACTATTATTTATAAGACTAGATCCTATGGAGGACTAATCTTCTCTTGATTGCTGGCTCGATCTTGAAGATATGAATTAGGGTTTCAGGGATGGCTTTAGGGAGGGGGGTAGGGGCTGCTATACATAGGCTAGAACTTCAATCGTGAGCCCTCGGATCAAATCGACTTGAATAAACGGCGTAGATGCAATCTAGGAGCCAGTGGAGAACCGACATAGCAACGGGTGCTGACAGTTGGGCCACAGGGGCTGGCCAGCCTGTAGGTGGGGCCGGCTGGCCCCACCTGGCTACGCCTCGCCCTCCACTTCGGTGAGGTGTCCTCTCGAGTCTTTTGGAACCTTCTAAGTTTGTTTTCGCTGTGGATAAGCACGATTAAGTCTGACATCTAGGTCCACCCAGATAATTTTCTGGATAAACCCTACAAAAAATACAGATTCACCAAAACTTATAGAATTTGTTAGTTTAAACCCCTAGACCTTCGTTGGAGATTATATTTGTGCCCTTATACACGTTATATTGATGGTTTATAATGGTTGTTAACTACCATCAACAAACTCAGTAAATGGATCAGGAGTTGCATGGATGCTTTCACTCCTCAAAAGTACACATGCGTTCAAACAAGAATTCTCCTCTGAATTAGAATAAACCGATCTGACTCTCAAATACCCATATTACCTTCAACCATGGGGCTTCTTAGCCTTCACTTGGGTCTTGAGCAATTGAAAGACAGAACGATCAAGTCAAACACTATGTCTCAAGTTCTTTGTTCCACCATTGTTCTAGAGTTTTTATAAATTTTCAAGATAAAACTCAGAGATTCCATTGTATGACACTATCAAGTCTCTCAATATATGTGGTATTTGTGGATCCTTACCAAGGCAATAATGATGTTGTGCCTTTTTCTCTTCCTACCACTAAGGCTTATGTGGAGTTCATAGGTAGGGAGAAAGCTAGAGTATACTTGCAATGCATATATTGTAAAGTCAAACTACGGATCCAAAGAGAGTTGAGTCATACAATCAAATCAAGATGTGCATGTGTGTGGATATATGGTGGCTAACCTAATTCTATTATGCTCCTTGAAAACATATCTCTCTTTTGAAACTTGGAAATAACTACTAGAGAACATGGGTTATCTTATTCATCTGTCTTTTTTCAGGTGGGCATCTAAGTACCCATTGTTTTAGATATCTCGGACACTTTTGTGGTCATTTTTTTCAACTTTTTTTCTTTTTTTATGAATAACTTTTACATAACCCATGTCTCTTTTTGGCAATAGAACTTTGAGAGAGATATCAATAAGAACTTGGAGCATTTATTTGGTGGATGGAAAACCTATCAAGCATGTTTTTGTGTTCACTCTCAGTGTAGGAGTAAAACATTTTTGGGTGAATCTAGATGGAAGGCATGTTTTTGTGTCTACCACTAGTGTAGGAGTAGTGCATATGTGGGTGGTGTGTATGTGATCTTGATTTTAAGAGCATGACAAACCTCTCATAAGGGTCAACAAAGCTTGACAAAACTCAATGCAAAAGCAAGCAGCATATATGTGAAAGTTTTCCTAGCCTAGATAACATGTATGGTTCTGGTGGGAATTTAAGCTTTGTCATACAGGAACTCATCATGTAGCATTTTTATGTTTTTCAAAAGATAAATCTCCAGAACTTAAGTGTCACTTGAAACAAGATAAACAGCAGCTCAGACCTTCTTATATCATATCTGTCAATTACCTAGACTTAGATCAAGCATATGCTACCCATGAGTTTTTAGTTCAGAGTAAATCCTTATATCAAAGCAATCTTATCCAAAACTCAGGAGAATTCAAGGCTAAAAACTTGGTACTTGAAAGGAATTATAACAGAGTAACTATTCATCATTTCCATTTAAGAGATTATTTTGAGTCCTCTTTATTTTATTCAGCTCTTAAAAATAAATTAAAGCAAACTAGACACACCTTTTTATTTTGTTTTCATTCATCATTTTTGTTGACTATTAAAAAGAAACTAAAAACTAAAATGAATTGAAAGAATACTTACCTGGATACATGGGAGTACTTCTCCCCCAAGCTAGCTCTTTCGGTGAGGGTTTGGTGTTGTAAGTTCTTCAAACCGGACTTCTCCTCGTGAAGTTCATTAATCAAGTACCTCGATTCGCTCTGAAGATGAGGACTCTTGAAGTGGCGCCTCAAATGGTGATGTCACCTTCTTCCACCAAATCCATCTTGGTTTTGAGTTTTGATTTTGGTTTGATAGGTTCAGAACACTTGTAGAAATTGGGGGATCGATTTTTCCTGCACTTTGCTTGAAGTGTGTCCTGCTTATAAAGACAAGGTAGAGATCAAGTGCATGGGCTCTGTTGGTGGGAAAACACCAACAGAACCAAAACTTTACTTATTCATCTCTATCCTTAGGCACATTGAACAAGATGAAGTCGATGTTATGTGCTTTGTTCAATTATAACATGGGTGATAAGATCAGAAGATTGAGCATGAATATACCATTTGAAGATATTTGGCCAAAAGGGTTGAATTTCTTAACCCATAGAAGGATTGTCTATCTGTGAATAATGTACCAATCTTTACATGATTATGACTATCATCTTCCAGAGATAAGATGTGCATTTTTTAGCTCATTTGGTTAAAACTATAAGATCAAGAAAGTGGTGCTAGTAACAAGCTTAAAGAACTAAACATGTTGAGTTAATCAGATTGGATCAAGTAAGTTGTAACTAGAACATGTTTATTTCTTGTTTATGTGCCTACCAGAATCAAGGAAAACATTTTAAATAATGACCATTTACCTTAGGATGTTACCTTTGTCATTAGAGCATGATGACACCATGTGACGAAGGGTAGATGACTTATGATGGTCCTTCCCTTTTTACTTGAAGTTTTCCTTGTTCGGCCAGCCTCACAGTTATGAGTTTCTTGTTGCCTAGATTGCACCCTTCCTTTCTCATCCTTTTGTCATGCTATCTTTTTGCTCTTCGATCTCGCCATTTTGTTGGACCTTCCACCTCACCCTTTGTTTTATGCCTCAATGATTTGTTTTCACAAATGATCTCCTATTGGTGAGGTCTTATTAGGTCCGTTGATCAAGACCTCTCCTTGCATTTAGCTTTTCTTTGCATCATCTGATGAGATGAGGATGTGACAAGTTGCATGTTCTTCTCTCGTCAACCTCTCTTTGATTGTTGTTGATTCTTGGTTGACGAGATGTTGTTTATTGGAGCTGCAGACTTGAGTTCCTCCATCCATGATGAATGAGCTATGTCTTCTTTTCACAAAGTTATTGGAGTTCATCATGTGCCTTGCTTCATCTTTGATTTGAATTCATCTCATGACTTACCCAAATTGAATTGAGGATTTTTTACAGGGGTTAGTCCAACAAAATATCCAATATCTACTGAATTATACTATTGGCTCAAAAATCAACCTAGACACCACGTCTAATTTGATTTGGGAATGCATTTTAACCTAAGCACCATGCTTAATTTAAAAGCCTTTGGAAGTAAAATCAGCACACCTTTTGGTTCAAGAATCAAACTAGACATCTCATCTAATTTAATTCAGGAAAATAATTTAAACTAAGCACCATGCCTAATTTAAAAGGTGTATGAAAACACTTCAAAACCTACGCATAATATAGTAAACAAAGGTAGCATGAAAATACTATAGAGATTTATTCAGATAGAGATGAAAGAGCATGATTGTTGTTTAGAAAATTAAGCATGGCTTGAAGGTAGTGACAACCAAAATTAGCAACATGGCATAAGATTTTTTAGAGAAGTCCATCCCCCATACTTGAATTTTGCAAACGCAAAATCAAGTTTGGATGGATGTGATTAAATGTTGCACGATAATTGGTTGGACATACCTTGCGTTGTCATCCTTCATCCTTTTTGCTTCAAACCTAGAATGGTTAGTGACAAAAATACCAGAAGGAATATTTTCACAGTTATATTTGTATGCTCATTTCACAAGGGCATTACAACAAAATGTGAAGGTTCATGTTATCTCCCGAAAGTGCTTGTTTTAGTATAGAAGCTCATCCTTTGGAAACCTTCAAATCACGCTTTAAGTTGGTGAGGTAGTTTTCCCTCCAACACCAACCTTTGGGTGCCTATCTCAGGATTCATGCCAATGAGATTTACAATATTTATGATAAACAAATGCATCTATAACCACCCTTTCAAAGTCTTTATGAACAGGGAGTGTGAGGGGGTTGAAGATCTCATGTGTGGCAATGGAGAGACCAATTGGTTCAGGAGATTTCTCATGTGAGCATGGATTTGATGAGGTGTTCATGAAATAACTTTCATGCTCATCTATGTAATCTTCCTTTTTAGACTCTAAGGTTGTTTCTTCATGAATGTCTATAGGCGGAAACATTGTCTTCATCATTCTATGCCTATGACATTTATTGGACTCTTTATTGTCCAAGAATTCCCATGGATTGGTAACTCTCGGGTTGATCTTGTCTAAGGCCTCGTCCATCCATTCAGTGGTAACGTCACATAAGTTCTAATATCCTCCATCCATTGTTGTTGCTCTTCTTGGTCTTCCTTGTGGCCTTCATGACTCCTATGCTTTGGGTGTCTTGGTGGATTTCTAGGATCATCATGAGTCTCAGGAAAAAGAGCATCATAAGAGGAATCATCGGGGTCAAGGATGGGTTTGAATGAGACATCTAATGTGGGCATAGAAGGGGTGAAGATAGGAATTGCTTCTAAATGACTTGGCTCTCCTTCTATGGGTTCACTAGACATGCCATCCTTGAATTCTTTCCAATTTCCTACATGGAAATAAGGACACTTTCTAAGAGATCCTTTCTTGAGAGAAATTAAATTATATTCGCTCAAAGGTCTCTTGTGGAACTGGAAGTTTAAGCTTGTCCCAAAATCAGCATAAAAAAGATCATCCTCACAAGAAATTTGACAAGGTTGAATTTCTTCTTCCCTTGGAGGATTTTGGGGTATTGATGGTTCAGGATTGACAGGTAAATCTTGGGATTGGAGTGGTTGTGATTTGACTATAAAAACTTTTCTTTGTTTGGTAGGTGATTCCTTCTCTTCCTCAGGGAGTTGAGTATGAGCATAACATTTCCCAATCTCCTTGCATACATCCTACGGTTCGACTATATCATTGTTTAGCTCTTCTTGTCAAAAAGAACAGAAACAACTTCCATCTTAAGGTTTCGTCAGACATGGTAGCAATACACAAGAATGCATAGGTCTGTGCAAACTCTTGTAGGTGTGAGTATGGGTTTTCATTGCCTACTCCTGAGAAGGACTGTTCCTGAATCAATTTTATTAAACCCGGGCGCAGCTCATAGCCAGGTGTTAAGATAGGCTTTGAAGATTTTGGTGGCTTTAGGCTTGTGCTCGTAGGTTTAGCATATTGATAGATAGGAGTGGAATCCATAGTGAAAAGGAAAAGAATTAAAGAAAAAAGATAAACGATACAAGGTTAAGCTAGGTTTGTAGTTAATTCAGCAACCGTTTCCCCAGCAACGGTGCCAGAAAGCTTGTTGGTATTTATTAACGCACACAATAAATCCACAAGCGCACGAATACCACTGTAGCTTTCACCCAGAAGTATTCTAAGTATCATATCCATGGGGAAACACGTGAGACTAACTATGGTCTAACTTAACTAAGGGTAGCAACAAGGTTAGGATAAACAGGAGCATAGAGAGGATAACTAAGGTTTTCTTGTTCTAACTTTGGTAAGCTATGTCTTCTACTATTCAACTAGGGACATTACTAAAGGAAATAAACCAGTAGAGGATGCTTTCCTTCATAACCAGGTCCTACTTGGCCTACAAACGGGAGGTGGACCACAAAGGATTCAACGAGGCTATAAGAGTCACCCTCGTGAGCTATCACCGATCTAGAATGTAGGGTGCATCCATGATTAACCTAAGTCTAAGTACCACACTTATACTTACGATTAATACTTTACTCCCCCTAGGACAGGAATAAAGCACTCAAAGAGTCATGATCCTGATGAACAATATAAACAAGATGCTTACTTGAATCAGAAGTTGATTACCAGAGAAGTTTTAGAAGCAAGCTCAAATAGAACTTTGATCTGCCAAGGTACAAGCCATAGAGAGAGAGCACCGACAGGCTGGCACCTCCTCCAAACTCTTCCCTCACTCTCTATCTCACTATTATTTATAAGACTATATCCTATGGAGAACTAATCTTCTCTTGATTGCTGGCTCGATCCTAAAGATATGAATTAGGGTTTCATAGATGGCTTCAGGGATATAACAACCCGAGTTCGTTGCAACCTAGGCAACCATTTTGATTTATCAAAAGAAGCCAATCACCAACCATCAATGAAGACTTGCACCGTGAAACACAACACTCGACATCGAGGACATCCATTCAATGACTTAGTCAATTTAGCAAAGATAGGGAATACTAGACCATCCGCTAGTACACCAGACCATCCGATAAGAGTCAGGGCAGCAGAGCTAAGTGGAAATTAAGCTATTTCTTAATTATGGACTTGGACCCACATATTAGCACAAGTTGAGATACTTCACCAGCTGAAGGAACACCCTCTCACTCACCCTCTCACCTATCCACTCATGTGCAAACACTCTCTCTCTACCTCTTAAGAATAAGGAAGAACCCTAGAACTAGAGAGAGAAAGGAATGAAGAGAAGATTGAAGGAGGAAAAGAGGAAGAAGAAGAGAAGCATCAGCACCTCCCCATGGATTCCATCAACCTCTTCAACATAGTCATGGTGAGCTCAAGAGAGTAGCTCCCATTTTGTGGATTTCCCTAAAGTAGTTAATGTGTGGTTTTGATGGAGGTTGGAGATGATGGAAGCTTGGATGGAAGAAGAGTTGGATCTTCAATCCTTAGGCTATGGAAGCTCTTGATCTTGGAGCCAAGGATCTCTATCTCAATCTCAAGGTTTATCTCTCATCTGATGAGTTTTGGTTTAATCCCTAAGCCTTGAGCCACACTTTGTGAAACTAGCTTATAACCCTACCATAGTCAGCCTAGTAAGCCACCTAAACTACAATAGAAGTGTTTGGCACATGCAAGATGCATAACTCCACAAATCTAATCTTGAAACCTAGGATTTACTTGGAGCATACATTATGTCGCCCATGTGACGGAGTGTCCATCAAATTGACAGAGTGTCCATCAATCCATAGGAAACTACTAAGGAACCTTATCCCCCATCAGCTTAGCATAGCAGAGCATCCATCACCCACGGTGGAGTATCCGTTGAATTATAGAGAGCAGTAACCCAGCAACCTAAGAACACCCAATTCATACCAGAGCATCCATCGATTGACCAGACTATCTGATGTGGATAGAGAACCCTAGTAATGCCTAAGTCCCCAAACCTATCGAAGTCTTCATGAACTCCACAGAGCATCCATAGATCAGTACAAAGCCAGATCAGAGACAACCCATCTCAGTATCCAGTACAGTGGAGTGTCCGTCGGTAAAACGAAGTGTTTGCCAGTCACCGGAAGAGTGAGCTAGCTTAAGCAACCTACTCGAGTAACTAACCTACAACCAAGAGACCTTAGTCATACCCAATGCAGTAGTAGAGCCACAGTTAGATTTCTCTCCTTAAGTACTAAGGTAGTGTTGACGGTAGTTAACGTTCATCATAAACCGTCAATATAACTTATATAAATGCATAAAAAGGATCACCAACATAGGTCTAGGGGTTTAAACTAATAAATTCCATAAGTTTTGATGAATCTGTGTTTTCAGCAGGTTTATCCAGAAAATCGGCAAGGAGGACCTATTCGTCAAAGTAAATCATGTTTATCCGTAGCGAAATCGACGTGGGAAGACTTTAGAAGACTCTAGAAGGCAAACCACCAAAGTGGAGGGCAGGTGGCTGCCATGTGGGGTTGGCCGGCCCCACTTGTAGGCCGCCTAGCCCCCTAGGCCCACCTGTCAGCCCATCCTTTGAATGTCGGTTCTCCACCTCCTCCTAGATTGCATCTATGCCGTTCTTTCAAGTCGGTTTGATCCGAGGGTCCAGAATTGATGCTCTGGCCTATATATAGCAGCCCCTACCCCCCTCCCTAGAGCATCCCTAAAACCCTAATTCATACCTCTCATTCAGAGATCAAGATACACCAGGAGGATTAGGTCTAGACTCTCCAATATAGTAGATTAGTAGCTCGAGAGTGAGGGTCGAGTTGGGCTCATGCTCAAGTTCTGGATCTAGTCTTGGAGGCTCGGCAAAGCCTTATATCTTCACTTCCACATCTTGTAAGACTTATTATAAATTCATCATATTCCTATCTACATGGCTATGCTTACTTTTAATATGTATCTTGCTTAGTTGAGGTTATTATTACTTTTGTGTGCGGGTTCATAGAGCGCTTAGCCTACTTGTTTATCGATTGGGCTAAGTAGCCGAGCCTCATGTAAGCATGGTGCTTATACGATGCTCTGCCTGTGAGTACACCCTGTTCTCTGGTTTGGTGGTAGCAGCGGGAGGTGATAGCCCCGTCTATCCTTTGTAGTCTAGTTTGAATTGAGTAGGTTCTTAAATTGTAGGACCGTAGTCACGTCGGTAGAGTCATCTATTGTGGGTACTCTATCGTCTAAGCGGCATCCCAAAGTGCACAAGAGTAGAGTTAGTCTTAACTATAGTTAGATGTATATATACTTTGACCATGTAATAAGAATGTTATAGGAATCTACCTCACTCGTTGCTCTCCCAAGTTGACTAGTTTACGTTATCTTATAGATCTACCCCCTGAGTATCATTAACCTTAATTCCTATCATTACCTTCAGCCTTGCTCTAGCCACGCTGGTATGTTGACTGATAGATACTCCTTTTATATTCAATAAGTCTTTACTCCATTGTTTCCCTATTGTAAAATATAAATAACGATACCTGGAATACGCCCGGTAAAATGCTATAATGGTATTCTGTGTGCTTGCGGAATTCTTCATATTCTATTTGTGTTAATAAATACCAACAGGTAGTAACCTAATCCTATGCACCCATGTTCCCCCTCATCGTTCCGATCGTCGATGTATTCCTTAGACAATCTTCCGTATTCTTTCAGGAACGTGCGTGAGACTTCGTTGTCAGCTTCTAGATGTCTGAATGGTAACACCATCAGGCAGGCACCCCACTATTATAAACTCTACTTTGGATACTTACCAAGTTACATTATGAGTTATGCATTACATGTAGTCTTGGGTAATGATCACTCTTATACTACACCTAGAGTAGCTTAATAATCTGTAGAAGCCTCTCATCTAAACAATGGGAATGGGAACGCTTAATGCTTATTGCTTAGTTGCTTGTACAACGGTAGAAGTAGAGCATGAGAAGGGAACTCATACTCGCACGTGTAGGATGCTACACCTGGATAATTAACTACTAAAATCAATGAGGGTACAACTTGACTTACCTAACTAATCTGGCTAAGGACTAATATCCCTAATATGGTAATCTTGATGATAACTTGGATATCTTGCTCATGTGAGGGGTAGGTCGTCGTGAGTGTGGGATCTCAGGCGACGTAGCCCACGGAGCAGTAAGGACCATCTATTGGGATTTGTAAGTCTGAGTAACCACCCATACAAACCGCATGTCATGGATGGGGTCGATAAGCCAAGTAACTAGTTGCAACATGTTTATCCGTGAAACTGGCAAGGGGGTGGCATTGGTTGGGAATGTCTAGGACATTGACTAGGAACCCAGCCGAACCTTTCATGTGACACTCGGGCCGGATTAGGGTAAGGTTGGAGACATGAGGCAACCTTATCTCTGGTGCACGAGATATGGAGGTTCATCCCGTTTCTCCATGTGGGTATAGTTGTACATCTCTGTAGAGTCTCGAAAGCCTGGAGTCCCTCGGGACAGAACTATATGGTTGTTCTTTCTTTCTATACCGATGGTAGCATGAGTAATGGACTATGAGCACCTTTGTTATAATGATAACTACCTTTACTTCTATGTTGAGCATAGCATGTCATACTCTTAATGAGCATCATTGCCTTCCACACTTATACAAATGCCCAATAACTACCCTGTGCATCCACCAAATATTATATGTTGGAATTAAGTCCTGCGAGTACGGAATGTACTCACGGTGTAGCCATTAAGTTGGTTTGTAGGAACGTTGTAGATCGATGGAGGTTGAGTCTCCATCACCGCTGCCTAGTAGCATCAGGGAAGGGCAACCCTGAGTATGCTACATGTTAACTCCGTAGTCTTGTTTGAGCGACCTTGAGTGATTACTTTAGAATGGATTCTGGATCTTGTCCATTGGTTGGACCGGATCACGTAATTTATGTAAACTCTATCTTGTAAGCTTTTCTGTATAAGTTGTTTGAGCATTATCCATTAGACTGTGTCGGTTTGGTATGTGAACTGTTGTGTGCCACTCAACCTGATCCTGAAGAGGAGTTGCTTAGTGCGCTCCTAGGGGCCATGCGATGTCGTTTTGCTTAAATTGAGCACGTCAAGTGGATGACACTCGATTTAGGTAGATTATCGCGATGGGCACCCCACAAGGGAGGGGGTAGAGGCTGCTATATATAGGCCAAAGCATCAATCCTGAGCCCTCGGATCAAACCGACTTGAATAAATGGCATAGATGCAATCTAGGTGGTGGTGGAGAATCGACATAGCAAAGGGGGGCTGATAGGTGGGCCCTAGGGGCCGGCCGGCCGCACCTGGCGGCGTCTCGCCCTCTGCTTCAGTGTGGTGTCCTCTTGAGTCTTCTGGAACCTTCTGGGGTTGTTTTCGCTGTGGATAAGCACGATTAAGTCTGACATCTAGGTCCACCCTGATAGTTTTTTGTTTAAACCCTGTAGAAAATACAGATTCACCAAACTTTTAGAATTTGTTAGTTTAAACCCCTAGACCTTCGTTGGAGATTATATTTATGCCCTTATACATGTTATATTTATGGTTTATAATGGTTGTTAACTACCGTCAATAGCGGTTTGGAGGTCGGTTTTGGTCCTCCAAGTGTATGACGGTGGACCCGGTGATCCGTGGGAGCTCAACGTCCATCCTTGGATCAAACCGACACGGATCAAGCGTGGTGATGACTCCTGGAGGTGCCACCTTGCATATCACGTGGATCAGTGACATGGTAGGCCAGGTGGGCCATCAGGCGACACCACATGGCATCGACCGACGTGGCCTATGGGCCCACGACTCCCTGCCACATCCCATTGCCTCCTATGCTTCATATTTTTCCATTTTTGTGTTTTTTCCTCCATACAAATAATTTTTCCAAGTACAAGTGGAACTAGGTGAATTATAAATATAATATGGCACATGTGATGTTGTTTTACCTTGATTTGGGTGGAATGTTGATGGTCAAATTAGGTGTTTAGTGACCATCAACAAGCTCCCCCAAGCTACCCCTTTGCTCGTCCTAAGCAAAGATGTGGGTTTAGCATGTTGGATCAGGAATTGCTTCAATATAACGCCCTACAAAAACTCATATACAAACCAATACTATCTCTTGAGTTGAGCACGTTAGTATTAGAAATTCACCATCAGTCTTAGCTATATGGGGCTTATAGCTTTCACCTTGACATAGATAGTTGCAAGATTAGCATAACAAATATAGAAACTTTCTTCCTTGCTTTGGTTTAGCTTAGAATTCTTGGAGGTTTTCAAGTTTTTTGAATGGAAAACTTGGCTAAATTCCTTAGATGGTACACTCAATCACTCAATGGTGTTTAAATCCTCTCCAAGGCCAAAAGATCTTAGTCTTTCTCCTACTCTAAGGCTTATATGGAGTTCATAGGTAGGGAATAAAAAGCGAGGCTTACTTGAATTGAATTTATTGCTAAGTCAAACGCTTGGATCACAAGGAGCAACAAGTCATACAAAATGATCAAGATGTGCAAGTGTGTGGTATTTAGTGGAAGTGGTACTCCTTTTGAGAACTTCCCTTCCTCTAGCTTTCTTTTTGAGAGGGCATGGCTATCTTATTCTTTCTCTCTTTCTTTTTTTGAACTATAGAGCTTTTGCACTTTTCTCTCTCTCTCTTTTTAGTAGCCCATGCCTCTCTTTATAATTATAGGTAGCTAGAGGGGGTATCAACATATGTCTCTTATGGAGCAAGGGGTGCATAAATATAGAATGGATGGTTGCATACTTCTAGTGTAGAAGTAGCATATCTATCTACATGGAGTGTACGTGATCTTGATAAAAGGTATGACATGCTTCTCTACTTAGATCAACAAGGCTTGACAATGCTCAAAACAAGCAAGCAGCTTTTTGTGTAGGCATATCATATCAGAAAGCATATATTTGGTTCTAGTAGGAATTTTTCACCATCGAGGAACTTCTAGCAAGTTTTTTTAATCTTTTTGTAAGAACAAAATTCCAGGTGATCTCAGCCATTCCTCAGACAAGTTAAAAGGATTTACTCTAATCTTTGCTACAACATATCTCACAAAAGCCTATACTTTGTTCTAGCATTTGCAACTGACAAAAGCAGTGAACTTAAGATGAACTCTAATTTTACATGCTCAAAACTGGAGAAGTAAAGGGTTGTATAGCAAGCTTTTGCAAAGTATCACAGATCAATTATTCATCATTTCCAAAAGGTATTTGAACATCAATTTCCATGGGAAGAATGTTTAAGGCAGCTTTAATGATTCTCCTCTACAATGGTTATAATAGCATAGTTGTATTCATATTCTATTGTCATTGTTATGCTACTATTACTATTGTATATATCATGCAATTTTTTTTCAATACAAAGAATTAATGCGGATAAAAGAGAAGGTGTGAATAACTTCATACCTGAGTCGGAGAGGTTCTCCCCAAGCCTATTTATTACAACTACTATGATAATTTATTACTAAGCCTATTTATTATGAGATTTATTTTATTGAAATATTTATTTATATTATTATAAATGCTAGTACTTCATAAGTACCTTTATTGAAAATGTAAACATGCAATGCAACTAATAACCTAACATGTAATGCAATGTTGAAAAGGGAAATATGCAAATGCAACCTATACTAAATGCAATGGAAATGCAGTAAAAGCGTACCTTCTAGTACCGGCTCACGACTGTTCTTCCTTGCGTGGGGGTTCTTCTTCCTTGTACGGGAATTCTCCCTCCTTACTCTCCTTAGAGATGCTCACAGGATTAGGCGACGATGTTGTAGACAATGTTTCTTTCTTCTTGCGCCATGTCCCTCTTGGCTTTGGCTTATTCTTGCCAGGCTCTTCCTTCTCCTCAATTGGCTTGGGCTTTCTGGTTCTTCTCTTCTTTGGTTGCTTCTTTTGTTCTTGTTTCTCATAAAAGACAGGTTTTCTAGAGGCAAAACCAAAGGTTTCTTTCCTTCCATCTAAGTGGAATTGAATTCATCCAGATGCCACATATATACAGGCATTAGCGGTATTGAGGAAAGGACGGCCAAGGATGAGGGGTGCATCCTTGCTAATTCCCATATTTAATACTACAAAATCAGTGGGAACGTAAGCATCTCTAATCCTGACCAAAAGGTCTAGAGCTATTCCTTCTACATAGCACACTGACTGATCAGCTAGTTGCAAATAGACAGAAGTTGGAGCTAATTCAGTGTAGAACAAGTTTCATAAGTTTCCTTAGACATTATGTTTACACTAGATCCAAGATCACAAATTGCATTTTCAAAAGTATGAGGACCAATAGAGCAAGTAATAACTTGACTTCTAGGATCACCTTTCTTAATAGGAACACCCCAACCATCTAAACCAAAATCATACCTTGATGTGACAAGGTTGGCGGTCTCCATGAATTCTTCAGGCTTGCCAGGAATTCTTCCTTTCTCAAAAGATGGGATAGCAGCTGCTAATTGTGCTAATTGGGTTTCTAGCATCTTATTAAAGCTAAGTTGATTATTTATTGAGGAAGAAAAATTATCCAATTTAGCATTTATGTTTTCCAACATCTTGTCATTAGCATGGAGTTTCTTATTTATACTATCAATCATTCTACCTTGACTATAGATAAGATCCTTAAGGGCCCATTCGGTTATGCCATTCCCGATCTTTGCTGAGCAGGAACAGTTCCCGTGCTATAGAAAATACTAAAGAAACGGAAAGGGCAGGAATGGATCTGGCCAGGAATTATTGTAACCAAATGAGGTTTAAGGAAAGGATAACCGTTACCTTGATTACTCGGACGTTACGAATAATTATTGTAATTATTACCTCCTTGGTTGTTGGAGCGCTGATTCCATCCTTGATTTTGAGGATGAAAACCGTTGTCATTATTGACAAAGTTTAGGTCTTCATGGATCTTGGGGTAGAAATTGCCTGAATGTCTAGTCTCTCCATAAACTTCACAAGTCATGTGGGTGTCCATGGCTTGTACAGTTTCTTGGGCACTTATTTTCTCACAATTTTCTAGTCTCTTTGCGAGCAGATCTACCTTGGCTGCAAGCATGTGAGCTTCTTTAAGAGAATGCATACCTCGTTTGTGGGGCTATAGTCGTTCATTGCTCCATCCTTAGATGGAAACCATCTTCTTGATCAATGCCTTGGCATCTGTGACATTAAGCGAAAAGAATGCTCCTCCAGCGGTAGCACCTAAATGGCTCCTATCCAATGGAACTAAGCCATGGTAGAAGTTCTGGATTAAAAGCTAGTCTTCCATACCATGGTGTGGGCATGCAGTGACATACTCTTGCATTCATTCCTAGGGTTCAGGAATCAACTCATCAGCTTGTTGTTGATAGATAGAGATTTTGTTGCGAAGAGCATTGGTCTTACCCATCGGGAAGAACCTAACTAGGAAAGCATTGTAACACTTGTCCCATGTATCTACAGCGTTGCGGTTCGAGTAGAACCATTGTTTCACTTTTCCCAACAAAAACAAGGGGAAAAGATGAAGACGTATGGCCTCTTGGGTCACTCCCTTAATGGTAAAAGTACTATAGATCTCCAAGAAATGTTGGAGACGTGCATTAGCATCTTCGTGGGCTTTACCATAGAAAGGACTAGCTAGCTCCATCATGATCAATGCGGGCTTAAGCTCAAAGTGAGTGTTCGCATTAATGATGTCAAGACCAGTAGCTACATTAGCAGCCAAAGGGGCAGAAAACTCATGGATGGTCCTATTTGGCCATGACCGTGCTAGGAAGAAAAGAAGGTAACTAAAAAGAAAATGAAAAAGGAAAAGAAAGTTGCTAAGATAGAGACATGCTAGCAGACCCTAATGATAGATTGGTAACACTCACCAGTTGCCTTCCCCGGCAATGGTGCCAAAAATGCTTGTTGACACTTCTTAATGTCCCTACTAGGTTTATGTCCCTAGCAACGGCGCTAGAAATGTTTGACGATGGTTCGTATGTGTGTATATAGGAAAGGGGATTCCGCAAGCGCACAGAACTATTATGTAGCACTTCGCTTGGTGAGTACCAAGCGTCGAATTTATATTTTCCCAAAGGAAGGTGGGAGGACATGTTAGGGCACTGTGGTTAGGTAGACTAAGTAAGTATGTCTAGCAACACATGAGTGATGAGGGTAGTATGGATGATGGACAGGAAAAGATAAAAAGGGTTGATCACACAAACAGAGGTAACTAGAAGTGTAGTGTAGCTGAGTGTAAGAAGTAGAGTATCTAATCTTAAAGCAACAAAAGTAACTCAATGATAGTGAGATTGTTCTTAGTATGAGGGGCGTACTTGCATTGGATTTAACCAAACATGAAGCACAATGAGCCCTATGTTTTAATAACTAGACCCAACATGGTGGAATACAGAGGAAGGATAGGGCTGTTTCCACCTGCCAACTACCACAATCTATCCGAGGATCTAGCCGTACCTACAGGCAAGATATAGCCTAAGCACCACGCTTAATCTATAAACTCGCTGTTTCGATCTGAGCTCTAGTGAAATAAGATCGAAACACCCTAACTAGATGGTAGAACAAGTACTAACGATGAATAGACTAATCACTAAGATAATAATGATGCAAATGCCAAAGGACAAGCACCTAGGCTCACTAATGATATACAAGAGCAAGACAAGACTTGAACTAAGCAAAGCTATATTACTGAATAAAGTACTTGACAAAGTAAAGTACTAAATAAAGTAAATGCTAAAAGAAAGATTACAAGAGGAGCTATACCAGACTAGAAGACTCTTCTGGACTCTGAGGCGAGCTCCGCTCAACTCTTATCGCTACTAGCTAGCTACTACTTCTAAGTTACTACTCTTGGAGAGCTTCTGAGAGCTTAGAACACTTGGAATGCTTGAGAGCTGCTGAGAGATGATCTCCACCGAGCACCACAACCCCTTTTATAGTGTGTAGAGGGCATGGGGGTACTTGTAGGCAAAGATGAGGCGGTGAGGCGTCGGCCGACCGTCCATTGCACCGCCTCACCATCCAATAGCGATGGATGGCCTCTGGATGGCGGTTGCATGGTAGGTAAGTTGGTTTCCTAGCTGGTGAGGTGGTTTGGAGGTCGGTTTTTGTCCTACAAGTGTATGATGGTGGACCCGGCAATCTATGGAAGCTCAACGTCCATCCTTGGATCAAACCGACATGGATCAAGCATGGTGATGACTCTTGGAGGTGCCAGCTTGCATATCACGTGGATCAGTGACGTGGTAGGCTAGGTGGGCCATCGGGCAACACCACATGGCATCGGCTGAAGTGGCCTATGGGCCCACGGCCCCCCTACCATGTCCCATTGCCTCCTATGCTTCATCTTTGTCCATTTTTGTGATTTTTCCTGCATACAAATAATTTTCCCAAGTACAAGTGGAACTATGTGAATTATAACATAATATGGCACGTGTGATGTTGTTTTACCTTGATTTGGGTGGAATGTTGATGGTCAAATTAGGTGTTTAGTGACCATCAACACCCCTGCTAGTGCCCATGTCGTCCTAGCCAACTTCTAGTTGGCTAAGCCAACTTTCTCGGTTCTACCAGCCAGCGATGCATCTTCAGATGATTTGGCACCTATTGTTGATCGTTCTCTAGAGATGAAGAGCAACGTCATTCAAATCAAGGATGTGCACTTCTCCAACTTGATCAACAAGGTACAAAATAGAAATATTTTGCTCAAATTCCAATCCAGTCATACTATTTCTTTTTCTGCATCTATTAGAGATATCCTTGCTAGTAGTTGTAAAAGACCGATTGAGAATGCCATTTTATTTGTTGATGATAAAACAAATTTAGATTCTATCGGCCAATACATTGTGCCATATGGCAAGGCCGATAGTGCTAGTTTGTCAAAGCTAAAGCTTCTCAAAAGCAGCTGCAAAGGTCTGGACGAATGGATTGATGTTAAATCTAATCCCTTCATTTGCCTAGCTTTAAAGCCGACTCCACAAAAGAATCGGCTAAAGAAATCAAAGTACACCTTTGACTTTACTTTTTGTGATCATGTCTTTGATATCTTGCTCAAGAATAATTTTATTAGAATCATTGATCACAATGCTTTGCCATCTATTCAAAATTTAGAAGAGCTTACATATTGCAAGTGGCACAATTCTTCTGATCATAATACTTCTAATTGCAATATGTTTCGTCGAGTGATCCAATCGGCCATTGATAAAGGATGATTGAGTTTTTCTAAAGCTCGACATATGGACCAATTGGATTCAATTGGTCTTAATGGCAAACAGGTATCGAATCAGCTTGCATTAGCTGATTCACTCAAAGCTCAAGGCTTGAATGCCCGAGAGAGAGATGTGGAGCTCTCAAGTGAAGACAAGGATCTTGTCCATGAATTGCCAATAGAAGATATTTCAGAGGACAACAAAGTTATCATAGTTCTAGAAGACATTGGGGGTAGTTGAAATCTCTCCAACTAAAGCAAAGGCTAATTGATCCCATTGAACAAGGGGAATCAGCTAAGAATCCTCCTTTGAAGCATGTCTATCAAGATGGGAAGGAGGATGATGCCCATAGAGTTGACAAAGATAAAGGCCATGACAAACATAGAAGTAGAAGGCCAAAGCTTAGCTTTGAGGAACTTCTAGCTAAATATGAGAAGCAAATATCACCAATCGGCCAAAGAAAGTCCAATCATCAAAATTACCACCAAAGCACAAGTCTCAAGAGTGGAATTGGCAAGGAGATAGATCTCATGCAGCAGCAACATATTCTCCTTTTGAGTAGCCAATTCCCATGTCAGATGGACCATAGACCACATATTTTCATCCTTATTCATATTGGGGCTGGTTTGATCAAGAGGCACATGTTCCATCATATTTTAGGTCACAATATGTAGAGTATGCAGCTCCTAGATATTCAAAGAGATCACCATCTTATAAAAGACCTTTTTGATCAAAATCGATCTGGAGCTCAACCGAAGAAGAAGGTGGTAAAACAAGTTTACCGCGTGAAGTATGATGGCCGAAAGAAGAAAAGTTCATATCTGAATTCAACTATTGAAAAGCCGATTACATTGCTAAAAAATCCGGCTATTGATGGCAAAGAAGTGGGGAAATCATCTATTGATATTCTAGGTGCCAAATCTAAACTAAAGAAGGTGAGAGTGCCCAAAATCAAGAAAGATTTGCCGCTGTCCAAAATAAAAATAAAACCGATATGCTCAATCGGTTTACCAAAGTGGCAAGAAAAGAAGTTGCAGAAGCTTAGTGCAGAAAATTTGAAAGGAAAATGCTTGGCGTGGGTTCCTAAAGGAAGCATTCAAGCTCAGAAGGATGATGCTCAAGAAAGTGGTGCAACAAAGACAAAGGAGAGAAAGAGATTCAAGAAACAATTGCCAAATTGGAGGTTTGCACCAAATCATCAAAGTTATTGGTCATGGCATCATCCATACTCTCTGCCTATGCCTATGTGGAATTCATCCCCAATCCACGGGGTAAAACATGTTGAAGCCTATGGTGATTCCTTGCTGATGGTACGACAAGTTGTTGGTGAATTTCAATGTTCAGAAGGATCGATCACTAAGAGCTTGTCTTGATATTATTGACTATTTTGCCAAATTCTAAATTTGGCATATTCCAAGGCATAAAAATCAAAAGGCCAACATGTTAGCTCAACAAGCATCTGGCTATGACCTAGGTGGGTGTAATTTTCATATTGAAGAACAGCCGATGCATGAAAATTTAAGTTTTTCCCGTGTAGGTACAGACCAATCGGCTCAGCCGACTCCTTGTCAGCAGTAGCCCAGTCGGCCAAGCCAATTGCCCTAGTCGACCAGGCTGGCTCCTCCAAGTCGGCTCAGCTAACTCCCTTGTGGCTAGCTCGGTCACTTTGCCCGAAAAGTTCCCAAATCGGCCCGACCTAACTTCTAGTGATGTTGGGGCCGATTTACAAGATTGGAGGACTCCGTTGCTGAAATATTTACATGATCCAAGTGCTAAAATTGATAAAAGTGTTCGGCAGAGCGCTTTCAAGTATGTGTTCCATAATGATGAGCTCTATCGAAGAATCGCCAAAGATTTGTTGCTTAAGTGCTTGGGATCTGATCAAGCAAGAGTAGCTATGGGAGAAGTCCATGAAGGAATTTGTGGTACGCATCAATCGGCCCCAAGGATGAAGTGGTTATTATGTAGAGCCAATTTTTATTGGACTACTATGATGGTCGATTGCTTTCGTTACTACAAATGATGCGAAGAGTGCCAGAAGTTTGGAAATATCCAGCTTGTGCCTACTGCTATGCTTCATCCTATTATCAAACCATGGCCTTTTCATGGTTGGGGGCTAGACTTTATTGGCCAAATTCATTCCCCATCTTCAAAGGGGCACCGATTTGTGTTGGTTGCTATGGATTACTTTACAAAATGGACCAAGGCAGTTCCTTTGAAGAATATGACACATAAGGAGGTAATTGAGTTCATCACCGAGCATATTATTCATAGATTCGGCATTCCTCAAACATTGACAATAGATCAAGGGACATCATTTGTGTCCAAGGAAGTGAGGGAATTTTCTAAATTATACAAAATCAAGTTGCTCAATTCATCTTCCATACTATGCTCAAGCTAATGGCCATGCTGAGTCTAGTAATAAGACTTTGATCAAGCTTATCAAGAAGAAGATTGAGAAAAATCCAAGCAGATGGCATGAAGTTTTGTCTGAAGATCTATGGCCACATCACATTTCAAGGCAAGGTGCCACAAAAGTTACTCCTTTTGAGTTGGTATATGGTCAAGAGGCTGGTTGCCCATCGAAGTGAATTTGGATGCATATAGGCTTGCTAAACAAAATGATTTATCTGCTATTGTGTATCATGACTTGATGATGGATAATATCGATGAGGTGACTGATGTAAGGTTAAAAGCTCTCAAGGAAATAGAGAAAGACAAGGCTCAAGTTGCCAAGGCATATAACAAGAAAGTCAAGAGCAAATCCTTCCAAGTGGGAAAATTAGTGTGGAAAACCATACTTCCAATTGGATCGAAGAGCAATCAGTTTGCAAGTGATCACCAAATTGGGAGGGTCCTTACAAAGTGATCAAAGTCATATTTGGAAATTCCTATCTGCTAGAGACATTGCAAGGTGGGCGTTGCACAAGAGCAATCAACGGGAGGTAGTTGAAAAAGTATTTTCCAAGTGTTAGGCAAGAAGCCTGAGTGCTCTCTAAACAATGGCTGATACATGTATCGCCCTTAAAAAAAAATGGCCGATGTATACATCGCCCTTAGTCACTGAGCGGTCGATGAGATGGGTATCGTCGCTGTTTGGTTTTATTTTGTTTGAAAGTGTTTTTAGGTTCATGCATCATTCACATGAAAACAGGGGCATAGTTGACACTCAAATTGGGCCCAAGCTAATTTAAATAGGCCCATGATAGTTTTGGCCCAATCTAAGGAAAACTCCATAAAGCGACATGATAATAGTACCACATTGGTTTTCCTATGGTATAAGACCACCCCTACTGTCGACAAAAGATGCTCGACAGTCCTCCGAGGGGTATCCCACGAAGGTAGATTGATCGGTAGAGGTGCGCGTAATCAAGAATAAGAAGGCAACAGAGACACAAGAGTTAGACAGGTTCGGGCCGTCAGCACGACGTAATACCCTACTCTTGTGGTCTGTTGGTTTGTATTGGCGATCATATGATATTGCATGTCTTTTGTGGGGTCCCTACCCGCCTTATATAGTCTGGGGGTAGGGTTACAAGTCAGTTAGATCTAGGAGATAACAGAAAAGTAATAACAGATTACATGAATCATGGGATCGAACGTATCCTAACAGATCTCATAGTATCTTCAGGATATCTTCCCGGTGTCTTGCGGGGCATGCCGAGCAGCGCCGTGCTCCACAAGGCTTCATCTTGTGGGCTGGACCACCCCTAGGGGCATAGCCCATGTAGTCTACCATGGGTATCCGAGGTTGTACCCCCCACAGCTAGTCCATGAGTGCCTTGTATCCGCTGTGCAATGCCGTCTTGAGCTTGTCCGAGCAGGTGTGAACAAAGTCGAGTAGTCGGACTCATAGTTCGACCACCATATTGAATCGCCAAGCAGTTTTGAACCATCACCGAGCAAAGTATCCCAAGTAAGGCTTGCAAGAAGGATTAAGGAGCTCAAGTTCAAAATAAAAAAATTTCTCACTGTGAGCCAAGTGTGCCCACTTAGAGTCCGGTCACGAGAAAGGGAGGTAATCGTCTTCAACTTCAGGAGGCATGGAGTCATCCAGATTAGAGAAAACACACTCACCGCAAGGTGAAGTGTGCCCACTTAGTCCCCGAGCCTGATAGTAGGTGACATAGTCACATGGTGCCAGGGTCTAGAAAGTAGAAGAAAGGCAAAAGACTAGCCGAGCAGGCAACCATTCCACGGGCGGAGCCCTAAAATGAAAAGCATACAGTCACCGCAAGGTGTAGTGTGCCCACTTAGTCCCCGAGCCTAAGAGTGGGTGATGTGGTTACGTGGTGCCAGGGTCAGAAACAACAGTAACCAGAAGAAAGTCCCTAGTGTGGTGAGGAACTAAGTCATAATGATGACGTAGTCCCCAAGCCATAAATGGAAATCTTGGATGAATCAAATCATGGAGAAAAAGCCAGAGTAATGGCTGTACAGTAGAAATTATTGAGCCTTGATGACATTGCGGAGAAGTCGACGAATATTTAGTATGCAATTCCATGTTGCGTCAAGAAAATGGGCGACATGGGTCATAGTTGGGCGGAAGCCCAAACAACGGCCCAGCGCGCCGCTTTGAGGAATTCCGAAAGGCGCAAATCATGGTGCGGTTTCCCAAAAACCCTTGAATGCGAAAAGAGGAAAGAGTGTCTTTATAACTGCGCCGCCGCACTCCGTGCCCCCACCTTTGCCACTTCGCCACTTCGTCTTCCTCCTCAGCCCTCGCGCTTCCTGATTCACACTCACACGCGCTCCGCCGCTAGTTCTAGAAAGCTTGCGCAAATGAGACAATTTTGATCTAGATCTGAGGGATGGCGCCAAAGAGGGGAGGTGGTAACCTAAAGAAGGCGGCCACCAGAGCAAGCCGTGACAAGGAATGGGTGCCATCACTCATGGGGGAGACAGAGCTCAACAAGATGGTGGAGGCGGGCGTTCTTCCTGATCGAGTCACCACCGGATGGCGCCCGCCGACGGTGAGCCCTATCCATTGCCACACACTGATGAAGTCGTAGTATTTGAAGATTACTTCTGGCGCAGATTATGACTTCCGGTACATCCGTTCTTGCAGGATCTATTGGAGTTCTAGGGAGTGAGCCTGTGTAATCTGCATCCGAACACGATCTTGCACATTGTTGTGTTTATCCATTTCTGCGAGGCGTATCTTGGCATTCTTCCCCACTTCAATCTTTTCCGACACCTGTTTTGGCTGAAGAAGAAGGGCGGGGGTGGTTCCAAGGTGGTCGGCGGTATGTATCTATAGCTCCATGATGGGATGGTGGGCGAGTACATTATTGTGCCGCTGAATACCTCGCTGAAGGGGTGGAATGCCAGGTGGTTCTACATGAAGCAGAGTCATCCTGCCATCAGATGCAACATCAACCAAATTCCAGAGAACTAGAAGAGCTGGTCGAAGAAGTCAACCCGTGGTCATATGGATCAAGTGAAGGAGCTCCTCGGGCTGATGAAGGGCATGAAGATGAATGGAGTGGTTGTGCGGTGAGCTTCATAGTGAGCCGAATCCAGCCCTGCAAGGAGAGGGCCCATCCGGGCTTTGACTTCAAAGGAGACACTAACGGCACCCGGGAGAGGTCATAGAGACTGACGAAGGAGGCTGTGGTACGCCAGGCCATAGAGCTATTTGCTCCAAACATGCCGTTCAGCGTGCCAGGGCAGCCGAGAGCCTTCAACTGCATGAACCCACCTCCTCAGGTAAAAATTTTGACTGTTGTTCCTGGTGATTTTATCTCATGCTGGTGCCAAGCTATGAACTGATTCGCTTGTGGAAAGATCCATTTGTAGGAACGGGCGGCGTACTTCTCAGGTGTGCCAAGGAGCGATTGGCCGAAGGCAGTAGACGCTAGGCCAACCACTCAGCTGGAGGAAGGTGCCGTCAGCACCTCATCCGAATCCGGAGGCACAGGTGCTAGTCGGACGAAGAGTTCCCCCTGGTGTCAGAGAAGGTCTAGGGGAAAAGGGCGGCTCAAGATGAGCCAGCCCAAAAGAAGAGGAGAACAGCGGATGTAGCACCCTGCAAGCCGGGCGGCATCTCGCTTGGTGGCGATCAGACCGCTTGGACACAAAGTGCGGCGATATCTGAGTGGTCAGATGATGACAAGCCTCCTGTAGCTCCCCCTCTGAGCACTAAGGCGCCATCACACAACACGCGCGTGGAGGTGCAATCGGAGGGAGGGGAAGGAGTCCCCGAGCAGCACGTAGAAGAGATGCTGACGGTGGGGGCCGCAAGACCTTTAGCCCAGGCCACGCGGGTTGATCCTAGGGCAGCACCTGGGTGCTCAGGGAGGCAGTGCCAGTTCAGAACCATCTATTAGGAAGCTGATGTGTAAGTATCTTTGCCTTGGGATCAGTAGCTTTCCAATTTTCATAGTTGTGGTGACCGATGAGCTGATCTAATGCAGAACGGGGCACGCAGAGGACATGAATCCTTCGGGCCAGACTAGCGAGTAGCCAAGGGCTATTCCCAGCGCAGAGACATTATGGGTGGACACCATCTCGGAGTCCCCAAGCACTCGTCGGTCTACAGAGGAGTTGACCACCGCTGCTGATGGAGGTGGCGGCGGAGAGTGGTTGGCAACGACGGCGGCCGATGCGACTGAGACGCTAGGAGGGACGATGAGAGTGGCTGAGTCTTCAGAGGTAGAGGTGGGAGTTGCCGATGTCATGCTGGAGTCTAGGGTGTAGAGGCCTGTAGCATCAGAGGAACAAGCGACGCGCCCGGAGATGACGCTGGGCATGGTTGGTCGCTTCGTGTGGCCACCAAGCCCCCAGGGAGCGCCACCAGCTATGGAGGAAGAGGACAAGGTCGAGGAGACTGAGCGTGAAGAATCACGACCTCAGGTCATCCGCATCCTCCGCAAGCGAGGGGATGAAGTTGTGGTCATGGAGGAGGACGACACCTCTAGTGAGGTGAAGAGGCTACGGTCCACCCTTTCCATAGCCATGAATCAAATCAAGGTTAGTATTACATCAGCGATGTCCACCTTTGGCATTGGAGAATAAGGTCATTTACAATCTTGGTGCTTTGTAGGGCATAGCATGAACTGCCGTACAGTGGCAGCAGCTGATCAAGAGGATGGAGCCCTTGCCGAGGAGAATGCGAAGCTGAAGGAGGCGATGAAAATGAAGGAGAAAAACGTCCAGAGAGCCCAGCGCGAAAGAGATCTTGCTGAATCAAACATGAGGGACCTAGAGTACCAAAAGGGCGCCTTATCTAAGCAGCTGAAGACCGTCTTTGAGCAGCTAGAGCGCACATCTGAGCAGCTCAAGAGCATCTCCGACTAGAAGAAAGGTACGACGGATCGGTGAATTTTTTCTTCATTGCCAAACAGTTTTGGTGTTGCTGACGACCATCACATTTGTAGAGCAAGATGTGGAACTCGGCTAGTTGCGTCAAGTCATCGGTCAACTCCAAGAGGAGAAGGAGAAGGAGTCCAGGTGAGCAGAGAAACTGGTCGAGGAACTAGAAGGTGAGTAGTTCATGGTCAGAGTTGTTGATGATATGATTGCTTCATTTGACGAATCCCTTTGGTGTCTATAGAATACCGTCCAAGGACCAAGGTGTAGTTCGACATGCTGGAGCTAGAGGCCAAGACCCAGAGGGGAAAACTTGATGCTGTGGTGGCCGGAGTCAGGCCGGTAATCAACTGCATCGACATGGAGGTAGCTGCTCAGCCCGACGATAGGCCGCCACGTCCGAACGCCATCATCAACAAGTGCAAGGTGGCATGGGATAACTTCAAGAGCTTCAACCGCGACATCACTATCTCTGTCGTGACACATGCCCTGGTGGTGGTCCGGTCTCACTACCCCACCATCAACCTTCAAGAGGTAGGAGCTGGATTCGCTAGAGGGATAGGTGCGACGAAGCAGGAGCAACTAAAGGATGAGGTGGAGGACGCGGCAAAGAAGCTGGCTGGTGATGTCGATCTATTCGGTGAGGTAGACGGTGAGGGCCAAGCACAATGACCTAAGTGGTGGGAAACTTGTACGTAACATCTGTAGAGGAGAGTTAGATGCGCGAGGGCATAAGCAAACATTTATGTATTTGTATAAATGTTGTATGTAGACATCGTGTGCATGTTTATGCAGTTTGCTAGCACTTTCGATGAAAAAAAAACTTGTTGTTGACCCTAACGCGTTTATACATGGTATAAGTAGCGTCCGAGCAGTTAGTTCTTTACTAGGCTCTTGGCCTTGGCTAGCCCATATTCCATAACGTCGAGCGCTGGAGCCCGTGCACGTGTAGGAGGAACAGACGTGACCGAGGAACCACAGCCGACCACCCATAACGCAGAGCGTGGAGCCTGTAGCATGTGTAGGGAGAGATCAGAGACTGGGTTTTCTCGAAAGAACATAGAGCGGAACATGTTCTTCTCGATGGTTGGCGAAATATCTTAAAGATATTTTAGTATGGAGAAACGTGGCGGAGCATTTATGGAGATCACGTATAATTATCAGAGTTTGTTAAGGAGTAGCTTAGAGCTGGCGAACACAAATGGAGATTAAACTGAATTAGAGAAATAGTGGAGACAAATTATGGCAATAAAAACTTCATTCATTATGGAGTGGAGAGTACATATCTAGAGCGTTTCAAGGATAGAAACATATAAGTTGCTCGATGTGCCATGAATTGGGGATATCGGTCCCGTCCATGTCACTTAGCTGGCAAGACCCTGGTCGGGTAACCACTTTGACCAAGTAAGGCCCTTCCCAAGGGGAGGAGAGCTTGTGCATCCCTTCGGTTTTCTGCTTTCGACGGAGAATGAGGCCGCCGACAGCAAATGAACAACCTTTGATATTGCCATTGTAGTATCTTCGCTGGCCTTCTAGGTATTTGGCTATGTGGATGCAAGTGATCAGGAGTTCTTCTTTGGCCCTGTCGACGTCCTCTATCCGAACAGCTACGGGTTGGTCTTCATTATAATGTTCCACCGTAGGTGCTCGGAAGGCAATGTCCGTGGGAATTACGGTCTCTGAGCCATAGACCAAAAAGTATGGAGACACACTGGTGTTGCGACTAGCTTGAGTGCGCAGTCCCTAGACCACAGCTAGGAGCTCTTTGAGCCATCTGCCCGGATGTTTTTCCTCTTTCTGGTATAGTCTCTTTTTGAGGGTATCAAGGATCATGTCATTCGCCCGTTCGACCTGGCCATTGGCTCTAGGATGGGCAACAGAGACGTATTTAACGGAGATGCATTGATCTTCGCAGAAGTCCCAAAAATGATGACCAGTGAATGTAGTTCCGAGGTCGGTGATAATGTTATTTGGGAGACCAAATCTATGGATGATATCTTCGAAGAGCTCGACTGCCTTCTTTGTAGTGGCCGAAACAAGTGGCTTGTATTTGATCCATTTGGACAACTTGTCAATGGCGATGTATATGTACCGAAAACTACCTGGCACGGGCTTGAAAGGCCCGATCATGTCTAGTCCCCAGCATGCGAAAGGCCAAGAAGTTGGGATGGTCTGCAATTCCTACGTCGGCACGTGTATTTGCTTGGTGAAAAACTGACATCCTTCACAACGTTGGATGAGGTCTTCTGCATCGGAGATGGCAGTGGGCCAGTAAAAACCAGCTTAAAAAGCTTTGCCGATTAGGTTTCTCGAGGCCGCGTGATTGCCACAGGAACCAGAGTGAATTTCAAGTAGTTTCACTTCCTCTTCTTGGGTGATGCATTTCTGCAGTATCCCTTCCTTGGCACTTTTCCTCATCAAGTTCCCATCCACCAGCACGTAATGCTTGTTGCGGCAAATAAGGCGCTCAGTTTCAATCTTATCGGCGGGTACGTCGGCGCTGGTGAGGTACTTGATGAATTGTTCCCTCCAATCTAGGGCCAGCGAAGGTACTGCAAGTACCAGCTGCTCGGCAGGGGGGATTTCTTGAACTTCCTTCTCTTCCTTAATAGGTGGTCGGCGAGCTAATTTTGGTCTTGTACCACGTGGTGGTACTCGATACCGTAGAACTTTCCTTTGAGTTTCCTGATCTCAGCGCAGTATGCGTCCATCTTCTCACTGGAATAGGACCAATCTTGGTTGACTTGGTTGATGACCAGCATGGAGTCTCCATATACCATGAGGCATTTGATGCCGAGCTCGACGGCTATACGAAGTCCGTGGAGACATGCTTCATACTCCGCAGCGTTGTTGGAGTTTGGAAAATGAATTCGGAGAACATAACGGAGCTTGTCCTTAGATGGAGTGATGAACAAAATGCTAGCACCAGCATCATTGATGTTGAGGGCACCGTCAAAATACATTATCCAGTGCTCGAGGCAAGTAGCGAGGATGGGCTCCTAGATCTTGGTCCACTTAGCAACGAAGCTAGCCAGCACCTGTGACTTAATGGTAGGTCTACTTCTAAATTCTATAGAGTAAGTGCTGAGCTCAATTACCCACTTGATGATGCATCGATTGGCCTCTTTGCTATGGAGAATGTCCCCCAGAGGGAACTCGGTGACCACGGTGATCTTGTAGTACTCGAAGTAATGGTGGAACTTGCGTGATGCGACCAGGATGGTGTACAACAGGTTCTGGACCTGAGGGTAATGAGTTTTGGACTCATTAAGAACCTCACTGATGAAGTAGACCAGGCTTTGCACCTTATAGGCGTGCCCAGCTTCCTTGCGCTCAATGACGATAGATGTGCTAACGACGCGAGAGGTGGCGATGATGTAGATCAATAGGGTTTCATCTGGTCGAGGCGCCGTCATGACCGGAGGATTCGTTAGGAACAACTTGAGCTACTTGAAAGTCGTATCAGCCTCCTCCAACTAGGAGAAGTGCTCGGAGGCCTTGAGTAGTTTGAAGAACGGTAGTCCCTTTTCGTCGAGGCATGATATTAAGCGGTTGAGAGCAGCCATGCACCCTGTGAGCTTCTGTATATCTTTTATGCAGGTTGGCCATTTCATATTGGTAATGGTGGAGACCTTGTCAGGATTGGGTTCAATATCACGGGCGCTGATGATGTAGCCTAGGAGTATGCCGGATGGAACGCTAAAGATGCACTTTGAAGGGTTCAACTTCCATCTGTATCTTTTCAAATTGGTGAATGTTTCTTTGAGGTCGGCGATGAGATTATCGGTGGTTTTGGACTTGAAGACCACATCGTCGAGTAAGCTTCGACATTACGTCCTATCTATTGGTCAAGGCACATCTAGATGGCCCTTTGATAAGTCACCCCGGTGTTTTGAGTCCGAAGGACATGGTGGTGTAACAATATGCACCGAAAGGCGTGATGAACGATGTTTTTGATCTGGTCGTCCTCTTTGAGAAATATCTGGTGATAGCCGGTGTAATAGTCGAGGAAGGAGAGGAGTTCGCAGCCGGTGGTGGAGTCTACAACCTTGTCTATCTGAGGCAGACCGAAGAGGTCTTTAGGGTAGTGTTTGTTGAAATCAGTGTAATCAACGCACATTCTCCATTCTTTATTCTTTTTTTGAACAAGAACTGGATTTGCTAACCACTCAGGATGATACACTTCTTTAATAAATCCGGCAGCTAGGGGCCATTTTATTTCTACCCTAATAGCCTCCTTGTCTGGCGTGAATCGTCAAAGTTTCTTCTTGATCGGTTTGACAGTCGGTGAGACATTCAAGGAGTGCTCGATCTTCTCCTGTGGTACCCCCGGCATGTCTACAGGTTTCCAAGAAAACATGTCGTTCTTGGCACGTTGGAAGGAGACGAGTGTGCTTTCCTATTTGGGGTCGAGATGAGCCCCAATCTTGATGGTCTTGGTGGGGTCATTGAGGCCAGGGCCGACCTCCTTAGTTTCCTTGGACTTGGTGGAGGCACGTGGAGGCTCTAGCGTCAGGATCTCTAGGTCATCGGCGGGCACCGTCTTGGTGTCGGTGACCATGCTAGCCATCAGGATGGAGAGGTCGGTGGCTTCGACAAGGGCGAGGCTCTCTGTTTCATAGGCATAGGCGATGGAGAGGTTGGCCCGTAGAGCTAGAACTCCAGTAGGCGAAGGCATCATCAGTACTAGATAGGCATAGTGCAGTATGGCCATGAACTTGGCCAGAGCTGGCCGACCAAGTATGGCATGGTAGGTGGTGTTGAAGTCGGCGATGTAGAAGTTGATGTACTCAACGTGGAAGTTGCTAGCCATGTCGAACTATACTAGGAGGGTGATCTCTCCTAGCAGTTTAGATGCCCTGCCAGGTACCACACCCTAGAAGGAGGAGTCGTAGGGAGTGAGGTCTTCTATTTTGAGGCCTAGCTCCTTCAAGGCTCAGATGAAGAGGAGGTTCAGAGCGCTTCCGCCATCGACAAGTACTTTCCTAAAGAGCACTTTCTTAACGGTGGCGTCGAGGATAAGGGGGAAACACCCTATGTAAAGGATGTCCACCCACTGGTTGGCCCTGTTGAAGGTGATGGGGACCTCAGACCAGGGGCGATAACAGGGGCTAGTGATGGCGTCTTCTGTGTTGACGGCAAGCACCAGGTGGCGGTGAGCTTTCGATCTCTTCTACTCTCGGCGGCGGTGAGGCCCCCAAAGATAGTGGCGACCACCTTGTCATGATCCTAGAAGGCGTTGTTGTTGTCCCTAGGTGGTCGACGACCTCTGGCTCCATCATCGTCGTTGTCATCCTTCTTCTTGGTCTAGAACTCCTTAGCCAGGCCAAGGTAGTCTTCATCTTGTGCTTGCTGTTCTTGTGGAGGGGGCATGGGCCTTCGAGGATCTTCTTGTACTGCCCATCGTAGTTGCACTTGGCGCGAGGTTTGTCAACAGTGGCAACGATGTTGTCTGGTCGGTGACGGCGATACTGACCGGCTTTGGACCCTTCCGGTGGATCCCGACCACTGTCCTAACTGTGGCCACAATCGTCATAGATGCGGTCACTGTGGTGTCGGTCGTTAAGGCGCTCGTCGCTACGGTGAGTTGGGCGGTGAGTGCCCACATCCTCGTTGAAGCGAACTTCAGCC
The DNA here is from genome assembly GCA_904845875.1 of Miscanthus lutarioriparius. Taxonomy (NCBI): domain Eukaryota; kingdom Viridiplantae; phylum Streptophyta; class Magnoliopsida; order Poales; family Poaceae; genus Miscanthus; species Miscanthus lutarioriparius. The sequence continues at coordinate 65,748,962 of CAJGYO010000002.1, forward strand.
TCTTCAGTGTTGGTGTACTGATCGGCGGTCGTGATCATCTTGCCAATCCCCTTTGGCGGATTGCGATTGAATTTGGAGCGAAGGTTGCAGTGATGGAGTCCTTGGACGAAGGCAGTGATGACTTCTGCTTCCATGATGTTGGGAATAGAATTCCCCATCTCAGAAAATCACCCGATGTAGCTACGGAGGAGCTCGGATGGTTTCTGGTAGATGCGATTCAGATCATGCTTGGTGCCTGGCCGAGTACACGTAGCCATGTAGTTGTCGATGAAGACTTTCTTCAACTATTCCCAAGATCTGATGGAATCTAGGGCGAGGCACGTGAGCCAGTTCATCGCGGTTGGCGTGTGCATGATGGGAAGATAGTTTGCCATGACACTAGTATCTCCCCCGGTGGCACGCACAGCGGTGGCATAAGCTTGTAGCCACTATGTGGAGTTCATCCGCCCCTCGTACGGCTCAACCCTGGTGATTTTGAAACCATGGGGCCACTAGAGTGTTCAGAGTGCTCTGGTGAATGCTCGGGGCCCTTTGGGGTCGTCACCGTCGTGATCGGTGGCATTGCCGGCGTTAAGCTGCTAGAGGGATGTGTCTAGATTACCGAACTCTTGCTACAGAGACACAAGAGTTAGACAAGTTCGGGTCATCAGCACGACGTAGTACCCTACTCCTGTGGTCTGTTGGTTTGTATTGGCGATCGTATGATATTGCGTGTCTTTTGAGGGGGTCCCTGCCCGCCTATCCATTCATCGATTGAGTTCTCATCTATCCAATCGTCAAACAAATCAATCTACTACCTCTACTCCAACCCTTTTACCCTCTTCTCCAACCCCATGTTGTTCATCCCTTGATCCGACCACCAAGGATGGCGCCCTAGGCTTGCCAGCCGACCGAGGGCAACACGGCGACATCCTTGCCCTGATGGGGTCCCTCTCGGGCGAGAGCTTCGACGGTTTCTTTGCTAGTTTGCCTGAAAACTAGCCGATTCTTCGTCACGCAAGCATGTTGGTTATCCTTTGGAGGTTTGCTTGTAAACCTATTCGTTCCTCACCACGAAAGAGTGACTTACTTGCTGCGTTCTTCGATCCGTAGCGACCCGGTCATCCAAGGCCCTGCTGGTGTGTGATTCGGATCACTTCCGACGTCAACAAGTGGCCACTTGCAGAAACATCTTCTAGCAATAAGTAGCTCTAGTTAAGCTAAGAGCTAAGGTCAGATACCAGCCCTTGTTTAATAGATGGCTAGACGCTCTTGTGTAATTGCTTTAATTTTCTTTATTTTCTTCTTCATTTCCTGATTGTAGCCTGTGCTTTGCTAGTGTTCATCTTTTTTCCAATAAAATTCCAGTAGGGGGGAACCCCTCCTGTTCCATAAAAAACGGTTCCTAAGGTTGATAAATTATATTGTCCTAGTTGAACTGAAACAAAAGCTTAGATAAATTATATTGTCCTAGTTGATCTGAAACAAAAGCTTTTTATTGGCAAAATAAACTTAAACCAAAGCCAAACCGTATGTTTTTTCAGCCTTTTTTTGTCCCGCTTCTCCTTACAACTTCATTTGTACTAAAACGTAGAAATTTGGTCTGACCAGCTTATTTAGACAACGTTTTTTCTCTATTTGTGTGCAGCTTCTCAAAAAAGCTATACCAAATAGGGCATCATCTTATTACAGCTCACTAGATTTATTTAATTCACATTTGAAACTTTGAAAACGTTATTAGATCCATGGTGATAATCAGTTACTCGATTCATTTGAACGGTACGATGCTGTTATTACTCTACTTTCAGAACTTTCTCAAGATTGTGGATACACAGAGTTCTTGGGTCTTAAATAAGAAGGATCTCTAGTCAGATTGATGTCACTATCTTAGGTGACCTATCATAGAAATGGAGCCAATATATACATCCTCTCGGTTATAACCATTAGTTGAAAGTTCGGTGTTATGGAAACGGTAAAGCCAGAAAATATCTTAATATCAATTCAAAGTTGGCAGATCAAATTCAACTTCGCTTTTCTACGTGATACCAGGTCTCAAAATATTCCATTCTTGTTATATACATGGCCTTGATGATGCAGCTTCACTGATCTTAGACATTAATTTATATCAGGATAATAATACACCCTTGACATAGTTATGATGTGCACAACCTATACAATCATTAAAGAACAACAACTTCACATCATATATATCTGGTTGCACTGAGCTATAACATACTACGTACATAATATATAGTTTTGTGCACCACCAGCTACACATGGCCACAAGAAAGGCCCTCCAAAATCAATGCTTCCAAACAAGAAAGCAACTGCCACCATTGTCAGGTAACTCTGATCAAATCTTGCTCACATTACGATAGGTTTACACCTTCTCACTCTTCTGCAGGCACCCAAGGAGTTGCTAGACAAAATCGACAATTCTGTGGGCCAGTTCTGAAGAAAAATGCAAAATTAATTGGAGCTGTGCAAGAAGGCCGACATGCTCTGGAGTCCTAGGGATCCTGGACTTGGGAGGCACCACACCACTAAATCTAAGTAAATCTACCCATCCTTCCGAGCTCATATGACTATACATCCCAGTCTTTCAACGAATTGCAAACCTTCTTTCAATAGATCACATCATAGACGACTCTGACTTGGAAATTAGAACCAATCATTCAGCTGATCAATTATTTTCTTGCCACCCATCCCGAGCAAAAAGGTCAATCAGTGCCTAGGAACAACTGAGTTATGTTGATTCAAAGCTGGAAGAAAACATATGAGTCACTTTCTTTTCTGAATACACAAGCTTCTACAATAATTTCCTACTTAACAAGTGATCTCCAGCCCTTGCAACCTACGGAGTACTTTATTTATAGAGTAAATTATTGCACTCTATGTCTAACAAGTTGTAACGTTGTATCAGTTTCATTCAACAGCTTGCAAAGCATTCAATACAATGCATAAAGTCGGCATCTATGTGCATATATGACCAAAACTCGCCAACCTCTTGACTTGTGACATACTAACATGGTGGCAATCTGAGTTCTGACTTCTGAGGTAGAGGCACGGTATATGTATGGTTCTCAGCGACTCCATCCGAGTCTCGAATAGCACGCAGGCAGCAGGCTACACCGCCGCACCGGAGTCATCTCAGAGGGATTGCAAAGCGCCGGCAACCGGTACTGCCCTAGCGTGATGATGGCGGCGCAAGGTCCTCTGCGTTCCCTCTCGAGCCTAGGCCAGGGCCTTGTTTTTCACAGCGGCGATGCACAGAAAGGCCAGATCTGGTGGCTGCCACTGAAGAACAGGCCAGGTCCAATGAGATCTGGTGGCAGTGGCGTTGGCGTGGATTACGGGGAGTACTGTGGTTGTGGCGCTCTTCATGTTCGTGGTGAAGGCAGGCGCAGGGCATCGGCGATGGGTGCTCAAGAGGCGGACCGCCAGCATGAGTTACTCAATGCCAGACTTCGACAGAGACCCACTCGGTCATATGATGTACAACATTTGTCTGGGAAGATTAGTCAAGCCTCGCCGGGCTCAGAGCCTTTGGCGCCGTGTGCAGAGTATCACCCTCCGAATACCTCATGGTCGGGCCATGTCGTGCGGCCATCGTCCCCGCCGTTCAAGTCACGGGTGGACCGGAGTCTTGCATTCAAGTCATGGGCTCATGACAGATGCTACCACTGTCTCACCCGCTATCATCAGGTCAGCTCTTGCCAGGACTCCTTCCACTGCATTCGTTGTCATCGTCCTAGGCATAGGGAGCAGCAGTGCCACTTCCAGCCTTCCTTGGCTTTGCCGCGTTCTGACTCTCCTTCTCAGCATCACCATCTTCACAATTCTTGGAGCTGGGCAGATGTTGTGGCTACATCTCCTCCAAATGTGCATTGTGAACCGTTGTCGACTTCGACTAACCACGGTCCTCGTTGTGCTGCCTGTAGTTGTAATGGTCGCACCGCACATGGGTCATCCCCCCCATCTTCATTTGATTGGACCTATGTTGGAGACACTTCGCTCAGATCTCCAGAAATTCTTCATATCTCAGCTTGAGGAGGTGGTGCACCCACTCATGGATGAGGCCTCAACCATCAAGTTGTGGCTTTCATAGATCGCCAACCATCTAGAAAATCATCGAGCCACCATGCAAGGACCCGTCTGTTCAAGATTTGGTCGGTCTATTTGGCCCTTGTTCCCTAGTTCAGCATTCTTCGACTCCAACACTCTTGTCTTCTTGCACGCCTATCCAGGAATCCACATTTCATGGTGAGAAGATAGTGGCCGCAGTGGACCTAAACAATGTGATGGAGAATGAAAAGGAGCAATCACAGGAGTACCGAGAGAAAGCACGGGAGGAAAATTTGTGCCAAGTTGTCATATCCACTGAAGAACTCACCACTACAAGTGTTGTCGGACAACCAGCCGGTGAGAACTGTGACCTTTCATCGTCATTGAGCAAGATTCAATGCCTCCAACATGCCCTATTTTGCTGCACACGATGGCTCCTTTGGACTTCCCCAGGGAGCGTGACACATCTTTTGAAGATATTGTTTTGGTTGAAGATGAGTCTATGAGGAAGAAGCTGAGATCGGTATGGGTGTGACAATTGAGGATCCTATTGATATCATCATCCCTTTGAATGGATCCTCTCAGTCTATTGATGGGACCAAGGCAGAAGAGCCCAAGCTGCCAAATAATCCACCGATGGAGGAGCCGCCTTAGTTGGACATGGACATGCAGATCGAGAATATTGTGCTAGTCCCCCATTACATCACCCACCACTGGTGACACCACCGATGAGATGTCGTCAACGCAAGTCTTATGACAATTCGATGGTTCGCCAAAGCACCCGCCTTGCCAAGCACAAAGTTCTAAAAGACTTGGGGATTGTTAGGAATGATGGGGAAGCTCAATGATGATGCAATTCAAAAATATGCAGAGTGTGTGAAAGAACTGTTGCCACCAGACCTCCTTGAGTCACTCATGCGTACAAAAGGTCGTGCTTTCTGGGATCTTGTGGCGGGGATCTCCTTGCCTCTTTGCTCGGCTCTGTTGTTATTGTTGTCATTTTAGTTGTTGTTGCCTTGTTGTTTACCTTGGTAGGTGCTTTCTTTGTCGTTGGTTCCATCATTGTTCACTTGTCGTCTTAGGTTTGTTGATATTGCATTGTTGCATTGTTCTATTACCCAGTCTAGGCTTCTTTTTAATATAATCGATAGGTCTCTTGCCTGATTCGTTTCAAAAAAAAGAGAGATTATTGTGGTAAGAGCAACTCTAAGAGACTTAGGACCACCGTTTGGATCCTTTCATTTAGGAGGAATTGGAATCTACTTAATAGATTAGGCTATTTGGCTTGGAATTTAAGATTCCACAACTTTCTAAAGTTCACATATAAGCCAATATCAAATTCATAGGGTGGGAGATGGAAATTGATTCTATAGATCACCATGCTATGTTTCTACTCTTCAGCTTCTCTATTACAGAAATGCAACATGTAAGCATCTCCCTTATATGGTTAACAATAGCATACAAATATATTCCATATACAATCATATTAGCTTAATTAATATGTGCATAAATTATAATTTATTAGAATGAATTCAATTCCAAGGATCCAAATGGGCCCTTAATGTTTTTTATTGGAGATGATTAAGCTAGGGTTCACAAGATGGTGTTGAGCAAAGGCTTGAAGCATGATGGAGATGGTAATGACAACAACATACAAGTGTTCAATGGAGTTGATGGAGAAGAAGATAATGGATGGATTGGAGTTGTTGGATGAAAAAGCCTGAAAGCAAGGTATATGCATAGGTTATTTTTTGTTTTACTAGCTGACGAAATCCTAACATAGGGGTATGTTAAGCCTCAGGATCAAAGGTTCCTGACTGAGAGACCCCCCAACTGACCCCTCTAGGATCGCTTGGGGGCTCGGGGGCTATACCCATCGGGTATGCTCGCGCGTACCCTCAGGCCAAGGAACTAGGCCGAGCAAGAGCACGCCCGCCGCGCATACCCGATCGACGAAAGCATGGACCCGATCCTTGCCTCCATCATGGCCTTCGGCGCCAGTCGAGGCCCAGGCATGAGTAGGTACGCCTCGAGCCACCGAGGCTTGGGGGGCTCCCCAGCGCTGCCCCATGAGCACGGCTCTATCAACCATTCCTCAGATAGAGTCACGCATGGGGCGTGACGCAAGAAGACAAACTCCTCCGCTAGCCCCAGTAATGGGGATGGGGGATCCCGATCTTCCATCAGGAAGAGGTAACTATCGTTGTGGCGGAGAATGACACACCGATCCGGCTTCAGATCGAAAGATCAAACCCTGCAATCTTAGCACCACAACTCCTCTGGTTATCAACTAAGACACGGATCCGGTTGACCTCACTAAGAAGGCTAATCCCTGCCTGCGCAATGAAGAACACAAGCAAGAACAAAAAAGAAAACAACCAAATTGCAGATGAATGATTAATCTCATGAAGTTGGGGTCTCACAAACCGATGTATGGCGAAATTGTTCTTGACAAATTAATCTAAGCAAAACCCAAAACCTAATAATGGCGGCGGCATATGATTATAAAGGTCCTAGGGGTCATCGCCTACCCTGGATGCACCCCCCAAACGGGCTCAAAGACGATACACGGCCCATTGGACCAAGTACGGTGACGCAGCACCTGGACAGATTCTGGATGCTGATTTGTTTTGATAATTCCTATGGATTCTGAAGAGCTTTTGATGTGAGACCACTTTCAGTGGCTTCCTTATCAAATTAGCTTTCCAACCATATGTGGATCGTTGAAAACGGAGTCCGGATGCATCTTGGGTGACCAGTTTAAGGTAGACTAGTCCTGGAGGCCGAGGCAGACTCGAAATTAGGTTGGACCAGGCCTCCAGTTTCTATTGGACGTCCTTGCTGGTCATCATCGCCTCTACCTCTTCCTATAAGTCCCTCATTACCCTCTCTAATGCCAATGTTCCTAATTAATATAACATCATTAGGTAGCAATCTATTCTCAAAAATATGAAAAGGATCACCTAAGAACGAGCTCACCTCTAAATTAAGTTGTCGCCTTCGAGCTTGGGTCATTGGACCTTGCATAATGGTTGGAGGATCAGTGGGTGCATCTGAAGGAGTGATGTCATCATCATCCTCCCCCTCTTGAAATGGAGTCGTCCTCGACTCAAGCTCATCTTCTTCTCCCAAATAAAGTTTCAAATCTGCAATGTTAAAGGTGGGACTAACCGCGAACTCGGGTGGCAACTCAAGTTTGTAGGCATTATCATTTATTTTCTCAATTATCTTATAAGGACCAGCTGCTCTTGGCATTAATTTAGACTTACGTAGCTCAAAAAATCTATCTTTTCTCAAATGTAACCAAACCAAATCACCCGGTTCGAGTTTAATTTCTTTTCTACCTTTACTACCAGCAATTCTATACTTTTCATTCATTCTTTCAATATTTTCTTTAGCTGTTTTGTGCAACTTACGAATGAAATCAGCATGCTCTCTAGCATCACTATGTGTTCTCTTAGTGGTAGGTAAAGGCAAAAGATCAATAGGAGCGCGGGGGTTAAAACCATACACTACCTGAAAAGGACTTACCTTGGTGGTGGAATGTTCCGCCCTGTTATATGCAAACTCCACATGCGGCAAACACTCTTCCCACATCTTCAAATTGCGCTTCAAAATTGCTCTCAACATGGTGGACAATGTTCAATTCACTACCTCAGTTTGCCCATCAGTTTGGGGATGACATGTTGTAGAAAACAACAGCTTGGTCCCTAATTTATTCCACAAAGTGCGCCAAAAATGACTCAAGAATTTTGCATCACAATCTGAAACAATAGCAGAAGGCATACCATGCAAGCGAATGATTTCTTGAAAGAAAAGGTCAGCAATATGAACAGCATCGTCGCCCTTATGACAAGGAATAAAATGTGTTGTCTTAGAAAAATGATCAACCACAACAAAAATACTATCCCTCCCCCTCTTAGTCCTTGGCAAACCCAACACAAAATCCATAGATATATCAGCCCCAGGAATAGAAGGAACAGGAAGAGGCATATACAAACCATGTGGGTTCAACCACGACTTAGCTTTTTGACATGTGACGCATCGAGCCAAGTACCATTCTACATCTTGCCTCATCCTTGGCCAAAAGAAATGTGTCGACAGCACCTCCTCTGTCTTCTTAGCACCAAAATGTCCCATCAATCCACCTCCATGTGCCTCCTGCAACAACAAAAGACGAATGGAACCAACAGGAATGCATAGGCGGTTAGCTCTAAACAAAAACCCATCATTGATCATAAACTTGTTCCATCTACGTCCCTCTCTACAATTCAGTAACACGTCCTTAAAATCAGGATCAAGCGCATATTGTTCTTTTATTGATTCAAGCCCAAAAATCCGACAATCAAGTTGGGACAGCAAGGTATATCGTCTAGACAAAGCATCAGCAATCACATTATCCTTCCCTTTCTTGTGTTTGATAATATAAGGAAAAGATTCAATAAATTCAACCCATTTAGCATGCCTACGATTCAGATTATGTTGAGAGCGAAGATACTTAAGCGATTCATGATAAGAATATAACAAATTCTTTAGGCCACAAATAATGACGCCACATCTCCAAAGAACGGATAAGTGCATACAATTCCTTATCATACGTGGAATAATTCAGAATAGGACCATGCAATTTTTCACTAAAGTAATCAATGGGTTTACCATCTTGCATCAAAACACCCCCAATGCCAACTCCACTAGCATCACATTCTAGCACAAAAGTCTTACCAAAGTTTGGAAGTTGCAGCAATGGTGCGTGTGTGAGCTTGTCCTTCAAAGTGTCAAAGGACTCCTCATGTGCCTTTTGCCAATGAAACACAACCCCTTTCTTCATCAACTCATGCAATGGGGTAGCAATGGTGCTGAAATCTTTGATGAAGTGGCGGTAGAATCCTTCAAGACCAAGAAAACTCCTCACCAGTGTGACGGTTTGGGGAACCGGCCAGCTCTTTATGGCTTCAATTTTCATCTCGTCCACCTCAATTCCCTGTGGAGTTACAACATAGCCAAGAAAAGAAACTCGATCTGTGCAAAAGATGCACTTCTCAAGGTTACCAAATAATCGTGCATCACGTAAAGCATTAAAAATAGCATGTAAGTGATCCATATGTTCAACAAAAGACTTGTTGTAAATCAATATATCATCAAAGTAAACCACCACAAAATGACCAATAAAAGCTCTTAAAACCTCATTCATTAAGCGCATGAAATTGCTAGGTGCATTTGTTAAACCAAAAGGCATTACTAACCACTCATACAACCCGAATTTGGTTTAAACGCGATTTTCCATTCATCTCCAAGATTCATTCTAATTTGGTGGTAGCAACTTCGCAAGTCAATCTTGGTGAAAATTATAGAACCACACAACTCATCAAGCATGTCGTCTAGCCTAGGAATAGGATGACGATACCGAATAGTAATATTATTAATGGCTCTACAATCAACACACATACGCCAAGTTCCATCTTTCTGAGGAACCAAAAGTACAGGAATGGCACAAGGACTAAGGCTTTCACGTACATACCCATGGTCCAAAAGGTCTTGGACTTGCTGCTGAATTTCCTTAGTCTCCTCAGGATTGGTTCGATAGGCAGCACGGTTGGGCAAGGTTGCTCTCGGAATCAAATCGATTTGATGCTCTATCCCTCTCATAGGTGGCAGCCCCAGGGGTATCTCAGCTAGAAAATTTTCCTCATACTCCTACAAAAGGTTAGTGATAGCAGGAGACACCGAGCTAACAATATCATCAAGCAAAAACATAGCTCGTTTGCATACCAAAGCATAGCAAATATCATCATCAGAAATTTCAGCAAAGTCACATTTTGTTGCAAGCATAACACCACGCTTCAATTTAATTCCCTCGGCCTTAGAAATAGATGTAGACTTATCCTTTTTAGGTGGGAGAATAGAATTAGCAACTTGCTGATTTTTAGATTGAACATCATTCAAACTAGCAGCGCGTTCTCTATTAGCTTGTATAATTTGAACAGGGGTCAAAGGTACCAAAGTAATTTTCTTTCCTTTATGCACAAAAGTGTATTTATTACTTCTACCATGGTGTGTAGCATCATTGTCATGTTCCCAAGGATGACCCAATAAGAGTGAACAGGCTTGCATAGGTACCACATCACAATCAACAGAATAGCATAAGAACCAATGGAAAATGAAACTCTACAAGTTTGTGTTACCTTTGCTGTTCTAGAATCATTTAGCCACTGAATATGGTATGGACGTGGGTGCAGGCGTGTGGTCAAGCCAAGCTTCTTGACCAAATCAGAACTCACCAAATTATTGCAGCTACCTCCATCAATAAAGGCATGTGCTCGACGGTTGCTGATGATGAAGAAAATCTAGAACAAGTTATGGCATTGTATCTTCTCATGTTGCTGTAGTTGTGAGCTAAGCACCCGTTGTATAATGATGCTCCTATAGGCCATCGTGGCCTCATCACCAAGGACTTCGCCGCCCTCCTCATCTGTATCTTTGTCTTCTTGATCTTCAATGTCAGAGGTGCTGATGTAACCATCTTCTGTAGCAATGTATGCTCGCTGACTTAGGCAGTCCTTCTGCACATGGCCAATTCCATGGCAGTGGTGGCACTGAATGCCCGAAGTGCGTCCTGTCGATGCAACGGATGAGGCACTCTTAGCAGGCACCTGCAAAGAATTTTTACCTAAATCTAAAGGTCGTGCAGGAGGTGCCTTAGGTGTAGCGGTAACTCCAGAGGCTGCTGGTCACTTGCTCGCTGGTGGAGGTGCCCGAAAAGTGGTTAGCTTGGTCAGCCCCGAAGATGGTGCCGAGCATGGCGTGTATGTGGTGCTGACCTTGCTCTTGCTCTGCTGTTCACGTCCCTGCAATTCCTTTTCTACAAGCATAGCAAACTGAAACAACTAGTTGACAATGTTAAATTCTTTATAATCAATAATGTCTTGAATCTCGCGCCTCAAACCTGAATAAAAATGACAAATGGAATCTTCGTTCCCCTCCACAACACTACAACGCATCAATCCCTTTTGGAGCTCACCATAGTAATCCTGTACAGATTTCTCTCCTTGTTCTAAACGCATCAATTTCTTATGCAAGTCTCTATGATAAGAAGGAGGAACAAAACGATCATGCATAGCTATCTTAAGTTCTTCCCACGTACCAGGTAAAGCATCCTGTGCAGCTAGCCCATTCCACCAAATAATGGCAAAGTACTTAAACTCACTAGTAGCTTGTCGAACTCTATGTTGCTCAGGCACAAGGTGGGCACTAAACTTTTGTTCTATCGTCATCTCCCAATCAAGATATCCCTCAGCATCATAATGACCCAAAAAAGATGGTATTGTGAACTTAATCTTAGCATAAGGATCATCGGGCACATGATGATTATTACCTTGATGGTGGTGGACACCACCCATACCTATCGTGTTGCGGCGAAGACGTCGTCGTAATCTTGCTTGTCGAAAGTCTGCTCAATCTATGTTCCCACTGGCATCATGCACCGTGTCTTCTGGCAAGAGACCATCGGTGTTGTTGCTGGAGACATCGTTGTTGCCCGCCACAAAGGTTTCCAACTCAGTAACCTTGTTGGTTAGCGTGGAAATTTGTTTGTCCAATCTCTCCATGTTGTTGCCAATCTTGAGTTCAATGAGTGCGTCAGTGACGGCCTTCCTGATGGCCTCATTCATCCCTTTTTGGGCATTCTCTACAGCTGCTTGCATTTACTCTTGGCTGACACACTCGTTGAAATCCTTGGGACTGTTATCTCCAGTCTGATCACCTCCTGCCATTGTAAACACAAAAACAGGAACAAACGGTGAAAGTTATCCATACCAAATGACTACGTGGTTGCAGTGGTGTCACTTTTCATAGCAAGTGGAAGCATCTTACCAAGCTCTTATAAAGTTCTTACCAACACAAGCAGTGGGCGGTACAACCAGCTGCTGGTTTGTGATACCTGTGAGACAGTGGTACCGAGATTGCAAGGCCCTTTTTCTGTACTGATCTGAAGAGTTTGTGGAGCTTGGAAGGCACACAAAGAATAATATATATATTTGGCACACAAGTCAGTAATAGAAAGTAATGCTGAATTATAGTCCAAAGTACTTATTCTCGTTGCTGGTCTAAAATGTTCTAAGTGCCAGGTGTGTGACAAACAAGTACGGTGGATAGAAAGGTGCTAAGTGTGTGACAAACAAGTATGGTGGATAGCAAGAGCAACACAAACAAGGAAACAGACAGCACGCGCTAACACAGCTCACTTTGGCCTTCTCTATGTGCTCCTCTAGATATTGTTCCTCTCTTTTTTCTATTTTTTGGGCTGTCGTTGTTTTTTTGGGAAACTTTGACTTATTCTTTTTATTTTTTTGATATTTTTTCTTCACTTAGGAGCACAAAAGAAGTAACCATAGAAAATATGAGCTTAAACAAGTGAAAGGTGTGGCCTATGGAAAATTTAGAAGACGTGCTCAAAATTGACAAAAAGCTTGTGACAACGAAAAGAGGATCTTGTGACCAGTTTTTGATCAAAATAAATTTTCTGACCCCGATAATGCGAGGGATGGACGGATCCAAAAAAAATTTAGATCAATTTTGATATATGGAACGTCGAAATCCGAGTTCGTATGCGAAAACTAGACCAGTTTTAAGAACTGACTCTGAATTAGAGGACAAAACGGGAACAATGCACGCAAAATTGGTCATGGCAACAAGGATTTGATGGAAACGATGGGGAAAACACATGAATTGGACTCTAACATGACCTAACCAACAACAAGACCTTGACCAGGACACAAACTCAACACGATGGACTCTGAAACTAAAATATGCAAAGGCTATGGCGTGGAAGGTTCCAGGATAGGAAAAAAATGAGTATGACACTGGACTATGGGACGAATGCGAAACACTCAAAACTAGAGGATAAATGTGAACCTGATGGTATACCTTAGCTCTGAATACCACTTAATGGGGATGGGGGATCCCGATCTTCCGTCAGGTTGAGGAAACTATCGTTGTGGCGGAGAATGACACACCGATCTGGCTTCAGATTGAAAGATCGAACCCTACAATCTTAGCACCACAACTCCTCTAGTTATCAACCAAGACACGAATCCAGTTGACCTTGCCAAGAAGGCTGATTCCTACCTGCGCAACGAAGAACACAAGCAAGAACAAGAAAGAAAACAACCAAATTGCAGATGAATGATTAATCTCACGAAGTTAGAGTCTCATAAACCGATGTACGGTGAAACTATTCTTGATAGATTAATCTAAACAAAACCCAAAACCTAATGACAGCAGCAGCGTATGATTATAAAGGTCTTAGGGTCATCGCCTACCCTGGACGCGCCCCCTAACGGGCCCAAAGAGGATACACGGCCCATTGGACCAAATACGGTGACGCAGCACCTGGACAGATTCTGGACGCTGATTTGTTTCGATAATTTTTGTGGATTTCGAAGAGCTTTTGAACTAAGACCACTTTTGTTGGCTTCCTTATCAAATTAGCTTTCCAACCATATGTGGATCATCAAAAACAGAGTCTGGATGCATCTTAGGTGACCAGTTTAAGGCAGACTGGTCCTGGAGGTCGAGTAGACTCGAAATCATGTTGGACCGGGCCTCCAGTTTCTGTTGGACGTCCTTGTTGGTCATCATCACCTCTACCTCTTCCTCTAAGTCCCTCAGGACCCTCTCCAATGTTCCTAATTAATATAACATCATTAGGTAGCAATCTATTCTCAAAAAATATGAAAAGGATCACTTAAGAACGAGCTCACCTCTAAATTAAGTCGTCGCCTTCGAGCTCGGGTCATTAGACCTTGCATAATGGTTGGAGGATCAGCGGGTGCATCTAAAGGAGTGATGTCCTCATCACCCAAGGGCTCAAGGCCATCTAGGCCCGCGCGTCAGCCCCTCGAGCCAGCATACTTTGCCACCAAGAAGCCTCTAGAAGGTGCACCTGGTGGAGGTTGGTCCATGTCGACACAACCTGACACTTAGCGTGCTAGAACAGAGTAGCCAGATGATGCCCAGAGCTTCACTACTACACTCTAACCTTTCATAGCCATGTCGTAACCCCCATCGTAGTCCAATTTCAGCAATGGCAGTAAGCTGTCGGCAGTGATGATCATAGCCCTCACCGTCGGAATCTGATGTAACCCCTAGTGTTAAGCTTTGCATTTGGCACTTGCATTTCATAAGCACAGGCATCATCCAAGCATTCATGAACATGAGCACATGAAATTTTATCTCATTCTTATACCTTATCCCATGAAATGTTGATTTTATATATATGCTTATGCTTGCAATCATGTATGAACAATGTATGAGATGGTTGTTAGGTCATAAAAACACCTTAGAAACATCTAGGATGATAAATGGAACAATGTTTATATTCATGACATAGACCAAATTTGCTTCTAAGTGTTGGTTTCATTTGAAATGCCATTTTCATGATGCTAGTTTGACTAAAGTTGAATAGTAGCTTAGATTGTTTGCATGGCTATGTGACCTAAATAAAAGTTGTAGTTCATGTCAAGTAGAACAAACCTTGTTTAAGGGTCATGAGCTAATTTAGTGCCTCATTTAGTCAAATAGAGCTCATAAAATTCAACATGTTGCTGTTTTGGGAACTTAGAAAATTTTCTAAGTCTTAAACGGTTCACAGTTTTCGTATAGCCATCTTTGGTGATTTTTAGTTTGCAAACCATTGGGAATTAAGCAAAACTCCTTGAAGCATTTTTGTAGTACTCATGTAGCTCTACAAAGTGGTGAGGACGGTTTGCCAAAATTCACCACGGTTTGGGAGATTTGGAGGTTTGAAAATCGACTGTCAGACAGACTAAATCGGCCCCTGCCGATTCAAATCACCACGCGTCGTGGCCGACCGACATAGGCCATGCGCGCCATGTGGCAGCTATCCACCGGCTCCAGCCCACCCTGCCATGCTAAAAGGGAGAGCACCCGGCTCTCCACACACCCACGCGCTCACTCTCGCTCTCGCTTCCTCTCTCGCCCGCGCGCCACTTCAGAACGGAGCAACACAGCAGCAGCGTCACCGTAGATTTAGCCCCGTAGCTTAATCCCTTGCACCCACAGCTCCACCGTGCCTTGCTCCACCTCACCGACCCATCATTGCCAACTCCCGTGCTAAGGTGAGGGCCATCGGGCTGCTACGTCAACGCGATCACCATTGTCGTCGCCGAGCTTGAGCTCGCTCATGGCTAGCCCCAACCAGTGCCTCTCAGACCTCTCTCTCTTGGTTCATCTTCACTGTAGACCGTAGAAGCTAAAGCCATAGCTCCTTGAGCCGTTACCGCATTGTCGGTGCACCACCGTGAGGCGAGAGCGCTGCCGCCGTGCAAGTCACCGTGGCCACGCTTGTCCCGTCGTCATTCTCTCTCGCATTTAGGCATTATGGTTTATCCTTGGGATAGTGAAGCTCATGGGGAACGCAGATGCACACTTGCGTCACCTTTCCCGCTCATTGGGAACGCAGATGTAGGCGGCCATGCCTCACCAGCGCTACCACGAACCCCACTCTGAACCATGGAGCTCCACTAGGTCTACCTTGAGGTGTAGCCATGCTCATCCAAGCTTGTCATGGCTGAAGATGGCCAGAGCACCACCACGCGCCGCCGCTGAGCCACTATGGCCGCTGCCGGACTAGCTCCGACGAGTCTCTAAACTAAGCTAGGGTACCAGTCGAAGCAGAACGGTGAGACGAGTGTGGTGGTGATGACGCTACCGCTAGAGACCTCGCTGTTGGTGAGCTTTTCACCGGTCAAGCCGTGCCCCTGCTCTGTGTGTCGCTAATAGGTGGGTCCCGTTGACCCGCGGGTCCCAGCTGTCAGTCAATATTTGAAATGTTTTTCTAGATTTATTTTCACATATTTGAATGCAAATATCAAAAAATTATAACTGGAGCTAGGAATGTCCAAATGGGGCGAACCAAATTTTTTTTGGATTCATCAGGAAGTGTACTATTTTATAAAAACATGAAATCTGCTGTTTAGGGTATTTTTTCTGGGAGAATTAAATTGAGCAAGATAAGTGTTTTTAAAGTAGTTTATATCTTGTAAAATGCATAACTTGAGCTAGGAAGGAGATAAAATTGTGATTACAATTTTGCGGGTATTGTGTTGACATGCTCTATCTAAGAAAAATACTAAACCTATAGTAGGCATACATGAAGTATGGTCTTCATATTTAATTCTAATTAATTGCTAGTTTCTAGTGAAATTAAATGGGGTAAAAATACATAACATATGATCATAAAAAATTTTACACGATATTCTCATGCTAGGAGAAAAGGAAGAAAAATATTAAATCTGTTGCTTGATACTTTTTACTATGCTAAACTATTTTTGCTAAAATAAGCACAAGTAACATGTCATTTTTGTAGAAGTAGCTATGCCTATCCAAATGGCATGAAATTTGTACAATAGACTACTACGGTCATTTGTAGGATACTATAATTTTATCAGAATTTATTGACCAATAGAAATATTTACTCTGTAAATCACCTCATTATCTAAGGAAATTAATAAATAAATATAAATAAATTAGTTAGGCTTAACCATGATGTTTTATGTGGTGTGTGTGATGCATATAATTTGTTTATACTATTAGTGAGGCTTAGAAGTATTTGTTTATAGGCAGCCAGTTAATTATTGCTTTATAAATCAACTAGATGGCTGCGTATATAGTTTCTATTGTGGTGATAAGTTCACAATGATAATGACCTTTTATGCGGAATTTGTTAATAACAAATTTGTAGATAACTTACTTATCTACATGGTGTTAAATTTTCATAGCCATAGGCCTTATGGTTTGAGAATTATGGCTGTTAGAAGTCTGCTGTCAGAAATGCTTCACTCTAGTTAGATCTGAAATATTAATTTTTTTGACCAAGATAACTGTAGAATCACATTAATATGATTAAAAACAAGTTGAAGGAAATTTTATAAGCTTTCCAGAAAGTCCACAACCATATTATTTTGATGTGTATAACTCAAGTTATGATCAAAAAATTGGCTGCTATCTTGCTGTCTAGAAAATTGCTTAGAAGAGAATTTGTTTAATTATTAGAGAAGAGATATGCACATACTCAGTAAAATAAGATATAACTTGTTATCACCTTAATACAATACTGTTGAAAACACCTATGAGAATGCATTTCATCATACCCCACCATATCATACATGTCGTTATATATGCATCCACGATATCTTATTCCATGATCGTGCATATATGATCGTCCGAGGGGGTAACTCTTTTGGAGTTCAATGAAGAAGAAGAAGAGGAACAGTAGGAGACACCTTAGGCCATAGCTCTAGAAGGAGAGGAACAAACTCTTGAGGACTTCCTTGGGTGCCCGGATCACAGGCCAACCTCTTTCCTCAAAGGCAAGCCCCGGAGTATTCTAAGTCTCCAAGTTTTATAAAATATCACTTGAGTCCTTTATGTTTGATGCATTAGGTTATAAGAGTTGATTGTAAACACTTGATGCATAGAACTACCTTGTCTAGATATATACTTTAAACCCTATGTAGGTCTAGGATCGAATATATGCTTAGTCATGCTTAGACCGGTATAAGTCGGGTGATTTCCTGTCACCTGCGAGATATAGGTGGATACTGGAACATGGTTGGTTATATTTGCTATCATGGAAAAGAATCATGGGATAATGTAACTAGAGGTCAAGTGGAGTCTTTGTGCAGGTTGACTCATGTGATTCCATTTGTGTCGATAAGGACCGTACCGTTGGAGGCCCTCTTCTCATTTTGAACGCATGCCTCTAACTTTGCTAACCGAATAACTCATTCCGACCATGAAGCCAAGTAGCTCAATTTAGGCCGAGCCCTGTTCTATAAGAGTGCACACTCTGGATGGTAGTAAGGATATGCGGGGAGCCAGATGTGAGCCCAAGGGCAGGGTAGTCATGATCGTCCTGGCAGCTGGTTGTCCTTGATTGTGCGGCGCTTATCATAACCCTAAAATGTGGACCTGAGTTGTACCAAAGGTGACATAAGGCTACCATGGCTAGTAGACCTAAGTTTGTGTTAGGAATACTGCTCAGCTGGTTGCCATCGATTTGAATCACCATCTCTCCCGAATAGTAAGAAACTTGGCAGAGCCCCTTCATCGTAGTAACTGTGTTATGAAATATGATGGTTCGGATGAATATGAAATTATTATACCAGCTATGGTTACTATTGTATGATACCAAATTCAACTTGTTGTTGTTTTAGGAACTTAGAAAATTTTCTAAGTCTTAAACGGTTCATAGTTTTTGTGTAGCCATCTTTGGTGATTTTTAGTTTGCAAACCATTGGGAATTAGGCAAAACTCCTTTAAGCATTTTTGTAGTACTCATGTAGCTCTACAAAGTGGTGAGGATGGTTTGCCAAAATTCACCATGGTTTATGAGATTTGGAGGTTTGAAAATCGACTATCAAACGGACTAAATCGGCCCCTGCCGATTCAAATCACCGCATGTCGTGGCCGACCGACGTAGGCCGCGTGCGCCGCGTGGCGGCTGTCCATCGGTGCCGGCCCACCCTGCCATGCCAAAAGGGAGAGCACCCGGCTCTCAATACCCCCACACGCTCACTCTCGCTCTCACTTCCTCTCTCGCATGCGCGCAGCTCTAGAACGGAGCAACACAGCAGCAGCATCGCCGTCACGCCTCCACCGACAGTGCTCGCCATCCACATAGACCTGCTGCTTAATCCCTCACACCCATAGCTCCACCATGCCTTACTCCACTTCCCTGACCCACCATTGCCAACTCCCATGCTAAGGTGAGGGCCATCGGGCCACTACATCACCGCGACCACCATTGCCACCACCGTGCTTGAGCGCGCTCATGGCTGGCCCCAACCAGTGCCTCTCAGACCTCTCTCTCTCTTTATTCATCTTCGCTGTAGAACCTAGAAGCTAAAGTTGTAGCTCCTTGAGCCGTTACCGCATCGTTGATGCCAAACGCGAGCTGCACCACCGTGAGCCTAGAGAGCCACCGCGCGGCATGTCACCGTGGCCACGCTTGTCCCATCGCCGTTCTCTCTCGCATTTAGGCGTTAGGGTTTCGCCTTTGGACGGTGAAGCTTGTGGGGAAGGTGGATGCACGCTTGTGTCACCTTTCCCATTGGAACATCACTGTGCCACCGCCGTGCTCGCACCGCCATGCCACCAAGCATGCGGCCATGCCTCACTGGTGCTACCATGAACCCTACTCTAAACCATGGAGCTCCGCTAGGTCACCCTTGAGCCGTAGCCGTGCTCACCCGAGCTTGTCACAACCAAAGATGGCCGGAGCACCACCACGCGCCGTCGCCGAGCCACCATGGCCGCCGCCGGGCTAGCTCCGGCGAGTCTCTGAGCCAACCTAGGGTACCAGTCGAAGCGGAACGGTGAGACGAGTGTGGTGGTGATGACGCTACCGCCGGAGACCTTGAAGTCGATGAGCTTTTTACCGGTCAAGCCACGCCCCTGCTCTGTGTGTCGCTGACAAGTGGGTCCCGTTGACCCATGGGTCCTAGCTGTCAGTCAGTATTTGAAATATTTTTCTAGATTTATTATCATAGATTTGAATGCAAAATTCAAAAATTTATAACTGGAGCTAGGAATGTTCAAATGGGGTTAACCAAATTTTTTTTGATTCATCGTGAAGTGTACTATTTGATAAAAATATGAAATCTACTATTTAGTGTATTTTTTCTAGGATAATTAAATTGAGAAAGATAAGTGCTTTTAAAGTAGTTTATATCTTGTAAAATGCATAACTTGAGCTAAGAAGGTGATAAAATTGTGATTACAATTTTGCTGGTCTTGTGTTGACATGCTCTAGGTAGGAAAAATACTAAAGCTACAGTAGGCATATTTGAAATATGGTCTTCATATTTAATCCTAATTAATTGTTAGTTTCTAGTGAAATTAAATGGGGTAAAAATAAATAACATATGATTATAAAAAATTTTACACAATATTCTCATGCTAGGAGAAAAGGAAAAAAAATATTAAAACTATTGCTTGACACTTTTTACTATGCTAAACTATTTTTGCTAAAATAAGCATATATAACTTGTCATTTTTGTAGAGATAGCTATACCTATCCAAATGGCATGAAATTTGTACAGTAGACTATTAGGATCATTTGTAGAATACTGTAATTTTATCATAATTTATTAAGCACTAGAAGTATTTACTATGTAAATGACCTTATTATCTAAGGAAATCAATAAATGAATACAAATAAATTAGTTAGGCTTAACCATGATGTTTTTTGTGGTGTGTGTGATGCTTATAATTTTGTTGATATTGTTAGTGAGGCTTAGAAGTATTTGTTTATGGGCAGCCAGTTAATTATTGCTTTATAATTCAACTAGATGGCTGCATATATAGTTTATGTTGTGGTGATAAGTTCACAATGATAATGACCTTTTCTGTGGAACCTGTTAATAACAAAGTTGTATATAATATACTTATCTACCTGGTGTTAAATTTTCATAGTCATAAGCCTTATGGTTTAAGAATTATGGCTGTTAGAACTCTGCTGTCAGAAATGCTTGCACTCTAGATAGATCTGAAAGATTGATTTGCTTGACCTTGATAACTTCAGAATCACATTAAGATGATTAAAAGCAAGTTGTAGGAAATTTTATAATATTTCCATAAAGACCACAACCATATTATTTTGATGTGTATAACTCTAGTTATGATCAAAACAAGTGGCTATTGTCTTGTAGTCTAGAAAATTGCTTAGATGAGAATTTGTTTAGTTAATAGAGAAGAGATATGCACCTACTCAGTAAAATAAGATGTAACTTATTATCACCTTAATACAATACTGTTGAACACACCTATGAGAATGCATTTCATCATGCCCCACCATATCATACATGTTGTTATATATGCATCCACGATATCTTATTCCATGATCATGCATATAGGATCGTCTAAGGGGATAACTCTTTTGGAGTTCAACAAAGAAGAAGAGGAGGAACAGCAGGAGACACCTCAGGCTGTAGCTCTAGAAGGAGAGGAGCAAACTCTTGAGGACTTCCTGAGTGCCTGGATCATAGGCCAACCTCTTTCCTCAAAGGCAAGCCCCGGAGCATTCTAAGTCTCCCATGTTTTACAAAATATCACTTGAGTCATTTATATTTGATGCATTAGGTTATAAGAGTTGATTGGAAACACTTAATGCATAGAACTACCAAATAAATACTTTAAACCCTATGTAGATCTAGGATCGAATATATGCTTAGTCATGCTTGGACCGGTAGAAGTCGGGTGATTTCCTATCACCTACAAGATATAGGTGGATACCGGAACATGGTTGGCTATATTTGCTATCGTAGAAAAGAACCATAGGATAATGTAACTGGAGGCTAGGTGGAGTCTATGTGTGGGTTGACTCATGTGATTTTATCTATGTCGATTAAGGATCATACCATTGGAGGCCCTCTTGTCATTTTGAGTGCATGCCTCTCACTTAGCTGGCCGTATAACTCGTTCTGACCACGAAGCCGATTAGCTCACTCAGGCCAGGCCCCATTCTATAAGATTGCGTACTCTGGATGGTAGTAAGGATGTGCGGGGAGCCAGACGTGAGCCCAAGGGCAGGGTAGTCCTGATCGTCCTGGCAGCTAGTCATCCCTGATTGTGCGGCGCTGATCGAACCCATGAAATATGGACCCAAGTTGTACCAAAGGTGACCTAAGGCTACCATGGCTGGTAGACCTAGGTTTGTGTTAGGAATACTGCCTAGCTGGTTGCAATCAATTCAAATCACCATCTCTCCTAGATAGTGAGAAACTTGGCAGAGCCCCTTCATTGTAGTAACTGTGTTGTGGAATAAGATGTTTGAATGAACAAGGAATTATTATACCAGGTATGGTAACTACTGTATGATACAAAATGATATACCACATGTTTGGCACAGGTTTGTTGCTAATCTAGAGATGAATAGCTATAATTAACTTGATGACCAAATTATAGAATGTATAGCTGAATTAGTGGCTTTTTCTATAAAATGTTGTCAAGATAGCTCCACTTATAAAGCCTTGCATAATCCTTGGAGTCACATTACTTTTGGTTTATGATGGGTAAGTCTAGCTGAGTATCATCTTGTACTCAGGGTTTTATTCCCATTATTGCAGATGGTATAGTTTATCATGGTTATTTCAAGAACTGCTTCTGACCCGCCGTGGATGAGGAGTAGGCCCTGGCAAGCATCTCTTATTAATCCCTCTCTTATGCTTTTGTGTAAGTTTGATCATGAGCTGGCACTATATTTAAATAATGTTGCAGATGTTGGTTTCAAACTTTTAATTGGCTTTCACTACTATTTTACCTAAACTTGGTTTGTAATAACTTTTAATCGTACTCGATGTATGGAACTGTATTTGTGAACTTTATGTAACATGTGACATGTATGTTGAATCATGTACGATCTTGGTCGTATGTTGGTTGAATCGAGACCCTTCACGGTATTCGACGGACTACCGGGTTTATATGGGCTCAATTATGATAGTGTGACCGCTTGCGGGGTGCCATTGTACTTGTGCTCTTATAAATTGGTTAGTTCTGCTACATCTGATACCAACCGTGGTGTACACTAACACCGCCATATTGGCTTATGATCCATCCGTGCTAAGGACTGTGTGGGTATACACTAACACCGCCGAATTAGCATATGATCCGTCCATGATTAGGTCCTTGTTTCCATCGCATTAGAGCATGACCCGCCTGTGTGGGTGTACACTTACATCGCTGTGTTGGATTATGATCCGTCCGTGATCAGGTCGTTGTTTCCATCACGTTGTACCATGACCTGCCCATGTGGGTGTACACTAATACTGTTGTTTTGGTCAATGATCAGGATCACAATCGCCTTGCACAACGAGCCAATTGTGTGCAGTGCATGTTCACCATTGCTTTGGTGGCTGACGCATCTGTGTCCAGGTAGACATCACTATCACTTCACCGTATGAAACGCCTAGTCATAAGTAATGGTCACAATCGCATTGTAGTATGATCTGCTTCTGAAGATTCTTTAGTTGGTGTTGGGTTACTAAGCCATTCGGCAGTGATACACTATTGACCCCTAACGCATGAGATGAATAGCGACGGTGATGACAAAATAGCCAACGGCCTTTACATCCAACAGTGATAGAATTGAATCTGGTTTTCACAATTTATTTACTAATTCGGTTGGGCCTTAATATCTTACTAAACACACCATACAGATATAATCATTACACACCATTCATCATGTCCACAACCAAGAGTACTTTTTATAAAAACAAGCGACACAAACATAACAACTGTGTCAAACTCAAGAATTAACACAAGCGGTACATGGATAGGAGAATAAAGGTTCTGCTCCCTACAGACTTACATAATGAAAATGAGGTAGATGTGCTCGGCTCCTTCAGATTGGCACTCCTGCTTGCAAGGCAAAGCCTCCTTCACCTTGGTAGCCTGTGCACCATGGAACCCTCTTCTTCCTCCCTTAGCCATTGCAGGAAAATCGTCCAAAAGCACTCAGACTCCACAACCTACATAAAGCAGCAACATTAATAATATTCAACATACAAGTGCTTTAGTTACCAAGGCAAAATTGGACTGTATATAGAATCAAAACAACTCCCTACCTAAAGAAAGAACAGCATATGCAACTTTACTGCCTCCTACTAACTTCATGAACAAGGGAACATAAGGAAGATAGTGAGGTCCCTCCGAACGTAGCCTCCAAGTAGGTCTAGGACACCGCACGACCTGGGCAGGGAGGACAAGAACTTTTTTTAGGTTCATGTGATATGCGATCAGTGTTCTGTCCTCTCCAACAAGAAAAATCAAATTCCATTCTAGGTGAACTGCAATCACTTTGTAGTCTGCATCGCAAACATCGTAACCAAATTGAATATTGTCTCATCCAAATATCTCCAGCGTGGTTACCGTATGCTTCAATGTCCAGTTATCAATACCATAGTCTTCTAGGATCCAGAATGAAAGCTGATACTTCCTGAACATACTAGCAGTACATAAACACAACTGACCCTGAGCTTCATCGATGGAGATTGCTTCACCACGTGGCCTATGAATTTTCCTCCATGTCTTTCCTGCATATCAACAATAACTATTTGGGACAACTCCAGTGAGTGCATAGAACCATTAAGGAACACACTTGTCGAATATATGCATACAACACCCTTGCCCCATTCAAATTCCATAAACATCCATGCTGCACTCTTAGATGAGTAGATGCTCACACCTATGAATTCACCTACCCACTTCTTCCCATATTCAATCACATGGAAGTGTGAGGAGACTGTCGGATCGAACCTCAAGCGAGCTGAACCAAGACAATGGTTGTTATTCGGTAGTAACCACCATTTGTTAGTCACTGGATTACAGACAACATAGCGAAACCCAATACACCAGCAGAGGATGAGCTCATGGCAGCAATCTGATATCACAACATCCTGAATGGGGAAGGCCAAGAAGGTCAAGGAGGGGTATTCACCATTGATGCTGGTGAAGTTGAGTTTGCCTTTCCAGCTGCGATAGAAGAATCCAGTGATAATCTGGGGCTGCTCCTTATGGTACTTGGATTCGGAGATGAGGCGGTTCCAGGAGCGACAGACACACTTGCAGCTACACAGGGAGTGGGTGGTGAGGCGTTGGAGGATGAGGACAAAGACATGGTTTATGAGGATAGCCACTTCGTTCCTCTTGTTGGGGGCCTCCTCCTCCATCTTGAGTTCTTGACTAGGATCTGGTGGAGTGGGTCTGGTGATGGAAGCGGTGGCACTGTGGCCCGAATTAGGGAAGGAGCACCTATGGAGATTGGATCGTGAGCTCCTTAGTAAACAGATGGAAGCATGCTTCGTACTCAGATGTGTGAAGAGGGGAAAACCCAAGAAAGATGGAGGAAAGTGCGAAAGCATTACCATTGTCTTTGAATCTTGTGGGATTAAGCTAGAGCAGCCATGGCGGTGATGAGTACTAACCTAGTCAACTGATAGATCTGTGTGGGCCCTTGCCGGTGAGGTGTACTGGAGTGGGGTTCTAGATTGTTGGTGGTGAGTGGCGGCTTGCACCCCACTGAGAAGGGGCAGTCGCGTAGTTCAGCACTAGGGAGCAAAGAGCGACGATGATGAACAAAAGCTATGGGCGAGGAGAAAGACACAGGGTGGGGAGCATGCTTTGCAAGCAACCGTTTTAGACACAAGAATGAAAATTGTGCACAACTTTGTAAAAATGCACGGGACTCCACGCGCGGGCTTGGAAATTGATGAAAGTGTTACCATCCAAACCGTATGTATTTAGGCGGTGGTGAAGGCTACCAGCGGTGGTGAATGGGTCCTACGAAGATGTTCTAGGATCCACCGTGCCACTGTAGTCGCAGACGGTGGCGACTGCTGCCTGGTTGAGGGCGTCAATCATTCTACCCGATTGTAAACCGTCACTCGTTCTACCCGATTGTAACTAGAAAAATGTTAGATTAAGTACAAAATAAACTAGAACTGAGTCCAACATTCAACAATAAATCAAGAGATTTCATTAATATCTTATACCCAACATACAATCTATGGGTCTAGGAAATATGGCATTACAACGATCCTCATAACTTGCTTTGCTTTGGATAAGGGTCATTTGCATCTATATCTCCTTAATATGTTCAATCAATGATTGATCTAGATGCAACAACATTCTTCCATTTGCATCTATCTCCTTAACCCATACCTGACTAAATGGGAGAATGGAGATGGGGAACAGCTTCATGAAACTTCCTCTAACATCCCCCTAGGTGGGAGGAAGAGGAGAAGTAGAGCAACGAGGATATCTATTCCCACATCTAGATTGCATTCGTGAGCCAGAACTGCTCTGGCTCATGAATGCAATCTAGATGATGCTTGGACCCTTGTTCCAGTGAAAGCTCCGAAAGATCCACCGGCGCCAGGGCCCTTGCTCCAATGAAAGCTCTCCATGGTTTTGATTCTGCATGCTCTAACCATGGATGGCGATCAGTAGCGGGACCATACCATGGAGGCATTCCTCAATAACTTCGCGAAACATCCTCTAACACCCAGGATGAATGGACATAGCCATGCCTAGGTGATGGTGGAAGCTGATCTTGAAGGCCTTCTCCTAGCGGTGCTGGAGTCGATGGACGTCTAGGGTAGCCATGGCGATGGGAGACTTGGAGCAACTAAAGGGTTTCTCTGGTTTGTCCGATGGTAAGGGAGGAAGAAGGTTGGGATTGGAGTGTGCTTAAGAGGCTCACCTTACCTTTGCTTAAATAGCCCCACCTCAAGATGCATGCAGGGAAGGAACCATCAAGATCCATGACATGCATGGTCACCCATGCGGGTCATGAGCGACGACGTAGTGAAGATGACAGGAAGTGGAATACGAGGCGGTTTACATTCACTTGCACATTTCATACTCATCTAAAGGCCAGTCTCAGTGGGACTTTCATTTTCATTAAATAGGCCATGTCTCCCATGCGATCTTAGTGGAGCACACTTCTCCCAGAATGGCATTGGAAGTTGGATGGAGAAAATTGACTGCACCATGCGACTAGTTGTGAGTTCCCACGCCACTTCATAGAGGGGTATTTAGCCCCAACTTGGCTGCCTCCCCCACCTCCTCCTCAATCAATGTACACACGCCATAGCTCCATCCACCCCACCATGTGAGCCCTCGGTTGGCCTCATCATGCTCCACATTGTGGGACATCGATGCTGGCAATCATGGTGAAGAGGTAGCACCCCACATTGCTGACGGCGCTCCCTATTGACCTGACCATTGAGATCGTCGGCCACCTCACTACAACCTCGGAGCAGCTCATGGATGACCTCCACAGCCTATGGGTGACCTGCTCATCCATGTGCCACATCTGTGGCAACCCCGCCATCGATCAGCGTCTATCACTAGTTTGGTTCAGATGCGGGACGACGTGGGACGACCCTGTCGACTACGAAGCCCTCCTTGCTAGCCTAACCTAACTCCGCAACCCGAAGGCTTGCTTCTTCACCAGGATACGAATGTTATTCAAGGAAAACCACAGCCCCTGGCCATTCCTCGATGATCTCACCCACGCCGCTAATGGCGGGCACAATCTGGCGGCATATATGATCGCCCTATCGCTCTATAGGCACAATGGCGCTGCCGGTGATGATGACACTATGAGGCTGTACATGAGACAGGTCAAGGGCGAGGAAGGATCGTGGGTGGCGGCGGTGGACCAATGAGTAGGTGGCTAAGCAATAATGGGTGCATGTTGTGTTGCCGCCCAGCCGTCAAGCTGATCTACCAATCAATGTGGGGCATGTTGTCATGGCCACCGCCGGCATAGGTGTATGGCGATCTTCCATGCATAGGCAGTGTCTGCGGCAATACTGTAGATGAATGGGAACTTAGGGCTCTGTATTGCAGCGAGGACTGTAGGCTTCACCAAGAAATCCATTTTTTTCAAATGGGAATTTGGAATAAGGGACTAGTAATTCACTCTTTACATGCAAGAATGAATTACTCCCTCCATCCTAAAATGTAGTGTATTCTAGCATTTGAAATTTGTCCTCAAATATAGTGTATTCTGCAACTTTTAATTTCCTATTGCTTTTCCTTAATTAATGCATAGAATAAAAATAGGAATGTGAGTTGCATGACAATAGCAACTTATACAATGGTACAGTGTATGATACGACACAAGCGGGGAAGGCAACAGTCAATCAAAGAAATAATATGTCTACAAATGCAAATGTTAAAAAATGAAACGATACATGCGGGACTCACACGCGGGCTTCGAAATTGACACGAAAGTGTTAACATCCACACCGTCTGCAGGAGGCGTTGAAGGCTACCGGTAGTGGTGAATGGGTCCTACGAAGATGTTAGCACCTAATAATGATGGCCGTGTCATATGGTGTCATACATGTCAAAAGCGCAAAAATGGAACATTCCAGGCAATAGTTAACACATATATGTTCAAAGTTCAAACTCATAGTAAATAATAGTATGAACAATTTTTGTACAGGATGCAGAGGCAGATTACAATCCAACTACTTGTCGGGAGCGTTAAGAATGATGTCCGATACATCCATCATGGCCGAGATGGCCACGGCCGTGGGCTGAAAGTAGATGATGAGGTCCTCTCGATCGTGAAAGGATGACCATTGCGGGAACCCTAGCTCTAGTCCAAGCAGGCCCCCACACCGAAGCTAGGCGATGGCCAGGGCCCCCATGGCACCTTGGTGAAGCCGTAGTTGGTCACCTCCATGACCTACGTTAGTAAGGTGTGGAGACGATCCTCCACTGTCGCCCCCATAGGCACCACCGCGTGGACGGCAGACACTGCTGTCTGGTTGAGGGCATCGAAGCGGCGGCTGTTTTCTGCTAACAACTGGCGGCGACACGGGCATTGTCGTTGGCATCCCGATGAAGGAGGATTGCCTCCACTATCTGCCAGGCCAGGTCATCATTGGCCCGACGCAACTCCGCCACCTCAGCCTACACGGTGTGGAGCTGCTCCTCGACAACTGAAAAACATGACAAGAAAACCTACAACTTAACACATGACATCACAGCGCATGAAGTGAAAGAGCAAGATTGTGCCCAATATGACTTACTAGTGAGCCACGCTTGGGCCTCAGTGGCCGTAACCTCCGCAATGGCCATTTCATGCTCCAACGAGACAAGCATCATCTGCACGGTGTTGAGGGAAAGCTGCAGCCGGTGCACCCCCCGGCTCTCCTCCCCGAGGGCAGATCAAGGCACCGGTTGCGGCGATGCCGAGGTGCCTTCCCCATTAGTGGGGAAACACGGCGCTGAAGGCACCATGGAGATAGCACTGTACAATTGGGAAGCATCAAGACCACCAGCGTAAGATAAAGTGCAAGATCCACACTTAACTACCAGTACTCCCATTGCAAACTATCATGAAGAAGGGAAGGACCTCCGAACACCCTCTCCTCCGATGAGTCTTCCCTTGGGCACTTCTACCGCTCCGCCATTGGTTGAGATTTGGAAGATGGGGTGTGTAAGTGGTAAGTGTAACGAGTTTAGAAAGGAATTGTACTTCCTACCCCGCTTTTATTGAAGGATATATAGGCGAGCCAGGCGTCCGTTGGATTTTCCTACGATTGCACCGAGCGAGAGCAGGAGTTAAGGCGAGGCCACATCTCTCACGATCTTAGTGGAGCATGCTGCTCCTGGAACGGCGTTGGAAGTTGGACTGAGAAAATTGCAAAGAAATAATATGTCTAAAAATGCAAATGTTAAAAAATGAAACGATATACAGTTAAAAGTACCACAACCACATCAGGCAACATTTTGTTAAAAAAGTAAATCTTTATTCAAAAGTCCAGTAGGTTCCAATCAAAAGGTGTACAATAACACAAATGTATCCAAGACTACTGGGTGTACAATAACAAAGACCTCTTGAATATAGAAAACAACCTATACTCGACTCGATGTCGCAAAACCCCCACTAACATCACCCAAGAAGGGGCATGCAATGGAGTTTGAAACGACAGTGTTGTAGTCGTAGGCTGCTCTGATGAAGAGAGCCGACACGACACCCACCTCGCAAAGCTTCCACTTGCATCAACCCATAGGCAAGGGTTGCAGCGAAAGCACGAGGAGAAGGAAGGAAAACAAGCATTCCCTTGCACCGTCACATCCTCAAGCGCTCCCTTGTTGCACCGTCGCATCTACATTTGTGATGTGGTCAAAGTTTGCATCAGCATCAAGACGAAGATCCATGGAAGCATGCTTTCTTCCCTATCTTTGCAAAGCTTCCACTAACACTGAGGAAACGAGCGGACATAAAGCCGCGCATAGGTGTTGGCAGAAGCTGGTCTTGAAGGCCTTATCCTAGTGGTGCTGGAGTCGATGTAGGACGAGGAGGCCATGGCGATGGGAGACTACATGCAACTCAAGGTTTTCTCATTTTTCTGATGCTACCGGAGGAATAAGGATTGGAGTTTGGCAGATAGGCTCCCCTTACCTTGGCTTAAATAGCCCCACCTCAAGATGCATGCAGGCAAGGCAACAGTCAAGGTCCATGACATCCATAGCCACTCACGCGAGTCACGGGCGATGGAGCGGTGAACACAATGCGGTTCAGATTCCCTAGCACATTTCATTCCTTGCCACATTTCATCCTCATCTAAAACTGGACTTAATGATGATGTGTACTCAAGCGTATGATACGACATGAGCGGGGAAGGCAACAGTCAAGGTCCGTGACATCCACAGCCACCCACGTGAGTCACATGGGCGACGGAGCAGGGAAGATGGCATAGACCATTTGATTCCCTGCCACATTTTGTTCCTCATCTATAACAGTACTCAATGAGGCGCATCTATAATGTAGGTGCATTGTAGTGCTTTTGAGGTGTCATTTTTGTGTAGTATTTTGGAGTGCCCTCATCAACATTCCCCATGTACCCATAATATTAGAAATCAATATAAGTATTCTACTACTACAGTGCGTCTTCCTTCTTCATTATCATGCGGGCCTTCCTCCTCTTAGAGTAGGGCGATGTCACACAAATGCCTAATCACCATATGAAACAGCAACGGGAACTGTAACACCACCATAACATACTGTTCGCGCCAGGGAAATAAACCAATTTGCAAACACAACAAAGATGGCATGCTAGTTTAGCTACAATAATGACAACATCCATCCTAGACGAAATTAACATGGCCATAGACAATCAAACAACATTGGTCCATTTGAACATGCCATGACACAGAGATACATCAAATGAAGCTTTATTCACTGCTCCGCTAACAACTCCAAGAACAAGAACAAGGGAACATAAGGAAGAAAGTGTCAACACCGAATTTTTGTCTCCGTGCCGAGGACACACGTAGCAAGCCGGAAGGTTGCCCTTCACGCGGTTGCCCTTCACGCGGTTGAGGAGGAGGCCAGCGCCATCCGAGCATGGCTAGCCGAGTCTGATGCCATGGTGGCGGGTAAGATAAATTCCAAGAATGCCTCATTCTGATTTCCATTATCTTTATCTTGATAGTCTTTTGTTCCTATGACTGTCAGCCCTAACGGTGCAGTTGGAGTCTCTCCAACTAGCGGCGAATGCGACCATGGATGCCTTCAATGCGCGTGGTTCCCCCATCGCCACTCATCTCCAAGACATCCCGGCCCGCGTTCAGGAGATTGCCCTCCACGGCGTTTGTCACGTTGCAGCGGTGGCGCTGACCGCGGCGCAAGTCCAGACTAGGTTTGAGCTCCATGCCATGGAGACTGGCTTCCCAATGGGCGATGGCCCTAAAGAACATGAGGACCTACTCGAAGAGTTCGTCATGGCAGCGGAGGCCATAGTGGACATCACATCTGCTCACGATGTGGTGAACAAGGTCTTTGGTTAAATTGTACTTAGGGCGAACCGAATGAAACCTTCTGTTTTTATGAATGTGCCTCAGTGTGATCTTCCTGTACATGTCACGAGTGTTCTTTGTTTTTATTTTTGCTTTATCTTCAGGTTTATTTTTGAACTAGAGGTGATACCTTCCTGATACCAGCTATTAGAGCCGAGAACGAATCGGCTATCAAATTTTGAAAAGATGTTAGGATAACATCCCGTAGAACTTTCAATATCAAAGGTCAAATGAGTAATCAACCCAGGTCAAGCGTCCTAGTAAGCAAAAAGAACTTCTTTAAGAAATCCATTAACTCTGAATTACACTTACACTTTGACTCAGCCTTCACATACGTCGGCCTAAACCCATCTCCAAGACTCAATGCTTATTTTTCCTTTGATCCAACGGCCGATGTGAAGCCGTGATTTTCCTACTAAAACAAACACTCAGAGCCGATCGCTTGCATCGGCTATTGCCTTTCATTGCTGATTTTAATGAAGCCTCCTTCCCATGACTTGCCAGAAAAACAGTCGAAGTCTCCTAGTTCCCAAAAGACTGGATCGGCTGTTGTGATGCTCACGAACTCATCAGTGCGAACCAGTTCAACGTCATCTCCATGCCATTGAATCAAACACTAATGCATGGTCGATGGTATATAGCAATTTGCATGAATCCAATCACGACCGTGGAGCAAATTGTATGACCCTTTTCCATCGATGATGAAGAATGTTGTGAGCAGAGTCTTGCTTTTGATTGTTAGTTCGACATTTATTGCCCCCGGGGTCTTAGACGTATTACCCCCGAAGTCCTTAAGCATCATGTCAGTCTCCATCATATCTTCTGGTCCTTTGCCAAGTTTACGAAAAGTAGTGTAAGGCATAAGATTGACAGAAGCACCTCCGTCCACCAATATCTTGTTCATCAGCTTCCCATCAACAAGACCTTTCATATATAACGCTTTTAAGTGCCGATGTTTGACTGGTCTGTCAAATATTGCTTGCTATACAACCATCAACTTGGCAACTATCTCCTCATACTCTGATTTATCGAAATCTGAATAAACTTCTTGATCTGTCGAGCTCTGAATTTTGATGGCAACAGAAAAGCCATTTGGATATTAGCTGATGGTTGCTTTCTATCGGCTGTTTGCTTGGTACGCCACACTTGAGTTTTATCGGATGTCTGAACCTATTCTATCTCTTTATTCCTTAGGCATTGCACCCTTCTCTTTTGGCTTCTTGTTAAACCTCCTGGGCACCACTGGCCTTCCTGCCACACATATCTTCTTTCATCGCCTTCCTCTTCATAGTCAGCTCAGTCCTGATCAACGACTCTTTTTCCAAGCCGATCATGAACACTTTTATTTTTTAAGCGTCGATCCATGTTATTATGATAATATGCATCTTGAGCATGGATAGACCGGCAGTTGGTTTGAGACTGCCTATACTTCGATATTGATTGCTACATTTTGGACAGTCATATCTGGTAGGCAACTTCAAACCTTCATTCCAGCAATGTCTAAAGAAAGGACAATTCCAATGTAATTCAGCTTGCTCCCTTTCATACCTCTCTTGTTTCAGTTGATGCTGGTACGCTTGATCTTTTAACCAATGCTGATAATCCTTTTCCTTCCGCCGCTGCCATTTATTCAACAGAATTTGATATGTGTCACACCCAATTTTAAGGATAAAATTGAATGCACTAAACTCATGTCTGCCCAGGGATCAGTCACACACATAAGTTGACAAATTATAAAAAGTATCATCATGGTGTATCTTACATAACGAATAATAGCATCACATTGACTTACATAACACAGCGGAAGATAAAAAGATAACTCTCTCGTGGAACTCCATCATAGGGACGGTCGACTGGTTGACCACAAGCCTAATAATCCTCAGGAAACTCCTTATATCCGTTGTCATCTGTTACCCATCCGGGATTTTTATCCAAATATAGAAAGTAAACAAGCGTAAGTACGTCCCGTACTCAACAAGATAACATGGGGTTATGAAGCTCAAAAAGGTTGACACTGGTTTACTGCAGTTAGCACTTTTAGTAAGTCAAGATTTTATCCTCAACTATTATCAAGTTATGCTTAAGCTCCCATTTAAACCCACGTGATCATATATCTGATCCAATTGAGTCATGTGACATCATCATAATCATCTCGTATAAACAACATTATAAGTAGCCATCTATTCTGTGAGTTTTCCGGGCCGCTCGTGACCGTGAGCACGGCTGTTATAACAGTTTGTTACCCTCTGCAGAGGTGGTGCACATTCACCGCAAGTCGTGATTCCCATATGCCCGGGTTAATTACTCCCATATAATTGCCAAGGTGAGTGGACAGGGTACACTATGAAGCCATTTCATAGGTTTCTCTAACAAGTTAGGGCCGCTAGGTTTCCTTAGTAGGCAGATGTAGGAACCCTCCTTTCCTATGGTACATATCCATCGCGGCTATACACATAGGAACAGAGGCAGTCCTATATCCAACGTGGCAAGCCCCTTTTGCGCCATAAAGGTAACCTCTAACAAGCTAGAAAAGGTCCTATTACTGAGCTAAAGTCAGAGCCATATGACCCTCACGGTTGCACTGTCAGTCCCAGCTTTTGCCGACAGATAAGTCCTTATGGAGGGCCGAGAGCAATATGATCAAAAGTCATTTGCACCATCGCCCTATGGATCAGTTGTTATAAAGCATGTTTTACCTTTAGTTCCATAGAACCATTCACCATCAAATAGATCATGTTCAGTTAGAGCACTAGCAATCTACCCATATGCAATTAACCCATAGGAGACAAGGAACAGGATAATCAATCACTAGGATGTCCTTACGGGTATCAAAATTAGACACATGCAAATGAATAATTAATAAATGGTGAATAGGCATCAAGGTAGGTCCCATGCTATACTTGCCTTGGTTCACAAACTCGTGCTGGTCCTGCTGGTCGTCGAAGAGTTCTTGGTCTCCAACGTTTTCCTCACCGTCTGAACGCGACCAACACGGCAACATTCAACATTCCAAAAGCATTCATGCAAAGCAAACATTTCCTATTATTAGAACAGTACACCAACAGTATAGTAAACAAGATAAAATGTTTGTAAACATAATCTACGTCTCGCTACGATCACGTCAACGCGAAGTTCACGAAAAACGGAGCTAAAATGCGAAAGTTATGATTCAAACGGGTTTTCCTATAGCCATATATTTAATTAAATCTAATCATGAAATTAAAAAGTTCCAAACTTGACTAACAGTAGTTCCAACATGTAGCTTATGAAATTACGAAGCTAACGCGATTTGAATGGATCAATTCGGAGCTAAAACGACAATTTTATAAGCGAAACAGTTCAAATGGCATTTCTGTAAATACTGAAAACATATTTTTGACTTAAGCCGTGGAGTTTACGTTTTCCAAACGAGATTGCGCATTCGGGAAACTACGCCTTGGACTGTGGGTAAGGACTTAGAAAAGTCCAGGGTCTCTTTTACAAAATAGCCACGCGAAGGGGTATCGGCTAATCACGGTCGTCGGATCATGGAAGGAGGGCTCGGATTAGACCTGGGGAGGGAGAGTGGAGAATTCTGGCCGGCCACAGTAGCAGCTACGGCGGCGCTCCATTTCCGGCGATGAGAAACACGTTGGAGAGCTCGGTTACTGGCCTACGGCCCATGATTGGCGCAAACGAACGCACCGGAAGAGAGGGAGGGAGCAGGAGATCACGCTCAGGTCGAGAAGACGGACAAAGGGGAAGGCCGGGGCGGCGGGCGCCATGGCCGGCGGCCGAAAGCTTGCGGACGCACACAAAACAAGGTCTACGGCCTACAAAACGGGAAATAAGTTGCACGGGGAGAGAGAGGGGATCACGGTGAAGCTCACCAAGGGAGAAATGGAGACGGGGGCGGCTCGGAGACGACTGTTCGCGCGGAGGTTCCGAGCTCGGCGATGGCGGATCCCGGTGATGCGGCGGTTTCCTCAGGCACGGGTGACGCGAGAGGGAGCGGGGAGAGGCAGCAGGGGTGCGCGGGGGGGGGGGTCACGTCTTCCATTTATAGCGGACGGGGCGCGAGGGGGCGCTCCCATGATGCGCGAAAACGTGGGCGCGGCGGTTGCTGCTTGGCCGAGCGTAGGCGCGGGACGGCTGGAGGTGAGGGGCAGCACTGATGGGTGGGGCCGGGTCGTCAGCGGCTAAGAGGGAAGGGAGGCGGCGGCGGTTGCTCGCGGGTTGGGCTGGCGGGGCTGGTGAGGCGGCTATTGCTGGGCCGCGTAGCGCGCAAGGGGGAGGCCGAGCTGGGCTGCGGGGAGGAGATGGGCTAGCGGCCGGTTGGGCCAGCGGGAGAGGGAGCTGGGCTACGCAGCTGCTCGGGCCGAAAACAGAGAAGGGTGAAGAAAAAAAAAGAAAACTCATTTTCTATTTCCTAAAATATATTTTCAAAACCAATTCAAATTCTAATTCTCTTTGAAATTTTGATCAATACCAAACATTCACAAAATAATATGCAATGGCATGAATGCACATACATGTTGCTATACTTATGATTGATTTTAATTCCACAAAAATTATTAATTTCCTATATTTGAATGCACACAATATAACATAAATAAATCAAATTTACTAGTTTAAAAGATTGCAAATTTTAGGGTGTTACAAGATGTGACCCGCGGCTTTGTCGTCTCTGCTTTTGACATCTTCCCCTGCTCGTATCGGCTCTTTTGCTCGGCACGACGTCTTCTAACCTCTCTGTACTCGTCAGTCGATATTTGCATCTCAGGATCGACTGTTCCAGCTTCTTTTGATTTGGTTGATGTTAGGACCTTAGTTTTTCCTTTGAATAGCCCAGCATCAACCATGTTTTGATCTGCTGGGAAAGGATTATCATCAACTTTCATTTTCCGAGGCGTATCAAATTTGAGCCTCCCCTGCTAAATAGCCCTCTGTATATGCTGCCAGAAAATTCTGCATTCATTGGTGGAATGAGAAGTAGCATTATGGAATTTGCAAAACTTCTTATTCTTTAATTGATCAGGAGGCAGCATGACATGACCATTGGGCAACTTGATCTGCCCTTTCTCAAGTAAGAAATCGAAGAGCTTGTCTGATTTGGTGACATCAAAGTCATAGCTCTTCTCAACTCCTCTTCCCCAAGGATTTGGCACCATTACTATCTTCTTGCCCCAATTCCATTCAGCTGCAGCAACCTCTTCTTCTTCATCTTCATAACCGTCATAGACTGAGTGTGGATCATAAGCTTTGGCTACTATGGTACTCTTCTGGAATTGGGTATCTCTGCGCATACTCTGGAATTTGCTATTGAGCGTTGCTACTCGTTGAGCCAATTGACCCAAGTTGTCAAATTCTTGTCCCAGCAGCTTTTCTTTCCACATCGGCAGCATTCCTTCAACAGCTAAAGCGGCTAGTTGATCATCGGCCAAGTTTAAGGAGAAGCACAAGTTCCAAGTTTCTCGAAACCTCTGAAGAAATTCAGTGCCCGATTCATTAGTCTTCTGTCTTATAGTTGTTAGATCGGTAATCTTCTTTTCTCCAGTCCCAGTGTAAAAATATGTATGAAACTTCTTCTCCAGGTCAGCCCAATTGGCAATGGAATTGACTGGCAATGATGAAAAACCAAGTGAAGGCTGGCCCTGATAAGGACAGAGAGAAGAAACGAACTCGATGGGCATCCTCAACTGAGGCTTCACCCAATTGTGTAAGATAAAGACTAATATATTCTATCGTGCTTGTACTGTCTTGGCCAGTGAACTTAGCGAATTTTCAGAGCCTATAATTCGTGGGAAGAGTGACCAAATCATACCATTCTAGATATGGGCATTTGTACGAAAAGGTCAGCCCTTTTGGCTTTAGACCAAACTGATTCTTCATCATCTCAGTCACCCTCAGCAATAATTCATCAGCTTGTGGATTTGGAGTCTTCTGCACCTGCTGACCCATCTATGGATTGAAATCCCGTGTGCCTTGATATCCTAGATTTGGCATCATGTGGAGGGTGTTATAATCTATGCCATAGTGATACCCATATGGAATCTCAATCTGCTGGGCCCTTTGCTGGCTTGCTGCTTGAAGTCTTTAATTGTAGACATAAGGATCTATATCTCTACGGATTCTTTGAATTGATGGTGCTATTTTTTTAGCCAACGACGGTATGTGGCCTGATGTGCCGAAATTGATCACCTGGTTCTGACTTTGCCCCATCGGCCATTGCACATGCTGTACTAACGGTCTAGGATTGTACTGTATCTGATTTGCAGTAGTTCCTTGAGCCTATTCAGATGAACCCTGAACTGTCTGGACATCACCACTACCAGCTGGTGCTGCTTCTTGATGGCTGGTACTGACTTGATTAGTCTCTTGGGTCGACGGATCTAGAATGTTGTAATATATTGGTCCGCCTTAACCAACTGGAAATCCATGAATCGCCTCTCTCATGGCGTTGTGGAATATGTCCACGAAAGCTTCGTTATGGCTTGACATGGCATCATGAACAGATTTGTCTACAACTTCATTAAAGAAACATCCGTCTTCATCTTCAGTCATATTTGTCTACCCGTGTAGTAGAACTCTTGGTAGCGGAAATTTCTGAACAATTGTGTTGTCACGTGTTTTGGTGTAGGACAACAAACACTTGTTCTGAAACTCTTCTATAGCTTTGCTGATGATACCCTTATCCCCATCAGGTAGATCTTCATAATGCAGCATAAGGATATCGTTGTTGTTGTGAACCACCATGACAATTGTGGTGTCCCACCGGACGTGCCAGAAATGTGTGTCGACATAGAATTTTCATCTCCATGTTGAGGACACACGCAGCAAGCCGGAAGGGTCCGCTCGATGGAGAAGATCCACCTAGCTTTAGCGCAGGGATGGTCGATCCTACGCAATCCTCCTGAGACGTGCCAGTCAATTTGACCCTGCAATTGACAAGGAGAGAAAGTTTATCAGTAATTTCGAGCGGAACTTGTCGGTGTTGCCAGACAGTCCCGAATGTGCGGCTCTGAGAGCCGATATGAGAGGAGATCGACTAAATAGTTGATTCCAGCATATTCATAAGAATAAATTGATTAAAGCTCGTGGGGTTGCATAAGAAGAATTGGTTATCATACAAGATAGATCTCATTATTTGAGCAAATATTAATCAATGGCAATAAGATACTGACAATGATTGGTTTATACTGAGCCTATGATTACAAGTAACCAAACCCCTTTTATATAAAGAAACAATTCAACACCATTTAACCATTTAATAAAGACAAATCTAATGAACATATTAGATCTCATCTATCGCTATGACCAGTGGGGCATGAGGCAGAATCATGCAGGCCGTAGAAACAACAATAGACTCAACGACCCTAACTCATTACTAATATCAGTGGGGCATGAGGCAGAATCATGCAGGCCGTAATATAATAATAAGATCATGGGGCTAACACATCTTTCAATCTACCTTTACTTCAACGGTCTCGTGATGCGAACTATTCGTCAAAGCACTCGATATCGGCTAAAACAGATGATTCGGGCATAGCGCACAGTTAAGGTCATGCCTTATCAAGAATAGATCTACTAAATGATGATCCCCATTCCACGGTGCTAATAGTGGGGTGTGAGGCAGAATCACACAAGCCGTGATAACGAGCCATGAAGCGGTTTTCGCTAGCCAATAGATCCACTCAAAACATAACACGCCTTAACCGCACGCTATGCACGATTAAGGTTGATATAAAACAGCCGATAAAACATAACTCATCATTTAAAGTGCAGATTAGATCAAATTTAGATTAACAAACGATGGGTTAAACAAGATACAAGGCCGATCTAGATTAATCCCAATCGGGCGAAGTGATATTGCTGTAATTAAATAAATAATGGAAGCAATAAGCAATATCGGTAACTTAATGAATCTATCCGAAGGAACGCCACCCTTAGATAGAGCCGATAACTTGACCTTGATCTAGTTCAAGCTGTGGGGTGTGAGGTAGAATCACAAAGGACATACTTGAACTAGACAAGAGTCGATAACTAGCCTATACCAGAGTCACAGTGGGGGTCAACCAGATCGATGCAGCCATACGAACAGAGGTATAAACCATGACGGTACTTACAGACAAGCAGTGGAGGTCGACCGGATCGATGCAGCCGTACTCGCTGAAGAACTCACCGAGATCTACTCTACTCCTACTCCTAAGGGGTGGCCGGAGCCAAAAAAAGTAATTGACTTGTATTTGGATTGATTGTTGTTTTTTACAATAGCCGGGGTTTGGTATTTATACCCGGAGTCTAAACATGAATCCTACTCGAACATGATTCGTTACAATCTTAGGTATGAAGGAAAACATTCCTAATTTAAGATAACTTGGACTCCAATCTTTCCCTTTTGCAGAGTCCATCATGTCCCATCCTAGAGCTGATCATAGCCTTTGTCATTATCTGCCAGCGCTGCCTGAAGAAAGCCGATTCCAGTGCTGCATTCGAACCAGTTGATTTCGATCTGCACGCAATTGATCCCCTGCTTACATGATTTTGGGAGCTCTCGAGTCCCTGAGACCCTTCTTCCAAATTTTGGTGTAAACAGAAAGTAAGGTCTGCTCATGAACCGTGATAGGACTTTACATCTACCATAGCTATGGTCAAAACTAGTAGGGATGACATGAACTTTTCTTTGGTCCATGTCATACACGATGATTGTTCTTTCCGCCCCAACAAACAAAATCAAATTCCATTCTGGGTAAACTGTAATCGCTGTGTAGTTCGAATCATAATCCACATAACCAAATTGAATATTAGTTTTTTCAAACACCTTCAGTGTGCTGACAGTATGCTTCAATGTCCATTTATTAGTAGCATAGTCTTCAAGAATCTAGACTGAAAGCTGGGACATATTATGGCCACCAACACCACCAATAGTACATACACACAAGTGACCCTGAGCTTGATGGGTGGATGGTAGAGTACCACGAGGCCTAGGAATTTTCCTCCATGTCTTTCCCTCCATATCCACAAGTATTAGAGAGTACCCCATAATGTGTAGACAACTGTTCAGAAACACACTTGCTGATCTTGAACGTATCACATCATCAATGTCCAGGCCCCATTCACATTCCTTATAGAACCATGCTACAGTTTGAGATGAGTAGATCTCCACACCTAGGCACTCAGCATCCTCCTCCTCAACAAATTCAATCACATGGAAGTGCAAGGAGACTATCGGATCAAACACCAATCAAGTCTGACCAACAGCATGGATGCTAGGCGACAGTACCACAAATTCTTGGTTGCTGGATTGCAGATGGCATAACGGGATCCAGCAGCCTCAATGAACAAGCAAAGGATGAGGCCATTGCAGCAATCTAAGACAGCTACTATGTCAATGGGGAGGGCAAGAAGGACAAGTCGGGGCATTCACCAGTCACGCTGGTGAAGTTTCACACACCTTTCTCAGTGTCGTAGAACACGCCATCCATAGTTAGGGGAAGCACCTTACGATTGTCAGAGATGAGATGGTTCCAGGAGCGACAGACACATTTGTAGCTGAACAAGGAGCAGGCGAGGAGACAGTGGAGGATCTCTAGAACAACATCCTCTATGATGAGGCTGGCCAGTGTGTTCCTATTGTTGGGGGCCGCCTCCATTTCAAAGAGCCTACGATCCTCAGTGTGTAGTAGGATGAGAGCTTCCTTAGTAATGATATCACTAAAAAGGAAAAGGATCCGACAAAGATACATCAGTCAAGTATGAAAGAATTACCCTTGCCTTTGGATCTGGCAGCGTCGCGGCGCGAGGCGTGCAATGGCTCACACAAATTGCGAGAGACGAACAATGCGCCAACCTTGAAGATGGAGAAGTGGAAGTAACAGTGATGGAACTGTGTTGTGGGTAGTTGGGAAATGGGGAAATAACTCATGCTGAATTTACTACTGCCGGTACACCGAACGGTCATGTAGGGCCGGCTGCCATAACACCTATCCTAGTCGGCTTGGCTTTTCATAAGCTCGAGAAAATACCACTGCCGCATCTACTGTTAACCCATGGGTGGTAGAAATTTTAACTACCGGTTTCCATCCTTAGGAGGACTCATATCGGTCCAACTGGTGGTGGAAGTATAACATCGTTGCTTCTATCGCTACGGCAGTGAAAGCGGCGACAGTGATAAATCAATCTCTAATAGTGCTTCTTTGGCTCCATGACATCGCCACGGTCCATACGACGCTGCTACAAGACCCTCCTGGACTCTGGCGCATGTAGACCATAGGCTCAACTCCCCTAAATCATCATGTACCCGACCTACCTTGAGATATAAGGGGGAGGTCAAATCC
The DNA here is from genome assembly GCA_904845875.1 of Miscanthus lutarioriparius. Lineage (NCBI taxonomy): Eukaryota > Viridiplantae > Streptophyta > Magnoliopsida > Poales > Poaceae > Miscanthus > Miscanthus lutarioriparius. The sequence continues at coordinate 65,790,724 of CAJGYO010000002.1, forward strand.
TAAGAGGTGGAGGATGATCTGAGATAGATCATTCGAGTCCTCATCGTTCCACTCGAGCTCTGCACTGAGAGTAGAGCAACCCAGAGAGGGGCACCAAGAGCTCCTCCACTGCACCCATCATCTTCCTCCTCTCTAGCGAGGGGGAAGGCTCCACCGACGATGAGGCATCCCTAGGATAAGCACCGAGCGATCCCTACCAAATCTCTCTTTCTCCCTTACACTCTATTGTAACCCCCTAGATTTTGGGTGCTCTTGAGTATAAGGATCATCACATGCCAAACGTAGGGCACCGATTGCCTGAACCAGGATAAAACCATTGTGTCCCCTCTGTGATTCTTGTGTTCTTGAGTCCACCTGAGCCACCGGAGACACGCACTCCAACAGTATCATGAACAACAATGCTTGCTATGGTTTCAACCCCGTGACAGCTGGCGCGCCAGGTAGGGGTGCACGTCAAGTGCGATTCTAGCTCAATGGTGGCTGGAGCCACCCGCCTTGTCGCTAGAGCAAACGACGCCACCCCAGACAGCGGTGTCTGCTTCCTCGACGAGTTCTTCGTCATAGACGGTGCCTTCGCTCCGAGCTAGGTCCTCAACTTTGGGAACCTGGCCTACGTCGCCAACTGCTATGACGACGAGCTCCACCCGATCAATGAGGCTATGTCGGTTCGAAGCAAGCCCCTGATGCCACCCTCTTTGCAAGCCTCTTTGGAGCAGATCTCGAGGTCCTAGCCTGGTAGATCCGATGTGGTCTAGGCCCAAACCCCACCTTGTCGAACCGGCACCAGATGTTCTACATGCTGACCAACGTCCACCACCAGATCACCACTAGCAAGGTGCTCCCACTGCCTGAGCACTTCTTGTACTACCTCCTAGACCTACCTTTGAGATCTAGAATGCGGCGGCGTCCTTCCAGCTGGAGCTAGAGCACTATTGATGGTAGTTAACAACCAATATAAATCATCAATATAATTTGTATAATGCATGAAAATAATCACCAGCATAGGTTTAGGGTTTAAACTAACAAATTCCACAAATTTTGGTGAATTTGTGTTTTCTGCTGGGTTTATCTAGAAAACCGTCAAGGTGGACCCAAACGTCAGAATTAATCAAGCTTATCCGCGACGAAAACAACTCTAGAAAGTTCCAGAGGACACTAGAAGGAAAACCACCAAAGAAGACCGTGAGAGGTAGATAGGTGGGGCCAGCTAGCCCCACCTATAGGTTGACCGGCCCCATGGGCCCATATGGTAGCTCCTCCTTCCTACGTCGGTTCTCTACCTCCTTAGGGTTTGCATCTACGCCATTCTTTCAAGTTGGTTTGATCCGAGGGCTCAGGATTGATGCTCTTTCCTATATATACCACCCCCTGGCATTAATAGCCCTGATCAAGTCATTCAGTCATGAAGTCAGAAACCCTAATCATCCTCAGAGCTCTACCATATTCTAGGGCATAGCTAGCTAGGTTAGATCAAGAGGGAGGCAAGCTTCGCTTGGATTCCTGATCTTGTTAAGAGCGTGGCTTGGTATAGCCCCTTGTATCCTCTTTTGTATCTTTCATTATTCATATGTTTGCTACAAATTGATTCGACATTGTTCTTAATATTATTCATGTTCCTAGTTATCATGTTCATTGTCTACTTTGATTATATGCTTAGTATAGCTAGATTGCCTTTATGTTCAAGCATAAGTTCGTATAGCGCTCACTCCAAAGTACAAGGGGTGAGTGGTCGACATTGTGTAAGCGTAGTGCTAATAGATGCTCATGTGTAGCAGATTTTCAAAATATTTGGATTCTTGGATCTTTGTTATCCTCTCATCTCATTTGTGACTATAGTTGCTTGGTTGTTTGTTCGACAAGTGAAATGACTCTCAAGTCCATTTAAGCTAAAATTCTCAAGATCTCGCTTCTCACAAATTTATCACAGAAGTTTTCTAAATTAAAGTTCGGATGGACCATTTGATAGCTTTGGAATTTAGGTTTTGGTCCAAAGTTGTATCTCATGCAATATCACAGAAAATGAGAGATGTTGGTTTGGATTGTGCAACCATGGAACCTTCCAAAACAAAAGATGTTTGATTAGAGTCAAGATACTTCAGAGATTGTGGAAAATAATTTTGGAAAGGGATGATTTTTTTAAAAAAAGGAAAGCATATGTTTCGATAAATTAAACGGCTCCCGGCAACTCACCGGACACCATTGTTAATACGACGCACCTAGCGCCCTAGACGCCCGGCGCGAGCGTGCGTCCGAACGCACCTCGACACCATTTGATTCAATCTCGACGCACTTACCAGGAACCGTTCGATTCAGAGCCTGTAACATAACAATTCAATCCCAACCAACCACCCGCAACGTAACGAATTCAATTCAGGAACCGTCCGATTCAGAGCCTATAAAATAACGATTCGATCCCGACCAACCACTCGCAACGTAACGATTTGATTCAGAGTGATACGAGCGAGAGCGTCCGCCCATGCCCATTGCGGCAGCCTATTCCCCTATCATTCCGTCATCCGCGCCGCGCTCCCTGTCCTCCACCGCACCCCGTTCTCCAACATCGCAAACAATATAGTGCAACATCGGGTACTACAACATCACAAAACTATGTAGTGCAACAACAACAAAAATATACTGCAACACAGAAAATTATGTAATGCAATATTGAAAAATTTGTACTGCAACATCTGAAACAGTAGTACTACAACGTCGCAAAAATCAACCATGAAACATGGAAATGGGAATATCTCAAAAATTACCTTTTAGAGTTGCAACATATGGAAAAGGTAATTTCAACAATTAAGATCCCCTATTGCAACAATCCCAATATTAGAACTCCCTTTCTGCAACACATGAAATCACCTATTACAACATAGAAAATCATCCATTGCAACATCCAAAAATCCCCCCTACAACATGGAGAAACAGCAAAAAAGGCGTACAAAACAGCAAGGGGATGGATTCAAGGTGTAGGCTGCTCCAGCCCTAGGCCCATCCCGTTTGAGCTTGCTAGAGGGAGAAGGAAATAGGACCACATAGGTCACCGAAACCCTAGCCAACGCCGCGTCTCTCAGATCCAGAGGAGGGGGAGTGTCATGGGGGGTCATCGCTGATTCACGAGGCCCCTCAGGAGTGTGCAATCTGTACCTTCTCTTTAGGATCTTTATAACGGTTGAGTGACACAAAACACCCCATATGACAAACCAACGTATATAATGCCCAACATCATGCCCAACTATCAAGATGATTATAATTACATAAAGATACATGACACACAGAGTTAACTCGTAGCTCATCTTGGATTCGCTCATTCCAAGGTCTACTATGCAGTGCTAAATAGAGCATTACCTCACGTCCACCAAGGCAACAACACCTACAAAACAACTTAATGGCAGCACTGTGAGTACATTTCATACTCGCAGGACTTAACTCCAACATATATATTTGGTGCATGCAAGGGTATTATCAGGCATTTGTATATTTGTAGAAAAGCAATGGTGTTTTTTAAATGACATGATCATGATCTCATTGTTAAAGGTATTAACATTAATGAAGTACTAAATCCAAAAGAGTGATCAACATTTGTAAAACATATCATCATCCAGTTTCATCATTATCACTACCATGGGTATAGAAAGTAGGAACAACCAAAGGGTTCCATCCTAAGGGACTTTAGGCTTTCGAAACTCTACAGAGATGTACAACTTGTATCCACACGGAAATACGGGACTAACCACCATACTCTGGATCCAAGAATAAGAGTTGCCACATAGTTTCCAACCTTTGCCTAAATCGGCCCAAATATCCCATGAAAGGTTCGACTAGTGCCCAGTTAGTGTTTCCACCAAGTAACCAGTGCCACCTTCTTGTCAGTCTCATGGATAGACTGGTCACAATTAGTTACTAGGCTTGCCGCCCCCATATGTGACATGTGGTCTGTACGGGTGTTTACTCGGACTCAAGTATCCCAATGCACGGTACTTAACTGCTCCATGAGCTATGTCACTTGAGATCCCACACATACTCACAGTGACCTACCCCTCGCTTGAGCAAGATTTACCAAATTAATCATCAAGTTTATTTATCAAGATTAGGTTGAGTCCTTAATCAAGATTAGGTAAGATAAATAAGTTATAACCCTCCTTCATTTTAGTAGTTAAATATCCCGGTGTAGCATCCTACAGCGCAAGCATGAGTTCCCTTCTCATACTCGACTTCTACTGTTGTCTAAGCAAGTAAGCAATTAAGCATTACCAAACCCATTGATCTAGTGAAGGCTCTAATCAATTAGTGAGTAGTTCTAACTTAGTGAAACATCATTAAGCTATTAACCAAAACTACATGAAATGCATAACTCATAATGAAACACAATAAGTATCCAAAATAAGGTTTATAATAGTGGGGTGCCTGCCTAGTTTGCCACTCGAACAAATTCAAAGTTGTAGACGACAACTCACACACGTCCTCACACTACTCGGTTCCTAAAAGAAGACAAAGATCGGGATTGAGGATAACCGACGGGGACTTGAAGGCAAGGGTTTGCTTTGGAACTTGGGAAGAGACATCTAACTATGGCTCTACTATTGCACTATTTGCAACTAAGCCTAACCTAGTATTGTTGACCTCTTGGGTAAGCTTCTTAACAAACTCACATCTCTCTACTAACTTGACGGACACTCCGACCAAGGTGGCAGACGCTCCGTCGGGTTGGGCTTCAAGGAGACTTAGGTCTAGTTTGACTTGGCTAGGGTTAGTGGATGCTTCATCGGAGGTGACGGACACTCTAGTAGGAACTGGGAGGTCTCGGGTTTTCTGGGTTACTGAGCCAATAAATCAACGGACACTCCAGTGTAACCGCGGATACTCCGTTGACTCAGGTTGATAGAAGGTAGGGCACTGATGGGTGGTCTTCTGGAGCTGACGGACACTCTGTCGGATTGAGGACACTCCGTCAAATGGTCGACAGAACCTATGCATGTGCAAGATGTCTCTGGGTAGCTTGGGTGGCTCATTGGGCTTAAGTTAGCTGGGTTTGAAGCTTGGTTTGCTAAGTGTGGTTATAGGTATAGGATCAAACTTACAGATATGAGGATATGAAGATGCAACCTTGAGATAGAGATACAATCCTTAGCTTGGAGATTTGCGTGTTTCCATAGCCAAAACTTGAGGATCCAAGCTTTCCTCACTCTTACTTCTTCATCCAAAAGGATTGGTCACTTATGAGCTTCCTCTTGCAATGCACCAAAAGATGAATCAAAGATTAATCCATGAGATGCTTGAGTGATTGAACTAAGTGAAGATTCCTTGGACTTATTCTACATATGATTTAATCACCACCAGCAAGAAATCCTTCAATCATTCATCATAACCAAAACTTAAGCATTTGTTGGAGAATCCAAGAAATGAGAGCTACCTTTCTTGAGCTCACCATGAACAAGATTAAAGATGTTGATGGTGTTCATGGAGTGGTACTGATGCTTCCTTCCTCTTCCTCTTCTTTTTCTTCAATCTTCCTTCCAATCCTTTCTCTCTCTAGTTCTAGGGTTCATCCTTGTTCTTGTGGTGTAGAGAGAGAGGGAGAGTGGCAAATGAATGGGTGAGTGAGAGATTGGGTGAGAGGGTGTTGCTTCAGCAGATGAAATATCCCAACTTGTGCTGACATGAGGGTCCCACTCACTTAAGTGGCAAACAACTCATTTCTCACTTTTTGTTGCTGATCTAAGTTCTATCGGATGGTCCAGTAATGCGGGCGGACTGTCCGGTAACTTGCTGTCTTTGCTGAGTTGATTCAATTATCAAGTCGCTTGGATTAGGGACTAAGTTGTCATATCCTAATGTGTTCTCTGAGGTTGAGTTGGTGTTGATGGTGTCAATAGGATGTCTTCTCAATCCAAATCAGGGTTTCCTCCATCACTTCGGGTGTGAGCCTGATAATGGCTATCCGAGTGCATTCTGCGGGGTGATTTGATAGCTTTCTCCACTGTTGACTTAGCTCAAGGCATTAGGGATCTGTAAGAGCTCAGATGGTTGCTCGCTCAGATGGTCAAAATGACTGTCTAGGATGTAATGAACTCAGGTCGTTACAGGGAGGAGGAGGATGAGGGCTCAGATCCAGAGAAGAAGCGACCTACCTCATCAGAGTCGCCGCCGTCGTCCTCGTCTCCGGTGTGGGGAGTGGGAGCCGGGTCATAATGGAGGTCGCGAGGGGGGGGGAGGGAGGTCACTGAGGGGGTAGGGAGGGAGCACGGGCGGGCGGGCACGGCAGCGAGTGGCTCGGGGCATGCGGTGGTGGATGGAAATGATGAGCGGGGCTCCGAGGAATCGATGCACCCCTTCTATGACCGTCGCTCTAATTGGGACGTAGGACCGGGGCGCGGCGCCCGGACGGGACGGACGCCCGCACAGTATCATTGTCGTTGTTAATATAAAGTCCGGTGCTTGATCCAGCCACAAGCTAGACTCACTAGCATCTAAGGTAGCACCATAGGAGGCTAATACATCAGCAATTGAATTACATGTTCTAGGACATTTAGAGATTTTACAGCAAAAGAAATCAAACTTCATTCTAGATTTTATCTCTAAGAAAAGTGTTCCCAGCTCCGTTTGATCATAGGTAGAAGACATCAGAGCCAACGCCAAGATTTGAGCATCTGTTTCTAGAATCACACTCTGCATCCCCAAAGAAGAAGCAAGTTGCAGCCCATTTAAACAGGCCAAACTTTCAGCATGAAGGGCATTAGATAACTGATGAAACGCCCAGCCCCGGCAGCTATGAATTCGCCTTTATGATCTCTAATGATGCATCCCCAACCTCCCTTTTTTGTGTCCTGCAAAAATGCACCATCACAGTTTATCTTGTACATATTTTCTGGTGGTGGTTGCCACTTTTGTTTTTGATGTGAAGGCCTAAGTGGTGGGGATAGCTTCAGCTTCTCCATATTGGTATAATGATACACAATGGAGTTGCATATTTCTTCAGTGGATCTTCGTCCTCCTCCTTGATTTGATTTATTTCGGGCTTCTCACCAACACCATAAGAGATCACATCCTCCAAATTCATACTTCTCCAGACCTGCTTAACACTTTTGCATTTGAAAAAAAAGGTGTCCACCATCCTCATCGAGGCGCCAGCACATTGGACAGATAGTATCCAATTTAATCACATGCCTAGCAATATTCGCTTTGACAGGATGGCTGTTATGGGTTAATCTCCATAAGAACATTTTAATCTTGTTTGTAACTCTCAGGCCGCAAATGCTTTTCCACACATTCTCCCCCTGCTGGGTAGTTGAGGAGGAAGTATCAGCATTTCTTAAGTGGTCGCGCTTCCTGGTCGCTAGCATATATGCCAATTTCACAGAGAAGCATCCTTTTGCATCGGCATGCCAGGCTATTGTGTCTACCATACCTTCAAAAATAGGAATTGACAAGATAATATCTACATCTTCTTTCACAAATATATCCCAGATCAGCTGAGTATCCTAACTTCCTGTACCTGAGTCTAGCAGGTCATCTACCATTCTAAGAATTGAGCCATTTCTAGATGTGATTACTCTTCTGGTTTCCCCTCTTGGGATCCATGGGTCTTCCCAGATATCCACCTCACTCCCATCTCCAATTCTCCATATTAACCCTTCTTTAAGGAGCTCCACTCCTTTTTAATATGTTGCGCCAAGTGTATGAATTCCTTCCTTTACCTTCGTCTTTAGGAGCCTGCCATCAGGGTAGTGCTTGGCCTACATGACATGAGAACACAATGTGTCTGGTCGGGTGAGAAGGCGCCATCCCTGTCTTGCAAGCAAAGCAAAGTTGAAAGCATGCAGATCCCTGAATCCTAGTCCACCTGCTGACTTTGGTCGCATTATTTTTTGCCACCCAGCCCAATGTATTTTGTTCTCTTTGTCCTGTTGGCTCCACCAACATCTACCAATCATGGAACTGAGCTCATCACATAGGTCCATCGTGAGATCGAAACATGACATGGCAAAAGTTGGTATTGCTTGAGCCACCGCCTTAATGAGAATTTCTTTCCCCGCTTTGGATAATAATTTTTCCTGCCATCCTTGGATTCGTGCCCAAATTCTCTGATTGGTGTATTCAAAAGCTGATTTCCTTGATTTCCCAATATGCACGCGGAGTCCCAAATACTTATCATTTCGTGTAATCGGAGAAATTCCCAATTCAGCCATTATTTGCATTTTCACATTAGCCGGGGTGCTACTGCTATACATCACTGCAGTACAAAGGCCGTGTTTTTGGACAGACACCAGAAAAAACAGCAAGGCCGGCTTGTCTGCACTGATGTCAGGGGGACCGGCCAGGCCGGTTGTGCCGAGCAATGCCTAGTAAATGGACCGTGTACCCTTTCGCTCCCTCTCTCTACTCTCAATTGAACACATGCTCTATCTCCTTCTACTCCATGGCTGATGGCATCCCTCTTGTTCTCTCCTTCCAATCTCAAAATCCCAAAGTTTGAATCAAGGAGAAAGCTTACCCAAGCCTTGGGGTCCGGCCCCCCTCTCGGCAAGGACGATTCCTCGCGCCGGTTCTCGTCTCTCCATTCTCCCCAAGGTATTTAAAGCTCCCCTTGCCCGATCTATGGATTCAAGCTGTAACTTTCAAATCCATTGGGTAGGAATGTTAATCTTATGCCCTAGAAGTTGTGTGTAAAAGGAATCGAACTTTGGTGGACTGGTTTTGGAGAAATCGAAGAAAATAGGGTTGCAGCCCTGTGTAGGCCGTAGGAACTAGCCAGGCCGATTCTGCTAGTCCTGCCCGGTGTGGCACAAGTACAGCGCTCTGTTGATCACCAAAAATATTTTTTTGCAGTTCCTATCTGTTGTAGAGCTCAAATGAAATATATTTGGATTAATTTGGTTCACGGTGACAATTTTGGATCAAAAAATGAAACACATATGTAAGCAATATTCACCATGACAAGTTGGTTTAGAGCCTGGATTAAATTTCTATGGCTTCTATGTGATGCTAGCAGCTCTCTAAACCACCTGTGCAGCTTCTAAGAAATCAGTTTGTGCAAAATCTATCACTTACGCTTATTTATACATATATGTGAAATACTGCAACATGTGTATGTGTAAATAAATATTCCTTGCACATCTTTTGTGGTGTTGAGACTTATCAATGACATATCTATCGTTGAGCTAATTGATACACATGTGTGGTATATGCTTGTGTCACATGTGTTGTATGAATTAAATTGTAAATTCTAAATCTTATGTTTTGAGATCTTATGCACTGCAGATATTTATCTATTTGATCTCAAGGGCAGCTAGGATGGAAAGGGGAGATAGAGCGCTCTATCAATGATGGAGATGGAATGTGAGACCCAAAAATTATATTGATCCCTCACTGGGAGAAGGGACAGACAAAGATGAGGTTGTAGGTGCTTCAGGATATTCCAGAGAGCAGTGGGGCAGCAGCTTAGAGGCCAAGGAGATCATCAGCTCAGCATGTTCAGCAGCTTCCCAGGGGCACCATGACAATTGATGTAGAAGGTGCAGCTCAGGCCACAGATACTAATGATGATGATGATGAGAACTACAGGATCGATCCCCTTGATGCAGGTGATGAGGATGATGCGGCAGTATTGCGGCCTCCAGTCAAATAGCAGAGGTTGAGTGTTAGTCAGCAGCAGCATCTAACTAGGCAGTAGGGGCTTGGTGCCCATCAGCAGCAGCCTCTAGTCAAGCAATAGAGGTCCAGTCAGTAGGGGGGCCTGCTGGACAGCCAGTGTCACTAGGGGTGTAGAGGCAAAGTTCCCAGAGATTACAAAGTTGGTGGGATGACAGAGGTTGCAAGGGAAGAAAGAAAGATAAATCCTTTGACTGCAACAGAAAACTCTTCAGTTATAGGTTCAAGACTTCGTTTCAGCAAGATTACTATGAGACAACAATTCTATCAAAGGCGACTCCAGTGATTATATGCAGCATATTGATTGGGATGCCATGGCAAGACACAATGATCCCATTTTCACTCTGATTGTAGAGGCATGTGAGGTCAAGGGCTTAACGACTCTATTAGGCTATCAGCATGAGTGGAACACAGAGGTAATCACTCAATTTTATGCCGCTGCCTACTTTGATGAGAGTGCAGCATATAGGAGACAGTGGGTGTGCTTCATTGGTCGATTGAGGGTGATTCTTTTTCCAACACTTATGCGATGTTTGCTTCTTTCTTGGATTTGGAGATGATGATTTGGAGTATGATAGAATCCATGATGAGGGAGTCATGCCTGCAGACAGAACCAAGTTTATGCATCCTCTTACAAATCAAGGCAACATTGGCAAAGTTTTAAGTTTGCAAACTTACTACTCCACTCTCAACAGGATGTTCAAAAGTACAATTTATCATAACCTAATCTAGCTTGCTATGTTAGTTGATAGAGTTGGAACCTAGGGTGCAAAACTCTTTTTGCGTTAGACATAGGAACAATTAGAAAAAAAACTAATGCACATCTAGAGATAGAACCTGAGGACATTTTTATAAGTGATTTTTAGAGCCTATAGTTTTAAGTGACTATTGGTATTTTCAAACTCAAACAGATAAATCCGCAAGCGCACGGATACCGTTGTAGCTTTCACCCGGGAGTATTCCAAGGTATTGTATTATCCACAGGGAAACAATGGTTAAAGAAGTTGATAGTTCACCATCATGTATCTACTAACTAGTATACCGACTAAACTAAAGTGGGGGTAAGTGTTGATAATGATAAGAGTTATGAATAATAACACACACATAGGAGAATTACATAATAAATGAGCAGTCCTGCTAAGTTGAGAGGACAATGGGTAAGTTCAAGGTTCCTAAATACTTCTCTATTACTTTGGTTCTATAGGGTATAACTAATTCAAGGGTAGATATAGCGATCACACACAATAACACTTTGGAGCAATAGTACCTTTCCAACTCTCGAGGGGGATGAGAAAGCATAGTTGGGAGAAGGCTGCCTAAAGCTCTACGAACAACAATCCAAACGCGGTGGATTACAACGTCCTAATAGAGCTATCACCTCTAGGGCTACCACAACTAACTATAGGATTGAGCGCAATCTCAGGTAACCTATAGTCTAGACACCATGTCTATACTACGGATTACTACTCTAGTCACATATGATAACTAAAGCACTCGATGCGAGCGGAGATCCCATGCTAAGATAAGATAACTATACTAACCATACACATAAAAGGCATAAAACTAGATAGAGAAGATAACTATATTAAAGCATGTCTTGCAAAGGTGAGACACAAAGATATACCTGACCTCCTAAGATTTCTCTAGAACATGAGCATGGCTTAACTCTCCCTAACTCTCAACTAGAGCTATTCTACTTCTACATCTTGAGAGCTTTGTGGGGATTTCTCTCTTGTGGTTTCTCTCTTGTGGGGAGATGTATCTTGATCCCTTGAAAGAGGCCTATTAACGGCCTCCTGAGAGAGGGTAGGGGGCCGGTGGCCTCCCATCTGCCTTATATAGGGGTGGGCCTCCCCTTCGTGTGGTGATCTGGGAGTTGCCTTTTAGGGGCAAGGCATTGCCACGGAGCATTGATCCGCCAAATAAATTCCTTGATCACCATCTTTGTGTCCATTTTTTTCTTTCTTTTTTTTATTTTTTTAACCTTTTGCATAACCCCATGTCTCTTTGCTGCAGTAAAACTTTGAGAGAGATATCAATAAGAACTTGGAGCATTTATTTCAAACTTACCCATAGCAATGGAAACCTAACTTTGTTCCAACATGTTTTTTTGTTTACCAAAGATTCCATGTATGTCTCAGGAGTAGAACATTTTTTATGGGTGGATCTAAATGGAAGGTAGCTATGAGCATACTTGCAATGCATATATTGTAAGGTCAAACAATGGATCCAAAGAGAAAAATGTCATACAATCAAATCAAGATATGCATGCATGTGGAATGTTTGGTGGATATATACTCCTTGGAAATAGTGTAGGAGTAGTGCATATTTGGGTGGAGTGTACGTGATCTTGATTTTAAGAGCATGACAGACTTCTCATAAAGGTCAACAAAGCTTGACAAAACTCAACACATATAAAAGTAGCATATAAGTGGAAGGTTAATCTAGATATATATGGCATTGGTAGGAATTTTAGCTTTGTCATACAGAAACTCATCAAGATTGATTTTTCATTTTTTAAAAGAAAATACTTCGAAACTTAGTTTCACTTTGGAACTAGATAAATAGCAGCTCAGACCATCTCATATCATATCCGTCAACCACCTAGACTTACATCAAGCATTCGCTACCCACGAGTATCAAGTTCAAAGTAAGTTCTTATATCAAATAAAGTCTATCCAATACTCGGGATAATTTCAGACTGAAAACTAGGCACTTGAGAGGAATTACAATGGAGCAACTATTTATCATGTCCATCAAAAGTTTATTGAGGAGAAAGTCTTAAACTCCCAACTATATTTATTCTATTGGTACTAAGCATACACTTTTTTATCTTATTGCCAGAAATGCTTAAAAATAAAATGAAGTGGAAAGATACTTACCTGGATAATTGGAGATGCTCCTCCCCAAGCTGGCTTATTCATGGGGATGTATCTCCCCCAAGCTGGCTTTTGATTTATTTTGTTTTTATAAGTTTTATGATTTTTTTATTTTATTGCCACCATGTTGACGGTAGTTATCATCCATCATAAACCACCAACATAACTTGAAATCATGCATGAAAATGATCACCAACATAGACTTAGGGGTTTAAACTGACAATTTCTATGAGTTTTGGTGAATCTGTGTTTTCAGTAGGGTTTATCTAAAAAACTGTCAAGGATGATCAAAACGTCAAATTAAATCACGCTTATCCACAGCGAAAACTACCCCCAAAAGGTTCTAGAAGACTCGGGAAGACACCACACCGAGGCGGAGACCGAGGCGCTGCCAGGTGGGGCCGGTAGGCCCCTACTGCAAGCCGGCTGGCCCCTGGCCCCACCTATCAATCTCCGCCTCGCTACGTTGGTTCTCCACAGCCTTAAGCATTGCATCAACGCCGTTTATTCAAGTCGGTTTGATCTGAGGGCTCAGGATTAACACTCTGGCCTATATATACCAGCCCCTGCCCCCTCCCTTGGCAACTACCATAAGTCAAGAGTAGATCAGAAACTAGGGTTTCTAGAGAGAAGAGAATAGAGCTCCAATTCTTCAAAGTTCTAGTATAGACTAGCTAGCAAGGTTCAAGTAGAGTTTGGGCTATTGCTCAGGATTCTGGATTTACCGTCTGGAGGCCAGTATATCCATAGTATCCTCTTTATTTATGACTTTGTGCTATTTCAATAATATGTTGCTATTTATTATGTTCCTAGTTTGCTCTAGTTATATGCTTGATATAGTCATGATTGATTATGAATATATGCATATGTTCACAAAGCGCTTAGCTCAATACTCGATTGAGTTAAGTGGTCGACATTATGTAAGCATGGTGCTTAAATATTATTTACCTATGGATGCATTCTACACTATGGGTCATGTGGTAGATCGCGGATATGACACTTCCGTTGAGTCCTTTGTAGTCCACTCCCCGTTTGTAGAGCAAGTAGAATCCGGTTGCGAAGGGAGTCAAGCTTTGTTCTTAATCTTCCTTAGTAATGTTCCTTATGCATAGATATAGAGTTAATTATGCTATAGATGAGAGTGTATATACTGGGGTGTACAAAAAACTTAGTAAATAAGGAATGACTTAGAAATCTTTTGCTCTTAACTAATCTCCTGCCTAGCCATACTATATTTATGAGTATCTATTTCTATCTCTGGATTACTATCAATGCCTTACACTTATCATTTATTTATCATTTGACTTACCCTTGCTATAGCATGAGAGTTAATGATCTTGTCATAAGTATGCATATTTGTCAATATCTCTATGTCACCCCATCGCTCCTCCCTGTAGATAAAATATAAATAATGATACCTGGTATACTCCTAGGTGAAATACTACAATGGTATATTATCTGTGCGCTTACGGATACTTAACATATATATATATATTTACAAGTGTTTTTAATAATTACCAACAAAGCATTTCTGGCATCATTGCTAGGGATGGCAACTTAGTAAAGAAGTGATGCTAAGAAATGTCGACACACCACAATGAACATTCATATGGGTTGTTACACGCCACAAGGTTCCTCATATGGGGCTTTAAGGTTTTCTTGATGCGAAACACAGAATGAAAGTAAACTAAGTCTATTATACAGACATACAACTTTTTATTTTCTTTTTATATATGCCATGCATATAGGTTTTCTAAATGCAATGCAAAATTAAACATGCTAAACTTTAAAAGTTATGTATCTAATTTATATGAGTATGCAATAATTATTTTTATCAAAAAAATTTGGATCAAGATATGAATGAAAATGCTAAAATAATAAACATGGATAACTACCGAGTTACCTTTCGGTGAGGGTTCGGTATTTTAAGTCCTTAGAATAGGACTCCCTCTTGCGAAGTTCATTGATCGAGTACCTTGGTTCGCTCTTGAGGATGAGAATTCTTGTGGTGGTGCCTCCAGTAGTGGCTCTTCTAATGGTGGTGCCACCTTCTTCTTTCTTTTGTGAATCTCGGCACTTTGTTTAGACCTTCTGCTCCTCTCACTGTTGTATTCCTACAAAAGATTAGTGGACAACACATACCCAAAGGAATATATATACAAATAATTCAAAGTAAGGATAGTATTGTCATAGAGCTAAAGGTCATCTTCTATGCTATAGAAAAAAAGTAGGTTTTTAACATTTTAGTTAGCATAGAATCTTTATCCCATGTTCATGTTTTAAATAATGTGCCTTTATTGTTCACCACTACTTCAAATTTTTCAACCAGATTAAGGCAAAAATGTGTAAAATTGTTTTGAAGAATACCACAAACCCTAATTTGTTTCTACGAATGATCTCCTAACTTCCCAACAAAATTTGAATATTTTCCTGAAGGGATCTTGTTCGATTTACCTATCAGTGAGGGCTTCATGGCTTTAGGTCCATTGAGTGTAACAACCCAAAATCCACACACCAAAAATCACAACTACAAAATTTTTGTGTTACCCCATGCAATGTTGAGTGACATCTGTAGGAGCCAACCCTAGGTGTTGCATTAGATGTAACCCAACTAAGCAATTTCATGAGCATGGCATGTCATTTGTTAACTATGTTTATTTAAATACTGACAAATAAAATGTAGCATACATTGTTAATTCAAATGGTGATTTAGATTTCCATTTGCTTTATGTAATGCTTAACAACTCCTTTAAAGTAATAAACAATAAAGTAAATATTAATCAAACCAAAGAATAAAGGCTTAAGGTGAAAACTATTTATATTTTTGTATAACAAAACTACAACTATTTTTGTCACACAAAATAGCTAAATAAAGTCCTTAAGATATAAAAGAGTGTAGTGGGCTTCACATCTAAAAATCCAATGAATAAGGTACACCAGATTTGAATTCAAACTCCAAATCAAATTTGAATTCAAATAAAGAAGAAGAAAAATAAAACAGAAAAGAAGAAAAGGAAGAAGGAAGCCTCGCGATGAGCAGCTGCTGCTACTCGCCGCCCATGCCCAAACCAAATAAACCAAGCTTCGCCTTTCACCAGTCAAAGCACAAGACGTGTCCCAAAGACGCCGCTCATGCCCACGCGCCTTCCCCTTCCACTTCTTTGCTCACACCGCCTTACTGGACCCCACCATCGCCTTTCCTGTTCATCTTCTTCGCGCCCATGCATCAACCGCCCGCACGACCGGGGGCCGACAGCGATGGCAGGAGCGGGCCAGGGGGTCACGCCTGGGGCATGGCCCTTGTTCCCCCTTGCGCCGCGCTCATGCAACCTCATGCCACCGTCGGATGCATCGCGCGCCTTCCCATCGCACGATGCCGATCGCCATTGGAGGCATGGAGCTCGGCTATAAAAGAGACCCCAAAGCCTTAGCCTCTCCCTCTCAACCATGCCGTCGCCGTGCAGTATCCGCCAGACCACCCAGCACGAGGGCCGAGGGGAGGAGAGGAACAAGGAGGGTGGAGCCGCTGCCGGGAGGAGGACCGGGAGCACGCCGGAGTTCGGAGCGCCGCTGCGGATCAGGTCGGAGCGTACCGTGAGCCGGCGCCGTCGTGATCATCACTGCGTCAAACACACGCTGCATCGCCTAGCCTCACCGAGCACAGCACGGTGAGCACCCCGCTGAGACCCCTCCTAGCCCCATGGACGCCATAGCAGAGCACAAGAACGCCGTGCTCACGATGCCGTCATCATGGCGCGGCCCCCACTGGTGCACCCAGCCACCTCGCCGACTAGGACATAGTCGTAGCACCACCGTGACGCCAGGAGGTTAGCCACGTAGACCGAGACCCCAATAGCCAGCCACAGCACCCTGGCCACGAGCACCGGACCTCGACCAGAGCTCTGTCGTGCACCACCACCACTCGCGGAGTCTGCCACGCCTTTTCTTCGCCATCGACACTTCACCCTGTCGCCCGCTAGCCGTCTAAACAGGAACGAGGCACCAGGACCCCTAGAACAGCCCTAGCTGCCCCGCTGGCGAGCACCGCCACAACCAAGCCGCCGACCACCATGGCCAATGCCCTAGGAAGCCCTGGCCACCATCTAGACCCTGCCGTTGTGTTCGCCGAGGCCTGGTGAAGCTTTTCCCCACCTCAATTGGATGTCAGCCGCCGTAACAGCTCGCCGGAGAGCACATCACCGGCGGGAGCACGCCAGGGAAGGAAGCAGAGGATTCCCTCGCCGCCGCACGCGCTTGCACCCGGTGTACATGGACCAGGCCAGAGGGAAGAAGCATAGACTCGGTCCACCGAAGACCCAGCCTACGGTCCATGGACCGTGAACGCCAGTCCACCGTGAACCACGCAGTGTGGGCCGAGCTGTGGACGAAGCCCAGTGGAGGCCCATGGCAACGACGTGGCAGCGCCACAGCATGCCACGTGTCTGGGCCGGCCCGGCCCAACCCGAGCCCGCCAGAGCCCGTTTGAGACCCAGTTCGAGTTGACCGTTGACCGGTCAACATTGACGGTTGACCTGGCCCCACACGTCAGCGACACAGAGGCTCGGGACCCACATGACAGTAAGTGATGTCATGATAACGTCACGCGGGTCCCACCTATCAGTAGCAACACAGTCGAGGTGACGTCATGATGACGTCACGGTGATGTCAGCTGCTGATGTCAGCAGCCCTGGCCCCACACGTTAGTGACTATGATCCGTTGACCATTGACTCGCCCGTTGACTTGACGTTGACTTTGGTCGGACCCACAAGTCAGTGACCCAAGAGCCCCTGGTCCCACCAGTCGGAACGGATGATGTTGATGACACCATGCTGACGTCAAGATGACGTCAGCAAAACCCCACTTGTCAGCTCAGAGCCGAGCCGATGATGTCATACTGACGTCATGCCGATGTCAGCATGCCACGTGGACTAGTCACAGCGTGACACATGTTAGCCCAGGATTAATTCAGCCTTTTTCCATTTTTAGAGATGAATTAAACTTCAGAAATTCATAACTAATTCATACAACCTCAAAAAAATACGAAACTAGGACCAAAATTCATCTAAAATCGAGCCTTATGCAATGAACCCATGTTTGAGTGCATTTGGCTCTTTTGAATTTTCATTGCTTCTTTGTGCTATTCTATAGACGTCGCTAACGCGACTATAATTCGATCGTATGCAGACTCAGAGGAGAACTAGATGGACGAGGAACGTGAGTACCATCAGGAGTACGGAGACGACTACACTAAAGGTGCCACATCCCACCCAATCTCGTAGCACCTATTACGCATGGCTAAAATAGAAATGCTAAAGGTGCCACATCCCACCCAATCTCGTAGCACCTATTACGCATGGCTAAAATAGAAATGCTAGTGCTTTACTTTATTTTTAGGATCACACTATGATAGGACTTGCATGGTAGTATGCTTTCTTGATGGCCTTTACCTTGACACAACCTTACCCCTGCTCACCCTGTTGTTAGGCTAGTCACACGTTTGCTGTTATATTTCATTGCTTAATACTTCTATGCTTGTACTACATTGATGCATGGTGGAAAACTGGTGTTATCTGGACTATGGGGAGAGTGTTGCATGTGTGACTTGGGTGCGTGGAGGGTGAGGGTTGTGTCGACCAAGTTGGAGTATATGACGAGCCTAGGGCAAGTCTTGCCACGGGGTGCTACCTGGGCAACCCTAAATGGATAGCTATGGTGGGTAAATAGTATATGAGGTGGCCCTGGGTGTGAACCTATGATGGCAGGAGCCAAGGGTGGAGGTGCTGTGGTGCCACGGTAAATGGAAACCCTGATGAAGACATTCTGGCTTGGTCATCCCTAAGGACTTACTAGTACTCAAATTCACCGGGAAGCCTTACGTACCACTCGCCCTATATGGTGCGGGACGGCCGGACTACTAGGTAGGACATTGCCACTACTGCTAGGTTGATAGCGAACAGTGTGAGGAAGGTACGGGGTGTGTAGGATTTCCCCCACGCCCTTCTGAGACTTCATAGAGACCTTGTGGACCCGGCTCATGACTCATAGTTTCAGCCACCCCAGACAAGACTTGGGGTGTACCAGGGCTGAATGGTAGAGTGGCATTATCCTAGGCTAGCAAGCAGCCGGAATCAGCCTAGTTGATGACGGTCAGTGAGGAAGGCGGATCTTGTGGTTATGTAAAACCTCTGCAGAGTCTATGGTTGATCGATCGATACATATGCCGACTTGTCGGCTATGGATCTTTCCTGGGTTTCGCTTCAACTAGATAGTGAGATGAGTCCTTCTCTTCTCCCCCTAGGAGTTAGTGTTCGGACATAGCCAGGGGCTACGGGCCTTGAGATAGTGCCGAGAGGGAGTTGGCCAATCGACTGAGTAAGGGTATGGTTGTGATGTGGTGATGATGTGGAGATGGTGGTATATCAATCCCGGGATCAAAACCTGGCTCTGGACGGAAATGGGGTGGAATGAGTGTGGGAATGGTGTTAAAACTTGACCAACTATTCTTATATACTTGATATGCTAAAACATAGGAAACCCCAGCCTTATAGGTTCCTTTTGATTATATCCAACTTGCATCCAATTTCCACAAAGCAATGCTCATAGGGTGGGAGTGGCTAGTACAAATCGTACTGATAAATTTTAGCACACAGGTTCTGCTGAGGAGTATAGCTCTGAGTTTGATGGTTGAGGGGTTCGTTCCTATGCTCAAGTTTGGTGATCTTATCTTCAAGCTGTTCTGAATGAATGCTACTTTTGATTCCGCCAATGCGGTGATGTAAGAATTTATGTAATTCCGCACTATTTGTACTCTGATATTATCATTGTATGGATGTGATATTCGACTAGAATTTGGGTAATATGATCTACAACGGTCTTATTACACTTCGACTCTGTGGATTTCCCTTCATGGAAATCAGGTAGCTTCAGTTGGTATCAGAGCCATACTTGACCATAGGACGAAACCCTTAGAAATGGACGATAGAATAGGACGTGAACAGCCCTTCTTTTGGTTATATACCGACCCTGCATTTACTTCTATGCAAGGCTTATCTATTATTGACCTGCTAACACCTGTTCCTTGAAACATGTAGATGGCAACAAACGTCGAATGGCCGCCTCTAGGACCGCTACCTCTAGACCACGCCAAGCTTACCTTTGACCTACGTGAGCTCGGGGGTTTTGCACAGACCCTCTGCCAAGTTCTCATCACGTTAGGAGTCCCTGACGAGCTTGTCAAGGTCACCTGCACCAGGAAGACAGCTCAGGAAGAAGGAATCAAAGGACCAGTTGTCACCTCAATCGAGTTCCCAGCTAGCACTACCTTACCATCTGTCCCAGCTTTCACCGAGCTAACTATAGAGGACATAGTTGAGGAGGGATTGTGAGCTGTCTCACACAAGGCACTTCGTAGAGTGATGAGGGACCACTATGAGCACCTGAAGATGATAGAGTTCTATCTACTTCCCCAGGCCCTCGACCTCAGCCTCACCCCTAGTGAGCAGAGTTTCGCAGCCGGTAGAGTTATCTTTGTAGAGGAGGACAGATGCCTTCGTGTCTCAGCTATCCACCTACTAGAGAAGGACAGGTACGTGAACCATCTTGAGCAGAAGAGATGTCATGACCGGGCCCTTTTGTGGGAGTACCAGGAGCGAGACTCGCAGGGAGCACACGACCGAGCTAGTCTACTTAAGACAGTTGCCAAGCTATAGGACGAGCTCAACCATCATGAAGAAGTCCACAGAGCCGAGGTCGCTGACTTATAGGACAAAGCAGCCGACCTAGGCAACAGGAACTGCTACCTCGACAGCAAGGTCTTGGAGTTGTAGAGAGAGTTGGACAACAAGAAGGCCGAGTTCAACCGTAGAGGAGACAGAGAGAGGTCCAAGGGGATTGATATGCTAAAAATCCAATCTCAGAACAAGACCATGACCTAGGAACTAGAGGAGTTCAGGAAGAAGGCCGTTCGCAACCAGGGTCACCTGATCGAGGCACTCAGGCAGAATGAGTACCTACTGGACAAGTGTGAGAGGACTTGGCAGGCTTGGTAGAAGTCTGACAAGAAGCGCCTCAGGGATATGAAGGGTATGTGGGATCAGCTACCCAAGGAGATTCACAGCAAGACGAAGCCTAGGATAGAGGAATTTGAGTTAGCCCCGACTCGCCTCAACCTAGATGCCTACCCTACCCTACCTGGAGCCAAGCCTACTGAGGAGCTCGCCAAGGCCTTAAAGTATGTGTCCCGGCTTCACAAGTCTGATGAGAAGATTGAGATCGAGAACAGTCGTATCCCAGCTGCGGTGTACGAGTTAGAGTAGATGGCCCTGCGTGGTCATGAGACATGTCAATGGCTTCCATAAGTTGTACCCCATGATGTACCCCTTATGAGATGTAATATGAGACATTATGCGTAGTACGATTCTCGCACGTCTTCAAGTGTAGCTACTGGAGATGATGCTATGTAATAAAACCCATGTAATGAATATTTTTGGATCTTATTGCATCTTATGGATCTTATTGCCCTTTGTAATGAGTGTTGGATAGTATGAGTGTTTTTCTTTAAATCGACAAAATCATGTAATCATATTGAATTATAAGCACTTATGGCACAAACACTAAAATTCCTATGATTCGTGTTGTAGATGCCGAACCGCCGATCTGCTCGCCTAATGAACCGTGGACGTGCGCCCATCCCCGAACCAGCCAAACCAAACGGGGACTGTGGTGGCAACAACCGTGGCCGTGGCCGTGGCTGTGGACATGGAGGGATACCCTTCAACTTGGAGAATACCCCGCCGCCTGCCGAGGAGAACATTCCACCACCACCACCACCGAACCTGGCAGAGGTGATGGCACAACAGACCCAACTTCTTGCAGCCCTTGTTGATGGAGCAAACTGTCGCCAGGGAGGTCAGCAGAATGACTTCCAAAGGAAGCTGGAAGGATTTCTGAAGCTAAGGCCACCTACCTATGATGGCACCAACCCTGACCCACTTGCAGCCAATGACTGGCTCAAGGAGATGGAGAAGAAGCTTGACCACACCACTTTCACCGATGACGAGTGTGTTGGAGCTGCCACACACCAACTCACAGGTGTAGCACGCGCCTGGTGGGACAGTTTCAGTGATTCCCATGAGGACCCTGCCAATATCTCGTGGGATGAGTTCGCCGAAGCATTCACTGGGTATCACATTCCCAAGGGTATCATGGAGGCTAAAGCCAAGGAGTTCTGTAACATCAAGATGGGAAAGGACAAGGTGACTGAGTACACTACTCGTTTCACCAACCTTCTGCGCTATGCACCTTCCTATGTTGTGAACTATGAGAAGGAGAAGATGTACTATTACCGCAAGGGACTTAACCCACATATCAAGCTGAAGTTTGGCGGTATTGAGAGTAACACACTGCATGCTTTGGTGGATCGCTGCATCCAGATTGAGAAGGACCATGCTAAAGCTAGAGAGGAGTACAGGGAGAGGAAGCGTAAGCCTGAGGAGTCTTTCCATGGCCGTGGTCGCAAGAGGTTCCACAGAGATGCACCATCCAGGGAGCGCTCTCGCCACAACAGGGATGACAACCCTGGATCGAGTAGGGGTAGTGGAGGCTACACCACCAAATACTCCCGCCATGCTCAAGATTGTTACACCCGAGACCGTTATGCTCAGGACCGCAACACTCAGGATCGTTTCAACCATTCCCGCTCTGTGAGTGAACGCCCAGCACAGAACTGCTCCTGCACCAAGCACTGGAAACTAGAAGGCACCCGCGCCAACCCCTACAGGTGGTGCACCTTTCACCTGCTTCGCTTGTGGCCAACCGGGTCACAAAGCCACTAAGTGCCCTCAGAACTCAGCTGCTTAGAAGTCTCAGATCAAGGGATCTGCTACTCGTGGATGTCTCAACCATCTGGAGGCCGAGGAAGCATAGGCTGCCCCTGACGTTGTGTATGGTATGTTTTTAGTTAACGGCAATACTGCATCAGTTTTATTTGACTCTAGAGCAACTTGTTCTTACATCATCCAAGTTTGCACGAGAGCATGACCTGCCCGTAACCCCACGTGAAAAGCCTATTATCACCGGCTCACCTTTAGGAGACCTAAAGTGCACCCACATCTATAAGGGAGTGAGTCTTGCCATTGAGGGTCTTATCTTTGAAGCCGACCTAACTCTGTTACCTTCCACGAACCTAGATGTCATCTTAGGCATGGATTGGCTAACCATTCACCGAGGCATCATATCATGTTCACCTAGATACGTCCAAGTGACCCACCCATCAGGCCAAGTTATTAGATGTGAACCTCAATCCGGAAAGTCTACTTCCATCTTGTGTGCCCTTAAAGCCAGTTCAGAATCACAAAAAGAGGAGAAGATAGTTCATGATATGCCTGTGGTCAGAGACTATCCCGATGTATTCCCTGAAGAATTACCGGGTATGCCACCAGACCGTGATGTAGAGTTCATTATTGATCTTTTGCCGGGAACAGGACCCATTGCCAAGAGACCCTATCGCATGTCAGTTGATGAACTGGCCGAGCTCAAGAAACAACTTGATGAGCTCATCTCGAAGGGATATATTAGACCCAGTGCTTCACCCTGGGATCCCTTGTTCTGTTTGTTAAGAAGAAGGATGGCTCTATGAGAATGTGCATTGATTATCGAAACTTGAACGCAGTCACCATCAAGAACAAGTACCCTCTGCCAAGAATCAATGATCTGCTTGATTAGCTTCGAGGTGCCAAGTATTTCTCTAAGATTGATCTCAGATCTGGCTATCATCAGATGAAGATTCGAGAGAGTGACATCCCGAAGACAGCTTTCGTGACTAGGTATGGGCAGTTTGAGTTCACTGTGGTATCCTTTGGACTCATGAATGCTCCCGCATACTTCATGAACATGATGAATAAGGCTTTCATGGATGACCTGGATAAGTTAGTGGTAGTATTCATTGATGACATCCTTGTTTATTCACCCACCGCCGAAGAACATGAACATCATCTAAGAACTGTACTTGAGAAACTAGCCCAACATCAGCTCTACGCAAAGTTCAGCAAATGTGAGTTTTGGCTATGGGAAGTTGCCTTCCTAGGCCATGTACTATCAGCTGAAGGTGTTGCAGTTGACCTAGCTAAGATTGAAGCTGTGAAAGAATAGGAACAACCCCGTAATGTGATAGAAGTCAGAAGTTTCTTGGGATTGGCTAGATATTATCTCCGATTCATCGAAAACTTCTCCAAGATAGCCCATCCGATGACCAACCTTCTGAAGAAGACCAAGGAGTTTGAATGGACGCCCGAGTGCGAACAAAGCTTCCCGGGATTGAAACAGAAGCTTACCACAACTCCTATTCTAGCATTGCCTGATATCAGCAAAGAATTT
The DNA here is from genome assembly GCA_904845875.1 of Miscanthus lutarioriparius. Lineage (NCBI taxonomy): Eukaryota > Viridiplantae > Streptophyta > Magnoliopsida > Poales > Poaceae > Miscanthus > Miscanthus lutarioriparius. The sequence goes on from CAJGYO010000002.1 coordinate 65,814,628, forward strand.
GTGGTCTATTGTGATGCATCCCGTCAAGGACTTGGTTGTGTACTGATGCAAAATGGAAGAGTGATAGCATATGCGTCTCGATAGTTGAAAGAACACGAGAACCGTTACCCTACTCATGATCTTGAGTTAGCAGCAGTTGTGCATGCCTTAAAGATCTGGAGACACTACTTGATAGGCAACAAGTGTGATATCTACACCGATCACAAGAGCTTGAAGTACTTTTTCACGCAAGAAGATTTGAATATGACGCAACGCCGATGGCTAGAGTTGATCAAGGACTATGACCTGGAAATTTACTATCATCCGGGAAAAGCTAATGTAGTCGCAGATGCTCTTAGTCGCAAGAGTTACTGTCACACCTTGATCACTGAATCCGTACCACCTGAGCTCAAGGAGGAGATTGATGATTTCCAACTAGAAATACTACCGCATGGCTTGTTGAATGAGCTCCGCATATAGTATGATCTCACAGATCGCATCCGTCAAGCTCAGAAAAATTGTGAGGAGATCGAATATCTCCGTGGTCTGATGAGACTAGGCTACAAGACCAACCACCATGAAGATGAACAAGGGACCATCTGGTTCAAGGACAGAATCTGTGTACCTTCTGATCCAGCCCTACGAGAGGAAATCCTGTTAGAAGCCCATGATTCTAAGTACTGTAGTCACCCTGGAGGTTCAAAGATGTATCAAGACTTGAAGAAACACTTTTGGTGGAAAGGTATGAAGACAGACATTGCGGGACATGTGGCATGATGTGACACCTGTAATAGAGTCAAGGCTGAACATCAAAGGCCTGCAGGATTGCACAAGCCTCTTGACGTTCCCAAGTAGAAATGGGAGAGCATATCCATGGATTTCATAGTTGGATTGCCCCGTTCACAGAAAGGCAATGATTCCATCTGGGTGATTGTTGATCATTTGACCAAGATTGCTCACTTTGCACCAGTTAAGACCAAGACCAATGCCAAAAAATTAGCAGATCTATATGTTGAGCATATTCTCAGACTACATGGAGCTCCCTCTAGTATTGTATCTGATCGTGGTCCTCAATTTGTGTCCCAATTCTAGGAAGCCCTGCACAAGTCCATTGGAACCAAACTTGATTTCAGTACCGCTTATCACCCAAAGATAGATGGACAGACACAATGAGTAAATCAGATCTTAGAAGACATGCTTCGCGCTAGTGCGCTGAATTATGGCTCTAATTGGGAGAAATGCTTGCCCTATGCAGAGTTCTCTTACAACAACAGCTACCAAGCCAGTATCAAGATGTCACCGTTTGAAGCTTTGTATGGCAGACCTTGTAGAACACCTTTGATGTGGTCTCAACCGGGTGAAAGATCGTTCTTTGATTCCGCTAAGATTCAAGATGCAGAAGGAGTTGCTCAAGTAAAGGAGAATTTGAGAATTGCTCAAAGTCGATACAAGAGCTATGCTGACAAAAGGAGAAGAGAACTTGAGTTCAATGTGGGAGACTTTATTTATCTCAAGGTATCCCCGCTACGTGGAACGGTCAGATTCCATGTAAAAGGAAAGCTAGCCCCTAGATTTGTTGGGCCATACAAGATCCGCAAAAGGATTGGAAAACTCGCTTACAAACTTGAGCTACCTGAGGAAATGGTGGGTGTACATCCTGTATTCCATGTCTCACAGCTACGCAAGTGTTTGAGAGTGCCCGATGAAGTAGTTCCAACTGATAACTTGACATTCAAGATACACTTGAGTATAAAGAATATCCTATCAGAATTCTGGGCAGAGACACCAAGGAGACCCGAAGCAAAACTATTCCTATGTGCAAGATCCAATGGAGCAATCACACTGAGAGAGAAGCAACATGGGAGAAAGAGTTTGACCTCCGGCTACACTACCCTTACCTCTTCGAAGGGTACGCTACGTTTTAATCTCGGGGACTAGATTCTGTTAAGGGGGTAGGACTGTAACAACCCAAAAATCCACACACCAAAAATCACAACTACAAAATTTTTGCTGTTACCCCATGCAATGTTGAGTGACATCTGTAGGAGCCAACCCTAGGTGTTGCATTAGATGTAACCCAACTAAGCAATTTCATGAGCATGGCATGTCATTTGTTAACTATGTTTATTTAAATACTGACAAACAAAATGTAGCATACATTGTTAATTCAAATGGTGATTTGGATTTCCATTTGCTTTATGTAATGCTTAACAACTCCTTTAAAGTAATAAACCACAAAGTAAATATTAATCAAACCAAAGAATAAAGGCTTAAGGTGAAAACTATTTATATTTTTGTATAACAAAACTACAACTATTTTTGTCACACAAAATAGCTAAATAAAGTCCTTAAGATATAAAAGAGTGTTGTGGGCTTCACATCTAAAAATCCAATGAATAAGGTACACCAGATTTGAATTCAAACTCCAAATCAAATTTGAATTCAAATAAAGAAGACAAATAAAACAGAAAAGAAGAAAAGGAAGAAGGAAGCCTCGCAGCAGACCAGGCTGCTTTCACCACTGCCCACCCAAATTTCAACCGCGCCCGCCTTTCACCCAAATACAAGACACGCCCCCACGAGCCGCCCAAAGACGCCGCTCACGCCCACGTGCCTTCCTGCTTGGCCTGTTGCTCTCACTACCCGCTGGACACCACCTGTCGGCTTTCCTGTTCATCTTCTTCGTGCCCACGCATCAACCGCCCGCGTGACCGAGGGCCGACAGCGATGGCAGGAGCGGGCTAGGGGGTCACGCCCGGGGCATGGCCCTTGTTCTCCCTTGCGCCACGCTCACGCAACCTCATGCCACTGTCGGATGCGTCGCGCACCTTCCCACCGCACGATGTCGATCGCCATTGGAGGCATGGAGCTCGGCTATAAAAGAGACCCTAGAGCCTTAGCCTCTCCCTCTCAACCACGCCACCGCCGTGCGGTATTCGCCAGACCACCCAGTACGAGGGCCGAGGGGAGGAGAGGAACAAGGAGGGCGGAGCTGCTGCCAGGAGGAGGACTGGAAGCACGCCAGAGTTCGGAGCACCGCCGTGGATCAAGTCGGAGCATACCACAAGCCGGCGCCGTCGTGATCGTCACTACATCAATCACACGCTGCATCGCCCAGCCTCGCCGAGCACAGCATGGTGAGCACCCCGCTGAGACCCCTCCTATCCCCATGGGCGCCGTAGCAGAGCACACACACGCCGCGCTCACGACGCCGCCGTCATGGCGCAGCCACCACTAGCACACCTGGCCGCCTCGCAGGACTAGGACATAGTCGTAGCACCACCGTGACGCCCGGAGGTTAGCCGCATAGACCGAGACCCCAATAGCCAGCCACAGCACCCTGGCCACGAGCACCGGACCTCGGCCGGAGCTCCGCCGTGCACCACCAACGCTCGCGGACTCTGCCACACCATTTGTTCACCGTCGGCACTTCACCCTGTCGCCCGCTAGCCGTCTAAATGGGAACGAGGCACCAGGACCCCTAGAACAGCCCTAGCTGCCCCGTCGGTGAGCACCGCCACAACCAAGCCACCGACCACCATGGCCAACGCCCTGGGAAGCCCTAGCCACCATCTAGACCCCGCCATCGTGTTCACCGAGGCCTGGTGAAGCTTTTCCCCACCTCAATTGGATGCCAGCGCCACCGTAAGAGCTCACCGGAGAGCACATCACCGGCGGGAGCATGCCGGGGAAGGAAGCAGAGGATTCCCTCACCGGCCGCACGCGCCTGCACTCGGTGTACATGGACCAGGCCAGAGGAAAGAAGCATAGACTCGGTCCACCGAAGACCAACCTACGGTCCACGGACCGTGAATGCCAGTCCACCGTGAACCACGCAGTGTGGGCCGAGCTATGGACGAAGCCAAGTGGAGTCCCATGGCAACGACGTGGCAGCGCCACAGCATGCCACGTGTTCGGGCCAGGCCAGCCCAGACCGGCCCAACCTAAGCCCGCCAGAGCCCGTTTGAGACCCAGTCCGAGTTGACCGTTGACCGGTCAACATTGACGGTTGACCTGGCCCCACACATCAGCGACACAGAGGCTCAGGACCCACATGTCAGTAAGTGACGTCATGTTGACATCATGATAACGTCACGCGGGTCCCACCTATCAGTAGCAACACAGCCGAGGTGACGTCATGATGACGTCACGGTGATGTCAACTGCTGATGTCAGCAGCCTCAGCCCCCACGTTAGTGACTATGATCCGTTGACCGTTGACTCGCCCATTGACTTGATGTTGACTTTGGTCGGACCCACAAGTCAATGACCCAAGAGCCCCTGGTCCCACCAGTTGGAATGGATGACGTTGATGACGCCATGCTGACGTCAAGATGACGTCAGCAAAACCCCACTTGTCAGCTCAGAGCCGAGCCGATGACATCATGCTAATGTCATGCCAACGTCAGGATGCCATGTGGACCAGTCACAGCGTGACACGTGTCAGCCCAGGATTAATTCAGCCTTTTTCCATTTTCAGAGATGAATTAAACTTCGGAAATTCATAACTAATTCATACGACCTCAGAAAAATATGAAACCAGGACCAAAATTCATCTAAAATCGAGCCTTATGCAATGAACCCATGTTTGAGTGCATTTGGCTCTTTGAATTTTCATTGCTTCTTTTGAATTTTCATTGCTTCTTTGTGCTATTCTATAGACGTCGCTAACGCGACTATAATTCGATCATATGTAGACTCGGAGGAGAACCAGACAGACGAGGAACGTGAGTACCGTTAGGAGTACGGAGATGACTACACTAAAGGTGCCACATCCCACCCAATCTCGTAGCACCTATTACGCATGGCTAAAATAGAAATGCTAGTGCTTTACTTTATTTTTATGATCACACTATGATAGGACTTGCATGGTAGTATGCTTTCTTGATGGCATTTACCTTGACGCAACCTTACCCCTGCTCACCCTATTTTTAGGCTAGTCACACGTTTGCTGCTATATTTCATTGCTTAATACTTCTACTACGCTTGTACTACATTGATGCGTGGTGGAAAATTGGTGTTATCTGGACTATGGGGAGAGTGCTGCGTGTGTGACTTGGGTGCGTGGAGGGTGAGGGTTGTGTCGACCAAGTTGGAGTATACGATGAGCCTGGGGCAAGTCTTGCCATGGGGTGCTACCTGGGCACCCCTGGAATGGATACCTGTGGTGGGTAAATAGTATATGAGGTGGCCCTGGGTGTGAACCTGTGATGGGAGGATCCCAGAGTGGAGGTGTTGTGGTGGCACGGTAAATGGAAACCCTAATGAAGACATTCTGGCTTGGTCATCCCTAAGGACTTACTAGTACTCAGATTCATCGGGAAGGCTTACGTACCACTCGCCCTATATGGTGCGGGACGGCCATACTAATGGGTAGGACATTGCCACTACTGCTAGGTTGATAGCGGACAGTGTGAGGGAGGTACGGGGCGCGGAGGATTTCCCCCACACCGTTCCAAGACTTCATGGAGACCTTGTGGACCCGGCTCATGACTCACAGTTTTAGCCACCCCAGACTAGACTTGGGGTGTACCTGGGCTGAATGGTAGAGTGGCATTATCCTAGGCAAGCAAGCGGCTGGAATCAGCCCAGTTGACGACGATCAGCGAGGAAGGCGGATCTTGTGGTTATGTAAAATCTCTGCAGAGTGTATGGTTGATCGATCGATACATATGATGACTTGTCGTCTATGGACCTTTCCTAGGTTTCGCTTAAACTAGATAGTGAGATGAGTCCTTCTCTTCTCCCCCTGGGAGTGAGTGTTGGGACGTAGCCAGGGGCTACGGGCCTTGAGACAGTGCCGAGAGGGAGTTGGCCTGTCGACTGAGCGAGGGTATGGTTGTGATGTGGTGATGATGTGGAGATGGTGGTATATCGATCCCGGGATCAAAACCTGGCTCTGGACGGAAATGGGGTGGAATGAGTGTGGGAATGGTGTTAAAACTTGACCAACTATTCTTATATACTTGATATGCTAAAACATAGGAAACCCTAGCCATATAGGATCCTTTTGATTATATCCAACTTGCATCCAATTTCCACAAAGCAATGCTCATAGGGTGGGAGTGGCCAGTACAAATCGTACTGATAAATTTTGGCACACAGGTTCTGCTGAGGAGTATAGCTCTGAGGAGTTTGACGATTGAGGGGTTCGTTCCTACGCTCAAGTTTGGCGATCTTATCTTCAAGCTGTTCTGAATGAATGCTACTTTTGATTCCGCCAATGTGGCGATGTAATAATTTATGTAATTCCACACTATTTATACTCTGATATTATCATTGTATGGATGTGATATTCGACTGGAATTTGGGTAATACGATCTACAACGGTCTTATTACACTTCGACTCTGTGGATTTCCCTTCGCGGAAATCAGGTCGCTTCATTGAGCAGACCTCACATTTCCTGTGTACCATTTGGATAGTTGCTTGTTCTTCTCTCATCAACCATTCTTGATTTTTGTTGATTCTAGGTTGATGAGTTAGTGTTCTTTGGGGATGCAAACTCAAGTTCCTACTTGATCGTCTTTGTCCTCTAATGGCATGGCGGAGAGTTGTTATTCTTTGTTTGTTAGAGATACGCTAGCCGTCTTATGAGACCAGACCATTGATCAATGATGTCTAATGGCACGAGAATGTACGCCATGATGTGGTGGAATCCCGTCATCTTGATCCTTGTTGCCGACGTGGGAGCCGGTCTTTTCAAAGATGATAAAAGCAGGCATATTCTGGCTAATCCGAGGTGCGTTACATCCTGCTTCTTATCAGCATCTTAGCTTGAGTCTTGGGAAGGCTCAATGTTATGTTCTCTTTAATGTTGCTCATAGCCTGTCAATTTTTTTGTCCACTTCCGTAGCTGTAGTGGTGATTTCTAGATTTGCAGGTTCATACCAAACCTTGAATAGGCATAGCTTATATTCATTTTTTCTTGCAAAATGTTAATAGACACATACCTGGGGGAATATAATGAATTTGAAACATGGGTTATTGTCCATAATTTTTTTGATTTTCCTCTATGCTAATTAAAGGATGTTTTTTATAATTATTTTAGCATAGATTTTGTTTATCATGTTCTTATAGAAATTTTTATGTGTTTGTTGCATTCTAGCATGGTTCATGGCAAAGATAACTTGCAACAAAAGATAAGTGAATAAACCTTGATACTCACAGTTCTTCCTTCCATGAAGAATGAGCTAGGTCTTGTTTGCCCAAAGTTATTGGAGTTCATCACATGCCTTGATTCGTCTTTGATGTGAATTCATCTCTTGACTTACCCAGATTGAATTTGAGAATTTTCTACAGGTGTTAGTCCAAAAAAATATATAATGTCTACACAAGCAATTTTTAGTTCAATAACCAAACTAGACTCCATGTCTAATTTCGATTAAGGAAGGCATTTCAACCTAAGCACCACGCTTAATTTAAAAGCTTGTGGAAGTATGTCGAGTACTTCCAAACCAAAGCATACTATAGCAGACAAAGGTAGCATAAAAGCAATATAGAGATTTATTCAAATAGAGATGAAAGAGCTGGTGAGATTTTTTTACTAAGCATGAGACTTCATGTGCTCATATGTTTTTCTTTGTTTAATAAAGATGCAAATGGGATAAATATATGCATGGAACTAAATAGTGTTGTGGATTTGACATAAGAAAATACAAACTAAACGGGGTGGATTCATGGATTATTCAAAGTAAACATGCAATGGAATGCGAAAAGTTAAAAGATAACTACTCATTAAGTTTAAAGTCCATGAGCAAGACTATCTCACCTTTTTTATCATACTTACCATGACTCACATGGAATTTGTGAGTTGTGCAGCATCTGTATTCGTCACTTGAGATGTGATTTAAATTCTTGTGACGTCGACCTTTTTCTCTAATCTACACATGGTTAGAATAATATATATGTGTATGCAAACCTGTGAGATCTCAGGGTTCCAATATTGATTGATCTCGAATGTTCAGGCACCCTAAGTTCTTCAATGTGTCTTCTTCTTTTCTTCTTTTCTTGTGGATATTCGTCGAAAGGTCAAAAATGGCATCTATTGTCATGTCTATTCCATAATTCAACAGAACAGGGGTAATCCCACAAAAGCTAGTAATAACTAGATTAGTAGACATCAAGCTAGTATTAAAATCTTTATGCCAAGTGTGTCCCAGACAATGGCGCCACAAGGCTTGTTGGCATTTTCAAATGCAAACAGATAAATCCGCAAGCGCACAGATACCGTTGTAGCTTTCACCTAGAAGTATTCCAAGGTATCGTATTTATCCATAGGGAAACAATGGTTAAAGAAGTTAATAGTTCACCATCATGTATCTACTAACTAGTATACCGACTAAACTAAAGTGGGGGTAAGTGTTGATAATGATAAGAGTTATGAATAATAACACACACATAGGAGAACTACATAATAAATGAGCAGTCTTGCTAAGTTGAGAGGACAGCGGGTGAGTTCAATGTTCCTAAATACTTCTCTATTACTTTGGTTCTATAGGGTATAACTAATTCATGGGTAGATATAGCGATCGCACACAATAACACTTTGGAGCAATAGTACCTTTCCAACTCTCGAGGGGATGAGAAAGCATAGTTTGGGGAAGGCTGCTTAAAGCTCTACGAACACCAATCCAAACACGGTGGATTACAATAGCCTGACCGAGCTATCACCCCTAGGGCTACCACAACTAACCATAGGATTGAGCGCAATCTTAGGTAACCTATAGTCTAGACACCATGTCTATACTATGGATTAGTTCTCTAGTCACATATGATAACTAAAGCACTCGATGCGAGCGGAGATCCCATACTAAGATATGATAACTATACTAACCATACACATGAAAGGTATAAAAGTAGATAGAGAAGACAACTATATTAAAGCATAAGTCTTGCAAAGGTGAGATACAAAGATATACCCGACCTCCGAAGATTTCTCTAGAACCTGAGCATAGCTTAACTCTCCCTAACTCTCAACTAGAGTTATTCTATTTCTACATCTTGAGAGCTTTATGGGGATTTCTCTCTTGTGGTGTATCTTGATCTGAATGAGATATGGCCTCCTAGAGAGGGTAGGGGGCGCCATATATAGGGGAGATGGAGTAGGGGCCAAGGCATTACCATGTCATCAATCCGCATCAACTCCCTTGATCACCGTTGGATGAACCGACTTAAAAGCGCCTTAAAATTAACGGTGTAGATCTTGCAAACACTTACGAGGCGGTGGAGAGCGAACAGGCTCCGGAGTGGGCTGAACGGCCTCCCCACTAGTCCAGTCGGCCCACCATTTTGGCAAGTGGGCCTCCCCTTCATGTGGTGGTTCCTAGACTCCATTTTGGTGCCTTTTACAGTTTTCGCGAGTTGAATCACTTGTCGACGTTGGTTTGCTTGTTTGGAGTGTATGACAGTGGTCCCGGGGTTGTTTTCTGATAAATTCTCCTGCATACAAATATTTACCAAAACTTGTGGAATCCATTAGTTTAAACCCCTATACCTATGTTTGGTGATGGAATTAAGTATATATGTAGGATATGTTGACAATTTATGCTAGACATTAACAACCGTCAACAGTAACCTAATTACTATCCCTTGTAGATGGCCCCTTCAGATTGGGGACTCTAGGAGTAGCCAAGCAAGTGATGTATGATGAGATGATGGTGATCTATGGAGGGCGGTGTGAATCTATGGCTCTTGCAGCTATAGTGCCCTATTGCGATGACCCTCAAACCAATATGGGGAGACAACAGAGCGAGATGGGGATCAATTGGGACTTGGGAAAATGCATACACTAGTGTAGAAGCCATGGGAGGAGGTCATAGTCATGAGGGAAGGGAGTGTAAGGCATGGTGGTCTGGTGGGTGACATGTGCCCTAATTTGTTGTATGAGCCAGACCGTAGGAGGCATAGTAGTTAGCGACTAAAACTACGTGTTGTTTGGTTAAACCACAGTAAACACAAGTGCAAAGGGAAATGGAAAGCAGCGCTATTGGTAATGGATTATAGCTTAGGAGCAGCGATATCATCTTTTAATGGACTGGTATTCGATTATAGGTAATAACGGATTACGGGCCAAGCTAAACCAATAATATGTAACACAATCACTTCCCCTCTGTAATCCATTTGTGTTAAAAAAGGCCAAACCAAATAGAAAGCTAGGATCACAAGTAGGAGCTCGACAGATGGGCGATGGACCAAGATGTATGGATGTCGCCCTTTTGTGCTTCATGGTAGTATATAGATTTAGAGAGTAGCGTGAGACAACTGGCTTGAAATGTTATGAAGAGATCTATGGATCTCCAGTTGAATAGTATGGTGGATCAGATAATGATCAAATGAAGATAATATTGCATCGGATGCAAAACTATTTTTGATGCCGTATTATTCATCAGAGTATTGTTCTCGTAACTTAGATTTTTTTCAAAGGAAAAGGAATTACGTTTAATCCAGAGGACAATTGCAACCATGTTTGCATCTAAGTGTCTAAACAATAACAAAGATAATATACACTATAGTAAATCCAGAGCTCTCTATTGACATTATTCACCTCCAATCCATGTCCTTGATGGTTGCCTAGTTCTGACATGTTGAAACTTAGCGACTCCAATCATCCATAATGACAGGCCCTAAATCTTGGAAACATCACATTACACTACTACAGATTGATCTTTCACTATCGCCACTTTCACTGTCGTAGCGATAGAAGCGATGGTGTTGTACTTCCACCGCCGGTTGGACCGATAGCGAGGCCTCCTAAGGAAGGAAACCGGCAGTTAAGACTTCTACCACCAATAGGTTAACAATAGATGCAGCAGTGGTATTTTCTCAGTCGTATGAAAAGCCGAGCCAACTGGGATACATGTTATAGCCGCTAGCCCTCCACGATTGTTTGGTCTATTGACAGTGAAGTCAGCGTGAGTTATTTCCCAACTACCCACAACACAGTTACATCACCATTACTTGCACTTCTCTATCTTCATGGTTGGCTGATTTAACCAAGGTCTAGATGCACCTCTTGGGCTCAAACCACACACTCTTGAATCCACACACTTGTGAGCTACTATATCTTTCCTCATCGCCAAGAAGTGCTTTGTCTTCATCCTTGCACCTCTCACAGCCTCCTGGCCGTGAGAGGTCCAAGATGGAGATAAAGCACCTCACAGGGATGCTAGTGTTTGGAGAAGGCCTTCAAGATTAGGTGCTTTAGATTCCATAACCTTGCTTCCCTTGAGCATCAAGATGCAGATATGCATCCCTCGACCCTCAGAAGTAGCAAGGTTATGGAATATAAAGAAACGCGACTGAGATGCAGGTGCAAGTTTTGCAAGGTGCTCCTTCTCCATCCTTGCCGAGGTGCTACCACTAAACAGGAGCTTGACCTTGATGATTGCAGATCTTGTTAACAGAAGATCTGCAATCATCTGATTCTCTCCTATTTAGGGGCTCTATACTCGATTGGGGGTGCTTCAAGTTTGTGAGGTGCTCATTCTTCAAGATTGGGTGCTTTATATTCCATATTGTAGCTCTCACGGTCAAGAAGCATATCACATCCCTTGACTATGAGGGTTGCAAGATGGAAGGTAGAGAACCTCACTGAGGGTGAAGTTTTGCGATGTGTTGCGTTGTTCTTTAGATTCCATAATCCTTATCCCTCGGAGGATCTATTGTTTTGTATGTGCAAATCGCCATATGATATGGATCTGTTATCGCGTAGACCTCAATGGAAAATACATAGAGAAGTACTACCAAAGTATTTAATTTAGGTCGATGCTTGATAGCCGAGTCTTATCAGCTCAAAATAGCTGACACCTAGAGCATCGCCTTTAGAACAAAAAATAACAATAAAAGACATAGGATCAAAAGTGACATTCAAATAGTAGATTGTTTACTTATAATATATAAGACCCTAGATATAATCTATGGTCCTAAGAAAGGATTGTTTACAACATATTGTGCATGGATAGTCACTGTGATAGCCTCAGCGGCATCAGTGAAGTCTCCAATCAGGTCCTCTTGATCTTCTAGCCGATTAGTGTCTGGAAAACCAGGTTCTAGGTGATGGAGCTTGTGCCCTGAATGTGGTTGCGTTGTAGCAAGAGTGGCACCAGCACCATAGCGGACACCATGAGTTGCCACTTCTCTGGCACAAACCTAGATATCCTACAGGTGATCTTCAAGAGAAACACCCCTGGCATACTGCTGCAACTGCGCCAAGTGCTGCACGTTGGAGGGTCTCATGGTGATTCTCCAAGTCAATCTCCAAGCGACGAGCCTCCTTGATCTCGCGATGAGAAGCAGCCAATTGTTCCTCAAGATCTAATGAAAATGAAGGGTTACCGAATAAAGTCACGAATATAAAAGCAAAGACTCTTCAAAGAAATTTTACCTGCTGCCCTAGCTTGAGCTTCATCAACCCTCATCTGAGCAACATTGGTCTCTTCTTCAGATGTAGAGAGGGTTGTTTTAACGGCATCGAGACATTGCTCGAGCTGACCTACCTCAAGCGTAGCTTCAAAATATAGTTTTCCGGCCTCCCTCCTTTCACGGATAAGATTCTGGATATCCTGACCCAACTCGGAGGATGAAGATGAAGATGAAGATGAAGATACCATGGACCTAGCAAGATGTACCATCCATTGTTGTCCAACCTCCGCTAGAGTTGGCTGATGTATCGCAGCATGAGAGGTAGCCCTACATATTCAAAGGATTAATGCAAGGCATCCATAGAGATAAGAAATCATTCCCTCCCACCCTTGGCGACGAAGAGGGACATGAAGGCATGGAGGTGGATCTGTGGCTTTTGGAGTTTCCTCCCTTGGACACTTACCATGAGCCATTGTTCAGAAGAAGACTACAAGGAGAAAACGAAGAAGAAAAGATATATGTCACAGCACAACAAATGAACACAAGCAGTATTCCTTCTACTCCGCCTTGTCTCCAAATTTATAGCCCCAGGGGATAGTGGGTTCATTGAAAATTTGGGGGCATATGTTCACACCGAAATTTATTCCAAAATTTAGGGGCATGTGTTCACACCGAAATCTAGAAAGATGCACAGGAAGGCCAAAACTCAGGGAAGCGTGCGTGAGTGTTGAATGTCGTCCCAACTTCCAACACTGTCCCTACCACTTACTACGCCAGGAACCGTCGTATACCTTGTATTCCCTGATGCATGCTCCCTAGACCACACATCTTAACTGCACTGAGTCTAGGTGCATCTTCAAGGCTGGCGTATTTAAGTGCGTGAGTGTTGAATGTCCCAACTTCCAACACCGTCCCCACCACTTATTACACCAGGAACCATCGTATACCTCATCTTCCCTGATGTGTGCTGTCACAGAACCGACCAATTTATAAGAGTACAAGTACGAAAACAATCGCCGAAACGATCAAATTCTCGAACTTGCGCCCATATAAACCCGGTAGTCAACTGAAATCACGACGGATTTCAAACCAACTTGCATACAACCAAGATCACAGTAATTCAACATAACATATCGTGCGTTACAACATTTCGCAGACGTTAGCAAATAGATTACATCAACACAGAGTCATCAAGTATTACAAAACAAGTCTTGTAACATAGCGGAAGCAAATAGTTTAACTCACACACACGAAGTTCAATACCAGCACCAGCTTGCTGATCACATCCCACAAAAGCATTCGTGTAAGATAAAAGGAGATCATGCCCGTGATCTAGTCTTCGTCACCCACGGGTGGAGACAATACTTACGTAATCCCGATAGAGAAGGTCATCTGCAACAAGAGGGAATAAACCCCGAGTACGGGAATGTACTCACTAGACTTACCCGACGGAAACAAAAATAAAGGACACCAAGGATCATGCATAGCTTTATTTAGTGGATCTGGCTGACTCTTTCTTTTGCGTAAAAGCATATGTAATAATGATTAACTTTTATCCCGAACTAGCAAAGTGACTTTAAGCCATTAACTGTCATCTATATTAGCACCGTATTAATCAACCACTTGATTAATATGCAAACATTAATAACCATAGCAGGTATAATTCTCGCAACATTATCGTCATCATCATCATTATCCATTTAACCATATCGTTAAATTAATTGAATCTACGCTGTCACCGCTCAAGTCAAGTTCTCACTATCCGGAGAGACGGCGATTCAATCGATTCCTATCCAAATTGGAGGGTATTCCTAACACAAACCCCGCTTCCCCGTGGTCGCAAACAAGTCACCTTTGGTACAACTCGTGAGAAAAGTAATGAGAAAGACGCGGGTCCGGCCGCCCGCATTCTCGTGAGAACCACTCTGCCAGAAGTGCAGATCTCAAACCTCGACTCCCCTTGGACTTATGCCAATGGCTCTCCGCACATCCTTACTACCTCCGTAATGCATCCAACCCCCATGGTTCCCGGCCCGAGTTGAGCTACTACGGCCATGGGGTCGAACGACTTATCCGCCAGCTAAGTGTTAGGCTGCGTTCAACATGACATGAGGACGTACAGCGTATCGGTCCTTAAACGACACAGACGGAGTCACTATGTTCAAACCTACACAAGACTCCGCCCGGTCTTAATTCATTATTCACATGGTTCTTTTCCACGATAGCAAATATAGCCAACCGTGATCCACCTCATCCTAAATCTCGCAGTGACAGAAATCACCGACTTCTACCGCACTAAGCATGGCTAAGCATTTAACCTGCGTTCTCGAACTTAAATAGGATTCCAAAGGCGATATCTCGGACAAGGAGGATATATAATGCAGCAATTGGTTCCAACCAATTCCTATACTTAATGCATCATCAACAATAAAGATACTCAATATATTTGTAAAGACATGGGAGACTTATAATGCTCGGGCTTGCCTTTCGTGAAAGAGGAAGGTCAAGATCGTGGCACTTTCGGGCAACTCCTCGGCGACGGCCGCTTCTTCGACTTCCTGCACCTCGGCTCCTCCTCCCGGTTGGCTCCCTCGAACTCCAGCAACGCTACTCCCTCCGCACACCTATTGCATGAATGCGCAAGATAAGTATCATGGATGCACATGTACGAATGTCGTGGATGCTCGGGGAATGCACATGCTCACTGTAGTTTGCATATTCCAACTTAAGCCCTATTCAAATCACTTTCACTTACCACGTTTATACAACCTAAGGTATAATTGCTCATCTTCCGTTAATGACCTAGCACCTGCACCTAAGCATATTCTCAAGTTAGGCTAACCCCTAAACAATCAACGAGAATCTTGCAACAACATACACTCAAGCATTTGTCTTTCAGCAAAATGAACACTATGTAGCGGTGCAGTAAACTAGTCATAACTGCAGATTTATAAATCCAAATAATATGAAACAAGACAATCTGGAAAGCTTATAAAATTGTCTACAAAACATTTTCAGACCTCAAAGCATGATTCAAACCTTTACCAGGTCGAATTCATCAATCACAGAAGTCTATCCTCACAAGGCAGAGAATCAGCAAAACAGGAACCTAACTTTAAACAGCTGTAGTTTCTAAACTACTGGGCCAAATGCCCTCAAATTTTGACAGGAGCTAGATACATAAGTTATCTACAACTTTTGTATTCAACATAAGCACAGAAAACCACATTATCATGGGGAACTTTCCAAAGTCCCCAGATCTGTCCAGAGGGACATAATGCCAACAAATAATTAGCAACTTATGATGTAAATATATAATTAGACAAAACCAACTTTACTATCTTATCACACATATCCTAAGAACACCAGAAAGTAGGATGTCCATTACCAAACCATTTCTTTTAATACCTTTCTTAATTTATTTAATTAATTAGGGGAAATAGTAAACCTATATGAAAACTGCCCCATTAATTCTACAAAAATTACAGTAGACACTACATACTCTAAGTAGACTACCATAAAAATTTCACACCATTTGAGCAAGTAGAAAAGCCTACACAAAAATGACAAGGCATAATGGCTTAAAATGGCATAATTAGGAAACCCTAATGAAAAGTGTCAAGCAACAGATTTCATATTTTTCCTAGCATCCTTAGGGTACTAGGATACTACCTACCAATTTTCATGGCCATTGGATTCATAAATAAATTACTAAAATTTACACAAGAATTACCTGATGATAAAAGGAAAATCTATAACTCAAAAACTACACATGCAATGACTCTCAAATTTTAACCAGAGCTTCTACTATACAAGACTAGCTCACCCACAAAATTTCATAATTTTTGGATCACAGAAACTCAAGATATGATTTAAACAAGTTTGCATGCATTCAAAAACACTTTTCAAGTTCCTATTTAATTCACCCAAAATTTCTACATAATATGCTCAAGATATATTTTTCTTAAATACTAGACCTAACAGTGAGTCTAACAAAATTGGAAGTACTCAATTTGGATCTACTAAACTCAAGATATGGATTTTACAACATTGCATTCAAATCTGTAAAACTGAACTATCTTTAAGAACAACACCAGCGACGTGTGGGACCGGCTGTCACCACCGACCCCACCGGTCAGCGGGCAAAGCAAAGCAGAGGAGGCGCGGCGCACGCGGAAGATTTACGTGTAGCTCGCCGACGGTGACCTCACCGGCGACGAGAACGGCACCAACGTGACCGCTTAGACCTCTCTGCGTCGATTGGCACCCTAACCGCAAAACCCTACCGACCTCTAGGTACCCGGCCACGGCTTCGGCGGCTCGGCCATGGCGCATGACGGCGCGCGTGGGTCGTGTTCCGCTTGGCTGGACCGGCGTGGTGGTGACATCATCACCCGAGCATCGGCGCATGACAGGGAAGACGAGACGCGGGCTAAGGATGGAGGAGGAGTGCGGTGGTGCGCCGTCATGGTGAGCGCCATCTCCGAGCGAGGGTGCGACGGTGCGGGAACGCCGACAGGCGGCCTTACCGAGGTCGAATGACCGCGCTGGAGATGACGACGAGCAAGAGGGGATCACGGGCGAGCTTTGGTGAAGGTGTAGTGCGCGCGTTTTTCGCGGTGGTGAGTCGCGAGCTTGCCAAGCTCACGGCGGCAATGGGAGCGGTGGTTCCACCGCTTTCTACGGCTGCGGAGGAGAAGGAGGAAGCGAAGAAATGAACCGAGGCACAGGGGGGCTCTCGGTGGCGTCTTTGCGGCTTATCTTGGCGCTCTCGGGCCGGGACGTAGCCTGGCCGCTTCAGGCAAGGCGTGACGCTGTGCATACGCCACGCGCCGCCGAGTTCTGAATCGGTCGGGTCATCAGAGGTGTCTCGAACTTTCGCTTCAGCCCGACAATACCGAATCGACAGTGAACTTCAACGATGATTATCTCCTAAACCGTGTTGATTTAGCTCGTGGTATAATTAACAAAGTTGTTCATCCATATGCGAACTACAATCTTTACAATTGGAGCTCGAGCTGTTTGGGCTTGGTTTGTGAGATACAAAGGCTCCAAACATCGATCAAGAAACTGAAAATTGGTTTATGACTTAGAAAATTTTCGGGTTTCAAAATAGATCTCAATTCTAACTTGTGGGGCCCTTTTTAGAGCATGTTGTGCACATTTTCAAGACTTGACTTCTAAACAAAGTTTGTTCCTTATATAATTCCCTACATCTTTGCTTTAGGTTGCTCAGACATGCAAACATCCTAAGCCACACTTTTAAAACAGTCAAACACAGGAGCTTTAGGGGTCCAAATTGGTCAACCATGACTTGGAAACCTAATTAGGCAAAATGATCAACATGAACATTGTTCCTAATGACATTCTAAGTATAACTAAGTTACTTACACGCATTTCTAGCCACACCATGCATTGGTCACACAAGAATCAATCAAGGTATACACCAAAAACGATGAAAAACACAAGAAATGTTGCAAATGTTTCATAGTCATGTTTCACATATTTCATGATTGTGTTGCATAGCACTAACTAACCTTGTTTTACTAAGTGAGTGGCACATGTTGCACTTAAGCGTTGCACACTTTACATTTCATAAAGAACAACACACATGAAATCTACAACACGCTTGCAATGTTTCAATTTATGTTTCATGTGCTATAAGTTCACAAAGGGATGCATGATGCTCATGTTCATGAAATGCAATGCAAATGTCGAAGCCAAACACCGGGTGTTACAGCCCTCCCCTTATAAAAATCTCGTCCCCAGATTTGAAAAGCGTACCATTGTTGATAGAATTCCTTATAACCATCCCTCAAATAATCTTCCCTTTCCCACGTTGCATCGCGTTCACTACCCTGATTACTCCACATGACTTTGTAGAACTTGACCACCCGACTCGAAGTCACTCGCTCACGAGTGTCAATCACTCGAACCGGCTTTTCTTCAAAAGTCAAATCAGATTCTAACGCGATATCCCCAATGGAACACGCTCTTCGTGGACACGAAGACATTTCTTCAATCGTGATACGTGAAAGACGCTTGAAGATAGCACTCATCTCGGGGGTAATTGAATCTTGTATGCTACCTTTCCACTTTGTCCAATGATTTGAAATGGGCCGACATATCTCGGCGCAAGCTTTCGCTTCACACCGAAGCGTTGGACACTTTTCATAGGTGAAACCTTTAGATAAACGAAGTCTCCAACTTCAACTCAATAGGTTTTCTACGCCGATCAAGATAACTTTTCTCGCTTAGCTTGTGCGGCGCTATGTGAGTTTGATAGTACGGACTTGTTCTTCGCTTCTTGAACAAACTCAATTCCATAATATCTCCTTTCACCGCTTTCTACCCAGTTCAACGGGTTCTACACTTCCGCCATACAAAGCTTCAAACGGTGCCATCTTGATGCTTTCTTGATAACTATTATTGTACGAGAATTCAGCTTAGGGGCAACCATTTTTCCCATGAACCCTTCGCTGAGATGACACAGGCTCTCAACATATCTTCTAAGATTTGATTCACCCGCTCAGTTTGTCCATTGGTTTGCGGATGATAGGCAGAACTTCTTACTAGCTTAGTTCCTAATAATCCATGTAAGTGCTCCCAAAAGCGAGCAGTGAACTGTGGTCCTCTATCAGATACAATAGTACGAGGGATTCCATGAAGACGGACTATCTGATTGAAGTACAACTCAAAGATAATCACTTGGACGGAAATCAATGCGACAGAATGAAGTGTGCGACTTAGTCGACGGTCTACAATCACCCAAATAGAGTTAAAATTCCTCCGAGTAGTAGGGAGTCCAACAATAAAATCCATACTTATCTCCTCCCATTTCCAACCTGGAATAGATAGTGGTGAAGTAATCCGCCCTTCATGTGTACAGCTTTTAACTCGACAACAAGTGTCACACCTAGCCACATAAGCGGCTATCTCCTTCTTCATTTTAGTCCACCAATAACGAGGCTTCAAATCATGATACATTTTACTACTGCCTTGGATGAATAGATAATTTAGAGGAATGTGCTTCAGATATGATTTGATCTCTAAGCTCTCTATCCTTCTAACCACTAACCTATCCTTGAACCATAACACGTCATTTTCATCTACCCAAAATGTTTGGTTTCTTGTTCTTTCATCTTGCGCTTGATGTGGAATACACCGATCGGTCTTTTGTAGCTCAATAATTCTACTTTGCAGAGTACAACCGACAAAGATGTTGTGAAGGATTGCGTGATGCAGAGCCGTGACAAATGACAATCACCTTCAATCAAAGAGTGACAATGCGATTTCTGCTCAAGGCATCCGCAGAACGACGCTTGCCTTGCTGTGATGATAGTGCACTTGGAGATTATAATCCTTGATCAACTCGAGCCATCTTCGCGACGATATTCAACTCAAAGTTGAGTGAAGATGTACTTAAGACTTTTGTGATCGGTGTAGATGTTGCACACATTACCAAGCAAATAATGTCTCCAGTGCTTTCAAAGCATGAACAATCTGCAATGAAGTTCTAAGTCATGCGTAGGATAATTCACCTCATGCTTCCGGGTTGGCGAGAGGTATAAGCAATGACCCTACCCTCCTGCATAAGAACACCTCCTAAGCCAATGCCCGATGCATCACAATACACATCAAAAGGTTTCTCAATATCCGGTTCACCAAAACCGGAGCCGATGTTAGAAGAGTTCGCAGGTATGGAAAGCCGCATCACACTCGGAGTCCGCATAAACTTCATGTCTTTTTTGCAAAGAATCGAGTCATAGGCTTGGCTATTTTAGAGAAATCCGGATGAAGCGATGATAATAGCCCGCCAAACCCGTAAAACTCCGAACCTCATGCACCGAAATGCCGAGCCTTCCAGCCTAACACTTCTTGCACCTTGGTGGGATCCACCATAATTCCACCATCGGACAACACATGCCCGAGAAATGGTACTTTACGAAGCCAAAATTCACATTTGCTAAACTTTGCATAAAGCTTGTGTTCACGCAGCCTAGTGAGAACCACTCGCAAATGTTCAACATGATCTTCTTCATTCTCGAATAGACCAAGATATCATCTATAAATACCACCACAAATTTGTCCAACTCTGCATAAACACCGAATTCATTAGATACATGAAATGTGCGGGGGCATTGGTCAATCCAAACGACATAACCGTGATACTCATACGCACTCATATCTTGTAGAGAATGCGGTTTTTGAGACATCCTCAGTCAAATTTTGATTTGATGATAACCGCACCTCAAATCAATCTTGGAAAAGACTTTTGCTTTAGACAACCGATCAAACAAGATGTCTATCCGCGGCAGAGGGTACTTGTTCTTAATTGTGACCGCATTCAAAGGCCTATAATCTACACACATGCGTAGTGACCGATCCTTCTTCTTCACAAAGATAGATGGACACCCCCATGGCGATGAACTAGGACGGATAAGGCCTTTCAGAAAGTTCACTTAATCGGATCTTAAGTTCAAATAGTTCGTTGGGAGGCATTCTATAAGGTCTTCTAGATATGGGTGCTGTACTGTAGCAACTCTATCTTGAACTCTACGTCCCGATCCGGAGGTAATCCAGCAATTCCTCGAAAAACATCCGGAAAGTCACACACTACCGGGATATTTGCCATAGCCTTTGCTTGCACCGCATTAGCCGCACAAGAAAGATTGATGTCCCTAGGTAGTTGCACCAGAAAACCTTCCTGAGTACTAGGATCTCTGAGCATGACTACTCTAGTCGATGTATCAATAAGCACCCCGTGCTTGCTCATCCAATTCATTCCCAATATCACATCGATACCCAAATTTCAAAACTACCAGGATCAACTTGATAACTTCGTCCCTCTATCTCAAGTTGTACGCCCCCTACTACGACTTGGTGGGGATGGTACCACCGGCAGCCCTAATACAATAACCCTCACCCTCAACAAGGGTATGTTTTCTGCACAAACTTGGATGCAAATGCGGGACTAATAAAAGAATGGAAGCACCCGAATCAAATAGTACAATCAAGGGGGTTGATCAACCAGAAACTTACCGACAAAGGATCGCCTCCCCCAAGGAATATCAAACAACATTTGTATAGTTCACCGCCACCTTGATTGAAATTCTTCTTAGGGTAAGGACACTTCCTCGCCCAAAGGGGCGGTCTTGTTGCAATTCCAAACCGGCATATTGCTTGGCGGAACATTGAGCTTCCTTGACCGGTAGTGCCCTTTGGAAGAGCAACCAGTAAAGCCTTGCAAATCCAAATCCTCCTGGATTCTTCTTCTTCATGTGGGGCGAAACTTAGCGGCCGACGCCGGTGGACTTGAATGGAGCCTTATGTGTGACGGAGCCTTGATTGTGAGGCACTCACCTCATAGGCTCTCTTACGACTCTTTGAAGCAAATACACAAAGATTGTTGTTCTCTTGGGATAGAGCATCACTAACAAACTCATTGAAATGCGCACACTTGCAATTTCCCATGGTCTTCATAAGTTTGGGGCTCAAATCCCACTTGAAACTTCATGCGATTTTCTTGGCATCGGTGTCCACAAACTCCGTGAGCGTACCTTGCAAGGTTATTGAAAGCCCGCAGTATTCATTCAAGCTCTTGTTCCCTTGGGTTAACTTCATAAACTCAGATGCTTGATCGCCATGAGACCAGGAGGAATATAATTTCCCCTGAAAGCAGACTTGAACTGATCCCAAGTAATTTGGGCATTAGCGGGCATAGTGGACCGATGATGGCTCCACCAAATACCAGCTGGCCCATGCAACTGGTGAGATGCGACTCGGTCTTCAAACCTCAATCAAGCGGAGCAAAGTGGAACTTCGCCGAGAGTATTCAACCACTCATCGCCTTGCAGAGGCTCCTCACCTCCTTGAAGATCGGGGTTTCGTGTCAAGGAAAGCCTTGAAATCACCAGATTGATTTGGTTCTGTCCTTGGCGGACATTTCGATCCTCACGGTTTGCCATCCGGCGATAGCCTCAGCTAGCATGCTACGACTTTCAACGACTGTCTGCATTAGCTCACCGGTGTGGGTGGTGGTGGAGGAGGTGTTTGCTCCTCATCTCCATGGTTACGACCATGACGAAGATTGTAAGCCATCTCAAAAAATGTATAGCCAATGAGCACCGATGATGTGAAAATTTGTAGATGAATTGTATAATTATGCCACACCGACTCCAATGGAGGAAATGAACTTATACTATCATAGAGGCACAATCATTCATCACAATCACACAACTTCTCAAGCGCATCAATTGACACATTAAGGCGATGAACTTAACCAAAGAATGAGATAGATAGCCCGCATGCATTTTAACTTGGCAAAGGCTCAAATATGCGGAGCATAACATGTTCAATAGGTTACATCAAAGCCGAGGGTTCCAAACCGACAAAGAAAGATAACTTAAGGTTCGATATTACATCCCAACGATTAACTTATTACAAAGCTACTCGCTCATGCCCGAGGATCAACAAAGACTAGCTCCAGCCAGATTAGCTAAGTAGTAAGCTAACTACGATCGTCCTCTGAGTCGCGGTCAAGATCTCTCCCATCTTCTTCATCACTAGCGTGCTCTAACTCCTCATCTTCCTCCTCGTCATGTGGAACGCTTTTCAGTCCATTAATCTCAACGCCATCACCTTCACCATGATGACACCGTAACCCATCTCATCCTCATCGTGTGGCGGAGAGGGTGAAGCCGATTGTGTAACAGGTGAACCTCCTCATGAAGATTGTCATTGTACCTTTCTGCAGCCGCCAACTGCTTTGCCGCCGAAGTTCTACCTGTCGCGCTCTCAAAGACATTCTCCTCGTGCACAAGCTTCATTCCGTTGGTTCAAGATGTGAACCAATGATACGCCACAGCTATGCGGTGAGCAATCACAACCTCTCGAACCTCCGTGTTCTCTTGATCCTGCTCTGCGTGACTTGCTCCAAACGCTGCTGAACTGCAGTCCTCTCAGCAGTCACCCGGGCTAGCTCTGCCCTCAGCCTTTCCTCCTCAGTAGGCTCAGGACGGGGCTCACGAGGAGCTAAACGGTGACGAGGTGCCCTGCCTCCAGCGGACTTGCGAGCGGTGCATTTCGTGCGCGCCATCTGTAGCAAAAGTTACAACGTAAGGGGAGAATCATTTAAGGGATACGAAATTTAATTATTCGAGACCATCAATTTTAAAGGAGGGAGAAATGCAAGAAATGCCATGTATGATTGAACATGATGCATGCACGATCCGTACGTCCTCACAAACCTAAAATAAAATTTAAAGGCTAGCGAAATATACGGTGGCATACATACGTTCTCTCGTATACGGTAGCTAGTCGATCTACAACGATACGTTGTTAGTGTACCTACAGAAAAATTTTATTTCAGCCCAAGAATTCCCCAAAAGGCATAAAAGCAAGCATTAAACTAAATACTTTCATACATACATCCCCGGATGTATATACTCTAGTATCACAGCTACCCGACAGAGATACCCACAATTAAGTACTCTCATAGATACATGATTAAACATGTAGGTATGCGAGCAACCACAACTACTCTCCCCTAGACCGACGGTTGGACGGTCATGCTCTCACAACTCACCCTTACCTGGGCGTAGAGGCAAATGATCCAAACATTACCATTCAAGCGAATGGCACCCATGCAATAGCACGCCGCATGGACAACGAAACTAGAAACAATCATTTCCCAAAGTTAGTAATTATATAAGCCACCTAAAATCCTTAAGTGGGCTACAAAGGATGTGATCACTGGTACACTATAAAATTTCAGATTTTTGAACACTTACATATAACTATAAGTTATAAACCAGTTTTAACAAAAGCTTTTGTTTTAAATACCCGTATGACATGTTTAATGTTGAATCTAGCTCGATACCAAATTGTCACAGAACCCACCAATTTATAAGAGTACAAGTACGAAAACAATCGCCAAACGATCAAATTCTCGAACTTGCGCCCATATAAACCCCGTAGAGTCAACTCAAATCACGACGGATTTCAAACCAACTTGCATACAACCAAGATCACAGTAATTCAACATAACATATCGTGACGCTACAACATTTCGCAGACGTTCGCAAATAGATTACATCAACACAGAGTCATCGTTATTACAAAACAAGTCTTGTAACATAGCGGAAGCAAATAGTTTAACTCACACACACGAGTTCAATACCGCATTATCAGCTTTGTTGATCACATCCCACAAAAGCATTCAGTAAAGATAAAAGGAGATCATGCCCGTGATCTAGTCTTCGCGTCACCCGCGGGTGGAGACAATACTTTTACGTAATCCCCGATAGAGAAGGTCATCTCGCAACAAGAGGAATAAACCCCGAGTACGGGAATGTACTCAAATAGACTTACCCGACGGAAACAAAAATAAAGGACACCAAGGATCATGCATAGCTTTATTTAGTGGATCTGGCTGACTCTTTCTTTTGCAGAAAAGCATATGTAATAATGATTAACTTTTATCCTGAACTAGCAAAGGACTTTAAGCCATTAACCTGTCATCTATATTAGCACCTGTATTAATCAACCACTTGATTAATATGCAAACATTAATAACCATAGCAGGTATAATTCTCGGCAACATTATCGTCATCATCATCATTATCCATTTAACCATATCGTTAAATTAATTGAATCTACGCTGTCATTGCTCAAGTCAAGTTCTCA
Organism: Miscanthus lutarioriparius; assembly: GCA_904845875.1. Classification (NCBI taxonomy): domain Eukaryota; kingdom Viridiplantae; phylum Streptophyta; class Magnoliopsida; order Poales; family Poaceae; genus Miscanthus; species Miscanthus lutarioriparius. The sequence continues at coordinate 65,839,654 of CAJGYO010000002.1, forward strand.
CTATCCGGAGAGACGGCGATTCAATCGATTCCTATCCAAATTGGAGGGTATTCCTAACACAAACCCCGCTTCCCCGTCGTGGTCGCAAACAAGTCACCTTTGGTACAACTCAGAGAAAAGTAACAGAAAAGACGCGGGTCCGGCCGCCCGCATTCTCGAGAGAACCACTCGCCAGAAGTGCGGGATCTCAAACCCCGACTCCCCTTGGACTTATGCCAATGGCTCTCCGCACATCCTTACTACCTCCAGAATGCATCCAACCCCCACGGTTCCCGGCACCGAGTTGAGCTACTCGGCCCATGGGTCGAACGACTTATCCGCCAGCTAAGTGTTAGGCTGCGTTCAACATGACATGAGGACGACAAACAGATCGGTCCTTAAACGACACGCACGGAGTCACTATGTTCAAACCTACACAAGACTCCGCCGGTCTTAATTCATTATTCACATGGTTCTTTTCCACGATAGCAAATATAGCCAACCGTGATCCACCTCATCCTAAATCTCGCAGTGACAGAAATCACCCGACTTCTACCGCACTAAGCATGGCTAAGCATTTAACCCGTTCTCGAACTTAAATAGGATTCCAAAGTATGATATCTCGGACAAGGAGGATATATAATGCAGCAATTGGTTCCAACCAATTCCTATACTTAATGCATCATCAACAATAAAGATACTCAATATATTTGTAAAGACATGGGAGACTTATAATGCTCGGGCTTGCCTTTCGTGAAAGAGGAAGGTCAGTGATCGTGGCACTCGGGCAACTCCTCGGCGACGGCCGCTTTTCTTGACTTCCTGCACCTCGGCTCCTCCTCCTGGTTGGCTCCCTCGAACTCCAGCAACGTCACTCCCTCCGCACACCTATTGCATGAATGCGCAAGATAAGTATCATGGATGCACATGTACGAATGTCGTGGATGCTCGGGGAATGCACATGCTCACCGTAGTTTGCATATTCAACTTAAGCCCTATTCAAATCACTTTCACTTACCACGTTTATACAACCTAAGGTATAATTGCTCATCTTCCGTTAATGACCTAGCACCTGCACCTAAGCATATTCTCAAGTTAGGCTAACCCCAAACAATCAACGAGAATCTTGCAACAACATACACTCAAGCATTTGTCTTTCAGCAAAATGAACACTATGTAGCGGTGCAGTAAACTAGTCATAACTGCAGATTTATAAATCCAAATAATATGAAACAAGACAATCTGGAAAGCTTATAAAATTGTCTACAAAACATTTTCAGACCTCAAAGCATGATTCAAACCTTTACCAGGTCGAATTCATCAATCACAGAAGTCTATCCTCACAAGGCAGAGAATCAGCAAAAACAGGAACCTAACTTTAAACAGCTGTAGTTTCTAAACTACTGGGCCAAATGCCCTCAAATTTTGACAGGAGCTAGATACATAAGTTATCTACAACTTTTGTATTCAACACAAGCACAGAAAACCACATTATCATGGGGAACTTTCCAAAGTCCCCAGATCTGTCCAGAGGACATAATGCCAACAAATAATTAGCAACTTATGATGTAAACATATAATTAGACAAAACCAACTTTACTATCTTATCACACATATCCTAAGAACACCAGAAAGTAGGATGTCCATTACCAAACCATTTCTTTTAATACCTTTCTTAATTTATTTAATTAATTAGGGAAATAGTAAACCTATATGAAAACTGCCCCATTAATTCTACAAAAATTACAGTAGACACTACATACTCTAAGTAGACTACCATAAAAATTTCACACCATTTGAGCAAGTAGAAAAGCCTACACAAAATGACAAGGCATAATGGCTTAAAATGGCATAATTAGGAAACCCTAATGAAAAGTGTCAAGCAACAGATTTCATATTTTTCCTAGCATCCTTAGGGTACTAGGATACTACCTACCAATTTTCATGGCCATTGGATTCATAAATAAATTACTAAAATTTACACAAGAATTACACGATGATAAAAGGAAAATCTATAACTCAAAACTACACATGCAATGACTCTCAAATTTTAACCAGAGCTTCTACTATACAAGACTAGCTCACCCACAAAATTTCATAATTTTTGGATCACAGAAACTCAAGATATGATTTAAACAAGTTTGCATGCATTCAAAAACACTTTTCAAGTTCCTATTTAATTCACCCAAAATTTCTACATAATATGCTCAAGATATATTTTTCTTAAATACTAGACCTAACAGTGAGTCTAACAAAATTGGAAGTACTCAATTTGGATCTACTAAACTCAAGATATGGATTTTACAACATTGCATTCAAATCTGTAAAACTGAACTATCTTTAAGAACAACAACCATCGACGTGTGGGACCCGGTGTCGTCACCGACCCCACCGGTCAGCGGCAAGAAAGCAGAGGAGGCGGCGCGCGCGCGGAAGATGGCGTGTTTCGCCGACGGTGACCTCACCGGCGACGAGAACGGCACCAACGTGACCGCCTAGACCTATCAAGTCGATTGGCACCCTAACCGCAAACCCTACCGACCTCTAGGTACCCGCCACGAAGCTTCGGCGGCTCGGCCATGGCGCCGCGGCGGCGTGGCGTGTTCCGCTTGGCTGGACCGGCGTGGTGGTGACATCATCACCCGAGCATCGGCGCATGACAGGGGAAGACGAGACGCGGGCTAAGGATGGAGGAGTGAAAGGTGGTGCGCCGTCAGCAGGAGCGCCATCTCCGGCGAGGGTGCGACGGTGCGGGAACGCCGACAATGGCCTTACCGAGGTCGAATGACCGCGCGGAGATGACGACGAGCAAGAGGGGATCACGGCGAGCTTTGGTGAAGGTGTAGTGCGCGCGTTTTTAGCGGTGGTGAGTCTTGCGGAGCTTGCCGGGCTCACGGCGGCAATGGGGAGCGGTGGTTCCGCTGCTTCGGCTGCGGAGGAGAAGGGAGGAAGCGAAGAAATGAACTGAGGCACAGGGGGGCTCTCGGTGGCGTGCTGCGGCTTGTACTGGCGCTCTCAGGCCCGACGTGGCCTGGCCGCTCAGGCCGGCGGTGACGCGCGGCGCCACGCGGCCGTCGAGTTCTGAATCGGTCGGGTCACTGTAGGTGTCTGAACTTTCGTTTCAGTTTCGACAATACCGACTGACAGGTGAACTTCAACGATGATTATCTCCTAAACCGTGTTGATTTAGCTCGTGGTATAATTAACAAAGTTGTTCATCCATATGCGAACTACAATCTTTACAATTGGAGCTCGAGCTGTTTGGGCTTGGTTTGTGAGATACAGTGCTCCAAACATCAGATCAAGAAACTGAAAATTGGTTTATGACTTAGAAAATTTTCAGGGTTTCAAAATAGATCTCAATTCTAACTTGTGGGGCCCTTTAGAGCATGTTGTGCACATTTTCAAGACTTGACTTCTAAACAAAGTTTGTTCCTTATATAATTCCCTACATCTTTGCTTTAGGTTGCTCAGACATGCAAACATCCTAAGCCACACTTTTTAAACAGTCAAACACAGGAGCTTTAGGGGTCCAAATTGGTCAACCATGACTTGGAAACCTAATTAGGCAAAATGATCAACATGAACATTGTTCCTAATGACATTCTAAGTATAACTAAGTTACTTACACGCATTTCTAGCCACACCATGCATTGGTCACACAAGAATCAATCAAGGTATACACCAAACGATGAAAACACAAGAAATGTTGCAAATGTTTCATAGTCATGTTTCACATATTTCATGATTGTGTTGCATAGCACTAACTAACCTTGTTTTACTAAGTGAGTGGCACATGTTGCACTTAAGCGCTGCACACTTTACATTTCATAAAGAACAACACACATGAAATCTACAACACGTTGCAATGTTTCAATTTATGTTTCATGTGCTATAAGTTCACAAAGGGATGCATGATGCTCATGTTCATGAAATGCAAAGTGCAAATGTCGGAAGCCAAACACCTGGGTGTTACAGCCCTCCCCTTATAAAAATCTCGTCCCGAGATTTGAAAAGCGTATCATTGTTGATAGAATTCCTTATAACCATCCCTCAAATAATCTTCCCTTTCCCACGTTGCATCGCTGCTCACTACCCCGATTACTCCACATGACTTTGTAGAACTTGACCACCCGACTCGAAGTCACTCGCTCACGAGTGTCAATCACTCGAACCGCTTTTCTTCAAAAGTCAAATCAGATTCTAACGCGATATCCCCAATGGAACACGCTCTTCAGGGACACGAAGACATTTCTTCAATCTGTGATACGTGAAAGACGTTGAAGATAGCACTCATCTCGGGGGTAATTGAATCTTGTATGCTACCTTTCCACTTTGTCCAATGATTTGAAATGGGCCGACATATCTCGGCGCAAGCTTTCGCTTCACAATCGGCCGTTGGACACTTTTCATAGGTGAAACCTTTAGATAAACGAAGTCTCCAACTTCAACTCAATAGGTTTTCTACGTCGATCGGATAACTTTTTTTCGCGCTTAGCTTGCGGCGGCGCCATGTGAGTTTGGATAGTACGGACTTGTTCTTCGCTTCTTGAACAAACTCAATTCCATAATATCTCCTTTCACCGCTTCTACCCAGCCTCAACGGGGTTCTACACTTCCGCCATACAAAGCTTCAAACGGTGCCATCTTGATGCTTTCTTGATAACTATTATTGTACGAGAATTCAGCTAGGGGCAACCATTTTCCCATGAACCCTTCACTGAGATGACACAGGCTCTCAACATATCTTCTAAGATTTGATTCACCCGCTCAATTTGTCCATTGGTTTGCGGATGATAGGCAGAACTTCTTACTAGCTTAGTTCCTAATAATCCATGTAAGTGCTCCCAAAAGCGAAAGCGGTGGAACTGTGGTCCTCTATCGATACAATAGTACGAGGGATTCCATGAAGACGGACTATCTCGATTGAAGTACAACTCAAAGATAATCAATGGACGGAAATCAATGCGACAGAATGAAGTGTGCGAGACTTAGTCGACGGTCTACAATCACCCAAATAGAGTTAAAATTCCTCCGAGTAGTAGGGAGTCCAACAATAAAATCCATACTTATCTCCTCCCATTTCCAACTCCGAATAGATAGTGGCTGAAGTAATCCGCCCTTCATGTGTACAGCCACTTTAACTCGACAACAAGTGTCACACCTAGCCACATAAGCGGCTATCTCCTTCTTCATTTTAGTCCACCAATAACGAGGCTTCAAATCATGATACATTTTACTACTGCCTTGGATGAATAGATAATTTAGAGGAATGTGCTTCAGATATGATTTGATCTCTAAGCTCTCTATCCTTCTAACCACTAACCTATCCTTGAACCATAACACGTCATTTTCATCTACCCGAAAATGTTTGGTTTCTTGTTCTTTCATCTTGCGCTTGATGTGGAATACACCGGATCGGTCTTTTGTAGCTCAATAATTCTACTTTGCAGTAGTACAACCGACAAAGTGATGTTGTGAAGGATTGCGGGATGCAGGAGCCGTGACAAATGACAATCACCTTCAATCAAAGAGTGACAATGCGATTTCTGCTCAAGGCATCCGCAGAACGACGCTTTGCCTTGCCGTGATGATAGTGCACTTGGAGATTATAATCCTTGATCAACTCGAGCCATCTTCGCCGACGATATTCAACTCAAAGTTGAGTGAAGATGTACTTAAGACTTTTGTGATCGGTGTAGATGTTGCACACATTACCAAGCAAATAATGTCTCCAGGCTTTCAAAGCATGAACAATCTGCAGCGAAGTTCTAAGTCATGCGTGGGATAATTCACCTCATGCTTCCGAAGTTGGCGAGAGGTATAAGCAATGACCCTACCCTCCTGCATAAGAACACCTCCTAAGCCAATGCCCGATGCATCACAATACACATCAAAAGGTTTCTCAATATCCGGTTCTGCCAAAACCGAGCCGATGTTAGAAGAGTTCGCGAGGTATGGAAAGCCGCATCACACTCGTGAGTCCGATAAACTTCATGTCTTTTTGCAAGAATCGAGTCATAGGCTTGGCTATTTTAGAGAAATCCGGGATGAAGCGATGATAATAGCCCGCCAAACCCGTAAAACTCCGAACCTCATGCACCGAAATGGAGCCTTCCAGTCTAACACTTCTTGCACCTTGGTGGGATCCACCATAATTCCACCATCGGACAACACATGCCCGAGAAATGGTACTTTACTGAAGCCAAAATTCACATTTGCTAAACTTTGCATAAAGCTTGTGTTCACGCAGATCTAGTGAGAACCACTCATAAAATGTTCAACATGATCTTCTTCATTCTCGAATAGACCAAGATATCATCTATAAATACCACCACAAATTTGTCCAACTCGAGGCATAAACACCGAATTCATTAGATACATGAAATGTGCGGGGCATTGGTCAATCCAAACGACATAACCAGATACTCATACAGCACCATATCTTGTAGAGAATGCGGTTTTGAGACATCCTCAGTCAATTTTGATTTGATGATAACCGGACCTCAAATCAATCTTGGAAAAGACTTTTGCTTTAGACAACCGATCAAACAAGATGTCTATCCGCATGGCAGAGGGTACTTGTTCTTAATTGTGACTGCATTCAAAGGCCTATAATCTACACACATGCGTAGTGACCGATCCTTCTTCTTCACAAAGATAGATGGACACCCCCATGGCGATGAACTAGGACGGATAAGGCCTTTCTCAGAGAAGTTCACTTAATCGGATCTTAAGTTCAGCTAGTTCGTTGGGAGGCATTCTATAAGGTCTTCTAGATATGGGTGCTGTACTGTAGCAACTCTATCTTGAACTCGTCGTCCCGATCCGGAGGTAATCCAGCAATTCCTCGGGAAAAACATCCGGAAAGTCACACACTACCGGATATTTGCCATAGCCTTTGCTTGCACCGCATTAGCCGCACAAGAAAGATTGATGTCCCTAGGTAGTTGCACCGAGAAACCTTCCCGAGTACTAGGATCTCTGAGCATGACTACTCTAGTCGATGTATCAATAAGCACCCGTGCTTGCTCATCCAATTCATTCCCAATATCACATCGATACCCAAACCCCGTAAAACTACCAGATCAACTTGATAACTTCGTCCCTCTATCTCAAGTTGTACCCCTCTACTACGAGCTTGGTGGGGATGGTACCACCGGCAGCCCTAATACAATAACCCTCACCCTCAACGAAGGTATGTTTTCTCAGCACAAACTTGGATGCAAATGCGGGACTAATAAAAGAATGTGAAGCACCTGAATCAAATAGTACAATCTGCGGGGTGTTGATCAACCGTAAACTTACCGACAAAGGATCGCCTCCCCAAGGAATATCAAAGAACATTTGTATAGTTCACCTGCCACCTTGATTGAAATTCTTCTTAGGGTAAGGACACTTCCTCGCCCGATGGGCTCGGTCTTGTTGCAATTCCAAAGACGGCATATTGCTTGGCGGAACATTGAGCTTCCTTGACTGGTAGTGCCCTTTGGAAGAGCAACCAGTAAAAGCCTTGCGAAATCCAGTCCTCCTGGATTCTTCTTCTGATGGGCGAAAACTTAGCGGCCGACGCTGGTGGACTTTGAATGGAGCCTTATGTGTGACGGAGCCTTGATTGTGAGGCACTCGCCTCATAGGCTCTCTTACGACTCTTTGAAGCAAAGATACACAAAGATTGTTGTTCTCTTGGGATAGAGCATCACTAACAAACTCATTGAAATGCGCACACTTGCAATTTCCCATGGTCTTCATAAGTTTGGGGCTCACCCCACTTGAAACTTATGATTTTCTTGGCATCGCTGTCCACAAACTCCGAGGCGTACCTTGCAAGGTTATTGAAAGCCCTGCAGTATTCATTCAAGCTCTTGTTCCTTGGGTTAACTTCATAAACTCTCTGTATGCTTGATCGCCATGAGACCAGGAGGAATATAATTTCCCTGAAAGCGACTTGAACCGATCCCAAGTAATTTGGGCATTAGCGGGCATAGTGGACCGATGATGGCTCCACCAAATACCAAATGGCCCATGCAACCGGTGAGATGTGACTCGATCTTCAAAGACTACCTCAATCAAGCGGAGCAAAGGAACTTCTGCCGAGAGTATTCAACCACTCATCGACTTGCAGAGGCTCCTCACCTCCTTGAAGATCGGGGTTTCGTGTCAAGGAAAGCCTTGAAATCATCAGATTGATTTGGTTCTGTCCTTGGCGGACATTTCGATCCTCACGGTTTGCCATCCGGCGCATAGCCTCAGCCTAGCATGCGCCCGATTTCAACGATCGCTCTGCATTAGCTCACCGGGTGTGGTGGTGGTGGAGGAGGTGTTTGCTCCTCATCTCCATGGTTACGACCATGACGAAGATTGTAAGCCATCTCAAAAAATGTATAGCCAATGAGCACTGATGATGTGAAAATTTGTAGATGAATTGTATAATTATGCCACACTGACTCCAATGGAGGAAATGAACTTATACTATCATAGAGGCACAATCATTCATCACAATCACACAACTTCTCAAGCGCATCAATTGACACATTAAGGCGATGAACTTAACCAAAGAATGAGATAGATAGCCCGCACAGATTTTAACTTGGCAAAGGCTCAAATATGCGGAGCATAACATGTTCAATAGGTTACATCAAAGCCGAGGGTTCCAAACGACAAAGAAAGATAACTTAAGGTTCGATATTACATCCCAACGATTAACTTATTACAAAGCTACTCGTTCATGCCCGAGGATCAACAAAAGACTAGCTCCAAATAGATTAGCTAAGTAGTAAGCTAACTACGCATCGTCCCTCGAGTCGATGTCAAGATCTCTCCTCCATCTTCATCACTAGCGTGCTCTAACTCCTCATCTTCCTCCTCGTCATGTGGAACGCCAGTCCATTAATCTCAACGTCATCACCTTCACCATGATGACACCGAACCCATCTCATCCTCATCGTGTGGCGGAGAGGGTGAAGCGATTGTGTAACAGTGAACCTCCTCATGAAGATTGTCATTGTACCCTTCTCTGCAGCCCAGCCAACCGCTGCTCGAGTTCTACCTGCGCGCTCGCTCAAAGACATTCTCCTCGTGCAAGCTTCATTCCGTTGGTTCAAAGATGTGAACCAATGATACGCTCACAGATTATGGTGAGCAATCACAACCTCTCAACCTCCGTGTCTCTTGATCCCGTTCTGCGTGACTTGCTCCAAACGCTGAATCTGCAGTCCTCTCAGCGAATCACCCGGCTAGCTCGCCTCACCTTTCCTCCTCAAGAGGCTCGGGACGGGGCTCACGAGGAGCTAAACGGTGACGAGGTGCCCCGCCTCCAGCGGGACTTGCGAAGCGGTGCATTTCGTGCGCCATCATCAGAGTAAAAAAAGTTACAACGTAAGGGAGAATCATTTAAGGGATACGAAATTTAATTATTCGAGACCATCAATTTTAAAGGAGGAGAAATGCAAGAAATGCCATGTATGATTGAACATGATGCATGCACGATCCGTGACGTCCTCACAAACCTAAAATAAAATTTAAAGGCTAGCGAAAATATACGGTGGCATACATACGTTCTCTCGTGATACGGTAGCTAGTCGATCTACAACGATCGTTGTTAGTGTACCGCAGAAAAATTTATTTCAGCCCAAGAATTCCCAAAAAGGCATAAAAGCAAGCATTAAACTAAATACTTTCATACATACATCCCGGATGTATATACTCTAGTATCACAACTACACCCGAGAGATACCCACAATTAAGTACTCTCATAGATACATGATTAAACATGTAGGTATGCGAGCAACCACAACTACTCTCCCCTAGACCGACGGGTTGGACGGTCATGCTCTCACAACTCACCCTTACACAGGCGTGAGGCAAATGATCCAAACATTACCATTCAAGCGAATGGCACCCATGCAATAGCACGCCGCATGGACAACGAAAACTAGAAACAATCATTTCCCAAAGTTAGTAATTATATAAGCCACCTAAAATCCTTAAGTGGGCTACAAAGGATGTGATCACCGGGTACACTATAAAATTTCAGATTTTTGAACACTTACATATAACTATAAGTTATAAACCAGTTTTTCGCAAATAAAAGCTTTTGTTTTTAAATACCAGTATGACATGTTTAATGTTGAATCTAGCTCGATACCAGTGTCACGTAACCCACCAATTTATAAGAGTACAAGTACGAAAACAATCGCCAAACGATCAAATTCTCGAACTTGCGCCCATATATAAACCCGGTAGTCAACTCAAATCACGACGGATTTCAAACCAACTTGCATACAACCAAGATCACAAGAATTCAACATAACATATCGTGACGCGTTAACATTTCGCAGACGTTCGCAAATAGATTACATCAACACAGAGTCATCGTTATTACAAAACAAGTCTTGTAACATAGCGAAGCAAATAGTTTAACTCACACACACGAGTTCAATACCAGTACCAGCTTCTTGATCACATCCCACAAAAGCATTCAGTAAGATAAAAGGAGATCATGCCCGTGATCTAGTCTTCGTCACCACCGGGTGGAGACAATACTTACGTAATCCCTGATAGAGAAGGTCATCTGCAACAAGAGGGAATAAACCCTGAGTACGGGAATGTACTCACTAGACTTACCCGACGGAAACAAAAATAAAGGACACCAAGGATCATGCATAGCTTTATTTAGTGGATCTCGGTGACTTTTCTTTTGCGTAGAAAAGCATATGTAATAATGATTAACTTTTATCCCGAACTAGCAAAGACTTTAAGCCATTAACTGTCATCTATATTAGCACCTGTATTAATCAACCACTTGATTAATATGCAAACATTAATAACCATAGCAGGTATAATTCTCGGCAACATTATCGTCATCATCATCATTATCCATTTAACCATATCGTTAAATTAATTGAATCTACGTTGCCATTGCTCAAGTCAAGTTCTCACTATCCGGAGAGACGGCGATTCAATCGATTCCTATCCACCGGAGGTATTCCTAACACAAACCCCTGCTTCCCCGTCGTGGTCGCAAACAAGTCACCTTTGGTACAACTCAGAGAAAAGTAACAGAAAAAGGCGCGGTCCGGGCACCCTGCATTCTCGTGAGAACCACTCGCCAGAAGTGCAGGATCTCAAACCCCGACTCCCCTTGGACTTATGCCAATGGCTCTCCGCACATCCTTACTACCTCCGCAATGCATCCAACCCCCACGGTTCCCGGCCCGAGTTGAGCTACTACGGCCATGGTCGGAACGACTTATCCGCCAGCTAAGTGTTAGGCTCATGTTCAACATTACATGAGGACGTCAACAGTATCGGGTCCTTAAACGACACAGACGGAGTCACTATGTTCAAACCTACACAAGACTCTTTTGGTCTTAATTCATTATTCACATGGTTCTTTTCCACGATAGCAAATATAGCCAACCGTGATCCACCTCATCCTAAATCTCGCAGGTGACAGGAAATCACCTGACTTCTACCGCACTAAGCATGGCTAAGCATTTAACCCATTCCTGAACTTAAATAGGATTCCAGTGCGATATCCGGACAAGGAGGATATATAATGCAGCAATTGGTTCCAACCAATTCCTATACTTAATGCATCATCAACAATAAAGATACTCAATATATTTGTAAAGACATGGGAGACTTATAATGCTCCGGGCTTGCCTTTCGGGGAAAGAGGAAGGTCAGTGATCGTGGCACTCGGGCAACTCCTCGGCGACGGCTCGCTTCTTCGACTTCCCGCACCTCGGCTCCTCCTCCTGGTTGGCTCCCTCGAACTCCAGCAACGCCTCCCTCCGCACACCTATTGCATGAATGCGCAAGATAAGTATCATGGATGCACATGTACGAATGTCGGGATGCTCGGGAATGCACATGCTCACCGTAGTTTGCATATTCCAACTTAAGCCCTATTCAAATCACTTTCACTTACCACGTTTATACAACCTAAGGTATAATTGCTCATCTTCCGTTAATGACCTAGCACCTGCACCTAAGCATATTCTCAAGTTAGGCTAACCCCTAAACAATCAACGAGAATCTTGCAACAACATACACTCAAGCATTTGTCTTTCAGCAAAATGAACACTATGTAGCGGTGCAGTAAACTAGTCATAACTGGAGATTTATAAATCCAAATAATATGAAACAAGACAATCTAGAAAGCTTATAAAATTGTCTACAAAACATTTTCAGACCTCAAAGCATGATTCAAACCTTTACCAGGTCGAATTCATCAATCACAGAAGTCTATCCTCACAAGGCAGAGAATCAGCAAAACAGGAACCTAACTTTAAACAGCTGTAGTTTCTAAACTACTGGGCCAAATGCCCTCAAATTTTGACAGGAGCTAGATACATAAGTTATCTACAACTTTTGTATTCAACACAAGCACAGAAAACCACATTATCATGGGGAACTTTCCAAAGTCCCCAGATCTGTCCAGAGGGACATAATGCCAACAAATAATTAGCAACTTATGATGTAAACATATAATTAGACAAAACCAACTTTACTATCTTATCACACATATCCTAAGAACACCAGAAAGTAGGATGTCCATTACCAAACCATTTCTTTTAATACCTTTCTTAATTTATTTAATTAATTAGGGGAAATAGTAAACCTATATGAAAACTGCCCCATTAATTCTACAAAAATTACAGTAGACACTACATACTCTAAGTAGACTACCATAAAAATTTCACACCATTTGAGCAAGTAGAAAAGCCTACACAAAAATGACAAGGCATAATGGCTTAAAATGGCATAATTAGGAAACCCTAATGAAAAGTGTCAAGCAACAGATTTCATATTTTTCCTAGCATCCTTAGGGTACTAGGATACTACCTACCAATTTTCATGGCCATTGGATTCATAAATAAATTACTAAAATTTACACAAGAATTACCTGATGATAAAAGGAAAATCTATAACTCAAAAACTACACATGCAATGACTCTCAAATTTTAACCAGAGCTTCTACTATACAAGACTAGCTCACCCACAAAATTTCATAATTTTTGGATCACAGAAACTCAAGATATGATTTAAACAAGTTTGCATGCATTCAAAAACACTTTTCAAGTTCCTATTTAATTCACCCAAAATTTCTACATAATATGCTCAAGATATATTTTTCTTAAATACTAGACCTAACAGTGAGTCTAACAAAATTGGAAGTACTCAATTTGGATCTACTAAACTCAAGATATGGATTTTACAACATTGCATTCAAATCTGTAAAACTGAACTATCTTTAAGAACAACAGCCACTGACGTGTGGGACCCGGCTGTCAGCCGACCCCACTGGTCAGCGGCAGCAAAGCAGAGGAGGCGGCTGCGACGCGCGGAAGACGGCGTAGCTCGCCGACGGTGACCTCACCGGCGACGAGAACGGCACCAACGTGACCGCCTAGACCTACTGCGTCGATTGGCACCCTAACCGCAAACCCTACCGACCTCTAGGTACCCGACCACGGCTCGGCGGCTCGGCCATGGCGCCGCGGCGCGCGTGGCGTGTTCCGCTTGGCTGGACCGGGCGTGGTGGTGACATCATCACCCGAGCATCAGCGCATGACAGGGAAGACGAGACGCGGGCTAAGGATGGAGGAGGAGTGCGGTGGTGCGGCGTCATGGTGGCGCCATCTCCGGCGAGGGTGCGACGGTGCGGGGAACGCCGACAATGGGCCTTACGAGGTCGAATGACCGCGGAGATGACGACGAGCAAGAGGGGATCACGGCGGAGCTTTGGTGAAGGTGTAGTGCGCGTTTTTGCGGTGGTGAGTCTTGGCGAGGAGCTTGCCAAGCTCACGGCGGCAATGGGGAGCGGTGGTTCCACTGCTACTGCCATGGAGGAGAAGGGAGGAAGCGAAGAAATGAACTGAGGCATGGGGGCTCTCGGTGGCGTCTTGCGGCTTGTCTTGGCGCTCTCAGGCCCGGCGTGTAGCCTGGCCGCTCAGGCCGGCGGTGACGCCAAGCTGGCGCCCACGCGACCCGAAGAGTTCTCAATCGGTCGGGTCATCAGTAGGTGTCTCGAACTTTCGTTTCATTTCGACAATACCGGTCGACAGTGAACTTCAACGATGATTATCTCCTAAACCGTGTTGATTTAGCTCGTGGTATAATTAACAAAGTTGTTCATCCATATGCGAACTACAATCTTTACAATTGGAGCTCGAGCTGTTTGGGCTTGGTTTGTGAGATACAAAGGCTCCAAACATCAGATCAAGAAACCGAAAATTGGTTTATGACTTAGAAAATTTTCGTGGTTTCAAAATAGATCTCAATTCTAACTTGTGGGGCCCTTTAGAGGCATGTTGTGCACATTTTCAAGACTTGACTTCTAAACAAAGTTTGTTCCTTATATAATTCCCTACATCTTTGCTTTAGGTTGCTCAGACATGCAAACATCCTAAGCCACACTTTTTAAACAGTCAAACACAGGAGCTTTAGGGGTCCAAATTGGTCAACCATGACTTGGAAACCTAATTAGGCAAAATGATCAACATGAACATTGTTCCTAATGACATTCTAAGTATAACTAAGTTACTTACACGCATTTCTAGCCACACCATGCATTGGTCACACAAGAATCAATCAAGGTATACACTGAAACGATGAAAAACACAAGAAATGTTGCAAATGTTTCATAGTCATGTTTCACATATTTCATGATTGTGTTGCATAGCACTAACTAACCTTGTTTTACTAAGTGAGTGGCACATGTTGCACTTAAGCGTTGCACACTTTACATTTCATAAAGAACAACACACATGAAATCTACAACACGTTGCAATGTTTCGAATTTATGTTTCATGTGCTATAAGTTCACAAAGGGATGCATGATGCTCATGTTCATGAAATGCAGTGCAAATGTCGAAGCCAAACACCTGGGGTGTTACATGTGCTCCCTAGATCACGCATCTTAACTGCACTGAGTCTAGGTGCATCTTCAAGGTTGGCCTATTTAAGCTAGGTCTGGGTGCACGGAGTCTCTCTCCCCTCCCCTCCCTCCAAATCCCTTAGCATTAGACTGAGTGAGAGAGAGGCAACTCCTTTCGTCCACCATGGTTCATGGCGTACTTCGGCGGCTCCGCCGTTGCTAGGAGAAGGCTTTCAAGATAGGGTTCTGCAGCGGCCTGCTGGTGGCCATTCATCTTGGGTGTTAGAGGAAGTTCCGCGAAGATCTTGATTTGATTGTATGACTTAACTCTTTTTGGATCCGAGGTTTGGATTTACAATATATGAATTGCAAGTATGCTCTTTCATGCTTTTTCCACTCCTATGAGTTTCATATAAGCTTTAGTTGTAGAGAGAGAAAGGCATAACATCACAATTGCCTTTGGTAAGGATCCACAAATACCACATATATTGAGAGACTTGAGAGTGTCATACAATGCAAGCTCTGAGTTTTATTTTAAAAACTTACAAAAACTCCGGAATACTGGTTGAACAAAGAACTTGAGACATAGTGCTTGACTTAATCATTCTATCTTTCAATTGCTCAAGACCTAAGTGAAGGCAAAGAAGCCTCATGGTTGAAGGTAACATGGGTAAGTTTAAAAGTTAGATCGGTTTATTTTAATTCAGAGGAGAATTCTTCTTTGAACGCATGTGTACTTTTGAGAAGTGAAAGCATTGAAGCAAATCTTATCCAATTTTTGCTAAGTTTAACTTTGCTAAGGGACTAGCAAAGGTTAATCTTGGGGAGCTTGTAATGGGAACGGGGATCCCGATCTTTCGTCAGGTAGATGTAACTATCGTTGGGGCGGAGAATGACACACCGATCTGGCTTCAGATCAAAAGATCAAACCCTGCAATCTTAGCACCACAACTCCTCTGGTTATCAACTAAGACATGGATCTAGTTGACCTCGCCAAGAAGGCTAATCCCTGCCTGCACAACGAAGAACACAAGCAAGAACAAGAAAGAAAACAACCAAATTATAGATGAATGATTAATCTCACGAAGTTGGGGTCTCACAAACCGATGAACGGCAAAACTGTTCTTGAAAGATTAATCTAAGCAAAACCCAAAACCTAATGATGGCAGTGATGTATAATTATAAAGGCCTTAGGATCGTCGCCTACCCTGGACGCGCCCCCTAATGGGCCCAAACGCGATACACTATCCAACGGACCAAAAGACGGTGTCGTAGCACCCTGGCAGATTCTGGATGCTGAATTGTTTCGACGATTTCTATTGATTCTGAAGGGATTTTGGCATTAGACCACTTGGATTGGCTTCCTTATCAAATTATCTTTCCAACCATATGTGGATCGTCGAAAACAGAGTCCTGATGCGTCCTGGGTGACCAGTTTATGGCAGACTAGTCCTGGAGGCTAAGGCAGACTCGAACTTGAGTTGCTTTGGGCCTCCACCTCGGGGACTCAAACCGAATTAGCCTCGGGCCTCCTTTTTGACTTGGACACCCTTGTTGGCCTCCTACCCCTCCATACCATGTGCCAAACATGGTCATATGCATGGGTGTCATGTCCTCATCAGCTTATTGATGATAGCTAACAACCATTATAAACCATCAAAGAAACATGAATAAGGGCATAAATATGATCACCAACAAAGGTCTAGGGGTTTAAACTAATAAATTCCATGAGTTTTGGTGAATCTATATTTTCTATAGGGTTTAACCAGAAAACCATCAAGGTGGACCTACATGTCAGATTTAATTGCACTTATCCACCACGAAATGGACTTTAGAAGGTTCTAGAGGACACCAAAGGACACCACACCGAGGCGGAGCTCGAGAGGCTACCAGGTGGGGCCGCTTGGCCCCACCTATAGGCCACCCGGCCTCTGGGGGCCACCTGTCAGCCCCCATCGCAATGTTGGTTCTCCACCACCTCCTCGGTTTCGTCTACATCGTTCCTTAAGTCGGTTTGATCCAAGGGCTCACGTTTGATGCTCTGGGCTATATATACCAGCCCCTGCCACCCCCTTGAGGCATCAAGTCATTTGAGAAGACAGAAACCCTAATCATCCTTAGAGCTCCATCAATTCTAGGGCATAGCAAGTTAGGTTAGATCTAGAGGAAGGCAAGCAGGCTTCGCTTGGATTCCCGATCGTGTCAAAAGCGTGGTTTGGTATAATCCTTGTACCCCCTCTCTTTTGTATCTTCATTATTTTTATATGCTTGCTACAATTGTTATGACAATACTAGTATTCATCTTATTTATGTTCTTTGTTATAATGGTCATCGTCTACTTTGATTATACACTTAGTATAGCTAGTTTAGCATTATGTTTATGCATAAGTTCACAAAGCGCTGACTCTAAAGTACACGGGGTGAGTGGTCAACATTGTGTAAGCGTGGGGCTTATATGTTGTTTACCTATGGATACACCCTATATTCTAGGCCATGTGGTAGATTGTGGATGTGACACTCCCATTGAGTCCTTTGTAGTCCACTCCCCGATATAGGTAGCACGTAGGATGTGGTTACGAAGGAAGGGCAAGCTCTATTCTTAATCTTCCTTAGTAATATCCCTTATGTGTAGATATAAAGTTGATCTTAGCCATGATTACTAGGTGTAATTACACTAATCAATGTATGCTTTGACTTGTAATTAAGAATGACCTAGGAATTATTCCTCTAATATTCTACCTGACCATGTGTAAGATCCTAATGGCTAGAGAGGGGTGAATAGCCTATTAAAAATTTCTACAACAACACTTAACAAACCGGTTAGACAATTTTGAGGCGAAGCAAATGTTGCGTTAGCCTACTAAAAATGCAAGCCACCTACCACAATTCTAGTTTCTATAGTTTCTAACCACACAATGGCTATCACTACACTAAGTTAGTGTGCTCTCAACGGCTAACTAAAGAGCCACACTAACCAAACTAACAAGCTTTCACAACTGGCTACACTAAAGATCTTGATAACTAGTCTGCGGTAATGTAAAGAGAATGAGTAAGATGGTTATACCTCCATGTCGAGGAGTAAACCAATCAATCACAAGGATGAATATCAAAGAAGACCAATTACCTCAGAATCAAATGATGACACAATGATTTTTTACCAAGGTTCACTTGCTTGCTGGCAAGCTAGTCCTCGTTGTGGCGATTCACTCACTTGGAGGTTCATGCGCTAATTGGCATCACACGCCAAACCCTCAATAGGGTGCCACACAACCAACACAAGATGAGGATCACACAAGCCATGAGCAATTCACTAGAGTACTTTTTGGCTCTCCACCAGAGAAAGGTCAAGAACCCCTCACAATCACCACGATCAGAGCTGGAGACAATCACCAACCTCCGCTCAACGATCCGCGCTGCTCCAAGCCGTCTAGGTGGCGGCAACCACTAAGAGTAACAAGCGAATCCCTCAGTGAAACACGAATATCAAGTGCCTCTAGATGCAAACACTCAAGCAATGCACTTGGATTCACTCCCAATCTCACAAAGATGTTGAATCAATGATGGAGATGAGTGGGAGGGCTTTAGCTAAGCTCACAAGGTTGCCATGTCAATGCAAATGATCAAGAGAGTGAGCTAGAGCCGGCCATGGGGCTTAAATAGAAGCCCCCACGAAATAGAGCCGTTGTACACCTTCACTGGGCACTGCTCGGGGTGACCGGATGCTCCGGTCAGATCACCTGGACGCAGGACCCCAGCGTCCGGTCACCCGATGCTTGCCACGTGTCACCGGCTTCAAACACTGATCACCCGATCTCAACGGTCATCAGTACATTTAAGTAGTGACCAAACGCACTGCTCAAAGTGACCGGACGCACCAACACCAGCGTCCGATCATTTCTAGTAAGGTACCAGAGGCAAAAAATCATGACCGGACGCGTCTGGTCATGCTCGACCAGACTCACCCAGCATCTGGTCACTCGACGTCTCCCCTGTGCGCTGCATATGTCATCATATGTCATACTGACTAGACTCAGGCCTTGAGCGTCCGGTCATTTCTCACGCCAGCGTTCGGTCATGAGACTGAAACCGCACGCACACTACTACCACTGACCGGACACGCCGGCCCTACCGAGACCAGCGTCCGGTCACTTACAGTGACCTCCGTCTTTTCTGTATAGAGCGCCGGTGGCACCGTTGGACTATCCGCACTCTACGGTCGGACACTCCGTCGGTGAAGTTCCTAACCCTTGCTCAAATGTGCCAACCACCAAGTGTATCACCTTGTGCACATGTGTTAGCATATTTTCACAAATGTTTTCAAGGGTGTTAGCACTCCACTAGATCCTAAATGCATATGCAATGAGTTAGAGCATCTAGTGGCACTTTGATAACCGCATTTCGATATGAGTTTCACCCCTCTTAATAGTACGGCTATCGATCTGAAATATGATCACACTCACTAAGTGTCTCGATCACCAAAACAAAAATGTCTCCTACCACTTATACCTTTGCCTTGAGCCTTTTGCTTTTCTCTTTCTTCTTTTCAAGTCCAAGCACTTGATCATCACTATGGCATCACCATCATCAAAACATGATCTTCATTTGCGTCACCACTTGGAATGTGCTACCTATCTCATGATCACTTGATAAACTAGGTTAGCACTTAGGGTTTCATCAATTCACCAAAACCAAACTAGAGCTTTCACCATGCTAATGCCATAGAAAGGAGTACTCTAAGTGATTTATCATAATCATTGACCAATACTTGTGACAGAACCGCCCAATTTATACAAGATCAAGTACGGCTGTCCCCGCTAACACGTTGGCACACACATACTTTCACTTATATAAACACGGTAGTCCGCCGAGTGTCCCGAAAGACCTCGGTAAATCAACATCACAACCAAGATCGCGTGATTAAGCAAATACACATCACTATCACAGGGTTGCAGCAGAAATAATATTACATATGGGTTCACAAATAAAAGTACAAGTTTGGGTTTCAAAACCTCTTAGTGAAAACAACATAGCTTTCAAATGATTACATTAATATAAGTTCCAAATATATTGCTAGCATAAGTGACATCATCCGACAAAAGCATATAGATGAGAAGTAACTATAGAATCACTGAGCCCACCGGCGGTTAGCCACCATCTTCAATAGGTCGAGAACTCCACCTACAACATGGTGGGATAAACCCTGAGTACTCGAATGTACTCAACCAGACTTACCCATCGGAAACCAAAACAAATGACACCAAGGATCATGCATAGCTTAATTTAGTGGATCTGGCTGGACAACCTTTTTGCATAAAAGCTTGAGTAACCATTACCATTATTCACATGTACTAGCAGTGACTTTTAGCCATTACCTACCACCTATATTAGCACCTGTACTAATCAATCACTTCATTAAGTTGCAAACAATAATAACCATATCAGGTATTTCATGGCTCATTGTCATTATCATCATCATCATCATCATCATCATTTAACCATATCTTTAAATTTAGTGAATCTACATTGCCACTGCTCAAGTCAAGTTCTCACTATCCGGGAGAGACGGCGATTTGAATCGATTCCTATCCAGCTGGAGGGGTATTCCTAAACACAAACCCTGCTTCCCCCATCAGGGTCGCAAACGAGTCACCATTGGTACGATTCAGGAGTCATGAGTCCGAACAGATCAACATTCTCAGAGAACCACTCTGCCAAGGTTGTTCGGGACTCTAACTCGCCTTGGACTTATGCCAATGGCTCTCCACACATCCTTACTACCTCCAGAATGCACGCCACTGCTCGCGTCCCCAGCCTAAGTCGAGCTACTAGGCTTCGCGGTCGGAACGACTTATCCGGCCAGCTAAGTGTTAGGCTGCGTTCAACATGACATGAGGACGTACAGCGTATCGCTCCTTAAATGACACAAACGGGGATAGATTCACACCCAAGACCTCCATGCCTTGTTGCTGCACTACCATCATCCCGTCCGGTCTCCTTTCATTATTAACACATGGTTATTTTTCATGATAGCAAATATAGCCAACCGTGACCAGAGCTCATCCTACATCTCGCAGGTGATAGGAAATCACCCGACTTCTACCGGTCTAAGCATAGCTAAGCATCATTCGATCCTACACTTAATTAGGATTCATAGGATTTTATCTGGACAAGGTAAGGATATAATGCAACAATTGGTTCCAACCAATTCCTATACTTAATGCATCATCAACAATAAGAGATACTCAATATATTTGTAAAAACATGGGAGGCTTATAATGCTCCGGGGCTTGCCTGGGATCCGACACAAGTCAGTTCAGTTAGCTTGCATCGTCCTGGTGACATCTCCGGTCCTAGCACTCGCTTAGTCCTTCCATCTTCGGGATAGATCCTCCATACACCGTCTTCGGGTTTGGCTCCAACATCGCATCCTTCACGTGGTGCATCTAGCGTACCTAGATGAGATGCAATATACAAGTGCATAAATATGAAGAAGAGTACCATGAGACGCATCACAAAATAGCAAGCAAGACAAGCATAGTTTACACTAACACACTTAAGTACTTTGCGATGCTTAACTTAAACATCACACAATCTATCATGCTAAGATGGCAAAGAAGACGACAACACCAAGCATGACACAAGTTTCCCAAGATCTCAGATGCTCTAACTCAGTCATCATTCAAGGCATAAGTCACACTTAGCAATATACAAGCAAACACTATAATTGGAATCAGCCAATTTCTGGACATGCAAACAGTAGCTACAAGATTTAACTATAACTGGAGTTACACAAATCCAAATGATTTGCAAGAAGACATTTTGGAAAGCTTATGAAATTGTATACAATTCATTTTTAATCATCTTAGCATGATTCTCAAGTTAACTAAGTCAAATATACCCATTTATAGAAACTGATCCACAATTGACAGAGAGCAATCAATTCTATAACCCAACTTTAAACAGACATAACTCACAAACCACAAAACCAGATACCACCAAATTTTAACAGAAGATAGATACATGAATTATCTACAACTTTGTTATTATCACGAAAAGCTCATTCGAACCCTAACTAGATCAAACACTAGCATCTTTCAGATCTGCTCAGAATACAATCAAAACCTGACAGAAGACTTAAAAGTCATGTAACTCCTACACTATCAGGCATATGGCCTTATAAGTTGAACACAAGCAAGATCATGAAATTTTCTACAACTTTTGTATTCACCACAACCATAGCAAACATCATTTACACCACGAAAATAATTGCACAAGCAAAACTGCAAATGCAACCCAACAGCAGTGGTACAGAAAACTGATAGGAACTTCAGAGAAGCATAACTGGAGTTCTAGACCTCAAACAAACATGAACCATAACTTTTTGAAAAGATTAGGAAGTTACCTACAACTTTCCTATTCTCATATTAAGATGATTCTACAGTTAGAAGGGTCAATTAATCCAATAATTGCATCTCTATCCAAAACATAGATAGAAACTGACATGCCACTTTAAACAGATATAAATGGAGTTATACATGTCCAATAAATGTGGTTCTAGACTTTTTAGAAATCTTATCAAATTCTAAACAACTTTGTTGTAAACACCTAAAGCTAATTCTACTATTAAGAAGGCCACACAGTAAGAACAAGGAAACCCTCTCTGGGTTTGGGCAGAACCAGCCATAGAGATTTAAGCAAGTATAACTCAAGATCTACTTAACCAAAAATCATGATATTTAGCTTTTTGAAAAGCTTAATAAAAGTACTACAACTCATGTATTATCATAAAGTCATGATTCATAACTTAACTAAGCCAATTAATTCAAGCATGCAGGACTATTCAGGGTTGGAGCAAAGCAATACAGTACATTTGTTATTTTTATAACTCTAAAAATATAAATCCTACACTTCTGAAATTTTTACCAGACAACAACAATCACCTTTTTAGCACTCCATAAAAATTTCACATTTATTTGAGCAAAAGAACTACAGTAATGAAAAAGACAAATACAACTAGCATTAAAAACCTAACTGAATAAATCTATTTTCACAGCTAAACCTTTAAACTAAAACATGTAATATTATAGATCTACTGCATAGAAAATTTCACAAGGATTCCAAAAAGTCCTCATTTACTATTTTACGATTTTTCTACAATTTACTATGAATTTTCAAAGTGGAGCATTCAAATCTGTAAAAACCAGAGAAAAGGGATTGAAATCTTGCATCGGGGTCCCTGCGGAAAACACAAATTAAACATCAGCGAATCGATCCTTCTTGGCACTATTCACTCAAGTCTATATCCTTGCAGTTACACCCCTGGAAAAGCTTCAATTGATGAGCGATGCCCTTCTCCTTCTTCAACTCGAGCAGAGCAGCAGAGATGGCCGGAGCTTGCTGTTACGGCCGGCAAGGACGGTGCCGGTGGCGAGCTGCAAGGCCGCGGCAAGCCCTAGCCTACGCGCACTCGCACAGGGCTCTGGCTTGGCCGGCATTGGCCTGGGAATGTCAAGCCACGTGCAACCGCGGCGCCGGCGAACTGAGCAGGCAGGGCGAGCTCTGGAGCTTGGTCGGCTGGCTGCGAAGGAGGGCCATGGTCGCGTTGCGGTTGAGGCTCTGCTGTACATGGCTGTACGGTGATTGGCTGCGAGGACGAAGAAGGGAGCAGCGGTGGCCGCGAAGCTTGGTGGCGGCGTCCATGGTGCACGCGCGTCGCTAGAGAGCGAGGAAGAGGCAGAGAGGGTGCGAGTGAGAGAGGGAACAGGGCTCGAGCTCGGCTACTAAAGCGACACGAGATGGCAAGGTGGCGAACGGACAGCGAGCTGGGACGCCACGCGGCATCAAGCTTCAGAACAATCGGCCACGTTCAAAATTTTCGAACTGCATGAACTTGATCAAATACCACCGCGAAAGTACGACTGAAACTCTGACTTTCCCATCCTATAACTCCCGATCCGGTGGTCCTGTGATCAAGGAACAAGAGGCAAAGTTGTACATCTATGTGAGGTGAACAATATTGCCTTTAGGATCAAGAGCTAAGTCGGCCTAGATTTGGAAATATGGATCTTCAAAGGAGGGTACCTCAAAACCGAATTCTGCAGTTCAGTTACGGGCTGACTGAAACCGCATTCTTCTCCCTCTTCTACTCCCTAGTACATCCAGTTTCAGCAAAAACGTCAGTAATACAAGTTGTATATCTATGGGAGTACTACAACTTCTATTAAAGGTTCATGAATTGGTTTGGTCTGTTTTGGGAGATACAGAGAACCAAATAAGCTAACCTGAAACTAAAATTCCCGTTCCCAGACTTAGAAAAAATTCAAGTGCTGAAAACAGCTGCTGATTCAAAGTTTGAGCTTTGGTTTGACTTGCTTACAAGCTGATCTAGCTCTTGGTCCAAACATAAAGTTTGTTGTACATAACATGGACTCCAACTTTTATTTAGGTTCCACTGTCATGCAAACACTCTAAGCTGCAGTTCAAACCAAGTCAAAGTAGCATCACTATAAAGCTTAAATCGCCCTTTTTGATCTATTAGAGCATTTTCTGGCCACCTGCTCAACATGAACCCTTCATAACTTTTGCTCATGAGTGCAAGTAGAGTTGTTTGAGCAAGGTACCAAGGTTTGGTTGACTTCATTGGTTTCCATCCACTTGATAAAGCAATTCATGCAAAGATATGACTTATCATTTCATGTGACTTCTTGATTCCAAACTTCACGAAACTTTTCCATGGATCAATATAGATGGATATTGATGCGAGACACATGAAACACGTCCATCCAGTATTTCCCAAGCATACTCTTTAGAAAGGGCAGCATGTAAGCAATGGTGCATGGTCCAAGTTTAAGTGGTGACTCATTTTCATATGTTTAACCTAACATCTCCATCACTACTTAACATGCCATGGTTGAGCTTATACCCATTGCTTCATTGGTGACAAACACCTGGGGTGTTACAATACTTTTCATATCTCTTATCCTATGACTTACCCCTGTTATGAGTAGAATATTGGCTATGGTTTACTTCTCTATTAATGGTATAAGTTATCAATACTTATCCATGCTAGACCTTCCCTATGGTAGAATATAATTAACGATACCTGGAATACTCTCAGGTGAAGTGCTACAATGGTATAATTATCTGTGCGCTTGCATATTCCTTTTCATTCATATATCTTTATATTCTTTCTAGTCACATAAAATGATAAAGAACTACTTATTATCATTCTAGTAGTGATGCTAGGCAGTACCAACAAGCATCTCTGGCACCATCACTAGGGATGACAACCTAGTAAAGTAATGTCATGAGATGTAGGTAATTAATAGGTGGCTACTAAAACAAGTGACAAGTTAATAAATACCAATAGCGTCCATTGTTATTGTAAAAAGTACGTTGTGTGTTCGGTAAACTACTACGGCCCAGCTGAATTAGTATCGACATTGTACAATTATGTCACCGTCGGATATAAGCGTCGTTGAAAAAATTGTATCACTGCCACTATTCGCTGTTAGGTGCTAACATCTTCTTGGTGTAACCTGCAAAAATAATGTTCATAATATTTTGTTCCTTTTCAATGTTCAATTTCTGTATGACACGCCCAATGTTACGTGCTACGTACCATCTTCTTTAAGACCCTATCACCACCGTCGGTAGCCTTTACTGTCGATATCGTCAAAATTTGCAAGCCAACGCGAGACTCCCGCGCGTTTTTAGAATTTTAGACGCGTTTGTCGTTAGCTTACAAAGACCGCTACCCACCCAGCCACCACCCTATCCGTCTCCTCCTCAAGTGCTGCTATTCCTCACCTACTCATCGGCATGCAAGCCGCCACTCATTGCCGATAAGCTAGTGCTCCATGATGGTACGCCTCACCAGCATGCCCACACAGATCCACCGGTGACTAGGCTAGTACTCATCACCGTCGTGGCTGCTCGAGCTAACTGTCACAAGATCCAAAGGCAAGGGTAATGCTTTCTCGCACTTCCCTTATCCATGTTTCTTGGCTTTTTATTCCCCTCTTATCTCATCTGAGCACGAATCAAGCTTGCATATGATCATTAGGGAGCTCACGAGCACATCCCCATAGGTGCTCCTACTCTGATTTAGGCGACAGCGCTGCCGCTTCCATCGCCGGCCCTGCTCCACCACATCCTAGTCAAGATGGAGGAGGAGGCCACCAACAAGAGGAACGAAGTAGACATCCTCATAGACAATGTCTTGGTCCTTATCCTCCGCCGCCTCACCACCCGCACCTTGTGCAGCTGCAAGTGTATGTGTCGCTCCTGGTACCGCCTCATCTTTGAATCCAAGCACCGTAAGTAGCTACCCCAGTTTGTCACCGGATTCATGTATGGCAACTGGAATGGCAAATGTTGATTCATCGCTTCACCGGTGACTACCCCTCATTTTCCTTCTTGCCCTTCCACATTTAGGATTTAGTCATCTCCGATTGCTGCAGAGGCCTCTTTCCTCTGCTGGTGCATTGGGCTTCGCTATGTTGTCTACAATCCGGTGACTAGCAAATCAGTGGTACTGCCACATAGCAACCTTTGTTATGGTTCAGCTCACTTGGGGTTCGATCCCACAATCTCCTCGCACTTCCATGTGGTAGAACTGTGGGTAAGATCGCCTAGGGTGTTAGTTGTCAACATCTAGTCATCCAAAACTGGAGCATGGATGTGTAAAGAATCTGAATGGGGAGAGGATATTCTTTTATGCAAATTTTTAGGAACTATGTTTCTTAATGGTTTTATACACATGCTGGAGGTGCCCACATAGTTGTTGTTGATATGGAGGAAAAGATATGGAGGAAAATTCTTAGGCCACCAGGTCCTGTAGTGTCCATCCATGGAGATCAGGGTCAGTTGTGGCTATATATTGCTGATATTTTTAATACATCTGACATTTCAATCTGAATCCTTGAAGACTATGGTACTAGTAAATGGACATTGAAGCATACGATGAACACGCTGCAGCTATATATTTGGACTGGACAATATTGGACTCGGTTCTAAGGCTGCCAATGCAAACTACAAAGTGATTGTAGTTCACCTAGAATGAAATTTGATTTTCCTTGTTAGGGAGGGCAGAACAATGATGGCATATGACATGAGCCATAGAAAAGTTCATGTCCTCCCTGCCCGGGTCGTTCGCTATCCTAAAAGTACCTGGAGTATTTATTAGAATAGACCTCACTATCTATCTTATGTTCTCTTGTTCATGGAGTCATTAGCAGAGCAGTAATGGTGCATATGCTATATTTTATTGTTAGGACATGTCTTTATTCAGGTAGGGAATTGTTTTGACTCTATATATAGTCCAATTTTGGCTTGGTAACTAAACCAATGATATGTTAAATATTATTAATTCTGTTGCTTTGCATTGTGCAGGTTTTAGAGTCTCGGTGCTTTTGAACGATTTTCCTGCAATGGCTATGGGAGGAAGAAGAGGGGTTCCATGCTGCATTGGCTGACAAGCTGAACAAGGAGTGCCAATCTAAAGGAGCGGAGCACATCTACCTCGTTTTAGTTACGTAAGTCTGTAGGGAGCAGAACATTTACTATGCTATCTATGTACCGCTTGTGTTAATTAATTGGTTGACATAGTTGTTATATTAGTGTCGAGCATTATTATTATAACAAGTACTCTTCATTGTGGATATGATGAATGATGTATAATGATTATATCTGTATGGTGTGTGTTCAGTAAGTTATTAAGACCTAGCTGAATTAGTAAATACATTGTGAAAACCAGATGCAATTCTGTCACCGTCGGATGTAAGGGTCGTTGGTTGTTTTGTCATTACCGTTGTACCACTCGCCTTTGGTCAAGCAGACGGACATCACCACCGCTATTCGTCTGATACGGCAGGGGTCAATAGTGCATCACCGCTGAATCGTTTAGTAACCCGACACCGACTAAAGGATCATCACGGGCGGATCGTATTGTAATGCGACAGTGACCATGCCCTATGACTAGACGGTTCATACGCTGAAGCGACGGTGATGTTCGCCTCGTCACAGGCGGGTCATGCTCCAATGCAACGGAATAAGGATCTGATCACGGACGGATCATAAGCCATGCGGCGGTGTTAGTGCATACCCACACATCCGAGTCGTGTTCCAATGCGACGGAAGTAAGGACCTTATCACGGATGGATGATAAGCCAATACGGCGGTGTAGTGTACACCCCAGTCAGTCTCAGATACCGAAGGTGATGGCTATAAGTATCACTGCCAATAGCTTACTGTCGAGGCCGAAATTAGACCGCGATGTGGGTTACGACGCGGCTATGAAAGGTGCGAGTGTAGTAGTGTGATCCAAGGCCATGGGAACTTCCCATTGATGCATCTGACACATTGAAAGAGCATCGGCCACCTTGTCGTCGAAGATGATCAATGGACCATCATCAATCCGTGCACCACTAGTACCAGCCATGTTGAAACTGGATATTTGGATAACTTTGTGGCCATCATGGGATCGGAATCCAATGAGCTGGTGACACAAAGATGCAAACAAGGAATAGGATCATCCCCACCAATAGCAACAACCCTACAAAAACAAAAAGGACATGAAGAACATCAGATTGGATGCCTAGATATGCATTCGCACTAGAATTCTTTACAAGAACCAAGATCTAGCGAAGAATTGACCAAGACAATGCCATCTGGTAGCCCATAGAGCATAATTCATTCAATCTAAACTCTAACAACTATGACTAGACTGGATGAAGGAGGGTCTGTGCTCCTCCTTACCATCATGGAGGCCGCCACATGGGGAGGAGGAGGGTACTGGTGGTGGTGCAAAGGAGCCTAGGGATTCAACAAGTCTTTGTCTCCTGATTCCTACCTAAAATACTATTCTTTTGAATTTAGAATATTATTCTTTCAATCCAAAATATTATTCCATTGAACTGAAATATTTTTTCTTAGACTGGGTTATTATTTTTCAACATGAAATATTATTCCCCTGAACTAAAATATTTTTCACTTGTACTAGATTATTGTTGTCCTGAACTTAGAATGTTATTATTCTAGACTAGGAATGTTATTCGCCAGAGACAAGAATAGCATATATATTATGTTATTTTTGTTTTTTCATTTCAATTTTATTTATGTTCCAAAATTATGAGAAGAATATATATTTGTCTATAAAATTTCATTCAAATATACAATGGGGTAACCTTGTTTTAAACAAAGTTTAATAATGCCGCATTGCGTACCATACAATGGGCCCGTACATACCATGAAGTTGTAGGCGTCAGCCCACTTGCTTGTGTAATTGCATGGAAGAAGTCTATTTGACCTCCCTCAACTATTGTACAAGTTTGATTTACCTCCCTCGATACAAAAACTGGTTTTTGTAGACAACTCTAACTATTGAAACCGTCCAATTTACCTCCTAAGTGGTTTGGGAGTGGTTTTGGTTAACGTAGTGCCACGTCCTACGTGGTGCCAGGTCATCCACAAGGAAGATAAATCTGGCTTTTAGGATAGTTTAGGGAAGTCAATTAGACTTTATAAAAAATATAGAAATATTTTTTTAAAAATATCAAAATATTTTTCTAGAATAAATATGCATTTAAAAATACTAAAATCTGACTTAATATTAGAAAAGTTATTTTAACTCATTGTATAAATAAGTTTCCAAAAAATTATCCAAATAGTTTTCTTGTGTGTAAAATATTAAAATTGGTTTAATATTAGAAAATCATAGAAAATGTATTTCAACTTAGAAAAATATGAACCAGTTTCATTTTTTTCTAAAATCATGCTCTCTATATTTTTTACTATAGAAGTCGCATGTTGATTACTGTTGATGGCCCAATGAGCCTACAAAGTTAGACCACATGATACATTTTGCTAATATCCAATCAGAGCTTGAATTATATGTTTTATTTGGATTTTTTCATGCATGTCTTGATGGTTAAGAAAGACATTGTCTAGGAACTTTTTGTAGCTTACGTGGCGGGTTGCACGACGTTACATGATGTGGTCTGCAATAATTTATCTTGGTCTGTATCCTCCGTTTGGTATTTGGCCTAGAATTTTAGGAGACCATATAAGATCCAAATAATTCTAAGAAATGAACAAAAGGTAGAGCATGATTTTATGAAAAGTTTCATATTTTCTAAGTTAAAATAAATTTATAATAATAAATAAAATTTAAGTAGTGTTTAAATACATATTTATTCCAAAAAAATGTTTGAATATTTTTTAGAAAAATATATTTATAAGTTTTTTATAAAGCTTAATTGACCTCCCTAGCAAAGTCTAATTTATCTTCCTCATGACTGACTTGGTGCCACGTAGGATGGCCGACGTGGTGTCACATCAACCAAAACCACTCTCAAAACTATTTAGGAAGGTAAATCGGACGGTTTCAATAGTTAGAGGAGTCTTAAAAAATCTGTTTTCTAACTGAGGGAGGTAAATCAAACTTATGCAGAGATGTCAAATGGACTTCTTTCTAGTTGCGCTCGTCTACATGTTACATGTACTTGGCATCTTGGGGCCCACGTGCTTCTCGACCCAAACGGTAGGGAAAAGCTGCCCAGAGCGGTGGTTATTCGTAAGGCCTCGTTTGGCAGTACTTCTCTAGCGGCTTCAGGAGCCGCTTGGAGCCGTTTTCTGCCAAACGGGGTAAAATAAAACGGCTCCACCGGTGAAGCCCCTAAAAACGTGCTCTCACAGAGCTTTGGGGTGGGAATGAGCAAAAAATAGTGGCTTCTCCTGGCTCCTCCTCCAGGCCCCTAAAAACATGCTTTCACAGGGAAGCTATTTTGCAAAATGATTTATCAAAACCGCTTCAGCTCCACTGGTGGAGCTGTTGAAGCTCCAGTGGTTTCACCAGTAAAGTGAAGCTCGGGGCCTAAATCTGCACACTCAGGTGATCGGAGCGCTCCACCTCTCCGACAGCGCCCTCGTTAGACTCTGCCGAGTGTGTTGTTTGTGCAGAAATGGGCCAATTATAACTTCTTTTGTCCAAATCCAAAGAGAAAAGCAGATTTGTTACCTTCCACGAGAAAAACAATCCCAGTGGGAGGTGCTTCGAAGGCCGATAAACTAAGCCCATTTGGAATAGATAGGGACTGAGAAAAAAAAACTGAAGCCAGAAAACAGGCTAATGGGCCTTGACCCCTTTCTTCTGTCCACCATGGTCGAGAAAATATATATAATAATATCCCCTCAAAAATATATATAATAATATATAAATAAATGTTGTGATCAAGGACTTCCAATCACTCGTCCAGCTGGTCACCGTCCATCCATTTGGTCAAATGGTCATCATCCCCAGTCCATGGAAATCCGAATGCTCACGCAACACTTGCTTCCTCACTAGAACAGGGAAATCTATTTTTTATTTGATCCACCTGACATCATGTTAGGTGTAGTATTTCATCCATTTGCTTCCTTATTATTAGTTAATTGTATGTTTTATTAGGCCAGCCTAAGTGGAGAGTTTCTTGCCGTTGTTTTTAAGACTATCATGTTATATAATGAAATAAAACTTGGATGAAACACTCGGTTTCATTCTATGGTTTCATATGCATTTAATTTCAAGACTCACAGAGAATTAGTAATCGTACCACGAGAGTTTCATCAAACTCATTTTTTCTCTCTCTTCTTAAATACACGGCTATATCATAAAAATGTCTATGACGGCAATCTATTTAATGCAAATGGAACTCACATGAAACCTCCACTGAGACTGACCTTATCTACGGCCTTAAGTCGGTGAGGGGGTGCCATGCTTTGTGCACGAACCAGGCCGTACCAAATTATCAAGCGCTGCATTGCAATCAATTTTTTTATGTGAATTGCTACCGTGTTTTATTCTATTATGGCTAGTGTTGGGATTATTTGTATCTACCTCGTCGCTGTGGAGTTTATCAGAGTCTGCTCTCAGGGGCAGCCTCGCTCAACCTCAAGTATATGCTTCTTGACATGAAAACTGTGCTTTCTACATCATTGCTCATCCTTGAATATATAGCGGTGTGAAGGAGCACAGGTAACATAAAACCAAGTAATATGAGTTTACTTTCCAACCGCGCATGTTCTTAGTTTTTTATCACTTACATACACAATAAAAATCCATTTGGATCTTTCATTTTGGCCGAATTGGAATCTAATTTATAGACCATGATATTTAGCTTTGAATTTGACATAAGAACTTTTATAAGTTTAGATATTGGTCTGTGTTAAATTCAGAGAGTGAGTGGCAGAAATAGATTCCTTCGATACCCAGTCCTCACACTCTGTTTCTTCCCAACAACTACATACCTTTTGTACCATGCTTTATTTCGCCTCACTCAACAATAATTTATCTTTTCTAATCCATCATTTTGGAGTGTTTTTACCGTGTATAATAGTTGAATATCCAACGGCCCAAGTGAGTTCATACTAGTGGTGCCTCCCACCACTTGAACTAGTAGTATTTTGGAGTGGTGTGAGGGTAATATATGTGTGCTCATGGAAGGTGATGCCACCACTAAAGCTGTTTCAAAACCAGTTTTGTGAGGTGTGGTTTCTATTTTGGGTTGACCTAGTTTGGTGAGAAATGGGCTTAAGAAATATAGTGGTCTGTTGGGTTTTGGGTTAACGTGTATTATGGATTGGTGTAATGTGGATCAGTTTGCACTTCTCTTCTTTTTGTGTTGCATGCAATTTAATTATGATAATAGGTAAGCAATTTGTTGATGTGGTACATGATTTAAAGAAGAGAGAGAGAGAGGAGAAATTGGAGAAACCGTTTCTACTTTAGAAACGAGGTCTTCACGCCCATCTGGGCCCAAAGAAACCGCACCTAGCGTGTTGGGGAAGCAAGCTTCATTTCTATCATCTCCTTCCAGATCATGTGCTCCTAGCTTCTAGGATCCCCTGTCCTTCCCATGCGGTGGCAGATGCTCAGCGGTCGGGCACGGCAAGTCTCGTGGCGGTGGAGGCTTGGCGGGGTCGACCTTGTGCGGGAGCGTGTCATAGACGGCGACCTCAATCTCTAGGCTATTGCTGCCGAGGTGGAAGGTCTCCTAGATGATGCGGATGGTGGACCGGTGGCCACGCTTGCCGCGTCACCTCACCTCCACTCGCACTCCAGGCAGCCATACGTCGCTGCCACCTTGACACGACGCCTGCGAGGAGCTCGTCACGGGCCACTGCTACAACCTTGCGGTCGTCGTCGTCTCCGGCGAGAGCTGGCTCTCCCTAGGCTGGTCCTCCATCGCCCTGGAGGGAGGTGTCCGAGGAGACCTTGATGGGTTATGTTAGACGTAACTACAACAAAGGCCTAAAAGAGGATTTTAGGCCTTCAAAGTAAAAGAGGCAAAACTTTATGATTCATCATCAAGGGTTATGTTAGGTTATTGGTCTTGTGATTGACTCTTGTCATAATAAGATAAGAAAGGCATGATGCTTCAAGAGAACCACTTCTTTCACACAATATGTAAGCAACCAATTGTAGGGTTAGGGTCTATTTGGCACAGCTTCACCAACAGCTTCATGAGTTGTTATGAGCTTTTTTTTTCAAACACCCTTTTTCAAAATAACTTATGGGATGAAGCTCATTTTTTATGCTCTCAAGGTAAAGCTAAATCCAGGTTCGATTGGCGGTCTCCTCGCATTGCACATGCGAGGGTAAGGCTTGCCACTGACACCATTTCACAGACCCCGCATAGAGCGAGAGCTCTCTGCACTGGGTATGCCCTTTTAAGGTAAAGCTAAAAAAATAGCTTTTCACAACGCTCTCCCTCATTTCTCTCCTTAGCCATGCATGAACTATTGGTGAAGCCGTTTTGCCAAATATTTTTTTCCAAAACAGTTTAGTTTTACTGAGAAAGCTGCTCATAAAGTTGTTTTCCAAAAAAAAAACAGCTTCACTATTGAAGTTAAGCTGTGTCAAACAAGGCCATGTATAGAGGGTTGTCCTATTTTAGTGTTAGTTGCGAGCATCCCCGGGATTTCCTTCCACGTGCGTGTGTGGAACCTATAGGAAGTGCAACATGTGATATGTCGAAGGTTGAGCACTAGGAAACACATGTCAAGAGTCTAGAACCAGAACAGTATTGCACAGTTATATACTTGAATGATGAAGCATACAAACATTGGTTTATAGAATACAATACACCGATGCGGAATGATCCGATCCCAGATACGAAGCTAACCACAGCGTTTGGTTTCTGTCATGGGTTCAATCCGTCCGTCATCGAGTAAGCCTGTTTTAGTGCGCAAGTCCGTCACCTACTCATTCCGTGAAAAACTACCGGACCACCTCGTTCCGCAATCGACTCATTCCGGATGTCATCACTCCATAAACCAAACAGGCTATTATTATAGTCTTATTATTATCCTCACATTGCAACACTGCCACGCCAAGTTTAAACCGTAAACCACAGGCAACCAGAGGCTGGCCGCTCATCGGTGGTCGTTAGCTCCTCTTGGTTAGGAAGAGCGCCGACAGAACAGCCCCACTTGTCTGTGGGCGAGCTTTTTATACGGACGAGGAAAGGAAATGAGGGAGTCTCGTGCTCGCGTAAACTGACAACAGCTGTCACTGACATCCGTTTGGTTGTCTGTATCGGTGTCGGACTATGGTACATGTAAATTTGCACAAACAGCCCTTTTTGTATTCATCACTTTGGATGCAGCATCACGACGTTTAAAGTTGCGGATGCTAATCTAGATCAGGCTCCAGAGATGCAAAAGCAGTTGTTTGAAAACAAACTGATAAAGCCTGGCTCTCTTAGGATACTGAGAAAATCGAAGAATGAAATATGTTTCTTCGTTTTTCCAGGCTCGTGGGATGCTTCGAACGATATCACCCTCATGCACTTGTTGGTTTCATGTTAATTAGCCAAGTTGTTTTTCTAAACAAACCAAATATAGTTTAATGGTCATGTTCGTTTCTCTTATAATGGATTTACGCAACCTACTTCAAGACGTTTGAACTTTTTGATCCTAAGTTTGACCACTCGTCTTATTCAAAAAATTTATGCAAATATAGTTAAATTTAAGTCATTCTTGAAGAATTTTTTATTAATAAACCAAACCACGACGAAAAGAAGTGATATTTTACAAAAATTTTGAATAAGACGAGTCACAAACTTTGGTGTAAAAAATCAAACGTGTTTTACTGTTTGGTTGTCTGTATATGGACTAGCTAGGCTCTTTGGATGCAGCATCACGACGTTTGGCTGCGGATGCTAATCTAGATCAGGCTCCAGAGATGCAAAAGCAGTTGGCGAGCCTGGCTCTCCTGAGAAACGAGAATGAAATATGTTTCTTCGTTGCCAGGCTCGTGGGATGCGAGATATTAGCATGTTATATGATAAAATAAGTGATATACTTTTCCTCCGTTTTTCTCCACAAAAATAAATCAATTCTTGTTTTTTTCAGCGGCTTAACTAATATGAATAAGTGATATACTCCCTCCGTTCCCAAATAAATCAATTCCTAGAATCCGTGCTAGTCATTAAGTTTGACTAACTCTATAGAAAAAGAGTAATAGCATCTATGACATAAAATGAGCGCATTATAAAAATATATTTTATGGTATATCTAATGATACTAATTTGATACTATAAATCTTGACAATTTTTTTTAAAAATCGGATCAAAGTTTAAAAAGTTTGAATTAAAACAACTCTAAAAATCTATTTATTCAGGGGAGAGAGAGTACAACCGATTCAAGCAAAATAAATATTATCTTGATACTTATTTTTTTCATCTCGATTCAAAGTAACATATCTCAATATAGGTATCCAAACGACTGCTCAATCGGCTTCCTAGACTCAGTTAACCAAACAAAGACACCTGGTATCCCTGCACCCTGTCCAAAGTCTGGTTTCGAGATGTGAGCCAGACTCCTCTCACTAGGCAACCAAGTGGCCCAAAAGGTTTGGTCTCTCTTCGATGTTTCCATTCGCACATGTCCGGGCTAGTCTCCTTCGATTGGGTGGTTTTCAATCTATTGACAACACACAAGGGGTCTCTTCCTTCACTCGGCGTTGCATCGAGGGTCAGCGTGTGTTGCAGCAGGTCAACGCGAGGAGTCGTTTGGTGTAGTACAGGGTTCAGTCACCTGAGTTAGGCTTTCTGCAGTTAATCAGCTATGCCTAACGTACAGAGCGCCAACCAGAGTACCAGACAAGCAATTTCTCCTCTAGTTGATCCATTTTTTTTTAGACTTCCTAAGACCTCGTTCGGTTATTTTAGGTTAAAGACAGGCCGGTTTCTCTTCTTAGGCCGAATCAAAGGGGATCCTGGTGTTTCACTCAAACCTGGTCCGTCTCCGTTCCGGTCCGTTTCCATTCCGGGTCTAAAAGGGGAAAGAAAGGCATGGATAGGCTACTTTTCATTCCTAAGCCATATCTAACCGAACGACTATTTCTGGTACGACCTGATTTCGAATCGGGCCAAATTGATCCGGGCGGAACAGGCCGTGTTCCGAGCCGTTCCAGCCAAAACAAACAAGGCCTAAATTGATTACCGGAGCTCAAGTAAATTTGATCAATGGATGCACGTCTCGTGTGCGCGTACAGCAATTGATCGTAGTGTTTAATTGTTCCGACTTGCAAGCCATGTTTTTCTTTAAATCGGGCTAGGAAAATATAAACATTATAGCACATACTGTTAAGACTTTATTTTGGTGATTAAGTTCGGGCCAATTTGGTAGGATCAACTACAAGTAAGATCAAATAGCATTCGGTGCTGATTTCATAGTGTTCTGGTTGAAAATGAATTACCATTATTTAAAAAAAATATATTGATTTTTAGTATTTTCAGAAAATATAAAATCACCATGTAAGCTTTTCTAATCGATTTCTCTTCTTGGGTTATATTTTAAAAAAGGAAATTTTTTATTTGTGTTCCTGTCCTTGAGCTAAAAAGGTTTAAAATAAAAAACAATTTTGTCTCCTCGAGTTGTGTTCTTGTCCAGTATTGATAGTTTGATACTAGAAAAATTCTAGTTTTAGAGTTACATGGTTAACACTAAACTCAGGCAATAGTTGAATAATCAAAGGTAGACTTCTCCTTAATTTCTCGCCCAATGATGATGAAAAAAAGACCCCGCTAAAAGTCAAATCTAACTCTTTTTTTCCACACCAATCATCGCGACTATGGCCCCGTCCCCTATGTTAGAGCATCTCCATCACTCTCCCAATAATCTGCCCCAAAATTATTTTTATAGATATTAAAAGAGTTTCTACAACAGTACCCCCATATATATCTCTTGCAATACTCCTATGAAAGGTTGGGTGGGCTCTATGCTATTGGGAGAGATATAACTCCCTCTTTGTTTTGAGGAGAGATGAGAAAAATATTAGTGGCTAGCAAAGAGAGAGAGAGAGAGAGAGCACTTCATTTCACAAGGTTGATACTACTCCCATTATTTGTCGTGTAGACTTTCCTGCTACTTTGTATCCTTGTTGTGTATTATTGTTTACTAGGGTAAGTTTGTACATATTATAGGAAAGAATTCCGAAGAAACTCTAGCAGTAGAGTTTTAATATAGTCAATCTCGCGAGTTTTTTCTAAAACGCGGACGCTCACGAACACGCACACACATTCATCTTCTGAGCGTCTCCAAAATACTGAGCTACTAGTGTGAAAGCCCTAGTTTGGTTCTGGATAATTGATGAAACCTATGGACTAATCCTTGAGCTAAGTGTCTAGACTAGTTAGGGTGGTCCAATCCAAGTGGTGGAGCAAGATGAAGTCCATGGAGATCGTGAAATGATGGTGATGAAGCTCCAACTTGGAAAAGAAAAAAGAGAAAAACAAAAACCA
Source organism: Miscanthus lutarioriparius (assembly GCA_904845875.1). Taxonomy (NCBI): domain Eukaryota; kingdom Viridiplantae; phylum Streptophyta; class Magnoliopsida; order Poales; family Poaceae; genus Miscanthus; species Miscanthus lutarioriparius. The sequence continues at coordinate 65,877,307 of CAJGYO010000002.1, forward strand.
ATGAGATCAAGACAAAGGTATCAAATAGATTTTTGTTTTGGCACTCAAAACACCATAGAGGGTGTGAGTGTATTTAGGATCGATAGCCGTACTATAAAGAGGGGGAATCTTTGGCTAAGCGGTTATCGAGTGTCACTAGGTAACATAATTCTTGCATACACATTAGGGACCTAGTGTGCTAACAATTGACTCCTGAAATTACTTCAAAAAATGCTAACACACGAGCACATAAGTTCTATACTTTGTGGTTAGCAACTTGGAAGCAAGGGTGAAGTATTTGAGGAGATAGAAAAAGAAAAGGAGGTGAAGGTACCTGACCGGACTCTGGCTCCGGGGTGACCGGACTCACCCCTGAAGCGTCCGGTCAGTTGACATTGCTCTCGGTCTGCCTAGGTGGCATGACTGGACGTTGGGGATCGAACGCAGGCTGGCATCCGGCCACGTGTTCTAGAGAAGGTGGCACGATGGATTGCGAGCGGACACAAGCGAAGGGCACGCGACCGGACGCGTAGGGGTTGCGTCAGGTCGCGGCTGACGTATGCTGACGTCGCCCGTCTCTAAGAGCGTAGTGAGGATCAGACTCAGGGGCGCGTCCGATCACTTGTGACCTGACGCGTCCGGTCAAAGAAAAACGGCTCTGGATGCTTATTGGACTCGATCGGATGCCAGTGTTTGTGAGTCCGATCATCTTGAAGAGTCGCATCCGGTCACTCTTTAACTACGCGAACAAAACGTTTTGACCGTTGAGATCCGACGCGCGAGGTTTGAAGTAGGGCCACGTGGATGGCATCCGTGGACCAGACGCAGCCTACCAGACGCTGAGGTGTGTCCAGTCAGGTGAGTCTGGTCGGCTCCCGATAGCGCAACGACTCTATTTACTTGGGGTGCCTATTTAAAGGGTTTGGCCTGCTTGGGGCTCACTCTCTTGGCACTTTGACGTTCTTGACATCATTATGAACCTAAGCAAACACCTTCCACTCATCTCCATCATTGATTCATCATCATAGTGAGATTGGAAGTGATTCCTAGTGCATTTGCTTGAATGATTGTATCTAGTGGCACTTGAGGATCGTTGTGGCTGTAGATTTCTTGTTACTCTAGGTGTTTGCCGACACCTAGATGGCTTGGAGCAGCGGAGGAGCATTGGCACGAGTTGATGATTGTTCGTGGCCATCTTCCGGTGATTGTGAGGGGTCTTGTACCTTTCCCATGGAGCGCCGAAAGGTAACTCTAGTGGATTGCTCGTGTCATTGAGTTACCTCACTTGTGGGTAGGTTCTTGTGGCATCCATTTGTTGGACTAGGTTTGTGAAATACCTGTTTGCCGCTGAACCACCAAGTGTTGGTCGACACAACGGAGACTAGCGTGCCAGCAAACACGTGAACCTCGGGAGAAAAATCGTGTGTCATCTTGTGATTGGATTTCTCCGGGTGATTGATTGGGATTCAAATTGATTGGTTTATCACACTTGCCACGACAGTATAATCACCATACTCTCTCTTGTATTACTTTCTTTACATTCTTGCCTAGTGTCAAGCTCTTTAGTGTAGCTAGTTGTGAGAGCTTAGTGTAGCTAGTTGTGAGAACTTGTTAGTTTTGTTAGTGATGCTCTTTAGTTAGTCTTTGAGAGCTCACTAGCTTATTAGCAGAGTAGCAACCTAGGCTTGTGTGTGAATTAGTGATCATAGCAACTAGAATTTGTTAGGTAGGTGGCTTGCAACCCTTGTAGAGCTAGAGCAAAATTATATTTCACTATTTAGCGTACTAACAAATGGCTCTAGTAATTTTGTGAAGTTTTTATAGACTATTCATCCCCTCTAGTCATATTAGGACATTTCATAGTGGTTCATTATCAATGAACATGTCACTTGGCACTAAAATTTGAAATATATAAATTTAGTCTAATACAAATACCTATACTAAGTCGAGAACTTGGACCAAGTGGTTAAGTTTCACCACGAGAAACCCATGTTCAGTTCACTGCCGTTGAATTACAATTCTCTTTAGAGGGTTATTTATACAAAGTGAGTCGTTTAGAATAGTGAAAAAATTCTTCCTAAAAACCAAATGAAGGAGGAAAGTATAGCAATGAACAAACAGTTTTGCTCCAATAGACCTCATAAAATGTTTGCACAAATCTCAAAGCAGCTTAAGAAGTAATTAAATCCTTCCCTAATTCATTTCCTGTGGGTTCTATTTGGGGCTGGGCCTGCCCGAGACCATCTTGGGCCTGACCCGTGCCCAACCAGTCTCTGTTTTTCGATCCGACTTCAACGGGCGGCGAGCAGACACTGTAACCTACATGATTAATGATTTCTGCACTCATCTTTGATTACATGGTTTATGCTATAGCCTCTGTTTCTTAAAATCATGTATAGATGGAGGAACAAGCTGACTATATTCTCTCTTTTTATTTGTTATAAAAGGGTTTGGCAAGACACATGAACAAAATCGGCTTTCTTGTGCAGTTAAAAAAACTAACAGTCCTCCAATTACAGCAAATACCGACAATACAAGTTGATATTTCATTTATGAGAGCACTCCCAGAATACAAGTCGATGCCATACTGGGAAACATTTGAAATGAAAACCAGCTTGGTAAAACCTAAAAAGATCAATCAGTCAATCTGAAGAGGCAAGTAACAAAGCTAAATTATTCCCGATGCATGTGAAGAAAAGCTAAATTCCATTCAGTCAAATTCCAAGATAAAAACATCGCTTCACAACTTGTTTAGTTGGCCTTGGACTTGGAACCACACCCATATCCTACTTCAGGTTAGCAGGTCCGAGAACTTTGTGTAGTCATCCAATTCGATTTCACTACACGAAAATAAACATATGAGCAGACAAGTAGGTTCGTAGTGAATTTTTTTTTACTGACCATTTGTTTGAGACTTTTAGCAAAATCTCAGCCCCGTTCAGTCAAGTTCTACTACTTCCTCTAATATAATGCATTAATGTATTTGCTATGCAGTTTATAAATATACAATGAGTAAAACAAGCACGGTAAAATTGCCTTCTTGATTTTTCATCGGTATGTTATCGATACAAAATTTGAACAATAGCACTGTAAGTTATGATTAGCCTCCCAGTCCCAGGAGACAGTATCTGATTGGGGAATGCATCTGCTGCCAATGCACAGACACCAGAGGATTTTGTTAGAGAGGAGCGCGGTTCGGGTGCCAGTGTCATCAGCGGCGTTGTTTGGCCGGGCCTCGGCGAGGGATTGCTGCTGCTCGTGCTCTCCCCGGCGAGCCGCCACTGCATCTTGGCAGCGCACCTCAATGCGTATGGTAGAGAGGGACGCCGCCGCTTCTTTCCGTTCATCGTCACGCGCACGCGAATGCCGTGCGCTCGTTGCCGATAAAATCTGGTCACGGAAAGATACATGATCGATTGGCGTGGGCTGGGTTTAGTCTGGGCTCAGAAAGGGCCAGACCCATACGGAACCCATGGGAAAAAGAATTAATAAACAATATATAATTATCCTTATAAGAAGTTTGAAGATTTGCGCAAATTTTTTGGAAGGTCTACTTAAGCATAACTCACAAACAAAACATACACGGGAGTGCCAGCACCCGGACGTCCGGACGGACACCCTCGTCCAGACGCCGGCGTTGCACTCCATTTCCGCGCGTGCCGCACTCCACACCCGCGCTCACGCCAGCACGCCTCCGCCCTGCTCGTCCACGCAGGGCCCACGCCGCCCGGACGTCGACCATGCCGCTAGACTATGCGCGAGGACCCCTCGCACCCCCTCTCGCTTCCCACGCGCATCCCATTTGCAACACTTGATCTACTTTGAAAACATCAAGATGCAACACTTGTAATATATGTCTGAAGACAGGTGAAACACTTAAAACATGCTTCTGAAATACTTGCAAAAACACCTGAAAAACATTTGAAAACTATTGCAAACATACGCAACATTTAAATAACACACTTGCATCATATGTGTGAAAACATATTCAACATCCAGATACACACGCTTGCAACGTACGTGTACAACTATTGCAACATATGAAACATCCACCAGAAAATACTTGCAACATACCTCTGAAACATCCGAAACACTTGAAACGTACGCTTGCAACATACGTTTTAAAAAACCTTCTTCTTCCGTACGACGCAGAGCAGAACGAGGAACGGCCTGCGCCTGGCCTGGGACCCGCCAGCGATAGCCCCCTCTCCTAGTCGCCTGGCCACATGCAGGGGTTGGTTCTGGGTTGACCCAGCCAGCCAGCGGCACCTGCGAGTGGCCAGACCCCAGCGGCGGCGAGGAGGCTTGCCGACTCGTTGGAGGTGGCTGCGGCAAGCAGGTAGCACGGTGGAGATGACCGCGGCGAGCGGGCAGCGCGGGTGTGACGGTGGAGAACGCAGCGAAGTGGAGTTGGGAAGTCGTTGAAGCGTCTAGTTTTTTAGAAGGTGTAGAAGTCCTCCAGCATACTAGTTGGCCCTGTCCACAGGCCTAGGAAGCAAGCGTCCGGACGGATGGACGCTGTGACTGCAGCATTACCGAAACATATAACACCATTTGACACTTAGCATGGAAGAATAGTTTGAACATTAACGCATCGCCATGGGGCGTGCGAAGCCTGTCGTTTGTTTCACTTTGTTTTTTTATGGGAGACCGAGAGGGTTCACGCCAAAGTCGATTTAGTGCTCGTGTGACATTTTAGGGCCTGCAAGAGGGTTGTTTCCACTTCCATCTTCACCCATGCGTCTAGCAAGTCGGTAACGTTTGTTGATGCAGAACCATGGTACTTGAACGTTATGATTGTGAGGCGTCCGCCTCTGTTTCCCATGTGCGTGTTTTTATTTCTTCCTAGTAATTTGTTCATTTTCTAGCTTGTACTTACTCGGGTGCTCAAGCAAGGTGGGAGAGTGGGCAGGCAGAGAAGAGGGAAGATAGACCGTCGTACTAGAAGTGCGCAGAATTACACAAATACCGATCAGAATCATGGACGAAAACCAGTCACTACCTCGATCCGATTCTTCCTAACATTTTTCTACGTGTTAGTTGTTACACAAATACCTTTCCTACAAGTTTGATGGTACAAATTCTATGGCAACAAAAAAGAAGAAGAGTGAACAAGGACAAGGAAAAAGCATTGGACAACCTTTGACACCATAATTGCCCTGGGTGATTATTAAACAGCATAAGAGAAAAGGGCGGGTAGAAAATGATGGGTGAAGTACACAACCATACAAAGATGGAGGTGCAACGTTTAGACCGGTAAGTGAGGTTCTTGTTTTTTTGCATTTGGCTTTGCTTGTTGTGATGAGTGGTGCCATGCTACAAGCACACACCATTTTTTCTCTTAGAATTAAGATTTGGTCGCGTCCTTTGTCCAACTGACATGTGGTCCTGAGACCCCTTTAAGCCTCATGAATGTAGTTAAATCCTATTTTAAAACTATTTATATTTAATAATCTAGCGTTTTAGTTAGTGGGGGTAAAAAGATATCAACCTATAAGAAGTCAATATTCTTACAAGACAATCTTATAGGAGTAGGAATCATAACCAAATAGCCCTACCAAACTGACAATCGAAAAAAGTGTCAAATTGTCTCCTTATGATAAAAACGACAAGTTTTGCTACCTTACCAGTTTCGCTTGGGTAAATTATGTTTTATAAGAATGACACCTCGGCGCAAGTATCATAAAATTTTTTTAATCTTCAAAGGTTCTCTTAGTTTCCAAATACATTTATTTATGTTAGGTATGTCTATATGAATTAAAGTTTGATAGTGTGATTTTAATGAGAATTGTCCAGTTGGAGGCCAACCATTTTTACAGTGATACATAAATTTGTCTTTATCTTTTGTCAGCATTTTAGGCTATTTGCCAAAAGAAAAGGCCCCTTTATTGGGAAAGTTTTTACTATTATACACCTGAGTTTAGAAGTTTAGAGGTGTTTGATCCAGGATTAAAGTTTAGGAGGTGTCACACTGGGTGTCACATATGGTGTTTGGATACTAATCATAAAATTAATTACAGAAGCTGTAACTAATTCGCGAGACGAATCTATTAAGACTAATTAATTCATCATTAGCACATGTTTACTGTAGCACCACATTGTCAAATTATGGACTAATTAGGCTTAATAGATTCGTCTCGCAAATTAGTCTCAAACTGTGTAATTAGTTTTATAATTAGTTTATGTTTAATACTCTAAATTAGTGTCAAACATCCGATGTGTTAGAAATTAAACTTTAGAATGGAAACTAAACACCCCCTTGGTACAACATATCACAATTCAGGGTATATACAACCCATTTATGTTTGGTAGAAGAATACAATGCCGTCACCGATAATCAGCGCAACGAATTGAATAGTGTACCTTTAATAGCCATAGCCGTCGCGCTAGATCCGGCCGCGGATACATCCCACCCATTCCACGAGCCATTCATTAATTGGAGATTGGAGACGCTTCCTCAAACTACGACCCAGCCTGAAAGCAAAGCGAGAAAGAAAAAAAAGGCAGGGGCAGGGATAATTAATTAATTTATTTTTGGGGGAGAGATGATTAATTATGTTATATCCTATTATGCCGGAAAAAAGGGCACGTACTCTCACCTACAGCCCTTTTCGCAAACGCACTTGATTATCCTTCCATGTTTTCTCAAATAAAAAAAAATCAGATTTTTTTTATTTCTTGGGTGGATTGCTGTTCAGTTGACGTGTGAGTGTGAATGAAAAGAGAGAACAAGGGAAGGGAACTGGAAATGAGGCGGTCTTTAGTCCCCTAAACTTCCAACTTTGGCACTATGCAAAAAGAAGATTCACCATCACATCAAACTTGCGGTACATGTATGGAGTACTAAATGTAGATGAAATCAAAAACTAATTGTACAGTTTGGTTGAACTATGTGAGACGAATTTTTTAAACATAATTAGTCAATGTTTGGATAATAATTCACAAATACAAACAAAATTACTATATTATTTGCCGTCACATCAAATACTGTGCAAGTTCTAAACCAGGCCTGAATTCCAACCTGGTGCGACCGCACCGAGTTGCGGACACCCAGTCGCCCACGCGCCCCCCCGGTTCGCACCGCCCCACGCCTACGCGCGCACGGGGGGGCTCGCCCCGGCCCTGACAGACGGCTGGTTCCCACCGGACTCTGGCCCCGTGCGACAGCGACCTAACCTGTCGTGGGTGGGATTCGCTTGGTGCGCGTAGCGCCGGGGCTGTAGACAGGCGCTGGAGCGCTATAAATAGAACCCCACCCCTGGTATCCTGCCCTCACACCCACCCATCCTCCTCTCTCTCTCCCCCCAAGTCGTTCGTCACGCAGGGGACCGGGCGCTCGTGAGAGGCGAGGCGAGCAGCCGCAAGGAAGAAGCCTAACCTCTCTCTTCCAAAACCAAACCGAAAAGGGAAAAAAAGTATTGGAAGAGAAAAGGAAAAAAAAAAGGAACACAAGCAGCCCACACCGGCGGTCGCATCACAGGGGAAGCCAAGGAACTGCTGCTGGGGGAGAAGGGCAAACAGGGGAACGAACCCTAGTCAACAGACGCCGCCGCCCTCGCCCGGCTGGATCTGGCCGCCGCCGCTGACGCGCCGCCCGACGATCGCCTGGTACGGAGATCCTACTCCCCCCAATCAGGACCATGCCATCATACCCTAGGACTGCTGTGTCACGGAACGGGATCCTAGGCTCCTAGCGCGTCGCGTGCCCGCGGGGGGTGGGTGAGACGCGGCGCGGTTAGTTAAGAGGACGGGACTGATTTCCAATTTCATTTCATTTCTCGGGACTGGTTGGGGATGCCGAATTCGCGCTTTAGTGCAACCGAGGAAACCTTTTTATTTTTTCCGGGGTGATTCTGCCGAGTCTGGAAGCCGGAATGGGGATCAAGGCTCTGGCCGGTTTGCCAAATCTGTCTACTGTTAGGCGCGATCCTTACTCTGGGAAGAATTTGTCGAGATTTATTGATTTATATAAGGCGGGGTTATAAATATACGGCATCCCGGTAGATCGAAAGCAGAGGAGGACGTTAGTGGGCCTTGGTGTTATCTACAAGGGAGTAGAAGTTAAAGCCCCCTTTCTTCTGGAGTGATGAAATGTGCTGTCGGGGATGGTCCATGCGTTGTTGCTCTGCAGTTCAGTTATAACTTTCCTGCCGAGATTAACTTAAACCTAGTTTCTTCTAATGCTTTGACCTAGGGTTAACTGCTCTACAATGTTCCTGTCACTATTAGCTAGCAATTAATTGAGAGCACGAGCGGATTGTCGCAGATTGACGATCCATCTTGTCATTTATTTATACACACATGCAGGGAAGGGATACATTGTGTCCTGTTTTAGTTTTAGGTCCTAAGTTAGATCAGCATTAAACTCTTGATGCATGTGTTTTAGATTAGGAACAGGGGTTGTCCATGGAATTTGAATATTTCCTTAAAAAATTAACCCTCTTAGTCATCATGTTAGGTTGCCTCAGCTGGCAAGTAGAAGGCCCATAGATTCATTGTTCTGCTTGTTCTTAGGCGTCCTGTTTTTTTAGTTACATTCACAGTTGCGATGTAGTTGAAACTGCTAGAATTGGACTGATTCTAGGTACATTTGTCAAACGTGTATAGCGTACATCCTGACTGATTCTAGGTACATTTGTCAAACTTGTATAGCGTACATCCTGTATTGTTGGCTTCTCATTCGGAGCACATGTGCAATATTGTAGGTTGAGATGCTATTTGTTGGCCATACATGTAGGGTACAACATCTTCTGTTTTAGTCCGGCTCTGTCTGGATGGCTTTGGATCATCTATGTTCCGGTTGAGTCAACACAAGGAGATTATCAGTTATTTGTATTAGTTAACTCTCATTTAGCTTTGAGTGGTTGTACAGTTTGGTCAGGTTTTGCATTTAGAGATGCTGGAGTTCAGCTTATTCACTTTCTTCGCTTTTAGTTTGGAGTATTAGCTACGTGTTTGTTCTGATAATTTTAAGAGATGTTTTATGTCGTTTATTGGTAGCATATAGACTTGAATACCATGTAATACATCATCTTTTGGACTGTGTGCTTCGGGTGACAAGCTAAGCAAGTTGTTGATGTCTTTTTAATGTGTTAATACTGTGGAGTTGTGTTCCTTTTTTTTTGAACTTTAAATACAGCAGGGGAGACCCCCACTGTAAGGATTTTATTATTAGAAAAAACAAAACACAAAGAACAACACCATTACACCACTATAAGTAGTTGTCTTCCTTTCCTTTTTATCTTTCTTTCCATAGCTTCTGTTTGTTTGGAAAAATCATTTTATTTAGAATGGATGTAGCCAGCTCCGATCCTGACATGTATCTATTTTTGTGCTGTTGCCTTTGTATAGCTTATTAACTTCCTAAAACTCAACACATGCTTATCGCATTTGCTTTCTGTTAGTCTGTATAGTGTTGCTTTGTGGTTTCCCTTGGAGAAATGATACCGCGTCTAGACTAGCTTATGCTCTTGCGTAGCCATCATAACTTTTACATATATGCAATATGCACAATCTTTTCTTCTTAGCCTACCCCAACTTGTTTGGGACTTAAAGGCTTTGTTGTTGTTGTTGTTGTGCACAATCTTTTCTTCTATTCCTGGCATGTATATGTACTTATTTACTTTGTATGTAAAAGGGCCGGCCTGGATGCTGAGATCCTGTATCACTAGAATCCAAATTCTTGAGATGGGTAGGAAGTGGACAACAAGAGGAGGAAATGGCCTGGGTCAGAACATGAAAAGAATCCAGCGGAGAATGATATTCAGGTTGCACCACCTGATTGAAATTGTTCTTCCCTGCAGTACCAAGAAATGATCAGTCTGCTGTATCTGTTCACTTCCTAGTTCATCCCTTGTTGGCTGGCCACCTCACTAGCGGACCGAAGCATCCAAGCAACCTTTGAAATTTCCTATTCTTGCTGTATTACTGACATATTATGCATGTTTGTGTTGCAGATGCTTGTCCCAACCGAAAGGCAATAGTAACTTCCCTCCATTGGGTGCTCTTATATTCCAGGAAATCGCTACTGGTTCCACTAGTTGAAAGTTTCAAGCTATATGCATCTACACATGACATGGGTTCTCGAGGAAGGATGTTATTTGACCTTAACGAGCTCCCAGCAGAAGTTGAAGAAGAAGCTGCTGCTGTCGTACCAAAAGAATCTGCTGCTGTCGTACCACAAGAAGCCGCTGTTATCGCATCACAAGAAGCTGCTGTTGTCGTGTCACAACCTCAGAAATCCCTTCCTGTTCCGACTACGTATGGCCCAACATTGTTTCAGCCAGGGGAAGGATCACAGTCGCAAGGGATATTGAACAATAATGCCTTTAAGCATGCATCCATTGGTTCTGGCTTTCAGCCTTTTGTGAGGAACAACAAAGATTCAAACTATACAAAGGAGCCGATGAAGGTGGAAGATAATCAGAACTCTAGTATAGCATCACCGTCCATGGTGAGCAATCAAATCACTGATAGTGCTTATCCGAAGGCTGAGACTTGCAATCAGGTGTCACAAGCTGTTGAAAGAGAAGAAGGAGAATGGTCTGATGCAGATGGCATTTCTGAAAATGCAGGGAGTAGCAACAAAGATGAGTTCACTGGTACTGCAAGCACTCATTTGAAGAAAGAATCCCAAGAGAGCGAGTCCCATCTTATTAAATCTGGTGATGTGACTAAAGATGATACTGCTGCTGAATGTAGTGATGCTGAAATGGTTGATGTATCTAAAGATCTGGTTCATGGTTCCACAGGATCAGAGAACATGCAAAATTCTGAATGTAAAGGAAATCAGCCTGGTGATGATCTAGATCCTTGCAACAGGTCAAAGGATGTTAAAGGAGTGGAAGCCAATTATGCTTTGAGGTTTGCGAGCAACCCTGCAAAGAGACCTAAGTTAAATGAACACAAAGAGGCCATGCTAGGAAAAAAACGAACTAGGCAAACTGTCTTCATCAATGTGGAGGATGCGAAACAAGCTGGTACAATGAAGACATCAACACCCAGGAGGCAGTCATCCTTTCCAGCACCGATTGTTACACGTACTGTGAAGGAAGCTTCTCGTGGTGCTGGTGAAAAGGCTGCAGAAAAACAAAATCAGCAAGCAATCAGGGATCAGAGACAACCTGAAATGATGGGATCAGAACGAAGCAATTCTGCAGATCCTAGTGACCAACACACTGAATCCAATGGTGATGCTGAGTTGGGTACCCAGGGCCGGTCAAAGAAAATGAATACAGACGAGCCAGACTCAGATGTGTATCAGCAGCCTGTCCAAAGACAAGCTTCATTGAAGCAATCCATGGACTTGAAGCAACAAAAGAGCCGATCATTCTCTTCCCAAAGAACAGTTCTAACAGGACAAAACAATGCTGATCAGAAGCCAGCCAGCAAAAGGTCTATTATTTCCAAAAAGCAAACTTTTGTAAACAATGTACAGTATCAGGACTCTTCTGTTGAGCGACTTATAAGGGAGGTGACAAATGACAAGTTCTGGCACAATCCAGGTTGCTTCTTTGTTGTCAATGTTTGATTTGGTTATATATATATGATGTCACCTTCTGGAAAATTTAGAACTTTTCTTTGTGAAATATACATTTTAGTCATTTTATTTCATGCATGCAAGATTTGTGGAATTTGCTTTGGTCCTGCCTTTTAACAATTACTGCCCCATGTTTTAGTGTCCCTCATTAACAGTTCAACACAAGTAGGACCATGACTTGACACAGGGAAATATACTCCTGTTCATCCATTTTAAAATGATATATTAAAAATGTGGCAGCTCCATGTTACTGTTCGCCACTAGCTCTGTACTGAAGATTGTTTACATTTGGTCAAAGTAGAGTTGCATGTGTTTCATTGTTCATGTTACGATGTGACCATTGCCTATCGGAATGTCCAGTGATATTTTGGTCAATGTGTTCCTCACTAATGATCGCACTTTTGATGTTATCTTGTTCCATTCCAGAAATTGTAAAATCACTCTTGTGTTTGCATGTGTACCTTTGTTGTTGTAATTTGGCATTTAACATATATTTCTTATCTAAACAGAGGAGGCCGAACTTGAGTGTGTTCCTGGAAGCTTTGAATCTGCTGAGGAGTACATTAGAGTTTTTGAGCCTTTGCTTTTTGAGGAATGCAGAGCTCAGCTTTATAGTTCGTATGAGGAGAGTCTTGAGGCTGTGGGAAGGGATGCACATGTAGCAGTGCGAGTAAAAACTGTGGAAAGACGTGAAAGAGGTATGTGGGATTGGTTTGTTGCGCTTTTAGAACACGTATTTGAATATCCAATCACTGCAGTCACCTGACTGTTAATGCATCCAGGATGGTATGATGTTGTCGTTCTACCGATGCATGAATATAAATGGAATTTCAAAGAAGGTGATGTCGCCATTCTGTCATTTCCACGGCCTGGTTCAGGTATATTTTACTGAATTTTCTTTGTTTTTTGTTTGCAAAGATTATTGTGTTAGTATGTAGCTCTCTAGAACGTTTTTCTTATTTAGCTACTGTGTTGGTATTTTCAGCTGCTCAATCAGGCCGATCTAGTAGGAGGGCTATGGGTTCAAATGAGGATGCTGAATCGGAATGTGGACGGCTTGTCGGTACTGTTAGGCGCCATATGCCTATTGATACACGTGATCCTATTGGAGCTATTATCCATTTTTATCTTGGTGATTCATTTGATTCTAACAGGTATGCCAAATTTTGTAATATATGATTGTTCTTGTAGTTGTCATCTCTTCCAAGTTCCATTTTCGCAACCACGTTTACCATGGCCTCTACATTCCCAAAGCATCTGAACCTATGTTTGTTTAGCATATTGTTTATCTTTGGAAAGATCTTATGACTGGTTTGTTGTGTCACTGAAGTTGTTTTATGAGAGAGATTTATAAATCATAAAATGTGTTTTGGGTACTTGTACATTGAATTGTCCACCAAACAATACTCTTTAAGTTGGATTTCTCTCTAGCTCAGCTTATAATAGGTAAGCTTATTTTGTTTAACTATGCCTAGGGAAGTAGGGATATCTGTTATTTAGACTTTCCTGTAGAATGCACTAGAAAACATGTAGGGTTATACTTGTTAGAAACTGTAGTTTTGTGTCTCTGAGTAAATAAAATAAGTAACTCTTCTCTAACATACAAGCTTTGTACTGTGTGTTTTTGTTCATGTTCTTGGTACACACAATTCTGTTGAATGGTTGAGATTGAAACCGCTGTTCTGCATTTTACTGCAGTTTTCCTAACTCTAGTTTCTTGAGCACAATAGGTCAAGGCTTGTTTATATATGTGTAGTCAGGGCCATGAAGCAGCAGCACAGCGAAGCGGGTAGCCACATAGAGTACTGATGTTTTCTTGTGTAGTTTTATTGTAAGATATGGTTAGAGCATCTCCAACAGATTACTTATATCTATCCCCAATACTAAAAATATGCAATATAAGGTATTGTGTTGCTCCAACAGATTACTCATCCTATCCCTAATACCTAAAAGTTTTAAGTAGTTACTTAAAATTCACCCCCTCTCCCTCAAACGTAGGAGATCCACCCCTCTCCATTATCCACTTTAAAGGTATTGGTAATCTGTTGGGAGAGAAGAAGAAAAAGGTACACTACTGATAATAGGAGATCACCTATATAGACTTTTAGGAGATGTGGGATACATAATCTGTTGGAGATGCTCTTAGTATCATAATTAAGCAAGCCATTGGCTTATCTGCATTGCTGGGTTGCTGCTGCTCTTAATATGCCTTTTGGGGCTTTCATACCATCTATTGTTTTCTCATTGCCACAGAAGTAATGGTGCTTCTCAGGTATTGAGTTTGAATGCTTGTGCTCTTAATGTCATGTCCAATGTTTTGCTTCTCTGCTTATTGATCCCATGGCCACAGTTTTGAAGACAGAATAATTCTGTCATTAAAAGTCAGAAAAACGAAAGGCGCATGGCATACTTTGACGCTCATTTGTCCACTGGTGTTCAAGATAATTTGTGAACGATTGCTATAATCAAAGTTTCATAAGAGAATTTGATAAGGAAACTACTGTAGGAGTGTAATGTGTGATTTAAAAGTTTGCAATGTGCTGTAGATGTAAAATGTTTGTAGTGTATCAAAGTTCAAATGTTAATCTTCTTAGTCGACGGTCCTTTGTTGACTACAAACAGGATATTATAGGGCCCAAATTCTACTTGAGAACAGGGCCTCCAATGAGGCCGTACCACCCTGTAGGCTGCGCCTCACTTGACCATAGCAGCCTATTTGGATGAATTGAGCTAAAACTGATTTATGAACTGACAAGTCTGTTATATCTCTTTGGGTAGTGCTTCCCCACTTAATCCTAGCAGCATGTTAGGTGATTAATAAGCCCCTTTAGGCCTTGTTTTGATGCACATGTATCCACCTCAATCCATGTGTGTTGGAGTGAGGTGGATATATGTGCATCCAAACAAGCCCTTATGAAGTTCTATCTTCTATGTGCTTGATTGCTAACTATGAAACAACTTCAAATTGCTTTGCTATAGTTGTTTCATTTTGGAACAATATTCATAACTTGTTCTCCATCACTTGCATATTTGTTTGCTAAGTTGTCTCGCTATTCTTGTGTTGTATCCATAGCAGTGAGGCTAATGTTCTGAGGAAACTCCAACCTCGGAGTACATGGTATCTAACTGGACTCGGTTCTCTTGCAACAACACAAAGAGAATATGTTGCTTTGCACGCGTTCCGCCGTCTTAGTGGGCAGGTAATGCTATATTACACCTAACCATTATCTTCCTTTATTACAAACTTATATATCAGTCGATTTTGACAAAAAAAATTCCATCAGATGCAAAATGCAATACTTAAACCAAGTCCAGAGCATTTCCCGAAGTATCAAGAGCAACCACCTGCCATGCCAGACTGTTTCACCCCAAATTTTGCTGATCATCTCCATCGTAGTTTCAATGGTCCTCAATTGTCGGCAATTCATTGGGCTGCAACACATACAGCTGCTGGCACAAGCAATGGTGTCGTAAAGAAACAAGAACCATGGCCTTTCACGTTGGTACAAGGTCCTCCTGGGACAGGGAAAACTCATACTGTGTGGGGGATGCTAAATGTTATCCATCTTGTTCAGTATCAACATTACTATGCCGCTTTGCTCAAGAAGCTTGCTCCTGAAAGTTACAAGCAAGTTAGTGGTAGTACCAGTACCAGCTCGGAGACTGTTGCGGCAGGGTCAATTGATGAACTATTGCAGAGCATGGATCAGAATCTATTTCGCACTCTTCCCAAGCTTTGCCCTAAGCCTCGGATGCTGGTATGTGCCCCATCAAATGCTGCAACAGATGAGCTTCTTGCTCGTGTTCTTGACCGTGGTTTTATAGATGGTGAAATGAAGGTATACCGCCCTGATGTTGCCCGTGTTGGAGTTGATTCACAGTCTCGTGCTGCACAAGCTGTTTCAGTTGAAAGGAGGACAGATCAGCTTTTAATGAAGGGCCGTGATGAAGTAATTGGGTGGCTACATCAGCTAAAAGGCCGTGAGCAGCAGCTATCACAGGAGATTGCCTATTTTCAAAGGGAACTCAATATGGTTGCAGCGGCTGGTAGATCCCAGGGTTCAGTAGGGGTAGATCCTGATGTTCTTGCACAAAGGGATCGTAACCGTGATATTCTGCTACAGAAACTTGCTGCGTCAGTTGAAAGCAGGGATAAAGTATTGGTGGAGATGTCACGGCTGCTGATATTAGAAAGCAGGTTCCGTCCTGGCAGCAACTTCAATATGGAAGATGCTAGGGCAAGTCTGGAAGCCAGTTTTGCCAATGAAGCTGAGATTGTTTTTACAACTGTGTCAAGTAGCGGGCGTAAGTTATTTTCTCGCCTGACTCATGGCTTTGATATGGTTGTTATTGATGAGGCTGCTCAGGCTAGTGAAGTAGGAGTCCTCCCTCCACTGGCTCTTGGTGCAGCTAGATGTGTCCTGGTTGGTGATCCACAGCAGCTCCCTGCTACTGTGATTAGCAAAGCAGCTGGAACTTTGCTTTACAGTAGGAGTCTTTTCGAGAGGTTTCAGCAAGCTGGTTGTCCTACCATTTTGTTGTCAGTGCAATACAGGATGCATCCCCAGATCCGTGAATTTCCATCAAAATACTTCTATCAAGGTCGCCTTACAGATAGTGAGAGTGTTGTTAAATTACCTGATGAAGCCTATTACAGAGATGCACTTATGGCACCTTATATCTTTTACGACATGTCACATGGTCGTGAGTCTCATAGGGGTGGGTCATCTTCATATCAGAATATTCATGAAGCGCAGTTTGCATTGCGTTTGTATGAGCACCTTCAGAAGTTCCTGAAAGCTAATGGTGCCAAGAAGGTTTCTGTTGGTATAATCACACCATATAAGTTGCAGTTGAAATGCCTTCAGCGGGAATTCAAGGATGTTATGAATACTGAGGAAGGGAAGGATATCTACATAAATACAGTTGATGCTTTTCAAGGTCAGGAGCGTGACGTCATTATTATGTCATGTGTCCGTGCTTCAAACCATGGTGTGGGTTTTGTTGCTGATATACGCCGTATGAATGTAGCTCTAACTCGAGCTAGGAGAGCTCTATGGGTATGTCTCTGCCTC
The DNA here is from genome assembly GCA_904845875.1 of Miscanthus lutarioriparius. Taxonomy (NCBI): domain Eukaryota; kingdom Viridiplantae; phylum Streptophyta; class Magnoliopsida; order Poales; family Poaceae; genus Miscanthus; species Miscanthus lutarioriparius. The sequence goes on from CAJGYO010000002.1 coordinate 65,893,900, forward strand.
TCTACAATATGCATTAAGTGCGTTCTACTGTTGTTCATGAATGATCTTTTTGATGTATCCCATGTTACTTATAGTCTTTTGCTTTCCAGGTTGTTGGTAATGCTAATGCTCTCATGCAGTCTGAGGACTGGGCATCACTAATAGTGGATGCGAAGGCCAGGAAATGTTTTATGGACCTGGATAGCATTCCCAAGGACTTCTTACCCATGAAGGTTCCATCTAATACTCCAGGTAGGAATTCTTCCAACATCCGAAACATGAGAACTGGTGGTGGACCTAGATCAAGACACTTAGACATGTTCTCAGAACCGAGGGCTGGTATGAACATGAGGCCTGATGAAGATGAGCATCTGAATTCTGTTACAAGAGATGGTAGTTACAGGAATTTGGATGATTTTGGCCGACCTGGTGATCGCTCCAGGGATAATCTGCAGTTTGGAGTTCCCAGGAGGCCAAATTCTTCTAATGGAAGGAGAGAAGTGTAAGGAGTGTGTTGCTATCTACAAACTCTGGTACAGCATGGAACATTGATGAAGAGCTCTGGGACAGTCCAGATTCAGCAAGGTGCAGATGCATGTTCAGAAGATCAGTTGCTTGTGGATTAGATTCCTTGCACCATGTGATGGGATGGTCACAAGAAAGCATTGATATCAGCAGAGGGTGTGTGAATCTACCATGATGTGACCTCCAGTCAGTGGATCGAGATGCTTTCATGGTGGGTGATTAAACGCTCATGATGTCAGGTTGAAGAAAGTCTGCTGTAGCCTTCAGTGTTTTGGAGTTCTCAGGAATTTCTTTCTTAGAACAAGGCTGTCTGCTGTGTTTTGACATTGTGATCCTTGCTTTAGCCAGCTCCATCTTTCCGTAGATATATACATGCATGGGCATTTCCATTTTGAAACATGCCAGGAGAAATCTCACTGGCTCTAGAGCAGGGTAGGTCTCAAGCATTGTTGCCTGATTGCTGCTGCAATCGTTGCATGCTTGATATGTCTGGTAGGATCAGTATGCTAACATAGGCAGGGCTTCTGTACCATATGACATAAGTTCCTTCTGTATACAGGGTCGAGATCTAGAGAGAAGAAAAAGTTCATTATTTCATTCAGCTCATGTTGTTCCCCTTTGTTCTTGTTAACATGTTCTGTGCATATGTTGAAAGATGTTACCATGTTTGTAGTAGTGATTTTCCTGATTATCAGTGGCATGATTGTCTGCTTGTATGTTGATCTATGGATTAGTTTTGGCACTTTGTAGCGATAACAATGTTGTCCTGCTGATGCCTTTGTCAGTCATGTATTTAGTTGACCTGTCAGTGTTTCTGCAAATCATTTACTTTTTGTGATACTAGCATGTCAGAGGTAACAGAAATACTTTAGGTTAGTGATACAGTTATTCTAATTAAGCATATTTTCTGGGATGCATATATATTAGAGAACTGAACGGGAGGAGGTGGTGTTTTAGGATTACAGGCACCCTGAAATCTGAAGTGCCCCTTTGATCATCTCTACTTTGGTGCTGGTGGGTTTCTGGATGTCCTCTCAGTGTCACTCCCAGAGTCCCAGGTAGCTGCGTTTGTTTGGCCTATGAATGTGCACATATTTTTGTTTCTTCAGTATCAGATTCATCTAGTGGTTTCTTGATGTTCTTTTAAAGTGGCGACTTAATTCTGAATTTCTTGTGTACATGCTATGATAAGTAGCATGTAGACTGCAATATTGGCTGTTAGAGAAGCGGTTGACTGTTGTATTGAAAATAATGTTTTTGGGATATCTTTTATTTTGTAAGTTAAATTTAGGGTGGTCATTATGTCTGATGCTACAGGCTAGTTGAAGTCCTGAAATTTGAGTGTCCTTAGTCTTGTGCTTGGATTCTGGTGGCACTCTCCACTCTGGTTATCTTTCCTGAAATGTGAGTGTCCTTAGTCTTGTGCTTGGATTCTGGTGGCACTCTCTACTCTGGTTATCTTTTGAGAAGAGATCCCAGGTAGCAGCACTTTGCCTTTTGTTTCTGTTTTCGTCCTTTATTGCCTTGCCAATCTTTGATAAACTCTGGTGTTGTGCTTGATTGTATGTGCAGGGCCTGTGATGTCATAGTTGTAATGGATGCAGTTTTGGCAGCTGTGTGAGTTCTGATCTCCAGGAATGCATGGTTGCCTGCATGGTAGAACTCTATGGGACTAAAACAGGGGAGGAAAGAATCTCGGAGTACAGATAGATGATATGGCGGTTATATGTTGCATTTACACATTCTGCCGTATGTATATGAATTATTTTGGGAGCTAATGGATTTGTATGTTACGGCTGGTTACCAGCTACACTTCCTATCTGCTTTGTTTGGAGAAGCATAGATTGCATCTTGACACGACTTGCTTTTTGTACCGGTGGCAAGCAGCAACAGGGTTGTATATGTCCTACAGTACCTCTGGATGGGTCTGCGGTCTGCCGCTGAGAGAGGGGCTTTGGAGTTGGACCAATTGCGCTGGAGATCCGAAGGAAATCCACCCCAGGTGCTCCTGAACCTGAAATATGCTGGTCTCGTGTTCTGCCGCTTTGGTTGCTCAGAGCTGGTATACTAACACTGATGTTTTGTTCGGCTGATGGTTTCTGTGGCTGATAAGCCGGCTGATGATGTTTTGTTGTATGAGTAAAATACTGTACTATGGTTCATAAGTCAGGCTGATAAGTTTAATGCTCTGATCTTCCAAATGGGGACAAACTAGGGGTGGTGCCAATTCGTGGTTCAGCTACTAGTTGAAGGTAGTACTTGGGATGCTTTGTTCTTAGCTTGTTACTTGTCCGTTTCTGCGCTTGGGATGATATCTGCACATCCATTGGACGGCAAACGTTTTTTGACTCGGCCTGATTGTTCATCAATCTATTTTTGAGGCCTTGTTTAGATTGAGGTTATGAATCATTATTTAATATTGTAGCACTTTCGTTTGTATTTGATAATTATTGTCCAATTATGGTCTAACTAGGTTCAAAAGATTCATCTCTTAATTTATAATCAAACTAATTATTTTTTTTTTATCTATATTTAATATTCTATACATATGTCTAAAGATTTAATGTGATGAGAGAGAGTGAAAAAACTTCTCTTTTAATGCTCTGATCTGATGATGAAGAGTCTGAGCTATTGTTCCTCTGCCGTCCGAACATGTCCACGATTCTTTCCTCTCCCGTCCGAACATGTCCACGACAAGAAACAGCTTGTCCCCATTCGATGGACCCAAGCACAAGGAGACGCACCACAACGCTCCAAAGGCCAAACCAGAGTTTTTCTCCGGTTTATTTACACATCCTCCTTGCCTTGGACTTGTCTTCCACCTGAACCCGCCTTGGATCCGTAACCAGGACACGGCCTTTAACGATCCACCCGTTTGTCAACCACCGTACCATATATGCCATCACGCGGCGGTGGCGGCAGCACGCAGCCGGCTGTGGTGGTGGTAGCCGTCGCGCAGCCGGCGAGGAGGAGGACGACGAGACGCCGACGCGCCAGCTTCCGCATGACCGCACTGCCTATGGTGCTGACGGCGCAGCTGCTGGCGGCTGCCGTGCTCGCGCTCACGCTCGTCTGGGTGCTGCACTTTCGTGGAGGCGTCTCATGGAAGCCGACATCCAAATCTCTCTTCGTCTATACGGCAATAATCCATCCATCGGTAATCGGTTGCTATGCTAACCAAGTGTCAAGCAATACTGTATGTGTTGTCAGAATACTATTGTTTGAATAGCTAGTGACGAGAAAATGAATGTCAGTACTTACTGATGGCATGTTTGGATCTATCCAGCTAAAGTTTAGGTAGCTATAATTTCGAAGCTAAACTTTAGTCAGCTAAAAGTTCTCCTGGTTAAACTTTAATTGGGGTGTTTGCTCCTTCAGCTAATAGACTCAGCTAAACTTTAGATGGGTTTAACTAGATTGAAGTAGCTAAACTTTAGCTGATCTTTTAGCTGTACCGTTTGAATCCTAGCAGCTAAATTTAGCCAGCTAAAGTTTAGTTAGTGAATCCAAACACGCCCTTACTAGTATTTAGATTTGCTGTGTATATGCATACTTTTTTCCATCCATAATTAATACTGTATAATACAGTACATCTCTGTAATGCATTGCACCATATATTCTAACAGGATTATTATTATATAATATAATCTGCGCACCCTTTTGTCAGGCACACCCTCTGTTCATGGTGATCGGCTTGATCATCTGCACCGGAGAAGGTAAACCAACAAACGCACGTCTTTACTGCCTGCAAAATGGAGCAATAACGTTGAGTTTGTGACTGATGCTCTCATGTATTATTAAAGATACGAAGGCACGCCAAATCGGCGGCCTCCCGAGGTGTCCATGTACGTTCTTTTTAGTTTGTGCGTTAGATCGAAATTCCACGACTCAGATGAAGCGCGTCACAGCCGGCCTTCCTCCGTACATTCGGCAATGGATAGATGAAGCAAGTGGATGCATTCAATGAAGTATGGCTTCCCTGGTGATCGTACGCGGCACGTAAATGGACGGTGACGCGTAGCAGGGGATGGTGGATTCTCGACATACATGGTCGGTGCCTAACTAGCATGGTGGTCGGCACGCATGCGAGTACGCGTGCATGCATGCTGCTGGGGCCTTGCTTGCTTTGCAGAGCTAGGCTCCACCATGGTCCTCTCATGTAAAATGGTGCTCCTTCCTCTTTCTCTCTCTCGTGTAAATGGCAGGCGGTAGCAACTCCGCTCCTCCCCTCCTCTCTCTCCTCTCCGCGCTCTCGCTCTCTCCCTCGCTCCTCGTCGCGACCGCCGAGGCTCCCCGCACCCTGTGCGCAGCGCAACGGCGTCCCCCGGCACGGCGCCATGGTGTGCCGTCCAATGCCGGTGGCCGCGGCCGCGTCCGAGCCCCTGCTCTCCCCCGACGCTGCCTCGTCCCGCCGGTCCGCGTGTGCTCGACGAAACCCTAGCTGCCTCTTCCTCGTCGTCGTCGGCGGCGGCGACGAAACTCGGCGCCTGGATCTAGCGGTACCTCACCCTCTTCCTCTCCTACCCCGACGCAGGTCGCCCCCGGAGCGGCGGCGGGCGTCCTCTTCTTCTCCTCCCCCGACGCTGGTGGCTCCGGAGCAGCGACGGGCGAGCCAGCCACGTCAGGCCCCTGCGTGGGCAGCGCACCGCTGTGGGTGGCCCCTGGAGCGACGGCCCCCAGCACGGTTGCCCCTTGCGCCACACCTGGGCAGGCGTGCGCCACCCACGCGGCAGGGCCATCGCCGGCAGTACGCCCGACCTGGATTCACGTCCGTGGGCCTGCGTCCTGTGTTTTCCTTCCTTCTCCTTTCTTCATCCGACTTGTGCCTTACCTGTGTCCGTAGAATCATATTATGAATCTGAACCGTATCTGCATGTGTCAATGGTTTACATACATTTCCATCTATCATTTGTTTGTTTTTTTTAAGCGAAACCATCTGTCATTTGTTCTTTCCGATACTTGGTATCTGTGCAGCTTGCGTTTAGAAGTGTTCACAAGGTGAATATTTCAGAAGTTTCTTTTTTCCGGGACATAAATTTGAGTTTCCTGATTGTGCTGTTATCTATGATAAAGGCATTGAGCATACTAGTTAGCATTGTTTAGTTGACTTGATATTTTTTATATTTGATTTGATATGTATTAGTACAATTCACATTTGGAAGACATGTCAGAGAAGTATATTTAGCTGAAATTGCACTTGAGCATGTCCTTTGTTCTCCAGATCATTTTTTCTTTTCCTATTCCTTTTCCTTGTTTCTGTTAAGCTCAATGCGCAATATTAATTTCACTGTTTGATCCCTTTCAGCGTCCTTCAAAAGACTTTTAAAGTTGGGATCAATACCTACAACCAGAGTGAGGTTGTTGCCATGGAGTGGCTGGTTCAGGAGGTCCTCAACTTCAAGTGTTTTGTCACAACAACTCACCATTTCCTATGGTACCACGAACTTCCTGCTTTCTTATGTATTCAGTTGAAAATAAAGTAATGAGAGGCTAACACCATTCTGTTCCAATGTTGCAGGTTCTATCTGAAGGCTGCAAATGCTGATGACAGGGTAGCGGACCTGGCAAACTACCTGGCCTTCCTCTCACTTCAGAACCATAAGCAGCTCTCATTCTGGCCCTCGACTGTGGCAGCCGCAGTGGTAGCCCTTGCTTGCCTTGCCACAGGCAAGGAGTCCTCATGCCATTTGGTGATGGAGGTGAACACCCAAGTCCTCCATTTCCAGCTATAAATTTCGTTACATCTGTTATTGTTTAGAAGTTGGTAGGCATATATGAATCAAAGTATGAACTGTAACTACCAGAAGCTCAAGTCAGTTAGCTTCAAAACAGATACCAGACTCCAAATTTACATGCTCAGATTCTAGTTAGACTGGAAATGCCTAATGAGTAGCTCTTTACATATATGCAGACTCACATGAGGACGCAGGACGATGACCTGCCAGAATGCCTAATGGTACACTTCTCCTCTTCTTTTTCCTATTTTGTTTTTAGAAAGACACTGGATGCCATGAATCATGATTCATGCATGCTACAGTTGTAGGGCCGCTAACCTTACATTCATTATCCTATGCAATTTGTTTCATGCAGAGCCTCGAGTGGCTGCTCAACTACGTCCCGTGATTCCCAGAGCTCCCAGGTGATAGCAGTGTTTCACATTTTTTCTGTATGGGGACATGAATTGACAAATTGCTCAGTAGGCATTAGTCTGCCCTGTAGAGTGTAGATAAGATAATAGCCAAGGCAGCACGAAACGTAGCTTGTGGACTTTGATTATGCAGCTTTCTGATTCGGAGCACGACAAAGGACGAGATTTTTGGTCTTGAGCTATCGGCCTTTAGGGACTACTGAACTGCTGAATTCGGGCATGTCTATCTTTACATCGTTTATTCGCTCTTTAGGACAGCTAATACAGCTAAGGCTGGGCGTTGTTGTACTCGTTGATCTATTTGTTTAACCAATGTATGGCTGATGGATGATATACCACTGAAATCTATTGTTCGTGTGTGACATGGAGGCATGATCTTGTGATCCTGGAAGATGCTCACGTATCAGGTTTCTGTGGTTTCTGGTGAACAGAATACTATCCTCAGACCCGTCAGGTTGCCTGCCAAAGTTTCGTTTCAGTTAACTGCAGATCAGAAAAGGGGATCGAACACCGTTACTTGGATCCACCAGGACTTCAGTCTTCCGACTCTGATCATCTTTGTTCTTTGGCCAAGTGGTGCCACCACCACCTGCAAGCAGACTTGGTCTCTATCCGGGGGATTTCTCTAGCCGGAGTCGGATGACTTGACTGGAAGGAGGCGATCGATTTCACTTTCAGGTGTGGGGAGTGGGGACTGGGGAGGGGACCCGTGGCTGCGGCTACCTTTTTATTAGGATAGGGGCCGTGGGAGCTCCATCTTGCACGCCTTAAATGAGGAAAACGAAAGGCAAGGCATGCCATTTGCAACCATCATTCCGTTCCGTGCATCAACTTGTGCGTTCATGCATGTTACCCGAATGGTTTGGAGGCGCCTGCAGAAGGCGTGCATCTCCCCTTTCACCCCACTTGCGTCTTGCGATTTCGGGAATCCGTCTGCCTTTCGTGCTGAGGATCGAGGAATGGCTACGGAGCGCACTATAGATTAGACAGGGCTGGCCGTTGTCGCGTCGGGGGAAAATGACGAGAGGAGATGGTGAATGAGTGGAGCTGCCACAACTTCAATGCGTGTGTCGGCCTGTTCGCTGGTTGGTTTCTGGGCTGATAAGCCTAGCTGGTGCTGGTTTGTTGTGAGAGAAAAACACTGTTGACTGGCTGATAAGCCCTGACTGAAACCAACGAGCGAATAGGCCCATGCTACAGCACACTTTGTATTGAGACCAGTGTGGTGTGGATCGAGCTCAGTCAGATTCCACAACGAGTCTAGGGCATTGCTCAGGCTGATCTCCGTACATGTGAAAGCCGATATTATCAGTAACGACGCATTGGGGATTCAATTAGTACTTGACAATCCGGTGGTTCCCATAAAAAAAATCGCAACAGTGTGGTCTGGATCTGGCTGCCTCTTCCTTGCTGTCGGCGGCGGCGGCGACGAAACTCGGCGTCTGGATCTGACGAAATCTATTGTCAGTGTCCTAGAGTCGGAGGGAGGCGACAGGTGAGGCCGCGAGTACCTGGAGGCCGGTCACCGATGGGTGGTGGCGCGGGCGCGCTGGTGGAGCCGCGGAGGACGATGACCCAGAGGTCGGTGTGAGCGGTGGCGGAGGCCGGTGCAGTGAACTCGGTGACGGTCTCGGTGGTGGTCGCGGTGGCGGCGTGGTCTTGGTCACCGTCGCCGACTCTCCTTATCCCATCCGTGTCCTTCCACCTCGATTCGGGCACGGTAGGAGAGAACTGGAAGCTGAATCCTGGAAAGGATGTCCTGCTCATTTTCTTGGTGGGCCTTTGTTTATGGGCTTTAAAACTATATGAGATATAATGTGCTATTGGACCAATGGCTAGGGCTGGTCCCTATGGGCCTTAGGCCCAGAAACGGCCTGCATCGTCGCGACTTGCCTCTAAATCCAGTCCAAGATACGCCAGCTACCTTGGCGGTCACTCCACCGTTCAGCAGGTACGAGCAGCGCAGGCGAGGGTAGCGCATATGACGTTGCTGGTGGCGTTGCGGCTACGCTAGCAATGGTGGCATCGGCGACGTTGCTGAGACTGGCCGCCCCTTGGGGCCAAACGGGGAGAGAAGCGGTGCGCTGCTGCTAGAGTGACCCGTGGTAGCGGATGTGCGAGACACCCTCCAATTAAATTTACTATCAACCTGATGATATTTGTTGTCCACATTCATAATTTCATGTCCACGTTTGGACAACCTTAAATTTGTTTCTTTCTTTGAGAGTTGCATTTTCTTTGCAATGGGGTGAGTATTATGCGAGTCCCTGCTTGTGTTTCTAAATAAGGAAAACATGGTCTTACCCACGCACCATTGTACTTGCATGACACACCGGATTGAGCCGCGTAAGCACGACAAAGTGGCGTGACAACTTTCCGTGTCTTGTACTTGCATGACACACAAACATAGAAAGGGATGGGCCCCACTTTTGTGTAAATCACGGAGGGGGAAGGGTTCCCCTGGTTACAGGATGTTGGTAGATTTTTCTTTATTTTCTTACATTATGTGTTTATTTGTTGAATTTAAAAAAATCCAATAAATCATTGGCTCAGATTGCTTTGAAGTATTACCTCTTACTAGGTAATGGGTGTAGTGTACCATAGCATTGCCCACTGAAATCTATTCTCATGTTTTAATATTTGAGCAAAGAAGGCCACTCATGGATCCACGGCAACATAGAAGTAAGCTGTCTCTCTCCATCGTTAGCTTGATCCATCAGATCCTAGCAACTATGCATTGTGCTGCTCCGTCCCTTCACAAACCATTTAGTGGGACATCAAAAATTAGAGCTTCGCTGGTAACATAGGCATGATAAGTATCAATAACTCATCATCAGCTACAATGTTTGTACATCTATTGCACTCCAAATAGCGTGTCTCAAGCGACTATCCTGATGTGTGCCCATCTGCTTATGAAAACCTGGGGTTGGTGACGACTGGCGGGTGCCTTCAAAGTTAACAATGTCCCGTACCTGCAGGTTGGCCAAAGGAGTGCGTATTGTAGTGGATCCATGTAACATCCCAGATGTTAAAAAGTAATTAAGAAGATGATCATGTTATCATTATGCATAACCATCATGCATCAACTCATGAATGTATTTTATGTTTATATTATAGTATGCAAATGTTATTTTATGGAGTGTTTTATATATTACCTGAAATAATGTTAATAATAATAATTATGAAACTTTGTGAATTTTGATGTGGGAATCTATTAAACAATTTTCACAAATAAAAGTTGGACAACTTTTGTTTCATTGGTAGGGTTTGAATCAAGTTTGAAATCTTGGTTGTAATTTGAATTTCCGAAAACCCTAATTTTCAGTGATTAGTTTCACCCGAAAACCCATTTCAAAATCTAAGCATATTTTGGGGTTGAGCCTAAAATCAAAAGTGTAGAGCTTATCGAGTTGTACAAAGTTGGTTTTTGGAGTTTTCAAAGTTGTTTTATAAAATTTGAAGTAATTTGAAAATGCGTAATTCTTTAAATGTTCCTTTTTTAATTCAAATTTGCATTTCAAAATGTAGACCGAATTAGGGGGTGGTTATAAAGGCAAAGTTGTAGAACTTTGGATTTTGAACAACTTTTATTTTTGGAGATTTTTGAGTTGTTACATAAATTTGGGAGTAATTGGGATTTTAAAACGAATGACGATTTGGTAATTTTGGTGAACAGTAGACACCGAAGCCACCTCATCGCCGGCGGCCTTCTTCTCGGTTCTAGGCGCGCGTGTGGCCGTCCTCAGCTTTGTGCTGGCGCGGGGAAGGCTCTTTCGTGGCTTCTTCTTGCTTCCTGGCCGCCCTTTATAGCCAGAGCATCGCCGCCATTCTTCTTTTCTCTTCTCTCTGCTTTTCCAGTCGCCACCGCCGCTGCTCCGTCGAGCTCGCATCACCTCCTCAGCGCAAACCAGCCTCGGCAAAGCATCGTCTGAGCTTCGCCTGTTCCTTGCGCACCCAGTAGACCAACCCTTGAAGCTTGACTCCGCCAGGGAACCCATTGTGCGCGCCTTTCTTCCCCGCGGCCGGCAACCTCACCGTGGTGTGCGCGTCGCCGTGGCCAGCGCTCCACGGTGCGTCTTTGTCATTGCTCTGCGTAGCTCCAGCTTCGCCATGTTGCCGTGGTGCTTTGTGCCCAGTTGATTGATCATTTCACCCATCGCAGCCACCGGAACATCGCCGTCGTCGTTGCTCGCACCGCCGTGGTCGCTGTGACCGTCGACCCGCCTCTCCGTTGTTCCTCCGGCTCGTCCATCGCCTTCAACGTGTTCGGGGTGAGCTCTTGATTCTTCCCAAGTTGTTTGTTTCACCGCTACCGGTCTCCTATCGCCGGCGTAACGCAGCCATGCAGTCGTGGCCGCCATGGCCGGCGTAGTGCTCGGTCCAGTCCATAATTGGTCTCGCTTGTGTCACAAATCGATGCGCCGTGATGTAGTGATCCATGTTAGTACCTTGGTCGTCGCCGGTGACCTCGCCGTCGGCGAGATTTCGCCGGTCAAAGCCGCTGTCGCCGTGGTCAGCGCGGGAGGTAGGGGATGACATGTGGGGTCGGGTTGTCAGTGACTCAGTGTTTCAAAATGGAATTTTCCTTTTTTAGATTTGAATGAATAGTGATGTGATTTGTTATTTTTGTGTAGATTTATTTAGAGCTCCAAAAATTATGAAAATTTTTGTGTGACCTATCTGTGATGTATATTATTTAGGAAAAATATAAAATGTTGTTTTTAGTACTTTTTGAATGTGATAAAAATTGCTTAATGAATTAATAAATGAGTTTCCATAATTTTTCTAAACTTAATTAATTATCTAAAAATTATGAAAATTGTTTTGCCTCTTAGTTATCATGTGATGAACCTTTACAAAAATTTTGAGCTCAATTGAAACAATTTGATTTATTTCATAATTTTTAATTAAATAATTAATTCATAAAAGCCAATAGTAACCTTTAATGATTTAGGTTTTGATTGAATTTTGGATTGAGTGATGACCTTGGGTCATTAGTTGATAATGATCCTTGGCAATGGAATTAAGTGTTACGAAAAAGGTTTAGTTAGTTTGACTTGTAATTGTACCGCGAAGGAAAGTTGTATTCAAATTGTTAATTTTGCATCTATCATCGAGCATCATGTTTTATATCTCGCATCATGTTAAACATGACATTGTTATTACGTGTAGTGAACGAAGGTGAGAACGTAGTAGTTAATCAAGTTGTGGAAGAAGTTAATCCGTCTGTGGAGGTTGGAATTGAGATTGGTGGAACGACTCCGGAACCTAACTTTTCCGTCAACGAAGGTAAGCCCCGGATGCATTTAAACCTTCCTTGTGATTTGCAAATTGATTTCGCTTTTGCTTTTCTTTACTGTATTAAGTGATTAGTAGTTAAGTGAAAACCTAATTGGTGCATTACCAACCTTGTTTTTCCATATCTACCTTGTTACCAGTTTTAATTCGTATATGCCTAGTTATGCTTAGCTATGCTTAGAACGATGAAAGTCGGGTGATTACCTATCACCTGCAAGTTTTAAATGGATCTTTGGTTACTTATGTTATCATGTGATATGAGCATGCAGAGTAATAAATTTAGACCGGGACGGACTCGGTGTGTGAGAGCCACAAGACATGGAGGTCTTGTGAGCGGGTTCTTTCTGCCTGTGTCGATTAAGGTCCGTCCGTTGTTGAATTGCATGAGGTGAGACTTAGTAGTACTAACCACATACTCCGGTAAGCCTTAACTTGGTGATTCTATTACGAGAATGGCTACTCGCGCATTGGGAGTGGAGAGATGAGCGAGAATAGCGTGTACCCACGTGACAATGGGCTGGAATTGGTGGAGTACTGTATTCTCGGGTGGCGCGGACCTGTTCTTATTTTAGAGGACCTGAGGGTAGGTTGGTATATGTAGGTCGGGGACCTGCATATGTCGTGTGGTCTGGAATTCCCAGCTGGGTTTAATCGGTTCGAATCGTCGTTGCTCCTCGATTATGGAGACTTAACTCACTGTTCATCATCGTAGTAAATAAATAAAACTTGAGCTGGTTTTTGAGGAAGAAGTTGATATGAAGTTCATGATCTCATTACGGATCATGGTAGATTCATATGTGGTTCTTATGAAGTTTTATACGTTGAAGTAAAGAATTTTGTTAAAGAACTTTTACGCAAAAGAACTTTGATTATTGTTAAAGCCATACCTTGAATCCTTGAGCCTGCATTCCTGAGTTCTATCAGTTTTTATTTTCGGTTAAGTCTTGTTGAGTACTTTTGTACTCAGGGTTCGTTGACCCTTGTTGCAGGTGAGGCTCATGAGTAGGTCTGCTTTGGACCATGCTGCATGACTGTTGTTCAATGCGATGACGATAAGTAAATACGTGGCCCTTGGGCAGGGCAATCTAATTGTGTGTTTTGTATTATGTTATAATGCCCCTCCACTACTACGTTTTGTAATAATTATCGAACTTAGTTTGTAAGGTTTGAAACTACTGTTTTGTAAACTAAGTTATTGTAAGACTTCCGCTATTTTACTCTGATGTAGATATTTGAATAAATGTTGTAATACTACAATGACTCTGTAATGGGATCCTGCTCGGAAATCATGGATGATTCGGGGTTCCCCGATGACACCCGACAGTCTTCTTAAGTTACCAGAAAAATATGCATAGTCGTCAGAGGTCGTTGGACAGTGACAGATGCATGTGGGTCCTATAATTTAGGAGGTTCTGCCACAATCCATTGCATCCATGCGAGCTGTTCTTATCAGCTCTAGACTTTAATGACATGTGATTCACCAATGGACTAAGCAATGCAAAATTCCAGAAAATTAATCAAAATTGAAGCTACCGATCTCAATACCCAAGCATGAGATGCATGTGCCAGGAAGTCAGCTCTTACCAGGTTTGCACATGGTGTGTGGTTGTGGATATCACCAACAGTTGTCCCAAGCTACTATCCGGTGTTGTGGGGATAGTTAATGTAGATAAGACGTTGACTGTTGGTAGTAATTACCTAGAAGCTAGAGGCAGAGAATCCTAGACAAACCAAGACCATATTAGTGTTAGCCCACCTGTTGATCATTCAATTAGATACTAAATGCAGTGATGGAATTAGATGTCAAAGGGATCAGAAATTAGGCGATTTTTTTGACGGACAAAAGCAAAAAGTAATCAATAAATGGCACAAAGTCCTGTGGTGTTTATCATCTTGCAGGCAACCTTAAAGTCCTAATATAATTCCCATGTTGCTTCTATCGCCTGAAACATAGGTACACGACAATAACTGCCATGAGGCGTTGCACGCCTGTCATCTCAGCAAGTGGACGCATTCCCCTGATGATTGTACGCGGCACGCAAATGGACGGTGACGCGTAGCAGGGGACGGTGGATTCTCGGCATGCATGGTCGGTACCTAATTAGCATGGTGGTCGGCACGCATGCGAGTACGCGTGCGTGCATGCTGCTGGGGCCTTGCTTGCTTTGCATGTATGCATGAGCTATCTGTTTGTGTGTGCGGGTGCACTGCTGACACTTGGTCTCTCTCTCCGCGCGGCGGCATTTTCCTCTATAGAACAACAGTGGTTATGAGTGTGTGCTCAAAAAACGGTGGTTACGAGTGCTTGTCTGCTTGCTGCAGCATCTGCCTCTGCTGCAGTATGGGTGCATGCAGCATGGTCGGCAAGGTGGTCAGGTGCATGTTGCTTTGTGCAGAGACTCGTGGCCATCACATCACGTCAGCTCACTTGGTCTCTCTCTCCACGTGGCGGCATTTTTCTCTATAGAACAACAGTGGTTATGAGTGTGTGCTTAAAAACCGGTGGTTACGAGTAGCATGCAAACTGGTAAGACAAGGGGACAAAAACAGATCTAGGCTGAAACTGGACTTCCCTTGTTCATTTGCCTCCTTTGACCAAGATTCCTCCTCCAAATCTCACATGCAGTGAAAAATTATGCAAGGGAAGGAGGGTTGAATAGAGGTAAAACGAGGAAGGGGGCCCGGAGCCAACATGCGAGCGAACAACTATGGCGTGTCACGGTATGAGATTTCAAAGTTCAGACCGTGAATCCAGATATAAAGTGACTACCAAAATGAAATCACATGCAGCTGTGATGGCGTACAGGATCATGCTGGGCCCGAGGGCAGCCAAGAAGGCGGTGCACCTGCTGCTACATCTCGTAGCCCTCGCCTTCGCCGCCGTCGGCCTGTACGCCGCCTTCAAGTTCCACCATGACAACGGCCTCCCTGATATCCACTCCCTGCATTCTTGGTTCGGGATTGCCACCATAGCGCTCTATGCTCTTCAGGTCAGTCAAGTATAACCAAGGACTTTTTTCTTTGCTGTGAGCCCAATTTGTAGCCCACGTATAGGCTGCAATCACAAGTTACTCATTCTGGCCCACCATGGCCCATGACCCTGTTATGCATGGGCCCCATCCCACCCACCCCTGTCCCTCTTTTCTTCTCTCGAAAGAAGGAAAAGTCCTCTACATTATGCACGAGATCCGATTTTCCTCCATTTATAAAACCGTCTATTTGCCTTCTTTTAACTTTTTTAAAACCATTTGTTTTCGATTTCAATGACGTTTTAATCTATTGGATGCCACGTCAAACACGAGAGAGGTAAATTAAGCTATAGGGATAGTTCAATAAGGTCAAATAGACTTTACCAAAAAATTTATATTAAATATATTTTTAAAATATATCCAAATATTTTTCTTGGAAGAGCTAGGTAGATAAAACCTAAAATTTTGTTTACAACCTTATAAAATTCATAGAAAATTTATTTATCTCAAAAAAATATGAAACCGGTTTTGAAATTTTTTAAAATCATGCTTTGTATTCTAGTTCCTATGCCCAAGTTATTTGAATCTTTCTAATGCCCTTGTGGTGTTTATTTGCTAGTAGATGTCTTGTTATCTATTATAATTAGTTGACATTGATGACCGAGACTATGTAGAAGGAGAAGTGACTTCAACGACAACACAAGGGTCATATAATGACCACATATTTGATTATATTTAGTATGAACACAAGTGTCACTGGATAAGAGCTAGGCACAGTGAGTAGTGACCAAAATACCATGTTCTTTTCAAATGGCCTATTCACTACTACAGAAATTGACGCTAGGCACAGTGCTCTTTTCAAAATACAATCTTATTATATTGTGTTGACTCTAACGCCAACTCAACTCCTATTTCGGCAGTCAGAAACAATTTTGCAGATAGATAAGATTAGTGTAGCACAACACATTTTCTGTGCACCGCTATCACAACATGTTGTCTATGCTAACATAGTACACGGTTATAGATAGGATCAAGTGATACTTGTGTTCATACTAAATAGGATCAAATATGAGATGGTTATATGACGCTTGTGCTGTCGTCGAAGTGATTTGTCCTTTTATGTTGTCGAACAATTATGGTAGATAACAAAATAAATACTAAAAAAGAACCATATAAGATTAATGTAACTCCAAGGTACGCACTTGAACATAGACCATGATTTTAGGAAAAATCTGAAAATGGTTTCATATTTCCCCGAGCTAAAACAATTTTTTATGAATTTTGTAAGTTTAAATGAGATAGGATGTTTTAATTGTATAGCTTTTCCAAAAAAAAGGATAAGTGTCTAGAAAATATTTGTATAACTTTTTTTTGAAGGGAAGGGTGAATTATATTAAAACTCGGCATAGTATATCCCTAAATCTTCATATGAAAAAATTTGAATAATGATAAAGTATTTTACCGGATTCTTTCATCGTCTTCTTCCATAGTGTTTTTTCTCGATGCAGCTAATGCTCTAGATGAAGAAAACCTTGTTGAAGACCAAAGCCAGAGTGGAGTCCTTATACCGAATTCAGCGATCAACCCCGAAACATTGGACATGCATACAATACAAGATCCAACATTCCGAAACTAGTCCAAAACACATCTAAATCGGTAGAGGAATATCAAAGGTATACTCATAGGATGTTGATTCATCACGTCTAATCCTTGATTTCCTTTCCGCGACCATCGACAATGAGATCGATGACTCGGAGTAATTGTCCTTGTTGGAAGAGCCCAGGAGAACCCCCATGTAGATAATGGCCACAGTTGACCGTCTGTCAATGAAATCGACGCTGGCAACGGCGACCTCGGCGTAGTATCACTGAAGTCATCGTAGGTAACAAGATCTTGACTGAAAACCATCCGATTTCACCGGTATATTTATTTGGACTAAACCCTAAGCAAACTAAATTTTAAAACTGCATAAAAGAGATGGGTCCCTTCTCCTTGCCACTAGCAGAGTCGCCGGAGAAGAAGGAGAGAGGCCCTAGGCGAGATAGAATGCAATTTTTGTATCAAAAAATACTAAATGACAAAGATGACGTGGTGCAATAAAAAAAAGACCCTTGCAGCTTCTACTATCAAGCACCATCTTCTACTTTGAACACAACTCATGCTATTTGTACTTAGTGACCTAATGCTTGCATGAACATAGCTCGGCAAGCTTATTGTTTTTGGGTAATTATGAACTTCACATTTTTGATAGAGTTTTGAGTCAGAGTGTGTACATGGGTTTTTTGTCCGGTTGACCTCAGCAGGTATCGTTGTATCTATCGGTCATTTCTCTAATGATATTATGAGCAGTGTTGAGTACTCACCATCTTGTACTTGATATTCCTGTTAACATGTATGGAAAGTGACACAAAAACTTTTATAGGTTTCACTCATGCATCTCTGGCCTGCTTATGTGCACAAGTATATTTAAGGTTTTTATTATTGCTATCGCTACCCTTCTCTGTCCATCTATGTGCAATATGGAGAGATCTAGAAATCACACTTTCATTAGCTAGCAAGCACAGCAAATCAATTGCTTGATGACACCGCAACTTCACAGAATGATTGTTCAATCTTCTATTTCCTCTTGATATTACCCAAGATAAAACCGGCAATTCAACACCTCTGCGATAATTAAGGTCCAAATATGGCACCTTTTATGATAATAATTAACGGTATGCTTGGACACTAAGTTCCAAGATTAGAGTTCACTGGATAGTTTTGTTTTTTTTAAGAAGAAGCATTCGAATCTCAGAATAATTTACTACTACATGAATAACAAATACACTCAAAGTGAGAAATAAAATCAAATTGAGCTAACTCAACTCAGGCCCACACGCCCCAGAACTTGCGGCATCATCCTTGATCAGCCGTACATCATCCTTAATCACATACCAAAGGAGCACAAATTTAGCCATCTCAATAATGATCTGCCATGGGAGTCCGTCCCATCGCTCCTGTCCGGACGCGGCTCCACAGGAGCGGGCTCCATCTCTCTCGAAAAAAAAAAAACAAATCCCCACTCATTCATCTGCTTATCTGCCTGGCGCCCCAAGCAGCCTGGCTGCTCATCTGTTCGACCCATTCCCCCGCGCTCATCGGGCTGCCGCGCCATGTCCTTCCCCCCCCATCGCCGGCCGTGCCACACGCCTATCCTAATCACCTACGCCGCTCGCTTGTAACATCCTCGGTGTTACACCCTACACCCTAAATCATTTACTAAAACATGTCATGAGCATCATGTTTATGTGTTAATGCATGTGATAAAGTGTGTAGATCAATTTCTTATAACTTAAAATGATCAATAAAAATGCTAAATGAAAGTTGATTCAATAGCTCATGTATATCAAGTAGGGTTGAAAATCAATTTTTATTAAGCAAAAATACTATAGAACATGTGTGTGATACTTAAATAAAGTTTGAAGTACAAACTTTATAGATGGCAGTGAAATACTTGCTGTCAAAAAATAATATTACTAGCTAATATTTCTACTAGCCTAGAAATTGCAAATTGAAATCAAGTTCAACTCAAAAACTTAGAAAAATTCCAAGTGGTCAACAACTAGACTTTGCTATGTTTAGCAAATTATTTTTGAGAGATTGGGTTAAGGGGTGGTGTAATGTTATAGCTCGATTTGGTAGTCTCATATGCCCTCTTAAGCATGGTGAAGATGGTTTGGCTCCTGAAGCAACCGTTTAGTCGTTTTGGACGCTTTAAAATTCATGCACGACACAGCCTCGGGATGGTTGGCGCCGTGCGCGCGGTCATCGTGCGGCTACCCCACACCGCGCACATGGCCACGTCCCGCGTGGTTACCCCGTGCCGCTACGCTGGGTCGGTCGAGCCACCTGGGCTTGGCCGAGGCCGGCCGCAGCGAGCCGCTGGCCTCGCGCCCTGCTGCCCTGCCTTACGCTGTTGCCATTGGTGCCGCTATGGCCATGCCGCGCTGCCGTCGCCTTGCCATCGCCACCGCAGGTTGCTGTCGATGTGGAGAAGTCGCCCTACTTCATCTCTAGTCTTCTAATCACTGCCCAGCGTTGCGCGTCGGTCCGTAGGTGAGCATCGACCCCCTAGCTAGGTCTGCGCAGGTCCTAGTTGGCCAGCGTAGCAGCTCCGTGCCGACCACCGCCGCGCTGGCGAGCACAAGGTCTTAGAGGACCTTCCTGATGCGAAGATGAGTCTCTTTGGGGGGCCTTCGTGCATAATCGCTGACTAAAGGAATAGGGTGCATAGTGGTCTTGTTAATAGTAGAAAGCGTGGGGGCTTTTCTGCTAAAACGCCAGCGCGCGCTGGCTTCTCCGCTGTGGGCCAGCCTCACGTGGGCCACGCAGGAGGTTTCATTTTTCTTTTCCTAAGGAATTAGAAATAGTTTTCTAATTTAATTTTTGACCTGATCTTTGGTAAATCATATAAAATCACGTAGGTATCCAAATATTATAAAACAAATTTTGTTAGGTTCCTAAAATTGTGCTCTATTTGTTAGCGTATTTAGTTCATATATAGTACATATTGATACTAGGAGCTATTAAATCATTTGAAAATGTTTAATATTGTTAGGATAATTATTGTAGGATTTTTTGTGGTAAAATTAGTGATAGTTTTAGTCCTAAAATTTTTATAGTAGTATCATTGTATTATTATGTGCTCACTGTAATTTTTGTAGCCTTAGAATAGACTAAGCATTAGGGTAGTTAAATGCTCTTGTTTCAATATACATTAAATCTGTAAGGAAAATGGACCCTAGGCCCATTTACTTTGGATTTTGGTGTTTTATGACCAACACAACCAAATTGGACTACTGAATTTGCAAGTAATTGTTTTATAGTTCAATAGGGTGCAAACATAACTTGGACGAAGGCGACATGATGATCCAATGATCAACACCTTAAGCAAGACCCTAGTAGCACAAGAGAGGATCCAAGATATCAAGCAAAGTCCAAGCACGAAGATAGGAACCAAGCCGGACGCAAGATTGCGAAGAAATGAGCTCCACAGAGGTGACCGGACGTGGCTCTATGAGGACCGGACACGTTCGATCAGTTGTTCGGCAACAGCAGGCGTTAGCAGCAGTGACCGAGACGCTGAGCGAGGTAGTGACCGGACGCACGGATTTCACTGTTCGTCATCGCGGCAAGAACTCAGTGAGGACCGGATGCAGCGGCACTGGATGACCGAACGCACAAAGTGCAGCGTCCGATCATGTCTAGAGAGGTTCCAGAGCGGCGCAAATGCGACCGGACGCGTCCGGTCGATGATGACCGGACTCGGCAGTGCGTCTGATCTCTACGCGCGCGCTCAATGGTCGAGACGACTGGATGTGTCCGGTCAGGATGACAGCAGCGTTCGGTCAGTTGTAGAAAGCTAGGTTTCACCCTCAACAACTACTTTCTCTATGTGGCTTATAATTAGACCCCCAACCGGCCATTTGAGAGGGGAGAGCTGAGGAAACATACCAAGGGTGTTGGTATACCATTTTAGTGATCTCCACTTGCATAGTGCTTAGTGATTCATTAGGTGATTAGCGTAGGTGCTTTGCGAAGTGCTTAGGTTAATTAGACCACCGCTTATGCGCTTGCTCTAGGTTTAGGCCTAGTGTGTAGTGAGATTTGCACACCTCTTACCACTCGATGCTTACGCGCACCATTGTTGTACATCGGAGGGGCTTGTAGTCTTGCAAGATCACACCAACCGCATTTGTGGTGTGGCCGCCACCATGTACCGAAGGGAACAAGACCCGCGGCGGTTCGGCCGGAAGCTTGATAGTGAAGACAGCGGGAAGCGGTCCAGGAGAGGCTTACCGGAAGGCACACCGAAGATCCCACTTGCGCGTGCGGAAGGCCCGGGGCTATCCACAGAGTTACCCGACCGGGAGTTTGGCCCTTGCGAGGGGCTCCGACGAGGACTAGGGGAAGCTTGTGCGCTTCTCGATACCTCGGTAAAAAAAATGGAGTCGTCGATGGGAGTTTGCATATCTCTACCTTACTCTTTAGCTTTTGCATTTACATTGCAATCTTGGTTTGTGCTTTACTTTCCTAGCTTAGTGATAGGCTAGTTGATAAGTTTGAAACCTAGGTTGCATAACTCCTTTTTGCAGTAGAGATAGCAACACACCTAGCAAAACCGTAGTTGCACATCTAGATAGATTACTTTCTTGCATAGGTTTTGACTAGGTGGAATTAGAGGCCATAGTTTAGAGTTAGAATTTTAAGTTGCCTAATTCACCCCCCTTAGGCGTCATGGTCCCTTATAAGTGGTATCAGAGCCGGTTGGCTCAATTTGGACCTTTGGCTTCACCGCCATTGAGTCGACGCTATTTAGAGTGGTTGGGATGGATACCTCTAGGCCTCCGCACTTTGACGGCACTAACTTCCCCCTACTATAAAGCTAGAATGGCTTGTCACCTTGAAGCGGTAGATTTGGGTGTTTGGAGAGTCACTTGTGATGGGATGAAACCCATTAAGAATCCCGATAAACCCATAAAGAGTGAAGAAAAAGAAATTCATTTCAATGCTAGAGCTAAAAATTGCTTGTTTGAATCTTTTAGCATGGATGTGTTTAACCAAGTGTTCACTTTAATTATGACACATGAAATTTGGTTAAAACTCCAAGAGCTCCATGATGGCACAACTAATGTCCGTGAGCAAAAACATTGTCTAGCTAAACAAAATTATGATTCCTTTAAAATGAATGATGATGAGCTTGTTCGTGATATGTATTCTTGTTTGAATCTAATTATCAATGAGATCCATTCAATAGGATTAACGAAGCTAGATGATGTGGACATCGTGAGGAAGATCATCTCCGTGCTACCACAAAAGAAATATACAAGGATCATCACCATCCTTCACAATATGGAGGACTTGAGCACCATGACCCCGGCCATAGTCATTGATAAGATAGTGGCATTTGAAATATCACAGAAGATGGGTCAAGAAGAAGTCTCATCATCAAGCAAAAGAAAAGCTCTCGCATGTAGTGAGAAAAAGAAGATGAAGGGCAAGCAAGTTGAGACAAGCTCAAGCTCAAGCTCCTCAAGTGAAGATGAAGAAGAAGATGAGGATGATGATGATGATGATGAGGAGGATTCAAGTGATGATGATCAATCTTCCACCTCCACCTCCGATCTTAATGAAAAATCAATCAAACTTATCAACAAGGTAGAGAAGATGATCCAAAGGCTAAATGTCAAGGGTGTGCCCATCCAAATTCAAGATTTCATCTTCACAAATCAAAGAAATGAGCAAAGAAAGAAATGATGCTATGGATGCGGCGAGTTGGGGCACTTTGTGGAAGTTTGTCCAAACAAGTCCACACCCAAGACAAAGAAGAAGGCGTGCAAGGACAAAGCCCTCACATCAATAAGGTCATGGGATGATTCTTCAAGTGAAGAAGAAGACCATCACAACAGGCGAAGCCATAAGGACTCATCATCAAGCTCTTCTCGTGTGTGCCTTATGGCATAAGGTAACGAAAGCTCATCCTCTAGTGAGAGTGATAGTGATACTGAAATGCCTTCTCTTAATGAACTTGTGCAAGAAAATCTTAAATATGATAAGGCTTGCACTAGCCAACAAAAGAAGCTAAAAATGTTGCAAGAAAAGCTAGATAGTTCATAAGAAGCATATAAAACCTTGCTTGAACAATATGAGACATTTGCTAATCTCAATATTGAACTATCTACTAAAATTAAGCAACTTGAGGCTAGTGCAACAACAAATGCATGCACAATCAAAGATGAGCAACTTGTAAAGAAAAATGAAAAATTAAAAGAAAAATGAGCTAGCTCACAAGATGCTTATAAAAGTTTGCTTGCTAAAATGGAAACCATGTACAAACATTGTGATGAGCTAACTAATAAAGTTGCTAATCTTGAAGCCATTGGTACAACCCTCACCAAGGCACCTAAAAAGAAAAGTTCTATCTTTGATATGCCTAAAAAGGATGCTTCTACTTCTTGCAATGATTTATGTTTAGACTCACCCTTGTGCAACCAAGTTTGTGTTGAGAAAGTTATTGTAGATACATGCACACAAGAGGTCGCAATGGAGAATGAGCAACTCAAGCTAGAAGTGTCTCGCCTTACCAAGGACTTGACTCAAGTAAAAGGCAAAACCGAGCAAGCCCAACATCATCAAGATAACACTGTTAAGGGAGTGAAGAAGCTTGATGAAGGACAAATCATGGTTTGCTACATGTGCCACAAGGAAGGCCACAAGTCCTATGAGTGCAAGGTAAAGAATGGGGGAGGAGCTAAGAAGAAAGAGAAAAACTAAAAAGGAAACAATCAAACTCTCCAACACCTACACCAACAAGGTGGACAAAAAGGCCTCCACACCTTATCTCTTGAAGAAGAAGAAAAATGACAAGGTGGTGTCCATCAAGGTGAACAAGCAAGCCAACAATGGGGCCAAACGCATTTGGGTGCCAAAGGAGATCATTTCCAACATGAAGAGCACCAAGAAGGTTTGGATCCTAAAAGGGAAGTGAGAAGTCCGATGGACTTTGGGGAATTTGGAGACTTGGCAAAGTATGGGTGCATTTCATGGGGTGCGTCATTATGGACAAGGTAATTGCCAAGTGGGTGAGTGAATACTATGGACCCAAATTCCCATTCACATGTTATGTAACTAGATTTAATTTCTTGCAAAATTAGCATCTAGTTCCTTTTCATGCCTAGGTTTACATTTGCATGTTTAATCTTTTGTCTTGCATACACTTGGTATATCTTATGGTAGGCTTGCTCGATTTCACTCTTAACCCTTGGAACAAACCTACAAGGTTTAAATTGTTTAGGAGCACGACACATAGTTTGTTTTACAATTGTTCATCTAATATGTGCCAAAGTCCAATTGTAGATAATTTCTCCCGAATATCATTTTTGAAAATGATTCTCACATTCATGTGATGTCATCTTTCAAGTGGTATTTTTATTCTAAAATCAATGTGCATGTCTCCTACAAGTATTCCATACTTGTGTGCACATATTTAAGGGGAGGTTACTCTATAAGTTGGATGCTTTGAGACTAACACCTTTTCAATCTTATCATGTGTGTAGTAGTCTCATTGCAAGGAAAATGGAGTCCCCAGAGTTAAGCATCATACTTCAAATATCCACCACCTATTGCAAGTGGTATAAATTAAATTGGTTTCCACATGTGGAATTTCTAAACCGATATCATCATGTTGATTTCACTTTGGTATTTATATGCTTTCTCCATGTATTATATAGATTAAACTCCCTTGAGCATTAATTTGCCAATTATGCATAAACTACATTCTCCATTATATGTATGCATATATTTAGGGGGAGCTTAGTCTATGTAATGTGAGAGTCAAATTTTGTGACCTATTCCACTCCACATATAAGGGATCACAAAGTTTGACCCTCCCTTGTGCTACTAATGTCTTCTTTTTTGGTGTTTGATTCCAAAGGGGGAGAATTTGTAGGACCAAAAGCAAGCCCGATCATAATAATTTACAAGTGGTAATGGTATGAGAAAGGGAGGATAGTGGATTATGGAGTTAGGGGGAGGCTTAAATCCATAATGCCATATGGGGACATTTGCAAGGGCAAGATAAGTTTCCAAATATGTTTATATGTGGTTTCTTTTAGCATCATATAACCTTGCCCTTCGCATTGCATCCTAGCAAGTAAATAGTTTTGAAATTCCAAAATTTTTATTATTTGCTAGCTTTGGTCGTGTTGCAATCAATCACTAAAAATGGGGAGATTGTAAGGAAAATGGACTCTAGGCCTATTTACTTTGGATTTTGGTGTTTGATGACCAACACAACCAAATTGGACTAATGAATTTGCAAGTAATTATTTTGTAGTTCAATAGGGTGCAAACGCGACTTGGACGAAGGCGACATGATGATCCAATGGTCAACACCTTAAGCAAGACCCTAGAAGCATAAGAGAGGATCCAAGATATTAAGCAAAGTCTAAGCACGAAGATAGGAACCAAGCCGGACGCAAGATCGCGAAGAAACGAGCTCCACAAAGGTGACCAAACACGACCCTATGAGGACCTGACGCGTCCGATCAGTTGCTCAGCAACAGCAGTGATCGGACGCTGAGCGAGGCAGTGACAGGACGCATGGATTTCACTATTCATCATTGCAGCAACAACTTAGTGAGGACCGGACGCAACGGCACTGGATGACCGGACGCATCCGATCAATGATGCCTGGACTCGACAATGCGTCTGATCTCTATGCGCATGATCAATGGTCGGAATGACCAGACGCGTCCGGTCAGGACGACAACAGCGTTCGATCAGTAGCAGAAAGCTGGGTTTCGCCCCCTACGGCTACTTTCTCTATGTGGCTTATAAGTAGACCCCCAACCGACCATTTGAGAGGAGAGAGCTGAGGAAACATACCAAGGGTGTTGGTACACCATTTTAGTGATCTTGACTTGCATAGTGCTTAGTGATTCATTAGGTGATTAGCATAGGTGCTTTGCGAAGTGCTTAGGTTGATTAGACCTCCACTTATGCGCTTACTCTAGGTTTAGGCCTAGCGTTTAGTGAGGTTTTCACACCTCTTACCACTCGATCCTTGCGTGCACCATTGTTGTACATCGGAGGGGTTTGTAGTCTTGCGAGATCACACCAACCACATTTGTGGTGTGGCCACCACCGTGTATCGAAGGGAACAAGGCCCACGGCGGTTCGGCCGGAAGCTTGATAGTGAAGACGGCGGGGAGCGGTTCGGGAGAGGCTTGCCGGAAGGCACAATGAAGACCCACTTGCGCGTGGGGAAGGCCCGGGGCTATCCATGGAGTTACCCGACAGAGAGCTTGGCCCTTGCGAGGGATTCCTTGCTCGAGGCTCCAACAAGGACTAGGGGGATGCTTGCGCGCTTCTCAATACCTTAGTAAAAATACCGGAGTCGTCGATGGGAGTTTGCATATCTCTACCTTACTCTTTAGCTTCCGTATTTACATTGCAATCTTGGTTCATGCTTTACTTTCCTAGCTTAGTGATAGGCTAGTCGATAGGGTTGGAACCTAGATTGCATAGCTCCTTTTTGCTGTAGAGATAGCAACACACCTAGCAAAACCGTAGTTGCACATCTAGATAGATTACTTTCTTGCATATGTTTTGAATGGTGGAATTAGAGGCCATAGTTTAGTGTTAGAATTTTAAGTTGCCTAATTCACCCACCTCTTAGTCGTCACGGTCCCTTACAAAATCATTAGTAGAAATAAGGATATACCCTTAAATTGCAAAATTGAGTGTTTGCTAGTTAAACCCAACACTTTGCTTGGTAAATATGATAGTTAGCTTAGTACCTTAGTCATTAGAGAGAGCTTAGTAGCTTAGTATGCGTATTCTTAGTTTTGGGGTTGCTATTGCTTAAATGCTAAGTGTTGCATCATCATTGCATGCATGTAGAGAACGAGTTGGTGGAGATCATGACCACCGGCGATCCCAAGTTCTGAGGAGATCCTCGAGGAGTATGAGGAGGTGATTCTCATGCAGGTGGAGGTCCTAGAGTCACCACTGACTGACTCACTGGCACCGCACCTGCCCAAGTCAAGCCTCAGTGCATGACCCCTTATTTTTGGATAATCATTGTTTATATATGTTATGTGCATTTACGTTACAGGAATATTATGGAAACCACATGCATAGATATACATGTCCTAGGAGTCTTACTAGTGTAGGTTCGAGTAGCTACTATGCTTAGGTTTTCGGTAGCGTGAGTAACCTACCGTTATTCACAATAGGTGATTATTATAATTACTCTCATGATAAAATGATGAAAGGAAAAATGGAGACAGGGCAGGGATATGGTATGGGTATTTGTGGATGTAACAAGTTGTGTTACATGGCCAACGGGGCTTATCTTGGTTACACTGTTTTCCCTGTTCGTGTCTATTAAGGATCATCCGTTGCAGTGGATGGTAGTCAGGTCATAGACTTGTTATCCTAAGCACATACTTGCTTATGGGAGCGAGAAGGCTTGTTACGCTCTTGTCGTGGGTTTTGGCTCTTTCCGGACCGACTGATTGGAGGTGGGGAAAGGTGGAGGTCTAAGCACCATACTGAGACTGGGTCTCAAGTGTGGGGGCTTGGAGTCCAAGTTTGGACGGGGACCTGGACCCCATGACAGGAGTGGAATGGGTTGGTCTTGTTTGTGCCTGGAAATGATACATTGGTACACGAATTGCCATTTCCATGAGATGGTACGACTTGGCTATGGTCTAGCACCATAGTAAGAACTGGAAGATGAAAGATGGTAAAATAGTTCTGATTGCTCAACCCTTGCTTGAAAGTACAACATGTGCTTACCTAGAATGGTTAGCTAATGAAGTAATCATGACTGCTAATAAATCTTGACTGTAAGGATGAACTATTAGTAATGCTTTTCGCAAACAAAAAGAAAACAACAAACCCATATTGCCTATCATACTCCTTGGAGTTAGGAAATTATTCACACTAGTTGGGTAAGTCTTGCGAGTACATTGTGTACTCAGTATTTATTTTACCCCTATTGCAAGTACAGCTTGAGGAGTAGCTCTTGTGTGGAGGATTCTTCTGGTGGGCACAGATAGATCCTTGTATCATTTCCGCTAGATGCTTATTTTCATTCCGTTGTTTAATTATCGCACTCTAAACTCTGCTATTGTAACAAATAATTTCTAAGAACTCTTGTTATATGAAATGGCTAAGTATTGTAAGCTCGTACTCATTATTGGATTCTGGATGTAAAATGTGGATTGTTTCAAGTTCTCCCTTGGGGTGTGCTCGATGGAACTGTCTGAGGTAGGTAACTTTCATGGTGCTTAGTGTCTAGTGGAAGACGAGCACCTCCGAAAGCGTGTTATTTTGGAGTGGTTCTACCACAGGTGGTATCAAAGCCAATAATGAGTCTACGAGTTTAAAAACTCTTTTCAAAACCTAAAATTTGACCAACAAAAGCTTTGTGAAAAGTAGGATGCGATAAATTACGTAAATAAGTATAAGCCCTAGTAATATGGTCTATCTAGGATAGTGGCCCTAGTTTTATCTAATCCATCTTCTATAGGTACACTAACTCACGCTGCGTAAGAATCGTTAGCTTACGGAAAGTGAGAGTACGATGTGCCAAAAATTTATACGAATGCCGCTATATTCTGGCTTGAGCGAACGAATAGGTCGATCCATGCATCATGAAGAGAGAATCTTGCTTAAACTAAGTGCCCCCACATGTATAATTTTTGGATAGGATAATAAATAAAGATAAATGCTTTAACTCTTAAGAAAAATCTCGCTAGTAACCATTTATTGGGCCTTATCATCTCTTTAGACTTTTGTTTCTAAATATGGAGGCATTGTCCCTAATGGTGGGTTCCTATGTATTTATAGATAAACCTAAGGTCTGGTCACAGGAGCACCAGTGCTGGGATGGGCCGTGGTCTTGGTGAAGACCAGGGCAAAAATGGTCATGACGATGATCATGGCAACGCCAACGGGGAGAGCCACAAGGCCCCATTCCTTGGTCCTCCTCCTCTGCCACCACCACCACCTCCGATGACCCATATCGAGATGATGGCTGAGATGTTGGCTGCCCGTCATGAGTCGGCCCGTGCCCTAGAGATGCTGGCACATGTTATTGGCGGCTTCGCCCGTGGAGGCCTCGGTGGCAATGGCGGGAACGAGGGTGGTGCCCGTGGTCCCGAGAGGCCCTGTTCCTACCAGGATTTCTTAGGGACACACGCACCCACATTCATGCCAACTGCTGAGCCTCTAGACGCGGAGCATTGACTTCGTATTTTGGAGCAGAAGTCTTAGCTACTCAATGTGACTGACGAGCAGAAGGTGCGCTTTCCCGCACAGCAACTTCTAGGATCTGCCAGTGCTTGATGGGACACTTTCAATGCCATGTAGCTAGTGGACCACCATGTGACTTTGCGAGAGTTTACCACTGCTTTCTCGTTAGTACTATATTCTTGCCGGTTTGCTGAATAGGAAGCTATCTGAGTTTCTAGAGCTGAAGCAAGGAAACATGGCTGTGATAGAGTATTTGAACAAGTTCAACCATCTTGCATAGTATGCTGGGACTCATGTGGAAACTAATGAGAAGAAGATGGATTGTTTCAATCATGGTCTCTCTTGCATCTTGCAAGAGAAGCTATATACAGGGGGCTATCATACCTTTGGTGCTTTGATGAATGCTGCCATTGCTATGGATGGGCTTCAGCGTGACTCTCAGGCTGAGTGAAACCATAAGAGGGTGATCACAAGGTCTTCTAGTCACCCACAGTCTCAGAAGGTATAGGTTATGAGGAGGGTGTCCTATCACTCTCTGGGTGGACAGTCGTCCTGCTAGACTCAGCAGACTCACCAGGCACCTCCCACTCAGTACCATGCACCTACTCAGCAGGTGCAGTAGCCTTAGGGGCAGCAGGTTCTGCCTCATCAGGGATAGGGGAACAAGTCAATTGCTTATTTCAAGTGTGGCAAGGAAGGCCACTATGCTCGTGAGTGCCCCCAGAACTAGTTTACTCAGTCTTCTCAGCCTTCAGCCAACTCTCGTCTGGTCAAGAGAACTATCATCAGGAAGAAGGTGTCGTGAGCCGCTCGGGACATGTTAACTTCACTGAGGCTAAGGAGATCCTATAGGGAGAGCCCATGATGGCTGGTATGTTCACCATTGATTTCCACCCAGCATATGTATTATTTGATTATGGTGCATCACATTCATTCATGAGTATGGGGTTTACACAAAGGCACAATATATCTACTATGGCTATTTCTATTGCCTATAGAATCAGAGCTCTAGGTGCGTAGTTGTGCGTTAACACTCGGACGGACACAGTGAGACTAGTGCGAGCAACTCACTCTTATCGTCTCTAGTTCATGTTATTGGCTGGGCAAGGCATAGATGCAATTCTGGGAATAAACTGGTTAAGAAGTTATGGGACAGTCCTAAACCTTAGGCAAAGAATCAGAGAATCATTGAGTTGAAGCTTCCTTCTTCTGAGGATAGAATGTCTCTCCTTATGCCTTCAATCCCTACCTTGCCAGTTGTTGCTCATACTGAAGCCTCTCCTGATCTTGCCTCTATTCCTATGGTCTATGAATTTCCGGATGTCTTTCCCAAAGATCTACCTAGGTTACCACCGGATAGGGATGTTGAGTTTGCCATTGAGTTAGAACCTGGTACATCTCCTATTTCATGGCATCCTTACCGCATGGCTCCAAAGGAACTAGCTGAGATGAAGAAATAGTTAGAAGAATTGATGGAGAAGGGATTTATCCGTCCTAGTTCTTCACCATGAGGTTGTCTAGCTATTTTTGTGAAGAAGGACAACACTCTTCGGATGTGTGTGGATTATCGCCCTCTCAATGCGGTAACCATTAAGAACAAGTATCCTTTACCTCGTATTGATACTTTGTTCGATTAGTTGGCTGGTTCCAAAGTGTTTTCAAAGATTGATCTTCGTTCTTGGTATCACCAAATTAAAATCCAGCCACAAGATATATCAAAGACAGCTTTCTCTACTAGGTATGGGCTTTATGAATACCTAATCATGTCTTTTGGTCTCACCAATACTCCTGCATTCTTCATGTAACTCATGAACTTAGTCTTTATGCTAAAGTTGGACAAGTTTGTAGTGGTGTTCATTGATGTCATATTGATATATTCTAAGAACAATGAAGAGCATGCACAGCATCTTGGGATAGTACTGACTCGGTTAAGGGAACACAAGCTGTATGCCAAATTCAGCAAGTGTGAGTTTTGGTTGGATCGTGTATAGTTTTTGGGACATGTCCTGACACCTAAAGGCATCTCTATGGATCCTAGCAAGGTGCAGGACGTGTTAAATTGGAAATCTCCAAAGCTAGTGCATCAGATTCGTTAGTTTCTTGGTCTTGCTAGGTATTAGCGATGCTTCATCCCTGATTTTTTCTAAAATAGCTCAACCAATGACCAAGTTGCTCCAAAAGGATGTCAAGTTTATATGGAGTCTAGCTTGTGAAGAAGCTTTCCAAGCCCTAAAGAAGTTTCTTATCTCTACTCCTGTTCTTGCCCAACTAGATATTGATAGGCCATTTGATGTGTATTGTGATGCCTCTAGGACTGGACTGGGATGTGTGCTTATGCAAGGCGGACATGTGATTGCTTATGCTTCACATCAACTGAAAAAGCACGAGTTGAATTATCCCACTCATGATTTAGAGCTGGCTGCAGTTGTGCACACTCTAAAAATTTGGAGACATTACCTATTGGGAAATAAAGTACACATTTTTATGGATAACAAGAGCCTCAAATATATTTTCACTCAATCCGAGTTGAATATGAGGCAACAGAGGTGGCTTGAGTTAATCAAAGATTATAACTTAGAAGTTCATTATCACCCTCGAAAAGCTAATGTGGTGGCTGATGCCTTAAGTCGGAAGTCGCATCAAGTTGAAGAAGAATCTTTGTCTCTCAACCATTCTGAGGTGTTAGCCCATGTTGCTCTAGTCTCGGATCTACTTGAGCAAATTATTATAGAACAAAGGCAAGATGCTTTGGAAATCCCGCATATCAAGAAGTTAATTGCCAAAGGGCGTGGTCCTCATTTTAGTGTTGATGATCAAGGTGTGGTGAAGTTCAAGAACCAATTGGTGGTTCTCTCAAGTGATGGGCTTAGGAGAAAATTTTGGATGAAGCTCACAACTCCAAAATTATCTATTCATCTAGGAAGTAACAAGATGTATCATGATTTGCGTCACTTGTATTGGTGGCCAAATATGAAACAGGACATTACCAAATATATCTCAGAATGTGACAGTTGTCGAAGGGTTAAGGCAGACCATATGTGTACGCCTAGATTTCTACAGCCCTTGCCTATCCCTGTTTGAAAATGGGATGATATTTCCATGGACTTTGTGGTGGGTTTGCCCTGCACAGCAAAGGGGTATGATTCTATTTAGGTCATTGTGGACCACCTCACCAAGTCTGCTCATTTCCTCCCAGTGGATACAAGGTATTTAGCCAAGAAGTATGTTAAGCTGTATTTTGATCGGATTATAACCTTGCATGGGGTTCCTCTTACTATTGTTTCTGATAGAGGGTCAGTCTTTGTCTCTCGTTTCTAGGAGCAACTCCATAAATGTCTTGGTACTCGTCTCCTCAGAAGTTTAGCTTATCATCCACAAACTGATGGTCAGACAGAAATAGTCAATCAGGTACTTGGGGATATGTTGAGGGCTTGTGTCATCTCTTTTCTAGGAAAGTGGGACAAATGCTTGACTTTAGCTGAGTTTTCCTATAATAATAGCTATCAAGAAAGCATTCGTATGGCACCTTTTGAGGCCCTGTATGGCAAGAAATATAGAACACCTCTTAACTAGGTTGAAGTGGGTGATCGTGGTTACTTTAGACCTGATTTTATCAAGGAAGCTCGAGAGCAAGTTAGTGTTATTCAGAGCCGTTTGAAGGCAGCTTAGAATCGTCAGAAAACTTATGCGGACAAGCGAAGAAGGCCCTTGTAGTTTGAAGTTGGTGACCATGTGTACCTAAAGGCATCCCTGATGAGAGGTGTGCATCAGTTTGGAGTCCCTAGAAAGTTAGCTCCTTGTTATGTCAGACCTTATAAGATTTTGGAGCGATGTGGTGCGGTTGCCTATCGTCTCCAACTTTCGGATATTTTGTCAGCAGTACATAATGTCTTTCATGTTTCCCAATTAAAGAGGTGTTTATGAGTTCCTGAGGAAGTGGTGGAAATTGAAGGACTACCTCTCCAACCTGATCTTTCTTATATTGAGCATCCTGTCAAAATCATGGATGAAAAAGAGAGAGTTACTAGAAACAAAGTGGTGAAATTTTATAAAGTCTAGTGGCAAAATCATTCAGAGGATGAAGCAACTTGGAAACAGGAGAGTTATATTCTGGAGCATTATCCTCATCTCCCCGGTGTGCCGAGGTAATAGTTTATGTTAAAAGCTCACTCTTACACTTTTCCTACACTAGGCACTCACATGAAATCTTGGGACGAGATTTTGTTTAAGGGGGGAGAGTTGTAACATCCTTGGTGTTACACCCTAAACCATTTACTAAAACATATCATGATCATCATGTTTATGTGTTAATGCATATGATAAAGTGTGTAGATCAATTTCTTGTAACTTAAAATGATCAATAAAAATGCTAAATGAAAGTTGATTCAATAGCTCATGTATATCAAGTAGGGTTGAAAACCAATCTTTATTAAGCAAAAATACTATAGAACATGTGTGTGATACTTAAATAAAGTTTAAAGTACAAACTTTGTAGATGACAGTGAAATACTTGCTGTCGAAAAAATGATATTACTAGCTAATATTTCTACTAGCCTAAAAATTGCTAATTGAAATCAAGTTCAGCTCAAAAACTTAGAAAAATTCTAAGTTGTCAACAGCTAGACATTGTTATGTTTAGCAAATTATTTTGAGAGATTGGCTTAAGGGGTGGTGTAGTGTTATAGCTCAATTTGGTAGTCTCATATGCCCTCTTAAGCATGGTGAACATGGTTTGTCTCTTGAAGCAACCGGTTAGTCGTTTTGGGCGCTTTAAAATTCATGCACGACACAGCCTTGGGATGGTTGGCGCCATGCGCGCGGTCACCGCGAGGCCACCCCGCGCCACGCACATGGCCACATCCCACGTGGTTACCCTATGCTGCCACGCTGGGTTGGTCGGGCGGCCTGGGCTTGGCCGAGGTCGACCACCGCGAGCCACTGGCCCCGTGCCCTCCTGCCCTGCCTCACGCTACCACCATTGGTGCCACCATGGCCGCGTTGCGCTACCATCGCCTCACCGTTGCATCCGCACCCCCTACGGTTCGTCACCGATGTCCACCCTGTCGGTGGCCCTACCGCTGCTGCACGCGCTTGGCGTATCCGTGGCATCGGCACATGGCTGTACCTACTGTCGCCTCGCCCATTAAAGCACAGTAATCGCTTGTGCCATGTCAGTTGTGGACGCGCGCACGCCTTGTCCGTAGCGCCTGCGCGTGTGCGTCCTGATCGTGCCACTCACGTCCCTCCAAGGCGAGGATGAGCTAAGCTCTGACCTACCCTGCTTCCCTCTCTCTTCCCTACTGCCTTGGTGGACTAAGCCACACTATTAAAACAAGCAGGAAGGAGTCGCCATCGCCCAAATCGTCGCATCGCTAGCTCCGTCACCCAGCTGCCTAGCTACCCGCCCCCACCCCGCCATGAATGGCGCCCGGCCGAGCTTCAATTTTGGAGCTTTTCCCCAGCACCGTGCCGATAAGGCTGAGTCCGCCCATCATCGAGGGCAGCTACCACCTGACCACCTCGAGTCAAATTGGCTGCATCCTAGACTCGCCTCGAACCCCTCCTTGCCATGCGCACCTAAGCTGTACCCCTACCGTTGTCCCGACACTACTGACACGGTCGTGTCCGCCGTAGCTCGCTGCCGAGGTCACCGCGCATACTTGGTCAGCCTTGCTTGGGGCGTCTCTGGTTGAACCATCACCTTGGCCAGGTCCTTGGTGAGTCGTTGATGCTCACCCGCTACCTCTACTACTTCCTTAGCGTTGTGGCACACCAAAAAGTTGTCGTCGCCATCGCAGGTTGCCCACCGACGTGAGGAAGTCACCCTACTTCGTCTCTCGGTCTTCTAACCGCTGCCCTGCGTTGCGTGTCGGTCCGTATGTGAGCATTGACCCCCAAGCTAGGTCTGCGCGGGTCCCAGTTGGCCGACGTAATGGCTTCGTGTCGGCCACCGCCGCGCCGGTGAGCGCGAGGGCTTCGGGGACCTTCCTGATGCGAAGATGAGTCTCTTCAGGGGGCCTTCGTGCATAATCGTTGACTAAAGGAATAGGGCGCATAGTGGTCGTGTTAATAGCAGAAAGCATGGGGGCTTTTCTGCTAAAACGCTAGCATGCGCGCTGTCTTCTTCGCCGTGGGCCGGCCTTGCGTGGGCCGTGCGGGAGGTTTCTTTTTTCTTTTCCTAAGGAATTAGAAATAGTTTTCTAATTTAATTTTTGAGCTGATCTTTGGTAAATCATATAAAATCATGTAGGTGTCCAAAAATTATGTAACAAATTTTGTTAGGTTCCTAAAATTGTGCTCTATCTGCTAGCGTATTTAGTTCATATATGTACATGTTGATACCAGGAGCTATTAAATCATTTGAAAATGTTTAATATTGTTAGGATAATTATTATAGGAATTTTTGTGGTAAAATTGGTGATAGCTTTAGTCCTAAAAATTTTATAGTACCTTCATTGTATTATTATGTGCTCACTGTAAATTTTGTGGCCTTAGAATAGACTAAGCATTAGGGTAGTTAAATGCTCTTTGTTTCAATATACATTAAATCTGTAAGGAAAATGGACCCTAGGCCCATTTACTTTGGATTTTAGTGTTTGATGACCAACACAACCAAATTGGACTAATGAATTTGTAAGTAATTGTTTTGTAGTTCAATAGGGTGCAAACATGACTTGGACGAAGGTGACATGATGATGCGATGATCAACACCTTAAGCAAGACCCTAGAAGCATAAGAGAGGATCCAATATATCAAGCAAAGTCCAAGCACAAATATAGGAACCAAGCGGACGCAATATCAAGAAGAAATGAGCTCCACAGAGGTGACTAGAAGCGGCCCTATGAGGACCGGACTCGTCCGATCAATTGCTCGGCAACAGCAGGCATCAGATTTTACTGTTCATCGTCGTGGCAACAACTCAGTGAGGACCGGACGTAGTGACACTAGATGACCGGACGCACAAAGTGCATCATCTGATCATGTCTAGAGAGGTTCTAAAGCGGCGCAAATGCGACCGGACGCGTCCGATCGATGATGACCGGAGTCGGTAGTGCGTCTGATCTTTACACGCGCGCTCAACGGTCGAGACGACAACATCGTCCGGTCAGTAGCAGAAAGCTAGGTTTCGCCCCCAATGGCTACTTTCTCTATGTGGCTTATAAATAGACCCCCTGACCGGCCATTTGAGAGGGGAGAGCTGAGAAAACATACTAAGGGTGTTGATACACCATTTTAGTAATCTCCGCTTGCATAGTGCTTAGTGATTCATTAGGTGATTAGCGTAGGTGCTTTGTGAAGTGCTTAGGATGATTAGACCACCGCTTATGCGCTTGCTCTAGGTTTAGGCCTAGCGTTTAGTGAGGTTTGCACACCTCTTACCACTCGGTCCTTGCTCGCACTATTATTGTACATCGGAGGGGCTTGTAGTCTTGCGAGATCACACCAACCGTGTTTGTGGTGTGGGCGCCACCGTGTACCAAAGGGAACAAGACCCACGGCGGTTTGGCCTGAAGTTTGATAGTGAAGACGGCGGGGAGCGATCCAGGAGAGGCTTGCCAGAAGGCACACCGGAGACCCACTTGCGCATGGGGAAGGCCCAGGGCTATCCATGGAGTTACTCGACCGGGAGCTTGGCCCTTGCCAGGGATTCCTTGTGAGGGGCTCCAACGAGGACTAGGGAGAAGCTTGCGCGCTTCTCGATACCTCAGTAAAAATACCAGAGTCATCGATGGGAGTTTGCATATCTCTACCTTACTGTTTAGCTTCCGCATTTACATTGCAATCTTGGTTCGTGCTTTACTTTTCCTAGCTTAGTGATAGGCTAGTTGATAGGTTTGGAACCTAAGTTGCATAACTCCTTTTTGCGGTAGAGATAGCAACACACCTAGCAAAACCATAGTTGCACATCTAGATGGATTACTTTCTTGAATAGGTTTTGACTAGGTGGAATTAGAGGCCATAGTTTAGTGTTAGAATTTTAAGTTGCCTAATTCACCCGCCTCTTAGTCGCCACGATCCCTTACAAAATCATTAGTAGAAATAAGGATATACCCTTAAATTGTAAAACTGAGTGTTTGCTAGTTGAACCCAACACTTTGCTTGGTAAATATGATAGTTAGCTTAGTACCTTAGTCATTAGAGATAGCTTAGTAGCTTAGTATGCGTATTCTTAGTTTTGGGGTTGCTATTGCTTAAATGCTAAGTGTTGCATCATCATTGCATGCATGTAGAGAACGAGTTGGTGGAGATCGTGACCACTGGCGATCCTGAGTTCTAGGAGATCCTCGAGAAGTACGAGGAGGAGATTCTCGTGGCGGAGGAGGTGCTGGAGCCGCCACTGACTAACTCAGCTAACACCGCGCTTGCCCAAGGCAAGCCCCGGTGCATGACCCCTTATTTTTGGATAATCACTCTTTATATATGTTATGTGCATTTACGTAACATGAATATTATGGAAACCACATGCATAGATATACCTGTCTTAGGAGTCTTACTAGTGCTGGTTTGAGTAGCTACTATGCTTAGGTTTTCGGTAGCGTGAGTAACCTACCGTTACTCACAATTGGTGATTATTATAATTACTCTCATGATAAAACGATGAAAGGAAAAATGGAGACAGGACAGGGATATGGTATGGGTATTCTTGGGTGTAACAGATTGTGTCCCATGGCCAACGAGGCTTATCTTGGTTACACTGTTTTCCCTGTTCGTGTCGATTAAGGACTGTCTGTTGCTGTGGATGGTAGTCAGGTCACACACTTATTATCCTGAGCACATACTTGCTTATGGGAGCGAGAAGGCTCGTTACGCTCTTGTCGTGGGTTCCGACTCTTTTCGGACCGACTGATTGGAGGCAGGGAAAGGTGGAGGTTTAAGCACTATACTGAGACCGGGTCTCAAGTGTGGGGGCTTGGAGTCCAAGTTTGGACGGGGACCTAGACCCTGTGATAGGAGTGGAATGGGTTGGTCTTGTTTGTGCCTGGGGTACAAACGGGGCGTGTGTTTCAGGGTACCCAGCTGGGATACATTAGTTTGTGAATCGTCGTTTTTGAGAGACGGTACGACTTGGCTATGGTCTAGCACCGTATTAAGAACTAGATGATGAAAGATGGTAAAATGGTTCGGATTGCTCAACCCTTCTTGAAAGTAGAACATGTGCTTATCTAGAATGGTTAGCTAATGAAGTAATCATGACTGCTAATAAAAATTGACTGCAAGGATGAACTATTAGTAATGCTTTTCACTAACAAAAAGAAAACAACAAACCCATATTGCCTATCATACTCCTTGGAGTCAGGAAACTATTCACACTAGTCGGGTAAGTCTTGCGAGTATATTGTGTACTCAGAGTTTATTTTATCCCTATTGCAGGTGCAGCTTGAGGAGTAGCTCTTATGTGGAGGATTCTTCTGGTAAGCACAGACGGATCCTTGTATCATTTCCGCTAGATGCTTATTTTTATTCCATTGTTTAATTATTGCACTCTGAACTCTGGTATTGTAATAAATAATTTCTAAGAACTCTTGTTGTATGAAAAAGACTAAGTATTGTAAGCTCATACTCATTATTAGATTCTAGATGTAAAATGTGGATTGTTTCAAGTTCTCCCTTGGGGTGTGCTCAACGGAACTGTTCGAGGTAGCTAACTTTCATGGTGTTTAGTGTCTAGTGGAAAACAAGCGCCTCCGAAAGCGTGTTATTTCAGACGGTTCTACCACAGGTGGTATCAGAGCCAATAATGAGTCTATAAGATTAAAAACTCTTTTCAAAACCTAAAATTTGACCAACAAAAGCTTTGCGAAAAGTAGGACGCGATAAATTACGTAAATAGGTATAAGCCCTAGTAATATGGTCTATCTAGGATAGTGGCACTAGTTTTATCTAATCCTTCTTCTACAGGTACACTAACTCACGCTGTATAAGAATCGTTAGCTTACGGAAAGTGAGAGTACGATGTACCAAAAATTTTATATGAATGCCGCTATATTCCAGCTTGAGCGAACGAATAGGTCGATCCATGCATCATGAAGAGAGAATCTTGCTTAAACTAAACTCCCCCACACGTATAATTTTTGGATAGAATAATAAATAAAAAGAAATGCTTTAACTCCTAAGGAAAAGTCTCACTAGTAACCATTTATTGGGCCTTATCATCTCTTTAGCCTTTTGTTTCTAAATATGGAGGCCTTGTCCCTAATGGTGGGTTCTTATCTGTTTACAGATGAACCTAAGGTCTGGTCGCGGGAGCACTAGTGCTGGGATAGGCCGTGGTCTTAGTGAAAACCAGGGCGAAAATGGTCATGGCGATGATCATGGCAACGCCAACGGGGTGTGCTCGGTGGAATTGTCTGAGGTAGCTAACTTTCGGGGTGCTTAGTGTCTAGTGAAAGACGAGCGCCTCCGAAAGCGTGTTATTTCGGGCGGTTCTGCCACATCGCTCCCTCGTCGTCCATCTGTCCATATCACCGTCGCGCGCCGTTGACCCTGCCATGGCCGCTGGGGCGCACATGCTGTGGCGCCTCCGGTCTTCCCTTGCCGAGCCAAGGGCACCCACGAGCACGGCCGGTGCCGGTGGTGCTCGCGCGCCGCGGTTCGCCAGCGGCTCCCACCCTGATGGCCAGAATCGACCCGCCCGGCCTTCCGCTCCCCTATGTTGCATATGTATATTTCAAGTATTGTATGTTGTAATTGTTTCATCTTGCCTAAATGTATTTCCCTTTGAGGGCCTAGTCGATTCAACGTTGGATCTTAAAGTAGATTGGGGGGATGTTGCAAGTGTTTCATAGGCATGTTGCAAGCATTTGTTCAAAATATTTCATCTGTTTCCAGACGTATGTTGCAATCGTTTTTCATCTGGATGTTGCATATGTTCACACATATGTTGCAACAGTATATTGCAAATGTTCCAGTTGTTTCAGTCTTATATTGTGGTTTTAAGTTGCAAGTTGCAAGTGTTTTATTTGGATGTGTTTCATGTGTTTTCACACACATGTTGTGCATGTTCCAAATATTTCATCTGTTTTCAGTCTTTTTGTCATGCTGCAAGTGTTTTATGTTGTTCGGCCAGGGGCTGACGGATGGGGCTGCTGCGTGTTGGGCCGCGCTAGGGGCGTGCTCGTCCTTAGCCGCTCATCCCGGCTTCTGAGTGTCTCCCGTGCGGAGAGTTGGAAAGAGAGGAGGGGGTCAGGGGAAGGACCGGCGGGCGTAGAGACAGGGACGGAGTGCACTCGTGGGGGGAATGCCTTTATACGCCAAGAAATTAAGGCACTCTGGAGAAATGCCTTTGACAAAACACCTTCTATAAAGAGACATTCTGTAGTGAAAAACCCACTTACTGTTATCATCCATCCATCTGTTTTTGTTTTTGGCACTAACTACAAAGTGATGGGTGGCTTCAAACTAAGGGTATTGCAAAGGAGGCCGAAATGATGTGTGAGTGGATGGGTAAAAATCACATGCTTCTAGATTTCTATGATGACCCCATACCTGAAGTGATTGTCGACAGCCGCATAGTGCGGTTCCAAACCTTGGATGTTATGTTCAACATGCTAGATGAGTCTGCTGATGCCGCTTCTGGTGGTGGGCACAAGATTGATGTTGAAGCAAACACCGATGTTCAATACATTTTTCTTCTTTGTTGATGCAACTGTATATGGTCTAAGAGAATTAGTTGTTTCTTGATATCCACTGTGACTATACCATTGCACTGTACTATCACCAGGGGCGGCATTTCAGATTTATTGAAATCTCACTATCAGAAAATTGAAGGTGGTAAAAAGAATAACAAGAGGAAGAGGAATAAAGGTAACTAAGAAGCTAATCACCACAAGAATAACAAGAGGAAGTGCAATATGCTTCTTCGTATGTAATGTTTTTTTTTGGCTATTGTTTTGTTTCAGATGATGTTTTGGGGAAACTATAGGGTTGGGAAAGGCTGTTACTACTCTACGGTTCTGTTGAGTGGGCCAACTGTAGCAACTACCTTGCAGAGTATTACAACCAAAATGCTTATAAGTTCCTTGCCGATGCTGTTTCCGAGCATAATCATGAGGATTCGTTGTTGGATCCTGCTGCCCGAGCTGTGCAAATTGACACTACCGCTGGCAGTAGCTTGGCTGCTGTTGTTGCCAATCGTGTAAGTAACCCTCCTGCTTCTTTACTAAAGCATCGAATGTCTAACTGAAACTGTTTGCACCAGCATATACTTCAAAATGACCATTTTTTCAAGTAGTGTCTCAAGATGGAGGAGGAACTCGTGTCCATGTGGAAGACTCGAGTGCCACGTCACCGGGATAATACTTTATCAATCAGCACAATCGTTCAGAGTAGCCTGATCAAGGAGCGCGCACTTGTAATCTGCGGCACAAAGGGCAAATTTTGTGTTTCTTCTGCCGTTGCTTTTATGGTACGTGCCTCACCCTGCCTGGCAAACCAAATAAATATTTTTCATATATATTGTACCACCGGAATAATATTCCTCTCTGAATCCTACTGATCTAGTGTGTGCTGCTGTTATGAAAAAATAGCTAAAATGAGAAGAAGGGGGGGAGATCCTGCTTGGAGTCAGGAAAATAAAACCCTTTTTCATATCACTGTGCTGTTACCGTTGTGACATAGAAACTAGTTCTACTCATTGTCACAAATTTAGGGCAATTATCTGTTGTCTTTCATGTGATCTTGAAAATACTACCTGGGTCGTGTATGAATTTTGGCAGAACTGGTGCAAATTTTGATAACCATCAGTAAGAATTTAATTGCATGTTTCAAGGCCATTCCTGGTTCCACACTTTTGTTCTATTATAGTTGAAATCCTTGTCTGTGCCTATCTCACGCATCTAATGTCCAATCAACGTAGATTTTTTTAGCAAGTGGACAAGCAGCATATCTAGCAATACGCCGTCAATCGGTGTTCTTGATCTGCTGCTTTTAAACAATGGTTACCCTGGAATGCTTGAACTGTAGCATGTTGCTATTTTAATCGAATGTGGCAAATATATGTATTATATTGTACCTAGGGCTGACTGCATGAGGGTCTTGCATGCTTATTGTTTCACTTGTCGTCCTCGAGGATAGCTTGGAATGGGTCCAACTCATCACGCCTTTAATAAAGCAGCAATAGTTCTTTGGGTAGCATATAAAGTACTTATGGGGTGTTTGGTTCTTTAGTCGCTTCTAAAATTCATGTCACATCGAATGTTTAGATACTAATAAAGATGATTAAATATAGATTAATTACAAAACCAATTATATAGATAGAGGCTAATTTGCGAGACGGTTTTTTTAAGCCTAATTAATCTGTCATTAGCGCATGTTTACTGTAGCACTACGTTATCAAATCATAGACTAATTAGGCTTAAAAGATTCATCTCGCAAATTAGTCGCAAGTTGTGTAATTAGTTTCGTAATTAGTCTATATTTAATACGCCATACATATGTCTAAACATTCGATGTGACAGGAATTTTAGGAGGACATGTAGATACCAAACACCCCCTTAGTTTGATTCTGCCTATGTTTTTTTGACTAATGAAAAACTTTGGTTTCAAGTGTATCACCAAGGAGTCTGATTTAATGTGTGAGCTACTGAAGCATGGTGCTAAGCCTGTTTTTTTAGAAAAGGGAATATATTAAAATCCTAGCTTCTGCATCGACCAATGCATATAGCTATTCCTTATTACAAAGGAGGTACTACAGTTCAAGGAATCTCAAAAACGAAGTTTTGAGCCAGAGAACACAAAAAAAAGTTTCTAAAAGCCGTATCTATAAACCAATTCTATTGTTGAATCTCCAACCATGTCTTGAAAACACCTCCATCGCAGTTGTTTCAATATTCCTGCATCACATCTTCATCATCTGGCGATCCTCCTCCTTCTGCAATAGATACCAGGACCTGATCAGTAGGTCCCCCTGAACATAACCTACAAATAAGATTGTGCTAGGACCTTATCAAACACTATATTATTCCTAGTTAGCCATAACGCCCAACAAATTGCACTAGCTCCCACAAGAATATGAGATTTCAGTTTTCTATTTAACCCTTCCAACCACCCTGAAAACAAATTATGTATGTTAGTTGGAGGTATTAAATTAAAGGAAACCTGGACAATTCTCCACATAAATTTAGTAAAATGGCAGTCAAAAAGTAAATGTTGTATAGACTCATCTGAAGAACAGAAACAACACTTCTTATCTCCTTGCCACTGCCGCCGTGCTAAATTATCCTTTGTTAAAACTACTCCCTTGTATAGATATCACATGAAGACTTTGATTTTGAGAGGTAGTTTCAATTTCCATATTAGAGTGTTATAAGGTAGAGCTTCTGCTATCAATAAGGCTCGATGTAGCCCCCACACAAAAGGATCCCTTTGGTTTGTTAATCGTACATTCGCAACTATCGCCACCACGTCGTGCCATGATTGTAAATTAACACCTACCAGAGATCTATTGAAGGCTACATTTAAAGGTGCCATGGATAGCACCATTCCTACAGATGCACTTTTTTCCTAACAATATTATATAGTGCAGGAAAGAGAGATTTTAGCGGTCTCGGTCTTATCCACGAGTTCTCCCAAAATCTCACTTACGACCCGTCACCTAGATCAAACTTACCCAGCGAGAGAAACTCCCCCCTGACCTTCATAAGGCCAGCCCAAAACTGAGAGTCTCCGGGCATGTATTGAACCTATGTCAAAATTTTATCCCTTAGATATTTATTCCTAAGCATCTGTTGTCAAACCCCATCTCCATTTAGCAACTTAAAGAGCCATTTGCTTAGGAGACACTTGTTGTGGACATCTAGATTTAAGACTCTCAACCCTCTTTGATCTTTTGGTGTACATACTACCTTTCACTTAGTCAATCTATATTTCTTCTTGTGGTCATCACTCAGCCAGAAAAATCGTCACTTAAAGTAAAGTTGCAAAACTTTTCGAGATCTACAACTTTCGTTTTGGTCATTTCTCCATTTGAGGACATTTTAAAAATTTAAATTTCAAATTTTATAAATTCAAACATAGTTTTCCTTTACAAAATGATTTTAAATCAAAAAGTTGTCAACTACAAAGTTGTGTAACTTTTCAAGATCTACAACTTTTATTTTGGTTATTTTTTCATTTGGCAAAGTGGTAGTGTACATTGTTCACAAATTTACATCTCTCTACCACTTTGTTGGACGAAGAAATGACCAAAATAAAAGTTGTAGATCTTGATCAGTTCAACAACTTTTATATTTATGAATTCCTCAGATGAATTCATTTACTTCTACAAAATGTTGTTTGAAGTTGCCATTTTTTGAGAATGAAATTTTGAAATGATAAAACAAATTCACATGAAAAGATGACCAAAATAAAAGTTGTAAGAACACAATAAATTGATAGAGCATGAATTTAGAAAATTTTAGAAAAAAATCATCAAATTTGAAGCTAGTATCACGAAGAAAAACTAGTTACAAGTTTTAGCCAGAGATTAAAAAGAGAAATCAGACTTCTTCAAAAATTTAATTTCAAACAAAATTTTAAAATAGTAGATGAGTCCAAATAAAAAAGTTGTCAACTATAAAGTTGCATAACTTTTTGAGATCTACAACTTTCATATTGGTTGTTTCTACCTTTGAGGTCATTTTAAAAATTCAAATTTTAAATTTAAGACATTCGAACATAGTTTTCCTTGACATGACTTCAAATGAAAAAGTTGTCAACTACAAAGTTGTATAACTTTTTGAGATCTATAACTTTATTATTGGTTGTTTCTCTGATTTTTTTATTTGCATATGCATTTCAATCCTACACGAGTTAAATTTCAATACATACAAACATAATTATAATATCCACACAAATAAACCTAATGAAAATAATTAACATGCATACAAACATAACTAAAATGTCCATACAAATAAACCAAATTAAACATAACCGTTTTAATAAATCTAATTAAACATAACAGAATGAATAAACCTAACTAACACACGAATCCTACAAACCCGCTGCAACCCTAGCCTGTCGCCACTGCCAGTAGTGTATGTCTCGGATTATGTAACCACGGTCATTGTCTATGTAATACAAGGCCCGCACTACAACACTCTCCATTGCCTCACAACACCGAGGACATGGCATCCCATAGATGT
Organism: Miscanthus lutarioriparius; assembly: GCA_904845875.1. NCBI lineage: Eukaryota > Viridiplantae > Streptophyta > Magnoliopsida > Poales > Poaceae > Miscanthus > Miscanthus lutarioriparius. Next base: position 65,938,743 of record CAJGYO010000002.1, read on the forward strand.
AGCCTACTGATGGACTATAGATGGCTTGGTTCTGCCTAAATCTCACGTAATACTGGATGCCAGTTGTCGTCCTCTGGCCCATCGCTTCCACAAAGTCCAAGGCATACCCCAGTCGCTTAAGAGCTTGCGTAAGAATGGGCTAGAAGCCACATGTAGCATAGGTGAAATCATAGAACAAAACTTGCAAGCGAACGAACAAAACATATCAGGAAGCGCTCATATAATAATAAGAATAAATAAACATTACTGTCATATCATACACGACGTACCACATCCATATGGTTGAATGTCGCATGCCTCTCGCTTACTCGCGGCACATCCAGACAGTGCTGACGTAAAGCTTATATCTTCAAGTACGAGAAATCAGGCATATGATAGCCAATTCGCTCAATTGTCTGTAAAGAAAGCAGCATGGCATCGATCGGGGCACCTATCTTGGTCGGTGACTGCCGTCCAATCTGCACGATATCCTGGCGCACCTCATTATTGTACCAAATGGGAATGTCCAAGGCGAGTCTGCATGTCCATAACTTGCCTCCTTCATCATTCACGACCTCACTTGTCGTCGTCTCGAAGATGTCCCACACCCCGAACAGCCATAGTGCTGCTTCCAGCCACTTGACCGGTTTTAAGTCTGTGACATATGCAACAATCATGTTATGAATGAATGTATATATGCAAAAATTATATTAGCACACACAACTTAAAATATTTCATAGTATTGATGGGTCTAGGTGACGCGGAACGGCCTTATCTGGCGATGGCGCGAATGGAAGATCGTCAGGGTCGAAACCTGGTTCCTATGGCTAGAGAAGTCCGCCGCCATTAATCGTAACTAAAAAACATCCCAATAAATATAGAACCCCCATATAAATATACCATACAACAATATATATTAGAGAAACATATAAAAAATAAATCATCAATATATATATATATATGCCAAGTAAACTTAAACATTTTACACATAATTTTTTAACGATTATTAACTCTCATCAAGAAATAATGTTGCTAACAAAGATCTAGAAAACAATAAATATTTAAAGTTACATAGAAATGATGTATAAATAAAAATAAAAAAGGTAAATGCATCGTAGGCCCTTGAACTTGTCTTCAGGTGCCACTTAGGTCCACAAACTCTCTAATCATACTTCTGGCACCCTAATGTTGTTTAAGTATGCCACTTAGGTCCATAACTCATCGGAACAAGGTTTTGGCCGACGTGGCGTGGATAGAGCGCACGTGAGCCACGCGTGAGCCTGGTTTGGGGCGTGCAAATAAGTAGAGCGATCCCTGCGTGGCGCCGAGCACGATGAGGTAGCGCACGTCCCACTCCAGCGCACGCCGGCGCCGTGCCGCTCATGGAGCACCGCGCCCAGGCTGTCGTTGTCCATGTAGTCATACATGAGCAGTCGGGTGCTGTTGTTCTAGCAGCACCCTAGGAACCGCACGATGTTCTTGTGCCGGATGGAGCCCAGATGCGAACCTCCGCCGAGAACGAGTCCCGGACGCGGCCACTCGTGCCATCGTCCGCCTTGCTTGTCGCCGTTGCGGCCGTGTGGGTGCTGGGCCATAGCTTCTTCACGGCGATCACCTCGCCGGTGTCGATGCCCACGCGGTACACCACGCCAGAGCAGCCCTTGCTGATGATGTTGCCGTCCACCAGGCTCCTCACCACCTGGTCGATGGAGAAGCTCACCTTCTAGAACGGCGTGAACTGCCACGGCCACGATAGCTCGCCGCCGCTCTCGGAGTCGCCGCCACCGCCACCACCGCCATTCTTCCTCTCAAAGCCCATCCGCTGCGCTCAAGTATGCCGATCATGCCAAGACCATCGCCACCGTCGCGCGGTTATCGGCAACCGCGATGGCGAGCTTGAGGCGGTGCACGCGTGCTGGGCGTCTTTGGCCGTGTTCATCACTTTGGTGACCGTTGGCATCGATGCTCATGAAGCATACGTCCCGCCTTTGGTGCAGAGCCAGCAGCGTTGCCGCGGCGGCGGCGACGCGAGAGCCGCCGAAATAGCTTCATGTCGGGAGGTACCCGGAGAAGTTGTTGTTGGACACGTTGAGCGTGACAAGGTTGTCGAGCTGGCGGCGGCGCGCGCGAGGCTACCGTCGGCGTGTTATCGAGAGGTCGAGCATCGAGACCTTGCTCAAAGACAGAGATCTTGGATGGGATCGGCCCGGTGAGGCCGTTCCGGCTCAAGTTTAGAGCGATGTCGAGCCGATCGATGCCGTGAGAGCTTCGTCGGGGATGTTTTCGGTGAGCTCGTTGTCACTCGGTCGAGGAGCTTCAGGTTGCGGCATTTGCTTAAGCGCCAGCCAGATATCGCCCGACAATGAAGTTGCGTCCGAGTAGGAGCTCGCTTTCGGCGTCTCCAGCCGCCGAAACACGCCCGCACGCAGCGCCGTTGAGCTGTTGTGTGAGACGTTGAGCTCCTACTGGCGTGCACCGCGGCGGCGGCGCATCGTGGCGGCGGCCGGGTGAGCGAAGTTGTTGCCGAGGTCAAGCATCTGGAGCTACGAGCGGTTTCAGCTCGGCCGGCACCGCCTAGCCGGTCGGTTGCTCCCGAGGTCAAGGAAGTTGATGCTCTTCATGCCGGACACGGACACCGGATGGACCCGCAATGCGGTTCTTCTTAGCCGAGGCGCAGCGCATGAGGTCAAGCGGCCTTGCCGATCTCCGGTGGCGACAAGCGGAGAGGTCGTTGGACGGAGCAGCAACTTGGTGAGGTTACGGAGCGGGAAGAGGCCCGGCGGTATGACGCCGGTGAGGTGGTTGTGTGAGAGGTCGGCGCTGGAGGTTGGACAGGACGCGAGCGTGGGCGGGGATGGCGCCCTCCGGTTGGTTCTACCACGCGAAGAGCACCTCAAGCGTCATCGGCCGACCGAGATCGGGCGGGATGAGGCCGGAGATCTCGTTGGTGTCGACCTGCGGTACTGCACCAACGACATGGCGTTAGCGAGCTCCGGCGGGATGGTGCTGGTGATGTTGTTGTCGCTGAGCATGAGGTCCTGCAGCGCCGTGAGCCGGCCCAACAACTGCGGGATGGTGCTGGAGATCGAGTTGATGGAGAGGTCGAGCGAGACGAGCAAGGTGAGGTTGCCGAAGAAGTCCGAGATGGGGCATGTGAGCGCGCGTTACGCACGGCGGCAACTTTCTGCAGTGCGGCAGCCACGCCGAGAGCGACGGGGGAGCGGGCTGGACAATGAGTTCTCGTGAGAGGTAGATGTTGGTGAGGTTGGAGCATTTCCCCAGCTCCGGCGGATGGCGCCGGAGAGCGTCGTGGTGTAGATGGATAGCGTCTGGAGGCTCTGGAGCTAGCCCAGCAATGCCACATGCGCTCTGTCCACGCCACGTGGGCCAAAACTTTGTTCTGATGAGTTATGGACCTAAGTGATATACTTAAACAACATTAGGATGCCAGAAGTACTATTAGAGAGTTTGTGGACCTAAGTGGCACCCGAAGACAAGTTTAAGGGCCTACGATGCATTTACTTCAAAATAAAATCCACCATTATTATTACTAATTAAAAAACCACATATTTGAATATTTCTATGCTTATTACTAAGGCATGAAACGATCTACATTATTAGTAATAAAAGATTAGAAGATGAAGTTGCTAACCTTTAGAAGATTAAAGATGAAGCGGCGGCCGAGAGCAAGAACTTGCTCCCCCAAGCAAGAACACGGATGAACAAGCAAAGACCAAAGATTTAACCTATGTCTCGGGCTTGGGGGACAGTGGAAGTGGGTATATATAGGTGGGGACATTTAGTCCCGGTTGGTAGAGCCTACCGGGACTAAAGGATCAACCTATAGTCTCGGTTGGAGCCAAAACCAAGGATAAAAGGCCAGCGGGACTTTTGGTCCCGGTTGGTGGCTCCAATCGGGATTGAAATGCAATCTTTAGTCCTTATTTGAACCATAGACCGGGACTAAAGGTCCCTACTGCAAAAACCTGCTGCACTATCCGTTGGGCAGAAGATTCTAGCCCGGTTGGTAGTTCCAACCTGGACTAAATCTCCTATAACTCCCGGGCCAAATTCCGACCAGGATTCTCTACTAGTGAAATACATAGTATCTTAGCTAATTTTTAACGGCTAACTATTAGCTATATGGGATCACATTAGAGCAGGTGTGTTTATCGACCACTTCAGTTTATAGAAATTTGGGAGGGGTTCAAATAAATAGCCCCTAAATTATTGATACTGTGAGCTATGTTCATGTATGTCGGGTCGGAGACCCTGGTATTGAAGTTTAGATAAACCTCACATCTGACAGAAAATTGTTTTGACTTCTACAGTACTCTTGTGAAATTCACGGTGCACCTTTACGTGCACGTCATTTATTTGAACCTCACATCTAAATTTAACCGGGTTTGAACTAAACCAAACAACCAAACGTCCCCTTCTCTTGATCGCATAAGCTGGAAATTTCCAGCATAGCCGCAGGTACTCTGCTGGGTGGCCTACAGAAACTTCCACCAGCTGCCTCTACAGTTTTTGCGTACGTGGTGAGCACTGGGGCACTGAACACATCGACCCAGATCCATCGACCACGTAGAATAGAGTGGCCTTTATCCACTCGGCACTGCCTCTCTTTTTTTTCCCGCGAGCTGATCAGCCTGCTTGCCCATCCGACGAATTGGAAAAAGCGAATGAGAAAAGATATCGAAAGCAGCGTACGGCCTACACTGCAGTCTGCATCCATGATCCATGCCTACCAACGTGACACATACACGTGCGTGGTTGGTACAATACAAGCAGCTGCATGCATGCAGATTTTATTTTAACAAAAAGTCGGCTATTTTTATATTGGTTTCTGTTTGTTCCACTTGCATGATGCGCAACACCTGGTTCTGACATGGCAAGGCAAACACTATCCAAATTCCTATCCATAGCTTTTGATTGACCAAAGTCTATATATATACATCTCCTTTCCCCGGCCGGCTTTTCTGTTACATGAAGTCTTCTCCTTTCAGTCACAAGGCAAATGCAACGAGCCAACAGCCAACTACTCTCTCCGTCTCAAAATAAGTGATGTTTTTACTTCTAGACATCTTGTTTGACCATTCATTTTACTCAAAATTTTTATGTAAATTACGATATAAATGAATCATTATTAAAGTATCAATCATTATTAAAGTATCTCTATTGATAAAATAAGTCATAACAAAATAAATATTATTTATACAAAAATTTTGAATAAGACGAACAGTCAAACCAGACGTCTGCAAGTCAAAAAACATCACTTATTTTGGGACGGATGGAGTATACTTTGTAAAATGGGGTGGGTGGGTGGGAGGGGATGGCCACTTCAATAGTTCTAGACTGAAATTAAGCCCCCAAAAATAAAAATTGAAGTAGTTATTATTTTGAAAGTTTAAGGATAAAATTAAGCCTGGAATGATAGGGAGGGACCAAAATGTCCATTCCGCCTTTGTCCTATATATTTCCCACCGCTGGCTCTCGTGGTTGCTTAAGGATCCATTTCAATCGCAGGATTTTCACCAAAGAAAAAATTATAGGAAACATGTTACATATATACCGAAGGAGTAAAGACTAGAGAGTGGAAAAAACATAGTGTATCATGCATACAGTAGCTACTACAAACTACAAAATCCCCATGTCCGATCCCAAACATGAATTCAATGGCCTTATACTTTGGTTTTGTTGAACATATGCTAATATACAAGTATGTAGAATGGGACTAACAACTACTATCCAAGAATTTAGCATTATAGATGTAAGCAGATGGACTCGGGGTGAATGCACCTCAAGTGGACATATAAAAGACACTAGAAGATACGTACATGACTAATTTATTAACTTATACACATCACAGAAATGAAGCCTGGACATACGATGAAACAAAGTGAATCACACAAGTGCTTGTAGTGCACATGCATGATAATATAGTGGTTTATCCGATGAGTCCAGTACTGTGCAGGGCCAATACCTTGTGAACAAGGTTGGTGGGCTGATCCGGTGGAGTGGAGATGATGTTGATCGCTGGACAAACCATATGGAGGAATGAGATTAAGTGGCACCAAGGTTTTCTGGTTTATCCAATGAAGAAAAGTGTGCCATCAGACCGATTCCAGATATGTCCAAGAGAAGGGTCAAGAGACACTGGACAGGTTCAATATTTTTTCGGAAACGCTCCACCGCCGATGTCCGTCCTGCGCCCGGACGAACGGATGCTACGTGGCCTCACGTGATCGATGTATTTTCTCACCACACAAATATCTACCCCCGTCAGGTGGCCAGATTTATCCTCTCCAATTCCATCTCCTCTCTCTCTCTCGTCTCTCTCCATCGTGGAGCATGTGACTCTCCTCCCCATCTCGAACTCACGTGCTTGCCAGCCATGGGGTGCTCGCCAGCTACTGGCGCAACAGGTGGTGCTCGTGCTCACCAGACAGGGGCTGCCCATCGGCTGCTGGCCGCTCGCTAGGGGTGCTGCGGGGGTGCTCGCTGAGCAGGCCGCCATGCTAGCCAATTGTTCCTCGCGCAGGTACTCGCCCAGCACTGCTCTCGTGACCTCGCGCAGGTGCTCGACTGACGACGCTGCCTCCGCTGGGGCACCAGTGAGCTCCACGCACCGCCGCCAACCTCCGCACCGGCGTCGAGCTCCGCAACGATGAGCCTCCATTCGTCAAGCAGCAAGGTGATATTGCGCTGGGAAGCGCATGTTGCAAGCATATGTTTCAAGTGTTTCAGATATTTCAGAAGTGTGTTGCAAGTGTTTCACATCGATGTTGCAAAAGTAGATCAGGATGTTGCACATGTTGCAATGGCTATACATGTATGTTTCATCTGTTTTAGACGTATATTGTAAGTGTTTCATCTGGATGTTGCATATATATGCAAGTGTTTCAAATGTTTTCATACGTATGTTGCAAATGGTTTCATCTAAATGTTTGCAATGGCTACACACGTGGTTTTCAAGTTTTTCTAGTGTATCGCAAGTGTTTCAGACATATGTTGCAAGTGTTTCAACTGTTTCGGACATATGTTGCAAATATTTTCTCTAGATATTGCAAAAGTAAATATGGGTGTTGCACATGTTGCAGTGGATCCCATCTGCTGCAGCTGCTGGGCCTGCCTGCATGCGCATGGGTGTGGAGGGAGCGGGAGCGGGATACCGTGCGGGCGCAGATCGAGACGAAGCAGTGCAGGACACATAGAGCGGTGCAGGACACGGAGCGGTGTGGGACATGGTGCGAGCGTGGGACACGGAGCGGCGTGGGGCCCCACGTGAAGCAGCGTAGGCGTGCAGCGCGGGCATACGGAAGCTAGCTCCCATCCAGACGTCCGGGCGCTAGCCTTTCCATTTTTTTACGTGCGCGCGATGCATCAGCGTCTGGCTTTATTCAGGGAACATACATGCTGCCTTTGGTTCTGGACGTAGTTGTAGTGATGTGATGATTAAAAGGAGCTATTGATCTAAGCTTGATGCACTTTTGAATTGGCGGCGATCGACGCAATTTGAGAGTTTTACCATCACAAGTGTGATCTTGAATATAAATACAATTAATATTAGGCTTAAACTATGATTAGTGCCGGTTTAGGCTCTTAGCTTATTGCTTTAGGTGTTAGCATATAGTTAGGTGATGTTTTGCATATCTCTTTGTTTGTCGGTGGTCGTGTGCACTACGAGTTGTAATCCATGGTTTGCAAGTATTGCGAGACCCTCCAAACACGTTGTGGAGTAGTCATAGATGTTGTGTGAGGGAGAGTCTCTTGATAAGGTCTTCGACTATCCACGGAGTTAGCTAACCAGAAACTTGGCTTTGCAAGGATCTACATCAAGGACTAGTGAAAACTGCGAGCTCTTGAATAAATAAGTAAATAAAATGAGTTGTGGTGCAGTGGTCTATATTCTCTACCTATTCTTTACATTCTGTAGTTAGACTGTCTCCAACAGCGTGACCTAAACGCAAAATGCGCCATGCACAGTGTTTTGGGTACCAAAACCGCCATCCAAAAGAGGACCGAAACCAGATACACATTCTGGGTACTCGGCGAGTCGGAAGGTAATTCTGCGTCTTCGAAGAGAGACGACACAAACATGTAGTGGTGGGCCCATAGGAGCCGTCGGGGCAGGGCGCGGCTGGCTCGACTTCGAGAGGCGGGTCCATGGCGAACCTGCGGCCGGGCGGGCGAGGCGAGCTCGAGGCGAGGAGTGCCCGGCGGCGGCGGGCGTGGCGAGGCGGATTCAGGGAGGAGTGGAGTGGAGGAGGCGGGCCGCCGTGGGAGGAGTTGACGAAGGAGAGAGCGCCGGGGGTCCGCCGCCGGGCGCGAGCTCGGGGGAGCCGCCGCCACGCGCGAGCTTGGGGAGCCACCGTCGCTTGGATCCGGGGGGCCACCGCCACGCGCGCCTGGATATTGGTGTGGTGTCTTGGGGCGGCACTGCTGGTGGCTGGGGGCAGCAGTCGTCGACGAACGTGGTGGCTCGGGCCTCGGGCGGCGCAGGTGGTGAGCGGTGCGGCGGAGGGTGAAGCCGCAACTGACGACGCGGATGGCTGCCGGCTCCACGGCGGGCAGCGCTTGTCGTCGCGGCTCGGGCCTCGGGGCGGCTCGTGGCGAGCGGCGCGACGCAGAGGTGGAGCGGAGCCAGCAGCAGAGCGGCTGCCGCGGCTCCATGGCGGCGATGCGCCATGACGGATGGCGCTGGTCTTTGCCGCAGCTCCACGACGGCCGGCACGGTGGATTCCAGCTCATGGCGGCGGCCGCCAGAGTGCTGGACGCAGGGGCACACAGCGCGAGATGGACGGGCCTTGAACTTCTTTGGGATGGCGGTGTGGATAGGGTTGAGGAGTGAGGCTCGAATATTTTCGCAGACTGCAGGGATTTGGGGTTCCTCTATTGGAGAGCTGAAGTTATGGGGATGCAACTTTTTTTACTGTACATTACCCAAACCGTGAAATGGGTCTCAGGTATGGTTTACGTTGTTGGAGTCAGTCTTACTTGTAACTTGCATGCATGACTTTACCTTTCCTAGGATTGCACGCTAGTTGATAGAATTGGAACTAGAGTATAAAATTTTTGTTCGGTAGAGAAAGCAACACTATAAAAACCTGGAACACATGTAGATAGAATTTGTATAAGTTTTTACATGGGTGAAGAAGTTGGTTATAGATTTAAGTAACCCTAGTTGAACCACCCCCTCTTAGGGCTTAGTGTAAAATACTAGAAGCCTTCATTTATAAATAGGTGTATAACTATAGCTTGAAGAATAATAAATTGTTTTGCTGCTTCCTATTTATTCTTTTTCCTGCAAAGAAGAAGCTTCCTGTTCCTGCGGAGTTGATGTACTGAATTTAATTATGTAGCTCTGGAAACACGGATAAGATAAAACAGAATTCGCGGAAGCTTCTTTATGCTAATTTTAATTTGACTCAACGACCTTGTGATCTAAGCGGTGGCTACGTACGATTACGCACATGGTTTAACTGTTAACGTTGTTTTTGTGCTGGGTGTTAGTTGGGCAGGAAGAAGTATGAGCAGGAGCTTGAGGCAGAAGGTGGCGACGAATATCAGTTAGGCTACAAAACACCAATAAGTCAGAGTTGTCCATGCCCATGCATGCGCTGGCAAATAATCCAGCATGTGTGCTAATTAACCTAGCTACCCAGCTGATTCCCGGTCGGGTGTTGACTAACTAGAGGCAGCCAAGTTGGAACGTCAATAGACCACTGCGGTGAGTCGAGAGGTCGTAGTCGCAGACGTGGTTGCGGTGACCGGTGAGTAGGTATTTTTAGATGGGGAGACTACTTGGACATCGACGGAAGTGACTTCGTGTGTTACAATACGTTTTAAGTACGATTCATAGAGCTAATAATTAGATGTGTTAATAATTCATTTCTTTATCTAAATGAGTCCAACAAATAATTTAGTTAATTGTTAGCTATACCTAACTAGTGGCCGACCGAGCTCGTCAGTATAAACTTAAAAGAAGATTTTCTTTATAGGTAATATTTTTGCATAATAAAAATTGGCCATGCTCTGAAAAGCTTCCGGCTCCGCTATTGTACCTAACTAACAAACTAGCGAACAGTTAGCTAGCCTAGTATTAAATATAAACTACTATTAGCTAGCTAACTATTAGTAGTTAATGGATACAAAGATGGCCTTAATTTTCTTCGTTTTAGGTGACTAGAACAATGGTACACTGTAGTACTATTAAGTGGTAGGTAGCTGTTTGGGATGCAGTTTGCTAAGTGCGTTCCTTCTCCGACTGAGCACTGCCGGTGCCGGCCGATAACCGAGCATGATCGTCAGAATTAAGATTTGTGACATCTGGCATGCATGCATATGGCCTGCATGCCGTCACGATCGAGCGGGACGGCCGGAAGATGCTAATGCTACGCTTCTCTGCTGACTTGCCGAGTGCTGATGCAGAGGAGAGGCGAGCATGCAATTGGAACGGACGGACGGCCAGCGTGTGCCAGGCCGGCTGGCCGGCGCTGTGGATGATGTGCAAGCACAGCCAACAGGAGCTGCACGGGAAGATTTGCCGGCGGGCCGGGATTCCTTCCTCGCCACCATCGACGGCTCACACTCACAGCGAGGAACGTAGTCTGTACCCACCAGGTTCCGTTGTTTTCCGGCGAGGCGAGCCGGGTCAAGGCAGTGCCGGCACTGGGTTTTGGATTGATGCAAAGCGGATTTGACTGGAACGATCAGGTTACAATTAACCAGCCGCAGCCGGTGTGTACTGAATACTGATCCGATCGACCGCCCCCGTTTCGACTACTCTGCACCTGCCTGCCTGCTAGTGCCTCCTTTGCATGCACAAGGAGTGAACTGAACTCAATGTGCAACGAACCCGGCCGGCCTGCAATACTTATCTTACATTTCTCAACCTACGTTAACGTTACTCTTTCCTTCCATTCCATACTATAGGCCAGCTTATCTTTTTATTTTAAGTCAAATTTATCTAACTTTAGATTAACTAATATTATATGAATATCATCGATATCTATAATACCAAATAAGTACACTGTTATGGAATATTGTATGATGGATTGAATTAAACTAATTTGGTGATATAAATGTTGGTAAATTTATAATAGACTTGATCAAAGTTAGAAATTAGAATAGTTTGATTTACTGTGAACACAAAGTGATTTATAATTTGAAAAGGAGCAGATATATACAATGGTCAAATAAAGTTGAAAATGTTTTGTATGACGGTACAAAATATAAAATTAGCATTAGCATACAGTAGTACGGAGTAAGTATGTACTACTAGTAGTATAATCAAGCTCTTATTTAGTTCTCCAAAAGTGCACTATGCAAAAAGAAGATTCTCCGTCACATCAAACTTACGGTACATACATGGAGTACTAAATGTAGACGAAATCAAAAACTAATTGCACAATTTGCTTTAACTTTGCGAGACGAATCTTTTGAGCCTAATTAGTCAATGTTTGGACAATAATTCACAAATACAAACGAAATGCTACGGTGGAGAATCGTGTACTATGCAAAGTTTGCAGGTGCCGAACTAAACGCGCCCCAAGGGGAACGAGCATCAGTCTACGGAACAGCAATTACTTTTTTACAGTCAATTACTAGCTACTACTAGTGACGTAACCCAAGCTGTTATATTATAGTAGGTGCGGTTGCAGACGCGAATCACTGCTAATGGCCGCCGAATTAAGCTTTGACCACTTTGCCACCCTTGCTGCTCTTTTTAAATCCTCTACTTAACTAATTTAGTATTTATTAGTAATCGCTGGTCGCTGCTTGGAGTATGAGTGGCAGATGAGACTGGATTGGTCAGTTTCCAAGCGGCAAGAGCGAGCACGGCGGCGAGAACATGAGTCAAAGGACAACCGGACAAGGTACACCTCCACGTAAGACACAACGCACCTCTCCAGCTCTGCTTCGCTTCGCAGCCAGCTCCTCCTCCCCTGCTTCTCCTGCGCTTCCCCTGTCGCCATCCTCCACCGGCTAGCTACCTTACCTAGTTACCTTATAAATACACCCATCCATGGCTGTTGTTAGCACCGTCATCCACCACCGCATCCATCCATCGACTGAATTCTCCAACCACACTGTTGCCAGGGTCTTCTCCAGCTTCAAGCACGCATCAACATTCCACAAGCGAAATGGCGGCGACGGCAGCAGTGCGTTCTTGGCGCCGGGCATTCGCGCTGCTCCTGCAGCTGCATCTGATTCAGCTGCGCGGCGCGCGGTCGGCGACGTTCACCATCGCCAACAGCTGCGGCTACACGGTGTGGCCGGGCCTGCTGTCCAGCGCGGGCTCCGCGGCGCTGCCCAGCACGGGGTTCGCGCTGGCGCCGGGGGAGTCCCGTGCCGTGGCGGCGCCCGCGGGGTGGTCGGGCCGCCTCTGGGGCCGCACGCTCTGCGCCGCCGACGCCGCCACGGGGCGGTTCGCGTGCGCCACGGGGGACTGCGGCTCCGGCGACGTGCAGTGCAACGGCGGCGGCGCCGCCACGCCCGCCACTCTGGCCGAGTTCACGCTGGACGGCAGCGGCGGGCTCGACTTCTACGACGTCAGCCTCGTCGACGGGTACAACCTGCCCATGGTCGTCGCGCCCACCACCACCACGGCATCAACCGGCAAGTGCGCGGCGACGGGGTGCGCCGCGGAGCTCAACGCGGCGTGCCCGGCGGGCCTAAGGGTGGAGGCCGCGGCGGACGGCGGGCCCGTGGCGTGCCGTAGCGCGTGCGACGCCTTCGGGGACGCGCAGTACTGCTGCAGCGGCGCTTATGGGAATCCTAACACATGCCGGCCATCAACGTACTCGCAGTTCTTCAAGACCGCGTGCCCGCGCGCCTACAGCTACGCCTACGACGACGCCACCTCCACATTCACCTGCGCCGCCGGCAGCACCGACTACACCGTCACCTTCTGCCCCGCCGTGCCCACCAGGTACCAGCAAAGTTTAGTAGTTGTGTTTAATTCTAGTACGTGCTAGTAGTACTTGATTGACACCATGCAAAGAATGACTCATTCGCGCTGCCACTACACTAAGAACGACTAGTTTCATCCTTCATTCCCTGCAATTAGCAGTAGTATAGTAGTTAAAAATGACTAATAAGATACTATTAGCAGTAGTACACCATTCTGTCAGTACGTACTGTAGCAGTAATTGTGGGAGTGACTAGTGACAAGTCACAGGTGGGCTGTTGGCCGTTGGTGACGCATTTCGAGGAGGTAAGTTACCAACGGCTAGTGAGAAAACGGCTAGGAAGGCAGGCACGCGCGGTTGTCCAGTCCACGTGGTCATACTACTTAGGACAACTGGAAAAGGGTTGCCTCTGTTTTAGCCGTTTGGGCTCTCACAGGTGGTCCTGGCAGTTGGCACGGCCCAGCAGGTCAAAATAACAGAGCAAACATGTTTTAGTTAAAAATATGGCACCATGCCACCAATTTTTATCTACTCTTTTTATTTTTGGCAACAACTCATAATATATAGTATTATATTAAAGAGAACAGCAGCTATCAGTTACTGATACCGTGTACTAGCTGTGATACTGACCACTTGAATACTGTTGCATGCAACAGCGTAAAGTCGACGGGGCAGAACCCGCAGACCGCCGGGTTACCGCAGCAGCTGAACAACGGCACCACCATGGTCTTCTTCGGCGGCAACACGCAGACCAGCAGCGCCGCCGCCGCCGCTTCCGCCAACCTTCTCTACGCCGTCACCATCACCGTGGCGCTCGCGCTCTCGGGCTCGGCTCTCGTGTGAGCGCACCCGGTCCGGTGCTACCGCAGCACTAGGTTGATCGGTCACCGTCGCTGCTAGGTGGGGCCACGCATATCATGTGCTTTTGACCGTATGTTGCAGCCCCCTAGCGACTGGGACGGAACAAGAGCATAGTACTGTACCGTATTGTAGGATTGTAGCCTAGGTAGGACAAGTAGAAGTAGACTAGTTTTTGTTTTTTTTTGGCTCCGAAAATAGTCTTTTCATCTGCTGGGCAGAGACAGGTTCACCATCCTTTCTCCTACTGCAGGACTAGCTAGATAGGTCGTATCCATCAGAAGGATTTGTTGTAACCTCAGAGTGATTATTGGTTGATTGATTCTATTGGGGGAAAATAATCAAATCTTAAGCTTCAATTGGTTTTCTTCTCTCACTTAAGCTCTGAACATTTTTGCAACAATTGATAGCAACTATGCCCGTGATGAAAGTTTGGGAGTGCTCGGGGGCTAAAAATAATGGCTCCGTTTGCTTCGCTGAAAAAAATAAGCCGCAACACTGTTCCGGCTGATATGTTGTGAGAGAAAACACTATTTCTACTGAAAAAACGAGCTGAAAAGTACAGATTAAAAAACAAACGAACATGGGCAATGTGTTGTTGTTGTCACTCAAATTTGAATTGGACTCATGTATTGACACTATTCCTGGAGGAAGCGAGCAGGCACCGGTGAATCAGCTAGCGTCACGTGTATATGTTGGTTGCTAGAGGTCAAATATATCGTGTGCGTACGGTTTTTTTTTCCTCCATGTAAACTTGCTAATGGGCCAAAATTTGAACCACGCCCACATCAAACCATTACTTTAAAAAAACCTATCAATTAACCCAATCCGCCCCGTTGTAGTGTATATGTTGGTTGCTAGAGGTCAAATATACCGTGTGCGTGCGGTTTTTTTTTTTCTGCGTGTAAACTTGCTAATGGGCCAAAATTTGAACCACGCCCACATCAAACCATTCCTTTAAAAAAAACTATCAATTAACCCAATCTGATCCAACCCGTCAATCTCTTGGGCCCGAACTAAACCAATCCATTTTCTTCTAAGCAGTGTCAAGCTATTTTTAAACCATGGGAGATCTAACTCTCACAAAAGTGCTCTGTCTCAATCTTTCTTCTTCCTCAATCTTTAGCTCTCGTCTCGGATGTTAGGCAAGTAAAGTACGTCGCCGCCGCGCGCGGCAAAGAGGGTTGCCCGCTGTTGCCGTTGTCGTCTCCGTCGCTGTCGGCCTGCTACGATGTCCAGCTCCCACGTGCGCCGTGGTGCTTCTCGGATGCGGCTGCTGAGTGTGTCGTGGCTATCCTACGCTTGGGCACTGAAGTGGTCGAGTTCGCACAACTCGAGCACATGTGCACCGCTGTAGCAGCACAGCTCCAGTGATGAGCGGTGTGCACCCAGGTACCACGCGAAGGTCTGCCAGTCCTACCGCTTCTGTGATTGGTACCAGTTTGGCCCTCGCAGCGGCGACCACAAGCGCACGCAGAACTCTACATAGAAAGCAACGATCGTGATGGCACCGGGGCAGTGGGGTTTCAGGCCTCCTCCTGCGTGCAGTAGAGCTGGGCCTTGAGGTTGAGGACAGAGGCGGCGTTGACACCCTCGATTGTGCAGACACTGCGAACAGGTCGTATCCATCACAAGGATTTGTTGTAACCTCATAGTGATTATTGGTTGATTGATTCTATTGGGGGGAAATAATGCCCCGTTCGGCTTACTGAATCTTGGCTGAAAAACACTGTTCTGGCTTAAATGTTGTGACAGAAAAATACTGTCCCGACTAAAAAAAATAAGCCTAAGGTAAGCCGAACGGGGCTCAAATCTTAAGCTTCTCACACACGTATGTATCAGCAGTTGGTTTTCTTCTCTCACTTACGCGCACAACATTTTTGCAACAATCGATGGCAACTACGCCCGTGAAAGTTTGGGAGTGCTCGGGGGCTGAAAATCAACATGTTGTTGACACTCAAATTTGAATTGGACTCATGTATTGACACTATTCATGGAGGAACGAAGCGAGCGGGCAACGGAGAATCAGTTAGCGTCACGTACGCATGTTGGTTGCAGGAGGTCCAGTGTGTCGTGTCCGTACGATATTTTTTTGCTGCATGTGAACTTGCTAACGGGCCAAAATCTGGACCACACCACACCAAACTTTACTTCAAAGATCTATCAATTAACCCAGTCCACCCCGTTGTAGCAGCTCATTTACCTAAACTGATCCAACTTGTCAGTCTCTTGGGCCCAAACTAAACCAATCCATTTTCTTCTATGCAGTGTCAAGCCATTTCAAAATCGTGGAATCTAACTCTCACAAAAGCTATGCACCATCTCAATGTTTATTCTTCCTCGATCTTGAGCTCTCGACTCGGATGTTAGGTAGGTACAGTACGGCGGCGTGCGTGGCAAAGTGGGTTGGCGTCGTCGTCGCTGTCGGCCTGCTGTGATGTCGGCGATGAGCGTGTCGTACTGTCGCGGCTGCCCTACTCTTGGTGCAGCGGGCATTGGCATGCTTTCACCATAACTTGCTGCGGTCGAGAGCCCGCACAACAACTTGAGCACGTACGCGCTGCTGTAGCAGTAAGCTCCAATGACGAGCGATGCACGCCCAGGTATTGCGTGAAAAATGCCAGTCCTACCACTTCTGTGATTCGTACCGACTTGGCTACCACAGCGGCGACTATGAGCGCGCGCGGAACTCTTCAATGGAAGCAGCGGTCGTGATGACACCGGGGCAGTTGGGTTTCGGACCTCCTCCTGCGTGCAGTAGAGCTAGGTCTTGAAGTCGAGGATGGAGACAGTGTTGACACCCTTGACAGTAGAGTATATATATATATATATATTTTTTTTTTTTGCAGACAGTGTGTTGGCTTCAATCCATTAGCCAAGAACCAGTTTACGGCAAGGGTTGAACCCATTATACACCTGAACTATCAAAAGTCCAGCCTAAATTGATCCAAATCTTTTTGACTTCAAAAGCAAACTGGGCAAACTATTTGTGAAATATAGTCCATTCCCAAACCAAATTAAAGCCTAACCACGATAACACCGTACCATAAACACCAGTTGTAAACTTTTAGCATAGTTCAGATGTGCTATTGGTTTTAGAAAAAAAATATGAAAGTGGTCTTGCATTTTCTAAATTTTAAAAAATTTCTATGAATTTTTAATATTAAATCAGATTTTAATATTTTAATGCATATATTTATTATATAAAAATATTTGATATTTTTTTGAAAATCATTTCTAAAGCTTTTTATAAAGTTCATCATGAAAGTTCGATGCACCTTCCTCGTGGAGCAATGTAGGATGGCTGACGTGGTGTCACATTAGCCACAACTATTTGGAGAGATAAATCGAACGTTTTCAACAGTTAGAAAAAGGCTAAAAATCTGATTTTTAATTGAGAGAGATAAATCAAACTCACGCTATAGTTGAGAGGGCGATCAAATGATTTTTTTTTTTCCTACAAACTAATATTCCGGGCCCAAAATAAGAGCTTTAGCACAAAAGTAAGCCCAAACAGGAAAAGAGTTAATGTCCACGTAAGTGCCACGTAGGATCCTACATGGCCACTGGACCACTACCGCTGCTGACTCACCAACGGAGCCTTCTTCTTAAAAAGAACTCCACTTGCCTCCGTTTCCGTCGCCCACCTCCCCCACTGCCGCCGCCGCCGCGCCAGATGCGCCTCCTCGCCACGGCGGCGAGACAACCCAATACACCGCACCGTATTCTCGTTAACCTCCACCACCTCATATCCACAACGACGACGACGACGACCTCCTCCTCCGCATACGATCCAACCGCGCAGTTCCTCCATCCCGACCACCATCGCCTGCTGTCACTGCCAGCATCTCTCCGCCGTGACGCCCTCCTCGCACTCGCGCGCCTTCTCAAGACCTCCCCGCAATGCCACCTCGCGCTCCATGCCGTCAGCCCACTCTCTGGCTCCCCCTCCTCCACCCCGCTCGCCGCCCGCTTCGTCGCCGCATCGCGCCTCGCCACGTCGGCTCCCGCGCTTCGCCCCTTCGCAGCGATCCTCATCGCAGCGCTCCTCCCGGTCGCCTCCTCCGACCTCCTTTCGTGGTCGTCTAGTGACAGTGCCAGCGGGAGCTCGCGCGCGCGGTACGGCGCGCTCCGGCTCGCGCTCCACGCATTCCTCGCCGCGGGCATGGCAGCCGAGGCACTCGATGTGCTCAAGCGCGTCCGCCGCTCTGGGAACACGCCCAGCCTCTCCGCGTTGGCGGCATTACTGCGCCTTCTATTCCGAAGCGGGGAGGTCCGCGCTGCCTGGAAAGTGTTCGAGGAAATGGCCGCGAGGGGACCGCGGCCGAGCCTTGCCACCTTCAACGCTATGCTCCTCGGTTTCTGCCACAGGGGGCTGGCGCGCGTCGCCTCCGGGCTGCTTGGGATCATGGGGAAGTTTGGTATCGTCCCAGACGTGTGCAGCTATAACATCCTCATCAAGGGGCACTGTGTGTTTGGGTGGTCACAGGACGCCTTCAAGCTGTTTGAAGAAATGCACAGGTCAGGGTGTGAGCCGACAGTTGTGACATATAACATACTAGTGGATGTTCTGTGTCATGAGGGGAGGATGCCGGAAGCAAGGAGGCTGTTCGATGAAATGGCCCAGGTGGGGATCCAAGCAAATACAATCACGTTCAATGTTTTGATTGATGGATATGCAAAGACCAGACGGATGGATCAGGCCTGCACAGCCTATAGCGAAATGAAAGCAAGGGGATTAGTGCCAGATTCCTGCACATTCAACATTATTGCTGCTGGAGCTTACAAGTTTGGGCATGCTGCCCAGTTAGTCCTTGATCATGACATGTTTGGTTCACATATGTTGGCTGATGGGTTGGATATGTTGGTCTGTAGGCTTTGTTGGGATCGTCGATTGGATGATGCCTGGGAGCTTCTGCGTGGTGCTATTGAGCAGGGTGTTCCATTGAGTGTTACAGGATTTAATGCATTGATCGCTGCTTATAGCAAGGAGGGACTCCACGAAGAAGCTTTTGAACTGTATAGAGTTATGAACAAGTTAGGGCTCGCACCGTCATCGTCTACTTTGAATTACTTGATAATGGGGCTGTGCAATCAAGGAAGGCTTGATGAAGCACAGCTTCTTTTAGAGCACATGGTTAGTAAAGGATATTGTCTGAGTACATCATTTACTATCTGCTTGGATGCATCTTTCAGAGAGGGTAATGCAGTCTGCGCATTGAGATGCTGGGATGATATGGGCAAAATTGGTTTACAGCCTGATTTTATTGCTTTCTCAGCATATATCAATGGCCTGTGCAGATTAGATTATGTGAATGAGGCTTATCAGGCATTTGCTGAGATGAAAGCCAGAGGAATTGTACCGAACAATTTTACTTACAACTCCATCATATCTGCACTCTGTAGAGCAGGCAATATGACTGAAGCCTTGAAGTTACAGCAGAATATGAGGCAGAGTGGCCTTGTTCCTGACATTTACACAAGCAACATTCTAATCGATGGTTTATGCAGAGAAGGAAAGCTGGAGGTGGTGGACAACCTTTTATTGGACATGTGCAGTAATGGTCTAACCCCAGACACAGTGACATATAATACGATAATCAATGCATATTGTAGGGCTAAGGATATGAACAGTGCCATGAATTTCATGAATAAGATGCTCGCAGCTGGTTGTGAACCAGATATTTTCACATATAATATTTGGATGCATAGTCTCTGCAGCAACCATATGTTGAATCAAGCAGGAAAGGTGCTAGATGAGCTTGTTGCTATGGGTTGTCCTCCAAATTCTGTTACATACAACACATTGATGGATGGCATTTGCAGCGATGTTCTTGATCCAGCTATGATATTGACTGGCAGGCTTATTAAGATGGCTTTTCAACCAAACACTATCACACTTAATGTTTTCCTTTCTCATTTCTGCAAGCAAGGATTTGGGAAGAGAGCCCTTATGTGGGCTGAGAAGCTCAGAGAAGATTCTTTTGTTTTTGATGATGCTACTAGAAATATAATTGACTGGGCACGAAGGGAAATGGAGGATGACCCCCACGCTAACAACGAGGACATAGAAAGATGCCTATTTCTTGAGTTCTTAATGTTCATGACATATGAGACTATGCATAACGGCAGATCTTCAAAGGCTACACATATGCCTACAGATAGAGGTTTTGATCCTGCTGGCAGAAGCATGATTAGAATTTTGGATACTGGTTGATAAATGAATTTTATAACCCTATAAAGTATTAGAAAACTTTTTGGTAGCCGATGGTGCCTCTGTGAGATACCATATCACTACCCTTGCTATTCAATATCCACTATGAATCACTCTGTTTGAGCTATGAAAGTTTTTGGAGCTATGTACCATCAGGAACTGTCTAATCGCTGATCTTCTGTTCCAGCATTTCCTTGCTATGAATTTTGGATGGTGATTGATGGTTACATAGGCAGTGACGATTTCTTGTCTTCTGTGATTGTCGGTGGGGGTTGTGCTTGTTCATGCAGGTTCAAGGTGGTTTTGTGGCAGTGGCTGGGATGAGCTGCACAGATCATTGGCTTCTCACAGCATACCATTCTTTGTTCCTGTTGCGCACTGCTATTTGTGCGGTTGGTTGATGGTGGCCTGGTATGCATCTGTTACTGTACAACCTCCGTTGGCTGAGAAGGCACCTGTCCCTGGGTGTGGCTGTTATGGCGATTGAGGTGGCAGAAACTGTTAGCTGGCTCCCAGGTGTTTGCCCTCAATCACATACGCTGTCGCGCTTCTCCCTGGGTAGGGAGAGGGAGAGGGAGCTGAACTGGAGGTGCAGCTAGCCTTATACCTTTCATATTTCATATAATACATGGCAAGCACTACATTGTGCCAACTACATGGACATGCTGCCAATTCTACAACTATCAACTACTAGGCCATAAAGGCCACAACTACAGCATGACCTGTTGTATAGACAAGGAAGGGCATGGTCAAAAGAATGGAGCACTACATGCTCATGACATAAGCAACAACAACAACAGCCAATCCAACAGAAACTGCAGTGCAGCTCACAGCGTATAGATACTGACCAGCATCAATGGCTTTCACTGGTAAGTGGTCTTAGTTGCTTTGTGCAGTTCAGTTTTGTCCTTGTGCTTATCAATTTGTGCATTTGTTGTCTTTCAGATGATGCCCCTGATGACTGGAACAGAACCTGCTCCTTCGGTGGATGCAATGAATTTTAGTTTGGCTGATGTGATGTGCCATGGGTTCATTGGATGGTAAACATCATAGTGCAAGGTTTCAATTTGTTTGTGCAGAAACAAGTAGTGGTTAGAAATTTAGAAATATACAAGGTTCCCTCTAATTGTGCAATTTTGGTACCATTGATTTTCCTTATCAATAAGAAGTGCAAGATTATGTGCTGTTATGTTACTAATATGCTAGATCATACTGTTCACCTTTTTTTAATTCTTGATTGGACATAAGCTGCAAAGTTGAAGTCCATAGCAGTTTTCTTTCTCCTTGTCAACTGTCTTCTCTATCTTCTTACTAGCTACTTTTCTTGTTCTTTTAAATGATTATTTTGTCTTGCCGCCAGAATGGGTTTATAATCAATAAATTCTAAAGATGGATGCTGCTGTCCAATCCATCCAAAGGATCGTAGATTCATAGTATGGATTCCATAATCCATACTACTGTAAATGTGTAAGAAGCTCATCAAAGCATATCCTTTAACTGCAAACTTTGGTTAGGTGTAGTCAGGTGGGACTTCAAAGCAAATTCTTTTTCATAGAATAATTGATTCTGCTACTGCATATAATAAAATTTGTGAACAGATTGTTCTATGCCCTGTCTGCTTAGATTTATTAGTCTAGTGTGACTGCACTTGTAAAATGTTCTTATGATGTTGATTTTTTTTTTTTTTTGCTTGCTGTCTAATTTTCAGTTTTGAAGACACCTTGTTAACTGTAGGAGCTTGTTTTTAGTTTGGGCCCTACCAAAAACTGTTAATGCCTAACTTTTCAGCTAAGGTTTGGATGGCTTCCTGCTTTCTAACTGTGGTTGGCCAAGCCCAAGTTTGGCATGCATTGTTCCCTTGTGGGGCTCAAAGTTGTGGTGCATCAACCGTGTGCCCCAAAATGTTGGCAACGAGACGTTCCAGTCTCGTTGTGTAATGTTGTTCTCATCCAATTTGGAGCTTGTTTTCCTTTTCCTCTCAGCTCTAAGCTGCGGTACTGAAAATTGAGCACGAGATCCAACATAATCCCCAGCCGGCAGTGCTCTGGTAGTAGCCAGGACGGCACCCTTCCTCTCTGCACTAGTGAACCTGGTAGCAGAAACAAGTTTTCTCCAACGACCGCATCTTAATCTCCTCAAATGTGTCACTGGCTTATGCATCAAGTGCTTTCTGGTGAAGATTTGCTGCATGCGGATTATTTATCAGGTTTGTGAAATTATGTTATTTTCTCAAAATTTTGGCAACTATTCTGGTCCTATCCAAACATCCGCATTCCAAAATTTAGCCATGTGTTTGCTTTGATCGTGAACAAATTTTGGTTGGTCTAGATGGGCCTGAAACCAAACAAGCTCTGATCGTTTGAAAATAGTTGCCTTAGTCAAAATAGTACTAGTAAAAAGTAGTATGGTGAAAACAAAAAGTAACATTCTCATCTTCATTTTAATACAAGGGACGATCGTGCGCATTTGCTCAATTGGCATAGTCGTTTTCTTGTGATAGACCTCATTGGATATTGGAACAGAGTGCTCTAGACCAACCTCTTTGCTTTCTTTAATGGAGCTGTTTAGCTTGGTTGTGCTAAAGACAGTCTAGTGTATTTAAATATAACTGCATTTTGACTTCCTTAAGTTTTCATCTCCCGCACAGTATTATACTTGGTTTTTTCTTTTGCCCGCTGATATTCTTTTATCAGATGGAATAATGACAAGAGCTATTGGCAACCTGAAGAGTGAAATGCGGTTAAGAATGTTGGTTGGTTTAGTATGAAGTTCTTATCGCAGAACATCATCTTACCGTCAAGAGGATGGCTAATTGGGTATTGATTGATGAGTTGGGTGTTTGGACCGAGCTGCCTGGAAACACCAGGGATAACAGATGACAAAGCCTTCAAAAGGTCAGCAGCTCTCAAACTGAAATTTAAAGATGTCGGCTCAGCTTTCCTGCGCCAACAAGAAACGTACTCTTGTTTTGTTACTGATGTTTGCCATTATGTTTTGTATGCCAGAATGCCACATCTACGTAAAACAGTTTGCACGTAATTTTCAGATGCCATTACTCATCGGTAAAGGGTATGTTTGTACTGTCTGTGCTCAGCATACCATTTCTTAATTTATGGGAAGAAACAATCTTGTAATCGTAATTTTCTTAGATGGGCATGTTGAGTTATTAATCAAAATATATGCCAAGTTCTTCCTTGCAATTTTTTTGGCGGCTCTCATTCAACCCCTTCCGGTTGCCATTTTGGCCCTTCACACAAATATATAGACAAACTAAGGGCTCACTGGAGTTCAGGGAAGAAACGTAATTTGAATACTTGAAGTAAAGAAATGGAACTGCAACACAATTAATGAAGAAAAAGGTCATGTATAAGTATAATCAATAGATGAATTAAAAAAAGGAAACAGGTGTAACATCCTAGATGTTAAAAAGCAATTAAAACCTTGATCATATTCATCATCATGCATAATCATCAAGTATTAAGACATAAATGCATTGCATATTTTAATTATAGCATTCATAGGTTACATATGTGTTGAGATGTGCTTGCATGAAATGTTATGAAAAACATTAATTAAGGTTCTTTGTGATTTTATGGTTAGAAATTTCCTTAAACAATTAAAATTTTTCCAATATAAATTTTGTAGTAGAAAGTATGTGCTTTAAAATGAAATCAAAGTTTGGGTATGTTTTGAAGTCAAATATGTTTAAATTTGAGCTCAAAGATTGAATTCAATAACTATTTCTGATACTTGGCCATTTTTGACTGTCCCAGAATTTTAGTTATAAAGTTCAATGTTTGGGATTTTATTAAATCAATTTTCATAGATAAAAATTGGGCAATTTTTGTTTCATTGGTTGATACTATGCTTGAGCTATGTTAATGTGAAATTGGTTGATATGTTTGATAGATGTTTGTCCACTAATTAATTAACCAAAGTTGCTAGTTAACAGTTTGCAAACCCTAACTCTGAAAAACAGATTTCACGTTCTATCTTCGAAATTCAAAATCTCTCAATCTGTTGATCTTTTGATGTTGGTCCTTGAAGCAAAGATGAAGATGAGAGAGGGATGAACAACTTTGGTTATTGGAGCTTGACAAGTTTCTGCACAAAATCAAGAGAAAAAAGAAGAAGATGCCCTGTCAGACATGACCAGTACCCCGGTGCCGTCCCTCTCTTTTCTCCCTCTCTCTCTGTTCACCGGCGTCCGCCATGGCCGCCGCGGCGTTTCTCGCGCGTGGACGCGCGGCTGCCTGCGTGGCCGTGCTCGCGAAGACGTTGGCGTGCTGGAGTTCGCCTCCTCGCCCTTTAAAAAGCCGAGCGTCGGCCACCGTCGTCTCTTTTCTTCCTCTGCTCCATCACCGGCCGTTTCCCTTCAATGGCAAAAATTCATCACTCTCTCTCGCCCTCCATCCAATTGCTCGTGCAGCCAACTGTGCCTCTTCCTTGCGCTTCGTTTGAGCTAGCTCGCGCCATCCCTCTCTGTCGGAGCCGCTCGCGTGCCGTCGTCTTCCTCGCGGACTTCCAGGAGCGCCGCCGTGGGCCGCTCGCTGTGGTCAGCCGTCTCCGATTGGTTTATCTCCCTCCTCTCTTCTATTTCCTTGAAGCTCATCGGCTTGTCGGTTTTTCTTTTCACCATCAGGACGCGCTGGAACGCCGTCGCCCTGCCAGTTCGCGCACGCCATCGACGCCGGTCATAACTCTCCGCTGCGTCCCCGCCTCAACAAAGTAGCCGAGCGTGATTGCGGTGAGCTCCTGGTGCTAACCCGGGCCCTAGTTAGGTCGCTACCGCAGCGCCGTCGTCGCTTTACCGCCGTGCCGCCATGGCCGCGGGCGAGCTCGTGCAGGGCTCTAACTCGTTCAACCGGTAGCTTAGGCGCGTGCGTGAGGTCGAGGGGAACACGTAGGTGCTGGTCTCGTCGCCGGCGAGGTCGCCATCGGCGAGAACCCGCCGGTCAACGGCCGTGCGCGCTATGGTCAATCCGGGCGCACTGTGCCGCTAACCCGGGCCCCGCCTGTTAGCCGCAGTGGCTGGCTGAGGGTGAGTTAGAAAAGGAATTTTTGTCTTTTCGAATTTCTGAAAATGAATAAATGTGCAGTTTCTTGTTAAATTCATAAGTATTTTTAGGAGTGTTATAAAATTGTGAACATTTTTGTGTAGTCTCTTCATTCTATGCTCTACCTAGGAAAAATATGAAATGATGAAAATTAATAATTTTTGTATGCTTAAAAATTCCATGTTTTAATGGAAAAATGCTAGATGTAAGATTTTTGTAGGCCAAAATAATAATCCATTAATCATGAAACTTTTTGTGTAAATGTCATGTGCTAATACCTAGCTCCACAAAAAGTTTGGTATTGTTTTGATAATTTTAGTTATTCAGTTAATTTAAATGCCTTTTCCTTAATTAATAAATAATAAAATGAATTATGAAAATGGTTAAATGATCTTGATGTGTTTTGATCATTGTTTGAGGACGTTGATGAGCCCCTTATAATGAATGTGAGTTAGGAAATATGTTAATCACTTGCTGGTACATGTTAAGTTATTCCTTTCATTATAGACAACTAATTAACTTGTTAGTTAAATAACTAAAATGCCTTTTATAATAACAACCCTAGTTCTTTGGTGAAGGAAAGTTGTACTCAACTTTCTTAAGTTTGTTAAGTTTCATTCATGCACTTGTATATCTCTCATCATGCATCATGCATGTAGTCCATCATGTTAAGCAAAACATCATTTATTACGTGTAGTGCACGAGAGTGAGAAGATTCGTGTTGATCAAGTTTTGGAGAAGGTCCATCCATAGTGGTGTTGGTACCAAGTTTAACCTCTAGATCTTTATGAGGAAACCAACATTCTCTGCAACGCAGGCAAGCCCCGGAGCATAAACCCTCTCTTAGTCTTTATAAATCTTTATTACACTTTAAGTCTTATGAGATGTGCATTAAATGATTAGGAGTTGGTCGAATACCGTTGCTGCATGATTATCTTGATAACCAGTTATCCTTAGCTATACCCTGCTAGTATGAATAGGTCAATATCTCTTATGCTTAGTAATACTTAGACTTCAATAGAAGCCGAATGATGGTTTCATCGTTCGCGGAAAACATGTTTACCTTGCTCTTCTCAACTTTGGTTATGAGTTGTGAAATACCATGGTTATTATAATGTTAAATTGAGACCGGACGGGTAGCTTGCATCGAGAATGGAGTCTCAATGTTGTGCTTCCGCCTGTATCGATTGAGGGCTATGACAGAACTGTCCAATTTATACAAGATTAAGTGCGGCTGTCCTCGTTTAGCACGTTGACGCGCACATACTTTCACTTATATAAACCCAGTAGTCCGACGAGTGTCATGAAGGATCTCGATATATCAACATCGCAACCAAGATCGTATGATTAAGCAAATACACATCACATACACAGAGTTGCAGCGAAAATAATGTTTATAATGAGTTCACAAATAATAATATAAGTTTGGGTTTCAAAACCGGTTAAGGGAAAAACAACATAGCTTTCAAATGATTACATTAATATAAGTTCCAAATACATTGTTATCATAAGTGACATCCTCTGATAAAAACATATAGGTGAGAAATAAATATAGAGTCACCGAGCCCACCGGCGGTTAGCCACCATCTTTAGCAGGTCGAGAACTTCACCTGTAACATGGTGGGATAAACCCTGAGTACTCGAATGTACTCAGCTAGACTTACCCGTCATAGACCAGAAATAAAGTGACACCAAAGAGTATGCAATGCTTTATAAGTGGAGCTAGCTTGATAAAATTTTACATAAAAGCCACTAGTTGAGCTATACATTTTGCAATTCAGTAACCAAGTTAATTATAGCTATTCATCTCTAGATTAACAACTAACCTGTGCCAAACATGTGGAATATCATTTAGTAATAGGTAATAGTAACCATAGCCGGTGTAGTAATGTGAGTATCATCATCATAACCATCAAGTTTCCATTAAGTTACTCTACGTTGCCGCTGCTCAGTTAAGTTCTCACTATCCGGTAGAGACGGCGATTCAAATCGATTCCTACCCAGCTGGTGAATTTATTCCTAACACAAACCGAGGCACACCTGCGCCAAGATAGCCTCAGGTCACCTTTTGGTACAATTCAGGACTAACTCGTGGGTCCAATCAGCACCGCACCCTTAGAGATTCTACCAATCTGCCAGGAAGATCGGGACCTGGTCCCGCCCTTGGACTCACGCCATTGGCTCTCCGCATATCCTTACTGCCTTCGGTGTGCGCACTTTCACTTATCGGGGCCCGACCTGAATTGAGCTACTCAGCTTCATACTGCACCTAATGAGCCTAAAATTTTTACCACAGCACACACATAGCATTAGTAGCCTACCATAAAATTTCAATGCAATTGGAGCACCACAACTTTAGATATGAATTTCTTCCTAGAAAACCCTAACTATCATAGATAAATAAAAATGTCAAAAACTTTCTACTAAAACATATCATATTATGACTTTACTGTGTATATCTATTTACAAGGATTTCAAAAAGCCCTCATTTGCTAGTTTTGGATTTTTCTACAATTTATTAGGATTTTTCAAAGCTTCAGCCAATTAAAAGGAATAAAGGAAAACACATTTGCATAGAGGACCCTGCAAGAAACTTTAATTAAACCAAGCAAACAAGTCCTAATAACACTATTTGTATGAGTCTTGGATTCTGCACTTAGCCCCATGGAAGACTTCCTATTTACGCGAGAAGCTCCCTCCTCTTCTTCACCCGGCCGGAAGCAGGGTAGCTCGCCGGAGCTCGCGATTCTGGCCGCCGTGGTGCTCGTCGGCGGTGAAGAGGGGTCTCGGAGCATCAACGTGCCCAGCCGCACCCGTAGGAGGTCCAATCGCGGACGGAGATGGCCGGTGGAGGGCCGGCCACGCGAGCCAGCGACGGTCGCAGCAGCCTCGCCGGCGGCAGCCGCGCACGGGGCGGCTCGAGGAACGCGAAGATGAGGCTAGTTGAGATGGAGGAGGCTCGTAGCAGCTGCGGCGAGCTCGGCCCGGGAGCCGGCCATGGTGGTGGCGGCGGTAGGCTCCGGCGGCGCCAGCTAGGGCGAGCGTGCGCGCGAGGTGGAACACGCCATCGCGAAGGCGATGGCGGTGGTCACGAGAGTGGAGGAGGCGCAGAGGGGACAGAAGGCGCGGGCGGCGTCGAGCTCTGCTCTGGCGTCCATGGCGGGCGTGGCCACGAGCGACAGCTGCAGCAGCGCTAGTGAGAGAGCAGCGTGCGGCGGCGGAGCAGGTGGCCGCAGAGCTACGTAGAGGAGGAGGAGAGGGAGCATCGCCCGTGGCAGCAGCTCGGGCTCTGCTGGCGGCTTGCCATGGCGGCAGCGGCCATGGAGGAGCGGTAGCGACGGCGAGAGCGAGAGAAAGGGAAGAGAAGGCGAGCGCGGAGTGGAGCTCGGTGCAGGACAGTGTCTGGCAGCGGCGCGGCTTAGGCAGGGCGTCCACGATGCGTGGAGTAGGGGTGGCGAGCATGGCAACCGCGTGTCCCCTATGGGGCCCGCCGTCGAACACCAAGCACGTTGATGAGGGTGAGGAGGGGAGCCGATCTGGGCTAGCTACGGGTTGATTTGGACCTTGGGCCCAAAAGCGAAGTTGCATCCCACCTAATGATCTACAAAACTCATTAAGGGTGCCTGGCCATTAGAGCTCTCCATTAGCGCCTAATTAAGCCCGTAGTTGACAGTGCCAGCGACTAATCGAGGATTAAGCCTTTCTCTGCTTGAGCTCGAAGTACTTGGTCAAAACGTGGTCAAATTGATTCCAATTTTTTTGTATGTCCTTCTCCAAAACATATATTCCAACATTTATATTTGGCTCAACTTGAGTTGCTTAACAAAAATCCAAGAACACGAAACACCAATGTCAATGACGATGAATTCCGGACTTAGAATTATTTAGAGCCCATAAACAGCAGCTGATTCCATCTTGAGTCCTCTGTTTGAGCCACTTAGAATTTGAATCAGGTTTGGGTCCAAAAATAAAGTTTGTTGTACTCCACTCAAACTTCAACTTTTATTAACGGTCAAACTTCATATATCTGGTACAGAAACCATTTCTTCATCTTGGTCAAAGCAGCACCTCGTTAAACCCTAGAATAAGGGTTTTCGACCAATTGAGGCCTTTTCTTGACATTTGCTCAACATGAACCCTTCATGACTTTTGCTGTAGAGTTCAATTAGAGTCATTTGGGCAAGGTAGTAAGGTTTGGTTGATGACCTATAATTCCATTCACTTAATAGTGCAATTCAAGCAAGAATGTAACTCATCATTTCATGTGACTTTTAGCTCCAAACTTCATTAAACTTTTCCACTGGTCAAGATGGATGCATGTTGATGTAATGTACATAAAATAAGCATGTTTAACATTACTCTTGCATAATCTTAACAAGGGTATACATGTAAGTAAGGGTGTGTTGTCCAAGTTTAAGTTGGAGCTCACTCTTGTAGATTTGATCTTGACACCTTCATCACCACTTAACATATCATGTTTGAGCTCAAACCCATTGCTTAATTGGTGATAAACACCTGGGGTGTTACAAGGACCGTATCGTTGTAGACCTGTGTGAGTCGAGACTTTGTAGTACTAGCCACATACTCCGGTAAGCCTGAGCACCTCGTCTATTTGATTATGCGAATTGATAACACACACCGGGAGTGGAAAGATGGCGGGAGTAGCGTGTACACACCCTGCAAGATAACCATCAAGTACGGAGCAGGGCGGTGGAGTACTGTGCTCCTGGGTGGTGCGATCCATTTCATGTTTTGGAGGATCCGTGGGAATGTTTGATATATGTAGGTCAGGGACCTACATATATCGTGTGGTTGGGAATCCCCAGCTGGGTTTTAATCAATTCGAATCGTCATTGCTTCTCGGAGAAGGAGACTCGATTCCCTGATTTGCATCATAGTTAATCAATGGAATATGGTTACTTGTGGAAATGATATAAGATGAGATGAGATGTTTAATGAAGTGATTGAATTAGATCAGGTGCAAATTGGATACCGATGATAACTTAATACAAAGCTAAAACACTGAAAGTAAGGATCCACTTTATGAAGCTTTTCTGCAAAAGTTATTCTTGCTTCAAACCTTCCCTTAAGCTTTCATACACTTGGAGTCTTTTCTTTTAGTCGGTAAGTCTTGTTGAGTACCCTCAAGTACTCAGGGTTTGTTAACCCTGGTTGCAAGTTCTGACTTGTGCTGCTAATCAAGGTCATGTCGGTGGGCCCAACATGATCTAGTTGTCCCTTCTATCTTAGGTACTTCACTTAAGTTACTTCCATAGTTCTACTCAACTTTTGGAACTCAAGTGTTACTTAAAGGTACATAACATGTTTTGTAGCCTAATGTTGTAAATCTTCCGCAACTCCGATGTATAAAATTTTTGTATCAATCTTGTAATGTTGTGCTAACTCCATTGTTGATCTTGTATGAGTTGTAAAATGTGGATGATTCGGGGTTCCCGAGGACACCCGACAGACTACTGGATTATCTGGCTTTCATGTACAACAGTCAGAGGTCTTCGGGACAATGACGGGTACATGTGGGCCAGCATAATTTGGTTGGTTCTGCCACAACAGGTATTCGGGTATAGTAATTGGATCAAATGAATTCTCAAAGTGCACCTCTGCTGAATATTACCAGTGTCAACAAATGCTTAGCGGAATGAAATGACAGAAAATCTAAGCATCAATGAATTTAAAACATGGACAGTTCACAGTTCTGAGAAATATGTTAGCAAAGACGCATGTTCTTACTATTACATTACAAAAAAAAAAAAAAGACAGATAGTCTCACTTGAAAGACATGCTTGCGAAGTATACGAACAGAGTTATCACACGATTCCAACCAGACACTAACAAGGACAACTAGTCTAGAAGAGGGAAAATATATTAAGTAGTAGAGCATCAAAATAAAAAAGACGCCAAATTTTTCTAGCTAAGCATAAAAAAGGTGCAGGGTAGACCCCATATGGACATTGCAGTCAGCAAGTGTCTTCCCATCGTCAAGCTAAGCTTGTTGCCATAAAAAAATGAGACTCTGGTGGCCACTGATCTTTTCCTTGACATCGTCAATGGTGTTCGACGGCTCCACCTCTAGAGTGATTGTCTGGCCAGTGGACGTCTTTACAAAAACCTGCATGGGACAGTCAAGGTGCAGGGTGGATAGTCTCTGGACATCGTAATCGGCGAGCGTCTGCCCATCCACAAGCTGCTGTCCGTGAAAGAGGAGCCTCTGTTGGTCCTGAATCTTTGCCTTCAAATCACCAACCTTGTCAGTAAACTGCACCTTGAACCTGATGGCCTAGCTGCCATGGAGTGGGAGTGTCTTCACGGCAATCTGCATGCCATCACACGGACAGAGGTCAAGGTGCAGTGCCGAATGGTTCTGAACCTTGTAAGAGCCAAGCTTGCGCTGATCATCAAGTCGGCTGCCGTTAAAGATGATCCTCTGCTGGTCCTGTATCTTTGCCTTGACATCGCCGACTGTATCAGATGGGTCTACCTCAAGGGTGATGGTCTTGCCGTTGAGCATCTTCACGCAAATCTGCGTGCCGAAGTCGAGGTGCTGGGTAGCGTCGTTTTGGATTTGATAGTAGTATCCAAATGTTCGATCATCCTCGAGCTTGTTGCCAGCCAAGAAGAGGCTCTGGTGGCCACTAATCTTTTTCCTGACATCAGTGATCGTGTCTGATGGCTCCACTTGGAGCGCGATGGTGTTGCTTGTGCGTGTCTGTACGTAGACATACCTGTCAGTACAGGATGGACAACGACGACAATTAAGAAGACCCCAAGACAAGGTGCACGGTGGCAAACTCCTTGACTTTGTATTTGGAAAGTTTGTGCCCATCCTCAAGCCGCCGACCACCGATAAGCACAACTGCACAAAACATCTTTAGAGGCGGGTAAAATAGGTTTTTAGGGGCGGTCAACCCAACCGCTGCAATGCCACCGTCAGTGAAGATGGGGCGTTTCTAGCGCCGGGCTTTTAACTGTCCCTGAAAATGCATTTCTAGGGCGGTTGTGATAGGATCTCCGCCTCTAAAAATGGTATTTTCAGGGGCGGTTCAATTAAGAGAACTGTCTTTGAAAATGCATTTTCAGAGGCGGTTGCAGTAGGCAAACCGCCTCTAAAAATTCTTATTCAGCGGCAGTTCCAATACATGAACCGCCCCTGAAAATATATTATTAGGGTCGTCCCTGAAAATGGTTTTTCAAGGACGGTTGTGCCAATGCAACCGCCTCTGAAAATGTATTTTCAGGGACGGTGTTATCAACCGCCTCTGAAAATCAGTTTCAAATTTTTGAATTTAAAATTTCCCGCCAAATTTAAAATCGCGTTTTCCCACCAAATTTCATACCCGATTGCAAATGATTCAAATTAATTTCATAAATACATAGTAGTGCACTAGTTATACACACATGATCAACAAAATATTTGTACATTACAAATTACAAGTCAACATTATTTGTGCTCCTACCCAAAGAATGAAAAGAAGGGATACATGCATTTTAGGCCAAGGGACTCAAACTTGGGATGTGTTGCATACTTTGAATCATGATCATAGAATAAGCCCTTCGGATTAAGAACCTCCCGCACCATGAACTTGCAGAAATCTTCTTGAACAAGTTGAACATCGCTTTGGGTAATTACTTCGTTTGGCCTCGTTACTTCATGCTACACAAAAAAGGGAACAAATTAGCTAGATTCATGTTAATGAACATATGCATATGATATGGTTCGATAGAGCAGCTTACGTCTTTAGGGTTATTGTGGTAAGTTCCGTTGGCTCTCATCCATTGACATACATAGTAGCCACAAAGCACGCTTCTGGTAGGTTGCCTCGAGCACTGCAGGTCGGTGACATGCAAAAAAAAAATACAGTGAAACACATTGTTCTATACAAGGAATATGAGAAGCTATTTAAGTTAGAAAATGGTCGTACCCATTGATTTACACAAACATCCATCTTCTCCTGATTCACTGGGTCATGCACCCCACCTTCTTTAACGTACCATCTGTACGCGCTATTTAAGGAACAAAATAATCACTTTCACTATAACAATAATCGGATGAAAAATAGTGTCACAAGTAATGAACTACAATTACTTTCGTTTGTAACACGTTGATGAAATTTTGGTACATTTTTCTATCTATTCTCATAGAGTCCAAGATGGAAATCCTGCCAACTCTCAAATTGATGCTCGCTAAGATGAAGTGATTGCTGCATCAGTAAAAAACATAATAGTGTCAATGTAAACCATCTACCAAATAGCATGAAAAAAGATAGTAGTCGATCTTACCCGAAATTGTACGGGGCTTCTATATATTGGAATCTTTGATGAGCTATGAACGCCTTCCCAATATATAATGCAGCTTCATTCCTTGCTTCCCTGTATGAAGCCTTCCTAATTGCCTCTCTCGCCTTGCCCTTGGCACCCTTAAATGCAGGATGATCATTTGGCCACAATAGAGGTCCATCCTGACGTGCCTCGCAAATGAGATTTGGGTCAAGGTATGCGTTCCTCAAGTTCAACTTAGCCAAATCCATCCACTCTTTCCTACATGAAAGTAAGGCAAATGTGTGGTTAAAAGGATAGCACAAGCACATAAAACCAAAATTGAGGATGAGTTTAAGAAAACACTACTTGCATGCACCACAGGGTAATCTAACTTACATCGAGTCTCTTCTATCGGTATAAAAATTGAATGTCCTCAAAAGATATAGTCAGTTTTGAAAATTCTACACTGGTAGCGAATATATCGTTAGCAGGGTAATTCATCGGCACTGACTCTAAGCCAAATTCTACCGCTTCCAAATACCACATCTGAAAGACCCTCATGTGTAACAATCTCTTGTTGCATTCTAGGGCAAAATCAGGTAGGAATTCCTTGCCTAGCGCATATTCATAGGGGCACTCGGGACTATTTTGTTCCATCATGTCTTTAACGAATTCAACGCTCGCCAGGGTTTGGCTCAAACGGTGTTGGCCACCAAAGATTGTTCCAGATCCTTCCTTAGCCATGCTGGCCTTGACATTTCTAGTTGACGAAGGCACCACCTTGCCCTTGATTGTAGAAGCGTCTTGGGGATTCTTTTTGCCAAGAGACCTCCACATCGCAGATATGCCAGCATCGGGCGGGTTCCTACCATTCTCAAATTCTCGCACCATCTTAGGAAACATTTGTAGCTGTGGTGGCGGTGGAGGTGGCGGCATCGCTATTTGTGGCTGCAGTGGCGGTGGGGCGCAACCGTTTGTGGCTACGAAGGAGGTTGGGAGCTCAGTGGTGGTGGCAGTGCTGGCACAACAGTTTGTACCTACGGAAGAATTGCCGGTTGGGGTGGCGATGGTGGTGGCAGTGGTGGGGGTGGTGGCGGTGCTGCCGTAGTAATTCCTCCCTCCGGAAGTGGTTCCAATAGGGGGGGGTGGCGAGATGGTGGAGCACTGCCCCCGAACACTTGTTGTGTTCCTTGTTGAGTCTGGTCCTGATGTGCCACTTCATTGCATGTTTCCTCAGACTCAGGTACTCTCCTTCCTACGATGATATCTTCCATGAATTATTCATAGGAGAAGCTGAGATTGGGGTTTGCCTGGACTACTGAAACATCCATGAATGGATCCGTCATCTGCTGCTCATATGTCGGTGACAACTACGCACATGCTTCGCCCGTGGGGCCTATTTCTGCTTGTTCCTCTACCTGAGGCAATTGCAGCTGACGCGAAGCAGAAGGTGCACCCGATGGGGTGGTTAATAGCACAATGTCTCGTCATTGCCAAGCAATGAAATACCTAAGGTTGCCCAAGATCGTCTCACCATCAGGAGAAGGGATCTCAACTTCATAATCAAGATGATTCGGAGAAACCAAGAGCACTTCAACCCTGGCATAATCATCCGGAAGTACATTGTTGTGCATAGTGCGTCCTAGATAAGCAGTTCCACTGGCAACCTTTACCGTCTTCCCCTTCCTATTGTATGGAATGTGCAGAGCACACGGTGTAGGCCTATCAATGGTGTCCATAGGAAAAGTCTCAAGCGTGATTGATGCAACACTACTTGGCACTGGCACTGGAGATGATGTTGGCTCCACGGTAGACAAACCTTGTGAAGCTTTCAACTGATTAATCTTTTCATCAATATATGCCTTGGCCCTCTTGCGAAGGGTGTCAAAAAGATCGTCCTTGTAGCATTGCCTTGTTCTATAGCTACTCGCCTCCTGTGGAAAACCATGCTTAAGTCCCAACTTGGAGGAGACGCCCCGCACATGGCCAGGGTGTTCCTTGTTGCCTAGGGCGACACTAAGCTCATCCACCTCATGTCTAGGTTTAAATTCGCCTTGCATTTTCTTCTGAGCAAGTGCCTTTATGGCCTCATGGTACTTGCTTCATCGACGCATCGTGGATTACTAGTTGCCCACTTTCTTTGTCCTTAACTTCCCTAGCTCTAACCCAGTGCTCTGCGCATTCATCAAAGTTCTCATATTTATACGGCACGCTAGCTTGCCTAGCAGCCTCAGCCTCTGCTCTCCACTTTTCAACCTTCGGGCCATATCCAGCCGAGCCGAGACGGTGAGGGTGAATGTTCTTCTTCACGAGCTCACTGTTCAAGACACTCAAGGCTAAGGCCTTCGATGTGGACTTCTATTCACAAAACCTTTGCCATTGATCAGGTTTGATCTTCCTGAACTCCTTGAACGGCGTATGACCCCTCAGTCGAAAACTAGTATTTAGTTGGGACCTCCAACCACAGAAACTTTTTGCCGCCTATTTCATTGCCAATTTCTTGACGAGCTCTTCTGAATCAGGAGGTAAACTAAATGCCCCCATCATCTTCTTCCATATCTTGGTCTTGTCACTATCGGGCACATCGTTCCAATGCTGTATTGAGCAATCCAAAATGTCCCAGACTGCCGCTCCTATCGCGCTTGCAAAGCGGGAGCGTACGCCATCAGGTTGTATGGGCTCGCTGATAGGGCTAACCAATTCTACAACAATAGTGTGTCCTTTAGGGAACTTGTTCCACATTCTTTGCCCTCGCTTCCATTTCTCTCTCTAAGGAGCGGATGATGTAACTATAATCTCTGTCTGTGTCTGTGATTGCTCTATGGTTTGCCTAGGCATATGGGTAGACACATGCACCTATATATATATAAAAAATAAGGAAAATGCTCACACACTTATGTGAAAAATAAATGTGGTCAACTAATAGCAAGTATAAGCTTACATGCTCAGTTAGATCGTATTCTAGGTCCTCAAGTTTGGCCCTCAAAGCCCTGCGGTCAGACCTAGGACTAGGATCTAAAGCTTCTTCCAATGAGTTCGACGACGTGTTGTTGCCGTCGTCGTCTGACAACCACTCCAACTTATCTACTTCGTTTGTTGTCGTTTCTTTATCCATCGCTAACGAATGTGGATGAATTTATCTAAGTCATGACAGAAGGGCATATTATTGTTATAAATATTTAGAAACAAGATTATCATTCTCATATGAATATGATTACATATAGCAAAATCAATACATGGCTAATACACATGCAATAAAAATTGTAAATTTTAAATACTTAGTACATTCCTTTGCTTCAAATATATATCCGCTACTCATGCATATAACACTAGTATCTAAACATCAAATGTTATGTAGCATTTCTTGTCTAATACAGAGAAAATTAAAAAGAATCAACCTTTGGTAGATAAACAGGTGGCCAGAGTGGAAGATGGGGAGCGCCGGGTGGACGACAGGGCCAAGGGAGCGTAGACGCAGAGAAGAAGCCGGGGGAGCGCCTAGGAGCATTGAGGGAGCACCGGGGAACCGCCGAGGGACCGCCAGGGTCCTCCGGCGGCAGGTTCGCTGATGAGGCGGGAGCCGGCAGTGCTGGAGGGAAGCGCTAGGGACCTCTGCCGGGGGAGCACTGGGGGTAGCGCCGGGGAGCGCCGAATGGGGGAGTGCCGGGGGAGCGCCGGACGACCAGGGAACTTTGACGGCGGCGGCGTTGGACAGAGTAGGCGAAAAGGCGCGCGTGAAATTTTTTGGCAGCGCTTCGCTACACTATTGAATTCTAGCCTGCCCGGTGACTTAGAAATTTTTGGCGTTGCATTATAAAGGGCAAGGATCTTCAGCGGCGGTTTTCTTAAATCAGCCGCCGCTGAAGATGATCTTTGGAGGCGGCTGACATAAGCAACCGCCGCTGAAGATCATTTTCAGGGGCGGCTGACATAAGCAACCGCCCCTAAAAATATATAGCAAGGGTGGCCGAGGACTTCCGTCCGTCGTGTTCAAAGTTTGGACGGCCGGACCATCCTACCAAGTTACACTAAAAAATACCGCTGCTCTCCTTGTCCGGCCTGTCGACGTTTTACTCGACCGGACAATCCGATGCTCCGTTTGGAAAACTTTAGCACCCTTTGGACGAATTTGCCCCCGTTCGCTAGTGGATAAGGACATGTCATCCCTGTTGGCCTTCACGCTCGTCATCAGTCACCATTGTTGCCGTTCGGTGCTCCAAATCTCCCCGGCCAACCACCAAGGCCTACCCCCGCTGTTCCTCTCCCCCCACCCTATCTGCTGCCCCCAACGTTCCTCCTTCCCAACCCACCCCCACGTTCCTCCACCCCCAACCCACCCCCCACCCTGCCGTCCTCCCCCATATCTCATCGGCACGCCGGCAAGCCACCTCCACGTGCTTCTCCAAGCCTTCTCCACGCCCTAGTAAGCTATATCTGGTATTATTATGTATTTGTTTCTCTCATTAGTATTAACTTCTTGCATTTACCTAATGGATATATTTTCCTTGATATAAACTAGTTTATTAATTATCTCATACAATAATATTTCTTGTATAATAATATATGTAGATGCATATTTAGAGATTATTTAAATAATAATGGAGTCCGGTAATTAAACCAAATTTTAGGAGTTTTCATTTTTAGTAGTTTGCATAATTGTATAGATATGTTCTTTAAATTGTTTTAAATGGGTGAATTTGGAGGAACAATATGTGTTACTTTAAATCATTTTTCATAATTAAATGGGTGAATTTATTGCTGCAAACTAGTTCATTAATTAACCAATGAAGTGAGCACATATATGTCTCTTTGCTAGTGATGTGTTTCTTGCTACTTATTTTTATCTGCAGCTAACAAATAACTTTGAATTTTTCTTTCTAATCTAATATAATATATTTGATAGCTTAGCAAGCTATGACGTGGTATGTTGTGCATCGTGGTCGGACCCCTGGTGTCTCCTCCAACTGGCATGATGCACATGCTGAAGTTGATCAGTTCAAGGGAGCTTGCCACAAAAGTTACAAGTCGAAACAAGAAGCTTATGCAGCCTACTATGGTTGTCAGGATGTTGTCAGACCACCACCACCACTTGAGCCTGCAGCACCTGATAAGAAGATGAGGCAGAGTGCATTTGATGTCCTGCATGTCATTATCTTAGCTCAAGCTTTAGTCATTTCTTTTTTAATTTGCATAATTTGGAAGTTAATGTAATGTTAGTTATTAGCATTGCTTGTAAGTACAACTCCTGGTACTAGACTTGGTGGTGCTATGCTTACCACTTCATGCAGGAGGTAACTACAACTATTTGGATGCAGCCAACAAAACAAACTTGCTTGCAGTTGTACTAAGTCTAATCTCAGTGTTAGTCCTTGTACCCAGAGTAATCTCAGAGTTATGTCTAATCTAGTGGCAGCGACTGTCCCTTGTCTCTTGATATTTCGTGGTTGGTGTAGGATCATGGTATGGGTGCATAAGACTGAGTCTATAGCCACAATGCCATAGCTGTGTGCGTACTTGTACATATCGTGCAAGGAATGTTCGCCTCTAACATGAAGTCGTGTGCTAGTAACGACAAAATCAATAAGGTGATAAGGTTGCGGGGCACACCATAGTGCCTTGGGTGGTATTCCTATTTCTATAAGATCTATAGACACACAAATTGTACACTCTAGTGGCCGCGAGTGTCCCTTGGCTCTTGATGTTTCATGTGCAAGACATAGGGCTGGCCGGACAACACTAATATAGTCCAACCCTGTCATTTCTAAGGTGGCCGGACTGTCCTATCGTGGGCATCAAAAGT
This sequence comes from Miscanthus lutarioriparius, assembly GCA_904845875.1. Taxonomy (NCBI): domain Eukaryota; kingdom Viridiplantae; phylum Streptophyta; class Magnoliopsida; order Poales; family Poaceae; genus Miscanthus; species Miscanthus lutarioriparius. The sequence continues at coordinate 65,977,842 of CAJGYO010000002.1, forward strand.
TAGTCAACTATTCGTCGATCATGGTTGGTTGGTATATGGTTAAACTTGTTACTTTGTACTATTAGGACCAAAACCAATACCTACACACCTTTTTCCATGAATGTTTAGTCACCAAACACGTGAACACACAAAACTCTCGCTGCCCCATAATCAATGCAACTCTCGATTTATTAAAATGTCAAATGCTTTGAACTATGAGCAAACATACATGAAAGGCTACTAACATTTATGATATGAGGTAGTTACCATCAATTTAATCATATGATATATGTTCATAATATATTTATTTGGAAACATAAATGTACAAGGTAGTTACCATTAAAGGAATGACATAATATATTTTCATAATAAATTTATTTGAAAACATAAATGGTTGATCAATCTTGAGAAATATTGAGTAGCATGAATAGTAGCCATGGTTTAGGTAGACAATACTTATAGAGAAACATGGTTAGGGAGATGGAAAGCGTTTGACCATATAGTGGGCGTGATTTTGAAGTAGTCATGTGATGGAGTATTGGAACGCGTAGTGGGGAGGGAGTTCGTGCAGAATCATGCTATGGGTGCATAAGACTGAGTCTATAGCCACAATGCCATAGCTATGTGCGTACTTGTACATATCATGCACGGAATGTTCGCCTCTAACATGATGTCGTGTGCTAGTAACGACAAAATCGATAAGGTTGTAGGGCACACCATAGTGCCTTGGGTGGTATTCCTATTTCTATAAGATCTATAGACACACAAATTGTACACTCTAGTGGCCGCGAGTGTCCCTTGGCTCTTGATGTTTCATGTGCGAGACATAGGGCTGGCCGGACAACACTACTATAGTCCGGCCCTATCATTTCTAAGTTGGCCGGACTGTCCTATCGTGGGCATAATGAGTTCAGCAACTATTCGTCGATAGTGGTTGGTTGGTCTATGGTTAAACTTGTTACTTTGTACTATTAGGACCAAAACCAATACCTACACACCTTTTTCCATGAATGTTTAGTCACCAAACACGTGAACACACAAAACTCTCGCCGCCCCATAATCAATGCAACTCTCGATTTATTAAAATGTCAAATGCTTTGAACTATGAGCAAACATACATGAAAGGCTACTAACATTTATGATACAAGGTAGTTACCATCAATTTAATCATATGATATATGTTCATAATATATATATATATATATTTGAAAACATAAATGTACAAGGTAGTTACCATTAAATGAATGACATAATATATTTTCATAATAAATTTATTTAGAAACATAAATGGTTGATCAATCTTGAGAAATATTGAGTAGCATGAATAGAAGCCATGGTTTAGGTAGACAATACTTATAAAGAAATAGGGCTAGGGAGATGGAGAGCGTTTAACCGTATAGTGGGTGTGATTTTTAAGAAGTAGTCATGTGATGGAGAGTATTGGAATGCATAGTGGGGAGGGAGTTCATGCAAGATCAGGCTATGGGTGTATAAGATTGAGTCTATGGCCCACAATGCCATAGTGGCTGCAAGTGTCCCTTGGCTCTTGATATTTCATGTGCGAGACATAGGGCTGGCCGAACAATACAACTATAGTCCGGCCTAGTCATTTCTAAGGGGGCGGACTGTCCTATCGTGTGTATGAAATGTTAGACTACTACTCAGACATTGTCCGACCGTCTTAAATATTTCATGGCCAGACTATCCTATTGAGACAGAAAAGATTGTTAGGCACAAAACATGTTTGGTGATGAAGTGTGAATTGACAAGACATATTGTTACAAAGACTACATTGATGAACCCAAATGTGATCATATGTTACTTGCAACAAGCACAACTAGCAAGAATGAAAAGGTGATAGTCGATCCATAAATAGTCATACATAATAGTTCTCATAAGTAGAAGACAAATATCAAGTCTCATAGGCAAAAGCAAAATAACAAGTCTTCCTCATCAAAAGTTATCTTAACATCCGTACTTCCATCTCACCCCCTAACTCTCGCATCATCTCCTATCTATCTATGGTGACTGCGCATCCGAGGGACCATCCGAAGCACCTGCTGCCGATAAAGGAATAGGAGGGTCGGTGATGTTCTCTTTGACATTGGCATTGATGGCATCGTGAACCTCGTGGGTAGTGTCATCTGAAGGAGCAACAATAGTTTAACATTTATGATACAAAATAATTACCATTAAATTAATCAAATAATATATCATAATAATAAATTCATTTGCAAACATAAATAGTAACACTATGAACTATAAATTTGGTCAATCTTGAGCAATTTTGACTGACACGAATCCCATCATTGCACATTTGATACGAAATAGTCTCACCTATAGCACCTACTGTCAAAGAAGGCCTAGGAGTGTCGGTGATGTTCTCTATGACACTAGCATCGCCGGCATCATGAACCTTGTCAATCGTCTCATCTGTAGGAGCAACAATAATTTAACATTTAATACAAAATAATGTCGATGCGGGACCCATGGGATACCCCGCAAGGAAGGGAGAAGATCTAGTCTAACTAGGATTCTTCCCATATAATCTTAGTAGTAGTATTATTCTGTAATCCTACTAGGAACTCTCATTGTAAACCGACTAGGACTCTGGCCGCCTGACTATATAAAGGAGGCAGGGTTCCTAGTGAAGGGAGAACACTTGAGAATCAATCCAACGCAAAGGCTAACGCCGACTGGACGTAGGGCTATTACTCGATCACGGTCGAGGGCCCGAACCAGAATAAATCGACTATCTCTTGTGTTAACCACCGAGTTCTACATACGCCGAAGCCCAAACAAACTGCCCTGGGTACCCCCGTGGCAGGCTATCGGTGGTGAAACATTGAAAGTTGGCGCGCCAGGTAGGGGCTTTCGGCGAAATTGCATCCGAGAGCTCGACGGACCTCGACAACATGATCTTCTTGACGGGATCAACCTTCATCTTCGGTTCATGGATCTGCGAGGCAGGTGACGATGGCAAGCTCCAAAGCCGTCTCCTCGAAGATTTGGATCACCATGAAGACCTTTCTATTTCGGCGACTACGACATATCAACTCGTCGGAAGATTCACGCAGCTCGTGGTGTCCGATCGAACTCAGATTTCACGGCTTTACGGATCCGACTCAAACTTGGGCTCCGCATCCAAGATGGAGTCTTACCCGAGTTCTTTCGAGAAACCAAGTTCTTTTCCAGCAGGGTTCCAGAACACGACCTCGGCCTATCAAGAATACAACTCGGAGTACACTCAGAGTCCTTTCAAGAAGTTAGATCCTTTTCCGTTTGGACTCCACAACATGGCAAAATCTTATCAGGCACGGCTCAAAGGGTCCCTCGATCTGGTGCTCAGAATGCCACTGAAAGGAGCTCAGGAAGGTCTCGCACTAACTATAACATCTCAAGATTGCATCGTCCACTGGCCAGGTTCTGTTCCTGAGGATAGCGGTACCCGACTAGTCAGCACGACGACAACATCAATTCTACCCTACCAAGAAGGAGACTCGATCTGCGACCTTGAAGCCTCTACTAAAGTTATCAACAACTCCGTGGTGTGGAAACTAACACCGATAACAGAACAATTCACGCACGAGAAGTATTCATGGTTAGCCGTCCTCGATCACCATTGGTTCCCCCAGAAGCACCCGACATCAGGTCATTAGGTGAATCTGAGTCCAACATATCACCCTTTATCTAGGGGCACGATGGTGAGACCAAAAATTAGAAGCAAGCCAGAGAAAGAAGAAACAAATTGAAACAAGGACGCCAACGCCGTGCTAGGCAACGCAAGGAAGCTTGGATCAAATATGAGTCAGATCTGGCCGAGTACAATAGAAGAAAATCAGAACAAGAAGTCGAAGAAAGACGTGCGGCGAATACACCCTACAATAGGATTCGAGAAGCACTAGAAGAACTCAAAGCGACATCGCATCCTAGCGAAAAACAGGAACAGCTCCGAGACCTTCTCCGGTCAGCAGCCCTAAGGACGCATGACGGAAGGACCCGCTCAAGACTACCTGCTAGGTCAACATCTCATAGGAAGGAAGATCAAAATCAAAGGAAGTCCACTTTCGAGAGACTTGGACCAAGTGGAAGTCACAACAAAGAAAGTAGAAGGGACCACAGCCAAAACTACCGAGTCGAACAACCAAGAAAGATCAGAAGTGAAGCACCCATTCAGATAGCCCCATAGAACTACTCTCACCAAAACAACAGTTGGCTAGAAGGAGGTGCTGAATCAGAATACAAAGAAGCCAGAACGCACGATAGATTCCCCTATTTTGCAAACGGACTTGCTTCAATACGACTACCTCACAAGTTCAAGCCGTCCAACCACTCTAAATGATGGCAAGACCGAACCAAGGCAGTGGCTCAGGATTTACTCGCAATCGATTGAACTAGCCGGAGGAGACGATGATATCATGACCTTGTTCTTTCCCATGGCCCTAGAAACCATGCCCCTCCAATGGTTCGATAAATTGAATCTAGGGTCAATCAGAAATTGGGAGGACTTGCAAAGAGTTTTCTGTGAAAATTTCGTGGGTATCATTACGCACCCCATCACCCACGCAGAATTAAAAGGACTCAAGCAGAAAGGGGCCGAAAGTCTTAGAAATTACTATCGATGATTTGGCAAACTACGTGCTCAAGTACATGACATCACCGAACAAGAAGTAATCGAAGCTTTCTCTCATGGAATCATGGCTAGGTGGCAATTTCAGGACTTCTACAAAGAAAACCCGAGAAACAATGAAGAATTCAGACGCATAGTAGAAAAGATGATTACTGCAGAGGAGACGACACGAGAAAGGTTCCCGGGATAGAAACAACCAAGACAACCCAGATAAGCAAAATCATCAAAACATCAGACATCAGGAAAGGAAACGTGGACCAGACAACACCGTAGCAGTGGCTGACAAATCGAAGAAGTTTTCCAAACCCAAAAGGTATGACGACATTGAAAACATGCATTGCATCTAGCACCCTAAAGGAAATCACACCATCAGAAATTGCTACACCTTCAATGATCGATACATAAGAAAAGATAGTAAGGGAAACACTAAAGAAGACAATCAGAAAAAAGATGAAGACAACCACGAAGACAAAGGATTCCAAAAATCCAAGGGGACAGTAGCAGTGATCTTCGCCGGGGCCCCAAATTCCAGAAGCAAATATCAAGAAAAGCTAGCTCTACGAACCATCATGGCAGCAGAACTGGCTACTCCAAGATATCTCAATTGGTCATAGTATCCAATCCAGTTTTCAAGAGAAGACCAATGGACTAGCGTAGGAAACACAGGCCATTACCCAATGGTTCTAGATCCAACTATCGCCGGTATGACTGTCACAAAAGTGCTAATCGATGGGGGAGCCGGACTCAACATCATTTTTTCAGAAACGCTAAGGAAGATGGGACTACAACTCGCCGGGATGATTACACCAATGAGCACCCCTTTTTATGGGATAGTACCCGGCAAGGCAGCCATGCCACTTGGACAAATCACTCTACCGGTTACTTTTGGAACTCCCTCAAACTACCGTACAGAGTTCATCAAGTTTGAAGTTGCAGACTTTGATTCATCATATCATGCAATCCTTGGGCGCTCAACACTAGCAAAGTTCATGGCGATACCGCATTACCCATACCTATAGCTTAAGATGCCAGGGCCTAATGGTGTCCTTTCCCTTCGAAGTGATTTGAAGTGCGCTTTTGACTATGACGTTCAGGCAATCCAAATTGTAGCCAAAGCACAAGCCACCAATGGTAGAAAAGAAATAGCTACTATTGCCGCAGAAATGAGCCCAGAAGAACTAGAGATACCGGCTAAAAAGCCTAGCATCCTCGCACCACCAAAAGAAGCCAATGTCAAGCAAATCGACCTAGGCACCGGTGATCCCTCCAAAACGGCAACCATCAGTGCCCACCTCTCGACAAAATAGGAACTCGCGCTCACCAACTTCCTTCGGGACAACAAAGATATCTTCGCTTGGAAGCCGACCGACATGCCAGGTGTCCCAAGAGAGTTGGCTGAGCATAGAATAGATATCAATGAAGGCTCCAAGCCTGTGAAGCAACGGCTACGACGATTCTCACCCGACAAGAAGGCAACAATTAAAAAAGAAATCACAAAGCTAATGGCAGCCGGATTCATTAGAGAAATCCTTCATCCAGATTGGCTAGCAAACCCAGTTCTAGTAAAAAAAAAGAATACGAATGAGTAGCGCATGTGCGTCGACTACACAGATCTCAACAAACACTTCCCGAAAGACCCATTCGGGCTACCACGCATTGATCAGATAGTTGATTCAATAGCAGGATCTGCCCTATTATCCTTTCTTGATTGCTATTCAGGATATCACTAGAGCGCATTAAGGGAACAAGACCAGAGCAAGACATCTTTCATCACTCCATTCGGTGCCTACTACTACAAGACCATGTCGTTTGGACTCAAGAATGCTGGTGCCACTTACCAAAGAGCTATCCAAATGTGCCTTGGTGAACAAACGGCGAAAACATAGAGGCATACGTGGATGACGTAGTAGTAAAAACAAAGAACCCGGACACACTAATTGAAGACTTAAAGCAAACCTTCGAAAACCTGAAAAGGTGGAGGTGGAAATTGAACCCAAACAAGTGTGTATTCGGAGTTCCTTCGTACAACTACTCGGATTCTTGGTGGGTCATCGTGGAATCAAAGCCGGTAGCCAAGAAAATTCGAGCCATAACAGAGATGGGCCCTCCTTGAAGTGTCAAAGATGTGCAGAAACTAACAGGCTACATGGCGGCCCTCAATTGTTTCATATCAAGGCTTGGCAAAAAGGGTTACCTTTCTTTAAACTACTAAAGAAGACAGACAAGTTCGAGTGGACAGAAGAAGCCAACGAAGCTTTCAAAAAACTTAAGGCATACCTCACCTCCTCGCCTGTTCTCACACCTCCAAAGAAATACGAAGACATGAGCTGTACATTGCGGCAACTTCTACTGTGATCAGCACAATGATAGTCGTAGAAAGAGAAGAAGAAGGGCGCGTATATAAAGTACAGCGCCTAGTATACTACATCAGCGAAGTACTGTTAGAATAAAAAATTCAGTACCCGCACGTGCAAAAACTACTCTACGCCCTCCTGATCACTTCACGCAAGCTTCGCCACTATTTTAAAAGCCATAAGATTACCGTGGTAACAGATTTTCCACTCGGAGACATCCTACACAATAGAGACACAACAGGACGCATATCTAAGTGGGCAGTTGAACTTGGTGCTCTCAATATCGATTTCACCCCACGGAAGGCAATTAAATCTCAAGCCCTTGCCGATTTTGTTGCCAAGTGGACATAAATTCAACAACCTATGTCAAATACCATCCTTGATCATTGGAAGATGTACTTTGATGGATCACTCAAGCTAGGCGGAGCCGGTGCAGGTGTTCTCTTCATTTCTCTAGACGGAAAACAACTCAAATATGTCCTTCAGATATTATGGCAAGCTACAAACAATGAAGTAGAATATGAAGCCCTCATCCACGGGCTCCGAGTAGCAATTACCCTCGAAATCAAGCGATTGCTCGTATACGGCGATTCGGCAGTAGTCATCAACCAAGTCAACAAAGATTAGGACTGCACCAAAGAAAACATGGGCGCTTACTGTGCTGAAATACGAAAACTCAAAAAACATTTTCAAGGATTAGAAATTCTACATGTCCTGCGCGACTCTAATATTGCAGCAGACGTCCTCGCCAAGCTTAGATCAGACAGGGCGAAGGTCCCACCCGGCGTATTCATAGAGGAGTTATCAGCTCCCTCTATCAAACAACCCGATGAGATAACCCCTGAACTCCCAGCCAAAGGCACTCAAATTTTGGTAATCAACACCTCATGGACCCAGGTTTTTATTGATTATATCAAAGAGAATAAGTTGCCAGCAGATAAAGAGGAGGCTACCAGAGTTGTTCACAGAAGCAAGAACTACGTCCTAGTAGGAGACAAGCTATACAGAAGAGCCGCATCATCAGGAGTACTCCTAAAATATGTCTCGTTTGAAAAAGGCAAAGAGATCTGAGACGAAATACACTCAGGTTGCTGTGGAAATCATGCCGCTTTAAGAACACTACTCGGCAAAGCATTCCGCACCGGATTCTACTGGCCAACCGCTTTGAAAGACGCAAAAGAACTCATCAGAAAATGCAAAGGTTGTCAAATGTTCGCAAGACAAGCTCATGTACCAGCTCACAATCTCATCTGCATCCCACCCGCTTGGCCTTTCTCCTACTAGGGGCTGGATCAAGTAGGACCTCTCAAGAAAGCAAAGGGCGGTTTCGAGTACATCTTTGTAGCAATTGACAAGTTCACCAAGTGGATTGAATACAAACCACTCGCAAAATACAGCACAGCCAAAGCAGTCGAGTTCATCCAAGACATTATGCACCGCTTTGGCATGCCCAATCGAATCATCACAGATTTGGGTTCTCCCTTCACAGCTATAGAATTCCAAAGTTGGGCATAGGATTGCGGCTTCGGCATAGATTACGCATCAGTCGCACATCCAGAAGCCAATGGATAGGTAGAAAGGGCCAATGGACTCATACTAGCCGGATTAAAACCAAGATTGTATGAAGAACTAGTGGAGTATGGATCCAAATGGATTAAAGAATTACCCAGAGTAGTATGGGGCTACGAACTCAAATAAGCAGAGCCATTGGATACTCACCTTTCTTCCTAGTTTACGGATCAGAAGCCGTACTACCTGCCGAGTTGATCTGGACATCACCAAGGATAGAACAATATGACAAAGGAGAATCAGAATACACCCAAAGATTAGAACTCGACAGTACAGAAGAAGTCAGAGTAAACGCTATCCTTCAATCAGCCAGATACCTACAAGGTTTAAGACGCCACTACAACAAGAATACCCAGCCTCGATCACTCCAAATCGGAGACTTAGTACTAAGAAGAATACAAAAAACTGATGGACGCCACAAACTACTCAGTCCATGGGAAGGTCCTTTTATTGTCACAAAAGTCACTTGACCAGGCACGTACAAGTTGATAACTGAAGATGGAAAAGAAGTCAACAATACATGGCACATCAGCCAACTAAGAAGATTCTACGCATGAAAACAACTCAAGGAAGAATATATATACAAGCTACAAGAGATCAACGTTCGGTGTTCCTCGACAACATATGTCTTATTATGGCTTTCCCCCAGTTGTTTTCACTAGGCATATCAACGTTCATGATCAATAAAGATGGTGTTCCTCGACAACATATGTCTTATTATGGCTTTCCCCTAGTTGTTTTCAATAAGCATATCGGCCAAGAGCAAAAGAGCTGAAAAGATGCTTGAGCCCGCCGATGAGGGTAGCTAATAAGCTAACACCTGAACCAAAAAGCAAAATGGTTGAAATTACGCCTGAGCATACCGCCCGAGAGCAAAAGAGCTGAAAAGATGCTTGAGCCCGCCGATGAGGGTAGCTAATAAGCTAACACCCGAACCAAAAAGCAAAATGGCTGAAATTACGCCTGAGCATACCGGCCGAGAGCAAAAGAGCTAAACGATGCTTGAGCTCATTGATGAGGGTAGCTAATAAGCTAACACCCAAACCAAAAAAGCAAAATGGCTGAAATTATGCACGAGCATATCGGCCGAGAGCAAAAAAAGCTAAAAAATGCTTGAGCCCGCCGATGAGGGTAGCTAATAAGCTAACACCTGAATCAAAAAGCAAAATGGCTGAAATTATGCCTGAGCATACCGGCCGAGAGCAAAAGAGCTGAAAAAATGCTTGAGCCCGCCGATGAGGGTAGCTAATAAGCTAACACCCAAACCAAAAAGCAAAATGGCTAAAACTAAGCCTGAGCATACCGGCCGCGAACAAAAAAGCTAAAAAGAAGAAGCTGAAGATACTTGAGATCGCTGGTCCTAAGTCTTTTCAGTACTAACAAGAACAAAAAGGTTGTCAAGACAAGAATCTACTTACCCCTAGTTGTTTACACGGCGTAGATGAAAGCCAGACAAGCACTCGGCAAATCAAGAAAGTTTGTCAACACAACGATCTACACATACCGAGTTGTTTACACGACGCAGATGAAAGCCATGCAAGCACTTGGCAAATCAAGAAAGTTTGTCAACACAACGATCTACATATACCGAGTTGATTACACGGTGCAGATAAAAGTCATACAAACGCTCGACCTATCAAGGAACGATCCTACAATGGATGAAACAACACAACCACCATAAACCGTGAATGTGCACCACGACCAACAAATGACTACTCAGAAAAAATTCTGATCACTTGGACAACTCATTTAAAGAATAAACAAGGCGAAGACATCCAGGCAAAGAAGACATCAACAAAAATAAAGAATCTTCATTCAAGAAAGAAGTATAATATCCTATTACGGAGGCTGGAGTACAAAGGTCAATTACATCAATTATCATCACCAGGAGAAGAAATATCAATATTAAGATTATCCACAATCCTCCTGGCTAAATCTTTGACCTCAGGCTCCACCTTTTCAACGGCATCTAGATATTCTTGACTCTCGGCTTCCTCTGCAATCTTGGACAAAGGGACCTCCGGAGCAAGAACCCGGACCTGGGCAAAAACATTTCTGGTATATAGTTGGGCGCACCTCTTCACGAACTCCTAGAAATGGGTCAGAACTTTGGGAATAAACTGAGCCCAAGATTGACCATCATCTGTTGGAGTCCAGAGAAGGTCGGCCACTGACCGAAATGATTTCCACAAAGCATTCTAGTTCTCAGTAGCCGTCGTCAACTTACCAGTCAAGACTTCAACAATTTTTTGGGCCTACACAAGATCCCTATCAGCTCCACGCCTAATCAACTTAGAAAGCGTGAGTTCTTCTTTAGCACGAGTAATTACCTCCTCAGCCCTATTGTGATTATTACGAACAAGTATCTTCATTTCCTCAACACCCTCCGAGAGCTTCTGCTTTTCAACTCGGAGAGCTAGACCAAGCACCAAAAAATAAGTCAGCAGAAAGGGAAATTTGAATACAAAAGGAAACAAAAAAGAACCCGCAATACCATTGCACTCTTTCTTCATGGCTTCCACATTCTTCAAGGCCTCCTAGACAGCAGCATCCCTCCACTCTTCTACCTCAACCACCCGGGCATGGAGAGCCTATTCCTCCCTCTGGTGCGTTTGACGCTCGGTCTCCATCTCGGCCCGATAGAGGTCAGGCTCTATTTTTAGGGCACTAACCTTAGAAGACAACTTTTTCTCGGTTTCAGACGAGAAAAAGAAACCGGTATGATCCCAAGAAAAAGACTGAACAAAAAGAGAGAGAGAGAAAAAAACAAGACATAAGAACAGAAAAAAGATGAACATCCAAAGAAAGAACTTCAGAAAAACTTACCTGGAGTTTTTCCCCAAAAGAAGTCACAAAGGTTCCCCAGGCAGCGGTTAGCTCTGACAACCGATGAGTGGCATCGAATTGTTGCAACACATCATCATCCAAACGCTGACCACTAGTACCAAGAGGAGCAGAGGGAGAAGCCGGCTGATGCAAAGAAGGCAAGACCAGGGCCATATCCTGGGAAGCCCTGGCTACCTCCTTAGATGGATCCACCGCCACGACCACGGTCGCCCCCGGAGTCAGCAAATCCGCAGTAGTGTGATCACTAGGGAACCCTGTCTCCCTCACAGCCACCTCGCCGACCGTACATTCCAGGTCCTGAGACTCAGTACATAGGAGCGCAATAGAGGATTGACAAGAGGTCGACTGAGGGTTAAGGGAAGGCGAGGGTCTACAAGATGATAAGGAAACTCGATGATAAGAATATGAATCAGAAAAAAGAAAATAGAAGCAAAGAAACATAACCAGGATTCACTCACTTAGCTATCTTCTTCTTCATAAAATCCCCAAGATGAATAGAAGATCTTAGAGGGGGAACTATAGCAGCAAAAATATCACCACCACTCTGCGACAGGAGTGGCGTGGTCGGTACCAGAGCCCCAGAAGAACTCGAGTTCGATGACCGCTTACTACCAGAGAACAAGGCCAAAGTCAGAACAAAAAGAGGTGTTCAACAACAGAAAAACAAAAAACAACTCACCGACGCATGACAAGGGCCGCATCATCATCCTCATCTTCCTCACCCTCAAACAAGGCAACCACAACGCCATCTGAAAAAGTTGAACAGTACTCGGTTAAAGGCACAAACAAACAACAAAAAGACAAAGCGCATTAATATGCTCACCTAGGAGCATGCTACCTATAACTTGAGTACCTGGACGAGTGCTCGACTGGCGAGGCTTCTTAGTAGCAGATAAACCAGAAGAAGAACAATCCGCTCGCCCCCTTTTTCCGACACTACGAGGAGTTCGAGGAACTAGATGAGGAACATACTCTACATATGCATCAAGAACTGCGGAAGAAACACCAGGAAACATCATGGTGGTTTGAAACTTACTGGTTAAAGATGCCCCAGCAAGACTATCCCCAGTCTCCACTATGGCAGGGTAGTCATCAAGGGGGATCGGCTCAACGAAGTTACGCCCCAATTCCTATAAAAGAGTAAAACAACCAGACAAGAAAGATTAAGCAAAAAGTGGAGACAGCAAAGGAAATACAAAAAGTACCCGCATAAGAAAAAACAACTCACAACAGGAGGCGGGTTGTTAGCACAATACTCAAGGACAACATGCGGATGGACGCTTACTCCTTTCAACATCTTCTGAAGGCGCTCGAGCACCTCCTCATCAATCAACTCAAGGGCAGGGACCATACGAGAAGGATCCTTCGCCCCAGAGTACTCAAAACCATAATTCTCTCGCTCCTTCAGAGGCTGAACACGGCGGCAAAGAAAACTGGAAACGATACCAAAGCCGGTCAAGCCCTGTTGTTTCAGAGTACATATCCTCTCAAGAAACGACTTGATCGCCTAGAGCTCATCCATCATCAGGGGATTCTTTTCCCATCGGTCATTAACCACGGGTCTAGAACTAGAATGAACAGCAAGAGGAGAAATCAAATTGGCGGCATAAAACCAGTCGGCACGCCAATCCCTCACAGAATCAACCAAGTCATAATCAAAGAATTTACTCTTAAGACCCTGACGAAACTGAATCCCGCAGCCACCAAGAACATGGGTGTCATCACAGTGGGGTTGTGGCTTCAGACGAAAGAAGTAACAAAAGAGAGAAAGAGAAGGAGGAATTCCAAGAAAAGTTTCACAAAGATGAACAAAAACAGAAAGATGAAGGACAACATTGGGAGCAAGATGGTTCAAGGTAATCCCAAAATAACTGAGAAATTGATGAAGAAAAGCAGAAGCAGGAAGACAGAGTCCAGCACAGATAAAGGAGACAAAAAGAACAATCTCATCAGGACCTGGAGTTGGGACCCGATGCTAGCCTGGAGCTTTCCAATCAACAAACTCCTTGCCCTGGATCATACCATCACTGACAAGCTCGCGCAACTGATCCTCAGTCGTAGTCAGAGCCGGCCAGATCTTCTGAGCAGCCCTCATGGCCATAAATTCTTGATTTTCAATCACAGAAAGCGATGCCTCCTCGTCTACAAAGGCTGCCTATGACTTGCTCGCTGATTTCTTCCTACCCACATACTAGCGGAAGCAATAAAGCACTAAGAAACGATGATACTCAGACGGCGGCGCTAAGATGACGACGACAATGGCGATGGCGGAGTTTTGAAGACTAGGGTTTCAAGGCAAAAGCAGGGCAGCAAAGAAAAAGAAGAAGAAAGGCCTTTAAATAGATTTTACAGCAATAGAAATGCGGCCCACCAGGCCCGTTTAAACATGGCATGAGAACGCAATGATCCATTTCTCACCACAACTGACACAGCTGAAATGACGGACGGCACACTTCTACACAAAGGTACAGTTCAACGGGCAAATTTTAGACTTATCCATCCAGCACCATGGTAGAGTTATCATATTGCTATAAAAAGAACTCATCAACCATGAAGCAACGAAGGGTTACCTCACAAGGAACATAAGAACCCAGTTCTTATAGAAAGAACTCGGGAATCTCATAAACAACCAGGACATCAGCAGAAAAAAAAGAATGACAACTTAGAAGACAAGATTCTTTCCATTACAAATGGCTTCAAAAAATACAATATTACACATCTTACAAGACCCAATGAACTCGGTACTACGACAAACAAGGTAGCAAAAAGGAACACGGACATAGCTAGGCTCTAGAAGGACTACGTGTTCCAAATTACTACTCAGCGGAACAAACCGCACTCGGATACATTGTTTTTTCAAAGGACAAATGCAGTACATCCAAGGTGGAAATCAGCAGCACGGTAGGACAACATGGACCAAGGGAGGCCTACAGGCATCTGTCTACCCAAGCCCGACGTGATCTAGGATCAGGTGTTGATCTACACCGGACAGTCGCAGGGCAGACGAGGAAGATCAACCTAGAACTGCTGGATGAAGGAACGTATCCCACATCACAAGACTTCCTCCAACTACCGCCACGTACCTCCTGGTACAATGCCGCTGTGAGATTAGTCTACCTCTAATCCCTATCACAAGACTCCCTCCAGCTACGACAAGATACACAAGAACTACAAAATACGCCCGGGGGCTGCTCTACTTCACAAACTATCATATTCATGACTATGGAGATTTTAGACCATGCAACAAAATGCTCGATGAATCAAAACAGCGCACTAGGAGGGTTTTTATAGACCAAAGAAGAGGTGCACATGGACCGGGAGAACAAACGAAACAAACCTAACAAAGGACATAGTGAAAAGACAGAATTCAATGAAAGAGGACTCAGGCGTGAAGGAACAGTACTCAAGAACGAGCATATTCGGAAGAATATACCAACCTTGTACAACTCAAGAACAAACAACATTTACTCTCAACCACCACCATACAACTATATCTGACAACAGCAGACTACTAGAGAACATGCCAAGATCCTGTATCCGAGTTATTTTTGAATATGCTCGAGGGCTGCAACAGGAGAGGTTTTCAGTTCTTTGAACAACTCAGATTTAAGACCCTCCAACTCTTTGTTCCAAATAGCAAGAGGCTCGGGGGCTACACTCAGTGAGTGCACTTTTTCTTCAAAAAAGCGCACATTACTCAGAAGACTTCTTCAAGACAGCAGTTTTCAAACAACATAAGATTCAAGACCCTCCAACTTTTTGTTCCAAATAGCAAGAGGCTGGGGGGCTACACTCAGTGAGTGCACTTTTTTCTTCGAAAAAGCGCACGTCACCAAGAAGACTTCTTCAAGACAGACCACTTCAAGACCTCAAGACAAAAAGAACTCGGACCGAGCTATATCCGAGTTCTTTTTGATAAAGAACCCGGGTATATGCTCGGGAGCCCTTCGATGAAGAATTAGAGCAATTTCAAGACAAGACCCTCCAGCTCCTTGTTCCAAATAGCAAGAGGCTCGGGGGCTACACCTAGATGGGTATACTTTTTTCTTCAAAAAAGCACAAACCACTCAAAGGTCCCAAGAAGCACTACACAGTTTCGCTCAAGAAAGCACTCGGACGACGCTTGTTCCTACTCGGCAAGACATGAAGGAACAAGACGAGGCTTCCAGAGCTCAACCATGAAGTGCTCAGGGGCTTGTCGATGCGGGACCACGGGATACCCCGCAAGAAAGGGAGAAGATCTAGTCTAACTAGGATTCTTCCCATGTAATCTTATTAGTAGTATTATTCTCTAATCCTACTATGAACTCTCATTGTAAACCGACTAGGACTCTGGCCGCCTGACTATATAAAGGAGGGCAGGGTTCCTGGTGAAGGGAGAACACTTGAGAATCAATCCAACGCAAAGGCTAACGCCGACTGGACGTAGGGCTATTACTCGATCATGGTCGAGGGCCTGAACCAGGATAAATCGACTGTCTCTTGCGTTAACCGTCGAGTTCTGCATACGCCGAAGCCCGAACAAACTGCCCCGGGTACCCCCGTGGTAGGCTATCGGTGGTGAAACATTGACAAATAATTACCATCAAATTAATCAAATAATATATCTTGATAATAAATTCAATTGCAAACATAAATAGTAACACTATGAACTATAAATTTGGTCAATGTTGAGCAATTTTGACCGGCACAAAATCCCAAAATTGCACATTCGATACGAAATAGTCTCACTTGTAGCACCTACTGCTGAAGATGGCCCAGGAGTGTCGGTGATGTTCTCTATGAGACTGGTGTTGTCGGCATCATGAACCTTGTCAGTCATCTCATCTGAAGGAGCAACAATAGTCTCACTTGTAGGAGGAGATGATGTCGAAGAAGGCATAGGAGGGATGATGATGTTCTCTCTGAGATTGGTGTCGATGTCATCGTGAACCTTATCGGTCGTCTGTCCTGTAGGGGCAACAATAGTTTAGCATTTATGATACAAAATATTTGCCATTAAATCTATTAGATAATATATTTTCATAATATATACATATATATTTGAAAACATAAATGGTAACACTATGAACTATAAATTTGGTCTAACCTGTAGGAGGAACAATAGTCTCTATAGTGGTAGTGGAAGTCATCGCTAGAGCCTCAGGAGCTTTGAGAGTATATGTACCTAACTCCATGGTTGTCCTCACTGTACTTTGCTCATGCACCGTCCTAGGTGATGACTCGGTGTATATAGGGGCAGCTGGACTAGGAGCTAGAGCAATTGGTCGTGCTAGTAGACCTGTTTGAATGTGAGTACTCGATGGGAACGTCTAGAGTGGTATAGGTAGGAAACCACCGATCCCCTAGCTAGCTGGCAGCATAGCCTGAGACTGACCCTGAGGTGGGGCAAGGACTTTAAAATTAGGGGGTGCAATTTCTATGGCACTATAAAGCCGATTAAAGCAGCCACTAAACATTGTGTACATATTAGCCACGTGTGCCTGCTGATTTGCCAGGGCTTGAGAAAGAACATGTGACTGCTGCTTCATCTGCTCTTACATCATGATAAGTGTATCTTGATTCTGTCTTAACTCGGCCGCCTGATCTTGTATGGCCCATGCCATACTCTGATTGGACTCAGTCAACACTCTAAGTATCTGAGTAAGCTCTGATGGCTGCTAACAACTGCTGGAGTCACCTGAGGAGGGGCATAGGACACTATAACATGTGGCTCAACGTCGCTATCATCAATGCTGAACACAGACACTGAGGCCTCGTCATCATGTGCATAGTGTGGTGGTGTAGGAAGGTACTCGTTGTCATCTAAGTCTGAATCAGTCGGTTTATCTGCACCAATCACCTCTTCTACATTCATCAGCCCCTAGTCTAGCCTCATGCTCTGCCTGCTCTAGGGCTGCATCCTCTTCTTTGTGTCTCTTTATTTCCTCCGCTGAGAACTGCCCCTGAGCAGCTTTGAGGGCACGATGTCCACGACACCAATCGAAACTCAACGCTAGATGGTAGGTCTAAAGCACATTTTCTATCGCCTGGTACTCCTTCTGGCACCAATCTGGATAAGTCTCATTAAGCAGGTAGCAGATAATATGAGGGTACACTTGCTATCGTCCAATATTAATAGCATCAGCAATGACATCCTCAATCTCACACAACATGAAGTCCAAGAAGTCGAACTGCTCTCTAGTACAAATGGAGAGGAGAAGCCACTGTTGCAAGCTGGTCAGTGACTCCTAGTTGCCCGCATGAGGGAGGACTGTCTTCCTCATAGCCATGTGTAGAACTTGCACTTTCGGACACAGTTGGTCTGGTGTACGTAGAGAGCCATCAGCGAACGGCTGCTGGAAGAGCGAACATATCTGCTGGTCTATAGGGAAGGTACCTCCAGCTCTCCCACGTCATGGGGGATCCACGTCACCGTAAACTATCTGGTGTAGCTTCATCTCTGAGGTGGCAACTCCAAGATGCCTTCTCATCTCGCCCAAGTAAATTCATGTCATATGTTCATTGCCCATCAACTGAATGAACCGGTGACGCGGGTCGATCCGCACTGTAGCATAAAACTGACGTACCCAATGAGTCACAACTCAGTCTACCTCGCTGAAAAGGCGAACGAAGCCCTAAAACCTCTCAAACAGGGGTGGATCAGCATGCCTGCTTCTCTCTCAAGCTCATCCTAGCCAAGTCACCTCTGGTCTGCTATTGCAATATTTCTCATCATATAGCTCCTATGGAAGGTCTCCTGAGTAATAGTCCAGAAAGCCCTGCTGCAATCTTTTTCTCTGATCTATGGAAACTAGAACGCAACATTGCAGAACCTGATGTCCATTATCTTCTTTGAGCTCAATCTTGTAAAGTCACAGAATCTAGGCCCTCTCTCCTGCTCACTCTGCTCACTTCTGCTCCTCTTTCTACCACTTAAACCTCCTCCTTAAGTTTTAGGGCCTCGACGACCGCTTGCATGCGGTGCGCATGAGTCTGGTGCAAACACAGAAGTTGGGTGCTTCTTGTGGAACGTGTCCATTCGCTGATTCTACTCCTCAGTATACTCTTCCATCTGTACTCCCTCTAGGATAACCTAATGGGTCTCCTCGCCCCTCCGCGCTAGGTGGGACGATTGTCTAGTCTCCCTCTCTGTAATCCTCAATGCACCACCACGAGCTCGACCCTGTCTTGCCTCTTGGGCCAACATAGCCCTGGTGGCTTGTTCCTCTATTTCTTGTTGCTTTTCTGTCCTACTCTTCTTCTTCGGCTCAGGTTCAGAAGCCTTGTCCTTCCCCTTTCGCGGCATCTACACGAGTTCGGTGGGGGAAAACCATGAGACTAGGTTAAACAACACAAAAAACACACAAGCATTTCATTGAACATGTAGCATGCATGATCAGCGGGAGCGAAGGCATCACCTTTCCTTAAGCGATTTGGTGGCTCACCTTTGGAAGAAGAATGCGCGCGATGTCCGGTTGAATGCGCGTGACACAAAGACGGCGGTGTGTGCGCCGACGGTGCCGATGTGGCTAGGGTGTCGGTGGCACAACACAGAGATGGTGGCGTCGATCGGGGGCGGCCGCGCGGAACCACCGCGGGTCACGGGGACGGCGGCACGTAGTGGTGCAACTGCGAGAACCCAGATCGTGAGCATGATGGCGGTGGCGATGGCGAGCACAACGGCGGCGGCGATGTGGAGCGGCCACGGGTGCGGGGGCAGTTAGGGCATGGGAGAAGAAAAACGGTTCAGCCCCTGTTTTTAATTCTGGAGGACCGTAGGTTTGTCCTACCATTGGAAAAAGAAACTTGCCGGACTTCAGGGGAACCACTGCTGAAAATGAATGTCCGGCCTTTTTGTTTTGTCATTGGCCGGCCCGTCCTGCGCCATGTATTAGATAAAAAAATTAAAAACAAAAATTTTGGCCCGCGTGGGTTCGAACCCGGGGCTGCGGGGACACCGAGTAGAGGCTTAACCGCTGCGTTAGGATAGGAAGTTCGATAGAATGGCTTCTTTTTCTCCTTTTAGTCTTTATTGCTGCAGTATTAGTTAAAAAATATAAAATAAAAAATTTGGCCCATGTGGGGTTCGATCCTGGGGCGGCGGGCTGACTAAGTAGAGGCTTTACCGCTATGCTAGGATAGTGAGTTCGTTGGAATAGCTTTCTTTTTTGCTTTTAGTCTTTGCTTGCTATAGTACTAGATAATAAAATTAAAAACAAAAAGTTTGGCCACGTGGGTTCGAGATCGGGGCTACGAGGAGAGAGAGTAGAGGCTTAACGCTGTGTTTGGATAGGAAGTTTGAGAGAATAGCTTCTTGTTCTCCTTTTAGTCTTTATTGCTGCAATATTAGTTAAAAAAAAAAAAAAAAAAAATTTGGCCCGCGTGGGTTCGAAACTGTTGCTGCGTGGAGATAGAGTAGAGGCTTAACAGTTGCGCTAGGATAGTATGTTCGATAGAGTAGTGTTTTTTTTCTTCTTTTAGTCTTTAGTTGCTGCGCTAGGATAGTAAGTTCGATATGATTTGTTTTTTTTTTTGGTTTTAAGCTTTCATCAGGCACTATTAACTAGAGAAATCAGTATAATCCATAATAATTTATTAGTACACACAATCATTGAAGTCACTACAAAGCAATTGTTCAAGTACACAACAAAGTTCGTGCAAACATAAGTAAATTACATATTTGGACCACGTCGCATCACGTAGAGGTTGTAGTTCAGGTCATTAATTTCATAGCCTAGTCCATTAGTGATGTAGAGCAGCGTATTTACTAGTGCACTCTCCCTTGCTTCACAAGATCGAGCACAAGGTCTACCAACGACTGTTAGCAAAGTTCGTGGAGATGCTGATAAATTTGTCACACGCACACGTTCTTGGAATCCATGTGTAGTGGGTGTTGGCCCACCAAATTCCCACTCATAAGGATCCAATTGAGGCATTGCCTGGTTTAGAATTGCTTCAAAGCTACAAGCTGCAAAGGTTAAGTCATACTCTTCAACCTGTAAGTGTTGAAAAAATAGATATGGGAACAATGCATATAGACATACCAATAAATATAGGTATGAGCTATGAGATTCACTTCGATCTTGCCACATCAAATTGCTTGTGTTGAGCAACCGTTGCACAAAGACCTGCCACATCATGTCTGACACCCTCATCCAAAGCTCTTATCATCATATAGGAGAATGAAGGAATATTGTACCCAACATTCCCAAGCGCCCTTAAACATTGTAGCACAGCATATTTTTCCGCCATAACCTGGTAGGCTTGGCGTGGGCCCGTCTCACTGATATGTACAAGCTCACCATGGTCACCCCACCTATCTTCGATTAAAAAGGTAATTCGACATTGCCAGCCACCCTATATAGTAGGGAATCTCTCAACATTGATCTCGTCAACACTAAACTTTGAGAGTGTGTGTTCGAACCATTGGAGTGGTTGAATTGTCTATAATAAATTTAAGAATCATATATATCAGGAAAAAGATATATACGTAGGTGTCTTTAAAACATATTATTTTACTGAAACCATGTTCCTTACTATGCTTGGATATGGGTGCTCTGCATACGACAAGATTGGTTGGAATCCATTGTCCTATATGAAGTCAAGATTCGGGGGAGGCAGTTGTCCGGCCATCTCTTCTCCTAAATTTATGTGAACACAAAAATAATAACCTCCTCTTTTATTTTTTTTAAATATTATATATTCTTATCCTACTCCGGCCATCCCAAAATACAAAACATTTTTTAAAAATATTAATTATTTTGTCCTAGACTGTGCACGTGCATGATTTGTCATGTGCTAGTTACACTATCGTACCCTATACACGTGCATGATTTTGACCAAGATAAATACACAAAATCAGTGAAAAAATACTACCATTTGTGTCTTAACTTGTTGGTAATAATCTAGATCAGAAAGAGCAGTCACTTACCAGATCAGGGAAAGGGAAAGAGGAGTCCACGTCGCCGGTGCTGCCTCCTTGCCACCGGCAAAACGTCGCTCTCGGTCTCGACGAGTGCGGGTGTTATCGGACGCAAAGAGAAGTAACGCGTGCACATAAGGGGTAAAGAACAGAAGTTACTGCACGCATTTAACACGTGGGTAACTTCTAGAAGACATTATATGTGGTTATGTAAAGATAACCGACCCAAAAAATAGCAACAGAGGCAGTTATTTAAAGGAAGCCGCCTCTGAAAATGTTCATGTGCGACCAGGGGGCCAAACATTTTCAGAGGCGGGTTCCTAGAACAACCGCTGCTGAAAACGATTGTCTAGCCAAATAGTATTGTTTGGTCTTTGTGTTTCTGCTATGGCCGGACTGTCCTGATCCGTTTTTATAATTTAAGTAACTGACCACTTTGTTTGGCCAAACAGTAATGTCCGGCCTTTGTGTTTCTGCTCTGGTCGGACTGTCCTGCTGCTCCATTTTTAAAATTTAAGTAACTGACCGCTATGTCCGGCATTTGTGTTTAAGCGGTGGCCGGACCATGCCGCGGCTCTGATTTTTTCAACCCTTCACGTGGTCGCCCCTACCGTAGTAATATTTTGTGTTTTGTTTATTAACAAATTCTTCAAAAGCACGAGCCAACAAAAATAGAATATACATATAAAATTATCAGTTCATTAATGTGCCACATGGTCTTAATATTATTACAAATGTTCCAGACATAAATGAATAATTAAGTTGTTACAACTCTGCCTTTCGTATCAGTGCATAGGTATGGAATGACATTTGATTTTTCCACCTGTGCTTCTACAAGCTTGATCTTGTTTGGTAGGTCTGTGAATAGTTGCATTTCGCAGTACTGATTGTGCTCCTCCAAATCCTCTACGCCGTCTACTCCTAGGATCCTCTGTTTCCCAGATATAACAACATGCCTCTTTGGATTCTTGGGATTAGCATAATACAGGACCTATGCCACACGAGTAGCAGGCACCCACGTGTGATCCTTGTAACCTACATTGTCGAGGTTGACACGTGTGAGTCCAAATTTCTTGACCTCAATGCCACCTGGTTGTTAGACCCATTGGCACCGAAACATAGTGATCTATATATCTGGTCCATAGTCCAATTCCCATATGTCCTCTATGAAACCATAGTGTGTGTGAACTTCCCCAAATGCATCGACATTTTCAATACGAACCCCGCTATTTTGAGTCACCGACTTCTGATCCTTTGCTTTGGTGTATAATGTGTATCCATTTACATCATATGCCGGCCAAGATGTGACCTAGGATGATGGCCCCTGAGCCAACCTCCATAAGGTTTCCCCTTCCGATAAGTCTTGTTCCCCAAGCCACTTGCCAAATAGATGCTTCTGCTCATGAACGATCCATTGCTCCAAGCGCCCTGATTTTCTGCTCTTACGAGTGCAATGTGTTTCACGATAAATGGCTCCATCACTAGATAGGTATTGCAACACACAGGAGTGTTCTTCTTCCACTTGAGTGTATTCCTTATTGATGAATGTTTTCCTACCCTTACTGTCTTTCCCCACCAACCTACCTTTATGACAAGTTACAGGCAAACCAAGTGCACGTTTATCCTCTTCCCGCAAGTAATCTTGACAAGCCTCGATAACTTCTTCAACACAATATCTCTCTATCATGGATCCCTCAGGTTGAGCACGATTGTGTACATAGCAGTTTAGAATAGACATGAATCTCTCGTACGGCCACATATCATTCAAGTACATAGGCGTGAGCCACCTAACCTGGTCAACCATGTGCATCATGAGGTGCGGCATTATATCAAAAAATGATGGTGGGAAGCACTGCTCAATTTAGCCCATAGTCTCCGCCATGAAATGCTTTAAGTCACCTAATTCGTCCTCACGGATCTCCTTCCGCGCAATTTGGTTGAAGTAGCACATCCGGGTGATGACCATCCTCACGTATATGGGCTTTATAGCCCTAATAGCAATAGGAAGGAAACATGTCAACATCATATGGCAATCATGAGCATTAAAACCGGTTAACATCAGGTCTTTCATCGAGACTAGTCTCTTGATGTTGGAGGAGAAACCTGTCGGCACTTTTAAGCCCCTTAGGCTCAGGCAGATTGCTCTTTTCTCATCATTTGTTAGGTTGTAGCTGGCTGCAGGAAGGTACTATCTTCCGTTCCCTAGGTCTTCTGGGTGAAGCTCCGGTCTAGACTCCAAACGTACTAGGTCCTCCCATGACTTTAGTCCATCCTTTGTCTTTGCCTTAATGTCCATCAATATCCCAATGACGCTCTCAAACACATTCTTTTTGATGTGCATGCCATTGATGGAATGGCGCATGGCCATTTCCGGCCAGTAAGGCAGGTACTTGAAGAAGATTGACATCTTCTTGAATGGCATGCCATCAATCGGAGGCGTATCTCTCTTATTGATCTTTACATCCTTTTTCTTTTTACCATAGGCGACTTTGATGTTCTTCACCTTGTTATACACGTAATGCCCGTCCTGCCTCTCTAGCGCATGCCCTGTCTCAATAGTACTACCAATGAAGTATTTCATCATCCTCTTGCTTTGGTACCTATGTCCTTCCACTAAGAAGCGTCGGTGATGCATGTACACTACCTTTCGGGATCCCTCCAAGAACTGAGCTACAATGTCAATCAAGCATTCCGAGCATCCCATGAATCCTTTGATCTATCCTAAAAGGAAAACTATCCTGGGTAGTCATTGATGGTAACAAAAATGATGGCTTTGCATGTGAAGGTACTCTTCACAAGCTCATCCCATATTTTCACTCCATGCTTCCATAGTGTCTCCATTTCTTGCATCAATGGCTCAAGAAAAACAACTATGTCGATACCTGGTGCTTTGGGCCCTAAAATTATAATGGTCATCAATAAATACTTCCTATTTTGACACAACAATGGAGGGAGGTTGTAGAGCAACAAGATTACTGACCATGTGCTGTGTGTGCTGGTCCCTGTCACCAAAAGGATTCATTCCATCAGTGCTCAAAGCGAACCTGACGTTTCTCGGATCTTCATGAAATTCTTGGTACTTGGCATCGAAGTCCTTCACTGTTATGCATCGGATGGGTGACATAGCACTCTGTCGTCTTTCTTGCATTCATCCAAAGCCCACCATTGCATGAGCTCTGAGTCCCTTGGGTTTGAGAATGCCTCAAGCGATCAATCGGTGAAAGATACCACATAACCAATGCAGTAATTCTTCTTTAGTTAGTATCATCTACTACTAAGGTGTTGTTTTCCTCTTCAACGTTCTGAGAAGCATTATTTTTCTTTCTGCCCTTCTTTCTCTTTTTTCTAGTGTTAGTACCCTCACAGCAGCCTTCGTTTACTTTGTACCGACTAGCATCACAGTTTGGACACTTCGTTAGGTCTTTGAACACCCCACGATAAAGGATACAATGGTTTAGGCATGCATGTATTCGTTCCACACCCATCGTCAGTGGACTGATAAGCTTCTTCGCTTGATACGTGTTGATAGGCACAAAGTTTGGCTTAGGAAGCACAGCAGCCAATAGAGTCAATAGGTCATTGAAGCTTCTATCGGACTAGCCATACTTAGCCTTCAAGATCAGTATGTCTAGCACAAAACATAGCAACGACCACCTTTTCTCACAACACTTTTGCTCCGGGTACAAACGTTCTTCCCTTGCCTTTCGCACCATCTCCAAGTTATCTAGCCCTTTCAATAGTAATTCTTGTTCTACGTGGCGCAACATGTCATCCAGGAAGTCTTCCTCTTCATCTTCTTCGTTGTCTTCACCATTGTCCTCCCCACCATAGCCTTCTCCACCACCACAACCTTCCCCACCACCACCGCCTACAGCGTCATCTCCTGGAACATCATGCATCATAACACGATGGGCATCGTCATCTTCCCTTACTTCTAGTGGATTTGTACCTTCCATGTTGTCTGCTTCTGTATGTCTCTCACCATGATGATCCCAAATCTCGTAGTTCTCCATGAAACCCCTTCTTACCAAGTGTGATCTTATCGTATTTGGATCTCGGCATACTATACGGTTCTAACAGTCAACACACAGACTATATATCCTCTGTCTACTTAATCAAAGCGTGCCTTTTAGCTTCTTCAATAAAACCATTCACATCTTGTATGTAGGAAGCTTCATGTCTTCTTTTCGTGTACATTCATGACCTGTCCATATGTGCCCTTCAAAAATAAAAGGTATATTTACATGAAGGTATTATTCACATATAAATGTTAAAGCAATTGATGTCTATTTTTCTATACAAATATTACATTATTCTAGACCTAAAGCTTAAAAAATGATAAAGTAAATATAGAAATTAACTAGAGTTCATGTGAGCCAAAGTAATTAAGTTGGGCAAAATTAGTCTAAATTGCTAGGAAAAATAAAAAAATCTAACATCATGCATGCCTCTCTCTAGATCTCTAAGTGAAAGAAATGAACATGAAAAGTTTGAAAAGAGTTTAAGTATGCCACTATCTCACCTCTCAAATGCAACTCCTTCAAAGGTTCAAAGGGCAAAACTTCCCCTCTATTTTTGCTATTTCTCGCCCTCCAAGTGAGCTGAACAGTGCTGCTCCAGACTGTCCCGAGGAGGAAGAAGGGGTATTTAGAGGGGGCATTTTTAGGGGCGGTTGACTAACGAGAACCGCCTCTGAATATCCATCTTTAGGGGGTTCTCTTAATGTAACCGCCCCTTAAGATGGACCAATTTCATAGGCGGTTTTCTTAATAGAACCACCCCTAAAGATAGAGTAGCTTTTTTCCTTCTTTTAGTTGCTGCACTAGGATAGTAAGTTCAATCTGATTTGTTTTTTTGGTTTTAATCTTTCATAAGGCATTTCAATCCTACACGAGTTAAATTTCATAAACCTCATCAAACATAACAATACGAATAAACTTAATCAAACATAACAATATGAATAAACCTAATGAACACATGAACCTTACAAACCGGACGCAACTCTAGTCTGTCTCCACTGCCAGTAGCATATGTCTCGGATGGTGTAACCACAGTCATTGTCTATGTAATGCAAGGCCCGCACTACAACACTCTCCATTGCCTCACAACGCCGAGGACATGACATCCCATAGATGTAGCCTACTAATGGCCTATCGATGGCCTGGTTCTACCTAAATCTCACGCAATACTGGATGCCAGCTGTCGTCATCTGGCCTATCGCTTCCACAAAGTCCTAGGCGTACCCCAGTCACTTAAGAATTGGCTGCAAGCTACATGTAGCATAGGTGAAATCATAGAGCAAAACCTACAAGCGTACAAACAAAAAATATCAGAAAGCGCTCATACAATAATAAGAATAAGTAAACATTACTCTCATATCATACACAACGTACCACATCCATATAGTTGAATGTCGCTTGCCTCTCGCTTACTCGCGGCACATCCAGACTATGCTGAATTAAAGCTTGAATCTTCAAGGACGAGAAATCAGCCATACGGTAGCCAATTCGCTCAATTGCATGCAAAGAAAGCAGCACGACATCGATCAGGACGCCTATCAGGGTCGACAACTGTTGTCCATTCTGCACGATGTCCTGGTGCACCTTATTATTGTACCTAATGGGGATGTCTAAGGCGAGACTGCACGTCTATAACTCGGCTCCTTCATCATTTACAACCTCACTTGTCGTGTTGTCGAATATCTCCCACACCCCGAGCATCCATAGTGTTGCTTCCAGCCACTTGACCGGTTTTGTAGTCTGTGACATATGCAACAATCATATTATGAATGAATGTATATATGTAAAAGTTATATTAGCACGCAAAACTTAAAATATTCCATACTATTGATGGGTTTGGGTAACGCGGAACGGCCCTATCTGGCGATGGCGTGAATGGAAGATCGCCATGGTGGAAACCTGGTTCCTGTGGCTGGGGAAGTCTGCCGCCATTCATCGTCACTAAAAAACTGAAAAAACATCCCAATAAATATAGAACCCCCATATAAATATACCACGCAACAATATATATTAGAAACATGTAAACAATAAATGATGTGTAAATAAAAATAAAATCCACCATTATTATTCCTAATCTAAAAACCACATATTTGAATATTTCTATGCTTATTACTAAAAAAAAGCATGAAAATGATCTACATTATCAGCAATGAAAGATTAGAATGGATGGAAGAAGATGCTAACCTTTAGAAAAATGGTTGGAAGAAGATGCTTGATGGTGGCCGGCAAGAACTGCTCTTACTCCCCCAAGCAAGAACACACGCGCAAGTGAGCTAATGGTGCTCAGCATGCGTACTGTCCAAGAAGGAAGAAGGTATTTAGGGGGTGGCCATTTTTAGGGGCGGTTAACTAAAGAGAACCGCCTCTGTTAATTCATTTGAGGAACTGTATCTAAAAATAGGACACTTTTAGAGACGGTTTTGTAAAGAAGACCGTCTCTGAAGATCCATTTTCAGGGGCGGTTCTCTTAACGTAACCGCCCCCCTTAAAATTGACGGCTATCAGAGGCGGTTTTCTTAATAGAACCGCCCCTGAAGATGGATCTTCAGCGGCGGTCATGAAGCTACAGTGCCCCCAGACACGGTTAGAGGCGATGTGCTAGGTGAACTGCCTCTGATTGAAAAGAGGGGTGTCGCTGAAAATGATTTCTGTAGTAGTGAAGAAGGCACTGCTGCTTAGCAGGTACGCCCTCCAACTCCTCAACCTTTGCCTTGAGGCTGTCAACCATGTCAGAGGACTCCACTTCGGTGGTGTAGTGTCTGCCAGCGAAGCCCTTCATGAAGATCTGCATCTAAACACAACACACAATAATCAGTTTAGTGAATCATATAATAATCAGTTTAGTGCACCATATTCTATTATACAAAACCAAACCCAAACTCAAACACGCGATGGGTCATGCCTTCACGCGCTCGCGCGACCCATCGATGCGCCGCCGGAGTGGAAGAAGAAGAGTCGTTCGGGGCCGGGTCATGGTTTCGGTTTCTGAAGGGGTTTCAATCACCGGCGGTTTGGAGGCGGCGGTGGCGGGAGAGAAGGCAGCGGGGCAGGGCGGTGGAAGATGGCAGTTGGGCGGAGCTGATGCTGGGGGCGTCCTGTTGCTGGTTATTGGAGGGCGGGGTCGAGGAGCGGGTGCGGGAGTCGGGTGGTGCGGTGAGGTGGTGGGAGCCGCCAGCTGTGGATGGTGCAGGGCAGGGGTGAGAATGATGCCAGCGAAGTCGCGCGCTCCTCAAAAGCGCAACCTGTAGCAAATTAACTTGGTCCCAAACCACGTTGTGAGTTAACTTTGTCACAAACCTAACGGCGGCAAGGGAGGTAGATGAAGACAATCAGCACGGTTCAATGCAAATACTCGCACACACGTCCAACACACGAATGCGCATATCCTGCCCATACAAACGTCTCTATAACGGCCGGGATAGATATAGTTATATTTATTATTAAAAAGTAAAAAGTATGCAAACCTTGGTCAATCCAACATGCAAATTAACCTATAACTACTAAGATATTTGCTAAGTGGATTTATCATGCCAAGAGAATAAAGCTGCGGCGAACACAAAGAAAGCAGATCAATGCGGAGACCGGGTCAAAATGATCACCTCGTCTTGGTCGTCGTCAGCGCGGCGGCGGCGGCGGCTACCACGATGGCGTCGTGTCTGTCATGGGAGCTAGGTCGTCATGATCAAACGGAGGTAGGAGTAGTCTTCATGATACCTAATTGATATATAACTAATGTACAGCTCGGCCCAACTCATAGTCAGTCTATCGCGCAAGGCCCATGTCACCCCGCTGCGCTTTCCTGGGCCGAACCGATCGCATGTGCGGACATGCCTAGCTAAGTAGGCCAGCCGCTGCTGCTTCTCATCCGTTTTGCCTCTCATAGATCAGGTTTTATCTTTTCGTTTTCGTTTCGTTTTATCTCTTTTTCCACTTTTTTTTTCAAATCCTTATCAGTAGTCCAATAATTTTATGATTCTTATATATCCATGTTAATTTTCATGAAAAAAATATTTTTTCTTCTTTCTTTTCTTTCTTATATATATGGTATTTCTGGTTATTGTGAGAGTTTCTAATTTTTTTCCCTAGCAAAGTCTAGAAAGGATTGACATATAAACTCAGATGGAAACTAGTAAAATTAAGATCTTGAGTCCATTATATTTTCTATGAGGGACTAAACCTTCAATACACCTAGCATTTTATGGGATTTGGGCTTTATTTCATTTAATTGAAATAAAACTTTATCACACCCAATTAAATCCAACATTACTAGATGGAAAACTAGCTATTCAGAAACCTTAATAGAAGAATACATCACCTATGAAACGACAAGTTAACTTAGTAATTTTCTTTAAAAACTCAACATGACAACACCAAGCTACACCGCCAGCAAAAGTTTATCCTGCCTTCCTTATCTTTAAAAGTCTATTTTCCTCCCTCAGTTATAAACTTCTTGAAACTCTCAGCAAAAAGTAAAACTCATATAATGAATCCTATTCTATGTCATAGATTTTGTGCACTTTTTATATATAAACTTGTTTGACTTTGAACAAAACTAAAACAATTTATAATTGGGTAACTTAGTTGTAAGCCAAGCAGCTTGTTATTAAAGTAGCTCCTTAATGAGCTTAATCACTAGCCACCCCAGTCTTGGGTTCCGTATTATTACATACCAATATAGATGGCCATATAGCCCGTGGCTCGATAGCCCGGCCCGATCGAACGTGCTCGTGCTGCCCTGGCCTGATGCAATGTGTCATGCCTGGGCGGTCCCCAGGCACGTCGGGCAGCTTAGCACCGCCCAATAAAAAAGGGAGGTTTGGCCCCATAGAACCCCTACCCCTGCGCCCCTCAACCCCCACTCATAACCCCAATTCATTTCCCCTCCACCCTCAACCTCACCGTTGCTCTCGTAGTCTCGCCTCTCTCCACCTCTCGATATCTCGACCCTAGCCTCTCCCGTCGTCCCTGACTTCGGTGACCTCAACATTGTTGGCTACATCTCCTACGCTCCCCCATTTCTTCTAACGTTATGTGTCCTCTCAGTATCACCTCACCTCTCTTGGTCTCCCCTCCCTAAACCATGTGAGTTCATGTCCTCGTCCGTCCATCCTCGGCCGCTCGCTATCTTTTTTGATTCGTGCATCGTTCTCGTTCCTCGGGGTCTCCCTCGTCTTCTCTGGCATAGGGCTCCGGTTGCGCATGTATGAAATCAACTCCAAACCCCAATATGAACCCTATCATCACAATTTTGTTGTGTTGTATACAATATACTTGTATGAAATGTGGATATATTGATATGTTGTATGAAATGTTGAATAGAGTATCCTAAAAGGAGCATTTTGAGATGTTTGTCTGACTATGGTAGCCTGGCCTACTGAGTTGGCCATGCTTCTCGGGCTGGCCCAGCCCAAAAAAAGTAGCCCCGCCATAGTGGGTTGTGCTTTTGCCGGGCTCGTGTCATGGCATACTTAGATACTAGCCACTGCTGCCCGCGCTTCGCTGCGGGTGATGCGCTTGGTATAGGAAAAATCTTGAGAAATATGGCTCATATGTCTAATATGTTTTCTCATCGTGTTGGTACGAAAGATTGGTCTTAATACTATAAACGAACATAGAGGTTGACTGTCATTACATGATGCCTATTCTAGGCTAGCAAATCAACGACATGTTAGTGGAAAGAAGTATTTGATGGAGTTGAGCTCAAGCAACTAACACACTTAGATTTAAAGCACAACATTGGCTAGGATTACATTATAGGTGGAAATAGCAAAAACTATAACACAAGTACTTCTCCTAACACGAGGGTTTACAAAAGAGTGAATTAGGATCCACTCCCCTTAGACGAAACTACAACACATTTCGTAAATCTGGAATTACACGAAAGATTACACGGTGTCGAACACTAAATTACACTGGGATTTAAAGTTACATGGTTAAAAGCAACCTAGCACAATGAAGGCTTACTCTAGAAGTCGGGATAGATGAGGGCAATGGAGAAACAACAAGATAATGATTATCCAAAACATGGCGTATGACCAACAGATCCAGAAACAGGAGACTGAGAAGTCAAACATCATGAACCCTAAGACCAAACTAACCAACGGTAGACTTGAACTTCTTCGAAAACCAGATCCCTTATTCTTATATTACACCATCACCTCAGTCAGACGAAATGAGGATTGGATCTCGTAGCTCTGCTTTGGATTTGAGAAGGATGGGGATGAAGAAGAAGAGCAAGGACCAAGGGCATCTTATAGTGGCGAACGAAGATGGGGCGCAGCGCACCGAAAGTGGAGACGGTATGGATGGGATACGCTACCGGTTCACGCTGTGGAGATACAGCCGGCCATGGTGCGCTCCCTTCTCAAGCGAGCGGAGGGGGGTAATAAAGGAGAGGAGAGAGGGTTCGCTCGACGAGGGAGGCGTGCGGGTGGTCATGTCCAAAAAAGAAGAAAGAAGGGAGGGGTGTCTGGTACGGGGACAAGGGCGAGGATCAAGAGCGGACCGGAGGCCGGGAAAAGGAGAAGCGTATAGTGCACGAGGACGGCGAGTGCGGCATGATGTCGAGGCCATGCAAGGACAGGGTGCTAATGGGCTCGACACTGACGGCGTCCGTGGGGCACGCGGTGACAGCGACCCAGCGTGTGTAGCGTGGTCGAGCTGGGCACAGTCCCTGGGACTTGACATCCACTCAGGCTTTTCTAAGCATTCCCTACTACTGAAGGCTAACTTTTCCAAGGTGTTCTTCTTTCCTTCCCTTCGTTGTCCACAATATGCGCCAAACTTTGTATGAAGTGAGATCGCAACATACATACTTCCTCCGAAATCACCTCCTCTTATTTACTTTGAGAGAATACTATTTCATCAACCCGTTGTGGATTTCTCGTTCAAACACCCAAATATTTGTATCAGACGTGGTATGGCGGTGTAACTTGGTAAAGGTACTTGGTCAACAACCTCGATACCAGCGCGTGGCGAGCAGCGCCACCATGTGGTAGCTGTTCCACAGGGAGCCCTCGGTTTTGTCACGACACCATAAGCTATTAACCATGCAACTACTACAAACTTCATGGCTAGAAGGCGGTGGGGTCATATACCACAGAATGAGGGGAGTATTGCAAGGGAAGATTCAAACAACAAGGGTTCCCTTCACAACAAGGGACAATGAATTCAAATCCAGCGGCGGATTTTATTTAAAGAGATTCAAGTGTTCTACTGGGATATCCACAATTAATCGATACAGCGTCCTATATTATCCAATCATGACTGGTTTGTTGATATCTGGATGGCAACTACTCTTGTAACCCACCTACCATCGCCCTTGAAAACTCTAAGCACGTTTAACGGGAAGTAAGTAGATGGACGCAATAAACACAGGGAAATAAACCAAATGCATATTCCAACGGTCTTATACAGGTACATCATGCAGGCATCCAGTCTCCCATTCACGACACATCATTCACCTTCCCTACGACGGACGATCTCAACAGTACGTGCAAAAACAACGGCAAGAGTACAATACCGGAAGATAGCGAAGAACAACACTACTACTATGGGTACAACATCTCAAGGCAACTAATCTACTTGGAACTACGCATCTTCATTCCCGGGCTTGGCAGATTCTTCAACCGCCTTGGCTATGGATCTGCATCTTCTCTTGGCGATGGCTGAGTGAGAGGAATCAAGGCTCTACTTCTGACACTTCCGAAGGTGGAGGTGCTAGCGGCAGTGCAACACCGGTCCTCCTTCTTTCAGGCAGGTGGACCCCCCTTCCAAGATCGGGGCATCCTGCCTTTCAGCAGCCAACATCCTCTGCTTGGCCCTAGTGATAAGATAGGCCTCCCGCAGCTGATAGACATGCCGATCTTCAGCCTCCTTTAGAGCTTCGGACACGGCAGTCTCCCGGCTCTCAACAGCTGCAGCACTGGCATGCGCCTCGGCGAGCTGCACCTGGAGGATTCGGGTGAAGATCTCAGCTTCCTCCGCCCGTCGGAGGCATATCCTCAGTTCCAAGGCTTGCCGGTCATACTGCTCATCCAGGGCAAGAAGGTACGTGCTCAAATGCACCACGGTAGGACTATCCTCTTGCGCATCCTGCCCTTACAAAGCCTCCATGTGAGCCCTCCATGCCCTTTGATTCATGTCCAAAGGTGGAAAGAACCACATGGGGGTACCAGCAATGGGTTCCTCATAGATCTGGCAGAGGTACCGTAGGGCTTTGCGGGCCACAACCTGGTAGGTGTCGATAAAGCTAAACCGGTTGTGGTCACACTCCAGGCTCCAGTGAGGTTGGGGAACTCCTCACTCTTCCCGATGTAGACGGTAACCTCACACCGCTCGGTGCCTTGCTCCTCATACTCACGGCCCTCATACTCGGGAGACGTGGGTCACTACAGGCGTGAACCACTGGCGAATGCGGAGGACAAAGCCACACTGCAGACCTAACTCTGGAATAGGAACGAGTAGGTCATGCACAATACGACCCGCGTGACACCTATGGATGGCGTATCTGGCAGCAATGCGGCACTATAATGCAGAAACAGGATATGAATGAATGCACGTCCTATACGTCATTTCACTGTTGCCAACATATAGGGAAACCGTTCTCGTCTTTTTGGCACATCGTTCTCTCCCTGTTGGCGACCAACCCCAACTACCGACCACTTCGGGAGCAACGTGCACACAAACCAAGCCGTGTCTTAGATGCATGGATGCATGTGTAAGTACAAATGTTCTTGCATGGTCGATGAATCGCTTTTATCTGATGGTAAGGAGGAGAGGCATTAAATGTGTCCACCTGTCCGACTTCTTTTTATCTGATGGTAGCATGGAGGGGAGGCATTAAATGTGTCCACCTACTTTCGACCCACCCTGCGTGGGTGAACATGTCAAGCGCTTTTAATTTTACTGAGTAAATTTCTGGATAGCTTAGGGAATGGCCTCGGACACTGCTCGTCTCACACGCGTAAAAATCCTGCCGCTTTCCTTTTATTGTTCTCTGCGCCAGACTAAATGGTGGACTGCGCCAGGCCCAATGACCGCTCCTCCATTACAAAAGGCCTAGCCTAGCCACTCGGTGCCACCACTCGGTGAGTCTCAGCTCACCTAGCCTTTCTCCCGAGCAAGCTTCTTGCTCGATCCTTCCTTGTAACCATCATCCACCGAGGATGGCAGGAGCCTGGGTTAGCAGCTATTGCCTGAACACTGAGGGTTTTTCCAAAATCCTGTATGCCACCTTACAAAAACTTGGAGTCAAGGATCGCCCCGAGTATCAGCGTGTACAAGATGTCCGAAACAGCTGTAATCGTTGGCAAACTAGATAAAAAGGTTTTCCCAAATGGTGCTTCAAGAACTACTCCTAGTAGTCAATAAATAAGAATATACAGGGTAAACTTTGTCTTGTACAAACATAATGGACGACTACAGGACATGTTGTGACTTGTGAACAACGTATATCTCATCTTCTGAACACATGCCACAGTTGTTAGAAACAACCTCACACAAATTCGCAAAACTTGTGACATGCATCCAAACCGACTATGCACACACTTAGTTTTTATAGCAAAACAGCCACCTGAACGATCAGCACACAAATTCCCTGGGGCTGAAGCAGGTGTTCTCGTCGATAAAAATATTGACAATTGTCTGTAAACCTATTTCTCCACCAAAACAAAAGGCAAAGATTGGTAAACCATCCAGGGTAAGATTGAATCATTGTGCACCCTGGTTTTTCACCGCCAAAACAAGGGAGCCTGTAGTAACGGGTTAACTGGCACGATGCTACATTCATTGTGCGTTCTCGGTTTTCTCATCACTGTAACCAGCTGCCTGCCGGTTCTGCCTACCAAGATTGAATTAGGCACTGGACCTTCATATTCTCCAGCTAGACCACGGTATGAACGCGCCTTGAGGTAGTCGATTGAGGACATTGCTCTTCCTTGGTAAAGGACAGCGTCATTATTGTGCTGGTTTTGGATGCTTAGTGCCTTTACTGTTACCTCAGCCAGTGCGAGCGACATTTCTGATTGCTCCTCATTTTCTGTGGGGGCAAACGATTAGAAAACATGTGTGATAATTAGTAAAAAAAAAAGATGAAACAAAATAAAAGCAAATGAGTGAGCCAACCACAGCACTATTAAAGGACAGAACTTGTGCAAACAGTGACAGACGGATAGACCCATCTGCATATGATGTACCTTGGGGGCAATTATCTTCCACATAGACACCCTTTGATAAAAGAAAAATGTGCTTCTTCTGCTGTGCTCGCAACTTCTTGTTTCTCTAAAGTGATCAAATCCTTGAAATCCAAAAGATATTCTCCAGTCCACTCTCTTCCCCTGAAAACATGTTGCTTCTGGCATCAGAACCATAGCAAAATTATGTAAATTGATGCCACCCTTCATATAGATTTGTAATCAGGCACAAACAGTACAAGTATCTTGGGTTCTATTAGAGGACAATAATGTAGCATACCTGCCAAAAGCTAGTACAGCTTCAAAAGGTGTAATAACTGGAGCTAAAAAATCCTTGCTATCCAGCAGAGCGGTTTGGGCACAAGAAACATAAATAAAAACTTGGCACTGCTCCAAGGAAAAACAATGTCAGATGGTATAGATAGGTGAACAGAGGAAAACAGTTCAGAGTTAAATTAAAGTAGCACACCTCTGGAAAATTCGCAAGTTTTGCAGAATTAGGC
This sequence comes from Miscanthus lutarioriparius, assembly GCA_904845875.1. Classification (NCBI taxonomy): domain Eukaryota; kingdom Viridiplantae; phylum Streptophyta; class Magnoliopsida; order Poales; family Poaceae; genus Miscanthus; species Miscanthus lutarioriparius. Next base: position 66,013,840 of record CAJGYO010000002.1, read on the forward strand.
CTGCCCATGACCAATGTATAAGATTTCTTTCCAGCGGTCTTGATCAGTTCTTTCATTTGTTCGATTATATGAAGATAACCAGCTGCATCATCAAGGAGTGCAATGCACCGCATCACAAAATTTAAGTGTTTCTAGCAAAATTCCAGGCCAGATAACATAAGAACTAAAATAATAATATTCAAGTAAAGTGGTCGTATTTGGGATTATGGGAATGCACAAAATCAATAGACCAGTAAAGAAACTAGGAATGTCTGGTCTAGGCAAACCATGAAACTAGTTAGGGAGTTCATCTCCCGCTTGATCTGCTTATAGCCAAACTAAACCAGCCTTGTGATGAACCGATCAGGCATGGATCAGATCTTGCATGGTATATAAAGGTAAACCTCATAGTTGAGGTCACAATCTAACAGTCCCTCAACATTGGCATAACTACTTTTTATGTTCAAGTTAACAATGTGCATACCAACACCCAGAGTTCCCACCAAAATGCCAATAATGTTTGCATCCTTTGCCTTCTCCACAAGGTAATACCTACAATTAAAAATTATATTTTGTAAGCAGTACCAAATAATGTAAGAAAAAAGTACATGAATGCTGCAAAAACAAAGTACCTTCGCCTAAGAATTTTCATCAGATGAGAGATGTCAGCTGTGAGTTGATTTTCTATTGCGTCATATCTAACTACAAAAGAAACATTAACATTCAAACGCATCACATTCAGAAGGTCCCTGCATTAGAGCAATTACCTTAACCAAATGGAAGATTATTTAAATTTACTGAGATGATCAATTACAGAATGGAAAATGTAAGCATGTGCAGTTGCAAATAATGTAAAGAAGAGGACTATAAGTTCTGCATCATGCATCGCTAAGCAGAAGTTACAAGATCACTGCCGATCAAGAATCAAATTTTAGATTTCAAACAAAATGTACCAGGACACGCCATCGCGGGCGACGAGGACGCCCTGGAGGAAATGCGACGCCTTGCCCTTCTCCCACGCCTTGACGCGCCATCGGCGGAGCCGGAGTAGATGACGCCGGCACCGGCGGCGACGGCGTTGACGGTGTCATCGTGGGCGCGGATGTACTCGAGGCACTTGAGGTCAGCGATGCGCCAGACCTTGAGCGTGCGGTCCCAGTAGCCCGAGTAGAGCAGCGCGGCGTTGTGCACCGTGGCGGCGACGGCGAGGCAGGAGATGCTGTCGGCGTGCTCGATCCAGAGGCAACGGTGGCTGCGCCGCGCCGTCGTCTGCACGTAGCTGGCCTGGCGGAACACCCGCCCAGGTAGTCCCTGGCGGTGGGCAGCGCGGCGACGAGCTTGAAGGCGTTCTCGGAGCGGGAGCGGCAGGAGACGCGCCAGACGCGGACGCGGCCGTCCTGGTGCGCGGAGAAGACCCGCCTGCCCACGGCCGCCAGCGCCTTGACGGAGCCGCCGTTCTTGCCGTGGCCGAACCTTCCCAGCTCACCACCACAGCCGCGGGGCGTGAGCGACGCGAGAGGGGCACAAGTGCTGCCCCACGGGTGCGAGCGCGCGCGGGCGCCTCCGGCCCCGCCGCCGGGCCCGTCCACGGGTGCGCGCGAGCCCAGCCGACCGCCTTAGATGACGCCCCGCCGGCGGCCAGGCGCCGCCGCAGCCATAGGCGCGGCCCTCGCGGGCCACCGCCATAAACGGCAAACGATTACTCACAAAGATATATATATATATATATATATATATATATATATATATATATATATATATATATATATATATATATATATATATATATATATATATATATATATATATATATAGGCATGAATTAGAGGGGAATGGAGAAATCTCACAAAGTCGTAAAGGAGTCGGGGTGGGGCTGAGTCGGCCGGCAGCGGCGGCGGACAGCCGCGGGGTAGGAAGCTGGAGGAGTTGGACAGAGGCGTGGATGGCGAGCGGGAGGAGGAGCGGACCTCCAACGTGGTACCCTTGGGCAGGAGCATCGCTGGGTTTCGCCGAGGAACCAGACCGGCCACGCTGCGCCGCCGGCACCACACCGTGCCGAGGGGCACCAATCGCTCGGGCGTGCTCGCCGTCTCCCCACCGCAAGAGGGGGCGGAGCAGGCAATGGGGAGGGGCGGCGCTGTGAGAGGAGGAGCAGCGGCGCAGGGGAAGGAAGAGGGCAGGGCGACAGCTGGCGGCGAGAGAGAGCGGAGGAGACGACGGGATGCCGATTGGAGGGGACGAGATATTTTTTGTGCGGGCAACCAGTTATCCCGTGAAGCAAGCAAGTGAAGTAAGCAAGCAAGCAAGTGTCAGCAGCTTTTGCATGCATGCAAGCAAGGCCCAGCGGAATGCGAGGATGCGTGCCGACCACCATGCTAGTTAGGCACCGACCATGCATGTCGAGAATCCACCGTCCTCTGCTACGCGCCACCGTCCATTTGCATGCCGCGTAGAATAAGCAGGAAGTCGTACTTCGTTTAATGCGTGACAGTTACTTCATCTATCTCATCTGAGCCGTGGAATTTCTATCTAACGCATCAAATAAAAAGAACGTACGTGGACACCCTGGGAGACCGCCGATTTGGCGTGCCTTCATATCTTTAATGTCCATTTTTAGTTGCACATGTTTTTAAACTCATAGTATGGAGGAACTGTTCCTATATTTGGGTTTAGTGTGACTATGTATATATTTTTTTACTTTCGATCTATGTAGACTATAGTACCGAGGAACTATTCCCACCTATATTTGGTTTTAGAGTAACTATGTATATATTTTATTTTCGATCTATGTAGACTGTAGTACGTACCATACGTTGACTAATGGGAAGACATTTGTTTTAAAATTAAAATAAAAACAAGGAGGACATTAAAAGGAGCTCTGATCCTTTGGTAGTGGATCAGTGTATGCAAAGCATGCGTAAAGCAAGTGTCAATCAGGCTGGCAAAGATGGTGTCTTGCAGATCATGACGAACTGGCAAACCTAATGATGCACGTTTGCGTTGCTGTGCTGAGGCGATGAAAACGAAATATCCCCTCATACCTAATGATCGCATCGTTTTTCTTGTCCGACTTTACCGCATCGGCGCAAAGAGATGCTTCGGTTTCAAATAGGAGTACTAGCTTTACATGCCTACTTTTAATTTGAAATATTCCGCCAAAATTCGCTTTACTGGTAATTTGCCAATCGCAGGTCATACAGCAGGTAGGCTAGCTACCTCTGTGCTGTGCATGCATGTATGGCTCCCTGCCCTCTCTTATGTGCGCGCGCCTCATATGTATTTGGTCGTGCACTTGTTTAGATTCTTGAACTATATCATGCACTTGTGTGTGTGTTTGGTACAGTTTGAGAAAGAGAGACAGGGTGGACTTTCGTACCAATTTTCCATGATGCATGCATGAAATTCGCGATCGATCGAGCATGCATTCTAGATATTCTGCCGCAGATATCATGCAGAGAATTGGCCGGGATCAGGCACAGGCAGCGACGGACAGAATTCCGAGCCCAAGTGCAGGTGCTCCCATTGTTGCAATTCATCCAGCAGTAAGTGTAATATGGCGCTGCTGGTGCATGTGACATTCTGATGGATGTCGATGCATGCTGGCCTCTCTCCTGCTCCTGCTGTGCCCACCGCCAGGCCCAGCAAAACTGAAGGGTACGCAGAGCTGCTGATCAATCGGTAAAGATGTTTGTAGAGAACAGTAACGTGGCAACAAATGGAGTCTGGGTCGATGGCTGCTTAATAAGCATCGAGTCGATTATACAGTATTAACCAACCCCAAATAACAGCATCTGAACATAATATTTAATTTATTTTCTTGAGGGAATGATCTGATAAACATATAACATATCACCAGTTAGAATAGCATGCATGCATGCATCAGCAGCAGCAGCAGGGCGACCTGCTTGAGGATTTTTGCAAACCAATGTGCAATGCAAAGGACAGAAAAAGCAGGAGAGAAGAGAAGGATAGATACAAGCTTAAGGCATGATGCCTCATAACGCTCCATATCTTTGTGAGAGTCATGCGAGGACTGCATATATATGTATGAATGAGATCAGGTCAGGATCTCCCAAAGGTATAAAATACACACACACAATGCAAGCAAGGGTCGTCGACAGGACTGGGTGCAGCAGCCAGCAGGCCTGTATGTATAATAATACTCGATGGATCGATTCCTCCCTCACTCCTCATGTACTACCGCTACCATATGTACATATGTCAATGTCGTCCTTGACGAATCGATCGATACATTACTTTAGCAGCAAACGAATAAAGTGTAGTAGAGTCGGGGCGCTTTTGGCAAAGGCGTTGTCTCATCTATACACTACTAGCTTAGACGTTCCAAAAGGCAAAAGCTAAGGCGGGGGGGCGTTGTCACGAGCAGTGTGCGTGTGTGATGGATACACTCATTTCACTTTCACACCTCTCGATCTCTCCGTCTGTTTGTTTGTCTTTCTCTCATGCGTATCATGCATGGTCGGAGCAGTATGGTAGTACAGCACGCACATACATAGTAGTACAGTACCACACACGCACAGCAGTAGAGGCCACCACTGCCGGACAGAGCATCTTTGCCGAGGACATGAGGATTTATCGAGGACAAATGCTCGGGCACTCAGCAAATAGTCTTTGTCGAGGGCCACGCCCTCGGCAAAGAACAGCCCCCGACAAAGAGTCTTTGCCGAGGGCCAGACAAGCACACGGCAACAATAATTGTTTGTCGGCAAAGGGCCGGCCCTCGGCAACACCGCCTGCCATCAATCTTTGCCGATGGCATCACCGTTAGGCTCTCGGCAAAGACTTTTTAACCGTTTTTGAAATTTTTCTTTTTAAAAATTCTTTGCCGATTGCCATGGCCCAGCACTCGGCAAAGACAGTCTTTACCGAGTGCCAAGCTAGCACTCGGCAAATTTTTAGTTTTTTTTTACCCCAAATTTTTTGTTGGGCCCGCCTACATTGTTTACAACTTCATGTTCAAATTTGGTGCTTTTTAGTTTTTTGTTATATTTGGTTGATTAATTTGATTATGTTGAATTTTTATATATAATTCAAATTTGAACTGCAAGTGCATAGAATATTGTAATCTAGTGCTTCGAAAAATATTATTCATGGTATTTGGTGTATGTTGAGTCTCTATCCATGAACTCGCATCAAATTTCGTGCATATTCTTCACGTAACATGACGAACCACTTGTCGAAAAAGTGTTTTAAAATTATATAAAGTCTATACGAAGTCCGTAAATCACGAAACTTGTCGAGGTGTCATGTTATCGCATGTGTAGACTGTGGTAAAAATTTGAGAATGTTTCGAGTAAGTTGCAACGTTAGATGCATAAAACCCAGACATCTCCACGTCGCAACTTGCTCGAAACTTGTGATGTCTGAGTTTTATGTATCTGATGTCGCAACTTGCTTAAAACATTCTCAATTTTTACCACAGCCTACACATGCGATAACATGACACCTCCACAAGTTTCGTGATTTTCGGACTTCGTATGGACTTTATATAATTTTAAAACACTTTTCCGGCAAGTGGCTCGTCATGTTACATGAAGAAGATGCGCGAAATTTGATGCGAGTTCGTGGATAGAGACTCAACATATACCAAATACCATGAATAACATTTTTCGAAGCACTAGATTACAATATTCCATGCACTTGCAGTTCAAATTTGAATTATATATAAAAATTCAACATAATCAAATTAATCAACCAAATATAACAAAAAAACTAGAAAAAACACCAAATTTGAACATGAAGTTGTAAACAATGTAGACGGGCCCAACAAAAAATTTGGGGTCAAAAAAAAAAAAAAAACTAAAAATTTGCCTAGTGCTATCTTGGCACTCGGCAAAGACTGTTTTTGCCGAGTGCTAGGGCCAAAGGCACTCGCAAAAGAATTTTTTTAAAAAAATAAAAACATCTTTGCCGAGGGCCCTGGATCTGGACCTTCGGCAAAGACCCAAAACCTAAAAAAATCGACGTCGGCCCAAAATCCTCAAAATCCCTCTTCTTCCCTTCCATTACCTCCCACGCTCGGTTCTTTACCCCATGCCGCTCACCTCGCCTGCGCCGCCACCACTTGCCACCACCCGCCTCTGCCCGCCCCCACGCGCCTGGCCGCCTCCCCGACCTCAGCTCCCACCGGTGGCCGCCCCGCGCCCCACGCCGACCCCCCTCTTCCACCCTAGCCACCACCGCGGCGGCCTCCTGTAGCTGCGCCCGGCCTTCGCCCCCCTTCCGTCCCGTCCCTGCACTTCTACCTGGTGTCCCTCACTGGGCTCCCCCGGCGTCCCTCACTGCGCGCCCCCAGCGTCCCGCACCCGGCACAGCCAGACTTGGGAAGCTGCGCGGCCGGAGCAAGTCCTGAGCGGGGAGCAGTGTGCCGTCGAAGCACCCCGTGGCCAAGGCCAAGAGAGCCGCCGCGCGCCCGCCCACACCAAGATCGAGAGCCAGCGCGCCGATCCGCTCCCGGTCGACGAGGTATGCCGCCGCTGCCCATCAATCTATAGTTGCTGAACTGCTGGTGGTGTCGCCCCAGTGGCAAAAAAAAAAAACTTATATTGTCAGATGTGTATTTAGACTACTTGTGCATGAAACATTTGAATCCTACTTACAGTATTATATCGATTGTCAAATGGAATTACACTTTGATCAGTATTGCTATATTGTGGCCCAACAAACATCTTAGAGTTTGTTTTTTTAAGTAGCCTGAAAATATGCTGGATGTATAAAAAAAACACAAGAATACCAGTTTGAACATGGTACTTAGTAGTCCACATCCGAACATATGTGTGTAGTTCAGCGTTTTTCGGCGCGCCCGTCCTACATGAAAGCCTCACGGCAGGATATAGAGTTAACCCTCAACTCGTCATTACAGACATGATCATTTCGGCCCTCCAAACTCACAGCGCTGGGGTCCGAATGCAGAGCAGCCAATTGTCCCAACTGTGATGACGACTCCCCCTGCGTGTTCCACTCGATCCGCCGCGGCAGTAATGCTTCTTTCTCCAGGCGATCTGTCAGCTCTTCCACTTGCCTTCCTAGCTCCTGCTTTAACATCGGCACCCATCTTCTTGTCATCTTGACCACCATCAACAACAAACGTCTGATCCCAGTCCACGGCACTCCCTGAAAGCAGATTTCATTCCTTAGTTTCCAAATTGACCAAATCACAGACGAAGAAAATAACACATTAGTTAGTTCATGTCTTTTATTGGCCAGCCATAGACGAGCTGCAGATTCAAAACTTTCCCCCAGGTTCACACCCAGCAGATCTGAAATCGAAGACCAAAACAACTTGGCCACACAACACTCGAAAAAGAGATGAGTAACAGATTCCATCTCATTACACAGTAAACATGTAGGATCACTTACTTCCCGCCTTTTGGCTAGATTATCTCTAGTCAAAACTCTGTTATTAGAAACCAACCACAAGAAAAGTTGTACCCTAGGAGGTATACTCAACTTCCAAACAGAACTAACATAGATTGGAGCTACTCCTCTAAAGGAGACCACCGCATACAAAGATTGGACTTCATATCTGCCAGATGAGGTATAGTTCCATACAATATGATCCTCTTCTTCAGAGAGAGAGACCTCATCCAACAGAGAAAGCAGTTCCCACCAAAGGTTCATGATATTCTCTGAGACAGCTCTTCAAAACGTCAACCTAAGGTTTACACCATCCCAAACATCACTAACAGTTTTACCCTGCTGCTCATTAATTACATAAAGCGGCCAATATAAAATGGCCAGGCTGGTATTTCCTAACCAAATATCTTCCCAAAATCTTCCTTCCTTCCGTTGCCCACAATCCATTTGACACCCATATGGGCAGCCTGTGCAGCCCAGAGCACCCCTTTCCAAAAAGGAGAAGCTCCCACATCCGGACAGCAGAGAATGTTAGGATTTTTAGTTCTATATTTAGAATCCAAAATCCTAACCCAGATGGCATTAGAATTTAAATGGTATCTGAAAATCCAGGCACATAGCAAAGACAAATTTAAGCTTCTTAAGTCAGGAATCCCCAGGCCCCCAAAGTCTTTTTTTTGAGCAACCAATTGCCAATTTGCTAGATGGTATCTATGCCTATCCTCAGTATTATTCCACAGAAAGTGTCCCATTTGAGAATTGATGATCATGTCAATAGCCCATCTAGGGAATTTTATCATGGATAGAAGGTATATAGGAATACTTGCAAGGCATGCTCTTAATAGCTAGAATCAGCCTGCCAGCATAAGACAGCAATCTTCCCCTCCACCCAGCAATTCTTTTAATTATCTTATCTATCACAGGTTGTAAATCAACTCTTCTTAATTTGGTAAAATGCAAAGGCACACCAAGATACTTGATTGGGAAATCACTTAGCTTGCAGCAGAAAACTTTTGCATAGTTATTAGCACTATCTGGGCTTAAGCCAATGGTAAGCAAATCACTTTTATCATAATTGATTTTCATTCCTGACATCTTTTCAAAACAGACCAATAACCATTTCAACGTTTGTGCCTTTTCTATATCATCTTCTAAAAACAAAAGTGTGTCATCGGCATATTGCAGGCTGATCACTCCACCACCCATTACTTGGGGAAGAAGACCAGAAATCAAATTTTGTCTAGCGGCTTTCATAAGCATCCTAGAGAAGACATCAGCTACTAGATTGAAAAGTAGAGGAGATAAAGGGTCTCCTTGTTTGAGTCCTTTACCAGGTTTAAAAAACACGCTATTCTCATCATTCATTCTAATACAAATTGAACCACCTTGAACCAAACTTCTAATCCAACTAATCCATTTGGGGCTAAAGCCCCTAGACCCAAGCATATATATCCTCCAAAAAACTCCAGCTAACCCTATCATATGCCTTTTCATAGTCTAATTTAAGGATAACCCCAGCATCTTTCTGCTTATGCACCTCATGAATGATTTCATGTCCTGCTACAACGCTTTCAAGAATATATCTGCCTTTAATGAAGACAGTTTGATTTGAAGCTATCAACCTATCCGCAACCCCAATCAACCTGTTATTGAGCAACTTAGAGAACAACTTGAAACTACAATTAATGAGACTAATTGGTCTGAATTTCTTCAAGTTTTTAGCCTCAGGTTCTGTTGGGATTAAAGTTATCATAGCATAATTGATTCTATCCAGATTGAGCTTGCTACTCTCAAAAAGAGTCACTAAATTCATCAAGTCAGATTTAATGGTTTCCCAGAAAACTTGGTAGAACAAAAAAAGAAGACCATCAGGTCCAGGGCACCATCAGAATAAGAGCCAAATAATGCCACTTTTACCTCCTCTTCTTTGAAAGGAGCTTCTAACAGCTCATTCTCCACAGAAGACACTTTTTCATCCTCCTCCCAAAAGTCTGAATCTAACTTAACGCTGGTGTCAGGTTCTTTACGAAACAAAGACTTATAAAAAGTCCACAGCATGTTCTAGCATTTTATCATTGTCTTCCACCCAACCTTCTGGAGTTTCCAGACCTAAAATCCTTTTCTTCCGATTTCTTTGATTGGCAATAGCATGGAAATAAGCTGTATTCCTATTCCTGCCATATATCTAAAGGATCTGTGAAAGCACATGGAGTATTCCAGACTTTAATAACCAGATCTTTAAAATAGGGCTGTTCCAGCCACCACTTTTCAAATCTGAAAATATTTTGTTTTTTCTTTACATGATCACTAACTGCCCTGGCTTTGACAGAAACAAAAGAGAGAGGATATTTTTGCTCAGAGACAGTGTTGCAAAACACTTTATCTAGAGCAGCAAAAATAGGTTGGTCTTGATTATTCGTCCAAGTAAAAGATCTGGAAGAATTTTTAAGCTCTATCAACCCAAATTTATTAATCCAATCTTGAAATAGATCGGCCCATCTCTGATTAATAATTCCATTACTTTTTTCTCTAGCATTAGTGATGAGATTAAAATCTCCTCCTAGCACAGTAGGTCCATCCTAGTTACCTAGGATATTCTCAAGTTCTTGAAGGAACTCTAACTTCCCCTCTTCATAAGGTGAACCATACACTACAACTAGTCTCCAAACAAACTTATCAAGAGAATTTTTAATCATCACAGCAACAGAATATTTACCATCCTGCCAGGCTAAAGCCTCAAATTTTCTATCATTTAATCCTACCAGGATACCCCCAGCAGTACCAACTGCTGGAAGGCAGTGCTAGCAAAAACCTCTATGAACATAGTTAAGAAAGGTGTCCTGAAAGCTCTCGGTTTCTTGAAAACCCACAAAGTCTAATTGATTATCCTTCGCAGTAGAGGTATCAATACCCAATGAAATATTAACACATCTGGCTTTATTAAGTAAAACAACATTATTCTCAGAAGCAAAGGAATTTTTTGGGTAAGTACCTTTTTCGAGATTTTTAACCTTTTTCAGGTCCTGAGCTTTTTCCAGCATGGTCCTTCCATCCTCATGTCCTCTCCTAGGCCTAGGAGCCCTTAGGATAGGCCCCAACCTGTCTTCCTCTTCTGGTTCTTCTTAGTTGCCCCTTTGTCAACACCTATATCTTCCAATTCCTCTATCTGATTAGGTAGAATACCAGACTCACCCAGAGAGACCATATCTTCCTCATCCAGTAAATCTTCTTCATCTTCTGATCCTTCTAGTTCCAACCTTTTCAACAATATAGAGCAATCCTCAATAGCCGAGTCCTTTTTAGCCAAGTTTCTGAATTCCTCCCTGCACGTTCCCTTCACAGTTACTAACATCCACTTTGTAACAAACAACTTGGTTACAGCCCTCATCCCTGTTAGTGATATCCTTAGGAGTCAACTCCTGCAGATATGAAGTTTCTCCCACGCAGAATTGCTGATTAATCAGCTTATCTACTGCAGTTGTCATCAACTGAGTAGGTGCAGTTCCCATTGCCAGCATAAGCTGACTTTCTTGATCCATCATCTCAGTAAACTCATTTGCATAGTTCCCTTGGTTAATCTTCTCTGTAACCACACTTGCAGTATTGCCATTAATACCCACAGTCTTATATCCTTGATTTTTGGGATTGGGTTTCTAGGGGAAAATATTGCATTTTCTTTAACGACAGGATGCATTTCATCATATATATAAATAGTACAAGGTACATATACCCACAGTCTTATATCCTCGAACTGTATGCTGTCCAGTGACATCAGTTGTGGACCTGCTGCTAGTGCGAGTGCTACAGCTGCCCATCGTTGTTGGCCTTCGTGCCGTTCTTTTTTGCAGGTTATGGAAACCTCACCGTGCAGGGGAGGTGCTGCTGAATTTTTTAACAAATACTAACCTGTTGCCTTTTTATATTGCAGAGGATCCGTCGGAGGGGACCAGAGGACCCCGATCGTCTTCGTGGGCGTTGCAGGTCTGCCTGCACCGCGTCGCCTCGCCACTGCACCGACTCGACACCGCCTCGCTAGCCTGGCCTCACCGGCACCTTAGGTATAACCCCTCTATCCGTATCATGGTCGTAGGTCGCGTAACCCAGTTAGGCGTCTCCCGTCCGAAACAGATACGGTCGGAGGTATGCGGATCTTTGCATATCTGCGACCGTATCTATTTCGGATTGTCCACATTTTTTGGACAGCCCGCGGATGCGTAAATAAGGTTAGTTTCCATGGTCTGCTCCGGTCCGAGGCAGACTTTCAGCATCACCTCCTTGTTGTTCTCTGGATACACACTCTCCCTTACAGGACGTGTATCGGGAGAACGGCGGGGAGGTGCTGCCGAAATTCTATCTCGGATAGGGAGCGGAGCAAGGAAACTAACCTCATATACGCATCCGCGGGTGGGATTAGGACCTATCCTCAACTATTAGAGAGTAGGAACACCGCGTAGATGCAATTGATGGTTACATTACTATGTGTTGTATATGTGGAAGGATGGAAGACCGTCAGTGGATGTAAACGGGCCGGAGAAGCAGGAGTGACTTTGACATTGAGTGGGTGAATGGGACAGATGCTTTCTTGGAACATGCATGGAGCTCGGGTGTAGCTAAAGGACATTCTAAACTTTGGTGTCCCTGTAGCAAATGTGACAACAACAGAAGAGTAGACAAGGTGACCATGGGTAAACATCTTGTGTACAATGGTTGGTACCACTACAAAATCATCCTTCAAGATGCATGTTTGGTACCACTACTCCCTGCATGACTTCCTGGCGTATGGGTTATTCACCGCCTGGTGTGTCCACGGGAAGTTCCCATGCCCAATATGCAAGGAAGTTGTGAGGTTCATTTGGTTGAAGAAGGGTGGCAAGTATTCGTCGTTCGACAGGCATCGTCAATTCCTCCGTTCTAACCATCCATTCAAATAAGACATCAAGAACTTTACGAAAGGTGTTGCAGTGATAGACCCTAAACCACGCATGAAGAGTGGTGCTGAGGTGCGTGCTCAGATAGATGCTCTCGTGCCCAATGAAGGAGGTGGTTTTGTGGGATATGGTGAGGAACATATGTAGACTCATAAGTCCGGCTTGACGAGGCTCCCCTATTTCGATGACCTTCTTCTGCCACATAACATTGTGTAATGCACACCGAAAAGAATATCGCCAAGGCACTTTGGGGAACTCTCATGAACACTGACAAGTCTAAGGATAACGTTAAGGCTAGAGTGGACCTAGCGACGTTGTGTGATAGACCGAAGCAAGAGATGCGGCCTCCTAGTGGCCGAAACAAACAATGGAAAAGACCTAAGGTCGATTTTGTCTTGGAACCCGATCAAAGGAGGAAGTACTAAAATGGATCAAGACGTTAATGTTCCTAGATGGATATGCAAAATGAATCCGAAGCGGGGGAGTGAACTTAGGCACTTTACGAGTCAATGGGATGAAGAGTCATGACTACCACATATGGATTGAGCGGCTTCTTCTGGCGATGGTCCGAGGCTATGTCCCTAACCATGTCTGGCAAGTGCTGGCAGAGTTGAGCTTTTTCTTCCGTCAGCTTTGTGCCAAGGAGATATCTCGGACCGTCGCTCAGGACTTGGAAAAAGCGGCACCTGTGTTGCTCTGTAAGCTGGAGATGATCTTTCCACCTGGCTTCTTCTTGCCCATGCATCATCTGATTGTGCACCTCCCGTCCGAGGCACATTTGGGGGGGCCCATGCAAGCCCGGTGGTGCTATCCAACCGAGAGATGTCTAAAGACTCTTCGCAAGAAATGTACAAATAAAGCCAGAATTGAGGCTTCCATTGTAGAGGCAAGTCTAAGGGAGGAGGTGGCAAACTTCACAACACTATACTATAAGCCGAAACTTTATAGCAACCATAATCCACTCCCTCGTTACAATGTTGGCGAAAATGAATGGACCCACAGCTTGTTTCAAGGCCAACTCGGCAGCGCAAGTGGATCGACCAATAAGATATTGGGAAATGAAGAGTGGCGAAGTGTCATGCTATATGTGTTGACCAACCTTCCCGAGGTGCAGCCGTTCGTCGAGTAAGTTCTCAACGAACTTGTTTCAATACGCCCTAAATATTCTTCATGCAACCCACTGATTCTTGTTCGGACAGGGAATTTGTTCGTGAGTCCTGGCATCAATCAAGGGATCCTACCTCGTAGGAACATGACATCCTTCTTTCTCGGGGTGCGGGTGCGGGGAGGCCTGATTTCATTTCTTGGTTCAAACAAAAGGTAATGTCCAATTTAGCTCCCACGTTCCATATTCCAAGTTTCTCGTTCGTTCGATTAATATAACGACCTATCATGCTTGAGCTTGCAGGCTCAGACTGACTCGTCCATGAGTGAGGAGTTGAGACAGGTTGCAGGCGGCTATGACGTTAGGGTGCAGTCATTTACCGGTTATGACGTGAACGGATATTGCTTCCACACAACAAGATATGAGCAGACTCGGCCCAAACAGAAAACCACAAATAGAGAAATTTGTACGCCCGGCACTGATGGCCTCGACTATCATGGTAGAGTTGAGGAAATCTATGAACTCTCATTTCATGGTCACAAACATAAACCTGTCGTGTTCAAATGCCACTTGTTTAATCCTCGAGAAACGAGACGGACCCCTCATCTTGGGCTAGTCGAGATTCGAGAAGATTTCGTCTATCCAGGAAAAGATGTCTACATTGTGGCTCAACAGGCCGTGCAGGTGTACTATACGTGATATGCCAACCAAGACAAAACGGATCTTAAGGGTTGGGCTATTGTGCACCAGGTGTCTCCACACGGTAAACTACCTGCCCCAAACGATGACGATTACAACTTCCAACGCAAACACATATGATGGACAGTTCTATCAAGAAGATGGGCTACCAGGCACGTTTGAGATATTCTTACCCGAAGCGATCGAAATGGAAGTAGACAACGAAACGGAGGATGATGAGGTTGATGGAGATGTGGTGCAAAATGCCAAGGGCATAGAAATGCTTGACCGATTAAGGCTAGGCAATGACGACGAAGACAACATAGAACCTTCAGATAGTGTTGCCCATTTGGACAATTTTGACAGTGATGACGACACCTATGATCCTAATCATGAAGATTATTCCTAATACATGTAATACTATGTTTGTTTTAGTTTGTGTTTTCTTTATTTATTTTGAATCTATTTCTAATATATATACTAATAAGTCTTGTTCATTCTTTGTGATTGCAGGTGATGGCGAGCAGCCATCCACGACGTGAGATGGCCTCCCTTTACGGGAGACCATGCCCTCCCGTTTCAGACGAGGGGTCAGGGTCAGGGGTAGCGTCCACAGGAGGTCAGAGGAGGAGGACCAGGGTCAGGAGGAGGAAGCGGACTCCTTCCCCGCCACCTTCAGACGAGGTGATAGAGGAGGAGCACGTGACGGCCACGTCCGAGGACGAGGTCGAGGACGAGGACGTCCGACAGACCAAGGACAAGGCGGCCGAGGACGAGGCCGCCGAGGGCGAGGCCGCCGAGGGCGACAGTTCCGCTACCCCGACTGTCTACCAGCGAGGTCCTGCAAGCCTCCCTCAGCCTCCGCTTCCTCGCAACCGGGCACTGATTCGCCCTATGGTAAAGAGATAAGTAACTATAGATGTTATCACAACTACTTCATATGATAATGTTGGAAATCAAAAGAGGAACTGATAAATTTTCTTAATCACTTGTGCAGGGCCTGGTTGATTTTGTCGGGTGCTCCTGCACGCTCCCCCGCGAGCATCCTTGGTGTTTTGTGCAGGAAATGGTACCCTGGCCTTGTGAACGTGTCCGAGGACGTGCGGGAGCCGGCCTACACGTGGGACAGGTACCAGTTGGCCCCTGACGACAGGTACCGCAACAAGCAGGAGCGGGTACTGGCGAGTTTTGGGTAAGTCTCTCTCGCACAACATTTTTATTGGGCAAGTCTTTTATTGAAATAATGAATGGATACATCGGTTTTGTATGTAGAGGTATTTCAAGCCGGAAGAAGGACTTGAGGCCCGGGCGGATCAGGCGGCTGCCGCCGCTTGTAGGAAGTACGTCACCGACATGCACCACGAGGCGCGCGTGTAGGCCCACAGAGACTACTACGCCATGGTGTTGAAGCAGTCCATCAGCAAGCCTGATGCAAGACAGGTGGAGCTGTCCCGGGCCCAGTACCTTGAGGTGGACGAAAAACATTAATAATGATTCGTTTTGAGATTAAGTCGGTTTAATTTTATCTTTTTCTATGTCAAATAATCGATGACTTGTAGGTAATTCCCTGGTGGTGTCGATCCCACTCTGTGTGTTGGGAGATGATCGTGGACAGGTGGGTGTCCAACGACTTCACTCAGAACCACGCGAGGCAGCGGGACCAGCGTCTGCTGAGGCGAGGTGCTACTCACCATCAAGGCAGCCGTAGCCTCCCCGCCTACAAACAAGCATATGTAAGTGCTTTCTTTTATCTTATTTGACGCTGAGTTCTGCCTTATTTCTCACCATCTTGCCGTCTTACTTGCAGGAGGCTGCACACCCGGGCGTGGAGGTCTCGGAGTTCTCTGCGTGGGCTATGTCCCACATGGGCAGGGCGTCTTCCTCTGTCTCCTTCGACCCGTCTGCCCCGCGCGAGGTGTACTCCGACCCGACCGTGCACACTAAGATCCAAGAGTACACCTCAAAGGTGAGGGATGTCAATGGGGAAGATTACGATGTGCGCACTGAGCCCATTGATGCAGAGACCATCATGAGGCTAGGAGGAGGCAAGAAGCATGGGCGGCTGTGGATTGCAGACGGCGCCATCGACTCCACCACTGTTCTCTCTCTCGACGTGCTCCGAGCATGGAGCACGAGCTCCAGCCAGCCCATACGCTCACGGCCTACTCCGTCACTGCAGCGGGTCGACGCTCTCGAGGTACGTCCTGTTTTACTCGTCGTATGTTCATCTTTGCACACCTAAATTACATTTGCATTACTAAAACATTGAAGTTTGTATTGCAGGCTGAGCTGCAGGCCCAAAATCTCGTGGTAGAGGCTCAGAGCGCGCAGCTGCAGGCCCAGAGGGAAGCGTTCGCAGCCCAGGAGAGGAGGATGCAAGAAATGGAGGCCTTCATGCGGAGTGTCCAGCAAGGGGGTGTACCTTTGCCGTTGGCAGCTCCTCCACCGCCTGCTTCTACAGCCACTCCTGTAAGTATGAAAGTTCACTCTTACTAGATGCTTCCTTGACATACAACCATGGTTGACATACAAACTTACTAGATGCTTGACATAGAAACTTACTAGATGCTTGACATAGAAACTTACTACATGCTTGCACTAGCTATGACATACAACCATACTTGACATTCTCAATTTACTAGATGCTTGACATAGAAACTTACTAGATGCTTGCACTAGCTATGACATACACCAATGCCTCACATAGAAACTTACTAGATGAATCTCACACATGCAACCTCTTATCCTTTTTGCAGCCTCCGTCGGCGGGTTCGAATAACCCCGCTCATGCGTCACCGAATGATGGAGCCTTTGCTTCACCATCGTGTCATAGGCCACCTTTTTGAGGAGTTGTGATTCGTCATGTGCTTGAACTTGAGCTTCACTTGTGGTTGTGACTTGTGCTTGGACTTGATGGACTGTGGTTGTGAATTTGTGACTTGTGGTTGTGATATTTGACTTGTGGTTGCGATATGTTGTTATTTGAGTTGTGGTTGTGATATAATGTGTGCAAATGGTTTCGTTGTGATATATATGTGATTATTGTGATGTTTTTGATATATATGTGACATGTGATATATATTTGAACTGTTTGTGTCAGTGGAATGCAAAAAACAAAAAAAATATTGTAATTTCGGTTGATTTGCCGAGTGCAATGGTCATGGCACTCGACAAAGCTGGGAAACTTTGCCGAGTGGCGGGACATTGCATTCGGCAAAGATTTTTTTTTAAAAAAAGCAAAAAATCTTTGCCGAGTGCCAAGCTGGGGAGACACTCGGCAAAGAGCTTTTTTAAAAAAAATAAAAAATGTCTTTGCCGAGTGCCCTACCGCCGCGACACTTGGCAAAGAGTTTTTGAAAAAAAATAAAAAAAATCTTTGCCGAGTGCCTGGCCGCCGCGGCACTCGACAAAGAGTTTTTGGAAAAAAAATGTCTTTGCCGAGTGCCTGGCCGCCGCGGCACTCGGCAAAGAGTTTTTGAAAAAAAATAAAAAATGTATTTGCCGAGTGCCTGGCCGCCACGGCACTCGGTAAAGAATTTTTGAAAAAAACAATAAAAAATGTCTTTGCCGAGTGCCCTAACTGTCGGCACTTGGCAAAGGCACCGTCAACGGAGCAGCGCCGTTGACGGCTGCTTTTCTTTGCCGAGTGCCGCCGTTGGCACTTGGAAAAGGATTTGCTGAGTGCCCGACAAATGGCCCTCGACAAAAAGGCTCTTTGCCGTTAATTTTTTTTTCCGAGGGCTCTTTGCCGAGGGCGGTACTCGGCAAAGCCTTTACCGAGGGCTTTTGGGCCTTTGCCGAGTGCCCTGGGCCCTCGGCAAAGAGGGCGCCTCGGTAGTGCACCGTGCATGCAGATGCAGTTGTGTGATGACTCGATCGCTGTGTGCTCTACAGCCGGTCAGCCACCATAGAAAGCCATGCATGAGGATCGGCGGACGACGGAGATTCCAGTTCCAGCTGCCGCAAACCCAAGTGGAGGTGGAGGGTATGCAATGCGATGCATGATTCGTGATGAGTAGAAACATACGGTAGTGGCATGTGCCATTTAGCCTGCAGCAGGCAGGCGCAGAACACCCGCTTTGTCTCGAGTACGTAGGGATCGATCGGACTCGGAGGATGTCGCGGCAGCCCACGAGACCCGGCGGGCATCATGTCCCCTTCCGCCGGCTCCTCCTTGCTGCTCTCGTCTCATCCATCGTCGCTGCGTGCCGCGCCCGCACAGCATGATGATGGAGCTGAGCAATGAGCATGCAGGGCCGGGCAGACCCGCTGTACGCCTGCCGCCTGCAGTGGTGCTGGCTAGCTGGATTTACGCCTTCAAATGGCACTACGTGCATATGCTTACCATCAGAGATATCAGACAGACAGCGTACTGATGTGGGACCGGACCCCAATTATATAGCTAGTTCGATCAGTTTCAGCAGACTAACTCGAATTCAAAATATTGAACTACTGCTACTCTGCTACGGAATGCATGTTTAATTTGCTAATAAGAAGTTGAGCTGATAATGAGACTAACCTACTACTTGCTGCATGCTCATCAAAGTTTAATAAGGATGCAAATTAATTAAATCCTACCATGTACTTGTTAACTACTACTAGAAGCAGAGCGGCAGGAGACGGCCGGGGTGTCGGCCTCAACATGCGGCCATCATTGGCGGCGAGCCAAGCTAGAGGATTCCGGAAACGACATATAGTCCATATCTCCGTCACCTTGCACTCTTGTAGCCTCACCTCACTTTGACCGGTCATGCAACATCAATAACATGCCTTGTCGTTAGCATAGCCAGGGGGACACCCACGCAATGCAATGGCCAATATATAGGGCATGCGTGCCGCTTCAACTTAGGATGCAGGTTGGGACTATGTAGTAGAGTAGTCTATTTTCACGTCATTGTCCTTTTAATTCCTAGGATCCTAGAATTAGGGGTACGAATGCCCAATTGATAGCTTCCTTAGTCCAAGTGCTGCCTAGATAGCGTCCACGGCCAACAATGATAATGATCTGAAATTTTGATTTGACCGCTATCACGAATTGTATCCTCTATCATCAATCTTGTTTTAAGAATCCCAAATTGTTTAGGTCATTCTTCTATTTTCTCGCAGAAAGAAAGCTATATATGTCTATTGCTTACATGAGTACGTGACCTCAAGGTAGTAGATGCTTGTCTCTAACCAACACTATATTCCCCATATAAGAGAGAGAAACCTTAACTTCTGAAGGACTTCACTTAATTGGGCTCCAAACAAAATTCCAATTTTATTTTGACCGCTTATGAACATGACACATAAGAGCCTGTTTGGTAGAGCTCCACCAGCTCTAGAATCACTAAAATCAGATCTGGATCTAACTTTTGTAGCCAAACGGTTTTGGATCCATCAACTCCACCAATGTGTCTACTCTATCAAAACGGTGGATCTACCGCAAGATTCAACAAATTGGTGGAGCACCTTAAAGGGTGCTCCACAAAATTCAAATTTAGGGGAATTTGAGAAAAAATTATTCACCACTACTACTAGTTACACAAAAATAATGGTCCCATCTCTAATTTCTCCTTCTTTCTCACGAGGTCACGGCGCTACAAGGTAGGAGCCAGTGGAGTGCGCCGCCCCATCGCTGGCCATGAGCCCAGCTCCACCGCCGCGCGCCGTCCCAAGCGCGCCGCCGGCCGCGTGCTCCCAGCGCGGCCAGCCTCTCCGCCCCGCGCATGGAGCCGCTGCTCCGACCATCGGCGCTTTGCAACAGGTCGACACGCGCATGCTCCCATCCCTCCGCCCCCTGCCCGGTCTTTGCCACGCCCACCGTGGTCCGCGCTCGACCGTGGCTGCGTGCCGCACGGTTCCGTGCAAACCAAGGAAGAGAAGTAGTTTTTTTTTCATTTCGTCTCCTGACGTGTGGGCCTAGGTTGGCAGTGAGATAGAAAAGTAGGTGGAGCTGTACCAAACACTTCTGTGGATCTTAGATCCACGATGGAGCTGCTCCATGGTGGATCTAGGTGAATCCCATGTTCAAATTCACTTTTTGCATTGGTGGGAAGAAAAATGGCACGTTGGCAGCTGATTTAGCGCCTGTGTGTGTATGCCATTATACATTACATGACGTATTCCTCCCAAGCACCCTAAATCCCTAAACCAAGTGCCCAAATGCTCATGCCACTATTTTTCTCAGGATCGAGCATCCATGCTTACCTTCATGCCCAATCTGCCCACCGCATGGTTTCCTTGAGGATGGAGTATTGCGACGGGGGCACAGTCGTTCTTTCCCCTATTCACCAAAATCCTCACATGTCTTGTCTAAGACAAGTTGTCTTGTATGTGAGGGCTAAATAATCAGGAAATAAACATAGGGGCTTACTTATTTCCCCTGGCTCACTCTAACCCCCTTGTCCTTGACTAGTATATGCACATCACCTACGTTGTTAGCTGCCGGATCAAATTACCTACCACATCATGTTAGTTGTGTGTCAAGTTTTGCTCACATGCCACCTTTATGATGAATTGTACATCCACATGCCAAGATTGTGAACCAGATGACGACCATTTTACAAGTGATGCATCCCAGTACAACCACATGCCAAGTTCGTGTGCTAATTACACATTTAACTCTTTGAGATTTCACTTGTGTTCTCCCAGTCTTTCTACCCCCCACAAGACACTACACTAGCTAGAAAAGTAGTGCGGCACTAGGTGGTGGAAGATGTTGCAACAACATAATCCATAGCTGCTCACAACTAGGGTCAAGTCATAATCCTAGAATATGTGTCTTGCTCTAAAAGGTTCTAAACGATGTCTAGGAGTCCTCAAATTAGGGCCCCTATTTTTGATTTTAGGGCTCCTGGCCTCCCCCTACTCTTGAGTTTTTTTTTGATATATTCCAACAAGAGCCCACAATCCATTCTAGTAGACACTAACATATGAGACCCACTCATCATTCGACTACACCCACTGTCACTCCAATTTACTGAGCTATGGGGCACGGGAGAAGGACGAAGAGGAGCAACAGAAATGGCACGGGGAGGTCTAATGGATGACACAAGGAAGGGACATGTAGCACAGTCGAGTGCCTCGCAGTAAGGAGGGGAGCCACATTGCATGAGCCTCAGGACACGCCGAGCGTTGGTGAGCCGGGGATGGACATCGGCAAGCCAGGATAGGCACTTGGGAGGGGAGCCATGCCATGCTGAGGGCTTCAACAGGGGGAATAGGGCAGCGACGCAGGGAGAGTCAGGACAAAAAAAGAGACGTGCTGGAGTGAGTTATTGCAGGAAAGTATATATATTAAAAAAAAGTAGGAAGCTCTCTACGCACCCTAGGAGATGGAGTTGACAGGGGGGGGGAGGATCTGTGGTCCTCTATAAAGTATGGACTTCAGTTGGGACCTTGTTGGATTAAGTTTTTTTCTCTATCACAAAAAAGTAAAGTAAGGGCCTTGTTTATAGGGTCCCTATCACTAGTAGAGAACAGGCCTTTGATCCTCGGCTAAAATGGGCTCTAGTCCCGGAATTTTTTGCGCCCGGGATTAGAAATACCTTTAGTCCCGGTTGGTGTCTCCAACCGGGACTAAAGGTCCCCTAATAATGGCTACTGCGCTTGAGCAGAGGTGGCGGGGACCTTTAGTCCCGGTTGGAGCCACCAACCGGACTAAAGGTATACTTTTACTCCCGGTTGGGGGCTCCAACCGGGAGTAAAGGTCTACTCCCGGGCCGTGGCTGCGCCCGGGGTTGAAAGTTACCTTTAGTCCTGGTTGGAGCCATCAGTACGGGACTAAAGGTCCCCTTTATATCCCGCCCGTCTCCTCCTTCCTCACCGAGCCCGAGCTCAAAGACATTTTGAAGCTCACTGCAGTAGTGTTCTTGCTTCCTCCCTCCTCCATTGTTCCTCCATCCATTATTTGATTCCTCCATCGATTTCTTGATTCCTCCGTCGATTCTTCAGCTTGTAAAGGTTACCAATCTCATACTCTCATTTTTCACCATTGTCTTATCTCATTTTGTTCACTATATATATATATGGTTCTTTATTTTGGTTTTTTCATTTGTAAGCAATTTGAGCTTAAAATCACTTCAAGCTTGCATATTTACATGAAATAAGGTTAAAGTAGCTAGTTGAACTTGCGGACCGTGTTCATCTCGGCGAAACACGTTCTCTGCCGAAAGCGATAACGAACGTCAAGGAGGAGCTTTGATTCTCGAGGAGAGCGGCAACAATGTCGTGGAAGACCGTGTTCCCTTCCTCGTAGAATTGGAGCTCTTCCGTGGTCAAAATGCGGTGCCGTCTGTGGAGAAATGCTCACCGAGATGATCACGTAAGCAAGGTCAACTAGTACGGATGGTTATTTATTCACATGTCCTGATATCGCCGCGAGTGATCTCATCAATCACCGTACCCAAACGTAGTATATATATAAATATAAACTTAGAAAATAGTTAGAAAATTATAGAAAATCCATACTAGTTGAACTTGCGGACCGTGTTCATCTCGGCGAGCACGTTCTTTGCCGAGCGATAACGGACATCAAGGAGGAGCTTTGATTCTCGAGGAGAGCGGCAACGGTCGTGGAAGACCGTGTTCCTTCCTCGTGAGAATTGGAGCTCTTCCGTGGCCAAAATCGGTGTGCCGTCCGGTGGAGAAATGCTCGCCGAGATGATCACGTAAGCAAGGTCAACTAGTATGGATGGTTATTATTCACACGTCCCGATATCGTCGCGATGAGTCTCATTGTGTGTGTACTCCCATTCTTCTCATTAATTTGCGAAATATCATGTGAATTACTTACCTTACATGAAAAAAGCGAGAACACAATGACCATTAAAAATATCATTGTTTAGAGATCTAGATAATTTTATAGTTTCTTAATTTTATTTGTTTATAAAAGGAGAAATTTATAGTGTATTAAAAAATGAGTATAGAGTAGTGATGGCAATCGCTTCCGGGTCCTCGGCCTCTCATGTGTTTCCAAAGCGACTTAGGCGGGCCGGGCCTCCCTCTCATTCCATGTGGCAAGTGTCGTGATGAGACGAAGATTGTGATGGAGTACCGAGTGAAGAAGGAGGGTCCCAACAAGGATCGTATCTTCTACAAGTGTCCGGATCGCAATGTGAGTTATTTTATCGTATTTAATGATTATGGTTAGTTTATACCTATTTTCATGATGGTTGTGATTAAAGTTCTAATTTTTGTTTTAATTTCATTGGGATGGCGGTGGACGATGTTCAGGCTTCTCTTTGGGAGGAAGAGTATGTTGGACTCGTGCAAAAAATATCTTGCACAACAGCGGAATCTGACGGCTAATGAGGCAGTGATCCAGCCGAAGAAGCCCAAAGATGTTGCACAATCAGGGGATCTGTCTGTTTTAGTTGAGTTTGGTCGTGAAATCCTACTGCTACTAAAATATATTTTAGCTTTAGTTCTTTTAGTGGTAGTTGGGATTGTCTACATTGTAGCGATGCTTTCATAAATTTGTATCTTTTATGGTGGCACGCATGTTGTATAAATAATTAATTATGATCTAGGTTTTAATATGGTATTTATGTCATGTAATGCGATGAGAGCCGTCATTTGATGTATAATGCTGATCGCCGCTCCCAAGAGTTCATTGATGGCGTGCATTCTTTTTGTTACGTCTTGGCGAGGCAAACAAACGTGATGGTTTCATGTGCTGCCCATGTGCCATATGTAAGAATACGGTGGAATATCCTTGCTCAAGGACTCTTCATTCATACTTGTTCAAGTCGGGTTTCATGCCAAACTATATTTGTTGGACAAAGCACGGAGAAACCGGTGTTGTAATGGAAGAAGGTGAAGAAGAACAATGGGACGACAATGATATTATTCCCGATGGTGCGTGCTTCAATGATCTTTGCAATGGGAGAAGTCAAGAAGAGGTAGCCGCAGAAGATGAGCCGGTGATGATCTTTCTCGGTCATTCGTGGCGCACAAAGAGAATGTGAAAGTGAAAAGGAGAAGATCAAGTTCGACGGATGCTAGAAGATCACAAGAAATTGTTGTACCCAACTTGTGATGCGAGGCGTAAAAAAGTTGGGAACCACACTAGAATTGCTGCAATGGAAGACAAAGAATGGTGTATCTAACAAGGGATTTGGAGAGTTACTAAAAATTCAAAAGAAGATGCTTCCGAAGGACAATGAATTGCCCGCCACTACCTCTGAAGCAAAACAAGTTGTCTCATCCTATGGGGCTAGAAATAGAGAAGATAAATGCATGTCCTAATGACTGCATCCTGTCACTGTGGCAAAGAGTACAAGAAATTGGATGCATGCCCGGTATGCCATGCGTCATGATATAAGATCAAAGCGAGATGACCTCAGTGATGTTGAGGGCGTGAACGTCCATGCGAAGAAAATCCTCGCCAAGGTTATGTGGTATGCTCCTATAATACCACGCTTGAAACATCTGTTCGAAACAAAGAACATGCAAAATTGTTGCGATGGCACAAAGAAGACCGTAAGGTAGACAATATGTTGAGACACCTGGCGATGGGTCCCAAATGGAGAGCAATCGACGAGAGAATTCCCGGAGTTTGCAAATGATGCAAGAAACTTAAGGTTTGCTTTAAGTACAGATGGTATCAATCCTTTTGGAGAGCAGAACAGTAGTCATAGCACTTGGCACATACTCTAAGTATCTACAACATTCCTCCTTGGTTATGCATGAAGCGGAAGTTCATTATGATGTCAGTGCTCATCCAAGGCCCGAAGCAACTTTGGCAATGACATCGATGTGTACACAGACCACTTATTGACGAACTTCTCATTTTGTGGAATAAAGAAGGTGTACGTGTGTGGGATGAGTACAAACAGAAACACTTTGATCTGCGAGCATTGTTGTTCGTAACAATCAATGATTGGCCTGCTCTAAGTAATCTTTCGGAGACATCAAACAAGGGATATAATGCATGCACACACTTTGCTTGGTGATATTAGAGGTGTATTCTTGAAAAAATGTCGAAAGGTCGTGTACCTTGGCCATCGTCGATTTCTTCCTGCAAATCACCCCGTAAGAAAGAAAGGCAAGCATTTTAAAGGGAAGGCAGACCACCTGACCAAGCCTCGCAACCGAACCGGTGAGGATGTACTCGATATGGTCAATGATGTGAAAGTCGTCTTTGGAAAAGGACATGGAAGCCAACCTATTCCAAAAGACGCTAACGGTCACGCACCCATGTGGAAGAAGAAGTCCATATTTTGGGACCTACCCTATTGGCAAGTCCTGGAGGTCCGTAGCTCGATCGACGTGATGCACCTAACGAAGAATCTTTGTGTGAACCTGCTAGGCTTTATGGGTGTGTATGGAAAGCCTAAGGACACATTTGAAGCACGACAGGACCTGCGTTGTTTGAGAGAAAGAGACAACCTGCATCCAGAGAAGACAGATGATGGACGCCATTACTTACGTCCCCGCTAGCTACACTCTAAGCAAAGAGGAGAAGGAAATCATGTTTGAATGCTTAAACAACATCAAGGTACCATCTGGATTCTCCTCGAATATAAAGGGTATTATAAATGTGCCGAGAAGAAATTTCTGTAACTTAAAGTCCCATGACTCTCGCGCTCATGACGCAATAATACCCCGAGTTGAATAAGAGGAATTCTACCTCCAAATATACGTCTAGCCACCGTGAAGCTATGTGCATTCCTCAATGCAATTTCTCGAAGGCAATTGATCCAACTGATCTAGCTAAACTACACAGAATGATGTGGTTCAATGTCTCGTCAGCTTTGAGTTGGTGTTCCCTCCTTCCTTCTTTGATATTATGACACACCTCCTAGTTCGCCTAGTCAAGGAGATTTTCACTCTCGGTCCTGTGTTCCTACACAACATGTTCCCTTTAGAGAGATTCATGGGAGTCTTGAAGAAATATGTTCACAACCGTGCTTCGCCCGAAGGAAGCATCGCCAAGGGCTATGGAATGAAGAGGTCATTGAGTTCTGTGTTGACTTTATTCCCGACCTTGACTCGATTGGTGTTCTGAATCGAGACATGAGGGGAGACTAAGCGGAAAGGGGACACTAGGGAGGAAAACATATATTGGTACGGATGATGATTATTTCAATAAAGCGCACTACTGCAGTTCTGAGAACTCCTCTTTGGTAGATCCGTATATTGAGACACACAAGGATCTCTTACGATCCGAGTTTCTAGGGAAGATCAAGCTTGGATTACGCATAAGCACATGGAAACTTTCGGCGGTTGGTTGCGAAAAAAATGTCAAGGTGATGAGAGCATCCATGAGCAATCAGTATTTATTGGCTATGCAACCATCATGGCATATCGTCACATACAAAGGGTATGAGATAAATGGGAACATATTCTACACAAGAGCCCAAGATAAAAGGAGTACCAACCAAAACGAAGGTGTCCGCATAGATGCCACAGAACCGAATGGGAATAAGCGAGACATATTATGGACGATAGATGAAATATGGAAACTAGAATATGCACCTACTTTGAAGATCCCATTGTTCAAGTGCCAATGGGTCAAGGTGACCGGAGGCGGGGTAACAGTAGACAACAAGTATGGAATGACAACAGTAGACCTTAGTAATATTGGGTACAAAGACGAACCATTCGTCCTTGCCAAGGATGTGAATCGGTGTTCTATGTCAATGATATGTCTACCAAACCAAAAGAGGGAAAAACGATAATGACTCAACCAAAGAGCCAAAGCGCCACATAGTTCTTTTCAGGAAAAAGAGTCATCGTGGGAATTGAGGACAAGTCGGACATGTCGAAAGAATATGAAAAGGATGACCGAATTCCGCCCTTCAAAGTGAACAAAGACCCTAGCATCTTGGTAAATGATGAGGACACTCCATGGTTACGGGCGATCATAACCAAAGGACATACGTAAAGAAGAAGTTCACTTCTTTGTGCCCACTTGATGATATAGTGATTTAATATAGTGTATGTTTGAGATATTATGTAATAATTGTGAATTCAGATGTTTATTATGTCATGTTTCAAATTAAATCAATGTTTGATTTGGTGGGATTTCTCTCTCAAAAAGGTAAATTAGGATACCGAGTGATGAAAAATTAAAATATTAACGTTAAAATGACGTGAAAACAAATTTCCTGTCCAAAACCAATAGTTTTAATAATTTTAATTAAACACTACATTTTTGCATTAACGACATAATAAATATTAGTTACATTATGTTTTATAATTCTAACAAAAAATAAAAAAGTTAGGTTATAGATTTTTCCTATGTGCAATAAACAAAAAGAAAATTCATATTTTTAACAAAATAATTTTATGCCTTTTATTTAATTTACTATGTATTTAACAAAAACTATTGCATTTCTATTGTATTTAACAAGACTATTGCTTAAAACTGGCGGGAAACGAAACTGCAGCCCACCTTTACTCCCGGGTGGGATACTCCCGGGTGGGAATCCCACCCGGGAGTAAAGGTGGGCTGCAGATTTCATGGTCATCTCTCTCTTTACTCCCGGTGCGTATTACCAACCGGGAGTAAAGGTAAAGAGACCTTTACTCCCGGTTGGTAATACGCACCGGGAGTAAAGGGTTTTTACTCCTGGTTGGTGGCTAGCACCGGGAGTAATTCTCTCTGATATATAACCTCCAGCGCCTGGCGCAGATCGATCCGCTCGTCTTCTTCCTCGTCGAATACCGCCGCCCTCTTCTTCCTCGCGCCGCCTCCATCGCGTCCGTTCGCTTTCCGTGACACCGGCGCCGCCCTCTTCTTCCTCATGCGGCCTCCACTGCGCGCGCCCGTGCCCCTCCTCCGCGCGACCCGTGGCCCTCCACCGCGCCCTCCTCCGCGCCCGAGGCCCCTCCATCGCGCCCGTGGCCCCACCGCGCCTTCCGTGACACCGGCGCCGCCCTCTTCTTCCTCGTGCGGCCTCCACTGCGCGCGACCCGTGGCCCTCCACCGCGCCCTCCTCCGCGCCCGAGGCCCCTCCACCGCGCCCGAGGCCCTCCACTGCCGAGCTCGAGGTGATATGTTCGTCGATGTCTTTGTACATTCGCCCGAGCCCTCCACTGCCGAATTATAGATCACGTCGAAAACTACGTAAAACTTTGGTGGAAGCCATGTCAACGCTCGAGGTCGATTGAAAATTCCAAATTTTGAATCACAAAATCTAGGAACTGAAAATGAATATTTGGAACTCTATATATGCAGCAAGCGAGGAACTCTATATATTTGGAACTCTATATATGCAGCGAGCGAGGAACTGAAAATGAATATTTTAATCACAAAGTCTAGGAACTGAAAATGAATATTTGGAACTCTATATATGCAGCGAGCGAGGAACTCTATATATTTGGAACTCTATATATGCAGCGAGCGAGGAACTGAAAATGAATATTTTAATCACAAAATCATGACAAGTTTAATTAAGGATCACCAATGAAATTACTTTAGAAATTAATTAGATCGATGTAAATCCATGGCTTGTATAATAAACACGCTATATATTATTTGGAAACCATTGTCGTTGTCACTAAAGCTGAAAATGATCCAGCCAATCAACCGCCATATATTCATCACTATATGATATGCCATTATTCCAAGATGCAGTTTCAATAGAAGAATTTTTTCTATCTTCATAGATCAATGTTTGTTAATGAAATTTTATCCAAATATATTCATGTAGGGTCTTTTTTTTGAAGGATTTGTTGTAGGATATATAATGGTCAAATAGGAACTCAATTTTGATACCCAGTTTGTAAACTAGGCGTTTTTTAGTTTATAAAAATATCACATGTGATGATGTAAGCAGTTTTGGTTGGACTTGCATGCATGGCTCTGAGATAAATGAAGGAAAACTTCAACGTTTCTTCATTTGTGAACTTTGAATATCTGAGATATAATATATTAATGTTGCTAAAGTAATATGATGAATGACACATATACTTACATTTCATAATGACTTATACGTTTCTCATATGATGAATGACTACATGGTTCACATGGTACATAGGATCACAACATCACGCACCGACATTGCCCGCCCGCCTCACGTCGTCGTCGTCGTCGTCGTCCGACCACGCCCGCCCGCCTCACGTCGTCGTCGTCAAGACACCGCCACCCACACCGGCACACATATATATATCGTCATTTGTATTCATATGTATGTATATATATATCGCGAGCACCGCCGCCCTCGTTAAATCCATGCGTTTCTATGTATACGGCGAGCACCGCCGCCTCGTTCACCCATGTGTGTACAGACATATATATACGGCGGAGTGGAGCACCACCACTCTTGTCACACCGCCCTTTCTCGTGGCCTAGTTGATCAACATTATTATTATCGTTATCGTTAATGCTAAACAATCACACCGAGGCGAACCGCTACCGCTGATGTACTATATATTGGTTTTGTTTTTGAAGCTAGATGGCCGACCCGAGAAACATGGATGAGGAGGAGTTGATGATGAATTTGATCAACACGGCACTCAAGTTGCCAAATGATGATGGTGCTAAAAATAACGTGCAAGAGGATGCGATGACGGAGTCGATGATTAGCTCTTGAACAAAATGAGCAACAACAGATTGGCCAAGTATATATTTTTATTATTAGCTATATATATTATCATATGTCTTTATGTGTGCTCATAACATTAAAAATAATGTTTATGTTTTGTAGCCCTCTGGATCGACATCAACAACTACAACGAAGAGTAAAATGTTCGAGGTCCCAAAAAGCCATTGGAGGGCCGCTTCATCATCTCGGAGTTCAATGTGGATCTGAGAGAACCAGGGGCGAATAAAATGAAATTTGTGCACCACTGTGGTTACCTTGTATGGGACCGGCTCCCGATTAGTACCCGTGAATGGAAGAAGAAGACCAATGCTCCTCATATCAGTTTTGTCTCCGATCGTGACAAAGGCGTTAATTTGGAATGATGTCTTGGTACATTTCACGCTCCAAATGTATGGTTATGATGATATAATAGATGGTGATGAATTGAAGGAGCGAGTTAGGGATTGGGCAATGAAGAAGATGGCCACCCAGTTTCGGACTTGGAAGAAACACCTATACACGGCGTATGTCAAGAAGAACATAGCACCAGATTTTCTTGTCCCAGGCCCGATCTCAAAGCGAGAGGCCCTATTGGGATGAGTTTGTGCAAGACAAGACTTCGGAAGAGGGTGTGAGTCGGGTGATAAAGAACCAACGTAATGCCCAATGAAGACATACCCACCATACCTTGGGATCGGTGGCTACCCAACTGCCATTAAGAAGTGGAACAAAATGGAAGCAAACCTTCTTGCCAAGGGTATCGACCGAAATCACTCGAGTGGGGAGAACATGCAAAGAATTGGTTTTTTCGGTCATGGGGAACACTAGACCAGAGACAGGGAAGTGCGTTTATGGCGCAAGACCTGCAAGCGGCAGAGAAGATTGTTTTATGCTCAGAGAGCTATCATAGCGGTGCGTTCAGCCCAACAGAGAGAAGGATGAGTGACATACGCCATCGGGACTGTTGAACATGGTGGCCGAACTAGAGGCAAAGGAAGTGTCTCGTGGGAGCATGGATTCCCTCAGGACATACCTTCTTACAGAAGTCGCCAGAGAAAGAAGGAAGAAGAGGCAGAGCGGCTCCAGAGATTGGAGGAAGCGGTGCGTGAAGCACAGGAGCAAGAAAAAAACCTTGAAGCGAGAATGCAGGAGGAAATCAGAAGGCAAGTGCAAATAGCAGTGAGTGCAAGTAAGCAGGCATCAGAGCTAGAAATCAACATTAGCCAATCTGTTCAGTTGAAAAGCAGCTGCGCTTCCACGGAGATACCAAATCAAGGGGACACAGGACTGCGCTTCCCTGTGGATGATGTCATTGAACCTTGTACAACGTGTGAGCTACACATTCCGAAGGAGAATTCTACAATCAAGGTGGCTATCGGTCTTGTTAATCCTATCGATCGAACCAAGACACCAAGGATTCATGGGAATATAATCCAAGAAGGATATGCTACCATCTCGGTAGATAAAGCTGAAAAAGGTTTTAGTGATTTGCCTCTTGACATTCCTAGAGGTGATGGCGAGAAGACTCTAGGAGAAGCGGAGAAGATATTCATTCTATGGCGCAAGCGCTACATCATCATTCCAGGGATGTCGGCTCCACCTCCTCCTGAACTACCTCACCATAGGTACGTGCGGATGAAAACACTACATCATTAATTTGTATTGGCTTAAATAATTAACAATCTGCTCATAATAATATGTCATTCCTTTTTTTTGTAGCAGATCCTCCCCCAACCTAAATCCAATTGTTCAATCGCCAGATCATCATAGTGCTCTGTACGATGACATTATGTTGGAAGACGAGGCTGCATCTACACCATCTCCAAGGAGGTCTCCAACGCCATGCTCCGCCACCTCCAAGGAGGTCTCCAACGCCACTGCCAACACCTCCAAGGAGGTCTCCAACGCCTCCCCGGCCCCCGCCTACCAAGAAGCCTAGCAAGAGGCCAGCCCCTCAAACGAAGAACCAGTCCCCTTTTTGCAAAGAAAAGCCACCGTGAAACCAAGGGCTATTCCCAAAATAATATCTGAAGAGAAGGAAGAAGGAACTGATGCATATAAAAAAGACATGTCTAGATTCTATGACAAACTTAAAATGAATCAAGAAGCAAGGAGAAACCGTACTTCTTCGTAGGTCCGGATATTCTAAGAAAAAGGTGACTTCTTACCAAAGCAACAACAATGGGGAATCTCGTAAGCCGTCCAAATCAACGTTATCGGACTATGACCGCACTCTCACCAAGTCAATTGAGGCGACACGAAAAAAAAGCGCGGCGGGGAAAGGCATTGCCCAACTCGGACAACAAGCGCGCACAATCAATCCCCGCTAGTTGTTGGTAATGAATATGGTTCGAATTTAGGATTAATGCATCGAGCAAACATACCTCCGGATGTCGATTTGGATCACCTTGGTGAATTTCTTGATGAGACTGGTCTCGACCTTTACCAGATGTTTGGTGATGGAAACATTGAGAGTGCGGCGGAGGTTGATATTTGGAAGAAAAAATTTGTACTAGGCGAGAGTCTATACAACCCTCAAGCCTTATCTGATCTGGGGACGCAAATGTACCTGCTAAACAAGTGGTACATGCAGGCGTCTACCAGTGGAGACTTCTGCGTTGGTGTCAGAATTAGAGACGAACATTGGTTCCGTGGCGATGATGTTATGTATGTTGACTTTGCAGAATTTCATCAACTATGCCACCTGACCTCTCTGGACAAAGTTATCATTAGCTTCTATTGCCCTGTAAGTAATAATTCTTTTCGATCTATTATTAAACTCATCATATGTGTGTATATGCATATAAATTATCCTAACAAGTACTATATATATGCAGATTTACAATGATGAGCTCGAGAAAGGAAGGTCAGGCTGCAATGAAATTGGTTTTGTTGATCCCCATATAGTATTCGAAGACCCAATTACTCCAAAGACTAATTGGAAGTCTGAGTCAGAGAGTAACCTCATGAACTTCTTAGTGAACCAACGCCACAAGAAGGATATACTCTTTCCCTATAACTTCAAGTGAGTGTTAATCATGTCGATCATATCCTTAATGGCTCATATGTTGATTCTAGTTAATTAATGAGTGTTATGTGTTATATCCTATAAACACATGCAGCAATCACTGGATATTGATGGACATCGATCTGGTGAAAAGTCACTTGATAATCTATGACTCGATGAGAAAACCACAACAAGACTACCAAGATATGATAGATATTATCCAGAGGTAATTTCGGGATCTCTAGCAACTATATATACACACAAACATGATGATTAACTATATCTGATGACGTGGCAAATTTTTTATTGGGCAGTGTTTGGAAAACCTTTATTGAGAAGCAACACATGGAAAAATGCAAAGCGCCACTGAATGTAATCCCTTTGAAAGTAAGTCCCCTGAATCGCATCATCTTTATTAATTAAACATATAGCTTTCACCGGATCACCAGATTGGATGACAAATCTTTTTCTCGTAAAGTGGTGTCTAAAAGGCGAGAACAGAGGAACAACTACATGGTTACTATGTTTGCAAGTTTATCAAGGTGCTCTCCCAAAGAACTCCTACAGAGAGACTCAAAGTACGTTAAAAATACACTATATATTCATTTAATTATTATTATTGATTGTGTTACTATGTCTTTATATATATATATGTACATATATTAATTTATTTTCCTTTAATTCAAACACATGAGACTTCGATGGTTGGAGGAAAAGGTCATACGGCAAGACCAAATCAAAGCAATTCAAGAGTCTATAGCCGGATTTTTTAATGAGCAGTCATCGATTCCAAGGGCGAGTTCTACTTGACCCAACACTGCCATTGAAGCCAAGCTAGAGGATGAGAGGAAACTTGTTATGTCACAAAGAATCGTAATGCAATCTTTTGTAATATATGCACATGAAATAATATAATGTAAAATACACATATGCATGCATGCATGTAAATATATATATGATGCATGCATTCATATATATATATATATATATATATATATATATATTTCTATGCTTGAATTGTGTGATTTAATATGTTCATTGTGCTTGAACCGAAACATACTATATGCGCGTATAAATGTATAATTAGCAGCGTACAATACGACTTCGAAAACCTATTTTGAAAAGAAAACAAAAAAATGAAAAGAAAAGAAAAAAGAAAAAAACCTTTAGTCCCGGTTCGTATTACCAACCGGGACTAAAGGTGCCGGCCATCGTGGCATGTCAGGAGGCACCTTTAGTCCCGGTTGGTGTTACCCACCGGGACTAAAGGTCCTCCTTTAGTCCTGGTTTCTGACCCGGGACTAAAGGACCCCCCCTTTAGTCCCGGATGCTTGCTCCCGGGTGGGGAACCGGGACTAGAGGGGGTTCCCCACCGGGAGTAAAGCTCGGTTCTCTACCAGTGTATTGGAGATACTCTAAGGTATTTATCTCACTAGCATCCTATGTTAATTCAGAAAGGTGATAAAACACAGGTGTCTAGTTGCCTTTGTAAAAGTTTCTTTATGGTTTCCATATGTATTTATCTCACTGACATCTACATTCCAAAAGGTTAATCACAAATGGTGTCCATATGATACATGCTCTCCTCCCATTTTGCAAATGCTTGATTTTGGACAATAACACAATCTTCAAAATATAGCGTTGAGCACAATTTTATATAAGAAGATAGATGAACGTCCTTATAAATTTGTACTTTTTTGAAAGTACCTTTCATGACAAATTTATGCATACGATTTCTTAGCCACAGGGAATGTGGAATGATTCCACAGATCTCATCTTGGAAACATTGTCATGGGAACAATTGCATTTCTCGTCCTGGGACAACTATGTTTCTGCATTGTATAAAATCCTTCTACATGTATCATATCACATTCCTCGATCAAAGTTTCTCGAACCCATCATTATGAGAACTTGGTAACTAAGTATTTGTAGTAAAACATTAAGAGTTTGACACAACGTCCAGAACGTTTAGTATCATATTATACTACACCGCAAATGATTTTTAAATGCGGACAAAATCGATTTTCAGGGATGTTTCCGAAACCGCTACTATGCCACCAATTCTAAGAATGAGGCATTATATAGGTGGTTTTAAAACTAACATTAAAAATCACAAAAAGTTATTATCCAATGCCAAATAAATAGTTTTTTTCCGTTTACTTGAGTGGTTACTGCACAATCACGGCATCGTAACTACCTCAAGTCCCTCACATTTTTTCACACGAGTCCTCTACACCTCAAGCATTATTTGAACCCATGACCTCTTTACCTTGCTCAAGTCACTCTACCACCACAATACATTAGTCATTTGTGAGTCGACCAAGTATAGAATGCTATCCTTTTATATATTAACTCCTATGAATCTTTTATTAAATATTTCATCCTCCTAAATGATCTAAAACATTTTCAACTACAAACTTTTAGATCTTGTTGAGTGTATAAGGCGTGTTTTCATACAAGGGGTCATTTGAAAATGTTGAAAATTTAAAATTCAAATTATAAGAACTTAAAACGTATATCTGGGCCCTAAATGATCTCAAATAAAAGGGTGATCAACTACAAATAAAGTTTATCTTGTCAAGCTTTACAACTTCATATAAAGTTTGTCTTCATTAAACTTTATTTGAAGAACTTATGAATTTATGTGCTCAACAGCTATTTAAAAATCGATTCTCAGGGCTGCTCCTAGAAATCTATCTATATTGAAGGATGGTTGGCATAATAAACCATCCCTAAAATATGTTTTCAGGAACGGTTGTTTTCTTGGGCAATCACCTCTAAAAACTATAGAAATTAATTTTTGGAGACAGTTCAAAAGGTACATTATTATAGGAGAACATTTTTAGAGATATATAGTTTACTCTATGAGCTACACCTGATAAGAATAGAAGGCAGGCGATCATAAAAATCATCTGTGTAGCAGTGTCATATAGCAAGTGATAAATCTTTGGGATAGTATAGAAAAGCTAAAACCCCTTGCAAGAAGCAACCTAATAATAATCTGTTTGTGCCAGTAATAATAATATAAGAAGCGGGCAAGTTGCAGTGTGTTTGTGTGGTTGTGGCCGCTAAATATTCTGCGGAATCTAAACGGTGTAGGCTCGAGGAACAACAAATTCTACTTGCGCTAAGCATTTGCATCGAAAGGGCCAAGAGAGAGCAGGGAAAGCGGAGACACTGTGGCGAGCGCAGCGAAGGAATGTCCCCCGCCCTAGGCGGCTAGGCCAGGAGGATGCGATCGATGCCGCCGTGCGTGGCCCCGCGGTCCTCGCTTGGACTACTGTTGTGGACCCTCCCTTGCTGACGCCTGGGCCCCACCCCCACAGAGCCGGCAAGAGGACCCACAGACTTGCCTCCGGGCCCGGTGCCAGTGACGAGCTGTTGCGTGCCAGCCATGAGTGTGTTCCTTTCGGCTAGTGTGTGCTGCGTCGTCGACACGTACTGCTCTCCATGTGTGCAAAGTGCCTTTGGAGTTTGGAGCGTGCATGGAGCATGACAATGGCATGGATCATTGGATGGATGCGGACTTGCGGAGAGCTGAGGCGGCGGACAAGTCCAATCCAAGAAAGATAAACAAGGAGGAAAATGGCATTGCACTTCTCTCAAAAGCTGATAACACGCTCGCCACAGAACGCAATGATGCGGGTCTCTGCTCTCCATGCCCTCCGGTCCTCGCTCCAATGCTCTCTCCCTCTCTCTTTCTTCTTCTTTGGATAGTCTGGCAACCAAGATGCTTATTAGCAACAGCAGTATTGATGTATATGTCCCATATTCACTAGTACGACGTCTACAATCTTCAGGGTTTGCAAATGACCTGAAATTACGAACCGAACGAACGAATTGAAGAAGCTCAAACACAGAGCCGGCCGGAATAGGGTTTTCAAGTTCACAATGCAAACCTGTCGTCGCTGCGTAACAACAGTCAACAGGAGTTGAGTCTAGAGGACATGAACACGTTCCAAGTTCCCTTCGATCAGATCGATGTGCTAGCGAGCATGCCTGGAATAGGGTTTTCATTCGCTAACGTGGAGCTGATGAGGGGCCTAGATTCTTTTACCTCTGCTGCCGCCCTTGCTTCCCATCATTAGGATGTGTGGGTACCTGTGTCTCCTCTAGGTTAGCATTCAGACTGCACGCCGTGAAACTGATGCGATCCAAGTCATCGGCAAAAAAAAAAGGAGGCTTGTCTCACGGCGTGCCAGGCCGACCGGCTTCACCGATGCCCCACTACTGCTACTGCGTAGTAGTAATGTGCAGCACGGACACACCAGAGACATTTGTTCAGCACTTCAGCTGGACACGCCAGCCAGCCAGATGATCAGCTGCCACGTACTACTTTGTATCAAGTCGGCCTTCTTAAGCCAAACTACGGTCCGTTTCGTAATACGGAATCGGATAAATATAATATATATATTGATGGGGGAATGATATATATAAGGCTTGTTCGAGTATTATACTCCGTACATAATACATCATCTTCGGGGTAGCGCCCACAGTATCGTATATACAATACAAAGGCAGTCGGCCCCACCATGGTTTCTGAAGCATACCATCATTTTTATTGTCAGTGGGTTTCGCAAAAAAATATATATATATATGTCAGTGGTAATACCGAAGGCATGTAGTTTTTTTTCAACTACGCTGTCTATTCTAAATTATAGTTTATATATCATCTTCATCCAAAGTCAAACTTCTCTAATTTAGATCAAATTTATAGAAAATATATCAAAATCTATAGTTCAGATAAATGCACTAAAAGTACATCTACCCTTGTATTAGATTTTGGTGGATTAATGATAAGCAATCAAAGAGGTAACACTTGTACTAATAAGTGCTTCGAAAGGCTATATAACTATGAAATAAGTATTTTGATGATTATGAGATGAGATATGACATATGGAAAGAAGAGTAGAAGGATTTAAATTTCTTTCTATTTCGATGTTGAGCTATAGAAAATGCCATACTAGCTATAAATGAAGATTGAAGTTCACACTTCTTTTAGGTGTATCCACGCTCAGAGAGGATCTCAAACATAAATTTATAGGATACTAAATCATTCTTGGACTTTAGAATGCTGATTCTACCAAATAGGGGCCGGACATCTTGCCTGGAGCGAAGGTCCGGCGGGAAGAATGTTTCAGGTGGGGGTCGTCCAATTTGGGGTTTTTGTCTAGTTCATCAGGCATATGGCCCTGACTAAAGGTCTAGTTTGGTGTTCATTTTGTGCATGTTTTTTTGTCTCTAGGACCGAACATCTAGTCACCTAACCAGATGTATAATAATGCACGCACACGCACAATAAGGCCTGTTTTTGGAGGTCCGATAATCCCATTTCCCTCCCTTACAACTTTCAGCCACTTTGAGACAATTTATCCATAGCATTCATTCCTCCCTCTCGTCCACCCCCTTGAGCCCAACTGCTTGTAGGATTTGAGATTTGGAGTGTGGA
This sequence comes from Miscanthus lutarioriparius, assembly GCA_904845875.1. NCBI lineage: Eukaryota > Viridiplantae > Streptophyta > Magnoliopsida > Poales > Poaceae > Miscanthus > Miscanthus lutarioriparius. The sequence goes on from CAJGYO010000002.1 coordinate 66,051,878, forward strand.
TTTGAGTGGGAAAAGCTTGGGGTTAAGATATATCAGTGCAAGAAGATCATTTCCATCATATTGAACATTCAAACACTCCTTCAAGGTGTGAGTTTCAGTCCATTACTCTTGGATTTGTGGAATATAATATGTCAAGGAGTTGCCCATTGAAGCAGCCCAACCTTTTTAGAGTGCTCCAGGAAGTTTGTGTCACTCCAACTATTGTACTAAGAATGCTCAAGCTTGATCTTGGTGAATCATTTGAGAAGAGGATAAGGTTGGAAGAGAACCAGGCCTTGGTGGCTTCATCAACAAGGATGTGTAGGCATTCCTGTAACACCTCTGGTGTTACGATCTTATTTGCTACCGCGATTTAGGCCTAAGTAAAATTTTCAAAATAAATTTCTCGGCATTTTTGATTTAAAATGTACTTGATGCGATAAGCGAATCCCGTGTGACTTAGTTTTGTGGACACAAATAAACGTCCAAGTTAAATTACTCAGTACGTAAAGATATTTAGGAATATCGAACGACGATTCTAGCGAACGGTTTGTTCTGTTAGATTAAGTATGAAAAGCAACTTTTATAAATAAAATAAAATCTATTAATAAATCGAACGATATATATGTATATATATATACACACTCATAGGTTTATTTTGATAAACACGAACTGACGAGAGAGAGAGCGCGACAACTTCGTTTATTTTTCTGGCGTACATCGTACTCGTTGCATGGCATTTATTACCGTCACGTCTCTCGTCGTGGCTCTGCATTGCTCTGCACCACAGCGTGTCCGTTTGCCTGCGCCCCTGTCCTTCTCTCCCTCGTTTGCGTCGCGTCAGATATTTTTATGTGAGCCCCAGTCGCACCAAGCATTCAAGCCGCTATCCGGCACTACTCTCCATCCCAGCTTGCTCAGCCGACCACCGCAGCACACCCATGCCCGGACCCCCTTGCCGACCGTGGCTGTCAGCACGCCACCACGCCATGTGGACCCCACCCTGCTGTCACGTCGTGCACGTCGGGGGTCCGCCTACCACTCCTTCGCCCTTCTTCATCACGCTTGAGCAAACAACAAGTACCAGCAGCTCTTACCCGGCAGCAGTACCCACACAGGACACAAGTGCACTCAGCAAGCAAGCAAGTACATGCACCCATGCAACAACGTTAATCACGACATGCCACGACACCATGCTGCCCTGCCGGCCCTGCACTGCTCTCGCTAGACACGCACGTCGCCCTGCTCACCTCGTCCCGTCGCTCCAGAAAGCCGTTGAACCACGCCAACACCGCTTGTCGATGCCCGCTAACTGCTGCTCCACGCCGCGATGCCCCCTTCATCAGCTCCTCCCGTGTCGTACGCAGTGCCGCAGCGCCCGACCGAACCGCAACCGCTCGCTACCCGGCAGCGCCACAGCTCCTTCCGTTCCCCTGCGCGCCGGTGTCCCCTCCCTTCGCCACCGCTGAGCACCGGCCGGGCCACGACCACCGTGTCTGCGGCTGAGACGGCCGCAGCACCTCACCGCCCCTTATTGCGCCTACTGCGCTGTCGCCGGGTCACCGTGCCACTTTTCTCACCGTCATCGCTCGGTTCTCCATGCGCACGCACGAAGCCATGGCTACGCTAGTCCACAGCTCCACGCGCCTCCTCGCTGGTCCGTCCGCGCCGAGCTCGGCCACTGCCTCTGCCTCTGAACCTGGCCGCCGTTGCCGGTTGCTGCCCCACGGTTCGGTGGCTGCTCCCGTTCCTCCGTGTAGCACCGGCGCTCCTCTTCCTCCCCGCGTCGCGCGCTCGAGCCGCAGCGCCCACCGTCGCCTTCGCCAACCGCGTCGTCGCCGTCCTCGCCTGACCACGGCCGCGGCCGCAACTGCGTACTCCGTGCCCGCCCTCGCCCGCTGTGGCCACGCGCCACCGCGCCGTGCCTTGCTCCCACGTCGCCTGGAGCCGCCCGGCCAGTGCTGTTGCGCGCCGAGGTCGCTGTGCCGCGCCTCGCAACGTCCCTGCCATCGTCTCCTTCCATCATCGTCACTACACGCGCGAGCATGCCATGCCCGCCCGGTGCCGGAGCTTGTCTCGCTGGCCGCCGTGCCCTGCAGCCGCCTAGATGCGCCGTTTCCATCGCCGGCCGGTGCTTGCTCTGCTTTGGAGGATGAAAAAATGGGTGAGAATCCAAGAAGAAGTTTTATACAGGGTTCTTATTGCGAAATACGTGACCCAAGTGAATAGTGCGTATGTCCTACGGATTGATTTAAGAAACATGCAGGGACCGCAACGCAAAAGTACCGCCGCTGTGCCACGTTGGGCTGCCTTGCCGCCTGGGCCGTCTGTCGAGCTCGCCTGGGCCGTCTGTCGAGCTCGCCTGGGGCTCACCCGCGCTGGGCCGGCCTTTGGCCGCCGCGCCTGGGCTGGCATGCTCCCGCGTGGTTGGGCCGCGCTCGCTGTCCATTTGGGCCTCCAGCCTCCTCTATTGGCCGCGCGCCTTGGCTAGGCCACCGCCGCGCCGCGTCTGCTGGGCCGAAATGGGTCACCTCCGGTCCTTTACGTTATATAAATGCTTTTCTAATACATGTTTCTAGTTTAACTTATAAAATTAATATAAAATAGTATAACAATCCAAAAATGATGAACCCAATTTTGTTAGTCTTCTAAAATCATGATCTACCTGTTAGTATATTTTGTTCACATAGTTTGATAATAGTCTTGGAAGCTATATAACTAATTTAAGATACTTAATATTGTAAAAATATAAACTTGTATGAATTATTGTGATCAATTGGTAATATTGTTGAATCTGAAATTTGTACAGTAGGCTCCTAGCAATATTAGGTACTCACTGTAATTTTTATACCTCCAGAATAATTAGTTTGCTAAATAGATAATGATGTCCTATGTCGAATAAAGATTAAATCGATATGATAAAATAATGAAACACCTTGGAATTGTATAACTAAAATAATTGTTGGGAAATAATGTCTTTTTCGACAACATGGATATGTAGCCAAAGTACGGTCATCGATAGAACTAGCTCGTTAACTTGAGAAGCGTAAATCGTATTTTACGAATCACGGTTGCAGTTAATTAATTACGTCTTTGCATTACATCGCATTGCATATCAGATATGTATGATGATGGATCCAAGGATCAAGTGAAGGATGAGCGGGCATCTGAAGATGGCTAGTGTTACCAAGATGGAATACTAACTTCTGATTATATTTTACCCAGGCAAGCCTCGGTGCATAACCCATACTTTTCTGCAGTTTAAATTATATTTGTGCATTAAGTTTTAAGGAGTTGAATGAAACCCACTTGCATATATATATATATATATATATATATATATATATATATTATGAGTCTTACTAGTATGATAGGATCATGTACAGTGCTATGCTACAGGACTCCGATAGAAATCGAGTGATTGCCGGTCACTCGCGAGAGATAGGAAATATATTACTGAATTTTTATCACTTGGAAAATATAAATGGTGGAAAGGAAATTGGTGACCGGGCAGAGATATGGTTTGGGTATTGGTGGGTGTAAGAGGTTGTGTCGTCGTGGACGCAAGGCATAGCTTAGTTACACTGCTTTCCCTGTCTGTGTCGGTTAAGGAACGGTCGTTGCATAAGACTCGAGGCAAGTCACAGACTTATTATCCCGAGCACATACTTGGGTATGGGCGCTTGGAAGACTTGTTGCTCTCTTGTCGTGGGTTCTGGCTCTTTCCGGATGACTATCAGGGTTTCTTTTTGATGGAGGAGGTCCTTGCACCGCACTGAGTTCGGGACTCAGGGGCAGGGGCTTGGAGTCCCAGTTTGGCCAGGGACCTAGGAACCCAGGACAGGAGGGTGATGGGTTGGTCCTGCTTGTACCTTGGGTACAAGCGGGGCGTGTGTTTTCGGGGTACCTAGCTGGGGGCATTGATTCGCAAATCGCCGGGCGATCCGATACGGCTTGTTTTCGTGCCTATCACCGTAGTAAGAACTGAAGATGAATGATGGAAGATAGAAAAAGGAAATCTGATTGCGTACCACCTGCTTGAAAGTAGCACAGGTGCTTACATAGAATCGTTAGTTAATAAACCAATGCAGCTATTAATAAAAATCGAATATAAGGACGCACGCTTAGTAATGCTTCCTGCAAATACAATAAACCCACAAGCCAGATAGCCTTGCATATCCTTGGAGTATTTTCTTTTCTCCTGTTGGGTAAGTCTTGCTGAGTACAATTGAGTACTCAGGGTTTTATTCCCCCTGTTGCAGGTGACAGATGGAGGCTAGAGCTGACCCTTGGGTGTGGATTCCTCCTGGTGGGCTCAGAGAGGATTTCCTTTACGCTGCGATCATAGTTTTTATTTATAACTCCCACTAAATATTTTTATAAATGAAAGTTTATATTCTGTTGTCCTAGTTTACATATCAATGCTTCATCATGTCATGAATAGATGTTTAATTCCGCTGTAACTCTGTTCACATGTTTATATTCCGCTGCTCAATTAAATTGTTCATAGATCTGTTAAGATGATTACATTCTGCTGTTATAACATTAAATATTATACTCTGAGGTTGTATTAAAAGTGATGTAAGAAATGGTTAAGAATATTGTAAGCTTTATTCTCTTATTTGTGATCCTGAAGGAAAAATGTGGATTTTCGGATTCTCCCCTTGGGTGTGCCCGACGAAACCGAGTAATTTAGTGTTCTCCTTTGGGTGCTTAGTATCTAATGGAAGACGAGCACTCCTAGGAGGCATTAGATTAGGCGGTTCTGCCACAGGTGGTATCAGAGAATAAATGAGGAAATAAAGCTTCGAAAACATTTTCTAAACAAAAATTTGACAACCTATTTTGCAAAAAGAATAGGACGTTTGCATGCGAAGTTATATAAGTAGCCCTATTATTATGGTTATGTATCCAGGATAGATGGCACTCTGCTGACTTAGGTAGACTTAATCAATTTTTCTGCAGGTACACTGACCCTGAGCATAGTCCGATAGTATCGACTAGTTATAGGGAGAGAACGTTGTGCCAAAAATCTAAGAACGGTTGCCCTATATGTTGGCAACATTGAAAGGACGTATAGGACGTGCATTCATGCATATCCTGTTGTGCATTGTAGTGCCTGTATTGCTTACAGATACGCCATCCATTGGTGTCACGCATGTTGTATTGTGCACGACTGACTCATTTCTGTTCCAGAGTTAGGTCTGCACTGTGGCTTCGTGTTTCGCGTTTGCCCATGGTTCACGCCTGTCATGACCCACATCTTCCCGTACCCCTTTTCTGTGCTCTTGTCAGACCCTTGCCCTATAGTCGTGCTAGTTAGTAATGGCATCGCACGTCGCTCGCCTCGAACGCGCGGAAATTTGGTCGATTCATCGTAGTGATCCCGCGCGGGAACCCTAGTGGACCGCGCCAGGACCACTGAACGCTCTGCCTTTATAAGTAGAGACTGGCTTAGCCACTGGTACCACCACTCGGCACACTTTAGCTCGGTTAGCTTTTCCTTTGAGCCAGCTTTTTGCTCAGCCTTCCTCACCACCACCGCCAGAGATGGCAGGAGCCTGGGTTAGTAGTTACTGCCTGAACGTTGAGGGTTTTCCCAGAATCCTGCATGCCACCCTACAAAAGCTCAGCGTCAAAGATCATCCTAAGTGTGAGGGCCGTGAGTATGAGGAGCGTGGCATCGAGCGGTGTGAGGTTACCATCTGCATCGGGAAGAGTGAAGAGTTCCCTGAGCTCACTCAAGCCTAGAGTGTGACTGCAACCGGGTTTAGCTTCATCAACACCTACCAGGTTGTGGCTCGCAAAGCCTTGCGGTACCTCTGCTAGATCTATGAGGAGCCCATTGCCCGTACCCCCGTGAGGTTCTTTCCCCCTTTGGACAGGAATCGGCGGGCATGGAGGGCTTGCATGGAGGCTTTACAAGGGCGGGATGCGCAAGAAGATAGTCCTACCATGGTGCACTTGACCACGTACCTGCTTGCTCTGGATGAGCAGTATGACCGGCAAGCCTTGGAACTAAAGATCTACCTCCAGCGGGCTGAGGAAGACAGGATCTTCAACTGGATGCTCCAGGTACAACTTGCCGAAGTGCATGCCAGCGCTGCAGCTGCTGAGAGCCGGGAGACTGCCATGTTGGAAGCTCTGAAGGAGGCTGAAGATTAGCATGTCCATCAGCTACGTGAGACCTATCTGGTCACCAGGGCCAAGCAAAGGACGCTGGCTGTTGAAAGGTAGGGTGCTCCGATCTTGGAAGGGATCCCTATCCACCCGCCAAAAAGGAGAACCAGTGTTGCAGTGCCACCAGCATCTCCACCCTTGGAAGTGTCAGAAGTCGAGCCCTTGGTTCCTCTCACTCAGCCATTACCACGAGAAGATGCAGATCCGTAGCCAGGGTAGTAGAAGAAATCTACCGAGCCCAGGAATGAAGATGCGTGGCCCAGAGTAGATTAGTTGTCTTGGGGTGCTATACCCATAGTAGTAGTGTTCTTCGTCACTATCCTCCAGAATTGTACTCTTGCCGTTGTTGTTGTCTGTAGTTGTTGAGATCGTCCGCCAGCAGGGAAGGCGAATGCTATGTTGTGAATGGGAGACTGAATGCCTATATGATGTACCCGTATAAGACCGTTGGAATATGCATTTTATTTATTTCGTTGTGTCTATTATGTCCATCTACCTTAAGTTTTGTTAGATGTGCTTAAAGTTTTCAAGGGCGATGTTAAGCGGGTTACAAGAGAAGTTGTCATTTAGATACTAGCAGATTAGCCGTGATTGGATAACATAGGACACTGTATCGACTAATTGTGGATGTCCCAGCAGAACACTTGAATCTCTTTAAATCAAATCCGCCGTTGGATTTGAATTCCTTGTCCCTTGTTGTAAAGGGAACCCTTGTTGTTTGAATCTTTTCTTGTAATACTCCTAGTATTCTGTGGTCTATGACCCCACCGCCTTCATGGCGTGTAAGTTGGTAGTAGTTGCCTGGTTAATAGCTTATGGTGCCACGACGAAACCGAGGGCTCCCTGTGGAACAGCTGCCACATGGGACGCTGCTCGACACGCGCTGGTATCGAGGTTGTTGACCAAGTACCTTTACCAAGTTACATCGCCATACCACTTTTGCTACAAAATATTCTCCTTAAAAATGTTCAGGTGTTCAAATGGGAAATCCACAATCGGTTGATGCAATAGTGTTCTCTCGAAGTAAACAAGAGGAGGTGGTTTTGGAGGAAGAAAGTATGACGTGGTCTCAGTCTACTTGAAAGGCGGATGTGGTCGAGTAAAGGAAAGAAAAAGGAGAGTAGTAAGGAAAGTTAGCCTCGGGTAGTCGGGGGTGATTGAAAAGTCTGAGTGGATGTCATGCCCCAAGCCCTGTGTTTAGCTGACCGTGTTACGCATGCTGGGTCTTTTCGCTACATGCCCTGCGAACACTGTCTGTATCGGGCCCTTAGCACCCCATTTGCGCATGGCCGCGGCTTCGTGCCACACTCATCGTCCTTGTGCACTGTGCACTTTACCTTTTCCTAGCGTCTGGTTGGCTCTCTACCCTGCACCCTCGTTCCCCGTACTAGACCTCCCCCATTTCCCCTTCCCTTCTTTCTTCTTTTGGGGACACGACCGCCCGCACGCCTGCCTCGTCGATCGGACCCCCTCTCCTCTCCTTTATTTCCCATCCGCTCGTTTGTGCAGGAAGCGCACCATGGCCATGTTTATCCCCACTGCATGAACCGTCTGTGTATCCCATCCATGTCGCATCCACTTCTGGTGTGTTGCGCCCCACCTCTGTTCACCGCTATAAGATACCCTTGGTCCTTACTCTTCTTCTTCATCCCATTCCCTCGCATTCAGAGTAGAGCTATGAGATTCAGTCGTCATTCTTGGGACTAGGCTCGTCAGTCTGAGGTGATGGTGTAATCTGAGCAGAAAGGATCTAGTTTCCAAAGAAGTTCAAGTTCCCTTTGGTTAGTTGGTCTTAGGGTTCACGATGTTTGAGTTCTTAGAGTCCTGTTTCTAGATCTGTTGGTGCTATGCCATGTTTTGGATAATCATTATCTTATTGTTTCTCCATTGCCCTCATCTATCTTGACTTCTAGATTAAGTCTCGGTTGTACCAGGTTGCTCTTAACCATGTATCCCTAGATCCCCGTGTGGTTTAGTATTCAAAGTCGTGTAATCTTTCGTGTAATCCCTGATCTACGGAATGTAACTGCGTTTCCCCTCTTTGGGTTCTTGCTTCGAATCTTGGGACGAGATTCTTTTTAAGGGGGTTGGTTGTAACACCTCTGGTGTTACGATCTTGTTTAGCACCGTGATTTAGGCCTAAGTAAAATGTTCAAAATAAGTTTCTCGGCATTTTTGATTTAAAATGTACTTGATGCAATAAGTGAATCCCGTGTGACTTAGTTTTGTGCACACAAATAAACGCCCAAGTTAAATTACTCAGTGCGTAAAAATATTTAGGAATGTTGAACGACAATTCTAGCGAATGGTTTGTTCTGTTAGATTAAGCATGAAAAGCAACTTTTATAAATAAAATAAAATCCATTAATAAATAGAACGATATATATATATATATACTCACGGGTTTATTTTGATAAACATGAACTGACGAGAGAGAGAGCGCAGTAGCTTCGTTTATTTTTCTGGCGTACAGCGTACTCGTTGCATGACATTTATTACCGTCACGTCTCTCATCATGGCTTTCCATTGCTCTGCACCACGGCGTGTCTGTTTGCCTGTGCCCCTGTCCTTCTCTCCCTCGTTTGCGTCACGTCAGATATTTTTATGTGAGCGCCAGTCCCACCGAGCATTCAAGCCGCTACCCGGCACTGCTCTCCATCCCAGCTGCTCAGCTGACCGCCACAGCACACCCATGCCCGGACCCCCTTGCCGACCGTGGCTGTCAGCACGCCGCCACGCCATGTGGGCCCCACCCTGCTGTCACGTCGTGGGCCCACCTACCGCTCCTTGCCCTTCTTCATCATGCTTGAGCAAACAACAAGTACCAGCAGCTCTTACCCAGCAGCAGTACCGACACAGGACACAAGTGCACTCAGCAAGCAAGCAAGTACATGCACCCATGCAACAGCGTTAATCATGGCATGCAACCAAGCCATGCTGCCCTGCCGACCCTGTTCTGCTCTCGCTAGACACGCACGTTGCCCTGCTCACCTCGTCCCGTCCCTCCGGAGAGCCGCTGAAGCACGCCAACGCCGCGTGTCGATGCTCGCTAACTGCTGCTCCATGCCGTGCTGCCCCCTTCATTAGCTCCTCCCGTGCCGTGGCGCAGTGCTACAGCGCTCGGGCGAACCGCAACCGCTCGCTACCCCACAGCGCTGTGGCTCCTTCCATTCCCCTGCGCGCCGGCGTCCCCTCCCTTTGCGACCGTTGAGCGCCGCCCGGGCCACGACCGCCGCGTCTATGGCTGAGACGGCCGTAGCACCTCACCGCCCCCTATCGTGCCTACTGCGCTGTCGCTGGGTCGTTGTGCCACTTTTCTCACCGTCGTCGCTCGGTTCTCCACGCGCACGCACGAAGCCATGGCCGCACTGGTCCACTGCTCCACGCGCCTCCTTGCTAGTCTGTCCGCGCCAAGCTCAGCCACCGCCTCTGCCTCTGAACCTGGCCACCATTGCCGGTTGCTGGCCCATAGTTGCGTGGCTGCTCCTGTTCCTCCGTATAGCACCGACGCTCCTCTTCCTCCCCGTGTCGCGCGCTCGAGCCGTAGCGCCCGCCATCGCCTTCGCCAACCGTGTCGTCGCCGTCCTCGCCTGACCATGGCCGCAGCCACAACTGCGTACTCCGTGCCCGCCCTTGCCCACTGTGGTCGTGTGTCACCACGCCGTGCCTCGCTCCCATGTCGCCTGGAGCCACCCAGCCAGCGCCGTTGCGCGCTGAGGTCGCCGTGCTGCGCCTCGCAATGTCCCTGCCGTCATCTGCTTCCATCGTCGTCACTGCGCGCACAAGCATGCCATGCCCGCCCAATGCCGGAGCTTGTCTCGTCGGCCACCGTACCCCGTAGCCGCCTAGATGCGCCGTTTCCGCCACCAGCCGGTGCTTGCTCTGCTTTGGAGGATGAAGAAATGGGTGAGAATCCAAGAAGAAGTTTTATACAGGGTTCTTATGGCGAAATACGTGACCCAAGTGAATAGTGCATATGTCCTACGGATTGATTAAAGAAACATGTAGGGACCGCAACGCAAAAGTACCGCCGCCGCGCCGCATTGGGCTGCCTTGCTGCCTGGGCCGTCTATCGAACTCGCCTGGAGCTCGCCCGCACTAGGCCGGCCTTTGGCCGCCGCGCCTGGGCCGCTCGCCCCGCCTGGGCCTGCATGCTCCCTCGTGGTTGCGCCGCCGGCCTCCTCTGTGGGCCGCGCGCGCCACGCGCCCTGGCTGGGTCACCGCCGCGCCACGTCTGCTGGGCTGAAATGGGTCGCCTCCGGCCCTTTACATTATATAAATGCTTTTCTAATACAGGTTTCTAGTTTAACTTGTAAAATCAATATAAAATAGTATAGGGGTCCAAAAATGATGAAATCAATTTTGTTAGTCTCTTAAAATCATGATCTACCTGTTAGTATATTTTGTTCACATAGTTTGATAATAGTCTTGGAAGCTATATAATTAATTTAAGATACTTAATATTGTAAAAATATAAACTTTTAGGAATTATTGTGATCAATTGGTAATATTGTTGAATCTAAAATTTGTACAGTAGGCTCCTAGCAATATTAGATACTCACTGTAATTTTTGTTACCCCCAGAATAATTGGTTTGCTAAATAGATAATGTTGTCCTATTTTGAATAAAGATTAAATCGATAGGATAAAATAATGAAACACCTTGGAATTGTATAACTAAAATAATTGTTGGGAAATAACGTCTTTTTTGACAACATGGATATGTGGCCTAAGTATGGTCGTTGTTAGAACTAGCGCATTAACTTGAGAGGCGTAAATCGTATTTTATGAATCACGGTTGCAGCTAATTAATTACGTCTTTGCATTATATCGCATTGCATATCATATAGGTACCATGATGGATCCAGGGATCAAGTGAAGGATGAGTGGGAATCTAAAGATAGTGTCTCGATGATCGTGTTACCAAGATGGAATGCTAACTTCCGATTATATTTTACCTAGGCAAGCCCCGGGCATAACCTCTACTTTTTTGCAGTTTAAATTATATTTATGCATTAAGTTTTAAGGAGTTGAATGAAACCCACTTGCATATATTACTGAATTATGATAGGATCGTGTAGAGTGCTATGCTACAGGACTCTGATAGAAGTCGTGTGATTGCCTATCACTCGCGAGAGATAGGAAATATATTACTGAATTATTATCACTTGGAAAATATAAATGGTGGAAAGGAAATTGGTGACCGAGCAGGGATATGGTTTGGGTATTGGTGGGTGTAAGAGGTTGTGTCGCCGTGGACGCGGGGCATGGCTTAGTTACACTGCTTTCCCTGTCTGTGTCGGTTAAGGACCGGTCGTTGCATAAGACTCGAGGCAAGTCATAGACTTATTATCCCAAGCACATACTTGGGTATGGGCGCTTGGAAGACTTGTTGCTCTCTTGTTGTGGGTTCCGGCTCTTTTTGGACCGACTGTCAGGGTTTATTTTTGGTGGATGAGGTCCTTGCACCGCACTGAGTCCGGGACTCAGGGGCAGGGGCTTGGAGTCCCAGTTTGGACAGGGACCTAGGAACTCAGGATAGGAGGGTGATGGGTTGGTCCTGCTTGTACCTTGGGTACAAGCGGGGCATGTGTTTTCAGGGTACCCAGCTGGGGGCATTGATTCGCAAATCATCGAACGATCCGATACGGCTTGTTTTCGTGCCTAGTACCGTAGTAAGAACTGAAGATGAAAGATGGAAGATGGAAAAAGGAAATTTGATTGCTTACCACCTACTTGAAAGTAGCATAGGTGCTTACATTGAATCGTTAGTTAGTGAACCAATGCAGCTATTAATAAAAATCAGATATAAGGATGCACGCTTAGTAATGCTTTCTGCAAATACAATAAGCCCACAAGCCAGATAGCCTTGCATATCCTTGGAGTCTTTTCTTTTCTCCTGTCGAGTAAGTTTTGTTGAGTACAATTGAGTACTCAAGGTTTTATTCCCCCTGTTGCAGGTGACAGATGGAGGCTAGAGCTGACCTTTGTGTGTGGATTCCTCCTGGTGGGCTCAGAGACGATTTCCTTTACGTTGCAATCATAGTTTTTATTTATAACTCTCACTAAATGTTTTTATAAATGAAAGTTTATAATCTGTTGTCCTAGTTTACATATCAATGCTTCATCATGTCATGAATAGATGTTTAATTCCGCTGTAACTCTGTTCACATGTTTATATTCCGCTGCTCAATTAAATTGTTCATAGCTCTGTTAAGATGATTACATTCCGCTGTTATAACATTAAATATTATACTCTGAGGTTGTATTAAAAGTGATGTAAGAAATGGTTAAGAATGTTGTAAGCTTTATTCTCTCATTTGTGATCCTGATGGAAAAATGTGGATTTTCGGGTTCTCCCCTGGGGTGTGCCCGATGGAACTGAGTAATTTAGTGTTCTCCTTTGGGTGCTTAGTGTCTAATGGAAGACGAGCACTCCTAGGAGGCATTAGATTAGGCAGTTCTGCCACAATTCCTTTGTGGACTGCTTGAGCCTCGGGTTGAATCTTATGTCTCCTCATGTTCTTTTTTCCTATGCGTCCTGATGCTTGTGTGTGGTTGGCATTTGGAAAGAATCCCCGATCTACTTGTCGAAGCATTTGTGGTTGTAGGTGACACATGGAAATATCTTATTACTTCACATAGAGGCCATGGTAATGATGGATGTCCTGTTAAAACTAGACCTTCGGTCCATATTTTAATTTCATAGTTTGTTTTGAATTTTTGGAACTAGCCTATTCACCCCACTCCCTCTAGGTATAGTTGATCCTTTCAATTGTTATTGGATAATAATCCTTGTGGTTAGCGCTCTACCACATGAGGCCAAATGATAGACTTGGAAAGACAGGTGATGAAGAAAATGAACTAGTTGTGGTTGAAGAAGTAGGTGAAGACGAAGAAGATAAGATAAACCCAACAGAAAGCCATTGTTCAAAAAGTGAAGTGTCAATAACGATTCCAATAAGAAGTGTGGGTCAAAAAGAAAAACAAGAAGCTGGCATAGAGTTTCCACACTGAAATGGTGACGATGAGGATGAGTACTGTGGCAAAAGGATTTCCAAAAGAAGTCTCGTAAAGCCCACATCCAAGAAATCATATTCAAAAGTCACTTTTAATTATGAGTCTCTTGCTAATGCTTATCCTAACCACTTCATCTTGTTGCCTTTGGGAAAATTGCCATCATTTGATGGTGTGCATTTTTCGAAGTGTAAGCATTTGATGAATAAGGTGCATCTAATCGGCCTCCACCTCATCAGTTCTGTAATGTACCATAGGTATTGACTTTCTCGAGAATGGCAAAGAACTAACACCTCGTCAACTCTAACAAATTCACATCAATGTTGAAGCCACCAGCGTTTTACTTAGTGCTTGAGCTCAAAGGAGTACAACAAAGTCATTTAGCTTCAGTTGCCAAAGGAGATTTGGGATGGATTGCACATAACACATGAAGGTGTGTTGACAAGGTGAGGAAATCAAAGGTTGATCTCTTGATGACCAAGATAACTTAGTTTGTCATCAATGGTGGCGAAGGTCGAAACAAGATGTTTTATAGGATGATGACACTTGTTGCTAATATTCGTGATCTTGGAGGTAATGACTTAGATGACCATATCATTTGTGAAGATCATGTTCAATCCAGCTTTGTCTCTCAATGGCCTTAGCTCTTCCTAAGCTTAGATGATCATGTAGTCCTTAGCTCTTCCTAAGCTTTGATCCTTCTCTAGCGAATGGATTCAATCTGGTTCTGTCTCTCAATGGAATCAACTTTACGCATTTTCTCAACCAACTCCTTGTGCAACCTGTTCAGAGCTTCGCGAGATCCTTGTAACACCCTAAAAATTGCATGATTTTGAAATAGGATAATTTGATTTATTATGCATTTTGTGAGCATTTAAACTTAGAAAAATAAAAACTTTATTAAAATTAAAATCAAATATAAGGTCTACATGCATGTTTGTGCATTCATGCCGATGCATATTTATTTTCTGATGCTTACGTTTGATTGAAATTTGCAAAAGAATTTAAATTTGAGTTTAAATTGGATTTGGAAATGTGTTAAGAAAAATAGAAAAGGAATTTTATCCTCTCTTTTCCCTTCTCGGCTTTTGGCCCGAGCAGCCCAGCTCCCGCTCCCGCTCCCGCCGCAGCCCAGCTTGGCCTTACCTCCATCCCCATGCGGTCCATTTTCCCCGTGGCCCATCCCGTAGGACAGCCCTGCAGCAGCCGCGCCCAGGCTGTTCCTCTCTCCCCTGTGTGTGTCGCTGATAGCCTGGCCCCACGCATCAACGGCGCCTTCTTCCTCCCTAAGACGAATCCGCACGAACTCTACCGCAGCCCGACTCCGCCGCGGCCACGCCTCGGTTTTTGACGTGTGCTCCGAGTATTTCCCGACCATAAATACTGGCCGCACCGTGCCGCCCCCCTATTCTGTTCTAGAACAGCAGCTACCTTCGCTCAAGCCAAGCCGCCATGAAACCCTAGCACCGTTGTCGAGCTGTCCGCCTCACCGAGTACCGTGCTGTCTTCATTCGCTCCGCACCACGGTAAACCACCTTGGTGAGTTTGCCCTCCCTTCCTCTTTCTCCCGGTGCCCACGGTTTGCTTCCCCGTGGTCTGTAGGCCATGTTCTAAGTGTGCAACTCATCACCGGCCATGGCGCCATTGCTAGTTCGCCGCCGGCAGCCTTTCCTCGCTCCCATCTATTCTGAACCGTCCATCATCGATGCAATGGCTCAGATCACGTAATACCGGTTCGGCCGGGACATTTGCAAAAGAGCCCCCGCAAGATTCTATGTTTTAACCCACGGTCCAAAGCATATTCCTAAAATACATTTTCTTATTTTGAAAACATAGTTTCTTCGGTTAGATCCAAAATTCGTTTTCATCTATTTACAGTTTTGCCACTAAGCTTGTTTTAGCCCTAAAATCTTTGTTTTAACTCCGATTTGATTCGTTCAAGTTGCATTAGATTCATAATTGCGTAATCTACATGTTCATACTACTGTTAGGTATGTTTTCAACTTTTAAAATTCAAGGTTAGATTTAATCTATTATTTTAATGAAGGAAATCTTGTTTAATTCATAACTTCTTCGTTTTAGCTGTGATTTTTGTGATCTTCGCGTCTGTGTGTTCGTAGTGAGATGTAGATTCATTTTACAAAGTTTTTATCTTGATTTTATCCTGATTGGTGTACTATCCTAATCTATAGCCTTTGTTTGCTATGCATGATTGTTTCTAGATGCTTGTATGTTGCTGTGATTGTCGAGTATAGACGGTGAGCAATTCGTGGGTGATCAAGAGTACTATTTTGACGAGCAGGATCAGTAGGAACACTTTGTTCAAGACAAGTATATCATGGGATCATCCTTGTTTCCTATCAACTTTAATACATTTAATCCATATTTGAATGTGTCACCTTGATAGGGATTCCCTAGAATTGAACTTATACCTTGGCCCCTATGGGATATGCATTGGGTAGCTTTGCTGCTCAACTAAACCATAACCTTGTAACTTGACTAATGGTATATGCAATAAACATTAAAATGTGGCTTTTTAGCAACTTGGAAACAGGGGACTGGAGTATTTAGCTACTTTCTAAATGCTTCAAATTCTTCTTCCTAAGGACTTATCTGTAAGTGATCATCTAGGATTTATAGTACAGCTATGAGGGCCATATGGCTCTGGCTTTAGCTCAGTATAAGGACCTTTTCTAGCTTGTTAGATGTTACCTTTATTGGCATGAGAATGGCTTGATGAATCGGGTATAGTGCGGCCTCTGTCCCCTTGTGTGTAAGCTACGCGCAATTGTGCCATCGGGAAGGGGGGCTCTACATCTATTTGCCGAGTGAATCTAATGGCCCTAACTTGTTAGACAAACCTTTCAAAGGCTTTATAGTGAACCTTTCCTGCTCACCTTAGAAGTGTTTTGGGAGTAATTAACCGGACATATGGGTATCACGACTCACAGTGAAAGTGTACAACCTCTATACAGTGTAAAACTGGTATATCAGTCGTGCTCACGGTTACGAGTGGCCTTGGAACCCTTATAGAATAGATGATCACTAAGAATTATCCATTTATGCTATTTATTGTTCATGTTTACATTGATCATGAGTTTACTATGGGATAAAAACAACTTGTTGCTACTCTTATGCTAAAATTGTGACAATTAAAAGTTGAATGTTGTTAAACCTGTGTCAAGCCTTTTGAGCCTCATGAATCCCATGTTACACTTGTTGAGTACGACACTTACGCTTGTTTATTTTCATTATTTGGATAAAAATCCTGGATGGGTACCAGATGGCTATGGTAATGACGACTTTCTTGAGGATTACTAGACTTATGGTCAACTAGTTGATGTCCCTATGATATGGAGCTTCCGCGAGAGATTTTTTTAATACTTCCGCTACGTTTATTAAAAGAATCTGTCTTATTATATGTGATGTAATAAACACTTGTGATGGTACTATCTATAATTTGTTGGCTTATGTGTGTGACTGATCTCTAGGTGCACATAAGATTATGCATCCTATTTTATCCTTAAAATCAGGTGTAACAGATTGGTATCAAAGCTGTGTTGACTGTAGCATGCAAGCCTAGTTAGTAATGGTCGTTTTAGCCTCTTTTGCTTCACCCATTTCATGCTTCTCATCTCACTCTTATTATTTGCTAAATTTTATGCTTCTTTTGTCTCACTCTGTTATGAAAATTATTGCTTCTAATCTAACTAAATCGAATTCTATAGATGCCTCATGCCAATAAGACCGCTCGCATCAGCACCGGAGGCTACTACCTGCCTCGTGGCTTGTATGAGTCCATGGAGCCACAGGAGGAGGAACCCTAGGAGCAGGAAGCTGACTCGCCAGCACCTGCACCTACGCCTGAGCCACTCTAGGAAGAACCCAAAGAAGTGGAGGTCGTTGTATTGTCTGATGATGATGATGATGATGAGGACGACATTCAAGCAGATCAGCCTACCCCTACCAAAGGATGGACTACAAAGATCTAGTACAAGCCAGGGTGTGAATCCTCCATTTTGCACCACCGACTTATGGGGATTCTTCAGACCTACTACGCTGATTGGGACGCAGCTATGGAGTATGTCTGTGAAGAACAAACGCACCCTCTGGAGGACACTTATTGGAAGACTAGGGCATGCATCTCCATCAGGGATGAAGAGAAGGAAGCATATCAGCTGGACGCAAGCTATTCGCATCATGCTCATCATGCCACCATGGAAGATGGCATAGAAGATGCAGCCGCTGAAGCCTGCATGGGTCTCCGTAGCCACCATTTTTAGGATATGAAGGAGCACCAATATCGATTCCTCCATCGCCAACACCCTGAATTGGAGTGGGCAATGATGGACCCTTAGGGCATGGATCCCACAACTCAAGTGATGGTACACTTTGGCTATGAGTTAGTAGGGAAGATTCGGCGACTGGAAGATCAGTTGAAGGCACAGCAGGAGACTCTTAAGAGGTACCAACGAGTGATAGATGACTAAAGGAAGTGCCTCAGCCTACCAAGGATTTATAAGAAGCTTCCCCATAAACATCGCCCATAGGTGTTGGAGTTCCTTTATATGTAATAAGACGTTAGTAGCGATTTTTTTATTTTTAACACTTTTTTAAACTATTTTTAAAGATAACACTGTTTAATTTGTTAAAACTAACACTTTTGGCCACGCCTATTCGCATGGCGCGGTGGAATCACGTTGTCGCGCCATGCATGGGGGCGTGGTAGGAGCGATGATGTGGCAGCGACCAGGGCCGCGAACACTGACATGGCCGGGGCTGCCACACCGTGGATCTGGGCGCGGCAGTGATGCGCCACGGTGCATGTCGCAGCAAGGCACAGGACGTGATTTGACGCATGACGCTAACAGCGAATAGACTAGTCCTTCTTGTGGTTGGGCAGGTTGGGGCTGCTCCTGCGTCCTGCTATTGCCGCCCGCTAGCTAGCACAAGAGAACCATCGTGCGTGTAGCTGTATAGAGACTTTCTTTAGGACTAGAAATTTGCATGCGGGACACTGTGGCAGGACGTGATTTGACGCATAACGCTGACAGCGAGCAGAAGTCAGGGGCTAAGGAGCTCAGACTTTACCATACTGGACAAACTAGTCCTGCTTGTGGTTGGGCAGGTTGGGGCTGCTCCTGCATCCTGCTGTCTGCCACAGTGCTGCCCGCTAGCTAGCACATACGCAGTAGTACCCAATCTGCAAGCGTGATTGTTGGAAGTGTTATGCCATTTTCCTTATGTATGTTATGCAGATTATGAAGTGAGACAAATTTTTTCTATTAGATTAATTTTTTCTTATGTAACTTTCTTCTTTATAAGTTTTTTTTGAGAAGATGCATGAGCTATAGTACGTTGAAGACTACCTATATCTAAATTTCACATTACATATTCGTCATGCAAATACCCAATATCAATAGAGTACATACTCAATTATATAATAAAGAAGAAGCAAAGATTTGTTGTAGAATTGCAGTCTTCAAGGACAATGTCAAAATATATGAGACAAAATTTGTACTGTTTATAGTATTATATTCAACAAATATACAAAATCATCTTAAATGCATGCGTGGAACTGGAAGAATATACTTGATTTTTGTTTATAGATATGTTATGCTAAATCTCAAATTGGCCCTAGAACACTAAGCAAAATAAATCTACCTGTCAATGTCTTTTGGATTCTGCAGGCTATAGTAAAAATTTTCAAGCTAATGCAAACTTTTTCTACTTTACATTTCTGGAAGACTTCTACAGAATAATCTAACTCATTAACCTTTGCATACTTCACACCGAAATTTCACCTGTAAATACCGCGGCAACGTGCGGGGAATGCATCTAGTTTCAGTAAGAGGAGTGACCCTCCCAATTTCCCAACCGTCTCCCAATTTGTTGAAATGTATTTTACCTTCTTTTTTCTGCAATAGTCTAGGTGGATTCGTGCCAAATTACTGAATTTATGCAGCCGTATCAAACTACAAGTAGTGACTAGAGACTAATTGACATTTTCTACAATTGAAATTTGATAGCTAAATCATTTTTCAGTTAACCATTCTAAAATATTGAGATGATGATGCTATTTCAGTCGGTGAGCGTCCTCTAAACTACCTTGGTCTATATATTTGCACCCATAAATGTTTTCTCAAATATTGTTGATTGCTGCTATGTAACTCTGTTGAAATAAAAATAGATATGTCATTGCATGTTTTAAATGGAAGACTTATGTTACTTTCATATTTATGAGAACCACAGTGAGCAACTACTCAGTTTTGCTAAGCTAATTCATAATCCTGTTCCTCGTTGTCAAGTTTGCACAATTTTTCAGTACCTCTCTTTGCTAGAAAGGCCAACAATTTTGTGATTCATGATTGATCAGTGATCACAACATGTGCCACCATAAAAGTACCAGCAATAGAAAAGGCACATCTATTTGGCAGCATAACCAATTTCTGCCATAGCATATCGACAACATCAGCACCATTAGTATGTTTAAATCCTGTACTGGCCCTCCGTCTTTCTAGTCCTCCACCGAATGCACCAACTGCCCTGGCTGATCTGATCGGAGGGATAGATAGGCTAGTAGAGTACAAGTACAACCACGTCATGTACAAAAGAAAGTCTCCGTACAGCGGGCGGCACTATGGCAGACAGCAGGACGCAGGAGTAGCCCCAACCTGCCCAACCACAAGCAGGACTAGTCTGCTCACCGTCAGCGTCATGCGTCAAATCACATCCTACGCCTTGCCACGCCATGCACCATGGCACGTCACTGACGCGCCTAGATCAGCGGTGCGGTAGCCCCAGCCACGTCAGCGTTCGTGGCCCTGGTCGTTGCCACGTCACCACTCCTACCGCGCCCCCATGCATGGCGCGGCAATGTGATTTCGCCGCGCCATACGAATAGGCATGACCAAAAGTGTTACTTTTGAAAAAAAACAGTGTTATATTTAAAAATAGTTTAGAAAAAGTGTTAAAAATAAAAAAATCTTAGTAGCACGGGTCAAGTTGAGTCAGGTCGAGTCTAACAGTGTAGTGTGAACTTTGGTATGCCTAGTTGGTTTGTTATTATGTTTACGTGTGAGTTGGATTTTTATAATGAGTGCTGGAACTTTATGTGCATATCCGCAAGTTGCTTAGTTAAGAATATTAAAGTTTGAGTCAATAAATAAATAGTTGGGTTTGGTACATCTTGTTCTCTCGGATCTATTTTTCGGAGCCGTCTGCCCTTATCTCAATGCCAATCTAAATCTAGTCAACTAAAAATTATGAAATTTTTATGGGAATAACTATACTTAAGTATCTTTCTAGTGCCTCTAGAATCACCTCTATATCTGATCTGGTTTGTGAGATATAGTTGTTGGAAGTTGAAGTTTCTTCTCAGTCTGGAATCTGGAATAGTTTCGGTTGTGTCCTATTTTTTATTAACCTAATGACAGAATCTGGGCATGTGATCTGAATAAAAGTTGTATATAATTTCTTAAGATTTCCAACCATATAAAGAACGCCTATTTTGGATATCTAAAACTCAAGATATGATTGTTTTGCTGAGCTTCTTATGTTGGAACTCGTCCAGAAAACTTTCAGAATGTATTCTATATCTCTATAAGTGTCTGTAACATGCAAATCACTAAATTTTAAATATTTGTGTTGGATGTCAGATGTCTGGAAGAGGAAGAGGCCGAGGTCATGGAGGTGTTCCCCCACATCCATCACCACCACCGCCACCTACTATTGAGCAGCTTCTGGTAGTGCAGACACAGCTTATGCAAGCTCTGGTGCAGAATCAGCAGAATCAACCAGTTGGTGGGGCACCGAGTGATAAGCGTGGTGAATTCTTGAAGGTCCGCCCCTGGTGTTTTCACATGCCACTGATCCACTAGAAGCAGATGATTGGCTTCATGTAGTGGAGAAGCAACTAGCATAGTGCAACGACCAGCAGAAGGTGTTATACGCATCAGGACAACTCCAGGGAGAAGCTCAAGACTGGTGGGAGGCATTCGAGTATGGACGTCCCACTAATGCTCCTCCTATCACCTGGTAAGAATTTAGAGAGAATTTCATATCTTACCATATACCTGAAGGGTTGATAGAGCTAAAGCTAGAGGAATTCAGGGCTCTGAAATAGGGATCTATGTCTATGGCTGAGTATCGTGACAAATTCGCTCAGTTGTCACGTTACGCTCCGAATGAGGTGGCTGATGATGCTGATAAGCAACACCGCTTTCTCAAGGGTTTATATGATGGTCTGCAACTCTAGCTTATGTCCAATACATACCCTAATTTCTAGACGCTATTGTTATTGATAATAAGCGCAAAGAGATGGAGGCTAAGAAGAGGAGGCTTCATGGATAGGTTTCTAGGAGTAATACTCGTCAGTGCACCAATCCACAGCAAAGCTTTCAGCAGAGGCACCCGGGGCCACCTAATCAGTGGAATCGCAACCCGAACCAGCAGCGCCCATCGTACCAGCAGCAAAATAGCAATCAACGCCCTCGGCGGTAGAATGGCCAGCAGACACATGACAGGAAGCGCCTAACAACACTCCCATGAAGACCAGTGCCCCTAGCACTCCCAACAAGTATTTCTATTGTGGAAAAGAGGGTCACCTGTCATATAACTGCCTGAGAAGCCAAACCAGCAGACCCCACAGAGGTAGAATAGTTATCAGAAGCCAGCACCCAACACAGAAAAGATGAATCATGTGTCTACAGAGACGGCGCTTGCAGAACTAGAAGTCATGCTTGGTATGTTTGATGTCAGTTCCACTCCTGCCACTGTTCTTTTTTATTCTGGAGCTTCGCATTCTTTCATATCATAAGCATTTGTTAGAACGCATAGTATACCCTTATGTGCCATGAAAGATCCCATATTAGTAAACTCACCAGGAGGTAGTATGCAAGCTTCTTATCGTTGTCTTCCAACTAGTCTATCCTTAAGGGGGGTAGAGTTCAAAGTGAGCCCCATTGTGTTGAGAACATCTGGCATTGATGTAATTCTGGGTATGAATTAGATGATGCAACAATAAGTAGTAATTCAGTGTAAGGAGAAGGTAGTTGTCGTGACCGCACCGAATGTGGATAAAATTAGTGTCAATGTTGTAGTGCAGAAGCAACCGACAACCACAGTGAACCAGCTTGATGATCGCGTCAACAAGGAGGACCTAGTAGTGGATGAGTTTCTAGTTGTGTTTCCCGATGACTTGCCAAGTATGCCACCTGACCGTGACATGGAGTTTATTATTGAATTATTACCTAGAACTGCACCTATAGCTAAGCGTCCATATAGAATGGGGGTTAATGAATTAGAGGAACTTAAGAAACAAATAAAGAAGTTACAGGAGAAAGGTTTCATTCGTCCTAGTTCATCACCTTGGGCAGCACTGGTTATATTTGTTGACAAGAAGGATGGTACCCAGAGGATGTGTGTTGATTATCGGTCACTAAATGAGGTTACTATCAAGAACAAGTGCCCGCTACCTAGAATTGATGACTTGTTTGATCAGTTGAGAGGTGCTTGTGTTTTCTCTAAGATTGATCTTCGTTCTGGTTATCATCAGCTAAAGATTCCTGCAACTGACATACCCAAGACAGCTTTTACTACGAGGTATGGTTTGTATGAGTACACCATTATGTCCTTTGGATTGACCAATGCACCTGCATATTGTATGTACTTGATGAATAAGGTGTTCATTGAGTTTTTAGATAAGTTTGTGGTGGTATTTATCGATGATATATTGGTATTCTCCAAAATGGAAGAAGAGCACGCTGAACATCTAAGGTTGGTCTTGCAAAAGCTCAGGGAACACAAGTTGTATGCTAAGCGAAGCAAGTGTGAGTTTTAGTTGAAGAAAGTTTATTTCCTTGGCCATGTTGTCTGTAATGGTGGAATAGCAGTAGATCCAAGCAAGGTGAGAGATGTGTTGAATTGGAAGCCACCAACCGACGTGGGAGAGATTCATAGTTTCTTGGGATTGGCTGGATACTACAGAAGGTTCATAGAAGGGTTTTCTAAACTTGCCAAGCCTATGACAGCCCTATTGGAGAAAAATGGTAAGTTTGTGTGGTCCGAGAAGTGCCAGGCTAACTTTGAAGAATTGAAGAAGAGGTTGACTACCGCCCCAGTATTGGTTTTGCCAGATTTGAGCAAGAACTTTTCTATCTATTGTGATGCATCTCGTTAAGGTCTCGGATGTGTTCTTATGCAAGAAGGAAGAGTAGTGGCCTATGCATCCCGATAGTTGAGAAAGCATGAGCTAAACTATCATACTCATGATTTGGAGTTAGCAGCAGTGGTTCATGCTCTAGAAATATGGAGGCACTATATTATCGGACATAAGAGTGATATCTATACTGATCACAAGAGTCTAAAGTATATTTTCACTCAGATAGATTTGAATATGAGACAACATCGATGGTTGAAGTTGATTAAGGATTACGATCTGGATGTACACTATCATCCTAGAAAGGCGAATGTTGTTGCCGATGCTCTTAGCAGGAAGAGTTACGCCAATGAGGTGCAAGTGGCATCTATGTCAAGTGAGTTGTGTGCTAAACTTAAGCAACTAAACTTGGGTTAAGTCACTAATGCAGTAAAGTTGGTGATAGAGCCTACATTGGAGCTAGAGATATGCAAGGGTCAGTTATAGGATAAGAGATTAAAGCAAATCATGGAGAACATAGTGATTGGTAAGGCACCAGGTTTTTGTATGGATGATAATGGAACTCTGTGGTTTGGGAAAAGACTATGTGTGCCTAAGAATAAGGCTATACGAGATGCAATTCTTCGTGAGGCATAAGAGTCTGCTTACTCTATTCATCCTAGGAGTACCAAGATGTACTTGAATCTGAAGGAGAAGTATTGGTGGTATGGACTTAAGAGGGATGTGGCTGAATATGTTTACTTTATGTGATACATGTCAGAGGGTTAAAGCGGAACATCAAAGACCTACAGGATTATTACAACCAATAAAGATACATGAGTGGAAGTGGGAAGAAGTTGGTATGGATTTCATTGTCGGGTTACCACGCACTCAGGGAGGTTATGATTCAATATGAGTGATAGTGGATCGGTTAACTAAAGTTGCTTACTTTATACCGGTCAAGACTACTTATAATGGACCAAAGTTGGCCCAATTATATATGGAGAAGATAGTGTGTCTATATGGGAGTTCCCAAGAAAATTATGTTTGATCGGGGTAATCAATTTACATCTCATTTTTTGTAGCAAGTATATAGTTCATTGGGAACAAAGTTGAATTTTAGTACAACATATCATCCTCAGACAAATGGACAAACCGAGAGAACTAATTAGATTTTAAAAGACATATTGAGAGCTTGTGTATTGCAGTATGGTACAAGTTGGGACAAGAGTTTGCCTTATGCAGAGTTCTCGTATAACAACAGTTATCAGAAGAGTCTCAATATGGCACCTTTCGAAGCTTTGTATGGACAAAGTGTAGAACCCCGTTGTTTTGGAATCAAACGGGAGAAACTCAAGTGTTCAGACCGGATGTTTTAAGAGACGCAGAAGAGCAAGTAAGGATGATTAGAGATAACTTGAGAGTGGCACAATCTTGACATAAGAGTTATGCTAACACTCAGAGAAGAGAATTGGTTTTTGAAATAGGGGATTATGTTTACCTAAAAGTATCACCAATGAGAAGTGTGAGAAGGTTTATCATAAAAGGAAAGTTAGCACCAAGGTATATTGGGCCTTTCAAGATTTTAGAGAGACGTGGAGAAGTAGCTTATCAGTTGGAATTGCCTGAGAGTTTGTCAGGTGTACATGATGTGTTCCATGTGTCTCAATTAAAGAAGTGTTTGCATGTACCAGAGGAGCAGATACTATTAGAGGAGCTTACAGTTAAGGAAGATCTCACCTATGAGGAATTTCTAGTAAAGATTTTGGAGACAACAGAAAGGGTTATGAGGAGTCAAATTGTAAAGATGTGTAAGATTCAGTGGAATCGGTATACCTAAGATGATGCTACTTGGTAAAGAGAATAGGATTTGAGAAAAATATACCCACAGTTTTTTGAGTAAGCATCGTCCGAATCTCGAGGATGACTTTCCTTTTAAGGGGGTAGAATTGTAACACCCTAAAAATTGCATGATTTTGAAATAGAAGAATTTGATTTATTATGCATTTTATGAACATTTAAACTTAGAAAAATAAAAACTTTATTAAAATTAAAATCAAATATAAGGTCTACATGCATGTTTGTGTATTCATGCTAATACATATTTATTTTGTGATGCTTAGGTTTGATTGAAATTTGCAAAAGAATTTAAATTTGAGTTTAAATTGGATTTGAAAATGTGTTAAGAAAAATAGAAAAGGAATTTTATCCTTTCTTTTCCCATCTCGACTTTTGGCCCGAGTAGCCCAACTCCCGCTCCCGCCACAGCCCAGCTCGGCCTTACCTCCATCCCCGCACGGCCCACTTTCCCCGCGGCCCATCCCGTAGGCTGGCCCAGCAGCAGTCGCGCCCGCACCATTCCCCTCTCCCCCACGTGTGTCACAACAACACGGCCCCATGCGTCACTCCCCAAGATGAGTCCACACCGGACTCTACCACCACCCACTCCACCGCCACCACGCCTCGGTTCTTGGCGTGTGCTCCAAATATTTTCCCACCATAAATATTGGCCGCACCATGCCACCCCCTATTCCGTTCTAGAACAGCCGCCGCCTTTGCTCAAGCCACGCCGCCGCAAAACCCTAGCACCACCGTCGAGCCGTTCGCCTCGCCGAGTGTCACGCCGTCTTCGTTCTCTCCGCACCACGGTAAACCGCCTTGGTGAGTTTGCCCTCCCTTCCTCTTTCTTCCGGTGCCCTCGGTTTGCTTCCCCATGGTCCGTAGGCCATGTTCTAAGTGCGCTGCTCATCACCGGCCATGGCGCCGCGCCAGTTCGTCATCGACAGCCATTCCTCGCTCCCATCTATTCTGAATCGTCCATCATCGATCCAATGGCTCAGATCACGTAATACCGATTCGGTCGGAGATTTTCAAAAGAGCCCCCGTAAGATTCTATGTTTTAACCCACAATCCAATGCATATTCCTAAAATACATTTTCTTCTTTTGAAAACGTAGTTTCTTCGGTTAGATCCAAAATTCGTTTTCATCTATTTATAATTTTGCCACTAAGCTTGTTTTAGCCCTAAAATCTTTGTTTTAACTCCGATTTGATCCATTCAAGTTGCGTTAGATTCGTAATTGCATAATCTACGTGTTCATACTACTATTAGGTATGTTTTCAACTTTTAAAATTTGAGGTTAGATTTAATCTATTATTTTAATAAAGGAAATCTTGTTTAATTAATAACTTCTTCATTTAAGCTCTGATTTTTCTAATCTTCACGTCTGTGTGTTCGTAGTGAGACGTAGATTCGTTTTACAAACTTTTTATCTTGATTTTATGCGATTGATGTCCTGTTCTAACCTATAACTTTTGTTTGTTATACATGATTGTTTCTTGATGCTTGCATGTTGCTGTGATTATCTAGTATAGACGGTGAGCAATTCGTGGGTGATCAAGAGTACTATTTTGATGAGCAGGATCAGTAGGAACACTTTGTTCAAGGCAAGTATAGCATGGGATCATCCTTGTTTCCTATCAACATTAATACATTAAATCCATAATTGCATGTGTCACCTTGATAGGGATTCCCTAAAATTGAACTTATACCTTAGCTCCTATGGGATATGCACTGGGTAGCTTTGCTAGTGCTCAACTAAACCATGATCTTGTAACTTGACTAATGATATATGCAATAAACATTAAAATATGACTTTTTAGCAACTTGAAAATAGGCGGGTGGAGTATTTATCTACTTTCTAAATGCTTCAGATTCCTCTCCCTAAGGACTTATCTGTAAGTGATCATCCAAGACTTATAGTACAACTGTGAGGGTCACATGGCTCTAGCTTTAGCTCAATATGAGGACCTTTTCTAGCTTGTTAGAGGTTACCTTTATTGGCGTAAGAATGGCTTGACGAATTTGGTATAGTGTGGCCTCTGCCCCCTTGTGTATAAGCTGAGCATCATTGTGTCATCGAGAAGGGGGCTCTACATATGTTTGTCGAGTGAATCTAATGGCCCTAACTTGTTAGATGAACCTTTGAAAGGCTTCATAGTGAACCTTGCCTACTCACCTTGAAAGTGTTTTGAGAGTAATTAACTGGGCATATGGGTATCACGACTCACAGTGAAAGTATACAACCTCTGCGTGAGTGTAAAACTGATATATCAGCCGTGCTCTCGATCACGAGCGGCCTTGAAACCCTTATAAAATAGATGATCACTAAGAATTATCCGTTTATGCTATTCATTGTTCATGTTTAAATTGATCATGTGTTTACTATGGGATTCAAACAACTTGTTGCTACTCTTATGCTAAAATTGTGACAATTAAAAGCTAAATGTTGTTAAACCTTTGTCAAGCTTTTTGAGCCTCATGAACCCCATGTTACACTTGTTGAATACGACACGTATTTACGCTTGTCTATTTTTATTATTTGGATAAAAATCTCGGATGGGTAACAGATGGCTATGGTAATGATGACTTTCCTGAGGATTACTTAGACTTATGGTCAACCAGTTGATATCCTGTGATATGGAGCTTCCGCGAGAGATTTTTATTATACTTCCACTACATTTATGAGAAGACTATGTCTTATTATACGTTATGTAATAAACACTTGTGATAGTACTATCTATAATTTATCGGCTTATATGTGTGACTGATCTATGGGCACACATAAGATTATGCATTCCATTTTATCCTTAAAATCGGTGTGACAGTCCTCCTCCTCGTCCTGGGTTTCATTGTCTTTAGGTTTCTCGGGTGCCTTACGTGTACCTTTGGGCAAGTCATCATCCTGAGGTCGCCCTCCAGTGGCTACAGTGGACTCGAGTCTCCATCCCCCTGAGAGACCGCTTCTGGTCCAAGAGCAAAGGTGGTGCGGTCAAGCTAGGAACTGACTGTGGATCCTGAACTCTTGCGGAGGTTGAGCGGGAGGCCACTTACCCGGTGGGAGGTTGTGTGGTTAGTGGTCTTCTAGCCATGGGTGGTGCGATGGGTGGCACAAGGGGCCACGCTCCGCCCCGGACCCTCGACACGAGCCGGCGAGAGTAGGGTCGATGGTGCTCCATAGGGAGAAAACATAGAGGCGGCATGGGACACGAGGCGTGATAAATTTGGAGTAATTGATAATTAATTCTCTATCTCTACACTTTTGCCGGCATGGTATATATATCCCATACTAAAACATTGGACATGTGGCAAAATTACATACACAAAGATGTGCAGGGGAATATTCATGGAATAACTAAGGGTAATTTGGACTTAATATACTTTGACTCCAATGACTCACTTAACGTCTTGGGGGCCTCAGTTTGTGGGGACCACTTCCTGTCACCTCCCGGAGGTGGCTGTGTCTGGGTGCGGCTTCGGAGCAGCGAAGGTGCTCGTTGAGGTGATAACTGACGGTGAAGTGGGGTTTAGAATAAATGGTGATGAATTTTCTGTAGTAGTGAGTCAAAACTTAGAAAGAGATTGATCACTTGGTATATATGTATAGAAAATGAAAGCGATTAAGTGTCTATATAATAACATTCTCAAAATAGTCTAGTACTAGTACTCAATATCAATCAAAAAAGCAAAAGATACTGAAGATGGTACGCGAGCGTATGTCAGGTTAGGGAAAACATACAAATCTGATGACCCAAACCGACCGTTGGCGGCCTCATCACGTGCGGTAAATTAGGTAGATGAGACGACATAATCAGCTGCCTTTTCCTACCTGATCTCTGCCATAATTCCCAACTAAAGCCGTCAGCCACAGAGAGTGTGATGAAGGGCAAACAGACAAGCAGCAGATGCGATTAAGTGATTGTTTATTAGCACTAATACCCGAAGCAGAGTAGTGTGATGGACAGCAACATCCGCTGTAATCAACACGCTAATCGCGGGCCACGAGGCCGGCTTGCCGGCGCGGCGCGCGGAGCCGCGGCCGCGGGACCCGAGTGCGCGCGCGCGACCGGAGCGACCCGGCCACCCGCTCGTGGAGCGTCGTAGACCACGCCGTATGCGTATGGGTATGGGACGCACGCACCCGCGGCAATATTTTTTTGTACGGTCTCCAAGGGCCATGCTCGTCCGAGACCGCATTTGCATGGTAATGGTATGGCTGGATGGCCAAGCCTCGGAGACCCGGCCTACCATTACAATACAATATACGAAGTGGACACAACATCAGAAGCAACAACCCTTTTCTCTGAAAGAAAATCTCTACCACATACCATCATCGATCGCTGCTTCATCAGGATGTTCTTGGTACCAGCAGGAAACATTCTGATGTTTCATGTTATGCTTTTTTTGCGTTTTTTTTAAATTTGTTATAAATGGTGTATTAGAAAGTTATGGAATGGTCTCTCACACGAATTTTGACTACACTGCGGATCAAAAACGGTGACTCTCCCGTCATAATGGTTTATAGATATATTATAACATACATGAATTTTTGGGAGCCGAGATTTGATTGGTAGACCCAGCAATAGTGAGTTGCCAAAGACAAGAGAGGATGGGAGACGCCGATGAGAAGATGGGTTGTTGGAGGTGAGCAGATTTTTAGGCTGGCGCGGCTTACATACATTTTTTGACAAAAGAAAAAGAAAGGAAGCTAGCTTGCATGCATGCTCTGGTTTAGAATAATTCAATGCAAGAATTATTTGTACCAAACCATATAATTGTATATATAGAGAAAAGAAACACTTTTTCAATATAATATATTCTTATATATTCCAAGTAATTCTTGCATCCGAAATATGCAATGGTAATAATAAAAACAAGTAAATATAAGGATGATGTGGTAAGAAGATCTAAGCTATCAAACATGCATCCAACGGACAACACGTTAAGTTTGGTCTTTTAGGGACATCACTCAAGTGATGCACATACTTTCCCTGCCCCAAAAAAGTGATGTCCATGCATAGATGCATTGCCCCCGGCCCACTCATAATGTGTGCAGGCAGAACACTTTCTTCATTCGTATATGCTCGCAAGTCGCAATGCAAGCTCCTCCTCCCTACTTTCCACAAGATTTTTCACCCCGTCTTTTGATCACTCGCTCCTTTCGTTTTCTTTTTCTTCTGGTGTGCTAGCTGTCAACCCAAACAACAACAATAATAAAAAT
This sequence comes from Miscanthus lutarioriparius, assembly GCA_904845875.1. NCBI lineage: Eukaryota > Viridiplantae > Streptophyta > Magnoliopsida > Poales > Poaceae > Miscanthus > Miscanthus lutarioriparius. Next base: position 66,082,251 of record CAJGYO010000002.1, read on the forward strand.
AGTAAAGAAAAGGGTAGGAGCCACGTAGTACAGCCCCAGAGGCCCGGCATGATCTTCGTTCTTTATGCCCCAGCTGCTGGAGTGCTGTCTCCCCGCGGGCCGTCGCGTCTCCGTCGTCGCGCGTCGATCTCTCCATATATTCGACACCACCCCTCCTCCCCTGCAATGCACACAACACTAGCTAGTGCTCCAACCAAGCAACCAAGCACCACCACACACACACACAAGCTAAGCTAGTTAATCATGGCGGCGGGAGGTGGCGGCGGCATCGCCGACGAGAAGCAGGCCCCTGCCGAGGCGTTCGGCGGTCACCTGGAGGTGGCTGAGATGATGGAGGACGAACAATCGTCCAGCGGCGTCAAGTCCCGTCTGTCGGGCCTTCTGTGGCACGGCGGGTCGGCGTACGACGCGTGGTTCAGCTGCGCGTCGAACCAGGTGGCGCAGGTGCTGCTGACGCTGCCCTACTCGTTCGCGCAGCTGGGGATGCTGAGCGGCATCCTGTTCCAGCTCTTCTACGGCCTGCTGGGCAGCTGGACGGCGTACCTGATCAGCGCCCTGTACCTGGAGTACCGCACCCGGCGGGAGCGCGACAAGGTGGACTTCCGGAACCACGTGATCCAGTGGTTCGAGGTGCTGGACGGCCTGCTGGGCCGCCACTGGCGCAACGCCGGGCTCGCCTTCAACTGCACCTTCCTCCTCTTCGGCTCCGTGATCCAGCTCATCGGCTGCGCCAGCAACATCTACTACGTCAACGACCGCCTCGACAAGCGGACGTGGACCTACGTCTTCGGCGCCTGCTGCGCAACGACGGTGTTCATCCCCTCGTTTCACAACTACCGCGTCTGGTCCTTCCTGGGCCTCGTCATGACCACCTACACCGCCTGGTACATCGCCGTCGCCTCGCTCGTCCGCGGCCAGGTCGAGGGCGTCCAGCACTCGGGACCCACCGGGATCGTGCTCTACTTCACCGGAGCCACCAACATACTCTACACCTTCGGGGGACACGCAGTCACAGTGTGAGTTCAGGAGTCTCTCTCTCTCTCTCTCTCTCTCTCTCTCGCCGTGCTTTCCTAGCTGCTACTTAATTAATCACATCATTAGTAGTAGTAGTTTAGTATTGTTAATCTGTCGCTGGATTACTCCTAATCCTAGCAGCATTAGAGTATAGTTTAGTACTTAACAGCAGCTGGATTACTCCGAATTCACTTGTTTTACACACGACGAGAATTCATGGCGTATCTAGTAGGATTACTCACTACCTTTTGGGCAGAGCATATATCATCTTACTTCATGTACTCCTCAGTTCAGTTCACCTTCGAATGATCGAATTCATGGGTAGGTTTTCTGACACCAGTTCAAATGTTCAATCATGATTCAACTATTGGTGTTGCGAGCTCGAACGGCTGCAATCATGCGCCGGCAGTGAGAAAATTAATCATACATTTGTGCAGCAAAACATCATTCATGAACATATATTTAGTTATTTACCAAATCGAAAACAGAACACGTGTTCCCCACCAGCGACGTGTAGTTGTCCTCCGTGTCCTACGAATTTTGGAGAAGGCAATATGTTATTGGCTTGCCAAGTTTAAGGAGCAAGCCAAGACAGGTGCGTCCCTTTCGGGGAATTGACCTCAGAGCAGGTAACCTGGGGCTCTCAGCTCTTCTGCACTCTCAAGATCAATTGGGGACCCAGGAGAACAGTCCTGCTGACAGGGGGCTCAATTTCTGCTGTACTTCACATTTTTTTTATTACCCCCAACAAGGACAAGACCGTTGCTGCATGCATAATGCATCATCCGCGTGCTGCTGCGCCCAGCAGGCCAACCAGCGGCCCCTTCCTTCCACAGTTGGCCTGAGGGGTCAATAATCCATCCCCTGTTCACTTCTGTCCATCATATGAACACCCATGCACAGCACAGATGCATGCATGCCACCGACACATAGGTCCCACCCTGCCACAAGGCACACCATGACTCCTTGCTTCCGTTCCATTGCCTGCTTCTCGTTCTCGAGACGACGACCCATGCAGCATATGCCTATGCCTGCCATTGCTTCCTTTTGACGTTCTACTATTTTTTTTTTTGAAACATCCTCCATATATGCTTGCAGGGAGATCATGCACGCGATGTGGCGTCCTCAGAAGTTCAAGGCCATCTACCTGCTGGCGACGCTGTACGTGCTGACGCTGACGCTCCCTTCCGCCGCCGCCGCCTACTGGGCGTTCGGCGACGAGCTGCTGACGCACTCCAACGCGCTGGCGCTGCTGCCGCGGACGCCCTTCCGCGACGCCGCCGTGGTGCTCATGCTCATCCACCAGTTCATCACCTTCGGCTTCGCCTGCACCCCGCTCTACTTCGTGTGGGAGAAGCTCATCGGCCTCCACGACTGCCGCAGCCTCTGCAAGCGCGCCGCCGCCAGGCTCCCCGTCGTCGTCCCCATCTGGTTCCTCGCCATCATCTTCCCGTTCTTTGGCCCCATCAACTCCGCCGTCGGATCGCTCCTCGTCAGCTTCACCGTCTACATCATCCCGGCGCTCGCTCACATGGTCACATTCAGGTCGCCACAGTCGCGGGAGGTACGTACCGTATTACTCGCATTGCTATTGGCTTTATTCGCTCATTCATACTACTACTATACGTCTATACGTTCTACACAACATGTACAACAGTACTAGTACACACAACACACTGTCCAGCTTTAATTCCTGTCCATTTCGATACATACATGTATATAACTGCATCCATGCTGCTGTCTTGATCGGCCATCAACTTGACGAGACGGTTTCTTGGATGTGCATGGCTACACTGGGGTCCATGCAAGGAGATAGCTAGCTAGTCGCCATTGTCGCATGCATGCAGTCGCCAACAACTTAACGTTGCAGCATGCATGCATTCAGTTTGCTACTAGAAAACACGTACGGCCCACCCTGTCCATCACCTGCGTGCTACCTAGCTGCTGACTGCTGTATGCGCAACCCGGCCAATCGATGAGCTAGCCTGCTGCTGCTGCTGCTGCATGGTGAGGCGCGTCGTTGGCCATGCATGCCTCGTCTTAGGCCGCGTTTAGATGCCATTTTTTTTTTGTTTTGGGTACTGTAGCCCGTTTATTTGTATTTGACAATTAGTGTCTAATTATGGACTAATTAGGTTCGAAAGTTTCGTCTCGCGATTTCTCACCCAACTGTGCAATTAGTTTTTTTGTCGTCTATATTTAGTACTCCATGCATGTGCCGCAAGATTCGATGTGATGGGTACTGCACAAATTTTTTTGGAATCTAAACATGCCCTTAATACATGTGTACAGCACACTGATTGGAGTCCATGCAAACCTGTAGCGAGATCTCGTAACATCCATCCACACATCGATCTAGATATACATACATACAAATAAGCTATGGGTAGTATATACATACATACACATATACTAGTATGCATTTGTAGTACGGGTGCAGTCAGCGCCCTGTCACTGAAGGCAAGACAAAACTGCAGCGACGACAGCACGCAATTCCTTTTTCAGCACACAACTGGTGGTGATAATAAAAAAACCAGCGTACTGGAAAGCCGCACACAAGGGTGCAGATACGAGCATGAGCCTTTGTACCTTGTGGTGTCCGCGAGCTCTTGGCATGGATGGAGAGCCTTTGTACCACGTACGGCCCACCTTGTCTGAGAAACAACAAAAAGAAGCAGTGGTGGAAGGAACACTTGAGAGACCTGCTGAGCTCTCAGCAGTCACATCCATTGCACTAGACACCACACTTTGACATCATCAGTAGCATGGATAGATCATTATATATGTCGTTTCATTTTCCCCATTATATATATTTTTTACTTGATTGGTGATTACATAGTACTAATAACAGTGGCTTACACCACGCCTGCAGAACGCCGTGGAGCGGCCGCCGAGGTTCGCCGGCGGGTGGACGGGCGCGTACGTGATCAACTCCTTCGTGGTGGCGTGGGTGCTGGTGGTCGGCTTCGGCTTCGGCGGCTGGGCCAGCATAACCAACTTCGTGCAGCAGGTCAACACCTTCGGCCTCTTCGCCAAGTGCTACCAGTGCCCGCCGCACCTCACTGCCCCGCCGGCGGCTCCCGCGGCCTTCGCGCCGCCACCAATGGCCCGGGCACCCTCCATGCCACCGGCGACGGCGTTCAATGCCACCGGCGGGCTCTTCTTCCCTCCGGTGCCAGCCCCGGCTCCGGCTCCGTCGCCGATGATCAACTTCTTCCTCCGCCACCACCACCACAGGCACCACGGCGGCCTCCACGGCCTGTGACGACGCGCTAGCGCTATATATGGCTCTGGCCGTGCATGCCGCCACGTACGGCAGATTAGTGTACTCGATCGATCCAGTTTGCAGTAGTAGTTTTAGTTAATTAGTTATTGGTCAGCACGCAGTAAGCTAAGGTGCAAGTGAGCCTGATTAGTAAAAGTTGTATGTCGTCAAATGCCCTCTCTTGTACGTTCAGATAAAAGATCGAGATCGAGATGGATGAGAGTCTGGCCGGTGACAAGCACGGCTAGGTACCTCTAGCTATATCATCATCATATGTACCCGTAGCAAGCATGCATGCATGCCAAGCATTGAGATGATACGTTTGGAGTCTCTTGTCCTGTACCGTGTCCTTGTGTGGAGCTGCTTTCGAGAAAGAGCTAAGCAGAAAAAGAAAAAGAAAAGCGAAATGGAATGTTGTTGTTATATTCTCCTCTCACTCACGCAGTCATATGCCGGCCTATGTTTTCTTGTCACTGCTTCACTGTGTACTAGTATAAAGGACGGAGCTTTGTTGAGCACTGTCGACACTGAGAAGTGGTGTGTGTACCTGAAACATGGTGAGAACCTTGTCCATATGTACAGGGTAAGTGGGGAACCGTATCATGAATTCTAATGCCAAGTGCTCTCCACTTTTTTTTTCCTTTTTTTTTTTGTGTGTGTTGAGAATCAAGTGCTCTCCACGCTAAACTTGAGTTCTGCGCACTGTTGTTGGACGGGGGTGCCGAATACACGGTGTCCGAGTAAATCGGAGAAAATAAAGGAGCTTGGCCTCCTTTTGATTGAAAATGAACCCCGTTTGATTGCGCTGCTGGGCCTGGTCTACAAACTTTTAGAGATGAAGAAGACTATACACATGCCAGTAGTGTAATGTAACATCCTTTAAGACGATATATATGTACACAGTACACACATACATTTTTTAATGTCATCATGTTGAGAAACAGAACACTCATACATTTTTTTAATTTCATCATATTGACAAACTGAACATAATTAACTTGTAAGACATCCAGTTCAGGTTTATCGAAAATTTTGAATCCACCACTACATGTAACTATAGGTGAAGTGCTTGGCGTTTTTCCACCAAATCTCTCTTAGTGCAGGGATCTTACATATCCTAAGTTAGTAGCTTGGAACAATCTGTTACCCCACATTAGCTACGTACTTGGACTATTCTACCGAAGGTGGCTTTGACTTGGTGGTCTTGGTCTTGCAGTAGTTGGTGCAGGACGAAGGATATTTTCTCCCGGACACATGGGTGGTGATCTAATCTACGAATTGAAAGTCACTGGAATGTGTCGATCTCCTTTTATTTTTGTGGTTGTGTGCCTCTTTGTTAGGTAGAGGCCGGAAGCACATTTTAAAGGCTTTGTATCATCTTGATGAAATGCTTTGAGAATTTAATAAAAGCTCCCTTTATAAAAAAATATCTATAGTTAATACTCCCTCCGTCCTAAAAAAAAGTGATGTTCTGTGATTTTTCAGACAAATTAGTGGAGAAGAGAAATGTCCCTAATACCCTTAGTATATCACACATAATTCCCTTAAAAAAGGATGTCACGTGGTTTACTTTCTAATTAAGACGCGTTGCATGCAAGTATGCAGAGATCCGAGGCAGGCAACAAACAGTAGCATATCTCAATTGGTGATTTGACGCCAGATCTGTGGGCCAACCGCGTGTCTAAAACTCAGAACATCATTTTTCTATGACAATTTTTAAATCATAGAACATCAACTTTTTTTGGGGATGGAGGGAGTATTAAAGAACTAAAATTTGTTTTTTATTTTTTGTCCACCTTACCAGCTCTATTTCCGTGTCCGCTTCTAGGTTGCTCCGTGTGTTTTCTATTTTTTTTTTGTTTTTCCCTATTTTTTTACAATGCAATCCATATGTTTCTGTTTTTTCACTCATAAATGTTAAAACAAATAATAAATAAAACATTATGGGTATTTGAGCCCTTGACCTTCCTCTAAGAAACAAACAAAAAAATTACCACTAGATTGTTAATGTAGTTTTGATTAAAAACAAAACTTAGTTTTTTTTGTGAATCACAGTACAACATGAACACTCGTACATGTCCATACACTCGGCCCTAACCTGGATTGACTGATGGTCCAATTAATCAAATTGTTAACTGAAATCTTAGGCAGTCTATTGTCTAATCCAGTCCAAATAAATGTATATATGCAAACCCCAATGAGGGTTGTCATGTGAAAAACCGAGAGATGTCTCTCATCATAATCATCAGCAGACAGATAAATTAATCCTAAACAGATCTGCATCTAACTCTTGCCAACTTTAATTAGAGATTAGAATTACAAATTTTTATGGGTCCTCAAAAAAAGTCATGGGACTGAATATTTAATTATATCATAGCAACACATGGATAGTATGAAACTTAAAGTTATAATATATCTACTTCTAAATATCTCTACATGTTTTGCAATAGAAGAAAAAACTATCAAGGTTGTATTTTAATTCGATACAAGCTTAATTAAGATGACATTGTCATATATTATTACCAACATTAACTTATATTATGGATTTCATTGTGAACGTAAAATAGATTATATATTTTAGATTTTATAGAAAGCATAAAAAATGTAAATAGACATATACTATTCTCATCTGGTTCCCATGAACCTTCGCTAGTTTTTTTCCTGTTGCAAAGCATAGGCATGTTTGCTAGTCAAGACATATTTCTGGTGTACTTACAAAATTAATTTGATATTGTAGAGGTGTTGTGTATTTTTCTAGGAACTTGCTCAAAGATAATAAAGAAATTTGGTTTAGGACAAAACTAATATCTCTTACATTTTGAAACGGAGGGGTGGTTGCTAATCCAAGTAGATCCTGGGATCGTTCTCGGCATCAGACTACTTTCACCAAAATTCTTTCACTGAAAAGCATGACCCGCACCACATAAGTTCATCTCCTTTTTCTTATCCTTGTACTACAAAAGTGTCAACCCTTGAGAAACTGCCGGCGCACACACGCTTGTCATTTTTGCAGCTTTGGGGCCGTGTTGACTGACTTCAGGGCCGGCGCCAACAAGCCAATGCCCCAGTTTCGTGGATCACACCCTTGGCATCTCCGCATCTCCATGGGCACTAGCTAGCTTGACAGCACTATATGAATGCTAACAATATATACCTCTATAAGCACCGGACACTATAAAATACCAACAAAATGCATCTTCACACCATCATATCACAACATAAGCAGCAGCAGCAGCAGCAAGACCCATAGTGATAACGAGAGTTTCACAACCCACCAAGCTCACGTACGTCCACCAAGATGGTTTCTGCTAGCAGCACCCTGCTGGCTACTGCAACGCTCCTCCTCCTCCTTTCTGCAGCTGGTGCGGCAGAAGCAGCAGCCACGCCCACACCTCCTCAAGCTCAGGCGGCGGCGGCCGCGGCGGGCGCAGCCTGCCATAACGACATCGTGGCCCTGCGAACCACCTGCTATGACTACGTCCAGGAGGGTGGTCGGACGCTGCCGCCGTCGTCCAACTGCTGCGCCACATTGATCAGCCTCACGAATGTTCCATGCGTCTGCGACTACCTAGGCTCCGACCTAGACATAGACCTGGACAAAGTGTTGTATGTCTGCAGGAGCTGTGGAGTCGCCATCCCCAGGGGATGTGGGGGTCAGTACCTTACTAGCTTTGCTTCCCTTGGGTCAGTGTCAGTATGCTCTAGCTACATGTGTCATTTACCATCGTCAGATAATCTCACACAGCTAGGTAGTTATTGACAAAGCTACGACAATAGCATGCTACAACTTACCAGTTACCACTAGGATGTAAAATAAAATGTTCAATTAGAATGTTGAAAACTGATGGTAGTTTCCTTCTTGCAGGTTTAATGCAGGTCTGAGACAGAGGACCGGCTGAAATGGAGAAGTTGGCGAACATAGGCGGCAGCTACTGATGTGCTCAGATTAACAATGAATGAATAAAGTTGGCCAACATTTAACTGGACGATGTTAGAGCAATATATATAAGAACTACATGTATGGATGTTCATCTATATATACATCTGCAATTTGTCACATAATGTGGTTCTGCATCAATGGTCAATGCTGTTAATAACCTATGGCTCATGAGACAACCGATCGAACTGTTTCAAAAAGTCCTAGTTCTAGTTCTTCTCCGGTTCACCAGCACAAATGCTTACAGAATGAAAGCACTACAAATACACAGTGAAATACTAAAAACATTCTCAACAAAGTAAATTCTATAGGAGAAAACGTAGTGAACTTTGTGAAACAGGATGGCACATTTCACAGTGCACAAATGGCCTAAATCCTTAACACTGAGTTCAATCACATATTCACACTGAAAAAGTATTAGCAGAATAAGCTGTTCCAGAACTGGTTATAAAAAGAAAACAGAGCTTAATTAGCCAGTAACATGTACCACTTTCGGAGGTCTTGTCAAATAAACAGAGTAAAATATCCAAACACTACTCTTAATAACTTACACTCATAAATATAAACAACAAAAGTGTAGGGAAGTTTAACTTTGCATATCTTACCTAAATTTAAATTCAGAAAGTTGAACGCAAAACCCTTTGGTTGCATAACTTCAAACCTTTTGTTTTAATGCATTTTTGTTTGTCTCAAGAGGATATGACATTATGAGCTATATTAATGCCCTTCAGACGCCATGGTCCGTCAAATCCAATTGTACGTTTGTACATTAGGCTATGGAGAAGCAGGGAAAGACATTATATATATATATATATATAACAATTATCCGACAGATTTGGTGGAATTATTGTATATCTAGATATCTATTTCACTCTGAGAAAACTATCTCTTCCCATAAACTCTGATATGACATATTTTGATTTCTTGGATTATAGGTTGCCCAAAAGAAGCACTGAAATATAACCTAGGCTACCCTACATTTGAACTGTTCAAGAAATCAAAATTAGCTTGCAGTTGGAATTATGGAGGAGTTTTTAGAAGATATGGATAACTTGTATATCAACTGCTTGTGTATGAAGTTAGTTATGTTCTTTTTTAAGATGGTGTGTAAGATAGTTTTAGGAGATGGCTTCTCCCATCCTAGCCTTGTTTTACAAATGTGGGCCTATTTGAATAAAATAAAAAATTAAGAATTGAATTCCATGTTTGTTCGAGGTGAATTATGGCATGACTTATATGGAGGCCAACTTAAAATATTATGCATAGGAAGAACAGTAGACAACAGCATAAATGAGAAATTTTGCATTGAAATTTTACAGGGACAAACTTTGAAGTTGCATTTTTATCATGTATCAGTTCTTCAAACAGCATCCCCCATAGCAGAGGCTTAAGGCAAGGGGACCCCTCTCCCTGCTACTGTTCATTCCTGCTTTCGACCCGTTGCAGCGTTTGCTTCAATATGACACAAATGCTGGCTTAATTCAACGCCTCAGAGGGGCTTTTGCAAAGCAACGTACTTCCATGTATGCAGATGACGTTGTGGTCTTCATCAGGCCAATCAAGGAGGAGCGAGATGAATGTGTTTGCTCAAATTATGCATCTCTTCGGGGAAGTTACTGGTCTGCAAGCAAACTTGCAAAAAAACCTCAATAGTGCCCATCAGATGTCAATACATCGATCTTGATAGCGTCCTCTTTGGTTTCCCAGCACCAAGGAAAACTTTTCTACAAAAAAAAAAAAAAAACCTTGGCTTATCACTCTCAGTACACAAACTGCAAAAGGTTGATTTCCAACCACTCTTGGACAAAGCATCAGGAACTTATCAGGCTGGAATGGAAGGAACATCACACAAGCTGGAAGGGGAATCCTTGTCCATCTGTGCTGACGTCACAATTGGTGTACTTCTTAACTGCTCTAACACCCCCAAACCACCCCCCCACACACACCCCCAAAGAGGTCATGGATATCCTAGATAGAAATAGAAAGATTTTTTTCTGGCCAGGTGAGAGGGAGCTCCACAGGAGGTAACTGCAAAGTAAATTGGCTTAGATCTTGTCGGCCACCGAAACTTGGGGGCATCGGTCTTCTGGATCTTGACAAATTTGCGAGAGCTCTACGTCTAGGTTGTAAAGTAATCTGCTGCTCCCTCACCTGTATGCGCGGCAGGGGCAGGCGCCGAAAGGCTCCCTTGCCACACTGTAGCCACAGTAGGGGCAGGCACAAAAGTCAGCCCTGCTGTCACATCTAGTCACAGTAGCAACATGACAGTGGCATGTCTGTGTACTAGGATTAGATAGGTAGAGTTGTATATATAACTTCCCAATGCAACTCAGTAAAGTTGAGCGAGTTCAGTTTTGCCATCTCCTCTGCAGAGCTCTGGCCAACGCTGGTGCTTGTGCTGTGTGTGTGCGCGCTCTGTTCTTCCTCCCTTCTTCTACCTCCGGCCGTAGTGTGTGTGGTCGGCAACGACGGTGAGCGGTCGGCTCACCCATGTCGGAGCTCTCGGGACCAACAAGTGGTATCATCGCCGTACAAGCGCCATCGCCGTACTAACCACTGGCGATGACGGACGGTTTGGAGATGGGCAACAGCAGCGGCGTTGCTGTGGCTGTCCAGCCACGACAGGAGATTACCGTGCGTACGGTGCGGGAGGTCAGCGGCACCAGTTGGCCAACGCTGACTCGCACCAACTATGGCGAGTGGGCGGTGACCATGAAGGTCAAGCTTAGAGCCCGACGGCTCTGGAATGCCATTAACAAGGGCACCGACAATAAAGACGACGACATGTCAGCGTTGGAGGCTATCCTCGCTACTATGCCAGCGGAGTACAGGGAGCCGTTGGGGCGAAGAACTCTGCTAAAGAGCGTGGGAGGCCATTGTAGCGATGCGCGTCGGCTTCGACCGCGCAAAGAAGGCGACGGCCTAGCTGCTGAAGCAGGAGTACGCCACCCTCAAGTTCAAGGATGGTGAGTCGGTGGAGGACTTCTCCCTCCGCCTGCAGTCACTCATCAGCAAGCCGAGGAGCCACGGTGTCACCATCGATGAAGAAGAGGCGGTCTTCATGTACCTCCACTCTGTGCCGGTGAAGCACATCCAGATCGCTCCCTCTATAGAGACGATGCTGCACTTGTCCACCCTCACCATATAGGATGTGACAGGCCGTCTGCGAGCGGTGGACGAGCGCATGAAGCAGGACATAGCAACGACGGACAGCGGCAAGCTGCTGCTGACAGAGGAGTGGACTGCCCAAAAGAAGTTCGGGGAAGCCACGTCCAGCCGCGGTGGCGATGGCAAGCGCCGCGACAAGGCTTCTTTAGAGAAGAAGAAGAAGGTCGACCCCAACGCTTGTCGGTGCTATGGGAAGACGGGCCATTGGGCAAAAGAGTGCCCAAATCACAAGTAGGAGAAGAAGGCTGAGGCTCATTTAGCGCAGGCTGATGAGGATGATGAGGACACTCTCCTGATGGTGACGTTATGTGCATTGCACGATGTTGAGGCCAAGGAGAAGGGAGAGGTGATGGTGGTGAAAGGGCATGGCAAGGCTCTGAAGGTTGTCAACCTCGACGAACCACGCGCCCAAGTCCACCTCGGATGTGTGGGCGGCGAACAGCAACCACATGACGGGCTCCAAGGAAGCCTTCTCCGAGCTCGATGGTAACGTGACCAACACGGTGAAGTTTGGTGACGGCTCAACGGTGGCGATCTGAGGGCGCCGCACCATCATTTTTAGGTGCCAGAACAGAGAGCACCGCGCGCTGATGGATTTGTATTACATCCCACAGCTGTGTTAAAGCATCGTCAGCATCGGGCAGCTGGACGAGCTTGGATGCGAGGTACTGATCGAGAGTGGGATCCTAAAGATTTGGGATCAGGAGCGGCGTCTTCTCACGAAGGTAAAACTCTCACATAATCGATTATACCTGCTCGACTTGAAGATGGAGCAGCCAGTGTGCCTAGCAGCACGGCACATTGAGGAGCCATGGTTGTGGCATGCCTAGTTCGGCCATCTCAGCTTTGACGCACTTGGTCGGCTAGAGAAGATGGTCCAAGGGCTGCCCCACATCAAGCACGGAGGTGAGCTGTGTGACAGCTGCCTGGCCGTGAAGCAGAGGAGGCTGTCGTTCCCAAAGACGGCCAAGTATCGCACGGTGGACACTCTCGAGCTCATCCACGGCAATCTCTGCGGGCCAATCACGCCAGCCACAAATGGTGGTTGGTGGTACTTCCTCCTGCTCGTGGATGATTGCAGTCGCTATATGTGGCTACAACTCCCGATGATCAAGGACGAGGCGGCCGAGGTGATCAAGAAGTTCAAGGTGCGTGCAGAGGCGGAGAGCGGCAAGAAGTTGCGCGTGCTGCGGACTGATCGTGGTGGCGAATTCACTTTGGTGGAGTTCATTGTGTACTGCGTGGATCAGGGTGTGGTGTGACACCACACTGCATCGTACTCGCCACAACAGAATAATGTGGTGGAGCGGTGGAACCAGACGGTGGTCGGCATGGCTCGATCCATGATGAAGGCCAAGAGCATGCCGGCAAGGTTTTGGGGTGAGGCGGTGACCACGACGGTGTTCATCCTCAACCGCGTGCCCACCAAGGCCCTGATGGGCAAGATGTCGTTCAAAGCTTGGTATGGGCACAAGCCGAGCGTGTCCTTCCTCCGGACATTCGGCTTCATCGGCCATGTCAGGAAGACAAAGCCGGTCCTCACCAAGATGGAGGATAGGAGCACACCGATGATGATCCTAGGCTACGAGGAAGGTACCAAGGCATACCGGCTCTGTGACCCACGTGAAGGCAAGGTGGTTGTCTCGCGCGACGTCATGTTCGATGAGATGGTGGCCTAGGACTGGGACAGTCCAGGCACGGGAGAAGCTGGCAGCTTCACCAGCACCTTCGTCGTTAAGCACTTGGTCATCCATGGTGGTGGAGACGCTGGAGAGGAGGTGCCGACCACTCCAGCAACAGAGCCGAGCACTCTTGGGGCGGTGCTGAGCACTCTAGGAGGGGTGCCGAGCACTCCAGGAGTGGTGCCGACCACTCCAAGACTGGTGCCGAACGCTCCCGTAGCAGAGCCGAGAGGTCTTGCAGTGGTACCGACCACTCCAAGACTGGTGCCGAGCACTCCTACAGTGGTGCCAACCACTCTAGGAGTAGTGCTGAGCACTGCAGCTAGGGTGCTGAGCACTCCAGGTGATGTGCTAACCACTCCGGTGGAACATGGGACTCCGTCGACGCCGATCGAGTTCACCTCACCTCCAAGCGGAGTCACTGAGTTCGTGGATGCCTTCCACGACGGTGAGGAGGTGCGGTTCTGTAGGCTGGACGACATCATCAGCGGCATAGGGTCCTCAGGCCTGGCGGATCGGCTGCTTAATGACCCAGAGCTACTTCTCGTCAGTGCAGAGGAACCACCCACGTTCGTGTTGGCCGAGCGCGATGCAAATTGGCGACGAACAATGCTGGAGGAGATGAAGGCGATCGAGGAAAACAAGACTTGGGAGCTCGACAATCCACCTCTAGGATGTCATCTAATCGGCCTAAAGTGGGTGTACAAGGTCAAGCGGGACGAGTGTGGCGCCATTGTCAAGCACAAGGCGCGCCTCGTCGCCCGAGGCTTTATCCAGCGCGAGGGCATCGACTTCGAGGAAGTATTTGCGCCGATAGTGCGCATGGAGTCTATCCAACTGCTGTTGGCTTTGGCAGCAGCGAAGGACTGGCGCGTCCATCACCTGGACGTAAAATCAGCTTTCCTCAACGGCGAGCTGGTGGAGACGGTCTTCGTTAGGCAACCTCTGGGTTTCACCGTCAAGGGAGCGGAGCACAAGGTGCTTCAACTACGCAAGGCGCTCTATGGGCTGCGATAGGCCCCGCGAGCGTGGAACACCAAGCTTGACGCCACGCTGGGCGAGCTTGGGTTCATGCGATGCGCAACCGAGCACGCACTCTACATGCGATGACAGGGAAAGGAGGAGCTCGTCGCCGGCGTGTATGTGGACGACTTGATCGTCACCGGTGCGCGTGCGGAGGACATCGATAGCTTCAAGCGTGAGATGGCAGCTTGTTTTCGAATGAGCGATCTTGGCGCACTCTCCTACTACCTCGACATCGAGGTGAGACAGGGGAAGGAGGCGCTCACGCTCGGTCAGAGCGCGTACGCCTCAAAGCTGTTGGAGCGGAGCGGCATGGCTGAGTGCAAGCTGTGTGTGACTCCGATGGAGGAGCGGCTAAAGCTGACGAAGGCCAGTACCACGACGAAGGTAGATGCAACACTCTATCGGAGCATCGTTGGTGGTCTGCGCTTCCTAGCCCACACTAGGCCGGACATTGCGTTCGCCATGGGCTACATCAGCCGCTTCATGGAGGATCCCAGAGAGGATCAATGGGTCACGGTGAAGCCGCTGCTGCGCTATGTCAAGGGGATGGTGGATCAGGTTATCGTCTTCCCCAAGACCGACGGAAGTGGGCTGTAGCTCACTGTGTTCAGCGATGCAGACATGGCAGGGGATATCGATGGACGGCGGAGCACCTCTGGCGTGCTTGTCTTCCTTGGGTCGGCTCCAATCTCATGGTTGTCGTTGAAATAGAAGGTGGTGACGCTATCCACGTGCAAGGCAGAGTACATGGCGGCGGCCACAACAGTGTGCCAAGCTGTGTGGCTGCGCCGGCTGCTAGGTGAGCTGACGGGTGTGGAAGCTCACCCACCAGCACTGATGGTGGACAACCAGCCCACCATCGCCCTCGCGAAGAATCCAGTTCTCCACGACCGGAGCAAGCACATCGACGTCAAGTTCCACTTTCTCAGGGACTGTATCGATGGAGGGTAGATCGTCATTGAGTTCGTCGAAACTGGTCGGCAACTCGCGGACGTCCTCACCAAGCCACTCGGCCGTCTTCGGTTCACGGAGCTAAAGAAGATGATCGGCATGGTGCAGGTTCTAGGGTTAGCAGAAGGATCAAGGGAAGAATTGTAAAGTAATATGTTGCCCCCTCGCCTGTCGCGCACAGCAGGGGCAGGCGCCAAAAGGGCTCCCTGATGTTGCACTGTAGCCGCGGCAGGTGTCGAAATGCTCTCCTGTCGCACTGTAGCCACAGCAGGGGCAGGCATCAAAATCAGCCCTATTGTCACATCTAGACACTGTAACAGCATGACAATCTGGTATGTTTGTGTACTAGGATTAAATGAGTAGAGTTGTATATATAGCTTCCCACTGCAACTCAGTAAAGTTGAGCGAGTTCAGTTTTGCCATCTCCTCTGCAGAGCTCCGGTCAATGCTGGTGCTTGTGTTGTGTGTGTGCTCTGTTCTCCCTCCCTTCTTCTACCTCCAGCCGTAATGTGTGTGGTCGGCAATGACGGTGAGCGATCGGCTCATCAGTGCCGGAGATCTCGGGACCAACATAGGTTGGCTTTGGCAGGAATGGAAATCTCCCAATGAGATGTGGGTCAGCTCAAGAAACCCATGCACAAAAGTGGATAAGTTACTCTTTGTTGTTTCGACAACAGTTGGGGACAGAAGGAAGGCAAAATTCTGGCATCCAGCCTGGTGGCATGGGCAAAGGCATCAAGACGTCGCACCAACAATCTTCAAGGGCATCACGAAGGAAATACTGCTCGGTGCAAGCAGCTTTGCAAAATAATACCTGGCTACAAGACTTGGACATCCATGGACACATCACGGTGCAATTGATAAAAGAACAGAACTTCAGGAGGTGCAACTCACGCCTGGAGTCAACGACGAAATCACTTGGAATTGGATGGTAGATATTGTCTGTTCACTACAGCTTCTTTGAGGGGTGTTCACTACAGCTTCGGCATACAAGGCACAGTTCCTTGGTTCATCGTGAGTCACTTTTAAAACACTGTTTTGGAAGTCCTGGGGACCGCCAAAATGCATACTTTTTTTCACAATAGGGTTTGGACATCTGACAGACTTGCACAATGGGGATGGACACATAGCCTATCTTGTCCTTTGTGTCACTACACGGTGTGCAAGTCTAAAAAAAAGATTTGTCAAAGTTTTGGCCGAATTTTGCGAATTTTGTTAATATCGGGGTTGGACGAATTTTTTCAATTCCGAAATTAAAAACCCTGCCCGCAAGTATGCTCAAACACTTGGTCTCCCTCTGACAATGTGCTTAAATGGTGGACATCGCCGATGGAAACTTCTGGGATCCCGAAGAAAGGAATTCGTTCTCTAATCGTGCTTATTGTGTGGGAACCGTGGAATGAGAGGATTGCAAGAGTATTTAGGCACAGGGAAGCTTCCACCATTTCACTTCTAAACGAGATCAATGGAGAGGTAGAAGCTTGGTTAATGGTGGTGCGAGGTGCCTTACACCTTGCACTTTTTTTTTGCGGGGAACCTTATACCTCACCTTGGTAGAGTAGTTTTTCAACCCTTCTTTTGTGCTCGAGTGGTTTCTAATCTTTCCAAATTAGCTAACCATATAACTCCTCTTCTTTTATAAATAGAAATTGGCACAGTCTCATGCCTTTCATTAAAAAAAAAAGTACTTCAAACAGCATAAAAAGGAAACCTCAATAGTTGAATAATCATTCATGCTCTCCTTAGACACAGACACAGCACGGTTGAAAGTTCTCTTATTTACTTGACTTTTACGCCAAACATTTTGGAAGCTGAATGTGACGCCTAACGAAGAACCACATGCTGGGGCCAAGCATGCTTTGTGTTGTGGACTTGTGGTAGTGGTACATGGTAGCGGCGAGGGTAGGAATGACATAATTTTAGGGTTCAAACCTACGTCATTTGCATGAACACACTGACTTGACCAGACTCTCAGCCAGAAAACTTGCTCATAAAATTTGCATTGCGACAGTTCTTAAAAACTCAGAACTGCCAATTGGGCAAATAAATACCAAGTGTAACTCCACAATATAACAGCAGCAGGAGTAACAAGTAACAAGTGAGGTTTTCGGGAGAGTTTGAGCCATCGAAGGTAGGTTAACCAAGATGATGTACCACCACCAGCTGAGATCTTGTAGCCGCAGCCTGGCCGCAACGCTCCTCCTGCTCCTTGCCGGCGCCGCTGCCGTTGCCACACCTGAAGCTCCAACGGCGGGAGCAGCCTGCTACAACGACATCGTCGCCCTGCGGAGCACCTGCTACCGCTACGTCCAGGATGAGGGTCCCATGGTGCAGCCATCGCCGCATTGCTGTGCCACCGTGAGGGGTATCGCCAACGCTACCTGCGTCTGCGACTACTTGAGCTCCCTCGACTACATAAACCTGGACAAGGTGTTCTACGTCGCCGGGCAGTGCGCCGTCGCCATCCCCTGGTTCTGCGGAGGTGAGTAGCTTGTGATTTTGGTCAAATACCGTGTAGCCGTGTAGGAACTACGCTGGCTTGCTGGTTCACAATCACAATTGCAACTCAGAGGGTCCGCATATTGGTGTCGGTTTGCTGCTGCTAATCATGCTCAGATTATCTGAGATCGGTAAGAGAAGTAGAAGTAATGATATGCTAGAATAAAACAACACTACAACTTGCTACTAGGAATATAGGATATCATGTGGAAATTTCGAGTCAATGACTGATCTCAAGATCAGGAACTGTCCAATTGGGATAAAAAAGAGTGGGGGTATTGTTGGGTCATTCAAGGCATAGGGAATTACTACGGGCTATATATAGGTGAACTAATGTAATCTTATTTTGAGCTGGCCGCAAAATTAAGGTGCTACTTCGATGTTATTCTCATTTTTTTTTGTTACAGATTAAAAGCAGGTTTGAGAAAGAACAGACTTGGTGGATCGGAGGCGTCGGCTAACGACATACGCGAGGCAGCTCCTAATAATGAATAATCAAACTGTAGTTAGGTCTTAGGAGATATTGGAGTAAGGATTGTAATTGTATTGGTGTTCACCTATGTAAACTTACTTCCATTTTCACAAGAAATTGTCTCATATACATGTCAATGTCTGAAAGTATTCCGACAAACAGCATGTTCGCTTGCTTATTTCAGCCAGAGCTTATCCGACATGGTACAGTATTTTCCTCTCACAACAAACCAGTACCAGCCGGGCTTATCAGTCCAAAAACCAATCAGCGAACATGCTGAAATAATTGAGTAAATGCGATAGACCTAACTCCAAGCCATCAAGCAGTGGCACAGCAGGCGAAACTCCAAGCCTAAGATTTTTCATAATGAGCACACATATCTGATAGTTTACATGAACAACACAAGTCAGAAGATATTTCAATTCCACAAACATTTCGCATTTGTACATCAAACATGATAGCAATCGAACCTCAATCTATACATGAAAATTTGGACATTGAAAGTCAATAGGAGATGCAATATAAGACACTTTATCAGTGAAATTTAATGATAGGAAACACAACATACATGAGAATAAATGGATTTCAATGTCTTACTCCTTTTCGCTGTGTAATTTAGGAAAAGTTTACAAATTGCAGCACAAATAAACCATAAATTCAGCTAGTTGAATTGAAAATTTAAAATAGAGAGGATTGAACTTGGACATAGGGACAACCTGATTGGGGGAATGCAATTAGGAGAAATGAGGAGTGGAACACTAACATGCTTCACTACTTGGTTGCCCCCAAACATCATGTCCAGCTTGGGCCATCACTACTAAAGGTCCAGTCACGCTTCTTGACGACTGAGAGTGACCAAAGGAGGGAGTGCAAGAGCTGTGGACTTTTGTGGTGGACGATTTTTGGATGTAAGGATTAGGAATATTTGCTTGAATTAGCCTATGACTTGATGACTCGGCTTGTTACTGGTGGACTTTTGTTACTATGCTGGACACTTTTGTTACTATGCTGGACCATGCCTCTAACCATTTTATAGGAAGGTTGATTGGGCCATAGAGAAGTAATGGGGGTATAACCACGCCTCGACCTGTGATTGATGGACTTTTGATGCTACGCTAGACAACGCCTATGACCCTAGTGTGGCCCTAGGCATTTATCGGCCCTGCCATCAAGCTTTCAGACAACTACGAAGGTGAATGTTGCATCAAGCGATAGTCCGCAGTACAAGCATTAGACAATAATACGCAAGCCATTTTCTGTTGATATTCAAGCAGCTCAGAACCTTCCACAGGAACCAATTTCTCAGAAGAAATGACTGGAACGTTCGCCTAGAGTATTTGGACTGTCGTCTGAACTGTCTGCCATTCAAATGTATTGAATATGGTATTTGTCTTATGGTTGCATGATACACAGTACAAAAGTAGAAACCTCTTTCATGCCATCTTGAGAATCTGGCACCTACGTATATCGTCGGTCATTCAGGCAAGTCTTAGTGGGAAATTTCATGTTTTATTAGTTTTCAAGACGTGATAGCCTTGCAAACTGAGAATAAATGAAATAGATTCTCTCAATACATAGCTTCATAGCTGCAGCATTTAATTCATGCATTATGTTATGATCACATACTCCCTCCGTATATCTTTTAGAGGTCGTTTTGGACAGGTTTACGTATACCAAGGTGTGTTTAATTTGGGTCTAATCTTCCATGTTTGTCCTTATTAAATAGGGTGTTGAGTAGGATCCTAATAGAAATCTCTCTCCGATGGATTGGTTAGTGTAGTCTGTGTTAATGCTGCAGTCCTAAGTTCGATTCCCTAGGCTGCATGTTTTTTCGCTTTGCTGCCTTTTTTGCATGGTTTTTAATGGCGCTGCAGCTTTTTTCTGTTTCGTGTGTTGCTGGCTGCCGTGGACGGAGGGCGCGGGTAGCTTTTCCCTTCCGCGCTGTGCTGGCTGCCGCGATTTTTTTGCTTCGCTACCTTTTTTGCATGGCGCTGTTGCTTTTTTCTTCCGTTTCGCGCGTTGCTGGCTGCCGCAGGTAGCTTTTTCCGTTTCGCGCTGTGCTTGTTGCCGCGGATGGAGGGAGCGTTCCGAGCGGGAGAGGGCGCGCTCCGTTTTTTCACCGTCGTTTTGCATGCCTATAAATACCGTAGGAACATGTCTCAACAGTGCACCTCAACCAAATCAAAATGGCGCGGCGGCGAGGCGAGCGCGCGCGGCGAGGCGAGCGGGCGCGGCGGCGAGGCGAGCGAGCGAGATGCTGAGGGCCGCAGCGCTAACGAGGGTCAAAACGGATTTGGAAACCGAGGGTCGCGGCGCGCATTAACTCGAAACGGATTTGGAAACCGATGAGTCAGGGGCAAAGCCGTCTCCTTTGGCCAGCGCGGGGACGAACGACTTGTATTGTGCAACTCGAACGAACGCCCAGAACGACCTCTAAAACATATACGGAGGGAGTATGTCATTTGAACTATGTAACCATTTGATACTGTAATAAATATTACCATATTAGACTATGGTAATATTGGTAAATAAATATGTTTTATCATACATGACCATATCTTATATTTAAAATTTCACATCAACAAATAAACATTGTAAATGAAAATTGCGCTTATATTTTTGTCCTAGCTGGAGCACGACATCGGAAGAGATGAAACAATCAGTCTCAGTGTAGATTTTATTTTCTTTCCAAGGCTTTAGAAACAACGCCGACAAGTTTCATATTCATGAAACCATGTTTCTTCCCCTCTTTTTATTAAAACTTTGCTAAGTCACCATTTTGATGAGTTATTATCCTATTTAATACCCATATAAACTCTAATGGTACGAGACTGAACTAAGGAATCGTCGGACGTATTTACTCACAGCCATGATAACCGAGAGGATAATGATGCCTAGCCTGGCCCTGTTTGGATCAGTTTCGGATTCTTAAAAACAAGCTTTTATCTCTAGTATCTAAAATCTGGATTCTAAGCAAAAACTGATGAGGTGTTTGGATCCTTCTAGTTTTTAAAATCTAACTTTATTTATTGTTCATTGGGTCACAAGAAACTAATAAAAACTAGGCATCAATGGTTTCTTGGTTTTTAAGAATCTGATAAAAACTAGCAGCAAAAACTGGCCTGTTTGGATCCCACCAAGTTTTCAAAAGCCAGATCTAAAAAACTGACAAAAACTGAAGGGATCCAAACATGGCCAGGTTACTCAGAGTGCAAGGTTTATTTTTAAGTCACAAAAAAAAAAGAGTGCAAGGGTTGGCGGCCGCTTGGTCTCGGTGCCAACAGAGGCTAGACATGCTGGCCCGCTCACATCATGTGGGAACGACGCTGACATGCCATCCGGTGCCTGCAGCCGCTGGCGTGGCTACGATCCGGTGCCTGCTGGAGTTGCAGCGGCGAGTGGTAACTGCTGCTCAACTCCCATGAATTAAGAGGGTCACACTTATGGCATTTGCAAATGCAGTGCTTAAGCAAAACACGCACCCTGAAAACAGTTCACAAAATTCGCATTGCAATGGTTCCCAGGAACCACAAAATCGCCATCTACCAAATCAACATTCAGAGGGAACCCTAAACCAGGTCTAAGCAATGCAACAGATACTATAAATACCAGCTGCCATCCAAGGTCTTGGATGCACAAAATTTATTACTTACAACAAGAATACTCCTACTAATCAATAGGGAAAGTCCCAGTCCACCAAAAGAGTACACGGAGATGTCCCAGCTGAGGAGCCCTGCTGGCCGCCTGGCCGCGACGTTTCTCCTCATCCTCCTTGCCGCCGCCACAGCATTCTCAGCTCAACTATCTCCTCATGACCCACAAGCCCCAGGCTCAGGCTGCCAGAATGACATCGACGCACTGTGGAGCAGCTGCAAGAAGTTCGTCCAGAAGGAGGGGCCCAAGCAGCCTCCGTCCGAGGAGTGCTGCAAAACCATCAAGGCCACAGATGCCGATGCGTCCTGCATCTGCGACTATCTGGGCTCCCCGGACGCCAGGAACAAACTAAGCCTGGAGAAGGTGTTCTACGTTACCAAACAGTGCGGCGTCACCATCCCTAAGGGCTGCGGTGAGCAGCTTGGTCAATGGTCTCATGTGGGAACAGATGCTGACAATGACATGCTGGCCAGTTAACAGTAGCAACCAGAGCGGGTCCCGCATGTCAACGTCAGTCACCTTCGTTTCCCACATGGCATGATCATGGGCAGATAATATTCTATCACCAATCAGACAAGTAAACAGGGGTATTTACAAGGATAGCGCAACTTGCCACTAGGGTAACATAGCAAAACAATCTACTCACCAACTGGTGTCAAGAGCAAGAATTGCTCAACTCAACTGCATAAAAAATAAATTGTTAGATTTTCAAACCTCTGGTAGTTATGGGCTATATTATACATTGATTAAGCAGTACAAATCTCGTCTGTTATCATTGCTTCTACTGGCCTAATTTTGTGTCCTTTTGCACAATAGGATCAAAGCAGGTGGCCTGAAGAACGAACTGGCCGAATCTGAATGGAGCAAGTTGGCTAACATACGCAATGCAGCTACAAATATTTAAAGCAATAAATAAAGTTGGTCAACTATTGGTTGGATGATGTTGGAGTAAAAGAACTGTATTATTATTCACATATATAAACTCTAGTTCATCACATAATATAAATCTGTACGGAAGCCGAAAAACATAGATGGCTCATGGGACTGTTGGAGAGGCTTATTTTCTTCCTACCATCCAGTTTCTGATTCAACATAAACAAAAGCAAAAAGGAACAAGTACAAATATCCATATTAAAAACCAGCATACTTACAATTTGGATTTTATTCCACAGAGAATGATTGCTCAAGTTTATTTCAGTCAACAGTTTGGTCTTCTTGCATAATATTTTCTCAAACTAGTTAAAGACTGTAATTTTGACAGCAACATGTGGGCTCTAGTATGCGTAATTGTATTGAACAAATGCTGCAAATGAGGAGACCATATTATGCCTACCAGGATACCAAATTGCTGATTTTCCTTACTGAATGAGAATGTTGTTCTAAATATAACTACTATAAGCAAAATCTGTTTCTATAATAACTTCAGACAGGGTTACAAAGGGAACAAGCGCAACCATGATGGGAACATTTTTGGGGAACAAACAGAATTTTTGAAAATTGGATAAATCCAATTCTGATGAACAAGTAGAAGATCTCTGAAATACTTCCGGAACTTTTATTTATCAATATATGTCCAATCTTGACTAGTAAAATATACTGCTAATATTTAAAACAATCACACTTAGAGATCCAGCAAACAAAATACATTCACAGATGCAGGGCAACCAGCAACCGTGTCTATATTTGGCAAACAGGGACTGCCAGCCTGGTTTTGATTACAAACAATTTTCTTGGAATTATGCAGCTACAAGCCTATAATTTCTCATTGACTTTGCTCAACACACTCACAAACATAACAAAAGTAAGATTTCTGAACAAAGTTGAATTCATGTCATAATACTATAAATTTGGAGAAATAAGAGATAGAATTAATTTACAAAACTACAACTATCCTGACCATTGTAACAAGGAACCACAACTATGGTGCCGATCATGAAACCACAGCTACTAGTGCCCTTGGTAACAAGAAACTACTACTGCTAGAAAACCGTAACAGAACAGGGGCATGGACCCTCCTGTCAGCCTAATACTGCAGTAGCAACCCCATTAGAGTTGGCACACTGTTTCATTACGATTTTTATAAAAGCTGTAGTTCCTTCGCACTGAGCGCACAAGCAGCTGTGATCTTGTGAAACAGACACCAGGAACTATAGTTACTTGATGCTATAGTCAGAACAGTTATAGTTTTGTATTAACTCTAAGAAGATATAAAAGACAGAAAAATTCATGGCCAATATGTACTGTTTCAAAGTCTCATGAATAATATAATTCAATAACCCCAACCAATTTCATAGACAAATAGATGACTTCATATGTACAGTTTGGTCTTCTTCCATAATAATTTCTCAACCTAGTTAAAGACTGAAATTTTGACAGCAACATGTGGGCTCTAGTATGCGTAATTGTATTGAACAGATGCTGCAAATGTGGAGACCATATTATGCCTACCAGGATACCACTTAATTGCTGATTTTCCTTACTGAAGGGTTACAAAGGGAACAAGCACAACCATGATGGGAACATTTTTGGGGAACAAACAGAATTTTTGAAAACTGGACAAATTCAATTCTGATGAACAAGTAGAAGATCTCTGAAATACTTCCGGAACTTTTATTTATCAATAGTTATCCAATCTTGACTAGTAAAACATACTGCTAATATTTAAAACAATCACACTTAGAGATTCAGCAAACTAAATACATTCACAGATGCAGGGCAACCAGCAGCCATGTCTATATTTGGCAAACAGGGACTGGCAGCCTAGTTTTGATTACAAACAATTTTCTAGGAATTATGCAGCTATATCCTACAATTTCTGGTTGACTTTGCTCAAAACACTGACAAACATAACAAAAATGAAATTTCTGAAGAAAGTAGAATTCATTTCACAATACTGTAAACTCGGTGGAATAAGATATAGAATTAATTTACAAAACTACAACTATCTTGACCATTGTAACAAGGAACCACAACTATGGTGCCCATCATGAAATGATGAAACCACAGCTACTAGTGCCCTTGGTAACAAGAAACTACAACTGCTAGAAAACCGTAACAGAACAGGAGCATGGACCCTCCTGTGTACCTAATACTGCAATAGCAACCCCATTAGGGCCGACACACTGTTTCATTACAGTTTTTATTAAAAGCTGTAGTTCCTTCGCACTGAGTGCACAAGTTGCTGTGATTTTGTGAAATGGACACCAGGAATTATAGTTTCTTGATGCTATAGTCAGAACAGTTGTTGTTTCGTATTAACTCTAAGATACACACAACAAAAAAATAATGGCCAATATGTTCTGTTTCAATGTCTCATGAATTTATAATTCAATAACCCCAACCAATTTCATAGACAAATAGATGACTTCATATGTACAGACTAAAATGTAACATACCTCACAAGAGCAATCACAGATGATGGAAATAATCCTACTCTAATTACACATTGCAGCAAAGAACTACTAACCCATGCCAATGATCCCGTTTCCAACATCACCTGGAGGCCCTGGACTGGAACAGCTCGAGCCTCCCTTTGGCATCTGGAAGCAACACCTCAACACGCACGTCCTGCACCATGTGAACCTGCTTTGATGCCCAAAGAAGCACGGCTAGCACACCAGCTTGTGCAAGTTCCTCGCTCTCAGGCACATACAATGCAATGTAACAGAGTAGTATGAGCGCCTCAATCTGCACCTCGTCGCCAAGGTACACAAGCTGGACAAGGTGGCGCGCACCACCTTCATCAACAATGGCCTTGCAGTGGTTCACATGTAGGTGGTTCTCAGTGCACGCAAACTTGGTGAGCGCAACAACAGCCTCCTTTATGACTGGAGGCTCACGCTCATCGAGAAGCTGCACAAGAGGGGCCACTATCCTGGTCTCACTAGCTGTGAAGGTACGGGCAAGGCAGCCAAGGGCAGTGATGCATGGGAGAAGCAATGCATCGTATTCACCCCTGCGGACAACACGAAGCAGCTGATCAACAACAGCCTTGGCTGCTGGGAAGCTGGGTTTGAATGCTGATTGCCGCAGCACGAGGCTGTGTTCAGCGACACGGGCAATCTCCATGATGGCCATTGCTGAGAAGTACTGCACATCAGTGTCCATATCGCCATCACCCTTCTCAAGCAGCACAGCAAAGCACAGTAGTGCACGTGACTCTGTAATGCTCTTGCACACACCCAAATGGTTATGAGCAAGCTTCCACAAAGCTTTTGCCGCCATAGCCTTCAAATGTGCCTTGGTTTCAGGATCCTCCGCCTCACGAGCACCACGGCCACTGGAGCCACTGGTGCCCAGCTGAGGCCTGAACGGCGGAACCAATGAGCCATTTGTGTTTGTCTTGGCTGCCATAGCCGAGTGTACCACCAACTGCATTTGGGGGTTCCTTTTTGTGTCTTGATCGCCTTCTGGTGTTCCATTGGACATCCTTGGCGGCTCATCGGCGCCACTGCTGGATATGTCCCGGTCACCGCTGTGGTACATGCTCAGCGTCTTGGCAAGCACCACTGAGTGGAGTGACTTCATGGGCTGCTGTGTTGTGGCAGCAGCGGCTGCGCTGTTCTTGGAGGTGCTGGAGCCGACGGAGTACCGGCTGTGCTCCTGGATAGTCCCGGAAGCGAGGTGTCCAACAAGGTACCGGACGGCATTGTTCTGCGCAAAAAGGTCCTGGCAGGTGGAGCTCCAGTCAGCCAGGGACGCGATGGCCTCCGCCACAGCAGCCTGCACGCGCATGGGCGGTTCCTTGAGCGCGGCGACGAAGGAGGAGCAAACCCTGGCCTGCACGAGCTTGTCGACGCTCTCGGCGTCACAGCCCAGGAGGCCCAGGGCGCGTGCGGCGGCCTCCTGGCCCTCGTCGGTGCCGTCCTTGAGCAGCTTGAGCAGCGGCGGCACGCCGTCCTCCTCGATGATGAGGTTGGCGAAGTGTTGGCTGTGGCGGGCGAGCGAGGCGAGGATGGCCGCCGAGTCAGTGCGGGCGTCGGGGGAGCCCCTGTGCAGGCGCGCGACATGGTCCCAGATGAAGAAGAGGATGGGCTGGTTCTGCGCGATGTTGGGGAGGCCCAGGAGCGAGTCGTCGTCCCCGTCGCCGGTGGCGCCAGGCGAGGAGATGCGGAGCAGCCACGCGACGTCCTCGAGCGCCGTGTCGAGCGCCGTCAGGGCCCGGGGGAACCCGGCGGCGGGGATGAGCGTGAAGAGGCTGCGCAGGCGCGGGTGGCCCCGAGCGCAGCGGGCGGCGAGGGCGGAGGCTCTAGACAGCGCCTGGGTGGCCCCGGCCAAGATGCGGGCGGCGGGGCGGTCGTAGAGCTCCGGCGCCCGCGCCGCCTGCCGCAGCAGCGCCGCCAGCTTGTCGGCGCCGGTCTTGAGCTCGGCGCACTCGAAGCGGAAGCTCCGCGCGGCAGCGCACTGCTTGGAGACCTCGTCGGCCAGCTGGATCGGCGGAGCCAGCATCTCCTTCACCCCCTCCCCCATCTCCGCTCCCCCTCCCCAATCAGAAGCGAAGAAACCGGCGCCTCGGCTTGGGTGGTCGGGGCTGCGGGTGGAATTGGATGGAAACGCGCGCGGATGGTGCGATCTGCGAGGGAGCAGGGCGAATTTGAGGGATTCCTCGTGGGGTTTTGGGGATGGTTGGTAGTGGTGGTGGGTTTTGAGGCTGCGGCTGCGGTTGCGGTTGGAGCTGGAGGAGTAGTGGTGGCTGGTGTGCTGGACCGGGCAGCGGCTGGGTCGACTGTGCGGTCAGCGCGTGGGGCCGGCGGACCGTGTCGTGCGCACGAATTTTTTATTTTTTTAAGCCTTTTTGAATTTTTTTTTTCATAAATATGTCCTTGGAGATATGATTTTAAAATTTGGATTCTTAACTCGGCACCATCGCTTACACATCTCGGCGCCCTACATTCTAGCGTCGAGCTCGGGGCCATATTGACGGTGTGGACGCTGACATGGCAGACAGCTCGGCGTCGTGGATCTTGACGCCGAGCTCGGCGCCAACAATCCTGGCGCCAAACCCTCTCTTACGTATGGGCCCTCCCTTCCTTTCTCTCTTCTTCTCTACCTAGCCGTTACCGCTACCGCACCGTCCCCGCCCGCGCCCTCGGCGACCGTTCCCGCCAGATAAAAATTGTGAATATGTAATATAGGTACTTAGTTAGTTTTAATTATAATATAGTAGTTTAATTATTTGTTATTTACTAGTTAATGTGATGACTCAGATAGTTGATTTAGTTAATGATCTGGTGGGATAGATACGTAGATAGATAGAAACATAGATATATAGGTACATAGATATAGTTAGATATGTAAATAGATAGAAACATAGATACATAGGTACATAGACATAGCTATTTTGTGAGTACACTGTATATATATACGTAGTTATTATCTTATTTACTTAGTTTGTAGTTACAAAATACTTGTTAGGTACTATCTATCGTCTAATTTGGACTAAAAGACATGTGTTTCGTTATGTTTTTGAACTAGATGGACAACCTAGTGACCATATATCATGGAGGCACCGTTGAATGCGATCACTATGGATATGTTGAGTTTGTTAACATGCAAAGCATGCTTATGCTATTTAATGATAGGTCTTCATTTAGTGAGATGGTTGTAGGGGCTCGGGAGGAGCTGCATTGCCTTAGAGATGATGACGATGGCATTACAGTTGAGGGTGTACTGCACCTAGGTTCTCCTCCCAACATTCTCAGAGCGAATGGTCCTAATTTGGTGTGCGGATTAGTGGGAAAACTATGTGAGATCGGCTATGAAGAGCCAGCTACAATGTTTGGACGTGGTTGTACGTCGGGTGTCAGTTGATCCCATTCCTCATGAGTTTTCCACACCAATGGGTCAGCAGACACACTTCGACCCTTCCGTCCTAGAACCTAATATGGATGTAGAGGTTGCACCTATGGTTCCCGATGCTCAATCTGCCCCCAATGAGGTAGTTAGAGATGCTTGTCAGACTCGTGATGTTGTGGCAGATCCTCCTCATGAGATCCCTTTGACACAGAATCATCCGAGTAAGTGTCTTATCCGCATGGTTATTGGGAGCTTATCCCCTTCCTCACATCAATTTCTTTTATTCTTTCCTTATTTCTCTACTTATGTTGTAGGAGACATTCCTGACAATGTGGATGTGCCCTCTATTGCCGCAAAGTGCACTGTGGAGATGGATTATGTGGCTCCAATAGTGTTGAAATTATGAATGATTCGGAGCCATATGAGATGGCAAGGGCTCTTGATTCTGATAATGATCATCCTGTTGGAGAGCTGACAGAGAGTAATATTGAGATGCTGAGGCGTATCTTTCCCGGCCGTCGTGATCCAAGAGTTCACGAGTTCAATGATCTTGCTCATTCCGATCAGGCGTGTGCAGAAGGACGTGATGATAAGCTCCTAGAAGCTCCTAAGGCCGGCCCTAACATGGTAATTAAGAATGGGAGGGTATTCAAGGACCTTCCTACATTGAAGAGGTGGTTATAGGCGTTTGCAGTGATACGAAAAAGACCTTACAAGGTCTTGCATTCATATCGAGAGCGTTACATAGCATTCATATTTGTGCAAGGAAGCAAAAGTTCACATAGCGGATGTGTGACAAGGAATGTCTGCATCAATAGTTGATATCTATGGAGAGAATTGTGCAAGGAAGCAAAAAGTTCACCGGAAAGCGGAAGATCACAAAAGTTGTCTAAGGGCCGTGGACATGATATATGTGGAGGATGGGTATGACCATGTCTTTTCAATACAATCAAAGCATCGACAAGCATTATGAGTACATCCCAAAACCAAATGATATCTATCCTCATTTAGCCACTATCGTTGATGAGAATATTGCAAGGCAGAACCCAACATGAAGGTTAGGACAATTAAATTGGTTCCTTTGGTATTTGCTTTGGTTGAGAAGGAGAACAATGTTGGTTCTTGAGGCGTCCTGGATACATGTGGTGGAGGTTATGTGATAATTTATGGTAAAGCTTGGAGGGCTAATTTGCACCATCGTTGCGTACTCAAGATGAGAATACTCCAGAAAGGATGGGGGACATGGAGGATGGCTACTCGTATGAGGACAAGTACTTTTAGAAAAAGTTAATACTTTTCAATACAATCAAAGCGGTGAATCCAGACAAGCATTATGAGTACATCCCAAAACCAAATGCACTGTCGTCCCTTAGTGTGTCGAGGCCTTTAGGCACTATCGTCCCGTCTTCTCCATTGGTGGTACATTCTTGATTGGCAAATACCAGGGCACACTTCTTATAGCCATATCCTATGATGCGAACAACAAATTGGTTCCTTTGGTATTTGCTTTGATCAAGGTTGAGAAGAGAAGAGAAAAACAATGACTCAAGGCAAAGGTATAAACCATAGGGATGGTTCTTGAGGCTAGTCCATTTAGGTTTGATACATGTGGTTGGGCCTCTCGTAGGGAGGTTGGATGTCATATCGATATGCATTTAGGATCTAGTGGAGTGCTAACACCCTTGAAAATATTTGTGAAAATATGCGCACATGTGCACAAGGTGTTTGCAAGGTTGAGATAGAGGGGTATGCACATTTGCACCATCGTTGGTATACTCAACACCTTGCCTAGAATCTACTCTGAAAGGATGATGTGAAGGATAACTTTGATCTGTTTTAGGAGGCTACTCGACAGCTTGAGGACAAGTACTTTTAGAAAAAGTTAGAGCAGGTCAGAACCTCATCAAATGCAGAAGGTAAACAATGGCTCATAGGTTTGATGAGAGATTTGGAGAAATGGACAAGAGCTCACGACGCCGGTGGATGGAGGGGTACGATGGGGGCTCTATTTATAGCCCCATGGCCGGCTCAAGGATAACTCTTGCACATTTTCATTGACATAGCATGGAGTTTGGCCAGTCATTCAATAAGTTTCTATTGGGGATCCAAGTGCATTGCTTGGTGATTGCCCATGAATGTAATTTCGCTCAATTCACCTTCTACAAGCATTGAGTTGCCCTCCGACTCCGATCGTGTTCATTGTGAGGGTTCTTGACCTTTCCATGCCCATGCATTGAAGTTGCAAATCTTGTGATGGAGAGACCCTATTGAGGCTCAGGAACCAAGTGAGTGAATCGCACAACGAGGACTAACTTAGAAGAACCTCGGTAAAAATCAAATGAAAGGGTGATTGGTCATCATTGTTATTCATCTTCGTGATTGATTGGTTCATTCATCTATGAGGTTAACCCTGATCTTTGACCATGCCACTAGTTGACTTATTAGTCGAGCTAGTTGTGAGAGCTTGTACAACATCCGTGTGGGCTCTTTAGTGAGGTTCGAGAGTCGAGGATGCATGTGTGAATTACCTCCTAAAATTTCAGGTGCACTTTTTGATAGGATAAACCAAGGCAACCATTTGGTTAAGTGTTGTTGTAGAAATTTTTATTAGGCTACCACTTTCTATATTAACCATTTGGTTAAAATTTTTGTAAATTAGGCTTCCCATTTTGTGGCAAAGAGATAGGGCTCCAACATCATACTATAATACCAAGAGCAAGGGCATACCTCATGAGTTGCCACGGGGACTTATTAGGTCGAGCATAGGGGCACACATGTGCACATGATTCGAGGAGCCCTCCAAAATTTCACATGCACTTGTAGTAAACAAGGCGATACTTTCTAGGACCCATTTTGAGTGGCATATGGAGCCCTCCATATGATGGGCCAAAGTACATTGTCGATCCAACCAAGCATGGATCAAGGAAGAGAACGAGGCACATGATGGTGGATCGACAAAGAACGTGGGAGAGGAACCCCATTTCTTCTTGACCCTAGCGATGACGAGTGTGTGACAAGTGTGGTAGATCACACAATTCACGCACTTGCCATTGGTAGATTAGTGAGGTGCGCCTATTGGTTGTTTTTATTATTTCATATTTGTCATATTCATTTAATTAATTATGCATGTCTTAATTTATGAATGTAATTGTGTCAATTACTTGTACATTTCTAAGTTCATGTTTCATTGTATATTGAATTTCTATTTCATTGACTTTTTTTGTAGGATGGTGCAATTCCACCTGCTCGACCCGGCGTACGAGGCGACCCACCGAGGAAGTCTCATAGCGGAGGGGCAGGTAATAATTTATACGTTTTGTTAAAATTTTTGTGAGCGTACATGTGTTCGTGAAGTAACGGGAGACTATGTTTTATTCCATGCAGGACCTTTCGCTCCTTCATCCTAGAACCCACAATGGGTTCTTAAACATGCAGTACAACAACAGGTACACTCCTTCCTGCAAAGAGCTGGCCTGGATGTCATTTCTTTTTAGGTTCGTCGTGGGTTGCCCAAGTTCAACTCAGCGGCCATAACTACGTTGGTTGATAGGTATTATCTTCAATCATTGCCTCTATTCATGGCCATTTGTTCATGCGCTTGCCTTGTTGACATGTAATCTTGCCTTGTCTAAAATGTAGGTGGCGGCCGGAGACTCAGCTTCCACTTACCTTTTGGAGAGATGATAGTCACGCTTCAGGACTATCAGAAGATGCTAGGCCTGAGGATTCACGACAACGCAGTGACTGGGCTGTGCAGGTCAGAAGGTTGGAGAGCATGAGTAGACGCCTTCCTTGGGCGTGAGGTTGGTGAGCAAGGGGCTCGCACTTTTGGAGTTCTAATCTCCTAGCTTCGACAAGAGTTCGCATAGTGCCCTGAGGAGGCAGATGAGGAGACAGTTGGGTACTACTGCAGGGCGTGGATCCTACACTTGTTTGCCTATGTTCTCTTCCCCGATGCCATGGGTCACACTGCGTCGTGGATGTGGGTCCACTGCCTCAGTGACTGGGACCAGGTGGGTCAGTACAGCTAGGGCTCTGCAGTCTTGGGTTTTCTTTATCGGTAGCTTTGCTAGGCGTGTCGTCGGACTTCATCCACAGCATCACTTGGTGGATGCGTGTATCTACTCTAGTTGTGGATGTGGGCTCGTCTACCAGTTGGCTATCCCGAGGTTCTGGCTCATCATGAGTGGTTCCTAGGTCAGCCTCCACGTCAACAGCCGACGTGGGTGTACCTTTGGGACCAGGTTAAGGTTCCGCACGCGAGGTTACAGCGGGCGTACATTGAGTTCATGAACGAGTTAGACACACTCACGGCGTCTAGTGTAAGTAAATTTTATCTCCTATGTTGGTTTGAAATGGTTTAGTATAGCATCTAACATCTTGTTTGGACATGTTGCAGGTGTCGTGGGAGCCATAAGAAGGAGAGGGGGCACTTCCTTTTTAGTTGAGCAACATGTGTGGTGCCCTCTAATCTGTTTCTATGCTATCGAGTTCCACCTGCCAGATAGAGTTGCACGCCAATTTGGAGTGACACAGCTTTGGCCAACGGCTCCGTTCTCGACTGACGTTGACTTACACAAGTAAGTGTTTTGCTATTTCAATTATCTCATGATGGTCCATTTCCATTAATACGGTGATATGTACATGGATTCAAGTAATAATGATATACATGCAGGTTGGATTATCAGAAGAACAGAAAGATTTTTGACTGGGAGAAGCACCACCAGTACTCATTGAGCAATGGGAGCTGTTGCACGACAATGTGGACGAGAACAACGAGCCGCACACGAACCGTGAGTTCAGGCGCTACCAAGCTTGGTACCAACGTGCGACATATTGCAGGCTGAGGCTATAATGGATAGAAGATGACTACGCTGACATCGAGTTCTCCGACGATGAAGACACGGCGTACGACCAATCTACTCGTGCAGGAAGGCATGACCAATCTTTGACAGAGTGGTAAGTCAATTGCCTTATTTTTCTATGTTAAGTTGCATACCAATACATTATGCATTAAATGTATCTATTTTAGTTAGTGCCACCTTCGAGCCGTAGCATCCTTATAATACATTAGATTCTTGTACAAAAGAAAACAAAACCTGTTGCTATCTATTGAGAAGTATTATTATTGAGAACTTTATTACAGGGCAATACCCTCAAATGCTCCGTTGAAGACATTGAGCGTTTTCGTCCGAGAGTCAGGGACGATGACACACGTAGCTTCCTAGACGTAAGATTCAA
This sequence comes from Miscanthus lutarioriparius, assembly GCA_904845875.1. NCBI lineage: Eukaryota > Viridiplantae > Streptophyta > Magnoliopsida > Poales > Poaceae > Miscanthus > Miscanthus lutarioriparius. Next base: position 66,115,955 of record CAJGYO010000002.1, read on the forward strand.
AATATTCTTTCAAACATATTATTAATACGTTAGATTCTTTTAGTTAACATAATTTTGTACAACAGAGACTGTCACGTCGGCTACGCTGTGCGACTGCTCATTGTGGTTGCAGGACAGCCATGACGCAAGACGTGTATGTTCCTTCCACAGGCAGAGGAGGCTTAGGTTCCTCTAGCCAAGCACCTATAGGGGACAAGAATGAGGACGAGGACGACGATGAGGACGACGTGGACCAGAGGCACGAGGAGCTTGGCCCCTCTTAGCTCTAGGATGCTCCCTTGACTCAGCCTACACAGCCTTCAGGCACTAGGCGATGCTATCCATCTGACCCTTACACTCCAGGTACCAGCGCTCTTGGTCACAAGGGTAAGGGTAAGACTAGGAGGCAGTGAGGTTTGTGGTAGATGTTAGTATGTACTATTATGGTTTTTGTAGTTACTTTCCTATAACTATTTGGGACTGTATGGATATTGTGGACTATTTGGAGTATGCAGGACATGTTATGTTGATTGTGATGTTCGATGTGGTTGTATTGTGCTCTTTGGACGATTCAATGTTTGGATTATATAATGATGTCTCTGTGTTGTAACTGTGGATGCTCCTGAAACAAGGGAAACTCTTATGAATTTTTATCGTGAATCATTAATTATATTACACTGCTAAAAAGGCACAAATATAGTACACAAATTAAATATAAATTCATTAGAATGTGTATAGTAAAATCGTATCTTACAGACGCTTTGCAGATGAATCTAGGCTTTTCAGTAACAGTGAACGAATCTAGGCTTTTCAGACAATAAAAATAGACTTTTCAGTTATAAGGACGAGGAGTACGATGACAACAGCGATTTATCACTTCACTTACATAGTACACATATAGCATCTAGGCTTTTTAATAACAGTGAACGAATCTAGGCTTTTCAGACAATGAAAATAGACTTTTCAGTTACAAGGACGAGGAGTACGATGACAGCAGCGATTTATCATTTCACTTACATAGTACACCTATAGCATCTAGGCTTTTCAGTGATTTATCATGTCAACGATAAATAGACTTTTTAGGAAATGAATCTAGGTTTTTCAATGTCCATTGGAATAGGCTCTTTAGTGAAACTAATTAGGCTTCTTGTGACCCGTTATAACACATTGAAACGATAACTAAACCTGCCTCTGCCTATATATACGCAATGTTGGATGCATTGCTACTTACTTCCCAACTAGTATTTTCTTTCGTTGCAGTACCAATGTCTGGAGGATTGTCCAGAGGGAGAGGAAAGGGGAAGGGAAGTACCATTGTGTGGGAGGGTTGTCTTGGTCCCGATTTCTTTGAGAAAGCTCTTTATGAGACGTTCTCAGTTGAGAGTAAACGTGATTTCACCAAAGAGGCACCACTGAGAGAATACGATGAACGGAAAGAAGAGTGACCAAAATGCATGCATGGTGAGGACTAGCTAGTGCAGATGTTCACCAAGAGAATAGATGGAGGTCGTCGTTTCTTCAGATGCTCGTGAGCATGGGTAATTGCTATTACTATTTGTTTCTTCAATATATTCCTCTTCTATACAACTTATATGACATACTTATTGCAGTCTTCCTTGGCTGAAGAAAACTATGGGTTCACTTGGTATGTCGATCCTCGACCTATTTATTCCGCATGCGGAGTACATCTACTACCTGCAGGACCGTATCTTCGATCTAGAAAGGTAAATCAGTAGCAGTTACAAGGACGACGAACATGATGATAACAATAATGGTGCCAATTCATAGGAGGCACTCTGTAATGATCCATATTGCACCTGCCATAACCACAAGAACAAGGGGCCTCCACCGTCACCCCAGCCACCACCAACAACAACAATGGGAGGCTACTATGGAGAAGGTGCAACACAATTTGCTATGTAGCCACACTATTAGGGCGACCCTATCTTATTCATATGGCACATCCATGTGTTTGTTGTTTGGTTTAATTACCTAAGACATGTTAGGTTTAGTCGAAGGAACTCTGTACCCTAGTTCGGTACATATTCTCACATGCCATTTTTATGTGTTTTGTGTGTTGAATTATATAATGCCCTACTTCGTTAGGTTGTGTTTGCAGCACGTGATCACATTTCACTACGTTCGCAACATTATACTGAATATTATGACCACAAATAATGAAAACAACTACATAATGAAAAGTCCAATACTATGCCACATTAAACAACACAATAATACTAGAAGTACGTGCCGACAGTAGACAACATTGTTCATAAATAAACCATAGAACTAGTAAGTTATGGAGACTACTGAGTGCAATGATGCCACTTTCCTTTCCTTAGGGCATCGGGATTCTCCTCCATCGCTTTTCGCTCGGTGTGCACGCTCAAGCTTCTTCTCCCTCTCCTCCCTGTACGTAGCACCACGCCTCCTTTCCTTCTCTTCCTTGTGCTCCTTTTTTGCAGCCTCCTCTCCGCGTCTCTTCTCCATCATCTCCTTGTCCTCTGCCTCCCACCGCAATAGTTTCTGCATCCATTCCTTGTCTTTAGGCTTGATCTCAGTGTCGATCCACTGCTCAAAATCACAGAGCGGTGGAGGGATCTGCAAAAAATGCAATTGTTTGAAAACAAAAAATCATGCAAGATGTCATATGACACAAACATCAATTCCTCACCATCTTGTTAATGCGGCGCTAACGAAGTGTAGGCTCAAACACAAAATTGGAATACATCCAATACCTCTGCTTATACGTGTCCTCTTCATCGGACTTGACTACCTTGCAAGGATCACCGCAAAAGCACATAGACACTAGAACACCACTAGGCAGAGGCAATGGGTTGAAGGCATTTTCGGTCATCCGGACATAACTATAATTCAACCAATTTCGTTTTAAGAACCGAAAGTAATTAACATTAAATCTTAAACCTAGGGTTTCCCATTTGATGCACAACAATGAACCCATAACATAACAACATGTGCTGCGTTTACCTTGGTTTGCTAGCTTTTCTACGGCTTGGCATCCTACGGTTGTATAATACAAATATTAAAAATTGCATGAAACCCTAAGTCATGATGATTCTTAGGTTGAAAAATCCGACTAATATATACCGAATCGATGCAAAAAAAGCTAGGAGGAGAGCGAGGATATCTTGCTCTCGAAGATCTATGGATTAAATCAAAGTTTCCAAGGTCTAATATGCCGATTCGTGAGGTAGGGTGAAGTGGGGAGAGAAAAAACCCAAGAGGGAAGAGAAAGAAGAGGAAGAAGGCTCGGGCAGGAAGGTCAGGGGCCGGGTTAAAACACCACCTCGGCGCCATAGATCCTGGTGCAAGCTCGGCGCCAAGATCTACGGCGCCAAGCTCGGCGCCAGGATCTACGGCGCCGAGCTGCCTGCCAAGTCACTACCATGTCTGCATCGAGCCCAAGACCTCGGCACCAGCAACGATAACGCTGGCGCCGAGCTAAGAGTCCAGATTTTGAAAATCATACTTACATGGGCATATTTGTGATTCTTTTTTTCAAAAAGGCTAAAAAATAAAAAAAATCGGGTCGTGCGCTGCCTGGCCGTGGACTAGGCCTCCTGTTCATCAAGGCTTCTGTGGAGATTCTAAGAAGGGAGAACTGGTGGCCGTGGACTAGGCCTCCTGTTCATCAAGGCTTCTGTGGAGATTCTAAGAAGGGAGAACTGGTGCGACAAGCCAAAAGGTGAGACTTCTAGGGTCCGGCCTTTTTTTTTTGAATGATCAGGGGCCGGCGTTGTGGTCTACTATGGGTCGTTCGTTGCAAAAGCATAGTATATTAGGAGGAATGAGTCCTTGTTAGCCACGGATGAATGAATGAATTGAATTTGCACTTAGGATATGTTAATAGCTAATAGCCGCTAATTTTTAGCAGTTGACTATTTTGATCCACATGCTAATAAGTGGTTGGATAACGAATTGAAGGTGTATATAAAATATTAATATCTATTAGCAACTCTAAACCTGCTAATGAAACTAATAGTTAGCAATCCTCCAGTTAATAATTAGCAGATCTATTTTAGATCCACTAGTACTATAGCTATTAATTTTTAGATATAATATATCCAAACATGCTCTTAATTAGCCCCTGCACGTCTCGAGTTCGTAGTGGTAAACATTCCCATTTGTATTTGCATTCGATAGTCATAAGGGTGAAAACATGAATGGAATAGGAAAATCATTTATTCTAAACATATTGTTTCCAAAAGTTGTCATCCCTGGCCTCCAATCCATGGAGAAGCATAATAATTATGGTTAAGTTAGAATGAACGACGAACAAAATATGATCTATTTAACCTTTAAATAATTGACATGTGATTTAGAGGTGTGCATCGTAGCACCTAAAGTAGCTCATAACGATAAGTTGATCAAGCTTTTTTTTTAAAAAAATCTTAAAGAAAGACGGCCCTCATGTCCTTAGATGGACATCTGACCAAAAGACCAACCGGACTTGACCCCTTCGGCCCATCTATAAGCCAGGTTCGAAGAAAGCTCCTCAACCCCATCCTAGGAGCAACCCATGATACCATGAAAAGCTTGAAAGCTCCTGACAAAAGTGTAACATAGGAGCATATTAAGTCCCTGAACAGAGGACGTGACAGTCCAACTAACTCTGATTGACTCTCCGAATCATCTTTTGGGCTTGGGAGCTACCAAGACTAGTTTGACGTGAGCCAAGCCAACGAAAATAAACTAGTCTTAATAAATCTATTATGACACAAACACAACTATGACACGTACATGAATATTAAAATAGCACGGCAACATTGCTAGTTACGTAACCTGACCAGATTAGCACTCAAACTTGCATGCAACCGAGATGAATTAATCTTCCGTAGCTTTTCTCTGCCTCAACAAAATATCCAATCACCGTGCTAACTATATGCTTCACGCCAATTAATTTACTGACAATCTGAATATAGCTCAATATGCATGGAACCAATTTGAGCTGTCCCATATACTTACATTCTTGCTTCTTTTGCTTGTGCAAATTATTTCCTCGAGAAATAAGCTTTGGTCTCCAAAGTTGCAATATTAGCTAGCATATCTTCCTTCAACTTGCAATCTTTTTTGCCTCAAAAAAAAAAAAAGCCAAGTTAAATAATTTTGGGAGCCCTGGGCTCATCATCTTCCTTCCCTCGAAACAAAGCCATCGTCGGGTTTGATACAAATTCATGCCCTTCATTCTCAGGATGATCCTCGGTGCCGCCACTTACATGCCTGCATTCGAAAGCATCAACCAAATTGTTCTCATCAGCCTTTTTAGCGGCACGGGAACCAAACTGGTTACCATGACTAGCGGCAAAAATATTTGGATTTTTATACAAGTCTCCCGACGCCATATTTATAGAGCCGACGTCCACAACATCGAGGCCTCCATGAAGCAAGCCAGCGGTTGCCACTGGGATGCTACTAGATGACTGATTTAGTTTAACACCAAATTCACATATCTTGTTTGCTTGATGTACACACTCTCTTGCAAACACATCATGCTTTAGAGAAACAGAGAAATAACCAGATTGGATAGTAGATTGTTCCACTGTTCCAGCCCGTCGCATATAATTTCAGAACCAATAGAGGGCGTGTTTTGACCATCTTCAAAAAGGGAACTGCTCCGGGACTCCTCCTAGAAGTGGCACGGCTCTCAAAGCAGCTCATTAAACTAATTAAACATTTTGCTATTGATTTTTTTTTTTGTGGGTCGCGCTTGGGCCCAACCCACTCCTGAGTCCAGCCCGGATGAAAGCCAAATCGTCTCTCACGTCCCTTTGTTCCGTGCCGATCCGTTACTTCACTGAACGAGACGGCGGCGGCCCTTCACGAGCAGAGGCAACCGGTGTCCGAGAGCCAACGGCGGCACCTCCTTCCCTTCCTCCCCGATCTCGTTTCATCGTGTGCTGGCAACCAGCAAGGAGGTCCGGCGGTGGTGTTGCCTTGTCGGAGGCGTTCATGGCGAAACCATCGCAGTGGCGGTCCTCGGACAGCAGCCGTACGTCGATGGACTTCCATCAGGATGAGCCGCCGGACCTCCCATCCAATAATCAAATGGCACCCCTGTCAAGGAGGGGGATGAAGGCGCTGTTGTGTGCTCCTTGACTAGCTGCCATCACATGAGAAAAATCACCGGCACAGGTTTATTGCTTTACGCCGCACGAGGAAAAGAAAAGAGTGAAATCTGAATGAACGAGATAGGAGGACAAAGGGAATGGACGTGCTGCATAGTGCTGCGGTCCGCAATCTGCTACGTACCTGCTAGCGCAGGAAGACAATCACCGGGAATGGTCCGCTCCTTGATGCCGAACGAGCGGGCGCCCACTCACCGAACAAAGGGGATGGGCTTGGTCGAGCCCGGCCCATGCGGGATCCAAAGGGAAAATAATTAAGAAAAATAACTATTTAGATAGTTTGCTTTGAGATCTGTGCCATTTTTTTTTTTGAAAAGATGAGTATCGGAGCAGTTCTCCTTCAAAAATACTAGCTGCTGTTTTAGGCTCATCACATGGATTCTTAGCAGCAGCAATTTGAGAACCTATAGGCACATCACACATTATGCCACTCTTTTTGCACAGTGCAAGGGACACGCTGTCAGACAACCGAGCGATGCTAGTAGGAGGGTCCATCCTCTCCGACTGACATACAGACCCCTACACCTTTTGTAACCCTTGCCTCCTAGCTATATAAAGCGAGGTAGGGGACCTCTATCTCTGTTATGCTCCACACACCCACACAAACGCTCTAGGCATTCTCTGACACCTCTCACCAATTAACCTCGTGTACCTTAATTCCTTCTTTATCTCACCTATTTGTAACCCCTACCATAAACATTGAGCTCTTGGTGCTTAGGAACACAATCGAACCTGCACCAGTTGAGTCTCTGAGTGCTAATAAGCCATCTAAACAAGCTGAGTGATACAAATTTATGGTCATACGAAACACTGACAATGCCCCTTTCTTGTGTGTGGATCGACGGTGAGGTCCCACACAACAACCATGCTCGCTTGTCCATGCATGTGGCGTCTAGGAATATGAGCTGCCTCACTGTCCATCCAAGCCAACTCTTTGCTGATTCATGTCATCTCATCGTCAATCTACACTTGCTTATCACTGATTCGTGGCACTTCATCGTTGATCCTCTACCATCAAACCTTGTGCCTCCTCACCATGACCATAGAGGCATGAACATTTGTAGCAGATGATTTAGGGGATGTGAATGGCGGCGTAGGGGAGTGTGGGTCGGTGTCACGTGCACAAGCTGATGGTTAATGCTCGTGATGACTTGGCTAGATGGATCAATGGAGGAGTTGTTGGCGCCTGGTCTTATGGACACAAGGGAGGAGTGGATGCGATTGACGGAGAAAACAACGTCCAAATGAGATGAGTTGGTCCATATATTTTTGAGGGAGCGATACATTGTTGATCCACCAAGAATATTGTCCGGTAGCCTCTAACCAAACACGATAATTAGGTGAGATATTTCACTTCCTCCTAAGTATACTATATATGTAAAACAATACCAATGCATGTGACCTAATCTACCAATTATTTGTTAGTTTCAATCATGATCATGACTTATGGGAGGCATAGCATAATTTAATTTGCTAAAAAGAGGCGTAAGTTTAAGCCCTTAATTAATATGATTCGTCTAGTCATTGTGTATATGTCAAAGTCAGATATGACGTGGATGACATACAAACCAACATCCGTATCAAACCATACGGATCTGCTCACAATATATATACGTCAATAAAATAAAAGTAATATGTCACAAGATTGATTGTTTATTTATTTTTGGCAAGGGAAAACCATACATTATAGGGTCACTAGATACATGCTCGTACGTTGAGGGGGGTCTTAAGTTTCTGTCCACGCCTACAGCGATGTGGCTGCAGCTTAGACAAACCTATCTAGAAAATTATAAATCTAAAATTACAAAAAAATATAAAGCACGTTTCAAATTTTTTTTATCACCTATACTATATCGTGTTGTCTTGGACTGCTGCTTCCACATATTGGAGATGTGCTTCGGGGTGATTACAAAATCACCTCCCTCTTCTCTCAGCGTCTGTCTTGCAGCCTAGATCGGCATGGCTACCTAGGGCCTTCCACGGGGACACGGTGGCAACATGGCCTCTCTCTTGACCCGTCCACACGACGCGGTTGCTTGCTCGCCCACGTGTTCGGTCGCTCGTAGCAGTGGTGCGGCAGCCCGTGCGTGCACACGGCGGCACGAGGCGGCGCGCGCAGAGCGGTGACGCACCGGAGGAGCTCTTGCCTGCGTGCTTCGTCAATCGAAGGAGCCGAGCAGCCCGCGGCATACCTCAGCGCCGCGGAACCCCTCGGCGAGGTCGTACATCAGCTCCTCCACTCAGGCATCGGAGCCAACAGGTACACAACGGACATGGCGGCGTTGTTGGCTGCATGCGCGTGCTACAGCGATTGTGGCGAAGGCGACATGGCCGCCAGCCCCACCGGCGGCACCATGGCCAGGCAGCCGTATCCCGCTTCCGCAGTGACCTGCGCGACGTTCCTGAGGCAGCCAAGGACAATCGTGGCCATCGCCCGGCCATCACGAGCTGCAGTTGCAGCATGACGGACGGCCTCAGTTCCTCCGGCCGGTGATGTCGTCGGCGCGGCGTGTGAATTCAATAAATTGATGAGGCTAGCGACATAAAGGCGAGGTGGCTCTAATTCACGTCCCAGGTTCGCACGGCACAAGTACCTCTCGGGCTTCGCTTCCGTTAGGAGGCAGCTGCGGACGGAGTCGGCGGAGGCAGAAGCCTCATCCCGACGCGGACTCCGCAGACGTGGCCTTGCGCGGAAGTTGGTTTTGGAAAACGAGAAATTGCGAGCACTCCGTTTTTTTAGGTGTGGACGGGCGGGTCGCCTGGACGGGGTTTGCCAGCGCGACGCAGACGATACCCCTCCGTATTTTTTAGGTGTAGATAGAAGAGATAAAGGTTACGCGCTTTAGCCCGGCAATAGCACGTGAAGAGCATATATACCAATTTTTCTGTAGAAGTAACGAATTAAAAATCATGGAGGTGATTAACAAGTGTCAAGTGGCATGCTTTTGCTGCTAGAGATGGAAAGGCGATGCTCCCAGCTGCTGCGCAGTGTGCCAGCGTGGAGCCACATAGTCCAAAAGGAAACGAAATTTCCTCGGTCACTCAGAATTTGAGTATGCTATTGCTGGCCGCCCCACCTCAAATAAACAATTCTATTGTTTCGCGAAACACGGTACAGAAATTTACAAATTGAGTGCGCAAGAAAAGTTCCTTCTAGGAACTACAGCCCCACGCAGATCCCTGATCTTTTTTTTTTAAGATGCAGATCCCTGACCTTGCAAAGCCAGCTAGTTCGACAAGGAACGCTTCTTACCTTTGTTTTATTATTATAAAAGAATTTTTGTGAAACATATACATTTATATACTGATATACACACATGTTATATTTATTCCTACAAATGCATGAAAACAAATATCTCATCCTTTCTAAATTATAAATCGCTTTGATTTTTTTGGTTTATTAAATTTACTATATATGTAGACATATGTTATCTCTGTCTATGAACACTTCAAAATGAACCTGTAAATCTTAAGAGATCAGCGAACGAGATAAAACCTCATTTTTTACAGACAACCATCTTCTCCATCCGTTTCATAATAGAAGTCGTTATAGGATACGTGCAGGTAAAACTTTCTCAACTTTGACTAGGTTTATAGAAATATGTGCAACATTTATATCTTCAGATAAGTTTATTATGAAAGTATATTCAACGATGTATCTAATGATACTAATTATGTACTCCCTCCGGTTCTCTAAAGCAAGTCGTTTTGAGGTTGTCTTAAGTAAAACATTTTAAACTTTGATTACAAATAATTTCTTTTGGGTTGAGTTTGAAAATATGAAAGTGATGTAAGTAGATTCATCTCGAAATGTAGTTTCATAAAAGTATATATTGACTATATTTTATAAATATTTTATAGCAAAAAGTAGCGGTCAAAGTCGTTTCTTAAAGACCGTGTCGATGTCCAAAACGACTTGCTTTAGAGAACCGGAGGGAGTATTATGAATATTAATATTCTTTTATATATAATTGGTCAAAGTTAAGAAAGATGACTTCTCGAGAAGCGAGAACGACTTCTATTTTAGGACAGAGGGAGTATCATTGAAAGAATCACGCATTGTGTCTCGAAAAAATCTGGAAAAATACAAACACCTATACCTTATGCGAAATATTGGACTTAATTAAACTTTGGTGCACAGTATCCATCATATGGAACTAACCAACCAACTAAGCTTCACTCAACTTGCTTATTCTTATTAATAGGAAATTTAATTTTACAGAATGAGTGTATTTTTCTTTTCTAGATTTTGATTTTATGAAGGAGTCTTCATATTTTTCAAGTATCTTTTGGTGAAGAGACAAAGAAATGTTACATGTACCAGAATTTTAGATGAAAATGGGAATCTTGTTTTTTAGATTAGATGAAAATCAGAATCTAAGGTAGGCAATTAAACCATCAATCCAGCATAACTATTGGAGAGAGACAAAAAAGTTAAAAATCATAAGGAACTATTCATGATAATGTCTAGATGGGGCTGTCAGCACCCATTAGTTACCACACATCCGAGCACCAAGCCACAAACATAGGTAAACTCTAGTATAAGCATCACGCTTTACACTATCGAATACTACTCTAGCTACTCATGGGAGATCAAACTAGAGCATGCAATTAAGAGTGGTGAACCTATTGAAAGGTCCTAATATGGCTAGAAGGGGGGGGTGAATAGCCTATTTAAAAATCTACAAGATCACTAGAGCAATTTAATTAGTATGACAACTAGCGAAATGCAAACTTGCTCTATTTCTACAAGGGTTGAAAGCCACCTATCCAATAATTCTAGTTACTATAATCACTAGGCACTAAGAGCTCTCAAACTTGATACACTAAAGAGCTCCACTAGATGAACTTAAACTACAAAGCAAGCTCTCAATTCTAGCTACACTAAAGAGCTTGTTACAACTAGTTTGCGGGAATGTAAATGAGTAAGGTGATTATATCGCCATGTAGAGGAGTGAACCAATCACAAGATGAATACCAATTCAATCACCAGGAGAATACCAAAGGGCAAGAGACAATCAATTTTCTTCCAAGGTTCACGTGCTTGCCGGCACGCTACATCCCCATTATGTCGACCAACAGTTGGTGGTTCGGCGGCTAAGAGGTGTTGCACGAACCTCGTCCACACAATTGGACACTGTAAGAACCTAACCACAAGTGAGGTAACTCAATGACACGAGTAATCCGCTAGAGTTACCTTTCGGCTCTCCGCCGGGGAAGGCAAAAGACCCCTCACAATCACCGGAGCTGGCCACGAACAATCACCAACTCGTGCCGAAGCTCCTCCGCTGCTCCAAGCCATCTAGGTGGCGGCAACCACCAAGAATAATGAGAACTCCGTAGCCACAACGATTCCCAAGTGCAACTAGATGCAATCACTTAAGCAAATGCACTTGGAATCACTTCAAATCTCACTATGATGATGAATCAATGATGGAGATGAGTGGGAGGGGTTTGCTCAGGCTCACAAGGATGTCAAGTATGTCAAAGTGCCAAGAGGAATGACTTAGAGCTGGCCAAACACTATTTATAGACATCTCCAAAAGAATAGAGCCGTTAGAGCCACAGAGGGGCGCCCTGTGAACTGACCGGACGTGGTCGCGCCAGCGTCCGGTCACGTGGATCATGCCATGTGTCCACGGTTCAAATCCCAGCCATCGGATCTCAACGGTCAAAACTCTAATCACTCGCGCTGTTAATGATTGACCAGACGCGCTTTTCCACCGTGCGAAGCCGAGTCCGGTCAGATCCAGTAAGGTTCTAGAGAGGTTTTTCGTTGACTAGACACGTCCAGTCAGAGGTGACCAGACACACCTGGCGTCCGGTCCTTGCAATGCTCCTCTCTGCGTGCGATGACGAGGATGACGCCAGCATATGTCACGTTCCATCTGACGTGGCCCCAGTGCGTCCGATCATGTCAACGTCGCTCGGCCTTCAATAAGTGACCGGACACGCAGGAGGCAGCGTCCGGTCGCTCCTCAGCTTCCTCGGCTAGCTACGCCACCTTGCCTATAATTGACCAGACGTGCCGGGGTGAGTCCAGTCACCCCGTGGCCAGCGTCCGATCGTGGACTTTCGCCTCCTTTTCTTTTTCTAAGTCCACAACCACTTCACCCTTGCTTCCAACTTGCTAACCACAAAGTGTAGAACTTGTGTGCTCGTGTGTTAGCATTTTTCAAAGTATTTTACAAGGGTCAAAGTTAGCACACTAGGTTCCTAAATGCCATGCATGAATCATGTCATCTAGTGGCACTTGATAAACCGTTTAGCCAAAGATTTCCCCTCTTTATTGTACGGCTATCGATCCTAAGTCACTCACACCCTCTATGGTGTATTGAGTGCAAAACCAAAACCTATTATATACCTTTGCCTTGATTATCTCGGTTTTTATTTTTCTCTTTCTTCTTTTCCAAGTTGAGCTTGATCATCTTCAACATATGTCCATCTCCATCTCTATGGACTTCATCACCATGCTCCACAATTGGATTGCACCAACCTAGTTCATATCACAACTCATGACAAAGGTTAGTGCTAGGTTTCATCAATTATCCAAAACCAAACTAGGGCTTTCAATCTCTCCCTTTTTGGTAATTGATGACAACCTATTTACAAAGATATTCAATTAAATCTTTTTGTATTCATGTTGCTTGCCCAAGCATATTACCATGTGTAAAGATTATGGACAAGTTTCATCAACCCAAATTGATAGTATTAGCTCCCCCTATATATGTGCTAAGAGTTTGGATTTAAAAGATTGCACCTATGCATGGATTAGAAATTTGGGATAGTAATAGCTACCAAATGATGCTAAGGTGTAAAGAATGGACCTTTGAAGCGTGATACCAATCGGAGTTGCCATTTGAACACCATCCTTAGCACTATTAGTAACTAGACATTCACAAAAACTAGAAAACCCTGTGAGATCAACATTATATGAACGGGTCTAGTTTTTACATGATAAGCACAAGTCTAGTTACTCTTCCTATGCATGCTAGTTTTCATTTTATGAATCATTTTCTACAATCTAGCATACACCACACAAGCATGGATATGGAATTAAAAACTTGTGCCATGCAAGCAAACATATATAAATGCACATATAAATGCAATATACAAGTTTATGAGCTTGCTCCCCCTACTTGTGTGCTTCAAATTTTAATTGATCCCCTACAATGTCATTTGATTTGTTTGTTCCCCCATCTCTTACTATCTTTGTGAATTCTCTCCCCCTCTATCAACAATTAGCACAAAAGGTGAGCTCAAATTTTAGATAGGTTGGGGTGAAACCATGTGAAGTGAGGACCATTTTCCCAATTTGGTTCAATCTAGATCACTTGCAAAAGATATTTAACTCGGTTTGATCCAAGTGCAAGCTTCTTCACACCTCCAAATGAGGGTTATCATGCACCATGTTGAGTTAAACACTTATAGCTCATTTTCTAGATCAAACACTAGGTTCACAAGCCGACAAACATGTCATATGCTACCACTAGATCATTTCAAGCATAGAAGCAATAATGGTACCATACAAGCATCAAATTCATTTGATTTTCATGAATGAGCCTAAGACATGATAGGAATGACTAGATGCACTAAACAAGTCCTTAGCAAAGGATGAATAACATGTCAATCAACTTTACCTTGCTTTGCTCGAAGGAGAGACATGTCATATATGGGGGTGCATCAACACATATCTGAGAAGTCAAGTATGTTCAATTCATTTCTTAGCTTGCAAAACCTCTTCTCATCAAGTGGCTTGGTGAAGATATCAGCAAGTTGATCATCAGTGCCCACACTCTCAATGCAAATGTCCCCTTTTTGTTGGTGATATCTAACGAAATGATGGCGGACATCTATGTGCTTTGTTCTTGAATGTTGAACTGGGTTGTTGGTGAGCTTCACGACACTTTTATTATCACATAGCAATGGCACTTGTTTGAATTTGATTCCAAAGTCACTCAGAGTTGCCTTCATCCAAAGTAATTGAGCCCAACAACTACCAGGCGAAATGTACTCCACTTCGGCGGTTGAAAATGCTACACTATTTTGCTTGTTTGATGACCAAGACACAAGTGATCTTCCCAATAGTTGACATGTGCCCGATATGCTCTTTCTCTCAACTTTGCATCCCGCATAATCGGAGTTCGAATATCTAATCAACTCAAATCTAGCTCCTTTGGGATACCATAATCCAATATTTTGTGTATGCTTCAAATACCTCAATATTCTCTTGGTTGCCTTCAAATGACTTTCTTTTGGTGAGGCTTGAAATCTAGCACACATGTATACACTAAACATCACATCCGGCCTTGATGCGGTCACATATAGTAGGTTTCCAATCATAGACTGATACATCTTTTGATCCACCATATTGCCACTAGCATCACTATCCAAGCTTCCATTTGTCCCCATTGGTGTACTAATTGCTTTAGCATCATCCATTCCAAACTTCTTGAGCATGTCTTTAATGTACTTGCCTTGACTCACAAATGTGCAATTCTTCATTTGCTTGATTTGAAGACCAAGGAAGTAACTAAGCTCTCCAATCATGGACATCTCAAACTCACTTGCCATCATCTTTCCAAACTCCTCACAAAAATCTTGATTAGTTGATCCAAATATGATATCATCAACATAGATTTGCAACACAAACAAGTCATTGCCTAGCTTCTTGGTGAAGAGAGTGGTGTCAACCTTGCCCATCCTGAATCCCTTAGAGAGTAGGAAATCCCTCAATCTCTCATACCATGCTCTTGGTGCTTGCTTCAAACCATACAAAGCCTTTCTCAACTTGTAGACATGGTTGGGCTTCTTCTCATCTTCAAAACCAGGAGGTTGCTCAACATACACAAGTTCATTGATGTACCCATTTAGAAATGCACTCTTCACATCCATTTGGTACTGTTTACACCAAAATTTGGGAAGAAGAATGTGGAAACTCGAAGCTTCCAAGATTGTGTCAATCAAGGAATCGATTGAATGAGGATCGATATCAGCTGATTCAGATGCGGCGTTGGAATCGGGTCTCTTCGAATGACGTCGGCAGATAACGACAATGAGCTACAGTTGGCATCAGGAAAACATATCAGACTCTACAAAAAGGGAAAGATTTGGGTCCAAGTTATCTTAAGTTAGGAATATTTTCTTTAAACCAAAGATTGTAATGAGTCATACTTGAGAAGGATTCATGCTTAGGTTCTGGGTATAAATATTGGACCCCGGCTATTGTAAAAAAGACATCCAATCAATCAATACAAGTTACATCTTTTTCAGCTCCGTGCCAACCCTTAGGAGTAGGAGTAGAGTAGATTCCGGCGAGTTCTTCAACAAGCAGGGCTGCATTGGTTCGACCGACCTACGACTTATCGGTAAGTACCATCATGGCTTATACTTCTGTTTGTACGGCTGCATCGGTTAAGTTTGACCTCCACTATGAACTCTAGTATAAGCTAGTTATCGACTTTTATCTAGTTCAAGTACGGCTGCATCGATCTGGTCGACCTCCACTTCTCGAATTAGATTAAGGTCAAGTAATCGGCTCTACCTAAGAGTGGCATCCTTTGGGTAGATTCATTAAGTTACCAATCTTGCTGATGTGCTTATTGTTAGTTAGTTTTCAGCAACATGAATCTGCCCGATCGAGATCGATCTAGATCAGCCTTATATCCTTTTAGTCCGTCGTTTGCTTTGTTACAACACGATGTTTCTAACTTTGAGCAGCGGGTTACATTTCATCGGCTGTTCTACTTCGATCTTGATCATGCATAGTATGCGGTCAGGGCATGTCTGATCTTGAGGAGGTTTACTAGCTAGTTGAATTTGGTCTATAGCTCACTATCACGGCTGTATCGATCCGGTCGACCCCCACTGATGGCACTATAGATCGGAGGGTGCTAGCTGGTAGGTTTGCTTTCGACCAGGCATGACCCTGGCTGTTTGCTATGCCTGCATCGGCTAAATAGCCGATCGCCCACATTTTAACGTTCATAGTGTGTTTTCATGATCCTGTTAAATATGAGTAGATCCATTTTCTTTAAGGATTGAATCTATTATCTTTATTATGGCTGCCATCGATCCGGTTGAACCCCACTATTAAAGATGGTAGGTTAGATTTGAGGAGTTGATAGGTCTGCTCATGTTGAATAGTTGATTGTTCACATGCTATGATCCTTTTTCTACCCGAATTGGCTCTTTTAGCCAATTCGTCTGCGCTTTCACAGATATAACACGCTCTCATGAACCTGTTGAAGTATGGTCGATTCTATGAACTCTTTGGATTTAATTTGTTGTTATCATCCTAGCTGCATCGATCCGGTCGAACCTCACTATTGATGGTAATGTATTAGGTCTAGACGGTTCGTGGGTCTGTTTGTATCAAACAGCCAATTGTGTGCGTGGCATATCCCTTTTTTCTTACTAAATTCATTGGCTCTACATTACATATTGATCGAATCTAATTTAGCCAGTGATGTATCTCTGACACATACATGTTAATAGCTCAGGAGAAAGAATCATTAAAATTGGGTACGTCGCAATTGTCATTATAAAATCAATCACAACCCGCGAATGTTACAGTTCTTAACAGCCGATTTTCTTCTCGTATCGGTTATTTGATCAATTTTCCCGTCTGGCTGTTAGCCCGCTGGATCACCGAGCACTCAGCAGCATTGTCGACCATGACTAACGTTGTCTAACCACACACTATGACAAGAGGTAAAATAACGATGGTTTGTGGTCGGCATCAATAGCGCATGCTCGGCAACATTAGTGAGTGGTCGGGTATCTCCGTGATCCAGTGGGCTAACACTGGCTGCTCCCGAAGCGGCACACTTAGAACTGTCTAGACAAAAACCGTCATGTTCCACCTTAAATTACTGATAAACTTTCTCTCCTTGTTAATTGTAGGTCAAATTGACTGGCACCACTCGGGAGGATTTCGCAGGGTCGACTGGTCTTGCGTTGAAGCCAAGTGGATCTTTAGCCTTGCTCCGTCAAGTAGATCCTTCTGACTTGCTGTGTGCTCAACGCATCGACATGTTTTTGCGCTGACACACATTGTGGCATGCCCGGTGGGACCCCACAATCGTCATGGCGACTTACAACAACAGTGACATCCTTATGGTGCCTTGTGAAGACTTACCTGATGAAGATAAAGATGTCATCAGTAAAACTATAGAAGAATTTTAGAACAAGTGTTTGTTGTCCTACACCAAGACACATGACAATAAAGTTGTTCAGAAATATCCACTGCCAAGAGTTCTGTTGCATGGGCAGACAGATGCAGATGAAGCTGAAGACATGTGTTTTTTTGTAGAAGTTGTAAACAAATCTGTTCATGATGCCATATTAAACCATAATATAGTCTTGTTGAACACATTCCACAACACCATGAAAGAGGTGTTTCATGGATATTTGATTGATTAGGTTGGGCCGGTTTACTATAATATTCCACATTCATCGACTCAGGGGACTAATCAAACTGGTACTAGCCATCAAGAAGCAGCACCAGCTGGTAATGATGATGACTAGGGAGTTTAGAGTTCATCTAAGCAAGTTCAAGGCGCTACTGCTAATCAGATATAGTATAATCCTAGATTGTCAGTGCAGCATGTGCAACAGCCGACGGGGTAAGATCAGAACCAGATGGTTAATCTTGGCACATCAGGCCAAATATTGTCGTCGGCTCAAAAAATAGCGTCATTAGTTCAAATGATTCATAGAGATATAGATCCTAACATCTATAACTAGAGACTTCAAGCAGCAAACCAACAAAAACCCAGTAGATAGAGATTCCACAAGGATATTATTATGGCACAAATTACAACACCCTTCACATGATTCCAAATCTGGGGTATCAAGGTACTCGAAATTTTAATCCACAGATGGGTCAGCAATTGTAGAGAAACCCAAATTCAAATGCTGATGAGTTGTTGCTTAGAGTGACCGAGATGATGAAAAATTAGTTCGGTTTAAAGCCAAAAGGGCAGACCTTCTCGTACAAACTGCCCATATCTAGAATGGTATGATTTGGTCACTCTTCCTACAAATTATAGCCTCCCAAAGTTTGCTAAGTTCACTGACTAGGACAGCACAAGCACAATAGAACATGTCAGTCGGTATCTTACATAGTTGGGCGAAGCGTCCATTGAAGAAGCCCATCAAGTTCGTTTCTTCTCCTTGTCCCTGTCAGGGCCAGCCTTTACTTGATTTTCATCACTGGCAGTTAACTTCATTGCCAATTGGGCTGACCTAGAGAAGAAATTTCATACATATTTTTACACTGGGATAGGAGAAAAGAAATTACCAATCTAACGACTATAAGGCAGAGAACTAATGAATCGGTCACCAAATTTCTTCAGAGATTCCGAGAGACCAGAAATTTGTGCTTCTCACTGAACTTAATTGATGATCAGCTAGCTGCATTGGCCATTCAAGGAATGTTGCCAACATGGATGGAGAAGCTGCTGGGACAAGAGTTTGACAATTTAGGACAATTGGCTCAACGAGTGGTAGCGCTCAATAGCCAATTCTAGAATATGCACATAGATACTTGATTCCAGAAGAGTACTGCAATTGCCAAACTTATAATCCATACTCAGTTGATGATGGCTATGACAACAATGAAGAAGAAGAGGTCGCCGCAGCTGAATGGAATTGGGGTAAGAAGACAGTAATGGTGCCAAATACTTGGGAAGAGGAGTAGAAGAAAGGTTTGATTTCGACATCACAAAATCAGACAAGCTCTTTGATTTCTTGCTCGAGAAGGGACAGATCAAGTTGCTCGATAATCATGTCATGTTGCCTCCTGATCAGTTGAAGAATAAGAAGTTCTGCAAATTTCACATTGCCACTTCTCATTCTACTAATGAGTGCAGAGTTTTTTGGCAACATATACAGAGGGCTATTCAGCAAGGAAGGCTCAAATTTGATACACCTTGAAAGATGAAAGTTGATGATAATCCTTTCCCAAGAGATTAGAACATGGTTGATGCTAGGTTGCTCAAAGGAAAGACTAAAGTCCTAACATCAACTAGATCAAGAGAAACTAGAACAGTCGATCCCAAGATGCAAATATCGGCTGATGAATATAGGGAGATTAGAAGGCATCGTGACCAACAAAAGAACTAATATGAGCAGGGAGAGACGTCAAGGGATTGGGTGACAAGACTACGTGTTACATCTTGAATTTTGTTGAATAAATGGCAGCGGCAGAAGGAAAAGGATTATCAGTGTTGGTTAGAAGAGCAAAAATACTAGCATCAACAAGAGAAAGAGGAGTATGAAAGAAAGCAAGCTGAATCACATTGGAATTGTTCTTTCTTTAGACATTGTTGGAATGAAGATTTGAAATTGCCTACCAAAAAAATTGCCCAGAGTGCAGCGAACAATATTGGGAGTTTAGGCAATCTCAAGCCAACCGCCGGTCTGTCCATGCTCGAGAAGAGTATCATCATAATAATATGGATCGGCGCTTAAAAATAGAAGTGTTCATGATCGGCTTGGAAAGCGAGTTGTTGATCAAAATTGGGTTGATTAAGAAGAAGAAAGTAATGATGAAGGATATGTTTGGCAGGAAGGGCAATGGTGTCCAGGAGGTTTGACAAGAAGCCAGAAAAGAAGGTTGCAACGCCTAAGGAACAGAGAGCTAGAATAGGCTTAGGCATCTGGTAGGCCTCAAGTGTGGTGTGCCAAACAAAAAGCCAATAGGCGGGTCAACCATCGGCTAATATTCAAATGGCTTTTCTGTTGCTATAAGAATTCAGGGCTCCTGCAGATCAAGAAATTTATTTAGATTTTGATGAATTAGAGTATGAGGAAATAGTTGCCAAGTTGACGGTGATACAACAGGCTATATTCGATAAGCCAATCAAGCATCGACACTTAAAGGCTTTATATATAAAAGGTTTTGTTGATTGGATGCCGATGAACAAGATGTTGGTGGATGGAGGTGCTTCTGTCAATCTTATGCCTTATACCACTTTTTGTAAACTTGGCAAGGGACCAGGAGATTTGATTAAGACTAACATGATGCGTAAGGATTTTGGAGGTAATGCATCCAAGACCAGGGGGGCAATGAACGTCGAATTGGCAATCGAAGTAAAACTTTGCTCACCACATTCTTCGTCATTGATGGAAAGGGTTCGTACAGTCTACTCCTTGGTCATTACTAGATTCATGCAAACTGTTATGTACCATCAACCATTCATCAATGCTTAATTCAGTGGCATGGAGACGATGTTGAGCTGGTTCATGCTGATGATTCTGTAAGTATCGCAACGGCCGATCCAGTGTATTGGGAGCTGGAGGACTTCGAGTGTTTTTCTAGCAAGCTATGGGAAGGAGGCTTCATTAAGATCAGTGATGAAAGCCAACAGCCGATCCAAGCAATCGACTCTAAGAGTTTGTTTTGATGGATAATCATGGCTTCGCGTCGGCCGGTGGATTAAGGGAGATAGACATTGGTCCTAGAGATAGGCCTAGGCCGACGTGCGTAAGTGCTAAGTCAAATCCTAAGTACGAGCCAAAGTTGATAGATTTATTAAAAAAAATTTAAAGATTGTTTTGCTTGATGAGATGCCTGGCCTAGATCGGTCAGTTGTTTAAACTTTGGTCTAAAGAGTTCTGGTGCAACCTGTCTAGAAGCGATCAATGGAAATTGTTTGAGGAATATTATCCTAGCGTTTGGACCAACACTTGATAGACGATTTGTTCAGTCATCGGCTCTAATAGCCGGTACCAGAAGGGTATCACCTCTAGTTCAAAATTAACCCAAAAGAGGGGAAAAGCCGATACAAGATGTATCGCCTATACAACAAAAACAAACACAGAAACAACCACGATGATTGCAAAGGCATTGCAGAAAGCACACTGAGATCCAATCATAGAAAGATGGAAGATTTGATTCATTGATCAGTTTTGCCCTAAATACAAATTAATCAAAGACATTGTTTATCACACCCTGAGTGGATGTGATGTCCATGATGGCCTCCACTGCATCGATGAACTCCGCGATCAAGTCCTCATGCTCCTCAGGTCCATTGTCACCCATTGGGAAGCCAATCTCCATGGTGTGGAGCTCGTGCCTGGTCTGGACTTGCACCACGGCCAGCGCCACCAATGCGCGCCATGACGGACGCCATGAAGGGCGATCTCCTAGATGTTGTAGCCATGTTCACCGCCAGTTGGAGGGACTCCAACTGCACCGTCAGGGCTAGCAATCACAAAAATAGGAGAGCTGTCAAGACAAAGACAGTGGAAATCAGAGTAAAGGTGTTCTGTAATCCATCTTACCTGCCACCATGGCATCGGACTCGGCTAGCCACGCCTGAGCAGCTGGCCTCTTCCTCGGCGGCTGTGAAGAGCGACCTGAGAGACCCCAAGGTAGATCTCAAGCTGACCGTTTTCCTGAGTTGCCTTGGAATAATGGTCCTGGGCTGCCTTCCACTCTCAGAGGAAATACCGGGCGTCGTCGCCATTGTAAGAATCGGAGGAGTCCGATGATGAGTTCAACATAGAGGATACATCATCAGAGGGCTCGCCAACCCTAGGAAGAGGAAGAGGCTATCATTCAAGATGAACTTATCAATCGCACCTCATACGATGAAGGCGCTGGCTCACCGGCATGTCCTCCTTTGGGATCTCCTCCATCGCACATTTGCCTTGGTTGTCCTCGCCGGCCATGAAGTTTGGTTGGATCTACAAGAAAAGGGAAGAAAGCCACTACAAAGTTTGCGAGGGCGAAGAAGTGCAAAGGAACATGAGTGGTTGCGAGTGTAGATGTGTTCGAGGCCGAAACCCTCGGCCGGTATTTGAAGCCACGAGGCGAGGTGGTGGACATCTCGAGATGTGCAAATGGCAACCACAATTAATAGAAGGCAAATCACCATCCCACTAATACCAAAGAGAATGTGGTGTTGGTGGTTGAGAATAGAAGATTGAGCGGTTTTTCTTAATAAAGGCCGTGTTTTTAGACTTAATCATATTAAAGTTAAAAGTCTAGAATCGACTATTTTCAAATTGGCTCTTTAGCTGAAACAAGGAATACAACAAGGCGACAAACAATATGGTTATCACTGGTGCTACACAAGATACATATTGATACACAGATTACAAGTCTAGAACATCCTAGATTGCTTTCAACACTTCTAGCCAGATAGTGTCGACTTCCATGATTTGTTGCTTGTCCTCTTTGGCTAATCCAGGGATGTTCTCAAGGCTACTACAGATGGCCCTGCCTTCTCTGACCTTGGCCAGCAGTTCTTGTTTCTTTTGCCTAATGGCATCGGGTATTTGAGCTAGATTGAACTTGTGGCGATCAATGGCAGCCCTCACACTCTCTAGTTCCTTCTCGAGTTCTGCATGTCTGGCTTCCAGTTGGGTCAGCTCTTGTTCGACCCTGAGGGAGGAGCTCTTCAAGTTATCGATTAGCTGTGTCAGCTCTTTAACCTCTTGTCTGTTGTAGTTCTTCTTGGCCAATAAAGCTTCACGATTGGACAGGTTCCTCTAAGCCTTTTTCACCTTTAGGGCTTGATCTTCAATAATAGATAAAGGTGACATGACATTGACAAGATCTGGAGATGAAATACCCTTAATGGCCAAGAAGACTCTTTGCATTGAATCTGCATCTTGGACCAAATCGGCTATGTTCCTCTCAAGTATTGGCAATATATCCCTTACCAATTTCTGGTCTCTTCTGATAAAGCTTCTTTAGAAGAGATGGGTGACGAGTTGATTTCATCTTCATCAAAATACTCTTCAAGGTTGAAAGAGTAGCTCAGAGCTGGAAGATTAAGTGCATGTATATATAAGAAAATCTTGATTAGGAAGACTGAATCAGTCTATAATAAAATAAACGGTGAAATGGATACAATACCTTTTCTATGGTGGTCTCTATCTAGGAAGGAGCAGCTGACGACGCACCAATGATATCTAGTTGAATCGGCTCTAAACTTTCAGCATTATTATCTGTAAATATCAAGGAAGATCTTTAGCTCAGATTTGGTGCAGAAAGATAAACCAAGCATATAACTTTCTTACCATCAATTGTCTGCTGGACTGGGGATTC
Source organism: Miscanthus lutarioriparius (assembly GCA_904845875.1). NCBI lineage: Eukaryota > Viridiplantae > Streptophyta > Magnoliopsida > Poales > Poaceae > Miscanthus > Miscanthus lutarioriparius. Next base: position 66,139,145 of record CAJGYO010000002.1, read on the forward strand.
AATAGTCTGGATGACAGCGCCAACATGATCACTATCAATGGGTGGACTGTCAGACTCCTGCTCTTGCATAAATGTTTCCTCAAGGAGTGTCTGACATGGCAGATGATCAAAAAGGGTGAAAGCTGAATAAAAATCAAGAATTTTAAGAGAATGCCTTGGCAGCATCAGGGGATCAAATGGAAAGACTTACATCTTCTGCTGCCTTGGAAGCATTGGTTGTTTCAACTGAAATCGACTCCTTTTGAGAATCGGCCAATAAAGGATCAGTTGATGTTGACTTGAATGCCTGGGACAGCAGTTCCGCACCTAGAGTAGGTTGAGACACAATGGTTGATAACTGTGAAGAAAGGAATAGGATTAGGTGTTGAATATCACTTTGAGATGAGGGGTAATTGTTTTACCTAGGCAGCTGATGGTCTCGTTCTGCGAAGTCTTTTCCCAGTAACAATTTTCTGGGTTGTCCGTTGGGCTATCTTACATTTTGAGGATTGATACGTTACGATTGTAGGGGCAGCTTGAGTTTTCATCAGTTTCTTCAATGTGGGTGCAGTTGATCCTATCCTTGAGACTGGACATGGTGGTTGATAATATATAGAGTGTCGCTTCCTGTCCAAGCTTGGGGGTTCGAATTCAGCATCCTAAAAAGGTCTGTTAGAACAATTGGCAGGAGAACTCAATCAAATAATTTTCTAAAAAGGATGGCAAGTTACCTCACTGTCAGAAGCAAATTCTCCATCCAAAGCTATGCATCTAGGATAGACCGGCCCACAGAAGAGATGGGAGTGCCATTCTTGCCACCAAGAGTCAAAAAGGTTGGAAGAGAAGTTGACTCTTGTCCAGCCATGCAAATAAAGAGAAGGAAGAGCTGATCCTAGTAGGAAAATTCTAGAGGCTTCCATTACTTCACTAATATCCTCCCTTGGCCTCAGTATATCCTTGAAGAATAGTTGAGGAGGCAGTTGACCAAGACCAAACTAACGAGCTACAAAAGAAGGGTTGTAGAACTCATAGGTTGGAAGGTTGCCTGGAAGGAAGGAACCTACAGATATTTTGCCACGACCATGACAAAATTCGATTGGAAGAACACATGGCTTGATGAAGGAATTGAAGATTGCAGCCGCTGTTTCATCTAAACAACCTGATTCAAATCAAAATTTGAATGGAAAGATTAGCTCATTGTTCTCATCCTCATCATAGGGTAGCCAAGTCAGGATATCTGCATGAAACCCTCTAAAACTTTTTGAAGAGATGGCCAACATTGACGGCAATTGTTATGGCCGATGCAGCTTCACCATAGCTCATGCACTGACGGGTTCTTCCTTCTTCGCCCCTATATTCCTCATCAAAGTTGGAGGAAGGAAAGCTCAGGTTCCTAAGATCAGGCCTTGCAATCTTGTGCATATACAGGTTCAGCCATAGCTGTAACAACCATCAAGGCCACTAATAGTATGCACTGGTTCATTCTTCAATAATTGGGAAGCTACCTGATGCATCAGATGGTAAGTAGCTCCTAACAGATACTTTCTAAGAGGAATATCCTTGCCCACTACCAGATGCTCTGCTATAAGTTTGTGATTGTAAGTCGGACCACAAGATGACCCATAGAAGATGAATCTCTCTAACCACATATTTAGAAAGGCCACATATTCTCTTTTGCTAATAGTTGATTCGTCTCCAATATGGTTCAGAATATAGGTTGCCCATCCTGTGTAGTCTGATATTTTGGCTAATTTCTTGGATCCAGCACTGAAGAAGTCATAAGGCTGCATCAATCCTGTTATTCTAAGGCCGGTCAACATATAAACATCAACCAAAGTGATGGTGTGGGGGATACGACCCCGGATACCCATGGCAGACCACGTGGGCTATGCCCACAGGGGCGGCCCAGCCCACAAGACGAAGCCTTGTGGGTAACAACTCTGCTCGGTGCCTCCCGCAAGACACCAGAAAGACATCCTGAAGATACTACGAGATCTGTTAGGATACGTATGATCCCAAGATTCCTGTAATATGTTATTACTTTCCGGTTATCTCTTAGATCTAACCGACTTGTAACCCTGCCCCCCAGACTATATAAGGCAGGGAGGGACCCCCTCCAGATTCACGCAATATCATACGATAGCTAATACAAACCAATAGAACACAGAAGTAGGGTATTACGTCATACTGACAGCCTGAACCTGTCTAACTCATGTGTCTCTGTTGCCTTCTTGTTCTTGATCACACGCTTCTCTGCCAATAAAACTACCTTCGTGGGATACCCCTCGGAGGACTGCCGATGATATTCTGTCGAGAGTTGGCACGCCAGGTAGGGGTCTACGTGCTGTTTCCTTATCGAACAAGATGGCTTTTTCCACAGGCTCTTCGTCCCTCTTGCAACCCAGCCAGATCTTCATGGTCGGATCCATCTCATGGATCATCAACGCTGATAGAGTCGAGAGCTCCTCAAGCCGTGTGATCAATTCTACACCAATCACCCCCCACCTATGACTCTAGATCCGATCTTAGAACCACCTCCGAGGTCACCTTCATCGATGACTCGCTGCCCGCTTCCTCGCTACCAGAGGAGGCAGATCAACAACGATGATCTGATCGCATCGATCGATCGGGTTGGTCTAAAGCTCGCCGATTGCCTCTCCATCACCGAATCGGCTCTGGACACTCTAGTTCAGCACCAACCACCCTCTGATCTAGATCTATCGGAGGCTGCTCGGAAACACTAGGGGTTATGGCCCAACCTTTTGGGTTCACCAACACCACCGCCGCTTACTAAGATGCCCTAAGGGGCAGATTCGCTGACCATGTTGGAGATGTTTGTCCTCCCGCCGACCAGATCGCCGACCAGCCTCCACCGGCCATTAACATGCTCCACATCGGCCAATGTTCTAGAGCATCCCTCCAGACCATCCTAGAGGAGAATAAAGACTCTGAGTCCTAGGGATCTATGGAGACCGTTGCCGAAATGACCACTGAACTACTTCTTCCCCCTCCATTTTGTGGTGGCGCAATCTTCAACGTCAGCGTCGACAGCCCCCCTTGGAATGGCAAAACCGAGGAGGAACACGCAGCTTGTGAGAACTAGAACGTCAACCACGCGTAGCGCCAAGCAAACGAGATTGTCCTTGCGAGGGCCGAGCAGTAGCTTGACTCGCAAGGAAGACCACTCCAACGTAACCTCGACGATGAGTTTGTCCATGTTGACGGCGACGACGTCTATAAGAACCCTAGCGCCAACTTGGCTGTGGCTACCAAGGAGCTCGCCCGGCTCCTGCAGATACCAAAGGTTTACAAGGTCGCCGCAATTCTTAAAGCGGTGCATTGCTAGGTCAATGAGATCTACTAGGATTAGAGACCTTCTTACTCCACAACCTCGATTCACCGATCAGTCACCACAAGATCCAATCGTTGCCCAAGTCGCTTCACCGACCAGCACCATGACGATAGGCAACCCCTCCAGAGCGGAGCTAGGGGCAACCACATTGAACATCACCGCCAACCCAACCAGGAGGTTGACTAGGATGTCCGAATGCACCTCAACAATCTCTGAGATGCACGATGACATATCAACAAATGCCGCTTCGGTTGCCATGAAGAAGAAGTACGCCGCCGCCAGGAGTACAAGCAAGAGTACGATAACACAGACTCAACTCTCGAGCTGCTCGCCGAGGGCAACGCTGTAGACGATGGTGCCGACAACCCTAAGGGCCCCAGCATTCACAAGGGCGCTCCAAACACTTCAGTGGCCCTGTGGTTTCAAAAGCACTATGGTCAAGCCCTATGAAGGAAGGATGAACCCAACACAGTGGCTACAGGACTTACGCCACTGCTGTCCATGCCACCGGAGGAGACACTAGTGTCATGGCAAACTATCTTCCCGTCATGCTCACACCGTCCACCATGAGCTGGTTTACAAGCCTTGCCTCGGACTCCATCGGATCCTAGGAAGAGCTAAAAAAAGTCTTCACTGACGATTACATGGCTACATGTACTCGGCCGGGCACCAAGCACGATCTGAACTGCATCAACCAGAATCCGTCCGAGCTCCTCTGTAGCTACATCCGACGCTTTTCCGAGATGAGGAATTCTATTCCCAATATCATGGAAGCCGAGGTCATCACCGCCTTCATCCGAGGACTCCACCACCACGAGCTTCGCTCCAAGTTCAACCGCAAGCCACCCATAGGTATTGGCAAGATGATCACTATTGCCAACTAGTACGCTGACGCCGAGGAAGCCGAGGTGCGCTTCAACGAGGATGTGGGCACTCATCGCCCAACACGCCACTATGATGATTGCCCCAATGATCGCCGCTACGACGACCGCAGTTACCATCGTGGCAACGGCCGTGATCGGCCTGAAGGACCCAAGTCTGGCCAAAATCACCGTCGCCGGCCAGACCACATCGTCACTGCCATCAATGAACCTTGCACCAAGCAGAATTACGATGAGCAATATAAGAAGATCCTCGACAGCCCATGCTCTCTCCACAAGAACGCCAAACATAAGATGAAGAACTGCCACGGCTTGGCTAAGGAGTTCTAGGACAAGAAGTTGGACGACGACACCAACGATGGAGCCAGAGGCCACTGACCACCTAGGGGCAATGACAATGCCTTTTAGGACCACGACAAGGTGGTCACCACCATCTTCGAGGGCCTCGCCTCCACCGAGAGCAGAAGAGAATGGAAGCTCGCCGCACGGTGGGTGCTCACCGTCACAACGGAAGACGCCACCGCTAACCCCAGCTATCGCCCATGGTCCGAGGTCCCCATCACCTTCAGCAGGGCCAACCAGTGGGTAGACATCCCCTACATAGGGCATTTCCCCCTCATCCTCGATGCAACCGTCTAGAAGGTGCTTTTTAGAAAAGTGCTCGTCGACGGTGGGAGCGCTCTGAATCTCCTATTCGCCGGAGCCCTAAAGGAGCTGGGCCTCAGGATGACAGATCTCACACCCTCAGACTCCTCCTTCTAGGGTGTGGTACCTGGTAGGGCATCCAAACCACTTGGAGAGATCACCCTACCAGTACAGTTTGGCACGGCAAGCAACTACCACGTCGAGCACATCAACTTCTATGTCGCCAACTTCAACACCACCTACCACGCCATACTTGGTCGGCTAGCTCTGGCCAAGTTCATTTCTATATCGCACTATGCATATCTTGTGCTGAAGATGCCTTCTCCTGTAGGAGTCCTAGCCCTGTGGGCCAACCTCTCCATCGCCTACACCTGCAAGATAGAGAGTCTCACCCTCGCCGAAGCCACCGACCTCTCCATCCGGATGGCCAGCGTGGTCACCAAAGCCAAGATGGTGCCCACTGACAACATGGAGATCCTAGAGCTGGAGCCTCCTCGTGCCTCCACCAAGTCTAAGGAAATAAAGGAGGTTGGCGTCGGCCTCGATGACCCCTCCAAGACCATGAAGATCGGGGCTCACCTTGACCCCAAATAGGAAAGTGCGCTCGTCTCCTTCCTATGTGCCAACACCGACGTGTTTGCCTAGAAACCTGTAGACATGCCAGGGGTACCATGGGAGAAGATCGAGCACCCCTTGAATGTCTCGCCGACCACCAAACTGATCAAGCAGAAACTCCGCCGATTCGCGCCAGACAAGAAGGAGGCTATTAGGGTAGAAATAAAACGGCTCTTAGCTGCCGGATTCATAAAAGAAGTGTATCATCCTAAGTGGTTAGCAAACCCTATTCTCGTTCGACAAAATAACAAAGAATGAAGAATGTGCGTTGATTACACTGATCTTAACAAACACTGCCCTAAAGACCCCTTCGGTCTGCCTCGGATAGATGAGGTTGTAGACTCCACCGTTGGTTGCAAACTGCTCTCCTTCCTTGATTGTTACTCCGGCTATCACTAGATATCCCTCAAGGAAGAAGACCAGATCAAGATGTCGTTCATCACGTCCTTCGGTGCATATTGCTACACCACCATGTCCTTCGGACTCAAGAACGCCGGGGTGACTTATCAAAGGGCTATCCAGATGTGCCTCGATCAATAGATTGGCCGCAACATCGAAGCTTACATCAACGATGTGGTCGTCAAGTTCAAGACTGCCGATGATCTTATCGCCGACCTCAAAGAAACATTTGCCAACCTTAAAAGGTACCGATGGAAGCTGAACCCTTCAAAGTGCATCTTTGGAGTTCCATTCGGTATACTCCTAGGCTACATTGTTAGCACACGAGGCATTGAGCCCAACCCTGACAAGGTCTCCGCCGTCACCAACATGAAACGGCTAACATGCGTCAAGGATATACAAAAGCTTACAGGCTACATGGCTGCTTTAAGCCGCTTCATATCGCGCCTCGGTGAAAAAGGGCTACCATTCTTCAAACTCCTCAAGGCCTTCGAGCGCTTTTCCTAGTCGGAGGAGGTAGACATAGCCTTCGAGTAGCTCAAGTTGTTCCTAACAAAGCCTCCGATCATGATGGCGCCATGGCCAGACGAAACTCTCCCAATCTACATCGCCGCTACTTCTCGTGTCATCAGCACAGCCATTGTGGTTGAACGCGAGGAGGCCGGGCACACCAATAAGGTGCAACGTCCAGTATATTTCATCAGCGAGGTTCTTAACACGCCCAAGACTCATTATCCTCAGGTCTAGAAGCTGCTATACGCTGTCCTAATCACATCGCGCAAGCTTCGCCACTACTTCAAGTATTACAAGATCGCCGTGGTCACCGAGTTCCCTCTAGGGGACATTCTCTACAACAAAGAGTCCAACGGCCATATCATCAAGTGGGCTATTGAGCTCAGCACTTACTCCATTGAATTCAGAAGTAGGCATACCATCAAGTCTCAGGCGCTTGTTGATTTCGTCACTGAGTGGACCGAGATCCAAGAGCCCATCGCCGCCACCTGCCCCGAGCACTAGGTGATGTACTTTGACGGCGCCCTCAACATCAATGGTGCTGGTGCGGGTATTCTGTTCATTACGCCGACCAAAGATAAGCTCCGATACGTTCTCCGGATACACTTTCTGGCCTCCAACAACACTGCCGAATACGAAGCATGTCTCCACGGACTCAGTATAGCCATCGAGCTCGGCGTCAAATGCCTCATGGTATACGGGGACTCCGCGCTAGTCATCAACCAGCTCAACAATGACTGGTCCTGCTCCAGTGAAAAGATGGATGCATATTGGGCCAAAATTAGGAAGCTTGAAGGGAAATTCTACGGTATCGAGTACCACCACGTGGTACGCGATCAAAATCAGCTCGCCGATTACCTATCCAAGTTAGGCTCCTCTCGCGCCATCCATTAAGGAAGATAAGGAAATTCAGGAAGTTCCCCCCATCGAGCAGCTGGTACTTACGGTACCTTCACCGGCCACCGATTGGAGGGAACAGTTCATCAAGTACCTCTCTAGCGCCAAAGTACCCATCGATAAGACTAAAACCGAACGCCTAATCCGTTGAAGCAAGCATTACGTGCTGGTGGATGGCAACTTGATGAGAAAAATTGCCAAGGAAGGGATACTGCAAAAATGCATCACCCAAGAAGACGGAGTGAAGCTACTTCTCAAAATTCACTCTGGTTCTTGCGGCAACCACACGACCTCGAGAACACTGGCCAGCAAAGCTTTTCGAGCTAGTTTTTACTGGCCCACGGCCATCTCCGATGCAGAAGACCTCGTCTGACGTTGTGAAGGATGCCAATTTTTCGCCAAGCAAATACACGTGTCGACATAAGAGCTGTAGACCATCCTAGCTTCCTGGCCCTTCGCATGCTGGGGACTGGATATGATTGGGCCTTTCAAGCCAGCGCCAGGTGGTTTTCGGTACGTATACATCGCCATCAACAAGTTCTCCAAGTGGATCGAGTATAAACCGCTCATCTCGGCTACTGCAAAGAAAGCAGTCGAGCTCTTCAAAGATATCATCCACAGATTCGGTCTCCCAAACAGCATCATCACCAACCTTGGAACTAAGTTTACTAGTCATCACTTTTGGGACTTCTACAAAGACCAGTGCATCTCCATCAAATATGTCTCCGTTGCCCATCCTAGAGCCAACAGCCAGGTGGAACGGGTGAATGGCATGATCCTTGATGCCCTCAAAAAGAGGCTATATTAGAAAGAAGAAAAGTCATCCAGGCAGATGGCTTAAGGAGCTACCAGCTTGTGGTCTGGGGACTGCACACTCAAGCTAGTCATAGCACCGGTGTGCCTCCATATTTTTAGTCTACAACTCAGAAGCCATACTACCAGCGAATATTTCCTTCCGAGCACCTAGGGTGGAAAATTATGATGAAGAGCAAGCCGTAGCTGTTCGGACAGAGAACGTCGACAGGGCCGAGGAAGAACGCCTAATCACCTGCGTCCGCACAGCCAAATATCTAGAAGGCTTGTGGAGGTACTACAACCACAACATCAAAGGTCATTCATTTGCTGTCGGCGACCTCATTCTCCATAGAAAACAAAAAACCAAAGGGATGCACAAGCTCTCCTCCCCATGGGAAGGGCCTTACGTCGTCAAAAAGGTTACCCGACCAAGGTCTTATCGCTTATGTGTCTTAGACGGAAATCGATGTTCCCAATTCATGGCACATCGAGCACCTCATATGTTTCTTTCCTTGAAACGCCCCTAGATATGTACTCTCCACTTTGTGATGAATAAAATTTTGGTCTCCATAATTTGGCTCCACTTTTTCACCATTACGATTTAATCTCCACTTACGGTCGCCGAGCTCTACGCTACTCCATAACGAACTCCAATATGAAGTCACCAACGTATTTCGCTGAACACGTTTCTCCAAATCACTGAACATGTTTCTCCAAATCGCCAAACACGTTTCTCCAAACCACCATCGTATTTAGCCGAACACATTTCTCCAAATTGCCAAACACGTTTTCTCCAAATCGCCAACGTATTTCTCCAAACATGTTTCTCCAAATCACCAAACATTTTTCTCCAAATCTCCAAGATATTTCACTGATCAGCGAGCAACATACGTTCTGTTCTGTTCTCTTTGGAGAAGACCCAGTCTTCGATCTCTACCTACACGTGCCATGGGCTCCGCGCTCTGCGTTATGGGTGGTCGGCTGACGGTTCCTTGGTCATGCCTATTCCTCCTACACGTGCATGGGCTCCGCGCTCGACGTTATGGACTATGGGCTAGCCAAGGCTGAGAACTCAGTAAAGAACTAACTGCTCGGATGCCATTTATACTACGTTTATCTCCAAGTTATTTTGACAACCGTTATGAGTAGCACGTGTTTTTTCACCGAAATACCGCTCTCTAGAAGACCCTAGTCTCCGATCTCTCCCATACATAAATGTTTTTTGTGCTTTCGCATATTCTAGCTCTGTGTGTTATGGGTGGTCTGGTCTCCGTGGTCCCTTGGTCACGCCTGTTCCTCCTACACATGCATGGGCTCCACGCTCGATGTTATGGACTATGGGCTAGCCGAGGCCATAGGGTTCAGTAGCAAACTAACTGCTCAGACGCTACTTATACTACATATAATTGCGTTATGGTTAAAACTATGAAGATTTTTTCACCGAAATACCAGCAAACTGCATACACATGCACCTTATAACATTTATACACATACATAAATGTTTTTTGTGCTTTCGCATGTTCTAACTACACTGTCCAGATGTTATAGATGATAATCTCCGAGTAGATCACCAACCTTCGCCATCGCCGTCTGTCTCACCAAACAGGTCGATGTCACCGGCTAGCTTTTTCGCCATGTCCACCTCATCCTCCAGCTATTGGGTCTCCGCCTCGCCCATCCCTTTGGTGAATCCGGCCCCTATCGCCTAAAGGTCAATGGATAGATAGTGGGACCGAACCACCGCAAGGGCATGAGTAATGGCGGTAACAACGGCGTTGCGGTTGAAGCTCTCCCACGCCATCTTGCACCTTTCGACTTGGCGATGTCCGGACTACTGGTGGCTCTTCAGTCTAGGTCCAGGAGCCACCTCGTGTCGACGCAGCTTGAGCCTCTAGATGTGACTCTCTATAACTATGGCATCAAACTTGTCCCTCGACGGGTCCATCCGTTTTTATCACTGCTCCTGTTCGGCACATATCCCCGCTATGCCTTGACCTCTCTCCAACATCATAGTGAGCATTCCAGCATTACAAGGTTCCATCAAGCAAGGAAACTACTTCATCTCCTGGTGAATCTTCACTGTGAAGTACTCACCGCTTAGTTCCTCATCCAGTTTAGCACGCTCAATCTCTTCCACCTCATCCTTTGCCTTCTCCTCTCTCCACCACCGTTGTTCGAGGGTCCAACCATGCCCTACAAGCGCCTTAAGGAGCTCCATTTGCTCTTACTCTACAAGCATAACCCAGATCATCACCAAAAAAAATTCTGCTCCCGAAGACCCAACTCAAAGAACCCGTCCGTACAAAAGCAAAGCACATGGTTGACTTCTCATACACTCGGGGACTTCGACGATGGGAGGATACGCCTCCACTTCGATCAGCTGCTTGATTCTGTTCTAGTTGATCCTCCGTGGAGGCACTCGCCACCTCCTCAAACTTGCACCATAGCTACTCCAAACAAGGATACTTACGACTTGGCCTACTTCTATAATTTCTTGACCCCCTTCCGTATATTCTAGGTCCCGCGCATTGGACTCGACTCCCATGTCTCGCTCTACGCCTCCCACCGGGCCCTCTGGATGTTTCTCTCTATAAAGTTCATCGCCTCTTTGAGTTTTTTGTTCTCCTCGACGAGGGGCTCCATCCTCTTTATCATTGTACCTCCACGTGTGTGTTCGCGGGAGGTCTTCAGATATCCCCAATGGAAATGCACAATGATAATGACGAGCTCGATCTCCAACATCATAGATGAGCATTCCGGGATCTCAAGATCTGCCACCTCAATTTGTTTCAACACTGCAAGCAGCTACCGGCGGTCTTCGCCTCTCCTCATCTCCCTGGTGGTGTCTTCCTCCTCGATAACCACCACCTCCTCCAGCTGACGAGCTTGTGGAGGATTCTTCCTCAGATTGGGGTCAAGGATCAACTCCTTCGATCTCTTCCACCTCATCCTCTTTACACCACTCTTTCTTGAGGCACCATCGAGGGCTCCATGGCCTCGTCGCGGGTCCAACCATGCCCGTCGCATCACCTTGAAGTCAACGCTTGGGCGGGCCATTTGCTCCACATGCAAGCGCTATGAAGCTTGCCGCCACCACGCCACCATTAACTCCACACCTTTAATCGCCGAGAACTTCACCTGCCTCCATGTCAAGCTTGTTCGAAGACCCGACCAGGTTCTCGCTCTCCTTTGCCGTCGCAGGATTGCGGCCGCTCTACTTCATGTCCATTGTCCTAGAGCCACCCGTTCGTTCATCGTCAAGTCCACCAGGCCATCCTATCTTGGTTGCTGCGGATTCTCCTCCGACCACCTTGGAACCAAGCACTTTCTTCAACTCACAGGTTTTGGGAGTGGTTGGCGTTGCCTCCACCTCAAAGATACATCTCACAGAAATGACTAAAGATCGAGATGTACAATATGGTGTTTGGGTGGAGATTGCACAGACTAATCGTCCAGAACTCTAGCAGATCCTGCAGGAAAGGATGAGTAGGGAACCCCAACCCATGCCAGAAATAATCCTCAAACACTACAGCTTCATTAGTGTTAGGCATCGGGAAGGGCTCACCGCTGGTTGGCCACCATCCGGTGGTGACGCGGTCTAGAAGAATGCCCACTGCCACCATCCTATTGAGCTCCTCCTCCCCCATCTTTGATGGCACCCATTGCTCGTCGTGGCTGGCTCCGGCGGCCGCCTTCTTCGGCTTCACAGCTCCCTTCTTTGGCGCCATTTCTCAGATCTGGTTCAAGATTGGTGGCGGATGCGTGTGTGGATGTGAATCAAGAACAACAGGAAGATGAAATGGCAAAGTGGCAAAGGTGGGAGCATGGGGCTCGATGGCGCAGTTATAAAGCACTCCCTCCACTGTTTCCCATGATTTGTGCTTCTCTGAATTCTCCGCAACTAAAGGTGGGCCGTTACCTGGGCCTTCGCACAACCTTGGCCCATTTCGATGATTTATCTCCATAATTTGTTACGACTCGTCGAATATTCGCCGACATCTCCGCCAACTGTTACGGCTCAGTAATTACTACTGTACAACCATTACTCCGATGTTTTCTCCATGATTCTGTTTTCTCCAAGTTGACTGGTGTTTCTGACCCTAGCACCAAGTGACCATGTCACCTACTGTTAGGCTCGGGGCCTAAGTGGGCACACTTCACCTCATAGTGAATGTGCTTTTCGGGGCTACGCCCGGGGACTGGTTGCCTGCTCGGCTGGTCTTCTACTTTTCTTCTACTTACTGCCAGGCTCGAGGACTAAGTGGGCACACTTCATCTTGTGATGAATGTGTTTGCTTTTTCATGGAAGACTCCACACCTCTTGAAGCTAAAGAAGACTATCTCCTTTTCTCGTGGTCGGACTCTAAGTGGGCACACTTGGTCCACTGCGAAGAAATTTTCGATTCTGAACTTGAGCTCCCAACACCCTTATGGCAAGCCGCACTAGGGTTATACTGCTCGACTATGGTTCACGCTACTCGGCGATGGTTCGTACTGCTCACAACTGCTCGGCAACTCATCACGGTGGTCGGACCATGAGTTTGACTGCTCGGCTTTGTTCACACCTGCTCGGACAAGCTCAAGATGGCGTTGCACAACGGGTACAAGGCGCTCAAGGACTAGCTATGGGGGGTATGACCCCGGATACCCATTATAGACCACATGGGCTGCGCCCCTAGTGGCGACCCAGCCCACAAGATGAAGCCTTGCGGGGCACAACTCTGCTCGGCGCCTCCCACAAGACACCAGGAAGATATCCTGAAGATACTACGAGATCTGTTAGGATACGTATGATCCCAAGATTCCTATAATCTATTATTACTTTCCGGTTATCTCTCAGATCTAACCGACTTGTAACCCTGCCCCTCGGACTATATAAGGCGGGCAAGGACCCCCTCCAAATTCACGCAATATCATACGATAGCTAATACAAACCAACAGAACACATGAGTAGGGTATTACGTCATACTGATGGCCTAAACCTGTCTAACTCGTGTGTCTCTGTTGCCTTCTTGTTCTTGATCACACGCTTCTCTGCTGATCAATCTACCTTTGTGGGATACCCCTCGGAGGACTGCTGATGATATTCTGTCGATAGATAGTCATTGGGCCGTGACAAAAAATTAAGGCACTTAGGGTGTTGGACCAAAAATAGAATGCAGAAATCAGGAGCGAATCATTCCTCTCCATCCCGAGACAATGAGAGTGTCAAGCATTGATTCAAATCATAAAGCTCTCAATCTCCAGCCTTTTTCTCGGATACCCTACGAAACTAGTCTCTCCATCCCCTAAGCATTTTGGGCCAGTTTCTGAAGGGAGTTTTTGTGTTCTAGGAGGACAAATCCACTACATATTTTTCGAAGGGGATTTGGTTGGTTTCTTGATGGATAAAATCAGATAGATCAGGGTCACCCATGGGCCTAAGAAAATAGACATTGGGGGCAACAACTGATGGAATCAAGATTTCGTTCCTCATTTTCTAAAAATCAGATAAAATAAATTTGAGAAGAAAGGGAAATGCAGGGTAGCGACCGATACTTGGAAAGCGGGAACTTGGAAGCATACCTCAAGGATGCGGTCGCTGGTCACCATTGTAGTCGAAATAGATTTGAATTTGAGGAAGATCGCTTGAGTAAAAGCTTGATGGGGCAGAAGATTTGCAAGGGTTGAGGCTTTGGCGGTGGCGACGTCGGCTATTAAGATTTGCTTGAGAAAGAAGGGGAAAGCAAATGGGCCGAGTAAGTTGGAAAAGATACTATTGGGATATTATATAAGACTTAGACCAAGAAATCAGGAGTCACGCATATATCTCGAAATAAAACGGTTGCGACATGGTAAACAGGTAAATAGGAATTTTGGAATAAAATAATTTTTATCCTAAAATTGGGGGGCATGTGTTTACACCAAAATTTGGGAAGAAGATTGCGGGAACTCGAAGCTTCCAAGATTGTGTCAATCAAGGAATCGATTGAATGAGGATCGATATCAGCTGATTCAGATGCGGCGTTGGAATCGGCTCTCTTCGAATGATGTCGATAGATAACGACAATGAGCTACGGTTGGCGTCGGGAAAAACATATCAGACTCTACAAAAAGGGAAAGATTAGGGTCCAAGTTATCTTAAGTTAGGAATATTTGCTCTATACCAAAGATTATAATGAGTCATACTTGAGTAAGATTCATGCTTACGTTTTGGGTATAAATATTGGACCTTGGCTATTGTAAAAAAGACATCCAATCAATCAATACAAGTTACTTCTTTTTTCGGCTCTGTGCCAACCCTTAGGAGTAGTAGAGTAGAGTAGATTCGAGCGAGTTCTTCAACAAGCAGGGCTGCATTAGTCCGGCCGACCTCCGGCATGTCTGTAAGTACCATCATGGCTTATACTTATGTTTGTACGGCTGCATCGGTTAAGTTCAACCTCTACTGCGAACTCTAGTATAAGCTAGTTATCGACTCTTATCTAGTTCAAGTACGGCTGCATCGACTCGGTCGACCTCCACTACTCAAATTAGATTAAGGTCAAGTTATTGGCTCTACCTAAGAGTGGCATCCTTTGGGTAGATTCATTAAGTTACCGATCTTGCTGATGTGCTTATTTTTAGTTAGTTTTCAGCAACATCAATCTGCCCGATCGAAATCGATCTAGATCAGCCTTATATCCTTTCAGTCCATCGTTTGCTTTGTTATAACACGATGTTTCTTACTTTCAGCGGCGGGTTACATTTCATCGGCTGTTCTACTTCGATCTTGATCGTGCATAGTACGTGGTCAGGGCATGTCTGATCTTGAGGAGGTTTACTAGCTAGTTGAATCTGGTCTATAGCTCACTATCATGGCTTTATCGATCCGGTCGACCCCCACTGATGGCACTCTAGATCGGAGGATGCTAGCTGGTAGGTTTGCTTTCGACCAGTCATGACGCTGGCTGTTTGCTATGCCTGCATCGGCTAAATAGCCGATCGCTCGCATTTTAACGTTCATAGTGTGTTTTCATGATCCTGTTAAATATGAGTAGATCCGTTTTCTTTAAGGATTGAATCTGTTATCTTTATTATGGCTACCATCGATCCAGTCGAACCCCACTGTTAAAGATGATAGGTTAGATTTGAGGAGTTGATAGGTCTGCTCGTGTTGAATAGTGGATTGTTCACATGCTATGATCCTTTTTCTACCTGAATCGGCTCTTTTAGCCGATTCATCTGCGCTTTCACAGATATGACACGCTCTCATGAACCTGTTGAAGTATGGTCGATTCTATGAACTCTTTGGATTTAGTTTATTGTTATCATCGTAGCTGCATCGATCCGGTCGAACCTCACTGTTGATGGTAATGGATTAGGTCTAGACGGTTCGTGGGTCTGTCTGTATCAAACAACCGATTGTGTGCGTGGCATATCTCTTTTTTCTTACTAAATTCATTGGCTCTATATTACGTATTGATCGAATCTGATTTAGCCAGTGATGTATCTTTGACACATACATGTTAATAGCTCAAGGGAAAGAGTCATTAAACTTGGGTACATCGCAATTGCCATTATAAAATCAATCACAACCCGTGAATGTTATAGTTCTTAACATCCGATTTTCTTCTCGTATCAGTTATTTGATCGATTTTCCCGTCTGGCTGTTAGCCCGCTGGATCACCGAGCACTCACCAGCATTGTCGACCATGACTAATTTTGTTCGACCACACACTATGACTAGAGGTAAAATAATGATGGTTCGTGGCCGGCATCATTAGCGCGTGCTCGGCAACATTAGTGAGTGGTTGGGTATCTCCGTGATCCAGTGGGCTAACACTAGCTGCTCCCAAAGCGACACACTTGGAACTGTCTAGGCAAAAACCAGCATGTTCCACCTTAAATTGCTGGAAAACTTTCTCTCCTTATCAATTGCAGGTCAAATTGACTGGCACGCTTTGGGAGGAATTTGCAGGGTCGACTAGTCCTGCGTTGAAGCCAAGCGGATCTCCAGCCTTGCTTCATCAAGCAGATCCTTTTGGCTTGTTGTGTGCTCAGCGCATCGACATGTTTTTGCACCGACAGGTACAACTTGATGTTATGGGCACAAGCTTAGGCTAACAGGATCCTAATTGCTTCCAATCTTGCAACCGGGGCATATGTTTCTCCAAAGTCAACACCTTCAACTTGAGTGTAATCTTGAGCCACTAATCTTGCTTTGTTCCTTACAACTATGCCATCTTGATCTTGCTTGTTCTGAAAGACCCATTTGGTTCCAATCACATTATGATCCTTAGGCCTCTCAACTAACTCCCATACTTGATTTCTTGTGAAGTTGTTTAGCTCTTCAAGCATAGCATTCACCCAATCAACATCCTTCAAAGCTTCGTCTATCTTCTTAGGTTCAATGGATGACACAAATGAGAAATGTTCACAAAATGATGCCAATCTTGATCTTGTTTGTACACCTCTTGAGATATCACCAATTATGGAGTCTAATGGATGATCTCTTGTAACATTGGTTGGTTGGAGCACTTGCACTTGATTGTTTGCATTTGGTTGATCACTTGGTTGAGATGATGAACTAAGCACTTGTTGATTTTGCACTTGAGATGATGAACTAGCCACTTGTTGATTTTGCCCAAACTCTATAAGCTTTGCTAGTAGTTGAGTAACCAAGCAAGAAACCTTCATCACATTTCTTCTCAAACTTGCCCAATCTAGTGCCTTTCTTCAATATGTAGCATTTGCAACAAAAAATCCAAAAGTATGCAATATTGGGCTTTCTATCATTCAAGAGATCATAAGGTGTCTTCTCTTGATGGTTGTTTTAAACTCATTGTGAATTCTCTTGATGAATGTTTTGAAGGTTGCAAACACATCACTCTTGTGAACAAGAAAGAACACCCATGTATATCTAGTGAAATCATCCACAATCACAAATCCATATTTGTTTCCACCAATGCTAGTGTATGTGGTTGGTCCAAATAGATCCATGTGCAACAACTCAAATGCCTTAGATGTGCTCATCATGCTCTTCTTAGGATGTGTGTTACCAACTTGCTTTCTGGCTTGACATGCACTACAAAGCTTATCCTTCTCAAATGTGACATCTTTCAAGCCTCTTGATCAACTTATTCAACTATTTCATTCCAACATGACCAAGCCTTCTATGCCATAACCAACCCATGCTAGACTTAGTGAGTAAACATGTTGACAATGGAGCTTCTCTAGCATTGAAATCAACCAAGTATAGATTCTCATATCTAAATCCTTTGAATATCAAGTTAGAGCCATCTACACTTATGATCTCTACATCATCCACACCAAATATGCATTTGAAACCAAGATCACATAATTGAGCTACCGACAAAAGGTTGAAGTTCAAGCTCTCTACTAGTAGCACATTGGAAATGCTCAAGTCATTGGATATTGCAATCTTACCAAGACTCTTGACCTTGCCTTTGCCATTGTCACCAAATGTGATACTATCAATCCCATTTCTCTCATTCTCATTGATTGAATTGAACATTCTTGAATCACCGGTCATGTGTTGTGTGCACCCACTATCAAGCACCCAATGCCTTCCTCTGGCTTTTTTATTGACCTACAAAATAAGATCAATTCTTTTTAGGTACCCAAACTTGCTTGGGTACTTGAAGGTTAGTTACCAAGGTCTTTGGTACCCAAATGGCCTTCTTCTTTGGGCCCACAATTGGTGTACCAATGAACTTAGCCTTCACACCATTGGCACCCTTAACAAGCACTTAACGAGAATCAAATCTAATTGAGGATACATTAGGTTGCCTGTTCTTGTTAGTCTTGCAATATTGCTCTATATGCCCAACTTGCTTGCATCTATTGCAAAACCGACCAGTGCCCTTCATAAAGCTAGCTTTGGGAGTGACAAAGGTTGCCTTGCCTTTCTTAGGCGTATAGCCTAATCCCTCTTTGTTGAGAGAGAACCTTTGTCTACCCAAGCACTTTAGCAAGCGGACATCTCCACCATATGCATTGCCTAAGGCACGAGTCATTCACCTCCTTCTTGAGGGTCTCATTTTCCACTATTAGTGAGGCATCACAAGTGAAACCATCACTCAAAGGTGAAGTAGAAGTGGTAGTGCTACAAGAAGGATTAGTGGGAGCAACAACAATGGGCTTATAAAAATATGCATCAATAATATCACATGTTAGTCCCACATCACAAGACACAATTACTTGCTCCTTCTTGGCTTCCTCCTTCTTGGCTTGCTTGATGAGAGAGGAGTGAGCCTTTTCAAGCTTAGAGTGAGCTTTGCCAAGCTTCTCATGGGCTTCCATTAGCCTCTCATGAGTGGCATTGAGCTCATCAAAGGATTGCTCAAGAAATTTGACTTTCGTGCGCAATTCTTTGCACTCCTTTCTCTTCATCTCAAAGCAAGTTTGCACTTGCTCACACATGTCCAAGAGCTCCTCCTTGGTGTACTCCTCATCATCATCATCACTCCTACATGCATCACTTTCACATTCATCATCATCACTCACATCATATTTTACCTTGATAGGTTTTGCCATGAGGCATGTCGATGGAGTGTCGAAGATGGAAGGCTTGTTGTTGATGGTGATGCTTGCTAGTGCTTTCTTGATAGATTTCTTGTCATCATCACTAGAGCCATCACTATCTGATGATCCATCACTATCCTAAGTGACCACATAGCCTCCACCATTCTTCTTCTTTTGGAAGGTCATCTACTTCTCCTTCTCTTTCTTCTCCTTCATTTCCTTCTTGTCCTTCTTGTGCTTCTTCTTCTCATCCTCATCATTGTCACTATTGTAGGGACAATCCACTACAACATGATCGAGGCTCTTGCAATAGTAGCATCTTCTCACATATTCTTTGCTCTTGGTATGATCTCTTCTCTTTCTTTCACCCTAGCCCTTCTTCTTCATAAATTTTCCCATCTTACGCACAAAGAGAGCCATAGCTTCATCATCAATGTCACTAAGATCTTCATCATCACTTGATTCTTTCTTGGACTTGCCCTTGTTCTTGGATGATGAGATAGCCTTGAATGCCACACTCTTCTTCTTCTTCTTGTCTTCTTCCGTCACAAGCTCTTCACCATCACTATTGTTTTGGTCCTCGGTCATCACATCACCAAGCACCTCATTTGGAGTGACATCCTTCAATCCACCTCTAAAGATGATAGATCTCAATGTCTTGAATCTCTTTGGCAAGCACATCAAGAACTTGTAAGAGAAGTCCTCATCCTTCACCTTCTCACCCAAAGTCTTGAGATCATTGATGATGACTTGTAGCCTATAGAACATCTCCGAAATGGACTCATCATCCTTCATCTCAAAGTTTGATAGCTTGTCTTTGAGCATGTAGAGCTTGGCACTTTTTACCATTGAAGTACCCTCATATGTTTCTTCTAGTCTCACCCAAACTTCACTTGCCTTCTCAAGATCTTTGATTTGCTCAAACACCTTTGAATCAATGCCATTGTATATTGTGTTGAGTGCCATGGTATTGCATTGCTTGTTGATCTTGTCATTGTTGGTGAGATTGGTAGGGTCAAGAATCATAAACTCATTCGCTATCACATCCCACACCTTGTCATTGATTGAACCAAGGTACATCTTCATCTTTCTCTTCCAATAGTCAAATGATGTGCCATCAAAGAATGGTGGTTTACCCCCAACATGGTTGAACACAATTTGAGCCATCTTTTGACACCGAAGGTTGTTAAGCGTTGATTAAATGGTGACCATGGCTCCGATACCACTTGAATGGTCCTAATATGGCTAGAGGGGGGTGAATAGCCTATTTAAAAATCTATAAGATCACTAGAGCAATTTGATTAGTATGACAACTAGCAAAATGCAAACTTGCTCTAGCTCTACAAGGGTTGCAAGCCACCTATCCAACAATTCTAGTTACTATAATCACTAGGCACACAAGAGGCTATGTTGCTACTCACTAAGAGCTCTCAAACTTGCTACACTAAAGAGCTCCACTAGATGAACTTAAACTACAAAGCAAGCTCTCAATTCTAGCTACACTAAAGAGCTTACCACAACTAGTTTACGGAATGTAAATGAGTGAGTACGGTGATTATACCACCGCATAGAGGAGTGAATCAATTACAAGATGAATACCAATTCAATCACCGGGAGAATACCAAAGGGCAAGAGACAATCAATTTTCTCCCGAGGTTCACATGCTTGCCGGCACGCTACGTCCCCGTTGTGTCGACCAACACTTGGTGGTTTGGCGGCTAAGAGGTGTTGCATGAACCTCATCCACACAATTAAACACCGTAAGAACCTACCCACAAGTGAAGTAACCCAATGACACGGGCAATCTACTAGAATTACCTTTCGGCTCTTCGCCGAGGAGGCACAAGACCCCTCACAATCACTGGAGCTGGCCATGAACAATCACTAACTCATGCCAAAGCTCCTCTGCTGCTCCAAGCCGCCTAGGTGGTGGCAACCACCAAGAGTAACAAGAACTCTGCAGCCACAACGATCCTCAAGTGCCACTAGATGCAATTACTCAAGCAAATGCAGTTGGAATCACTCCCAATCTCACTATGTTGATGAATTAATGATGGAGATGAGTGGGAGGTGTTTGCTTAGGCTCACAATGATGTCAAGTATGTTAAAGTGCCAAGAGAAATGCCTTAGAGCTGGACAAACACTATTTATAGACGTCCCAAAAAGAATAGAGCCGTTAGAGCCATAGAGGGGCACCCTGTGCACTAATCGGACGCGCCGGTCGGGTTGACCGGACACGCCCGCGCCAGCGTCCGGTCGCGTGGATCACGCCATGTGTCCATGATTCAAATCCTAGCCATCGGATCTCAACAGTCAAAACTCTAATCACTCGCGCTATTAATGATTGACCGGACGCGCTCTTCCACCACGCGAAGCCGAGTCCGGTCAGATCTAGTAAGGTTCTAGAGTGGTTTTTCATTGACCGGACGCGTCCGGTCAGAGGTGACCTGGCGAGCCCGGTGTCTGATCCTTGCACTGCTCCTCTCTGCGTGTGATGACGAGGATGACACTAGCATATGTCATGTTCCATCTGACGTGGCCCCGGTGCGTCCGATCGCGTCAACGCGCTCGCCTTCAACAAGTGACCGGACACGTAGGAGGCAACGTCTGGTCACTCCTCGGCTTCCTCGGCCAGCTACGCCACCTCAACTATAATTGACCAGATGCGCCAGGGTGAGTCCGGTCACCCCGCGGCTAGCGTCTGGTCATGGACTTTCGCCTCCTTTTATTTTTCTAAGTCCACAACCACTTTGCCCTTGCTTCCAACTTGCTAACCACAAAGTGTAGAACTTGTGTGCTCGTGTGTTAGCATTTTTCAAAACATTTTACAAGGGTCAAAGTTAGCACACGAGGTTCCTAATTGCCATGCATGAATCATGTCACCTAGTGGCACTTGATAAACCGTTTAGCCAAAGATTTCCCCTCTTTATAGTACGGCTATCGATCCTAAGTCACTCACACCCTCTATGGTGTCTTGAATGGAAAACGAAAACCTATTATATACCTTTGCCTTGATCATCTCGGTTTTTGTTTTTCTCTTTCTTCTTTTCCAAGTTGAGCTTGATCATCTTCAACATATGTCCATCTCCATCTCTATGGACTACAACACCATGCTAAACACTTGGATTGCACCAACCTAGCTCATATCACAACTCATGACAAAGGTTAGTGCTAGGTTTCATCAATTATCCAAAACCAAACTAGGGCTTTAACCCATGCAAAGGTGTAGACACACTACTCAAACTATACTAAAGGTATACAAATAAGTCTAAGATAGCACATTTTATTCCTTGTCGCTCTACATATTCAACATGTTACTTAGCTCCAATCTACATGCAAGAGACCATGAGGCTACATGGTGTGCCCAAAACCATTGTTTTTGATAGAGATGCTAAATCTTATTCCATGTTCTTGAGAGGTTGTAGATTGCCTTGGGTACAGATTTGATAATTAGCACGGCTTTTCACCCTCAAACAGTTTGGTCACTCTGAACGTATAATTCAAACATTGGAGGATATGCCAAGGTCATGTGTTTTGTCATGGAAAGGCAGTTGGAGGACCATATATGTCTCTTCTGAAGTTTGCTTACAATAATAGGTACCATGCTAGCATAGGGCATGCACCTTTTGAAGCCCTTTATGGAAGGAAGTGCAGTCGTCCACTTTGTTGCTGGGATACAGTGGTTGAGAATGTCGTGCTAGAACTAGATCGGGTGTTCAAAGGATGATCGATCGTATGGCTGAAATTCAGCAATGAATGCTAGCTGCACAGAGCATGCATATAAGCTATTTTGATATTAGGATACAAGATCTAGAGTTTCAGGTTGGGGACGATGTTCTTCTAAAGGTATCCCTAATAAAGGTGTTGTGAGATTTGGTATTAATGGAAAGCTTAGCCCAAGGTATATTGGTCCTTTCCCAGTAGTGACACAAGTTGGAAAATTTGCTTATAGGTTGGACCTACCTAACTCTATGAATGGTATGCATAATGTGCTCCATGGTTTCATGCTAAGAAAGTATTTGCGAGATCTAGAAAACCACTTTACTTTGGAGCATAAAACTATTTAGCAATACTTGATCTTTAAGGTCTGTCTTGTGAGAATTCTGGGGGGATTTGATAGTGTCATTATGGAGGAGTCTCAAGTATGTGAAGGTTCTTCGGACAAATCAGACAGAACATGAAGTGACTTGGGAGCTCGAGTCATGAATGAGGGAGGAGTACCTAGAGTTGTAAACATTAGGTGAGTACCTTAATTTCTTATTTAATTTTAGTAATGTAAGTTTCTTTTCATGAGTAGGTAATAATAAATATTTGAGGATGAATTCTATTGAAGGAGGGGAGAATGTAATACCTAAAATTTTATAAAATTAATGTGTTGACCGGATGAACCAATGAGGAGAGAAATTTTGACTTTTTGAATCATAAGTTGTGTGGATGATCAGAGACTGTGGTTGCCTAGAGCTAAGGATTGCAAGTAAGTGCAAAAATGTAAATGAGTTACAGAATGCAAACTCTTGTGATGGTGATTTTTCCTTGTGTATCGAGAAGCTCATGCTTCCCACAAGTCCTCATTGGAGCCCGTCTCAAGGGTGCCCTCACAAGGGCCAAGCTCTTGGTTGGATAACTCCATGGATAGTCCAAGGGCCTTCTCCATGCGCAAGTGGATCTTAGTGTGGCCCCTCCTGGACCACTCCCCAATGTGTTCGCTATTGAGCTTCTGGCCAAAATGTTGCGGGCCTCATTCCCTCCAATACACCATTGTTGGCCACACCACAAACACAGTTAGTGTGATCTCACAAGATTACAAGCCCCTCTGGGTAGAACAATGGTGCACGCAATCAAGCACCGTGCATCAAGAGTTATGCAAACCTCACCAATCACTATACCATTGGAAATATATGTATGTCTAGTTTCTAACACAACAAATGATGTATCTTTTAGACTTCCAAGCTAGGAGTTATGGCCATTTTTGTTAAGGCTGCATAGATTGTTTGTGGCTACGCAAGAATGGAAGAAGACTCCTCAAATGCTCCACTAAGATAACCTTCAATATACTTTCATTTATATTTATATTCACACCCAAATATGAGGGATGTTTTTAGTATAAATAAACCATATAATCCATCATTTGAAACAGAGTTGAGATTTGATATTTGTGATAATTGAAATTGGCTCTTCTTTTAGAAACCCATAGAGTAACCTTCGGTGCTCTCGTCGAGTGATCTCCGAGTTATCCAAGTTTAGAAGCCCACAGAGTAACCTCCGGTGCTAGTTGATCTTATTGAGTGATCTCCGAGTGATTCTAGTTTTATCCAGCTCACCCACTAGGCCACTACCTCAGCCACACTTCTAAGAGTTGATTCTTATCAAAGGCAAAAAATCCATTAATTCATTACTTTGTGGTATTTTTTTCCTTTTATGAGTTGCTTATGTTTATCTTTGTGGTGGTTTGTTAGCATACTGTTGACGTTGGAGGGTGTCCAAATGACACACCAGCAGGGGCTAGCACACCCAGGAGGTTGCAAACAACATAGATAGCAACAAGGGAATGCAGCGTGATAGACTTCCGAACTTATCCTAGGAAGACCAGTTATGTCGATGTTGAGCCTGTTCTTGGCTTGATAGACTTCCGAACTTATCCTAGGAAGACCAGTCGGGAAGCAACACGTGGAGGGTGTCCTAGGATCAGTATGGCCACTTAGAACGCCGCCAAATCTCTAATGGCCAATTTACTAGTGGCACCACAATTGATCACTAATGAGTACAACCATTTGTGGGGAACAAAAAAATGATCACTAGAGTATTTGTGAGGGGAGTATTTGTGGTGACTAGTGGTGATTTAAAAAGTCACCACAAAGGTTAGTTTGTGGTGAAAAAACATGCTTTTTGTGACGAAAATTGTCGCCACAAAAACCCTTTGCCCTTGTGGTGAGGATGGGTTGGAAAGGGGGTAAAGGGTGCTGTAGATTGATTTTTGATGATTGGATAGTTAGGAACTCAATCGGTCATGATCGTCTCATATATATAGAGGGGGTGGTCTTATCCCAGTACAAAACAAATCCAATATGTGTTCTCCAAGTTTTCCACGTCAAAAACATGTCAAAACCCATTTGGAAATGAATCAGTTCGGAACTTCCAAGGGGAGTCGGCTTAGCCGATTGTGGAGTCAACAAAGCCGCCTTTCACGAGGTCCAGGACAGGCATCCTCAGCCAGCTTAGCCGACTGGGGGTCAGCTAAGTTGACCATGGGGCAAGAGCCGCCCAAGTCGGCTGGCCCAGTCGGCTAAGCCGACTCGAGTTGGCTCGCCATTTTCTGCATGATTTTTTCAATGTTGTGTCGCACCACTAGGCCAAGGTAATTTAGATTTTCTTGAGTGTTATTACAAACTGCCAAGGTAATTCACATTTCCTTGGGTGTAACTAGAAACCGCCAAGGAAGTGCTAGTATCCTTGGGTGCAAGCCCTCAAGTAAATCATTGTAGCCGCCAAGGAAAAAAATTCATTTTATAGTCATATTCCTCTTAACAACCAATATATTGAACTCATTGCATTCTTGTTAGTTAGACATTGCATTTTATAGACACAAATCCTCCATTGACATGTTTGTGGAATGAAATACATTTTTTTCTTAGTACATTAATCCCACAAAAGTTATAATTTTGTGTTGTCATGCATTAGATAATGCATACTGACACTTAGCTTGAGATGCCTAGTTAGTTTTAAAGCTACTAACATGCAACATACTAATATCATATGCAGGCAAAGTTTATATCAAAGTTATAGAGCCCAAAGAGATATACAACTTAGTAGTTGATGACTTTTTATTTGAAATCATTTGGAGTCCACAAACTATGTTTTAAGTTCTCAGAGTTTTGAACTTCAAATTTTCTGAATCTTTCAAATGTCCTCAGATGGAGATACAACCTAAACCAAAGTTGTAGTACCCGACGACATATAAAACTTTTCAGTTCAAACTTTTTTGATTTGAAATTATTTAGGCTCCCTAATATTCATTACAAGATCCACTGAAGTGAAAACAAAAAGAAAGAAACATTCACTTAGTCACAAGAGACATCGTGGTGTAGTGGTAAGTGAGTTCCATTCGAAATCTCAGGTCACGAGTTGGATTCCCAGCTATAACAAACATGTGATTATTTCTCTTTTTTCCTATGTATATCCATGAGGGCCTCAAGGTATATATATACCTTGGGTGTCATTGGCACTCAAGAAAACATTCATCCTTGAGGAGTGTTACATTCCTTGCATTGGCTGTCATCGGCACTCAAGGAAACATATATGCTACATTTCCTTAGGTGTCATCGGCACTCAAGGAAACATATATCCTTAGGTGTTGTTGCATTTCCTTGACATTGGTGAAAATCTGACCACTTATTTGTTTTCATGGTGGCTCAACCCTCAAGGAATTGATTTGTAGCGGCCGGCACTTAAGGTAATAGCTATTTCCTTGACTCTCTATCCTTGGTGGTCTTTCCTTGAGTGTTGTTGGCCGCCAGGAGTATTTCCTTGGCGGTCTTACTGCTTTCCTTGCTTGAGGGTTTTCAACCCCCAAGGCTATTCTGTTTTGTGGTAGTGCAGCACGTATATGATGTATATAACTTGCTGGAGATGCCTATAATCCACCTCGGGGCATTTTTTAGTGTCAACACATATCTTTTAGACGTTGCTTAGCTTGCTATTCTGAACTGTTGGACCATGGGGTAAGTTGTACAGTAATCAGGGACGCGAAAGATTTGCTTGTTCAGAGATAAGTTGTTGATTTTCAGATTATTAACTCTACTAATAGTACTAGTCAAGTGTTGTTTTATGTTCAATTTAATAGTGAATTTCATTTCTACTCTATGCATACTACGATGACACTCCTTTTTATTTACCCAGTCAGGTATACATGGCCATCCGGGCCACACGGCACGGCACGGGCACGAGGACAGCCAGGCACGGCACTATTGGGCACAATGCCATAGCCATGCCGTGCCGCATCGTGCTGCCGTGCCGTGCCGACGAGCACAGTTGCCTGGCATGCTTCCACAAGCCCGGCTCCGCCCAAGGATCGACTCGACGCCGCTGCAATCGAGCGCGGCCACCGCAAGGACACGCGTCGCCGCAGCCATGCCGAGGTGCAAGCTGCTGCGCCGCCGCCGCCACCGCCGCACCTCGCGCAAGACATCGTGCTGCCACCAAGCAAGGTCGTCACGCCGACGCGTCCGAGAGTGAGGCTGGAAGCGGCAACCGTCCTAGGCAGGGTCGCAGGGAGGATGGAGGTGGAGTGGAGCGGCTGGGGAAGAAGAGGGTGGAGCGGGTGGGTGGGCGTCCGTAGGCATGGCCAAGGGAGGCGGCGGAAGCCACGCCGTGTGAAGGGGACGGGAGTTCGGACAGACTCGGGACTCGGGAGTCGGCGGAAGCAGGGGTGGGGAATTGGGGTTTCGAAGGAAGTCACCTTTATATATGATACTCATTGCTGATCCAATGATTGGGATTCACCTAGAGAGAATCGAACGATCGAAAAACATCGTGCCGCATCGTGCTGGCCAAAAAGTCATGCTGTGCTCGTGCCGTGCCTGCGGGCCAAGGTCGCGGCTTAGGCATGGCACTATGACCGTGCCCGTGCCGGCACTGGCACTAGGACCTTCGTGCCGTGCCATGCTCGGGCCGTGCTTTTTCGGACTGTGCCCGTGCCAGCCCATCAGGCTTGGCCCATTTTGCCATCTATATACCTAGGCTTCAGTTCCATATGACAACTTACAAATGCGTTGTACCTTGGTACTGAAGAGCAAGCAATGTCCCCTTGTAGTTGTAGGTTCCAATTCAACCATGTTGCGTAGTATGGCAGAGTGCTGTCTCAATTCTGAAATCTGAACTAAGACTACACTCTGTGAAATCTCACCAAATCTTCTACCTTCACTACTAGAAAGGCATGCAGAGGCCTTCGCAAGCACAGTCTAAATACCATGTGTACTACATATAAAAAAAATATGTCTGTGAGACAGATCGACCATATATAAGACATGCCTAACCCAGAAACCCTACACCAAATAATCGCATTCATGTTTCATCGAGGTTTATGTGCTCAGAACAAAAGTTTTATTTGTATTAGCGGGAGGCCAGCTGGCCTATGAGAGCTGACAAACACTGTCAAGAAACAAAAAGAGGTAATGATAATCCATGCAAGCAGACACTACATAACAGTAGATGCAGACGAACGGAGTACATTTCGTCTCTCACCCATTTTTCTACTCCTTGATCTCCTCCTTGCCCGGAGGGAACTTGGGGAACTTGGGAAAGAAGAAGGGGTTCTTCTTGATGAAGGGGAGGAGCTTCTTGAACTTCTCAGGGTCCGTCTCAGGGTTCTGGGTCTTGTGCTCAGCTGTAGGATGGTAGATCGGAGTCGGCGTCGGGTGGGGTGGCTTGTACTCCGGCACGGGCGAGTGGTACATCGGCACAGGCGTCGTCGTTGTCGGCGGCTTGTACTCTGGCAACGGCTTCTTGTGGATGTGAGGGATAATCACGATGGGCTTCTTGTGCAAGAGGTGCTTCTTGAAGAAATGGTAGCAGAGGAACGCAGAGGCGCACTCCTTGGATGGGTAGTGCACCTTGCCGGCGACTGCGACGAAGGTCTTCTTCATCTTGTCGTCGTCGTACTGGCTGTCGCTGGTTGGCCCGACGATCCAAGACGGGTCCTGTCCGGGGCATGGCTGGTTGGCTGCGCTGTGGAGCTGCGCGAAGCAGTCCTGCTTCAGCTCGCCGTCCTCGCGGAGCAGGTCAGCCGCGAGGGGGACGCTGAAGGCGCCGGACTTGTCAACCTCGCCCAAGGCCTTGGTCACGAACACGCCGTCGGCGTTCTTGCACTTGACAGCCACTTGAAGGCCTGAACAAGGAACCAAACAATATATAAGTTTGCCCAGAAAAAATGCAAAACTAAAAATGGTAGGAGGGCAGTAGCATATATATAAATTATATCAGCGCACCGTTGAATACCGCCTCAGCTTTCATGTTCTTCCTGGAGCAGTCGGCGCACTTGGCCAAGCCGACGACCCTTGACGCCGTCTCAGGCTCCGCACCATGGGCGACCGCTGCCGCTAACAGGACGGCGGCGCAGATGCCAGCAAGCAGGCAGCGAGGCAGAGCCCCCATGGCAAACGGAAAGCTTGGCTTGTTCTTCCGGCTAGATCACAAGAATTAACTAGGTACCAGTGGATTGATGGAGATGAATGAAGAAGGAGCCGTCCTGGGTTTATATAGGATCGAGCTGCTGAATCCAAGCATTCGGATGCGGCAGAAGTTAAGTGCCGCTGTTAGCTTGTAGTGATGAAGGAGCTACCAAAATCTGGCACCGCCTTTGCAGTCTTAAAGAGTTAATGCCGTTCCAAGTTGATCACCCCTTGCTCTGTCTGCTGCCCATATCTACCTGCGGACTACAAATAACTCCATCGGATCCACTTTGTTGACGACGTACGTCCATGGGTGCATGCATGCATCACCAACAAATACGTGCATTTATGGTACTCAATCTCACTCCGCCTATAAGGGCATTCGATGATCCTTTGCTGGATGACAACTGTCATTAATTTTAAATTATATACTAGTTATTGAAATAGATGGTACTTAATCTCACTCCGCCGCATTCGATGATCCTTTGTCGGATTTAAAGCTTTGTAGTTGATTACTTTTTAATTTAAAATCATTTTGTGTCCCAAAATTCTGTTTTAAGTTTTTAGAATTTGAAATTTATTTTGTTGATTTTTAAAAAGTATTTTGGATGAAGAAATGACCTAAGCTAAATTGTAGTACACAAAGAGTTATGCAACTTTGTATTTAATAATCTTTCCATTTGAAATCATTTAAGGCCTGGAAATTTAGTTTTAAGATTAATGATTTTTAAATTTATATTTCTTATTGTTTCAAATTAACCTCCGATGGAGAAGCTTCTCTTATAATCCGTCTTTTTCAGCCGGAACAGTGTTTTTCTCTCACAACAAATCAGCCGGAACAGTGTTTTGGCTTGTTTTTTCAGCGAAGCGAACCGGGCCATAACCTAAACCTAAGTTATTGTACTCGAAGAGATATGGAACTTTCTAGTTCTATGTTTTTTAATTTTATTTTTGTTCAGAGTTTTCAAATATTTTTTTAGAAAACGGAAAAATTCCAGCCTCTGTGACCGCATACAGCCAAGTATTACAATGTTGTTAGCTTATTTGCTCCCCAAGATAAAGAGAAATTGTGTACTCAAATAGGAGAAAATCATAAGCAAAATCTATTATTACTTTGTCATCCATTCTTGGCAAATACATCTAGAGCGATAACCTCCAATGCTTTGCTTGCACATCGAAACGTCTCCCTTTTATCTTCATGATGTAGGAGCGCCTAGAATCGCAACCAATATACTCCTTTGAAAAATAGCATGCATAAAAGAAATATTTTGTTTTTCTCAAAAACAATGTCGTTACGAGTACACCAAATTGCCCAAATAATAATAGCACATCCCATAAAAATCTATGTTTTATCCTCCCTCCCCATGCCTGTGAGCCAGCCTCCAAGCACGTGAGTAGTAGATCTAGGTGGGGTTAACCCAGTAGCAATATGAACAATATTCCAAATAGTTTTCGCATGGCAGCAATCAAAAGAAGATGCTTTATTGTTGCATTGTGATCACAGAAACAATACTTTTGGCTACTAGTCCAGTTCCTCCTAGCTAAATTATCCTTTGTTAAGATAATACCTCTTAGGAGGTACCAAAGGAAGATTTTTATCTTAAGTGGAAGCTTCCATTTCCAAATGCATTTATTAGTAAAGAGAGTACCTTGGTTTATCATGTACGCATACATTGATCGTACAGAGAAGTGACCATGATTATGTAGGCCCTAGTTAAAAATATCCATCTCCTTGGAAAGTTGAACATTGGCTATTTTAGCTACTAGGTTAAGCCAAGCCATCCATTTATCCTCAGTTAGTGCTCTATGAAAAGGGACATTAATAGGCACTTGATTCATGACCGTCTTCACAGTTGTGCGGACAATTGGCTATGTTGTATAGGCTAGGAAATTGCTCTTCTAGGGGTGTAGAGTCTACCATGTGTATTCCCAAAATCTGGTTTGTAAGCCATCTCTTATTTTGAAAATCCCACACCACAGAAAATCCTCCTTGACCTTTAGCAAACCTTTCCAAAACTGCAAGTCCCTAGGTTTAGATTGAACCTAGGTAAGTCATTTTGAGCTCAAATATTTGTTTCTGACCAACATATAGGACATGTCACAACAATCCACCAATCAATATGTCAAGGAAATTAGCTAGAGTGCACGGCATGGGGGTCAGTCCACCCGTCATTCCACTATTTTCTTCAAATATGGATAGTTGGGTCGCAACCTATCTCTCGGGCAATCCTCATGTAGTAGTGCAAAAAAAGCATTCTTGGGGCCCTCCACCCCGTCCATCTGCACTACGAGACTATAGCTACTTTACATGTTTACAAATCCTTTTGCTATCAACAAAAACATATAGAACATTTCACCATCATCACTACTCAAGCACTACAAACTACTACACTTAAAGGTATAGTTAGGAACAAACATCATGGGGGCAAAAACTAGGCAAGTATATGCTTGTAAGGATAACTCATACGGATTATAGATCATATTTAAACATATACAACATATGGCAACACCAAATAAAGGTTATGTAAACAAAGCCAATAAAATTTGCACTTGACTCAAAATTAACAATAGCAATGATATATAACATAAACATCAAGGAAAGTTAAGCAAAAGCAAACATCTCAATCTCAATAGGCATAGCTACAACCACGATAAACACAAAAAGGCAAGCGCATCAAATTCATGCAATTCATAGCCTAAGAAAACAATTATAAACAAGTAACAACAAAGTATATGCAATGATAAACAAACTCATACCCGACCTATATGTGCAACTGTGTTAAATTAATCCTTATTTTCGGAGAATCTAAAACTGGCTTTGATACCAACGGTAACACCCTAGGCGCCACAAAAGCCCAAGATGTTACGAACGTCCGTTCCTACATGCCAGAGCGTGAAAACTCCATCAAAACCCATTTATCAAAGTAAACGCAGAAGCAACGATAAGAACAAAACTATGATTAAGATAAATTTCATCGCTATGTTTTCTTTACACCACGAAGGATCTCCATGACTGATAAACTAGTTTATTACATCAAGCCAAAAACATCTTTATTATCTCTAATAGTGGGTGAAACAGTGAAGATGTGCCGCTAATTCATCCCTTCAACCAAAGCATCCAAATCAAGCACCTGAAAAATATAATGGGGTGAGAATAAATCTCAGCAAGCAAACTGTCTAAACATGTCATTCATTTTATTAGACATCAATTTAATCATAGAAGAATACATGTCATTATTATACATAAAAGGTTCGTGATAAGATTATTAATCCAACAAAGTTTCCATAAAGAAAATAAGGACATGATATAAAATAAATGAACTACCTCCATACATGAATTAGACAATACTCCTCGTATTATAAATGAAACAATACTCCTCATATAAATAGAAATAATCCTCCTCATATCCACTTCATGTCAACATAAAACTTCAATACACATAACCTTCAAAGAGTGCAAATGCAATGCATATGCATGTCCATGATCTCCATACCAACAAGGTATGAAGCTGCATCGTACCCCTCCTCTTGCAACGTATGATGCTGTACCAGTACAGTCGTGACCATAGCCAACGACATAATCCACAAGAGTACTCCAGAATAGTCATATAACTTTCTCACCGACCTACCTCAAGAGCACTCCGGAATAGTTATATGACTTTCTCACCGACCTGGCTAGATGCATATGCTCATGACAAAAATGCACATGATGCAATAGTATGATGCAACTACAAGAATACTTACCGCATAGGTCATGTAACAACCTAGGTTTTCCTAGAACCAAAAATCTAAACTTAAAATTTTTTTCTGACAAAACCCATACATGGTGAGTGTGCATACTAGGAAACCACCCTTGTAGTTGCACAAGTAGATCCCAAGTTAGCATGATTGAGCATTTGCATATTAATCAACTTGTGAGTTGCTTCTTCATGATTTTATGTGATGAAATAAAATCAAGTAAACCTTTTTAACATTCTTGTTGTGTGATTGTTGCCAACCCTTGGCATTGACCCTAATACCCTAATTGACCCCTAGTGGACCCCATAAGGATGTGTACATGCTTGGCAACACATGTATACATGCATAGGAGCCCAATGTATAGCATAGAATGGAAATAGGAAACAGAAAACGGTTTAGAAAAAGGAGAAAATGGGAAAAGGCCAAAGCAACCCAACCCACCGCCGCTGGCCCAGTAGACGCGACCCAGCAACCCACCCACGCTCGCACTCGCGCGCGCGTGGTCGTGCAGCCCAGCAATGGCCCATGCCCGTGCCGCATCACGACACGGACGCCGTCGCCTTCCCCTTACTGCTGACGGGCGGGGCCCACCTGTCATCCCCTACCTTTTCCCCTCCTTTGCTTTTTCCCCACCAAGGCAGAGCACCTTGCCGGCGAGCATTCGAGGCCTTGCCTCGCATCCCCGCCGCTCGTTTCTAGGCCGTTGAGCGAGGGCGCATGGATGGACGCCATGTCCGCAAAATGTGGCACCCCACGCCTCCCCTAGCTCACGCCGCGCCGTGCTGACGTCGCCACCGCGGCCCCACACTGCTGAAGCCACCCAGTTCACCTTTTTGACAACCGGGGTTTTGAATTGGGAGCACCAACGAGCACGTAACCACCCCGCGTGCCCCCAAAACCCTAGCCTACAGGGCTGGATCACCCTACACGTGGCCTTCCACCTCTTCCCACCATCAGCCGAGTGCCATAGCCACCACCCGGCTATAAGAACCGCTCCTCTAGTGCCTTAGCGCTCTCCCATCACCCGCTGCCACTCTATGGCTACCCACCTACCACACCCAAGTCCAGAGAAGGGAGGACAAGGAGGGAGAACGGGAAAGGAGGAGGACCGAGCCGCTGGAGCACCGCCGGAGTCGCTGGAGCGGAGGATGCCGCCCTGATCAACTACATCAACGTCGTGGTTAACCAGCACTGCCCCGACTTGCCACGGCCTGAACTTGATATAGCACCACCATCCTACCAGCCCCACCACCACGGTGAGCTCCTACGCTGCTAGCCCATGCTCACCATGGACATGCCATGGCCGCGCCGCCGTGTTCTCCCCCTTGGGAGGGCCAAAGGCTAGTCTTTTCACTGTTGTGATGCACTACACACATGCACACACGCACACAAGCCAAGGACTGGCCTTGCCGAGCCACTTGTCCTCGGGAATGCTAGCACCTACACATCACACCCACTGCGGTCGCCATGGCTGGAGTCCGCCATGCCACCAACCCGTTTCGGCCATGTTGAGCCAGTAGATGTAAAGAGACCACCACGACGAGCTTTGCCTCGTCGAGGGACATGACGCACGCTAGGTAGAAGGATGAGAGGACCCTCGGGAGCTGGTGGCCTCGTTCTGCCTCGCCGGAGCCACCAACTCCCATGCCGCCACCATGTTCCTGCCGATCTCGGCCGCCTCAAAAATCGGGGATAGGCCGATGAGGATCGCCGTGACGTCATGAGCCTAGCCTTCTAGCTGGCTAGCCTCTTAGAGCCTAGGAGCCACTGGTCTTCTTTGCCTCACCAGAGTCGCCACGCTCCCAAGCCACCACCGTGCCACCGGCGTTCCCACCGTTTTCGGTCATCTCACGATGTGAGGAGGGGCCGATGGTGTCTGCCGTCACCCCGTGAGCATAGCCATGTAGATGGAAGAGCCTAGGACCTTCCCTGCCCCTAAGTTCCCCAAAGCTGAGAGCTCACCGAAGCTCCATCGTGACCGCCACCATGGAGTGGACTCTGTTGCACAAATTGGTCACCGGAGCCGCCTTCCTTTTCCTGCTCGTGACTCTAATCAAAGGAAAGGCGCCTCTTTTGGCCCTAATCGGGCGCACAACCACCTCACCGTGGCTCGCCATAGTCGCCAAGCAGCTGCCGCCCTGACTAGCCCTGGTCGAGCACCTATAGCCATACCTAACACCATAGTTGAGCTCACCAAAGCACAAGGAGGCCAACAGAGTTCGCCGAAGCCTCGCTGACGCCATGGGAGATCTCGTCGTTGCTCCCGCACCACCACCGCCTACCATAGCGCCATCATCGGCTGGCAGAAGTCCCAAAGTGCCACCTTTGACCCCTTGGTGGGTTTGTCTCGAGCCCACAATGATGACGAGCCCCTTAACTACCTTGCCAAGCCACCATAACACGCTAGCGCACAAGCTCACCACCGGCAAGAGCGCCACCGCATGGGGAGAATGAGCCACCGCGCCCCTGTTGCCGCTCGGTGCACGCGGTCCACCATGGACCCTCTATGGTCCATAGGCCCACACCGCATAGACCACCATGAGCCACGCTCGTGAACCAAGCCCAGCAGAAGCCCAAATGCGCCACATGGCCGCCTGCCTGTTTGACACGTGTCCGAGCTGGGCTGACCCAAACCCGGCCCAAATCCAGCCCACTAGGCCTAGTCCGAGCCTAGTCAACATTGACCATTGACCAGTCAACGCTGACCGTCGACCGCCCCCACCTGTCAGTGACTCAGCCACCTCGCCCAATCATACCATGCCACGTGTTAGCCCCTGATTTTATCCTATCCTTTTTCTTTTCAAAATATGATTTAAACTTAGGAAATTCATATGACTTCAGAAAAATATGAAACTAGAGTCCAAATTTTTCTAAAAATGAGCTCTACGTCATAGGCTTATGTTTGAGTGCATTTGGATCTTTTGAATTTCCTTTGCTTCTTTGTGATCATCTATAGGAGTCGCTTATCGTGGCTATATGTCTCGTTTGATAGACACGGAGGAGCCACAGACTGAGGAGTATGACCCTGACTACACTGAGGAGCTTGGAGACAACTTGCAAGGTGCCATGTCCCACCCAACCTCATAGAATCCTATTAGACATGCTATAATGTAGATGCTAGTGCTTTACTTTTAGGCAAATGATCTGTGATAGGTTGCATGGTAGAATTGCTTGTGAGCCATTTCCTTGTCTCAACCTATGCCCTACACACCCGCTGTTAGGCTAGATGCTTGCTTACTTACTTACTACTACTTCTACTATGCATTATATATGTGATGTGATGCTTGGTGGAGGATTGTTTGTGACTGGTTAAGGCACTCGGTGTCGATAATGTGGTAACAACTGGGGAGATCTTGCTGAGGGGGGGTGCGACCTGGGCATCACCTATGAGAGGTACCAGTGGCGGGTGCATGTGAGATGAGGAGATCCTAGGGTGGAGTGTCTTTGGGGGATTGTTGATGGTAGTTAACAACCATTATAAACCATCAATCAAACATGTATAAGGGCACAATTGTGATCACCAACAAATATCTAGGGGCTTAAACTAACAAATTTCACGAGTTTTGGTGAATCTGTATTTTCTGCAGGGTTTATCTAGAAAACCGTCAAGGCGGACCTACATGTCGAAATTAATCATGCTTATCCACCAGGAAACGGGCACCAGAAGGTTCCAGAGGAATCCAAAGGACCCCACACTAAAGCAGGAGCCGAGGGGTTGCTGGGTAGGCCAGTCAGCCCCACCTACAGGCCGCCCGGCCCCTGGGGCCACCCATCACCCTCTGCTTTGTTATGTCGTTTTGGCGGATTCAAGTTCTACTTGAGCTTGCTTTTGAGATTTCTCTCATAATCAACTTTTGATTCAAGTAATTGTTTATATTGTTCATCAGGATCATGACTCTCTTTTGAGTGCTTTAATCTATAGACGCTCTAGGTTAAAGTATTAATCGTAAGTGTAAGCATGATACTTAGCAAGGACATTGGGAAACGTTATGCTCTAAATTCTATTTACGTTTCTTTCCTATCTCTAAAGTAGTCAGCATTCGAAAAGAGGTTCTGAATTTTAGACAACTAGAAGAAGAATCCCTTGGTACATCATGGGATCGTTTTAATGAACTCATCATCACTGGCCCAGACCTTGACATTCAAGACCCTATACTTCTTCAACATTTTTACATGGGTCTTAGCAAGGATTCTAGGGAATCCCTTGATGCAGCCTCTAGAGGAGCTTTCCTTCATTTATCTGCTAGTGAAACAAGGGCTATGCTTGATAGAATTAGTGGAAAGACTCCCTGCACTAGCATTCATTATGAACTCCTTGAAGAAGAGAAGGAATCCTCTCCGAAACAAGAAGAGGAAGTTTTGATAGCCAAATCACAACCACTCCGATCCCAAGATTTAGCTATCAACCCTAAACCACCAATACCCCAAAATCCCCTAAAAGAAGAAGGAATTCCACATTTGGAAATCTCTGTTGAGATTAAGGATGACCTCTTTGGCGCTGATTTTGAGAGAGCATTAAATTCTCATAAGAGACCTTCAAGCAAATATAATTCAAATCCTCTCAAGAAGGGATCTCTTAGAAAGCATCCTTATTCACATGTGGGACATTGGGAAGAATTCAAGGATGACATGTCTAGTGATGCCATAGAAGGGGTGCCAAGCCATTTAGAAGCCAATCCTATCTTCTCCCCTTCTATACCCACATTATTTGTCTTATTTGAACCCATCTCTCAACCCATCCTTGACCTTGATGATCCCTCTTATGCTCTTTCTCCTAAGTCTCATGATGACCCTAGAAATCCATTAAGATAACCGAAGTATTGGAATCATGAAGATTGCAAGGATGACAAAGAAGAGCAACGACAATGGCTGGAATGTACTAAAAATTGGCTGGAATGTATTAAGAATTCTTATGCCGTTGCTAAAGATTGGATGGACAAAGATGAAGCCTTATGGGTAGAATCCAAACTTGGCTTAGATCCAAATGGTGAGCTTAAATCAACATCTTTAATAAACATGACTAATCCAA
Organism: Miscanthus lutarioriparius; assembly: GCA_904845875.1. NCBI lineage: Eukaryota > Viridiplantae > Streptophyta > Magnoliopsida > Poales > Poaceae > Miscanthus > Miscanthus lutarioriparius. Next base: position 66,176,660 of record CAJGYO010000002.1, read on the forward strand.
GTTTAGAGGAGGCCTTAGAGAAGATCACCCCGAGAGTCTACAATCCAAAGAAAATATTGCACATTCATGAAAAAACATCCTTGGAGCTTGAAAAGGAAGATGACATCGATGAGCATGGGAGTTATTTCATGAACACCTCATCAAATTCATGCTCACATGAGAAATCTCCTAAATCAATTGGTCTCTCCAACAGTGCCACACACGAGATCTTCAACCCCCTCATATTCTCTGTTCATAAAATTGTTGAAAGGGTGGTTATAGATGCATATGTTTATCATAAATATTGCAAATCTCATTGGCATTAATCTTGAGATAGGCAACCTAAGATTGGTGTTGGAGGGAAAACCACTTCACCAATTAGAAACACAATTTGAAGGTTTCCCAAGGACAAGCTTCTGTCCTAAAACAAGCACTTTTGGGAGATAACATGAGCTTTTACTTTTTTTCCATAATGCCCTTGTCAAGTGAGCATAGAAATATAATTCTGAACATATTCCTTCGGGTATTTCTGTCACTAACCATTTCAGGTTTGAAACAAAAAGAATGAATGATGACTCAAGGTATGTCCAACTAATCATCATACAATATTGAATCACATCCATCCAAAATTGACTTTACCTTGCAAAATTCAAGCCTGGGGGATGGGCTTCTCTGAAAAATCTTATGCCATGTTGGTAATTTATCTTGGTTGTCTCTACCTTTAAATCATGCTCAATAACAATCATGCTTTTTCATCTCCAATTGAATAAATCTCTATAATGCTTTCATGCTACCTTTGTTTGCCACAATATACTTAAGGTTTGGAGTATTTTCATACACCTTTTAAATTAGGCATGGTGCTTAGTTTAAACCAAAAGGTGTGCTGATTTTACTTCCAAAGGCTTTTAAATTAAGTGAGGTGCTTAGGTTAAAATGCCTTCCTAAATCAAATTAGACATGGTGTCTAGGTTGATTTTTGAGCAGAAAGTATACTTTAGTTGATACTGGTTATTTTGTTGGACTAACCCCTATAGGAAACTCTCAAATCAATTTGGATAAGTCATGAGATGAATTTAAATTGGAGATGAAGCAAGGCACATGATGAACTCCAACAACGTTGCGCAAAGAAGAAAAAACTCATTCATGGTCAATCGCTTTGTCTTTAGCTGCAAGTTACCTTTGCCTTGAGCCATGCTTGTACAGAACATGATAAACAAAAACTATGCTAAAATAATTCTAACATCATCTTTTCATTAGCAAAGAGGGAAATTACAAAATCCTGGACAAACAACCCGTGTTTCAAAATTGTATATTCCTTCCGGTATGTGTTGTCCACTAATCCTTTGCAGGCATAAAACAATGAGTGAGGAAAAAGGTTTAACAAGGTGTCAAAAATTGAAGAATAGAAAGATGGCATGACAAAAGGATGAGAAAGAAAGGGTGCAATCTAGGAGACAAGAAGCTCATGAACAGCTCAAGATGCGAGGCTAGCCGAAAAAAGGAAAACTTCAAGCAAAAGTACCCTTCGTCATATGGTGACATCATGCTTCAATGACAAAGGTAACCTCCTAAGGTAAATGGTTATCATTTAAGAAGTTTTTCCTTTATTCTGGTAGGCACACAAATAAGAAACAAACATGTTTGAGTTACAGTTCTACTTGATCCAACTTGATTAACTCAACATGTTTAGTTCTTCAAGCTTATTCCTAGCACCACTCTCTTGTGACCATAGTCTTAACTAAAACTAAAAAATGCACATCCTATCTTTGGAAGCTGGTAGACATAATCATGTAAAGATTGATACATTATGCACAGATAGACAATCCTTCCATGGGTTAAGCAACTCAATCTTTTCTGCCAAATGAACTTAAATGCTACATTCATGCTCAACCTTCTGATCTTACCACCTATGTTATAATTGAATAAAGCACATAACATCAACTTCATCTTGTTCAATGTGCCTAAGGTTGGAGAAGAATAAGTAAAGTTTTGGTTCTATTAGTGTTTTCCCACCAACAGAGCCCATGCACTTGTCTCTACCTTGTTTTATAGTAGGACACACTTCAAGCAAAGTGTGGGGAAATTGATTCCACAATTTCTATAAGTGAAGGTCCTGAACCTGTCAAACCAAAATCAAAACTCAAAACCAAGATATGTTTGGCAGAAGAAGGTGACATCACCATTAGAGGCATCGTCACAAAGAATCTTCGTCTTTAGAACAAACCGAGATATTAATGAACTTCACAAGGAGAAGTCTAGTTCGAAGGACTTACAACACCGAACCCTCACCGAAAGAGCTAGCTTGGGGGAGAAGCACCTCTGTGTATCCAGGTAAGTATTCTTATCTAGGTAAGTATTCTTTACCTTTTTAGTTTTAGTTTCTTTTTAGTAGTTAAGAAAATGATGAAAGAAACAAAATAAAAAGTTATCTTTATAATAAATATATATAGCTATAGTAATAATGTGTGATCTAGTAAAATTAAAAACAAAATAAATGGTGTGTCTAGTTTGCTTTAATTTATTTTTAAGAGTTGAATAAATAAAGAGGACTTAGAATAATCTCTTGAATGGAAATGATGAATAGTTGCTCTGTTATAATACCTTTCAAGTACCTAGTTTTTAGCCTTGAATTCTCCTGAGTTTTGGATAAAATTGTTTTGATATAAGGATTTGCTCTAAACTTGAAACTCGTGGGTAGCATATGCTTGATCTAAGTCTAGGTGATTGATGGTTATGATATGAGAAGGTCTGAGCTGTTGTTTATCATGTTCCAAGTGACACTCAAGTTCTGGAGATTTATCTTTTGAAAAACACAAAAATGCTAAATGATGAGTTTCTGTATGACAAAGCTTGAATTCCCACCAGAGCATACATGTTATTTAGTCTAGGAAACTTCCACATATATGCTGCTTGCTTTTGCATTGAGTTTTGTCAAGCTTTGTTGACCCTTATGAGAGGTTTGTCATGCTCTTAAAATCAAGATCACGTACACACCACCCACATATGCACTACTCCTACACTGGGGGCACGCACAAAAACATGCCTTCCATCTAGATCCACCCAAAAATATTCTACTCCTACACTGGGGGTGAACACAAAAACATGTTTATTAGGTTTTCCATCCACCAAATAAATGCTCTAAATTCTTGTTGCTATCTCTCAAAAGTTTTATTGTAGAAAAGAGGCATGGGGCTATGCAAAAGTTATTCATAAAAAAGGAAAGAAAAGAAAAAAAAGAGTTGAAAAAAAATGGACAAGTGTCCGAGATATCTAAAACAATGGGTACTTAGATGCCCGCCTGAAAAAAGAGAGATGAATAAGATAGCCCCTGCTCTCTAGCAAGTGTTTCCAAGTTTCAAAAGAGAGATAAGTTTTCAAGGAGCAAAGTAGAATTAGGATTAGCCACCATATATTCCACACACATGCACATCTTGATTTGATTGTATGACTCAACTCTCTTTAGATCCATTGTTTGACTTTACAATATATGCATTGCAAGTATGCTCTAGCTTTCTCCCTACCTATGAACTCCACATAAACCTTAGTGGTAGGAAGAGAAAAAGGCATAACATCTTCATTGCCTTGGTGATGATCCACAAATACCACATATATTGAGAGATTTGAGAGTGTCATACAATGGAAGCTATGAGTTTTATTTGGAAAAAAACTCTAGAATAATAGTTGAGCAAAGAACTTGAGACATAGTGCTTGACTTAATCATTCTGTCTTTCAATTGCTCAAGACCAAAGTGAAGGCTAAGAAGCCCCATGGTTGAAGGTAATATGGGTAAGTTTGAAGTTAGATCGGTTTATTCTAATTCGGAGGAGAATTATTGTTTGAACGCATGTGTACTTTTGAGGATAAAGCATCGTAGCAACTCCTGATCCATTTTTGTTGAGTTTAGCTTTGCTAAGGGACTAGCTTAGGTTAAGCTTGGGGGAGCTTGTTGAATGTAGTTAATAACCATTATAAACCATCAACAAAACATGTATAAGGGCACAATTTTGATCACCAACAAAGGTCTAGGGGTTTAAATTAACAAATTCCATGAGTTTTGATGAATCTATATTTTCTATAGGGTTTATCCAGAAAACCATCAAGGCAGGCCTACTTGTCAGAATTAATCATGCTTATCCGCCATGAAATAGGCACCAAAAGGTTCTAGAGGACTCTAGAGGACACCACACCAAAGCGAGAGCCGAGGGGCTGCCAGGTGCACCTGTAGGTCGCCCGGCCACTGTGGCCACCCATAAGCCTCCAATTCATTATGTCAGTTCTCCACCGCCTCCTAGGTTGCATCTACACCGTTCTTTAAGTCGGTTTGATCCAAGGGCTCACATTGGATGCTCTGGCCTATATAAACAGCCCTGAACCCCCTCCCTCAGGAGATCCCTGAAACCCTAATTCATATCTTCAGGATCAGAGCCAACAATCAAGAGAAGATTAGTCCTCCATAGGATCTAGTCTTATAAATAGAATAGTGAGATATAGAGTGAGGGAAGAGTTTGGAGGAGGTGCCAGCCTGTCGGTTCTCTCTCTATGGCTTGTACCTTGGTGGATCCTAGTTCTACTTGAGCCTGCTTTTGAGATTTCTCTAGTAATCAACTTCTGATTCAAGTAACTATTGATATTGTTCATCAGCATCATGACTCATTTTTGAGTGCTTTAATCTATAGATGCTCTATTTTAAAGTATTAATCATAAGTGTAAGCGTGGTGCATAGACTTTGGTTAATCGTGGAGGCCCCGTGCAATCTGGAAGGTGGTAGATCGTGTGTGTGACATAAGTTCTATATAGCATGTACTATATAGCCTTGTTGATCCTTTGTAGTCCACCTCCCATCTATAGGCACATGTAGGATGTGGTTGCGAGGGAAAACATCCTCTGCTGGTGTCTTTCCCTAGTAATGTCCCCATCTGAATAGTAGAAGACATAAGCTTACCCAAGTTAGAACTAGAAAACCTTAGTTATCCTCTCTATGCTCCTATTTATCCTAACCTTGTTGCTACCCCTAGTTAAGTTAGACCATAGTTAGTCTGACACGTTTCCCTATGGATATGATACTTGAATACCTCCGGGTGAAAGCTACAGCAGTATTTGTGCACTTGTGGATTTATCTATGTGCGTTAAAATAGACCAACATCGATGAAGCCTCGGGATGGAGGTGCCATCGAGGCACGGGGTGTTGGTTATCCCCTTTGAGAAGGTATCTTGTCTAGTCCCCCTAAGGACTAGTATGTTTTGAGAACTGGATCATAGGACCCTACATACACACCACTTGCTCCTAAATGGGTGGGGGACGGTCAAAGGTTCTAATATGGCTAGAGGGGGGGGGTGAATAGCCTATTTAAAAATCTACAAGATCACTAGAGCAAATGGATTAGTATGACAAATGGCGAAATGCAAACTTGTTCTAGCTCTACAAGGGTTGCAAGCCACCTATTCCAACAATTCTAGTTACTATGATCACTAGGCACACAATCGTCTATTTCACTACTCACTAAGAGCTCTCAAACTTGCTACAATAAAGAGCTCCACTAGAAGAACATAAGCTGCAATGCAAGCTCTCAAATCTAGCTACACTAAAGAGCTTGTTACAACTAGTTTGTGGGAAAGTAAATGAGTGAGTAGGGTGATTATATGACCATGTCTAGGAGTGAACCAATCACAAGATGAATACCAATTCAATCAATGGGAGAATACCAAAGGCCAAGAGACAACCAATTTTTCTTCCGAGGTTCACATGCTTGCCGGCATGCTAGTCCCCGTTGTGTCAATCAACACTTGGTGGTTCATTGGCTAAGAGGTGTTGCACGAACCTCGTCCACATAATTGGACACCGCAAGAACCTACCCACAAGTGAGGTAGCTCAATGACACAAGCAATGTACTAGAGTTGTCTTTGGTGCTCTGCCGGGGAAGGCACAAGACCCCTCACAAGCAACTGATCCAGGCCGGAGACAATCACCAACTCAATGATCCTCCAACCACTGGGCCATCTAGGTGTCGACAAACACCAAGAGTAACAAGCTCACAACCAGCCCAAATCACCCAACTAGTGCCACAAGATGATGCAACTCAATGCAATGCACTAGAGGATCTCCAATCTCACTCAAGATGATGAAATCAAGTGAACAAGTGAGTGGGGTGTGTTGTTCAGCTTCCAAAGGGTGTGCACAAGTGTATGCGGTACCAAGAGAGTGGCCAAGGCCGGCCACACCCTCTATTTATAGCCACACAAGCAAATAGAGCCGTTAACCCTTGGAGCTGCTTTCTGTGAGGGCACCGAATAGGGTGGTGTGGTCATCGGACAGGGGGTGATAGTGGCTCCAATGGTCAAATTCCAATGGTCAACCAACGACTAGTTGTCATCGGATAGGGTGACGGTGGCACCGCCATGGCGGTGGCAGTGACCAACATAGCCAAGCCCCCCAAAACCCTACTCTCTAGATAAATAGGGCGGTGCACCGCCACCCCATGGCGGTGCCTAGGGCGGTGCCTCCTCAGCCCAACTTCCAGCAAACCCTAGCCTCGGTTAAAAAGCGGCGGTGGCACCGGACAACCACTGATGGTGCATCGTCACACACATGGCGGTTCACACCGCCATGTCCGGTGACCACCCTGATGCTCGTGCTTAGAACTAAGCCAACTAGGCACCACCACAGGGGCGACGGTGCACTGGACAAGGGGTGGCGGTGCCACCCATGCACCAACCCCTTCCCCAAGTTGCAAACATTTTCGCGTTTCGTTCCACAGCAACTTAGAGCAACTTTCTGTAAGCGATGCTAACTCTCAATGTGTTTTCTCAAAACATGTTAGAGCCAAGTTAGCAGTTCTCAAAACATTTTCAATAAATATTTTCGCTTGCTCTCCGAAGTGCACTAGGCCTAAATGCAATGCATGAAGTCCAACACCTAGTGGCACTAGATGACCGAATTGTCTAGTTAAGAACCCCTCTTAATAGTACGACCATCTACCCTAAATGTGATCACACTCTCTATAGTGTCTTGATCACTAAAACAAAACTTATATTATACCTTTGCCTTGATCTCCTTGGTTTTATTTTTCTCTTTCTTCTTTTCCAAATTGACCACTTGATCACCATGACATGTGGCCAACTCATCATTTCATGTGATCATCACCATCTTTTGAGTGCCACCATGATCCACACTTGGATTGCACCAACCTAGCTCATATCATAGCTCATGACAAAGGTGAGTACTAGGTTTCATCAATTATCCAAAACCAAAATAGGGCTTTCAATCTCCCTCTTTTTTGTTAATTGATGACAACCTATTATAAAGATATTCAATTAAATCTTTTTGGATTCATGTTGCTTGCCCAAGCATATTACCATGTGTAAAGATTATGGACAAGTTTCATCAACCCAAATCGGTAGTATTAGCTCCCCCTCCATATGTGCTAAGAGTTTAGATTTGAAAGCTTGCACACATGCATGGAATAGAAGTTTGGGAGAGTAATAGCTACCAAATGATGCTAAGGTGTAAAGAATGGACCTTTGAAGCGTGATACCAATTGGAGTTGCCATTTGAACACCATCTTTATCACCATGATTAGTTAGATAGCACATGCAAAACACAAACACTAGATACCTCGTGAGATCAACATTATAAGCAAGGCTCTAGTACTACTTGTAAAACATGCAAGGCACATCTAACTATCATCCTATGCATGCTAGTTTTCATTTCATCAACCATTTTCTACAATCTAGCATACACCACACAAGCATGAATAGGGAATTGAATTTAGAACTTATGCCATGCAAGCAAACATATGTAATGCACATTCAAATGCAACATACAAGTTTATGAGCTTGCTCCCCTACTTGTGTGCTTCAAATTTTAATTGATCCCCTTATGTTGTTATTTCATTTGTTTGCTCCCCCTACCTCTTACTATCTTTGTGAATTCTCTCCCCCTTTGTCAACAATTAGCACAAAAGGTGAGTTCAAATTTTAGATAGGTTGGGGTGAAACCATGTGAAGTGAGGATCATTTTTCCAATTTGGTTCAATCTAGATCACTTGTAAAAGATATTTAACTCGGTTTAATCCAAGGGCAAGCTTCTTTACACCTTCAAATGAGGGTTATCATGCACCATGTTGAGTTAAACACTTATAGCTCATTTTCTAGATCAAATACTAGGTTCACAAGCCCACAAACATGTCATATGCTACCACTAGATCATTTCAAGCATACAAGCAGTAGTGGTACCATACAAGCTTCAAATTCATTTGATTTTCATGAATGAGCCTAAGACATGATAGGAATGACTAGATGCACTAAAAAAGTCCTTAGCAATGGATGAATGACATGTCAATCAACTTTACCTTGCTTTGCTCGAAGGAGAGGCATGTCATATAATGTGGGTGCATTAACACATATTTGAGAAGTCAAGTATATTCAATTCATTCCTTAGCTTGCAAAACCTCTTCTCATCAAGTGGCTTGGTGAAGATATCAGCAAGTTAATCATCGGTGCCCACACTCTCAACGCAAATGTCCCCTTTTTATTGGTGATCTCTAATGAAATGATGGCGGACATCTATGTGCTTTGTTCTTGAATGTTGAACCGGGTTGTTGGTGAGCTTCACGGCACTTTCATTGTCACATAGCAATGGCACTTGTTTGAATTTGATTCCAAAGTCACTTAGAGTTGCCTTCATCTAAAGTAATTGAGCACAACAACTACCGGCCGAAATGTACTCCGCTTCGGCGGTTGAAAGTGTTACACTATTTTGCTTCTTTGATGACCAAGACACAAGTGATCTTCCCAATAGTTGACATGTGCCCGATGTGCTCTTTCTCTCAACTTTGCATCCCACATAATCGGAGTCCGAATATCCAATCAACTCAAATCTAGCTCCTTTGGGATGCCACAATCCAACATTTTGTGTATGCTTCAAGTACCTCAATATTCTCTTGGTTGTCTTCAAATGACTTTCTCTTGGTGAGGTTTGAAATCTAGCACACATGCATACACTAAACTTCACATCCGACCTTGATGCGGTCACATAGAGTAGGCTTCTAATCATAGACCGATACATCTTTTGATCCACCATATTTCCACTAGCATCACTATCCAAGCTTCCATTTGTCCCCATTGGTGGACTAATTGCTTTAGCATCATCCATTCCAAACTTCTTGAGCATGTCTTTGATGTACTTGCCTTGACTCACAAATGTGCCATTCTTCATTTGCTTGATTTGAAGACCAAGAAAGTAACTAAGCTCTCCAATCATGGACATCTCAAACTCACTTGCCATCATGTTTCCAAACTCCTCACAAAAATCTTGATTGGTTGATCCAAATATGATGTCATCAACATAGATTTGCAACACAAATAAGTCATTGCTTAGCTTCTTGGTGAAGAGAGTGGTGTCAACCTTGCCCATCTTGAATCCCTTAGAGTAGGAAATCCCTCAATCTCTCATACCATGCTCTTGGGGCTTTCTTCAAACCATACAAAGCCTTTCTCAACATGTAGACATGGTTGGGCTTCTTCACATCTTCAAAACTGGGAGGTTGCTCAACATACATAAGCTCATTGATGTACCCATTTAGAAATGCACTCTTTACATACATTTGGTACAACTTGATGTTATGGGCACAAGCATAGGCTAACAGGATCCTAATTGCTTCCAATCTTGCAACCGGGGCATATGTTTCTCCAAAGTCAAGGCCTTCAACTTGAGTGTAACCGTGAGCCACTAATCTTGCTTTGTTCCTTACAACTATCCCATCTTGATCTTGCCTGTTCCGAAAGGCCCATTTAGTTCTAATCACATTATAATCCTTAGGCCTCTCAACTAACTCCCATACTTGATTTCTTGTGAAGTTGTTTAGCTCTTCATGCATAGCATTCACCCAATCAACATCCTTCAAAGCTTCGTCTATCTTCTTAGGTTCAATGGATGATACAAATGAGAAATGTTAACAAAATGATGCCAATCTTGATCTTGTTTGTACACCTCTTGAGATATCACCAATTATGGAGTCTAATGGATGATCTCTTACAACATTGGTGGGTTGGAGCACTTGCACTTGATTGTTTGCATTTGGTTGATCACTTGGTTGAGATGATGAACTAGCCACTTGTTGATTTTGCACTTGAGATGATGAACTAGCTTGACTTTATCAACTTGCACATTTGAGTTAGAAAGTGTAGCACCCAGTTTTAAGAACAAAACCAGATACGCACCATATGTGAGCCCAGGAAGTCAAATCTCTCATATAGCTACAAATAAGGGTAATATCAAAAGACAATGCTCAATTTATAACATACTTAGTATAAAGGATATAACCTTATACAACAAATAGTGGAAAGATAACTCCGATCTTTAGGTGAAGACTCCAATTCCACAAAGTTAACTAACTGGTTGATCATAATCCTAATTCCTCCAAACTCTAGCAATCTGGTACCCATCCAGGATTTTTCGAAAGATTTAAAAAGTAAAGCAATCATAAGTACATGTCATACTCAACAAATATAACATGGGGTTCATGAGGCTCAAAAGGCTGACACTGGTTTAACTACGATTAGCTTTTACTTGTCACAATTTTAGCAATTGAGTAGCAACAAGGTTATCATAAGCCCATGTAAACACATGATCAGGTAAACATGAATAATGAATAGCAAAAACAATAATCATTAGTGAGCATCTTTATCATCAGTATCATCAGTGTTCATCATCTATTCCGTAAGGGTCCAAGGCTGCTCGTGACCGTGAGCATGGCTGATATACTAGTTTTACACTCCGCAGAGGTTGTACACTTTCACTGTGAGTCGTGATTTACCCTTTCGCTCGAGGTAGCTAATCTCTTGACCCACTTCCAAGGAAGTACAGTAGGGTTCACTATGAAGCCTTTCAAAGGTTCGTCTAACAAATTAGGGCTGCTAGGTTTCTATGCCCTGTGAATGTAGAGCTCCCCTTTCGACAGGCACAATAACACGCAGCCTATACACTAACAGACAGAGGCTACACTATATCCAACCTAAAACACCCCCCTCTTACACCATAAAGGTAACCTCTAACAAGCTACAAAAGGTCATCATACTGAGCTAAAGCCAGAGCCATGTAGCCCTCATAGTTGTACTGTAAGTCCCGGATGTTCGCTTACAAATAAGTCTTTAGGGAGAGGAATCTAGAGCACCATAAAAACAACCCAATGCTCTAGTCCCCTTGTTCCATGTTGCTAAAAAGCATCTTTTAGTGTTTATTGCAGATACCATTAGTCAAGTTAAAAGATTATGGTTGTAGTTGAGCACTAGCATCATACTACCCAATGCAATACCCCATAGGTATCAAGGCACAAGGTACAAAGTACTAGGAAATCCTTAGTGATAGTTAAGGTAGACACATGTAGTATGAATTAAATGATTAAAGGTGTATAGGACAACAAGGAAGATCCCATTCTATACTTGCCTTAAACTTGATCCTTCTTCTATTGATTCGTAACCTCCAAAGATCTGCTTCTTGATTCACCACGTATAACTCACTGACGGGACAAGATCATAAAGCACCACACAAGCATTCGAACAAACATGCATAGCATTCAAATATAACTATATTAGAACAATACACCAATCAGTGAAAAATAATTTGAAATCAAATCTACGCGTTGCTACGATCACACAGACGCGAAAACCACGCTAATCAGAGCTATGGTGAAAAAGATACATCTACCGATAGATTTGCTTTGAAAAGAAACAATAGGCTTTATTTATTTTAGCTATATAAAACATGTATAAGATACTTTAGAGAAATACCTTAATTGAGTTAAGTCAAATTATACTTGATTTAGAAAAACAAGGTAAAACTAATCATATAATTGACCAAGGTGAAAAGCCTAAGTTACTTTTAATTACAAGAATCCAATTACATATTCATTATTCAAGTAGGCGTTAAACCATAAAATTCTAGAGCTCTTGACATGGAAAACCTTGATACTAATGCATAGATTATATGTAACACCCGGTTTTAAAGACAAAACCAGATACACACTATATGTGAGCCCATGAAGTCAAATCTCACATATAGCCACAAATAAGGGTAATATCAAGAGACAATACTTATTACATAACATATTAGTAAAAGGAATATAACCTCAGAGTATAGACAGTGGAAAGTCGACTCTGATCTTCAGGCGAAGACTCCAAATCCACAGGGATGACTGACTGGTTGACCACAAGCCTAACTCCTTCAGTCTGGCAATCTGGTACCCATCCGGGATTTTCATTGGATGTAAAGCAAGTGTAAGCTCACCATGCTTAGCAAGTATATCAAAGGGATCTATGAGGCTCAAAAGGCTTGACACTGTTTGACTGCGGTTCGTAATTTTAGTTGATCAAATTTTTAGCATCCTAAATCACTACTTTAATGAACAGTCCCAATTCCCAAGTGATATTAAAGTATAGTCATGTTTATGTCAATTCCCAACCATCCACCATCCACAGTAACCACTAATCTTGAAGGATCCAGACCGCTCGTATCCGTGAGCACGGCTGTTATAACAAGTTAATTATTTTTAAAGAAATTGTACATCTTTACCCACCGAGCCGTGATTCCTAATGCCGGGGTTTGCAAGGCCCACTACACCTCTTCCCAGGAAGTGTGGCAGGGTATCACTATGAAACCCTTAGCTAGTTGCACTAACAAGTCGTAGCTACAAAGGAGTGGCACACGTGGGCATCGCAGCACGGTACACACCCTAGCAGAAAAAGGAAAGATACCCTCTTACCCTTACTAGAGCTATAGACAAGCTAGTACAATCTAGTTAACAGGTTAAAGTCAGAGCCATATGACACTCAGGGTTGTACGGAACCTCCTGGGTTGCCGCTTTAGGATTAAGCCCTTACGGAGAGGCACTAGAGTACTCAACCCCGTACTCTAGCCCCCTATCTGTTGCTACAAAGCTTCATGTTATCATATTGCATAATGTCTTTAGTCATGTTTAGCTATTATTTTATGTTCAGCGCTGCAGCATCTATCCAAAATACATACCCAAACCATAGATAACAAGGATATGTGGTACAAGTATTCATCTAGGTAAAGTCCTTAAAGGTATTTCAAATTAGACACATGCATGAATATGAATGGTAATAGTTCATAGGTAACAAGGGGCCTTTGGTACACTTGCCTTAAATACCGATCCTTCGGTAAGCTTTAATCTTCAACGTTCTTCCTCTTCTTCTTCTGGACCACCACATATATCTCACCGACTAGACATAATCGTAGAACACCACACAACATCCATACACATACATGCATAGCATACAATTGCATCTATATCAGAACAATACACCAACCAATAAAATAAGCAAAACGACGCATCGCTACAAACACACAAACGCAAAAGACACGCTATATGCGATTCAACGAAAAAGCGACTATCGAAGGATTTTCGGTGCAATGGAAAATAAAACCTATCCATTTAACTTATTTTAACTGTAGAAACACATGTGAATATTCTCATTAATCGATTTGATTCATTGCTTAAGAAAGAGCGTAGTATAAAACCTATATTGACTTTATATTCCGAAAACGATGCAAGTGATAGTATTAATACAATTAACTTTTTAACTATCAAAACACATTTGAGTAACATGAGAACCACTAATGCCACTGCGTAGAACACGTCGATAACGAAACTATCGTTAAGAAGAAACAACTACCGAACAATTTTATATATATTACAAAAGAAACATTTACGAGCTTGATTCATGTTAATTAAGAAAAACTATGTGAGTAGTACCCACTCAGGTTACTTAGAACGTATTCAATTTGAAAAGTTGAGTTAAAGCTAATTATATTTTATTTATAAAAATATCTCATATCATTTAAGTCATTTAAACATTTAATTGGAAAGATTAAAGGACATGTGACAAAAGCCATACCAAAGCATCATGTGTTGAAATTGAACTAAGCATGCTATAAATTAAAAATGTATTATTGTCGATATTAATCATAATGATAGTGATTTATGAAAGACTGATGTATTCACCTAAGTTGCTTTAAATTATAAACCCAGTTGCATAACCATTAAACAAATTAACATTTAACTTATAAATTTTTTAGACATGAGACATGCTAAACGTCACTGCTAACACGTAGCATTAGTCAAATTATATTTTAATTTAGAAACTGAGTTAGAGTAATCATGTTTTATTTATAAATGTTGCCAGGTAGATTAAACAAGTTAAACTTAAACTTTGCAACAGTAAAATGCATGTGAGAGCATCTATACAAGTTTATCATATATACAACGGGTTCAAACTAACCAAACTTATAATTGAAAAGAATATTAATATCAATAATTAATCATATTAATATTATACATGAATTGTCGAGATATGAAACATATATTACTTAATTATAAAACTATTTGCATGCATACTTAATCATTTTAATATTTAATTATAAAAAGCATAATAAGGTAACATGGAACACATCGTCATGGACACGTATCACCCATTGCGATGAAACTGGGGCAATTGAATCGAAATTAAAAACCTAAATCGACTTTAATTAATCAGCGATTAATTAATTATAGACACAATTAACATTTTAATAAAATAAATTCATAAACATGTGATATGAAAACTAATAGCGCTACTATGTAGATCTCGACGACACGAAACTAACGCAACTGGAACGAACTGAAATAGAATTAAAACGATTGAACGGCAAGGATTAAAAGAAGTAGTGGCAATTTCGTAAATATTATCATCTTCTACCTTGCTTCATCTCAGTCTGTACGTACAGAACATGTCCATGGAAGCTGGCCTGCTGCTGCTCGCAGATGGTACTGGTGACGGTCGGCAGAGGGGCACCGGGCGCTGGCCGGCGGCCACGTCGAAAGCATGCTGTGGCACAGGGGCCCACGCGAGGGGCCAAGCCATGGGGCCGCGGCTGCTCAAGACAGAGACAAGGCCCGAAGCGGCCTCGGTGGTGGCGCCCAGCCCTGCTCGCGCCGAGCAGCAAACGCGAGCTGCGCGCAGGAGAGGGCAGTGAGACGGGCATCGCGGGGCCACAAAGATGGGGTCGAGGCACCTTTGGGGCGCAGCCAAGGCCAAGTCGGCCGGAACCTCGAGAAGAACGAGCAGCCATGGAGGTGCCTCGCCGGAGAAGAAAAAGAGAGGTTAGGGAAACGATGAACGCGCACGCATACGCGAAAAGGATGACAAGACGGTGTAGAGGACGAGGAGATCTACCTCGCGGTGGTGGTGGTTGACGCCGGAACGCGACGGTTTGGCCGGAAAAGCTCGCCGAAGAGTTCGCCGGAAACCTAGCTTTTCCGAACTTTGGCGTCCGATCTGCGGCGATAGGAGTGGCGGCTCGCGAAACGGGCTGTACTTCTGGAATCCTCGCGTCGAGGGCTACGCCGGCATATATATATATATATACACACGTAGGGTTTGAAGATTTTGGAAAGTGAAGATATTTATTAATTATTGATTTTCGGAATTAAAGTAATTACAGAAAATTGAGAATTACTATTTAGGCTACGAAAAATATCTCTGAGCTCCGAAAATTTTTAGAAAAATTCATATGGATAGATAGAAGGATAAGGAACACAACCAAAGTGGTTTTAGCTCCCGAAAAGACTTTTAGATTGATCGAGGAAAAAGACGAGGCACCAAGAAATAGGAATTTAATCTCGAAAAAGGTCGGAAAGATTCCCGAAAAGAGACGTTCTAACGCGTCTTAAAACCTTTTCCAAGCCTTTGAATTTTGAAAACAAAGCATCTTATCTAACTTTTGTTTTTGTAAGTTTTTAATTTCTTTTTAAACCACTACTTGAAAATAATATTTTGAAGATTGAGATTTGAATTTATTTTCCAAACCACTTATCACAAAAGTACCAATGCAACGGCATGTATGCGCAAACATGTTGCTACCCTTATATTGGATTTTAATTTAAAGAAAATTTTCTTTTACCTATGTTTTTATGAGCACAAAATAATTAACAGAAATCATTTTACTCTTTTTAGAAAGTAGCTAATTTTAGGGTGTTATAATTCTACCCCCGTTAAGATGAATCTCGTCCCCGAGATTCGGAGAAGAAGAGCAAAGAAGAGAGGGATACTTCAACTTGGGATCTTCTTCACTTCCTTGAGCAACACCATCTTGATACTCACCTTGTGTTGTATGAGAACTCATCACGTGGCTACTCTTGCAGATTCTTGTTCCATCTTATTCCAAGTTCGATCTTGTTGCTTCTCTTAATTCGTTCCAGTGAATCTTATCATCCATATGTTAAGCTTCCAAAAGATCTTGCTTAGCTTGAATCAGAACTTTGAATTCTATGGTTCATCTTTTTTGCATTTTAAAATGTTTTACTTTTCAAAAGGAAGACTTTCAATCAAAACGAACAAATTTTCTTTTTCAACTCCTTTTGAAATAGCTTTCAAAATATGTTTTATGTTTCGAACTCAAGAAAATATTTCAACCATGTTTTGAAACTCTTTTGAATAAATGTTTTTAAGGTTTTGAAATAAACCCTACCATTTTCAAATCATTGGAAACTCAGGTAAACATACTAAGCTTTGTTTTTCAAACTCTTTTGAAAACTCAACTTTATAATCAAATCTCAGATAAAGAGTAGACAAATCAACTCAGGTTCTTTTGAAATCTGTTTCAAACAAGGGATTTTCAAGATTTTAGAAAACAAATGAAACATTCGAACTTCATTTTCAAATCATTTTGAATGAACTCCTTTGGGATTTCTGAAATCAAACCAAATCAATTTCAAAACTACTTTAGAAATAAAGAGATTAAGTTTTCAATTCCCATTTTATTTTGAAGTCAAACAAAAGACTCAATACACATGTTCAAGTTCTTTTTGGAATAAAACTTTTGGAAAATTAATTCAAATAACTTTCAACCGTTTCAAACCATTTTGGAAGACTTCTTTTTAGAAATACACTTTTGAAATCAACTCAAACCTTTTCTTTTCAAATTTTGTTTAGAAATCAAACTTAATTCTAATTCAAAGACAAAAGTGCTCCGTTTCCAAATGCAAATTGTTGCAAACTTTTGAACCAATTTTTTCAAACATTTGTAAAATATCTTGAAAGCATTTTGAACACCTTTCAAATAAAATTTGAACTAAGACAACTCAAGTTGTTTTTTCCCATCGGTCTTTTCCAAACAACCCATTTTAAAAACACTTTAGAGTCATTTTCAAAGTGTTTTAGAATAAAATGGTTCAAAAGTGTTTTTAGAATAACACTTTGAAGAGTAACCGAATACATTTTACTCTTTTTGAAATTTAGTTTAAAGCAAAGTGGGTTTTCAAATCTGATTTCACTTTCAACTTTTTGAAGTTTTAGGAATAAGACACTTTCAAACTTTTTATGAATATCTATTTTTAAACTAAAACCTTGAGTGAAGCAGTTCAAATCAAATTGTTTTCTTTTGAATGAGCAAAAGAGTCTTTCAAAATTCAAATCAAAACTTTTGAAATGTCTCAAATATAGTCTTTAGCAACTCTTTTTGAATCTTTTAAACTTGAATACTCTTTTCAAATCAACTCTTATTCTTTGGTGAAATACTTTTGAAATTAAGTTTCGAATACCAACTCTTGAAAATGAGAAAACAAACTTAAACCCTTTTTGAACTTAGTTCAAATCAACTTTTGAAGAAGTTTTTCAAAGTTCTTGAATCAAAAGGTTGTTAATTCATTTTCTAAAATCTTTTGAAGATTTCATTTCAAGGAAAGAGCTTTAAATAGAAATCAAAACCAGTCCAATTGTTTTCAAGAGTTAATATTAGTCTTGAGCATTCTTGCAAGTCTTTGTATACGTCTATATTCTAGGTACACGAAGATCGAACTCCCAACCATAGCTAGCTCGAAGATCAATCTTGACGTAGATCCGAACTTCTAGTAGTTCACCAACTCGCAACACTCTTAGCTTGGCTACCCCCCTTAAGAAGAGATGAGATAGGGGCACCAACATCCAACATGTAACTTTCTTCAAGGTGTATTATCATCCTCTGACATCCCAGAGAGCCTGTGGACATAGATAAGAATAAGAAAAATTAATCCTTCCCATAGATAGAAAACAGCAGCATAGAAAAACTTCCATATCTCGAGTTCCCTTTATCTAATAAAGTTGCATCTTGAACCGTTGGAAATATTATAAAATTCTCCACAACTTTCTTTTAGACCACTCCTTTGGATTCTGCAGCTAACTTGGTCAAAATCTTTGCTCAACAGAAACTATTCCAGATTCTGGACAGCACAGATGTATCGCCTTGTGATTTTTATATCTCCTAAACCAGAAATTCTATCAAGGTGAATCTTGCGGGAAAAGAAAGATCTCGAAGTCTACTTTCACCCAGAATTTTCTCAGAATTTTTGGTTGCCCAGAGGTTGGAGACATAGGCTGTAGAAGATAGACTGCTCCGGAAGACAGAAAGCAGGAAACAAGAGAAAGAGAACCCATACTATTTATTTCCTTATCCCTTATCCCTTATCCCTTAAACCTTTAATATAAATGAAATTGTGAGCATAACCCATAAATTCACTGCACTCATTACAAAGATCCAACTCAATCATAACATAAATATAAACCATTCAAACATGAAATACAAGCTTGTTACTAATCGTTCCATCTAACTACTTGGTAGGCATTCTTAAGGGAAAGCTTCTTAACATGGCTTTGGAAATTTGAATAGAGGTGAGACTAGAAAGTTTGCAAGAGATCAAGAACAACAACTCAAGGAGATAAGAAAGTATAGCACAAAGGAAGCTATCAAGGAGGGGAAACAATATGACAAGGATTGGAATATTCAATTCAATGAGTCAAGGAGGTGGACAAATAGTTTTATAGTAAAATAGGTTTTTACAAACGACCAGTGTTAACTAGGCTTGTGTCCTACAGTTAAGATTGCTTTGATACCACTTTGTAACACCCGATTTTAAAGACAAAACCAGATACACACTATATGTGAGCCAAGGAAGTCGAATCTCACATATAGCCACAAATAAGGGTAATATCAAGAGACAATACTTATTACATAATATATTAGTAAAAGGAATATAACCTCAGAGTATAGATAGTGAAAAGTCGACTCCGATCTTCAGGTGAAGACTCCAAATCCACAGGGACAACTGATTGGTTGACCACAAACCTAACTCCATCAGTCTGGTAATCTGGTACCCATCCGGGATTTTCATTGGATGTAAAGAAAGTGTAAGCTCACCATGCTTAGCAAGTATATCAAAGGGATCTATGAGGCTTAAAAGGCTTGACACTGTTTTGACTGCGGTTCGCAATTTTAGTTGATCAAGTTTTTAGCATCCTGAATCACTACTTTAATGAACTGTCCCAATTCCCAAGTGATATTAATGAATAGTCGAGGGCTATATTGGCATATATATATACGTAGGGTTTGAAGATTTTGGAAAGTGAAGATATTTATTAATTATTGATTTTCGAAATTAAAGTAATTACAAAAAATCGGGAATTACTATTTAGGCTACGAAAAATATCTCTGAGCTCCGAAAAGTTCCAGAAAAATTTGTATGGATAGATGGAAGGATAAGGAACACAACCAAAGTGGTTTTAGCTCCTGAAAAGACTTAGATTGATCGAGGAAAAAGACGAGGCTCCAAGAAATAGGAATTTAACCCCGAAAAAGGTCGGAAAGATTCCCGGAAAGAGAGGCATTGTTCTAAGCTTTTGGATTTTGAAAACAAAGCATCTTATCTAACTTTTGTTTTTGCAAGTTTTCAATTTCTTTTTAAACCACTACTTGAAAATAATATTTTGAAGATTGAGATTTGAATTTATTTTCCAAACCACTCATCACAAAAGTACCAATGGAACGGCATGTGTGTGCAAACATGTTGCTACCCTTATGTTGGATTTTAATTTAAAGAAAATTTTCTTTTACCTATGTTTTTATGAGCACAAAACAATTAACAGAAATCATTTTACTCTTTTTAGAAAGTAGCTAATTTTAGGGTGTTACATTACATCGTTACGAATCTAACACAACTTGAACGGGTCAAATCAGAGTTAAAACGGAGAAGATATGGCCTAATGAAGATAGTGGCAATTTTGTAAATAAACAGAACTCAATTTTGATTTAAAATAAATAAAATTAGATTTTGAATTCAGGCTAGGGACTGTGGATACTATTTAAAGAAAAGGCAGGGGTCCTTTTGAAAGATACCAGGGACAACAGGTTCTATATTAAAAAAACAAGGGACTCTTATGAAAAAACACCAGCCGAATCGACATCTTTGATTCTAGGCCATCAGATCGGGATTGGACAGCTGGATTAGATCAGGAGGGGGAAAGAGAGGTGGCCGGCCGGTGGCGAGTCCAGGCGGTGGCGCCATTGATGGGACCTCGCCGGAGTTGGGTGAATCGGTAACTCCGGCCACCGTTTGGCTCGAGAAAAGGTCAGGGAGTAGGAGGAGAATGAGGCGAATCCATCTAGGGGTCGGAAGGGGCTACGACAGCGTGGGGACTAGCTCAGCTCAGTTGAGGTGGCTCGGGTTCACCGGTAGTACTTCGGCGACGTGGCACAAGCGACAGAAAGCGTAGGAGAAGGAAAAGCGGTACCGGGGCTTGCTTACCTTGTGTAGAAGCTCGGCAAGGCAGTCGCGGAGGCGGAGAAGCGGTGACGCGGCAAACCGACGGTGGTGGTGGATCTCCGAGCTCACAGTGGCGCTGTTTTAGGGCATGGGGCGGCTGTGGCTTGCTTCCAAAGCTAGACGAGGAGGTGGCAGTTACAGGGCTCGGTATTTATGGGAGGGCCGTGCATGGAGCGCACTCCACCGGGAGGAATCGTAGCGGAGGCGTAGCGCAAGGATGATTAAGAGCTAACAGGAGGGTCTGACAAAGCGGGGCCGGCTGTTAGCGAGAGACGAGAGAGAGGAAAGGAGAGGCAGTTGCGCTGGGCTGCCAAGCTAACCGACCACGTGAGATAACAAGGGGAGCGGGGCGGCCCAAGAGCGGGAAAGGGGGGCAGCTGGGCCTCGGGGTTGAGCAGGCCTACGCAAGAGAGTGGGAGAGGAGCAGGCCTTCAGGCCGAGAAAGGGGGAGAGAGGGGGGAGGTTTTCTCTTTTTTAAAGCTATTTCAAACTTGTTTTCAAATCCTTTTTCAAGTTTTGACCAAAACCACTCACTTCAATAAATTATATGCACCAGCATGAATGCACCATCAATGTTGCTAAGCCCTATGATAAATTTTAATTTAACGAAAAATATTATTTTCCTATGTTTCATCAGCACAAAAAATACGGAATTAAATCATTTTAGCTATATTTCAAAAGGAGCAAATTTTAGGGTGTTACTCATCTTCAACTTCAATTACCTCTCTAAGCCTTATATCACCAACATCCATGTTCTTTATTGCATTGACCAATTGAGTGCCTCTCACATCATCTAGATTATCATCTTCCTCTTGGGAACCATTGGTTTCATCAAATTCAATATCATGAACCTCCTCAAGAGTACCACTAGCCAAATTCTAAAATCTATATGCTTTGCTAGTAGTTGAGTAACCAAGCAAGAAACCTTCATCACATTTTTTCTCAAACTTGCTCAATCTAGTATCTTTCTTTAATATGTAGCATTTGCAACCAAAAATCTGAAAGTGTGCAATATTGGGCTTTCTATCATTCAAGAGCTCACAAGGTGTCTTCTCTTTCAATGTATGACAATAGAGTCGGTTGCTATAGTAGCAAGCCGTGTTGATTGCTTTGGCCCAAAATGAATGACTCACATAGTACTCACTCAACATTGATCTTGCCATGTCAATCAAAGTTCTATTCTTGCTCTCAACTACGCCATTTGATTGAGGAGTATACTTGGCCGAGAATTGATGCCTAATTCCAAACTCATCACAAAAATCATCAATTCTTATATTCTTGAATTCACTTCCATTGTCACTTCTCACTTTCTTGATGGTTGTTTTAAACTCATTGTGAATTCTCTTGATGAATGTCTTGAAGGATGCAAACACATCACTCTTGTGAATAAGAAAGAACACCCATGTAGATTTAGTGAAATCATCCACAATCACAAATCCATATTTGTTTCCACCAATGCTAGTGTATGTGGTTGGTCCAAATAGATCCATGTGCAACAACTCAAATTCCTTAGATGTGCTCATCATGCTCTTCTTAGGATGTGTGTTGCCAACTTGCTTTCTAGCTTGACATGCACTACAAAGCTTATCCTTCTCAAATGTGACATCTTTCAAGCCTCTAACTAAGTCATACTTGATCAACTTATTCAATTGTTTCATTCCAACATGACAAAGCCTTATGTGCCATAACCAACCCATGCTAGACTTAGTGAGCAAACATGTTGACAATTGAGCTTCTCTAGCATTGAAATCAACCAAGTATAGATTCTCATATCTAAATCCTTTGAACATCAAGTTAGAGCCATCTACACTTATGATGTCTACATCATCCACACCAAATATGAACTTGAAACCAAGATCACACAATTGAGTTACCAACAAAAGGTTGAAGTTCAAGCTCTCTACTAGTAGCACATTGGAAATGCTCAAGTCATTGGATATTGCAATTTTACCAAGACCCTTGACCTTGCCTTTGCCATTATCACCAAATGTGATACTATCAATCCCATTTCTCTCATTCTCATTGATTGAATTGAACATTCTTGAATCACCAGGTCATGTGTTTTGTGCACCCACTATCAAGCACCCAATGCCTTCCTCTAGCTTTTTTATTGACCTACAAAAGAAGATCAATTCTTTTTAGGTACCCAAACTTGCTTGGGTCCTTGAAGGTTAGTTACCAAGGTCTTTGGTACCCAAATGGCCTTCTTCTTTGGGCCCACAATTGATGTATCAATGAACTTAGCCTTCACACCATTGTCACCCTTAACAAGCATGTAACAAGAATCAAATCTAATTGAGGATACATTAGGTTGCTTGTTCTTGTTAGTCTTGCAATATTGCTCTATATGCCCAACTTGCTTGCATCTATTGCAAAACTGACCATTGCCCTTCATAAAGCTAGCTTTGGGAGTGACAAAGGCCGCCTTGCTTTTCTTGGGGGTATAGCCTAATCCATCTTTGTTGAGAGAGAACCTTTAGCTACCCAAGCACTTTAGCATGCGGGCATCTCCACCATAGGCATTGCCTAAGGAACGAGTGAGATCATTCACCTCCTTGAGGGTCTCATTTTCCACCATTAGTGAGGCATCACAAGTGAAACCATCACTCAAAGGTGAAGTAGAAGTGGTAGTGCTACAAGAAGGATTAGCGGGAGCAACAACAATGGGCTTATAAAAATATGTATCAATAATATCACATGTTAGTCCCACATCACAAGACACAATTACTTGCTCCTTCTTGGCTTCCTCCTTCTTGGCCTACTCGATGAGAGAGAAGTGAGCCATTTCAAGCTTAGAGTGATCTTTGCCAAGCTTCTCATGGGCTTCCATTAGCCTCTCATGAGTGGCATTGAGCTCATGAAAGGATTGCTCAAGAAATTTGACTTTCTTGTGCAATTCTTTGCAAACCTTTCTCTTCATCTCAAAACAAGTGTGCACTTGCTCACACATGTCCAAGAGCTCCTCCTTGGTGTACTTTACATCATCATCATCACTCCTACATGCATCACTTTCACATTCATCATCATCACTCACATCATATTTTACCTTGGTAGGCTTTGCCATGAGGCATGTCGATGGAGTGTCGAAGATGGAAGACTTGTTGATGGTGATGCTTGCTAGTGCTTTCTTGATAGATTTCTTGACATCATCACTAGATCCATCACTATCCGAAGAGCCGTCACTATCCCAAGTGACCACATAGCCTCCACCATTCTTCTTTTGGAAGGTCATCTTCTTGTCCTTCTTGTCCTTCTTTTGCTTCTTGTCCATCTTGTGCTTCTTCTTCTCATCCTCATCATTGTCACTATTGTAGGGATAATCTGCTACAACATGATCGGGCTCTTGCAATTATAGCATCTTCTCACATATTCTTTGCTCTTGGTGTGATCTCTTCTCTTTCTTGCACCATAGCCCTTCTTCATAAATTTTTCCCATCTTACGCACAAAGAGAGCCATAGCTTCATCATCAATGTCACTAAGATCTTCATCGTCACTTGATTCTTTCTTGGACTTGCCCTTGTTCTTGGATGATGAGCTAGCCTTGAATGCCACACTCTTCTTCTTCTTGTCTTCTTCCTTCACAAGCTCTTCACCATCACTATTGTACTGGTCCTCGGTCATCACATCACCAAGCACCTCATTTGGAGTGACATCCTTCAATCCACCTCTAAAGATTATAGTTCTCAATGTCTTGAATCTCTTTGGCAAGCATATCAAAAACTTATGAGAGAAGTCCTCATCCTTCACCCTCTCACCCAAACTCTTGAGATCATTAATGATGACTTGTAGCCTATAGAACATCTCCGGAATAGACTCATCATCCTTCATCTTGAAGTTTGATAGCTTGTCTTTGAGCTTGTAGAGCTTGGCACTTTTTACTGTTGAAGTGCCCTCATATGTTTCTTCTAGTCTCACCCAAACTTCACTTGCCTTCTCAAGATCTTTGATTTTCTCAAACACCTTTGAATCAATGCCATTGTATATTGTGTTGAGTGCCATGGTATTGCATAGCTTGTTGATCTTGTCATTGTCGGTGAGATTGGGAGGGTCAAGAATCACAAACTCATTCTCGACCATATCCCACACCTTGTCATTGATTGAACCAAGGTACATCTTCATCTTTCTCTTCTAATAGTCAAATAATGTGCCATCAAAGAACGGTGGTTTACCTCCAACATGGTTGAATAG
This sequence comes from Miscanthus lutarioriparius, assembly GCA_904845875.1. NCBI lineage: Eukaryota > Viridiplantae > Streptophyta > Magnoliopsida > Poales > Poaceae > Miscanthus > Miscanthus lutarioriparius. The sequence goes on from CAJGYO010000002.1 coordinate 66,201,458, forward strand.
AATTTGAGCCATCTTTTGACATCGAAGGTTGTTAAGCCTTGATTAAATGGTGACCACAGCTCCGATACCACTTGAAAGGTCCTAATATGGCTAGAGGGGGGTGAATAGGCTATTTAAAAATCTACAAGATCACTTGAGCAATTTGATTAGTATGACAACTAGCGAAATGAAAACTTGCTCTATCTCTATAAGGGTTGCAAGCCACCTACCCAACAATTCTAGTTACTATAATCACTAGCCATATAAGTGGCTATGTTGCTACTCAGTAAGAGCTCTCAAACTTGCTACACTAAAGAGCTCCACTAGATGAACTTAAACTACAAAGCAAGCTCTAAATTCTAGTTACACTAAAGAGCTTACTACAACTAGTTTCGGGAATGTAAATTAGTGAGTAAGATGATTATACCACCGCATAGAGGAGTGAACCAATCACAAGATGAATATCAATTCAATCACTAGGAGAATACCAAAGGGCAAGAGACAATCAATTTTCTCCCGAGGTTCATGTGCTTGTCGCTACGCTACGTCCCCGTTGTGTCGACCAACACATGGTGGATCGGCAGCTAAGAGGTGTTGCACGAACCACATCCACACATTTGGACACTGCAAGAACCTATCCACAAGTGAGGTAACTCAATGACATGAGCAATCCATTAGAGTTACCTTTCGGCTCTACACCGGTGTTGACGGTCACAACACCAATTATAAACCATCAACATAACCTGCATTTATATTTAATTCCATCACCAAACATAGGTATAGGGGTTTAAACTAATGAATTCCATGAGCTTTGGTAAATATTTGTATGAAGGAGGATTTATCTAGAAAACAGCTCCCGAAACCACTATCATACACTCCAAACAAGCAAACCGACGACAACAAGTGATTCAACCAGCGAAAAACGAAAAGACAACTCTAGAAGGTTCTAGAAGACACCACATTGAAGCTTGGGCCAAACAGCCATGAAAGTGGGCCGGCCGGCCCAAGGCCTAGGCCGGCCGACCTGCTCTGGAGTCCATTTGCCCTCCGTCCTTTTGTATGTGTTTCCAAGATCTACACCATTAATTTAAGGTTCTTTATAGTTGGTGCATCCAATAGTGATCGAGGTAATTAACACAGATTGATGACATGGCGATTCCTTGCACCTTACTCCACCTTGATTCCTTGCCCCCAACTCCACCTCAGCCTAGACTCTAGTTACTTATGGATGCATCCTACATTTTAGATCGGTGGTAACTCATGAGGGTGACTCTTATAGCCTCGTTAAATCCTCTGTAGTCCACCTCCCATTTGTAAGGGCACGTATAACGTGGTTGTGAATGAAAGCATCCTCTGCTAGTGTATTTCCCTTGTAATGTCCCTAGTTGAATAGTAGAAGACATAGCTTACCCAAGTCAGAATTAGAGAACCTTAGTTTTCCTCTCTATGCTCCTATTTATCCTAACCTTGTTGCTATCCTTAGTTAAGTGAGACCATAGTTAGTCTCACATGTTTCCCTGTGGATACGATACTTGGAATACTTCTAGGTGAAAGCTACAGTGGTATCCGTGTGCTTGCAGATTTATCTATGTGCATTAAAATATACCAACTAGCTTTCTAGCACCGTTGCTAGGGAAACGGTTGCTGAATTAAGTACAAGCCTAGCTTAACATTTTATCTTTTATTCTTTTTTTGTTTTACTTTTTCGTTTAGCATGGATTCCACTCCTATCTATCAATATGCTAAACCCACAAGCGCAAGCCTAAAACCACCAGAATCTTCAGAGCCTATCATAACACCTAGTTATGAGCTACGCCTGAGTTTAATAAAGTTAATTCAGGATCAATCCTTCTCGGGAGAAGGCAACGAAAATCCATACTCACACCTATGAGAGTTTGAACAGACTTGTGCATGCTTGTGTATCGCTGGCCTATCTGACAAGACCTTAAGATGGAAGTTGTTTCCATTCTCTTTGACTGGAAGAGCTGAACAATGGTATAGTCTAACTGTATGAAGTATGTAAGGAGATTGGGAAACGCTATGCTCTAAATTTTGTTTACGTTTCTTTCCCATCTCTAAATTGGTTAGCCTTTGAAAAGAGGTTCTAAATTTTAGACAACTAGAAGAAGAATTTCATGGCACATCGTGGGATCATTTTAATGACTTCATCATCACTGGTCCGGACCTTGCAATTCAAGACCATGTACTTCTTCAACATTTTTACATGGGTCTTAGCAAAGATTCCAGGGAATGCAGCCTCTAGAGGAGCTTTTCTTCATTTGTCTTCTAGTGAAGCAAGGGCTATGCTTGATAGAATTAGTGGAAAGACTCCCTACACTAGAATTCCTAATAAACTCCCTTAGGAAGAGAAGGAATCCTCTCCGGAACAAGAAGAGGAAGTTTTGATAGCCAAATCACAACCACTCCAATCCCAAGATGTAGCTATCAATCCTGAACCACCAATACCCTAAAATCCCCCAAAATAAGATAGAATTCCACCTTTGGAAATCCCTGTTGAGATTAAGGATGACCTCTTTGGTGCTAATTTTGGTAGAGCATTAAATTATTATACGAGACCATCAAGCGAATATAATTCAAATCCTCTTAAGAAGGGATCTCTTAGAAAACATTCATATTCCCATGTGGGACATTAAAAATAATTCAAGGATGGCATGTCTAGTGAAGCCATAGAAGGAGAGCCTAGCCATTTAGAAGCCACTCCTATCCTCCCACCTTCTATGCTTGTAACAGAACTGTCCAATTTATAAGAGCACAAGTACAATAGCAACCACCGAGGCAGTCAAACCATCACACTTGAGCCCATATAAATCCGGTAGTTCGTCGAGTATCACAAAGGATCTCAAATCAACCAACATACAAGCCAAGATCGTACATGATTCAACATACAAGTCACATGTTATAACAAGTTCACAAATAGTTTGTCATTCATCGGAGTTCCAACATAGTTATTACAACATCAGTTTAACAGTAGCGAAAGCAACATAGTTCTAAACGACATCAATAGTAGTTTAGATACATTGACAGTTTTCACAGTCATCTCCAACAAAAGCACAAGGGTGAGATGATATATAGAATGACCATGCCCATGGTCCTATTCCTCATCCACTGCAGGAGCAAAGGAGTGCTTATAGTAGCCGTGGTACATCACGTTATCTGCAACAATAGGGAAATAAACCCTAAGTACAAGAAGGTACTCAGCTAGACTTACCCATCATAAACCAAAATTAAGAGACACCAAGGATGATGCAAGGCGTATAAGTTGAGCTGGTTGACATCCTTTGCCTACAAGCCAATATTTATCTAGTATCTATTAACTTTTGAATAACAAGTTTATTATTCATGTTCCATTCTAGATTAGCATCTATCCTATGCCAAATACGTTGTGTACCATTAAATCATCACAATAGTAACCATATCAAGTTTAGCATTTTCATAATCCACATAACCAACACTTTCATCAATTACTACGATGAAGGGGGCTCATGTCAAGTTCTCACTATCCAAGAGAGACGGCGATTCGAATTGATTCCTACCCAGCTGGGGAATTATTCAAAACACACACCCATACTCCCCTATTGGGGTCGCATCAGGTCACCTTTGGTACAACTTAGATCCAGATCACGAGTAAGACCAGTGCCGTACCCTCAAAGAAACTACCAATCTGCTAGGAAGCTCGGGACTCGAACCCGCCCTTGGACTCACGCCATTAGCTCTCCACACATCCTTACTACCTCCAAGGTGTGCACTTTAACTGCTCATGTCCCTGGCCTGAGTTGAGCTACTTGGCTTCACGATCGGAACGACTTATCTGACCAACTATGTGAGAGGCATACGTTCAACATGACAAGAGGGCCTCCAATGGTCGGTCCTTAAATGACACAGATAGAATCACTATTAGTCACCACACCTAACATATAAGATTCCACCCGATCTCCAATTTTTTAACATCACTAGGTTATGTTCCATGATAGCACAATATAGCCAACCGTGATCAAGTCACCACCTATAGATCGCAGGTGACAGGAAATTACCCAACTTCTACCGGTCTAAGCATGGCTAAGCATAAAGGTCGATCCTAGACCTACAGAGGATTTAAGATAGATATTTCTAGACAAGAAAAGTATATGCAACAAGTGGTTCCAATCAACTCCTAGTACTTAATTCATTAACATAAAAAGGACTCAAGTTGGTATTAGAACACATAGGATGTTAGAACACATAGGATATTAGAACACATAGGATGTTAGAACACATAGGATGTTAAAATTGTTAACCCTATTGAAAAGTGTCAAATAACAGATTTCATATTTTTCTTAGCTTCCCTAAAACCCATTAACATTGTAACCAAAATTTTCAAGGCAATATGTTATCTATTTTTATCCTTATGAATTTCCTTAGAAAACACAATTTATTAAAAGATAAATAGAAAGACCCTACTCCAATCAAGTTTACTGCAAGTTCAACATTTCTCTTAACTAGAGTAAGTCAACACAAGATCAGCAAAATTGGAATCACAATTTTATCACTTTCCTATCTCAAGTTATGCATTTTACAAGATTAAAAAAATTAAAAGCACATATTTATATCCATTTAATTCTCCTAGAAAAACATCCCAAACAGTAGGTTTCATATTTTTATTAAATACTACACTCCATGATGAATCCAACAAAATTTGGTTCACCCCATTTGGACACTCCTAGCTTGAGATATGAATTTTTGAAACATGCATTCAAATCTATGAAAACAATAAGGAAATCAATCACTACATAGACTGACAGATGGGGCCCGCTGGGCAGTAGGACCCATGCATCAGCGACATGATAGTAGAGGAGGTTCATCGGCCAGTGTTATCTCACTGGCGGTGAGATCACCGGCGATGACGGTGACACCAACGTGTTCCCCGTGATCTCCCGCACCCAGTTATACCCCTCGTTGGACCGATGGTGCACTAGAGCACCCTCACCGGTGGCGATGGCAAACGACGGAGGCAGCGCGGTGGTACACCAGCGTTCTTCGGCCATGGCATGCGCCGGTGAGCATGGTTACTCCATCCTGGTGACCTAGCGCAGCACTACGATGAGGATTAGGCCATGGTGACGTAGTGGAAAAGCTTGGCCGCGTGCATGGCCATGCGGTGGCGCATGGTGTGCCATGGCGGGGCTATCCATTCCGGCTAGCTGGTGTTGAGAGGGGAGTCTCCATCTAGCCTACTAGATCTAGGTCACAAGGCCGTGCTGAGACGACTAAGAGCGGGGTCTGGAGTAACCCCGAGACGGCTGGCCACGGTGAGCTCAAGCTCATGACCATGGCGACTACGGTGGGAGCGGCAGTGTGTTCTCACGTGACTACGCAGTAGTGTCTAACCTAGTTTTGCCTAAGCATATGAACTACAAAGCGGCTATAGACTGGAGAAGAGGAGGACATGAGGTGTGGTGGAATGCCATGGCTACGGTGAGCCAAGCGCGTGATGGCGCTATGGTGATGGCGCGGTGGCGGCAAGGCAAAATGGGGCCTTACCAAGGCACGTCGTGAGGTAATAGTGGTTCAAGGAGGTAGAGGTAGAGGTGGCGGAGCTGTTGGCGCAAGGAATCAGCAGCGGAGCTGCGATGGCGGTGAGCGGGCACGGCGGAGCAATGGTGGAGCTTCGCTTTGCTCTGGCGTGGGCGAGATAGAGCGGGGTGTGAGAGCGAAATGGAGTGAGCAGCAAAGGCACGCGCCTTATCTCTCCACGTTGGCCTGACCAGCCGGGCCAGTGTCGGCATACAGCTGCCTTGTGGCACGCCTGGCCTACCCCTAGTCGGCCACTGATACAGGCGTTGAAACGGCATTAGGTCCTGATGAACGCGACTAACAGAGCTACTTCACGCGATCATTACTCCTAAACTGTTCGTCCTTGGCAAAAACTTCTTTAACAAGAATTGTAGAGCTACACGAGATCTACAACATTGCTTAAATGAGTTCAGTCTAGATCAGCCTAGTTTACAAACTATAGCACGCCAAACACAGGTTCATTGAAACAGTAAACCACCTCAAGACTTAGAAAATTTTCAAAGTCAAAAATAGTAATTCTATTGCTATTTGTGGACTGTTTTTGAGCATGCTATGCACCGAATCAGGTCTTGACCCAAAAATAAAAGTTGTTACTCTAGTCAAGTACTACAACTTTGCTTAAGGGTGCACAACCATGCAAACAATCTATGCTATAGTTCAACTTAGGTCAAGCATGCAACTTGAAAATGATAGCTTACACTATAACCATGACTTAGAGGCCAATTGGGTCCAAGTCATGTATACCAAAGTTGTTCCATATGACATTCTAAACACGTTAAAGGTACTAGAGTCCCACAAACATTTTATACATTGGTCACATGTAAACCCTAGCATATGTAAAGCATTTAGTGACAAACACATGTGATATAAGCAATCATAGAAATAAAATTTGAGATGCTCATGCTCATGAATGATCAATGATGCTTGTGCTCATGCAATGCCAATGCCAAATGCATGCTTAACACCTAGGGTGTTACGGCCCTTCCCCCTTAAAGAAATCTTGTCTCGAGATTTGCACGACCAACCATTTCTTGTAGAAAACCGGATAGAACTCACGAAGATAATCCTCTCGCTCCCACGTAGCGTCTTGCTCACCATGGTTATTCCATACCACTTGTAGAATTTAATGACTTTGCTACTGGTCACTCTTTCCATTATCTCAAGCACTCGAATAGGTCTTTCTTCATAGGTCAAATCCGACTAGATCTTGACACTAGTGGGTTCAATAGCTTCTTTGATAAAGTCAATCCCATAAAACCTTGTTTCACCAGGCTCAATCCAATTCAGAGGAGGCCTACATTTTCGACCATACAAAGCTTCAAAAGGAGCCATCTTGATCCTTTCTTGATAGCTATTGTTGTAGGAGAATTCAGCCAAAGGTAGCCATTTCTCCCATGAACCCTTAGAAGAAATCACACAAGCTCTCAACATATCCCCAGAATCTGATTCATTCACTTAGTCTAACCAGCTGTTTGAGGGTGATAAGCAGAGCTATGAATCAATTAGGTACCTAGCTGCTTATGCAAATGTTCCCAAAAATGATTAACAAACTGTGGTCCTCGATCTGACATAATGCTTTTAGGCACACCATGCAATCGTACGATTTGGGCAATGTACAACCCTGCGTATTGATGGGGTCGATACCTTTCCTTAATAGGGATGAAATGTGTGGATTTAGTCAAGCGGTCAACAATTACCCATATGGAATCATGACCCTTTTCACTGGTTGGAAGCCCAACTATAAAATCCATACTGATGTCATCCCACTTCCAACTTGGGATAGACAGTGGCTGAAGTAGTCCAGCCAGCTTCAAATGGATGGCCTTGACCCGACAGTAATTATCGCATCTAGCAACAAATGCTGCAATTTCTTTCTTCATTTTTGTCCTCCAAAAGCGTGTTTTCATGTCTTGGTACATCTTACTGCTACCGGGGTGAATGGACAAATTGGAAGAGTGTGCTTCCTCTAGAATTTGGTTTCTCAATTCTTTATCTTTCAGCACTACAAGTCAATCCTTAAACCACAACACACCCCTCACATCTAGCCGAAAATGATTGGTTTCTTCCTCTTTCATCTTTCTTTTGATATGGGATACACCCCCATCGGTGTTTTGGAGCTCAATGATTTTAGCCTCAAGAGAGCAACTAACAGTGATATTGTTTAAGACTGCCGGATGTAATAAGTTGAAACCATCTTCCAACAAAGGATTACACCGGCTTAAGGCGTCTACAACCACATTGTTTTTCCTAGATGATAATGTACTTCTAGGTTGTAATCCTTGATCAATTCCAACCATCTTTGCTGCCTCATGTTCAATTTTGGTTGGGTGAAGATGTACTTGAGGCTCTTGTGATCTGTGTAGATATGGCAAACATTACCAAGCAGGTAATGTCTCCAAAATTTTTAGAGCATGGACAATTGCTACTAATTCTAAATCATGGGTTGGATAATTGACTTCATGCTTTCTCAGTTGCTGTGAAGCATAAGCAATGACTCAGCCTTCCTACATTAGAACACACCCCAAACCGGTACCCGATGCGTCGCAAAATACATCAAAAGGTTTCTCAATGTCAGGCTGTGCTAAAATAGGAGCAATAGTTAGCAAAGTTCGTAAAGTGTGAAAAGCTACCTCACACTCCAGTGCCCATACAAATTTGTCATCCTTCTGAAGCAACCTGGTCATGGGCTTGGCAATTTTGGAGAAATCTAGAATAAACTAATGGTAATATCCTACTAAGCCAAGAAAACTCCAAACCTCATGAATAGAGGTTGGGGCTTTCCAATCAAGAACCTCCTGCACCTTGGATGGGTCCACCGAGATTCCGTCTTCAGATAAAACATGGCCTAGGAAAGTACTGATGAACCCATGGTTTTTCAAAATACATTTGATGCACAAGATACACCTGAGAATATATCAAAGCCGCCGAGGACGGTTTTGTTTAAAGAAAGAGAGGATGATGAACCCATGGCTTCTTAAAGTATATTTGCGAAAAAGTATTCTCTATTTCAAATAGGGTAATTGGTCTTCAATTTGGAGCTATAATTTTTGATGAGAAATATAGCGAGAACCTGGATAAATTTACTTGTGTTGGTCTATCATCACATATATTTTTTAGAGGTGCTTTATTGTTTGGAAAAGAGGAGAACAAGGACAGCAAGCAAATATGTCTTTATAGAGACCATGCACGTGGAGATAAAGGGTTGCCTAACCAGACGTCAACTTTATTTGGCAATTGATTATTAGCATGTGACTAGCAATGTTGCTGCAATATTATATTATTATCCCTGTATGTGTCATGGTGCCTGCGTGCACTAATTTTGGCCAGGCCAATTGTGGCGTCGTGCACATGTAGGCCAAGTCGGACTTGGTCCAAAGTCTGGTTCGGTGGAGTTGGGCCTGCGTGCCTTTATCTAGGGGTGTCCCCTTATAACAGATTAGATTGGATTTTGTTTGTGGTGTTATTCCTCGTCGAGCCGCCGCTCGGAAAATCCTATATAGTGTTCCCATCAGGTTCTTCATCTTGAAGATTATCTTCCAAATTCTTGTGGATCTGCGTGGAGTGCGTGATCAAGCTGCTACGACTTGAGTGCGTCGCATGGAATTCTTGGAGTTCCCCATCTTCTGATCATGGTTCATCGAGGCTATGGGTGGAAGGATTATCCTAGGGTTTAGTTTGCATCTAATTCTGCAGTGATAGCAGATTTGGCCTCAGTATTAAATCAGTGATTAAATAGCAAGAACTAATGTCGTCTGACAGGTTAATTTCAGAAATTGCTCGTGCTTGCTATTGCACCGTGAAAGATTGGGAAATTTATTTGGACAGCGTAGGCATGTCCTCATCAGGTACTTTCCTCAACCAAAATTCACATTTACTAAATTTAGCATATAATTTATGCTCTCTCAGCCTAGACAACACCACTCTCAAGTGCTCTGTGTGATCTTCTGCATTCTCAGAATAGATCAAGATATCATCGATAAACACGACCACGAACTTATCAAGCTCGGGCATGAATACCGAGTTTGTCAAATACATAAAATAGGCAAGAGCATTGGTCAACCCAAAGGACATGACTAAATACTCATAAAGGCCATACCTAGTGGAAAAAACCATCTTAGGTATGTCCTTAGGCCTAATCTTGATTTGGTGATAACCTGACCTCAAATCAATCTTAGAGAATACTTTTGATTTTGCCAATTGATCAAATAAGATATCAATGCGATTCAAGGGATATTTGTTCTTGATAGTAACAACATTTAGTGATCGATAGTCCACACACATCCGCAAAGACTTGTCCTTCTTTTTCACAAATATGGCTGGACAACCCCATGGTGACGAACTAGGGTGAATGAGACCCTTTTCTAAGAGTTCCTGCAATTGGATCTTCAATTCTGCTAACTCATTAGGCGGCATTCTATAAGGTCTTCGGGAGATGGGCGCTGTTCCTGGTATTAACTCAATCTTGAACTCTATATCCCTATTGGGTGGTAACCCGGGCAATTCATCTAGAAATACATTCGGAAACTCACATACTATAGGAATATCAGTAAGGGCCACATGCTAGATAGCATTGGCCACATTTTGGAGATCAAACTCCCTAGAAAGGGGTACTAGAAAAGCATCGTTATTCCTGGGGTCTCTCAACATAATGGTTCTAGTCGATGTATCGATAAGGACACCATGGTTCTTCATCCAATTCATACCCAAGATCACATCTATACTCAATCCCGGTAATATCACTAAATTCGTAGTATACTCTCCTTCACTTATTTGGATAAGTACATCTTTAACTATCTAATTGGTAGAAATGTTATTCCTAGCTGCACTTATATAATAACCACCTTTGTCTAATACAAATATTTTCTGATCATACTTAGATGCAAATGTTGGACTCATGAATCAATGTGAAGCCCTAGAATAACATAGAACAACTGCACGGTGATGGTTCACAAGAAACATACCAGCCATGACAACCTTGCCAGAGGGAATCTCTTCCATGGTGGTATAATGCACATACCCCGGGCGTGCATTTGTAGCTGGTGGCTTCTGATTGTTCTTCTTGGGGTAAGGGCACTCCCTCGCCCAATGACCGGTCTTTTTACAATTGAAACATGGTTTATTGTTAGGTGGAACCTTTGAGTTGCCTTGTCCTACACCACCCTTAGGCGGTAGAGCAATAGAGTATGCCCGACGATACCCTTTATTTGCTTGGCTTGGCTGGGCCTTCTTCTGAGGTGGCCAGTATTTTGGAGCAGGTGGGCGGTATTGGGTTCTTGCCACCACTGGAGCTCTCTGCTGAGATGCACCAGCTTCAAAGGCCCTCTTGCAACTCTTGGATGCAGCATAAATATTATTATGATTCTCTTGTGTGAGCACATCACTCATGAATTTGTTGTAGGTCTCACTCTTGTTATTTGCTAGTCTTTATCAACTTTGGACCTAGTCCTCTCTTGAAGCTTGCAATCTTCTTAGCCTCGGTATTCACAAACTTAGGCGCATACCTAGAGAGGTTGTTGAAGGCATGCAAGTACTTAGTGAGACTTTTGGTGCCCTAAGTAAGCCTCATAAACTCAGTAGCCTTCATGTTCATCAACCCTAGGGGAATGTGATGCCCGCTGAACGCAGCCTTGAACTCATTCCATGTAACCTGAGCATTAGCAGGGAGGGTAGACAGGTAATGAGTCCACCAAATGCCTGCTGGACCATGCAACTGATGTGAGGCATATTCAGCCATCATTTGCTCTGTAACTCTCAAGAGATGAAACTATTGCTCAATGGTATTGAGCCATTCATCGGCTTGCAATGGCTCCTCTGCCTCCTTAAAGATAGGAGGTTTAGTGTCCAAAAAGTCCTTGAAATCACTATACTGATTTGGTTCGGGTCCCTAGTGTTGGTACCGTCCTCGTCCACGACCGGCGTTCTATGCAAGCCCGCGCAGTACTTCCCCCATAGACCGTTGGGTCTCTAGGAGCTATGCCATCATTTTTGCTGGCATGGGGTGCGATGGTGGTGGGAGATCATCATCACCCTCATGACTAGTACCGGCCCCACCGCGAGTGCAAGTCATCTGCAAAATTGCAACAACAAATGATTATTGGATGATGTCAAGAGATTGCAGAAGAATTGTATAGTCAAGCCATACTGTAATTACTGGAAAGAATCTTAAATTCATACAATAACATAGAGGCACAATAATTCATTTCCACAACATAACATCACCAATTGGACCACTTATCATACTTGCAACGTGTTCCGTACATGCCAAAATTTTCTTGCCAATAACAATTGGGAATTCATTAAAAAGTGCAATCACCACACGTATTACATGCACGGTTCCAATAACGTCAAAGGGGTACATCATGAAATTGAAACCTACATTACGAGTTCATTACATAACGATCAAAGATAGAGAGCTAATGCATCTAGCTAGATACTATAGCTAAGCTACTCCTCGGGGTGGTCGCTGTTGATGTCGGACACACCATGATCATGGTCGTCCTCAAAAGGCTCAACCTCTTCCTTAGGCTCATCCTTAGCGTCCACCTCCATGCCATCATCCTCAGCAATCAACACATTGGGATCTTCTTCCACCGCTGGAGCTAGAGGAAGAATTGGGTTCACCATGTTGTTGAGACGATGAACATCTTGATGAAGCTCCTCAATCTAGCGTATGAGTTCCTGCTCTCTGCGATCAAACTCCTTTGCCTACCTAGCAACCTAAAATATAGTCTGGATCCTAGCTGCCTCCCTAGTCTCAGCAAGGCGAATGACCTCGTCCCTCTCAGCATGGACGTCCTATAACTCAGCCCTAGCTGCATCTCTTTCTACAATAGCACAGACAAACTGCCCCCAACGAGCTTCCAAGGCTATCATATAATTACCTACCTCATTCTGAGCTACTCTAACTGCCCTTTGGTGCCTACGCACACATCCTCGCATCCTGCGCTGTGCAGCCTGTGCTCTTTGGGGCTCTTGCATACAACTGATGTAGCTATCCTAGAGAGAGTAAAACATCCTCATAACTACATACATGGCACTCATGGTAGCATTACTACTTTTTGCTCTTTCATCCCGGTCTCTTACCAAAGCATTATTGCCTGGCTGGGTCCAAGTGGTCTGTGATGCATCCACCCGAGGGAAAGATCCAATGGGCCCATTGACAAGCTCATCACCGAATTCCTGACAGATTTTGCTGAGAACTTCAAAAGCGTCCACTTGGGCACCCTCCCAAGGGGTCTGTCCATCTGACTCGATACTTCATCCTTGCCACTGAGGGTTGTCTACATGGGTGGGGACAGTGAACCGCACTTCGTACCACCATTGTCCCTCAGTTACCACTTTGCTCCAAATGTAGCGAGGTGGTTCAACATACCCAATAGAGTGCAGTACCCTCCAAAAAGGTGTCGCTTGCAATAGGGGCTCCTAGGGCTGCCATCAATAGCAAAATGTTACAATTTGGTGAGACAATGCGATTATAGAAAAGAGTTACTTAACAATAAGATCTTGCATGGGGAGGAACAATGCAATGATTTGAATGAATGATGTATCATAATGTATGCCATTCCATACGTCCTCACAAACTTAGAAAGAAAATGAATCCTAACGACATACGCGGTGGCATACATATGTTCTCTCAATGTAATCGTAACTAAAGGAGCTACAAATTTTGTTGTTTGTGTACCTGCAGAAGATTCATTTCAGCCCAACCCAACAGTTATATGTACAGAAGGGTCAATCTGGGCTCTAAGTTGAATATCAAGGATAGCAAGATATATATGAAAGCAGTAAACTAAATACTTCCACATATATATATATATATCCCATATATATACTTCTGTATCAAAGCTACCTGATGATCAATTACCAATGTTTTTCTAAACAGTAAACGGTCTTTACACGATCACCCTTCGTTTAGCGTTTAGGCTGTTTACACAGTGTTTAAATAAAGTTAAATGGTCTAAATGGTTTTGTACTTTAAAAAAATACATATAATTATATATGTGCATGTAAAAAATCAAGTATTCTAGCATTTATACATATTTATCCGAGTAAAAATCAATTATTTTGGTATGTATATATATTTATGCATGTGAAAAGAACCAAATATAGATATTTATGCATGTAACATTTCAAGTGTACACATTTATAAATATAATAAACTTAAGTATATAAATTTATCCATACAAAACTAAACTAGATTTACCTCGTATTCGTCTAAACAGCCATTTAAACAGCTGTTTAGCCTATTTAATGATGTTTATCTCCGTTTCGTTTACGCTGTTTTTCCCGTTTTTTTACCGTTTAAACGGTCAACCGTTTAATTTCCGTATACCCCCTAAACAAAACAGTTTACCACCGTTTACCGTTTACTGGCTGTTTAAACGACCGTTTAATCCATTTAGGCGAACACTGTCAACTACACTACCCATAATTAAATACGCACCATACAGAGCATACATATACAACCGTATCACAGCTAGCTCTCCCCAACCGCACGGTCACTTCTTGCGGTCATGTCACTCATCAACTTAGCTTCTTACCTAGCGTAGACGCATTTGATCCATACATTACCACTCAAGTGAGTGGCACCCATACAATAGCACACCGTATGGACAATGAAAGTAAAACCCCCCGTGTTAGTACTTAAATAGCCACCAAATAGTCCTTAACTAGGCATAAAGTAGATGACCACTGTCACACTATAGTTTTAAGTTCAATCTTCAACACTCTAAACTTATTACTACAGTTGTAGAAATGAAGTTTATAAAACAAAAACCTTTGTTTTAATTACACATGTGACAAGTTTAGTGTTGAATCCTGCTCTGATTCTAGCTGTAACAGAACCGTCCAATTTATAAGAGCATAGGTACAATAGCAACCACCGAGGCAGTCAAACCATCACACTTGAGCCAATATAAATCCGGTAGTCCGTCGAGTATCACGAAGGATCTTGAATCAACCAACATACAAGCCAAGATCATACATGATTCAACAAACAAGTCACATGTTACAACAAGTTCACAAATAGTTTGTCATACATCGGAGTTCCAACATAGTTATTACAACATCAGTTTAACAATAGCGGAAGCAACATAGTTCTGAACGACATCAACAGTAGTTTAGATACATAGCCAGTTTTCACAGTCATCTCCAACAAAAGCACAATGGTGAGATGATATATAGAATGACCATGCCCATGGTCCTATTCCTCATCCACTGCAGGAGCAAAGGAGTGCTTACAATAGCCGTGGTACATCACGTTATCTGCAACAATAGGGAAATAAACCCTTAGTACGAGAAGGTACTCAGCTAGACTTACCCGTCATAAATCAAAAATAAGAGACACCAAGGATGATGCAAGTGAAAGGTCCTAATGGCTAGAGGGGGGGTGAATAGCCTAATAAAAATTTCTACAACAACACTTAACCAAATGGTTAGACAATTATGAGGCGAAGCGAGTGTTGCGCTAGCCTACTCAAAAATGCAAGCCACCTACCACAATTCTATTTTGAATAGTGTATATCCACACAATAGCTATGACACTTAGCTAAATTAGTGTGCTCTCAAAGACTAACTAAAGAGCAACACTAATCAAACAAACAAGCTCTCACAACTAGCTACACTAAAGAGCTTGATAACTAGTTTCTTGATAATGTAAGAGTGAGCAAGAGAGTTATACCGCAGTGTAGTGGTAGGAACCAATCAATCACAATAATGAATACCAATGTAGACCAATCACCTCGGAATCAAATGATGAACACAATGATTTTTACCGAGGTTCACTTGCTTGCCTAAGCAAGCTAGTCCTCGTTAATGGCGATTCACTCACTTGGAGGTTCACGCTACCGATTGGCATCACTCGCTAAACCCTCAATAGGGTGCCGCACAACCAACACAAGATGAGGATCACACAAGCCACAAGCAATTTACTAGAGTACCTTTTGGCGCTCCGCCAGGGAAAAGTCAAGAAACCCTCACAATCACCACGATCGGAGTCAGAGACAATCACCTCCTCCACTCAATGATCCTTGCTGCTCCAAGCCGTCTAGGTGGCGGCAACCACCAAGAGTAACAAGCAAAATCCGCAGCGAAACACAATCACCAAGTGCCTCTAGATGCAATCACTCAAGCAATGCACTTGGATTCACTCCCAATCTCACTATGATGATGAATTAATGATGTAGATGAGTGGGAGGGCTTTGGCTAAGCTCACAAGTATGCTATGTCAGTAGAAATGGCCAAAGATGCGAGCTTGAGCCAGCCATGGGGCTATAAATAGAGCCCCAATCAAATAGAGCCGTTATACCCCTTCACTGGGCAAAACGTGCTCTGACCGGACGCTCCGGTCATACTGACCGAACGCTGAAGCCCCAGCGTCCGGTCATTTCCAGTAAGCTCCCCAAGGCATGTTTTTTCGACCGGACGTAGCCAGCGTTCGGTGCTCAACCCTAGCCATCATGTTGCTCGACATTTCGACCGGACGCAGCGACCTTTCAGTCGTCCGATTCATTTGAGTGACCTCAAGCG
This sequence comes from Miscanthus lutarioriparius, assembly GCA_904845875.1. Classification (NCBI taxonomy): domain Eukaryota; kingdom Viridiplantae; phylum Streptophyta; class Magnoliopsida; order Poales; family Poaceae; genus Miscanthus; species Miscanthus lutarioriparius. The sequence continues at coordinate 66,217,535 of CAJGYO010000002.1, forward strand.
TCCGGTCGAGAGACCGATGCTAGCATCATTTCGATCAACTCCATTTCAACTCTTACTTCTTCACCCTTGCTCAAGTGTGCCAACCACCAAGAATTTTGCATCCGTAGCAATAGAAAATAGACATTTCATTTTCCGCGAATCCCGCCGAGCTTGCTCGGCGAATCCATCTCAACCTCAACCAAAAACACCTTGTGCACATGTGGTAGCATATTTACACAAATATTATCAAGGGTGTTAGCACTCCACTAGATCCTAAATGCATATGCAATGAGTTAGAGCATCTAGTGGCACTTTGATAACCGCATTCCGATACGAGTTTCACCCCTCTTAATAGTACGGCTATCAAACCTAAATGTGATCACACTCTCTAAGTGTCTTGATCACCAAAATAAAATAGCTCCTACAAGTTATACCTTTGCCTTGAGCTTTTTGTTTTTCTCTTTCTTCTCTTCAAGTTTAAGCCCTTGATCATCTCCATGCTATCACCATTGTCATGTTATGATCTTCATTTGCTTCTCTACTTGAAGTGTGCTACCTATCTCATGATCACTTGATGAACTAGATTAGCACTTAGGGTTTCATCAATTTACCAAAACCAAACTAGAGCTTTCAGCAAGGCTTATAAGTGGAGCTGGTTGACATCCTTTGCCTATAAGACAATATTTATCTAGTTTCTTTTAACTTTTGAATAACAAGTTTATTATTCCTGTTCCATTCTAGATTAGCATCTATCCTATGCCAAACATGTTGTGTACCATTAAATCATCACAATAGTAACCATATCAAGTTGAGCATTTTTATAATCCACATAACCAACACTTTCATTAATTACTACGATGAAGGGGGCTCATGTCAAGTTCTCACTATCCAGGAGAGACGATGATTCGAATTGATTCCTACCCAGCTGGGGAATTATTCCAAACACACACCCATACTCCCCTATTGGGGTCGCATTAGGTTACCTTTGGTACAACTCAGGTTCAAATCGTGGGTAAGACCAGCACCGTACCCTCAAAGATACTACAAATCTGCCAGGAAGCTCAAGACTCGTACCCGCCCTTGGACTCATGCCATTGGCTCTCCACACATCCTTACTGCCTCTACGGTGTGCACTTTAACTGCTCGTGTCCCTAGCCTGAGTTGAGCTACTCGGCTTCGCGATCGGAATGACTTATCTGGCCTACTATGTGAGAGGCATGCGTTCAACATGACAAGAGGGCCTCCAACGGCCGGTCCTTGAACGACATAGATGGAGTCACTATTAGTCACCACACCTAACATATAAGATTCCACCCGGTCTCCAGTTGTTCAACATCACCAGGTTATATTCCACGATAGCACAATATAGCCAACCGTGATCAAGTCACCACCTATAGCTCGCAGGTGACAGGAAATCACTTGACTTCTACCGGTCTAAGCATGGCTAAGCATAAAGGTCGATCCTAGACCTACATAGGATTCAAGATAGATATTTCTAAACAAGAAAAGTATATACAACAAGTGGTTCCAATCAACTCCTAGTACTTAATGCATTAACATAAAAAGGACTCAAGTTGGTATTAGAACACATAGGATGTTAGAATGCTTCGAGGCATGCCTTTCACAAACATGGCCGGCTGGTGGTCAGGGCACTCTAGGAGATGATTAACTTTAGGCTCGCCTTCACCTAGAGCTTCATGGTGCTGAGCTTCCTGGTTCTCCTCTTGTGGATCTGCTTCGAGTTCCACCAACATGATTTCTTCCGCTGCACCTATTGCATGCATATGCATAAAGTAAGTATCATGGATGCATAAGAAGGATTGTGAATGATATGACATGAGAACGTGCATGATTCTATGCTGATGATTATATCAAGTTACTTAGATTATAACCAAGTTAAATTCTTATTTACTGAGTAGGTGCATATCTCTTCTCTAGAAATTTCAAGAATCCACACTAAATCCATTTTTGGACCACAACACAGCAGCTACAAGTTTAGATCATAACTGGAGTTTTACTCAACTAAATGATGTGATCTTTGACTTTATGCAAATCTTATAAAATTGCCTACAACTTTTATTTAGTCATCACAAGATGATTTAATGGCTATCTAGGTTAAACAATTCAACCATCCATATCTGTCTAGAAGATAGGCAAATCTAATAGCATACTTCTAACAGCTATAACTCCCAAACCATTTAGTCTATTACCATGAAAATTTGACACAAGTAAGATAAGTAAGTTATCTACAACTTTGTTAATAACAAGTTTCACAGGAAATGTAACTATCATCATGAATTTATCAATACAACAGAAACTACTCCTACAGCCGTCTAGCAGAATTATAAAGCAATAATTAAGTAGCTGCTTATAACTAATCAACTTCAAGCACAACTACCATTATCAGCAAATCATATTCATCACAAGGACCACAGAAAACATTATGTTTATGCCAAACTAATGTATTTAGATACCTTTATTAATTCCTTTATATAATAAGGTGATTTATGAGATAAATATTTCCAGTGTTCCATAAATTTTGAGAAAATTACAGTAGCATACATATGACCCCAAAAGTCTACTGTACATATTTCATGCCAAATAGACAAGTATAGCACCCTCTACATAAATGACAAGTTATAAGGGCTGACTTTAGTGAAAATTGTTAACCCTATTAAAAAGTGTAAAACAATAGATTTCATATTTTTATTAGCTTCCCTAAAACCCATTAACACTGTACCAAAATTTTCATGGCAATATGTTACTTATTTTAATCCTTATGAATTTCCTTAGAAAACACCATTTATTAAAATATAAATAGAAAGACCCTACTCCAATCAAGTTTACTGCAAGTTCAACATTTTTCCTAACTAGACTAAGTCAACACAAGATCAACAAAATTGGAATCACAATTTTATCAATTTCCTAGCTCAAGTTATGCATTTTACAAGATTGAAAACAATTTAAAAGCACTTATTTATATCCATTTAATTCTCCCCGAAAACATCCCAAACAGTAGGTTTCATATTTTTATCAAATACTACACTCCATGATGAATCCAAAAAAATTGGTTCACCCTATTTGGACACTCCTAGCTTGAGATATGAATTTTTGAAACATGCATTCAAATATGTGAAAACAATAAGGAAATCAATCACTACACAAACTGACAGATGGGGCCCGCTGGGCATTAGGACCCATGCATCAGCGACACCACCAGAGCAGAGGAGGTTCTTCGGCTAGCGTTATCTCACTGGCGGTGAGATCACCGGTGACAACGGTGACACCAACGTGTTGCCCGTGATCTCCCGCACCTAGTGGTACCCCTCGTTGGACCAGTGGTGCACTCGAGCACCCTCGCCACCAGCGATGGTGGATGGCGGAGGGAGCGCCGTGGTACACTGGCATTCTTTGGCTATGGCATGCGCCGGTGAGGATGGCTACTCCATCTTAGTGACCTAGCGCAGCACTACGACGAGGATTAGGCCATGGTGATGTAGTGGAAACGCTTGGCCGCATGCATGGCCATGTGGCGGCGCACGGTGTGTTGTGGCGGGGCTCTCCATTCTAGCTAGCCGGTGGTGAGAGGGGAGTGTCCATCTAGCCTCCTAGATCTAGGTCACAAGGCCATGCAGAGACGACTAAGAGCGGGGACTCGAGTCACCCCGAGACGGCTGGCCGTGGCGAGCTCAAGCTCACAGCCATGGCGTCCATGGTGGGAGCGATGGTGTGTTCCCGTGCGACCGCGTAGTAGCGTCTAACCTAGTTCCTGCCTAAGCATTTGGACTACAAAGCAGCTACAGAACAGAGAAGAGGAGGACAGGAGGTGTGGTGGAATGGTGTGGCTATGGTGAGCTGAGCTCGTGGCGGCGCTCCGGTGATGGCGCGGTGGCGGCGAGGTGAAATGGGGCCTTACCAAGGCACGACATGAGGTAATACTGGTTCAGGGAGGTAGAGGTAGAGGTGGCGGAGCTATTGGCACGAGGAATCGAGCGGTGGAGTTGCGATGGTGGTGAGCGGGCACAGCGGAGCGACGACGATGCCGCAGCGGCGTGGTGCTTCGCTTTGCTCTGGCGTGGGCGAGAGAGAGCGGGGTGCAAGAGCGAAATGGAGCGACCAGCTGAGGCGCGCACCTTATCTCTCCACGCTAGCCTAACCAACTGGGCCAGCACTAGCGTATGACCACCATGTGGCGCGTCTGGCCTACCCCCGGTCGGCCACTGATACCAGCATCGAAATGGCATCAGGCCCTGATGAACGTGACTGACAGAGCTACTTCATGCGATCGTTACTCCTAAACCATTCGTTCTTGGCAAAAACTTCTTTAACAGGAATTGTAGAGCTATACGAGATCTACAACATTGCTTAAATGAGTTTAGTCTAGATTGTCCTAGTTTACAAACTACAGCACGTCAAACACGGGTTCATTGAAACGGTAAACCACCTCAAGACTTGGAAATTTTTCAAAATCAAAAACAGTAATTCTATTACTACTTGTGGACTATTTTTTAGCATGCTATGCACCGAATCTGGTCTTGACCCAAAAATAAAAGTTGTTACTCTAGTCAAGTACTACAACTTTGCTTAAGAGTGCACAGCAATGCAAATAATCTATGCTATAGTTCAACTTAGGTCAAGCATGCAACTTGAAAATGATAGCTTACACTATAACCATGACTTAGAGGTCAATTGGGTCCAAGTCATTTATACCAAAGTTGTTCCATATGACATTCTAGACATGTTAAAGGTACTCCTAGTGTCCCACAAACATGTTATACATTGGTCACATGTAAACCCTAGCATATGTAAAGCATTTAGTGACAAACACATGTGATATAAGCAATCATAGACATAAATTTTGTGATGCTCATGCTCATGAATGATCAATGATGCTTGTGCTCTTGCAATGCCAATGCCAAATGCATGCTTAACACCTAGGGTGTTACAATGCCCACATTAGATGTCTTATTTGAACCCATCTCTCAACCAATCCTTGACCCCGATGATCCCTCTTATGCTCCTTCTCATGAAGACTCATGATGACCCTAGACATCCATTAAGACAACCAAAGTATAGGAATCATGAAGACCACAAGGATGATCAAGAAGAGCGACGACAATTGCTTGAATGTATTAAGAATTGGCTAGAATGTATTAAGAATTCATATGTTGTTGCTAAAGATTGGATGGACAAGGATGAAGGCTTATGGGTAGAATCCAAACTTGGTCTAGATTCAAATAGTGAGCTGAAATCAATCTCTTTTTTACAAACATGACTCATCCAAGTTTGGAGGAGGCCTTAGATGAGATCAACTTAAGAGCTACCAATCCATGGGAAATCTTGGATAATAAAACATCCAATGAATGTCGTAGGCTTGGAATGATGGAGACAATGTTTCCACCTATAGACATTCATGAAGAAACAACCTTAGAGCTTGAAAAGGAAGATGACAACGATGAACATGGAAGTTATTTCTTGAAAACCTCATCAAATCCATGCTTGCATGAGAAATCTCCTAAATTAATTAGTCTCTCCAACATTGCCACGCATGAGATCTTCAACCCCCTCGTGCTTCCTGTTTATAAAGACTTTGAAAGGGTGGTTGTAGATGCATATGTTTATCATAAATATTGCAAATCTCGTTGGCATGAATCTTGAGATAGGTACACGAAGATTGGTGTTGGAGGGGAAATCACTTCACTAATTAGAAGCGCGATTAGAAGGTTTCCCGAGGATGAGCTTTTGTCCTAAAGGAAGCACTTTTGGAAGATAATATGAGTTTTCACCTTCCGCTATGATACCCTTGTGAAATAAGCATAGAAACATAGTTGTGAAAATATTCCTTCGGACATTTTTGTCACTAACCATTTCAGGTTTGAAGCGAAAAGAATGAACGATAATGACTTAAGGTATGCCCAACCAATTATCATGCAACATGCAATCACACTAACACATGAGAGTTCTATCATCCAAACATGATTCTGCTTTACAAAATTCAAGTGTGGGGGATGAACTTCTCTGAAAAATCTTATGCCATGTTGCTAATTTATCTTGGTTGTCTCTACCTTTAAGTCATGCTCAATTTGCTAAACAACAATCATGCTCTTTCATCTCTATTTGAATAAATCTCTACAATACTTTTATGCTACTTTTGTTTACTATAGTATGCGTAGGTTTTGAAGTATTTTCATACACCTTTTAAATTAGGCATGGTGCTTTGTTTAAACTATTTTCTTGAATTAAATTAGATGCGGTGTCTAGTTTGATTCTTGAACCAAAAGGTGTGCTGATTTTACTTCCAAAGGCTTTTAAATTAAGCATGGTGCTTAGGTTAAAATGCCTTCCTTAATCAAATTAGACGTGGTGTCTAGGTTGATTTTTGAGCCGATAAGTATGATGTAGTAGATACTTGATATTTTGTTAGACTAACCCCTATAGGAAACTCTCAAATCAATTTGGGTAAGTCATGAGATAAATTTAAATCGAAGATGAAGCAAGGAACATGATGAACTCCAATAACGTTGAGCAAAGAAGACACAACTCATTCATGGTCATTCGCTTTCTCTTTAGTTATAAGTTACCTTTGCCTTGAGCCATGCTTGTACAGAACATGATAAACAAAAACTATGCTAAAATAATTCTAACACCATCTTTTCATTAGCATAGATGAAAACTACAAAATTCTAGACAAACAACCCGTGTTTCAAAGTTGTATATCCCTCGGTATGTGTTGTCCACTAATCCTTTGCAGGCATAACACAATGAGTGAGGAAAAAGGTCTAACAATGTGTTAAAAAATTGAAGAGCAGAAAGATGGCATGACAAAAGGATGAGAAAGAAAGGGTGCAATCTGGGAGACAAGAAGCTCATGAATAGCTCAAGCTGTAAGGCTAGGCAAACAAAGAAAACTTCAAGCAAAATGGGAAGGACCATCATGAGTCATCTACCCTTCGTCATATTGTGGCATCACGCTACAATGACAAAGGTAACATCCAAAGGTAAATGATCATTATTTAAAAAGCTTTTCCTTGATTCTGGTAGGCACATAAATAAGAAACAAAATATGTTTGAGTTACAATTTACTTGATCCAACCTGATTAACTCAACATGTTTATTCTTCAAGCTTGTTCCTAGCGCCACTTCCTTGATCTCGTAGTCTTAACCAAATGAGCTAAAAAATACACATCCTATCATTGGAAGCTGATAGTCATAATCATGTAAAGATTGATACATTATGCACAGATAGACAATCTTTCCATGGGTTAAGCAATTCAATCTTTTCTGCCAAATGAACTTAAATGCTACATTCATGCTCAATCTTTTGAGCTTACCACCCATGTTATAATTTAACAAGGCACATAACATCAACTCTATCATATTCAATGTGCCTGAGGTTAGAGAAGAATAAATAAAGTTTTGGTTCTGTTGGTGTTTTCCCACCAATAGAGCCGATGCACTTGATCTCTACCTTGTCTTTATGAGCAGGACACACTTCAAGCAAAGTGTGGGGAAATCGATTCCCCAATTTCTATAAGTGAAGGTCCTGAACCTGTCAAACCAAAATCAAAAATCAAAACCAAGACAGGTTTGGCGAAAGAAGGTGACATCACCATTAGAGGCATCATCACAAGAATCTTTGTCTTCAGAACAAACCGAGGTATTAATGAACTTCACAAGGAGAAGTCCAGTTCGAAGGACTTATAATACCGAACCATCACCGAAAGAGCTAGCTTTTGGGAGAAGCACCTCTGTGTATCCAGGTAAGTATTCTTATCTAGATAAGTATTATTTCCCTTTTTAGTTTTAGTTTCTTTTTAATAGTTAAGAAAATGATGAATGAAACAAAATAAAAATTTATCTTTATAATAAATATATATAGCTATAATAATAATGTGTGATCTAGTAAAATTAAAAATAAAATAAAAAGATGTGTCTAGTTTGGTTTAATTTATTTTTAAGAGTTGAATAAATAAAGAGGACTCAGAATAATCTCTTGAATGGAAATGATGAACAATCTGTTGTAATTCCTTTCAAGTACCTAGCTTTCAGCCTCGAATTCTTTGGAGTTTTGGATAAGATTTTTTTGACAGAAGGATTTACTCTGAACTTAAAACTCATGGGTAGCATATGCTTGATCTAAGTCTAGGTAATTGATGGATATGATATGAGAAGGTCTGAGCTGCTGTTTATCTTATTCGAAGTAACACTAAAGTTCTAGAGATTTATCTTTTAAAAACATAAAAATACTACATGATGAGCTCCTGTATGATAAAGCTTAAATTTCTACCAGAGCCATACATGTTATTTAGGCTAGGAAAACTTCCACATATAAACTGCTTGCTTTTGCATTGAGTTTTGTCAAGCTTTGTTGACCCTTATGAGAGGTTTGTCATGCTCTTAAAAATCAAGATCATGTACACACCACCCACATATGCACTACTACACTGGGTGTAGGCGCAAAAACATGCCTTCCAAGTAGATCCACCCAAAAATGTTTTACTCCTACACTGGGAGTGAACACAAAAACATGCTTGATAGGTTTTCCATCCACCAAATAAATGCTCCAAGTTCTTGCTGCTATCTCTCTAAAGTTTTGTTACAGAAAAAAGGCATGGGGCTATGTAAAAGTTATTCATAAAAAAGGGAAGATAAAGAAAAAAAGGAGTTGAGAAAAAAAATACACAAGTGTTCGAGATATCTAAAATAATGGGTACTTAGATGCCTGCCTAAAAAAGATGAATAAGATAGCCCCTACTCTCTAGCAATTGTTTCCAAGTATCAAAAGAGAGATAAGCTTTTAAGGAGCAAAGTAGAATTAGGATTAGCCACCATATATCCACACACATGCACATCTTGATTTGATTGTATGACAAAACTCTCTTTGGATCTGAGGTTTGACTTTATAATGCATTGCAAGTATGCTCTAGCTTTCTCCCTACCTATGAACTCCACATAAGCCTTAGTTGTAGGAAGAAAAAAAGGCATAACATCTTTATTGCCTTGGTGAGGATCCACAAATACCGCATATATTGAGAGACTTGAGAGTGTCATTCAATGGAATCTCTGAGTTTTATTTAAAAAAAACTTATAAAAACTCTAGAACCATGGTGGAACAAAGAACTTGAACATAGTGCTTGACTTGATCATTCTATCTTTCAATTGCTCAAGACCTAAGTAAAGGCAAGAAGCCCCATGGTTGAAGGTAATATGAGTAAGTTTGAAAGTCAGATCAGTTTATTCTAATTCGGAGGAGAATTCTTGATTGAACGCCTGTGTACTTTTGAGGTGTAAAAGCATAGTAGCAACTCCTGATCCATTGCTAAGTTTAGCTTTGCTCAGGGACCGGCAAAGGTTAAGCTTGGGGTGCTTGTTGACGGTCACTAACACCAATTATAAACTGTCAACATAACTTGCATTTATATTTAATTCCATCACCAACACATAGGTATAGGGCTTTAAACTAATGAATTCCACGAGTTTTTTTTAAATATTTGTATGCAGGACAATTTATCCAGAAAATACCTTCTAGGACCACAGTCATACACTCCAAACAAGCCAACCGACGACAACAAGTGATTCAACCCGTGAAAACAGCGAAAGACAACTCTAGAAGATTCTAGAACACACCACGCCGAAGCTTGGGCCAAACGGCCATGAATGTGGGCCGACCAGCCCAAGTGCTAGGCCGACTAGCCTGCTCCGGAGACTATTTTCCCTCTGCCACCTCGTATGCGTTTCTAAGATCTACACCGTTAATTTAAGGCGGTTTATAGTCAGTGCATCCAATAGTGATCGAGATAATTTACGTAGATTGATGATGTGGCAATTCCTTGCCCCTTACTCCACCTCAATTCCTTGCCCTCTACTCCACCTTGACATATATATAGTAGGCCCTACCCCCTTCCCTAGAGGCAATCTTGAAACCCTAATTCATATTCTCCTTGTCAGGATCAGAGCCAGCTATCAAAAGAATATTGGTCCTCCATAGGATCTAGTCTTATAAATAGAAATAGTGAGATAGAGAGTGAGGGAAGAGTTTGGAGGAGGCGCCGCCCTGTCGGTGCTCTCTCTACAGCTTGTACCTTGGTGGATCCAAGTTCTATCTGAGCTAGCCTCTGAGATTTCTCTGGTAATCAACTTTTGATTCAAGTAAGCTTCTTGTTTATATTATTCATCAGGTTCACAACTCGTTTGAGTGCTTTATTCTTTATCTGGGAAGAGTAAAGAAGTAATTGTAGTGTAAGCGTGGTTCTTAGACTCTGGTTACTTGTGGATGCATCCTGCATTCCGGATCATTGGTAGCTCATGAAGGTGACTCTTATAGCCTTGTTGAATCCTCTATAGTCCACCTCCCATTTGTAAGGGCATGTCGGACGCGGTTGCGTAGGAAAGCATCATCTGCTAGTGTCTTTCCCTAGTAATGTCCCTAGTTGAATAGTAGAAGACATAGCTTATCCAAGTCAGAATTAGAGAACCTTAGTTTTCCTCTCTATGCTCCTATTTATCATAACCTTGTTGCTATCCTTAGTTAAGTTTGACCATAGTTAGTCTCACATGTTTCCCTATGCATACGATACTTGGAATACTTCCGGGTGAAAGCTACAGCGGTATCTATGCGCTTGCAGATTTATCTGTGTGTGTTAAAATATACCAACAGGCGAGGAAGGCACAAGACCCCTCACAATCACCAGAGCCGGCCACGAACAATCACAAACTTGTGCTGAAGCTCCTCCACTGCTCCAAGCCATCTAGTTGGCGACAACCACCAAGAGTAACAAGAACTCCATAGCCACAATGATCCACAAGTGCCACTAGATGCAATCACTCAAGGAAATTCACTTGGAATCACTCCCAATCTCACTATGATGATGAATTAATGATGGAGATGAGTGGGAGGTGTTTGCTTAGGCTCACAAGGATGTCAAGTATGTCAAAGTGCCAAGAGGAATGTCTTGGAGCCGGCCAAACACTATTTATAGATGTCCTCAAAAGAATAGAGTCGTTAGAGCCACAAAGGGGCACCCTGCACATAAGTTCCATCTGACGCTCGCCTTCAACAAGTGACCAAACGCGCAGGAGGTAGCATGCGGTCGCTCCTTGGCTTCCTCGGCCAGCTATGCCACATCACCTATAATTGACAGGACGTGCTGGGGTGAGCTTGGTCACCCCATGGCTAGCGTCTGGTCATGGACTTTAGCCTCCTTTTCTTTTTCTAAGTCCACAACCACTTCGCCCTTGCTTCCAACTTGCTAACCACAAAGTGTAGAACTTGTGTGCTCGTGTGTTAGCATTTTTCAAAACATTTTACAAGGGTCAAATTTAGCACACTAGGTTCCTAAATGCCATGCATGAATCATGTCACCTAGTGGCACTCGATAAACTGTTTAGCCAAAGATTTCCCCTCTTTATAGAATGGCTATCGATCCTAAGTCACTCACACCCTCTATGGTGTCTTGAGTGCAAAATGAAAACCTATTATATACCTTTGCCTTGATCATCTCGGTTTTTGTTTTTCTCTTTCTTCTTTTCCAAGTTGAGCTTGATCATCTTCAACATATGTCCATCTCCATCTCTATGGACTTCATCACCATGCTCCACACTTGGATTGCACCAACCTAGCTCATATCACAACTCATGACAAAGGTTAGTGCTAGGTTTCATCAATTATCCAAAACCAAACTAGGGCTTTAACCCATGCAAAGGTGTAAACACACTACTCAAACTATACTAAAGGTATACAAATAAGTCTAAGATAGCACATTTTATTCCTTGTCGCTCTACATATTCAACATGTTACTTATTAGCTCCAATCTACATGCAAGAGACCGTGAGGCTACATGGTGTGCCCAAAACGATTGTTTTTGATAGAGATGCTAAATGTTATTCCATGTTCTTGAGAGGTTGTAGATTGCCTTAGGTACATATTTGATAATTAGCATGGCTTTTCACCCTCAAACAGTTTGGTCACTCTGAATGTACAATTCAGACATTGGAGGATATGCCAAGGTCATGTGTTTTGTCATGGAAAGGTAGTTGGAGGACCTTATATGTCTCTTCTGAAGTTTGCTTACAATAATAGTTACCATGCTAGCATAGGGCATGCACCTTTTGAAGCCCTTTATGGAAGGAACTGCAGTCGTCCACTTTGTTGCTAGGATACAGTGGGTGAGAATGCCGTGCTAGAACTAGATCGGGTGTTCAAAGGATGATCGATCGTATGGCTGAAATTCGGCAATGAATGCTAGCTACACAGAGAATGCATATAAGCTATGTTGATATTAGGATACAATATCTAGAGTTTTAGGTTGGGGACCATGTTCTTCTAAAGGTATCCCTAATAAAGGTGTTGTGAGATTTGGTATTAATGGAAAGCTTAGCCCAAGGTATATTGGTCCTTTCCCAGTAGTGACACAAGTTGAAAATTTTGCTTATAGGTTGGACCTACCTAACTCTATGAATGGTATGCATAATGTGCTCCATGGTTTCATGCTAAGAAAGTATTTGCGAGATCTAGAAAACCACTTTACTTTGGAGCATAAAACTATTTAGCAAGGCTTGATCTTTAAGGTCTGTCTTGTGAGAATTCTGGAGGGATTTGATAGTGTTATGATGGAGGAGTCTCAAGTATGTGAAGGTTCTTCGGACAAATCAGACAGAACATGAAGCGACTTGGGAGCTTGAGTCATGAATGAGGGAGGAGTACCTAGAGTTGTAAACATTAGGTGAGTACCTTAATTTCTTATTTAATTTTAGTAATGTAAGTTTCTTTTCATGAGTAGGTAACAATAAATATTTGAGGATGAATTCTATTGAAGGAGGGGAGAATGTAATACCTAAAATTTTATAAAATTAGTGTGCTGACCGGACGAACCAATGAGGAGAGAAATTTTGACTTTTTGAATCATAAGTTGTGTGGATGATGAGAGACTATGGTTGCCTATAGCTAAGGATTGCAAGTAAGTGCAAAAATGTAAATGAGTTACAGAATGCAAACTCTTGTGATGGTGATTTTTCCTTGTGTATCGAGAAGCTCACGCTTCCCTCAAGTCCTTGTTGGAGCCCATCTCAAGGATGCCCTCACAAGGGCCAAGCTCTTGGTTGGATAACTCCATGGATAGTCCAAGGGCCTTCTCCATGTGCAAGTGGATCTTAGTGTGGCCTCTCTAGGACTGCTCCCCATTGTGTTCGCTATTGAGCTTCTAGCCAAAATGTAGCAGGCCTCGTTCCCTCCAATACACCATTGTTGGCCACACCACAAACACGGTTAGTGTGATCTCGCAAGATTACAAGCCCCTCTGGGTAGAACAATGGTGCACACAATCAAGCACCATGCAACAAGAGTTATGCAAACCTCAGCACTCACTAAACCATTGGAAAGATATGTATATCTAGTTTCTAACACAACAAATGATGTATCTTTTAGACTTCCGAGCTACAAGTTATGGCCATTTTTGTTAAGGCTGCATAGATTGTTTGTGGCTGCGCAAGAATGGAAGAAGACTCCTCAAATGCTCCACTAAGATAACCTTCCATATACCTTCATTTATATTTATATTCACACCCAAATATGAGGGATGTTTTTAGTATAAATAAACCATATAATCCATCATTTGAAACAGAGTTGAGATTTGATATTTGTGAGAATTGAGATTGGCTCTTCTTTTAGAAACCCATAGAGTAACCTCCGGTGCTCTCGTCGAGTGATCTCTGAGTTATCCTAGTTTAGAAACCCATAGAGTAACCTCTGGTGCTAGGTGATCTTATTGAGTGATCTCCGAGTGATTCTAGTTTTATCCAACTCACCCACTAGGCCACTACCTCAACCACACTTCTGAGAGTTGATCCTTATCAAAGGCAAAAAATCTATTAATTCATTACTTTGTGGTATTTTTTCCTTTTATGAGTTGCTTATGTTTATCTCTGTGGTGGTTTGTGAGCATACTGTTGACATTGGAGGGTGTCCAAATGACACACCAACAGGGGCTAGCACACCTAGGAGGTTGCAAACAACCTAGATAGCAGCAAGGGAATGCAGCGTGATTGACGAAACCGATCTAGAGACCGGTTATGCCGATGTTGAGCCTGTTCTTGGCTTGATAGACTCCCAAACTTCTCCTAGGAGGACCAGTAGGGAAGCAACACATGGAGGGTGTCCTAGGACCAGTAAGGCCACTTAGAACGTCGCCGAATATCTAATGGCCAATTTACTAGTGGCACGACAACTGATCACTAATGAGTACAACCATTTGTGGGGAACAAAAAATGATCACTAGAGTATTTGTGAGGTGAGTATTTGTGGTGGCTAGTTGTGATTTAAAAACTCACCACAAAGGTTAGTTTGTGGTGAAAAAACATGCTTTTTGTGACAAAAATTGTCGCCACAAAAACCCTTTGCCCTTGTGGTGAGGATGGGTTGGAAAGGGGTAAAGGGTGCTGTTGATTGATTTTTGATGATTGGATAGTTGGGTAACTCAATCGGCCGTGATCATCTCATATATATAGAGGGGGTGGTCTATTCCAGTACGAAACAAATCCAGAACATGTTCTCCAAGTTTTCCACGTCAAAAACCGATTTGGAAACGAATCGGTTCGGAACTTTCAGGAGGAGTCGGCTTAGCCGATTATGGAGTCAACAAAGCCAACTTTCACGAGGTCAGGGCAGCCATCCTCAGCCAGCTTAGCCGACTGGGGGTCAGCTAAGTCGACCAGGGGGTAAGAGCCACCTAAGCCAGCTGGCCCAGTCGGCTAAGCCGACTCGAGTTGGCTTGCCTGGCTTGCCATTTTTTGCGTGATTTTTTCAATGTTTTGTAGCACCACATGGCCAAGGTAATTTAGATTTTCTTGAGTGTTATTACAAACCACCAAGGTAATTCACATTTCCTTGGGTGTAACTGGAAACCGCCAAGGAAGTGCTAGTTTCCTTGGGTGCAAACCCTCAAGTAAATCATTGTAGCCGCCAAGGAAAAAAATTCATTTTATAATCATATTCCTCTTAACCACCAATATATTGAACTCATTGCATTCTTGTTAGTTAGACATTGCATTTTATAGACACAAATCCTCCATTGACATGTTTGTGGAATGAAATACATTTTTTTTCTTAGTACATTAATCCCACAAAAGGTATAATTTTGTGTTGTCATGCATTAGAGAATGCATGCTGACACTTAATTAGCTTGAGATGCCTAGTTAGTTTTAAAGCTTGTGGTTTTCCCGATAGGCATTGGATGGAATGAACAAGGGAAAAATGCCCACACACTCTAGCCCTTGCAAACACTAGAACAGCTCTACGATCCTAGTGAGAAGACGTAGGCGATGTCACAAGACTTCTTCTAGCCGCAGCAGTTGATTCTTTTGCTCGACAAGGTGCTAGAATGAGCGACACAATCACCCTACACACAAGAATTCTTCTAACCGCTCAAGATCATCATAACAAAAGGATAGACCATGGAGGGTCCAGCGGAGTTGGGAGCACTCAGAAAGATGGATGGAAGAGAAACATGGCTGAAGTAGTGAGTTGCTCTCGCCAGGGTCAGATAAGTGTTTTATAGCCGGCCCGAGAAGATGAATCCAAATGCCCGTGAAATAGTGGTGCTCTTGCAAAAGTTTTGAGGCATAGGTTCGTGAATGGACGCAAGCGGTGACGGACGGTGGACCCCAGATCAAGGTTCTCTACCCGTGACTGTGGACCAATCAGGGATGCAGATAGGATAATTTTGGAATAAAATTACTTTTATCCCAAAATTGGGGGGCATGTGTTTACAACAGAATTTGGAAGGATTTCAGAGGCTCAAAAACTCCCAAAACCATGTCAGCAAGGAATCAATTGTGTGTAGATCGAAAATAGCTAATTCGGATACAGCACTAGAATCGGCTTTCTTCAGATAGCGCTAGTGGATAACGACAGAAGCTATGATCGGCGCTGGGATGAGGCATGCTGGACTCTACAAAAAGGGAAAGATTAGAGTCCAAGTTATCTTAAATTAGAATGTTTTCGTTTTTTATGCCAAAGATTGTAACAAATCGTGCTCGAGTAGGATTCATGTCTAGACTCCGGGTATAAATATCAAACCCCGGCTATTGTAAAACAAAAACAACCAATCAATCAAATACAAGTCAATTACTTTTTTCGGCTCCGGCCACCCCTTAGGAGTAGGAGTAGAGTAGATCTCGGCGAGTTCTTCAGCATGTATGGCTGCATCGATCCGGTCGACCTCCACTGCTTGTCTATAAGTACCATCATGGCTTATACCTCTATTCATATGGCTGTATCGATCCGATCGACCCCCACTGCGACTCTGGTATAGGCTAGTTATCGACTCTTGCCTAGTTCAAGTATGGCCTGTGTGATTCTACCTCACACCCCAATGCTTGAACTAGATCAAGGTCAAGTTATCGGCTCTACCTTTGAATGACAGTCTTTGGTAGATTCATTAAGTTACCTATATTGCTTATTGCTTTCATTGTTTATCTAATTACAACAATATCACTCTGCCCGATTGAGATTGATCTGGATCAGCCTTATATCTTATTTAACCCATCGCTTGCTAATTTATAACTGATCTAATCTATGTTTTAAACGATGAGTTTTGTTTTTATCAGCTATTTTTATATCAATCTTAATCGTGCATAGTGTGCGGTTAAAACATGTTGGATCTTGAGTAGATCTATTGGTTAGCGAGAACCATTTCATGGCCCATTATCACGGCCTGTAGGATTTTGCCTCTCACCCCACTGTTAGCACCATTGTAACACCCTAGGTGTTTGGCTTCCACTGAATTGCATGTCATTTCATAAACATATGCATCATCTATGTCATCATGCCATTATCATTGAAACATACATATGCAACATTCGCATATTCTGTTTGTTTCATACTTTATTGCTTATGAATGGTGGTAGTGCAACATATGAATGCCACATGAATGTCTCATACCTTGAAGCATGGCAACATGGTAGTAATGTGGCAAGTATAGAATAACAACAAAGTCATGCAACATGTGAAACATTGCATTGCAACATATGAGTGAATTGCTTGTTTTAGTTGCTTTATCACATGTGATCATTAGAAGTTGGTATAACAATTTTGTAAAGTGGTTGATTATGGTCTATTACACCTTAACTACACTTAGGTTACTTGTTGGGACATTGTTCATGTAGATCAAATTGACCAAAATGCCCTCAAGTGGAGGTTTGACTTGAATTGACCCTCGGAGTGTCACTATTTGACTGGTTCAAAAGACTAGCTTAGAGGCTTTGCATGGCTGTGCACTCTTTACCAAAATTGTAGACAATTTATCAAGGAACAAAAGTCTCAATATGACCATCTCATGAAAATGGCTAGAACATGTTCAAACAAGGCCCACAAGTCGATTTTTCCCTGCTGAGTCTTACTGAAAAATATTTCTAAGTCATAACTACATTTTCAGTTGGATCAAGCCAACTTTGGCTTCATGTAACTTCGGATCCATGATGATTTAGGTGTTGGTCTTTGAAAAGAAGTTGTAGATGGATGGTAGGCCTACATTTTTCATGTATACTATTTTTGCAATAGATCGATGGATTAGCCGTGTTGACGCGTCGAATACGTGCTGTCAGGCTTGTCATTAACACTGAATCGCGATTTTTCAGAAAACGGATCAGGCTGACCGGTTCAGAAATCAAGTGCCGCGTGTTGCCACCCGTCGTCGGCCTTCTGCTCGCGCAGGCCACGCGTCGTGCGCATCCTGGCGCTGCTGGCCGCGACATGAGAACCTCGTGCGCCTGCCCGACCGGGTCGTCACTTCCATTTGCTTTTCCTCCGCTCGCCTGTAGCTCCACAACAACAGAGCAGCAGCTTCGCCATTGTCGACCGCGCGTCACCGTCGTCATGTGCACTGACCACCGCAAAAACGCGTCGGCCAGCTCATTCGTAGCCTCACCGTGGTCTTCTCTACCTTCTCCACCTCACCGTCGGTCCAATCGAGTCTTGGTAAGGACGTACGCGTCGTTTTCTTCCACCGCCGCCGTGGCTGCTCTCGCCGAAGATGGCGCTCCACACGGCCAGCTATCCTCGCACCCTTGCCATCCCTCCTCTGTCTCGCGCTAGGTCATAGGAGCACTGTTGAAGCTCGTAGGGTCTCACATTCGAGACGTAGCGCCGTCATCTCGCCGGAGACGGCCATTCCGTGGTCGTGCGCCACCGTGCTCGTCGCCAACCCCGGTAGCTGCGCCAATAGCTTCAATTGAGGGCACCAATAGATGCGCACGAGTGAGTTGACCGCCGTAGCACCGCTGACTTTGCCGGAGGAGTCACCGGCGATGAGCTTCGCCGTCGTATCCTTCTCCTCCCCTGCCTGTCTCTCTGTCATGTGGGTCCCCCTTGTCAGTCGCCGCTGCTAAGGCGGGAGCCTAACCTAGGCTGCGCTGCTTCTGGGCCGCGCTGGCGTATGCGGGCATGGGCTTCGCGGGCCACCGGATCTGTTCGGGCCGGCCCAGCAGTAGAGTAGGATTTCTTGTTTTGTTTTGTTTTATTTATTTCACAGATTTGTGTACATATTCAAAAATATGTAGCTCTTAGATGGTAGATCCAAATGATGTGGTTCTAATTTTGTTGAGTCATGATAATGTCTAGTATTTAATAAAAATATTATATGGACACGTGTTTTAGAAATTTTGGATGAATTAAATAGGACTTTGAGATGTGTTTTTAGATGCATGCAAAATTGTTTGAATTTTATATTGAGTTTCTATGGTCCAAAAATTATGAAATTTTGTGGGTAATCTATTTTTGCTTAGTATAAGCTCTGGTTAAAATTTTAGAGCTAGTACATGTATAGTTTTTGAGTTATAGAATTTCCTTTTATCAATGGATGGATCTTGTGTGAATTTTCATAATTTTTCTATATATCCAGTAAAGGTAAAATTTGGTGAGTGCTATTCTTATGCTTGAATGATACTAGAAAAAATGTGAAATCTGTTGCTTGACACTTTTCATTAGGGTTTCCTAATTATGCAAGAAATAGACATGCCACCTGTTATTTTGGATACAGCAAGTTCTGCTTACCCAATGACTTTGAAATTTTTATGGTAGTCTATGTGAAGCATGAGATAGCTACTGTAAATTTGATAGATTTTTCTGGACATCTTTACTATATATTGCTTTAATCACCTAATTAACTAAATAAATTAGAAAAGGATATTAAATAATTTATTTAGAAGTTGGCACTATACTTTCTGGTGTTCTTGGGATATGTGTGATAAAGTCATAAAGTTGGTTTTGTCTGTTTATGTGTTTACCACATAAGTTAATAATTATTTCTTTTTGCATTATGTCCTTCTGGACAGATCTGGGGACTTTATAAAGTTTCCCATGATAATTTGGTTTTCTATGAATGTGATGAATACAAAAGTTATGGATAATTTATGTATCTAGCTCCTGTCAAAATTTGAGGGCATTTGGCCCAGCAGTTTACAAACTACAGCTGTTTAAAGTCAGGATTCCAGTTTTGCTTACTCTCTGTCTTGTGAGGACAGAGTTCTGTTGATCAAAGAATTCGACTTGATAAAGGGTTGAATCATGCTTTGATGTTTACAAATTATTTGTAGATAATTTCATAAGCTTTCCAGAATGTCCTCTTGCAAGTCATTTGGATTTGTAGAACTCTTGTTGTGATTGAATTAATGAACTTCCCGTTTGCATATGAAGCTTTAACTGTTGTTTTAAGTATGCCTTTACTATTTCTAAGTTTGTGGTAATGTTCCTAGGTGTTAGGCCTTTAACTGAAGATGAGCATCTTTATCTTAGGTTATGCAAGTTAGGTAAGTTGATCTTGTTCTTCAAGTTAAGTTAGATACCTGTTTTAAAGTGATTTGAATAGAGCTATTCTTAATCGGTAAACGAGTGTCCAGTAATGTTTTCGTAAACACTTACTGTGATTCATTCATCATGAGCATCATGTCCTTCCTTATGCATCCATGATATTTATCTTGTGCATCGGCATGCAATAGGTGTACCGGAAGGAGTGGCCCTGCTGGAATTCGAGGAACCGAGCGAGCAAAGCAGCAGATGGCAACACCGGAGGTTCGGGAGGTGCACCTTGAGAAGAAGTGCCGCACGAGGTCGTTGCTTGAGTGCCCGGATCACCGTCCGCGTAACTTTGTGAAAGGCAAGCCCTAGAGCATATTAAGCCTCCTAATTTTTGAAATGCAGTTATAGTATTATTGTTACATATATATATTGTTGCATTAAGTTTAGGTGTTGGATGCAAACACTTGCTGTCGCATTGGTTATCCAATCCTTATCCGGATATTGATACCACAGATCCTATGTAGCTCAGGCTCGTGTAGTGCTTAGCCCTGCTCAAACGCGTATAGAAGTCGGGTGATTTCTGTCCACTGCGATATAGGAAGATACATATGGCACGGTTGGCTATATTTGCTATCATGGAAAAGAACTAGTCTTAATTTGAAATGAAGACCGGATGGAGGCTGTCGGTTTGTAGTGACTTCCGTCTATGTCGATTAAGGACTGAATCTTGGAGCCTTTCCTGTTCATGTTGAACGATACCTCTCTCTTAGTTGGCCAGTGTCCGATGACCGACCATGGCCGAGTAGCTCACCTCGGTCGGGAGTTGATAAGTATAAAGTGCGCCTCGGAAGGAGCTGTGGGCGTGAGTCCAAGGGGTGATTTAAAAGTCCTGATTGTCCTGGCAGAAGGGTAATCCCTGAGAGTGCTGGCGCTGATCGAACCTGTGAATTTGGTTCCTGAGTTGTTCCAAAGGTGACCCACGGCTACCCTTGCTAAGTATGCCAGGGTGAGAGTTAGGAATACCCCCTCAGCTGAGTTGTAATTCAATTCGAGTCGCCGTCTCTCCCGGTTAGTGAGAACTTGATGGGCTTATCTCCAATGTAGATACACTTAATAACATAATGGTTCAGAAATGATGATATGATGATGACAGCCTTATTATACCTACTATGGTTAATATTGTTTGCTCCTAATAAGTGAGTGCTCTAGTACAGGTGCTAGCCTAGTGGATAGGTAAATGATGATAAGCTTGATGCTAAGTTTAAATTGGTTACTATAATCATAAGCTCTTTTATGCAACTGGGTCAAGCTAGCCCACCTCTTAAGCCTTGCATGATCCTTGGTGTCTTTTATTTCTAGTTTTGTCGGATAAGTCTAGCTGAGTACCTTCTCATACTCAGGGTTTATCTCTCACCTGTTGCAGATGACCAGTTCTACTTTGGTTGCTGCAAGTACTGCCTTCTCCCAGCTGGGGATGAAGACTAGACCGTTGGGCACGGTCTCTACTAGTTCTCGTACCTGATAATGCTTTTGTGGGACATGACTCAAACTTGGCAATGTATTTGAAACTATGAAGTTATGTACTAAACTATGTTGCTTCCGCAAATTTGAACCTGATTTGTAATATTTTATTCGCACTCTGATGGATGTAATCCGAATGCTACATATGAAATGTTGTAACGGATGATGTGTTGTGTTGAATCACTACGGTCTTGGTTTGTATGTCGAGAGTTGGTTGAAATCCTTCGTGATTTCCAGACTACCGGGATTATGGGAGCTTAAGTATAGGAATTTGATCACTTCGGTGATTGTTTTTGTACTTACGTTCTTATGATTTGGTCGATTCTGTTACAGCTGGTATCAGAGCAAGATTCATCACTAAACATGTCATTTGTGTATTTAAAACAAAAGTATTTGTAAAAATCCTAAATTAAATATTAAGTATTGCTAGTGGTCATATCCCTTATGCCCAAATAAGGACTCTTAGGTGGCTTATTAAAGTACTAACTTGGGGGTTCCTTCTTGTTTCTGTTTCATCGTCCATACGGCGTGCTATTGTATGAATGCCATCCGCTTGGGTGGTAATGTATGGATCAAAATACCTCTACGCTCTGGTAAGTGGGAGTTGTGAGAGCATGACCGTCCAACCGTCGGTCTAGGGGAGAGTAGTTGTGGTTGCTCGCATACTTACATGTTCAATCATGTATCTATGAAGTACTTAAATGTGGGTATCTCTGATGGGTAGCTGTGATACTAGAGTATATGCATCAGGGGATGTATGTATGAAAGTATTTAGTTTACTGCTTGCTTTTATGCATTTTGGGAAATTACTGGGCTGAAATAAAATTTTCTGCAGGTACACTAACAACGTATCATTGTAGATCGACTAGCTACCGTATACGAGAGAACGTATGTATGCCACCGTATATTTCGCTAGCCTTTAAATTTTTCTAGGTTTGTGAGGATGTACGGATCGTGCATGCATCATGTTCAAGCATACATGGCATTTCTTGCATTATTCCCTCCCTTTAAAATATGATTGTCCCGACTAATTAAATTTTGTATCCCTTAAATGATTCTCCCCTTACGTTGCAACTTTTTGCTACAGATGGCGCGCACGAAACTCACTGCTCTCAAGTCCGCTGGAGGCAGGGCGCCTCGTCACCGGTTAGCTCCTTTGAGCCCTATCCTGAGCCTACTGAGGCGGAAAGGCTGAGGACAGAGCTAGCCCAGGTGACTGCTGAGAGGAATGTGGCTCAGCAGCGTTTGGAGCAAGTAACATAGGAACGGGATCAAGAGACTCTAGAGGTTCAGAGGTTGATAGTTGCTCACCGCAACTGTGAACGTATGTTGATTCACGTGATGAACCAACAGAATGAAGCCTAGCACGAAGAGAATGTGTTGAGAGCGCAATAGGTGGAGCTAGAGCAGCAAGTGGCAGTTGCCGAAGAGTACAATGACCATCTCCATGAGGAGGTTCACCTGTTACACAATCAACTTCACCCTCTCCTGCCACCTGATGATGAGGATGAGATGGGCTCTGGTGTCATCATGGCTGAAGGTGATGATGACATGGAGGTCAATGGACCTAAGGACATTCCACCTGATGAGGAGGAAGATGAGGAGTTAGAGCCTGCTAGTGATGAAGATGGAGGAGAGATCTTTGACACTGACTCCGAGGACGATGCGTAGTTTAGCTTACTACTTAGCTAATGCGCAAGAGCTAGTCTTTTGTTGATCCTCATGCATGAACGAGTAGCTTTGTATCAAGTTAATCGTTGGGATGTAATATTGAACCCTATGTTACCCTTGATGTAAGTTTGGAACCTCTATGGCTTCGATGTAACCTATCGAACGTGTTATGCTCCACGTATGTGAGCTTTTGATGAATTTCATCTTTGAGGTCTATAGATCTCGCTGTTGGTTAAGTTCATCGCATTTATGTGTCAATAGATGCGCTTGATGAGTTGTGTGGTTGTGATGAATGATTGTGCCTCTGTTGATTATATAAATGCATTCCCTCTAATGGACTCAGTTTGGCATAATTATACAATTCATCTACAAAAATTTCCACATCGTCAGTGCTCATTGGCTATACATTTTGTAGATGGCTCATAACCTTCATCGCGGTTGTAGAATGGGAGATGAGGAACAACCACCTCCTCCACCGCCCACCCCAGCTGAGCTAATGCAGACAGTCGTCGAAAGTCAGCGCATGCTAGCTGAGGCTATGCGCCAAATGGCTAACCGCGAGGATCGACATGTCCGCCAGGGACCCGAACCAAACCAGTACAGTAGCTTTAAGGACTTCATGGACACAAAGCCTCCTATCTTTCGTGAGGCAGAAGAACCATTACAAGCTGATGAATGGTTGAGCACGATAGAGCAAAGGTTTGGATTGCTCCATTTGACTGAAGGTATGAAGGCCACATATGTAGGACACCAACTCCAAGGCCCTGCAGGCATCTGGTGGACCCATCACAGGACCACCTTCCCTGCAAATGTCGAGATAGTTTGGGGCCAGTTTTAGGTAGCTTTCAGGGGACATTTTATCCCTCCTGGTCTCATGGCCATTAAGCATCCCAAGTTTATGAAGCTAACCCAAGGTAACAAGAGTCTTAATGAATACCTCCAGGCATTCAACAACCTGGCTAGGTATGCTCCTGAGTTCGTTGATACTGATGCCAAAAAGATAGCTAGTTTCAAGAGGGGACTTTCCCCTAAACTGATGAAGTCTATGGGTAACTGCAAGTGTGTCACCTTCAATGAGTTTATCAGTGACACCCTAACTCAAGAGAATAATGATAAGGTATATGCGGCTTCCAAGAACCATAAAAGAAACTTTGAGACAGGTGCTTCTCATTCTAAGGCACCAATGGTATCCAAGACCCAACACCGTCCACCCAATGCTAATGTCTGGTACCGCCCACCTTAGAAGAAGAATCAAGCTAAAATTGGTTTTCGCAAGGGGTACACAATTTCCTTGCCAAAGAATACCTCTGGGCAGGGCAGCTCCAATGTCCCACCAGCTAACAGGCCGTGTTGGAACTGTAACCAGCCTGGTCATTGGGCAAATAAGTGTCCCTATCCTTCCAAGCAAAATGCTCAGGGAAACGTCCGTCAGGGGCGTGTTCATTACACTACTGTGGAGGAAATTCCTGCTGGTGAAGTGGTCACCGCTGGTAAGTTTCTTGTTAATGATCACCCTGCAGTTGTGCTCTTTGATTCGGGTGCTTCACATTCCTTTGTGAGTTCTACTTTTGCATCTAAGCATATGATGAATATGATTACAATTGTCAAGGGTGGTTATTGTATTAGTGCTGTAACACCTCGGGTGTTAGCCTTGCATAACTTGACTTGCATAACATGAGCATGATCATCACGCATTCATAAACAAGCATTTACAATTGAAACATTTGATTGAAACATCTGCAACATTTGCTTGTTATCACATGTTTCATTATCATATGCAACCTTTCTCGTTATTTCATGTCTCCATGTGTATATGCAAATGATCATGAATGAAAACATGTACTTGGTGGTTGTGAGTCACAAAAACATGTAACCACACTTGGGTTAGCAATTAGAGCATTGTTCATGAAAGTCACTTTTCATAATCAAGCCTTTAAGTCA
Source organism: Miscanthus lutarioriparius (assembly GCA_904845875.1). Classification (NCBI taxonomy): domain Eukaryota; kingdom Viridiplantae; phylum Streptophyta; class Magnoliopsida; order Poales; family Poaceae; genus Miscanthus; species Miscanthus lutarioriparius. The sequence continues at coordinate 66,242,436 of CAJGYO010000002.1, forward strand.
TGTTTCACGTGATTACTTTAAATGGCCCTATGAGTGACTACTACATGAAATGATTGAATGACCTTGCAAATTGCTTAAACATGCTTAGGATATCATCATGAACAACTTTGGTATTTAGGGCTAGGGCTAGTTTGGTAATTAAGCCATGCTTTGATGTGTATCATCATTTAAAAGTGACATGTTTGACTAAAGTTGAACTAGGTGCTAGAGACATTGCATGGAGGAGCTCACTAAAGCAAAGTTGTAGTGTTTGACATAAGGAACAACTTTTATTTTTGGGACATTGACTGATTTAGCTTCTAACATGCTTGAATGGGTCCCACAAAAACCAGCAAAATCAAGCTTTCAACACTTAACGAATTTTCTAAGTCTTTGATTGACTGACAGACTGATAGGCCTATGTTGGGGGTGATTTTTCTCAGTCTCGGTTGAGAATTGGAGCCCGATCCTTGAACAAAATTTGTAGCTGGTACCTTATACTTCAACCTTGATGTACTAAGTTTTCGCTGAAAGCCATTGGTAACGAAGTTGTCATCGTTGCAATACTCATTGTCAGCTCATACGCTGCTGATCGACGAATCAATCAATCAAGACGGTGGCCGACCGCGACGCCAGACGCGGCTATCGATTGTTGGTCGTCCAGGCTTCGATGCGCTGAGCGTGGCTTCAACACTCCAGCCCCGCTCCTCCCATGCTCACCATTCTCATTTTCCCGGCCCTTTTTCACTCACCATAGCGTCGTCCGTAATCTTTGGTCCCGCCTCCACCGTCGCCATTGCAGACGCTCCCCCGAAGCTTCGCTTTCGCTAAGCCACCGCCGCATCCGCCAATTAGTCGCTCTCTCTCGGCTTCGCCTCAACCTTCCCCATCGTTTCCACCTTGCCTCACCCAAGATCGTGCCTTAGGTGAGCCGCTGCTCGCTTTGCGCCGCCGCGGGAACACTCTCGCCGGAGTGCCGCCATGGCCGTTGCCGTGGCCGTACTTCGTCGGAGCACCTCAATCCTCCTAGGTCATGTAGTTCGGTTCGCATGGTCGCCGTGGTCCTGTTGCTCGCCTTGCTTGGCCTCATTGTGGCAGGAGACGGCCGCACACATGCGCGTGCAACACCGTCGTGCCACCATGGCCGACGCAGCAAGTAGATCCTTCAGCCGATGATTCACCCGCCTAGATAGCCCAATGTGTGCGCAAGGTCTAGAGGGTCACAGAGACTAGGTGCCGTCATTGGTAAAGCTTCGCCATTGTTAACTTGGCCGCCAGGATGATTTAAGCAAAGCCGCCTACTGTTTCGAGTCGATGACGCGTGGGGTCACCTGAACAACGGGTCCCACCGGTCAGCGACAGCAGTGTTGAGGGCTAGTTCAAAAATTCCAGATTCAAGTGTGATTTGTGATTTTTGTATCTTCAGTTTGATAGCTCCTAAATTTGTGAAATAAATTTTTTAGTGTTCATTAGGAAGTTTAGTATTTATTAAAAATATTACCTTGGCACTTACAGTAGAAATTTTTGGAGAATTAAATAGAGATTTGAAATGTGCTTTTGAATGCATTCAAATTTGTTTATTTTATATCTAGAGTTCCTATGCTCCAAAATTTATGAAATTTTTGTGGTGAGCTAGTCTTAGCATATATGAACTCTGGTAAAAATTTGAGGACCAGTGCATGGGTAGATTTATAGTTATAGATTTTTCTTTTATGAATAGTCAATCCTTGCATGAATTTTTATAAATTATTTATGAGTCCAAAATTCATGAAATTTGTTGGAGGTAATCCTAGTACCATATGGATGTTAGTAAAAATAGGAAATCTGTTGCTTGACACTTTTCAATAGGATTTTCCATTTATGCTATTTCAAGCCTTGCTTCCTTGTCATTTTTGTATAGAATGTTCTACTTAGTACAATGACATGAAATTTTTATAGTAGTCCTTTGATAGCATTAGTAAGGCACTGTAAATTTTTGAGAATTTATTAAGTACATCTGATATATATTTATTATTTAACCTAGATATATAAATAAAATAATAAAGGAAATTAAATTAATAGTTTGGGCTTCACCATTATATTATCTTAAATGTATTTGGTATGCTTAAACTATTGGTAGATTCTATGTTGTCAAATTTTGAATGATTACATGAAGTAGAAGTATCGTTACTTTATATTGCATGTTGAATAGTTTCCGGACAGATTCTGTAGTTTGATGAGTTGCATGTGGAAAATGATGTGTACTATAAAAATGGTTTATAACAAAGTTGTAGAGAATTTGATAAGCTTTCCAGAAAGTCTAGGATCACTTTGTATTTAGATTAGCAGAACCCCAGTTATGAGCAAAACAAATTGCTATTGTTTTGTGGCATAGTCAATGCATTGTAGAAGTAGTTAATTAATAATCGAGAAGAGATATGCACCTACTCAATAAACATGATGCACTTGTTAACGTATATGCATTCGTAATACTTACGCCACATTCATGCATCTAGGATCGGAGGAAGAGATCACGTTGCTGGAATTCGAAGAAGCAGAGAAGGGAACCAAAGGGAGGATCCGCAAGCCGCAGCTCCCGGCGTGGGAGCGAGAACCACCTCAGAGCTTCTAGAGTGCCCCGACCACCACCCTACTTCCTTCCTGAGAGGGCAAGCCCCTTTACATTATAAGTCTCCCGAGTAATTTACAAATGTTTACTTACGTACTTATGATTGATGCATTAGGTTATAAGAGTTGAATGAAACCACTTGATGCATGTAAATTCCTTGTCCGGATATTAACCCTTTAACGGTATAGGTCCGAGGATCGAATATATGCTTAGCCATGCTTAGACCGATAGAAGTAGGGTGATGTCCTGTCACTGCGAGATGTAGGTGGATACTGAGCACGGTTGGCTATATCTGCTATATCGGGAATGAACCATGAGGTAAAAGTAAATCGAGACCGGATGGGAAGTCGATAGAAAGCAACAAGACATGGAGGTCTTGGGTGTGGATTTATCCCCGTCTGTGTCGATTAAGGACCGTACCATTGTTGGCGCTTTTGACAAGATTGAACGCATGCCTCTCACTTAGCTGGCCGGATAACTCGTTCCGACCGCGAAGCCGAGTAATTCAACTCAGGCCGGGAACCGTTCATTGTCGCGCCTTCCGGGAACGATCGGTGAGCCCCAAGGGCAGGCTTGGCCTGAGCATCCTAGCATCTGGTGTTCCAGATTGTGCGGCGTGGTATGAACCCACGAAATGTGTACCTGAGTTGTACCAAAGGTGACCTAAGGCTATCGTGGCTGGTAGACCTGGGTTTGTGTTAGGAATAAATTCCCAGCTGGTTGAAATCGATTCGAATCACCGTCTCTCCCGGATAGTGAGAAACTTGGCTAGTCCCAACATCGTAGCAACTATGTTATGAAACATGATGGTTCGGATGAATATGGAAATTACAATACCTGCTATGGTTACTATTGTATGCTTCTAAATGATATACCACATGTTTGGCACAGGATAGTTGCTAATCTAGAAATGGATAGTTATAATTAACCTGATAAAGAAATTGTAAATGTACCATGACTCAATTGCTTTTATGCAAAAATGTTTTCGAGTTACGTCCACTTATACAGCCTTGCATAATCCTTGGAGTCATTTTCTTTTTGGTTCATGACGGGTAAGTCTAGCTGAGTACCTTCTCGTACTCAGGGTTATTTTTCCCATTGTTGCAGATGGCACTGTGTATCATGGTTATTGCAAGAGTTGCTTCTATCCCGCTGTGGATGAGGAGTAAGCCTTGGGCAGGCTTCTTTAGTAATTCCTATCTTTGCTTTTGAGGACCGTGATCTAGCTTGGCACTGTATCAAACTATGTTGGAAACTTTATCTTCGAACTTATTTGCTTCCGCTTTATTTATCAAACTTGGTTTGTAATAACTTTTATTCGTACTCTGATGATGAAAAGTATCTGTGAATTTTATGTAATATGTGGCATGTATGTTGAATCCTGTACGATCTTGGTTGTTGTAAATCGTTTATCGAGACCCATCGCGGTACTCGACGAACTATCGGGTTTATATGGGTTCAAGTATGACAGTGCGACCGCTTGTGGATTGCCATTGTACTTGTATTCTTATAAATTGGTCGGTTCTGCGACAGCTGGTATCAGAGCAAGATTCAACGTTATTTGTCACAAGTGTATTTAAAACAAAAGTTTTTGTTTTCCAAAAACCCTTCTCTAGCAACTAATAGTGATATAATAGGTATTTGAAATCTAAAGTGTGCCAATGATCACTTTCCTTATGCCCAAATTAAGGACTATTAGGTGGCTAATTAAGTACTATCATGGGGGTTTTTACTTTGTCGTCCATACGGCGTGCTATTGTATGGATGCCATTCACTTGAGTGGTAATGTATGGATCAAATGCCTCTACGCCAAGGTAAGATGATGAGTGTATGACCGCAAGATGTGAGCGTGCGATCGAGGAGAGTAGCTTTGGTACAGCTATGTATGCATGCTTGCATGTGTATATGGTACGTATTTAATTGTGGGTTTAAATTATTGTCGGGTAGATTGATACGGAAGTATATGTATGGGTATACATATATGGAAGTATTTACAATTACATTCTGCATATTCATTATGGGTTTAGGGCTGAAATGAAATTTTATGCAGGTACACTAACAACGAAACATGTAGCTCGACTAGTTACGCTAATTACGAGAGAACGTATGTATGCCACCGTGTCTACCGTTAGAAACAAATTTTTCCTAAGTTTGTGAGGACGTACGGAACGAGCATGCATCATGATAATTACCATTCACATAACTACATTGTTCCTCCCCTTATAAAATTCTTACTCGGTTATGTAACTCTTATCCATTTTGGCATTGTCTCACCAAAGGGTACATGTTAATGGTGCAGATGGCACGCACCAAGCAGACTGCTCGCAAGTCCACCGGAGGCAGAGCTCCCAGCCGTCAGCTTGCTCCACGTACCCGTCAACGTCATACGTTTCTTGGAGAGTTTGGGATGCCTACACTCTTGTGGAGAGTGCTCAGCTATGTAGGCTATCCTGATGGAATGGAACCCCGCTACCTCTGGGCGAATGAGCAGTTGGGAGAAGGTCTCTTAGTTACTGTGGAGGCCGTTCTTCGCCCCCGAGGTGACGATTCTGAGTGGACAGGCTGGTGTTATGAGTCAACTGGCAGGACTGCTGAAGAAGCAGCTGGCAGGGCAGCCTTTAGGATCCTGAGGGATATCATGGATCGTTTTCCTCAGGAGCTGGCAGCCGCTTTGGCTGGAGTCTTTCCGAGGGGTAACCCCTCCACTGACTCATGGCAGTAGGCAAGAGGAAGACCCTTGGAGATTGGTGCAGCAGAAGGGCAGAACAGTGATAACCCTGCCATGAGCACCATGTTCGCAATGATGAGAGTGTTAGCTGGAGTAGAAGGTAGCCTCAGACGTGTGTCTGGTGCTCTTGGTCATGCCTGCGAGGATCGACGTCAGCTTCAGAGGGAGCACGACACCGAGATTGAGAGGCTCACTAAAGAGATGGAATCTCAGTAGACCCATCAAAAGTACAAGAGGTCATGGATTGGAAAGCCCCAACTTCGGTTCATGAAGTTCGGAGTTTTCTAGGGTTAGCAGGGTACTATCGTCGGTTTATTCTAGATTTCTCAAAGATAGCTAAGCCTATGACCAGACTACTTCAGAAAGATGAGAAGTACAAATGGACACCAGAATGTGAAGCAGCTTTTCACACCCTCAGAACTCTGTTGACTACAGCACCTGTGCTAGCACAACCAGATATTGAAAAGCCTTTTGATGTATTTTGTGATGCATCTGGAATAGGTTTAGGATGTGTGCTTATGCAAGAAGGAAGAGTAATTGCATATGCTTCTCGGCAATTGAGAAAACATGAAGTCAACTACCCTACACATGATTTGGAACTTGCAGCCGTTGTCCATGCATTAAAGATATGGAGACATTACTTGTTGGGCAATGTATGTCATATCTATACTGACCACAAAAGTCTCAAGTATATCTTTACCCAGCCAGAGCTGAACATGAGACAACGGAGATGGTTAGAATTGATTAAGGACTACAATTTAGAAGTGCATTACCATCCGGGTAAAGCTAATGTAGTAGCCGATGCACTCAGTCGAAAGTCCCATTGCAACACTGTGGAAGCATTGTTAGAAGATGGATTCAACTTGTTACATCCTGCTGTACTACACAATATCACAATCAGTTGTGCGCTTGAGGGCAAAATCATAGAGCTACAGCAGACAGATGTAGGAATAAGTCACATCAAGAGAAAAATGCAAGAGCAAGAAACCAAACATTTTAGATTGGACGAAAGAGGTGTATTATGGTTTGAGGACCGGTTAGTGGTACCAAAAGACCGTGAGCTAAGGAATCAAATTTTAGATGAAGCTCACTCATCCAAATTGTCTATCCATCCGGGTAGTAGTAAAATGTATCAAGATTTAAGAACCCGTTTTTGGTGGACTAAGATGAAGAAAGAGATCGTAGCCTATGTTGCTAGGTGTGATAACTGCAGTAGAGTGAAAGCCGTCCATATGAAAACTGCTGGATTACTTCAGCCATTGCCTATTCCAGGATGGAAATGGGAGGAAATCAGCATGGACTTTATCACATGCCTTCCAATGACGCCGAAAGGTCACGATTCAATCTGGGTTATTGTAGATCGTCTCACCAAGTCAGCACACTTTATACCCGTGAACACACGGTATATAGTTGGAAAATACGCTGAGATATATGTTTCCCAGATCGTGAGACTGCATGGAGTACCCAGGACTATAATCTCAGATCGAGGACCACAGTTTATAGCTCGTTTCTAGGAGCACTTACACCGAGCTTTGGGAACCAAGCTAATCGAAGTTCACTTATCATCCGCAAACTTCGTGACATGAGATAGAGCGAGTGAACCAAATCCTAGAAGATTTACTTAGAGCTTGTGTTATATCTTCAAAAGGTTCATGGGAGAAATGGTTACCTTTAGCTAAATTCTCCTATAACAACAGTTATCAGCGAGTATCAAAATAGCTCCATTTGAAGCCTTGTATGGGCGAAAAGTGCGAACTCCATTGAATTGGATTGAGCCCGGTGAAAGGAGATACTTTGGTATTGATTTTGTCAATGAAGCCAAGAGCAAGTAATGTATCATCCAACAACATATGAAGGCAGCTCAATCAAGACAAAAGAGTTATGCCGACAAAAAAGAAGAAGACCACCGACTTTTTTTGAAGTGGGTGACTATGTATACTTGAGAGTATCACCCATGAAAGGTGTGAAAAGATTTGGGATGAAAAAGAAGCTTTCACCAAGATATGTAGGGCCATACAAAATTTTGGAGCGAAAAAGGAAATGTTGCATATAAAGTTACAACTACCACCAGAGATGAGTGCAATCTTTGATGTGTTCCATGTTTCTCGATTAAAGAAATGTCTTGAGTACCGGAAGAAGCTATTGCACCCACCAACGCATGCAAACTTCAATCGGATTTGACCTATGAAGAAAAGCCAATTCGAGTATTAGAAGAGATGGAGAGAGTGACACGGAGTAAGATTATTAAGTTCTATAAGGTGGTGTGGAACAATCATAGTGAACAAGATGCTACGTGGGAAAGAGAAGATTATCTACTGAGAAGTTTATCCCGCCTTTTCCCAAGAATGGTAGGTCTTGCAAATCTCGGGACGAGATTTTTATAAGGGGAGGGCTGTAACACCTCGGTGTTAGCCTTGCATAACTTGACTTGCATAACATGAGCATGATCATCACGCATTCATAAACAAGCATTTACAATTGAAACATTTGATTGAAACATACGCAACATTTGCTTTTTATCACGGTGTTTCATTATCATATGCAACCTTTCTCGTTATTTCATGTCTCCATGTGTATATGCAAATGATCATGAATGAAAACATGTACTTGGTGGATGTGAGTCACAAAAACATGTAACCACACTTGGGTTAGCAATTAGAGCATTGTTCATGAAAGTCACTTTTCATAATCAAGCCTTTAAGTCATGTTTCACGTGATTACTTTAAATGGCCCTATGAGTGACTACTACATGAAATGATTGAATGACCTTGCAAATTGCTTAAACATGCTTAGGATATCATCATGAATAACTTTGGTATTTAGGGCTAGGGCTAGTTTGGTAATTAAGTCATGCTTTGATGTGTATCATCATTTAAAAGTGACATGTTTGACTAAAGTTGAACTAGGTGCTAGAGACCTTGCATGGAGGAGCTCAATAAAGCAAAGTTGTAGTGTTTGACATAAGGAACAACTTTTATTTTTGGGACATTAACTGATTTAGCTTCTAACATGCTTGAATGGGTCCCACAAAAACCAGCAAAATCAGGCTTTCAACACTTAACGAATTTTCTAAGTCTTTGATTGACTGACAGACTGACAGGCCTATGTTGGGGGTGATTTTTCTCAGTCTCGGTTGAGAATTGGAGCCTGATCCTTGAACGAAAGTTGTAGCTGGTACCTTAGACTTCAACCTTGATGTACTAAGTTTTCGCTGAAAGCCATTGGTAACGAAGTTGTCATCGTTACAATACTCGCTGTCAGGCTAATACGCGCGTGACTGACGAACTGAATCGAGCCGTTCGGTGGCCGACCGGTGCCAGAATGCGAACGCCGCGTGTCTGCGGCGATGGCCACGCGTCGCCGTTGCTCTGTCCGGTCAGGCCACGACGCGCCTAAGCGTGGCTTGAACACTCCATCGTCCGCCCGCTCCCTCCCATGCTCACCATTCTCATTTTCCCAGCCCCTTTCCTCACCATAGCGTCAGCCGTGCTGGTCCCGCCTCGTCGTCGCCATTGCAGACGCTCCGCCGAGCTCGCCTGTGCTAGCCACCGCTGCATCCGCCAATTAGTCGCTCTCTCGGCTTCGCCTCAACCTTCCCCATCGTTTCCACCTTGCCTCGCCCGAGATCATGCCTTAGGTGAGCCGCTGCTCGCTTTGCGCCGCCGCGGGAACACTCTCGCCGGAGTGCCGCCATGGCCGTTGCCGTGGCCGTACTTCGTCGGAGCGCCTCAAGCCTCCTAGGTCATGTAGTTCGGTTCGCATGGTCGCCGTGGTCCTGTTGCTCGCCTTGCTTGGCCTCGTTGTGGCCGGAGACGGCCGGCACACGCCGTGCAACACCATCGTGCCGCCATGGCCGACGCCGTCATCCTTCGCGCCGATGATTCGCCTGCCTAGATAGCCCAATGTGTGCGCAAGGTCTAGAGGGTCACCGTAGACTAGGTGCCGTCGCTGGTAAAGCTCGCCGCCGGCAAACTTGGCCGCGCAGTGACGAAGTAGCGCCGCCTACCCTGTTTCGAGTCGATGACGCGTGGGGTCACTTGACCAACGGGTCCCACCGGTCAGCGACAGCAGTGTTGAGGGCTAGTTCAAAAATTCTAGATTGAAATGTGATTTGTGATTTTTGTATCTTCAGTTTGGTAGCTCCTAATTTTGTGAAATAAATTTTTTAGTGTTCATTAGGAAGTTTAGTATTTATTAAAAATATTACCTTGGCACTTACAGTAGAAATTTTTGGAGAATTAAATAGAGATTTGAAATGTGCTTTTGAATGCATTCAAATTTGTTTATTTTATATCTAGAGTTCCTGTGCTCCAAAATTTATGAAAGTTTTGTGGTAAGCTAGTCTTAGCATATATGAACTCTGGTAAAAATTTGAGGACCAGTGCATGGGTAGATTTATAGTTATAGATTTTTCTTTTATGAATAGTCAATCCTTGCATGAATTTTTATAAATTATTTATGAGTCCAAAATTTATGAAATTTGTTGGAGGTAATCCTAGTACCATATGGATGGTAATAAAAATAGGAAATCTATTGCTTGACACTTTTCAATAGGATTTTCCATTTATGCTATTTCAAGCCTTGCTTCCTTGTCATTTTTGTATAGAATGTTCTACTTAGTAAAATGACATGAAATTTTTATAGTAGTCCTTTGATAGCATTAGTAAGGCACTGTAAATTTTTGAGAATTTATTAAGTACATCTGATATATATTTATTATTTAACCTAGATATATAAATAAAATAATAAAGGAAATTAAATAAATAGTTTGGGCTTCACCATTATATTATCTTAAATGTATTTGGTATTCTTAAACTGTTGGTAGATTCTATGTTGTCAAATTTTGAATGATTACATGAAGTAGAAGTATCGCTACTTTATATTGCATGTTGAATAGTTTCCGGACAGATTCTGTAGTTTGATGAGTTGCATGTGGAAAATGATGTGTACTGTAAAAATGGTTAATAACAAAGTTGTAGAGAATTTGATAAGCTTTCCAGAAAGTCTAGGATCACTATATTTGGATTAGCAGAACCCCAGTTATGAGCTAAACAAATTGCTATTGTTTTGTGGCATAGTCAATGCATTGTAGAAGTAGTTAATTAATAATCGAGAAGAGATATGCACCTACTCAATAAACATGATGCACTTGTTAACATATATGCATTCATAATACTTACGCCACATTCATGCATCTAGGATCGGAGGAAGAGATCACGTTGCTGGAATTCGAAGAAGCAGAGGAAGGAACCAAAGGGAGGATCCGCAAGTCATGAGCTCGGCGTGGGTGAGCGAGAACCTCAAGAGCTTCTGGAGTGCCCTGACCACCGCCCTACTTCCTTCCTACGAGGCAAGCCCCGGAGCATTATAAGTCTCCTAGTAATTTACAAATGTTTACTTACATACTTATGATTGATGCATTAGGTTATAAGAGTTGAATGAAACCACTTGATGCATGTAAATTCCTTGTCCAGATATTAACCCTTTAACCGGTATAGGTCCAGGATCGAATATATGCTTAGCCATGCTTAGACCGGTAGAAGTCGGGTGATGTCCTGTCACCTGCGAGATGTAGGTGGATACCGGAACCACGGTTGGCTATATCTGCTATCGTGGAACAGAACCATGAGGTAAAAGTAAATCGAGACCTGACGGGAAGTCGATAGAGAAGCAACAAGACATGGAGGTCTTGGGTGTGGATTTATCCCCGTCTGTGTCGATTAAGGACCGTACCGTTGTTGGCGCTTTTGACAAGATTGAACGCATGCCTCTCACTTAGCTGGCCGGATAACTCGTTCCGACCGCGAAGCCGAGTAATTCAACTCAGGGCGGGAACCGTTCTGTTGTGCGCTCCTTTCGGGGAATGGTCAGACTGAGCCCAAGGGCAGGCTTGGCCTGAGCATCCTGGCATCTGGTGTTCCAGATTGTGCGGCGCGGTACGGACCCGTGAAATGTGTACCTGAGTTGTACCAAAGGTGACCTAAGGCTATCGTGGCTGGTTGACCTGGGTTTGTGTTAGGAATAAATTCCCAGCTGGTTGAAATCGATTCGAATCACCGTCTCTCCCGGATAGTGAGAAACTTGGCTAGTCCCAACATCGTAGCAACTATGTTATGAAACTTGATGGTTCGGATGAATATGGAAATTACAATACCTACTATGGTTACTATTGTATGCTTCTAAATGATATACCACATGTTTGGCACAGGATAGTTGCTAATCTAGAAATGGATAGTTATAATTAACCTGATAAAGAAATTGTAACTGTACCATGACTCAATTGCTTTTACGCAAAAATGTTTTCGAGTTACGTCCACTTATATAGCCTTGCATAATCCTTGGAGTCATTTTCTTTTTGGTTCATGATGGGTAAGTCTAGCTGAGTACCTTCTCGTACTCAGGGTTATTTCTCCCATTGTTGCAGATGGCACTGTGTATCATGGTTATTGCAAGAGTTGCTTCTATCCTGCTGTGGATGAGGAGTAAGCCTTGGGCAGGCTTCTTTAGTAATTCCTATCTTTACTTTTGAGGACCGTGATCTGGCTTGGCACTGTATCAAACTAAGTTGGAAACTTTATCTTCGAACTTATTTGCTTCCGCTTTATTTATCAAACTCGGTTTGTAATAACTTTTATTCGTACTCTGATAATGAAAAGTATCTATGAACTTTATGTAATATGTGGCATGTATGTTGAATCCTGTACGATCTTGGTTGTTGTAAATCATTTATCGAGGCCCGTCGCGGTACTCGACGGACTACCGGGTTTATATGGGTTCAAGTATGACAGTGCGACCGCTTGCGGATTGCCATTGTACTTGTATTCTTATAAATTGGTCGGTTCTGCGACAAGTGCTGCTAGGAATAATATCATGACTAACCAAGTAGTTAAAGATGTAAAGATTGAGATTGGGGATCAAGAGTTCCTTGCAGATCTTTTAGTTCTGCCAGGGGTAGGAATCGATGTAATCCTAGGGATGAAGTGGATGAGTGGGAATGGAGTGTTGATCGATACGTCAACCCATGTGGTAATGTTGAGGGATCCTTTGGATAAGAAGGGTTTTCTAGTGCAGTTACCTCGTGATATCGATATTCACAATACAGCCAATGCTACCCTAGCCAAAGCCATTGAGGAGATACCAGTTGTCTATGAGTTTCCAGATGTCTTCCCTGATGACTTGCCTGGATTACCTCCGGACCGTGATGTAGAATTCAAGATAGAACTCATTCCGGGTACGGCTCCTATTTCTCGAAGGCCCTATAGAATGCCGCCCAATGAGTTGGATGAGCTGAAGAGTCAGTTAAATGAGCTACTAAAGAAAGGTTTGATTTGGCCTAGTTCTTCTCCTTGGGGTTGTCCGGCTATATTTGTGAAGAAGAAGGACGAGTCTCTACGGATGTGCATAGATTATCGCCCCCTTAATGTTGTTACCATCAAGAACAAATACCCTCTTCCTCGCATCGATATTCTGTTTGATCAGCTCTCCAAAGCTAAGGTATTCTCCAAGATCGATTTGAGGTCTGGTTACCATCAGATCAAAATTTGTCCTAAAGATATACCTAAGACAGCTTTCTCTACTCGTTATGGCTTGTTCGAGTACCTTGTCATGTCCTTTGGGTTGACAAATGCTACGGCACACTTTATGTAGCTGATGAATTCAGTATTCATGCCAGAATTGGACAAGTTCATCGTCGTGTTCATTGATGATATCCTTGTATACTCTCAGAATGAAGAAGAGCATGCTGAACATCTGAGAATTGTTTTAACTCGGTTACATGACAACCAGCTTTATGCTAAGTTCAGCAAGTGCGAATTCTGGTTGAACAAGATACCTTTTCTAGGTCATGTGTTATCTGGAGATGGAATTTCGGTTGACCCTACTAAGGTGCAAGAAGTCCTTGAGTGGAAGGCACCTACTACGGTCATAGAAGTCCGAAGTTTCCTGGGATTGGCTGGCTATTATCGTCGCTTTATCCCGGATTTCTCAAAAATCGCCAAGCCCATGACTCGACTACTGCAAAAGGATGAGAAGTTTGTGTGGACTCCAAAGTGTGAAGAGGCTTTCCACACTTTGCGGACCTTACTAACCTCTGCCCCTGTATTGGCACAACCTGACATCGAGAAGCTTTTTGATGTTTACTGTGATGCATGTGGCACCGGTTTGGGGTGTGTTCTTATGCAGGAGGGCCGAGTAATTGCTTATGCTTCGCGCCAGCTTCGAAAACATGAAGTCAACTATCCTACCCATGACTTAGAGCTAGCCGCGGTTGTTCATGCCCTGAAGATTTGGAGACATTACTTGCTGGGTAATGTGTGCAACATCTATACTGACCATAAAAGCCTCAAGTACATTTTTACTCAACCCGAGTTGAACATGCGTCAACGGCGATGGTTAGAATTAATCAAAGACTACAACCTTCAAGTTCACTACCATCCTGGTAAGGCAAATGTGGTTGCTGATGCCTTAAGCACAAAGGCCCATTGCAATTCCTTAGTTAGTGAAGACTTTCATCTGGCACACCTCCTTCATCCTATAGTACTCCACAATATCACTGTGGATTGCTCTCTTAGAAGTCGAATTATCGAACTCCAGAAGACTGATGTGGGTGTGTTTCACATCAAGCGGAAGATGAAAGAGAAAGAGACCAAGCACTTTAGGGTCGATGACAAAGGAATTCTCTGGTTTAATGATAGGCTTGTGGTACCCAAAGACAAAGAACTTAGAAATCAAATTATGGCTGAAGCCCATTCTTCTAAATTGTCCATCCATCCTGGTAGCAGTAAAATGTATCAAGATCTCAAGCTATACTATTGGTGGACCAAGATGAAGAAAGAAATCGCAGCCTACGTGGCAAGGTGCGATAACTGTTGCAGAGTCAAGGCTATTCACATAAGACCCAGATTATTGCAGCCACTCTCTATTCCTGGCTGGAAGTGGGAAGAAATTAGCATGGATTTCATTGTTGGATTACCCACTACCAAAAAGGGTTGTGATTCCATCTGGGTTATCGTAGATCGTCTAACTAAATCCGCTCACTTTATTCCGGTCAAGTCTACATATCACCCACACAATTATGCTGAGATTTATTTTCAAGAAGTGGTACGTCTCCATGGTGTACCCAAATCCATTGTTTCTGATCGAGGACCGCAATTCACGGCTCGCTTTTGGGAGCGCTTACATTAGAATCTTGGCACTCATCTAATCCGTAGTTCTACCTATCATCCGCAAACATCAGGATAGACTGAGCGTGTTAATAAAATTCTTGAAGACATGCTTAGAGCTTGTCTTATCTCTTGCTAAGGCTCTTGGGAGGACTGGTTGCCTCTCGCTGAATTCTCTTATAACAACAGTTATCAAGAGAGTATCAAAATGGCTCCTTTTGAAGCTCTTTTATGGCCGCAAGTGTAGAACTCCTTTGAACTGGGTGAAACCCGAGGAAAGAAGATTCTATGGTATTGACTTTTTAAAAGAAGCCGAAGAGCAAGTCCGAACTATATAGAAGAATATGACTGCCGCACAGGCTAGACAAAAGAGCTATGCTGATAAGAGAAGAAAACCTATTGAGTTTGAAGTAGGTGATCATGTTTATCTGAAGGTATCCCCTATGAAAGGAGTCAAGCGTTTTGGAATTAAAAGGAAGCTTGAGCCTTGATATGTTGGACCTTACCGCATTATCGAGAAAAGTGGAAGAGTAGCCAATAAACTCGATCTACCACGTGAAATGGGAGCTATATTCCCGGTATTCCATGTGTCCCAGCTGAAGAAGTGTCTCCGTATTCCCGAGGAAAGAATAGCGACAAGAAAAGTCAACTTGAAATCTGATCTTTCTTATGAGGAGAAGCCAGTGCAAGTTTTGGATACTCAAGAAAGAGTGACTCGTACACGAGTAGTTAAGTTATACAAGGTAGTTTGGAGTAATCATAGCGAACGGGATGCAACCTGGGAGCGAGAAGATTATTTAAAGGAAAACTATCCAGCTTTCTATACTGATTGGTACGCTTTCTAAATCTCAGGACGAGATTTTTCTAAGGAGGGAGGGCTGTAACACCCTAGGTGTTTGGCTTCCACTGAATTGCATGTCATTTCATAAACATATGCATCATCTATGTCATCATGCCATTATCATTGAAACATACATATGCAACATTCGCATATTCTGTTTGTTTCGTACTTTATTGCTTATGAATGGTGGTAGTGCAACATATGGATGCCACATGAATGTCTCATACCTTGAAGCATGGCAACATGGTAGTAATGTGGCAAGTATAGAATAACAACAAAGTCATGCAACATGTGAAACATTGCATTGCAACATATGAGTGAATTGCTTGTTTTAGTTGCTTTATCACATGTGATCATTAGAAGTTGGTATAACAATTTTGTAAAGTTGTTGATTATGGTCTATTACACCTTAACTATACTTAGGTTACTTGTTGGGACATTGTTCATGTAGATCAAATTGACCAAAATGCCCTCAAGTGGAGGTTTGACTTGAATTGACCCTCGAGTGTCACTGTTTGACTGGTTCAAAAGACCAGCTTAGAGGCTTTGCATGGCTGTGCACTCTTTACCAAAATTGTAGCCAATTTATCAAGGAACAAAAGTCTCAATATGACCATCTCATGAAAATGGCTAGAACATGTTCAAACAAGGCCCACAAGTCGATTTTTCCCTGCTGAGTCTTACTGAAAAATATTTCTAAGTCATAACTGCATTTTTAGTTGGATCAAGCCAACTTTGGCTTCATGTAACTTCGGATCCACGACAATTTAGGTGTTGGTCTTTGAAAATAAGTTGTAGATGGATGGTAGGCCTACATTTTTCATATATACCGTTTTTGCAATAGATCGATGGATTAGCCGTGTTGACGCGTCGAATACGTGCTGTGAGGCTTGTCATTAACACTGAATCGCGATTTTTCAGAAAACGTTCAGGCTGACCGATTCAGAAAGCAAGCGCCGCGTGTTGCCACCCATCGTCGGCCTTCTGCTCGTGCAGGCTACACGTCGTGCGCATCCTGGCGCTGCTGGCCACGACATGAGAACCCCCGCATGCCTGCCCGACCGGGTCGTCAGTTCCATTTGCTTTTCCTCCGCTCGCCTGTAGCTCCACAACAACAGAGCAGCAGCTCCGCCATTGCCGACCATGCGTCGCCGTCGTCGTGCGCGCTCACCACAGCAAAAACTGCGTCGGCCAGCTCGTTCGTAGCCTCGCCGTGGTCTTCTCTACCTTCTCCACCTCACCGTCGGTCCAATCAAGTCTTGGTAAGGACATACGCATCGTTTTCTTCCACCGCCGCCGTTGCTGTTCTCGCCGGAGATGGCGCTCCACACGGCCAGCTGTCCTCGCACCCTTGCCATCCCTCCTCTGTCTCGCGCTAGGTCATAGGAGCACTGCTAAAGCTCGTAGGGTCTCACATTCGAGACGTAGTGCCGTCATCTCGCCGGAGCCGGCCATGCCGCGGCCATGCGCCGCCGTGCTCATCGCCAACCCCGGTAGCCGCACCAATAGCTTCAATTGAGGGCACCAATAGATGCGCATGAGTGAGTTGACCGCCGTAGCACCGCTGACTTCGCCGGAGGAGTCACCGGCGATGAGCTTCACCGTCGTATCCTTCTCCTCCCCTGCCTGTCTCTCTATCACGTGGGTCCCCTGTTAGTCGCCGCTGCTGAGGTGGGAGCTGACTTGACTCTGCTGCCTTACAGGCCACGGGCGGCGTATCTTGTGGGCGTGGGCTTCACGGGCCGCCGGATCTATTCGGGCCGGCCCAGCAGTAGAGTAGGATTTCTTGTTTTGTTTTGTTTTATTTATTTCACAGATTTGTGTACATATTCAAAAATGTGTAGCTCTTAGATGGTAGATCCAAATGATGTGGTTCTAATTTTGTTGAGTCATGATAATGTCTAGTATTTAATAAAAATATTATATGGGCACATGTTTTAGAAATTTTGGATGAATTAAATAGGACTTTGAGATGTGTTTTTAGATGCATGCAAACTTGTTTGAATTTTATCTTGAGTTTCTATGGTCCAAAAATTATGAAATTTTATGGATAATCTATTTTTGCTTAGTGTAAGCTCTGGTTAAAATTTCAGAGCTAGTGCATGTGTAGTTTTTGAGTTATAGAATTTCCTTTTATCAATGGATGGATCTTGTGTGAATTTTCATAATTTTTCTATAGATCCAGTAAAGGTAAAATTTGGTGAGTGCTATTCTTATGCTTGAATGATACTAGGAAAAATGTGAAATCTGTTGCTTGTCACTTTTCATTAGGGTTTCCTAATTATGCTAGAAATAGACATGCCACCTGTTATTTTGGATACAGCAAGTTCTGCTTACCCAATGGCTTTGAAATTTTTATGGTAGTCTATGTGAAGCATGAGATAGCTACTATATTTTTTGTAGATTTTTTTGAATAGCTTTACTATATATTGCTTTAATCACCTAATTAACTAAATAAATTAGAAAAGGATATTAAATAATTTATTTAGAAGTTGGCACTATACTTTCTGGTGTTCTTGGGATATGTGTGATAAAGTTGTAAAGTTGGTTTTGTCTGTTTATGTGTTTACCACATAAGTTAATAATTATTTCTTTTTGCATTATGTCCTTCTGGACTGATCTGGGGACTTTATAAAGTTTCCCATGATAATTTGGTTTTCTATGAATGTGGTGAATACAAAAGTTATGGATAATTTATGTATCTAGCTCCTGTCAAAATTTGAGGGCATTTGGCCTGGTAGATTAGAAACTACAGCTGTTTAAAGTCAGGATTCCAGTTTTACTTACTCTCTGTCTTGCGAGGACAGAGTTCTGTTGATCAAAGAATTCAACCTAGTAAAGGGTTGAATCATGCTTTGATGTTTACAAATTATTTGTAGATAATTTCATAAGCTTTCCAGAATGTCCTCTTGCAAGTCATTTGGATTTGTAGAACTCTTGTTGTGATTGAATTAATGAACTTCCCGTTTGCATATGAAGCTTTAACTGTTGTTTTAAGTATGCCTTTACTATTTCTAAGTTTGTGGGAATGTTCCTAGGTGTTAGGCCTTTAACTGAAGATGAGCATCTTTATCTTAGGTTATGCAAGTTAGGTAAGTTGATCTTGTTCTTCAAGTTAAGTTAGATACCTGTTTTAAAGTGATTTGAATAGAGCTATTCTTAATCGGTAAACGAGTGTCCAGTAATGTTTTCGTAAACACTTACTGTAATTCATTCATCATGAGCATCATGTCCTTCCTTATGCATCCATGATATTTATCTTGTGCATCGGCATGCAATAGGTGTACCGGAAGGAGTGACCCTGCTGGAATTCGAGGAACCGAGCGAGCAGCAGCAGCCGACACCGGAGGTTCAGGAGGTGCAGCCTTCAGAAGAAGTGCCAGACGAGGTCGCCGTTGAGTGCCCGGATCACCGTCCGTGCAACTTTGTGAAAGGCAAGCCCCGGAGCATATTAAGCCTCCTAATTTTCGAAATGCAGTTATAGTATTATTGTTACATATATATATTGTTGCATTAAGTTTAGGTGTTGGATGCAAACACTTGCTGCATTGGTTATCCAATCCTTGTCCAGATATTGATACCCTGAATCCTATGTAGCTCAGGCTCGTGTAGTGCTTAGCCCTGCTCAAATGCGGTAGAAGTCGGGTGATTTCCTGTCACTTGCGAGATATAGGAAGATACATATGGCACGGTTGGCTATATTTGCTATCATGGAAAAGAACCAGTCTTAATTTGAAATGAAGACCAGACGGAGGCTTGCCGGTTTGCAGTGACTCCGTCTGTGTCGATTAAGGACTGAATCTTGGAGCCTTTCCTATTCATGTTGAACGCATGCCTCTCTCTTAGTTGGCCGTGTCCGATGACCGACCGTGAAGCCGAGTAGCTCACCTCAGGCCGGGAGTCGATAAGTATAAAGTGCGCCTCGGAAGGGAGCCGTAGGTGTGAGTCCAAGGGCAGGTGATTGAAAAGTCCTGATCGTCCTGGCAGAAGGGTAATCCCTGAGAGTGCTAGTGCTGATCGAACCCGTGAATTTGGTTCCTGAGTTGTTCCAAAGGTGACCCATGGCTACCCTTGCTAAGTATGCCAGGGTGAGAGTTAGGAATACCCCCTCAGCTGAGTTGTAATTCGATTCGAGTCGCCGTCTCTCCCGGTTAGTGAGAACTTGACGGATTATCTCCAATGTAGATACACTTAATAACATAATGGTTCAGAAATGATGATATGATGATGACAGCCTTATTATACCTGATATGGTTAATATTGTTTGCTCCTAATAAGTGAGTGCTCTAGTACAGGTGCTAGCCTAGTGGACATGTAAATGATGATAAGTTTGATGCTAAGTTTAAATTGGTTACTATAATCATAAGCTCTTTTATGCAACTGTGTCAAGCTAGCCCACCTCTTAAGCCTTGCATGATCCTTGGTGTCTTTTATTTCTAGTTTTGTCGGGTAAGTCTAGCTTAGTACCTTCTCGTACTCAGGGTTTATCTCCCACCTGTTGTAGATGATCAGTTCTACTTTGGTTGCTGCAAGTACTGCCTTCTCCCAGCTGGGGATGAAGACTAGACCGTTGGGCGCGGTCTCTACTAGTTCTCGTACCTGATAATGTTTTTGTGGGACATGACTCAGACTTGGCAATGTATTTGAAACTATGAAGTTATGTACTAAACTATGTTGCTTCCGCAAATTTGAACCTGGTTTGTAATATTTTATTCGCACTCTGATGGATGTAATCCGAATGCTACGTATGAAATGTTGTAACGGATGATGTGTTGTGTTGAATCACTATGGTCTTGGTTTGTATGTCGAGAGTTGGTTGAAATCCTTCGTGATTTCTGGACTACCGGGATTATGGGAGCTTAAGTACAGGAATTTGATCACTTCGGTGATTGTTTTTGTACTTATGTTCTTATGATTTGGTCGGTTCTGTTACAACCATGGAGTGGGGATCGTTAGTTGATAGATCCGTTCCTGAGAAGGCATGACCTTAACTGTGCGCTATGCCTGAATCGGCTATTTAGCCGATATCGAGCGCTCTCACGAATAGATCACATTACGAGATCATTGAAGTAGAGATAAGTTGAAAGATATGTTAGCCCCATGATCTTGTTATTGTATTATGGCATGAATGATTCTGCCTCATGCCCCACTGATATTAGTAATGAGTTAGGGTCGTCGAGTCTATTGTTGTTTCTATGGCCTGCATGATTCTACCTCATGCCCCACTGGTCATGGCGATAGATAAGATCTAACATGTTCATTAGATTTATCTTTATTTGATGGTTAAGTGGTGTTGAATTGTTTCTTTATATAAACAGGAGTTCGGTTACTTGTAATCATTGGCTTAGCATAAACCGACCATCATCGATATCTTATTGCCATTGATTAATGTTTGCTTAAATGATATTTATTCTGAATGATAACGGATTCTTCTTACACAACCCCATAAGCTTTAACCAATTTATTCTTTTGAATATGCTGGAATCGACTATTTAGTTGATCTCCTCTCATATCGGCTCTCAGAGCCGCACATTCGGGACTGTCTGGCAACACCGGCATGTTCCACCCTTAATTACTGATAAACTTTCTCTCCTTGTCAATTGCAGGGTCAAATTGACTAGCACGTCTCAGGAGGATTGCGTAGGATCGACCACCCTTGCGCTGAAGCTAGGCGGATCTGCTCCATCGAGCGGACCCTTCCGGCTTGCTGCGTGTGTCCTCGGCACGGAGACAAAAATTCTGTGTCGACATGTTGTTACATTTCCTTGACGGTGTTGAAAATCTGACCACTTATTTGTTTTCATGGTGGTTCAACCCTCAAGGAATTGATTTGTAGCGGCCGGCCCTTAAGGTAATAGCTATTTCCCTAACACTCTACCTTTGGCGGTCTTTCCTTGAGTGTTGTTGGCTGCCAGGAGTTATTTCCTTGGTGGTCTTACTGCTTTCCTTGCTTGAGGGTTTTCAACCCCCAAGGCTATTCTGTTTTGTGGTTGTGCAACACGTATATGATGTATATAACTTGTTGGAGATGCCTATAATCCACCTCGGGGCATTTTTGAGTGTCAACACATATCTTTTAGACGTTGCTTAGCTTGCTATTATGAACTGTTGGTACATGGGGTACTATCCGTGTAAGTTACGTAGTTAGGGACGTGAAAGATTTGCTTGTTCAGAGATAAGTTGTTGATTTTCAGATTATGAACTCAACTAATAGTACTAGTCAAGTGTTGTTTTATGTTCAATTTAATAGTGATTCTCATTTCTACTCTCTGCTTGCTACGATGACACTCCTTTTTATTTACCCAGTCAGGTATACATGGCCAACCGGGCCACATGGCACGGAACGGGCACGAGGACTGCCAGGCATGGCACTATTGGGCATGGCACTTTTGGGCACAATGCCATAGCCGTGCCGTGCTGCATCGTGCTACCATGCCGAAGCCTTGGCCCAGGCACGACCCTATAGCTTGTTTGTCGTGCCGTGCCATGCCGACAAGCACGGTGGCCCGGCATGCTTCCACAAGCCCGGCTCCGCCCAAGGATCGAATTGACGCCGCCGCAGTTGAGCGAGGCCACCGCGAGGACGCACGCCGCCGCAGCCATGCCGAGGTGCAAGCTGCTGCGCCACCGCCGCTGCGCCTCGTGCAAGACATCGTGCTGCCACCAAGCAAGGTCGTCACGCCGATGCGGCCGAGAGTGAGGTTGGAAGCGGCGACCGTCCTAGGCAGGGTCGCAGGGAGGATGGAGGTGGAGTGGAGCGGCTGGGGAAGAAGAGGGTGGAGCGGGTGGGCGGGCGTCCGTAGGCATGGCCAGGGGAGGCGGGGGAAGCCACGCCGTGTGAAAGGGACGGGAGTTCGGACGGACTCGGGACTTGGGAGTCGGCGGAAGCAGGGGTGGGGAATTGGGGTTTTGAAGGAAGTCACCTTTATATATGATACTCATTGTTGATCCAACGATTGAGATTCACCTAGAGAGAATCGAATGATCGAAAAACATGGTGCCACATCGTGCTAGCCCAAAAGTCGTGCAGTGCTCGTGCCGTGCCTGCGGGCCAAGGTTGCGGCTCAGGCATGGCACTATGACCGTGCCGTGCCGGCACTGGCACTATGGCCTTCGTGCAGTGCTTTTTCGGACCGTGCCTGTGCCAGCCCATCAGGCTTGGCCCATTTTGCCATCTATATACCTAGGTTTCGGTTCCATATGACAACTTACAAATGCGTTGTACCTTGGTACTGAAGAGCAAGCAATGTCCCCTTGTAGTTGTAGGTTCCAATTCAACCATGTTGCGTAGTATGGCAGAGTGCTGTCTCAATTCTGAAATCTGAACTAAGACTACACTCTGAAATCTAACCAAATCTTCTATCTTCACTACTAGAAAGGCATGCAGAGGCCTTCGCAAGCACAGTCTATAAATACCATCAGCCTGTTCGCTTGCTCGTAAACGATCGTAACGATCGTAAATTTCCAGCCGAGAACAATGTTTTTCTCTCACACCAAA
Organism: Miscanthus lutarioriparius; assembly: GCA_904845875.1. Taxonomy (NCBI): domain Eukaryota; kingdom Viridiplantae; phylum Streptophyta; class Magnoliopsida; order Poales; family Poaceae; genus Miscanthus; species Miscanthus lutarioriparius. Next base: position 66,265,251 of record CAJGYO010000002.1, read on the forward strand.
CCAGCCAGCAGTAAATAATCCACGATACGATCACGAACAGGCTGCATGTGTACTACATATAAAAAAAATATGTCTGTGAGACAGATCGACCATATATAAGTCATGCCTAACCCAGAAACCCTACACCAAATAATCGCATTCATGTTTCATCGAGGTTTATGTGCTCAGAACAAAAGTTTTATTTGTATTAGCGGGAGGCCAGCTGGCCTATGAGAGCTGACAAACACTGTCAAGAAACAAAAAGAGGTAATGATAATCCATGCAAGCAGACACTACATAACAGTAGATGCAGACGAACGCAGTACATTTCGTCTCTCACCCATTTTTCTACGCCTTGATCTCCTCCTTGCCCGGAGGGAACTTGGGGAACTTGGGAAAGAAGGGGTTCTTCTTGATGAAGGGGAGGAGCTTCTTGAACTTCTCAGGGTCCGTCTCAGGGTTCTGGGTCTTGTGCTCAGCTGTAGGATGGTAGATCGGAGTCGGCGTCGGGTGGGGTGGCTTGTACTCCGGCACGGGCGAGTGGTACACCGGCACAGGCGTCGTCGTTGTCGGTGGCTTGTACTCTGGCACCGGCTTCTTCTGGATGTGAGGGATAATCACGATGGGCTTCTTGTGCAAGAGGTGCTTCTTGAAGAAATGGTAGCAGAGGAACGCAGAGGCGCACTCCTTGGATGGGTAGTGCACCTTGCCGGCGACTGCGACGAAGGTCTTCTTCATCTTGTCGTCGTCGTACTGGCTGTCGCTGGTTGGCCCGACGATCCAAGACGGGTCCTGTCCGGGGCATGGCTGGTTGGCTGCGTTGTGGAGCTGCGCGAAGCAGTCCTGCTTCAGCTCGCCGTCCTCGCGGAGCAGGTCAGCCGCGAGGGGGACGCTGAAGGCGCCGGACTTGTCAACCTCGCCCAAGGCCTTGGTCACGAACACGCCGTCGGCGTTCTTGCACTTGACAGCCACTTGAAGGCCTGAACAAGGAACCAAACAATATATAAGTTTGCCCAGAAAAAATGCAAAACTAAAAATGGTAGGAGGGCAGTAGCATATACACAAATTATATCAGCGCACCGTTGAATACCGCCTCAGCTTTCATGTTCTTCCTGGAGCAGTCGGCGCACTTGGCCAAGCCGACGACCATTGACGCCGTCTCGGGCTCCGCACCATGGGCGACCACTGCCGCTAACAGGACGGCGGCGCAGATGCCAGCAAGCAGGCAGCGAGGCAGAGCCCCCATGGCAAACGGAAAGCTTGGCTTGTTCTTCCGGCTAGATCACAAGAATTAACTAGGTACCAGTGGATTGATGGAGATGAATGAAGAAGGAGCCGTCCTGGGTTTATATAGGATCGAGCTGCTGAATCCAAGCATTCGGATGCGGCAGAAGTTAAGTGCCGCTGTTAGCTAGTAGTGATGAAGGAGCTACCAAAATCTGGCACCGGCTTTGCAGTCTTAAAGAGTTAATGCCGTTCCAAGTTGATCACCCCTTGCTCTGTCTGCTGCCCATATCTACCTGCGGACAAATAACTCGCATCGGATCCACTTTGTTGACGACGTACGTCCATGGGTGCATGCATGCATCACCAACAAATACGTGCATTTATGGTACTCAATCTCACTCCGCCTATAAGGGCATTCGATGATCCTTTGCTGGATGACAACTGTCATTAATTTTAAATTATATACTGGTTATTGAAATAGATGCTACTCAATCTCACTCCGCCTATAAGGGCATTCGATGATCCTTTGCCGGATTTAAAGCTACGTAGCTGATTACTTTTTTATTTAAAATCATTTCATGTCCCAAAATTCTGTTTTAAGTTTTTAGAATTTGAAATTTATTTTGTTGATTTTCAAAAAGTATTTTGGATGGAGAAATGACCTAAGCTAAATTGTAGTACACGAAGAGTTATGTAACTTTGTAGTTGATAATCTTTCCATTTGAAATCATTTAGGTCCTGGAAATTTAGTTTTAAGATTAATGATTTTTAAATTTATACTTTTTTATTGTTTCAAATTAACCTCGGATGGAGAAATAACCTAAACCTAAGTTATTGTACTCCAAGAGATATGAAACTTTCTAGTTCTATGTTTTTTAATTTTAATTTGTTCAGAGTTTTCAAATATTTTTTTAGAAAACAGAAAAATTCCAGCCTCTGCGATGGCAGACAGCCATGTATTACAATGTTGTTAGCTTATTTGCTCCCCAAGATAAAGAGAAATTGTGTACTCAAATAGGAGAAAATCATAAGCAAAGTCTATTATTACTTTGTCATCCATTCTTGGCAAACACATCTAGAGCGATAACCTCCAATGCTTTGCTTGCATATCGAAACGTCTCCCTTTTATCTTCAAGCTGTAGGAGCGCCTAGAATCGCAACCAATATGCTCCTTTGAAAATAGCATGCATAAAAGAAATATTTTGTTTTTTCTCAAAAACAATGTTGTTACGAGTACACCAAATTGCCCAAATAATAATACCACCTCCCACAAAAATCTATGTTTTATCCTCCCTCCCCATGCCCGTGAGCCAGCCTCCAAGCATGTGAGTAGTAGATCTAGGTGGGGTTAACCCAGTAGCAATATGAACAATATTCCAAATAGTTTTCACATGGCAACAATAAAAAAAGGTGCTTTATTGTTGCATTGTGATCACAGAAACAATACTTTTGGCTAGTAGTCTAGTTCCTCTTAGCTAAATTATCCTTTGTTAAGATAACACCTCTTTGGCGGTACCAAAGGAAGATTTTTATCTTAAGGGGAAGCTTCAATTTCCAAATGAATTTATTAGTAAAGAGAGTACCTTGGTTTGTCATGTACGCATACATTGACCGTACAGAGAAGTGACCATGATTATGTAGGCCCTAGTTAAAAATATCCCTCTCATTGGAAAGTTGAACATTGGCTATTTTAGCTACTAAGTTAAGCCAAGCCATCCATTTATCCTCAGTTAGTGCTCTACGAAAAGGGACATTAATAGGCACTTGATTCATGACCGTCTTCACGGTTGCGCGGACAATTGGCTATGTTGTATAGGCTAGGAAATTGCTCTTCTAGGGGTGTAGAGTCTACCCATGTGTATTCCCAAAATCTGGTTTGCGAGCCATCTCTTATTTTGAAAAACCCACACCTCAGAAAATCCTCCAGGACCTTTAGCAAACCTTTCCAAAACTGCAAGTCCCTAGGTTTAGATTGAACCTAGGTAAGTCATTTTGAGCTCAAATATTTGTTTCTGATCAACATATAGGACAAGTCACACAACAATCCACCAATCATTATGTCGAGGAAATTAGCAAGAGTGCACGGCATGGGGGCCAATCCACCCGTCATTCCACTATTTTCTTCAAATATGGAGAGTTGGGTCGCAACCTATCTCTCGGTCAATCCTCACGTAGTAGTGTAGAAAAAGCATTATGGGGGCCCTCCACTCCGTCCATCTGCACTACGAGACTATAGCTACTTTACATGTTTCCAAATCCTTTTGCTATCAACAAAAACATATAGAATATTTCACCATCATCACTACTCAAGCACTACAAACTACAACACTTTAAAGGTATAGTTAGGAACAAACATCATGGGGGCAAAAACTAGACAAGTATATGTTTGTAAGGATAACTCATACGAATTATAGATCATATTTAAACATATACAACATATGGCAACACCAAATAAAGGTTATGTAAACAAAGCCAATAAAATTTGCACTTGACTCAAAATTAACAATAGCAATGATACATAACATAAACATCAAGGAAAGTTAAGCAAAAGCAAACATCCCAATCTCAATAGGCATAGCTACAACCACGATAAACACAAAAAGGCAAGCACATCAAATTCATGCAATTCATAGCCTAAGAAAACAATTATAAACAAGTAACAACAAAGTATATGCAATGATAAACAAACTCATACCCGACTTATATGTGCAAGTGTGTTAAATTAATCCTTATTTTTGGAGAATCTAAAACTGGCTTTCATACCAACGGTAACACCTAGGTGCCACAAAATCCCAAGATGTTACTAACGTCCCTTCCTACATGCCAGATCGTGAAAACTCCATCAAAACCCATTTATCAAAGTAAATGTAGAAGCAACGATAAGAACAAAACTATGATTAAGATAAATTTTATCGCTATGTTTTCTTTACACCACGAAGGATCTCCATGACTGATAAACTAGTTTATTACAGCAAGTCAAAAACATCTTTATTATCTCTAATAGTGGGTGAAACAGTGAAGATGTGCCACTAATTCCCTCCCTTCAACCAAAGCATCCAAATCAAGCACCTGAAAAACATAATGGGGTGAGAATAAATCTCAGCAAGCAAACTGTCTAAACATGTCATTCATTTAATTAGACATCAATTTAATCATAGAAGAATACATGTTATTATTATACATAAAAGGTTCATGATAAGATTATTAATCCAACAAAGTTTCCATAAAGAAAATAAGGACATGATATAAAATAAATGAACTACCTCCATACATGAATTAAACAATACTCCTCATATTATAAATGAAACAATACTCCTCATATAAATAGAAATAATCCTCCTCATATCCACTTCATGCCAACATAAAACTTCAATACACATAACCTTCAAAGAGTGCAAATGCAATGCATATGCATGTCCACGATCTCCATACCAACAAGGTATGAAGCTGCATCATACCCGTCCTCTTGCAACGTACGATGTTGTACCGGTACGATCGTGAGCATAGCCAACGACATAATCCACAAGAGTACTCCAGAATAGTCATATAACTTTCTCACCAACCTGCCTCAAGAGCACTCCGGAATAGTTATATGACTTTCTCACCGACCTAGCTCGATGCATATGCTCATGGCAAAAAAAGCACATGATGCAATAATATGATGCAACTACAAGAATACTTACCACATAGGTCATGTAACAACCCAGGTTTTCAAAGAACCAAAAATCTAAACTTAAAATGTTTTTCTAACAAAACCCATGCATGGTGAGTGTGCATACTAGGAAACCGCCCTTGTAGTTGCACAAGTAGATCCCAATTTAGCATGATTGAGCATTTGCATATTAAACAAATTGTGAGTTGCTTCTTCATGATTTTCTGTGATGAAATAAAATCATGTAAACCTTTTAGCAAACTTGTTGTGTGTGTGATGCCAACCCTTGGCATTGACCCTAATATCCTAGTTGACCCCTAGTGGACCCCATAAGGATGTGTACATGCTTGACAACACATGTATACGTGCATAGGAGCCCAAGGTATAGCATAGAATGGAAATAGGAAATAGAAAAGGGTTTAGAAAAAGGAAAAAATGGGAAAAGGCCAAAGCAAGCCAACCCGCCGCTGCCAGCACAGCAGACATGGCCTAGGCCCCCCCCGGGCACCCACACTCGTGCGCGCATGGCCGCGTGGCCTGGCAATGGCCCACTCCCGCGCCTCGTCGCGACACGGACGCCATCGCCTTCCCCCTGTGGCTGATGGGCGGGACCCTATCATCCCCCACCTTTCCCCTCCTCTGCTTTTTCACCGCAAAGGTAGAGCACCTCACCGGCGAGCATCTGAGGCCTTGCCCCGCATCCCCATCGCCCGTTTCCAAGCCATTGGACGAGGGTGCATAGTTGGACGCCACGTCCGTGTTTCACAGCACCCCCGTGCCTCCCCTAGCCCACGCCGCACATGCTGACATCGCCACCATGGTCCCGCACTGCTGATGCCGCCCCGTTCACCATTTTGACCGTTGGGGTTTCAAATTGGGAGCGCCAGCGGGCGCGCAACCACCCTGCACGCCCTAAAACCCTAGACTAGGGGGCTTAATCACCCTACACGTGGCCTCCTACCTCTCCCTACCATCCACCGAGCGCCATGGCTACCGCCTGGCTATAAGAACCCCTCCTCCGGTGCCCTAGCGCTCTCCCATCTCCCATCGCCACTCTATGGCTACCCACCTAGCAAGCCCAAGTCTGGAGAAGGGAGAAGGAGGGAGAAGAGGAAAGGAGGAGGACTGAGCCACTGGAGCGCCGCCGGAGTCACCGAAGCGGAGGACGCCACCTCGATCGACTACAACAACGTCACGGTTCTTCCTACACTGCTTGACTTGCCACGGCCTCAACTCGCCACTGTACCACCATCCTACCTACCCCGCCACCACGGTGAGCTCCTACGCCACTAGCCCATGCTCGCCGTGGACACACCATGGCCGTGCCGCTGTGTTCTCCCCCTTGGGAGGGCCAAAGGTTGGTCTTTTCACCGTTGTGATGCACTACACACATGCGCACACGCACACGAGTCAAGGACTGGCCTTGTCGAGCCACTAGTGCTCTAGAACGCCAGCGCCTACATGTCACACCCGCTGTGGTTGCCATGGCCGGTGTCCGCCATGCCACCACCCTGTTCCAGCCACCTTGAGCCGGTAGAGGTAAAGAGACCACCATGACGAGCTTTGCCTTGCCGACGGAGACGACGCGCACTAGGTGGAAGGAGGAGAGGACCCCTAGGAGCTACTGGCCTCGTTTTGCCTCGCCGGAGCCACCACTTCCCGTGCTGCCACCGTGTTCCTGCTGATCCCGACCACCTCGAAGATTAGGGATAGGCCGACGATGATTGCCTCGACCTCACGAGCCTAGCCGCCTAGGCGGCTGGCCTGTTAGAGCCTGGGAGCCACTAGTCGTCTTCGCCCCACTGGAGTCACCATGCTCCCAAGCCGCCACCGGCATTCCCACTACTTCTAGCTGCCTCATGACGTGAGGAGGGGACGATGGTGTCCGCCGTCACCCCACGAGCATAGCCATGTAGATGGAAGAGCTTAGGACCTACCCTGCCCCTAAGTTCCCTAGAGCCAAGAACTCACCAGAGCTTCGTCATGACCGCCACCACAGAGCGAACTCCGTCGCACGAATTGGTCACCGACGCCGCCTTCCTTAGCCTGCCCGTGACTCTAATCTAAGGAACGACACCTCTTTTGGCCCCAATCGGGCACACAACCACCTCACCATGGCTCGCTGTCGCCGCTGAGCAGCCGCCACCATGACTACCCTCGGTCAAGCTCCTATAGACACACCTAATGCCATAGTTGAGCTTGTCGAAGCACAAGGAGGCCAACGGACTTCGCTGAAGCCTCAATTACGCCATGGGAGATCATGCCGTCGATCCCGCGCCACCGTCGCCCGCCGTAGAGCCGTTGTCGGCTAGTAGAAGCACCAAGGTGCCACCTTTGACCCCTCGGTGGGTTCGTCTTGAGCCCATGATGATGATGAGCCCCTTAACTACCTTACTGAGCCACCGTAGCCCCTTGGCTCACAAGCTCGCCACCGGTGAGAGCGTCGCCACACGGGGAGAAGGAGCCGCCATGCCCCCATTGCCGCTCAGTGCACGCTGTCCACCATGGAACCTCTCTGTATGGTCCATAGACCCGCACCACATAGACCACCATGAGCCGCGCTCATGAACCGAGTCAAGCAGGAGCCCAAATGCACCACATGGCTACCTACCTATTTGACACGTGTCTAGGCTGAGCCGGCCCTAACCCGGCCCAACTCGGCCCAGTCTGAGACCAATCAACATTGACCATTGACCTATCAATGCTGACCATCGACCGACCCTACTTGTTATTGACTCAGCCGCCTCACCCAATCACAGCATGCCACATGTCAGCCCCTGATTTTATCCTATGCTTTTTCTTTTTCAAAATATGATTTAAACTTAGGAAATTCATAGAAAATTCATACGACTTCAGAAAAATATGAAATGAAAGTCTAAATTTTTATAAAAATGAGCTCTACATCATATGCTTATGTTTGAGTGCATTTGGATCTTTTGAATTTCCTTTGCTTCTTTGTGATCATCTATAGGAGTCGCTTATCTGTGGCTATATGTCTCGTTTGATAGACCCGGAGGAGCCATAGACTGAGGAGTACGACCCCGGCTACACTGAGGAGCTTGGAGATGACCTGCCAGGTGCCATGTCCCACCCAACCTTGTAGAATCCTATTAGACATGCTATAATGTAGATGCTAGTGCTTTACATTTATGCAAATGATCCGTGATAGGTTGCATGGTAGAATTACTTGTGAACCATTAACTTGTCGCAACCTATACACCTGCACACCCGCTATTTGGCTAGATGCTCACTTACTTACTACTGCTTCTACTAAGCATTCTATCTGTGATGTGATACTTGGTGGAGGATTGTTTGTGAGTGGTTAAGGCATTCGGTGTTGATAATGTGGTAACAATCGAGGAGATTTTGGCGTGCGTCTTGGGTGTGTGGTGAGGGCTAAGTCGATCAGGCAGGATCTTATGATGAGTCATTAGATGAGTCTTGCTAGGAGGGGGGTGCGACCTAGGCATCCCCTACGAGAGGTACCTATGGCGGGTGCATGTGAGATGAGGAGATCTAGGGGTGGAGTGTCTTTGTGGGATGAAGCCCCAGGATGGAGGTGCCATTGAGGTTCAAGGTGTTGGTTATCCCCTTTGAGAAGATATCTTGTCCAATCTCCCAAAGGACTGGTATGTCGAGAGAACCCGATCATAGGACCCTACGTACACACCACTCGCTCCTAAATGGGCGGGGGACGGTTACCCGACCAACTAGTATGGTGCCATTACTACTAGGTTGGAAGTGGATAGTGTAGGGAGGTACGGGCATATGGCCCACACCCTCATAAGACAGCGTAGTGACCTCTGGGAGCCCGGTACTACGTCTCACAGTCTCAGCATGCCGGTGGACTCCGGGGTGGCCTAGGGCTGAGTGATAGGGTGGCACCATATTGGTTGGGAGGCAGTCGGTATTAGCCTAGGCGAGGCAACACCGATGATGGTGATCTTGTGGTTCCAAGTGTACATGCTCTTTAGAGTTGATTCATCTATACATATAGCCGCGTCCTTAGATATGGGCATTCCTATGACCTACGCTTCCCTTGATTAGTGAGTGGAGTCCTTTCTTCTCTCCCCCCTGGGTTCTTGTGTTGGATTCTGGCTTGGACGATGAGGCATGGCACGAGAGGGAGTCATCCTTGTCGCCTAGTGAGTGTGAGAGTGGTGAGATGTGTGTGATGGGATGGGAGAATGTGTGGATGAGATGGGTTAAAACTTGATGTATTAATATTAAAACTTGACATACTCGCATAGGAAAACTACATTTACAATTAGGTCTTTTTGCTCTACCCTTGCATTCCACTACCACAAAGCAAACGCAATGCATAGGGTGGGAGCCAGTGGCTAGTGCAAATCATACTGATAATTGTTTGGTAGGCTCCAAGTCTGAGTATGATTACTAGGGAGATGGTTGGGAGGATTAGAAGTCTTGTTCCTACGCTCGAGTTCGGTTCATGAAGACGGAGTCGATGTCCGCTGTCGTTCTACCTGATGCTGTTCTAGTTGCTGCATGCTCTGAGTGATTCCACCAAGTGGCGATGTAATAATGAGTAAACCTTGCTATTTGTACTCTCTGTAAGACCGGTATTCGATGTGTGACTATGATATCGACTGTTATTGGATAATGTGATGGGATGATCACCTAGGACTATCACATTATACTTTGAATTTGTGGATTTCCCTTCATGGAAATCAGGATCATTTTAGTTGGTATCAGAGCCATACTTGACCCTAGGACGAGACCCTTTGGTTTGGACGATAGAATTAGGAGTGTAATTTGTCTTTTTCGGTTATATGTACCAACGTTGCATCTTTTTATGCATGGCTTACCTCTTTTCTAATCTATTGATCCCCTTTTATGGACTGATTTGCAGATGGCACCCGTAGTTGAGCTTCTTGTTGATAGTCTGAGCTATAGAGGTTTTCGCTCAGATGCTCTACGACGTCCTTGAGGAGCTTGGTGTTCCTACCAAGCAAATCGAGTACGTCTGTCATGGCGAGCCAGGACCCAACGGATTGCATGGCCACATCATCATCCACCTTAGGGTCCCTATTACCGAGTAGATCGAGTACGTCTGTCATGGCGAGCTAGGACCCGACGGATTGCATGGCCACATCATCATCCACCTTAGGGTCCCTATGAGTGAGACTCTACCAGAGCTACACACCTTCCAGGATCTTGAGGTGGAGACCTTTGTCGAGGCTTGTGTCCAGTCTATTTCACGTTCAGCCTTGCGTCACGTGATGCATGACACACATGAGCACCTTAAGAGAGGACCGTACCACCTGCTTCCCCGACCCTTAGACCTCACCCATAGTACTAGGAGGCAGGTGATGGCCGTAGACTATCTACACCGAGGAGGGCCCTTACCTCCAAGAGTCTAGATAGTACATCCTCTACCAGGATAGGTACATCATGGAGGTCGAGTCATTGAACCGTCGTTACCAGGACTTGCTGTTCCAGGCTGACGAGGCCTTCTTGGAGGAAGAGAAGGAGGCACGCAAGGAGACAATCTATGTGGAGTGCCAGGACTACTACTATAGGGAGGCTCTCCACAAGGAGGAGGTGGGCAAGCTGAAGGTGGAGATTGTAGATCTAAAAGACAAGGCTAGAGACTTTGGGCTCCACAATGACTATCTGGACTATAAGGTGTATGAGCTTGAGGATGCCCTCGAGCACAAGGTGTCCCTAAGGAGTCACATTGAGAAGGAGAAGAGGTATAGCTTCAGGAAGATGATGCTAGAGAGCCGCTGCAACATGTTGGAGAAGGACTTGGTACAGATGAGTGTCAATGCTGTCCACAACCAGCGTCACCTCATTGAGTACATGAAGTACATGAAGTATCAAAAGGACAAGGCAGATAGGATAAGCCAGGCATGGATTGACTCTAACATGAGGCATGTCAAGGAGTTTAAGGAGGTGCAGAAGATCCTACCACCTGAGTTGCGCAAGAGGCCGCGCAAGGAGACCTTCTATGTCGAGCCTAGAAAGCTCAACCTAAAGCTTGTCCATCCGAGACGTACCCCGAGGCCCCGAAGACCAAGGAGTTGGAGGAGGCCCCGGCGTACAACACGAGGATGCACCGTACCAATGCAGAGCTCTAGGAGATGGATGCTAGCACTACCCCACAACCTAGTCAGAGTTAGCTTCCTATAGATGCTCTAATAATGTAGTAGTTGTAGTGTTGATGATGAGCCCTGTGTGGCTATGAGACATGACTCACTTTTAGGAGTAGAGTAGAATGTCCCTCTTTTGGAGCCTACCTGCGTGTAGTGTGATTCTCACGAGTCTTCTAGTGTAGCTGCTAGAGACATCACCATGTAATAAACTGATGTAATGAATGCTTGGATCTTAATGCTTCTTATGGTTGTTCTTGCTTCTTTGTTTGAGTGTAAGGTTAGATTTAAAATTGTTAATAAATCACCTAACCACTTAACAACTCATGACCTAATGTTTGTAGCAACTTGTTGTGTCATCGCTCTAAATGTCTGAACCGTCGCTCCCTGTCCCCCGTGCCCACTGGCTATGGTCATGGTCGTGGCCATGGCCATGGAGGAGGACACGCTACCACCCATGTTGCCCTCAATCTTGAGGAGGAGGCACCACCCACTGGGGAGCAGCACGTGGAGGATCCCATCCTAGAGGAGCCAGGCATAGCCTAGCCTAGGAGCGAGGATGCTCGACCTGGGGTCAACAATGCTCCACCACCACCACCACTTCTGTCTAAGGTGATGGACCACCAGATGCGTCTCATGGAGACACTGGCTGAGGGGCTACTGCACCACAATGGAGGTCCACCCAACGACTTCTAGAGGAAGCTGGAAGGTTTCTGCAACATTTCCTAGGGGTCCCAGAAGATTCAGGAGTACGCCAACCGCTTCACTCATATGATGAGGTATGCTCCTGGTGAGATAGACTCCGAGAAGAAGAAAATGTACTTCTTCAAAAAGGGTCTGAACACGCGCCTCAAGGTGACCCTCTCAGGTAATACCTGGTACACCCTCTAGGAGATGATCAACAAGGTCCTAGAGATGGAGAGGGACCATCTGGAGGCTGATGCCCTCTACAAGGAGAAGAAGCCCCGGTCCGAGAGCATGTCTCCTGCCCTGACACCTCAGAGGCCACATGCTCATGTGCCCTCACTGCCTCATCGTCATGCTGTCTAGGGAGCTGCACCTGCTCCGAGCCATGGAGATGGTACCCACACCACCAACTACCACCGCCCCATTTAGAGCCGCCCTGCCCAGAGCCCTAGCACATGGAAGACCACTACACCAACCCCTATAGGCAGCATGCTTTTCACCTGTTTTGGCTGTGGCAAGCTAGGCCACAAGGTCGCCAACTGCCCTGTGAAGAACATTGCACCACCTGCTCTGAGTCCAGCAAGACAGGTTTCTGTTCAGGGTATGCTACATAAAGATGTTGCTAGAGCCATCCGTGGTCGCCTCACCCATCTGACCGTGGATGACACTCAGGATGCCCCCAACATGGTGTACGGTATGTTTTTAGTACATGGAGCTATAGCATCAGTGCTGTTTGATTCTGGAGCTACATATCCACCAAGTTTGCATGAAAGCATAGCATACCAGTGACTCCATGTAAGGAGCCATTATACACTAGTTCACCCTTGGGTCGCATCATATGTACAAAGAGATGTCAGGGAGTGAGCATCACCATTGAGGGTCACCCTTTTCTAGCTGATCTTACCTTGCTTCCCTCTGATGGACTGAATGTCATATTGGGGATGGATTGGCTGACTCAACACAAGGGAGTAATACCTTGTTCACCAAGATATGTGGAGATAACACATCCTAGTGGGCACGTGATCCAATGTGAGCCCAACCTTGAGAGGATAGTTTCCATGTTGTGTGCCTTGGTAGCCAAGTCAGTCGAGGAGGTGCCCGTAGTATGTGAGTATCCTAATGTGTTTCCCGAAGAACTGCTAGGTATGCCACCTGATCGAGATGTGGAGTTTGTGATCGACCTTCTGCCTGGTACGGGATCTATTGTTAAGAGGCCCTACCGCATGTCGATTGATGAGCTAGAGGAACTTAAGAAACAACTCAGGGAGTTGTTTGACAAGGGGTACATCAGACCTAGTGCTTCACCCTGGGGTTCCCCTATCTTGTTTGTGAAGAAGAAGGATGGTTCCAAGAGGATGTGCATTGACTACCAGAACTTGAATGCCATGACTATTAAGAACAAGTACCTATTACCATGTATAGATGATCTGCTAGACCAGCTGAGGAATGCCAAGTTCTTTTCCAAGATTGATCTCCGATCTAGGTACCATCTGATCAAGATCAGGACTGATGACATTCCTAAGACCCCCTTTGTCACAAGATATGGGCAGTATGAGTTCACCATCGTGTCTTTTGGACTCACCAATGCCCTGGCCTACTTCATGAACATGATGAACAAGGTATTCATGGAAGAGCTAGACAATTTCATGGTGGTATTCATCAATGACATTCTTGTCTATTTGACCACCGCAGAAGAACATAAGCAGCATTTGAGAGTAGTGCTGGAGAAGCTAAGACATAATCAGCTGTATGCCAAGTTTAGCAAGTCCAAGTTCTGGCTTAAAGAAGTCACCTTCCTAGGTCAAATTCTCACTATAGAGGGAGTAGCTATTGATCCCGCCAAGAATGAAGCTGTGAAAGATTGGAAACAACCCCACAATGTGACTGATATATGGAGTTTCCTTGGGTTGGCAGGATACTATTGCCGCTTCATTGAGAACTTTTCCAAGATAGCCAAGCCAATGACCAACCTGTAGAAGAAGACCAATGAGTTCAAATCGATGCTAGAGTGCGAGCAAAGCTTCCAAACCTTGAAGCAGAAGCTTACCACCGATGTGCTAGCATTGCCTAACATTTACCAAGACTTCATGGTCTATTGTGATACATCCAGATAGGGGCTTGGCTATGTTCTGATGCAGAATGGGAGAGTCATAGCTTATGCATCCCGACAATTGAAGGACCATGAGCAACGCTACCCTACCCATGACCTTGAGCTTGCAGCTGTTGTGCATGCCTTGAAGATCTAGAGACACTACCTGATCAGGAACAAATACGACATCTACACCGATCACAAGAGCCTGAAGTACTTTTTCACTCAGGAGGACCTGAACATGAGATAGTGCCAATGGCTAGAGCTGATTAAGGACTACAACCTAGAGATACACTATCACCTAGGGAAAGCTAACGTAGTCATCGATGCCCTGAGCCATAAGAGCTATTGCCATAGTCTGATAATAGAGGCTATACCACCGGAGTTGAATCAAGAGATAGGGGACCTCCGACTCAAAATACTACCAAAGGGAATGCTGAATGAACTTTGAGTGCAATACAACCTCAAAGATCAAATCCACAAAGCCTAGCAAGAGTGCCCTAAAATCTAGGAAGTTCGAGAGCTCATGGAGCAAGGCAAGTGTTCTGAATTCAGAGAAGATGAACAAGGAGTGTACTAGTACAAGGATAGAATCTGTGTGCCTTCTGATGCAGTCTTGCAAGAAGAGATCCTAGCTGAAGGACATGACTCCAAGTATTGCATCCACCTAGGGAGTACCAAGATGTATGCTAACTTGAAGAAGCTTTTCTGGTGGAAGAATATGAAAGCTGATATTGCAGGACATGTCGCGCGATGCGACATCTGCAATAGGATTAAGGCCAAGCACCATAGACCGGCAGGACTATTGAAGCCCTTAGATGTTCCAATGTGGAAGTGGGAAAGCATATCCATGGACTTTATAGTGGGTTTACCTCGAACCCCAAAAGGCCATGACTCGATCTGGGTAATCGTTGATAGATTGACCAAGGTAGCTCACTTCATAGCTATGAGGAACGACTACAAAGTTGAGAAGCTCGTAGATCTATATGTGGATAACATTCTCAGGCTTCACGGAGCCCCTGTGAGCATAGTGTCTGATCAAGGGACGCAATATGTGTCCAAGTTCTAGAAGAGTCTTCACAAGGCAATTGGGACTTGACTGTATTACAGCACCGCTTACCATCCTCAGATGGATGGTTAGACAGAAAGAGTAAATTAGATTCTAGAGGACATGCTCTGAGATTATGTTCTGAAGTACGGGTCTGATTGGGAGAAGAGTTTACCGAACGTAGAGTTCTCTTACAACAACAGTTACTAGGATAGCCTCAAGACGTCACCATTTGAGGCCTTGTATGGGAGGAAGTGTAGGACCCCTCTGATGTGGTAAGAAGTGGGAGAGAGATCGTTCTTTGGCCCCACAAAAATCATGGATGCCGAAGGAGTCGCCCAAGTGCGAGAGAATCTGAGAATTGCTCAAAGCTAACAGAAGAGTTACATAGATAAAAGGTGAAGAGAGCTTGAGTTCAAAGTTGGGGACTATGTCTACCTCAAAGTATCCCCATTCAGAGGCACCATCGGGTTCCATGTGAAAGGAAAGTTGGCACCAAGGTATGTAGGACCTTACCAGATTTGTCAAAGAATTGGCAAGCTAGCCTACAAGCTGGAGTTACCTGAAGAGCTGATAGGAGTACACCCAGTGTTCCATGTATCCTAGCTACGCAAGTACTTGAAGCTACCAGATGAGCATGCATCCACAGAGGCACTAGATATACAGGACATTCTGGAGTATAGGGAGCATCCTATCCGCACTCGCCCGCACTCGCGCGCACGGTCGCGCAGCCCAACAATGGCCCATGCCCATGTCACGTCGTGACATAGACGTCGTCGCCTTCCCCCTACCGCTGACGGCCGAGACCCACTTGTCATCCCCTACCTTTTCCCTTCCTTTGCTTTTTCCCCGCTAAGGCAGAGCACATTGTTGGCGAGAATTCGAGGCCTTGCCTCGCATCCCTGCTGCCCATTTCTAGGCCATTGGTTGAGGGCGCATGGATAGACACCACATCCACAAAATGCGGTACCCCCGTGCCTCCCCTAGCCCACGGCGCATCGTGTTGACATCGCCACCGTGGCCCCGCACTGCTGATGCCGCCCCATTCACCTTTTTAACAACCGGGGTTTTGAATTGGGAGCACCAACGGGTGCGCAACCACCCTGTGTGCCCCAAAACTCTAGCCTAGGGGGCTTGATCACCCTACACGTGGCCTTCCACCTCTTCCTGCCGTCCGCCAAGTGCCATAGCCACCGCCCGGCTATAAGAACCGCTCCTCTAGTGCCCTAGCCCTCTCTCATCGCCCGCCACCACTCTATGGCTACCCACCTACCACACCCAAGTCTGGAGAAGGGAGGAGAAGGAGGGAGAAGGGGAAAGGAGGAGGACCGAGCCGCTAGAGCGCCGCCCGATCGACTACATCGACATCGTAGTTCTCCCAGCACTGCCTCGACTCGCCACGGCCTCAACTCACCATGGCACCACCATCCTACTAGCCCTGCCACCATGGTGAGCTCATACGCTGCTAGCCCGTGCTTGCCGTGGACATTCCATGGCTGCGCCGCCATGTTCCCCCCCTTGGGAGGGCCAAAGGCTGGTCTTGTCACTGTTGTGATGCACTACACACATGCACACAACACAAGCCAAGGACTAGCCTTGCCAAGCCACTAGTGCTTAGGAATGCCAGCGCCATCATGTCACAACCACTGCGGTCGCCATGCCCAGCGTTCACCATGCCACCACCCCGTTTCGGCCACATCGAGCCGGTAGATGTAAAGAGACCACCACAGTGAGCTTTGCCTTGCCGAGGGACACGACACATGCTAGGTAGAAGGAGGAGAGGACCCCCAGGAGCCAGTGGCCTCATTCTACCACACAGAGCCACCACCTTGCATGCCACAGTCGTGTTCCTGCCGATCTCAGCTGCCTCAAAAATCGGGGATAGGCCGTTGATGATCGCCATGACATCATGAGCCTATCCTCCTAGCTGGCTAGCCTCTTAGAGCCCGAGAGCCACTGGTCTTCTTTGTCTCGCCAGTGTCACCATGCTCCCAAGCCACCACCATGCCACTGGTGTTCCTGCCGCTTTTGGCCGTCTCACGACACGAGGAGGGCCGATGGTGTCTGCCGTCACCCCACGAGCGTAGCCATGTAGATGGAAGAGCCTAGGACCTTCCCTGCCCCTAAGTTCCTTGAAGCTGAGAGCTCGCCGAAGCTCCGTCGTGACCACCACTGTCACAGAACCGACCAATTTATAAGAGCACAAGTACAAAAACAATCGCCGAAACGATCAAATTCTCGAACTTGAGCCCATATAAACTCGGTAGTCAACTGAAATCTCAAAGGATTTCAATCCAACTTGCATACAACCAAGATCACAGTAATTCAACATAACATATCATATGTTACAACATTTTGCAGACGTTCGCAAATAGATTACATCATCACAGAGTCATCGTTATTACAAAACCAGTCTTGTAAAACATGCAGAAGCAAATAGTTTAACTTACACACCCGAGTTCAAATACACATACTGGTTCGCTGATCACAGCCCACAAAAGCATTCAGATAAGAGAACAAAGATCATGCCCATGATCTAGTCTTCATCACCCGCCGGGTGGAGACAATACTTATAGAATCCCTGATATAGAAGGTCATCTGCAACAAGAGGGAAAAACCCTGAGTACGGGAATGTACTCAGCTAGACTTACCCGTCGGAAACCAAAATAAATGACACCAAGGATCATGCAAAGCTTTATTTGGAGGATCAGGCTGACACTTCCTTTTTGCGGAAAAGCATAAGTAATCATGATTAAATTTTAACCTGAGCTAGCAGTGACTTTAAGCCATTAACCTATCATCTATATTAGCACCTGTACTAAGCAATCATTTTATTAGGGTGCAAACATTAATAACCATATCAGGTATTCATTGTGGCAACATTATCCATCATCATCATCATCTTCCATTTAACCATATCGTTAAATTAAGTGAATCTACGTTGTCACTGCTCAAGTCAAGTTCTCACTATTCGGGAGAGACGGCGATTTGAATCGATTCCTATCCAGCTGGAGGGGTATTCCTAACACAAACCCTGCTTCCCCCGTCAGGGTCGTAATCAAGTCACCTTTGGCACAACTCAGGAGAAATAAAAGAAAAGTCGCGGGTCCAGGCCGCCCGGCATTCTCAGAGAACCACTCTGCCAAGGGTGATCGGGCCTTTAACCCGCCTTTGGGCTTATGCCAATGGCTCTCCGCACATCCTTACTACCTCTAGAATGCCTCAACCCCCACTGTTCCCGCCCTGAGTTGAGCTACTAGGCTTCGCGGTCGAATGACTTATCCGGCCAACTAAGTGTTAGGCTGCGTTCAACATGACCTGAGGACGTACAGCGTATTAGTCCTTAAACGACGCAGACAGAGTCACTATGTTCAAACCTACACAAGACCCCACCCGGTCTTAATTCATTATTCACATGGTTCTTTTCCATGATAGCAAATATAGCCAACCATGATCCACCTCATCCTAAAGGTCGCAGGTGACAGGAAATCACCCGACTTCTACCGCACTAAGCATGGCTAAGCATTTAACCCGTTCCTAAACTTAAATAGGATTCAAGTGCGATATCTGGACAAGGATAGATATATAATGCAGCAATTGGTTCCAACCAATTCCTATAATTAATGCAGCATCAACAATAAAAGATACTCAATATATTTGTAAAGACATGGGAGACTTATAATGCTCTGGGCTTGCCTTTCAGGAAAGAGGATGGACGGTGGTCAGGGCACTCGGGCAACTCCTCGGCGGCTGCTTCTTCGGTTGCCTGCACCTCGGGCTCCTCCTCCTGGCTTGCTCCCACGAACTCCAGCAACGTCACTCCCTCCGGCACACCTATTGCATGAATGCGCAAGATAAATATCAGGGATGCTCGGGGAATGCACATGTTCGCTGTAGTTTGCATATTCCAACTTACGCCCTATTCAAATCACTTTACTTACCAAGTTTATACAACCTAATGTATAATTGCTCATCTTCAGTTAATGACCTAGCACCTGCACCTAAGCATATACTCAAGTTAGGCTAACCCCTAAACAATCAACGAGAACATTGCAACAACATACACTCAAGCATTTGTATTTTAGCAAAATGAAGACTATGTAGCGGTACAGTAAACTAGCCATAACTGGAGATTTATAAATCCAAATGACATGCAACAAGACAATTTGGAAAGCTTATGAAATTGTCTACAATTCATTTTTAGACCTCTAAGCATGATTGAACACTTTACCAAGTCGAATTCTTTAATCAACAGAACTCTGTCCTCACAAGGTAGAGAGTACGCAAAATAGGAACCTAACTTTAAACAGCTGTAGTTTCTAAACTACTGGGCCAAATGCCATCAAATTTTGACAGGAGCTAGATACATAAATTATCTACAACTCTTGTATTCACCACATTCACAGAAAACCAAAATATCATGGGGAACTTCCTAAAGTCCCCAGATCTGTCCAGAAGGACATAATGCAAACAAATAATTATTAACTTATGATATAAACATATAATTGGATAAAACTAACTCTACTCACTTATTACACATATCACAAGAACACCAGAAAGTAGGGTGTTCATCACCAAAACATTTCTTTTAATACATTTCTTAATTTATTTAATTAATTAGAGGAAATGGTAAACATATATGAAAACTATACCATTAAATCTACAAAAATTACAGTAGATACTACATGCTCTAAGTAGACTACCATAAAAATTTCAAACCATTTGAGCAAGTATAACAGCCTACACAAAAATGATAAGGCATAATGGCTTAAAATGGCATAATTAGGAAACCTTAGTGAAAAGTGTCAAGCAATAGATTTTATATTCTTCTTAGCATCCTTTAGGTACTAAGATACTACCCACCAAGTTTCATGGTCATAGGATTCTTAGATAATTTACAAAAATTCACCCAAGTATCAATCAGTGATAAAATGAAAATCTATAACTCAAAAACCGTAGATGCAATGAGTATAAAATTTTAACCAGAGCTTCTACTAAGCAAGACTAGCTTACCCACAAAATTTCATAATTTTTGGATCACAGAAACTCAAGATATGATTTAAACAAGTTTGCATGCATTCAAAAACACATTTCAAGTTCCTATTTAATTCATCCAAAATTTCTACATCATGTGCTCATGTCATATTTTTCGTTAAATAATAGACTTCACCAAAATCCTAACAAAATTGGAACCACTCACTTTGGATCTACAAAACTAGAGATACAATTTTTACAAAATAACATCAAAACAGGAAATATTTGAACTAGCTTCTAATACTCATTCACTGACAAGCGGGGCCCTCGGGTCAGATGACCCCACAGGTCAGCGAGAGGAAACAGGGGAGGCGGCTATGATGGCACGGAACATGGCGAAGCTCGCCGATGGCGAGTCCTCTAGCGAAACCACGCCTACCTACTTGCTCTGCATGAGGAGAGGAACTGATTGGTGCAAGTGGCACGACCTAAGACCTAGCGGAGGGGGCTCGTCGCCGGTGATGGCGGCACGGCAAAGCTCCGGCGCGAGCTGCCGGCGATGGCAAACCATGGCTGGCTCAACTGAGCTCGGTGCGAGCTTCAGGAGGGCACTACCATGCTACCCAAGCAAAGAAAAGGGGACGGGAAAGCCTCGGGGGTAGTTGGCCGCTTGGAGCTCCAACTCCGGCGAGACCCCGACATGGCGGCGGTGGTGGAAACGGCAAATGCGCCCTTACCAAGACCCAATTGGCACGTCTGAGAGGCGGAGGAGGTAGAGGCGAACACGGCGGAGCGGTGGTGAGGATGTAGTTCACGTTTTTGCAGTGGAGAGCAAGCTCTACGATGGCATAGTTTGCTCGGCAATGGTGGAGCGGCTGAGCTCGCTTGCTGCACGCGGTGAAGGCAATGGAAATGGAAATTGAGCTGGCAAACTGGTCGGGTAGGCGCGTGGGCGGGTTCATGTCGTGGCCGGCAGTGCCAGGATGGCCACGGCGCGTGGTCGTGCGGTTAGACGGCCGGCGACGGGTGGCGCCACGCATCGAGCGTTTTCTAAAAATGGTCATCACTGTAGCTTGCCTGAAACTCTGATTCAATGATCCATCAACCGACTGATATGCGAAGTTTGACAGTGATTAGCTCCTAATCCGTGATGATATAGCTCAAGGTGTAATTGACAAAGTTGAACATCTACATGTGCACTACAACTTTTACAATTGGAGCTCGAGCTGGTTTGGCTTTGTTTGGGAGATACACTGCGCTAAACATCAGTACATGGAACTGAAACATGCTTTGTGACTTAGAAAATTTTCAAAGTTACAAAATAGATCTCAAAACTGACTTGTGGGCCATTTTTGAGCATGCTCTTCACATTTTCATGAGATGGTCATAAAATAACTTTTGTTCCTTATCAAATTTGCTACAACTTTGTTTTAGGTTGCTCAGACATGCAAACATCCTAAGCTATACTTTTTAAACAGTCAAACAAAAAGGTTTTGGGGTCAAAATTGGTCAAACCATGACTTGGGAACCTAATTAGGCAAAATGATCAACATGAACAATGTTCCAAATGACATTCTAGGTGTAACTAAATTACTTAAAAGAATTTTTAGCCACACCTCACATTGGTCACACAAGAATCAAGCATGGTATGTATTGAAATAATGAAAAACACATGAAATGTTACACTTGTTTCATAATCATGTTTCACATGTTTCATGATCTTGTTGCATAGTACTAACTAACTTTGTTTCACTAAAGTGAGTGGCACATGTTGCACTTGAGTGTTGCACACTTTTCATTTCAAAATGGAAACAACACACATGAAACATAACGATACGTTGCAATGTTTCAAAAACCTGTTTCATGTGATATAAGCTTGTGAATGAATGAATGATGCTCATGTTCATGAAATGCAAGTGCAAATGTGGAAGCCAAACACCTGGGGTGTTATAGCCCTCCCCCCTTATAAAAATCTCGTCCCGAGATTTGAAAAGCGTACCATTGTTGATAGAATTCCTTATAATCAGCCCTCAAATAATCTTCCCTTTCCCACGTTGCATCGCGTTCACTACCCTGGTTACTCCACATGACTTTGTAAAACTTGACCACTCGACTCCAAGTCACTCGCTCACGAGTGTCAATCACTCGGACCGGCTTTTCTTCAAAGGTCAAATCAGATTTTAACTCGATATCCCCCAATGGAACTCTCTCTTCAAGGACGCGAAGACATTTCTTCAATTGGGATACATGAAAGACATTGAAGATAGCACTCATCTCTGGACGTAATTGAATCTTGTACGCCACCTTACCACTTTGTCCAATGATTTCAAATGGACCAACATATCTCGGCGCAAGCTTTCGCTTCACACCAAAGCATTGGACACTCTTCATAGGTGAGACTTTCAGATAAACGAAGTCTCCAACTTCGAACTCAATAGGTTTTCTACGTCGATCAGCATAACTTTTCTGCCTAGCTTGAGCTACGGCCATGTGGGTTTGGATAGTATGGACTTGTTCTTTGGCTTCTTGAACAAAATCAATTCCATAATATCTCCTTTCACCGACTTCTACCCAGTTCAACGGGGTTCTACACTTCCGGCCATACAAAGCTTCAAACGGTGCCATCTTGATACTCTCTTGATAACTGTTATTGTACGAGAATTCAGCTAGGGGCAACCAGTTTTCCCATGAGCCCTTAGCCGAGATGACACATGCTCTCAACATATCTTCTAAGATTTGATTCACTCGCTCAGTTTGCCCATTGGTTTGCGGATGATAAGTAGAGCTTCTTACTAACTTAGTTCCCAATAATCCATGTAAGTGCTCCCAAAAGCGAGCAGTGAACTGTGTTCCTCTATCTGAGGCAATAGTACGAGGAATCCCATGAAGTCGGACTATCTGATTAAAGTACAACTCTGCATAGTCGGTTGGACGGAAATCTATGCGGACAAGAATGAAGTGTGCTGACTTGGTCAGCCGGTCAACAATCACCCAAATGGAGTTAAAATTTCTCTAAGTAGTAGGGAGTCCAACAATAAAATCCATACTTATCTCCTCCCATTTCGAGCCTGGAATAGAGAGTGGCTGAAGTAATCCAGCTTTCATG
Organism: Miscanthus lutarioriparius; assembly: GCA_904845875.1. Classification (NCBI taxonomy): domain Eukaryota; kingdom Viridiplantae; phylum Streptophyta; class Magnoliopsida; order Poales; family Poaceae; genus Miscanthus; species Miscanthus lutarioriparius. The sequence goes on from CAJGYO010000002.1 coordinate 66,288,126, forward strand.
TGCACAGCCTTGACTCGACAACAAGTGTCACACCTAGCCACATAAGCGGCTATCTCTTTCTTCATTTTGGTCCACCAAAATCGAGGCTTCAAATCATGATACATTTTGCTAGTACCAGGATGAATAGATAATTTAGAGGAATGGGCTTCAGATATGATTTGATTTCTAAGCTCTCTATTCTTTGGAACCACTAACCTATCCTTGAACCATAACACGTCATTCTCATCTACCCAAAAATGTTTAGTTTCTTGCTCTTTCATCTTGCGCTTGATGTGGAACACACCGGCATCTATCTTCTGTAGCTCGATAATTCGACTCTGTGGAGTACAACTGACAGTGATGTTGTGAAGGACTGCAGGATGAAGGAGCTTTGACAAATGGACATCACTCTCAATCAATGAGTGGCAATGAGACTTCCTGCTTAAGGCATCCGCTACGACGTTTGCCTTGCTAGGATGATAGTGCACTTGGAGGTTATAATCCTTGATCAACTCGAGCCATCTTCTCTGACGCATATTCAACTTAGGTTGAGTGAAGATGTACTTGACACTTTTATGATCAGTGTAGATGTTGCACACATTGCCAAGTAAATAATGTCTCCAGGCCTTCAAAGCATGAACAACGGCAGCGAGTTCCAAGTCATGCGTTAGATAATTCACTTCATGCTTCTGAAGTTGGCGAGAGGTATAAGCAATGACTCTACCCTCTTGCATAAGAACACCTCCTAACCCAATACCTGATGCATCGCAGAACACATCAAAAGGTTTCTCGATATTCGGTTGTGCCAAAACCGGAGCCGACGTTAGAAGAGTTCGCAGGGTGTGGAAAGCTGCATCACACTCTGGAGTCTAGACAAACTCCATGTCTTTTTGTAGCAACCGAGTCATAGGCTTGGCTATATTAGAGAAATCCAAGATGAAGCGACGATAATAGCCAGCCAACCCTAGAAAACTCTGGACCTCATGCACCGAGATTGGAGCCTTCCAGTTCAACACTTCTTGCACCTTGGTGGGATCAACCATAATTCCACCATCGGACAACACGTGTCCAAGAAAAGGTACCTCACGAAGCCAAAATTCACATTTGCTGAACTTTGCATACAGCTGGTGTTCTTGCAATCTAGTGAGAACCACCCACCAATGTTCAACATGATCTTCTTCATTCTCAGAATAGACTAGGATATCATCTATAAATACCACCACAAATCTGTCCAACTCAGGCATAAACACCGAATTCATCAGATACATAAAATGTGCGGGGGCGTTGGTCAATCCAAAAGACATAATTAGGTACTCATATAGACCATATCTCGTAGAGAATGCGGTTTTTGGGACATCCTCAGGCTGAATCTTGATTTGATGATACCCAGATCTCAAATCAATCTTGGAAAAGACTTTTGCTTTAGACAACTGATCAAACAAGATATCTATGCATGGCAGAGGGTACTTATTCTTGATTGTAACTGCATTCAAGGGTCTATAATCTATACACATGCATAGAGATTGATCCTTCTTCTTCACAAAGATAGCTGGACACCCCCACGGAGATGAACTAGGAAGGATAAGGCCTTTCTTTAGAAGTTCATTCAACTGGGTCTTAAGTTCGGCTAATTCATTAGGAGGCATTCTATATGGCCTTCTAGAGATGGGAGCTGTGCCAGGAAGCAACTCTATCTTGAACTCCACCTCCCGATCCGGGGGTGTGGCAGAACCTCCTAAATTATAGGACCCACATACATTTGTCACTGTCCAAAGACCTTTGACAACAATGCATATGTTCCTAGTAACTTAAGAAGTCTGTCGGGTGTCCTCGGGGAACCCCGAATCATCCAAGATTTCCGAGTAGGATCACGTTACAGAGTCATTGCAGTATTACAACATTTATTCAAATATCTACACCGTAGTAAAAAAACAAATGAAGTCTTACAATAACATAATTTACAAAACAGTAGTTTCAAACCTCGCAACTAGGTTCGATATTTATTACAAAATGAAATAGTGGAGTGGCATTATAATATAATACAAAACACACAATGAAACTGCCCTGCCCAAGGGCCACACATTTACTTCTCATCGTCAGAACGAACGATAGTCATGCAGCATGATCCAAAATAGATCTACTCATGAGGCTCACCTGCAACAAGGGTCAACGAACCCTGAGTACAAAAGTACTCAACAAGACTTAACCGAATAAGAACTGATAACTCAGGAATGCAGGCTCAGGGATTCAAGGTATGGTTTTAGCAATAATCAAAGTTATTTTGCGTAAAAGCTCTTTGACAAAATTCTTTGTTTCAACAGTTTAAACTTCATAAAATCATATACAAAGATGACACGATCCGTAATGAGATCATGAAACTTTATATCCAACACCTTCATCAACCATTCTCAAGTTCCAGTTATTAATACTACGATGATGAACAGTGAGTTGAGTCTCCATAACCGAGGAGCAACGACGATTCAAACCGATTATAAACCCAGCTGGGACTTCCAGACCACACGACATATGCAGGTCCCTGACCTACATATACCAACCTACGCTTAGATCCTCTGAAACAAGAACGGGTCCGCGCCACCCGAGAATACAGTACTCCACCATTCCAGCCCAAGGCCACGTGGGTACACGCTATTCCCGCCATCTCTCCACTCCCAGTGCGCGAGTAGCCATTCTCGTAATAGAATCGCCAAGTAAAGGCTTACCGGAGTATGTGGTTAGTACTACAAATTCTCACCTCATGCAATTCAACAACGGACGTGCCTTAATCGACACAAAGGAAAGATCCCGCCACAAGACCTCCATGTCTTGTGGCTCACACACACCGAGTCCGCTTGGGTCTAGATTTATTACTCCACATTCCCATATCACAGGCTATCATAATTAACCAATGTTCCATTTAAAACTTGCGGTGGCGTGTAATCATCGACTTCATCGTTTCACGATAGCTAAGCAAAACTAGGCATATACGAGTTCAAAACTGGTAATATGGTAAATATGGAATAACAAGGGTGGTAATGCACCAATTAGGCTCTTACTTAACTCTTAATCACTTAATGCAGTAACGGAAAGCAAAAGCGAAATTAATTTGTAAAACACAAGGTAGGGTTGTATGCATCCGGGGCTTACCTTCATTGATGGAAAAGTCCGGCTCCTGCGACATTTCACAAGTCTTCGATCCGACCTCAACAGACAGATCAACCTCCTCCGCAACTTGATTAACTACCACGTGTTCACCTTCGTTTACTACACGTAGTAACATTGCCATGTTTAACATGATGCGGAATATGAAACATCATGCTCGATGATGGATGCAAAAATTAATATTTGGATACTATTTTCCTTCGCAGTACAGTTACAAACCAAACTAACCAAACCATATTCGTAACTGATGTGACCACGCCAGCACCGATCACTTTGGTGAACTCTTCGACCACTACGGTGAACTATCTGACCACTACGGTGAACTATCCGACCACTACGATGAACTATCCGACCACTACGGTGAACTATCCGACCACTACGGTGAACTATCCGACCACTACGGTGAACTCTGCGGAGCAAAGATCATCGGTGAGGGAGAACCGGCGACTGCAGTGATCAAAATGAGTAAACAACAACTGACTAAGTACTACAGCATTGAAACGAAGCCGTAATTACACTAATTATAGACAACGGCTCACCGAAAGGCTCTGGCCACGATGACACGCCCGCGGCGGTGAAGATAAAGGAAGAAGAAAAAACGACGATGACGACGTCTTGGTACTTATAGCGCGGCGCAGAAGCTCAAGGAAGCCACGACGGAGCCGTTTCCGTGCCAGCACGACATCAAGGACGGCCACGACGCGCCTGGAACACCGAAGAAGGTCCGACGGCAATGTAGCTTAGGCGGTGAACACTGTTCACAGAAATTACAAAATTGCCATTCGCCAAAATTCACAAATTACTCTCAAATTTTCATAACAACTCAAAAATCTCCAAAAACAAAAGTTGTTCAAAATCAAAAGTTCTACAACTTTTCTTCTATAACCATCTCCTAATTCGGTCTAGATTTTGAAATGAACTTTTGAATTTGAATAGGGAAATTTAACGAATTACGCCTTTTTGAATTACTCAAAAATTTTCTAAACAACTTGAAAAACTCCAAAAACAAACTTTGCATAACTTGCCAAGCTCTACACTTTTGCTTTTGGGCTCAACCCCAAAATATGCTTAGATTTTGAAATGAGTTTTCAGAGTAGGATTTAAATACTGAAAAATCAAGGTTTTCTTGAAAATTAAAAATCCAAACCAAATTTTTTAACAAAAATTCAAACCAAACAAGGCAACACTCGTAACATAAATGTAAACTTGTTTTAGTAAATGCATATCAAAGTTTTCCATATGACCAAATGCTTTGCAATGCATATGATGACATGTCCTGTTTTAGTATTTAAAACACCCGAGGTGTTACAATCCTTCCCCCTAAAAGAAATCTCGCACCGAGATTCAAAGCCATAGAGTAAGTAATGGAAAAGGAAATGTGTCAATCCCAAAAACATCCAGAACTTTTCCATAAAACAACTGAGGTTCTTTTACAAAACACAATTTGTAGCAACCGAGCTCAACTAACATTATTCTATTCTATATTGACGCTAGAAACTCTGGAAACTTTTCTAACAAGTAATCTTCTGATTCCCAAGTAGCTTTCTCTTCTAAATGTTGATTCCATTGTATTTTATAGAACTTGATTGTCCGTTTTTGAGTAACACAATCTTTCTGATCTAACACTCGGATAGGATATTCGGAATAAGTTAAATCCGGTTCTAGTTCCACTCCTGCAACTTCAACATTCTGTTCAGGCACTCGGAGACACTTCTTCAATTGAGAAACATGGAACACATCATGCACAGCTGTGAGATGTTCAGGTAATTTCAAGAGATATGCCACTTTTCCAAACCTCTCCAAAATTTGATATGGTCCAATGTATCGGGGTGCCAACTTTCCTTTAACACCAAAACGGTTAACTCCCTTCATTGGTGATACTTTCAGATATACAAAATCTCCTTTGTTGAATACCAATGGTCTCCGCTGCGTCTATCCGCATAACTCTTTTGGGGATCGAGCTATCTTCGATTACTCTGTATTTGCCTAATCTTGTCTTCTGTTTCTTTCACAAGGTCAACTCCAAAGAATCTTCTTTCTCCAGGCTCAGACCAACTCAATGATGTTCTGCATCTACGACCATAGAGTGCTTCAAATGGAGCCATTCTAATGCTTTCCTGATAACTATTGTTGTATGAGAACTCGGCCAAAGGTAAGCACTCATCCCACTTATTGGAATAGTTAAGGACACAACATCTTAACATATCTTCAAGTACTTGATTAACTCTTTCAGTCATCCATCGATCTGCGGATGATAAGTCAGTACTATCTGAAGTTTAGTACCCAATGAAGCATGTAAGTGTTTCCAAAAGTGGAGACAAACTGTAAATTCCTATCTCGACACTATAGTCTTGGGTACTCCATGCAAACTCATGATTCTTGCTAAGTACATTTTGGCATATTGGATCGTAGGATATATTGTCTTGACTGGAAGAAAGTGTGCTGACTTAGTGAGTCGATCTACAATAACCCATACTGAGTCAAATCCCTTTGATGTTTTGGGTAGACCAACAATAAAATCCATACTTATGTCCTCCCACTTCCAAGATGGAATAGGCAATGGTTGTAATTCACCAAATAGACCTCAAATGTATAGCTTTCACCTTTTGACAAGTATCACACTTTGCTATATATCTAGCAATCTCTATTTTCATTTTAGTCCACCGAATCTTTGCTTCAAGTCATGGTACATCTTGTTACTTCCCAGATGGATAGATAACCTAGTAGCATGTGCCTCCTCTAGAATTGATCTGTCACTTTCAGAACCTTCGGTACCACCAAAGCGATCCTTGAACCACAACACATCTTTATCATCTATGTTTGAAGCATTCTGCTTTTCCATTCTCGACTCTTTCCTTGATATGGGCTATACCCTTGTTTTCCTTCCGAGCAAAGAATAACTTGATCTCGAATAGTGGCTTCTACAATTATGTTGGTCAAACTTCCTTGTTGAATTACTTCTATATTCAACTTTTCCATTTCTTGACATAAAGTCAAACCCATTGTTTTCAACTTTGCCGCATAATTACAATAACTTTTATGATCGAGAGCATCTGCAACTACATTTGCTTTACTAGGGTGATAATGTACCTCCAAATCATAATCCTTAATCAGTTCTAACCATCTTCTTTGTCGCATGTTCAACTCGATCGAGTAAAAGATATACTTTAAGCTCTTGTGGTGCAGTATACATATGGCACGTATTACCAAGCGGTAATGCCGCCAAATCTTCGAGCATGAACTACACCGCTAACTCCAAGTCATGGGTCGGATAGTGTTCTTCATGTTGCTTAAGTTGCTCGGACGCATAGGCAATGACCCGCCTTCTTGCATCAACACACATCCAATACCAATACCTGAAGCATCACAAGAACATCAAACAACTTCTCGATATCGAGGTTGAGCTAATCTTTCAAGCGATAGTCAATGTCTCTTCAAAGTCCGGAAAGCCTCTTCACAACTGATGACCGCACAAACTTGACTTGGTTCTTCAACAATTCAGTTATAGGTTTTGATATTTTAGAACTTCTCGAATAAACCGACGGTAATACCCCGCCAATCCAAGAAAACTCCGAACTTGTTGAACTGTGGTTGGCGGTTTCCAATCAAGCACATCCCTCACTTTGCTGGGATCAACTGCAACTCCTTCAAATTGACAAGATATGTCCAAGAAATTGCACTTCCTTAAGCCAAAAATCACACTTGCTGAACTTGGCATACAATTGATGTTCTCTCAAACGAGTCAGAACAATTCTGAGGTGTTCCACATGTTCTTTCTTATTCTTGGAATACACTAGAATGTCATCAATAAATACCACTACAAACTTGTCTAG